>JAKOOJ010000012.1:5870618-8713118 GCA_022577455.1 Arizona elegans | reverse complement strand
GTCTTAATCCAATCATCTATGTTTTTGCTGGGGAAAAATTCAGAAAGTACTTTTCCCACTTGGTTCTCAGATGCATTTCATTCACATGTGCCTCTGGGTCTTGTGGCAAATATTGCAGTGGGGTGCCTACTGCTATTCCAGAATGTGCTATGACCAGTAATCATACCCAGAATACCAGTGACCGAGAAGTGTCTCTCCTTCTTTGATTGTTAACAAATAGTATTGAATACTGGGGCATACTGAATATTGAACTATTTTATCCAGATTATCCATAGACTTCAGTTTCTCAGTATTCCTAGCACAACAGCCTTTGTCTACCATAGGTAATAGGACTATGTGTCAAGTATTGTCTTTATAAGCAGAAATATAAATTTATTTTATTTATGAAGTAATATTATTCTACATTCCTGCTTTAGTATCAGTTTATCCTCCTTTTGAGGAATAGCAAACAAGTAAAATTAATAACCAATAATTTTTAAATTGTTTACATCCTTGTTTCTTACTATTTATTGTTTAAGCAGTTACATCCTTGTTCCACAACGTATTATTCAGAGGGAGAAAGGTTATATATTGGAATCTCTGCCTGTGAAGTACTGCTCTGAATACTTCACATAAATGGAGGAATAGGAAGAATTACTATAAAATAAAGCTATGGTGGCTCACCAACACCACAGTTCTTGGTGCTATCCTAAACAACTGAAGAATCTGGTACTCTGCTGTATTTCTACTATCCACTTTTACCACTAGATGTCCCCATGTATTCGTAACCATCTCATGTATTCATACCCACGTTTATTCATTTCATGTATTCACAATCATGTTTATACTTTTTCTGTAATCTTATATATACTTGACAAAATAAAATAAATAAATAAATAAATAAAATAGAACAAGAGAGTAGAAAAGATAGGATGCATTCAGATCATAGGATATGTTTGACAGAATTAAAGAAAGGTAAGAGTGGGAAAAGGTCTTGGAAATTATTCAGTCCAAATTCCTATCAAATGCAAGACTCCAACATAGAGCATCACCAACAAATGGTCATCCAGCCTCTGTTTAAATATTTATAGAAAGAAGGTAAGTAGGGCATTGTTGAATTAGATCCCTGACATATCTAGATTAGCAATATGTTCTCAGAGTAACCAACCAATGGCACAAAAAATCTCCTGCCACTTGTGACTGTATGACTGTAAATTGGTTGCTTGTATCCTTACGATTTATATTGTTTCCTAGTATGATTTGATTGTTTATTTGTACTCTATGACTATCATTAAGTGTTGTACCTTATGATTCTTGACGAATGTATCTGGTCTTTTTATGTACACTGAGAGCATATGCACCAAAGACAAATTCCTTGTGTGTCCAATCGCACTTGGCCAATAAAGAATTCTATTCTGTTCTGTTCTGTTCTGTTCTGTTCTGTTCTTTTCCTATTCCTATTCCTATTCCTATTCCTATTCCTATTCCTATTCTACTCTAAAACCCACTTCCAACCACTGGGTCTGAAAGGCAATGGCACAGCCATCATGCCTTAACTCTTGTGAGTTCCATAAATAAAGTTGACACATAATGTTGATTCATCTTAATTATATTAAACTCTAGCTTGCAATATGTTTAGTAAAACAATTGTAGGTGCTTCATCTCTGGAGGTTTTTAAGAAAAGACTGGACAGCCACCTGTCTGAAATGGTATAGGGCAGTGATGGCTAACCCTTTTGCCGTTGCATGCCAAACGCAGGGGGAACGTGGGGGTGTGTCATACGTGCATGTGCCCACACCCATCATTCAGTGTGCTCCACCCCCCGCGCATGTGTACGTGACCCTCCCCCACGCTCCCCCCATTTTTGGCAGGTGATGGCACAGTGGGCCGTGATCTTTCTGGGGAGGGTGAAAAATGGGCCTTCCGGTCCCACTGATAGTCAGGAAATGGATCGTTTCCAGCCTCTGAAGGGCCTCCTAGAAAGCCTGGGGAGGGTGAAAACAGCCTTCCCCACCCCCCTGGAGGCCTTCCGGAGGCAGGAAACAGCCCATTTCCTGACTTCCAATGGGCTCGGAAGGCCTGAAAATCAGCCGGCTGGCAGGCGCATGTGTGCTGGAGTTGAGCTAGGGCAACGCACGCATGCCATAGGTTCGCCATCACGGATGTAGCGTCTCCTGTTTGAGAAGGGGATTAAACTAAAAGACCTCCAAGGTATCTTCCAGTTCTATTCTGATTATTATTATTACCAGTACCTCTCTCTTTCAGAAATTCTGAAACTTCAGCCTTGAGCTTTTCAGATTACTTGAATGCTAATAAGTTTTGGACAGCAACAACTATAGAGTTTGCAGCTTATGTCTGTTGTGGATTTAATAAGACAAACACAACTTTTGGATTAATCAGAGACAATTTGTATATTGCGCAATAGGTTCAAAGCTCTGTACCTGAAGCGTTGAACAAAGACAGAAATTAGGTACAATGGTTTTATACCCTTCTAGACAAAGGATTCTGTTAACTCAGCAATTCATGTGGTCATATACATTTGTCATTTTTAATTGACATTTCCTAATTACTGAGTTTCTTTGCAAAACAGTTATAATTCTTTTTGTAGATTACTGAAGCATAGACTCAAATCAACTTCTGACGATAGACAACTTTTAACTCATGTGGATCCCCTTGACCTAGCCAACCTTTAAGCTGTATGTCATTAGAATGTTCCTTTCTTCTGACAACTTAGAGGCCTCCTAGAGGTACCAAAAGGATTTTGGCTGAGTTTGTACTTTTTCCAACCGGATGCATTGCTTTTTAGAATAGAGTGAATAGAAAGTTATCCAGTGGTCATCTATCAGAGCCCGCTTCATTTACATTATGTCTACAAACATGACTCTCACTGTATTAATTAAGTAACCAAACAATTTTTTTTTTAAATTACTGTATATGCTTTCCTAAAATAGGGAAAACTGAGAAAGAAAAAAAAATGACCTGGAAAAAAATAAAAAAAAGTAAAAACACTATATAATTATTAATTGTTCAACTTTGATGAAAAGGGAATATTTCTTCTGGCAAAGAAGGAAGATCTTGCTCTATTTCAAACTTACCACCAGTTGTAAAAGGAGAAATAAACTATCTTGTAAAAAAAAAAAAGTACAGAGAACCTGCAAAGGAAAGTCCTAAACAAAGCTAACAAACTAGACAGATTAACCACTTCTGTTTTTTGCCCTCCGTATGTTCTGTTTTGAAATCAGCTTAAATAGCACGAGCATGTAATGAAAGTGGCATTCCTTTAGATTTCTCATAACATGTTTGATTTTGATTTTTAAATTATTTTCTTCTTGCCTTGGCTCACCAATTCAGTAATTTGACTTTCTGAATTTTATCTCAGCCACTGATAGGTTTTCAGTTAAATATGCAAACCAGGACACAATGGACATAAATTACAGCTACTCAAGTTTCATTTAAATGTAAGGGGAAATGTGTTAATGATATGTAGGCAGTGGTGAAATCCAAATTTTTTTACTACCGTTTCTGTGGGCATGGCTTGGTGGGAGTGGTGTGGTGTGGTGGGCGTGGGTTGGTGGGCGTGGCAGGGGAAGGATACTGCAAAAACTCCATTCCCACCCCACTCCAGGGTAAAGATATTGCAAAATCTCCATTCCCATCCCACTCTGTGGCCAGCCAGAGGTGGTATTTGCTGATTCTCCGAACAACTCCACTACCACTTCTCTGAACTACTCAAAATTACTATAGGTTCTCCAGAACCTATCAGAACCTGCTGGATTTCACCCCTGTATGTAGGGCCATAATAATAGTAGAATGGGTAGAATTAGTGGGACATAATAGAGTCAGCAGAATTGGTTTGACTTGCTGATTTGCTTCTGTAAGAATTGCATTGCTAAGAATTAGAATTGCATCTGCCATTGGCTTCATCAGGGATGTAACTCCTGCTCTCTTTTTTTTTTGTATACCTCGGTGCCTGGAACGGAATATGTCATAGTTTGGCAGGGTTACACCAGGCAAATACCTCTATTGCTAAGCACCCAGCCCCTCTGTTGTTAAGCACTCAGCCTCCCTGTTCCTACTCCTTGCTGCATAGCCAGTGTAGGGCTACATGGAAGGCATGGGCCAGGGGCCAGAATTGGATACTAAACTAATGCCTCTGAAGGTGTAAAAGGACACCACACCTTCCCCAAGGTGTGGCCTTTTACTGCACGCTCTTTGTCTCTATGTAGTGGTATGGTCTACCCAGCTCTTCTTCGTACTGTCATGTGTAAATGCCTCATTCTTAAATGAAAGATATATATATCCATGGAATGTCAAGAGTTAACTTATTCTCCTATCCCTAATGTATTCCTCATTAACCACTCCCCATCTCTAATCCCGCCTCCTTGGTATAAAAGGTGATGCACACCCTATCTTCTTGCTTCTTTCTGCAATCACTGTGAATAAAGAATGCCTTCTGTAAATAAACTATCTTCTGTTTGAATATAAGAAGTCTGAATCTATTATTGAGTCTGATCCTCGAATTACGGCAACATGTACAAATTAAAGCTGATATTTTTCCAAGCCTCTTCTTGAGTCTCTCTCTTTGGCACACTGGTAATTCAGTGACTCAAGTACATTTTGGGACTTTACAATAAGATCTATACAACAGTAGAATAGTATATTTAGGCAGGATATGGATACTTCATCCCTGATCTGGCCCAAGGGGCCACCCTGGAAACAGCAAAGGACTGACCCATGGTGCCTCTGCCAGTGAAAACAGAGCTCAAGAGGGCCACGTGCAACCCTCTTGAGCTCTGTTTTCACTGGCAGAGGGTTGCAGGAGACCATCCCAGCTGAAAAGAGAGCTCGGGAGACCATTATCACTGGCAGAGTGCTTGGGCCACCACAGGTGCCCCGTGACATGAGTGATGGCAAGATGGCCACAACCACTCTGGCCACACCCACCATGCCCGCCCCGCAGGTCAAACACAACCCTGATGCGGCCTTCAATGAAATCGAGTTTGACACTCCTGTGGTAGATGGACAAAAAGTGTGACTAAATTCCTGATATTTTTATGCTACCCTAGACTAACGTGGCTGTCCTCCTAAAATGACCAATCCAAACTATGTCCCCTAAACATCATCATCATTATTATTATTATTATTATTATTATTATTATTATTACTTATTTATTGGATTTATATGCCGCCCTCTCTCCGAAGGACTCAGGGCGGCTCACATCAAACGAAACAATCCCAATAAATACAAATTAAAACAGACTAAAACAGACTAAAAACCAATTTAAAACAGTAGACCCCATCAGTCCTGGCTAGGGCATTTAAACAGCCAGGTCTTAAGCTCACGGCGGAAGGTACGAAGGTCAGGGGCCAGCCGAAGACCCACAGGAAGTTGATTCCAAAGGGTGGGCGCGGCCACAGAGAAGGCTCTACCCCTGGGGGTCGCCAGCCAACATTGTCTAGCCGATGGCACCCTGAGTAGGCCCTCTCTGTGGAAACGCACCGGGCGATGGGAAATCGATGCTGGTTGCAGGTGGTCCGACAGATATCCTGGGCCTACATACTGTTAGGTCCCATAGATCTCTATCGGAAGCTTGCCATTCTGATGAGATGGGGGAGAATTTGAGGTATATGCTTGCATGGGAATTTCTTTGTTCTTTTTCTCTGCTTTGATGTACCTTTGGGATGTTGGAAGGGGGGAAAGAATATGCCTTGGGCCATCTGTTTTGTCTCACCACTGGATGAGCAAGTTCGTGGCGCCTGGCAACTGCCTGTTAACACCTTCTCAGTTTGAAGTTCTCTCAAGGTTGAACTGGACATTGGGAGGGGCTTTGAAAGGAGCGGTTTAAACTAATGCTCCTGTGTGCAAAATTCAAATTCTACCTACACTCTCTCTGCTATCACTGTCTTCCAATAAACGTTCCTTTTGAAATGCCGTTTGTTTCAAGAGTTCTGCTTTCTTGAGAAGACTGGTGAGCCAGTCTTACACATACAGCTCATCAACAACAAAATTCAGAGAGCATCAACAACTCCACAGTTCAACACTGAGTTACATATATTCTTTCAGCCAAAAGTTATTTTTCTCCCTTCGAAACTATTTATCCCAGTGCTATACATATAAGGACTTGTTATCAATGGTTAGAAATCTGGCTGGCATAAGAGTCATATTCGACCTCAGAAGGGCACACAAGTAGGAAGAGATAGAGGAGTCCAAGGGACCAGAAAGAGATAGAGCAGTCCATGGGACCAGGAATTACATGTACTGTTGATTTTTATTCCAGCTCTTGCACGTATACACACATAAACAAACCTATTCCTACTTCTCACTACTGAAGGTAGTAAATTTAAGCATTTACCTCCACACTATCCTGTTCAAGACTACTGATCCTCTGTTGCAGAAATCATTCAGAACTACACTGAAATCTATTTTCCTAGAAATCCACATTAGAATATGCGGGATTTTTTTTTTAAAAAAATCAAATTAAATTGAACTTGAATCCTGCAGGCTTCATGGACATTGTGCTGTCCTGCTCCCCACATACCACACCCATGGCAAGAGTTCTACACGTGCTTATTCAAACCTCTCAAACTGGTCCTTGGAAAGCACTCCTGTTGTGCAGGTCTGGGTTCCAAGCTCAGCAAGAGTCACTGGATAACCATACCCAATAGGTCCAGGAAAGCAGTCCGGGAGTCAAACAAACCAGCATACAAGGCACAAGCACACAAGGCAGAACTGGATATGTTGCTCCAGCAACACTCCTCAGGCAATTCATGACAGGTGAGGTTGCCTCCTCATGAGTAATCTAGCATTGTGGCTGCCTCCTCTCTGCTCTATGTGTCCTTGGATCAGGAGGAGATGTGGATTCCACCTCCTCCTCACTGCTAAGGGATGGCAGCTTCTCACAGTCCTCATCTGGAGCCTTCCAGGCCAATTTGCTGAAGCTGTGGCTCACCCCCCTTAGCCTCAGCCTGTGGTTAGTCCATTCAACCCATCTGAGGCTGCTCTATCAGGCTAGTATTTTCTGAACCTCGATCCTGATCAATACTTAGCTCCATGCTTTCCTCTCCAGATTCAAATTCACCTTCCTCATCTCACAACTGGAGAGGAATCCAGGGGTGGATCCATAACAGACATAGAGTTTTCGTAATGGCTGTGTCGTAATGATAGAGAATAGATTTTGTATGGCATTTCATCGGCTGTTCGAAAAGTTCTATCCTATCTCCCATCTGTGCCCTTTCTCAAGACTTTTTTCAACTGCTGTTTCCAAGATTTGGTTTCAAATTCTCCTATCAACCTTGTCATTCTCCTTCATGGGCCTTACAGCTAATCTTCAGAAGAGGAAGGAATGAGTCTGCCAATGATTTGCAAAAAAAGATTACACAGTGGTGGGAAAGAGGAGTGAGAAAGAAAACTTGAAATAACCCTTAAAATAATAATTTAATTTGAGATCAACAGACCTGAGATTAAAACTGATCCATCAAAATTCTATTTCAAGTATATGACCTTTTCCAAAGAAAGTATTTGAATACATGGATATCTGATTTCATTTGTGGACATACAAAAATTTTAAGGGTTCTTCAACCCATATGATTTGGTCTTGTGATGTATTTGTTTTTTTCAATTTCATTTTAATAAACAAAAGTATTAAATGATCTACCACAAAACACATTTACCAGAAGAAAAAGTAGTGAGGTAATCTTTTCAAATCTCTAGTCTCCCATAAACTTTAGTTTTTTTTCTTGTAACATGTCTCATACACAAAGCTTAACACACTGTAAGCCGCCCTGAGTCTCTGGAAAAGGGCGGCATATAAATCAAATTAAAAAAAAAAAAAAAGCTCTAGGCATCAGTCATTCACCATATTTTTCCTAATGACATTGATGGAATCCATGTAATATCTGGTAGCGTTATTGGAAAAGATGTGACTCGGAACATTGGTGCTTTGTCTCATATTTGTTTATAAGATTTGTTTATCGCCCATTTTGTTTCGAGGCCACAATGCATGCGCGACCCACCCTACGCACCCCACCCCCTGCGTATGCATGCACGTTCTCCCGCGCTCCCCCGCATGTGCATGCAACTCCCTCGCGCTCCCCCCGCACCGTTTTGGGCCTAGTAGGTCTCCCTGCAGCTTCCTGGGAGCAAAATCAGGCTGTGGAGGGGCCATGCTACATACTCCGTGCCCCGTTTTAGGCCTAGCAGGCCTTCCTGCAGCCTCCTGGGAGCAAAAACAGGCCACGTGGGGGCTGCACCGCAACCCCTTGCATCCGTTTTGGGCCTAGTAGGCCTTCCTGCACTTATAACCCATAATGCAATGCGTGTACAACCCCTCCACACGTGTCCTGCCCACCTACACATAGATGCATGACCTCCATGCGACCCCTGTCCACATGCGCACATCTCCTGCATGCACCCCACCCCTGCGCATGCACAGCAGAGACCCAAAAATCAGCTGCCCAGCGGGAGGCGCATGGACCTCCGCGGTGGAGCTGAGCTGGGGCAAGGCTTGTGTGCCCACAGAGAGGGCTCTGTGTGCCACCTGTGGCACATGTGCCATAGATTCGCCATTACAAACCTAGTATAATGGCCACTGAATCTGGGTATTTGGCTTCAGCCTCCATAATCTGGTCAGCTAGAATTTGGAATGCCTTGTTTACACAGCATTATGGGGAATGCTGTGGAGTAATATACACAGCAATTAGGAGAAATGAGGAAAACTCTCATGGAGAATAAAATGGTTTACAGTTGATAAGTAAAGACTCTAAGTTTTCATCACAGAATTTATGTATTATAGTTATATCCTGAGACCAGCTGTTGTTGATATAAATATATAAGCCTCCTCCCTTCTTTTTACCTGATGATTCTGCAATTCTGTCTGCTCTTAGTATGAAACCCTGGTATATGCATGCTGTTATCATCAATTTCCTCATTTAGCCAGGTGTCAATCAAGTATAGGGCTGCTGCATTGTAAAAATCAGAATTGTAGCTGTTTAAAAGGAGTATTTCATCGTCTTATTAGCAAGTGAACATAGTCAGAAAGATTGAAGGGAGCGGATTTTTTTATTCCCTTTTTATTCCTTAGTCTATTCAAAATTCCCACTCTTTTACCTCGTTGGTGTCGGCGTCTCCTGTGTTTGCTGTTGGTGATCCATAGCTCTGGGGAATTTGCTTCTTCCTGTGTTAGAATCTCCTCCAAGTTTGTAAAGGGGGGGGGTGAGGTTACAGAAAGCTGCTCCTTAAAAAAACATTGCTTAATTCTTAGCAGATGGTCTCGTGAGTATGAAAATTGTAGAGAATCACAGACAATAATAAAAAATAAAGAAACCACTAAGAGAGCATTTCACCAAGGCAGCTGTTGGCAGCGCCATCTTGGAGAAAAAAACACAGCCCTGTGCTAGCATACCTGGCAAAAGAGAATATTTTTATCAAACTGGAGTATAAGAAGGATATTACCGAGTCAGAATTAAAGAGGGTGATGATTGGAAAACAGCATTTAATTGCCCTTTGGGACGCTTTTAATCCAGAGTTCTTTGAACTCTAAGAGTCAAGGGTCTTTCTTCCCTAAGGGATCTAACTGGGGCAGGTTTGACAGTAGCTGCTTAATAGGAAAGCAATGCAAGAGAGACGCCCTACTGCACATTGACCTCATCCCTATCAACTGCAGGAAGAAGCCTGCAGGATTGTGATAAATGAACATGGGGAGTCCTCACTTAGTGACAATTATGACTGGCAATTCTGTTGCTAAGTCTCATGACTGCTAAGTGAAAAAACACTTGATTGCAACAGGCTTTTGACCTCACTTTGCCTATGGACGTTAAATGCATCACTGTGGACATTAAGTGAGATCTCATCTGACTGCTAGTGATTTTATTTCTGTCTTCTCCATGAACTTTGCTTTGCTGGTTGGGAAGCATGCTAATGGCTAACACATGATTTTGGGATAACTGGATGGTGTAAATACAATGATTGTTTGCAAAGCTTTTTTTTTTTTTTTTGGTACCATCATAATCTTGAATGGTTACTAAATGAGGCAAATTGTAAGAGTGAACTATCTGTATTACACCCAGAAAAAAGCCCATGTGCAGTGAATGTCATTTGCTGGAAACATCACAGGGAGGAAATAATTCTTGTACCCAGCTGGTGAATCACCCAAATGTGAAGGATTGTGGTGAGAAAAAACACTTCTATTCTGGGAGGTCCCCTTTTTCTGGGACTGATGGAGGTGTTTGGGATTATGAGCACACACAAAGGAATCCCTTTGTGAGCCTGAGCTCTTCCCAAAAAGCTCCCATGCGGAGCACAAACACTTCTTAAAAGCCCCCTCACCATGGTTTGGAAACTGCTGGAGGTGGTTGGTTGAAGGTTGGTTGGAGATGGCTGAAGCGGATGTGGATTCTACAGATTTGGAGTTAACAGATTTGATATGTGAGGAACTAGGATTTGAGGTGATGAAGTTGGTGGTCACTGGGAAATGGACTTGCCATATCTAACTGGAAAACTATTTGGACTGGACTCTTTGGGGAAAATGGATTGAAAACAGAGGTTTACGGTTTTGGGGAATAAGACAACAATAAATTTTATTTTTTCAACCAAAATGTTATGAAAAAAACCCAAAAATATGAGACCGGGTCTTATTTTTGGGGAAACACAGTAGTGTCCTCTAAGTCTTTTGCTCAAGCAGTTTGGGAATAAGTCTGAAATCTATTTCCTATGGAGATTAGAAAAGTTGCTCTGAGCAATTCCTCTTTCTAGTGAGATAAAGGATCTGCAAGAATGTAGATAGAAAGAATATTTCGTATCTAGATGTGGTGTAGAAGCAAGGAGGGTGGATGCTTCCAGTTTTTGTTCCATGTTCCATTATTCTATTAATAAGACGAAGCTGGAAATCATTTAGCGGCTATGCACACAAACAAGAACTTCATAAATGTTTATGGCACAGCACCTAAGTAGGTCAGGCTTCACTCTTCAAGGTTTGCTCAGTTACAAAAGTAGGTTTTGGGGAGTTATTCTGCAAATTCCCTGCAGTTTCCTTGGCAAGGTTTTTTGGAAGCGGATTTCACCTTTCTAAGGCCTGAGAGGATGGGACAGGCCAAGATCTCTGAGATGGCTTTGTGCCTAAAGCAAGACCGGAAATGAGTGTCAGACTGGACTTTCTTCGTTCCCACAAAATCTATCCATTCAGCTGTTCCTGCTACTCTAGCTTCAAATTCAAAGCTGCAGCTTTCAAGATCCAGTATCCTCCAAATAACACATACTTTATGCCTTTCAATCTGAGCTTCAAACTTTCATTCTGAGGAAATGTACTGTTCCTCTCATTGGGAACTTATGCCTTTTGAACTTGCCCTGTAGACTATCCCCTCTGACTCTTAGATTGGCTTTATTTAATTTTGCTTGATATTTTTATATAGCCCTGTAAGAGATTCAGAGGCTTTGGGATCATTGCAAGGGTTTCTAACTCCTAACCATAAGACGGGACATGATAAACATGTCCACTAAAAATGACACCAAGGAAAGAGAAAAAGAAAAAATAATTAAATATAATTCTAATATTTTAAAGGTTAGAAATTTTGCACATTAAATTCAAAGACACTTGGAGCTTGAGACTCAAGCCAAGAATTTATTGGTTTCTCCACACGCCTTGCCTGGTCCAGATTGTTGGCTGTCCTTCAAACGGATGACCTACTAAAAAAATTGTAACCTGTCTTTTTGAATGGTGTTGATGAAATAAACTATCTTGGAATTCTTTGGTGTCTTCCAATTGCAGCAAAATCAGGATAATCCATCTGCATAGCTAAACTGTCACTTTCACTGCTAAAGATAATGTTCCTGTCTTTATTTGAAGGATAAATTTTTGAAAAAAATTAAGGAACCCTGGGATAGAAGTGAAAAAAATAGCAAACATCTACCATGTGTTGGGAAAAGAGCTTTGCATTACCGTGTCCCAATGTTTTCCTTTGTCCCAATGACTTTTCTTTTTTTTCTTTCTCAAAGCTATTCATGATTCTTACGCAGTGCTGTTTTAGGAATGAAACATTATTCAATTGTACAATTTTTCCCCACATCTCTCCACCAAGGGTGGGGGGACCACAAAATATCAGTCCCTTGGTTCTGCTCTCACCTACCAGCCATCAAAGGCTAACAAGGAGGCCCCTAAAAACAAAGGAGATCACAGCAGGAGTTGCGAATAAACCTGGAGATCCTGTGCTCAAAACCACAATCCCTTTTCTCCTCAATATTCCTATAGCTCTTCTGCATGAAGGTCACCTGTAAGGGAGAACAGCCTTTACATTTGAAATTTTACACTGCTTTTGTCACTGCCCCAAATTCCCCCAATATATTTGCTATTCATATGGTTTCTCCGAACTTACGTGCCTCATTCTTGACAAAATCTGAAGAGACATGCTTGGTGCACTGAATTCCTGAAACTGTTGTGAAAAGATTAACTTTGAAACCCATCTGCTTCTTCGCTTGCTTTCTCAATATATGAGGAGCCACAATCTCTTAACTAATCTGAGTGCTCTTATCCCGAAGAGATGCTGGCTGGGGAACGCTGGGCCTGAAAACCTCGAGGACACACAGTGAGAAGGCGGGGACCCTGCATATGGCATTTCTATCATTTATTATGATAAAAATGCAAAGAACACTCCCAGAAAGTTTTTTATAGAGCCTTCTCTACACTCATCATTGTGGGCCTCATGTGGATTTTCTTATGTCCGATAAGGGTAGAATCTTTCCTGAAACACTGTCCACACTCGGGGCATTTAAATGGTTTTTCCCCTGTGTGTATAAGCACATGATTTATAAGGTTAGACCTAGTACTGAAACCTTTCCCACAATCTGGACACTCGTATGGTTTCTCTCCTGTGTGAGTCCTCTGGTGTATCACAAGCTGGGAACTCTGACTGAATTTTTTTCCACAATCAGAACATTCAAATGGTTTCTCTCCTGTGTGAATTCTCTGGTGTGCAACGAGGTGGAATCTTTCCCTGAAACTTTTTCCACAATCAGAACATTCAAAGGGTTTCTCTCCTGTGTGAATCCTCTGGTGTTTCACTAGGTTGGAATTCTTACTGAAACTTTTACCACAATCAGAACATTCAAAGGGTTTCTCTCCTGTGTGAGTCCTCTGGTGTATCACAAGCTGGGAACTCTGACTGAATTTTTTTCCACAATCAGAACATTCAAATGGTTTCTCTCCTGTGTGAATTCTCTGGTGTGCAACGAGGTGGGATCTTTCCCTGAAACTTTTTCCACAATCAGAACATTCAAAGGGTTTCTCTCCTGTGTGAGTCTTCTGGTGGTTCACTAGGTTGGAATTCTTACTGAAACTTTTACCACAATCAGAACATTCAAAGGGTTTCTCTCCTGTGTGAGTCCTTTGGTGTATCACCAGGTCATAATTCCGACTGAAACTTTTACCACAATCAGAACATTCAAAAGGTTTCTCTCGTGTGTGAGTCCTCTGGTGTATCACGAACTGAGAACTCCGACTGAAACTTTTTCTACAATCAGAACATTCAAAGAGTTTTTTTCCTATGTGAGTCCTCTGGTGTTTAACCAGGCTAAAATTCTCACTAAAACATTTTCCACAATCAGGACATTCAAAGGGTATCCCTTCTGTGTGAATTCTCTGGTGGCTAACGAGGTGGGAATTTCTAATGAAACTTTTCCCACAATCAGGACATTCGAAAGGTTTTTCTCCTGTGTGAGTCCTCTGGTGTATCACCAGGTTGGAATTTTGATTGAAACGTTTTTCACCATCAGGGCATTTAAAGGGTTTCTCTCCCGTGTGAGTCCTCTGGTGTCTCATGAGGTGGGAATTTCTAATGAAACTTTTTTCACAATCAGGACATTCAAAAGGTTTCTCTCCTGTGTGAGTCCTCTGGTGGTTCACCAGGCTGTAATTATGACTGAAACTTTTGCCACAGATAGGGCATTCAAAGGGCTTCTCTCCTATGTGAGTCCTCTGTTGTCTCATGGGGAATTTCCAATGAAACTTTCACACAATCTGGACACACACACCTGATGTGAGTCCTCTGAAGTATCAACACGTTGCCATGCTCACTAAAGTATTTGGGAACACTTTTATGGCTTTTATTCTGTGTGGAACTGCTCGTGCATAATCAGCTATGATTTGCAATCTGTGCTTTTCCTACAATAGGCACATCTATGGAGCTTTTCCACCACTGATATTCTTGAGGTCAAAAATATGTGTGATCCCTTTTTTTAGTGCAGTTTTGATTAAAGCCTTTTCTTTCCTCCCAGAGCTAGGCCGGTATCACTGTCTGCCCTATGTGGCTATCCAATTGACCTTTTCCTCCCCACTGGGTTCCAGATATTTCCCTCTTTTTATGTATAAAAAATATTCTCCCTTGACTTTACATGTAATGTATCCTTGAGTTCTACATAATCTATTTATTCCAGTTTGAAATTTTTCTTAATTTTCTCTCTTTTGTCTATCTGCTGCTGGAGAAGGAGAATTCTGTGGTTTTATTTTCCTTCCTTTTCAAAGTTGCTTGTTATTATCAGTTGTCCAGTGTGTTCTTATTACCATCTCTTTGCCTATAGGGTTCAAAGAAAAGTGCAATGTTAATTTTTATTCATGTATATTTGGTAATGTTTATAAAGTGGTTGTAGAAGATATGAGAAAAAGAAAAAAGTATACATTACAATGAAAAAGCAAACATGCCACAATGCTAGAATAACCTCCTACAGTAATCATAACGTATATACTGGATAGCTCTGCAGACTAAGCACTGTAATTTAACACCAGCTGTCTTCAATTAAAGTAAGTTCGAAGTAAGTAAGGTTGACTCAGCCTTCCATCCTTTCTAAGGTAGGTAAATTGAGGACCCAGTTTGTGGGGGCAATAAGCTGACTTTGTATAAAATATACAAAAGTATGAAGGCTATTGCTTAACGCACCGTAAACCGCCCTGAGTCTCCGGAGAAGGGTGGCATATAAATCAAATTAATAATAAAAATAATAATTAATAATAATTAATAATATACATCAAATATAAATTTTTCAAGCCTGAAAAATATCCCAAACTGGTTACAGTCAAACTTTCTGAGCTAATTTTAGAAACGTGGGGCTTTAATTGATGAAATGAGGTCTCTGCAAGATTTGAAGCGCCCGTTTTGCTTATGGAAGTCCTCAGATCCAAATATGGGCAGAAAAAAACTGCCCACAACCCCTCTGGTGACATCCCGATTCAAGCAGCCCTCACTTACTGACCACAATTGGGACTGGTACCTGGTCACTAAACAGTCTGATCATGAGCATGATATCACATCACAGCGCCAACTTAAATCTGTTCCACTGCAGTTGTTAAGCAAATCACTGTGGGTTATTAAAGGCAATTTCAGATGACCGTGACTTATGAATTCTTGCTGGCATCTCCACTGATTTGCCTGTCAGAAGCTAGCTGGGAAGGTCACAAATGGGGATCATGAGTATGGGATACAGCGGCAATCATATATGTGCACCGGTTGGCAGAACCCAAATTGGTTTCATCTCCTTTTCTTGCACCTTCATAGCCACAGGAATTGCTGACTTGTGGTCAATGAACAAGTGCTATTATGATCACTGATTTGTGGACCAGGTGTACGTCTTCTTTTACAGTGCTATTGTAACTTTGAAGGCTCAGGGAACAAGTGGTGAGGACTACCTATAAAACTGAACATCCCAAAAGGTCCTCAATAGCTATTTTTAAGCACAATTGAACTTGGTTAATACCTGGATGTAGCACCAATAGGAAACACCATGCTTATTGGCAAGACATGGAAGTAAAAAAAAAAAACAAGCAGAGCAGCTACAGAGGGCCAGCAGAGATGACAGTCTCCAGACCACCTCTGATTAAGAAGAGCTGCCTCCTGCTCAATCCACAGGTGAGGACAGCAGAGTGGAGAGAGGCACAGAGATGGTCAGCAAGGCTGCTGGAGAGGAAGCAGCTCCACCCCTCCTCACAAGGAATAGCTGGGAAAGGATGATTTAACCAGATGCTGAGTAATACTGGGCCCTATCCAACAAAATGAAATTCAATGGAGAAAAAAAATAGGTTTTACACTTAGCCAGGAAAAAGCAAATGTCAAGGTATAGCATAGGTACAACCTGGCTTAATAGCAGTAATTGTGAGATGGATCTCATGAGATTGTCCCAGTGGAAAATCACCTAAATATGAGCCAATAGCATGATGCAGCACCAAAAAAGCCAATGCAATCTTAGGCTGCCTAAACAGAGGGATAGAATCAAGATCACACAAAGTGCTAGTATCAATTTATAAGGCTTTGGTAACACCACACTTGGAATACTGCATCCAGTTTTGATCAAGGTTGACTCAGCCTTCCATCATTCCGAGGATGATGGACCTTGAGCCTGGTGGCGCAGCAGACTAAACTACTGTTAAAAGTAGCATTTAGCTTCCAGCTGCCTGCAATTACTGCGAGTTCAATTCTCACCAGGCTCAAGGTTGACTCAGACTTCCATCCTTTCAAGATAGGTAAAATGAGGACCCGAATTGGGGGGGGGGCAATAAGCTGACTTTGTGTAAAAAAGAACACTGCTTGGGGGGGGGGGCAAAAGCCCTACTAAGCAGGTATATACAAAAGTATGAAGGTTATTGCTTAACACATTGTAAGCCGCCCTGAGTCTCTGGAGAAGGGCGGCATATAAATTGAACCAATAAATAATAAATCGCCACAATATAAAAAAAAGAGTTGACAGACACTATAAAGAGCTCAGAGATGAGCAGTACGGATGATTAGGGGGCTGGCGGCTAAAACATATAAAGAATAGTTGCAGGAATTGGGTTTGTCTAGTCTAGTGAAAGGGAGGATTAGGGGTGATATGATAGCCATCTTCCAATACTTGAGGAGTTGCCACAAAGAAGAGGGGGGTCAACTTATTCTCCAAAGCCCCCGAAGGCAGGACAAGAAACTGGATGGAAACTAATCAAGGAGAGAAGCAGCCTAGAGCTAAGGAGACTAAGAGCAATTAACAAGTGGAACAGTTTGCCTTCAGAAGTTGTAGGGGATCCATCACTGGTGGCTTTTAAACAGAGATTGGACAGCTATTTGTCTGAAATGGTATTGGATCTCCTGCTTGATCAGGGGGTTGGAACAGAAGACCTCCAAGGATCCTTCCAGCTGTGTTACTCTGTTACAAATGTCAAGTGACGGAGCAGCCACAACCTCTGGAGGGAAGCCATTCCCAAAGAACCAACCTCCACTTGAAAGAGGCTTTTTCAAGCTTCCCACCAGCAGAAATTGCAGCCCCCAGTTTCCCAGCCTGCAGCACCAGTGGGCTTCCATTTGGGGAGGGAAGGAACCTGCAGCAGCAGCAGCTGAGAGGCTTCAGCCCAGTTGCTTCTCCGCTTCCAGGCCGTGGAGGGAACCGAACAGCCCGACTTGCTCCCGGACTCTCCTCCCACCTGCAGCCCTCAACTCACCTGCCAGCTGCTGCTTCGACCCTGGGAGGAGCAGAAAAGCCGCTCTGCACACACCACCTTCCTCCCATGAGTCATCCGGAAGAGGAAGTTCATCTGCGCTTCTCCTCACCTCTCATCCTTTCTAGCAATATGATACTCGATTGTTTTAACTCCTTTATTATGCACTTTTCAGGCACAGAGGTTGCCTACCTGATCGCTATCTCCATATAGGAGGCAGAAAAACAGGCTTGTCCCGTCTCTAAGGCCTTTCAAGATGTTTTCATTGATTAAATGCTATCAAGTCATTTTTTTACTTCTAGCAACCGACCTTTGCAACTGAGCCTAGTGAAATAGGGAAATGTGATGCTAGGTAGCTTAGAAGATTAGCGATGTGCTGAGCCCTAAAAGTTCATGAAGGTTTCACAGAATTACACAATCAGCTTTCCTAGGGGTGACTCTTGGTGGAGATCAAAACCTCTCTACATTCCAATACTTTATGACTGATTTCCCGTGGCTCCCACGGATTTATTACATGGCAGCACCATCAGACAAGACACTCTTAAGGGAGTCAACTTCACTCCTGCTGGTCAGGGCTGCATCCAAGAGCACCCAGCATGCCAAATTATGTATGTTTTGTTGGTTGACCACGTGACACTTCAAATCAAAGAAAACACTAAGGCAGAAGTTTGTCCACCCCAAGGATAAAACGCCCAGACACAAACTGAGCAACCTGGTATACAGTATGCAGTACAATGCAGTGAGCCAGATGCAGATCTATACATTGGGGAAACAAAACAACCACTTCATAAACGCATGGCACAACATAGGAGAACAAACCCAACAGGACTAGATTCAGCAGTCCATCTGCATTTAAAAGACAAAGGCCACTCTTTTGAAGACAGCAAAGTCCATATTTTGGACAGAGAGGATTGCTGATTTCAAAGGAGTGAAAGAGGCCATTGATGTCAAAATTTAACTGCCTTTTCTCAACAGAGGGGGAGGGATACACCAATCAAGAACACAGTTTTTTCAACAGTTTCAGAAAGGCTACACACCCATTTGCACCATTCAGATGACACAGATAAACCTCCAGGGGACCTTATTTATTTATTTATTTATTTATTGGTTCGATTTATATGACGCCTTCTCCGGCGAGTCAGGGCGGCTTACAATGCATTAAGCAAGAGCCTTCATACTTTTTGTATATACCTGCTTAGTAGGGCTTTCGCCCCCCCCCCCCCCAGTGGTGTTCTTTTTTATACAAAGTCAGTTTATTTCCCCCACAATCCGGGTCCTCATTTTACCTACCTCGAAAGGTTGAGTCAACCTTGAGCCTGATGGGATTTGAAGTTGCAGTAATTGCAGGCAGCTGGTGCTACCTAACAGCACTTCAGTCTGCTGCGCCACCAAGGCTCTTGGTGATAAGGCTCTTATCAACTTGCTAAAAGAATGCAAATGATTAGCTGTCTGCAAGGAGTATAAATCTTCCATGTCAGAGCTGAAGAAGCTTCTTGAATGAGAAGCTAAACACCTTCAAAGAAAAACCAGAAAGTCCAGCTGCCTCTTGAAAAAGCACCTTTGGGACAACCATGACCTGGATGAGTGAGAATCTCCATAGACAATGTTTAAACTCCTTTCGCCTCCTTTACCAACATTCCGCTGTACTCTACAGTTGTCTAATGCTGGTGTTGCTTATTTACAGTGCGCCATCTAGTTTGGGTTTTTTTTTTGAAAAAAGTTTTTTATTTTTAAACAAAACTTAAAACATAAAACAATTATCATCCATTACAATTACAGAAAGTGTACTGATCAGTTACAAATCTTTTGTGCTTAATCCTCTATCCAACATTTTCTTATTTAACAGTTTATTACATTATTATTCTCATTTACCAATTATTTGACAGTAGCTTATCCTCCATAAGGAAAATGAACCCTCTTTATATGTTTTACTATTTTATCCATTTCATGTTTCATATTTCATTTCCATGCTTTCTTGTCTAACCATTGATAAAATAAATCCCATATGAAATAATATTGTCTTCCTGTTCCCTAATTTCAAATGTCAATTTACTCATTTCAGCACATTCCAAAATTTTCTTAGTGCGCCATCTAGTGATATAAAGCTGAAAATTACATTGTTCATCTCTGCCTAAGGCAGTTGCAAGATTTTTAAATTGATTATGCACCTTCAAGTTGTTTTCAACTCCAGTGATCCCGTCGATAGACTTTCTCCATGATGATTATCCCTAATTTGTTCATCCAGGCCTCATGAGGATTCACTCATCACCACAGAAATAGAGCAAAAAGCTTCCCATCAAAGAAGGGAGAACTATACCACGAGGGGAAGAAGGGGGGAACTATTTAACAGTAACAGAGTTGAAAGGGACATTGGAGGTCATCTAGCCCAACCCCCTGAACACACAGGAAACCTATACAAGGGATTTGAACCACCAAACTGCCGACCTTTCTGATCGACAAGCTCAGTGTCCTAGCCACTGAGCCACCTATGCTATATGCATACAGCAGTCAAAGTGCACCTCCTTTAAGGATTGGTGAAGACTGTTTCAGCCAGTTATTTGTCTTGGGGAGTGCAGGGTAACTGCTAAGTGTAACACTTAGTTTTGTAAGACACAGAAAGTTGAAAATTGGAAGCTTGATCCTGCTTAGCTTTTTAAAATTAACTAGATTCTAGGCCTTAAAAGCTCATGAAGCACTTATTTGTGTGCAGACTCCCTAAATTATTTCCAGCTTGCTAGCTTGATTCCATTAATAAACTAATGGAACATGCAACATTAATTCCCCATCTGTAATATTGGAGAGTGAATCTTGCTGGAGCAGTCTTCCCAATTTCCAAAGTAAGAATTTAGCCTTGATTATTCCTGAGCAGAATATTTGGAAGGTGTTAGTTTGCATTTGGAAGCTGATCTAAATATTCCTGCATTTTTGTAAGGATATGAGTCTCAGTGGAGATCAAAACCTCTCTATATCTTAAACTTTTATGACTGATTTCTTGCAGCTCCAAGGATTTAGGACCTGGGAGCATCAACAGGTCAGAGGGCCCAAGGAAGCGAGCTTCATTCATACTAGCTAGGGCTGTGTCCAAGCATGCCCAGTGTTTGTTTCATTTCTGAAGGAAGTTTAAGTCTGCCAAATGCCATGTGCTTCTGTAAATTGTCTTGCACAGAAGTCTCCATTAAGACAAAGCTGGAGAGATATACGTTAATTTGTCCAATTCAGCACAATTCAATATCTTATTTATTATAAGTTGATCTGATGGTGTATTTGCATTTTTCCATTGTTGGGCAAGTGCCATTCTCGCTGCTATTGTAATATGGATGAATAGGTGCCAATCTTGCTTGCCTTCAGCACAATGTGACTGCCCCCCCCCCCCCCCCGACAGAATATCCAACATAGTGAGGGAATGCTCTAACAGAAGGTATCCAGGAGATTTTAGGGACTTCCTCTGCGTAACAACGACAGCTACTGACTGGATCTCCAAACTCAACATTAAACTCTGAAATGTTATTTCTGTTTTCCTCTTAGGTTTTCTTACTGCTTTTTTTTTAATCGTTTTAATTGCTTTAACCTGTAAAAATGAAGTGTTTTAATATTGTGTGTGACCAGCCATACGCTAAATAAATAAATAAATTGCTTGCCCACGTCTTTTGATTCTGAGTAAGTAAGAATCTGGAATTAGGGGGAAACTTGCACCTGTTATCTCATTCAATCATTTTTGAATCTTTTCCCAAAATTTCCTGATCTGAGGGCAGGTCCACCACTGGTGAAAAAAAGTGCCCCTGGCCAAATTACACTTCCAACATTTGTTCGAGAATCCAGGGAACATTTTAGCTATCCTAGCTGGTGGAAGGTACCACCTATAAATCATTTTGTAAATTCTCATTGAATACCGCTGATTGTGTCAGTTTCATTGATCTATTCCATATTCCCTGCCATTCTTCAAGTTGCATCAGTCTTCCTAAATTTCTCCCCCAGGCAATCATCGTATCTTTTACTATCTCCTCAGCTACATACCTTGATAGCAAAAGATTATAGGTCTTAGATATGAATTTTGTTTCAACACCCAGAAGTAGTCTATCCAGCGGTTGTGTTGTTTGGTAAATACCATACTCTTGTTTATCTTTACAGAATCTAGCTTGAATTTGGGCATATGACCACCAATCTATATCTATTCCTTTTAATTGAAGTTCCTTTCTTGATATTAAGTTCCCTCCTCCATCCATCAAGATATTGTAGGTCCAATTTCTTTTTATATAGTAAACAGTCGGGTAAGTTGCCATCTCCAATGGGACAATGCATTTAGGAACTTGGGTATAAGTTTGTTTCTTCACCTTTTCTCATACTTTTATTAAAATTCTTCTAATATAGTGGTTAGTAAAATATTTAGATTGTTTTCCTTGTTGTGCCCACAAAGCTTAATGCCAGCCTTGGTGAAGATCAAATCCCTCAAGCGTTAATATGCGTTTTCTCAAGAGGGATACCCAGGCTCTTATCCAGAGAAGGGACGAGGCTTGGTAATATAACTCCCAATTTGGGAGCCCCAAGCCCCCTCTCGTTTTATGTTCCTGTAGCATTTTTCTTTTAATTCGTGGTTTTTTCCCTTGCCAAATAAATTTGCTTATTGCCTGATCCATTTCCTAAAGAAATTTTTATCCAAATTTACAGGATACAAGCCATATCACTAGACCCTCACCTGAAATGACCCTCCGATCACAAGGCCTACTGACCACAGTAGGCTGATAACGAAACGTTCAGAAACCAACCCACAAGCTCGGAGAATGAATCTCCATTCTCATTGTTAGCCAAAAAAAAAAATTGTTTATACCATCATAACCTGGAATGGTTACTAAACGAGTAAATGTTGAAGAGTATTGGGCCCAAGGCTAAACCTTGAGGTACCCCACTGCATGCTTCTCTCCATGTAGATGTAGTTCATTGAGGACTATCAACTGAATGCAGTTTGTCAGTCAATTGTGAATCCACCTGGTGCTGTTTCTGTCTATCCCACATTGTTCTATCTTACCAAGAAATAAGTTGTTGTCTACTTTGTCAAATGTCTTGCTGACGTCCAAGTATATTATCTCCACAACATTTTACAAATTCACTACTTTAGTTATTTTATAAAAAATGACAATGATGTTTCTCTGGCATGATCTGTTTTTAACAAACCCATTCTGGCTGAAGCTCTAGCTTGGGAATAACTTGTGAAATTCTCAATCTTTTAAAAGAAGGAATAAAACCAGGGAGTCCAGAGCCCAGAAGAACCAAAAAGAGGGCAGAGGCACCTTCAAATACCCCAAGTGCCACACTCAGGACCAGCTTTCAAATTGTTCAGCCAAGTTCTTCTTATGTTATAGAAATTCATCCCTAGACTTTCTGAAACATTTGTGTCTACTCACTGTCTCCATCTATGGTGACCTCAAGTTTCATGATGAATCTGGTTCAGAATTCAGAGAATCATTAGGAAAGTCAGATTGATCCTCTAATTCTATGATTTTCAAAATCCTACACATCCACTGGTGCAACCAATCACTGCAATGCAACAAATAAATTAAGAGGCAAAAGCTTAATTGCAGCTCCCATCATCAGAGGCACAGAGTGGCTGGGCTGATGTATGACTGAAACAAATTTTCGATTTATAATGAAGAGGCAAGGGAAGCTGAGGAAGACAGATTGGTCATAGAGATGTGGAATGCACAAAGGATAGGTTACAAATTAACAATTGTGTTAGAAATTCACTGTATGTGTGGAGTCCTTATCACTGAGCAAGAGTTGGGGAATGAGTTTTACATTACTTTACATTTATTATTAAATTAATTTATTATTAAACTATTATTAAATTATTAATTGCTACCCAACTCACAGTTTGAGGCAACTCTGAGCAACTTGCCTTGCCGTAACGGTCATAGCAACAGCGACAATACCCATTTTTTCCCCTTGTCAAAGCTACTAATAATTCTAACTTAATGCATTTTTAAAAAGAATCATTTTTCAATACTGTACATTTTTATCCCTCATGTTAACGTAGCAAAACAGAGAGATTTGTCACTCTTCTGCGCAACAGTGTGGCAAAATAGCAGCCGCTTCCACAAGTCCACTGCATGGCCCAGGAAAAAATCCAGAGCCCATTGAAAATGATCACTGCTTCCAGGACACAGTCATGAGGGCCAGGGATGCGGGTCCCTCCCCTTCCCCAACATGAGGATCAGAGAGGTAAGGAGGTGGAGGGTTTGAGGCCTAGTGGGGTGGGAGTCCACCATAAGGATTACAGAGACCCAGTAGGAGTGTGAAAAAAACCTGTGGGGATCCTGTGCGGGAGGGGGAGAGCGAAAGGACTGGGGAGACTGTGTAGAGGAGGGAAGGGCCGAGGGGACACAAGGGTTGAGAAACAGAGCACGGGGTGTCTTGGAGGAAGGCCGAGGGATGCCTGCGGCAGGTAAGACAGGCCCTGCTCTAGGCCTCCAAGAGTTTTCCTCAGGCCTAAGGTAGCCAGTGTTCCGCTTAGCGACTTAACATTCAATTAATGGCTGCATCAGGGAGAGCAGGGGGATGCAGGTAGTTAAGGAAAGCAGTCTCACTTAATGGCCGTTATAACACACAACCATAATTGCAAGGTCCATAATAGTTGTATCTTGAGTACAACTTTTATGCTCGTTGGGGAATTCTGGGGCCCCAAATCTGGAGGAAACTAAGGTAGAAGACTGAAACTCCAGATGTGGGAATTCCATAATCAATATACAAACACATCACACAAATGTCTTTTTCGGGCATTCCACTACTTCTGCAAAAATGAAATATCCAGAAACTGCTGCTGAAAACCAGAAACAATTAGTTACCCTTTCCGCTTTCTTTTTTTTCCCACCTACAAGTGTAATCCTGAGACATGTTTGAGTAAAAAGAATCAGGTCAGAATTCAAATAGTCAATTTCTCACCGACAATTTCAATGGGAGATTGCAATGAAATACAAGCCTTCTTTAAACTTATCTACTTTTGCCTCATATGGATTTCCTTGTGTGCAATAAGGGATGATTTATGCCTGAAATAACATCCACAGACTGGACAGTTGAAAGATTTCTCTCCTGTGTGAGTCCTCTGATGTACCACTAGGTTGGAATTCCGACTGAAACTTCTGCCACAGACAGGACATTCAAAGGGTTTTTCTCCGGTGTGAATCCTTTGGTGTATCACCAGATCAGAATTCTGACTGAAACTTTTCCCACAGTCAGGACATTCAAAGGGTTTTTCTCCTGTGTGAGTCCTCTGATGTTTCACCAGGCTGGAATTATCACTAAAATTTTTCCCACAGTCAGGACATTCGAATGGTTTCTCTCCTGTGTGAGTCCTCTGATGTACCACTAGGGTGGAATTCCGAGTGAAACATTTGCCACAGACAGGACATTCAAAGGGTTTTTCTCCAGTGTGAGACCTTAGGTGTATTACCAGATCAGAATTCTGCCTGAAACTTTTGCCACAGACAGGACATTCAAAGGGTTTCTCTCCTGTGTGAGTCCTCTGATGTATCACCAGGCTGGAATTATCACTGAAATTTTTCCCACAATCAGGACATTCAAAGGGTTTCTCTCCTGTGTGAGTCCTCTGGTGTCTCACGAGGTTGAAATTACGACTGAAACTTTTCCCACAGTCAGGACATTCAAAGGGTTTCTCACCTATGTGAGTGCTATGGTGTTTAATTAGGTCAGACTTACAACGGAAACATTTCCCACATATAGGGCATTCAAAGGGTTTCTCTCCTGTGTGAATCCTCTGGTGTATCACGAGGCTGAAAGAGTGACTGAAACTTTTGTCACAGATGGGACATTCAAATGGTTTTTCTCCTGTGTGAGTCCTCTGATGTATCACTAGGTTGCAATTCTGACTAAAACTTTTGCCACAGACAGGACATTCAAAGGGTTTCTCACCTGTGTGAGTCCTCTGGTGTATCACCAGGCTCGAATTATCACTGAAATTTTTCCCACAATCAGGACATTCAAAGGTTTTCTCTCCTGTGTGAGTCCTCTGGTGTCTCACGAGGTTGAAATTACGACTGAAACTTTTCCCACAGTCAGGACATTCAAAGGGCTTCTCACCTGTGTGAGTCCTCTGGTGTTTAATTAGGGCAGAATTACAACAGAAACGTTTCCCACAGACAGGACATTCAAAGGGTTTTTCTCCGGTGTGAGTCCTTTGGTGTATCACCCGATCATAATTACGACTGAAACTTTTGCCACAGATGGGACATTTAAAGGGTTTTTCTCCTGTGTGAATCCTTTGGTGTTTCACCAGATTCAAATTACAACTGAAACTTTTCCCACATATAGGGCATTCAAAGGGTTTCTCTCCTGTGTGAGTCATCTGTTCTATCACCAGGATGGAATTCTGAGTGAAACTTTTCCAACAATCAGGACACCCAAATGTTTTCTTTCCTGTGTGAGTCCTCTGGTGGCTAATGAGGTCAAAATTTTGATTTAAACTTTTCCCACAATCAGGACATTCAAAAGGTTGTGTCTCCTGTGTGTCTTCTGGTGTATCACCAAGTTGCCATACTCCCTCAAGCATTTACTGCATTGAGAGCACTTGTACGGCTTCTCTCTTGTGTGGGCCCTTCCAGGAACCACAACAGAGCTGTTTTGACCAAAGGTTTTGTCCCACTGAGAGGATTTGTATGGCTTCTCTCCAGTCTGGATCCTCTCATGCATAATCAGCTGTGATTTTAAAGTTCTCTCTTTCCCACAATAGGCACATCTATGTAGTTTTTCCACAACTGATATTCCTGAGTAGGTCAAATCTATGGATGATCCCTTGTTTAGTGCTGCTTTGATTCAAGCTGTTCTTTTCCTCCCAGAGCGAGGCCTGCATCACAGTCTGTTCTACGTGGCTTTCCAATGGACCTTTTCCTCCCCACTGACTTACAGAGATATCGCTCTTTTTCGGAATGAAAAAAATAATCTCCCTTGACTTTTTATGTAATGTATCCTTATCCTTCCACATAACCTACTTTTTTCAGCTCAGAATCTAATTTGATTTTCTCTCTTTTGTCTATCAGCTGCCAGGGAAGGAGAATTGTGTAGTTTTCTGAAGGAAATGGAAAATAGTTTGATTTCTGGGTCCATTTGCTTTCCTTTTCAACATTGCTTGTTATTCTCAGTTGTCCAGAGCGTTCTTATTGCCATCCTCTTTTATCTATAGGATTCAAAGAAAAGTGTATTGTTAATTATAATATGGTTGCAGAAGATTTGAGAAAAAGAAAAAAAGTATACAGCAAAAAAACAAAGAGGTCACAATGCTAGAATAACTTCTTACATTGATTAATCATGAAATTCTCCTTGATTTGGGTCAAATTTTTAGCATTGCAAAGGGTTATCATCAAATATATCTGGAACTGCAGGGTATAGATTATATACCGTATTTTTCGAAGTATAAGACGCACCGGAGTATAAGACGCACCTACCTTTTTTGGTTGTTGTTTTTTTTAAAAAAGGTTTTTTTAATTTTTTAGACAAACACACATACAAGCATACAATGTATTTTCTTTGAACAGAGTGTTTGGCTGGTTCACAAATTTAAACAGTGTTTAGTCATTTCAATTAAATTTACAATTTCTATATTTCCTTTTTGCCATATTTATTCCTCATCTATTTTTTTTAAAAACCAATATTACCCTTCATCCTCATCTTTAATCTTAATCAAATTCAATTTTTCCATCTATTCTATATTATACCCCTTCCCATTGTCATCTATTTTTATATCCATCCTCACATTGGTTAATTATGTAATAGTACAGTTGTTTAATACAAATTCAACAGTTTTAATATAAATCAATTAATTATATAACTATCTTTTTTGTATATTAATCAATATGAACATAAATATTCCAATTATTTCCATGCAATCCAATTTCTTACAAATCAATTATGTTTACCAATAATAATAAACAAAATAATTTCCCCCATATATTCCTCCAAACCACAACTTAACCATTTCTGCTTTCAACACAATATACAATTAATAGTATCTCAATTATTACAATTCCCTAGTTAAATAGAGCTTTTTTTATTTTGTGTTTTAAAATCTTGAACTCTCTTCTTTTGCCCTAAATTTCCCATTGTTTGCACCTACCTTTTTTGGTGAGAAAAAAGAAAAAGAAATCTCTCTCTGCCTCATTTTGTCACGTTGCAGCAAAGAACCTGCTTTATTTTCAGTTTCATTTTTTCAGCATAGCTAGGGGGAAAAAATCTGCTCCAGCACTTTTTGCAGCAAACAGGAGAGCTCTGTGCAAAACAGCTGAGAGCAAATCAGCTGAGAGTCGGGAGGCCGATCTAATCAACTTGTGCTAATTAACCTATGCTGAAGCTGAAAGGGGCTGTTTTTTTCTTGCTTGCAAGAAGGTAACTGCTGCGAGGCACAGGCCAAAGGTTAGGGGCCAGTGGGTGGGCAGGGCTATATTCGGTGTATAAGACGCACCTAAATTTTCAACCCTTTTGGGGGGGGAAAAAGGTGTGTCTTATACTCCGAAAAATACAGTAATTGCAGACATATTTATACAGAGGTAAATACAGATACATCCACACATGTATAAATGGAGAAAATCTATGTCTGACCAAATGTCCCAAAATGGTTACAGTCAAACCTCCTGAGCTAATTTTAGACATTTTCATTTTTTTTTTTCATTTTATTAAATTTGTATACCGCCCTACTCTCGAAGGACTCAGGGCGGTGAACAGCCATAAAATAAAACATATAGATACAAAATTTAAAATAGAGATAAAACTAATTAAATAAATTTGGCTGAACCATTTTAAAACCCCAATAAATTAAAACCAAATTTAAAGTTCCATTTAAAAAGAGGAAAAATTTAAGTCAGGCCAGCTTGATGAAATAGGAACGTCTTAAGCGCGCGATGGAAGGTACGCAGATCCGGAACCCTCCGTATATCCGGGGGGAGCTCGTTCCAGTTCGTAGGTGCCCCCACAGAGAAGGCTCTCCCCCTGGGGGCCGCCAGTCGACATTGTTTGGCCGACGGCACCCGGAGGAGCCCCTCTCTATGGGAGCGTACTGGTCGGTGGGAGGCTATTGGTGGCAGCAGGCGGTCCCGTAAATAGCCAGGTCCTAAGCCATGGAGCGCTCTGAAGGTGATGACCAAAACCTTGAAGCGCACTCGGAAGACCACCCGGAGCCAGTGCAGCTCGCGCAGGAGAGGCGTTACATAGGAGCGCCACGTCGCTCCCATCACCACCCACGCGGCCGCACTCTGCGCCAGTTGGAACCTCCGAGTGCTCCTCAAGGGGAGCCCCATGTAGAGAGCGTTACAATAGTCCAGACGGGAGGTGACGAGGGCATGAGTGACCGTGCGTAACGAGTCCCGATCCAGAAAGGGACGCAACTGGCGGATCAGGCGGACCTGATGAAAAATCCTCCCGGTCACGGCCGTCAAGTGCTCTTCTAAAGACAGCCATGTGGGGGCTTTAACTGATGAAATGATGCCTAAAGTCTCTGCAAGATTTGAGGTACCAGTTTTCCTCATGGAAGTCCTCAGCTCCAAATAAGGCCAGAAAACACTGTCCACAAACACTCTGGTGACATTCCAATTTAAGCAGTCCTAACTTACCAGCCACAATTGGAACTGGTATCCACGTCACTAAACAGCACAATCACTAAGCATGATGTCACATGACAGTGCCAACTTACATCTGTTCCTCTATAGTTCTTAAGCTAATTACTGTGTAATTAAGCTAATTACTATTTAAATTACAATTAAAATTACTTTAATTTCCTAATTAAAGGCAATTTATTTATTTATTTATTTTTAAATTTGTATACCGCCCTTCTCCCTGAGGACTCAGGGTGGTGAACAGCCAAGTAAAAACATAAACTACAAACATTAAAATACAATTAAAAAGATATATATAAATTTGGCCCCATGATTAAAAACAATAACAGACAATTAAAAACATTTTAAAAAGTGTTAGGCCAGCCCGGCTTGCTGGAAAAAGAAGGTTTTAAGGGCACGGCGGAAGGCACCGAGGTCTTGGATTCTTCTTATCTCTGGGGGCAGCTGATTCCAGAGGGTAGGTGCCCCCACAGGGAAGGCCCTCCCCCTGGGGGTCACCAGCCTACATTGTTTGGCTGATGGCACCCCGAGGAGGCCCTCTCTGTGGGAGCGCACAGGTCGATGGGAGGCCGTTGGTAGCAGCAGGCGGTCTCGAAGATAACTAGGTTCTATGCCATGGAGCGCTTTAAAGGTGATAACCAACACCTTGAAGCGCCCCCGGAAGACCACTGGGAGCCAGTGCAGCTCATGCAGGAGAGGTGTTGTATGGGAGCGCCATGCAGCTCCCGTGACTACCCGCGCGGCCGCATTCTGGACCAGTTGGAGCCTCCGGGTGCTCTTCAAGGGGAGCCCCATGTAGAGAGCGTTGCAGTAGTTCAGGCGAGAGGTGATGAGGGCATGAGTGACTGTGCACAGGGAATCCCAATCAAGAAAGGGCCGCAACTGGCGAATCAGGCGAACCTGACAGAAGGTCCCCCTGGCTACAGCCGTCAGATGTCCCTCCAAGGACAGTTGCGTATCCAGGAGGACTCCCAGATTGCATGCCCTTTCCGCGGGGGCCAAAGACTCGCCCCCAATAGTCAGTGATGGAGTAAACTGACTATATCGGGATGCCGGGAACCACAGCCACTCAGTCTTGGAAGGGCTGAGCTTGAGCCTGTTCCTCCCCATCCATTTCATATGACTGGGACATTTAATTTCCTGCCAGTATACCCACTGATTCTGCTTGTCAGAAGCTAGCTGGGAAGATCACAAATTGGGAATATGAGTGTCAGAGGCAGCGACCAGCATAAATGTGCACCAGTTGGCAGAACACAAATTGGTGCAACTCCTTTTCTTGCACGTTCCTACCCACAGGAACTGCTGACTTGTGGTCAATGAACAAGTGCTACAATGACCACAAATTAATGGATCAGGTTTACGTCTTCTTTTACGGGGCCATAGTAACTTTGAAGGCTCAGGGAAGAAGTGGTAAGTGAGGACTGCATATACAACTGAATATTCCCAAATGGTTCTCAATAACTGTCCACTCTAGACAAGTTCTAACCACTAGGACCAGATTGATTACATCCCAGTTCTGAAGGAGCTGGCAGACATGATCTCAGAACCATTGAATCATACCTTTCAAAAATATTTGAATACCAGAGAAATTCCAGTGGACTGGAAAAGAGCTGATGTAGTTCGCATGTTCAAAAAATAAAAATAAAAATTGGGGGGGGGGATATAGAACCACAAAACTACACACCAATCAGCCTGACATCAATACTTGGAAGATTGTGGAAAAGATAACCAAACAACAGATTTGTAAATACCTAGAAACAAGCAAAGTTATAACCAGAAAACAACATGAGTTTGTCAAAAACAGATCATGCCAAACAATCTTATTTCATTCTTTCACAAAGTAACTAAATTGGTGAACCAGCGAAATCCCGTGGATATGTTATATTTGGATTTCAGTAAGGCATTGAACAAAGTCATCCATAACCTAGAAGATGTGGGACAGACACATCCATCCACACAGATAGATTCATAACTGTCTGACAAACCGATGTCAAAGTGTATTCCTTAAAGGAACTACATCTATATGGGGGGAAGTAATTAGTGGAGTACCTCAAGTTTCGGTTTTAGGCTCAATACTCTTCAATTTAGATGAGGGAATCCTAGGCTGCATTAACAGAAGGATAGACTCAAGATCACATGAAATAGTAGTTCCATTTTATAAAGAATAAGACCTCACTTAGAATACTGCATCCAGGTTTGGTCACTAGATTATAAACAAATGTTGAGACTCTGGAAAGAGTTCAGAAAAAAAGCAACAAAGATTATTAGGGGTCTGGAGGCCAAAACATATAAAGAATGGTTGTAAGAATTGGCTATGTCTAGTTTAGTGAAAAGAAGAACTAGGGGTGACATAATAGCAGCGTTCCAATACTTGAGGATTTGCCACAAAGAAGAGGGGAAGGCAAGACAAGAAGCAGTGGATGGAAACTAATCAAGGAGAAAAGCAACCTAGAACTAAGGAGAAACTTCCTAACAGCGAGAATAATTAACCAGCCTCCAGAGGTTGTGGGGGCTCCATCACTGGAAGGTTTTAAGAAAAGACTGGACAGCCATTTGTCTGAAATGGTGTTGGGACTCCTGCTTGAGAAAGGAGTTGGACTAGAAGACCTGCAAGGTTCCTTCCAACCCTGTTACAAACCTCCAGTGACGGAGCAGCCACAACCTCTGGAGGGAAGCCATTCCCAAAGAATCAACCTTCACTTGAAAGAGACGTTTTCAATCTTCCCACCAGCAGAAACTTGCAGCCACCAGTTTCACAGCCTGCAGCACCAGTGGGCTTCCATTTGGGGAGGGAAGGAACCTGCAGCAGCAGCAGCTGAGAGGCTTCAGCCCAGTTGCTTCTCTGCTTCCAGGCCGTGGAGGGAACCCAACAGCCCGACTTGGTCCCGGACTCTCCTCCCACTTGCCTTCAACTCACCTTCCAGCTGCTGCTGCGACCGTGGGAAGAGCACAAAAGCCGCTCTGCACTCCATTTTCCTCCCATTGAGTGATCTGGTAGAGGAAATTCCTCTGTGCTTCTCTTCTCATAGCCTTTCTAGCAATACAGTATTCTATGGTTTTAACTCCTTAAACTCAACCACAGGCACCCCCTATTGTATTATGGGATTTTCAGGCACAGATGTTGCCTAAATGATCGCCATTTCCTGATATCTACCTAATGATATCTACCTAAGGCACTTGCAAGATGTTTCCACTCATTAAATGCCATCAAGCCATTTTTGATTTCTTGGTACTGACTTTTGAGCCAAGTGAAACAGTGAAATGTGATGCTATTTAGCTTACGGAGATTAGGTGCTGAGCCCTAAAAGTTCATGAAGGTTTTACAGAATTGCAGAATAAGCTTTCCTGGAGGTGACTCTCAGATGAAATCAATACCTCTCTACATCTCAAATTTTTATGATTGATTTAATGCGGCTCCCAAGGATTTAGGACATTGCAGCAGCCATCAGGCCAGATGCTCCAGGGGAGCCAGCTTGTTAAAATATTTAAATTAATAGCTGTGAAGGGTTAGTTAGACAATAAGTAAGAATACAGTTATAGCTAGTTGGTTGGAGAGAGCTGGCTGCTGCATGAGGCAATCTAAAATGAGATTGGTTGCTGTGAGTGTAAAGGGGGAGTTCCTTGTTTCCCGCCTTTTTTCCTCTGTATGTGTTGTCTGTAATTTACCTCATGATTTTTCCTGCTGTGCTGATTTACTTGATGATGCTCCTATTTAGTTTACTGTTTATGTACTTGTAATATATAGCTAGATTTATTTAAAACTACAAGTTCGTGTCAGCATCTATGACTCCATTTGGAACCCGGCTATGCAATTCCCTGACAGGTTATGGGCCCAGAAGTGCCCTGAAGAGCCAGAAGTAAACTTTTTCTGAGGTAAAAGTTTCACTGTGAGCCTCAGGGAGGTTGAGGATGATTGGTCTGTAAAGGCAGCTATGTGTTACAGGAATGGGAGGAGGGTTTCCTGTAGTTCCTCTTAAAGGAGATGAATTATCTCTCCGGGAGCATAAAGATGGAGATGTTTCTGTAAAGGGAGGATTTGTCGACAGTTGTAAGCATCCTCCAGCAGATCTCAATGAGGAGGGGCAAAGGCAAAATGAGAAAGCAGTAGCCAGCATCATTTTGTGCTTGGAAGATAATCAGGTCATACATGTGCCTGAAGTTACATCTGCTAGAGAATGCTGGCTGGCCAAGTAACTCTCACCAGAAAACTTTATAGAATGAGGCTGAAGTTGGATGAAAGTGTGTTGGATCACCTCCAGTTTATGAGGAAAACCGTCCTCGAATTAGAAGAGCAAGGAATGGTGTTTTTAGAAGTATATAAAATGTATGTTGTGCTTAGTTCCTTTGATGATGTTTGGGACTTATTAGTAATAAGCGTGATTTAACTACTATGTTTCCACGAAAATAAGACCGGTCTTATATTTTTTTGGGGGGGTCCAAAAGACGCATTTTTGGGGGAAACACAGTATCAGGGTGATCAGCCCAGCCGGGTGCCCCACCCCACCAGAGCACATATAAGAGGCAGCACGCATGGGTGCCAACGGTGTCCAGCAGCTTGATTGGTACACTCTGGGGCTGCACAGTGCAGGTGAGTTGATTACCTGTTCAAGCAGCAGGCAGAGATATAGGCATGGGGAGGACACAAGCTGAGAGATGAGACAGAGTGAGTGGAAACTCGTCCTCACGGCAACAGCAGCAGGAAGAGGCAGAGGCATGGGGTGGGAGACATGCAATCCCGATGCTCTGCATGGCTGCCTGCTTTGTTGTGACTGTGGGAAAGCCAAGACAGAGTGGGCGGGAGGCCACGGTCATTTAGATTCCCCTCCTCACCTCTGCAATATGATTCTGGCCATGTGAGAGCTGATTCTGGCAGTGTGCACGAGTGGTGCAGTGGAGGGGGGGAGATGTAAATGAAGCCTCTGAATTGTTTACTGAGTAGAAAATTAGGCCCAAGCCTGCCCTGCCTGAAGTTTTGCTCTCCCTCAGTAGCATGGGCACCACACAGATCCCCAAATGTGGCAGCAATGGCTTGCCCCATTGTAATGGTAGGAGAGCTCTTCTAGCACAATTTTATCTCCAGAAGACAAGGACAGAGCTGAATCTAAAGCTTCCAATGGTAGTTCTTGATCAAAAGCTTCTGCTGCTTGCCCAGCGCCACCACCACCACCCCACGATCGCTTCTGTAGGCTGCCACTGCAACTTGCTTGGGGCCCCCCTCCCCCAGCAATTGCTTCTGTGAGGCCGAGCAAGAGGGGGCCAGATGGTGTGATGTCAATCAGTTGCAACTGCTGCTGGGCACCGCCAGACCCCGCGCACTTGCCCCGTGCAGGCCCAGGGGGAGTGCCTGGCCAGGGCCATCCACTCACTGATCCACAGGCCTTGAGCTTGAAATCTCTGCTCTATCACTATCAATGGGAGCGGCCAAATTTGCTTTGGTAATTATTGATTTCTCAAGGTATGGTTTTTGTTATTTACTAAAAAGCAGAACAAGTGTTTCAACCATTGAATGGCTGCTTGGTGCCCTGAATTCCTGGAACTGTTAAGAAAAGACTTTGAAACCCTTCTGCTTTTTCTTTCGTTTTCTCATTATATGAGGAACCACACCTGGCATTTCTATCATTTATCATGATAAAAAAGGCAAATAAAACTCCCCAAAAGATTTTTTTTTAAATTACATAATTTCTGCAAAAATAACTTCTGCTGCTGATAGCCAGGTAGCCATTATCAAACTCATATGTAATAACCCATTTTTTTCCTCCTTCCTGTCTAATACCATGACATATTTGACTACAAAAAATCAGGCAAAGTCTTTTTAGTCAAATTAAAGAGTCAATTTTTCAGCTGAACTTACAATGGGACATTAGAAATAAAATTCAAATCTTCTCTACACTCATCACTTTGGGCCTCATGTGGATTTTCTTGTGTGTGATAAGGGTGGAATGTTTCCTGAAACACTGTCCACACTCGGGGCACTTAAATGGTTTCTCCCCTGTGTGTATAAGCACATGATTTAAAAGGCTAGCCCTAGTACTGAAATCTTTCCCATATTCTGGACACTCGTATGGTTTCTCTCCTGTGTGAGTCCTCTGATGAATCACCAGGCTTGAATTCTGACTGAAACTTTTCCCACAATCAGAACATTCAAAGGGTTTCTGTCCTGTGTGAGTTGTTTTGTGTGTCGCCAGGCTTGAACTCCAACTGAAACATTTGCCACAATCAGGACATTCAAAGGGTTTCTCTCCTGTGTGAGTCCACTGGTGTTACATCAGCCGGGAATTGTAAGTGAAAAGTTTGCCACAGATAGGGCATTCAAAAGATTTCTCTTCCATGCGAGTCCTCTGTTGTCTCATGAGGTGTGAATTTCGAATGAAAATTTCACACAATCAGGAACACTCATATGTGATGTGAGTCCTCTGATGTCACCATGTTGCCATGCTCACTAAAGTATTTACCACATTGGGCACACTTTTATGGCTTTTATTCAACTCACCTGCCAGCTGCTGCTTCGAACCTGGGAAGAGCAGAAAAAACACTCTGCACACCACCTTCTTCCCATTGAGTGATCCGGAAGTTCCTCTGCCCTTCTCCTCTCCTCCAATCCTTTCTAGCAATACAGTACTCGATGGTTTTAACTCCTTTATTATGTATTATGCACTTTTCAGGCACAGATGTTGCCTACCTGATCGCTATCTCCATATAGGAGGCAGAAAAACAGGCTTGTCCTGTCTCTAAGGCGTTTCAAGATTTTTTCACTGATTAAATGCTATCAAGTCATTTTTTACTTCTAGCAACTGACCTTTGCAACTGAGCCTAGTGAAATGTGACACTTCAAACCCAAGAAAACTGATCTGTCCCCGTCCCCACACACACACAAAACACAGCCAGCCGAGGGTTAAGGAAACACTTTGGAACGCACCCAGTTCTTATCTCCCACTTGGCAGCGATAGACACACCGTCTGCCAAGTGATTTTATTTCCACAAACAGAAAGCAAAGATACGAACTTCACAAAAGTCCAAGCAGAAATAATATTCCTCCCAGCAGTTCCGGACGAGGCTTTAGTGACTATCCAAGGTTTACTTTGTTCGTCACAAAGATCCTTGACCACCACCCTCTATTATATAGTCTCTGGGGTGTGGTCCAGTGACTCAGTTCTAATCCCTAGCACGCCTCCTAAGCTGCTGCAAACGTTTATCATGCCATCGGAGGCGTGCGTCCAGGAATGATGTTCCATTATCACTCTGATCCGAATCAGCTGTCTCCTCTCCCTCGGCCGGCACTTGAGACAATGCCAGAGGGGAGGGGCCTGGAGAGGGAGGCCTGGCTGACTCCTCTTCCTCATGCTCGGAGCTTTCTTCCTCCGATGGGACAGGCTCAGAGGGCGGGGCCACAACAAAAACACTAAGGCAGAAGTTTGTCCACCCCAAGGATAAAACACCCAGACACAAACTGAGCAACGTGGTATACAGTATGCAGTACAATGCAGTGAGCCAGGTGCAGATCTGTACATTGGGGAAACAAAACAACCACTTTATAAACGCATGGCACAACATAGGAGAACAAACCCATCAGGACTAGATTCAGCAGTCCATCTGCATTTAAAAGACAAAGGCCACTCTTTTGAAGACAGCAAAGTCCACATTTTGGACAGAGGGGATTGCTGGTTTGAAAGGAGTGAAAGAGGCCATAATGTCAAAATTGAACAGCCCTCTCTCAACAGAGGGGGAGGGATACAGCATCATCTATCTTCAATCTAGAACACAGTTTTTTCAACAGTTTCAAAAAGGTTATACAGCCATTTGCACCATTCAGATGACACAGATAAACCTCCAGGGGACCTTATCAACTTGCTAAAAGAATGCAAATGACTAGCTGTCTGCAAGAAGTATAAATATTCCATGACAGAGCTGAAGAAGCTTCTTGTATGAGAAGCTAAACACCTTCAAAGAAAAACCAGAAAGTCCAGTTACCTCTTGAAAAAGCACCTTTGGGACAACCATGACTTGGATGACTGAGAATCTCCATAGACAATGTTTAAATTCCTTTCACCTCCTTTACCAACATTCCGCTGTACTCTACAGTTGTCTAGTGCTGGTGTTACTTATCTACAGTGTGCCACTGACTGTTTCAGCCAGTTATTTGTCTTGGGGAGTGCAGGGTAACTGCTAAGTGTAACACTTCGTTTTGTAAGAGACAGAAATTTGAAAATTGGAAGCTTGATCCTGCTTAGCTTTTTAAAATTAACTAGATTCTAGGCCTTAAAAGCTCATGAAGCACTTATTTGTGTGCAGACTCCCTAAATTATTGCCAGCTTGCCAACTTGATTCCATTAATAATGTGATGGTTGTAAATGCAAAGATAGTTTACCAATAGTGCTGAGTATCTGTAGCTGAGGTGTAAGAATTGAGGGTGGAGGTTCGTTCCCCAAGCTTGTGGGTTGGTTTTTGAATTTTTTGTTACCAAACTAGGTAACATTTTCAGTGGAATTTAGAGAATGTCATAGTTGATGTTCTCCTGCTTATAAGAGCTTCGCAATGAGAGGGTCATGTTGGATAAGGCTCTAGTGATAGGTCTTGTCATTGGTCAAGTGTGGCTCACTTCAGGTGAGGGTCTTGTGATGGGGAGGTCACATCAGGTGAAGGTCATTGGGAGGTGAAATGCTGGTTGGGGAGGTTTGGGGTTGGTTGAATGTTGATACAAGCCGTATCACTAAACCCTCACCTGACATGACCTACTGACCACACAATGTTACCTACTCTGATAACGAAACGTTCAGAAAACAATCTACAAGCTCGGAGAATGAATCTCCATTCTCATTGTTAGCCAAAAAATATTTGTTTATACCATCATAATCTGGAATGGTTACTAAACGAGGCAAATGGTAAGTGAGGACTATCTGTATTTCAGCCAGAAAAAGAATCCATTGCAGTGGATGTCATTTGTTGGAAGCATCACGGAGAGGAAATAATTGTTGTCGTATCCAGTTGGTGGATCACTCAGAAGGATGTGAAGGATCGTGGTGAGAAAAAAAAACATTTCTGCTCTGGGAGGTCCCCTTCCTCTGGGACTGATGGAGGCGTTTGTGATTATGAGCGCACACAAATAGATGGCTTTGTGAGTCTGAGCTCTTGCCAAGAAGGCATCGCAGGGACCACAGCCACTTCTTAAAAGCCCTCTCACCATGGTTCCTTCTAATAATCCTCTTCGTTATCCTAGCTCCCTCAACTGATTGTGATACAATTTAAGTGTCCAGACCCTTAATCATCTTAGTTGCTCTTCTTTGCATCTTTTCCATAATCTCAACATCTTTTTTGTATTGTGGTGAACAGAACTGGGTGCAGTATTCTAAGTGTGGTCTCACTAGCATAGCATGAAGCAGTACTATTACTTCTTGTTGTTTTGACACAATCCCTCTGTTGATGCAGCCTAGAACTTTATTGACTCTTTTTAGCGGCTGCAGCACATTACTGGCTCATACTTGTCCACTGGAATACCTAGTTTCCTCTCCCATTTAATACTGTTGACCCAGGTACTACCTTATTCACTACCTGTGTATTTGGTTTTTCCTAAGTGTAGGATCTTAGTTTATTCACCACTGAACCGCACTTTGTTGGCCCAATGCTCACATGTCAAGTTCCTTCAGGATCTTGAGCCCATCTTCTAAAGTATTGGCTCTTCCCCCAAAACTAGGTGTCATCTGCAAATTTCACGAGTTCCCCTCCTATCCCCTCTCTAGATCATTTGTCAAGATATTGAAGAGTAATGGGCCCAAGACTAAACCTTGAGGTACCCTACTGCATGCTTCTCACCATGTAAATGTAGTTCATTGAGGACTATCAACTGAATGCAGTTTGTCAGTCAATTGTGAATCCACCTGGTGCTGTTTCTGTCTATCCCACATTGTTCTATCTTACCAAGAAATAAGTTGTTGTCTACTTTGTCAAATGTCTTGCTGACGTCCAAGTATATTATCTCCACAACATTTTACAAATTCACTAGTTTAGTAACTTTATAAAAAATGGCAATGATGTTTCTCTGGCATGATGTTTTTAACAAACCCATTCTGGCTGAAGCTCTAGCTTGGGAATAATTTGTGAAATTCTCAATCTTTTAAAAGAAGGAATAAAACCAGGGAGCCCAGAGCCCAGAAGAACCAAAAAGAGGGCACAGGCACCTTCAAATACCCCAAGTGCCACACTCAGGACCAGCTTTCAAATTGTTCAGCCAAGTTCTTCTTATGTTATAGAAATTCATCCCTAGACTTTCTGAAACATTTGTGTCTACTCACTGTCTCCATCTATGGTGACCTCAAGTTTCACGATGAATCTGGTTCAGAATTCAGAGAATCATTAGGGAAGTCAGATCGATCCTCAGTAATTCTATGATTTTCAAAATCCTGCAAATCCACTGGCACAACCAATTGCTGCTTTAGCGGTTGTAAAGTTAAAAGGAAAAGCATAGCTTAGTTGTCCAGTTTCAAATGTCCTACTTTCCATCGCTCAGACTGGCACTGATGGAGAAAGACCATCCTTGAATCTGAGAAGAATGCCAACGAAAACAGATCCAGTTTAGCCACTCAAATTTTTTAACTCTGCCTAATGAAATGTCATTCTTTCATAGAATTTAGGACTGGGACAGATAGCAATGCAACAAATAAATTAAGAGGCAAAAGCCTAATTGCAGCTCCCATCATCAGAGGCACAGAGTGGCTGGGCTGATGTACGACTGAAACAAATTTTCGGTTTATAATGAAGAGGCAAAGGAAGCTGAGGAAGATAGATTGGTCATAGAGATGTGGAAGGCACAAAGGATAGGTTACAAATTAACAATTGTGTTAGAAATCCACTGTATGTGTGGAGTCCTTATCACTGAGCAAGAGTTGGGAAATGAGCTTTACATTACTTTACATTTATTATTAAATTAATTTATTATTAAACTATTATTAAATTATTAATTGCTACCCAATTCACAATTTGAGGCAACTCTGAGCAACTTGCCTTGCCGTAATGATCATAGCAACAGCGACAATACCCATTTTTTCCCCTTGTCAAAGCTACTGATAATTCTAACTCAATGCATTTTTAAAAAGAATCATTTTTCAATACTGTACATTTTTTCCCTTCATGTTAAGGTAGCAAAACAGAGAGATTTGTCACTCTTCTGCACAACAGTGTGGCAAAATAGCAGCTGCTTCCACAAGTCCGCTGCATGGCCCAGGAACAAATTCAGAGCCTACTGAAAATGATCACTGCTTCCAGGACACAGTCATGAGGGCCAGGGATGCGGGTCCCTCCCCTTCCCCAACATGAGGATCAGAGAGGTAAGGAGGTGGAGGGTTTGAGGGCTAGTGGGGTGGGAGTCCACCATAAGGATTACAGAGATCCAGTAGGAATGTGAAAAAAAACCTGTGGGGATCCTGTGGGGGAGGGGGAGAGCAAAAGGACTGGGGGGACTGTGTAGAGGAGGGAAGGGCCGAGGGGACACAAGGGTTGAGAAAGAGAGCACAGGGTGTCTTGGAGGAAGGTCAAGGGATGCCTGCGGCAGGTAAGACAGGCCCTGCTCTAGGCCTCCAAGAGTTTTCCTCAGGCCTAAGGTAGCCCGTGTTCCGCTTAGCAACTTGCACATTCAATTAATGGCTGCATCAGAGAGAGCAGGGGGATGCAGGTAGTTAAGGAAAGCAGTCTCATTTAACGGCCGTTATAACACACAACCATAATTGCACGGCCCATAATAATTGTATCTTGAGAACAACTTTTATGCTCGTTGGGGAATTCTGGGGCCCCAAATCTGGAGGAAACTAAGGTAGAAGACTGAAACTCCAGATGTGGGAATTCCATAATCAATATACAAACACATCACCCAAATGTCTTTTTCAGGCATTCCATTACTTCTGCAAAAATGAAATATCCAGAAACTGCTGCTGAAAACCAGAAACAATTAGTTACCCTTTCCACTTTCTTTTTTTCCCCACCTACAAGTGTAATCCTGAGACATGTTTGAGTAAAAAGAATCAGGTAAGAATTCAAATAGTCAATTTCTCACCGACAATTTCAATGGGAGATTGCAATGAAATACAAGCCTTCTTTAAACTTATCTACTTTTGCCTCATATGGATTTCGTTGTGTGCAATAAGGGATGATTTATGCCTGAAATAACATCCACAGATTGGACATTTGAAAGATTTCTCTCCTGTGTGAGTCCTCTGATGTATCACCAGATCAGAATTACGACTGAAACTTTTCCCACAGTCAGGACATTCAAAGGGTTTCTCTCTTGTGTGAGTCCTCTGGTGTATCACCAGGTGGGAATTTTGACTGAAGCTTTTCCCACATTTAGGACATTTAAAGGGTTTCTCTCCTGTGTGAGTCCTCTGGTGTTTCAGCAGGCTGGAATTCTGACTGAAACTTTTCCCACACTCAGGACATTCGAAGGGTTTCTCTCCTGTGTGAATCCTCTGATGTATCACCAGATAGGTATTCTGACTGAAACATTTCCCACAATTAAGACATTCAAAGGGTTTTTCTCCGGTGTGAGACCTTTGATGTATCACCAGTTCAGAATTACGACTGAAACTTTTCCCACAGTCAGGACATTCAAAGTGTTTCTCTCCTGTGTGAGTTCTCTGATGTATCACTAGGTTGGAATTCCGATTGAAACTTTTGCCACAGACAGGACATTCAAAGGGTTTTTCTCCGGTGTGAATTCTTTGGTGTATCACCAGATAAGAATTACGACTGAAACTTTTCCCACAGTCAGGACATTCAAAGGGTTTTTCTCCAGTGTGAGTCCTTTGGTGTATCACCAGTTCCGAATTACGACTGAAACTTTTCCCACAGTCAGGACATTCAAAGGGTTTCTCTCCTGTGTGAGTCCTCTGATGTATCACTAGGTTGGAATTCTGACTGAAACTTTTGCCACAGGCAGGACATTCAAAGGGTTTCTCTCCTGTGTGAGTCCTCTGATGTATCACCAGGCTGGAATTATCACTGAAATTTTTCCCACAGTCAGGACATTCAAAGGGTTTCTCACCTGTGTGACTCCTCTGATGTACAACCAGGCTGAAATTACGACTGAAACTTTTCCCACATTCAAGACATTCAAAGGGTTTCTCACCTGTGTGAGTCCTCTGATGTATCACCAGGCTGAAATTACGACTGAAACTTTTCCCACAGTCAGGACATTCAAAGGGTTTTTCTCCTGTGTGAGTCCTCTGGTGTTTCACCAGACTGGAATTATCACTGAAATTTTTCCTGCAGTCAGGACATTCAAAGGGTTTTTCTCCTGTGTGAGACCTCTGATGTATCACCAGGCTGAAATTACGATTGAAACTTTTCCCACAGTCAGGACATTCAAAGGGTTTTTCTCCTGTGTGAATCCTCTGATGTTTCACCAGGCTGGAATTATCACTGAAATTTCTCCCACAGTCAGGACATTCGAATGGTTTTTCTCCTGTGTGAGTCCTCTGATGTATCACCAGGTTGAAATTACGACTGAAACTTTTCCCACAGTCAGGACATTCAAAGGGTTTCTCACCAGTGTGAGTCCTCTGGTGTTTAATTAGGTCAGAATTACAACTGAAACATTTCCCACATATAAGGCATTCAAAGGGTTTCTCTCCTGTGTGAATCCTCTGGTGTATCACGAGGCTGAAATAGTGACTGAAACTTTTGCCACACATGGGACATTCAAATGGTTTTTCTCCTCTGTGAATCCTTTGGTGTTTCACCAGATTCGAATTACGACTGAAACTTTTCCCACAGTCAGAACATTCAAAGGGTTTTTCTCCTGTGTGAATCCTTTGGTGTATCACAAGGTCAGAATTACAATTGAAACTTTTCCCACAATCAGGACATTCAAAGGGTTTCTCTCCTGTGTGTGTCCTCTGGTGATTCACCAATCTGGAGTTCTGACTGAAACTTTTCCCACATATAGGGCATTCAAAGGGTTTCTCTCCTGTGTGAGTCATCTGTTCTATCACCAGGATGGAATTCTGAGTGAAACTTTTCCAACAATCAGGACACCCAAATGTTTTCTTTCCTGTGTGAGTCCTCTGGTGGCTAATGAGGTCAAAATTTTTATTTAAACATTTCCCACAATCAGGACATTCAAAAGGTTGTGTCTCCTGTGTGTCTTTGGTATATCACCAAGTTGCCATACTCCCTCAAGCATTTACTGCATTGAGAGCACTTGTACGGCTTCTCTCTTGTGTGGGTCCTTCCATGAACCACAACAGAGCTGTTTTGACCAAAGGTTTTGTCCCACTGCAATTTGTATGGCTTCTCTCCAGTCTGGATCCTCTCATGCATAATCAGCTGTGATTTTAAAGTTCTCTCTTTCCCACAATAGGCACATCTATGGAGTTTTTCCACAACTGATATTCCTGAGTAGGTCAAATATATGGATGATCCCTTGCTTAGTGCTGCTTTGATTCAAGCTGTTTTTTTCCTCCCAGAGCGAGGCCTGCATCACAGTCTGTTCTACGTGGCTTTCCAATTGACCTTTTCCTCCCCACTGACTTCCAGAGATATCCCTCTTTTTCGGAATAAAAAATAATCTCCCTTGACTTTTTATGTAATGTACCCTTATCCTTCCACATTACCTACTTTTTTCAGCTCAGAATCTAATTTGATTTTCTCTCTTTTGTCTATCAGCTGCCAGGGAAGGAGAATTGTGTGGTTTTCTGAAGGAAATGGAAAATAGTTTGATTTCTGAGTCCATTTGTTTTCCTTTTCAACATTGCTTGTTATTCTCAGTTGTCCAGAGTGTTCTTATTGCCATCCTCTTTTGTCTATAGGATTCAAAGAAAAGTGTATTGTTAATTATAAAATGGTTGCAGAAGATATGAGAAAAAGAAAAAAAGTATACAGCAAAAAAACAAAGAGGTCACAATGCTAGAATAACCTCTTACATTGATCAATCATGAAATTCTCCTTGATTTGGGTCAAATTTTTAGCATTGCAAAGGGTTATCATCAAATATATCTGGAACTGCTGGGGATAGATTATATAATTGCAGACATATGCATACAGAGGTAAATACAGATATACCCGCACATGTATAAATGGAGAAAATCTACGTCTGACCAAATGTCCCAAAATGGTTACAGTCAAACCTTCTGAGCTAACTTTAGACGTGTGGGGGCTTTAACTGATGAAATGATGCCTAAAGTCTCTGCAAGATTTGAGGTACCAGTTTTCGTCATGGAAGTCCTCAGCTCCAAATAAGGCCAGAAAACATTGTCCACAAACAGTCTGGTGACATCCCAATTTAAGCAGTCCTCACTTACCAGCCACAATTGGAACTGGTATCCACGTCACTAAACAGCCCAATCACTAAGCATGATGTCACATGACAGTGCCAACTTACATCTGTTCCTCTATAGTTCTTAAGCTAATTATTGTGTAATTAAGCTAATTACTATTTAAATTACAATTAAAATTACTTTAATGGCCTAATTAAAGGCAATTTCATATGACTGGGACATTTAATTTCCTGCCAGTATACCCACTGATTCTGCTTGTCAGAAGCTAGCTGGGAAGGTCACAAATTGGGAATATGATGCAGCGACCAGGATAAATGTGCACCAGTTGGCAGAACACAAATTGGTGCAATTCTTTTTCTTGCACCTTCCTACCCACAGGAACTGCTGACTTGTGGTCAATGAACAAGTGCTACAATGACCACAAATTAATGGATCAGGTTTACGTCTTCTTTTACGGGGCCATAGTAACTTTGAAGGCTCAGGGAAGAAGTGGTAAGTGAGGACTGCATATACAACTGAATATTCCCAAATGGTTCTCAATAACTGTCCACTCTAGACAAGTTCTAACCACTAGGACCAGATTGATTACATCCCAGTTCTGAAGGAGCTGGCAGACATGATCTCAGAACCATTGAATCATACCTTTCAAAGATATTCGAATACCAGAGAAATTCCAGTGGACTGGAAAAGAGCTGATGTAGTTCCCATGTTCAAAAAAAAAGAAAAGGGGTGGGGGGAAATAGAACCACAAAACTACACACCAATCAGCCTGACATCAATACTTGGAAGATTGTGGAAAAGATAATCAAACAACAGATTTGTAAATACCTAGAAACAAGCAAAGTTATAACTAGAAACCAACATGAGTTTGTCAAAAACACATCATGCCAAACAATCTTATTTCATTCTTTCACAAAGTAACTAAATTGGTGAACCAGCGAAATCCCGTGGATATGTTATATTTGGATTTCAGTAAGGCATTGGACAAAGTCATCCATAACCTAGAAGATGTGGGACAGACACATCCATCCACACAGATAGATTCATAACTGTCTGACAAACCGACGTCAAAAGTGTATTCCTTAAAGGAACTACATCTATATGGGGGTAAGTAATTAGTGGAGTACCCCAAGTTTCGGTTTTAGGCCCAGGACTCTTCAGTTTAGATGAGGGAATCCTAGGCTGCATTAACAGAAGGATAGACTCAAGATCACATGAAATAGTAGTTCCATTTTATTAATAATAAGACCTCACTTAGAATACTGCATCCAGGTTTGGTCACTAGATTATAAACAAATGTTGAGACTCTGGAAAGAGTTCAGAAAAAAAGCAACAAAGATTATTAGGGGTCTGGAGGCCAAAACATATAAAGAATGGTTGTAAGAATTGGCTATGTCTAGTTTAGTGAAAAGAAGAACTAGGGGTGACATAATAGCAGCGTTCCAATACTTGAGGATTTGCCACAAAGAAGAGGGGAAGGCAAGACAAGAAGCAGTGGATGGAAACTAATCAAGGAGAAAAGCAACCTAGAACTAAGGAGAAACTTCCTAACAGCGAGAATAATTAACCAGCCTCCAGAGGTTGTGGGGGCTCCATCACTGGAAGGTTTTAAGAAAAGACTGGACAGCCATTTGTCTGAAATGGTGTTGGGACTCCTGCTTGAGAAGGGAGTTGGACTAGAAGACCTGCAAGGTTCCTTCCAACCCTGTTACAAACCTCCAGTGACGGAGCAGCCACAACCTCTGGAGGGAAGCCATTCCCAAAGAATCAACCTTCACTTGAAAGAGACGTTTTCAATCTTCCCACCAGCAGAAACTTGCAGCCACCAGTTTCACAGCCTGCAGCACCAGTGGGCTTCCATTTGGGGAGGGAAGGACCTGCAGCAGCAGCAGCTGACAAGCTTCGGCCCAGTTGCTTCTCTGCTTCCAGGCCGTGGAGGGAACCCAACAGCCCGACTTGGTCCCGGACTCTCCTCCCACTTGCCTTCAACTCACCTTCCAGCTGCTGCTGCGACCGTGGGAAGAGCACAAAAGCCGCTCTGCACTCCATTTTCCTCCCATTGAGTGATCTGGTAGAGGAAATTCCTCTGTGCTTCTCTTCTCATAGCCTTTCTAGCAATACAGTATTCTATGGTTTTAACTCCTTAAACTCAACCACAGGCACCCCCTATTGTATTATGGGATTTTCAGGCACAGATGTTGCCTAAATGATCGCCATTTCCTGATATCTACCTAATGATATCTACCTAAGGCACTTGCAAGATGTTTCCACTCATTAAATGCCATCAAGCCATTTTTGATTTCTTGGTACTGACTTTTGAGCCAAGTGAAACAGTGAAATGTGATGTTATTTATCTTACGGAGATTAGGTGCTGAGCCCTAAAAGTTGCAGGCCAGATGCTCCAGGGGAGTCAGGTTGTTAAAATATTTAAATTAATAGCTGTGAAGGGTTAGTTAGACAATGAGTAAGAATACACAGTTATAGCTAGTTGGTTGAAGAGCGCTGGCTGCTGCATGAGGCAATCTAAAATGAGATTGGTTGCTGTGAGTGTAAAGGGGGAGTTTCCTTGTTTCCCGCCTTTTTTTCTCTGTATGTGTTGTCTGTAATTTACCTCATGATTTTTCCTGCTGTGCTGATTTACCTGATGATGCCCCTGTTTAGTTTACTGTTTATGTACTTGTAATATATAGCTAGATTTATTTAAAACTATAAGTTTGTGTCAGCATCTATGACTCCATTTGGAACCCGGCTATGTAATTCCCTGACAGGTTATGGGCCCAGAAGTGCCCTGAAGAGCCAGAAGTAAACTTTTTCTGAGGTAAAAGTTTCACTGTGAACCTCAGGGAGGTTGAGGATGATTGGTCTGTAAAGGCAGCTATGTGTTACAGGAATGGGAGGAGGGTTTCCTGTAGTTAAAGGAGATGAAATATCTCGCAGGGAGCATAAAGATGGAGATGTTTCTGTAAAGGGAGGATTTGTCGACAGTTGTAAGCATCCTCCAGCAGATCTCAATGAGGAGGGGCAAAGGCAAAATGAGAAAGTACTAGCAGCATCATTTTGTGCTTGGAAGATAATCAGGTCATACATGTGCCTGAAGTTACATCTGCTAGAGAATGCTGGCTGGCCAAGTAACTCTCACCAAAAAACTTTATTGAACAAGGCTGAAGTTGGGAGAAAGTGTGTTGGATCACCTCCAGTTTATGAGGAAAAGCGTCCTCAAATTAAAAGAGCAAGGAATGGTGTTTTTAGAAGTATATAAAATGTATGTTATGCTTAGTTCCTTTGATAATGTTTGGGACTTGTTAGTAATAAGCGTGATTTAACTACCATGTTTCCACAAAAATAAGACCCGGTCTTATTTTTTTTTTGTGGTGGGAGGGTGTCCAAAAGACGCATTAGGGCTAAATTTTTTTGGGAAACACGGTATCAGGGTGATCAGCCCAGTCGGGTGCCCCACTCCACCGGAGTACATATAAGAGGCAGCACATCCGCGCGGCCGCACTCTGCGCCAGTTGGAGCCTCCGGGTGCACCTCAAGGGGAGCCCCATGTAGAGAGCGTTACAATACTCCAGATGAGAGGTGACGAGGGCATGAGTGACTGTGCGTAACGAGTCCCGATCTAGAAAGGGACGCAACTGACGAATCAGGCGAACCTGATGAAAAATCCTCCCGGTCACGGCCCTCAAGTGCTCTTCTAAAGACAGCCGTGAATCCAGGAGGACGCCCAAGTTATGAGCCCTTTCCGTGGGGGCCAATGATTCACCCCCAATAGCCAGCGATCGCGTCAGCTGACTATATCGGGACGTCGGAAACCACAGCCATTCGGTCTTGGATGGGTTGAGCCTGAGCCCGTTTCTCCCCATCCAGATCCGTACGGCCTCCAGGCACTGGGAAATCACTTCAAGGGCATCGTTGGGGTGGTCCGGGGTGGAGATGTACAGCTGGGTGTCGTCAGCGTACAGATGGTACTTCACCCCGAAACCACGGATGATCTCGCCCAGCGGCTTTACATGTGAAGGATCGTGGTGAGAAAAAAACAATTCTGCTCTGGGAGGTCCCCTTCCTCTGGGACTGATGGAGGCGTAAAAGCCCTCTCACCATGGTTCCTTCTAATAATCCTCTTTGTTATCCTAGCTCCCTCAACTGATTGTGATACAATTTAAGTGTCCAGACCCTTAATCATCTTAGTTGCTCTTCTTTGCATCTTTTCCATAATCTCAACATCTTTTTTGTATTGTGGTGAACAGAACTGGGTGCAGTATTCTAAGTGTGGTCTCACTAGCATAGCATGAAGCAGTACTATTACTTCTTGTTGTTTTGACACAATCCCTCTGTTGATGCAGCCTAGAACTTTATTGACTCTTTTTAGCGGCTGCAGCACATTACTGGCTCATACTTGTCCACTGGAATACCTAGTTTCCTCTCCCACTTGATACTGTTGACCCAGGTACTACCTTATTCACTACCTGTGTATTTGGTTTTTCCTAAGTGTAGGATCTTAGTTTATTCACCACTGAACCGCACTTTGTTGGCCCAATGCTCACATGTCAAGTTCCTTCAGGATCTTGAGCCCATCTTCTAAAGTATTGGCTCTTCCCCCAAAACTAGGTGTCATCTGCAAATTTCACGAGTTCCCCTCCTATCCCCTCTCTAGATCATTTGTTAAGATATTGAAGAGTAATGGGCCCAAGACTAAACCTTGAGGTACCCTACTGCATGCTTCTCACCATGTAAATGTAGTTCATTGAGGACTATCAACTGAATGCAGTTTGTCAGTTAATTGTGAATCCACCTGGTGCTGTTTCTGTCTATCCCACATTGTTCTATCTTACCAAGAAATAAGTTGTTGTCTACTTTGTCAAATGTCTTGCTGACGTCCAAGTATATTATCTCCACAACATTTTACAAATTCACTAGTTTAGTTACTTTATAAAAAATGGCAATGATGTTTCTCTGGCATGATGTTTTTAACAAACCCACTCTGGCTGAAGCTCTAGCTTGGGAATAACTTGTGAAATTCTCAATCTTTTAAAAGAAGGAATAAAACCAGGGAGCCCAGAGCCCAGAAGAACCAAGAAGAGGGCACAGGCACCTTCAAATACCCCAAGTGCCACACTCAGGACCAGCTTTCAAATTGCTCAGCCAAGTTCTTCTTATGTTATAGAAATTCATCCCTAGACTTTCTGAAACATTTGTGTCTACTCACTGTCTCCATCTATGGTGACCTCAAGTTTCATGATGAATCTGGTTCAGAATTCAGAGAATCATTAGGGAAGTCAGATCGATCCTCAGTAATTCTATGATTTTCAAAATCCTGCAAATCCACTGGCACAACTAATCGCTGCTTTAGCGGTTGTAAAGTTAAAAGAAAAGCATAGCTTAGCTGTCCAGTTTCAAATGTCCTACTTTCCATCGCTCAGACTGGCACTGATGGAGAAAGACCATCCTTGAATCTGAGAAGAATGCCAATCAAAACAGATCCAGTTTAGCCACTCAAATTTTTTAACTGTGCCTAATGAAATGTCATTCTTTCATAGGATTTAGGACTGGGACAAATAGCAATGCAACAAATAAATTAAGAGGCAAAAGCCTAATTGCAGCTCCCATCATCAGAGGCACAGAGTGGCTGGGCTGATGTACGACTGAAACAAATTTTCGATTTATAATGAAGAGGCAAAGGAAGCTGAGGAAGACAGATTGGTCATAGAGATGTGGAAGGCACAAAGGATAGGTTACAAATTAACAATTTTTAGAAATCCACTGTATGTGTGGAGTCCTTATCACTGAGCAAGAGTTGGGAAATGAGCTTTACATTACCTTTTTATTATTAAATTCATTTATTATTAAACTATTAAATTATTAATTGCTACCCAACTCACAGTTTGAGGCAACTCTGAGCAACTTGCCTTGCCGTAACGGTCATAGCAACAGTGACAATACCCATTTTTTCCCCTTGTCAAAGCTACTGATAATTCTAACTTAATGCATTTTTAAAAAGAATCATTTTTCAATACTGTACATTTTTTCCCCTCATGTTAAGGTAGCAAAACAGAGAGATTTGTTGTCACTCTTCTGCACAACAGTGTGGCAAAATAGCAGCCGCTTCCACAAGTCCACTGCATGGCCCAGGAACAAATCCAGAGCCCATTGAAAATGATCACTGCTTCCAGGACACAGTCATGAGGGCCAGGGATGCGGGTCCCTCCCCTATCCCAACATGAGGATCAGAGAGGTAGGAGGTGGAGGGTTTGAAGGCTAGTGGGGTGGGAGTCCACCATAAGGATTACAGAGACCCAGTAGGAGTGTGAAAAAAAACCTGTGGGGACCCTGTGGGGGAGGGGGAGAGTGAAAGGATTGGGGGGACTGTGTAGAGGAGGGAAGGGCCGAGGGGACACAAGGGTTGAGAAACAGAGCACAGGGTGTCTTGGAGGAAGGCCGAGGGATGCCTGCGGCAGGTAAGACAGGCCCTGCTCTAGGCCTCCAAGAGTTTTCCTCAGCCCCGAGGAAGCCAGTGTTCCGCTTAGGAACTTGCACATTCAATTAATGGCTGCATCAGGGAGAGCAGGGGGATGCACGTAGTTAAGGAAAGCAGTCTCACTTAATGGCCATTATAACACACAACCATAATTGCACGGCCCATAATAATTGTATCTTGAGAACAACTTTTATGCTCGTTGGGGAATTCTGGGGCCCCAAATCTGGAGGAAACTAAGGTAGAAGACTGAAACTCCAGATGTGGGAATTCCATAATCAATATACAAACACATCACCCAAATGTCTTTTTCAGGCATTCCACTACTTCTGCAAAAATGAAATATCCAGAAACTGCTGCTGAAAACCAGAAACAATTAGTTACCCTTTCCGCTTTCTTTTTCTTCCCCCCTACAAGTGTAATCCTGAGACATGTTTGAGTAAAAAGAATCAGGTCAGAATTCAAATAGTCAATCTCTCACCGACAATTTCAATGGGAGATTGCAATGAAATACAAGCCTTCTTTAAACTTATCTACTTTTGCCTCATATGAATTTCCTTGTGTGCAATAAGGGATGATTTATGCCTGAAATAACATCCACAGATTGGACATTTGAAAGATTTCTCTCCTGTGTGAGTCCTCTGATGTACCACTAGGTTGGAATTCCGACTGAAACTTTTGCCACAGACAGGACATTCAAAGGGTTTTTCTCCGGTGTGAGTCCTTTGGTGTATCACCAGATCAGAATTACGACTGAAACTTTTCCCACAGTCAGGACATTCAAAGGGTTTCTCTCTTGTGTGAGTCCTCTGGTGTATCACCAGGTGGGAATTTTGACTGAAGCTTTTTCCACATTCAGGACATTCAAATGGTTTCTCTCCTGTGTGAGTCCTCTGGTGTTTCAGCAGGCTGGAATTCTCACTGAAACTTTTCCCACACTCAGGACATTCAAAGGGTTTCTCTCCAGTGTGAGTCCTTTGGTGTATCACTAGGTTGGAATTCTGACTGAAATTTTTGCCACAGACAGGACATTCAAAGGGTTTCTCTCCTGTGTGAGTCCTCTGATGTATCACTAGGTTGGAATTCTGACTGAAACCTTTGCCACAGACAGGACATTCAAAGGGTTTCTCTCCTGTGTGAGTCCTCTGATGTATCACCAGGCTGGAATTATCACTGAAATTTTTCCCACAGTCAGGACATTCAAAGGGTTTCTCACCTGTGTGAGTCCTCTGATGTACCACCAGGCTGAAATTACGACTGAAACCTTTCCCACAGTCAAGACATTCAAAGGGTTTCTCACCTGTGTGAGTCCTCTGATGTATCACCAGGCTGAAATTACGACTGAAACTTTTCCCACAGTCAGGACATTCAAAGGGTTTTTCTCCTGTGTGAGTCCTCTGGTGTTTCACCAGGCTGGAATTATCACTGAAATTTTTCCTGCAGTCAGGACATTTGAATAGTTTTTCTCCTGTGTGAGACCTCTGATGTATCACCAGGCTGAAATTACGACTGAAACTTTTCCCACAGTCAGGACATTCAAAGGGTTTTTCTCCTGTGTGAATCCTCTGATGTTTCACCAGGCTGGAACTATCACTGAAATTTTTCCCACAGTCGGGACATTTGAATGGTTTTTCTCCTGTGTGAGTCCTCTGATGTATCACCAGGTTGAAATTACGACTGTAACTTTTCCCACAGTCAGGACATTCAAAGGGTTTTTCTCCTGTGTGAATCCTTTGGTGTATCACAAGGTCAGAATTACAATTGAAACTTTCCCCACAATCAGGACATTCAAAAGGTTTCTCTGCTGTGTGTGTTCTCTGGTGATTCACCAATCTGGAGTTCTGACTGAAACTTTTCCCACATATAGGGCATTCAAAGGGTTTCTCTCCTGTGTGAGTCATCTGCTCTATCACCAGGATGGAATTCTGAGTGAAATTTTTCCAACAATCAGGACACCCAAATGTTTTTTTTCCTGTGTGAGTCCTCTGGTGGCTAATGAGGTCAAAATTTTTATTTAAACTTTTCCCACAATCAGGACATTCAAAAGATTGTGTCTCCTGTGTGTCTTCTGGTGTATCACCAAGTTGCCATACTCCCTCAAGCATTTACTGCATTGAGAGCACTTGTACGGCTTCTCTCTTGTGTGGGCCCTTCCAGGAACCACAACAGAGCTGTTTTGACCAAAGGTTTTGTCCCACTGCAATTTGTATGGCTTCTCTCCAGTCTAGATCCTCTCATGGATAATCAGCTGTGATTTTAAACTTCTCTCTTTCCCACAATAGGCACATCTATGGAGTTTTTCCACAGCTGATATTCCTGAGTAGGTCAAATATATCGATGATCCCTTGTTTAGTGCTGCTTTGATTCAAGCTGTTTTTTTCCTCCCAGAGCGAGGCCTGCATCACAGTCTGTTCTACGTGGCTTTCCAATGGACCTTTTCCTCCCCACTGACTTCCAGAGATATCCCTCTTTTTCGGAATGAAAAAAATAATCTCCCTTGACTTTTTATGTAATGTATCCTTATCCTTCCACATAACCTACTTTTTTCAGCTCAGAATCTAATTTGATTTTCTCTCTTTTGTCTAGCTGCCAGGGAAGGAGAATTGTGTGGTTTTCTGAAGGAAATGGAAAATAGTTTGATTTCTGGGTCCATTTGTTTTCCTTTTCAACATTGCTTGTTATTCTCAGTTGTCCAGAGTGTTCTTATTGCCATCCTCTTTTGTCTATAGGATTCAAAGAAAAGTGTACTATTAATTATAAAATGGTTGCAGAAGATATGAGAAAAAGAAAAAAAGTATACAGCAAAAAAACAAAGAGGTCACAATGCTAAAATAACCTCTTACATTGATCAATCATGAAATTCTCCTTGATTTGGGTCAAATTTTTAGCATTGCAAAGGGTTATCATCAAATATATCTGGAACTGCTGGGGATAGATTATATAATTGCAGACATATGCATACAGAGGTAAATACAGATACACCCGCACATGTATAAATGGAGAAAATCTGTGTCTGACCATATGTCCCAAAATGGTTACAGTCAAACCTTCTGAGCTAACTTTAGACATGTGGGGGCTTTAACTGATGAAATGATGCCTAAAGTCTCTGCAAGATTTGAGGTACCAGTTTTCCTCATGGAAGTCCTCGGCTCCAAATAAGGCCAGAAAACACTGTCCACAAACAGTCTGGTGACATCCCAGTCCTCACTTACCAGCCACAATTGGAACTGGTATCCACGTCACTAAACAGCCCAATCACTAAGCATGATGTCACATGACAGTGCCAACTTACATCTGTTTCTCTATAGTTCTTAAGCTAATTATTGTGTAATTAAGCTAATTACTATTTAAATTACAATTAAAATTACTTTAATGGCCTAATTAAAGGCAATTTCATATGACTGGGACATTTAATTTCCTGCCAGTATACCCACTGATTCTGCTTGTCAGAAGCTAGCTGGGAAGGTCACAAATTGGGAATATGAGTGTCAGATGCAGCGACCAGCATAAATGTGCACCAGTTGGCAGAACACAAATTGGTGCAACTCCTTTTCTTGCACCTTCCTACCCACAGGAACTGCTGACGTGGTCAATGAATAAGTGCTACAATGACCACAAATTAATGGATCAGGTTTACGTCTTCTTTTACGGGACCATAGTAACTTTGAAGGCTCAGGGAAGAAGTGGTAAGTGAGGACTGCATTGTTGTGGCTCCGTTATCTGAGCCTGTGTCATTGGCAGGAGAAGACTCTGAGAGTGAAGGCGAGGAGTTGGCAAGGCCTCCTTCTCCAGGACCCTTCTCTTTGGCAATGCCTTCAGTGTCCGCCGAAGGGCAAGAGATAGGGCCGGGGCCAAGCACGTCCACGCAGCTACAGGTGGACAGTGATGAGAGTAATGAATCTTGGCTGGATCCTCGACAGCATCGCAGAGATAAACGCGCGCAACAGAAGAAAAGGCATGCCCGAGATTAGGCTGAGTCACTGGACCACACCCCACAGGGTATAAAAGGGAGTGTGGTGGCCAGTCAAGCCTTGTGACGAACAAAGCTGAAAGCTTCCACGCCATTCTGCATTGTCGGACTATTGCTATAGGCTTTGCTGGATTATACTTGGACTTAAGTTACTCTGTAATTATTGAACATTTTACTTTGATGTACCAGAAGCGGAGAGAAGTTATCTCTGCCCTTCGTGAGTAATAAACTCTTGGCAGGCAGCCACTAAGTTGCTGCCAAGTTCCGTTATCATAAGGAAAAGGATTTTGTAGGCTGGTTTGGTTTTTAACTCTTGGACGTCTGTGCAATTCCCTGACAGGTTATGGGCCCAGAAGCACCCTGAAGAGCCAGAAGTAAACTTTTTCTGAGGTAAAAGTTTCTTTGTGAACCTCAGGGAGGTTGAGGATGATTGGCCTGTAAAGGTAGTATGTGTTACAGGAATGGGAAGAGGGTTTCTTGTAGTAACTCTTAAAAGGAGATGAATTATCTCTCAGGGAGCATAAGAAAACTTTATAGAATGAGGCTGAAGTTGGATGAAAGTGTGTGGGATCACCTCCAGTTTATGAGGAAAAATGTCCTCGAATTAGAAGAGCAAGGAATGGTGTTTTTAGAAGTATACAAAATGTATGTTGTGCTTAGTTCCTTTGATGATGTTTGGGACTTGTTAGTAATAAGCGTGATTTAACTACCATGTTTCCACAAAAATAAGACCCGGTCTTATTTTTTTTTTTTTTTGGTGGGAGGGTGTCCAGAAGACGCGTTAGGGCTAAATTTTTTTGGGAAACACAGTATCAGGGTGAACAGCCAAGTCGGGTGCCCCACTCCACCGGAGTACATATAAGAGGCAGCACACATGGGGGCCAATGGTGTCCAACAGCTTGATTGGCCCACTCTGGGGCTGCACAGTGCAGGTGAGTTGATTACCTGTTTAAGCAGCAGGCAGAGGTATAGGGATGGGAGGACACAAGCTGAGAGACGAGACAGAGTGAGTGGGAACTCGTCCTCACGGCAACAACAGCAGGGAGAGGCAGAGGCACGGGGTGGGAGACACGCAATCCCGATGCTCTGCACGGCTGCCTGCTTTGTTGTAACTGCAGGAAAGCCAAGGCAGAGTGGGCGGGAGGCCACGGTCATTTAGATTCCCCTCCTCACCTCTGCAATATGATTCTGGCCATGTGAGAGCTGATTCTGGTAGTGTGCACGAGTGGTGCACTGGGAGGGAGATGTAAATGAAGCCTCTGAATTGTCTGAGTAGAAAATTAGGCCCAAGCCTGCCCTGCCAGAGGTTTTGCTCTCCCTCAGTAGCATGGGCACCACACAGATCCCCAAATGTGGCAGCAATGGCTTGCCCCATTGTAATGGTAGGAGAGCTCCCCTAGCACAATTTTATCTCCAGAAGACAAGGACAGAGCTGAATCTAAAGCTTCCAACCTGTAGTTCTTGATCAAAAGCCTCTGCTGCTTGCCCAGCGCCACCACCACCACCACACGATCGCTTCTGCATTCTGCCATTGCAACTTGCTTGGTGCCCCCCTCCCCTGGCAATTGCTTCTGTGAGGCCGAGCCAAGAGGGGGCCAGATGCTGTGATGTCAATCAGTTGCAACTGCTGCTGGGCACCGCAAGACCCCGCACACTCACCGCCTGTGTACACACCCAGGGGGAGTGCCCAGCCAGGGCCATCCACTCACTGTTCCAGCCTTGAGTTTGAAATGTCTGCTCTATCACTATCAATGGAAGTGGCCAAATTTGCTTTGGTAATTATTGATTTCTCAAGGTATGGTTTTTGTTATTTACTAAAAAGCAAAACAAGTATTTCAACCATTTAAGCAGTGGGTAGCTGGATGGAGTCACTGAATTTATTTATTTATTTATTTTATTGAATTTCTATACCGCCCTACTCCCGAAGGACTCAGGGCGGTGCACAGCCATGAAATAAAACACATAGATATACAAAATTTAAAATCGAATAAAATGAATTAAATAAATTTGGCTGAATTGATACCCATAATTTAAAATACCCATATTTTAAAATACATTAAAAATTTAAAATTTACACTTAAAAGGGAGAAGATTTAGGCGAGGCCAGCTTGATGAAATAAAAGCGTCTTCAGCTCGCGGCGGAAGGTGCGCAGATCCGGAATCCTCCGTATCTCTGGGGGAGCTCATTCCAGATCGTCGGTGCCCCCACAGAGAAGGCTCTCCCCCTAGTGGACGACAGCCGATATTGTTTGGCCGACGGCACCTGGAGGAGCCCCTCTCTGTGGGAGCGTACTGGTCGGTGGGAGGCTGTTGATGGTAGTAGGCGGTCCCGTAAGTAACCAGGTCCTAAGCCATGGAGCGCTTTAAAGGTGGTAACCAGAACCTTGAAGCGCACCCGGAAGACCACCGGGAGCCAGTGCAGCTCACGCAGGAGAGGTGTTACATGGGAGCTCCACGTTGCTCCCATAACCACCCACGTGGCCGCACTCTGCGCCAGTTGGAGCCTCCGGGTGCACCTCAAGGGGAGCCCCATGTAGAGAGCGTTACAATAGTCCAGACGAGAGGTGACGAGGGCATGAGTGACTGTGCATAATGAGTCCCGATCTAGAAAGGGACGCAACTGGCGAATAAGGCGAACCTGATGAAAAATCCTCCCGGTCACGGCCGTCAAGTGCTCTTCTAAAGACAGCCGTGAATCCAGGAGGACGCCCAAGTTACGAGCCCTTTCCGTGGGGGCCAATGATTCGCCCCCAATAGCCAGCGATGGCGCCAGCTGACTATATCAGGACGTCGGAAACCACAGCCACTCGGTCTTGGATGGGTTGAGCCTGAGCCCGTTTCTCCCCATCCAGATCCGTATGGCCTCCAGGCACTGGGACATCACTTCAAGGGCATCGTTGGGGTGGTCCGGGGTGGTGATGTACAGCTGGGTGTTGTCAGCGTACAGATGGTACTTCACCCTGAAACCACGGATGATCTCACCCAGCGGCTTTACATAAATGTTGAACAAAAGGGGCGAGAGAACCAATCCCTGCGGCACCCCACATATAAGGGGCCTCGGGGTCGATCTCTGCCCCCCTGTCAACACAGACTGCGACCGGTCAGAGAGAAAGGAGGAGAACCACCATAAAACGGTGCCTCCCACCCCCAACCCTTCCAGCCGGTGCAGCATGATACCATGGTCGATGGTATCAAAAGCCGCTGAGAGGTCTAACAGGACCAGGACAGAGGAACAACCCCTGTCCCGAGCCCTCCAGAGATCATCAACCAACGCGACCAGTGCTGTTTCTGTGCTGTACCCAGGCCTGAAGCCCTACTGGAACAGATCTAGATAAGACGCTTCATCCAGGTACTGGGGAAGCTGTCGCGCAACCACTGAAGCAGTAGGCATGAGCTTAAATGGACTTGAGGATGGTAGAGGACAGGAAAGCCTGGAGGAATGTTGTTGATGGGGTTGCGATGGGTCAGGCACAACTTCGCAACTAACAACAACAAATGTATGTAGAGAGGTACAGTCAAATGATATGTCAACTACAAACAGAGGTACAGAGTTCATGTCTAATAGGTTTCAGCAGTGGTTCAGAAAGAAAGACATAACACATAGAAGAATGAAACACTATACTCCAGCAGAGAATGTAGTTGTTGAACGCGGTAATGGTGGGTTACAGACTATGAAAGATGCATTATTAGCAGATTATGCAGGAATGATTAATCTGTATTGGGGTGAGGAAATGTTAACTGTCAATATTTGGTTAATAGCTTATGGAGTTCACCAATTAAACTCAATACATGTTCTATGGGAGACAACCATCTTTGGCACTTTTAAGAATCTTTGGCAGCAGTGCATGGGTGCACATTCCCAAGGAAGTCAAGACAGCCAAAGGCAAGGAAATTAAAATGTATAGGTTATCTATCAGACTCAAAGGCATATACATTTACAGATGGACACAAAAAATTATCTCATGTTCTATAAATTTTTTAGAACATGACAATTGGAAACAGGTACATGCCAATTCTGAAATTTTAATGTCTGTTATGAGTCTCCAGTGGATGAGCATTCACACAGGTACGCTGAGCAAAGATCGGGGATTAGCTCAGGGTCAGAATATAGTTCAGAAAAATGTTTAAAAACTGAGATTTCAGTGAAACACCAAGGAGGTCTGAAAGAGCAAACAAAGGTGTTCCTCCAGAAAGTTTTTACAGCTGATGTGGTAAAGATATGTAACATTTTTATCAAAGTTACAAGAAGTATCTAGAGAAACTATTTTGGAGTAGAAATAAAGAAACTACGAGAAGGAGAGTATGTTAATGGCAGTTCAGTTCGCAACTAATTTGCAATACGCTAAACATAATACTTTTTGCAATGCTAATAAACCAGGGAGATGGTTAGCATATTTGTTAAGGAAAAAACAAAAGTCACAGACCATAGAGAAAATAGAATATAAAGGTAAAGAGGTTTATCAGCAAAATATGATTAAAAAAGCATTTTTAGAATTTTATGCGAGGTTGTATGCTAGTGATAAAATTCAAAATATAGATATAGATAGATACTTACAGAAAGAGAATATTCCTACAATTACAAAAGAGCAAAGGGAGGATCTAAATCAACCAGTAACTTCCGAGGAGATTATGTTTGCAATTAAGCAGTTGAAAGTGGGTAAAACTCCTGGGGCGGATGGTTTGACAGCTGCTTATTATAAACACTTGCAGTCAGAAATGGTGGGACCACTCAAAGAATTATTTACCAACATACAATCGGGAGGAGTTGTACCCCCATCCTGAAGGACAGTTTATATTTCTCTGATTCCAAAGGAGGAGCAAGACCACACTCAGCCAAAAAATTATAGGCCTATATCACTTTTAAATACAGATTACAAGATTTTTGCTAAAATACTAGCAAATAGGTTAATGACAGTCATGCAACAAATGATTCATAATGATCAAACTGGTTTTATAAATGGTAAACAAATGAAGAGTAATGTAAGGCAAGTTGTTAACCTATTGGAGTATTTGGGGAAGAACAACCAAATCCCTGCGGTGCTGATATTTCTTGATGTGGAGAAAGCATTTGATTGATTGAACTGGCAATTCTTATTGAAAATAATAGAAAAGATGCAATTTGGAGAATATTTTACACTATCTATTAATGCAATATATCAGAAACAAACAGCGCAAATAATAATTAATGGTAGTTTAACAGATACTTTTAACATAGAAAAAGGAACGAGACAAGGATGTCCTTTGTCTCCATTATTGTTTATCTTGACCTTGGAATTTCTGTTAAGTAAGATATATGGGTCGGACAAAATAAATGGAATTAAAATTAGGCAGTATGACTACAGATTACGAGCATTCACAGACGACTTGGTTGTTACTTTAACCCAACCATTACAGTCGGTTGTAGGTTTAATGGACATAATTAATCAATATGGACAAGTATCTGGATTTAAAATAAATGCAGGGAAAGCGAAGATAATAACTAAAAATATGACTATAAATCAAAAAGATGAATTAGAAAGACTAACAGGATTTGAAATTGTAAAAATAGTTAAGTATTTAGGGGTCGATATTATGACATCAAATACGAAACTATTTAAGCATAATTATGATCCGTTGTGGCAAAAAATACAGAGAGAGAGATGGAAAACTGGAAAAAATTACAATTATCCTTGTTAGGAAGAATAGCAGCAGTAAAAATGAATGTTTTGCCTAGGTTTTTGTTTCTTTTTCAAATGATACCAATACTTAAAAAAGATGAGAATTTGAAGATATGGCAGAAGGGTATTAATAATTTTGTCTGGGCAGGGAAGAGACCGAGAATAAAACAAAAAATAATGTAGGATATACGTGAAAGAGGAGGTCTCAAAATGCCCAACCTAAGATTATATTATGAGGCAGCTGCTCTGTCAGCAATTAGTGACTGGATGAACTTAACAGAAGAAGAATATTGAATATTGAGGGATATGATTTGGTTTACGGTTGGCATGCTTATTTATTATATGATAAGAAAGTGGATAAGGCTTTTAAAAGTCACATATTAAGGAATGCTTTATTGCATGTCTGGAAAAAGTATCAGTACAAATTAAACTATAAGTTACCAATGTGGGCAATACCCAGACACGCAATAGAGAATATAAGTGTAGAGCAAAAACAAGATGTGATTACTTATAAAGAGCTTCTTAATAAGGCAGGAGGTATACTACAATTAAAATCTTTGAATCAATAATTCAAACATGCTTTCAATATGTACAGTTGCAAGCTAGATGGAGAGAAGATCAGAAAATTGGTATTTTGCAGAATGAGGAAGGGGAGGAGGGATGGGAAAAAATGTTGTAATACTTGTTAAAACTTTTTAATAAAAAGATAGCATGGTATGTATACAAATGGCAACAGGTGAGAGAATAAAAACCAGAAACAAACATATTGACATAAAATATTCTAAAGTCAGAGGAGCAGTAAAAGAAAATATAATATACCTAATTTATTGTCCATCAGAAGATAATTTGGCTATATTTATTTATTTAAAACTACAAGTTCGTGTCAGTGCTTCTGACTCCATTTGGACACTGGCTGCACAATTCCCTGACACAGCTTCATTCCTACTGGCCAGGGTTGCATCCAAGAGCACCCACCATGCTAGCTTCATTCTTGAAAGAGTAAATTTTGTATATGCTAAATGCTAAATGTCATGTGCTTATTTATTTAATTTATTTATTTATTTATTTATTTATTTATTTGATTTGATTTGATTTCTATACCGCCCTACTCCCGAAGGACTCAGGGCGGTGCACAGCCAAACAATAAAACACATACATACAAAATTTAAAAGTAGAATAAAATCAAATTAAATAATTTTGGCCCCGACAAATTTAAAACCCCAAACTATTTAAATAGTTCTGTAAATTTGCTTGCATGGAATTCTCCATTACTTTTTTCCCTCCAGAGAGAAAAATATGCAGCAGGCCTAGAAAATGGGGACTAAGAAAGAGGGGGCGATTGTCTATATATGGTAGAAGAAATGTTTGCAGAAAACATAAAAAGAAAGAAAAAGGAAAAATAGAGTACCCTATCAAAGCACATGACTGACTGATCTCTAGGCTAACCATTTAGAGGGACATCTTGCACTGCCATTTTTAATGCAGATTTAATAAGGTATGGATGGTGATAATAGCTATTTCAGCTATTGGCTCTAAGGTCTGTTGCATGGAGGAAGTTGAGCTTCAAACTTTGATTCTGAGGAAATGGACTGTTTGGTTGGTTGGGAACTTATGGCTTTTGAATTTGCCCTGTACACTATCCCCTCTGACACTTTCCTTTTTTTTCTTTCTCAAAAGCTATTCATGATTCTTACGCAATGCTGTCTTAGAAATGAAACATCTACTGTTTTTGTCACATCTCCCCACCAAGTGGGGGGGGGGACCACAAAAGTATCAGTCCCTTGGTGCGCTCTCACTCACCAGCCATCAAAGGCTAACAAGGAGGTTCCTCCAAGCAAAGGAGATCATAGCAGGATTTGCAAATAAACCTGGAGATCTTGTGCTCAAAATCACAACCCCTTTTCTTCGCAGTTCAATATTCCTAAAGCTCTTCTCCATGAAGGTCATCTGCAAGGGAGAACAGCCTTTACATCTGAAATTTACACTGCTTTTGTCACTGCCCCAAATTCCCCCAATATATGTGCTGTTCATACTTTTTCTTCATGCTTGGTGCCCTGAATTCCTGGAACTGTTAAGAAAAGACTTTGAAACCCTTCTGCTTTTTCTCTCGTTTTCTCATTATATGAGGAACCATATCTGGCATTTCTATCATTTATCATGATAAAAAAGGCAAATAAAACTCCCAAAAAGATTTTTTTAAAATTACATAATTTCTGCAAAAATAACTTCTGCTGCTGATGGCCTGGTAGCCATTATCAAACTCATATGTAATAACCCATTTTTTTCCTCCTTCCTGTCTAATACCATGACATATTTGACTACAAAAAATCAGGCAAAGTCTTTTTAGTCAAATTAAAGAGTCAATTTTTCAGCTGACTCTTTCTAATGGGAAATTAGAAATAAAATTCAAATCTTCTCTACACTCATCACTTTGGGCCTCATGTGGATTTTCTTGTGTGTGATAAGGGTGGAATGTTTCCTGAAACACCGTCCACACTCGGGGCACTTAAATGGTTTCTCCCCTGTGTGTATAAGCACATGATTTAAAAGGCTAGCCCTAGTACTGAAATCTTTCCCACATTCTGGACACTCGTATGGTTTCTCTCCTGTGTGAGTCCTCTGGTGTCTCACCAGGCTGGAACTCTGACTGAATTTTTTCCCACAATCAGGACATTCAAAAGGTTTCACTCCTGTGTGAGTCCTCTGGTGGTTCACAAGCTCAGAATTCCAAAGGAAACTTTTCACACAATCTGGACACTGATATGTTTTTTCCCTGGAGTGAGTCCTCTGGTGTGTCAGCAGTCTAGAATTGCTACTGAAATTTTTCCCACAATCAGGACATTCATATGATTTCTTTCTTATGTGCATCCTCTGGTGTTTCAACCGGTTGGAATTGTGACTGAACCGTTTCCCACAGATAGCACATTCAAAGGGTTTCTCTCCTGTGTGACTCCTCTGGTGTAACACCAGATTGGAATTGTGACTGAAACATTTCCCACAATCAAGACATTCAAAGAGTATCCCTTCTATGTGAATCCTCTGGTGGCTAACCAGGCGGGAATTTCTATTGAAACTTTTCCCACAATCAGGACATTTAAAGGGTTTCTCTCCTGTGTGAGTCCTCTGGTGTATCACCAGATTGGAATTTTGACTGAAACATTTTTCACAATCAGGACATTCAAAGGGTTTCTCTCCTGTGTGAGTGCTCTGGTGTCTCACTAGATGGGAATTTCTAATGAAATCTTTCCCACAATCAGGACATTCAAAGGGTTTCTCTCCTGTGTGAGTCCTCTGATGAATCACCAGGCTTGAATTCTGACTGAAACTTTTCCCACAATCAGAACATTCAAAGGGTTTCCGTCCTATGTGAGTCGTTTTGTGTGTCGCCAGGCTTGAACTCCGACTGAAATGTTTGCCACAATCAGTACATACAAAGGGTTTCTCTCCTGTGTGAGTCCTCTGGTGTGGAATGAGGTGGGAACTCTGACTGAAACTTTTTCCACAATCAGAACATTCAAAGGGTTTCTCTCCTGTGTGAGTCCTCTGGTGTTTCACCAGCCTGGAATTGTAACTGAAACATTTGCCACAGATAGGGCATTCAAAAGATTTCTCTTCCATGCGAGTCCTCTGTTGTCTCATGAGGTGTGAATTTCAAATGAAACTTTCATACAATCCAGACACTCATATATGATGTGAGTCCTCTGATGTATCACCATGTTGCCATGCTCACTAAAGTATTTACCACATTGGGAACACTTTTATGGCTTTTATTCTGTGTGGATCTTCTCATGCATAATCAGCTGTGTTTTGAAATCTGATTTTCTCACAATAGGCACATCTATGGAGCTTTTCCATTACTTATATTCTTGAGGTCAAAATATGTGTGATCCCTTTTTAGTGAGGTTTTGATTAAAGCCATTTTTTTCCTCCCAGAGCAAGGCCTGCATCACTGTCTGCCCTACATGGCTCTCCAAGTGATGTTTTCCTTCCCAGTAACTACCAGATATTTCCCTCTTTTGCGGAATAAAAAATGTTCTCCCTTGACTTTTCATGTAATATATTCTCGAGTTCCAAATGCTCTACTTATTCCAGCTTGACATTTTTCTTAGTTTTCTCTTTTGTCTATCAGCTGCTAGAGAGCAGAATTGTGTGGTTTTTTGAAGGAAATGGAAAATATTTTGATTTCTGGCTTGATTTTTATTCCCTTTCAATGTTGCTTGTTATTCTCAGTTGTCCGGAGTGCTCTTATTGCTATCCCCTTTGTCTATAAGATTGAAAGAAATGTTTAACTTTAATTGTGTATAAAATGGTTGCAGAAGATGTGAAAAAAGAAAAAAATTATATATTACAACTAAAAAGCAAACATGCGACAATGCTAGAATTACCTCTTACATTAATTATGATTCATTTGACAGATGGAAGACTACCAAGATCCAATTTAAAATATCCACTCAATCATGAAATTCCCTAGTTGACTTGGGTCAATCACAAATTCTTAGCACTGCAAAGTGTTATCATAAAATATATCTGGAAGCACTGGATATAAATTATATATATGCATACAGAGAGAAATATAGATGCCTACAAATTCATGTAGGCATCTATTGGGAAAATTCATGTCTTTCAAGCCTGAAAAATGTCCACAAATGGTTACAAACCTTCCAAGCTAACTTTAGAAATGTGGGGCTTTAATTGATGAAATGATGCCTAAAGCTTCTGCAAGATTTGAAGCACCAGTTTTGCTCATGGAAGTCCTCAGCTCTTAAGGGCAGAAAATACTGTTCATAATGACGCAGGTGACATCCCAATTAAAGCAGTCCTCATCTCCTGACCTCAATTGTGACTGGCATTTGTGTTGCTAAGCAACCCGATCGTGAGCATGATGTCACATCACAGTGCCAACTTAAATCTGATCCTTTGCAGTTGTTAAGCAAATAACTGTGGGTTGTTAAAGGGAATTTCACATGACTATGACTTGCATATGGGATCTTCACTGATTGTTAGAAGCTAGCTGGGAAGGTCACAAATGGGGATCATGAGTGTGGGATGCGGAAACTATCAAATCTGTGCACCGTAGTGCACAGTTTGTGTAGTACCCAAATTGGTGCATCTCCTTTTCCTGCACCTTCATAGCTACAGGAATTGCTGACATGCTGTCAATGAACAAGTGCTATGATGACCATAAATGTGTGGACCAGGTGTAGTATGTCTGCTTTTACAATGCCATAGTAACTCTGAAGACTCAGGGAAGAAGTGGTGAGAACTGCATATACAACTGAACATCCCAAAAGGTCCTCAATAGCTATTTTTGAAAAAGTGCTGGATTAAGTAGAATTGAATCTGGTTAATACACAAATGCGGCACCAATATGAAACACCTTGCTTATTGGCAAGACACGGAGGTAAAGAAACAAAAATCCCCTAAAAAGACCAGTGGCAGATTCAGTCCAATCTTGTTTCCAAGAAACAGCAAGTCCATAACAGAATAACAATTGGAAGGGACCTTGGTGGTTTCTTAACCAATCTCCAGCTCAGGCAGGAGACCCTATACCATTCCGGACAAATGGCTGTCCAATATTGTCTTAAAAGTTCCTGACAAATTTAGATAACAACTTTGTCATCCAAAAAGTAGAGGAGGAAACTAGGAGTCTCCTATAGTGACCTAAAGCCCAGTCCAGCACAATACTAGTGAAAAAGAAAAATATATTCTAAAAGAAATGAGTCAGATAAACTGAAAGACAAAAGGATAATTATAAAAATGGAAAGAGGGACATACCAGCAGTTACCCTGAATCTACAAAAATGAAATCAGGAAAGCTAAGGCTCAGAATGAACTAAAGACTTGCCATAAATGTCAAAAATATTTTTTTTTAAAATTTCAACATGTAAAGTACAAGAAGAAAGTGAAGGAAACAATAGGTCTGCTAATGGGAGAAGATGGCAAGGAAGTGACTGGCAGCAAGGAGAAAGTGGGGCTACTTACCATATTTTTCAGAGTATTAGACATACCTTTTTCCCCCCTAAAAGGGGGTGAAAATTTAGGTGCGTCTTATACACCAAATGTAGCCCCGCCCACCCACTGTCCCCCATCCTTTGGCCCCTGCCTCACAGCAGTTACCTCCTTGCAAGCAAACAGCAAGAAAAAACAGCTCCTTTCAGCTTCAGCACAGGCTAATTAGTACAAGTTGATTGGATCAGCCTCCTGACTCAGCTGATTTGCTCTCAGCTGTTTTGCAGGGCTCTGCTGCTTGCTGCAAGAGGTAAATTGCTGGAGCAGATTTTTTTTACCTTGTGCTAATCAAGCTATGCTGAAAAAGAAAATGAAAGTAAAGCAGGCTGCAGCATCCCGAGAGAAGCAGAGAAGATCATTGCTCGCAAGCAGACAAGCAGAGGTACCAAGCATACACCATGCTGTGGGAAAAATGAGAGGTCCTGTTGTCCCACAGAGCCTGCCGCTGCTTGGGAGGGGGGGGGGGAGAAGAATGGCGAGACTCAGGGAGTAGGTCAGTTGGAGCTGGGTGACTCAGGACTGCTCAGAAGCCGCCCCCGCTGGTGCCAGATGTTTGGGTGCCTCAGCTTCAGATCGCTCCCTCCCTCACACACACACACACACACACACACACACACACACACACACAAGCAAACAGGTTGGAGAGGTCTCTTGCTCGCTCTCTCTCCAAGCACCCCATGCACAGCCATTTGAGAAAAGGGCCCAGACGGCTGGGTGCATTTGGCTGCAGGAGGAGGCACGGCGCAATGGGGTTGTTTTGTTTGCCGCAGTGGTGCTTCGGGAGTGCAGACGGATGTCTGCAGCTGACAACTATAATGAATATGTCCACCTGCCCTCCCGAAGCACCACCGCAGTGAGCAAAACAACCCCATTGCTATGGATGCATAGCTTTTTGGGGCTGAACAGGGAAGCTGCTGCTTGAGGGGGGGGGGCAAGTAAGCTGCTAACTTCTTCCCCGCAGCCCTGCCATGCTTGCTTACCTTCCACATGGGCTTCTGCTTGCCTGCCTTCACAAGCTGGCCACCGGGATGCCAGGAAGGCAGCATGGAAGGCAGGCAAGCATGGCAGGACTGCGGGCTGTGGACCGGTTCAGGGGTGTGGCCAGCCAGCCATTGCTCCCAATTCAGTGAACTAGCCTCAATCTCCGCTACCTATTCGCCCGAGCCAGTCGGAACCGGGAGCATTTCACCCCTGCTCCAGATCCTCTCTATGCATCTGGGTCGAGCGAAAACAGCCTTTCCCATTCCCTCGGAGGCCCTCTGGAGGCCCTCAATGGCCCATTTCCCAACACCCAGTGGGACAGCAAAAAAACATCACTTCCTGTCCCACCGGGAGTTGGGAAATGGGCCGTTGAGGGCCTCCGAGGGAATGGGAAAGGCTGTTTTCGCCCCACCCAGATGCATAGAGAGGATCTGGAGCCAGGTGAAAAAGAAAAATGAGCTTCCCCCGCCCGGGGCCCCCGGAGGCAGGAAACAGCCTGTTTCCCTACTTCTGGTGGGCCCAGAAGGCCTAAAAATCAGCTGGCTGGCATGCACATGCATGCCAGAGCTGAGCTCGTGTGCCCATTGATATGGCTACGCATGCCACCTGTGGCACTCATGCCATAGGTTCGCCATCATGGGACTAGAGGATGAAGAAGTAAAAGAAACGATAGCATGGGCAAAGAATTTTGGATACACCATAGAATTGGAAAAATGGCAACAACTTTGGGAAAGAAACTATAAATTAACAATGGCAACAGACTATAAAGAAAACTTGTATAAGATGTTTTATAGATGGCATATGCCACCAGAAAGATGAGCTAAGATGTTTAAAGATAAATCAGCCAAGTGTTGGAAATGTCACCAGTTGCTGGGATCATACTATCTATATGTGGTGGTTGTGTAAAGAAGCAAAACAATATTGAGTGAAAATACAAACATGGTTAGAGGGAATGTTGCAGCAATATATAGAGTAAAAACCAGAGATATTCTTATTGGGAATTTTACCAGAGAATTATAGTAAAGAAGATACATATTTGATTACTCATATAATAACAGCGGCTAGAATTGTATTTTCATAAAACTGGAAAGGAGATAAAATCCCGTTGGAAGGAGAAATTATAAAGAAAATTTTAGAATGTGCAGAAATGAATAGATTAACATTGAGAATAAAAGATAAAGAGGAGTCAATGTATTTCAAGACATGGGATAAATTTTATGATTGGTTAGAAAAGAAATATGAATAAGGATATAGAAATAAAATAGAGAATGAATGGGAGAAAACAATTAGAAAAAAAAATACCCAGATGATGTCAAGTAAAAGGAGAAAGGGGAGGCAGGGGTAAAAGGGAAAAAAGTGAGCTATTATAAAAATGTACGCAAATGATGAAATAAAAATAAATAATAATTGAATAAAAAATTGAAATGAGAATTAAGATAATTAGAAAATCGGGGCTGCTCAAATACCACTTTAGATTGAACTGAAAAGGGAAACAACAGGAGAGAGGGGAAGGAGTAGAGAAAGAGGAAGGGAGAGGAGAAGAGAAAGAAGAAAGGAAAAAGGAGAGGAAGAAAAGGGAGGGGGAAAGAGGAGCAGAGGAGGAGGTTAAAAGGAGGGAAGAAGAGAGGAGTGGGGGAAGAGAAAGGGAAGTAGGAAAGAGAAGGAGAGGAAGAACGAAGGAAGTAGGAGGAGAAAGAGGAAGGAAGAGAAGAAAGGTTGGAGTCAAGGTAAAAGGTAAAAGAGCAGTCCCGAAAAGGTAAAAATGAAAAATGAAAGTTAAAAGAAAACATGAATGAAAAATGATGGGAATGACTGTCCATGTAAATGTGTTTATGAGAAATAAAAATAAAAAACTTTTTTTAAAAAAATCCTGTGGACATAGTATATTGGAATTTCAGTAAGGCGCTTGATAAAGTAGACCACAATCTACTTCTTGGTAAGTGAAGAAAATGTAGGACAGATAGCATCACCATCACATATATTTGTAACTGGCTGACAAACCGCACTCAACGTGTAGTCCTTAATGGAACTATCCAGGGAAACTAAGCGAGGTGATAAGACTCTAGGACTGAGAAATTTCCTGACACCCAGAACGATTAACCAGTGGAACGGTTTGCCTTCAGAAGTTGTGGGTGCTCCATCACTGGAGGCTTTTAAACAGAGACTGGGCAGCCATTTGTCTGAAATGATATCGGGTCTCCTGCTTGATCAGGCGGTTGGAATAGAAGACCTCCAAGGATCCTTCAAACTATGAGCTCCTCTGTTACAAACCTCCAGGGATGCAGCACCCACAACCTCTGGAGAATCAACTCCACTTGAAAGAGGCTTTTTCAATCTTCCCACCAGCAGAAATTGCAGCCACCAGTTTCCCAGCCTGCAGCACCAGTGGACCAGGGGAGGGAAGGAACCACCAGCAGCAGCAGCAGCAGCAGCAGCAGCTCCTTCTCTGCTTCCAGACCGTGGAAGAAACCAAATAGCACTACTTGCTTCCTGGATTCTTCTCCAACCTGTCCTCGAGGATCTTACCTCCTGGCCAGCTGCAGCTTCAACCCGGGGAAGAGCACAAAAGCCACTCTGCACATCACCTTCCGCCCATGACTGATCCGGAAATTCCTCTGCTCTTCTTCTCTCCTCCCATCCTTTCTAGCAATATGGTACTCGATGGTTTTAGCTCCTTTATTATGTATTTTGCACTTTTTCAGGCACAAATGTTGCCTATCTGACTGCCACCTCCTGTCCTGATTGGAGGTAGAAAAACATGCTTGTCCCGCCTCTGCCTAAGTCATTTGCAAGATGCTTTTGCTGATTAAATGCTATCAAATTGTTATTGACTTCTAGCAACAGACTTTTGCAACTGAGCCAAATGAACTAGTGAAATTAGTTTACAGAGATTAGCTTCATGCTGAGCCTTAAAAGTTCATGAAGGTTTTATAAAATTACACAATCAGCTTTCTTAGGGGTGACTCTCAGTGGAAATCAAAGCCTCTACATCCAAAAACTTAAAAATATTTCCTGTGCCTCCCAAGGATTTAGGACACTGGCAGCACCATCAGGCAAGATGCTCCCGGGGAAGAGAGCTTCACTCTTGCTGACCAAAGCTGCATCCAAAAGTACCAACCACAGAACTTCATTGCTCAAGGAGGAAATTTTATATCTGCTAAATGCCATGTGCTGCTGTAAATTTGCTTGCACTGAAGTCTCCATTAGGTCACAGAGAGAAAAATATGCAGCAGAGCCTTAAAAATGGAGCCTAAGAAAGAGGGGCTGATTGCCTATATATGGTAGAAGAAATGTTTCCCCGAAAAATTGGAAAAAAACAAAAACAAAAGGCAAAAATAGAATAACCCATTGTTGGAAGAAACATCCTTCTAGGTTCTGCTCCAAGTGGGGAAACAGACACTGGAAACATGGAGACTGCTTGGAAAGATGATTTAATGGTGGACAGGATCACATGGCTTGAGTTCCTGAACAGAAAAAGGGCAGATACAGTAAATCTTCGGGTTTTTATGCTCTCTCTGGCTCTGCATTTCTTGGGGCCCAGAAAGAGTTTCCTGATTGGTTGTCAGACTCCCAGGGGATGGGGGCCTTGCTGGCTGATGGTCACATGTGCTTCCCAGGTCAAATGTGGTGAGTTTCTGCTGCTATTGTGTAGAGGGCTAATCCTATCTTTGTTGGATCTTTGGCAATTCCTACTATGGCTCTGCCTGAAGGAGGTAGATCTTTGTTATGTAGAATAGACTGGCCCAGACCTTAATGGCCCATTGAGAAAGGGTGGGAGCAGGAAGGTGGGAGCTGCTTTGTCTGTAAAATATGCTTCTCATATTTCTCATCCAGGGAAATATAATATTCTGCCTTTTTCATATTTCCTAAAATATTTCACTCTTCCAGGAAAGGAGTGGGTGCTAACTTCCTACACCATCAAACCACATAGCTAGCTAATCACCAGGCTAACCTTTTTTAGAAAGCTACCCTGCAATGTCATTTTTAATTAATTAATTAATTTTTAAATTTGTACACCGCCCTTCTCCCTGAGGACTCAGGGCGGTGAACAGCCAAGTAAAAGCATAAACTACTAACATTAAAATACAATTAAAAAGATATATATAAATTTGGCCCCATGATTAAAAACAACAAACAATTAAAAACATTTTAAAAAGTGTTAGGCCAGCCCGGCTTGCTGGAAAAAGGTTTTAAGGGCACGGCGGAAGTTACCGAGGTCTTGGATTCTCCTTATCTCTAGGGGCAGCTGATTCCAGAGGGTAGGTGCCCCCACAGAGAAGGCCCTCCCCCTGGGGGTCACCAGCCTACATTGTTTGGTTGATGGCACCCCGAGGAGGCCCTCTCTGTGGGAGCACACAGGTTGATGGGAGGCCGTCGGTAGCAGCAGGCAGTCTCGAAGATAACTAATTAATTAATGCATTAATTAACTAATTAATGCAGATTTAATAAGGTATGGATGGTGAGGATAGTGGCTATTGGTTCTGGGCTCTGTTGTATATAGGAATCTGGAATAAAATAACCCCAAACTTTTATTGATTACCTTTTTATTCAGGAACCCATGATGGCATATAAAGCCCTTTCTGAGTAGCATGCTGTAATTTACAGGGCAAATGTCCTCTAGCCTACCTGCCTACCTACCATGACATGCTTTTTATGTTTCTCAATATTTCATAGCTCCTGGAAGGCGTCTTTATGCTTAACCTAACACTGAATTAGAACTCATGGCTTTCCATCCAGTGTCCTTGAGTCTTACACTAGATGTTTGAGTTTGGTGCCTTTTAAGTCAGTCGAGTCAAGCAGTTTTCCCCCTTTCTTGCTTAGGTCTAGGCCTGATATGACTGGCCAAAGTTGCACAGATGGCTTAAGGCAGGATTGGAACTGAGTATTTTCCAGTCTCTAACCTGGTGCCTTCACAACTACACAAACCTGGAGCTGCTTCTTCCCCACAAAATGTACCCATTGAGCCGTTCCTGCTGCTCCAACAGTCCAACATCTTTGCATTTGGCTCGTCCTTACCTTCCAGATAACTACTGTCTTTCAACCTGAGTTTCAGACTTTCTTTGTGGGCTGGTGGCTTCTGTCCTGGATCTGTGTGGTGTTTGGGCTGCCTTTTAATTTGCTTAAATGTGTTAGAGATGTAGTGTTAGTAAGTTTTGACGGTCTAATTTATCTTTTTATTGTAAAGAGGTTTTTTTTTATTGTTGGGTATTTTATTGGAAGAAAAATCCAGTCCGGTTCCAAGCTAGTGGAAAGGCATTGGAAATAAAATAGAGGCCGATTGGAAGGAAGATTGATGAACAGAACCACCTACAGCATGTGGTTCTGGGACAACTGACAAATTAGCTGGATGAGTGCAAGGGTTTTTATAGTTTCTGAAATGCTACAGGGGTTGTACAATGTAGTGAGCCTGTTGTCTCTTGCTGTTCTAATGCTGGTGGGTTAATCCTATTATGTCCTGAAGGTCATGTGCTATTCTTAGAATTTGGGTGGGGGATATAAATTTTAATCCCATTGCTGGAAGTGAAGGTGTTGTTTCTTCATGGGCACGAAATAGCCATCTCTAAAGATTTCAGGCATCTGCTGGGGGCTATTAAAAAAGACTGAGGCTGCTGCCTTTAAGAACATGTCTCTCCATTTCTCCTTTGGGGAAATATAATATTCTGCTTCTTTTAATATTCCCCAAAATATTTCATTGTTCTAGGAGGGGGGCTTCTCACACTCCTATTTCTCTCATGTTAGTTTTAATGTGTCTTCTTTCTATATTGTAATTCACTTTTTTATTTGTTTATTTTTTATTTTTTATTTATTTTTATATGCTGCCCTTCTCCGGAGACTCAGGGCAGTTTACAATGCGTTAAGCAATAGCCTTCATACTTTTGTATATTTTATACAAAGTCAGCTTATTGCCCCCACAAACAGGGTCCTCATTTTACCCACCTTAGAAAGGATGGAAGGCTGAGTCGACCTTGAGCCTGGTAAGATTCGAACTTACAGTAATTGCAGACAGCTGGATGTTAAATGCTGCCTTAGTAGGAGGCATTAGCCTCCTACGCCACTCAGGCTCCTTCACTTCACTCCACTTAATATTTCTGCTCTGCACTTCATCCTTAATCATGACAAACTATTATTTTGATGCCCAGATTCATACCGATGCCCCCCATTTCTTGCTTTCTGGGGCTTTTGTTGTACATGTATCAGACACCTCCAAAAAAAAAAAAACCTGCACTCTGCAATGAACTCTTGCAGTAGCCAGCAAAGCCATAAACTTTCAAGTTCTTCTTTTCCCTGTCTTAATGTCCAACTTTATTCCCCAAAGAAATAAGAAATCCATGGCTAATAAATATAATTGAGCCGTGGTGGCACAGTGGTTAGAATGCAGTACCGCAGGCTACTTCTGCTGATCACCGGCTGCCAGCAGTTTGGCAGTTTGGATCTCACTGGCTCAAGGTTGACTCACCCTTCCATCCTTCCCAGGTTGGTAAAATGAGAACCCAGAGAATTGGGGGCAATACGCTGACTCTGTAACCCACTTAGAGAGGGCTGTAAAGCACTGTAAAGCGGTATATAAGTCTAAGTGCTATTGCTATAATTTGTCCTCACTGGGTTGGATTCTAAGCATTGCTTTAGAATGCATGATTATGCACTACAGTAAAGTCCTATCAAAGATTTAGAGGCTTTGGCTATTTCAAGTTTTTTTTAAAACCATGAGACATGACGACAGCTATGCAAAAAAAAAAAAAAAAAAGACACCAAAAACGAGTGAAAGGAAACATTAAATATAATTTTAATGTTTTAAAATTTAGAAACTTTCAAACTTCAAACTTGAAGCTACCTAGAGCTGAAGCCTCAGGCCAAAAGAGGTTCTTGGTTCCTCCTCACCCCTGACCTGCTCCTGGTTGTGGGTTTTGCAGAGGAATCATCAAATGCAAAGTGACCCACTAGAAAAAATATATAGAACCTGTCCTCTGAATTGTGTTAGTGAAATGAACACACCTGTAATTCTTTGGTGTCTTCTAAACTCAGCAAAATCAGCTCATTCATTTGCATAGCTAAAATTCCAACTCTCTGCTCCGATTATTGTTCCTCTCTTTACTTGTATGGATTATTTGGAAAATATTAAAAATAAGTCCTGAGAGAGGAATGAAAGAAATGGAAACATCTTAACGTCCACATTAACAGCAATGCTGACAATACCCTTTTTTTTTCATTCTCAAAAGCTATTTAAAGACCCACACAATGTTTTTTAGAAATGAAACATTTTGTACCATATAATTTATTTCTCACAGCTCCAACACCAAGGCAGTGTTGGAGCTGAGTCCGCCCTGAGTCTTCGAAGAGGGGCGGCATACAAATTGAATTAATAAATAAATAGTTGCAACAAATAAGACAAATAAGCATCTTGATGCTGCTACCACGGGGGTAACAAGCAGGCACCTCCAAGAAGAAAAGATCATAGCAGGGGTTGTTAATGAACCGAAGAACCCTGTACTCAAAACCACAATGCTTCTTCTGCTAAAGGTACAAGCTACTCTCTGCATATTTTTTTACAATGTATTCTTTAGAAGCTTCAGCAGCTTATCGGGACCACTCAGAAACATCGCTTATGACTCACATAAATTTTGTGCAAAGGATATGCTGGCTAGGAAATTCTGGCCTCAAAACTGGAAGACATTCAGGATGCAGAAGGATGAAACTGAATGTTGCATTTCTATGTTCTATAATGCTCAATTTGCAAATTGCACCATTTCTGTTAACGTAAATATACAGTTACTTCTGCTGATGGGCAGATATGTACTGTTCGTCTTTATCAAACTAACATTTTCCATTTTTTCATGCTCATCCTTGATGTCTTATGAAATGTTTGATTAACAAGAATCAGGCCATAGTGGGTAATCAGTTGTTCATCTTGACTTCCAATAGGACACTAGAAATGAATTTCAAGACTTCTCTAAACTTATCATCTCCTGCATCATGTGGATTTTCTTGTGTGCAGTAAGGGAGGAATTTTTTGTGAAACACCGTCCACATTCCAGGCATTTGAATGGTTTCTCCCCTGTATGTATACCTACATGATTTATAAGACTAGACCTAGTGCTAAAATCTTTCCCACAATCTGGACACTCATATGGTTTCTCTCCTGTGTGACTTCTCTGGTGTATCACCAGGTCTGAATTCCGAAAGAAACTTTTCCCGCAATCTGTACACTCATATGGTTTCTCTCCTTTGTGAATCTTCTTGTGTGTCATTAGATGAGAATTCTGACTAAAACTTTTCCCACAATCTAGACACTCATATGCTTTCTCTCCTGTGTGAGTCCTCTGGTGTATTGCCAGGCTGGAATTTCGACTGAATTTTTTTCTACAATCTGGACATTCATATGGTTTCTCTCCTGTGTGAGTCCTCTGGTGTCTCACCAAATCAGAATTCTGACTGAAACTTATTCCACAATCTGGACACTCGTACGGTTTCTCTCCTGTGTGAGTCTTCTGGTGTATCATCAGGTGGGAATTCCGACGAAATTTTTTTCCACAAACCAGACATTCATATGGTTTCTCTCCTGTGTGTGTTGTCTGGTGTATCACCAGGTTGGAATTCTGACTGAAACTTTTCCCACAATCTGGACATTCATACGGTTTCTCTCCTGTGTGAGTCCTCTGGTGTATCACCAGTTCAAAATTCCGAATGAAACTTTTCCCACAAACCAGACACTTATAAGGTTTCTCCCCTGTATGAATCCTCTTATGTATCACCAGGTAGGAATTCTGACTGAAACCTTTCCCACAATCTGTACACTCAAACAGTTTCGCCATAGTGTCAGTCCTCCGGGGGATTATCAGCTTGTCCTGCTTGCTATAGTTTTTGCTGCATTGGGAGCTCTGGTAGGGCTCCCCTCTGGTGTGAATAATCCTTTCATGAACAACCAGGGAACTGTTCTGATCAAAGCTTTTGCTGCATTGGGAGCATTGATATGGCTTTTCTCCAGTATGGATCCTCTCATGCATAATCAGATGTGATCTACAATCTGTGCTTTTCCCATAATAGGCACATCTGTGGATCTTTTCCACCCCTGACATTCTTGGATTCTCAAGGACATCAAAAACACTCTGAATGCCTTCTTGGATGGACTTTGATTCAAACTACTATTTACTTCCTCACCAGTCGAGGCCTGTATTGTGATCTGCCTTATGTGGCTGTCCAAGTGACCTTTTCCTTCCCATCGACTTCCAGATATTTCCCTCTTTTTCTGAACTAGGAAATGATTCCCCTTGATATTTTGATGTGTTTCTTCCAGATACTCTATTTTTTTCTCCAGCTCAAAACTCTTTTCCTGGTTTTCTCTTCCTTGTCTGTAAGCTGCTGGGGAAGAATAAGAGTTTTGGGGTTTTCCGGAGGAACTAATAAGATTTTGATTGCTGCCTTGGTTTCCTTTGCATTTTAATGCTGCGTGTGATTCTCAGTTCTCCAGTGCTCTCAATGGCATTCTTTTGCCTATAAGATTCACATAAAAGGGTTAGTTTAATTATGGTTTATAAAATAGCTACATAGCATTTGAAAAAAAAAGAGCAAAAAGCATGTATATTACAATAAAACATGCCAAAGATGCCAAAATGCTATTTTAACCTCTTGCATTAAGTACAATTCATTTTCAATATACATGTCTAGTGAGATCCAAGTTCAAATATCCACTCAATAGGGAAATGTACTTGTTGACTTGGATCAATCACGCATTCAACCCAATTCAGGTAGTCCTCACTTACTGACAGCCATTGGGACCAGCAAGTCTATTTCTAAATGGCATGGTCATTAAGTATGACATCACTTAACCATGCCAACTTACAACATCTGTTCTAGCTGTGGTCATTAAGTGAATCACCATGGTCTCCTCCGTGCAGTGTAACATAACTGTGACTTGCAGCTTCCTGTCAATTCCCAATTCATTTTGTTTGTTAGAAGTCAGTTGTGAATGTTCCAAATGTTGAGTCCGTGACTGTGGGACACCACAACCGTAAATGCAAGTAGTGTCACTCCCACATAACTGTGAGAGCCACAACTTTGAGGAACACTTTAAAGTTGTCTTTTTAACACCACCGTAGCTTTGAAGACTGAGTTGTAAGCAATAAGGTAGGCTTACCTATAAAACTGAACATCCTAAATGGGCTCAATAACTATTTTTTTTTTTAAAATCTGGGTTAAGCACATTTGTGCCACATTAATCCATGGACAGCACACCACCAGGAAATCCTGTGTTTGTTTGCTAGATGTGGAAGTAAAAACTTCCATATCTAGCGCACTTAGCGGATCTGCACACCTTCCGCCGTGCTCTAAAGACCTTTTTATTTCACCAGGCGGGCCTGGCCCAATTTTCTCCCTCTTTTATAAAAGAATTTTTAATTTTTAATATTTTTTAGTATTTTATATATTTAAATTTTAAAATTGGTTTTAAATTGATTGGGGTTTTAATTTGTCTGGGCCAAAAACTATTTAATTTGATTTTAATTCTGCTTTTAAATTTTGTATGTATGGATTTTATTGTTGGCTGTTCACTGCCCTGAGTCCTTTGGGAGTAGGGCGGTATAGAAATCAAATCAAATAAATAAATAAAAACAAAATTCCTGAAGACACCACTGGCAGATCAGTTCCTAATTGTTGCCAAGAAAAGAACATGCCCATAAAACTACAAGGAGTCAATCCTAACACGGAGGAAACTAAAAAAAAATAAATAAATCTCCCAACATAGAAAAATGCAGGCACCAGTTTTAAAGCATGCACCACCAGTGAAATAAAATCCGTGGAGGGAAGGAATATGTAGCAGCTGACATGTTTCAGCCTCGTTGCTTCTCTGCTTTTACACCCTGGGGAAACCCAAACAGCCCTACTTGCTTCCGGCCTCTCCTCCACCTGTCCGTAGCTCACCTTTCAGCTGCTGCTTCCACCCTGGGAAGACCAGGAGAGCCTCCCCCCCCCCACCTCCAACCTCTCAGCGGAGAGCCGGAAGAGGAAGCGCTCCTGCTGTTGTTCTCTTCTCCTCCAAATCCCCTCTAGGAATCTACCGTTGGAATGTTTCAACTCCTTTCGCCTCAATTACCGATGCTCTACTTGCAGTGAAAGCTGTCTAGCGCCGCCGTTTGCTTATCTATGGTGCGCCATCTAGTGACATAAAGCTGAAAAACAGGATGTTCTAGCTCTACCTAAGGCAGGAGCAATTTTTTTTTTTTATTGATCATGCTCCCGTCAAGTCGACTCCAGTGATCAGATCACTTTCTCCATGATTATTATCCCTAACTCGTTCGCTGGATTCACTCATCACCACAGAAATAGCTTCCCATGCAACTATACTAAGGTGACCAGATTTTAACATTGGTAAAGAGGGACATTGTGGGCGTGGCTAGCTGGTCATGTGACTGGGTGGGCGTGGCTAGCTGGTCATGTGACCGGGTGGCCATGGCTATGTGTATAGGGTAAGGTGAACAGATTTTAACATTGTTAAGAGGGACACCATTGTGGGCGTGGCTTATTGTGTGGGCGTGGCTTGGAGGCCATGTGACTGGGTGGGCGTGGCTAGCTGGTCATGTGACCGGGTGGCCATGGCTGTGTGTATAGGGACTACTCAGAGGGCTGAAAAGTCATTTCTGACAGGTCCTCACACTTTTGACTGGTCCTCACACTTATGACCATCCTCATATTTATGCCCGTGCAGCATTCTTAACAACCATGTCACTCATTTCACAACTGCTTCTCTTCACCATGGTGACAAGATAGGGCAAAAACGTAAAATGTGAGGACAGTCGTAAGTTCGAGGACTGGTCAAAAATGCGAGGACCAGTCAAAAATAACTTTTTCAGCCCTCTGAGTAGTCCATATGCACAAAAGGACTAACCAGAGGGCTGAAAAAAGTCATTTCTGACAGGTCCTCACACTTTTGACTGGTCCTCACACTTATGACCATCCTCACATTTATGCCCGTGCAGCATTCTTAACAACCATGTCACTCATTTCACAACCGCTTCTCTTCACCATGATGACAAGATAGGGCAAAAAACGTAAAATGTGAGGACAGTCGTAAGTTCGAGGACTGGTCAAAAGTGCGAGGACCAGTCAAAAATAACTTTTTCAGCCCTCTGAGTAGTCCATATGCACAAAAGGACTAACCAGAGGGCTGAAAAAAGTCATTTCTGACAGGTCCTCGCACTTTTGACTGGTCCTCACACTTATGACCATCCTCACATTTATGCCCGTGCAGCATTCTTAACAACCATGTCACTCATTTCACAACCGCTTCTCTTCACCATGATGACAAGATAGGGCAAAAATGTAAAATGTGAGGACAGTCGTAAGTTCGAGGACTGGTCAAAAGTGCGAGGACCAGTCAAAAATAACTTTTTCAGCCCTCTGAGTAGTCCATATGCATAAAAGGATACAGTAATAGAGAGGGATGAAGGAAGGGAAGGGAAATTAGAGTAGGAGTGACGGTTAAGAGAGGGAGGAAGAGAGGAGGAGAAGGAGAAAGGAAGAGGAAGTAGGGAGGAGAAGAAGGGGGGGGAAGAGAAAGTAAGAAGGAAAGAAAAGAGAGGTGGTAGGTTTGAGGAGAAAGATTGCTGTACAATAAAAAAGATGAAAGGGAAGAAAGCCAACCCCAAACAAATATAAAGATATTAAGATAAAGAATGAATTGTTAAACTTTAAAGAATAAAAGAGAACAAATATGAATAAATAGCAATAATTAGAAACACACATACATACAATGTATTTTCTTTGAACAGAATATTTGGCTGGTTCACAAATTTAAACAGTGTTTAGTCATTTCAATTAAATTTACAATTTCTATATTTCCTTTTTGCCATATTTATTCCTCATCTATTTTTTTAAAAAAACAATTTTACCCTTCATCCTCATCTCTAATCTTAATCAAATTCAATTTTTCCCTTCTATTCTATTTTATACCCCTTCCCATTGTCATCTATTTTTATATCCATCCTCACATTGGTTAATTATGTAATTATGTAATACAGTTGTTTAATACAAATTCAACATTTTAATATAAATCAATTAGTTATATAACTATCTTTTTTGTATATTAATCAATATGAACATGAATATTCCAATTATTTCCATGCAATCCAATTTCTTACAAATCAATTAATTATACTTACCAATAATAATAAACCAAATAATTTCCCCCATATATTCCTCCAAACCACAACTTAACCATTTCTGCTTTCAACACAGTATACAATTAATAATATCTCAATTATTACAATTCCCTAGTTAAAAAGAGCTTTTTTTTCTTTTGTGTTTTAAAATCTTTAACTCTCCTCTTTTGCCCTAAATAATTTTCCATTGTTTGCACTTACCTTTTTTGGTGAGGAAAAGGAAAATAAATCTGCTGCCTAATTTTCCAACGTTGCAAGCAAACCGCAAAGCCAACAGCCTGTTTTACTTTCAGTTTCGTTTTGAGCTTGGTTTGCACAAAGAGGAAAAAAAAACTGAGCAATTTAGCAAGAGCAGAGCCCTGTGCAAATCAGCTGAGAGGGGGAAGCCGAGCTAATTAACGTAGGGCGGCCCTTTGAAGCCCTGCGGCAAGAGTTTAAACAGTTTTTTTCCCTCTAGCCATCAGCGGGGATTCAGGAGGCAGCCGGGAACCAGGAGGCAGAATGAAAAATCGGGACTTTTTTAAAACGCCGCGGGACGCGGGACAAATTGCTCAAAAGCGGGACTGTCCCGCCAAAAGCGGGACGTCTGGTCACCTTAAACTATACCGAGGGAAAGAAAGGGGGGTTGGGGGGGAACTGCATACAGCAGTCAAAGCCAGTGGTGGGTTTCAAATTTTTTTACTACTGGTTCTGTGGGCGTGGCTTGGTAGGAGTGGCAGGGGAAAGATACTGTAAAATCTCCATTCCCTCCCCATTCAGGGGAAGGTAACTGCAAAATCCCCATTTCCTCCCGATCAGCTGGGACTTGGGAGGCAGAGAATAGATGGGGGCGGAGCCAGTCAGGATTTTTAGTTCTCCGAACTACTCAAAATTTCTTCTACCAGTTCTCCAGAACTGATCAGAACCTGCTGAAACCCACCTCTGGCCAAAGTGCACCTCCTTTAAGGATCGGTGAAGACTGATCCAGCCAGTTATATGTCTTGAGGTGTGGGTGTGTGCAGGACAACTCATGAACGCTTAGTTTTGCAAGAGACAGAAATTTGAAGATGGAAGCTTGACCCTGCTTAGCTTTTCAAAATTAACTAGATTCTTAAAAGCCTGAAAAGCTCATGAAGCACTTATTTGTGTGCAGACACCCTAAATTATTGCCAGCTTGCTAGCTTGATTTCAGTAATAAATGGAACATGCAACATTAATTCCCCATCTGTAATATTGGGGAGTGAATCTCACTAGAGCAGTCTCCCCAATTTCCAGAGTAAGAATTCAGCCTTGAATATTCCTGAGCAGAATATTTGGAGGGTGTTAGTTTGCAGATTGGAATCTGATCAATAAATTCCTCCACTTTTGTAGGGTTTGGCTCTCAGTAAAGATGAATACCTCTCTACATCCTAAACTTTTATGACTGGTTTCCTGTGGCTCCCAAAGAATTAGGACCTGGGAGCATCAACAGGCCAGAGACCCCAAGGGAATAAGCTTCATTCATGCAGGCCAGACTGCCTCCAAGCACGCCCAGGGTTTGTTTCATTTCTAAAGGAAGAAAGTTTAAGTCTGCTAAATGCCACGTGCTTCTGTAAGTTGTCTTGCATAGAAATGTCCATTAGGATAAAGCCAGAGAAAACATATGCAGCAGAATCTGGAAAAAGGGGGCCTAGAAAGAGGGGGTGACTGCCTACATACTGGGAAAAAAAAAAAACCTCCCCAAAGTGACATTTCAGAGGATTGTAAAAGTACATGCAAAAATCTATGAAAAGTTGCCATACTCTTTGTTTGAAATGCATATCCTTTTAAATTTGAAAATTTTAAAGTAATATACGAAACAAAATAATTTTACATATAGGCTCAGACAAACACCTCTCTTATTCACAGGAGCCTAATAAGAAGTTGGGGGTGGGAGGCACAACACACTCAGGACTTGCAAGATTTTTTTATTACCTTCAGTCTTTATTAAAAAAAAAACCTGTTGAGTCTTCCTGTGAAGTTGATTTCTTGGTCTGGTCTATCAAGTGAGGCTGAGCCTGAGGGACCTTTCATGGCTGTAGAGAGACTGGAACTTGGGTGTCCCCACTTCTAGTCCAGCAACAGTATCTTCACCCTTGCTAGCACCCCAGCTCTCCAATAGGAAAGCCATCCAGAGAGACTTCCTACTGCACATTGGTCTCCTCCCTATCAACTGGAGGAAGAATAAGCCTGTAGGGTGGTGATGAACGTTGATAGTCCTCACGTTGTGACCACAATTGTGATGGGCAATTCTGGCAAATCGCTTTATTGCAACAGGCTTTTGACCTCACTTCTTTTCTGGTCATTAAGTGAATCAATGTGGACATTGAGATATCAAATGACTGCTACTTTTGATTTTATTTCTGTCTTCCCCATGAATTTTATCTTAAGCTTGTTGGGGAGCATGTTAATGGCTATCACAGAATCAGGGGACAAGGTGATGGTGGTAAATGCAAAGATTTTTCACCGAACTGTTTTTTATATACCATCATAATCTTGAATGGTTGCTAAACCAGGCAAATGGTGAGTGAGGACTATCTGTATTACACCCAGAAAAAAAGCCATTTGCACTGGATGTCATTTGCTGGAAGCATCGTGGGGAGGAAATAATCGTTCTATCCAGCTTCACATCCAGAAGGATGTGAAGGATCGTGGTGAGATATTTCTGCTCTGGGAGCTCCCCTTCCTCTGGGACTGATGGAGGTATTTGGGATTATGAGCGCACAAAAAATGGATGGCTCTGTCCCAAATGGAAGGGTTTGTGAGCCAGAGCTCTTCCCAAGAAGATGCCATAGGGAGCACAGCCAGTTCTTAAAAGCCCCCTTACCATGCTTCCTTCTAATCCTTCTCTTCAATAGCCCAGTTATCCTACCTCCTTCAACTGATGGTCATACGATTTAGCATCCAGACCCTTTATCATCTTTATTGATCTTCTCTGCACTTTCCAGGGTCTTAATATCTTTTCTGTATTGTGGTGACCAGAACTGGATGCAGTATTCTAAGTATGGTCTCACTAGCATAGTGTGAAGCAGTACTATTACTTCTTGTTGTCTGGACACAATCCCTTTGTTGATGCAGCCTAGGAATACACTGGCTTTTTTTAGCAGCTACAGCACACTACTGGCTCATACTTCTCCAATAGGACACTTAGATTCTTCTCACCCTTAATACTGTTGAGCCAGGTACTATCTATTCTCTACCTGTGCATTTGGTTTTTCCTACCTAAAGGTAGAGCCTTACTTTTCTCACCACTGAACTGCATTTTGTTGGCCCAATGCTCATGTCTCTATAGTTCTGGATCTTGAGTCTACTAAAATATTGGCTCTTCCACCCAACTTGGTATCATCTGCAAATTTCATCAGTTCCCCTTCTATCTCATCTAGTTCATTTATAATGTTGAAGAGTACTGGGCCCAAGCCTGAACCTTCAGGTACCCCACTGCATGCTTCTCTCCATGTAAATCTAGTTCATTGAAGAGCATTAACTGAGTGTGGTTTGTCAGTCAACTTCAAATCCAGCACAACTTACCAAGAAGTAAGTTGTGGTCGATCTTGTTAAATATCTTGCTGAAGTCCAAGTATACTATCTTTACATTTCACAGATCCACTAATTTAGTTAATCAAACATGGCAATCTGTTTTGGTTCTCTGGCATTATATGTTTTTAGCAAATCCATTCTGGCTTCAGTTACAGTTGCCCATCATTTCTATTTCTCCAGAAGCATTAGTGGAAACAGAAAGAGAAGTTTGTTTTAATTAAATAAGTTGTGAAATCCCCAAACATTTAAAAGAAGGAATAAATTTAGGGGCACTGAACCCAGAAGAACCAAGAGGGGGTCACAGGCATCTCCAAATACCCCAACTGCCACATTCAGGACCAGCTTTCAGACTGATCAGCCAAGTTCTTCTTATGCTAAAGAAATTAATCCCTGGTAGAGGGGCGTGGCCAGCATCACAGCGGTACAGTGTGGATTCCGGTGCTTCGGGAAAACACCAATATCCCACCTGATTTTTGGGGATCCCCTGGGATCATAGCTGTCCTGTAGGGACAGTGAAGAACGGAGGCACAGGCTGGCACAGAGAGGGAAAGTGCAAGTCCCTTGAAGTGCCGGTATTAGTCTTTGACCCAGCAGCAAGGGAACACAGCCATCAGAGCTGTCAAAAGCAGTGGTGGCCACAAACAAGAAGAGGAAAAGTGAGGATCATCTGGGTGAGAGAGTGATGTCCTGGAAACAAGGTTCCTTTAAAAAAAAATTCTCTCTTGAACTTTAAAAGTATTTAAATTAAAAAGAATTGGCAAAGAGGAGAGGGGAGAGAGTGGAACAAAGCTACCTCCCCTCTTCCGGAACAGCGGCGAAAAAGCGGAAGCCATTAATAACGACAAATTAACAAAAGCGGAAAAAGCAATTTAAGAAATTTAATAAAATTGGAAGCATATTGGGAAAAGAAGCTCCTTTGGCAAATGAACTGTATTTTGAAAACTTAAATTTGTTGTAGCTGGGAGTTTAAAGCTGAAGAAAAAAAGTAAATTGATATTTTAAGACTATTTCAAGTGAGTATGGTGCCATCTAGTGGTGACAGAAGAAACTTAAGAGAATAAAAGAATAGATCAGAGTGAAACAACCTTGGACAGTGTTTTGGAAACTGGCAAGAAAACTTTGATAAGAAGTAGTCTTGTGACTTTGTAACAGAAAGGGGAAGACATAGAAAGGAAAAAAAGATTGAAAGTTGTTTCTCTTTTGTTTTGTCTAGTTTTTTTTTTATTTTGTATTCTCATTTTACACCTTCACTTGATAGATCTATAGACTTTGGAAGATTTTGGAACAGTGATATTTTGGAACATTATTTTTTCTTTTTCTGTTCTCCTGGTTGTTCTTTTTCCATTTTTCCATTTACTTTTCTTTTTCTTTCTTTTCTTTTTTTATTGCAGAAGTACTTTCTTGCTGGATTTAATTTTGAGTGTTAAGGACATCTATAGAAGCAATTTATAACTTAATAAGATTAATTATTATTTGAAGATCTATACAACATAGACTCTAGACACTACCGCTGACAAAAACACTGACAAAAATACTACTATAGATGATGAAATTGAAACATAATAAGAGTAGTTCAGTGCATGAAATTTTAGGAGAACCTACAAAAAAGAGTTAAGATGACAAGTACCAGAACAACCACTATAACTAAAGCAAATAAGAAAATAACTTCAAATCAAGCCTCCCTTACAGCATCCCCTGCTCAACAGAGATCTATAGATACTATGCTTGGAACAGAAAAAGAAAAGATGGGTTCCATTTCCAGCATACAAAATATTCAGTCAGTCTTGGCAATGATACAGGAAGTGATGAATAAGACCCAGGAATTGATTGCTAATAATCATGAGGAGACAAAAGAAATCACGACGATTTGAAATCCGATGTGGGAGAGATAAATGATAACATAAAGAAAATGGATGACAAGATAGAAAGGATCCAACAGAACATTGCCAAGAACTAACAAAGGATTCAAAAGCCTGATAGCCTGGTAGCTCAGCAGACTAAAAGCATTGTGATTAACACCAGCTGTCGGCAATTACTGTAAGTTCAAATCTCAGCAGGCTCAAGGTTGACTCAGCCTTCCATTCTTTCTAAGGTAGGTTAAATGAGGACCCAGTTTGTGGGGGCAATAAGCTGACTTTGTATAAATATACAAAAGTATGAAGGCTATTGCTTAACGCATTGTAAGCCGCCCTGATTCTCCGGAGAAGGGTGGCATATAAATCAAATTAAAAAAAAAAAAAGACAGAACTCAAAAAGGAACAGACGGTCAAGAAAGTAGAAATGCTGGAACAACAACAGATGGCAAGTAATCGACAGCTCGAAGACTCACTTACTTACTTGGAAATGGAGAAGCCATCATTTTACTTAAGGTTCCAGAACATAGCAGAAACCAAAGAGGAAGACCTGGGAGAGATAATGACGGAGATTTTCGCTGAAACAATACAGAGACATAAAGATGATATACGAAGGGATATTGATGAAGTTTACAGGGTCCACACCAATTATGCAGGTAGGAACAAACTGCCAAAGGAAGTGCACGTCCGATTCACAAAGAAAATGATAAAAGAGGAAATATATAGAAAAATGAGAGAGGAGGCAATTTTTTACAAAGGGAAGGAAATAATAACACTGAAACAAATTCCAAGACGCATAAGTGACCAGAGGAAAAACTATAACTTCCTCACAACACAACTAAATAAACACAAAGTGATGTTCCGTTGACTACTACCAGAGGGCATCTTAATCTCGTGGCAGGATAAGAAATTTAAGATAGATAGTCTGGAAGGAGCCCAGGAGTTTTTTGACCAACATTTCGTCCTTGAGGAAGACCAAGAATCCAGAGAGGAATCAGAAAATAAGAGCCAAGAGGAATAAACCATAGAAGAAACAGAAGATGAACAAGAGGAGAAGAGAAGATTGGAAAGAGAAAGAATGGAGAGAGAAGGAGCAAGGAGAAAAACGCAAAGAATAACAAGAAACACAAGGAAACTAAAGACAACAAATAGGAAGAAAAATGGAACAGGAAATAAAAATGATTTCGATTAATATAAATGGATTAAATGCCCCAATTAAAAGAACCCGGACATTCACTAAATTACAAAAATTGGAGATAGATATTATAAACCTACAGGAAGTCCACATCAAAAAACAACACCAAAAGATATTAGAAAATACAAGACTAGGAAACCTTTAGACTTCACTAGCAGAACAAAAAAAAAAAAGAGGCATTGCAATCTACATTAGGAAACACTTAAAAACAAAACAGGTATATGCAGATGATGAGGGAAGAGTTTTAATGATCAAAATACAAACAGAATTAAAAACAATATTATTGATTTTGATTTATGCACCAAATGCATAAATCTTCAAAAATTCTTCAAAATATACACAACAAATATACACAACAAAGTAAAAGACTTGGATTATGAAAATTTTTGCATTGTAGGCGACTTCAATGCAATTTCAGACACAGAAAAAGACTATTGGAGTACCAGAAAAAATAAAACTAGGAAAAAGACCCTCCCAGACACTTTTAAGGAAATGGCGCAAGAACTATGCCTTCAGGACGCTTGGAGGGAGATAAATAAAAAAAAAAAACAGTATATGTTCTATTCCAATCCACATCTATCCTGGTCTAGAATAGATATGGCCTGGATGACAACAGATCTTAGGAAAGACTTAGAAGAAATAGAAATAATTACAAACATATGGGCAGACCATAGTCCGGTAAAAATAACTTGGAAAGGCTATCGGAAGAAGAAGAGATGGATGATAAACACTAAAAGACAAAGACTATGTACAAATGATAGAAAAAGAAATGAAAATATTTTTTGAGATCAACATCAAAGAGCAAACCTCCCTCCAAAACTTATGGGACATGGCGAAAGCCTATATAAGAGGCTTGACAATAGCATATTTGGCAAAGAAAAACAAAGAAAAACAACAGAAGAAAGACAATTTGTTGAAGGAACTCAAAGAGTATGAATCCAAGCTACAGAATGAACCTCAAAACAAAAGGATCAAAGAAAAAATAAATTTGACAAAACACAATATAAATTTGATCACACAAACAGAAATAGCCAGGAAAATTAAATTAGTAAAACAAAATCATTTTGAACACGCGAATAAGACAGGACGATGGTTGGCATACAAATTGAAGAAAGAAAAAAAGAGAAGTACACTATATCAATTACAGGATGACACAGGAGAGATACATTACAGGAACAAGGACAAAAAGAACATAGCAAGAACATTTTTCCAAAAATTATATGAACAGGATGAGTCTTCAGAAAAGGACATCAAACAATACCTGAACGAAGCCGACATTAAAGAATTAGAAGAATCATACAGGGACCTATTGGACAGGCCAATCACAATGACAGAATTAACAGAGGCGAGGAAAAAACAGAAAATAAACGGACGGTATACCTGCAGAGTTTTATAAAACTTGCCAACACTCAATAGACGAAATTTTACTCGGAGTACTTAATGATGCACTTCTGGAAGCTATAATTCCTAATTCCTGGACAGAGGCCATTATTACATTGATACCAAAAGAAGAGACAGATCATACACATATTAAAAATTACAGACCGATATCACTTTTAAATGTGGACTACAAGTTATTTACATCGATTATCACAGAAAAAATTAAGAAAATAATTAACGAATACATTCATTCGGATTAAAACAGTTTTATTCCAAAGAGACAGATAAAAAACAACATGAGATTAATAATGGACGTATTAGAATATTATGAAGCAAATTCAGACAAACAAGCGGCCTTAATTTTTTTAGATGCACAGAAGGCATTCGACAACCTAAACTGGAAATTTCTTACAACTGGAAGCTATGAAATTTGGCGATAAATTTACAAATATGATAAAGAAAATTTACTCCTCCCAAACTTCAAAAATAACAATAAATGGCGACTTGACAGAACAATTTCCAATATCAAAAGGAGTGAAACAGGGGTGCTCTCTGTCTCCTCTGTTATTCATATTAGCTTTAGAAACTCTCTTAAAGGAAATTAGAAGAGATAAGGAAATAAAAGGTCTGAAAATTAAAAAGGAGGAATACAAACTTCAAGCTTTTGCCGATGACATTGTATTTATTATAGAACAACCGATAACAACCGGCACCAAATTATTAGATAAAATAGAAAAATATGGGAGAGTAGCCGGACTCAAAATCAATAAACAAAAAACCAAGGTACTAACGAAAAATCTCACTAATCAACAAGAAAAGGAATTAGAAGATGAATTAGGCATACAAATGACAAAGAAAGTAAAATATCTAGGAATATGGCTCACCAACAAAACCTCATCAATTAGAGAAGACAATTATGATAAATTGACAAGACAAATTAAAAAAGACTTAGAAATTTGGAAAAAACTACAATTATCTCTTTTGGGAAAGATCACTTCAAGTAAAATGAATGTCCTACCTAGAATTTTATACTTATTCCAAGTGATCCCAATAAAACCGGGGAAGAATTTCTTTAAGGATTTTAATAAATTAATAGCAGACTACATCTGGCAAGGGAAGAAAGCAAGAATTAAAATAAAATACCTACAAGATACAAGAGAAAGAGGAGGACTGGCACTACCGGATGGGAAACATATTAAAAAGCATCAGCACTAATTTGGATCAAGGAATGGATGGAACTCAAAAATAAAGGATTATTGAATTTGGAAGGATTCGATCTACAACGAGGATGGCACGCATTTCTATGGGAGGGCACCGATAAATAACATGGATATTTTCAGAGGCATATTCAGAGACAAGCATTATACCAGACATGGCAGGGCATTAAAAAAGCACACTACAATAAAATTCAATAATGGTTATCGACCATGGAAGCCCAGATCTACCCAAATGCCATGGATATCACCAAAATGAGAACCTATAAAGATTTGCTAAATAACCAAGGGGAACTAAGAACAAAACAAGAATTGAAGGAGATGGATACAGACATTGACTGGTGGCCATACAGATTCAACTCAATTTGGATTCCAAAAAGGCCAATACGAATTAGATAAAATTTTACAAGGATCACAGGACAAATTGATAAACAAAGTTTATAATTATTTACGAGGATATAAATTAGAAGAAGAGGTGGTTAAAGAAAACATGATAATTTGGGCAAAGAATTTTAGCTATAATATTGAATTAGACAATTGGGAAAAATTATGGACAATAAATTATAAATTAACAATGTCTGTAGCCTATAAAGAAAATCTGTTCAAAATGTTTTATAGGTGGCACCTCCCACCGGCCAGACTGCCAAGAATGTTCCCCAATACTTCTTCAACATGCTGGAAATGCAAACTTCATAAAGGAACCTATTATCACATGTGGTGGACCTGCCCAAAGGCCAAACAATACTGGCAAAAGATCAGAACACAAATAGAAGAAATTGCACAACAAAAAATAGAAATGAGGCCAGAAACCTTTCTACTAGGCATAATAAATGGACAATACAAAAAGGAAATAAAATATTTAATCATTCATATAACAACAGCAGCACAAATAATTTTTGCACAAAATTGGAAGAGTAGTGACATACCAACAGAAGATAGAGTAATTAGTAAAATCATGGAATGTGCAGAAATGGACAGACTCATAAAGGAATTACAAGACAAAGAGGAACACGATTACTATCTAATATGGGAAAAGTGGTACACTTGGTTGGAAGATAGAAAAGGGAAAAAGACTAGGAAGTAATTGGAGTGACCTAATATAGAAATAGGAACATAAACCACTAATGCAGGTTAATAGTGAATTATAAGATAGATACAAGAGAAAGACCAAACAAAGAATAGAAGAGAGGAATCGATGTATTTCATGATGTGGGGAAGATTTTATGATGTGTGCACTGCAGTATGCAGTGATGGAGAAGACCATCCTTGAATCTGAGAAGAATGCCAATAAAAACAGATCCAGTTTAGCCATTCTAATTCAACTGTGCCTAATGAGATGCCATTCTTTCACAGAATTTAGGACTGGAGCAGATAGTAATGCAACAAATAAATTTAGAGGCAGAAACCTAACTGCAGTTCATATCAACAGAGTCACAGAGTGCATGGGCTGATATATGACTGAAACTGAAATTCTAAATTTATAATGAGGAGGGAAGGGAAGCTGAGGAAGACAGATTGGTCATAGAGATGTGGAATGCACAGAGAGATTACAAGTTAACAATTGTAGTGCGTTAGAAAACCACTGTTATGTGTGGAGTCCACATCACTGAGCAAGAGTTGGGAAATGAGCTTTACATTACCTTTTCATAATTAAATGCATTTATTATTAAATTTAATCGCTACTCATCTCACAGTTTAAGGCAACTCTGAGTGTCTTACCTTGCCCTAATGATCATAGCAACACTGACAATACCCATTTTTTACATGCCAAAAGCTACTAATAATTGTAATATAATGCATTTTAAAAAGAAACATTTTCAATACTGTACATTCCCCCACCCCACCCCATGTTAAGGTAGCAAAACAGAGAGATTTGTTACTCTTCTTCGTGACAGTGTGGCAAAATAGCAGCCACTTCCACAAGTCCACTGCATGGCCCAGGAACAAATCCAGGGCCTACTGAAGAGTGGCTGCTTCCAGGACACAGTCATGAGATCCAAGGATCGTGTCCCCCACTCCTTCCGCAACATGAGGATCAAAGATCTTCAAAAGGTAAGGAGGTGGAGGGTGTGAGGCCTGGTGGGATGGAAGTCAGGAGTAAGGATTGCAGAGACCCAGTAGGAGTGGGAAAAAAAACCCTGTGGGGACCTTGGGGTGGGGGAAGCAACAGGACTGGGGGGACCATGTGGAGGAGTGAAGGGCTGAGGGGACACAAGGGTTGGGAAACAGAGCACAGGGTGTCTTGGAGGAGGGCTGAGGGATGCCTGTGGCAGGCAAGCCAGGCTCTGCTCTAGGCCTCCAAGAGTTTTCCCCAGCCCTGAGGTACCCAGTGTTCCACTTAGCAACTTGCACATTCAATTAATGGCTGCATCAGGGAGAGCAGGAGGATGCATGTAGTTAAGGAAAGCAGTCTCACTTAACGGCCTTATAACATGCAACCAATAATAGTTGTATCTTGAGGTCACCAGAAATAGGTAGTTAGCCATTTTCCACTTTCCTTTTCTCTCCACCTACAAGTCTAATCCTGAGATTTATTTGAGTAAAGAGAATCAGGCCACAATTCAAATACAGGTAGTCTTCAATTTACAACAGTTCATTTAGTGACTGTTCAGTGTTACACCATTCCTGAAAAAAGTGAGTTATGACAATTTTTCACACTTATGACCATTGCAGCATCCCTATGGTCATTAGATCAAAATTCATATTGTTGGCAACTGATTCATATTTATCACCATTGCAGTGTCCATATCATTGCATATGATCCCCTTTTATGACATTCTTAGCAAGCAAAGTGAGTGCGGAAGCCAGATTCACTTAATAACAGTGCCACTAATTTAACAACTCCTGTGGTTCACTTAACGGTTGCAAGAAAGGTTGTAACATGGAGCAAAACTAATTTACAAATGTCTCAGTAACATAAATTTTGGGATCAATTATGGTCATAGGTTGAGGACTATCTATAATCAATTTCTCACAAATCACAAATGAAATTCAAGTCTTCTCTACACTTCTCTACTTTTGCCTCATATGGATTTCCTTGTGTGCAATAAGGGAGGATTTATGTCTGAAGTAATGTTCACAGACTGGACATTTGAAAGGTTTTTCCCCAGTGTGAGTCCTTTGGTGTATCATCAGATTGGAATTCTGACTGAAACCTTTCCCACAATTAGGACACTGATAAGGTTTCTCTCCTGTGTGAGTCCTCTGGTGGTTCACCAGGCTGGAATTCTGACTGAAATGTTTCTCACAATCAGGACACTTATATGGTTTCTCTCCTGTGTGAGTCCTCTGGTGTGTCACCAGGCTGGAATTCTCACTGAAACTTTTCCCACAAACAGGACATTCAAATGGTTTTTCTCCTGTGTGAGTTCTCCGGTGTTTCAGCAGGACAGAATTCTGACAGAAACTTTTCCCACAATCAGGACATTCAAAGGGTTTCTCTCCTGTGTGAGTTCTCCGGTGTTTCACCAGGCTGGAATTCTGACTGAAACGTTTCCCACAATCAGGACATTGATACGGTTTCTCTCCTGTATGAGTCCTCTGGTGGTTCACCAGGCTGGAATTTTCACTGAAACTTTTCCCACAAACAGGACATTCAAATGGTTTTTCTCCTGTGTGAGTCCTCTGATGTTTTACCAGGCTCGAATTACAACTGAAACTTTTCCCACACTCAGGACATTCAAAAGGTTTTTCTCCTGTGCGAGACCTCTGGTGTATCACCAGGTCAGAATTACAATTGAAACTTTCCCCACAATCAGTACATTCAAAGCATTTCTCTTTGAATGTACTGAACTCTGTGTGAGTTCTCTGGTGTGTCACCAGGCTGGAATTCTGACTGAAACATTTCCCACAATCAGGACATTGATACGGTTTCTCTCCTGTGTGAGTCCTCTGATGGTTCACCAGGCTGGAATTCTCACTGAAACTTTTCCCACAAACAGGACATTCAAATGGTTTTTCTCCTGTGTGAGTCCTCTGATGTTTTACCAGGGTCGAATTACAACTGAAACTTTTCCCACACTCAGGACATTCAAAAGGTTTTTCTCCTGTGTGAGACCTCTGGTGTATCACCAGGTGAGAATTACAATTGAAACTTTTCCCACACTCAGGACATTCAAAAGGTTTTTCTCCTGTGTGAGACCTGTGGTGTATCACCAGATGAGAATTACAATTGAAAGCTTTCCCACAATCAGGACATTCAAAGGGTTTCTCTCCTGTGTGAATCCTCTGATGTCTCATGAGGTGTGAATTTGTAATGAAACTTTTCCCACAATCTGGACATTCAAAGGGTTTCTCTCCTGTGTGAGTCCTCTGGTGTTTCACCAGGTTGGAATTCTCACTGAAACTTTTCCCACAATCAGGACATTCAAAGGGTTTCTCTCCTGTGTGAGTCCTCTGGTGTCTCACAAGGTGGCAATTTCTAATGAAGCTTTTCCCACAGTCAGGACATTCAAATGGTTTTTCTCCTGTGTGAGTCCTCTGGTGTCTCACAAGGTGGCTATTTCTATTGAAGCTTTTCCCACAATCAGGACATTCAAATGTTTTCTCTCCTGTGTGAGTCCTCTGGTGTATCACCAATTTGCCATGCTCACCAAAGAATTTACCACATTTCGAGCATTTATAGGGTTTCTCTCCTGTGTGGGTCCTTCCATGAACCACAACAGAGCTTTTTTGACCAAAAGTTTTGCCACAGTCAGAGTGATTGTGTGGTTTTTCTCCTGTGTGGATCCTCTTATGCATAATCAGCTTTGCAAGTTCTCTCTTTTCCACAACAGGCACATCTATGGAGTTTTTCCACAACTGATATTCCTGAGTAGGTCAAACACATGGATGATCCCTTGTTTAGTGCTGGTTTGATTCAAGCCGTTTCCTTCCTCCCAGAGCGAGGCCTGCATCACTGTCTGCTTTACATTGCTTTCCAATTGGCCTTTTCCTCCCCACTGACTTCCAGAGATATCTCTCTTTTTCTGAATGAAAAAAATAATCTCCCTTGACTTTTTATGTAATGTATCCTTCCACATAACCTACTTTTTCCAGTTCAGAATCTTTTTTGATTTTCTCTCTTTTGTCTATCAGCTGCCGGGGAAAGAGAATTGTGTGGTTTTCTGAAGGAAATGGAAAATAGTTTGATTTCTGGGTCCATTTGCTTTCCTTTTCAACATTGCTTGTTATTCTCAGTTGTCCAGAGTGTTCTTATTGCCATCCTCTTTTGTCTATAGGATTCAAAGAAAAGTGTATTGTTAATTATAAAATGGTTGCAGAAGATATGAGAAAAAGAAATAACCTCTTACATTGATCAATCATGAAATTCTCCTTGATTTGGGTCAAATTTTTAGCAGTGCGAAGGGTTATCATCAAATATATCTGGAACTGCTGGGGATAGATTATATAATTGTAGACACATGCATACAGAGGTAAATACAGATACATCCATACATATATAAATGGAGAAAATCAAATGCCCCAAAATGATTACGGTCAAACCTTCTGAGCTAACTTTAGACATGTGGGGGCTTTAACTGATGAAATGATGCCTAAAGTCTCTGCAAGATTTGAGGTACCAGTTTTCCTCATGGAAGTCCTCAGCTCCAAATAAGGCCAGAAAACACTGTCCACAAACACTTTGGTGACATCCCAATTTAAGCAGTCCTCACTTACCAGCCACAATTGGAACTGGTATCAACGTCACTAAACAACCCAATCATTAAGCATGATGTCACATGTCAGTGCCAACTTACATCTGTTCCTCTATAGTTCTTAAGCTAATTACTGTGTAATTAAGCTAATTACTATTTAAATTACAATTAAAATTACTTTAATTGCCTAATTAAAGGCAATTTCATATGACTGGGACATTTAATTTCCTGCCTGTATACCCATTGATTTTGCTTGTCAGAAGCTAGCGAATGTCACAAATTGGGAATATGAGTGTGGGATGCAGCAACCATCATAAATGTGCACCAGTTGGCAGAACACAAATTGGTGTAACTCCTTTTCTTGCACCTTCATAATCACAGGAACTGCTGACGTGTGGTCACTGAACAATTGCTATGATGACCAGAAATTTGTGTGACTAGGTGTAAGTCTGCTTTTACACTGCCATTGCAATTTTGAAGGCCCAGGGAACAAATTGTAAATGAGGACTACCTATTCAACTGTACATCCCAAAGGTCCGCAATGGTTATTTTGCATGTCAGAATCTAGCTGGGAAGATCACAAATGGGGATCCCAAGTGTGGGATGCTGAAACCATCATATATTTACCCCACTGTGTAGTACCCAAATTGGTGCATCTCCTTTTTCTGCACCTTAAAAAAGTGCTGGGTTGAGAACACTTGAATCTGGCTAATACACGGATGGGGCAACAATAGGAAATACTGTGCTTGTTGGTGATACATGTAAGTAAAAAATCCCAGAAAACACCAGTACCAGATCAGTATAATATTGTTGCCACAAAAACAGCAAGTCCACAATAAAATAACAGAGTTGGACGGGAGCTTGGATGTCTTCTAGTCCAATCCCTTGCTCAGGCTGGAGATCCCATACCATTCTGGACAAATAGCTGTCCAATCTCATCTTAAACATTGCTGATGAATTTATCTGACAATATTGTCATTCAAAAGATAGACGAGAGAACTAGCAGGTCACCTATAATTATCTAAATTCTTACTAGCAGTGATGAAATGATGAGGGGGTCAAAATGTCAGGAACTTTGGGGAAAGTGACCATGTCATATTGGAATTTAATACAATGCAGACACAAACAATAGAGCAAAATTAACCAAGCATCTTAGACTTTAAAAGAGGTGGTATCAACAACTTAGAGATAGCTTGGGAAGGATTTTTAAAATCTTAAAGGGGAAACTCAAGACGCTTGAGAAACTCTGAAAAATATGGTTACAAAAGCCCAGTCCAACAATATTATTAAGAAATAAAAATAAAAAAATCCAAAAGGAACGAGGATGGTTGCATAAAAAACTCTCTGATAAACTGAAAGACAAAAAGGATAAGTATAAAGTATAAAGTATAAGGCAGAATACCAGCGTATAGTCCGAATCTGCAAAGATGAAATCAGGAAAGCTCATGCTCACAATGAGCTAAGACTTGCAATGAAACTCAAAGAAAATAACAAAAGTTTTTTTTAACATATAAGTAACAAGTAAAAAGTCAAGGAAACAGTTCATCCACTAAGGAGAGAAGATGTCAAAGAAGTAACAGGCAGTAGAGACAAAGCAGAGCTGGTTAGTTCATTCTTTGCATCTGACTTCACACAAAAAGAAAAACTAGCCCAATCTGCAAAAAAACAGAACCCATAAAAGACAGACTAGCAAGAAAATGGTAAGAGAACACCTGTCCACTCTAGACTAGTTCTAAACACCAGGACCAGATTGAACATCCCAGAGTTATGAAGGAGCTGGCAGACATGATCTCAGAAACATTGAATCATATCTTTCAAAGATCTTTGAGCACCAAGAAACTACCGGTGATCTGGGAAAGAGCTGATGTAGTTCTCTTGTTCAAAACAAAAAAAAGGGGGGGAGGAATAGAACCACAAAACTACAGACCAATCAGCCTGACATAAATCCTGGGAAGATTGTGGAAAAGGTAACCAAACAACAGATTTGTAAATACCTAGAAACAAGCAAAGTTATAACCAGAAACCAACATGAGTTTGTCAAAAACAGATCATGCCAAACAATCTTATTTCATTCTTTGACAAAGTAACTAAATTAGTGGAATAATTAACCAGCCTCCAGGGGTTGATTGGCCAGACGCACAGGCTTGCCGGCGGGAGAATCCTGATCCCCTATTGGTTACATAGTTTGACAGCTATAGTATAAATAGCTGTCAAACTCCCCAGTTGCTGTTCTGTTTTACTTGAGCTGTTCGCATTACTGTTAGCTAATAAAGTGTTCCGTTGAACCCAGCCTAGTCTCGCCTCAGTTAATGGACCCTGGGTCGCCCTACAGAGCAGTGGGGGCTCCATCACTGGAAGGTTTTAAGAAAAGACTGGACAGCCATTTGTCTGAAGTGGTACTGGGTCTCCTGCTTGAGAAGAGGGTTGGACTAGAAGACCTGCAAGGTTCCTTCCAACCTTGTTACAAACCTCCAGTGATGGGAGCAGCCACAACCTTAACTTGAAAGAGACTTTTTAAATCTTCTCACCAGCAGAAAATAGCAGTCACCAGTGTTAAAGTGTGTAGTACAGCATGTAGCACCAGTGGGCTTAAATTTGGGGAGGGAAGGATCATGCTGCAGCACCTGACATGGACACTAGTTGCTTCTCTGCTTCCAGGCCGTGGAGGGAACCAAACAGACCGACTTGCTCCTGAACTCTCCTCTCACCTGCCCTCAACTCACCTTTCAGCTGCTGCTTCGACCATGGGAAGAGCACAAAACACTCTGCACACCAACTTCCTCCCATTGAGTGATCTGGTAGAGGAAATTCCTCTGTGCTTCTCTTCTCACATCCTTTCTAGCAATACAGTACTCTATGGTTTTAACTCCTTATACTCAACCACAGGCACCCCCTATTGTATTATGGGGTTTTCAGGCAGAAAAACACTTTCTACCTGATCGCCACCTCCTGACAGAGGCAGAAAAACACATCTGTTTGTCCCATATCTACCTAAGGCACTTGCAAGATGTTTCCACTATTAAATACCATCAAGCCATTTTTGATTTCTTGGTACTGACTTTTGAGCCAAGTGAAACAGTGAAATGTGATGCTATTTAGCTTACGGAGATTAGGTGCTGAGCCCTAAAAGTTCATGAAGGTTTTACAGAATTGCAGAATAAGCTTTCCTAGGGGTGACTCTCAGCTGAGATCAATGCCTCTCTACATCTCAAATACTTGATTTCTCTGCTTGCTCAAACTTGCTCAGAGCCTTGATAGTACAGTGGTCTAAGCACCCTGTTATTAACACAGCTGCCTGCAATTACTGCTGGTTCGAATCTCTCCAAGGCTCAAGGTTGACTCAGTCTTCCATCCTTTCTAAGGTAGGTGAAATGAGGACCTAGTTTGTGGGGGCAATAAGCTGACTTTGTATAAATATACAAAAGTATGAAGGCTATTGCTTAACGCATTGTAAGCCGCCCTGAGTCTCCGGAGAAGGGCGGCATATAAATCAAATTAAAATAATAATTAAAAAAAAGCAGGCAAAGATATATACATACATTTAATGTATCTTGATAGTTTCTCCTCCTCTTCACTTCTCCTTTTCCTTCTTTTTCCCCTTCTCCTTCTCCTCTGCCACTCCTTCTCCCTCTCTACCATCCTTCCTCCTTTGTCTCCTCCTAGTGTTACTAGAGAAGAGCAACCAGGATGATTAAGGTTGCAGGAACTGGGCATGGCTAGTCTAGTGAAGAGAAGGACCAGAGGAGACATGATAGCAGTCTTCCAATATTTGAGGGGCTGCCACAGAGAGGAAGGGGTCAATCTGTTTTCCAAAACTCCTGAAGACAAGGAATAATGGATGGAAATCAAACGAGAGATTCAACTTAGAAATAAGGAGGAACTTTCTGACAGTGAGAGCAATCAAACAATGGAACAGATGTTGCCTTCGGAAGTGGTGGGAGTTTCATCACTGGAAGCTTTCAAGAAGAGACTGGACTGCCATCTGTCAAAAATGGTGTAGGGTCTCCTGCTTGGGCGAGGGGTTGGATTACATGACCTACAAGGTCCTTCCAACTCTGTTAATCTGTTAATCTGATTTAATGCAGCTCCCAAGGATTTAGGACATTGCAGCAGCATCAGGCCAGATGCTCCAGGCGAACCAGCTTGTTAAAATATTTAAATTAATAGCTGTGAAGGGTTAGTTAGACAATGAATAAGAACACACAGTTATAGCTAGTTGGTTGAAGAGAGCTGGCTGCTACATGAGGCAATTTAAAATGAGATTGGTTGCTGTGAGTGTAAAGGGGGAGTTTCCTTGTTTCCCGCCTTTTTTCCTCTGTATGTGTTGTCTGTAATTTACCTCATGATTTTTCCTGCTGTGCTGATTTACCTGATGATGCTCCTATTTAGTTTACTGTTTATGTACTTGTAATATATAGCTAGATTTATTTAAAACTACAAGTTTGTGTCAGCATCTATGACTCCATTTGGAACCCGGTTATGCAATTCCCTGACAGGTTATGGGCCCAGAAGTGCCCTGAAGAGCCAGAAGTAAACTTTTTCTGAGGTAAAAGTTTCACGGTGAACCTCAGGGAGGTTGAGGATGATTGGCCTGTAAAGGCAGCTATGTGTTACAGGAATGGGAGGAGGGTTTCCTGTAGTTCCCCTTAAAGGAGATGAATTATTTCTCAGGGAGCATAAAGATGGAGATGTTTCTGTAAAGGGAGGTTTTGTGGACAGTTGTAAGCATCCTCCAGCAGATCTCAATGAGGAGGGGCAAAGGCAAAATGAGAAAGCACTAGCCAGCATCATTTTGTGCTTGGAAGATAGTCAGGTCGTACATGGGCATGAATTTACGTTTGCTGGCCGGCCTTATGCAGAATTTATGTAAGAGAAATGGCAAATATCAAAGTAACTCTCACCAGAAAACTTTATAGAGCAAGGATGAAGTCTGGAGAAAGTGTGTCAAATCACCCTCAGTTTATGAGGAAAATATTCCTTGAATTAGAAGAGCGAGGAATGGTGTTTTTAGAATTATACAAAGTGTATGTTGTGCTTAGTTCTCTTGATGATGTTTTGGACATGTTAGTAATAAGTCTTGAGTTAATGAACAGGTGTGATTTAACTATGACTTAGGAAACTGGGAGTCTTTTAGAAGAACAGAAAAGGCTAGAGATAGGCGATAGTAATTTGCAACTCAGTCAGAAAAGAACTCCATTCCAGAGAGATAACATCAGTGGTGAAATCTAAATTTCTTTCCTACCGGTTCTGTGGGTGTAGCTTGGTGGGCGTGGCTTGGTGTGGATCATGTGACTGGGTGGGCATGGCTATGTAACCATGTGACTGGGGGATCAAAAGACAGAAGCTCACTAACAATGTCCTGCTGGAGCAGGGTTGGACTAATAATAATAATAATAATTTTATTTCTATACCGCCCTTCTCCCGAAGGACTCAGGGCGGTGTACAGCCTATTTAAAAACAAAATAGACATCGAATTAAAATAATTAAAAAATATTAAATAATTGGCTTAATTTAAAACCCCAAAAATTTAAAACATCTAATTAAAAATTATGTTGCTAACCCAGCCTGGCAGAACAATAGGGTCTTGAGTGCGCAGCGAAATACCCGGAGGTCAGAAATCTTACGAATTTCCGGGGGCAGTTCATTCCACAGGGCTGGGGCTCCCACAGAGAAGGCCCTCCCCCTGGGTGTCGCCAGCCGACATGACTTGGCCGATGGCACCCTGAGGAGACCCTCTCTGTGGGAGCGGACTGGCCTGTGGGAGGCTATTGGTGGCAGAAGACGGTCTCGAAGGTACCCGGGTCCTATGCCATGGAGCGCTTTAAAGGTGGTGACCAACACCTTGAATCGCACCCGGAAGACCACTGGGAGCCAGTGCAGCTCGCGCAGGAGGGGTGTCACGTGGGCGCAACGGATTGCACCCATAACCACCCGCGCGGCCGCATTCTGGACCAGTTGGAGCCTCCGAGTGCTCTTCAAGGGGAGCCCCATGTAGAGAGCATTGCAATAGTCCAACCGGGAGGTGACAAGGGCGTGAGTGACTGTGCGCAGGGTGTCCCTATCCAGAAAGGGCTGCAACTGGCGAATCAGGCGGACCTGATAAAAGGCCCCCCTGGCCACGGCCGTCATATGTTCTTCTAAAGACAGCCGTGCGTCCAGGAGGACACCCAGATTGCGAGCCCTCTCTGTGGGGGGCAAAGATTCACCCCCAATAGTCAGCGATGGCACCTGCTGACTATATCGGGACGCCGGCAGCCACAGCCACTCGGTCTTGGACGGGTTGAGTCTGAGCCTGTTCCTCCCCATCCAGACCTGCACGGCCTCCAGGCAGTGAGACATCACATCAAGGGCATCGTTGGGGTGGTCTGGGATGGAGATGTACAGCTGAGTATCATCAGCGTACAGATGACACTTCACCCCAAAACCACGGATGATCTCACCCAGCGGCTTCACATAAATGTTGAACAGAAGGGGCGAGAGGACCGACCCTTGTGGCATTCCCATGCGAGACGCCTCGAGGTCGACCTCTGCCCCCCTGCCAACACGAACTGCGAGCGGTCGGAGAGGAAGGAGGAGAACCACCGCAGAAGGGTGCCTCCTATTCCTAACCCTCTCAACTGCCGCAGCATGATACCATGGTCGATGGTATCAAAAGCCACTGAGAGATCTAATAGGACTAGGACAGAGGAGCAACCCCTGTCCCGAGCCCTCCAGAGATCATCCACCAACGCGACCAATGCCGTTTCTGTGCTGTGCCCCTGCCTGAAGCCCGACTGGCACGGGTCTAGATAGATAGCTTCATCCAGGTGCCCGGGCAGTTGTCGTGCCACCACACTCTCAACAACCTTCGCCACAAAACGAAGGTTGGAGACCGGACGGTAGTTAGCTAATTCAGCCGGGTCCAGGGAAGGCTTCTTGAGGAGGGGCCTCACCACCGCCTCTTTCAAGGCGGCGGGAAAGGCACCCTCACTCAGAGAAGCAGTTATAATCCCCTGGAGCCAGCCTCGTGTAACCTCCCGGGAGGCCAGTACCAACCAGGAGGGACATGGGTCCAATAAACATGTGGCGGCACTAATCCTACCCAGAACCCTGTCCACATCCTCGGGAGCCACAGGATCAAACTCCTCCCAGATAATATTCTCAAGACCTGCCCCTGTCTCCTCCCCTGGACTCATCCAATCGGAGTCCAAGCCATCCCGAATCCGAGCGACTTTATCATGCAGAAATTGCACAAAATCCTCAGCGCGGCCTTGCAAGGGATCTTCCCGCACTCCCCCCCGAAGAAGGGAGTGGGTCACCCTGAACAGGGCGGCTGGGCGGTTCTCTGCAGATGCAATAAGAGCGGAGAAATGGTTAGATTTCGCCGCTTTTATCGCCACTAGGTAGGTCTTGATATAAGACCTCATCTGTGTCCGGTCGGAATCGGATTGACTAGTCCTCCAAATGCTCTCTAGGCGTCTTTTCCGACGCTTCATCTCTCTCAGCTCCTCAGAGAACCAAGGAGCCAATTGTGATCGGCATCGGGTCAGAGGCCGCAAAGGCACGACGCGGTCCAAAGCTCCGGCAGCCGCACTCTCCCAGGCGGCCACCAGCTCTTCAGTCGAGTCGTGTGCCAGAGTCTCAGGAAACGGCCCAAGCTCTGTCAGGAACCTTTCGGGGTCCATCAGGCGCCTGGGACGGAACCATTTGGTCGGTTCCGTCTCCCTGCGGTGGGGGAAAGCGGTAGGAAAGTCCAAGTGGAGGAGCGAATGATCTGTCCATGACAAGGGTTTGATGTCTAGGTCCCCTCTACCAAGATCATTCAACCACTGACCAGAGACAAAAATCAGGTCCAGAGTGTGTCCCCCTATGTGAGTCGGGCCTTGAACTAACTGGGTCAGGTCCATGGCCGTCATGGAAGCCATGAACTCCCAAGCCACCTCTGACGCCTCACCCGCAGACGGAAGGTTGAAATCCCCCATGACAAGTCTGGGGGTGTCAACCGCCACCGCAGCAATGACGTCGAGTAGCTCGGGCAGGGTCGCTGCCACGTGGCAGGGAGCCAGGTACGCAGTCAGCAAACCCATCTGCACCCCACGGCCCCACTTCACAAAGAGGGACTCACATCCGGCTATCTGAGGAACAGTGGTCTCCCTCGGACAAAGACTCTCCCTAATAATCACCGCCATTCCCCCACCCCTCCCCTGGGCCCTTGGCTGATGAAATGCATGGAAACCTGGTGGGCACATTTCAATGAGGGGGACCCCCACCTCTTGGCCCAACCAGGTCTCCGTAATACCTGCCAGGTCTGCACCCCCCTCTAAAATAAGATCACAAATGAGGGGGGCTTTATTAACGACTGACCTGGCATTATATAACATCAGCCGCGGACCCTGGGCCTGAGACTCTGCACAACCCAGGACACGAGTCGCGCATTGGGGGCCGGGGTGCGTAATTACTCGTAAACAGCGTGTGCGCACCCCCAGCACATGATATTGCCCCCTGCGCCTGTCATACCTGCCCCTCCCACTCATTGTTTCAATTACACAGCCCTTCCTATCGTCCCCCTGCTCCCCGGTTAAATTTCCTTTCACGACCCCTCTGTTGCAGCCAATCGACCCATCACCCCGCTCAGTTGCTATCTGAACCCCCCCGGGTCCACTTTTACAACCCCCTCCCTTCCTCCCGGGTCCCCTTAAAATTTTGGTTAAAAATTTAGCTAAAAAAACCCTCAACCCCCTTCTCGCACCATGCCACCTCTCGGGGTTCCAAAGCCCGTCATTAAGGTAGGCCCTCGATAGAGTGGAGGGCCAAACCTGCAAGAGGGGGGAGTCTCGCAGTGCACATAGCTTCGCCGCCGAGTACATCAAATAAGATCAGAATGAGAAAGCAGTTTGGTAGGGTCCACAGAGTCCTAGGACAGAAGGTCTTTTTATAAGCAGCAACCCGGAATCCCCTGCTCTCTCACAGCAGCGGAAGGAGTTGGTTTATACAGTCAGCGGGAGAAAAGTTTTTCCCAGCCACCCTCTCACAGTGGCCGGCCAGATGTCCAAAGGCAAGGAATTTGATGATATCATCCCTTCTGATAAAAGATGGTTCAAACAGCCAACTTCCCTCAGGGTCCACAAAATACTGTCCAAGTCCCCATCTGCCGGGAGTTTCGATGGAAATAATTAATATGATTTGATTTGTAGCGGGGTACAAATAAAGCTGCCCAGTAGTTGCCCAGTAATTCCGTAGGAGGATAGATGTATACACAAGGGAGAGGAAAAGGTGAAGGGGGGGGGAGGAAGGCTGACTCCCAGGCCGATAACAGGGCCAGAAAGGGGGGGAGGGGGGGAGGAGAGGCCACCCATGGAGGCCCCATCCCAGAGCCATCCACCGGACTCTCCAACCCCAGATCTTTCCATCCCCTCTCGTCATTTGAGCCATATCATTCCTCCGACTAGATGACCTCCAGGTCCCTTCCAGCCCTGGATTATCCTCTGAAGCTGCGTCTAGTGCCAGGTTTGTAGTCCTTCGCTTCCTCTCCTTTTTCCTTCCTCTTGGTATCCTCATCCCTCTTGGTATGGCCGCCAGTCCACTCTGGTCCCTCGCTCAGGCACCTCTACTGGCCTGTGTCATGTAGTGGAATGGTGGTTAGTCTCTCAGCAGACAGGTCACGTGGTGGGGTGATGGTCACTTTTTTCCCAGCAAGTGGGTCCCGTGATGAGATGGTATTCATATGGCTGGTTTTTCTTTTTTTTCCTCTCTCCCTCCCTTCTTTCTTCTTTCTTTCTTTCTTTCTTTCTTTCTTTCTTTCTTTCTTTCTTTCTTTCTCTTTCTTTCTTTCTTTCTTTCTTTCTCTCTCTCTCTCTCTCTCTCTTTCAAAAACGGAACCCCCCATTTTTTGCCTCCCCTCCCCCGTTTTTGGCCTAGAAGGCCAAGAAGGCATCAGGGAAGGCTTGGTTCTGGGCGGGGGGAGAGAAATTGTCCCCCTCAGAATGGGCTCGCAATTTGAGTGTCCTCCTAGACTCACAGCTAAGATTAGAGCAACATCTGACAGCTGTGGCTAGGGGGACCTTTGCACAGGTTCGCTTGGTGCACCAATTGCAACCCTACTTGGATCGGGAGGCTCTCCTCACAGTCACTCATGCCCTTGTCACCTCATGGTTAGATTATTGCAACACGCTCTACATGGGGCAACCCTTGAAATGTGTTCGGAGACTACAGTTGGTCCAGAACGCAGCCGTGCGAGCTGTCGTGGGTGCACCTAGATACACCCACATTACACCAATTCTCCGTGAGCTACATTGGCTCCCTATTGGTCTCCGGTCACAATTCAAGGTGTTGGTTATTACCTTTAAAGCCCTACATGGCTCAGGGCCAGGTTATCTTTGAGACCGCCTTCTGCTGCATAGCTCCCAGCTACCGGTAACATCTCACACAGTTGATCTCCTCCGGGTCCCGTCAGCTAAACAATGCCGGCTGGCGGGCCCACAGGGGAGGGCCTTCTCTGTGGCTGCCCCAGCTCTCTGGAACCAGTTACTTCCTGAGGTCCAAACCATCCCCACCTTATTGGCCTTCCGAAAAGCGGTGAAGACCTGGCTTTTCCGGCAGGCCTGGGGCCGTTGATCTAGCTCTCCAGCCATGAATGGCGTGAATGAGTTTTTAATGTTCTTAATGTTTTTAATTTTTAAATGTTTTTTAATAATGATTTTTAAAATGTATTGTGAGCCGCCCTGAGTCTTTGGAGAGGGGCGGCATATAAATTGAATTAATTAAATTAAATTAAATTAAAAATGGACACCCCCACCCCGTTAAAAAAAAGGTTTAAGTCTCTTCTAAATAGGATCTGTCTGCTGCAGACTTGAAATATGTTTTCCCCTCATCTCTTGATGCTGTTAATATGGCTCTGCACTACATCCTACATCATCTTGAATTTCCAAAGACCTACGCAAGGGTCCTCTTTGTAGACTTTAGTTCAGCATTCAATACCATCATTCCAGACACTCTTCTAACTAAGCTAAATCAGCTAGAGGTACCTGAACACACTTGTAAGTGGATCATAAGCTTCCTAACAAACAGGAAGCAGCAGGTGAAGCTAAGCAGAATCACATCAGATACCTGTACAATTAGCACAGGGCCCCCCCCAAGGTTGTGTGCTCTCTCCACTTCTCTCTATATACCAATGACTGCATCTCTAACGATCCATCTGTTAAACTACTGAAGTTCACAGATGACACAACAGTGATCGGTCTCATTTGAGACAATGATGAATCCACATACAGATGGGAGGTTGAACAACTAGCCTCGTGGTGCGACCGGAACAATCTGGAACTGAACACACTCAAAACCGTAGAAATAGTGGTAGACTTTAGGAGAAACCCTTCCATACTTCCACCTCTCACAATACTAGACAACACAGTATCAACAGTAGAGACCTTCAAATTTCTAGGTTCTACCATATCACAAGATCTAAAATGGACACTTAACATCAAAAACTCATCAAAAAAGCATAACAAAGAATGTTCTTTCTGCGCCAACTCAGAAAGCTCAAACTGGCCAAGGAGCAGCCGATACGGGGAATTATTGAGTCTCTCATCTGCACCTCTATAACTGTCTGGTTTGGTTCTGCAACCCAACAAGACAGACACAGGCTTCAGAGGATAATTAGAACTGCAGAAAAAACAATTACTACCAACCTGCCTTCCATTAAGGACCTGTATACTGCATGAGTCAAAAAGAGGGCTGTGAAAATATTTACAGACCAGGAATGGGTTCCTCCCGGTTCGGCCCGGTTCCTGCAAGCCAGTAGCAGTGACAATATGACATCACCGAATCGGTTCTTTCCCCTAAATTTTTTGCCCTAAATTTCCCATTGTTTGCAGTTTTGCACCTACCTTTTTTGGTGAGGAAAAAGAAAAAGAAATCTCTCTCTGCCTCATTTTGTCACGTTGCAGCAAAGACCCTGCTTTCACTTTCGCTTTTTCGGCATAGCTAGGGGAAAAAAAATCTGCTCCAGGAACTCTTTGCAGCTAGCAACAGAACAGAGCCCTGCGCAAAACAGCTGAGAGCAAATCAGCTGAGGGTGAGGAAGCCGAGCTAATCAGCTTGTGCTAATTAACCTATGCGGAAGCTGTAAGGGGCTGTGTTTTCTATTTTTGCAGGCATCGGTCTTCTCATTTGTTTTCTTTTAACACTGATCACCTGTAGGGCGGCCCTTTGAAGCCCCGCGGCAAGAGTTTAAACAGTTTTTTTCCCTCTAGCCATCTGCTGGGACTCAGGAGGCAGCCGGGACTCAGGAGGCAGAATGAAAAATCAGGACTTGTTTAAAACGCCGCGGGATGCGGGACAAATAGCTAAAAATCGGGACTGTCCCGCCAAAAGCGGGACGTCTGGTCACCTTAGATTTAGGCTCTGCAAAAATGCAGATAGAAAGATAATATCTTTTATCTAGATGTGTTTTAGAAGCAAGGGGAGTGGATGTTTTCAGTTATTGTTCAATGTTTCATTCTATTGATAGGATGAAGCTGCATATCATAAGCGGCTGCGCACACAAACAAGACATTCATAAATGTTTATAGCACAACACCTCCCTAATCTTGAGAAGCTAAATATGTCAAGGTTCACTCTTCCAGGTTCGCTCAGTTGCAAAAATAGGTTTTGGGGAGTTATCCTGCACTCCCACTTCCCTGCAGTTTCCTTGGCAAAGTTTTTGGAAGTGGATTCCCACTTTCCTAGGCCTGAGAGGACGGGACAGGCCAAGATCTCCGAGATGGCTTTGTGCCTAAAGCAGGACTGGAACTGAGCATCTCTCAGGCTCTACCCTGGTGACTACCAGACTGGGCCTTCTTCCTCCCCACAAAATCTATCCATTCAGCTGTTCCTGCTACTCCAGCCCCAAAGTCAAGGCTGCAGCTTTCAAGATCCAGTATCCTCCAAACAATACCTACTTTACACCTGAGCTTCAAACTTTTGTGATTCTGAGGAAATGGACTGTTCCTCTGATTGGGAATGTATGGCTTTTGACCTCGCACTGTAGACCATCCCCTTTGACTCAGGTTGGCTTTATTTAATTTTGCTTGATATTTTTATATAGCCCTGTGAGGCTATATAAAGCCCGGAGGCTTTGGGATCATTGCAAGGGTTTCCAACTTATCATGTATGAGACATGATAAAGATGTGCACTAAAATATGACACCAAGGAAAGAAAAAAGGAAGAATATTTTTTTAAAAAATTTGATTTATATGCCGCCCTTCTCCGGAGACTCAGGGCAGCTTACAATGCGCTAAGCAATAGCCTTCATCCTTTTGTATATTTATACAAAGTCAGCTTATTGCCCCCACAACTGGGTCCTCAATTTACCTACCTTAGAAAGGATGGAAGGCTGAGTCAACCTTGAGCCTGGCGAGATTCGAACCTGCAGTAATTGCAGGCAGCTGGTCTTAATAACAGGGTGCTTTAGCTGTGAACTGTATTACCAAGGCTTCCTTGGTAGTTAAATTAAATATAATTTTACTATTTTAAAGTCTAAAATTTTTGCACATTAAATTTAAAGTCACTTGGACCTTGAGACTCAAGCCAAGAGTTTCTTGGTTTACCTTGCCTTGTCCAGGTTGTTTTGTGTCCTTTCTACAAAGGGATCACGTGTAACGTGACCTACTAAAAAAATTGAAACCTTTTTGAATTGTGTTGGTGAAATATACAATGTTTGAATTCTTTGCTGTCTTCTAATCGCAAAATCAGGATCATTCATCTGCATAGCTAAAATATCACTTCCGCTGCTACAAATAATGTTCCTCTCTTTATTTGAAGGCATTTTTGAAAACAATTAAAGAGCTTTTCATTACCTTGTCCCAATGTTTACAGAAATGCTGACAGTTTCCTTTTTCTTTTTCAAAAGCTATTTATCATTCTTATGCAATGCTATAGAAATAAAATAAATAAATAAATAAAAATTGCTGTTTTAGAAACGAAAACATTATCTACTGTACAATCTGCTCTCTCCTTTATATGAGGAGCCATAATCTCTAACTAGTCTAAGTGCTCCTATCAGGAAGAGAAGCTGCTTGGGGAATTCTGGGACTGAAATACTCAAGGATACACAGGGAGAGGGAGGCTGGGACTCTGCACATGGCATTTCTATCATCTATCATGATAAAAATGCAAGGAACACTCCCAGAAAGTTTACAGAATTGCACAATTTTTGCAAAAATAAATATCCAGCAACTTCTGCTGCTGATGGCCAGACAGCCATTACCAAGCTAATATGTTCCACTTGTTAATTTCCTCCTTCCCGTCTAATACCATGACATATTTGCTTACAAAAAATGGGGCAAATTTTTTGCAACTACAAAGAATTAAAATAGTCAATTTCTCAGCTGGACTTACAATGGGACATTCGAAATGAAATTCAAGCTTTCTCTATACTCATCACTTTGGGCCTCAGGTGGATTTTCTTGTGTGCGATAAGGGTGGACTGCTTCCTGAAGCACCGTCCACACTTGGGGCACTTAAATGGCTTCTCCCCTATGTGTATAAGCACATGATTTATAAGATTAGACTTAGTATTGAAATCTTTCCCACAGTCTGGACACTCGTATGGTTTCTCTCCTGTGTGAGTCCTCTGGTGTCTTACCAGGCTGGAATTCTGACTGAAATTTTTCCCACAATCAGGACATTCAAAGGGTTTCTCCCCTGTATGAGTCCTCTGGTGTGGAACGAGGTTGGAACTCTGACTGAAACTTTTTCCACAATCAGGACATTCAAAGGGTTTCTCCCCTGTGTGAGTCCTCTGGTGTGGAATGAGGTGGGAACTCTGACTGAAACTTTTTCCACAATCAGAACATTCAAAGGGTTTCTCTCCTGTGTGAGTCCTCTGGTGTTTCACCAGCCTGGAATTCTTACTGAAACTTTTCTCACAATCAGGACACTGAAAGGGTTTCTCTCCTGTGTGAGTCCTCTGGTGTCTCACAAGGTGGGAATTAGTAATGAAACTTTTCCCACAATCAGGACATTCAAAGGGTTTCTCTCCTGTGTGAGTCCTCTGGTGTCTCATGAGGTGGGAATTTCTACTGAAACTTTTTCCACAATCAGGACATTCAAATGGTTTCTCTCCTGTGTGTGTCTTCTGGTGGCTAATAAGGTGGGAATCTTTAGTGAAACTTTTCCCACAGATAGGGCATTCAAATGGTTTCTCTCCTGTGTGAGTCCTCTGTTGCCTCATGAGGTGGGGATTTCCCAATAAACTTTCACACAATCTAGACATTCCTATGAGGTGAGTCCTCTGATGCATCACCACATTGCCATTCTCACTAAAGTATTTACCACATTGGGAGAACTTTTATGGTTTCTCTTCTGTGTGGGTCCTTCCATGTAGCACAAGTAAGCTATTCTGCCCAAAGATTTTGCCAAATTCAGAGTATCTATATGGATTTCCTCCAGAATGGATCCTCTCAGGTATAATCAGCTGTGATTTGCAAGTTGTATCTTTCCCACAATAGGCACATCTATGGAACTTTTCCACTATTGATATTCCTGTGGAATTCAAAAATATGTATGATCCCTTGTTTAGTTGTGCTTTGATTCAAGCCATTTAATTCCTCCCAGAGCAAGGTCTGCATTATTGTCCACCCTATGTGGTTTTCCAAATGACATTTTCCTCCCCATTGACTTCCAGATATTTCTCTCTTTTACTGAATAAAAATATTCTCCCTTGACTTTTCATGTGATGTATCCTTGAGTTCCATATGCTCTACTTATTCCAGCTTGACATCTTTCTTAATTTTCTCTCTTTTGTCTATCAGCTGCTGGAGAAGGAGAATTTTGTGGGTTTCTGAAAGAAATGGAAAACATTTTGATGTCTTGCTTTATTTTCTTTCCTTTTCAACGTTGCTTGTTATTTTCAGTTGTCCAGAGTGCTCTTATTGCCATATGTCTACAAGATTCAAAGAAAAATTTAATTTTAATTGTGCATAAATGGTTGTAGATGTGGAAAAAACAAAAATCTATATATATAATGTATTTTATAAGATGCACCGGAGTATAAAACGCACTTTAGTTTTTGAGGAAGAAAATAAGAAAAAAGCTGATTGGCAGGTGGATCTGCCTCCTGGAAACCCCCAATCAGCTGTTCCCAGAAATGAATTTTAGCAACAGGTTCCTTGGTTGTGAGCTTTGTGCCTTGCTTTTTTTTTTTTTTTTGCTTTTTTTTCCTGCCTCTGAAAGCCTCCAAAACAGAGCTTCAGAAAAAAAGCCTCTGAAGCTCTATTTGGGGGCTCTATTCTGAAGCTTCTTTTCTGATGCTTTTTTCATTTGAGAAGCTGGGTGGGGCTCCATTCGGAGTATAAGATGCACCCATATTTTCACCCTCTTTTTTAGGGGAAAAAGGTGCGTCTTATACTCCGAAAAATACGGTATATAAATATTACATATATAATAATGAAAAAGCAAGCATGCCACAATGATAGAGTAACCTTTTACATTAATTATGATTCATTTGACACATGGAAGATTACTGAGATCCAAGTTAAAATATCCATCAGGGTGGATTTGATTTAAATCGAGTTGATTTAAATCACAATTTAAATCATGATTTAAATCACTAGTAAAAAGGCTTGATTTAAATCAACTCGATTTAAATCATAATTTTTAAAGAGCAACTGTCATCTCTGCTACTCCTTTGACCCACTGTTGACAAACCGATAGTCCCACTGTTGCAGAATATACAGCCTCATGCTACATAACTAAGCTCCATTTCATGCTGAATAAACTAAATTATTTATGTATCTTAAATAGAAAACTATCTTACGATAGATTTTTATCCCAAAAGTTTTTTATTAAAATAAATTCGATAAAAATAAAAAAAATCCGATTTAAATCAAAAAAATCCGATTTAAATAAAAACTGATTTTTTGATTTTTTTTTAAAAAAATCATTGATTTTTATCCACTCTGATATCCATTCAATCGTAAAATTCTCTCATTCACTTGGGTCTATCAAAATTTCTTAGCACTGCAAAGAGTTAGTATCAAATATACCTGAAAGTGCTAGGGATAGATTATACAATTGTAGATATATGCATACAGAAAGAAATATAAATACACACACCTATAACTGTATGTACATGGAAAATTGATGTTTTTCAAGCCTGAAAAAAATGTCCTATAATGGTTACAGACAAACTTTCTGAGCTAATTTGAGAGATGTGGGGCTTTAATTGATGAAATGTTGCCTAAGGCCTTTGCAAGTTTTAAAGCACCCGTTAAAAGCACCTATTTTGCTCATGGAAGTCCTCAGCTCCAAATAAGGGCAGAAGATACTGTTCACAAACACTCTGGTGTCATCCCAAAGCCTGCCGGCCCCTTGGCAGAGCACAAATACCGGTAAGTCTGAGCATGGAGGCTGAGGCAGGGGGGAAGACAGGCGATCCAGAGGTGCTTCACAGCTGCCTGACTCATAGGAGGCTTGTGCAGTGGCACTGACAGCAGGCAGAGGCATTGGGGAGGCAGGAGATCCTGACATCCCACTGGGATGCCTGGTCAGCGCAGCCACAGGCAAGCCGAGAGACAGTGGGAAGAGTGGGCAGCATGTTGGTATCGCCTCTGCCTCCATCTGTTCTGCTGCGCACTTTTCACCCAGAGGAAAATGAAGCTTCCTCTGCTTGTAAAGGAGATGCTTTGAAATGGAGCTAATCATTCCGTTTCAAACCGTCCACTTTGCAAGCACACAAAGCTTTGAGTCTCCATCATTTCTCTGTCCGGGCGAAAAGTGTTTGGTCACCTATTGGGTGAGTATGAATGGAGCAAATTGCAGGGGGCTGCGTGCTTCAGGTTTCTTTGCACTATGCAGAGCGCTCTCACTGTCTCTGTCTCTTTTCTCAGCACTTCCTTAATGTGCTGGGTCTTTGGCTTGTTTTGCTGGAAGGCTGTTAGGATTCTCTCTACTCCCCCACTTCCTTCCCACTTCCTTAGGAACAGAAAGTCACTGGTGTAATCTGGAAGAGAAACATCATGCTCAGCTATTGAAAAGTGCAGGCAGTTGTCATTCACACCTCTTTCTGCTTCCTTGTGTCTTTAATTGGGGGTTTCCTCTGGAACAGAAGCAGAGAGCCCCTTCAAGTGATGGTTTCTCTGTCTCTTCTGACTTTTACCCTGGAGCAAAAGAAAGGCTAATTTAGTGAAGGCTTCCCTGTGTGTCATCCTGGTATCATTCCCCCTCCTCCCCTCCTCCCATGGAAAACTTGTCTTTCATGAAAGTGGTCCCAGGTGTGAAAACGTTTGGGGACCACTGGGATAGATAGCATCACCATCAGATGGTTTTGCAATTGGTAGCAAACCACATTCAATGGTTAGTCCTTAATGGAACTACATCTATATGGAGGGAAGTAAGCAGCAGGATACCCCAAGGCTCTATTTTAGGCTCACTATTCTTCAATATTTTCATAAACAATTTAGATGAGGGAACAGGAGGGGAACTCATGAAATTTGGAGATGACACTAAGCTGGAAGGAATAGCCAACACCCCAGAAGACAAGCTCAAGATACAGAAGAATCTCGATAGACTTGAATACTGGGCCCTATGCAACAAAATGAAATTTTGGCTTTTTAAAATGTTTTTAATTGTTATTGTTTTTAATCACGGGGCCAAATTTATATATATGGGGCCAAATTTATATATATCTTTTTAATTGTATTTTAATGTTTGTAGTTTATGCTTTTACTTGGCTGTTCACCGCCCTGAGTCCTCAGGGAGAAGGCCGGTATACAAATTTAAAAATAAATAAATAAATAAATTCAATGGAGGAAACTCAACATTGCTGGAATGTGTGTTCTACTGATAAGAAAAGATTCTGAGTGCATGTGTGAATGATTTATTGTTGGTGATACCAGGTAGAACATTAATGGGCGTAAGGAGTGTAATGGATTGCACTTTTCATGGAGTCTTGGAACAAAGCGTGAGGATGTAAAGTTCCTGATGTGGCTGGGGCAAAATTGGGGCATGGATTCTGAGTAGGGTATAAACGGAAGACTGGAATGAATCCAGACCCTGAAGTTTCCTAACAGTGAGAACAGTTAACCAGTAGAATCGTTTGCCTTTAGAAGTTGTGCTCCATCACTATAGGCTTTTAAACAGAGACAGGACAGCCATTTATCTGAAATGATATAAAGACCTCCAAGATTTTTTCCAGCTCTATTACTCTGCTACAAACCTTCAGTGATGGAGCACCCACAACTGGAGGGAAGCCATTCCCCAAAAATCAACCCTGTCTTGAAAGAGACTTTTTAAATCTTCCCACGAGCAGAAAATTGTAGCCACCAGTGTTAAAGTGTGCAGTACCAGCGGGCTTAAATTTGGGCAGGGAAAGAACATGCAGCACAGCAGCTGACATGGTTCAGCCTAGTTGCTTCTCTGCTCACACATCCTGGAGGAAACCAAACAGCCCGACTTGCTCCCAGCCTCTCCTACGATCTGCCCTCCACTCACCTTCCAGCTGCTGTTTTAATCTTGGGAAAAGAACAAAAGCCACTTGACACATCATCTTCTGCCCATGAGTGATCCGGAAGAGAAAGTTTCTTCTCCTCTCCTCCCATCTTTTCTAGCAATGCAGTACTCGATGGTTTTAACTCCAACCACAGACGCTGCCTACTGCAGAGGTCTTCAAACTTGGCTGCTTTAAGACTTGTGGACTTCAACTCCCAGAATTCTCCAGCCAGCATAGTGTGTCACTAAGCAGTGAAGGAAATGAATAATAAGCTACTCTTTTAAAGAAGTGTTTAATGTAGTAAAAAGCTATGATGTTCTTACTGTTGCAAACTGACCACAAATTGTAATTAGTAGAGACAATGTGTTATGACTTGCTAAAAGCTCCCTTGGAGACAGGGCAAGACCACTATCCTTGGGCAAGACCACTATCAGTAAGAAAGGAACATCCGCTCAAGGTGAAAATTAAAAGTAAACATAAGATAGTTGTTGTTAGGCAGGAAATGGCAAGATGACCCTTTAAAGTATAAAACAACTTGGAGAATGACATAGGAGAATAAAGGAGAGTTGGAAGGGCTTCTTAGGCATGGCGTGCAATGTGCAGAAGTATAAAATGTGCAACTTGAAAACTGCTTTTTGCGCTCTTTGAACTCAATCCACTTGGGAAGGATCTAAGAGGCCACGCTTGCAACCGCTTTTTATTTTTCTTCATTTTATCTCCAATAAATCTTTGTGTCAGTTTTCGATGCTATCTCAAAATAAATGAACTTCCAAACTGCCAATCTTAAAGGAAATTTTCTCTTTATTTGAGCACAGCAACCGGATCCTGGCTCTTCGCGAAACCTGACAGACGGTCAATACTGACCTTTGCCCCCCAATCCCTCCCTTTCCGATCCCCAATTCTCTGCTTCTCATTGGCTATCTTCCAAGTCACTCTCCTGATTCCTTTTCCCCTCAGTTCACAGGAATGTTTCCCACCTCCTCATCTCCAAGGAGACCGAATCTTCAAAGGGATTTAGCAGGCAAAAGTTCAGGCTTCATCCTCCCTTTTCTATGTCAGCGCTGAGACGCTGACACTTTGATTTTGTGAACCAGACTTGTTTATGAATTGTGAGGATTAAAATATTTGGGTCTTATATCTCACAGCAGCTTCATCATAAACATGATGCCACATGACAGTGCCAACTTACATCTATTTCTCTGCAGTTGTTAAACAAATCACTGGGTTGTTAAAGGCAACTTGACATTTGTGCGACTTGCAATTCCCACTGATTTTTTTTTGTCAGAGGATACCTGAGAAGGTCACAAATGGGGATCATGAGCATGTTGCAACCATCATATATGTGCACCAATTGACAGAACCCAAATTGGTGCATCTCCTTTTCCTGCACCTTCATAACCACAGGAATTGCTGACATGCGGTCACTGAACAAGTGCTACTATGACCATAAAATTGTGGGCCAGGTGTATGTCTTCTTTTTATAGTGCCATGGTAACTTTGAAGGCTCAGGGAACAAGTGGTAAGTAAGAACTATCTATACAACTGAACAATCTCAAACAGTCCTCAATAGCTATTTTTTAAAAAGTGCTTGGTTAAGCACAGTTGAACCTGGTTAGTACACAGATGGGGCACACATAATGAATACTATGCTTTTTGGCTAGATATGAAAGTAAAAAATCCCAGAAGAGACGAGTGGCACATCAGTCCAATTTTGTTGCCAAGAAAACTGTAGGTCCACACCAGAATAGAATAAAATAAAATTCTTTATTGGCCAAGTGTGATTGGACATACAAGGAATTTGTCTTTGGTGCATATGCTCTCAGTGTACATAAAAAGGAGGGCTCGGGGTAGGGATTATTCCTCTATCCTGGTCCTGTTAGATCTCTCAGCGGCTTTTGATACCATCAATCGTGGTATCATGTTGCGCCAGCTGGAGGGACTGGGAGTGGGGGGCACCGTCTTGCGGTGGTTCTCCTCCTATCTCTCCGACCGGTCGCAATCTGTGTTGACGGGGGGGCAGCGGTCGACCCCGAGGCGCCTTGTTTGTGGGATGCCACAAGGGTCAGTCCTCTTGCCCCTCCTGTTCAACATTTATGTGAAGCTGCTGGGTGAGATCATCCGTGGTTTTGGGGTGGAGTTCCATCAGTACGCTGATGATATTCAGCTGTACATCTCCACCCCAGACCATCCCAACGATGCCTTGGAAGTGATGTCCCAGTGTCTGGAGGCTGTGCGGGTCTGGATGGGGAGAAACAGGCTTCGACTCAAACCTTTCAAGACCGAGTGGCTGTGGCTGCCAGCGTCCCGGTATAGTCAGCTGGTGCCATCGGTGGTTATTGGGGGCGAATCATTGGCCCCCACGGAACGGGCTCGCAACTTGGGCGTCCTCCTGGACGCACGGCTGTCTTTAGAAGAGCATATGACAGCCATGGCCAGGGGGGCTTTCTATCAGGTTCGCCTGATATGCCAGTTGTGCCCCTTTCTGGATCGGAACTCCCTACGCATGGTCACTCAAGCACTCGTCACTTCTCGTCTGGACTATTGTAACGCTCTCTACATGGGGCTCCCCTTGGGGTGCACCCGGAGGCTCCAACTGGTGCAGAATGCGGCCACGCAGGGGATTATGGGAGTGACAGGGCGCTCCCATGTGACTCCTCTCCTGCGCAAGCTGCATTGGCTTCTGGTGGACTTCCAGGTGCACTTCAAGGTGTTGGTGATCACCTTTAAAACACTCCATGGCTTAGGGCCGGGGTATTTACGGGACCGCCTTCTGCCACCAATTGCCTCCCACCAGCCAGTTCGCTCCCACAGAGAGGGCCCCCTTGGGGTGCCGTCGGCCAGACAATGTCGGCTGGCAACCCCAAGGGGGAGAGCCTTCTCTGTGGTGGCACCTACCCTCTGGAACAATCTACCCCCAGAGATACGAGTGATCCCAGACCTTCAGACTTTTTGTCGGGCCCTTAAAACCTACTTCTTTCAGTTAGCCGGGCTGTCCTGATTTTATGGTGGGTTTTTAAAATTTGAAATTGGTTTTAAATTGAAATGTTTTAAATTACGGGCCAAACCTATTTAATTATTTTAAATCTATTTTAACTTTTGTGTACAAATGTTTTATTTTGGCTATTCACCGCCCTGAGTCTGAAAGGAGAAGGGCGGTATAGAAATTTGATAAAATAAATAAATAAATAAATAAATAAAAAGACAAGATACATTTGTCAGGAATCATACGGTACAACACTTAATGATAGTCATAGGGTACAAATAAGCAATCAAATCATACTAGGAAACAATATAAATCGTAAGGATACAAGCCACAAAGTTACAGTCATGCAGTCATAAGTGGGAGGAGATGGGTGATAGGAACAAATACAGGTAGTCCACAAGATATGACCATAATGGAGACTGCCCATTATGGTTGTAAGCTGCAAAAGTCATTAATTGAAACAGCCTCAATTAACGACCCCATTGTTTGCTCTCCCTGATGTAAACATTAAACAAACGGGAGAGTCATTAAACGGAACATCGTGTGTTTTTGGGGGGGAGGCCTTCAGAGACTTACTCAGGGTGAGGGTTCCCTCCCCGGCCTCCCAAGGCTATCCACATCCCCTGAAGCACCCTGTGTTCCACTTTTCCTTGGATACCTGCAGTCCTTTAGCTTCCTTTCTACCCAGCAATTAAGGAGAGATGGGAGTGCACAGTGTTTGCATCACACCAGCATGGAAAGCAGATGGGGCAGTTGGAGTTTGAAAACTCCAACAATCAAAGGGAGATCCCATCCAAGAACTTGCAGGATTCAAGCCTGTTCTCGGGCCCAACAATGCCTAATTTACCTTTCTGTTGTTTCAGTTCTGAAGAAGCACCAAGTCCCACAGGATCAGTTCCTTACAGAGCCTCATGGCAAATTCCTCTGAGTCTTGTAGTCTGGTGATACTGTTTTTTTTTTTTAAAAGGTGCCTCCATTTTTTAAGGAGGTTCCACAAAGTGCACAAACAATTGAAGCCTCCTTAGATTCTGTCTGATTCTGACAAAGGGAAATGAAGTGGTTCGGGAATAACGAGAGGCACAAGCAAGCAAGTGACAACAGCTCTTTAATATACAGTGAGACTTCAGCGAAAACTCAGGGGCTGCAGTCCTCCTTATATACAATCCAGGAGGGACTGTCAGCCAATCAGAAACGTAGGCAGGTTTGAAACTCCCGCTCAAAAGTATCAATACATAACACCCCTCCCTTCCCAGAAGGCACTAATACTCAAAAATTAACATATGTACAAACAAAGTCTCGCAGGTGCTTAGGACGAGTTCTCACCCTAGTTGACCTGCGCAGTTCAGAGTCTGGTGGGGCGTCGAGCTGGTCGGAGGGACTCTTTGTCTCTCCCGGCTCCGCCAATGGAACCTCCTGGATTTTGTCCGGGGCGTGGTTATCCCCGGCTGGGAGTGGCGACTCACTGGGGCGGCGCTGGAACCAGGGCTTGTCAGCTAAGTATTCGCGCGACCCCGGGCTTGAGTTAGCTGTTTTGGAGAAGTGGTCATAGTTAGGCTCGGAGATGTCTAAGTTGATGTTCGCCTCGCCAACCACCCTTTTCCTAAGTTGGTCTATGTGGCGCTTCCAGAGTCTATCTACCCCAACGTCCACCGTGTACGATTTTGGGCCTGTTATACCCACTATGGTTCCTGCAACCCATAGAGGACCGCTGGCATAATTGCGAGCGAACACCGGGGACCCGACCTGAAACTGCCTTAAGCCACAGGTCTCTCCCTTAAAGTTTTCGTGCGAGTAGTTAGGGTGAAGCCTGTCTAACACGCACCGGAGCTTCCTCCCCATGAGGAGCTCTGCTGGGCTTCTCCCTGTTGCTGTGCATGGTGATGCATGCTGAACTGCTAGGAATTGATCTATCCTGGCCTGCCAGTTCCCATTGTCTAATCTGGACAGTGCTTCCTTGGCTGTCCTGACAAATCGTTCAGCCAATCCGTTGGAAGCCGGGTGAAACGGAGCTGATAGGGCATGGCGGATTCCCAGGCCGGCCAAGTAACCTTCAAAAAGGGTTGCTGTAAATTGAGGGCCGTTGTCCGATACCAGGGTATCCGGCAGGCCGTGGGTGGCAAATAACTTCCTTAGGACCTTGATAACGGCCTCGGCCGTTGTAGATGGCATTAATATGATTTCGAGCCATTTTGAGTAGGCATCCACAACTATTAGAAATGTTTGGCCATGGAACGGGCCGGCAAAGTCAATGTGGATCCTCCCCTATGGGCCTTTTGGTTTCTCCCACTCTCGGATGGGCGCTACTGGGGGATCGGGGCGAGACTCCTGGCAGGGTCTGCATTTCCCCACCCACTCGGAAATGACCTGGTCCATGTTGGGCCACCAGACATAGCTGCGGGCTAAACACTTCATCCTAACAATGCCCGGGTGCCCTTCGTGCAGCAACTCCAAAACCCTATCCCGTAGTTTCGTTGGAATTACCACTCTGTCACCCCATAGCAAGCACCCCCCTTGCATAAATAGTTCGTTTCGTTTGTTGGCAAACCCTTGGTACTCCTCTCCGACCACCTTGTCCGGCCACCCTTTCAGAACCCAACCCATAACAGTCCGGATAACTGGGTCTCTATTTGAGACTTTCGCCACCTCGCCGGAGGAGATGGGGCCCAAAGTTAACGTGTCCAACAAAAGGACGGAGGCTTCCGGCGTTGGGTTGTCCAGCAGGTCGGGAAGGGGGCAACGGCTAAGGGCATCCGCATGACCCAGGGTCCGCCCAGGTCGATGGACGAGCTGATACGAGTAGGCCGACAAAAAAATTGCCCATCTAGTCAAACGAGGGGAGAGAGCAGCGGGGGTTGGCCTGTCGCCTGCTAGCAGTCCTAGCAACGGTCTATGGTCAGTCACAAGTTCGAATTTTCGGCCATAGAGGTATTCGTGGAACTTTTTAACCCCCGCAATCGCAGCCAGAGCCTCTCTGTCCAACTGGCTATAGTTCCGTTCTATGCTGGACAGGGTACGGGAATAGAAGGCAATGGGCGCCTCTAGGCCGTTCGGCAGTCTATGGCCTAGGACGGCACCAACTCCTATGGGGGAGGCGTCACAAACTAGGACGAGCGGCAGCTCTGCATTGTACTGTATCAGGAAGCTGTCCTCAGATAGGAGTCTTTTCACTGCCTCAAAAGCGGCTGCTTGCGGTTTCCCCCAGACCCATGGTACGTTCTTTCCCAAAAGCTTGTGCAGGGGATCTGCAACCGTGGCTTTATCTTTTAGGAACATAGAGTAAAAATTGAGCAGTCCAAGGAAGGCTTGGAGCTCTGCTTTGGATTTGGGGGCTGGTGCGCTCTTAATAGCTCTCACCTTGCTCTCGGTAGGGTGGATGCCTGTGCCGTCCACCCTGTACCCCAGAAATTCTACAGAGGGGACCGCTATCCTACACTTGTTTCTCTTAAGTCTTAGTCCCGCTTCTCTGAATCTGGACAGGACGTTTCGTACCCTGTCCCCCAGCTGGTGTTCGTCTTGGGCGCTGACTAAGACGTCATCGAAATAGGGCACCACTCCTGGGAGTCCTTGCAACAGGCGCTCCATGGTGCTTTGAAATAAGCCGGGTGCGACGCTCACCCCAAATTGGAGCCTGGTGCATTTAAATGCACCCCTATGAGTCACGATCGTTTGCGCCTCTGCCGTTGCGTCGTCGACCGGTAACTGTTGGTAGGCTTGGGCCAGGTCTAATTTAGCAAAAATTTTTCCGGGGCCCAGGGAGTGTAGTAGATGGTGCACGATCGGCACCGGATAGGCGCTCGGCTGCAAAGCCTTGTTGATCATGCACTTGTAGTCGGCGCAAATTCTTATTGAGCCGTCAGATTTAACTGGGGTCACTATTGGGGTCTCCCACTTAGCATGGTCAACGGGAACCAACACCCCTTGCTTAATCAGTTTGTCTAGTTCCGCATCGATCTTCGGTTTCAATGCGAACGGCACTCGTCTGGCCTTCAGTCTTACTTGGGCTACGTTGGGGTCTAAGTTTAGTGAAATAGGGGTCCCCACATACTTGCCCAACGTGTCCCCGAAGACGTCCTGGAACTCGGACAGGAGGCTGTCTTTCAGGGTTGATTTGGACATCAGGTGGACGCCGGTGAAGCCCATGCCAAGGGCTCGGAACCACCCCATGTCCAGGAGGCTAGGGAGCTGCTTCGTGATGATGGTCAGCGGCAGGTCTCTTTCGTAGTCTCCGTAGGTGACCCGGAACGTGCCCATGCCTTCGAGGGGGACTCGGTTCCCCTGGTAGTCTAGGATGCGCAGTCTCTGTTTGGAGAGTTGATCCTTCCGGAACGACGGCAGGAGGGTCTTTAGGGTCGCCCACGACATTATGGAGAGAGCTGATCCGGTGTCGATCTCCATCGAGCACGGCTTTCCGTTGATCTCGACCACCGTGCTGACTTTGTCTTCGATCGCCGTGCTGGCCTGGTCGATGTGTATGCTGCGGCCATCTCGCGGTTCAAATTCGCGCCGTTTTTTCGCGCCGCCTTCTCTCGTTGGCTGCTTCTGGCGCGCTGATTCCGGTTGGCTGCGGCGCTCACGTGGTTTGTGTCTTCTGGGCAGAATGGCTCTACAGACTCGCGCCAAGTGCCCTTTTTTCTCGCAGCGCCTGCAAATAGCCTCTCTGTATTTGCAGGACAGTCTATCATGGTGCCCGCCACAGCTGGGACAGCTTCGCCGGGGGCTGCCAGTGTCTTTTCTCTGGTGCTCCGTTCGGAAGACGTCCTCATCCGACTCGGACTCCGAGCTGGATCCGGCGTCTTCTCTGTGCACCGGGGCAGACTTGGGGCTGTCTTTGCTGGTCAGCGGGCGCTGCAGCGTTTCAGCGGCCTTTGTGGAGGCTTCATGAGCCATGGCGTCGTCTAGGGCTCCGGCAAGCGTCAAATCAGGCTTGGCGAGCAGACGCCGTTGCAGCCTAATGTCCCGAACACCACAGATCAGTTGCTCAAGCAACGCGTCGTCCAAATCTCTATAGTCGCAGTGGGTTGCGGCTTTTCTCAGGCTGGCCATGTACGCGCTGACCGGCTCTCCCTCTCGTTGAACGCGCTGCCTCAGTTGGTATCGCTGCACGAACTTGGAGGGGACGGGAGCGTAGTGAGCCCGGAGAGTTGCCATCAGGGTGTCCCAGGAGACGGTTTGAACCGGCGTTGGCTCACACAGTGACTCGGCCATCTCGAACACGTCCGGTCCGCAGTGGCTTAAGAAGAGGGCTCTCTTTCGATTAGCCGAGAGGCCCTGCATGTCGCTGGCTTCAAGTGAGCATTCAAACCTCGTTAGGTACGAGACCCATTTTTCGCGGGTCGGATCGAAAGGCTTGGGCGGAACGTAGGCAGACATGTTCGGTATGCCTCCTGTGGTTCGCCTCGTCGCCTAGCTGAAGCTCGTGGTCTCACTGGTTGGCTTCTTGTAGCCTCAATCCCACCTTCGTCGCCAATGAAGTGGTTCGGGAATAACGAGAGGCACAAGCAAGCAAGTGACAACAGCTCTTTAATATACAGTGAGACTTCAGCGAAAACTCAGGGGCTGCAGTCCTCCTTATATACAATCTAGGAGGGACTGTCAGCCAATCAGAAACGTAGGCAGGTTTGAAACTCCCGCTCAAAAGTATCAATACATAACAGGAAAGATCCCCCCACCCCCACCCCCAGTGCACGTTCCTGACCAAAAGGCTGGCAAGTACTTATACACATACTTATGTAAGTTTCTGTCCATACAAAAACCACCACGGGATGATTGCTAAGGCTCTCATCAAGGCAATGAGTTCAGCCTTTTGGGCTGAGGTTTCGGGAAGAAGGGCTGCTGCTTCTAATGCTTGGTCCAAAGTTTTGTCTGGTGTTATTGTTCTGACCCAGCTTTTGCAAGCAATGAGAAACCACTTACTCACATGTAAAACTACCCCCTTTTTAAAACAGGACAGGAACAGTCTTTATTCATGTTGGATAGACAAAACCAAAGATAGTTGCAAATGAAAGTCTTTTCCCCTTCTGAAACAGGGCACGAACAGTCTATAATCACATGAGAATTAAAAAGTCCTTCAATAATTAAGCCAAGCAGAAACAGTCTCTGTTCACACCGGCAAATTCACTACCTATTTTTTCCCAGCAGGGAGACTCAATTGGCACCTCAAATACAGAGCAATCAATCCCGACAAATCTGGTTCTGGCATAGGGTTGCCAGGTCTGCTTCCAAAAGATAGCGGACAAGCGGGGAGGTGGGGGGTGGGGTTAAGTAGTAAAATTTTTTTAAAAAAATTACAATTAAATTATATATACGTGTTGGCGCAAAACTTCATGGAATTCTGACTCGCAAAACTCAAAAAATGATTTCAACTCTTCTCGTTTCTTCGCAGAATTCAAAAATTCGGCAAAAACCTTCAGCACTACATTTTCGATATCAAAAAATAACTGCTTGAATGCATTTTTTGTGCTGTTGTGTAAAATGTGATTATTGCAATGAGCATTCGATCTTTGTCTCGTTCTAACTTATGAAAAAAAAAGACAAAACGCGATTCTCCTATCCTTATTCTCTTAGACTGTACAGCTTTAGATTACGTACCATTTCATCATAAAGCTTTTTGAATAAAAAAAATGTCCACTATTTTGTGAAAAAAAATAGTGAACATAATGTGAAAAAAGTGGACTGTCCGCTCAAATAGTGGACACCTGGCAACCCTAATTTCTGGCAAAGGAATCCCACTTGATGTACACTGGAAAATGAAGGGTTGTCTGTGACCACAGGCCACTCCGAAACCTCTACTATTTATTTCCCAGCCAAGGAGGGGGCTGGCTTGTGTCTACGTTTCCTTTTCCCTGAGAGCCAGTTTATTGCCTTCTGTTGCTCTCCATTCCTCTCCTCTGTGCATCTGGGATGGGCCCCATCTGTTCTTCCTCCTCACTCAGCTCAGGCCCTGAAGACAGCTGCCTCTCCACCTGGGGATGGACAGAAGGTCCCGGCTCTGCATCTGCCTCTGATTCTGCTTCCTCATCAGAGCCTTCCAAAGGCTCCGAAACTGGCACAGGTTCCCCCTCCACCACCTCTGATACTGCTGCTAGCTCTGCTGGCAGCCAATGGGCCACAACAGTTGTGTGTGGTTAACAAACCCATTCTGGCTTCAGTTATGTTACAGGTTTCCAAGGATCTAACCCAATGATTCCAATATGAGGTATGCTTGATCCAAAATATCTTTATTTATATCATGTTTCTGTTACAGGTCATCGTCTGGAATGAATGTGGGACCCCTGGACTGTACCTTTTATACCTGGGAGGTGGAGCTAAGGTACGGAGGGGTCAAGGGAAGGGTCTGGTGGGTGGATGTTAACCCTTGTTATACCATGGACGAGGCATGTTAGTCATTTACATCTAACAAGTTACAGCTGCCCTTCGTTTTTGTTTCTCCAGAAGCATTATTGCAAAGAGAAACAGATATTTCCTTTAATTAAATCAGTCGAGAAGTTCTCGTTCTTTTAAAAGATGGAACAGAATCAGTGCCCAGAAAAACCAAAAAGGTGTCACAGGAACCTTCAAATAGTGCCACACTCAGGAACAACTTTCAGACTCATCAACCATGGTCTTCTTATGTTAAAAGAATTAATCCCCAGGTGTTTTGAAACATTTGTATCTACTCACTATTGCCATCCATGGGTTCCTCAACTTTTCACAATGTCTGTTGGATCCGGTTCAGAATTGGGAGAATCATCATGGAAGTCAGATAGATTTCCTCTGTAATTCTATGACTTTCAAAAGCTGCAAATTCAATGGAAGAACCAAAAGCTGCTTTAGAGGTTGTTAAGTTATGAGAGAAACCATAGTTTAGTTGTCCTATTTGAAATGTCCTACTTTCCATCTCTTAGAATGGCAATGATGGAGAAGACCATCCTTGAATCTGAGAAGAATGCCAATCAAAACAGATCCAGGTAAGCCATTCTAATTTTTTTAACTGGGCATAAAGAAATATCATATTTTCATAGAATTTAGGATTGGGGACAGATAGCAGTGCAACAATAAATTAAGAGGCAGAAGCCTATCTGCAATTCACCTCATCAGAGGCACAGAGTGACTGGACTGATGTACAATTCAAATTCAAAATTTAAATTTATAATGAGGGAAGGGATGCTGAGGAAGACAGATAGAGATAATCAGGCACAAAAATTTTGGAGGATGATATGGACGTGGATTAGATAAATAATAAAAGAAAATTTTGATTTTGAACCAAAGGCCTTTCTCCTGGGAATCTTGAAAATTGAATATGTAAAAAAGAAAAAGTATTTAATTATACATATTCTGACAGCCGCTAGAATTTCCTTTGCCCAGTACTGGAAAGAAAAAACAAATACCACCTCAAGAACATGTTATTGGGAAGATACTGGAGTGTGCTGAAATGAACAAACTGACTTCAGAAATCAATGACAGAGAAGATTCGGAATTTTATAGCGTGTGGGACATGTGGTATGAATGGATGGGGAAAAGAAATAAAGAAGGAAATAGAGTATAGATATTAAGTAATAACTAATAAACAAAGTACGCAGAGAAATGAACAGTATTATATCTATCTGTAGAGATAGGAGTACTATTATCTGTAACTGTCTTAAAACAAAATTTAGTTTTAAGAAACAATATCAAACAAAAGACAAGTAAAAATGCATGTAGATATTTATATGTATGTATGTATGTATGTATGTATATATTTGCACCACTGAACCGAAAATGTATTGAGTGTATTACTATTTGCAATAATAAAAATCTATAAAAAAAAAAAGAGAGAGAGATGCACAATGCACAAGAGACCTGTAACTCATTGTATGTTTGGAGATCTCACTACTGAGCAAGAAATGAGAAAAGGGCTCCTGTTACAATTTTGTTATTTAATTTAATTTAATTTAATTTCCAATTTATATTATTAAATTAAATTAAATTATTAAATTTATTATTAAACTTGTTCACTGCACATTTCGCAGTTTGAGGCAACTCTGAGTGTCTTGTCTTACTCTAATTATCATAGCAACCGTGACATCATCCATTTTCTTCCTTGTCAAAAGCTATTGATAGATAGCATTTAATAATAATGCATTATTAAAAATGATAGATTTTCCACTGTTCAGTTTTTTTTTTCTCACAGAACCACCACCAAGGGAGATACAACAAATATGTCAGCATCCTGGTGCTGCTATCACCCAGCAGCCATCAAAGGGAAACAAGCAGACACCTCCTAGAAAACAAGATCACAGCAGGAGTTGCTAAGAAACCTGGAGATCCTGTGATCAAAGTCACAATCCCTTTTCTCCTCAGCTCAATATTCCTATAGTTCTTCTCCATCAGGTTCATCTGCAAGGCAGAACAGCCTTTCCATGTGAAATTTTAAATTAACCAATTTTTTTCACTAGGTCTCAGGTCACCCATTGCATACTGAACTTTCGAAGATCTCCCCCAAGCAGCTATCATTTTTAGTGCACCCAAAATTCCTTAAGGCGGTCTGCACAGAGTTATGGTAGAAAAACAGTGCTCCCCACATGACAGTGACCCAGAAGCAGCCATCATTTTGGCCCCGAGGCAGGTGTGGCAAAATGGCAATCACTTCTACAAGTCCTCCACATGACCCAGGGATGCTGTTTCCTGGACACAGTCATGTGGCCCAGGGATGTGTGACTTGCCCTCCTTCCCTAATATGAGAATCAGAGTTCTTTAAAGGTTAAGGAGGACGATGTGAGTCCTGGTGGCATGAGAGTCAGGCTTAAGGACTCCAGGGACCCAGTGGAAGTGAGAGAAAGTCTGTGGGGACCCTGTGAGAGAGAGAAAGGCCAAAGGAGAGGGGTTGCCAAGGGTTAAAGTAGGGGAGGCCTTTGGAAGGCAAGCCTGGGCCTAAGCTATGCCTCCAACACTGAGGTAGCCAATGTTCCACTTAGTGACTCGCATGTTTCTTTAACTGCTTCATCAGGGAGAGAAGGAGGTGGGGTAGTTAAGTCAGGTAACCTCACTTAACCACCATTGCAACATGCAACCATAATTGGCAAGCCTTATCAGACTTTTATCTTGAGAACTACTTCTTTGCTGGCTGGGGGAATTGTGAGGCTCAAAAGCTGGAGGACACATCAAGGTAAAAGTTGAAATAATAGATTTGGGAATTCCATAATCGATACACAAAAAACATCACCCAAAAGCCTATTTGAGGAATTCCACTATTTCTGCAAAAGATAATATCCAGAAACTGCTGCTGATAAACAGAAACAGGTAATTAGACATTTTTCCATTTTCCTTTTCTCTCCACCTACTAGTCTAATCCTGAGACATGTTTTGAGTAAAAATAATCAACCCAAAATTCAAATAGTTAATTTCGTGCTGACATATTCAATGGGATATCTCATTTGTATGGGTACTCTGATATTTCACCAAGCTGGAATTTTGACTAAAACTTTTCCCACATATAGGGCATTCAAAGGGTTTCTCTCCTGTGTGAATCCTCTGGTGTATCACCAGGTTGGAATTCAGGCTAAAACATTTCCCGCAGTCAGGACATTTAAAGGCTTTCCCTCCTGTGTGAGCACTCTGGTGTATCACTAGGCTGAAGTTCTGACTGAAACTTTCCCCACAATCAGGACACTGGTATGGTTTGTCGCCCGCATGCGTCCTCTGGTGTATCACCAGGCTGTAATTCCGAATGAAACATTTCCCACGATGAGGACACTGATGGTTTCTCACCTGTGTGAGTCCTCTGGTGTTTCACCAGGGTGGAATTGTGACTGAAACTTTTCCCACAATCAGGGCATTCAAAGGGTTTCTCCCCTGTATGAGTCCTCTGGTGTGTCACCAGGCTGGAATTGTGACTGAAAGTTTTCCCACAATCAGGACATTCAAAGGGTTTGTCTCCTGTGTGAGTCCTCTGGTGTATCACCAGGCTGTAATTCCGAATGAAATATTTCCCACACTGATATGGTTTCTCACCTGTGTGCGTTCTCTGGTGTTTCATCAGAGCGGAATTGTCACAGAAACTTTTCCCACAATCACGACATTCAAAGGGTTTCTTGCCTGTGTGAATCCTCTGGTGTATCACCAGGTGGGAATTCTGAATGAAACCTTTCCCACAATCTGGACACTTATAGGGATCAGGAGCAGTGGTAGGATTCAGCCAGTTCTGGTGAACTGGTGATAAAAAAACTTGCTCACCCTGCCCTCCCCCGCCCAGTCACTCATCTCATTCACTTGCCCGGCATAGCTGCTGCTGCTCTCCATCTGGCTCCCTGGCTTGCCTCGACCACATGGGTCTCTGTGGGCCAGCCAGCTTGCCTGCCTTCAGTTGCATCCCATGGCCCAGTTGAGCTGCCCTGATCTGTCTAGGTGAATGACTGCTAGCAGCAAGGTGCAAATCCCGGCCTAGCTGCCTCCTACATCACCCCAGAGTCCAGGAGGCCCTGCACGCTTGTCTGCTTCCCCCACTGCCTTTCCCGTGGTCCCCGAGGCCCAGAGAAAGGGAAGGGCCGGGAATTGTGCCTACTGTATGGGTTGGTTTGTGGTGCGTTGGCGCCCTTTTGTGTGGACGGACGTGCAAAAGGCCAGGGCCATCGCTTGCGTGTGCGGGGTGTGTATGTATCCAGGGTGCGTGGTGCTGCGACTGGATGGTCGCTATCCCGGAGGGGTTTTGCTCCAAAGCCCGATCCAATAAGTGTGGATGTGATTTATGGAGCAGCAGCAAAGGGCAAGCTGTTATGTGGGCAGCCGGATGCATTTTGCATGCAGTCAGATTCTGAAGCACGCTCCCTTATAGGACTGATTGTAGCGAACCTGTTTGCTTGCTTACATATATGTACGTGTGTATGTGCTTTCTAGAGGTCTTCTCTTTTAAGGGGCACTAGCTTTCGGATTTACAGAAATGCGGGTTAATCTGCTCCCTGCCGCTGCCTCTTCCTCCCTGGGATTTGTGTCTGGTTCTCTGCCTACAAAACTGTTCTTTTTGGAGGGTCCTTTTCAGACAGGGTGAGCTATGGTTTTGCACTGATGTTCGGATGGATGGGTGTGTGGTGTTTAAGCCTTTGGCCTTGAAGTGAGGGACGCTGTCTGTATTGGGTTATAATATCAAGACCTTGGGTTATATCAAGACCTACCTAGTGGCGATAAAAGTGGCAAAATCTAACCATTTTCCCGCTCTTATCGCATCTGCAGAGAACCGCCCAGCCGCCCTGTTTAGGGTGACCCACTCCCTTCTTCGGGGGGGAGTGCGGGAAGATCCCTTGCAGGGTCGTGCTGAGGATTTTGTGCAATTCCTGCACGATAAAGTCGCTCGGATTCGGGGTGGCTTGGACTCCGATTGGATGAGTCCACGGGAGGAGACGAGGGCAGGTCTTGAGAATGTTATCTGGGAGGAGTTTGATCCTGTGGCTCCCGAGGATGTGGACAGGGTTCTGGGTAAGATTAGTGCCGCCACGTGTTTATTGGACCCGTGTCCCTCCTGGTTGGTACTGGCCTCCCGGGAGGTTACACGAGGCTGGCTCCAGGGGATTATAACTGCTTCTTTGAGTGAGGGTGCCTTTCCTGCCGCCTTGAAAGAGGCGGTAGTGAGGCCCCTCCTCAAGAAGCCTTCCCTGGACCCGGCTGAATTAGCCAACTATCGTCCAGTCTCCAACCTTCATTTTGTGGCGAAGGTTGTTGAGAGCGTGGTGGCACGACAGCTTCCCCGACACCTGGATGAAGCTATCTATCTGGACCCGTGCCAGTCGGGCTTCAGGCAGGGGCACAGCACAGAAACGGCATTGGTCGCGTTGGTGGATGATCTCTGGAGGGCTCGGGACAGGGGTTGTTCCTCTGTCCTAGTCCTATTAGATCTCTCAGCGGCTTTTGATACCATCGACCATGGTATCATGCTGCGGCGGTTGAGGGGGTTAGGAATAGGGGGCACCGTTCTGCGGTGGTTCTCCTCCTTCCTCTCCGACCGCTCGCAGTTTGTGTTGGCAGGGGGACAGAGGTCGACCTCGAGGCATCTCGCATGGGGAGTGCCGCAAGGGTCGGTCCTCTCGCCCCTCCTGTTCAACATTTATGTGAAGCCGCTGGGTGAGATCATCCGTGGTTTTCGGGTGAAGTGTCACCTGTACGCTGACGACACTCAGCTGTACATCTCCACCCCAGACCACCCCAACGATGCCCTTGATGTGACGTCTCGCTGCCTGGAGGCCGTGCGGGTCTGGATGGGGAGGAACAGGCTCAGACTCAACCCATCCAAGACCGAGTGGCTGTGGCTCCCGGCGTCCTGATATAGTCAGCAGGTGCCATCGCTGACTATTGGGGGTGAATCTTTGCCCCCCACAGAGAGGGCTCGCAATCTGGGTGTCCTCCTGGACGCACGGCTGTCTTTAGAAGAACATATGACGGCCGTGGCCAGGGGGGCCTTTTATCAGGTCCGCCTGATTCGCCAGTTGCAGCCCTTTCTGGATAGGGACGCCCTGCGCACAGTCACTCACGCCCTTGTCACCTCCCGGTTGGACTATTGCAATGCTCTCTACATGGGGCTCCCCTTGAAGAGCACTCGGAGGCTCCAACTGGTCCAGAATGCGGCCGCGCGGGTGGTTATGGGTGCAACCCGTTGCGCCCACGTGACACCCCTCCTGCGCGAGCTGCACTGGCTCCCAGTGGTCTTCCGGGTGCGATTCAAGGTGTTGGTCACCACCTTTAAAGCGCTCCATGGCATAGGACCCGGGTACCTTCGAGACCGTCTTCTGCCACCAATAGCCTCCCACAGGCCAGTCCGCTCCCACAGAGAGGGTCTCCTCAGGGTGCCATCGGCCAAGTCATGTCGGCTGGCGACACCCAGGGGGAGGGCCTTCTCTGTGGGAGCCCCAGCCCTGTGGAATGAACTGCCCCCGGAAATTCGTAAGATTTCTGACCTCCGGGTATTTCGCTGCGCACTCAAGACCCTATTGTTCTGCCAGGCTGGGTTAGCAACATAATTTTTAATTAGATGTTTTAAATTTTTGGGGTTTTAAATTAAGCCAATTATTTAATATTTTTTAATTATTTTGATTCGATGTCTATTTTGTTTTTAAATAGGCTGTACACCGCCCTGAGTCCTTCGGGAGAAGGGCGGTATAGAAATAAAATTATTATTATTATTATTATTATTATTATTATTATTATTATTATTAGGAAATGGAAACAGATTTGTTAGTTTTTAGAAGACAAGCCTTTCCTTCCCCGGGCATTGCCAACCTCTCCCCCCGGTAAAAAAATAAAAACCCCTAAAGCAAAAACTTCATGCAGTATTAAAAAGAATAGATAAGGGGACTGCTGTTTATTGTTTAATGGACTGCTAAATTGGCCATGCCCACCCAGTCACACGACCACCTGGCCACACCTACAGTCACATGATCACATAGTCATGCTCACCAAGCCATTTCCACAGAACCAGTAGTAAAAAATTTTGAATCCCACCACTGGCCCGGGGTGACATCATAGCTGTATACCAGTATTTGAGTGGCTACCACAAAGAATAGGAGAGTCACCTTATTTTCCAAAGCAACAGAGGGCAGGACAAGAAACAATGGATGGAAATTAATTAAGAAGAGGTTGGATATCCACTTGTCTGAAATGAAACTGGATCTCTGGGAGGTATATTATAGGGTGAGAATTGAGGGGGATGAGTGGAAGACCACTTTCAACTGTCCTTTGGGGAGCTTCCAATTCCGGGCGATGCCTTTCAGCCTGCAGGGGGCTCCTGCTGTATTCATGCAGCTAATCAATGAGATATTACATGAGCATTTGTATCAAGGGGTGCTTGTGTATCTCGATGATAATCTCATTTACGCTCGGACTATGGCTGAACACATCTAGCTGGTGAGGCAGGTCTTGAAGAAGCTTTTGGCTGCTAACCTGTATGTTAAATTGTTGAAGTGCGATTTCCACCAAACCCGATTGGATTACCTGGGGTACCGGGATGAACGTGATCACTCCCTGCTTTCCCCAATGCATTTGTTAATCAAATACGCAGGTCTTTAAATGCACATGAAGTATCTAAGGCTGGAGAACAGCATGTGGGATCTAGTGCTGAAGCAGACCATCCAAGGCCTCCCCCAATCCACTGAGATACCTCATGATCCCCTGGAGTCCGCACAATTGCTTTCCCCACCCCATCCTGCCCCGCTGGGTCTCCACAGACTGGGCCTGCTTTGCTAGCATCTCAGATTCCACTTACTCCTCCCCACCCCATTTCCCATGGATTACTCTTTTTTTTGTGCTAGAAAGGTATAATTTTTACAGATATCTATTCTGTTAATATAACTAAATAAGCCATTATACACTTGAAGCATTGTGAAATACAATCTGATCAGAAACAAGAAATTTGACAAGCCTAATGTACAATGCTTGATCATAGCATTATTAAGAGACTTTTCCATGAAATGTTTAAACACTCAAGAATTTTTAAATCTAATCTTATGTCAAAAATGGCTAAAAATAACATGAATACCTTTGAAATATTGAATTCTGTGACATGGATTTCAAGAACTACAAGAAGACAAAACTATATTAGTTGTTCAGTGAAGTCTCATTCTAACATTAGCAAAAGGTTTCTCACAGACTCTCAAGCAAGGTATCTGTTAACATAGGTACCTTCTAAAAATTTAGCAAGTACCAGTATGTATTTTGGAAACAGTAATAGCTGTACTTTAAAGGTTGTTTTTTTTTACTGCTTTTTTTTGTGGTAATAAGACCACTTTAGAGACCATTCATTATATAGCTGTAGGGATTTTGCTCCCTTAGAAATTCTGTTGCCTTTTTTCTGCTTCCTTTATGTTGTTCTAAATAGACAAATTATTAAGAAAAATCAGTTAAGGAGTAGAGTTTTAGAAGATGGTGAGAGAGGAAGTACTCTGAAGAAACAGACTGATTCTCAATGAATATTCACTTTGCTTCTATCGAAACAATTATGTACAATTTTCTGCAAAAATCAAAGGATGGATATAAATGATTTAGTTGAAAATCAGGGACATTTTTAACATATAGTTTTTATATTTTTAAACATAACCTTAATAGGTTACAGTATATTCATGCTAACTTAATTACCTTTACTTCCCACTGAAAATAATGGAAATGTTAAATCATGACATTTACTTTATTTACATTTTGAAGATGTTACTTTTTTGAAGATCTCCAGAGATCCATAAGAGGCTGACCCATTGGGAGAGAAGCCAAAGTGTTTTATTCAGATGGTGGTGAAGCTGTAAGAATGTGAAATTTAAGGAAAACATTTTCACCAGCTTCTGAGTTAAAGACTTGGCTGAGCCATGTGGCTAGCAGACCTAGGCCTGGACTGGGCCACAACAGCCTCCTGCTTCAGGGATTGAGGCAGCAGCAGCCAATGAAAAGGGAATTTGCTTCCTTTGTCTCATCAGGCTGAACTGCAAGGCCCTTGTTGATTGGCTGCCACACCCCAATCCCTGAAGCTGCTCATTCGAACTAGCTAGTCAGCAACAAGCAGATTGGGTCCACACTAAGCCTACAGGCCCTCATGGCAGAGAAGCCAAAGTCTTTTATTCAGATGGGGAAACCTGTTTTCCTTATATCTCATGTTCTTACAGCTTCACCAGCTTCTGAATAAAAGACTTTGGCTTCTCTGCCACATGGCTCAGCCTCTTCTATAGCTCTTCGAAAAGTAAGTACAGTAAAGCTACGAAATGGGGTGGGGAGGGCGGATTGGGCCCAGAGACACTCCATTTCAGCCTGTAGGAGGCCAGGAGAGCCCTAGAAAGTCCCAGACGGGGCCTAGGGGGGCGGATTGGGCCCTGGGACCCTCCATTTCAGCCTGTAAGGGCTAGGGGAGCTCTAGGAAGGCCCTGTAGCAGGCCATTCGCACAAGCAAAGAGGCAAAGGAAGGCTCACCAGACAGGCAGGTAACTGGTCCATGAGGAAGGCTGGGGTGAAGGCATGCAAGTGGGCTGGGCTGCGGGGGCCACATGGTCGAGGCAAGAGAGCTAGCGAATGAGGGAGCCAGAGAACAGCTGATTTGCCATGGCCAAGGTGGGTGAGGCAAGATAAGGACTGGGAGGGGTGGGCGGGGCCAGCCAGTGGTGCGATTAACCGGTTCTCCGAACTGCGCAAAAATTGAACAACCAGTTCATCCGAACCAGCTGAAACCCACCTCTGCCTAAAAGCCCTGATCGTCAAAGAGCCAATGCTGAAACATCCAGATCTTGACCAAGTCTTTGTAGTCGAGGCGAACGAATGGGGAAGCTACAGCTGTGTGCATACACCTCCCAGAAACTCATAGAAACTGAATGGCATTGGGCTATCTGGGAGGAGGCTTTCGCAGTCCAGTGGGCCCTCATGACATGGCGCCTTCTCCAGTAGGGGAGTAAAGTGCCATTTTACATTTTACTCGGGAGATACAGAGGATCCCGGATCTGCGCATTTTCCGCCGCGCCCTCAAAACATTCTTATTCCAGCAGGCTGGTCTGGCCTAACCTCCCTTTTTAATTGTTTTTAAATTAGTTTTATAATTGGGGTGTTTTAAATCTGGCCAGAGTATTTAATGTATTTTAAATGGTTTTTAACTTTTATATTATGTATATTTTACTTTCTGGCTGTTCACCGCCCTGAGTCCTTCGGGAGTAGGGCGGTATATAAATTTAATTATAAATAAATAAATAAAATAAATTTGAGGTGTGGACAGACCATAAAAATCTCAAGGCACTCCAAGCCCCACAGCATCACCGAAACAGGTGCAGTGGGCACAGTACTTACAACGTTTTTGTTTCAACTTGAAGTACATCCCTGGGGGAAGGAACTTCCTGGTGGACGTGTTATCTAGGATGCCACAGTACAACAATCACAGAGAGGAGGTGGTGGACACCATAATTCCCCCTTCAGCACAACAGGCTGCACAGATCTCAGCCTGGTGACCGGTTGAGAATGCAGACGAATTGATCTGTTGGTTACAGACTGAACTGCTAACGGACCCTTTGTTTTTGGACCACTGGACCCTGCTCACCCATCGGGATGGGGTGGCATGGAACAGCAGTAAATGGTATGTGCCCTACTCCCTGAGGTCGCAAGTGCTACAGAGGTGCCATGACATAAAACAGGCGAGGCACTTAGGTTTCCTAAAAACCCTGCATTTGGCCAAAAGAGTTCTGGTGACCCAGGATGCCACACAACATAAGGGACTACATCAACAGCTGCCCGGTCTGTGCGACCACAAAACCCCATATAAAGAAACCACCTGGCCTCCTACATTCCATGGTCAACCCAATCCAGCGATGGGAGGAAATAGCCATGGACTTCATTGTGAAACTACCAGAGACCAATGGCCAGACCGTCATATGAACAGTTGTCGACTCCCATGTGAGTCTTCTAATATGATACCAAGTGGGAATTCCATCTGAAACTTTTGCCACACTCAGGACATTCATATAGTTCTGTGATGGCGAACCTATGGCAAGTGTGCCAGAGCTGGCACGCAGCGCTCTCTCTGATGGCATGTGAGCTGTCACCCCAGCTTAGCTTCGCTGCACATGCGCGCATACCTCCCACTGCCCAGCTGGTGTTCAGGTTGTATGCGCATGGGGGTTCGGGCGCACTTTGGGCACTCGGTCTAGAAAAAATTAGCCATCACTGATATAGTTTCTCCAGGGTATGAGTCCTCTGGTGTGTCACCAGGTGGGAATTCTGACTGAAATGTTTGCCACAATCTTGCCACTCATACAGTTTGTTCCATGTGAGTCCTTTGGTGTCTTATCAGACTGGAAATATGACTGAAACTTTTCCCACACTCTGGACACTCATACAGTTTTTCTCCTTTGTGAGTCCTCTGGTGTGTTACCAGACTGGCATTATTACTGAACCTTTTCTTACACTCTGGACATTCATACAATTTGTCCTGGGAATGAGTCCTCTGATGTGTCACCAGGTGGGAATTCTGACTAAAACTTTTGCAACAATCTGGACATTCATATGGTTTGTCCCCTGTGTGAGTCCTCTGGTGTATCACCAGGGTGCACTTATGACTGAAACTTTTCCCACACTCTGGGCACTCATATAGTTTCTCTCCTGTGTGTGTCCTCTGGTGTGTCACGAGTCTGGAATTATGACTGAAACTTTTGCAACACTTTGGACACACATATGGTTTGTCTCCTGTGTGAATCCTCTGGTGTGTCACCAGATTGGAATTCTGACTGAAACTTTTGCAACAATCTGGACATTCATAGAGTTTGCCCCCTGTGTGAGTCCTCTGGTGGGTTACCAGGGTGCACTTATGACTGAACCTTTTTCCACACTCTGGACACTCATACGGTTTCTCTCTTGTGTGAGTCCTCTGATGTGTCATGAGGCTGGCATTATTACTGAACCTTTTCTTACACTCTGGACATTCATACAATTTGTCCTGGGAATGAGTCCTCTGGTGTGTCACCAGATGGGAATTCCGACTGAAACTTTTGCAACAATCTGGACATTCATATGGTTTGTCCCCGGTGTGAGTCCTCTGGTGTGTCACCAGGCTGCACTTATGACTGAAACTTTTCCCACACACTGGACACTCAAACGGTTTCTCTCCTGTGTGAGTCCTCTGGTGTGTCACCAGGTTGGAATTTCTACTGAAATATTTCCCACACTCTGGACACTCATATGGTTTCTCTCCCGTGTGAGTCTTCTGATGTGATACCAAATGGGAATTCCATCTGAAATTTTTCCCACACTCTGGACATTCATATGGTTTCTCTCCTTTGTGAGTCCTCTGGTGTGTCACCAGGCTGGCATTATTACTGAACCTTTTCTTACACTCTGGACATTCATACAATTTGTCCTGGGAATGAGTCCTCTGGTGTGTCACAAGGCTGGAATTCTGACTGAAACTTTTGCAACAATCTGGACATTTATACGGTTTGTCCCCTGTGTGAGTCCTCTGGTGTGTCACCAGGGTCCACTTATGACTGAAACTTTTCCCACACTCTGGACACTCATATGGTTTCTCTCCTGTGTGAGTCCTCTGGTGTGTCACCAGGTGGGAATTATGACTGAAACTTTCCCCACACACTGGACATTCATACGGTTTCTCTCCTGTGTGAGTCCTCTGGTGTGTCACGAGTCTGGAATTATGACTGAAACTTTTCCCACACTCTGGACACACATACGGTTTTTCTCCCGTGTGAGTCCTCTGGTGTATCACCAGGTTGGAATTCTTACTGAAACATTTCCCACATTCTGAACATTCATAAGGTTTTTCTCCTGTGTGAGTCCTCTGGTGTGTCACCAGACTGGCATTATTAATGAACCTTTTCCCACATTCTGGACACTCATACGGTTTCTCTCCCGTGTGAGTCTTCTGATGTGATACCAAGTGGGAATTCCATCTGAAACTTTTCCCACACTTTCGGCATTCATATGGTTTTTTTCCTGTGTGAGTCCTTCTGTGTGTCATGAGGCTGGAATTTCTACTGAAACTTTTCCCCCAGTCAGGATATGCAAAGGGTGTCTCTCCCATGTGAGTCTTCTGGTGTATTACCAGGGTGGAATTGTGACTGAAAATTTTCCCACAGTCAGAACATTCCAAGGGTTTCTCCCCAGGGTGACTCTTCAGGTGTCTCATGAGGTGGGAATTTCTAATGAAACTTTTCCTTCAAACTGGGCACTTAACAGTTTCTCCCTGGGGTGAGTCCTCTGATGTTGCTAAAGTATTTACCACACTGAAAGCCATCTGTCCTATATGTGTCCTTCGATGAACCACAAGAGAGCTGTTCGGACTAAACCATTTCTCACATTTATAGCATTGCTATGGCTTTTTTATAATGTGAATTCTCTCGTGCATAATCAGTTGTGATTTACAATCTGTACTTTTCCCACAATAGGTACAATAGGAGCTTTTCCAACACTGATATTCTTGGGGTCAAATATATGTGTGATCATTTGTTTACTGGTGCTTTAATTCCAGCTGTTTTCTTCCTCACAGGGCCAGGCCTGCATCACTGTCAGCCCTGTGTGGCTATCCAAAAGACCTTTTTCTCCCCACTCACTTCCAGAGATACCCTTTTTCTGAATAAAATAGAATCTCCCTTGATCTTTCATGTAATGTATTCTTGAGTTTCTTAGATTCCACTTTTTCTAGCTTGAAATCTCCTCTTAATTTTCTCTCCTTTGTCTCTCAACTGGTGGGAAAGGAGAAGAAATTTGTGGTTTTCTGAAGGAAATCGAAAATATTTTGATTTCTGGCTCGTTTTACTTTATTTTCCAATGTTGCTTGTTATTCTCAGTTTTCCAGAGTGCTCTTATGGACTTCTTCTTTGTCTATAAGATTCAAAGGAAAATGTAACTTTAATTGTTTATAAAATGGTTGCAGAAGATGTGAAAAAATGTATACATAACAATAAATAAGGAAACATGCCACAATAAAGAATAACCTCTTACATTAGTTATGATTCATTTGACACAATTGTATTCAAGTTCAAATATCCATTCAGTCATGAAATTATTTTTTCACTTTGGTGATTCACAAATTCTTAGCAGGGCAAAGGCTTATCATTAAATATATCTGGAACTGCTGGGGATAGATTGTACAGTTGTAAATATATGCACACAGAGAGAAATACAAATACACACACCTATAACTGTATGTATGTGGAAGATCCATGTGCTTTTAGCCTGAAAATTATGCCAAAATGGTTACAGTCGAATCTGCTAACTTTAGAGATTTTCTAAAAAATGTGGGGTTTTACCTGATGAAATGATACCTAAACCCTCTGCAAGATTTCATGTACTAGTTTTGCCCATGGAACTCCTCAGCTCCAAGTAAGGACAGGAAATATTTTCCACAACCACTCTGGTGGCATCCTAATTCAAGTAGTGCTTACATACTGACTGCAACTGCCACTGGCATCTGTGACAGTAAGGAGCCCAATGGTTAAGCATGATGTCATATGACAATGCCAACTTACATGCCATGCTTGTTGGCTTTACAGAAAGGGAACGCTATGAAAGCGAAGGTGGAAAGATACAGAGAAATTCTGTGCCTTAAACAGATAGAATTTGGAGAAAAACTGAAAATTGGAAAGGGAAGATGGTAATGGAATAACTAGAGGAAGCAGGACTGGGTTAACAGAATATAAAGAAAAACTCTCCACAGGGCATTTTATTCCAACAGAAGCCTCTCTGGAGCTCAACCAACCTGCCTCTTGTGCACACCAGTCTCTCTTCCCAAAAATGCTCTGCAGGCAGTTATTAGAGCTCCCAGGCCTGTCCTTTGACCTGAGAATCTTTTACCTTTCTAATTATTTCACACAAGCCTCTTGATCTCTTTACAAAGCTGTTTGTAAAAAACAGCAGAGAGCTTCTTTTCCAGAATACATTCTACAGTCTATGAAAGAACTAAATTTTAAATTGAAAATCTGAGACATGAATGAGAAAAAATGAATTTCAACAGGTGCAAAATAACAAGGTTGACAGAAGCGAAAGGGGCCTGAATGCTGTCCGAATGCACTGAACGTGGGTTCCTATTGACACAGAAATAAATTCCTAAGAACTTATTCATGTAAACAATTATGTGTATTTAGAGTCTGCAAAAGGACTCAGGAGGGAATTGGCTCAAATGTTTTAATCTGTTTTTTAAAAGGTGGGGACACTGAGAGAGGAAATGGTGACAAAATCCCTTTTGCCCATGAAACTCCTCGCTTGCCAGGAAAACGACATGTCAATAAAACCACAAGGTTTTATATTTCATATATATATATATATATATAATATATATATATATAATATATAATATATATATATAATATAATATAAAATATATATAAAGATTTCTTAAAATCTGCCAGCAGAAAATCACAGGCAGCAACTTTAAATGCTGCAGCAAAAGGATAATAAAAACATTTGGGGGAGAGAAAGAACCTGCAGCAGGAGCCCTCATGTTTCATTCTTGTCCCTTCGCTGCTTCCAGGCCCTGGAGGAACCCAAAAGGCTTCTCCTCCGACCTTCCCTCCACTCACCTCCCAGGAGCCGCTTCCACCCTCCGAGCAGCACAAGAGGCTCCGCCGATGCCAACCTCCTCCCGTGGGTGACCTGGAAGAGGAACTTCCTCTCTCCTCCTCTTCCTCCTCTCTAGCAATCCAATACTCTATCGTTCCCATTCGTTCCAGCTCGGCCTCTCTCCCTCCGGTGTCATGTCAATACTGTCACTGCTGTTCTCTGCTTTCGAGGCGCGAGTGTTGCTTCTTTGTAGACCGCCATCTAGCGTCATAAGGTTGAAAATCACCCTCGTCCTATCTTTACCCTGAAGCATTTGCAAGTGTCTATCAAGTCTTATTGGACTCCCACCGAGCACAGGAATAGCTTTCGTCCATGACAATCTATGCTATATCTTTTCTTTCAGGTCTCCCAAGAGGGCAGACTCATTTTCCCTCTTGATCCAACTAAACCAGAGGAAAGCGTCCTAGGGAGGGGAATGACTATAATATGCAACCAGAAAGTGCACCTCCCTTGGGGGCTGGTGAAGATTGTTCCAGCCAGTTTTACATCTGGGGGCTCTAGTCTAGCCCTAGTCTGTCCCTCTCTGGTAGGGATGACCACATTGTCACGCCAACTGAGCCAGGAGCTTCTTTTGCAGGAAATGAACTAAGGAAAGCATCTGTGGGGAGAACACAATGTGTCATCGGGCAGGAACAAAGCACATCTCCCTTGAGGCTCCGTGAAGGCTATTCCATCCAGTTCTCTCTCTTGGGGGTGCAGGATAACTCCCCAAAACTATATTTGCGACTGAGAGAAGCTTTTTTTTTTTTTTATTGAAAAAGTTTTAAAACAAACACAATTTCCCCACAACCCTCCCTCCCAACCCCCTCCCCCTCCCCGACTTCCCAGAGCAGAACACAAGGTATTTCTATTAACCTTTAACAATGAACTAAATTGCATAACCATTCATCAAACTAACACCCCCTAAAAAAAAATTCTTAACCCCCCATATATAAAATCTTATTTCTTAAACATAATACTTCTAATATCACTTATATAGCGCTTATACAAATAAAAGAAATCATTCATAAGCTATTTGATATTTTTTGGTCTGATACTTATTTTGTATATAATCAATCCATCTTCTCCAGTCCTGTATATACCTTTCTTGTGTGTGATCCTTCAGATATGCTGAAATTTTAGCCATTTCAGCTAAATTAGTTACTTTCAATATCCAATCATCAATAGTAGGCAAATAGTCCTTCTTCCAGTGTTGTGCTACCAACAATCTTGCTGCTGTTATCAAGTTCAAAATCAATTTAGTCTCTGCAACTGTACAGTCCGTAGTTATACCCATTAAGAACAACTGTGGAGTAAATTTCAGTCTCTTTTTAAAAATATTCTGCATCACCCACCAAATCTTTATCCAAAATGCTTTGATTTTTCTACAAGTCCACCATATATGATAATAAGTTGCATCATCACAATCACATCTCCAACATTTAGCTTGCACATTAGGATACATACATGATAATTTTTTGGGATCTAAGTGCCATCTATAGAACATTTTATAAAAATTTTCTCTTAAATTTTGTGCTTGTGTAAATTTCACATTTCTAATCCAAATCTTTTCCCAAGTCTCCATCATTACTGGCTCTTGAAAATTTTGTGCCCATTTAATCATACAATCTTTAACCAATTCCGTCTCAGAATCTATTTCCAATAAAGCATTATACAACCTTTTAATATGCATTTGTTTTTAATCTCTAATTTGTTTTACCAAATTCTCCTCATTTTGCACAAAGCCAGTTTTTTGATCTTCCTTCCATCTAGCTTGAAGTTGACCGTACTGAAACCATGTGTAAATTATACCTTCTTCTCTCAGTGTATCTAAAGATTTCAAATACATTACCCCCCTTTCAATAATAAGAAGCTCTTTATAGTTAATCACCTCCTGTTTTTGTTCTATACTTATATTTTCTATTGCATGTCTAGGATTTGCCCATACAGGTATCTTATAATTTAACTTATATTGATATTTTTTCCAAACCCTCAACAAAGCATTTCTTAATATATGAGCCTTAAATACTTTATCCACTTTTTTGTCATATAACAAATAGGCATGCCATCCATATAACAAATCATGACCTTCTAAATTCAAAATTCTCCCCTCAGTTAAATTAAACCAATCACTAATTTGTGATAAAACCGCTGCTTCATAATATAATCTTAAATTAGGCATTTTGAGACCCCCTCTTTCACGTGTATCTTGCATAATTTTCATTTTTATTCTGGGTTTTTTCCCAGCCCAAATAAAAGTATTAACACCTTTCTGCCATTCTCTCAAATTCTCATCTTTCTTAAGCACAGGTAACATTTGGAACAAAAATAAAAATCTAGGTAAGACATTCATTTTAATTGCTGCAATTCTTCCCAATAAAGACAACTGTAATTTTTTCCAATTTTCCATATCCTTCTGTACCTTCTGCCAAAGGACCTCATAATTGTTTTTGTATAATTTTGTATTTGAAGCTGCTATGTATACCCCTAGATATTTAACCTTTTTAACTATTTCAAAATCTGTTAATCTCGCCAGTTTATCTCTTTCCAGTATAGTCATATTTTTAACTATCATCTTTGTCTTATGTGGGTTAACTTTAAATCCTGATACTTTCCCGTATTGATCGATTATATCCAATATATATGGAACCAACTCTATAGGTTGGGATAAGGTAATAACCAAATCATCTGCAAATGCTCTTAATCTATAATCTTGTTGTCTAATTACAATACCCTTCAGTTTTTCTGAGTCCCGTATCTTGTTCAATAATACCTCCAAAGTCAAAATAAATAATAGTGGGGACAGAGGACACCCCTGCCTTGTTCCTCTCTCAATTTTAAAAGCCTCTGTTAAACCTCCATTAACTATAATTTGTGCTGTTTGCTGCTGATATATCGCTCTAATTGATTGTGTAAAATATTCCCCAAAATGCATTTTCTCTATTATTTTAAACAAAAATTGCCAGTTCAAACGATCAAATGCCTTCTCTGCATCCAAAAATATAAACGCTGCAGGGACTTGATTATTTTTTTCCAAGTATTCCAGTAAGTTTACGATTTGTCTAACATTATATCTCATTTGTCTCCCTTTTATAAACCCTGATTGATCATTATGAATTATTTGTTGCATAACTGGCATTAATCTATTAGCCAATATCTTAGCAAAAATCTTATAATCAGTATTCAGAAGTGAAATTGGCCTGAAGTTCTCAGGTTTAATGGAGTTTTGGTCCTCTTTTGGAATTAGTGAGACAAAGGCTGTTTTCCAGGAAGGTGGTACTCCTCCTCCTACTTGTATTTTATTAAATAAGATTTTGAGTGGTTCTAACATTTCAGATTGTAAATGTTTATAATAGACAGCTGTTAATCCATCTGTTCCTGGAGCCTTACCTATTTTTAATTGTTTAATTGCCCCAACAATTTCCTCGGACGTTATTGGCTGATTCAATCTCTCTCTCTGTTCCAATGTTAATTCAGGAATCTCCATCTTTAAATATCTATCAATATCAACATCTTGAATCACATCTTTAGCATATAACTTTGTATAAAACTCCAAAAAAGCCTTTTTTATTAAATTCTGTTGATAAATTTCTTTACCTCTAAATTCTATCTTATCTATAACACGTAATTTTTGTTTTTTCCTCATCGTATAAGCCAACCATCTCCCAGGTTTATTAGCATTACAAAATGTATTATGTCTAACATATTGTATGCTAGTTGCTACTTGCCCAGCCAATAACATATTAAATTGCTCTCTTAAAATATTAATCATATCTTTTGCCTTTTTATCTCCCGGGTTAGTTATAAGCGATTGTTCTTTCTTTTTAATTTCCTCCTCTATCTCTTTCCGTCTGTTTTGTTGTTTTAGTCTATATTTATTGTTCAAAAAAATTAATGTTCCTCTCATATATGCCTTACTCGCATCCCATACCATCTCCATCGAGGTTCCTTTATTCATATTGTTAACAAAAAATTCTTTCATTTGTTTTTTAAGCTCAGACAAGTTATCTTCATATCTAAATAAATTCTCATTTAACCTCCAAGACCTCCTTTCCCCTCTTTCCTGCTCTAATTCCACCCAAACCGGGCTATGATCAGTTAAAGATCTTGGACATATCTTCGTGTTCTTCACCCTAGAAAAAAGATCATTTGTAGTTAATATAAAATCAATCCTAGAGAAAGATTGATGCCTATCTGAAAAAAAAGTAAAATCACTTTCTGATACATTCCTTTCTCTCCAAATATCTCTGAGCTCCATATCCTCCAGAATATCAAAAAAAGATTTAGGCAACTTAGCACGCATGGATATCTTAGATAGACTTTTTTTATCTTTCTGAGTATTTATTACCCCATTCCAATCACCCATTAGAAGTAAAGATCTATAATCCCATTGTAATATTTTAGTATGTAAAAATTTATAAAATTTATCTTGTTGTTGATTAGGTGCGTATACTCCAATTACAAGCAGCTTCCCATTCTGTGTTGTTACTTCAATTGCAATATATCTACCTTGAGTATCAGCCTCAATTAAATTAGCCACTAAACCTCTTTTAATATATATAACTAGGCCATTTTTCTTCTCTGGTGCTGATGCCACAAAATGTGTACCTAATTTCGAATTTATCAAATACTTTTGATCTGAAGATTTAATATGCGTTTCTTGCAAACAAATAACATCATTCTGAAATTGCTTCAAGTAGTGAAATATTCTCTTTCTTTTTTGTGGAGAATTTAAACCATTGACATTCCAAGATAAGAATTTATTTGCCATCTCTTGGCGCCCCAAGCTTTGAGAGCATCAGCTGAACCTCCTCCGCCATATTATACTTCGGCCTAGCTCCTCCCACTGCTTGTGTTTTTTGAACTTGTTGGATTGAATCTTGAGGCTGTCGTGCCAGATGTTGTTTGTAAGTAGCTCTTGTCAGTCGTTGATCTTTTGGCAGCTGTATCATCGTTAATGACTCAAGGGTTGGTGGTGGACCCCCACTCAGCAGTAAATCTTCTTCCAAATTGGCTCCTCCAGCTAGAGCTTGAGCGTAAGTTTGTGGTTGCCCTCCATCTTTCTCTTGTTGTGTCGTTTCCAATTGCTTTCTAGCGCCCCCTGGTGAGGGTGGCCTTCCAGCCTTTAAAACATTGACATAAAAATCTTTTGCCTTGCCAACTGTGTTTAAACGATGTCTTTGCCCAGCATATGTCACTATTATCCCAAAGGGGACATCCCATCTGTACTGGAGCTGCTGATTTCTTAGTTCATTCACCAAAAAACCAAACTGCTTTCTATCTCTTAACATTTTAGGAGGAAGCTCTTTCAGGACCACCAGCTCTTGTCCATCCACTTTAATCTTGTTTCTATAAGAAGCTTGCAGAATGTCATTTCTAATTCTCCTTGTTATGAAATAAATCACCACATCTCTTGGTAGCTGCTTTTGTTTTGCCAGCCAGGAATTAACCCTATAAATTTTATCCATTTGAAATGCCACGTCTTCTGGCCTTTCTGAAATCAACTCTGCTAAAGCATTGGAACAAACATCTTTTAAATTTTCACCAGTCTTTTCTTTCAAACCTCTCATCCTGAGGGCAAATTCCATTGATCTGTATTGTAACAAAACCATTTCATCATCCACTTTCTCCGTGAAGTCTATTCCTTCCAGTTGTCTCTCTTGGGGGTGCAGGATAACTCTCCAAAACTATATTTGCAACTGAGAGAAGCTTGAAGAATGATGCTTACCCCTATTCGCAAGATTAGGCAGATGCTGCATCATAAAAGTTGATAAAGGTCTTGTTTGTAGGTGCAGCCTTAAACAATTGCCACAGGGTGGTTACATCTGGCTGGCGGGGTCGCCCTGGAAACACAAAGGAATGGCCTGTGGTGACTTTGCCAGCAAAAACGGAGCTCGGGAGGGCCACACAATTGAGGAGTGGTGTTGAGGTGGCCACACACCCCCTGAGGTCAAACACAACCCTGATGTGGCCCTCAATGAAATTGAGTTTGACACCCCTGCTTAAGGGAAAAATACAAAGAGAGAAAAGTGGAATGGCTCATTTACACAGAAATCCAAAAGGCCCATTAAAATAAGCCTTTTGCTTGTTTATTCACAAGAAAGCGACCCCTTCCCTTCCCAATCAGGCACTTTCCAGAAGGAATGGCATGATGAATTAAAACCTATCTGTACTTTTCAGCATTCATGAAAAGGGCTGCAGGAGGCTGCCCAAAATGGGGATTCCAGAGGGCTCCAGGAGGCCATTCTTGACTCAGAAGGTTATAAAAGGGAGGAAAGGTTAAATATTTTACCTTTCAGTTATAGTTCTAGTCTTCCTATGGAGTCAGTTTCTTGATCTGGTCTCTCTCTCATCAGGTGATCAAATAGATCAAGTAAGTATCTTATTTTTCCTATAAGCAGGGGTGTCAAACTCGATTTCATTGATGGCCGCACCAGGGTTGTGTTTGATCTCAGTGGGGGCAGAGTGGACGTGGCCAGGGTGGGCGTGGTGAGCACAATGTCACTTGTGTCAGGGGCGCCTGTGGTGGCCCAAACGCTCTGCCAGAGAAAATGGACTCCTGAGCTCTGTTTTCAGCTACAATGGCCTACAACCCTCTGCCAACAAAAATAGCATTAGGGAGGACCAGCGTGTGGCCCTTGCAGGGTCTGTTTTCGTTGGCAGAGGCACCAAGGGCCAGTCCTTTGCCTTTTTCGAGGGCAGCCCCATGGGCCAGATCTAAGCACCCCGTGGGCCATATCCAACCCCTTGGCCTTGAGTTTGACACCCCTGCTTTAGAGGTATGTTTTCCATATAATGCTTAAACAATGGCAGAATGTGTGAACAAAATGTGGAGAGAATGTGGAGCTCTGGTGGCTCAGCAGACTAATTAACATCCACTTACATCTGCTGCCTGCAATTACTGCAAGTTCAAATCTCACCAGGCTCAATGTTGACTCAGCCTTCCATCCTTTCTAAGGTAGGTAAAATGAGGACCCAGATTATGGGGACAATAAACTGACTTTGTATAAATATACAAAAGTATGAAGGCTATTGCTTAACGCATTGTAAGCCGCCCTGAGTCTCTGGAGAAGGGCAGCATATAAATCAATTTTAAAAAAAAAAGTTATAAAATTCACATTAAAATGAGATGATAGTGAGATGATAGCAGTGTTCCAATATTTGAGGGGCTACCACAAAGAAAAAGGGGTTCAACCTATTTTCCAAAGCAGCAGAAGGCGAGACAAGAAACAATGGATGGGAACTAATTGAGGAGGAAAGCAACATAGAGCTAAGAAAAAGTTTCCTGACAGTGAGAACAATCAATCAGTGGAATGGCTTGCCTTTAGTTCAGGGTGCTCCATCAATGGAGGCTTTTAAGGAGAGACTGGACAGCCACTTGTATGAAATGGTATAGGACAGTGGTCTGCAACCTTAAACACTCAAAGAACCATTTGGACCCATTTCCCACAGAAAACACTGGCCATTACAAAACCTGAGTGGGCATGACCAACTCAAAATCAGTCCAGTGTTGGGTTCCTCCCGGTTCGGCCTGGTTCCACCGAGCTGGTAGCAGAGACAATATGACATCACCGAACCGGTTCTGCCCCCACCTGTGTCCCCCACCCCCCTGCATTATCCCTACCTTTTATTTGCCCCCACCCCCAATCTATTGCATCTTGAGTCCCAGCTATTGGCTAGAGGGAAAAAAACTGTTTAAACTCTTGCTGTGGGGCTTCAAAGGGCTGCCCAACAGCTGATCAGTGTTAAAAGAAAACAAATGAGTAGACCGGTGCCTCAAAAAATAAATGGGTAGACCAGTGCCTGCAAAAATAAATGGGTAGACCAGTGCCTCCAAAAACGAATGAGTAGACCGATAACAGTTCTGCAAGCAGTTGAAAGCCTGGTAGACCAGTAGCTCTGCTAAATCCTAAAGAATTGTCACATGATCATCAAGCCACGCCCACAAAATAAAACACGCCCACAGAACTGGTAGTCAAAAAATTTAGAACCCACTCCTGTATCACTCCCACCCAGTAGACACCCCCCCAGCTACACCTACCCAGGTTTTGTCACTCCCAGTGTCACTCACCTCTTCCCTCCCTCCCTCCCTCCCATTTGTTTTTCTCTTTTTTTCCTGTCCCCCTCTTTCTTTTTCCTTTTCCCCTTCTCTTTTGTTTCCCTCTCATTCTCTCCCATCATTTTCTCATTTATTTATTTATTTTATTAAATTTCTATACTGCCCTTCTCCTGAAGGACTTAGGGTGGTGTACAGCCAGAAATAAAACCATGACAATATAAAAATTAAAAGTAATTTAAAACAATTAAATAAATTGGCCGAAAACTCTAATAAATCAACCCATTAAAATAGTAAAATATTATTATTATTTAGGCCAGCCCTGCTTGTTGGAATAATAATGTTTTTAGTGCGCGACGAAAGGTACACAGGTCGGGAATCCTGCGAATCTCCGGGGGCAGCTCATTCCAGCCCCCACAGAGAATGCTCTCCCCCTGGGGGTCGTCAGCCGACATTGCCTAGCCGATGGCACCCGGAGGAGCCCCTCTCTGTGGGAGCATACCGGTCGATGGGAGGCTATCGGTGGCAGAAGGCGGTCTCCTAGCTATCCAGGTCCTGAGCCATGGAGCGCTTTAAAGGTGGCAACCAGCACTTTGAATCGCACCCGGAAGACCACCGGCAGCCAGTGCAGCTCGCACAAGAGCGGTGTTACATGGACTTCCGGGTTACATGGCTCCGCAGTGCCATTGACGGTCTTTTTAGACCGCCGCCCCCGCGATCCGGTTAAGCCGTTCTGACAGCGTTAATCAGCTGTCAAATGGCTTGAAAATCTTCCCTTCGGGAAAAGAAGGGGAGGAGAGCAGGTGGGTGAGGGTAGAGCTCCCCGAAAACCCCTGGATTAATTCCAGGGGTTAGGAGGGCGAGAGCTCCCCGTTCAGCCCACTGAAGCTCCGGATCCGGGGGGACTCTGTTTTTTTTTTACAGAGCTAGGCGTTGCGTCCAATTTCTGCTGTCAAACAGAAGATTAAATGATTCCAAAAAAGCAGGCGGAACAGAAGCAGGAGGACAAGCTTTTTGCAAGTATAATACTTAACTCCGTGGATACAATGTTTCTAATTGGATTTTCTGAGCTGGAAGTAAAGATGGCGTTTCTTTGTTGCGATTTTAAAAGTGAAAGTTAGAAAGGAAAGTTTTTGCTAATAGACTCGTGCTCAGAGACTGGCTTTAAGTTGCTGGAATAGATTTTGAAGAGCTGTTTGGGAAAAGATTATTTCGTTTGGTGATTTATAAAGAAATTGCTGAAAGCTGCTCAAAAGGATGGCTCTGACTTTATGATTTTATGGTTGTGGGAAGAAAGAAAATCTTTTTAAAATAAAATGGCTTCTAAGAAAGGAGACCCTGAAAGTGCTGGAAACTATTTGGAGGTCTCAGAAATGAAACAGTTGTCTGATTTACAGAGTTATAAGGATTTTGATGTAGAATTTACAGAATTTATAATAGAAGCCATGAATAATCATACTGCAGCTATAAGTAATCAAATAGCAATTCTTAAAGGGATAACAACAGAAATGACTGAGGAGACAAAAACAAGTACGGAGCATGATGACAATTCAGGAGATATTCTGATTGCAGCAGAGAAGGTGGAAGAATCTTCTCAAGAATTTTCGAGCTTATTCTCTGCTCTTTTTGGAAAAATTGATAGAATCTTTCAAAATTATGACTTGGTTTGGAAAAAAGTAGTAAATGACCAGACTTTTGAAGTTTCAGAAGATGAAGGAGATTTGCCAGTGGCATTTATACATTTAATAGAAAAGAAACAACTGAACTTTTTTTCAGAAACTCTTGACAAACTTTGGTCCTACAGGCGAAGGAATGAACTGATTTATATAAGCAAGAAGAGGCGATTTGGGGGCTCTAAATCAGAGGAAATTTTCTCAAAAAGGGGACAATCTTTGAAGTTACATCAACCTCAAATTAAAATGAAAAACCTCCTCAAAATAGAAGTAGGAGGGATGCAGAAAGACTGGAAAAAATATAAAAAGAAAGCAAGAATGGAAGATTAACCTTTTCTTTTGGCTTTGCAGTTGTTCTACTTATGGTTAAAAATGATTATGTTTTAGGTGTTATAACTACTGAGGGGGAAAAAGTATAAAGTTAAATATTGATTTTTAAATATGATGCATTAATGGTTGAATGTAAGATTAATCTTTTTTGGTTTTTTAGTTTATGTATTAATGGTTAATTATGTTGATGATTATCTTTTAAAATTTTAAAAGTTGGAGGGAGGAATAATGAAGGGGGGAAATTTAGAAATTTAAAAAATGTAGAAATTTAATTAGTGAATACCTAAGGTTTATTTTCTGTTATGAGATTTCAAAATATCTGAACTTTGAGAAAAGTAAGAGGGGGAAAATGTTTTTGCAAATCAATTGAATACTTTACTGATATATTAAGAGAATTTTTAAGGTTTGAATGTTTAATATTTGTTAAAGGTTTTAAAACTCTTAGAGTTATTGGATTATACGCTATTTTGAGCTTATAAAAAGGGAGGTTGATGAAATTATAAAAGGGGAGTTAAGGGGTTTTGGGAGTTATTAAATCTTGCAGTTAGCTAGTTTATTATAGCGAATGTTTGGTGAAATCTATGCCCTGTTTTTGTTCTGGGAAGTCGGGGGTGGGGGGTGGTGAGGAGGGGTTGAAGATTGAGTTTACCAAGGATTGATTTTTTTTCTTTTTCTTGATGATAGTTTGAATGAATGTTTATATTGTATACTCGTTTGATCAGAAAATAAAAACTTTTTATTAAAAAAAAAAAAAAAAGAGCGGTGTTACATGGGAGCGTCGAGTCGCTCCCACAATTACCCGCACAGCCGCATTCTGGACCAGTTGGAGCCTCCGGGTACTCTTCAAGGGGAGCCCCATGTAGAGAGTGTTACAGTAGTCCAGGCGGGAAGTGACAAGGGCAAGAGTGACTGTGCGTAAGGAATCCCGATCCAGAAAGGGACACAACTGGTAAATCAGGCGAAACTGATAAAAAGCCCCCCTGGCCACAGCCGTCAGATGGTCTTCTAAGGACAGCTGCAAGTCCAGGAGGACGCCCAAGTTGCGAGCCCTCTCTGAGGGGGTCAAGATCTCACCCCCAATAGTCAGTGATGGAGTCAACTGACTATGACGGGACACCGGAAACTATAGCCACTCAGTCTTGGAGGGGTTAAGTCTGAGCTTGTTCCTCCCCATCCAGATCTGTATGGCTTCCAGGCACCGGGTCATCACTTCAAGGGCATCATTGTGGTGGTCTGGGGTGGAAATGTACAGCTGGGTATCATCAGTGTACTGATGGAAATCCACCCCGAAGCCACGGATGATCTTGCCCAGCGGCTTCACATAAATGTTGAACAGTAGGGGCGAGAGGACCGATCCCTGTGGCATCCTACAAACTAGGAGCCTTGGGGTCGACCTCTGCCCCCCTGCCAACACAGACTGCGTACGGCCGGAGAGGAAGGAGGCGAACCACCATATAACGGTGCCCCCCACTCCTAACCCCTCCAGCTGGCGCAGCATGATACCACGGTCGATGGTATCAAAAACCGCTGAGAGATCTAACAGGACCATGACAGAGGAACAACCCCTGACCCGAGCCCTCCAGAGATCATCAACCAATGCGATCAATGCTGTTTCCATGCTATACGCAGGCCTGAAACCCGACTGGAACAGATCCAGATAATCTACTTCATCCAGGTGCTGAGGAAGCTGTCGTGCCACCACACTCTTAACAACCTTCGCCACGAAACAAGGGTTGGAGACAGGACGATAGTTTGATAAAACAGCCGGGTCCAGAGAAGGCTTCTTGAGGAGGAGCCTCACCCCCGCCTCATTCAAAGTGGCAGGAAAAAGACCCTCACTCAAAGAAGCATTAATAATCCCCTGGAGCCAGCCTCGTGTAACCTCCCGGGAAGCCAGCACCAACCAGGAGGGACACGGGTCCAGCAAACATGTGGTTGCATTCAGCCTACCCAAGACCCTGTCCACGTCCTCTGAAGTCACAGGTCAAACTCCTCCCAGCTAACATTCTCAAGACCCACCTCCGTCATCCCATCTGAACCCATCCAGTCGGAGTCCAAGCCCTCCCGAATCTGAGCGATTTTGTCATGCAGATATTGCACAAAATCCTCAGCCCTACCCTGCAAGGGGTCTTCCCGCGCTCCCGTATGGAGAAGGGAGCAGGTCACCCTAAACAGGGCAGCTGGGCGGTTATCCGCAGACCCGATCAGAGCGGAAAAATTAAATTTTGCTGCTTTGATCGCCACTAGGTAGGTCTTAATATGAGACCTCACCAGTGTTTGGTCAGATTCAGAACGGCTGGCCCTCCAACCGCTCTCCAGGCGCCTTTTCCGGCGCTTCAACTCTTTCAGCTCCTCGGAGAACCAAGGAGCCAATTGAGATCGGTGCCGAGTCAGAGGCCGCAAAGGTCCAAAGCCCCAGCGCCCGCCCTATGACAGGCAGCCACTAGTTCTTCAGTCGAGTCATGAGCCAGAGCCTCAGGACGTGGCCCAAGCTCCGTCCGGAACCTCTCCGGGTCCATCAGGCACCTGGGACAGAACCATCTAACCCAGTGGTTCTCAACCTTCCTAATGCTGTGACCCTTTAATGCAGTTCCTCATGTTGTGGTGACCCCCAACCACAAAATTATTCCTAAAACCATTGAAAATACGTGTTTTCCGATGGTCTTAGGCCAGGGGTCCCCAACCTTTTGGAACTTATGACCAAGTTCATAATTTTAAATTTTGCAGACCACTAATACGAATCCAGCACGTCGCTTGCTGAAGCACCTGGACTCCCAGTGACAGGATGGGGCCCTTCAGGCACTCTCCCTCCTCTCTCTCTCCCCCACTCTTTCTCTCTTATTCTCTCTTTCTCTCCCCCTCTCTCCCCCCTCTCTCTCATTCTCTTTCTCTCTCCCCCCTCTCCTCTTTCCCCCACTCTCTCTCTCATTCTCTCTCCCCCCTCTTTCTCTCTGCTCCACTCTTTCTCATTCTTTCTCTCTCCCCCCTTTCTCTCTCTCCCCCACTCTTTCTCTTTCTCTCCCCCTCTTTCTCTCTCTCCCACTCTCTCTCATTCTTTCTCTCTTCCCCCCTCTTTCTCTTTCTCTCTCCCCCACTCTCTCTCTTTCTGATTCTCATTCTGATTCTCTCTCTCTCCCTTCCTTCCCTGCTTTCTCTCCTGCACCCAAAACAGGAGCTTCAGGCTGTGGCAGGCAGAGGCAGGGGTTGAAACGGGAGCTTCAGGGGGCACTCCCGAAACTTCTCCTGCACGGTTTTTGCCGCTGCAGGCATCGGGGACGTGGGGGCAGCAGGGAATCTCTGAACTCACTCACCAAAAGATTTTCGGTGCGGCTTTTGCCACTGCAGGCATACCAGGGGTGGGTTCTAAATTTTTTTACTACCAGTTCTGTGGGTGTGGCTTATTTTGTGGGCGTGGCTTGGAGGTCATGTGACTGGGTGGCCATGGCTAGCTGGTCATGTGACCGGGTGGCCATGGCTATGTGTATAGGGACTTCTCAGAGGGCTGAAAAAAGTCATTTCTGACAGGTCCTCACATTTTTGACTGGTCCTCACACTTAGACCATCCTCACATTTATGCTGGTGCAGCATTCTTAACAACCATGTCACTCATTTCACAACTGCTTCTCTTCACCATGGTGATAAGATAGGGCAAAAAACGTAAAATGTGAGGACAGTCGTAAATTCGAGGACTGGTCAAAAGTGCGAGAACCAGTCAAAAATAACTTTTTCAGTCCTCTGAGTAGTCCATATGCATAAAAGGATACAGCAATAGAGATGTATGAAGGAAGGGAAGGGAAATTAGAGTAGGAGTGAGGGTAAGAGAGGGAGGAAGAGAGGAGGAGAAGGAGAAAGGAAGAGGAAGTAGGGAGGAGAAGAAGGGGGGGGAAGAGAAAGTAAGAAGTAAAGAAAAGAGAGAGGTGGTAGGTTTGAGGAGAAAGATTGCTGTACAATAAAAAAGATGAAAGGGAAGAAAACCAACCCCAAACAAATATAAAGATATTAAGATAAAGAATGAATTGTTAAACTTTAAAGAATAAAAGAAAACAAATATGAATAAATAGCAATAATTAGAAACACACATACAAACATATAATGTATTTTCTTTGAACAGAGTATTTGGCCGGTTCACAAATTTAAACTGTTTAGTCATTTCAATTAAATTTACAATTTCTATATTTCCTTCTTGCCATATTTATTCCTCATCTATTTTTTTAAAAAAACAATATTACCCTTCATCCTCATCTCTAATCTTAATCAAATTCAATTTTTCCCTTCTATATTATCCCCTTCCCATTGTCATCTATTTTTATATCCATCCTCACATTGGTTAATTATGTAATATTACAGTTGTTTAATACAAATTCAACATTTTAATATAAATCAATTAGTTATATAACTATCTTTTTTTGTATATTAATCAATATGAACATGAATATTCCAATTATTTCCATGCAATCCAATTACTTACAAATCAATTAATTATATTTACCAATAATAATAAACCAAATAATTTCCCCCATATATTCCTCCAAACCACAACTTAACCATTTCTGCTTTCAACACAATATACAATTAATAGTATTTCAATTATTACAACTCCCTAGTTAAATAGAGCTTTTTTTCTTTTGTATTTTAAAATCTTGAACCTCCTCTTTTGCCCTAAATTTCCCATTGTTTGCAGTTTTGCACCTACCTTTTTTGGTGAGGAAAAAGAAATATCTCTCTGCCTCATTTTGTCACGTTGCAGCAAAGACCCTGCTTTACTTTCAGTTTCGCTTTTTCAGCATAGCTAGGGGAAAAAAAATCTGTTCCAGCAGTTTATCTCTTTGCAGCTAGCAACAGAGCCCTCTGCAAAACAGCTGAGAGCAAATCAGATGAGAGTTGGGAGGCTGATCAAATCAACTTATGGTAATTAACCTATGCTGAAACTGAAAGGGGCTGTTTTTTCTATTTTTCAAGGCACCGGTCTACTCATTTGTTTTCTTTTAACACTGATCAGCTGTAGGGTGGCCCTTTGAAGCCAAGGCAAGAATTTAAACAGTTTTTTTTTCCCTCTAGCCATCAGCTGGGACTCAGGAGGCAGCAATAGATTGGGAGTGGGTGGGGTAAGCGAACGGTGACCGGGCCGGGAACCGGTTCAGAGGGTGAGGGTGAGTGAAGGTGTGGGGGGGGGGTGAGAGAGGGCTTTGGTGACCCCTGTGAAATGGCTGTTCAACCCCCAAAGGGGTCATGACCCCCAGGTTGAGAACCACTGATGTAATCGGTTCCGTCTCCCTGCGGCGAGGGATAGCGGTTTGAAGATCCAGTCGAAGGAGTGAATGATCAGACCATGACAAGGGCTGCGTAACTAAATCCCCTATTTCTAGATCATTCTGCCACTGACCAGAGACAAAAATCAGATCCAGAGTCTGTCCCCCCGTGTGAGTAGGGCCTCGAACTAACTGGGTCAGGTCCAAGGCCGTCATGGAAGCCATGAACTCCCGGGCTGCCATTGATGTGTCACCGACTGATGGCAGGTTGAAATCCCCCACAACCATCAGCTTGGGGGTACCAACCGCCACCCCGCCTATCACATCAGGCAGCTCGGGCAGGGCCGCTGCCACATAGCAGGGTCAGATACATGATCAGCAGGCCTCTCTTTCTCCCTTTTTTCTCTCATTTCTCTCTCTCTCTCTTCCTCTTTTTTCTCATTTGTTTCTTTTTACTCTGGAGCCACGGGCTGCCAACACCCAGCCTACAGGAAAGGCTTTGTTTACTATATTTTAAATTATAATAAACCTTTGGATCCTAAGTGTGCTGTCTGTTCAATTGTTAAGTGCAATTATGCTTAATTAGGTTTTTTACCCTGACGAGGGTCTGTGTCCCCTTCTCCTTGGTTCCATCAGTGTCCAATAGCCTTCATTTTTGATGTTTTGTGAAGGGCTTTCAGGTTTGGCATCTCTCTGGTGTAGTTTCGCATTCTGTTTGCAGGCTCTGTCTTTGATCCTGTTTATTCCAGATTGAGAACTCTGGTTCCTGTCTCCCGGTCACCCCCTCCCCTTCTTTGCCCATTCCCACCCCCATTCCTTACTTCCCTAATTGCTTCCCCCCTTCCTTGCATTTTATGGCAGGATGCCAGCGAAGCAGAGTATGCTGGAGATGGCAGGCCTGACACGAGAGTTTCAACTTGATTATTCCTCAAGAACCCCCAGAAATTTGCTACTGTACTGCATTTTTCCCTGGTCAGCAACTCTTGATGGCTAACAATTCTGCCCTTTGACAGAAACCAATAGGAGCACTAATGCATGTTTCTCAAGATGCTGGGTTATAATCCAGCCAGTTGGACCATCTGGGTCTCCTGGAGATCTTCAGCATGAGTCCTTCTCTATCCCAGGCAGGAGCTGCTGCCCCAAAATTAGCTGTTCTCTCTTTTTGCAATCTATCAGACCAGTAAGGAAAAATTTCTGGCTCTTTACACTTCTGCAAAATGACAAGATGCCCTGATCAAATTTTTCTAGAAATGCTTCCTTCTCCCCTATTGATGGCATAGAAGATGAGATTCAGTCACAGCTGCTTGTCCAGCCTAAAATTATCTCAGGTGAGCCTGACAGTTGCTGGTCTATTTAACAAGTAGAACTCCATGCTTGGAAAATACTATCTGGCTTGTGTGAGGTGATCAATTCCTCTCTCCAGGGAGGGACGGACTCTGTGGATGAGAATTGCAATCCTTTCTCCAATTTGGCTGCTTGCTCCCATGCCTGCCGGGGGTTGCTGTGGAGGGGGGAAGAGGGAGCCAAGGCGAGGAGAGAAAGTGCCCTCCCTGTCAAGCACCAGGGAAATCAGAAGATCCAGGCTGTTCAAATGGGTATAAAGATTTATTGGAAGCTTAAAATCTCTGCAATAATCTGAACAATAATCAAAGCAATTTGGAAGTATGAGAATTCCAGTTGATGTTGGGGTGATATCAGACACAGGGAATGGGTCTCCACATTCCTTGTGCTGAGTTCTCCCTGTTTGTGGCCTCCAAGAGGAGCCAAAGCTGGTGAAGCAAAGAGGGGGCCCCTGTGAGGTTGCAGAGTTGCAGCTCTCCTGCCTGACTGGGGGTTCTTTTTCCCTCTCAGCCACAGTAAGAAAAAGAGACAGCCTAAAGATGGCTGCCACAAAGCTGGGACAACCGAGGAACAACTAAGACTGGTGCTGGAGCGAAGTAGGTGAACAGTGATTGAAACTGGGGGAGAGAATTCCTTTTTGCCTTAAACTTAACCCCGAGGAACAATTTAAAACTATTTGCTCAGAACTAGTTGTTAAAGTGGCGTTTAAGCATTCTGAGAAAATACCATAATGGAAGGGGAAGACACAAGAGACAGAAATAATGATTTTTGAAATAAACAGAAAATTGGACTCTTAAACTGGGAAGATGTGGTACTGGGAAGGCATTTTAAAATGCTGGAATCATTTACTTACAAAATGTATTCTGCTTTTATAATTGATTTACAACTAAAATGACGATTGACTAGAGGCAATACTGAAATTTAAGTTGAGAGCGCCACCTGCTGATAAAAGGAAAATTTACAAGTCTGGGAATTCTTACATGAAGAACTGTGAAAATATTTTCTGGATTATTCCTAACTACCCTATCACTACTTAAAGGGACCCCTGAATGTTATCCTAGAAGATTGAACCTGTAAAGGGGATGTAAAGAGCCATTGAGAACCTCTGTAACTATTTAAATAATACTGATTGTTTATCTATGGGATATAAAGAACTGTGATTAGTGCACTCCTTGAAGAGCAATTTAAGGACTGAATAAATAGTTCTTGGACGGCTGGACAAAAGTTGAATTTTTTGTTATATAACAGCGGCTAATGGGCATGGGGGAAAGGAAGGAAGAAGATTAAAGTGGTAATTTAAAGGGACAAAACCCAAAAAGAAAATTGACTTTTTGGATAAAAAAATTTGGAAAACTTTAAAAAGCAGAAGAAATAGAACCGCACAAATGTGCAGAGGTTGGAAAGAAAGAAAGCAGGCCCTTTTTGAATGTTGGAGAAAACTTAAAGAGAAACTGAAAATTAAGCCCTGTAATAGAAGTTTTGTACAAAAAAAAAAAAAGGAGCGGAAAAACGGATTTAGTAATTTGGATTGAGATTTAAATTGATTTGGCGAATATAAAGATAAAAAGGAGAAAAGGGAAAAAATTAGCAAAAATTCTTAATGTGGATTACAAACAAAATGGATACTTTTTCAGGCTGCTGATTGGAATTGTGGATTGTAGAGAGACATCTTCAGGAGAAATAAGTTCATTACAACGCTGAACTTTTGTTTTGGAAAAACCTTGAATCCGGATAGTGATAAAGCCATGAGAACTTCTGAGGAGGGTTTGTTTGTCTGTAAGGCTTGACTTTGATGATTAAAAAAAAAAGAACTACAATGCAACTTTAAATTGGTATAATACTAACCGAAAAAGAATCAAATGGCACAGGAACTTATGGAAATGATGAAAATGATGCATCTATCACTGAAAACGGAAGTGAAGGAAATAATTACAATGTTGCATGGAAAACCGAACCAAACCTGATTCAAAAATTGTGTTAGAACACACTCAAGAAAATAAAATAATGACAAGAAAATAACAAAGCAAGAAATAGAAATTGACAATAAAGAGGAAGACAAAGACAACGAGACTGACTACGAAAAATTAAATGATCATGTGGGTAGTAAAAATAAAAAGGAGAAAGTTAAAGATTACATTGGGATTAACAATGGAAAAAAACAGAAAGGGTGGAAAGAGACAAAAAGGGAAGAAAGGATGGAATAGAAAGAATATAAAAAATTTAAAAGATTACAATGAGATTAACAGTGGGAAAACAAGAAAGAGGGAAAAGGGATGGAAAACTATGGGAAATACAGGGCAAAATAGAATTGTCCAGGATTTTAAAATACAAAATAATTACACTGGGACTAACAGTGCAGAAAGAAGAAAAAGGGAAAAGAGATGGAAAATAACGGGAAATACAGGGCAAAACAGGAGAGTTCAGGATTTTAAAGCACAAAACAAAAGAAAGAGGAACAAAAAGAAAAAAAAGAAAAAAGGGAGAAAGAAACGAAGAGATATATGTTGTATACACTTAAAATTGAAATATGAATTGAAGTAAGATTTGTTAGAAAAAGATGAGATTGTGATATTAAGTAATATAAAATAATGGAAAATTATATGGGTATATTAATGAACTGAAATAAGTGTCAGCCTCAGCTTTTCCTGCTTCAGCTGCCATAAGAAACGGGGGAGGGATTAGTTATGGAGCAAAGGGGGGGAAGGAGCAGGAGATGTTTTTTTTTTCTTTCCTGGTAGGATGTGTCTTCAGGAGAAAACGAAACTGGATCTTCAAAAGGAGACGGCTGACCAACTGCCCTACATTCCTGATGAATGACGCTGCCAGACGTGTTGCCACCTGACCTTTGGAAGACCTTTGGATTGGCTGATGATTTATGAACACGAGGTGGGGAGAAGCTTAGTAGATGCATTTTGCGCATTTTGCTCACTTCCAGCTTTACCTGGGTTGTTATCATTTCATATTCAGTAAAAGTACCAAATTCTTCAAAATGCTTGAGTTTGGGGGTTTCTTTCCTGGATACTGAAGGAAGCATACCTGACATTAAGCTGGAAGTCACAACCAGTCATCCTGGACAAAAACCGAGGGGACTGTAAATCCAGAATATGTCAGATCGGGGGAGTGATGGAGAAGAGAAGATGGGGGCAGGCAATTCAACTGCCCTCCAGTCGGAAAAAGAGACTGCAGAATGGTTGGAAAAACTCCATTTGGAGACGGAAGAGGCTAGATGGTCAAAGGGAGTGGGGAGACTGCCGGACTGGGGAGAGGAACCCCGGGGAGTGACAACTTCCAGACCCCGGAAAAAGGAGGCAGTGTGGATGCAAGAACAAAAGGAATGTCTCATGATAGACCAAGCCTTGCAACTTATCCGTGATGTAGAGGAAAGCAGAAGAAACCGTGAGTCTTTTGAAATTCCTGGGGAGAAGGGGAGAGAAAGCCCCAGGGGGGAGCCAGGAGAAACAGCCTGTGGGGGAGAGGAAGAGTTTGAAGAGGGAGCATCCCAGACTTCGGCAGCTCGAGGGAGAGATGCAGCCGGCCAGAGAACCCCAGCTTTGCAGGCCCCCCCTCCCCGCAGACGAAAAAAGCCAAAAATTCCCCCCCTTCCTGGGAAGTTTGATGGGAACCCTAAAGCTTTGGGATTTTTCCTGACCCAAGTGTGGAACCACATGCAGGACTGGGGGGAGGACTACGAAACAGAGGCGGCAAAAGTCAGAAGTGTCGCGAATGCCCTAGAGGGAGTAGCTGCTGAGTGGATGGTGGTTCTCCACAATAACAACTCCCCCTTGCTGAGAAATTACAATCAGTTCATGAGGGCCCTTAGAAGACAGTTTGAAGACCATTTAGCTGAACAAAAGGCGAGACTCAGAATGAAGAGCATTCAGCAGGGCCGGAGGCCAGTGGCAGAGTATATCCAAGAGTTTCGTGAACTGGCACTCTATATGACAGGCTGGTCAGAAATGGCTCTTTTGGAGAGTTTCAAAGATGGATTGAATGAAGAGATATATCGAGACTGCAGGAGCATGGGGGTCCCCGATGATTTGGATAGATGGTACATAGTAGCTGAGGATGTGGAGATCGAGCTGAAACGGAGCGAACTCCGAGGAAGGCGGATGGGGGACCAGTCATCCTCTTTCTACTGTAAGGGGGCGCCCAAGATGACTGGCGGGAAGACCGAATTCAAACCCAAGTCAAAACCCTTCACCTGTTTCAAATGTGGGAAGGAGGGTCACCGAGCGGCCGAATGTTTCTCCAAACCACCGCCAAAAGCCACCAGAGCCGGCCAAAAGAAAGGCGATAAAATACCCGCCAAAACCCGCGGCACCGCCCTGAAAGGAGAAGTCGTTGAGTTCGCTCCCCGGAACCTGGGTGAGCTGGGAACTCCGACCAACGATGACGACAGCGAGACGGACTCCGACTCCGACACCGACGAACGGGTGAGTCACACGGAAGAACCCTTACTCATCCCCGTAGAAGTAAGGGTGCCCTCCACAGGAACTCACGCGCAATCGTTAGCCCTGTTGGACTCAGGGTGCACTAGGTGCATAATTAGCCCCAAAGTAGTGGAGGAAATGGGACTGAGACTGAAAACTTTAAAAAGACCCATTGCATTTTGTCAATTAGACGGGTCGATTGCAGGAGGGGGCCCAGCTAGTTTCATGACCGAACCCCTTGAACTGCAGTTGGGGAATCATGTAGAGAAGCTCAGCTTTATTGTAGCGCCTGGAATGGAAAGGCCCCTCATCCTAGGACTGCCCTGGCTTCGTAAATGGAATCCACGAGTAAATTGGAAGACGGGGGTCCTGCGCATCCGTACGGCAGAACCGACTCCGGAAAAGGAAGCCCCCCCCCCAAGGGACGACATAAGGCCAGAAAGGGTGGCAGTAGCCATTAACTATATTGAGGGAGAAGAAAAAATTCCTAAAGAATATTGGGACCTCAAGGAAGTGTTTAGCGAAAAAGCATCAGATGCCCTGCCTCCCCACAGGGCCACTGACTGCACCATTGAAATACTCCCTGGGGTGAAGCTTCCCAAACCAAAAATTTACCCCATGACACTTCGAGAATTGGGGGAGTTGCGGAATTTTATCGATAAAAACTTAGAACGTGGATTCATCGAACGAGCCAAACCCAAGGTGGCAGCGCCAGTAATGTTCCGCGAAAAGGAAGATGGATCTTTCAGATTAGTAGTTGATTATAGAAACATGAACGCCATTTGTGTAGAAAATGTCTATCCCCTCCCACTCATGAAGGACATGTTAGCCCATTTAGGGAAGGGAAATTTTTTTACCAAACTTGATGTAAGAGAGGCATACTACCGAGTGAGAATAAAAGAGGGAGATGAATGGAAGACAGCATTTAATTGCCCACTGGGATGTTTCCAGTTTAGAGTACTCCCTTTTGGACTACAGGGAGCCCCGGCTGTTTTCATGCAGTTGATCAACGAAGTGTTGCATGAGCACCTATATAAGGGGGTGTTGGTCTATTTGGACGATATCCTAATTTATTCTGACAACATGGCCGACCATGTACGACTGGTTCGAGCGGTCTTGAATAAACTCAGAGCAGCTGAACTCTATGCCAAACTTTCTAAATGTGAGTTCCACCAAGACAAAATCGACTATCTTGGATATCGTATATCGCATGAGGGAATAGAGATGGACCCGGAAAAGGTCCGGGCAGCGATGGAATGGGCCGCACCACGCACCCGTAGACAATTACAGAGTTTCTTAGGGTTTGCAAATTTTTATAGACAATTTATCCCCTTTCGCGAAAATCGCACTACCAATTACAGATTTGCTAAAAACCAAAGGGGAAGTAAAACCCAAACCCTCGAAACCACTAGAATGGACTATGGAATGTCAAGCTGCTTTCGAGAAACTGAAACGACTGTTCGCAGCTGAACCGGTGCTCAAACACCCCGATATGGAACAACCTTTTGTAGTACAAGCTGATGCTAGCGACGTCGCTGTAGGAGCAATACTCTTGCAAAAAAATGAGAATGGGATATTACAACCCTGTGCTTACACGTCCCGTAAACTATCAGACACGGAAAGGAGATGGGCCATATGGGAGAAAGAAGTGTTTGCAGTAAGATGGGCGCTGTTAACATGGAGACAATTTTTAGAAGGGGCGAAACACCCTTTCGAGGTGTGGACTGATCATAAGAATCTAGAAGCACTAAAAACACCACGCAAACTATCACCAAAACAGGCTCGCTGGGCCCAACACTTCAAGCGGTTCAATTTCACTTTACGTTACCTTCCTGGTGGGAAAAACTTCATGGCGGACGCACTTTCCAGATTGCCACAGTACAACAGCATCAAGAAGGAAGTGGTTCAACCAATGATCCCATTGACACAATTAGCAACACCTGTCACTACCAGAGCTCAGCGTAAAACCGAACCAGAACTCTCGGGAGATTTACTTGAAAAATTGCGAGAAGCTCTAAAAACTGACGAGTGGTTTAAGAGTCACTCGAATGAATGCACACTTCGTGACGGACTAGCTTGGGTGGGATCGAAGTTGTATGTTCCAGCCACTTTAAGGACAATCGTATTAACATATGCTCATGATGCAAAAGCTGCAGGACACTTTGCGTTTGTCAAGACTCTGCATCTTGTTAAGAGGCAATTTTGGTGGCCTGCACTTAAAAAGGACATAGAGGCATATGTAGCTAGCTGTCCAGTATGTGCCTCGGCTAAAAGACCTCCAGGAAAATCCCCTGGATTATTGCAAAGTGTGGCTAGACCGAACGCCCCATGGAAGGAAATATCTATGGATTTTATTGTGGATTTACCAGATAGTGAGGGCTGCACTGTCATTTGGGTAGTAACTGATTTGTTTTCCAAACAAGTACATTTCATCCCTTGCTCAAAGATCCCTTCAGCAAAAACCCTTGCAAAACTGTTTATTCGGCAAATTTACCGACTGCATGGATCTCCGAAAAGAATAATTTCTAACAGGGGGGTGCAATTTACTTCCAGTTTCTGGAAGGAGTTTTTGAAATTGATAGGTTCAGCACAGGGGTTAAGTTCCAGTCACCACCCTCAGACAAATGGGGCCTGTGAAAGAACCAATGGGATACTCGAGCAATACCTGAGGTGTTACATAAATTACCAGCAAGACAATTGGGTAGACTTGTTGCCATTTGCAGAAGTGGCATATAACAATTCTGTACACAGTAGCACCGGATTCACCCCTTTTAAGGTCGCATCGGGCTAGAATTTTGTACCCATTCCCGAGTTACCACAAGATGATCCTCAAAATCCTTCCTTGATGGAGTGGATTGAACAGCTAAAGAGCACATGGGCAATGACTCGGAAGGCATTAGATGAGGCACACCGGGCTCATAAGGCCCAAGCCGATAAGAAAAGGTCCCCAGCTCACAAGTATAAAGTGGGTGATAAAGTCTATTTGTCGACCAAATACTTACAGACTACCCAGAAGTCCAAAAAGCTGGGGCCTAAGTATGTGGGACCATTTCGTGTGATTAAGTTGATTAATCCAGTAACAGTTGAATTGGAATTGCCAAAAACCTTGAGACGAATACATCCTGTATTTCATGTTAGTTTATTAAAACCTGAACACTCATCTCCTTTAAGGGCTGATCAAAGCACCCCTCCAATACCCATTCTCATAGAAGGGGAGCAACATTTTGAAGTTAAAGAAATTTTGGACTCGAGAAAACACCATGGGAAAGTCCAATATCTGATTGCCTGGAAACATTTTCCTTTATCGCAGGCTGAATGGGTGAATAAACGAGATGTCCGAGCTCCCAAGAAAGTACAGCAATTCTATACCAAATACCCAGATAAACCATAATTATTGTATATATTCTGTTTCTCTCTCTTTTCTTTCCCTTTACTTAGGAATAACATCTCTTTTGCAAGGGGGGCCGAATGTCAGCCTCAGCTTTTCCTGCTTCAGCTGCCATAAGAAACGGGGGAGGGATTAGTTATGGAGCAAAGGGGGGGAAGGAGCAGGAGATGGGTTTTTTTCTTTCCTGGTAGGATGTGTCTTCAGGAGAAAACGAAACTGGATCTTCAAAAGGAGATGGCTGACCAACTGCCCTACATTCCTGATGAATGACGCTGCCAGACGTGTTGCCACCTGACCTTTGGAAGACCTTTGGATTGGCTAATGATTTATGAACACGAGGGGGGGAGAAGCTTAGTAGATGCATTTTGCGCGTTTTGCTCACTTCCAGCTTTACCTGGGTTGTTATCATTTCATATTCAATAAAAGTACCAAATTCTTCAAAATGCTTGAGTTTGGGGGTTTCTTTCCTGGATACTGAAGGAAGCATACCTGACATTAAGTTTTATAATATGAATAAGTTTAAATAAATTAGATTTTAAATTGCACTGTTGGAACTAACATCTGGAATATTTTTAAACTTAAGGAAAACTAACAACTGGAATATCTTTAACTGCATATTTGGAATCTAAAAAAGAAAATAGTTCAAAGTATGACCTAACTAGGTTGTGGTGAAAGTAGAAATGATTAAGATGTTGTTTGAAGAGGTAAAAATATATATGTTTGACAAAGTAATTGAAACTTAGAGACAAGATGCAAGAAAAGCAATTTCATTTATTATTATTATATAAAGAGAAAGATTGTTATATAATTAACTGATTTTTATTAAGATGATGGATTGTATCGTTTGATGTCCCGGTGCCTGGAAGTGGTGCGGTTCTTGATGGGGAGGAACAGGCTTCAGCTCAACCCCGCCAAGACGGAGTGGCTGTGGGTACCTTCATCTCAGTTCCAAGGGAATATTCCATCGTTGGCCATAGGGGGTGAGGTGTTGTCCCGTTGAAAGGGCGCGCAATTTAGGCGTCCTGTATTCACGGTTGACTCTGGAAGATCATGTTGTGACTGTGACCAGGGGGGCATTTGCACAGATTCATCTGGTGCGCCAATTGCGCCCCTACTTGGACTGAGATGACCTGCGCAGTCACTCATGCACTCGTTATCTCCCGGATCGACTACTGCGATGCTCTCTACATGGGGCTGCCCATGAAGACCACTCGGAGGCTTCAGCTGGTGCAGAATGCGGTCGCACGGGTAGTGATGGGAGTGTCCCAACACTCTGTTACACCCCTCCTTCGCGACCTGCATTGGCTACAGGTTGCCCTCCGGGCGAGATTCAAGGTGCTGGTTATTACCTATAAAGCCCTACATGGCCTAGGCCCGCGGTACCTGACGAACCATCTGCGACCAATGACAGCTCCCCATCGCCCGGTGCGTTCCCACAGGGAGGGCCTCCTTGGGGTGCCATCAGCCAGGCAGTCTCGGTTGGCGACTCCTAGGGAACGGGCTTTCTCTGTGGGCGCACCTACCTTATGGAATCAACTCCCCCTGGGGCTACGGATGGCCCCTGAACTTTGCTCTTTCCACTGTGACCTCAAAATATGGTTATTTCGCCAGGCCGGATTGGACTGAAGGGGTTTTAAGAGGAGTTTTAATGATTTTTAACATTTTAATATTAAATTTTATGTGTTTTATTGCTGTGAGCTGCCCTGAGTCCTTTTCGGAGAGAGGGCGGCATACAAGTTTAATTAATAAATAATAATAAATAAATAAATTTGGAATAAGATATAAAGAAATGTATAAAACAATTTGGTTTATTATTTTTATAAGAAATGTATGATTGTAATGCTACATAATTAATTGACTTTTATTAAGATGCTGGATTCTCTTATATAGAAATAATTGATAATTGAAAATAGTGATTATATCAAAGAACTATAAGGAAATATTAGGAATTACATTATGTGGTGAGATTTGAAATTGAAGGGGATTAAAATAGAGATGAATGGAAAAATTGAATTTGGTTAAGATTAGTGATTAGGATGAACGGTAATATTGGTCTTAAAAAAAGAGTTAGAATAAATACTAAGGCAAAAAAGGAATATATAAATTGTGTGGAAATGACTAAAACTTGTTTAAATTTGTGAAACGACCAACACTCAGAAAAAATACATTGTACTGAGATAAAGATCCAAGAGAGGAATATAGGAGGCAACCAAAAAAAAAAAAAAGCATAACAATTAAAGTACTGAAGTGGTCAAGAGACGATGGATAGATGATTTTTCTTTTCTTTTCTTTTCTTCCTTTATATGCCGCCCTTCTCCGGAGACTTAGGGCGGCTTACAATGCGTTAAGCAATAATCTTCATACATTTGTATATTTATACAAAGTCAGCTTATTGCCCCCACAATCTGGGTCCTCCTTTCACCTATCTTAGAAAGGATGGAAGGTTGAGTCAACCTTGAGCCTGGTGAGATTCGAACTTGCAGTAATTGCAAGCAGCAGTTAATAACAGTGCTGAGTCCACTATACTACAAGCTCTTTTTGTTGTTGTTCTGATTTGCTTTTCTTTTTCTCTCCCTTTTCTTTTGTTTTTTTAGGTAGGTGACACGACTAGAAGCTAGGTAGGACAGAAAGAAAATGTCTTTTGATATAGGGTGACATGATTAAGTGTTAGAATAAGAGATAGAAATAAGAGAAAGGGGAAACAGTGTATACACTTTTATATCATAAAATAAAAGCAAAAAGAGAAAACATGGAATAACTGAACAATGACTGACTGCAACTTAATATGTGTATTATTATTAGAAATATAAAAGTTGGTTGAAACTTGGAAAAAAGCAATTTGGAATTAGATAAGAGTCAAAAAATTCAAGATGGGCTGGATTTAAATCTCTTGTGGGCACGAAGGGACACATTACTGACCGCATGTTTGATCCCTGCTGTCACCATGAATTCCAGGCACAATGAAAATGACGGCTGCTTCCATAACACAATCATGCGGCCCAGGGATGCATGTCCTGCCCTCTTTTCCCAAAATGAGGTTCAGTGATCTTCACCGCTTAATTCACACATTCATTGACCAGCTTTATCAGGGAGAGAAGGGCATAGGGGTAGTTAAGCAAAGCAGTCTCATTTAATGGTGATTGCAACATAAAACCGTAATAGATAGGCCCCATTACCCTTATATGTCGAGGACTACTTGTATGTAGTTGGGAAATTCTGGCATTCAAAATCTGGAGGACACCAAGGTGGAAGATGGAAACTCCAATCGTGGGAATTCAATAATCAATATAAAAAAACACCACCCAAAAGCCTTCTTGAAGAATTCCACACTTCTGCAAAAGGAAATATCATGAAAGTTCTGCTGATCACCAGAAACAGGTAATTAGCCTATATCAAGACTGTGAGTCCTTTAGTGTCTCATCAGGTTGGAATTACGACTGAAACTTTTCTCGACATTCATACAATTTGTCCTGGAAATGAGTCCTCCGGTGTTTCATTAGGCTGGAATTCTGACTGAAACTTTTGCCACACTCAAGACATTCATACGGTTTTTCTCCTGTGTGAGTCCTCTGATGTCTTATCACACTGGAAATATGACTGAAACTTTTCCCACATTCTGGACACACATACAGTCTCTCTCCTGTGTGAGTCCTTTGGTGTGTCACCAGGTTGGAATTCTTACTGAAACATTTCCCACATTCTGGACATTCATACGGTTTCTCTCCTGTGTGAGTTCTCTGGTGTGTCAACAGGTTGGTATTCTTAGTGAAACATTTCCCACATTCTGGACATTCATACAGTTTCTCTCCTGTGTGAGTCCTCTGGTGTTGCACAAGACTGGAATGATGACTGAAACTTTTCCCACATTCTGGACATTCATACGGTTTCTCTCCTGTGTGAGTTCTCTGGTGTGTCACCAGGTTGGTATTCTTACTGAAACATTTCCCACATTCTGCACACTCATACAGTTTGTCCTCTGTGTGAGTCCTCTGGTGTGTCACCAGATTGGAAGTGTTACTAAAACTTTTTCCACAATCTGGACACTCATATGGTTTCTCTCCTGTATGAGTCCTCTGGTGTGTCACCAGGTTGGAAGTGTTACTGAAAGATTTCCCACATTCTGAACATTTATACGGTTTCTCTCCTGTATGAGTCCTCTGGTGTTGCACAAGGCTGGAAGTGTACCTGAAACTTTTCCCACAATCTGGACACTGATACGGTTTCTCTCCTGTGTGAGTCCTCTGGTGGGTCACCAGGTTGGAAGTGTTACTGAAACATTTCCCACATTCTGAACATTCATACGGTTTCTCTCCTGTGTGAGTCCTATGGTGTTTCACAAGATTGGAGGTCTGACTGAAACTTTTCCCACATTCTGGACATTCATACAGTTTCTCTCCTGTGTGAGTCCTCTGGTGTGTCACCAGGTTGGAAGTGTTACTGAAACATTTCCCACATTCTGAACATTCATACGGTTTCTCTCCTGTGTGAGTCCTCTGGTGTTTCACAAGGCTGGAATTATGACTGAAACTTTTCCCACATTCTAGACATTCATACAGTTTCTCTCCTGTGTGAGTCCTCTGGTGTTGCACAAGGTTGGAAGGGTGACTGAAACTTTTCCCACAATCTGGACACTGATATGGTTTCTCTCCTGTATGAGTCCTCTGGTGTATCATGAGGGTGGAATTCTGGCTGAAAGTTTTCCCACATTCTGGACATTCATACGGTTTCTCTCCTGTGTGAGTCCTCTGGTGTTTCACTAGGCTTGAATTATGACTGAAACTTTTCTTACACTCCCGACATTCATACAATTTGTCCTGGAAATGAATCCTCTGGTGTGTCATTAGGCCGGAATTCTGACTGAAACTTTTCCCACAATCTGGACGCTCATACGGTTTGTCCTCTGTGTGAGTCAACTGGTGTGTCATCAGGTCGGAATTATTACGGAAATATTTCCCCTATTCTGAGCAATCATACGGTTTTTCTCATGTGTGAATCCTCTGAGGTCTTATCACACTGGAAATACAACTGAAACTTTTCCCACACTAAGGACACACATATGGTTTCTCTCCTGTGTGAGTTCTCCGGTGTGTCACCCGGGTGGAATTATGACTGAAAAATTTCTCTCTCTCTCGACACTCATACGGTTTCTCTCCCGTGTGAATCGTCTGATGTGATACCAGTTTGGAATTACATCTGAAACTTTTCCCACACTCTGGACCTTCATATGGTTTCTCCAGGGTATTGAGTCCTCTTGTGTGTCACCAGGTGGGAATTCCTACTGAAACATTTTCCACAGTCAGGACATGCAAAGGGTGTCCCTCCCATATGAGTCTTCTGGTGTATTACCAGGGTGGAGTTGTGACTGAAAAGATGTGAAAAAAGAAAAAAGTATACATTACAATAAGCAAACATGCCACAATAAAGAATAATCTCTTACATTAGCTATGATTTATTTGACACATTTGTATTCAAGTTCAAATATCCATTCAGTCATGAAATTATTTTTTCACTTTGGTGATTCACAAATTCTTAGCAGGGCACAGGCTTATCATTAAATATATCTGGAAATGCTGGGGATAGACTGTACAGTTGTAAATATATGCACACAGAGAGAAATACAAATACACACACCTATAACTACGTATGTATGTGGAAGATCCCTGTGCTTTTAGCCTGAAAATTACCCCAAAATGGTTACAGTCGAATCTGCTGAGCTAACTTTAGAGATTGTCTAAAAAATGTGGTTTTTTACCTGATGAAATGATACCTAAACTCTCTGCAAGATTTCATGTACTAGTTTTGCCCATGGAACTCCTCAGCTCCAAGTAAGGACAGGAAATATTTTCCACAACCACTCTGGTGACATCCTAATTCAAGTAGTGCTCACTTACTGACTGCAACTGCCACTGGCATCTGTGACAGTAAGCAGCCCAATGGTTAAGCATGATGTCATATGACAATGCCAAATTACATACCATGCTTGTTGGCTTTACAGAATGGGAATGCCATGAAAGCGAAGGTGGAAAGTCACTGTGCCTTAAACAGACAGAATTTGGAGAAAAACTGAAAATTGGAAAGGGAAGATGGTAATGGAATAACTAGAGGAAACCGGACTGGGTTAACAAAATATAAACACTCCACAGGGCATTTTATTCCAACAACAGAAGCCACTTTGGAGCTCAACCAACCTGCCTCTTGTGCACACCAGTCTCTCTTCCTCAAAATGCTCTGCAGGCATTTTGGCCAAGACATCCCAGGCCTGTCACTTAATCTGAAATGTTCTTATCTTTCTAAATACAGTGCATTCAGAAAGTATTCAGACTCCCTTTAGTTTTGTTAATTTTGTTGACAAAAGCTTGATTCTACAGCTGTTGAACTTCATTTTTCCCCTCCTAAATCTAAACAGAGTACCCCATAATGACAAAGTAAAAATGTCTGTAAATTTAGTAAAAGGAAAAAAACTGAAATATCACATTGGCATAAGTATTCAGTCCATTTGCAACAGCACTTGAAATTTAGCTCCGTGCCTCCCATTTCCCTTGATTGTGCTGACATGTTTCTATACCTTGATTGGAGTCTACCTGTGGTAAATTAAACTGATTGGACATGATTTGGAAAGGCACACGCTCTCCATAGAAGGCCTCTCAGCTGTAGCAGAACAATAGCCATGAGGCCAAAGGAACTGCCTGCAGAGTTCAGAGACAGGATTATTGCAAGGCATAGATTTGGGGAAGGCTACCATAAAATTTCTGCTGCACCAAAGGTTCCTAAGGGCACAGTGGCCTCCATAATTCTCAAATGGAGAAGAAAGTTTGGCACAACCAGGACTCTTCCAAGAGCTGGTCGTCCGGTCAAACTGAGCAATTGGGGTAGAAGGGCCTTAGTAAGAGAGGGGACCAAGAACCCGATGGTTACTCTGACTGAGCTTCAGAGATCCTGTGTGGAGATGGGGCAGAGTTGAGTGGAGCAAAGCTGAATGGAGCAAAGTACAGGGATATCCTCAATGAAAACCTGTTCCACAGCACTCAGGACCTCACACTGAGCTGAAGGTTCACTTCTTAACATGACAAGGGACACAGCCAAGAGAACATAGGAGTGGCTTAGGGACAACTCTAAATGTCCTAGATGGGCCCAGCCACAGTTCTGACTTGAACTCTATTGAATATTTTTAGGCACCTAAAAATGGCTCTCCATCAATGGTTGCCACCCAACCTGGCTGGGCTTGAGAGGACTTGCAAGGAAGAATGGCAGAAAAACCCCAATCCAGGTGTGCAAAGCTTATCGCCTCATACCCAAAAAGATTTGAGGCTGTAATCGCTGCCAAAGGTGTTTCAACAAAGTACTGAGTGAAGGATCTGAATACTTATGTCAATGAGATATTTCAGGTTGTTTTGTTTCAATAGATTTACAGGCATTTCTAAAATTCTGTTTTCACTTTGTCATTATTGATGTAGATGAGAAAAAATGAATTTCAACAGGTGCAAAATAACAAAGTTGACAGAAGCGAAAGGGGTCTGAATGCTGTCCGAATGCACTGAATGTGGGTTCCTATTGACACAGAAATAAACTCCTAAGAATTTATTCATGTAAACAATTATGTGTATTTAGAGTCTGCAAAAGGACTCAGGAGGGAATTGGCTCAAATGTTTTAATCTGTTTTTTAAAAGGTGGGGACACTGAGAGAGGAAATGGTGACAAAATCCCTTTTGCCCATGAAACTCCTCGCTTGCCAGGAAAACGACATGTCAATAAAACCACAAGGTTTTATATTTCATATATATATATATAATATATATATATAATATATATAATATATATATAATATAATATAAAATATATATAAAGATTTCTTAAAATCTCCCAGCAGAAAATCACAGGCAGCAACTTTAAATGCTGCAGCAAAAGGATAATAAAAACATTTGGGGAGAGAAAGAACCTGCAGCAGGAGCCCTCATGTTTCATTCTTGTCCCTTCGCTGCTTCCAGGCCCTGGAGGAACCCAAAAGGCTTCTCCTCCGACCTTCCCTCCACTCACCTCCCAGGAGCCGCTTCCACCCTCCGAGCAGCACAAGAGGCTCCGCCGACTCCATCCTCCTCCCGTGGGTGACCCGGAAGAGGAACTTCCTCTCTCTCCTCCTCTCTAGCAATCTAATACTCTATCGTTCCCATTCGTTCGAGCTCGGCCTTTCTGCTTCCTGTGTCATGTGAATACTAGCGATGCCGCTGCTGTTCTCGTATTCTCTGCTCTTTCTACAGCGCCATCTAGTGTCCTAAGGTTGATAATCACCCTCGTCCTATTTCTACTCTGAAGCCTTTGCAAGAGTCAGCCATCAAGTCTTATTCGACTCCCACCGAGCACAGGAATAGCTTTCGTCCATGACAATCTATGATGTACCTTTTCTTTCAGGTTTCCCAAGAGGGCAGACTCATTTTCCCTCTTGCTCAACTAAACCTGTTCACCGCCCTGAGTCCCTTCGGGGAGAAGGGCGGGATATAAATTTAATAAATAAACAAATTTAATAAATAAATAAACCAAAGGAAAGCGTCCAAGGAGGGGAATGACTATAATATCAAACCTGAAAGTGCACCTCCCTTGGGGGCTGGTGAAGATTTTTACATCTGGGGGCGTGCAGGATAAGTCTTGGAAAGCTGCCTTGGCAAATGATTGAAGCTGTAACAGTGAAGCTGTTGAATGGAAAGCTCTTGAGTCAAGACCTTCTGTCCTTTGGGGTCTGGTAGGGATGCCCTCATTGTCACTCCAACTCAGCCAGGAGATTCTTTTGCAGGAACTGAACCAAGGAAATCATCCGTGGAGAGAACACAATGTGCCATCAGGCAGAGACAAAGTGCACCTCCCTTGAGGATCCGTGAAGACTATTCCATCCAGCTCTTTCTCTTGGGGTGCAGGATAACTCTCCAAAACTATATTTGCAACTGAGGGAAGCTTGAAGAGTGATGCTTTCCCCTATTCACAAGATTAGGCAGGTGCTGCATCATAAAAGTTGATAAAGGTCTTGTTTGTAGGGGAAACCTTAAACAATTGCCACGGGGTGGTTACATCTGGCCGGCAGGTCTGACATCCCTGCTCTAGAAGTTGTGGGTGCTCCATCAGTGGAGGTTTTTAAAAGGAGATTGGACAGCCAATTGTCTGGAACGGTATAAGGCAGGAGTGTCAAACTCAATTTCATTGATGGCCGCACCAGGGTTGTGTTTGATCTCAGTGGGGGCGGAGTGAACATGGCCTAGGTGGGCAAGTACAATGTCACTCGTGTCAGGGGCGCCTGTGGTGGCCCAAGCGCTCTGCTAGAGAAAATGGGCTCCTGAGCTCTGTTTTCAGCTACGATGGCCTCCTACAACTCTCTGCCAACAAAGACAGCCTTAGGGAGGACCCACGCACGGCCCTCGCAAGGTCTGTTTTCATTGGCAGAGGCCCTGAGGGCCAGTCCGCTGTTTCGAGGGCAGCCCTGTGGGCCAGATCTAAGCACCCCGTGGACCTAATCCAACCCCTGGGCCTTGAGTTTTACACCCCTGCTTTAAAGGCATGTTTTCCATATAAAATAATGCTTAAACAATGGGAGAATGGGTGGACAAAAGATCTAAAATTCAGATTAAAATAAAATGATATGGTAGTGAGATGATAGAAGTGTTCCAATATTTGAGGGGCTACCACAAAGAAAATGGGGTTCAACCTATTTTCCAAAGCAGCAGAAGGTGAGACAAGAAGCAATAGATGAGAACTAATTGAGGAGGAAAGCAAGCTAAAGCTAAGGAAAAGTTTCCTGATAGCGGGAACAATTAATCACTGGAATGGCTTCCCTTCAGTAGCTCAGGGTGCTCCATCAATGGAGGCTTTTAAGAAGAGACTGGACTGGACAGCCATTTTTTGAAATCGTATGGGACAGGGTTCTGCAACCTTAAACACTCAAAGGGCCACTTGAACAGGGGTGAAATGTTTGCTACCACTTCTGTGGGCATGGCTTGGTGGTCATGTGAACAGATAGGTGTGGCCAACCTGATGTCACTCTCTATTAGAACCAGGAGCTGTACATTTTAAAGGACATTTTGCCCCTTCTGAAGCCCCCAACGCTTTGAGTTTCCCTCCGCCACCCAAGCGAACATTGGAGCATTCTCTTGCCCCACTCTCCATCCCAGAGTGTCGTGCATTCCCCTCCCCCACCATTCAGCGGTGAAATCCAAAAATTCCTTCCTCTTCCTTCCTTCCTTTCTCTTCCTCCCTCCCTCTCCCCCATTCCTCACACCCATCCCCAAATAATAACTAAGGAAATTCAGCCACATTCTGTCTGTCTCTGGAAAGATGCCAAAATAAACCATGCATTGCAAAAGGAGTGACTGTCAGGCTGTTAGAGCACAGCACATTTACTTACAAAACGTATTCTGCTTTTATAATTGACTTACAACTAAAATGACGATTGACTAGAGGCAATACTGAAATTTAAGTTGAGATCGCCACCTGCTGATGAAAGGAAAATTTACAACTCTGGGAATACTTACATGAAGAACTGGGAAAATAATTACTGGATTATTCCTAACTACCCTATGACTATTTAAAGGGACCTCTGAATGTTATCCTAGAAGATTGAACCTGTAAAGGGGATGTAAAGAGCCATTGATAACCTCTGGGACTATTTAAATAGTACTGATTGTTTACCTATGGGATATAAAGAACTGTGATTAGTGCACTCCTTGAAGAGCAATTTAAGGATTGAATAAATAGTTCTTGGACAGGTGGACAAAAGTTGAATTTTTTCTTATATAACAGCAGCTAATGGGCATGAGGGAAAGGAAGGAAGAAGATTAAAGCGGTAATTTAAAGGGACAAAACCCAAAAAGAAAATTGACTTTTTGTATAAAAATATTTGGAGAACTTTAAAAAGCAGAAGAAATAGAACCCCACCAAACGGATGGAAAACTATGGGAAATACAGGGCAAAATAGAATTGTCCAGGATTTTAAAATACAAAATGATTTCACTGGGACTAACAGTGCAGAAATAAGAAAAAGGGAAAAGAGATGGAAAATAACAGGAAATACAGGGCAAAATAGGAGGGTTCAGGATTTTAAAGCACAAAAAAAGGGGGGGGGGGCAAAAGAAAAATTTTTTAAAAAAGAAAGGGAGAAAGAAATGAAAAGGTATATGTTGTATACACTTAGAATTGAAATATGAATTGAAGTAGGATTTGTTAGAAAAAGATGAGATTGTGATATTAATTAAGTAATAGAAAATTATGTGGATATATGAATGAATTGAAATAAGTTTTAGAATATGAATAAGTTTAAATGAATTAGATTTTAAATTGCACGGTTGGAAATAACAGCTGGAATATTTTTAAATTTAAGGAAAACTCTAACAACTCAAATATCTTTAACTGTATATTTGGAATCTAATTATAAAAGAAAAAAGTTAGTTCAAAGTACGAACTAACTAGTTTGTGGTGAAAAGAGAAATGATTAAGATGTTGTTTGAAGAGATACAGATATATATGTTTGACAAAGTAATTGAAAATTAGAGACAAGATTCAGGAAAAGCAATTTGATTTATTATTATTATATAAAGAGAAAGATTGTTATATAATTAACTGATTTTTATTAAGATGATGGATTGTATCATTTGAAATAAGATTTAAAGAAATGTATAAAATAGTTTGGTTTATTATTTTTATAAGAAATGCATGACTGTAATACTACATAATTAATTGACTTTTATTAAGATGCTGGATTCTATTATATTGAAATAATTGATAATTGAAAATAGTGATTATATCAAGGAAATATAAGGAAATATTAGGAATTACATTATGTGGTCAGATTTGAAATTGAAGGGGTTTAAAATAGAGATGAACGGAAAAATTGAATTTGGTTAAGATTAGTGATTAGGATGAAGGGTAATATTGGTCTAAAAAAAGTGTTAGAATAAATACTAAGGCAAAAAGGGAATATATAAATTGTGTTGAAATGACTAAAAATTGTTTAAATTTGTGAAATGGCCAACACTCAGAAAAAATACATTATATGTTTGTTTGTCTGTTTGTGTAAAAAATAAATAAGACTTTTATTAAAAAAAGGTTGAATTTTACAAACAAACTAAGATGCTTTATAAGGAAGAAATGAGTGGAACTTTGAAGGAGATGGCGTTACTTTTTCAAAACAAAAAGGACATCATAGAGAAAGGATTTAAGGAGATTACGGAAAAAAATGGAAAATACTAAACGAGGGATGATGAGTAAAGACCAAGATGCCCAGGAAAGAGAGGAGCCAACAGAAGAAATGGAGGAAATGATTGCGCCGAAGAACCAGAGAACAAAAGAAGAAGTTAAGGAGGAGATAACAATGAAAATAACAGTAACAGATGAATTAAATCAGGGGGAAAATATATTAAGAGAGTTGAAAAGAGAATTGGAGATACAGGAAGATACTTTTGAAAGGGAGATAGGGGCCCGGGTAAAAATTTTGGAAACTAGGCAGTGGAGGAGAGTAGAGGTGGGAGAAAAACCTAGATTGACCTGCCAAGAAGTAGATGCAGACTGAGATAAAGATCCAAGGGAGGAATATGGGAGGCAAGCAAAAAAAAGCAGAGCAATTAAAGTACTGAAGCCGGCAAGAGACGATGGATAAATGATTTTTCTTTTCTTTTCTTTTCTTCCTTTATATGCCGCCCTTCTCCGGAGACTTAGGGCGGCTTACAATGCGTTAAGCAATAATCTTCATACATTTGTATATTTATACAAAGTCAGCTTATTGCCCCCACAATCTGGGTCCTCCTTTCACCTATCTTAGAAAGGATGGAAGGTTGAGTCAACCTTGAGCCTGGTGAGATTCGAACTTGCAGTAATTGCAAGCAGCAGTTAATAACAGTGCTGAGTCCACTATACTACAAGCTCTTTTTGTTGTTGTTCTGATTTGCTTTTCTTTTTCTCTCTCTTTTCTTTTGTTTTTTTAGGTAGGTGACACGACTAGAAGTTGGTAGGACAGAAAGAAAATATCTTTTAATATAGGTTGACATGATTAAAAGTTAGAATAAGAGATAGAAATAAGAGAAAGGGGAAACAGTGTATACACTTTTATATCATAAAATAAAAGCAAAAAGAGAAAACATGGAATAACTGAACAATGACAGACTGCAACTTAATATGTGTATTATTATAAGAAATATAAAAGTTGGTTGAAACTTGGAAAAAAGCAATTTGGAAGTAGATATGAGTCAAAGAAATTCAAGGTGGGCTGGATTTAAACCTCCTGTGGGCATGAAGGGACACATTACGGATGGCATGTTTGATCCCTGCTGTCACCATGGCACAACGAAAATGAGGCTGCTTCCACAACACAATCATGTGGCCCAGGGATCCATGTCCTGCCCTCTTTTCCCAAAATAAGGTTCAGTGATCTCCATCGCTTAATAATTCACACATTCATTGACCAGCTTTATCAGGGAGAGAAGGGGGTGGGGGTAGTTAAGCAAAGCAGACTCCTTTATGATTCCAACATAAAACCCTAATTGTGATTGCAACATAAAACCTTAATAGATAGGCCCCATTACCCTTATATCTCAAGGACTACTTGTATGTAGTTGGGATTGTATGTAGCTGGCATTCAAAAACTGGAGGACACCAAGGTAGAAGATGGAAACTCCAATCGTGGGAATTCAATAATCAATGTAAAAAAAACCCACCCAAAAGCCTTCTTGAAGAATTCCACACTTCTGCAAAAGGAAATATCCAGAAAGTTCTCCTAATCACCAGAAACAGCTCCTCTGTGTGAGTCCTCTGGTGTGTCACTAGGTCGGAATTATTACGGAAACATTTTCCCCATTCTGAACATTCATACGGTTTTTCTCACGTGTGAATCCTCTGGTGTCTTATCACACTGGAAATACAACTGAAACTTTTCCCACACTCAGGACATTCATACGGTTTGTCTCCTGTGTGAGTCCTCTCGTGTCTTATCACACTGGAAATATGACTGAAACTTTTCCCACATTCTGGACACACATATGGTTTCTCTCCTGTATGAGTCCTCTGGTGTGTCACCAGGTTGGAATTCTTACTGAAACATTTCCCACATTCTGGACATTCATACAGTTTCTCTCCTGTGTGAGTCCTCTGGTGTGTCACCAGGTTGGAATTATTACTGAAACATTTCCCACATTCTGAACATTCATACGGTTTTTCTCCTGTGTGAATCTTCTGGTGTTTTCTCAGACTGGAAATATGACTGAAACTTTTCCCACATTCTGGACACACATATGGTTTTTCTCCTGTGTGAGTCCTCTGGTGTGTCACCAGGTTGCAATTCTGACTGAAACATTTCCCACATTCTGAACATTCAAAAGGTTTCTCTCCTGTGTGAGTCCTCTGGTGTGTCATCAGACTGGCATTATTAATGAACCTTTTCCCACATTCTGGACACTCATACGGTTTCTCTCCTGTGTGAGTCCTCTGGTGTGTCACCAGGTCAGAATTATTACTGAAACATTTCCCACATTCTGAACAGTCAAACGGTTTCTCTCCTGTGTGAATCCTCTGGTGTCTTATCAGACTGGAAATATGATTAAAACTTTCTCCACATTCTGGACACATATAAGGTTTCTCTCCTGTGTGAGTCCTCTGGTGTGTCACCAGGTTGGAATTCTTACTGAAACATTTCCCACATTCTGCACACTCATACAGTTTGTCCTCTGTGTGAGTCCTCTGGTGTGTCACCAGATTGGAATTCTGGCTGAAACTTTTCCCACATTCTGGACATACATACGGTTTCTCTCCTGTGTGAGTCCTCTGGTGTGTCACCAGGTTGGAATTGTGGCTGAAACTTTTCCCACATTCTGGACACACATACGGTTTCTCTCCTGTGTGAGTCCTCTGGTGTATCATGAGGGTAGAATTCTTGCTGAAACTTTTCCCACATCCTGAACATTCATACGGTTTCTCTCCTGTGTGAGTCCTCTGGTGTTTCACAAGGCTAGAATTATGACTGAAACTTTTCCCACAGTCAGGACATGGAAAGGGTGTCTCTCCCATATGAGTCTTCTGGTGTATTACTAGGATGGAATTGTGACTGAAAAGATGCGAAAAAAAGGTATACATTACAATAAGCAAAGAATAAAGAATAACCTCTTACATTAGGTATGATTTATTTGACACATTTATGTCAAAGTTCAAATATTCATTCAGTCATGAAATTATACTTTTTATGGAAAATGAATGTGTTTTTAGCCTGAAAATTATCCCAAAATGGTTACAGTTGAACCTTCTGAGCTAACTTTAGAGGTTTGGGGTTTTACCTGATGAAATGATACCTAAACCCTCTACAAGATTTGATGTAATAATTTTGCCTGCTTACTGACTGTAATTCGGACTGGCATGTGTGTCAGTAAGTAGCCCAATCATTAAATATGATGTCATATCACAATGCCAACTTTCTTCTGTTCCAGATTATGAAAATCTGTCTGGGTTGTCCAGCTTCCTGCTGACATCTCCACTGATTTTGCTTGTCAAAAATTAGCCGGGAAGGTCATAAATGAGGACCTTGATTCTGAGATAATGCAACCATTGTAAATCTGAATTGCAATTGCTGCAACTCCTTTTCCTGCACTTTCACAACCACTCTGGTGACATCCTAATTCAAGTAGTCTTCACTTTACTGACTGCAATTGGGACTGGCATCTGTCTCAGTAAGGAGCCCAATGGGTAACCATGATTTCATAGGAGAATGCCAATTTACATTTATTTATTTATTTATTCAATTTATATGCCACCCTTCTCCAAAGACTCAGGGCGGCTTACAATGCACTATAGCAATAGCCTTCATTCTTTTGTTTATACCTGCCTATTAGGGCTTTCGCCCCCCCCACCCTCCAAGCAGTGTTTTTACAAAATCAGCTTATTGCCCCCAACAATCTGGGTCCTCAGTTTACCTACCTTGAAGGATGGAAGTTTGAGTCAGCCTTGAGTCTGGTGAGATTTGAACTCACACTAATTGCAGGCAGCTGTCAGCTAAGTGCTACATAACAGCTACTTTGTCCGCTGCACCACCAAGGCTCTACATACCATGCTTGTTGGCTTTACAGAAAGGGAATGCCATGAAAGCGAAGGTGGAAAGACACCGAGAAATTCTGTGCCTTAAACAGACAGAATTTGGAGAAAAACTGAAAATTGGAAAGGGAAGATGGCTATCGAATAACTAGAGGAAGCAGGACTGGGTGAACAGAATATAAAGAAAAACTCTCCACAGGGCATTTTATTCCAACAACAGAAGCCACTTTGGAGCTCAACCAACCTGCCTCTTGTGCACACCAGTCTCTCTTCCTCAAAATGCTCTGCAGGCATTTTGGCCAAGACATCCCAGGCCTGTCACTTAATCTGAAATGTTCTTATCTTTCTAAATACAGTGCATTCAGAAAGTATTCAAACCCCCTTTACTTTTGTCAATTTTGTTATGCTGCAGCTTGATTCTACAGCTGTTGAACTTCATTTTTCCCCTCCTTAATCTACATAGAGTACCCCATAATGACAAAGTAAAAATGGAAGGAAAAAACTGAAATATCACATTGGGATAAGTATTCAGTCGCTTTGCAACAGCACTTGAAATTTAGCTCAGGAGCCTCCCATTTCCCTTGATTGTGCTGACATGTTTCTATACCTTGATTGGAGTCTACCTGTGGTAAATTAAACTGATTGGACATGATTTGGAAAGGCACACGCTCTCCATAGAAGGCCTCTCAGCTGTAGCAGAACAATAGCCATGAGGCCAAAGGAACTGCCTGCAGAGTTCAGAGACAGGATTATTGCAAGGCACAGATCTGGGGAAGGCTACCATAAAATTTCTGCTGCACCAAAGGTTCCTAAGGGCACAGTGGCCTCCATAATTCTCAAATGGAGAAGAAAGTTTGGCACAACCAGGACTCTTCCAAGAGCTGGTCGTCCGGTCAAACTGAGCAATTGGGGTAGAAGGGCCTTAGTAAGAGAGGGGACCAAGAACCCGATGGTTCCTCTGACTGAGCTTCAGAGATCCTGTGTGGAGATGGGGCAGAGTTGAGTGGAGCAAAGCTGAATGGAGCAAAGTACAGGGATATCCTCAATGAAAACCTGTTCCACAGCACTCAGGACCTCACACTGAGCCGAAGGTTCGCTTCTCAACATGACAAGGGACACAGCCAGGACAACATAGGAGTGGCTTAGGGACAACTCTGAATGTCCTAGAGGGGCCAAGCCACAGTTCTGACTTGAACCCCATTGAATATGAATAAATGGCTCTCCATCAATGGTTCCCATCCAACCTGACTGAGCTTGAGAGGACTTGCAAGGAAGAATGGCAGAAAAACCCCAATCCAGGTGTGCAAAGCCCTCATACCCAAAAAGATTTGAGGCTGTAATGGCTGCCAAAGGTGTTTCAACAAAGTACTGAGCGAAGGATTTGAATACTTATGTCAATGAGATATTTCAGGTTGTTTTGTTTCAATAGATTTACAGGCATTTCTAAAATTCTGTTTTCACTTTGTCATTATTGATGTAGATGAGAAAAAATGAATTTCAACAGGTGCAAAATAACAAAGTTGACAGAAGCGAAAGGGGTCTGAATGCTGTCCGAATGCACTGAATGTGGGTTCCTATTGACACAGAAATAAACTCCTAAGAATTTATTCATGTAAACAATTATGTGTATTTAGAGTCTGCAAAAGGACTCAGGAGGGAATTGGCTCAAATGTTTTAATCTGTTTTTTAAAAGGTGGGGACACTGAGAGAGGAAATGGTGACAAAATCCCTTTTGCCCATGAAACTCCTCGCTTGCCAGGAAAACGACATGTCAATAAAACCACAAGGTTTTATATTTCATATATATATATATAATATATATATATAATATATATAATATATATATAATATAATATAAAATATATATAAAGATTTCTTAAAATCTCCCAGCAGAAAATCACAGGCAGCAACTTTAAATGCTGCAGCAAAAGGATAATAAAAACATTTGGGGAGAGAAAGAACCTGCAGCAGGAGCCCTCATGTTTCATTCTTGTCCCTTCGCTGCTTCCAGGCCCTGGAGGAACCCAAAAGGCTTCTCCTCCGACCTTCCCTCCACTCACCTCCCAGGAGCCGCTTCCACCCTCCGAGCAGCACAAGAGGCTCCGCCGACTCCATCCTCCTCCCGTGGGTGACCCGGAAGAGGAACTTCCTCTCTCTCCTCCTCTCTAGCAATCTAATACTCTATCGTTCCCATTCGTTCGAGCTCAGCCTTTCTGCTTCCTGTGTCATGTGAATACTAGCGATGCCGCTGCTGTTCTCGTATTCTCTGCTCTTTCTACAGCGCCATCTAGTGTCCTAAGTTTGATAATCACCCTCGTCCTATCTCTACTCTGAAGCCTTTGCATGAGTCAGCCATCAAGTCTTATTCGACTCCCACCGAGCACAGGAATAGCTTTCGTCCATGACAATCTATGATGTACCTTTTCTTTCAGGTTTCCCAAGAGGGCAGACTCATTTTCCCTCTTGCTCAACTAAACCTGTTCACCGCCCTGAGTCCCTTCGGGGAGAAGGGCGGGATATAAATTTAATAAATAAAATAAATTTAATAAATAAATAAACCAAAGGAAAGCGTCCAAGGAGGGGAATGACTATAATATCCAACCTGAAAGTGCACCTCCCTTGGGGGCTGGTGAAGATTGTTCCAGCCAATTTTACATCTGGGGGCGTGCAGGATAAGTCTTGGAAAGCTGCCTTGGCAAATGATTGAAGCTGTAACAGTGAAGCTGTTGAATGGAAGGCTCTTGAGTCAAGACCTTCTGTCCTTTGGGGTCTGGTAGGGATGCCCTCATTGTCACTCCAACTCAGCCAGGAGATTCTTTTGCAGGAACTGAACCAAGGAAATCATCCGTGGAGAGAACACAATGTGCCATCAGGCAGAGACAAAGTGCACCTCCCTTGAGGATCCGTGAAGACTATTCCATCCAGCTCTTTCTCTTGGGGTGCAGGATAACTCTCCAAAACTATATTTGCAACTGAGGAAGCTTGAAGAGTGATGCTTTCCCCTATTCACAAGATTAGACAGGTGCTGCATCATAAAAGTTGATAAAGGTCTTGTTTGTAGGGGAAACCTTAAACAATTGCCACGGGGTGGTTACATCTGGCCGGCAGGTCTGACATCCCTGCTCTAGAAGTTGTGGGTGCTCCATCAGTGGAGGTTTTTAAAAGGAGATTGGACAGCCAATTGTCTGGAACGGTTTAAGGCAGGAGTGTCAAACTCAATTTCATTGATGGCCACACCAGGGTCGTGTTTGATCTCGGTGGGGGCGGAGTGAACGTGGCCTAGGTGGGCAAGTACAATGTCACTCGTGTCAGGGGCACCTGTGATGGCCCAAGCGCTCTGCTAGAGAAAATGGGCTCCTGAGCTCTGTTTTCAGCTACGATGGCCTCCTACAACTCTCTGCCAACAAAAACAGCCTTAGGGTGGACCCACGCACGGCCCTCGCAAGGTCTGTTTTCATTGGCAGAGGCCCCGAGGGTCAGTCCGCTGTTTCGAGGGCAGCCCTGTGGGCCAGATCTAAGCACCCCGTGGGCCGAATCCAACCCCTGGGCCTTGAGTTTGACACCCCTGCTTTAAAGGCATGTTTTCCATATAAAATAATGCTTAAACAATGGGAGAATGTGTGGACAAAAGATCTAAAATTCAGATTAAAATAAAATGATATGGTAGTGAGATGATAGCAGTGTTCCAATATTTGAGGGGCTACCACAAAGAAAAAGGGGTTCAACCTATTTTCCAAAGCAGCAGCAGGTGAGACAAGAAACAAGGGATGGGAACTAATTGAGGAGGAAAGCAAACTAAAGCTAAGGTAAAGTTTCCTGATAGTGGGAACAATTAATCAGTGGAATGGCTTCCCTTAAAATGCTGGAATCATTTACTTATAAAACGTATTCTGCTTTTATAATTGACTTACAACTAAAATGACGATTGACTAGAGGCATTACTGAAATTTAAGTTGAGATCGCCACCTGCTGATGAAAGGAAAATTTACAACTCTGGGAATACTTACATGAAGAACTGGGAAAATAATTACCGGATTATTCCTAACTACCCTATGACTACTTAAAGGGACCTCTAAATGTTATCCTAGAAGATTGAACCTGTAAAGGGGATGTAAAGAGCCATTGATAACCTGTGGGACTATTTAAATAGTACTGATTCTTTGCCTATGGGATATAAAGAACTGTGATTAGTGCACTTCTTGAAGAGCAACTTAAGGATTGAATAAATAGTTCTTGGACGGGTGGACAAAAGTTGAATTTTTTGTTATATAACAGCGGCTAATGGGCATGGGGGAAAGGAAGGAAGATTAAAGCAGTAATTTAAAGGGACAAAACCCAGAAAGAAAATTGACTTTTTGTATAAAAATATTTGGAGACCTTTAAAAAGCAGAAGAAATAGAATCCCACAAATGTGCAGAGGATTGGAAAGAAAGTAAGCAGACCCTTTCTGAATGTTGGAGAAAACTAAAAGAGAAACTGAAAATTAAGCTCTGTAATAGAAGTTTTGTACAAAAAAAAAGGAGCAAAAAAACGGATTTAATAATTTGGATTGAGATTTAAATTGATTTGGCGAATATAAAGATAAAAAGAAGAAAAGGGAAAAATTAGCAAAGATTCTTAATGTGGATTACAAACAAAATGGATACTTTTTCAGGCTGCTGATTGGAATTGTGGATTGTAGGGAGACATCCTCAGGAGAAATGGACGTTGCCTTACCTGAACGTCCCTTTTTGGGGCGCTGCGGATCCACTCCATAGATGGGATTTCCCCTCCATTCTGACAGCAACTGAGAGAAATTGCAACTTAATTTACCCGCTCTCTGTGCTCTAGCCACGCCCCTGCTCCTAACCCCCAGTCTTGAACGAAGGCGCAGCATAGAAAGGTAAACAAACTTTATTTAAGACAATTCCAACACAACCAAAACACTGAACCCCAGAGCAGGCAGCCCAGAAATCAGAATAGGGAGGGAATGGAGTGGATCCGCAGCGCCCCGAAAAGGGACGTTCAGGTAAGGCAACGTCCGTTTTCCAGAGCGCTGCGGCTCCACTCCATAGATGGGATATACCCAAGCTCAAACAACAGGGCCGGGTGGCTGACTGCTTCCCCCGACGGCCCAGAAACGTTTTGTAAAACCCTCCAACCGAACGATGTGTCAGCAGACGCATAGGAATTAATTTTATAATGTTTAATGAATGGCGACAAAGAAGTCCAGGTGGCCGCCCGACATATGTCCAACACGGAAGCATGCGTCGCCCCAGCAGCCGAGGTGGCAGCACTCCGTGTGGAGTGGGGAAGAATCCTAGACGGGGCTGGTCGTGCCTGGCGCTCGTAGGCTGTTGAGATACAAGCTTTGATCCACCGGCCAACGGTAGCTGACAAGAACTTTCGCCCCATGGAGGCTGGGTGGAAAGACACCAGTAAGGCCTCCGTCTTCCAAAAAGACGCTGTCCACCAAATGTAGCAACGTAATGCCCGTCGAACATCTAAGGTATGCCATAGGACTTCGCGATCGTGACGAGGGGAAGGGCAAAAGTTAGGTAGAATAATCTCCTGCGAATGATGAAACCATGAATTAACTTTGGGCGTGAACGCCGGATCTAAACGAAGAGCCACAGTATTAGGATGAAAAATGCACAAATCCTCCCTGACTGACAACGCAGCCAGCTCGGAAATCCTCCAAGCCGACGTGATCGCCAACAGAAAGGCCACCTTAAACGATAAAAACCTAAGAGAAATAGAACCTAGGGGCTCGAACGGAGGACTAGTGAGCGCCTGCAATACCAGCGGCAAGTCCCACGTTGAGTAATGTTGGACCACGGCTGGCTGTAAGTTCGTGGCCCCATGGAGAAGCCCCCGGAGCTCTTGGGCACTAGGAAGAGGATGGAGTAAAATCCAGTCGTCAGTTGATCTTGAGGAACCGGCTCTATTGCCCTGATTTCTAGAAGGTGGGCGATCTCTGCCAACATCAGTTGACGACGTTCGGAGGACAGTGGCACAGGGCACTTTACAAACCGTCTTGGCGGACGGTCCACAAATTTGATTGACAGTCCCTCGGACACCGTCCGGCGCATCCAAAGATCCTGGGTCGACAATTCCCATCAACGGTGAAAGGCTTGAAGGCGACCGCCGACGGGGCTGGGAGCCGGTGAGTCATTTGCCCCGCAGGAAGGCCCGGGAACCAGAACCGCGAAAGGGGCGTTTGGAGGTGACCTGAGGACGGCCTCTGTCCCTAAAGGTCTGCCTGTCCGAGAAGCGGTCTGTCGGGTGGAACGACTGGTGGTAAGTGGAAGAACCTGCTGTCCCGGAGTAGGAACGAAAGGACTGGCGTTGCGAGTATGGGTGGAAACGCCTGTCCTGTCTCCGAAAAGTCGATGGAAGAACTTTCCGTTTGTCCTTGTCTTCCACAAGTACAGGATCCAAGGCCGCTCCAAACAAGGCGGGGGCTTTGTACAGCGCCGCCACTAGTTTCCATTTCATCTTAATGTCGACCTTCCAGGGGCGCAACTAGAAGAGACGACGTGACGTGACGGAGGCGGCGAGGGCTCTCGACGCAAACTTGACTGAACTCAGTGATGCGTCTGCGGAGTATTCAGTCACGGCAATAACTTTGTTGATATCGTGCTGTAAGCGAGTTTCCTCAGGCGGCAGGCGCTCCTACAATTGACACAGCCAAATCAATGCAGCTCTGTTAAAGAAGGACGTGGCCGTAGCAGTCCTAATGGCCCAAGACACCGCCTGGTGAGCCTTGCAGAAGGACATTTCCGCGCACCTCTCCTCCGATTTTAAGCCATCCAGAGGATCTGCCGAGAGCATCGAGTGGGAAGTGAGGCCTGCCACCGGAGCATCCACCGATGGCAACTCTAGAAGCGAGTCCAACTCTGGAGCCGAACAAAAGAGTTTCTTATCCAAATTGGTAGGCGCCGTAGACGAGCCAGGCTGGCCCCATGGCGCCTGCTGCACGTCAGTGAACAGCTGAGGGCACGGTATGAAGTCCTTCTCCTGTTTGGCCTGTCAGAACAGGGCATCGTGTGGACCAGTATCAGGTTGGGAAGTGGGGGGCTGCGCCCCAACAGACCCCAAGTTGGTAGTTAGCCGTGCCTTATGGAGCAGGGACTTGAACAAAGTCGGGCAAAACAATCCCGTAAAGGCAGGCGAGTCTGGCAATAAGCCCTCGTCCTCGGAAAACTCAGGGTCCTTGGGGTAATCGCCCTCAGAGTCAGACACCTCAGACAATTCAGGTTCACAGCGCCGTGGAGAATGAGAATGGCGTGGTACGGGCACCACAGGAGTCTCACGAGGAGTTTCTAGTGACGGACCTTGTACGTCTGGTTGCATCCCAGCTGCCATGATGGAAGCCAAGGCCGTGGACAGCATGGTTTGAAAGTCCAATTGCTGGCTCGCGACCGGCTGAAGAACATCTTGCAAACCGGCCGCCGTGGGTGTGAATGTGGCGGTAGGCTGATGACGGGGAGGCCACTGGGTGGAGACCAACCCGGCCAATGAGACATCTGGTAAAGACTGTGAGACTCCCCTAGACAGTGCCAGCGAAGGTGATGGGTAAGGTCCAGTCATGCCTCGCCAGGAACCAGATGCTGTGAAGTGAAAAGCTGACTCTGCCTGGTCAACCGGGGTGGCCGCAGCAAGTTGTGTCTTTTCACCTTGACGCTCCAGATGCTTTTGACAGCGTGGCGCATACTTAACGGCAGACGAAGACACCTTGGAGTGGTGCGCCTTACGGCTGTCAGACTTCGACTTCTTGCCCTAATGCTTCTTATGGGACCTAACGGACCTAGCAGGACTGGCTTCTAGCTCAAGTTCCGAAGAGAAGGGCAAATCCGCCAGTCTGGCCGGGTACACCGCCCAGAACAGGTGCCTTATTATATACAATGATTTATTTGTTATAAGATTTTTTTTAAACAAAGGGCCGCCCTTAACAGCAAGGGTAGTGCCAAAACAGTTCTGTCTCAGGCGGGCTTAATGCAGAAGCTTGTAATGCCAGGCGGTCCACACCTTCAACCTCAGACAGGTTCAAACACGGGGGGGAGGGGCAGGGCGACTGGCCCGCACAACCTCTGAAACCCCCCAACCGCCACAGGCTCTCCTGATGGATTACTATGTGTGGGCGAGCAGGAGGGCCCCCCGTTATCCGCCGGCGTCGTGCTAAGGCCTCGAAACGAAAATGGCGGGCGCCACGGATGGAAACAAAATGGTGCCCGCAGCTCCCAGGCCTAACAATCGATGGGCTAATGTAGCGGAAACAAGCCTGCAAGCCCAAACGGCCACACAGCTTGACCGCAAACAGGCTACTTACAAACATTTTAAAGTTCGCCAGAAAATTGGAGAAAAAACGGCGTGACTAACGGCACCCCCCGCAGAGCTCTGACGGGACAATCGCCGTATGCTTGCTGCCGAAATTTCGGGCCTGCACGACCTCGTGCAGCGATCCGATGCTGCCAGATCGAATGCCGGGGGGTGGTGGCTGACTGCCGAGAACGCGGTCCCCACACGATGTCTACCCATGGCACAAAGGGCCGGATCTGCCTCAAAGAGTCGGAAGACCCGGGAGCTGGAAGCGCTGAGGCGCAGGGCTTCAGCCCGACCTGCACTCGCAGGCGCATACCCGGCAAACCAGCTGGCACTCGGTAAACACTGCACCAAACTGCTGCTCTCACCCGAAAAGAATAAAAAACTACTCAAAATGAAAGAAAAAGACCTAAACGGACGAAAGAACAACCCTAAAAAAGCACAGAGCAACGTACACACCTCAGTCTGTCAGCAACTGGGAGAAAGACTGGGGGTTAGGAGCAGGGGCGTGGCTAGAGCACAGAGGGTAAATTAAGTTGCAATTTCTCTCAGTTGCTGTCAGAATGGAGGGGAAATCCCATCTATGGAGTGGAGCCGCAGCACTCTGGAAAATAAGATCATTACAATGCTGAACTTTTGTTTTGGAAAAACCTTGAATCCGGATAGTGATAACAGCCGTGAGAACTTCTGAGGAGGGTTTGTCTGTCTGTAAGGCTTGACTTTGATGATTAAAAAAAAAAAAAGAACTACAACGCAACTTTAAATTGGAATAATACTAACCGAGAAAGAATAAAATGGCACAGGAACTTATGGAAATGATGAAAATGATGCATCTATCACTGAAAACGAAAGTGAAGGAAATAATTACAATATTGCATGGAAAATCAAACCCGATGATTCAAAAATTGTGTTAGGACACTCAAGTTGACAAGAAAATAACGAAGAAGCAAGAAATAGAAATAGAAAATAAAGAGGAAGATAAAGACAACAAGACTGACTACGAAAAATTAAATGATCATGTGGGTAGTAAAAATAAAAAGGAGAAAGTTAAAGAGTACATTGGGATTAACAATGGAAAAAAACAGAAAGGGTGGAAAGAGACAAAGAGAGAAGAAAGGGTGGAACAGAAAGAATATAAAAAATTTAGAAGATTACAATGGGATTAACAGTGGGAAAACAAGAAAGAGGGAAAAGGGATGGAAAAATAGAATTGTCCAGGATTTTAAAATACAAAATGATTACACTGGGACTAAATGCAGAAATAAGAAAAAGGGAAAAGAGATGGAAAATAACGGGAAATACTGGGCAAAACAGGAGAGTTCAGGATTTTAAAGCACACACAAAAAAAAAAGGGGGGGGAGAAAAAGAAAAAAGAAAGGGAGAAAGAAATGAAGAGATATATGTTGTATACACTTAGAATTGAAATATGAATTGAAGTAAGATTTGTTAGAAAAAGATGAGATTGTGATATTAATTACGTAATATAAAATAATGGAAAATTATATGGATATATGAATGAAATAAGTTTTAGAATATGAATGTTTAAATAAATGAGATTTTAAATTGCACTGTTGGAACTAACAGCTGGAATATTTTTAAACTTAAGGAAAACTAACAACTGGAATATCTTTAATACATATTTGGAATCTAATTAAAAAAGAAAAAAGTTAGTTCAAAGTATGAACTAACTAGGTTGCGGTGAAAATAGAAATGATTAAGATGTTGTTTGAAGAGATACAAATATGTATGTTTGACAAAGTAATTGAAAATTAGAGACAAGATTCAGGAAAAGCAATTTGATTTATTATTATTAAATAAAGAGAAAGATATATCAATTATGTAATTAACTGATTTTTATTAAGATGATGGATTGTATCATTTGAAATAAGATTTAAATAAATGTATAAAACAATTTGGTTTATTATTTTTAAAAGAAATGCATAATTGTAATACTACATAATTAATTGACTTTTATTAAGATGCTAGATTCTTCTTATATTGAAATAATTGATAATTGAAAATAGTGATTATATCAAGGGAATATAAGGAAATATTAGGAATTACATTATGTGGTGAGATTTGAAATTGAAGGGGTTTAAAATAGAGATGAATGGAAAAATTGAATTTGGTTAACAGTAGTGGTTAGGATGAAGGGTAATATTGGTCTAAAAAAAGTTAGAGACAATAAATACTAAGGCAAAAAGGGAATATATAAATTGTGTTGAAATGACTAAAAATTGTTTAAATTTGTGAAACAGCCAACACTCAGAAAAAATACATTATATGTTTGTTTGTCTGTTTGTGTAAAAAATAAAAAAAAAACTTTTATTAAAAAAAAGTTGAATTTTAAAAACAAAATAAGATCCTTTATAAGGAAGAAATGAGTGGAACTATGAAGGAGATGGCGTTACTTTTTCAAAACAAAAAGGACATCATGGAGAAAGGATTTAAGGAGATTACGGAAAAAAATGGAAAATACTATACGAGGGATGATGAGTGAAGACCAAGATGCCCAGGAAAGGGAGGAGCCAACAGAAGAAATGGAGGAAATGATTGCGCCGAAGAACCAGAGAACAAAAGAAGAAATTAAGGAGGAGATAACAATGAAAATAACAGTAACAGATGAATTAAATCAGGGGGAAAATATATTAAGAGAGTTGAAAAGAGAATTGGAGATACAGGAAGATACTTTTGAAAGGAAGATAGGGGCCCAGGTAAAAATTTTGGAAACTAGGCAATGGAAGAGAGTAGAGGTGGGAGAAAAACCTAGATTGAACTGTCAAGAAGTAGATGCAGACTGAGATAAAGATCCAAGGGAGGAATATGGGAGGCAAGGTAGGTAACATGACTAGACGGTAGGTAGGACAGAAAGAAAATGACTTTTAAAATGACTTCCAAGAGCTGGTCGTCCGGTCAAACTGAGCAATTGGGGTAGAAGGGCCTTAGTAAGAGAGGGGACCAAGAACCCGATGGTTCCTCTGACTGAGCTTCAGAGATCCTGTGTGGAGATGGGGCAGAGTTGAGTGGAGCAAAGCTGAATGGAGCAAAGTACAGGGATATCCTCAATGAAAACCTGTTCCACAGCACTCAGGACCTCACACTGAGCCGAAGGTTCACTTCTCAACATGACAAGGGACACAGCCAAGACAACATAGGAGTGGCTTAGGGACAACTCTGAATGTCCTAGAGGGGCCCAGCCACAGTTCTGACTTGAACCCTATTGAATATTTTAGGCACCTAAAAATGGCTCTCCATCAATGGTTGCCACCCAACCTGACTGAGCCTGAGAGGACTTGCAAGGAAGAATGGCAGAAAAACCCCAATCCAGGTGTGCAAAGCTTATCGCCTCATACCCAAAAAGATTTGAGGCTGTAATCGCTGCCAAAGGTGTTTCAACAAAGTACTGAGTGAAGGATCTGAATACTTATTTCAGGTTGTTTTGTTTTTAATAAATTTACAGGCATTTCTAAAATTCTGTTTTCACTTTGTCATTATTGATGTAGATGAGAAAAAATGAATTTCAACAGGTGCAAAATAACAAAGTTGACAGAAGTGAAAGGGGCCTGAATGCTGTCCGAATGCACTGAATGTGGGTTCCTATTGACACAGAAATAAACTCCTAAGAATTTATTCATGTAAACAATTATGTGTATTTCAGTCTGCAAAAGGACTCAGGAGGGAATTCGCTCAAATGTTTTAATCTGTTTTTTAAAAGGTGGGGACACTTGAGAGAGGAAATGGTGACAAAATCCCTTTTGCCCATGAAACTCCTCGCTTGCCAGGAAAACGACATGTCAATAAAACCACAAGGTTTTATATTTCATATATATATATATATAATATATATAATATAATATAAAATATATATAAAGATTTCTTAAAATCTCCCAGCAGAAAATCACAGGCAGCAACTTTAAATCCTGGAGAAAAAGGATAATAAAAACATTTGGGGGAGAGAAAGAATCTGCAGCAGGAGCCCTCATGTTTCATTCTTGTCCCTTCGCTGCTTCCAGGCCCTGGAGGAACCCAAAAGGCTTCTCCTCCGACCTTCCCTCCACTCACCTCCCAGGAGCCGCTTCCACCCTCCGAGCAGCACAAGAGGCTCCGCCGACGACTCCGTCCACCTCCTCTCTCCTTCTCTTCCTCCTCTCTAGCAATCCAGTACTCTATCGTTCCCATTCGTTCCAGCTCGGCCTCTCTCCCTCCGGTGTCATGTCAATACTAGCGATGCCGCTGCTGTACTCTATTCACCGCTTTCTAAGGCGCGAGTGTTGCTTCTTTGTAGAGCGCCATCTAGCGACGTAACATTGAAAATCATCGTCGTCCTATCTCTACCCTGAAGCGTTTGCAAGAGGCTTTCCTGGATTCCGTCCTTCCATCTATGCCGTCAAGTCGTGTTCGACTCCCACCGAGCACAGGAATAAGCTTTCGTCCATGACAATCTATGCTATACCTTTTCTTTCAGGTCTCCCAAGAGGGCGGACTCATTTTCCCTCTTGATCCAACTAAACCAGAGGAAAGCGTCCTAGGGAGGGGAATGACTATAATATGCAACCAGAAAGTGCACCTCCCTTGGGGGCTGGTGAAGATTGTTCCAGCTAGTTTTACATCTGGGGGCTCTAGTCTAGCCCTAGTCTGTCCCTCTCTGGTAGGGATGACCACATTGTCACGCCAACTGAGCCAGGAGCTTCTTTTGCAGGAACTGAACTAAGGAAAGAATCCGTGGAGAGAACACAATGTGCTATCAGGCAGAGACAAAGTGCACCTGCCTTGAGGCTCAGTGAAGGCTATTCCTTCCAGTTCTCTCTCTTGGGGATGCAAGATAACTCCCCAAGACTATATTTGCGACTGAGAGATGCTTGAAGAATGATGCTTACCCCTATTCACAAGATTAGGCAGATGCTGCATCATAAAAGTTGATAAAGGTCTTGTTTGTAGGTGCAGCCTTAAACAATTGCCACAGGGTGGTTACATCTGGCTGGCGGGGTCGCCCTGGAAACACAAAGGACTGGCCTGTGGTGACTTTGCCAGCAAAAACGGAGCTCGGGAGGGCCACACAATTGAGGAGTGGTGTTGAGGTGGCCATGCCCTCCCTGAGGTCAAACACAACCCTGATGTGGCCCTCAATGAAATTGAGTTTGACACCCCTGCTTATAGGAAAAATAAGAGGGAAAAGTGGAATGGCTCATTTACAAAGAGATCCAAAAGGCCCATTAAAATAAGCCTTTTGCTTGCTTATTTACAAGAAAGGAACCCATTCCCTTCCCAATCAGGCACTTTCCAGAAGAATGGCATGATGAATTAAAACCTATTTGTACTTTTCAGCACTCATGAAAAGGGCTGCAAGAGGCTGTCCAGGCCCAAAACGGGGACTCCAGAGGGCTCCAGGAGGCCATTCTTGACTCAGAATGTTATAAAAGGGAGGAAAGGTTAAATATTTTACCTTTCAGGCTTGCAGGATTCTGCTACTATAACCTATGCCAATAATTTATAGTTCTAGTTTCTTGATCTGGTCTCTCTCTCATAAGGTGATCAAGTAGACCAAGTAATATTAGAAAAAACAAAACCAGAGAAATGTACACCTATTTTTATAAGTTTATAAAACAATGTGTGTGGAGCTGTGGTCTCGTGTCACACCGACCATGGCCATGCCTGCCCCCCACCCAACCTGGCACAAGTGACATCGTGCTTGCCCACCTAGGCCACGTCCACTCTGCCCCCACCGAGGTCAAACACAACCCTGATGCAGCCCTCAATGAAATTGACTCTGAAATCCCTGCTCTAGAAGTTGTGGGTGCTCCATCAGCGGAGGTTTTTAAGAGGAGATTGGACAGCCAATTGTCTGGAACGGAATAAGGCAGGAGTGTCAAACTCGATTTCATTGGTGGCCGCACCAGGGTTGTGTTTGATCTCAGTGGGGGCAGAGTGGACGTGGCCAGGGTGGGCATGGTGAGCACGATGTCACTTGTGTCAGGGGCGCCTGTGGTGGCCCAAGCGCTCTGCCAGAGAAAATGGGCTCCTGAGCTGTTTTCAGCTACAATGGCCTATAACCCTCACCCACAAAATAAAACACAACAGAACTGGTAATCAAAAAATTTAGAACCCACCCCTGTATCACTCCCACCCAGTAGACACCCCCCGAGCCACACCTACCCAGGTTTTGTCGCTCACCTCCTCCCTCCTTCGCATCCATGTTTTTCTTTTTTTCCTCTCCCCGCCTTTCTTTTTCCTTTCCCCCTTCTCTTTTATTTCCGTCTCATTCTCTCCCATCATTTTCTCATTTCTCTCTTTCTCCCCTTTTTTCTCTCATTTCTCTCTCCCTCTCTTCCCTTTTTCAAATGTTTCTTTTTACTCTGGAGCCACGGGCTGCCAACACCTAGCCTACAGGAAAGGCTTTGTTTGCTATATTTTAAATTATAATAAACCTCTGGATCCTAAGTGAGATGCTTTATGGTGTGTTGTCTGTTCAATTGTTATTAAATGCAACTATGCTTCATTAGGTTTTTTTCCCTGACGAGGGTCTGTGCCCGCTTCTCCTTGGTTCCATCAGTGTCCAATAGCCTTCATTTTTGATGTTTTGTGAATGGCTTCAGGTTTGGCATCTCTCTGGTGTAGTTTCGCATTCCGTTTGCAGGCTCTGTCTTTGATCCTGTTTATTCCAGATTGACAACTCTGGTTCCTGTATCCCTGTCATCCCACTCCCCTTCTTTGCCCATTCCCACCCCCATTCCTTACTTCCCTAATTGCTTCCCCCCTTCCTTGCATTTTATGGCAGGGTGCCAGTGAAGCAGAGTATGCGGGAGATGGCAGGCCTGACACGAGTGTTTCAACTTGATTATTCCTCAAGAACCTCCAGGAATTTTCTACTGTACTGCATTTTTCCCTGGTCAGCAACTCTTGATGGCTAACAATTCTGCCCTTTGACAGAAACCAATAATGGCACTAATGCATGTTTCTCAAGATGCTGGGTTATAATCCAGCCAGTTGGACCATCTGGGTCTCCTGGAGATCTTCAGCATGAGTCCTTCTCTATCCCAAGCAGGAGCTGCTACCCCAAAATTAGCTGTTCTCTCTTTTTGCAATCTATCAGGCCAGTAAGGAAAAATTTCTGGCTCTTTGCACTTCTGCAAAATGACAACATGCTCTGATCAAGTTTTTCTAGAAATGCTTCCTTCTCCCTGCTTGCTGGGGGTTGCTGTGGAGGGGGAAGAGGGAGCCAAGGAGAGGAGAGAAAGTGCCCTCCCTGTCAAGCACCAGGGAAATCAGAAGATCCAGGCTGTTCAAATGGGTATAAAGATTTCTTGCAAGCTTAAAATCTCTGCAATAATCTGAACAACGATCAAAGCAATTTGGCAGTATGAGAATTCCAGTTGATGTTGCAGCGTTATCAGACACAGGGAATGGGTGTCCACGTTCCCTGTGCGGAGTTCTCCCTGTTGGTGGCCTCCAAGAGGAGACAAAGCCGGTGAAGCAAAGAGGGGCGCCCTGTGAGGTTGCGGAGTTACAGCTCTCCTGTCTGACTGGGGGTTCTTTTTCCCTTTCAGCCATAGTAAGAAGAAGAGACAGCCTAAAGATGGATGCCACAAAGTTGGGACAACCGAGGAACAACTAAGTCTAGTACTGGAGCGAAGTAGGTGAACAGGGATTGAAACTGGGGGAGAGAATTCCTTTTTGCCTTAAACTTAACCCCAAGGAACAATTTAAAACTATTTGCTCAGAACTACTTGTTAAAGGGATGATGAGTAAAGACCAAGATGCCCAGGAAAGGGAGGAGCCAACAGAAGAAATGGAGGAAATGATTGCGCCGAAGAACCAGAGAACAAAAGAAGAAGTTAAGGAGGAGATAACAATGAAAATAACAGTAACAGATGAATTAAATCAGGGGGAAAATATATTAAGAGAGTTGAAAAGAGAATTGGAGATAAAGGAAGATACTTTTGAAAGGCAGATTGGGGCCCAGATAAAAATTTTGGAAACTAGGCAGTGGAAGAGAGTAGAGTTGGGAGAAAAACCTAAATTGACCTGCCAAGAAGTAGATGCAGACTCAGATAAAGATCCAAGGGAGGAATATGGGAGGGAAGAAAAAAAAGCAGAGCAATTAAAGTACTGAAGTGGGCAAGAGACGATGGATAAATGATTTTTCTTTTCTTTTCTTTTTTTGCTTTAATTTATATGCCGCCCTTCTCCGGAGACTCAGGGCGGCTTACAATGCGTTAAGCAATAGAAGACTACATACTTTTGTATATTTATACAGTCAGTTTATTGCCCCCACAATCTGGGTCCTCATTTCAACTACCTTAGAAAGGATGGAAGGCTCAGTCAACCTTGAGCCTGGTGAGATTCGAACTTGCAGTAATTGCAAGCAGCAGTTGTTAATAACAGTGCTTAGTCCACTGTACTACAGGCTCTTTTTGTTGTTGTTCTGATTTGCTTTTCTTTTTCTCACTCTTTTCTTTTGGTTTTTTAGGTAAGTGACACGACTAGAAGCTAGGTAGGGCAGAAATAAAATGTCTTTTAATATAGGCTGACATGATTAAAAGTTAGAATAAGAGATAGAAATAAGAGAAAGGGGAAACAGTGTATACACTTTTATATCATAAAATAAAAGCAATAAGAGAAAACATGGAATAACTGAACAATGACAGACTGCAACTCAATATGTGTATTATTATTAGAAATATAAAAGTTGGTTGAAACTTGGAAAAAAGCAATTTGGAAGTAGATATGAGTCAAAGAAATTCAAGGTGGGCTGGATTTAAACCTCTTGTGCGCATGAAGGGACTCATTACGGATGGCATGTTTGATCCCTGCTGTCACCATGAATTCCAGGCACCATGACAATGACAGCTGCTTCCATAACACAATCATGCAGCCCAGGGATGCATGTCCTGCCCTCTTTTCCCAAAATAAAGTTCAGTGATCTTCACCGTTTAGTAACTCACACATTCATTGATCAGCTTTATCAGGGAGAGAAGGGGGTGGGGGTAGTTAAGCAAAGCAGTCTCCTTTAACGGTGATTGCAACATAAAACCCTAATTGTGATTGCAAAATAAAACTGTAATAGATAGGCCCCATTACCCTTATATTTCGAGGACTGCTTGTATGTAGTTGGGAAATTCTGGCATTCAAAATCTGGAGGACACCAAGGTAAAAGATGGAAACTCCAGTCGTGGGAATTCAATAATCAATATAAAAAAATACCGCCCCAAAGCCTTCTTGAAACATGGAATAACTGAACAATGACAGACTGCAACTCAATATGTGTATTATTATTAGAAATATATAAGTTGGTTGAAACTTGGAAAAAAGCAATTTGGAAGTAGATATGAGTCAAAGAAATTCAAGGTGGGCTGGATTTAAACCTCCTGTGGGCACGAAGGGACACATTACGGATGGCATGTTTGATCCCTGCTGTCACCATGGCACAACGAAAATGAGGCTGCTTCCACAACACAATCATGTGGCCCAGGGATCCATGTCCTGCCCTCTTTTCCCAAAATAAGGTTCAGTGATCTCCACCGCTTAATAACACATTCATTGACCAGATTTATCAGGGAGAGAAGGGGGTGGGGGTAGTTAAGCAAAGCAGTCTCGTTTATGATTGCAACATAAAACCCTAATTGTGATTACAACATAAAACCTTAATAGATAGGCCCCATTACCCTTATATCTCAAGGACTACTTGTATGTAGTTGGGATTGTATGTAGCTGGCATTCAAAATGTGGAGGACACCAAGGTAGAAGATGGAAACTCCAATCGTGGGAATTCAATAATCAATGTAAAAAAACACCATCCAAAAGCCTTCTTGAAGAATTCCACACTTCTGAAAAAGGAAATATCATGAAAGTTCTGCTGATCACCAGAAACAGCTCCTCTGTGTGAGTCCTCTGGTGTGTCACCAGGTCGGAATTATTATGGAAACATGTTCCCCATTCTGAACATTCATACGGTTTTTCTCACGTGTGAATCCTCTGGTGTCTTATCACACTGGAAATACGACTGAAACTTTTTCCACACTCAGGACATTCATACGGTTTTTCTCCTGTGTGAGTCCTCTTGTGTCTTATCACACTGGAAATACGACTGAAAGTTTTCCCACATTCTGGACACACATATGGTTTCTCTCCTGTATGAGTCCTCTGGTGTGTCACCAGGTTGGAATTCTTACTGAAACATTTTGCACATTCTGGACATTCATACAGTTTCCCTCCTGTGTGAATCCTCTGGTGTGTCACCAGGTTGGAATTATTACTGAAACATTTCCCACATTCTGAACATTCATACGGTTTTTCTCCTGTGTGAATTGTCTGGTGTTTTCTCAGACTGGAAATATGACTGAAACATTTCCCACATTCTGGACACACATACGGTTTTTCTCCTGTGTGAGTCCTCTGGTGTGTCACCAGGTTGTAATTCTGACTGAAACATTTCCCACATTCTGAACATTCATAAGGTTTCTCTCCTGTGTGAGTCCTCTGGTGTTTCACCAGGCTGGCATTATTAATAAACCTTTTCCCACATTCTGGACATTCATAGTGTTTCTCTCCTGTGTGAGTCCTCTGGTGTTTCACAAGGTTGGAATTCTGACGGAAACTTTTCCCACAATCTGCACACTCATACAGTTTGTTCTCTGTGTGAGTCCTCTGGTGTCTCACCAGGTCGGAATTATTACTGAAACATTTCCCACATTCTGAACATTCATACGGTTTTTCTCCTGTGTGAATCCTCTGGTGTCTTATCAGACTGGATATATGATTGAAACTTTCCCCACATTCTGGACACATATACGGTTTCTCTCCTGTGTGAGTCCTCTGGTGTGTCACCAGGATGGAATTCTTACTGAAACATTTCCCACATTCTGCACACGCATACAGTTTGTCCTCTTTGTGTGTCCTCTGGTGTGTCACCAGATTGGAATTCTGGCTGAAACTTTTCCCACATTCTGGACACACATACGGTTTCTCTCCTGTGTGAGTCCTCTGGTGTGTCACCAGGTTGGAATTGTGGCTGAAACTTTTCCCACATTCTGGACACACATACGGTTTCTCTCCTGTGTGAGTCCTCTGGTGTCTCACCAGGTTGGAAGTATTACTGAAACATTTCCCACATTCTGAACATTCATACGGTTTCTCTTCTGTGTGAGTCCTCTGGTGTTTCACAAGGCTGGAATTATGACTGAAACTTTTCTTACACTCTGGACGTTGATATAATTTGTCCTGGAAATGAATCCTTTGGTGTCTCATTAGGCCGGAATTCTGGACACACATGTGGTTTGTCCTCTGTGTGAGTCCTCTGATATGTTACCGGGTGGGAATTCCTACTGAAACATTTCCCACAGTCAGGAGATGCAAAGGATGTCTCTCCCATATGAGTCTTCTGGTGTATTACTAGGGTGGAATTGTGACTGAAAAGATGCGAAAAAAAGAAAAAAGTATACATTACATTAAGCGAACATGCCACAGTAAAGAATAACCTCTTGCATTAGTTATGATTTATTTGACACATTTGTATCCAATTTCAAATATCCATTCAGTCATGAAATTACCTTTTCCACTTTGGTGATTCACAAATTCTTAGCAGCAGAAAGGCTTATCATTAAATACAGTATATCTGGAAATGCTGGGGATAGATTGTACAGTTGTAAATATATGCACAGAGAGAAATGCAAACACACACAACTATAACTATGTACGTGGAAAATCCATGTGTTTTTAGCCTGAAAATTATCCCAAAATGGTTACAGTCGAACCTTCTGAGCTAACTTTAGAGGTTTGGGTTTTTACCTGATGAAATGATACTTAAACCCTCTACAAGATTTGATGTACTAATTTTGCCCACTTACTGAGTGCAATTCGGACTGGCATCTGTGTCAGTAAGTAGTCCAATCATTAAACATGATATCATATCAAAATGCCAACTTTTTTCTGCTCCTCTGCATTTATTATGCTAATCCGTGTGAGTTATTAAAGGCAATTTTACATGACTGTGACTACTTCCTGCTGACATCTCCACTGATTTTGCTTGTCAAAAATTAGGCGGGAAGGTCACAAATGAGGACCTTGATTCTGAGATAATGCAACCATTGTAAATCTGAATTGCAATTGCTGCAACTCCTTTTCCTGCACTTTCACAACCACTCTGGTGACATCCTAATTCAAGTAGTCTTCACTTACTGACTGCAATTGGGACTGGCATATGTGTCAGTAAGGAGCCCAATCCTTAAGCATGGTGTCATATGACAATGCCAACTTACATACCATGCTTGTTGGTTTTACCGAAAGGGAATGCCATGAAAGCAAAGGTGGAAAGACACAGAGAAATTCTGTGCCTTAAACCGACAGAATTTGGAGAAAAACTGAAAATTGGAAAGGGAAGATGGTAATGGAATAACTAGAGCAGCGGTTCTCAACCTGGGGGTCGTGACCCCTTTGGGGGTCGAACGGCCATTTCACAGGGGTCGCCAAAGCCCTCTCTCGCCTCCCCCACACCTTCACTCACCCTCACTCTCTGCTCTGTTGGATCGCCGGCCATTTGTTTACCCCGCCCACTCCCAATCTATTGCTGCCTCCGATGGCTAGAGGAAAAAAAACTGTTTAAATTCTTGCCGCGGGGCTTCAAAAGGCCGCCCTATAGCCAGTGGTGCAGCCAAACCATTTGTTAAATTGCTAGCTTGCCCCGCCCCTCCGCACCACTATTTCTGGCCAATAAATAGTGGTCGGCGAGGGGCGGGGGAGCCAGCAATTTAACAAATGGTTCGGTGTTTTTTTGTAATTTTATTGGCCCGTGGAGCTTCAGCATAGGTTAATTAGCCCTTGATTAGATTGGCTCCCGACCCCCATCTGATTTGCTCTCAGCTGTTTTGCTCAGGGCTGTGCTGCTTGCTTGGAAAGAGTTCAGATTTTTTTCCCCCTATCTATGCTGAAAAACGAAACTGAAACTACTTTGCTGTTGCTGCAACTTGGAAAATTAGGCAGGCAGATTTCTTTTCTTTTTCCCCACCAAAAAAAGTAGGTGCAAACAACAGGAAATTTAGGGAAAAAGAGGAAATTTTAAAACACAATTAAAAAAAGCTCTATTTAACGAGGGAATTGTAATAATTGAGATACTATTAATTGTATATTGTGTTGAAAGCAGAAATGGTTAAGTTGTGGTTTGGAGGAATATATGGGGGAAATTATTTGGTTTATTATTATTGGTAAATATAATTAATTGATTTGTAAGAAATTGGATTGCATGGAAATAATTGGAATATTCATGTTCATATTGATTAATATACAGAAAAGGTAGTTATATAACTAATTGATTTATATTAAAATGTTGAATTTATATTAAACAACTGTAATATTACATAATTAACCAATGTGAGGCTGGATATAAAAATAGATGACAATGGGAAGGGGTATAATATAGAATAGAAGGGAAAAATTGAATTTGATTAAGATTAAAGATGAGGATGAAGGGTAATGTTGGTTTTTTACAAAAATAGATGAGGAATAAATATGGCAAAAAGGAAATATAGAAATTGTAAATTTAATTGAAATGACTAAACACTGTTTAAATGTATGAACCGGCCAAATACTCTGTTCAAAGAAAATACATTATATGTTTGTATGTGTGTTTCTAATTATTGTTATTGATTCATATTTGTTCTCTTTTATTCTTTAAAGTTTAACAATTCATTCTTTATCTTAATATCTTTATATTTGTTTGGGGTTGGCTTTCTTCCCTTTCATCTTTTTTATTGTACAGCAATCTTTCTCCTGAAACCTACCCCCTCTCTCTTTTCTTTCCTTCTTCCTTTCTCTTCCTCACCCTCTTCTTCTCCTCCCTACTTCCTCTTCCTTTCTCCTTCTCCTCCTCTCTTCCTCCCTCTCTTACCCTAACTCCTACTCTAATTTCCCTTCCCTTCCTTCATCTCTCTCTATTGCTGTATCCTTTTATGCATATGGACTACTCAGAGGGCTGAAAAAATTATTTCTGACTGGTCCTCGCACTTTTGACCAGTCCTCGAACTTATGACTGTCCTCACATTTTACGTTTTTGCCCTATCTTGTCACCATGGTGAAGAGAAGCAGTTGTGAAATGAGTGACACATTGTTGAGAATGCTACAATGGGCATAAATGATGACCAGTCATAAGTGCGAAGACCGGTCAAAAGTGCGAGGACCTGTCAGAAATCACTTTTTTCAGCTCTCTGGGTAGTCCTTTTGTGCATATGGACTACTCAGAGGGCTGAAAAAGTTATTTTTGACTGGTCCTCACACTTTTGACCAGTCCTCGAACTTACGACTGTCCTCACATTTTACGTTTTTGCCCTATCTTGTCACCATGGTGAAGAGAAGCAGTTGTGAAATGAGTGACACATTGTTAAGAATGCTACAATGGGCATAAATGATGACCAGTCATAAGTGCGAAGACCGGTCAAAAGTGCGAGGACCTGTCAGAAATCACTTTTTTCAGCACTCTGAGTAGTCCCTATACACATAGCCGTGGCCACCCGGTCACATGACCAGCTAGCCATGCCCACCCAGTCACATGACCTCCGAGCCATGCCCACAAAATAAGCCACGCCTACAGAACCGGTAGTAAAAAAATTTAGAGTCCACCCCTGGTTGGGGGTCACCACAACATGAGGAACTGTATTAAAGGGTCGCGGCATTAGGAAGGTTGAGAACCATTGAACTAGAGGAAGCAGAAATGGATTAACAGAATATAAAGAAAAACTCTCCACAGGGCATTTTATTCCAACAACAGAAGCCTCTTTGGAGCTCAACCAACCTGCCTCTTGTGCACACCAGTCTCTCTTCCCCAAAATGCTCTGCAGGCATTTTGGCCAAGACATCCCAGGCCTCTCACTTAACCTGAAATGTTCTTATCTTTCTAAATTCAGTGCATTCAGAAAGTATTCAGACTCCCTTTACTTTTGTCAATTTTGTTGACAAAAGCTTGATTCTACAGCTGTTGAACTTCATTTTTCCCCTCCTTAATCTACACAAAGTACCCCGTAATGACAAAGTAAAAATGTCTGTAAATTTAGTAAAAGAAAAAAACTGAAATATCACATTGGGATAAGTATTCAGACCCTTTGCAACAGCACTTGAAATTTAGCTCCGGTGCCTCCCATTTCCCTTGATTGTGCTGACATGTTTCTATACCTTGATTGGAGTCTACCTGTGGTAAATTAAACTGATTGGACATGATTTGGAAAGGCACACGCTCTCCATAGAAGGCCTCTCAGCTGTAGCAGAACAATAGCCATGAGGCCAAAGGAACTGCCTGCAGAGTTCAGAGACAGGATTCTTGCAAGGCACAGATCTGGGGAAGGCTACCATAAAATTTCTGCTGCACCAAAGGTTCCTAAGGGCACAGTGGCCTCCATAATTCTCAAATGGAGAAGAAAGTTTGGCACAACCAGGACTCTTCCAAGAGCTGGTCGTCCGGTCAAACTGAGCAATTGGGGTAGAAGGGCCTTAGTAAGAGAGGGGACCAAGAATCCGATGGTTCCTCTGACTGAGCTTCAGAGATCCTGTGTGGAGATGGGGCAGAGTTGAGTGGAGCAAAGCTGAATGGAGCAAAGTACAGGGATATCCTCAATGAAAACCTGTTCCACAGCGCTCAGGACCTCACACTGAGCCGAAGGTTCACTTCTCAACATGACAAGGGACACAGCCAGGACAACATAGGAGTGGCTTAGGGACAACTCTAAATGTCCTAGAGGGGCCCAGCCACAGCTCTGACTTGAACCCTATTGAATACTGAATAAATGGCTCTCCATCAATGGTTGCCATCCAACCTGACTGAGCTTGAGAGGACTTGCAAGGAAGAATGGCAGAAAAACCCCAATCCAGGTGTGCATTATCGCCTCATACCCAAAAAGATTTGAGGCTGTAATCGCTGCCACTTCTAAAATTCTGTTTTCACTTTGTTATTATTGATGTAGATGAGAAATGAGAAAAAATGTCAATGAGATATTTCAGGTTGTTTTGTTTTAATAGATTTACAGGCATTTCTAAAATTCTATTTTCACTTTGTCATTATTGAGGTAGATGAATGAGAAAAAATGAATTTCAACAAGTGCAAAATAACAAGGTTGACAGAAGCGAAAGGGGTCTGAATGCTGTCCGAATGCACTGAACGTGGACAGAAATAAACTCCTAAGAACTTATTCATGTAAACAATTATGTGTATTTAGAGTCTGCAAAAGGACTCAGGAGGGAATTCGCTCAAATGTTTTAATCTGTTTTTTAAAAGGTGGGGACACTTGAGAGAGGAAATGGTGACAAAATCCCTTTTGCCCATGAAACTCCTCGCTTGCCAGGAAAACGACATGTCAATAAAACCACAAGGTTTTATATTTCATATATATATATATATATAATATATATAATATAATATAAAATATATATAAAGATTTCTTAAAATCTCCCAGCAGAAAATTACAGGCAGCAACTTTAAATCCTGGAGAAAAAGGATAATAAAAACATTTGGGGGAGAGAAAGAACCTGCAGCAGGATCCCTCATGTTTCATTCTTGTCCCTTCGCTGCTTCCAGGCCCTGGAGGAACCCAAAAGGCTTCTCCTCCGACCTTCCCTCCACTCACCTCCCAGGAGCCGCTTCCACCCTCCGAGCAGCACAAGAGGCTCCGCCGACTCCATCCTCCTCCCGTGGGTGACCTGGAAGAGGAACTTCCTCTCTCCTCCTCTTCCTCCTCTCTAGCAATCCAGTACTCTATCGTTCCCATTCGTTCCAGCTCGGCCTCTCTCCCTCCGGTGTAATGTCAATACTAGCGATGCCGCTGCTTTTCTCTTATTCTCTGCTTTCTAAGGCGCGAGTGTTGCTTCTTTTTAGAGCGCCATCTAGCGTCATAAGGTTGAAAGTTTGGAAGAAGCTTTCCTTGATTCCGTCCTTCCTTCGGTGCCATCAAGTCTTATTCGACTCCCACCGAGCACAGGAATAGCTTTCATCCATGACTATCTATGCTGTACCTTTTCTTTCAGGTCTCCCAAGAGGGCGGACTCATTTTCCCTCTTGCTCCAACTAAACCAAAGAAAGCGTCCAAGGAGGGGAATGACTACAATATCCAACCTGAAAGTGCACCTCCCTTGGGGGCTGGTGAAGATTGTTCCAGCCAATTTTACATCTGGGGGCGTGCAGGATAAGTCTTGGAAAGCTGCCTTGGCAAATGGGTGAAGCTGTAACAGTGAAGCTGTTGAATGGAAAGCTCTTGAGTCAAGCCCTTCTGTCCTTTGGGGTCTGGTAGGGATGCCCTCATTGTCACTCCAACTCAGCCAGGACCTTCTTTTGCAGGAACTGAACCAAGGAAATCATCCGTGGAGACAACACAATGTGCCATCAGGCAGAGACTGTTACAAGGATTCATGGATCAGGCCCAACAACAAGACATGAGTCAGTAGATTGATTATATCTCCTTTATTTGCAGGTTCATCTTATCATCACTGGTTACATCTGGATCTGCACAGTGTGGAGGAGTGTGCCCACCTTTTATATCTGTAGGCGGGGACTCAGGTAAGGAGGGGTCTGTGGGTGGAGCTGGCCAGGTGGGTGTTTGGGTTAACCCTTGCACTACTGTACTATAGCTGATCCCTGGCATGGGTAAGGCATTTACACTTGACAAATCCCCCTCTAAATGCCTGACCTGTGGCTGTAGGCCTGATTGACTGGTTGGTATTCTGAGGCGAATATTGAGTTTGGATACTAAGTGTGAGTGCTGTTTGCCCTGTAGTGGTTTTGTGAGTATGTCTGCGGTCTGCTCTTCCGTGTCACAGTGTATGGCCTTTATGAACCCGATTCTGGAAAGCTGTCTCACGTGTTTGTACTTTATGTCTATGTGCCTTGATCTTTGTCCTACAGCGTCGGCCATGGATATTTCTATGGCGGCCTTGTTGTCCTCGTAGATGTTTATTGGGTAAGTTGGTTCTCTCCACACACTGGCGAGTAGGTCGTCGAACCAGATAAGATTGTTGGCGGCTTTGGAGAGGCGTATGTATTCTGCCTCAGTGGTTGAAGTTGCTACCAAGATTTGTTTACCTGTGTACCAATGCACTGGGCTGTTGTTTAAGTAGAATATGTATCCAGATGTGCTTTTCCGGCCTTTGGCATCCCCGGCCCAGTCAGCATCAGCGTAGCAGGAGAGAACGGGTTCGTCGGATGTTTCTGGTTCTAGGGTTAGGCACGCGTTGGCACTTTGTTTTAGGTACCTCAGCACCCTTTTCACCGCGTCCCAGTGGTATGTGGTGGGTTTGCCCACGTGCCTGGACAATCAATTAACTGATAGAGCAATGTCCGGCCTTGTCCAGTTAGCGATATACAGAAGTGAGCCTATGACTGACCTGTACAGCATGTTGTCTTCAAATTCGGGTGATTCATCATGCATGTTTTTTAGGAAGTCCGGCTGCATGGGTGAATCATACCCCTTGGCGTCTGCCATGTTGCATTTGTGGAATAACTCTTCTATTTTTTCTTTTTGGGACAGCTGGAAACCCTTGGGGGTTTCGTTGACCTGCACGCCTAGGTACCGGTTTATTCTTCCAAGGTATTTTAGGGTGAAATGCTCACTTAGTCTGCTGGCGAAGGTGTTGCAGTTCCCTTCGTGCTTGCTGATGTAGAGTATGTCGTCCACGTAAACTAGGATGTATTCTGGCGAGTCCCCCTCTCTCCTGGTGAAGAAGCAGTTGTCAGCTACGGTCGCTGTGAATCCCATTGACTTCAGGACCTCAACCAGGCATTCGTACCAGCGTTTGCCTGACTGTTTTAGCCCGTACAGGCTTTTGTGGAGTAACCAGGTGTCTCCCTTGTTGGTCTCTCTACTGTGTGGCGCTCTGACGTATATTTCCTTGTCTAGGTTGGCGTGCAGGTAAGCGGTCTGCACATCGAACTGGTGTACCTCCAGTCCTAGCAGGGAAGCGATGACTAGAGCACTTTTGACGCTCTCTGTCCTCACGGTGGGCGAGTAGGTGTCAGTGAAGTCCTCTGGAAACCTTTGAGCAAACCCCTGGGCAACTAGTCTGGCTTTGTATAGGTTTTGGCCACCCTCTAGGTTCTTGACCTTGAAGATCCACCGGGTGCCTATCGCGTTTTTGCCCTCTGGGACCTTGGCTGGGGTGTAGACCTCTAGCTTTCTCAAACTGTCCAGTTCTTTGGCCATGGCTAACTCCCACTTTGTCCTCTCCTCCTGGGGCAGTCTCAATACCTCTTCGTATGAGTTTGGTGTAACGTGGTTCGTGTGGACGTGCATCACGTAATCATTTAGTCTCCTTGGCAATTGATTTCTGGTTGACCTGACCGGTCTGTCTACCGCCTGTTCAGTGTCATGTAAGTATCTGGCCTCTCTTTGTGTCAGTGAGTCTACATTTATCTTGGGGTGATTCTCTTTCCATTCCTCAATCTTGATGCCTTGGAGGTTGGGTTTGGGTCTGCTCCCTTCCTGCCTACCCACTGTCTCGTTTTCGTTTTGCGCTTGCTCGCCTGGCCTATCCTCTCGCTTGGTGGGTACCTCGTTTAAGTGTATCCTGGACCAGTTGGCTTGCTCATGGAATGCCGCTGTCCTAGATACCACAAACCTGTTGTTACTGTCCACAAACCTGAAGCCCTTGGTTCCTGGCTCGTATCCCATAAACCTTAGTCTCCTGGATACCTTATCCCCTTTCTTGCGCAGCTGTTTGGGTATGTGGACATCAGCAGTTACGCCGAATACATGTAAGTGTGCTGTCTGTGGCCTTTTGTTGTACATGAGCTCGTATGGTGTTTTGTCTATCACGCTGGACCATGTTCTGTTAAGTGTGTAGTTGGAGTAAACCAAAGCTTCAGACCAGAAGTGTTGGCCAATGCCCGCGTCCTCTAAGGCGCACCTGACCATTGTCTGCAGTGTGGAGTTTCGTCGTTCTGCGACCCCGTTCTGAAAGGCGGAGAACGGGGACAACGTAAAGTGGAGCACGCCTTTGGATCTGAGCCAATGGGAGAAGTCCTTTGATAGAAACTCAGATCCTCTGTCGGTCATGATTTGTTTGATCTGGGTGTTGTTTTGGGTCTCTACTCTTTTGTAGAACTCTTTAAATTTTTGGAAGGCCTCATCCTTTTTTCTTAAGGTATAGACGAAGCCATATCGACTATAGTCATCCACAATGGTGAGGAAGTATCTTTTCTTATACTTTATGGATGGCCTTAGGGGCCCTACCAGATCCATGTGGACTAAGTTGAATATCTGTTTGGCGGCATGTGAGGACTTCTTGGGTCTGGGTTTTACCTTTAACTTAGAACATTTGCACACCGAGCACTCGAGGTAGTTTTCACAATTCTTTATTTTGATACCTTCGGTACAGTTGGCCATTTTCTGGACCACGGGGAAACTGGCGTGCCCTAGCTTCCAGTGTAGTAGATGGGCACAGTCGTCATGCATGGGTTTGCCTATCGAGGGCCCTCTCTGGGTGTGTCTGCTGTGTTGTGTCTCATGCGTCGTGTTATCCTCGTTATCTATCTCTCCCTCATCTACCTGTTCTCCCTCAGTTCTACCCTGGTTAATGTCCTCCGTGTTCTCTGAGCTGGTGTATACGCTATGAGTGCCACCCTCATAGAACGTTATATATGGTAACCCTTGGCTGACGGTCACTCTCCCTATATGCTTTCCATCCTTGCTAACTTGAACATTTCCTTCTGTAAAGGTCACCTTAACCCCTGATTCTTTGCTAAGCTTTACTGCGGCTAATATGTTGTGGGGTATCTCCGGGACCAGCAGTACCCCCTCTATTTCCCCTACGCCTGGCAATGTAACTGTCCCTTTGCCTGTTACCCTAACCTGGTTTTGGTCTGCAACCTTAATTGAAAAATCCTCCCTTTTGAATGATGAGAGCAGTTTCTGGTTGCAGGTTGTGTGGTTGGAGGCCCCCGAGTCCAGGAGCCATGAGCTAGCGTCTCTACCTTGATGCGTTGTGTGGGTGCGCTCTCCTATCCCGTACAAGGATCCCGTTCTGCTGTCGCGTGAGCTATCTCTGTTCCCCCTCCTGTCTCTGGGGTTGGGTGGGTCCCTGCGTCTGTATCTTTCCTCAGAGGTGTGTCTTTCTGTTTGCCTGAACCTATGTTCTGGCCTGCCTCTCTCCCTGTAGTTCTTGGGGCAGTCTCTCTTGAGGTGTCCCCTTGACCTGCAGATATAACACTCTGATATGTTGTGCTGTTTCTCTTGGAAGGCTACTCTCTTCTCGCTCTTATGTTCTCTGGAAGGGCCAGAGCGGCTCCTTTCCAGATTGTCTTCTGTGATCAGCTTGTTGGACAGCTTCTCTACGGATAGCAGGCCTAGACTAACGGTGTCTAAGTGTGTTAAGAAGCTGTCCCATGAGTGATCTAAAGAGTTAATTATTACACTCTTCATGATCTGGTCTGATATGACTTCCCCCCTAAGGTGTAGCTGTGCCCTGGTAGCGCTTAAGGACACTAGGTGCTCACTCATGGGGGTCCCTGGTTTGAGTCTGGCAGAAAAGAAATCTTTGGAAATCTGGGTGGTGGTGGTGGACACACTCTCACTGTAAAATAACCCAAACATTTTTTGTATGATTTCTGATACTGTGAGGTTATGACCAATACAGTGATAAATCGTGGGGGATATGCTAGCAATTAAAAGATAGAATGCCCTATGGTGCATGCAATCCAACTCTAAAGTCCATGGTCTCTCTGGGGGGTCATTAATAAAATGTGACATATTTTCTTTTAGGAACACCACCTGAAGCTGCTGTGACCACTCTAGGATATTGCCCCCATCCATCCTCAACTTGGGAAAGTCACTTGGTAAGTTCCCAGCACTATTTGTAAAGTTACTTACTGCAGGCTGCTGTCCATGGTTCCTTATATGCCTATAGCAGCAATACGGCATGGGAACGCTTGCCGGCAGTTTAAAAGTCCCGCTTTGTAATTTTTTTCTTTTTTCTTCTTCTAGGCGGAAGAGCGCATGCGCGAGGTCCATTTCAGCTCCGCGGTTGTCGTGGAAGGACCTGTCCGTCGCGGCTCCGATGTAGAGGCCTCTCTCGGTCGGGTAGGCCTCGGCTTCGGTTTTGGGGGTCCAGGCGTGCTCCGGGAGGTGTTGTCCTGCAGCTGCTTCTCCGGGATGGAGATCCGGGCGGCGTCGAGGCTCCGGCGACGGCTGTAAGTAGCTGCCCCAGTCCCTGCATTCCGGGGTGCGCGGCTTGGACAATCAGAGGCGCGGTGTCCCTGGGGTGCGTAGGTGGGCTGGCGAGCTGTCATGGGCATCGATGGCTCTCGGGTGGGCGCTTCGCTGCCCCTCTCCGCGTTTCCCCTTTTGTTTCGGCCTCTCTGGTCTCTCCTTTGTAATTTTGAGGCCTGGGCCGAAGGCGGCGGCAAGGGTCTTCATGGCTCTGTCTACTTGCCGCTCGGTCGGGGTGTAGCCGGGGTCAGAGTCAGACTCGGTCCCCTCTCCCCGGTCACTTTCATCCCCGCTCATGGTCCGGCATTTTTCGTGTGCCAGCCATTTTGAATTCTGGCTGCTGATTGGGTGGAGGTCGGCCATCTTGTCCGACCACATGGACAAAGATGGCTGCCGTTTCAAAATTTGAGCGGGGCTTCGGGGCTCGGTGACTGTTGGAGGGGCCCTTTTGGGCGATCCACTCACCGAGTCCAGCTCCTCAAGTTCGGAATCGGAGTCTTCTTTGCTCCTTGCCACCTCGCGGTGTATTATGAAGCTCCGCAGGTCGGCGAGGAGGTTCTTGTCGCCGGCTCGCTCCTTCAGCAATCGCAGGACATCGAGTCGCAGCCTTTCTTCCTCCTGGTCGTTGTGGTCAGTCCTTTTTCCTTTCTTGATCTCCCCCTTTTCTTCCGTCGCGGTGGCTTTGGGGTCAGTTGAGGTTCCTACCTTCCCTGGCGAGTCCGATGGGTTGCTTTCCCGTTGCTTCGGAGGCGTCGCCATTTCGTAGGTAGGGTTGGATCCTCGTTGTGTGGTCTGGGATTATTGGGCCTTACCAACCATTCTCTGCTACCAATTTGTTACAAGGATTCATGGATCAGGCCCAACAACAAGACATGAGTCAGTAGATTGATTATATCTCCTTTATTTGCAGGTTCATCTTATCATCACTGGTTACATCTGGATCTGCACAGTGTGGAGGAGTGTGCCCACCTTTTATATCTGTAGGCGGGGACTCAGGTAAGGAGGGGTCTGTGGGTGGAGCTGGCCAGGTGGGTGTTTGGGTTAACCCTTGCACTACTGTACTATAGCTGATCCCTGGCATGGGTAAGGCATTTATACTTGACAGAGACAATGTGCCATCAGGCAGAGACAAAGTGCACCTCCCTTGAGGATCCGTGAAGACTATTCCATCCAGCTCTTTCTCTTGGGGTGCAGGATAACTCTCCAAAACTATATTTGCAACTGAAGGAAGCTTGAAGAGTGATGCTTTCCCCTACTTAGCTTCACAAGATTAGGCAGGTGCTGCATCATAAAAGTTGATAACGGTCTTGTTTGTAGGTAAAACCTTAAACAATTGCCACGGGGTGGTTACATCTGGCCAGCAGGTCTGACATCCCTGCTCTAGAAGTTGTGGGTGCTCCATCAGTGGAGGTTTTTAAGGAGATTGGACAGCCAATTGTCTGGAACGGTATAAGGCAGGAGTGTCAAACTCGATTTCATTGATGGCCGCACCAGGGTTGTATTTGATCTCGCTGGGGGCAGAGTGGACGTGGCGTAGGTGGGCAAGCACAATGTCACTCGTGTCAGGGGCGCCTGTGGTGGCCAAGCGCTCTGCCAGAGAAAATGGGCTCCTGAGCTCTGTTTTCAGCTACGATGGCCTCCTACAACTCTCTGCCAACAAAAACAGCTTTAGGGAGGACCCACGGGTGACCCTCGCAAGGTCTGTTTTCATTGGCAGAGGCCCTGAGGGCCCGTCCGCTGTTTCGAGGGCAGCCCTGTGGGCCAGATCTAAGCACCCCATCGGCCTAATCCAACCCCTGGGCCTTGAGTTTGATACCCCTGCTTTAAAGGCATGTTTTCCATATAAAATAATGCTTAAACAATGGGAGAATGTGTGGACAAAAGATCTAAAATTCAGATTAAAATAAAATGATATGGTAGTGAGATGATAGAAGTGTTCCAATATTTGAGAGGCTACCACAAAGAAAAAGGAGTTTGACCTATGTTCCAAAGCAGCAGAAGGCGAGACAAGAAACAATAGATGGGAACTAATTGAGGAGGAAAGCAAGCTAAAGCTAAGGAAAAGTTTCCTGATAGTGGGAACAATTAATCAGTGGAATGGCTTCCCTTCAGTAGCTCAGGGTGCTCCATCAATGGAGGCTTTTAAGAAGAGACTGGACTGGACAGTCATTTTTTGAAATCGTATGGGACAGGTTTCTGCAACCTTAAACACTCAAAGGGCCACTTGAACAGGGGTGAAATGTTTGCTACCAGTTCTGTGGACGTGGCTTGGTGGTCATGTGACCGGGTGGGTGTGGCCAACTTGACATCACTCACTATTAGAACCAGGAGCTGTACATTTTAAAGCACATTTTGCCCCTTCTGAAGCCCCCAACGCTTTGAGTTTCCCTCCGCTACCCAAGCGAACATTGGAGCATTCTCTTGCCCCACTCTCCATCCCGGAGTGCCGTGCATTCCCCTCCCCCACCAATCATCTGTACAAACCAGTGATGAAATCCAAAAATTCCTTCCTCTTCCTTCTTCCCTTTCTCTTCCTCTCTTTCTTTCTTTCTCTCTCTCTTCCTCCCTCCCTCTCCCCCACTCCCCACCCCCATGGAATAACTAAGGAAATTCAGCCACATTCTTTCTGTCTCTGGAAAGATACCAAAATAAACCATGCATTGCAAAAGGAGTGACTGTTAGGCTGTTAGAGCGCAGTGCTATGAGGTTGCCTCGAGGGGAGCAGATGGAGCTGAATCTCTCTCTCTCTCTCTCTCTCTCTCTCTCTCTCGCTTCCCGACTGCAGCAGGAAACAGTAGGCAGCCCTGTCTCTCATCACTCTCATCCTTCTCTTTTTCCCTCTCTTTCTCCCTCTCTTGTTTGTGTGTGTGTGTGTGTGCGCGCATGTGTTCCCCCTTGAACCATTTCCAAAAAAAAAGGGCGAGGGTTGGGTTTGTTTGGGGGTTTTTCGCTGATCTTGTTCTTTCTTCTTTGGGTGCCTTTTACCGTATGATTTAAATCAAGAGTCATTTCAGGTTCCCAGATAAATGAAGCTCTTTCGTCCCCCTGCTGTGGTTCCCTGTTGGCTGGCTGCCCCCACTCACTCCTCACCTGTCCTGAGAAGAGAAGGGCGACGGTGGCAGATGGAGACTCACTCTGTATTCCAGAGTGGAAACGAAGCGCCCCTCTACTTGCCTCTTTTTCCAGCCCTTGTTAGGAGATGCGCAAACCTTCTCCACACCTGGACACTGGCTGGCCTGCCCGGCTGCAGCCAATGCTCCGCGTCGTAATGGACCCCGTCTCCTCCATTGTGCAGCATGCTAGGTTTAAGTGCAAAAGCTGTAAGCAGCCATGGAGGCGGCGAGAGGAATATGGGGACTTTCTCTGCCCGGAGACACTGGCTGGGGTGCATCTCCCCAGAGGAGCAATTCATCCTAGTGACTAGTCTCTCCAAGGTATCCATGGAGAGATCATGGGTTGCCTGCAATTCCTTTGGGGCTCAGCACCTCCTGCCTGGGACCCTCTGATCAGCTGATCTGCAGGGAAGAATGTGGGGCAGGGAAGGCAACAGATGGACTGCACAAAACAGAGGGGCAAAGAATGGCGGCTGGGGATATCCAGGAGAAAAGCTCCTTGATGTAGATGAGTAACGGGAAAGGAACTCTAGAGGAGGATCCCTCCCCAAGAATTCCTCTCTCCAGGGAGGGGCTGTCTCTGTGGATGAGCCAAGGAAAGTGCCCTCTGTCAAGCACCAGGGAAATTGGAAGATCCAGACTGTTCAAATGGGTATAAAGGTTTATTGCAAGCTTGAGACCTCTGCAAGAATCTGAACAACGATCAAAGCAATTTGTAAGTATGAGACTTCCAGTTGACATTGTGGGGATATCAGACACAGGGAATGAGTCTCCACGTTCCCTGTGCTGAATTCTCTCTGTTTGTGGCCTCCAAAAGGAGCCAAAGCCGGTGAAGCAAAGAAGGGCCCCCTGTTAGGTTGTGAGATAAAAAGAAGAAAAGGGAAAAAATTAGCAAAGATTCTTAATGTGGATTACAAACAAAATGGATACTTTTTCAGGCTGCTGATTGGAATTGTGGATTGTAGAGAGACATCTTTAGAAGAAATAAGATCATTTCAATGCTGAACTTTTGTTTTGGAAAAACCTTGAATCCGGATAGTGATAACAGCCGTGAGAACTCCTGAGGAGGGTTTGTCTGTCTGTAAGACTTGACTTTGATGATAAAAAAAAAGAACTACAACACAACTTTAAATTGGAATAATACTAACCGAGAAAGAATAAAATGGCGCAGGAATTTATGGAAATGATGAAAATGATGCATCTATCACTGAAAACGGAAGTGAGGGAAATAATTACAATGTTGCATGGAAAACCGTACCCGATGATTCAAAAATTGTGTTAGAACACATTCAAGTTGACAAGAAAATAACGAAGAAGCAAGAAATAGAAATTGAAAATAAAAAGGAAGACAAAGACGAGACTGACTACGAAAAATTAAATGATCATGTGGGTAGTAAAAATAAAAAGGAGAAAGTTAAAGAGTACATTGGGATTAACAATGGAAAAAAAACAAAGGGTGGAAAGAGACAAAGAGAGAAGAAAGGGTGGAACAGAAAGAATATAAAAAATTTAAAAGATTACAATGGGATTAACAGTGGGAAAACAAGGAGGAGGGAAAAGGGATGGAAAACTATGGGAAATACAGGGCAAAAAAGAATTGTCCAGGATTTTAAAATACTGTACAAAAAGATTATACCGGGACTAACAGTGCAGAAATAAGAAAAAGGGAAAAGAGATGGAAACCAGGGAAATACAGGGCAAAACAGGAGGGTTCAGGATTTTAAAGCACAAAAAAAAGAAAGAAAGGGATAGAAAAATAAAAAAAAAATAAAAAGGGAGAAAGAAATGAAGAGATATATGCTGTATACACTTAGAATTGAAATATGAATTGAAGTAAGATTTGTTAGAAAAAGATGAGATTGTGATATTAATTAAGTAATATAAAATAAGGGAAAATTATATGGATATATGAATGAATTGAAATACGTTTTAGAATATGAATTAGTTTAAATAAATGAGATTTTAAATTTCACTGTTGGAACTAACAGCTGGAATATTTTTAAACTTACGGAAAACTCGAACAACTGGAATATCATTAACTGCATATTTGGAATCTGTGCCGGTCCAGACAGCCACAAGCAGGGTGGGGCTGGCACCTCCCATTTTACACTACGAGAAGGAACGTATCACGGTAAGCCAACGTCCCTTCTCCATAGTGTAGAAATGGGAGGTGCCAGTCTGGGATATACCAAAGACTGACCAGCCCTAAGGGAGGGAGCTGTCCTGGGCCGACGACCCCGGATCTTCATGAACCCGCTGCAGTACCCTTCTCCCAAAGGCCGCCTCCGCCGAAGCGAAAGAGTCAATTCTATAGTGACGGATGAAGGGAGTGGGAGAAGTCCATGTGGCCGCCCTACAAATGTCTTCCACTGACGCCTGAGTAGACCAGGCCGCAGTTGTGGCAGCACTGCGGGTGGAGTGGGCCGTTATCCCAGAAGGCACCGGGAGAGCCTGAAGCTCATATGCAGATGAGATGCACGTCCTAAGCCAGCGTCCCACCGTGGAAGAGGTCACCCTGTGGCCAAGAGTCGACGGCTGAAAAGAGACAAAGAGAGCCTCCGTCTTTCGGAAAGAAGAGGTTCTAAAAATGTAAATACGAAGGGCCCTCTTCACATCCAAGGTGTGCCAGCTCTGCTCCAAGGCGTGCCGAGGCCGAGGACAGAAGTCTGGCAGGATCAACTCCTGCGCTCGGTGGAACAAGGAGTTGACCTTAGGAAGGAAGGCAGGGTCCAGCCGTAGAACCACCCTGTTGGAATGAAAAATACAGAGGTCTTTCCGCACCGATAGAGCCGCCAACTCTGAGATCCGTCGGGCAGACGTGACGGCCACAAGGAAAGCAACCTTACACGATAGGAGACGGAGACTAGCCTCCCTCAACGGTTCGAAGGGCGCCTTAGTCAAAGCTTGCAGAACCTTAGTGAGATCCCAAGTGGGATAACGGTGAAGAGGCGGCGGTCTTAAATTAGTTGCCCCACGCAGAAAGATCTTCACCCTCGGATGGTTAGCAAGGGAGCCCCACCTCCCAAATGTCAAGACAGTGCCTAGCGCAGCCACCTGTCGCCGTAGAGTGTTAGTGGAAAGTCCCATGTCCAACCCGTCCTGTAGGAACTCCAGCACCTCCACCACTGATGCTGAGGTCGGGCTCAACTGTCTGGAGACACACCACCCGGCAAACCTGTTCCATGTTGCCTCATATATTCTTGTGGTGGAGGGTCGCCTGGCCGCCTGCATAGTCCTGATGACCCTGGCCGGAAAGTTCTCCCGCCTCAAGAGGCCCCGCTCAACCTCCAAGCGGCTAACTGCAGTCTCTGCGGGTCCGGATGCTGAACCGGGCCCTGGCTGAGCGCGACTCTGTCTGGGGGAACCCGCCAGGGAGTGGCGACCGACAGGTCGACCAGGTCGGCGAACCAAGGGCGTCTGGGCCAATAGGGAGCCACTAAAACCAGTTCCGCCCTCTCCAGTATCAACTTCCGAATGACGGCCGGGATTAGGGGTAGGGGAGGGAAAGCGTAAAGGAGGCCCCTGGGCCATGGGGTCCGCAGAGCGTCCACCCCCGCCGCTCCTGGGGCAGGAAACCGGGAGAAGAAAAGGTGAAGTTGAGCGTTCGCTGGGGAGGCGAAGAGGTCCACCACCGGGCGGCTGAACCGGTCGACTATCTCCGCAAACAGGTTGGGATGGAGCCTCCACTCCGAGGGATCCACAATGGCTAGGCTCAGCCAGTCGGCTTCTACGTTGTCCGTCCCCGCGATGTAGTCCGCTGTCAGAGACAAAAGGTGAGTCTCTGCCCAAAGACAGAGGGTCTCCGCCTCTCGCATTAGAGGCCCGGAACGAGTTCCCCCTTGCCTGTTGATATGGGCTTTCGTTGTCGTATTGTCCGTGAGAAGGAGCACATGCTGCCCCCTCACCTGCGGTAGAAAGGTCTGAAGAGACAGACGGGCAGCCCGGAGCTCCAACCAATTGATCTGATGGACTAGATCCTGGCAGGACCAGCGGCCCTGGGCCACCTGAGACCCGCAATGGCCCCCCCAGCCTGTCAGACTGGCATCTGACGTTACTATCACCCTGCGGGGTTCCCTGAAGAAGCACCCCTTCTGGATGGCCCCTGACGTCCACCAGGTCAGGGATCGTAGGACCCGAGGGGGGACCTGAACCCTCATCTTGGATGAGCTCGTTCCTGCCTTCTGAAAGGGGAGCAAGAACCACTGTAGTGGTCTCGCATGGAGCCTGGCCCAGGGAACTATGTTCATACAAGAAATCATTTTCCCCAACAATTGGGATAGCTGGGCTACCTGAACTGACTGGGATCCCTGAATGGACTGAATCAGCGCCCTGATACTGTCCTGTCTGTCCGGGGACAAGAAGACCTGCCCCGCTATCGTGTCTATCAGGGCCCCCAGGTGAACTAACCTTGTAGAAGGTACGAGATGACACTTTGCCAGATTCACCGAGAACCCGTGGTCCCTCAATACCTGTATTGTTGTGGCCAAGTCCAGTTCCGCTCGCCGCTGGGAGGACCCTTGTATGAGCAGATCGTCGAGGTAACACTGAATTCTGATGGGAAGAGACCTGAGATACGCCGCCAAGGCAGAGAGAATCTTGGTAAACGTCCGGGGAGCGGAGGCCAGCCCGAACGGCAGGGCAAGATATTGAAAGTGACGGCCTGAATAGCAAAACCTCAGGTATTGACGATGCTCCGGCCGAATTGGGATGTGGAGGTAGGCTTCGGTCAAATCTATGGAGGCTAGGAAGTCTCCCTCCCTGATTCCGGCTAAAATGGAATGCAGGGAGTGCATTTTGAACCTCCTGTAAACTATAAACTTGTTGAGGCCTTTTAAATTTAGAATTGCCCTCCACCCTCCCGAGGCCTTTGGGATGACAAACAGGATGGAATAGAACCCGCGCCCCCACTGCCCCCGTGGAACCGGCTGAATGGCCCGGATATCCAGCAAATGCTGGATAGCCGATTCCATGAGTTCCCGCCTGAGCGGGTCTCCAGAAAAGGGGCAGCGGAGGAAACGCCTCGGAGGGGGTGAAAGGAATTCGAGGGAGAGCCCTGCTCTTACTGTCTCCCTCACCCAATTGTCTGTAGTAAGGTCGTCCCAGCGGTCTGCAAACAGGCCGAGCCTGCCCCCAAGAGGGTCCAGTGACGGATAGTCACTTAGATCTCCTGGCCCCTCTGCCACCGGAGCCCCTAAAGGGCTTGTTGGATGACTGTTGGCGACCCCGGGGAAAGGCTGGTCTATCTGCCTGATAATTAGGTCTGAAGGAGGGAAAGGGCCGTTGCTGATGGGGAAAGCCTGGCCCGGCTCCCCCCTGGCGGAAGGAGGGCCGCCTATAGTAAGGAGATGAACGGAAATCGGTTCGCCTGCTCTGGGACGGGAGGACCTTCCTTTTATCCCTTGTCTCAATAAGTAGGGGATCTAAGGCTTGTCCGAAAAGAAACCCCCCTTCAAAGGGAGCGGAAGCCAACTTCCACTTGTTTTTCCCGTCCATTCGCCAATGGCGTAGCCATAGCATACGTCTAGCGGTGACAGACGAAGCCATGGCCCTGGCAGAGAACCTGGCAGCTGCTAAGGTAGCGTCAGCCGTGTATTCAGCTGCAGCCAAAATCTTAGAAAGGTCTTGGTGGGCCCGAACATCCTCCGGTGCCAAATGGCCTTGGAGCTGGCGAAGCCATCTGACCGACGCTCTGGTGAGAAAGGATGCTGCCGAAGAAGCTCTTACAGCCCAGGCATCCGCCTGGTGCGCACGACGAAGTGCCGTCTCCTCTCGCCTATCTTCTGCCTTTAAGGCGTCCTCTGCATCAGGTGGTAGAACAGAAGAAGAAGTGAGAGCCGCCACCGGAGCGTCCACCTTTGGAACCTCCAGCAAGTTAAGCATGTCCGCATCCACCGTAAACAACTGGTTGTCCAGCCCTGAGGCCCTGGAGGAAAGAGCTGGGGCCGCCCACTGTCTACGGATCATGTCCAGAAACATTCTCGGGATAGGAATAGTATCAGCCTCCACTGCCTGTTCTGTGAAAAGATAATCATCCTGCTCTCCAGCACCCGAGGTACCAGGGAGTGCTGGGTCAGGACCCAATCGAGCAGTGGCCCTGGCCTTAATCAGAAGTGGCTTCAAAAGGGCTGGATTAAATAAACCCTTGAAAGCGGGCCTGGGTGGTTGGATCTGATCCCCATCCGAAATCTCCCCCTCCTCCAGAAAGTCTTCTGCATAGTCAACTAGCTCAGAATGGGAAGGAGAGACCTGTCCCAGGTAATCTTCAGAAGGGGCAGGATATCCCTGGGACTCAACCTCAGGTCTAAGGGCATACATTTGGGCAAACATCTGTGACTGAAGCTGCATCCCTTCTGCAATGCCCTGTCTAATAGCCTGCTCCACCCAAGACTTCATGGAATTCTGAACTTCCTGCTCCCCCCCTTCATCCTGGCGAAGGCCAGCCGCTGTAGGGGTAAAGGTGGCTTCAGGGTGTTTGTTGGTCCCAGAAGGCCCTGAACATTGCTGGGGCTCGACCTGCAATTCTGGAGACCATGCCCTGGATGGCCCAGCCAAGGTAGGAGAGTGGACAGTCTGAGGGACAGAATCTTCCATAGTCTGAACTGATGGCTGAAGCGCAGGCACAGAGGCCTAAGGGGGGTCAGCAGCCTTAATAATGGCAGCGGCCTTTGCAAATTCTCTGTCCAAGGCACGGTGCCTAACTTGAGCTGTCTTTTCCTCAGCCTTGGAACGCCCGGGGCGAGCTCTAGCCTTGGCCTTAATTTTATTGGCTGCAGCAAGCCTGGCAGTTCGTGGCCTAGAGGTCCTACCCCTGTCAGGTAGAGGTGACCAGGAGCCCTCAGCAGAGAAAGATGGTTGCCTGTCAGCATCCCCCATGATGTTAAGTCAGATGGCAGTCACAGGAAAACAAATTCCAAGACTCTGCAAAACAGTAACAAAGGAGAGAAAAATAAAAAAAAAAGGAAATGGCGCCCAGGTCTCAAAATGGCCGCTCCTCAACTGCCACAGTTCAAAAAAAGAAAGGGGCCCTCTCCATAATCAGAAGCCATACCAGGTCAGGCCGCCAGGCAAACCCGCAGATAAAAAATGTGCTGGCCAGAAATTCACACTCTCCTCTGCTTCCCAAGTAAACACACCAGCTCTATATTCGAATGGTTGCCAGGGGATCACAGCCGCCTGGCCCAATTCGCGCCAAAAAAATGTGCGGGGACGAAAGCCGCCGCGACTTACAGGCCGCCATTGCCCGCCAGAATGTAGCGTGGCCCAGCGCCCGGCTCACACCATCAGCCCAAGTACCTAGAAATTGGACCAGCAGCCAACTCCGGCTGGCGCGGTTGCAGCAGAGTCAGGAGGCTTCAAAACCGGCAAATAAATCAAAAAAACGCCACTCCGCTTCCCAGCTGACGAGCGGTGATCAAAGGGACGCCGCGGCCCTACAAAATGGTGCGCGCGGCTCCCGCGGCTGTCTGAGAAGCCTGGGAGGCTTCCGAAGAATATTTGGAGGGACCGGGGCGAAAGCCAGCCGGCTAGCCCCTCACAGCCGCCCACACGCTAAGGGAGATTGAGGGGAGAACAACAGCCACCCCCCCACACGCTCAATCCAAAACCGGAGAGCTCCCTTTTGAACAATACCTATAAGCAAGTAACGAGGGGAAGGCAGCTTCCAAAGGAAAAAGAAAGAAAAATAAAGTAAAAGAAATTCCAGGGAAAAAAAAGGTTTTTACACTGGCTCAAAGCTCAGGAGCTAAAATCTTGCAACCATGAGCTGTGCTGAGCTGAAAAAAACTGAAGAGACGTCACCAGGGAGGCGGATCTTCAGAACTTTTCAGCTCAGGACATAGAGCTAGAGCAAGGAATACCCAGACTGGCACCTCCCATTTCTACACTATGGAGAAAAGTTAGTTCAAAGTATGAACTAACTAGGTTGCGGTGAAAATAGAAATGATTAAGATGTTGTTTGAAGACATACAAATATGTATGTTTGACAAAGTAATTGAAAATTAGAGACAAGATTCAGGAAAAGCAATTTGATTTATTATTATTATATAAAGAGAAAGATTGTTATATAATTAACTGATTTTTATTAAGATGATGGATTGTATCATTTGAAATAAGATTTAAAGAAATGTATAAAACAATTTGGTTTATTATTTTTATAAGAAATGCATGATTGTAATACTACATAATTGATTTTTATTAAGATGCTGGATTCTATTATATTGAAATAATTGATAATTAAAAATAGTGATTATATCAAGGGAATATAAGGAAATATTAGGAATTACATTATGTGGTGAAATTTGAAATTGAAGGGGTTTAAAATAGAGATGAATGGAAAAATTGAATTTGGTTAAGATTAGTGGTTAGGATGAAGGGTAATATTGGTCTAAAAAAAGAGTTAAAGAGGATAAATACTAAGGCAAAAAGAGAAAATATAAATTGTGTTGAAATGATTAAAAATGGTTTAAATTTGTGAAATGGCCATCACTCAAAAAGAATACATTGTATGTTTGTCTGTCTGTTTGTGTAAAAAATAAAAAAAACTGATTAAAAAAAGTTGAATTTTAAAAACAAAATAAAATGCTTTATAAGGAAGAAATGAGTAGAACTTTGAAGGAGATGGCGTTACTTTTTCAAAACACAAAGGACATCATGGAGAAAGGATTTAAGGAGATTATGGAAAAAATGGAAAATACCATATGAGGGATGATGAGTAAAGACCAAGATGCCCAGGAAAGGGAGGAGCCAACAGAAGAAATGGAGGAAGTGATTGCGCCGAAGAACCAGAGAACAAAAGAAGAAGTTAAGGAGATAACAATGAAAATAACAGTAACAGGTGAATTAAATTGGAGGGGAAATATATTAAGAGAGTTGAAAAGAGAATTGGAGATACAGGAAGATACTTTTGAAAGGGAGATAGGGGCCCGGGTAAAAGTTTTGGAAACTAGGATTGAACTGCCAAGAAGTAGATGCAGACTGAGATAAATATCCAAGGGAGGAATATGGGAGGCAAGCAAAGAAAGGCAGAGCAATTAAAGTACTGAAGCGGGCAAGAGATGATGGATAAATGATTTTTCTTTTTTGTTGTCGTTCTGATTTGCTTTTCTTTTTCTCTCTCTTTTCTTTTGCTTTTTTAGGTAGGTGACACGACTAGAAGCTAGGTAGAACAGAAACAAAATGTCTTTTAATATAGGCTGACATGATTAAAAATTAGAATAAGAGATAGAAATAAGAGAAAGGGGAAACAGTATACACTTCTATATCATAAAATAAAAACAATAAGAGAAAACATGAAATAACTGGACAATGACAGACTGCAACTTAACATGTGTATTATTATTAGAAATATAAAAGTTGGTTGAAACTTGGAAAAAAGCAATTTGGAAGTAGATATGAGTCAAAGAAATTCAAGGTGGGCTGGATTTAAACCTCTTGTGCGCATGAAGGGACTCATTACGGATGGCATGTTTGATCCCTGCTGTCACCATGAATTCCAGGCACCATGACAATGACAGCTGCTTCCACAACACAATCATGCAGCCCAGGGATGCACGTCCTGCCCTCTTTTCCCAAAATAAAGTTCAGTGATCTTCACCGTTTAGTAACTCACACATTCATTGATCAGCTTTATCAGGGAGAGAAGGGGGTGGGGGTAGTTAAGCAAAGCAGTCTCCTTTAACGGTGATTGCAACATAAAACCCTAATTGTGATTGCAAAATAAAACTGTAATAGATAGGCCCCATTACCCTTATATTTCGAGGACTGCTTGTATGTAGTTGGGAAATTCTGGCATTCAAAATCTGGAGGACACCAAGGTAAAAGATGGAAACTCCAATCGTGGGAATTCAATAATCAATATAAAAAAATACCACCCAAAAGCCTTCTTGAAGAATTCCACACTTCTGCAAAAGGAAATATCATGGAAGTTCTGCTGAAAACCAGAAACAGGTAATTAGCCTTTATCAAGGCTGTGAGTCCTTTGGTGTCTCATCAGGTTGGAATTATGACTGAAACTTTTCTTACACTCTCGACATTCATACAATTTGTCCTGGAAATGAGTCCTCCGGTGTGTCATTAGGCCGGAATTATGACTGAAACTTTTGCCACAATCTGGACACTCATACGGTTTGTCCTCTGTGTGAGTCCTCTGGTGTGTCACCAATTCGGAATTATTACGGAAACATATCCCACATTCTGAACATTCATACGGTTTTTCTCATGTGGGAATCCTCTGGTGTCTCATCACACTGGAACTACGACTGAAACTTTTCCCACACTCAGTACATTCATATGGTTTGTCTCCTGTGTGTGTCCTCTCGTGTCTTATCACACTGGAAATATGACTGAAACTTTTCCCACATTCTGGACACAGATACGGTTTCTCTCCTGTGTGAGTCCTCTGGTGTGTCACCAGGCTGGTATTATTAATGAACCTTTTCCCACATTCTGAACATTCATACTGTGTGAATCCTCTGATGTATTATCAGACTGGAAATATGACTGAAACTTTTCCCACAATCTGGACACTCATACGGTTTCTCTCCTGTGTGAGTCCTTTGGTGTATCACGAGGGTGGAATTCCGGCTGAAACTTTTCCCACATTCTGGACACAGATACGGTTTCTCTCCTGTGTGAGTCCTCTGGTGTGTCACCAGGCTGGTATTATTAATGAACCTTTTCCCACATTCTGAACATTCATACTGTGTGAATCCTCTGGTGTATTATCAGACTGGAAATATGACTGAAACTTTTCCCACAATCTGGACACTCATACGGTTTCTCTCCTGTGTGAGTCCTTTGGTGTATCACGAGGGTGGAATTCCGGCTGAAACTTTTCCCACATTCTGGACATTCATACGGTTTCTCTCCTGTGTGAATCCTCTGGTGTGTCACCAGGTTGGAATACTGACTGAAACATTTCCCACATTCTGAACATTCATAAGGTTTCTCTCCTGTATGAGTCCTCTGGTGTATCACGAGGATGGAATTATGACTGAAACTTTTGCCACAATCTAGACACTCATGTGGTTTGTCCTCTGTGTGAGTCGTCTGGTGTGTCACCAGGGTGGAATACTGACTGAAACATTTCCCACATTCTGAACATTCATAAGGTTTCTCTCCTGTGTGAATCCTCTGGTGTGTCACCAGGCTGGCATTACTAATGAACCTTTTCCCACATTCTGAACATTCATATGGTTTTTCTCCTGTGTGAATTCTCTGGTGTATTATCAGACTGGAAATATGACTGAAACTTTTCCCACAATCTGGACACTCATTTGGTTTCTCTCCTGTGTGAGTCCTCTGGTGTATCACGAGGGTGGAATTCCGGCTGAAAGTTTTCCCACATTCTGGACATTCATACGGTTTCTCTCCTGTGTGAGTCCTCTGGTGTTTCACAAGGCTGGAATTATGACTGAAACTTTTCCCACATTCTGGACATTCATACAGTTTCTCTCCTGTGTGAGTCCTCTGATGTCGCACAAGGTTGGAAGGGTGACTGAAACTTTTGCCACAATCTGGACACTCATACGGTTTCTCTCCTGTATGAGTCCTCTGGTGTATCATGAGGGTGGAATTCTGGCTGAAACTTTTCCCACATTCTGGACATTCATACGGTTTCTCTCCTGTGTGAGTCCTCTGGTGTGTCACAAGCCTGGAATTATGACTGAAACTTTTCTTACACTCTGGACATTGATATAATTTGTCCTGGAAATGAGTCTTCTGGTGTGACACCAGGTCAGAATTATTACTGAAACATTTCCCACATTCTGAACATTCATACGGTTTTTCTCCTGTGTGAATCCTCTGGTGTCTTATCAGACTGGAAATATGACTGAAACTTTTCCCACATTCAGTACATTCATATGGTTTGTCTCCTGTGTGTATCCTCTCATGTCTTATCACACTGGAAATACGACTGAAACCTTTCCCACATTCTGGACAAACATACGGTTTCTCTCCTGTGTGAATCGTCTGGTGTGATACCAGGCTGGAATTACATCTAAAACTTTTCCCACACTCAGGACATTTATACGGTTTCTCTCCTGTGTGAGTTCTCTGGTGTTTCACAAGGCTGGAATTATTACTGAAACTTTTCCCACACTCAGGACATTCATACGGCTTCTCTCCTATGTGAGTCCTCTGATGTTGCAAAAGACTAGAAGTGTGCCTGAAACTTTTCCCACAATCTGGATACTCATACGGTTTCTCTCCTGTGTGAGTCCTCTGGTGTGTCACTAGGTTGGAAGTGTTACTGAAACATTTCCCACATTCTGAACATTCATACGGTTTCTCTCCTGTGTGAGTCCTCTGGTGTTTCACAAGGTTGGAAGTCTGACTGAAACTTTTCCCACAGTCAGGACATGGAAAGGATGTCTCTCCCATATGAGTCTTCTGGTGTATTACCAGGGTGGAATTGTGACTGAAAAGATGCGAAAAAAAGAAAAAAGTATACATTACAATAAGCAAACAATAAAGAACAACCTCTTACATTAGTTATGATTTATTTGACACATTTGTGTCCAAGTTCAAATATCCATTCAGTCATGAAATTATCTTTTTCACTTTGGTGATTCACAAATTCTTAGCAGTGCAAAAGTTTATCATTAAATATATCTGGGAATGCTGGGGATAGATTGTACAGTTGTAAATATATGCACACAGAGAGAAATACAAATACACACACCTATAACTATGTATGTGGAAAATCCATGTGTTTTTAGCCTGAAAATTATCCCAAAATGGTTGCAGTTGAACCTTCTGAGCTAAATTTAGAGGTGTGGATTTTTACCTTATGAAATGATACCTAAACCCTCTACAAGATTTGATGTAATAATTTTGCCCACTTACTGACTGCAATTCGGACTGGCATGTGTGTCAGTAAGTAGCCCAATCATTAAACATCATGTCCTATCACAATGCCAACTTTCTTCTGTTCCTCTGCATTTATTATGCAAATCTGTCTGGGTTGTTAAAGGCAATTTTACATGACTGTGACTTCCAACTTCCAACTTCCTGCTGACATCTCCACTGATTTTGCTTGTCAAAAATTAGCCGGGAAGGTCACAAATGAGGACCTTGATTCTGAGATACTGCCACCATTGGGAATCTGAATTGCAATTGCTTTAACTCCTTTTCCTGCACTTTCACAACCACTCTGGTGACATCCTAATTCAAGTAGTGTTCACTTACTGACTGCAATTGGGACTGGCATCTGTGTCAGTAAGGAGCCCAATGGTTAAGCATGATGTCATATGACAATGCCAACTTACATACCATGCTTGTTGGCTTTACAGAAAGGGAATGCCATGAAAGCGAAGGTGGAAAGTCACAGAGAAATTCTGTGCCTTAAACAGACAGAATTTGGAGAAAAACTTAAATTGGAAAGGGAAGATGGTAGTGGAATAACTAGAGGAAGCAGGACTGGGTGAACAGAATATAAAGAAAAACTCTCCACAGGGCATTTTATTCCAACAACAGAAGCCACTTTGGAGCTCAACCAACCTGCCTCTTGTGCACACCAGTCTCTCTTCCTCAAAATGCTCTGCAGGCATTTTGGCCAAGACATCCCAGGCCTGTCACTTAACCTGAAAAGTTCTTATTTTTCTAAATACAGTGCATTCAGAAAGTATTCAAACCCCCTTTACTTTTGTCAATTTTGTTATCCAGCAGCTTGATTCTACAGCTGTTGAACTTCATTTTTCATAGGCAGCAACTTTAAATCCTGCAGCAAAAGGATAATAAAAACATTTGGGGGAGAGAAAGCATCTGCAGCAGGAGCCCTCATGTTTCATTTTTGTCCCTGGAGGAACCCAAAAGGCTTCTCCTCCGACCTTCCCTCCACTCACCTCCCAGGAGTCGTTTCCACCCTCCAAGCCGCACAAGAGGCTCCGCCGACTCCATCCTCCTCCCGTGGGTGAACCGGAAGAGGAACGTCCTCTCTCCTCCTCCTCCCTAGCAATCTAATAATCTATCGTTCCCATTCGTTCGAGCTCGGCCTTTCTCCTTCCGGTGTCATGTGAATACTAGCGATGCCGCTGCTGTACTGTATTCACTGCTTTCTAAGGCGCGAGTGTTGCTTCTTTGTAGAGCGCCATCTAGCGACATAACGTTGAAAATTTGCAAGAGGCTTTTATGGATTCCGTCCTTCCTTCGGTGCCATCAAGTCTTATTGGACTCCCACCGAGCACAGGAATAGGTTTCGCCCATGACAATCTATGCTGTACCTTTTCTTTCAGGTCTCCCAAGAGGGCGGACTCATTTTCCCTCTTGCTCCAACTAAACCAGAGGAAAGCGTCCTAGGGAGGGGAATGACTATAATATGCAACCAGAAAGTGCACCTCCCTTGGGGGCTGGTGAAGATTGTTCCAGCCAGTTTTACATCTGGGGGCTCTAGTCTAGCCCTAGTCTGTCCCTCTCTGGTAGGGATGACCACATTGTCACGCCAACTGAGCCAGGAGCTTCTTTTGCAGGAAATGAACTAAGGAAAGCATCCGTGGGGAGAACACAATGTGCCATCGGGCAGGGACAAAGCACATCTCCCTTGAGGCTCCGTGAAGTCTATTCCTTCCAGTTCCCTTTCTTGGGGATGCAGGATAACTCCCCCAAACTATATTTGCAACTGAGAGAAGCTTGAAGAATGAGGCTTTAATACCTTAATTGCCTTAATAAATTAAGGTAATATATCAGAAACAAACAGCGCAAATAATAATTAATGGAGGTTTAACAGATATTTTTAATATAGAAAAAGGAACAAGGCAAGGTTGTCCCTTGTCTCCATTATTGTTTATTTTGATGCTGGAAATCTTACTGAGTAAAATACGTGGGACAGATACAATAAAGGGAATTAAAATTAGACAGCACGAGTATAAGTTACGAGCATTTGCAGATGACCTGGTTGTTACCTTAGCCCAACCAGCACAATCGATTACAGCCTTGATGGATATAATTAACCCATATGGACAAGTATCTGGTTTTAAAACAAATACAGCTAAAACAAAGATAATAGCTAAAAATATGACTAGAAGCCAAAAAGAAGAGATAGAAAGAATAACAGGATTTGAGATAGTAAAGAAGGTTAAATATTTAGGGATTTATATCATGACCACAAATATGAAACTATATCAGTATAATTATGAACCGTTGTGGCGAAAAATACAGAATGAGATGGAAAAGTGGAAAAAATTACAATTGTCTTTGCTGGGAAGGATAGCTGCAGGAAAAATGAATGTATTACCAAGGTTTTTATTTCTTTTTCAAATGATACCTATATTGAAAAAAGATGAAAATTTGAAGGAATGGCAGAAGGGCATAAACAAGTTTGTTTGGGCAGGGAAGAAACCGCGAGTAAATCAAAAGATAATGCAAGACACACGAGAAAGAGGAGGTCTTAAAATGCCCAATTTAAGATTGTATTATGAAGCCGCTGCCCTCTCAGCAGTTACTGATTGGATAAATTTAACGGAGGAAAGGATATTAAATATTGAAGGATATGGTCTGGTCTACGGCTGGCATGCTTATTTAGTGTATGACAAGAAAGTAGATAAGACTTTTAAAAGTCATATATTAAGGAATGCTTTATTGCGTGTCTGGAAAAAGTATCAATACAAATTAAACGATAAGTTACCAATATGGACAGTACCCAGACATGCGATAGAGAACATAAATGTGGAGCAAAAACAAAATGAGATTACATACAAGGAACTCCTTTGTAAAGAAGGAGGTAGATTACAATTAAAATGTATGGAACAATTAAGAGAAGAAGGAATAGAACTTAGAACTTGGTTTCAGTATGGACAGCTGCAGGCCAGATGGAGAGAAGATCAAAAAATTGGTATTGTGCAACAGGATGAGAATTTGATAAAACAAATAAGAGATAAAAGTCAAATGCATATAAAAAGGTTGTACAATGTATTAGTGGAAATAGATTCAGAAACAGAGCTAGTCAAGGACTGTATTTAGTTTTACGTTTGTGAATGCTATACCCTGTGCTTGTTCTGGGAAGTCAAGGGAGGGGGTTGGGGGGGAAGGGGGAGGGGGAAAGGGTGGGTGGGTGGGTGAGGGAGGAGGGATGGGAGGGAGGGAGAAAATGTTTGTATCTTCTATAAAACTTTTCAATTAAAAAAAAAGAATGATGCTTACCCCATTTACCTTCACAAGATTAGGCAGATGCTGTATCATAAAAGTTGATAAAGGTCTTGTTTGTAGGTGCAGCCTTAAACAATTGCTACAAGGTGGTTACATCTGGCTGGCGGGGTCGCCCTGGAAACACAAAGGACTGGCCTGTGGTGACTTTGCCAGCAAAAACAGAGCTCGGGAGGGCCACACAATTGAGGAGTGGTGTTGAGGTGGCCACGCCCCCCCGAGGTCAAACACAACCCTGATGTGGCCCTCAATGAAATTAAGTTTGACACCCCTGCTTATAGGAAAAATAAGAGGGAAAAGTGGAATGGCTCATTAAAATAAGCCTTCTGCCACTGTATAAGACCTGCTGACACTGACCACCGTGAGAGGGTGACCGGGTCATTGCCTTCTGGGACAGCTGCCTGAGACTCCTCTCCACTGTTGTGGGAGGACAGTGGAGTTCGGTTTGACCCCCGGCCGAAATGGTGGACTCTCTCCCCTGGACTTTTTCTTTAAACCATCATTAAGAATCCTTGGCTTCTTTCCATCTTCCCCAGACAGACTTTTGGAACCTTAAGATGTATTTATTCATCCACTGATCTCTTCGCACTGTGAGACTCCCCCCTCTCGCGGGCCTGGCCCTCCATGTTATTGAGGGCCTATCTTGATGACGGGTCTTGGAACCCCGAGAGATGGCATGCAGCGAAGAGGGGGTTGAGGGGTTTTCTATGTAAATTTTTAATGAAATTTTTAAGGGGTGGGAATAATGATTTTTTAAGGGGAACTGGGAGGAAGACCAAGGGGTTTGGGGGGACGAACCCACTAGGGTCAGAGCCGAGCCTGGCACAGGGGGACGGTTTGGAGGGTGCAGGTTGAGGGATTGGGGAGGGGCTGGAGGACCATCCGGAGGAGGAATTTTCCATCAGCACGGTGAATGGGAGGGGCAGATATGGCGGGAACAGAGGACCATGTCATGTGTCGGCTCGCACTTGCTGTCTGAGAGCAATTGCTTGCCCCGGTCCCCAAGGCTCCACTCGGACACTAGGTGGCTTAGATACTCAGGATCTGGGCCTTCGGCTGATCCTGTGCAATGCCAGGTCCGTGGTAAATAAGGCCCCCCTCATTCACGATCTTATACAAGAGGGAGGAGCGGACCTGGCGGGTATTACAGAGACCTGGCTGGGCCCGGAGGGTGGCGTCCCTCTCGTCGAAATGTGCCCACCAGGCTTCAGAGCATTCCATCAGCCGAGGGCCCAGGGGAGGGGAGGGGGGTGGCGGTTATTATTAACGAGGATCTGGGTCCGAGGGAGACCACTGTGCCTCAGATAGCCGGATGTGAGTCCCTCCTTGTGAGATGGGGTCATAGGGTTCAGATGGGCTTGTTGCTTACGTACCTGGCTCCCTGCTGCGTGGCAACAGCCCTACCTGAGCTACTCGACGTGATAGCCACGGTGCAGTAGATACACCCAGGCTTTTAGTCATGGGTGATTTCAACTTGCCATCCGTTGGTGAAACGTCTGAGGTGGCTCGGGAGTTCATGGCTTCCATGACGGCCATGGACCTGACCCAGTTAGTTCATGGCCCTACTCACAGGGGAGGTCACACTCTGGACCTGATTTTTGTCTCTGGCCAGTGGTTGAGTGGTCTTGTTATTGGGGATATAGACATGGACCACTCACTCCTTCGCCTGGATCTTCGAACTGCTGCCCCCCGCCGCAGGGAGGCGGATCCAATTAGATGGATCCGCCCCAGGTGCCTGATGGATCCTGAGAGGTTCCAGATAGAGCTTGGGCCATTTCCTGAGGTTCTAGCACATGACTGAGTCGAGGACCTGGTAGCCGCCTGGGATTGGACGGCTGGTGGGGCCTTGGACCGAGTTGTGCCTTTGCGGCCTCTGACCCGGTGCCGATCCCGAGCGGCTCCTTGGTTCACTGAGGAGCTGAGGGAAATGAAGTGCCAGAAAAGACGCCTGGAGAGCGGTTGGAGGGCCATCTTGCTGAATCTGATCGAACACTGGTAAGGTCGCATATTAAGACCTACCTAGTGGCGATAAAGACGGCAAAGTTTAATTACTTTTCCGCCTCTATTGCGTCATCAGGGAATTGTCCGGCTGCCCTGTTTAGGGTGACCCGCTCCCTGCTCCATCCGGGAGTGCGGGAGGATCCCTTGGAAGGCAGGGCGGAGGATTTTGGACAATACCTGTATGACAAAATCGCTCAGATCCGGGGGGACTTGGACTCTGACTGGGTAGATCAGGGCAGGGTGATGAGGAATAATCTTGAGAATGTTATCTGGGAGGAGTTTGATGCTGTGACTCCCGATGATGTGGACAGGATTTTGGGGAGACTTAGTGCGGCCACATGTTTACTGGACCCGTGTCCCTCCTGGTTGGTACTGGCTTCCCGGGAGGTTACACAAGGCTGGCTCCAGGGCGTTATCAATGCTTCGCTAAGTGAGGGCCACTTACCCGCTGCCTTGAAAGAGGCAGTGGTGAGGCCTCTCTTCAAGAAGCCGTCCCTGGATCTGGCAATATTGGCCAACTACCATCCTGTCTCCAACCTTCGCTTCATGGTGAAGATTGTTGAGAGTGTGGTCGCGCAACAGTTCCCACAATTCCTGGAGGAAACATCTTATCTAGATCCATTCCAGTCGGGTTTCAGGTCTGGGCACAGCACGGAAACGGCATTGGTCGCGTTGATTGATGATCTCTGGAGGGCTCGGGACAGGGGTTGCTCCTCTGTTCTGGTCCTGTTAGATCTCTCAGCGGCTTTTGATACCATCGACCATGGTATCATGCTGCACCGGCTGGAAGAGTTGGGGGTGGGAGGCACCATGTTGCGGTGGTTCCCCTCCTTTCTCTCCGACCGGTCGCAGTTTGTGTTGGCAGGGGGGCAGAGGTCGACCTCGAGGCCTCTCATCTGTGGAGTGCCGCAGGGATCGGTCCTCTCGCCCCTTCTGTTCAACATTTGTGTGAAGCCACTGGGCGAGATCATCCGTGGCTTCGGGGTGAGATACCACCAGTACGCTGATAACACCCAGCTGTACATCTCCACCACAGGCCATCCCAATGATGCCCTTGAAGTGATGTCCCAGTGCCTGGAGGCTGTACGGATCTGGATGGGGAGGAACAGGCTCAAGTTCAACCCTTCCAAGACTGAGTGGCTGTGGCTCCCGGCATCCCGATATAGTCAGTTGACTCCATCACTGACTATTGGGAGCGAGTCTTTGGCCCCCACAGAAAGGGCTCGCAATCTGGGAGTCCTCCTGGATATGCAGCTGTCCTTGGAGGAACATCTGACAGCTGTACCAGGGGGACCTTTTGTCAGGTTCGCCTGATTTGCCAGTTGCGGCCCTTTCTTGATCGGGATTCCCTGTGCACAGTCACTCATGCCCTCGTCACCTCTCGCCTTGATTACTGCAACGTTCTCTACATGGGGCTCCCCTTGAAGAGCACCCGGAGGCTCCAACTGGTCCAGAATGCAGCAGCACGGGTAGTGATGGGAGCAACATGGCGGTCCCATGTAACACCGCTCCTGCGCGAGCTGCACTGGCTCCCAGTGGTCTTCCGGGTGCATGTCAAGGTGTTGGTTATCACCTTTAAAGCGCTCCATGGCATCGGGCCTAGTTATCTTCGAGACCGCCTGCTGCTACCAATGACCTCCCATCGTCCTGTGCGCTCCCACAGAGAGGGCCTCCTCAGGGTGCCATCAGCCAATCAATGTAGGCTGGTGACCCCCAGGGGGAGGGCCTTCTCTGTGGGGGCTCCCACCCTCTGGAATCAGTTGCCCCCAGAGATAAGGAGAATCCAAGACCTTAGTGCCTTCCACCGTGCCCTTAAAACTCACTTTTTCCAGCAAGCCGGGCTGGCTTAAGAAATTTTAAATGTTTTAATTGGTTTGTATTTTTAATCTTGGGCCAAATTTATATATATTTTAATTGTTTTTTAATATTTGTATTCCATGTTTTTTAATTCTGGCTGTACACTGCCCTGAGTCCTCAGGGAGAAGGGGGGTATATAAATTTAAAAATAAATAAATAAATAAATAAATTCACAAGAAAGGAACCCCTTCCCTTCCCAATCAGGCACTTTCCAGAAGGAATGGCATGTTGAATTAAAACCTATTTGTATTTTTCAACACTCATGAAAAGGGCTGCAAGAGGCTGTCCAGGCCCAAAAAGGGGACTCCAGAGGGCTGCAGGAGGCCATTCTTGACTCAGAAGGTTATAAAAGGGAGGAAAGGTTAAATATTTTACCTTTCAGGCTTGCAGGATTCTGCTACTATAGCCTATGTCAATAATTTATAGTTCTAGTTTCTTGATCTGGTCTCTCTCTCATAAGGTGATCAAGTAGATCAAGTAAGTATTAAAAAAAAAACAAAATCAGAGAAATGTACACCTCTCTATTTTTATAAGTTTATAAAACAATGTGTGTGGAGCTGCGGTCTTGTGTCACGCCCACCATGGCCACACCTACCCCCCACCCAACATGCACTCTCTGAGGTTAAACATAACCCTGATGCGGCCCTCAATGAAATTGAGTTTGACATCCCTGCTCTAGAAGTTGTGGGTGCTCCATCAATGGAGGTTTTTAAGAGGAGATTGGAGAGCCAATTGTCTGGAACGGTATAAGGCAGGGGTGTCAAACTCGCTTTCATTGATGGCTGCACCAGGGTTGTGTTTGATCTCAATGGGGGCGGAGTGGACGTGGCCAGGGTGGGCGTGGTGAGCACGATGTCACTTGTGTCAGGGGCGCCTGTGATGGCCCAAGCGCTCTGCCAGAGAAAATGGGCTCCTGAGCTCTGTTTTCAGCTACGATGGCCTACAACCCTCTGTCAACAAAAATAGCATTAGGGAGGACCAGCGCGTGGCCCTCGCAAGGTCTGTTTTCGTTGGCAGAGGCACCGAGGGCCAGCCCTTTGCTGTTTTGAGGGCACCCCCGTGGGCCAGATCTAAGCACCCCGTGGGCCGAATCCAACCCCTTGGCCTTGAGTCTGACGCCCCTGCTTTAGAGGCATGTTTTGCATATAATGCTTAAACAATGGGAGAATGTGTGGACAAAAGTTATAAAATTCACATTAAAATGAGATGATAGATAGCAGTGTTCCAATATTTGAGGGGCTACCACAAAGAAAAAGGGGTTCAACCTATTTTCCAAAGCAGCAGAAGGCGAGACAAGAAACAATGGATGGGAACTAATTGAGGAGACAAGCAACATAGAGCTAAGGAAAAGTTTCCTGACAGAACAATCAGTGGAATGGCTTCCCTTCAGGAGCTCAGGGTGCTTCATCAATGGAAGCTTTTAAGGAGAGACTGGACAGCCACTTGTCTGAAATGGTACAGGACAGCGGTTTGCAACCTTAAACACTCAAAACCATTTGGACCCATTTCCCACAGAAAACACCGGGCATTACAAAACCTGAGGGGCATGACTAACTTAATATCACTCCCACCCAGTAGACACCCCCACCCCCCCAGCCATGCCTACCCAGGTTTTGTTGCTCCCGGTGTTTTCTGTGGAATATGGGTCTCTCTCTCTCTCACCTCCTCCCTCCCTCCCATTTGTTTTTCTCTTTTTCTCCTCTCCCCCTTTCTCTCTTTCCTTTCCCCCTTCTCTCTCATTTATTTCTCTCTCATTTTCTCCCATCATTTTCCCATTTCTCTCTTTCTCCCCTTTTCTCTCTCATTTCTCTCTCCCTCTCTTCCCCTTTTTTCTCATCTGTTTCTTTTTACTCCGGAGCCATGGGCTGCCAACACCCAGCCTACAGGAAAGGCTTTATTTATTTATTTATTTATTGAATTTCTATACCGCCCTTCTCCCTGAGGACTCAGGGCGGTGTACAGCCAAAATTAAAAAACATGCAGGACAAACATTAAAAAACAATTAAAACATATATAAATTTGGCCCAATTAAAACTAGCTTTGTTTCTATATTTTAATTTTTTTAAATTTAGGTTTTTTTCCCTGACAAAGGTCTGTGCCCCCTTCTCCTTGGTTCCATCAGTGTCCAATAGCCTTCATTTTTGATGTTTTGTGAAGGGCTTTCAGGTTTGGCATCTCTCTGGTGTAGTTTCGCATTCCGTTTGCAGGCTCTGTCTTTGATCCTGTTTATTCCAGATTGACAACTCTGGTTCCTGTCTCCCCGTCATCCCCCTCCCCTTCTTTGCCCATTCCCACCCCCATTCCTTACTTCCCTAATTGCTTCCCCCCTCCTTGCATTTTATGGCAGGATGCCAGCGAAGCAGAGTATGCTGGAGATGGCAGGCCTGACTTGAGAGTTTCAACTTGATTATTCCTCAAGAACCTCCAGGAATTTTCTACTGTTCTGCATTTTTCCCTGGTCAGCAACTCTTGATGGCTAACAATTCTGCCCTTTGACAGAAACCAATAGGAGCACTAATGCATGTTTCTCAAGATGCTGGGTTATAATCTAGCCAGTTGGACCATCTGGGTCTCCTGGAGATCTTCAGCATGAGTCCTTCTCTATCCCAGGCAGGAGCTGCTGCCCCAAAATTAGCTGTTCTCTCTTTTTGCAATCTATCAGACCAGTAAGGAAAAATTTCTGGCTCTTTGCACTTCTGCAAAATGACAAGATGCCCTGATCAAATTTTTCTAAAAATGCTTCCTTTTCCCCTATTGATGGCACAGAAGATGAGATTCAGTCACAGCTGCTTGTCCAGCCTAAAATTATCTTCAGAGGTGAGCCTGACAGTTGCTGAAGTCTATTTAACAAGTAGAACTCCACGCTTGGAAAATACTATCTGGCTTGTGGGGGATGAGCAATTCATCCTAGTGATTAGTCTCTCCAAGGTATTAAAAATTCTTTTATAAAAGAGGGAGAAAATTGGGCCAGGCCCGCCTGGTGAAATAAAAAGGTCTTTAGAGCGCGGTGGAAGGTGTGCAGATCCGCTAGGTGCGCTAGATATGGAAGTTTTTACTTCCATATCTAGCAAACACACACAGGATTTCCTGGTGGTGTGCTGTCCATGGATTAATGTGGCACAAATGTGCTTAACCCAGATTTTTTTTAAAAAAAATAGTTATTGAGCCCATTTAGGATGTTCGGTTTTATAGGTAAGCCTACCTTATTGCTTACAACTCAGCCTTCAAAGCTACGGTGGTGTTAAAAAGACAACTTTAAAGCGTTCCTCAAAGTTGTGGCTATAACAGCTATGTGGGAGTGACACTACTTGCATTTACGGTTGTGGTGTCCCACAGTTACGGACTCATCATATTTGGAGAGATCACGGGTTGCCTGCAATTCCTTTGGGGCTCAGCACCTCCTGCCTGGGACCCTCTGATCAGCTGATCTGCAGGGAAGATCCAGCCCAGCTAAGCAGGGGTGAAATCTAATTTTTTTTGCCACCAGTTCTGTGGGCATGGGTTGGGGGTGTGTGGCCTGATAGTGGTCATGTGGCTGGGTGGGCGTGGCCATTTTGTTTTTTTACTTTTTAAAGCATTTTTAACTAGTAAAAAATGCTTTAAAAAATAAAAAAAAAAGTTTCCGATGATCAGCACCTGACCAGCCTGACCCCCTCGCCAAGCCAGATCCAATGCCTCCTAGCCCCAAAGATTGCAAGACTTTCTACCTCGGCCACCCAGTCTGGGAGATGACGGGGTGGGGTGGGGAGAGAGAGAAACAAATTGCTCGGCTGCTCTCCCTTTTCACTCAGCCTGAGCTTCCTGTTGTGGATTTTCATGCCTTGCTTCACACGCCCGGGATTATCACCCTCGTCTTCTTCCTCCTCCTCCTCTCCAAGTGGAAAAATGCCAGGAGCGCAAAAAGAAGCGCTTGCTTGCTCCTGCCGTTTTTCCATTTGTAAGGAAGCTTTCGTACCTTGTGAAGGCAAGTCTGGCTTCCTGTGCTAAAAATCTCACCAATACCGCTGTGCGTGCGGCTTGTGTGTGTGTGTGTGTGTGTGTGTGGATGTCTGGCATGGGCTGCTGCGAAGACCAGAAGCAAACACACACACAGGTTTTAAAAGACCTTTGAATGAAGGCAGGGGTGGATTGGAGGGGTCATTTCCCTCCCCCTCCCTGCCTCCACACCAACATTCAGTGCAACACACACACACACACACACACACAGAGGGGGGGTCTTTAAAAGACCTTTTGAATGACTTGAGGCTCCTTCAGGTTGACCTCCAAAGAAAAGAGGAATGAAGGTGGGGGTGGATTGAAGGGGTGAATTCCCCAACTCTAGTTCAGCCAGCCGGGGATGGGACGGCAGGCACAGGCTGCTGCAAAAGACCAGGAGCAAAAAGACACACACTACTTGCACAGCAGTACTGGTAAGGTTTTTAGCAAGCAGCGCAGGAAGCCAGACTTGCCTTCACAAGGTACGAAAGCTTCCTTACAAATGGAAAAACGCCAGGAGCAAGCAAGCGCTTCTTTTTGCGCTCCTGGGCATTTTTCCACTTGGAGAGGAGGAGGAAGAAGAGGAGGAGGGCGACAATCCCGGGCGTGTGAAGCAAGGCATGAAAATCCACAGCAGGAAGCTCCGGGTGAGTGAAAAGGGAGAGCAGCCGAGCGCTTTGTTTCTCCGGAACCGGTAGAAAAAAATGCTTAAAAAGTAAAAAAAAAGAAAAAGTTCCTACGATCATGCATCGCTCAGCCGATCGTCGGAAGTTTTTTTTTTAACTTTTTAAGCATTTTTTTACTACCGGTTCTCTGGAAGTAAAAGCAGGAAGTAATGACGACTAGGCGGGTGTGTGGAGCCTCAGGTTGCCATTGCTACCGGTTCTCCGAACCACTGGCTGTCATCGCTACCTACTCGCCCGAGCCAGTCCAAATTGCTGGGAGCATTTCACCCCTACAGCTAAGCCTTACTAACCCACCTCCTCTGAGGGAAGAATGTGGGGCAGGGAAGGCAACAGGACTGCACAAAACAGAGGGGCAAAGAATGGGGGCTGGAAAACCATGGAGGGGGGGATACCCAGGAAAAAAGCTCATTGATGAGGATGAGTATCAGGAAAGGAACTCTAGGGGAGGATCCCTCCCCAAGAATTCCTCTCTTCAGGGAGGGGCGGACTCTGTGGATGAGAATTGCAAACCTTTCTCCAATTTGGCTGCTTGCTCCCATGCCTGCTGGGGGTTGCTGTGGTGGGGGGGAGAGAAGAGGAAGCCAAGGAGAGGAGAGAAAGTGCCCTCCCTGTCAAGTACCAGGGAAATCAGAAGATCCAGACTGTTCAAATGGGTATAAAGATTTCTTGCAACCTTAAAATCTCTGCAATAATCTGAACAACAATCAAAGCAATTTGGAAGTATGAGACTTCCAATTGATGTTGCAGCAATATCAGACACAGGGAATGGGTCTCCACATTCCCTGGGCTGAGTTCTCCCTATTGTGGCCTCCAAGAGGAGCCAACGCCGGTGAAGCAAAGAGGGGCGCCCTGTGAGGTTGCGGAATGGCAGCTCTCCTGTCTGACCGGGGGTTCTTTTTCCCTTTCAGCCATAGTAAGAAGAAGAGACAGCCTAAAGATGGATGCCACAAAGCTGGGACAGCCGAGGAACAACTAAGACTGGTGCTGGAGCGAAGTAGGTGAACAGTGATTGAAACTGGGGGAGAGAATTCCTTTTTGCCTTAAACTTAACCCCAAGGAACAATTTAAAACTATTTGCTCAGAACTACTTATTAAAGGGATGATGAGTAAAAACCAAGATGCCCATGAAAGGGAGGAGCCAACAGAAGAAATGGAGGAAATGATTGCGCTGAAGAACCAGAGAACAAAAGATGTTGAGGAGATAACAATGAAAATAACAGTAACAGATGAATTAAATCGGGGGAAAATATATTAAGAGAGTTGAAAAGAGAATTGGAGATACAGGAAGATACTTTTGGAAGGGACATAGGAGCCTGGGTAAAAATTTTGGAAACTAGGCAGTGAAAGAGAGTAGAGGTGGGAGAAAAACCTAGATTGAACTGTCAAGAAGTAGATGCAGATTGAGATAAAGATCCAAGGGAGGAATATGGGAGGCAAGCAAAAAAATAAAGCAGAGCAATTAAAGTACTGAAGCGGGCAAGAGACGATGGATAAATGATTTTTCTTTTTTGTTGTTGTTCTGATTTACTTTTCTTTCTCTCTCTCTTTTCTTTTGTTTTTTTAGGTAGGTGATATGAGTATAAGCTAGGTAGGACAGAAAGAAAATGTGCTTTAATATAGGGTGACATGATTAAAAGTTAGAATAAGAGATAGAAATAAGAGAAAAGATGAGATTGTGATATTAATTAAGTAATATAAAATAATGGAAAATTATATGGATATATGAATGAATTGAAATACGTTTTAGAATATGAATTAGTTTAAATAAATGAGATTTTAAATTTCACTGTTGGAACTAACAGCTGGAATATTTTTAAACTTACAGAAAACTCAAACAACTGGAATATCATTAACTGCATATTTGGAATCTAATTAAAAAAGAAAAAAGTTAGTTCAGAGTATGAACTAACTAGGTTGCGATGAAAATAGAAATGATTAAGATGTTGTTTGAAGAGATACAAATATGTATGTTTGACAAAGTAATTGAAAATTAGAGACAAGATTCAGGAAAAGCAATTTGATTTATTATATAAAGAGAAAGATTGTTATATAATTAACTGATTTTTATTAAGATGATGGATTGTATCATTTGAAATAAGATTTAAAGAAATGTATAAAACAATTTGGTTTATTATTTTTATAAGAAATGCATGATTGTAATACTACATAATTGATTTTTATTAAGATGCTGGATTCTATTATATTGAAATAATTGATAATTAAAAATAGTGATTATATCAAGGGAATATAAGGAAATATTAGGAATTACATTATGTGGTGAAATTTGAAATTGAAGGGGTTTAAAATAGAGATGAATGGAAAAATTGAATTTGGTTAAGATTAGTGGTTAGGATGAAGGGTAATATTGGTCTAAAAAAAAGAGTTAGAGAGGATAAATACTAAGGCAAAAAGAGAAAATATAAATTGTGTTGAAATGATTAAAAATGGTTTAAATTTGTGAAATGGCCAACACTCAAAAAGAATACATTGTATGTTTGTTTGTTTGTTTGTGTAAAAAATAAAAAAACTGATTAAAAAAAGTTGAATTTTAAAAACAAAATAAGATGCTTTATAAGGAAGAAATGAGTACAACTTTGAAGGAGATGGCGTTACTTTTTCAAAACACAAAGGACATCATGGAGAAAGGATTTAAGGAGATTATGGAAAAAATGGAAAATACCATATGAGGGATGATGAGTAAAGACCAAGATGCCCAGGAAAGGGAGGAGCCAACAGAAGAAATGGAGGAAGTGATTGCGCCGAAGAACCAGAGAACAAAAGAAGAAGTTAAGGAGATAACAATGAAAATAACAGTAACAGGTGAATTAAATTGGAGGGGAAATATATTAAGAGAGTTGAAAAGAGAATTGGAGATACAGGAAGATACTTTTGAAAGGGAGATAGGGGCCCGGGTAAAAGTTTTGGAAACTAGGATTGAACTGCCAAGAAGTAGATGCAGACTGAGATAAAGATCCAAGGGAGGAATATGGGAGGCAAGCAAAGAAAGGCAGAGCAATTAAAGTACTGAAGCGGGCAAGAGACGATGGATAAATGATTTTTCTTTTTTCTTGTCGTTCTGATTTGCTTTTCTTTTTCTCTCTCTTTTCTTTTGTTTTTTTAGGTAGGTGACATGACTAGAAGCTAGGTAGGACAGAAACAAAATGTCTTTTAATATAGGGTGACATGATTAAAAGTTAGAATAAGAGATAGAAATAAGAGAAAGGGGAAATAGTATACACTTCTATATCATAAAATAAAAGCAATAAGAGAAAACATGAAATAACTGGACAATGACAGACTGCAACTTAATATGTGTTTATTATTAGAAATATAAAAGTTGGTTGAAACTTGGAAAAAAACAATTTGGAAGTAGATATGAGTCAAAGAAATTCAAGGTGGGCTGGATTTAAACCTCTTGTGGGCATGAAGGGACACATTACTAATGGCATGTTTGATCCCTGCTGTCACCATGAATTCCAGGCAGAATGAAAATGACGGCTGCTTCCAAGGACTACTTGTATGTAGTTGGGAAATTCTGGCATTCAAAATCTGGAGGACACCAAGGTAGAAGATGGAAACTCCAATCATGGGAATTCAATAATCAATATAAAAAAACACCATCCAAAAGCCTTCTTGAAGAATTCCACACTTCTGCAAAAGGAAATATCATGGAAGTTCTGCTGAAAACCAGAAACAGGTAATTAGCTTTATCAAGGCTGTGAGTCCTTTGGTCTCTCATCAGGTTGGAATTTTGACTGAAACTTTTCTTGACATTCATACAATTTGTCCTGGAAATGAGTCCTCCGGTGTTTCATTAGGCTGGAATTCTGACTGAAACTTTTGCCACACTCAGGACATTCATACGGTTTTTCTCCTGTGTGAGTCCTCTCGTGTCTTGCCACACTGGAAATATGACTGAAACTTTTCCCACATTCTGGACACACATATGGTTTCTCTCCTGTGTGAGTCCTCTGGTGTGTCACCAGGTTGGAACTCTTACTGAAACATTTCCCACATTCTGGACATTCATACAGTTTCTCTCCTGTGTGAGTCGTCTGGTGCATCACCAGGTTGGAATTACTACTGAAACATTTCCCGCATTCTGGACATTCATACGGTTTTTCTCCTGTGTGAATTGTCTGGTGTTTTCTCAGACTGGAAATATGACTGAAACTTTTCCCGCATTCTGGACACACATACGGTTTTTCTCCTGTGTGAGTCCTCTGGTGTGTCACCAGGTTGGAATACTGACTGAAACATTTCCCACATACTGAACATTCATAAGGTTTCTCTCCTGTGTGAGTCCTCTGGTGTTTCACCAGGCTGGCATTATTAATAAACCTTTTCCCACATTCTGAACATTCATACGGTTTCTCTCCTGTGTGAGTCCTCTGGTGTGTCACCAGGCTGGCATTATTAATGAACCTTTTCCCACATTCTGAACATTCATATGCTTTCTCTCCAGTGTGAGTCCTCTGATGTGTCACCAGATCGGAATTATTACTGAAATATTTCCTACATTCTGCACACTCATACAGTTTGTCCACTGTGTGAGTCCTCTGGTGTCTTTTCAGACTAGAAATATGATTGAAACTTTCCCCACATTCTGGACACACATACGGTTTCTCTCCTGTGTGAATCCTCTGGTGTGTCACCAGGTTGGAATTCTGACTGAAACATTTCCCACATTCTGCACACGCATACAGTTTGTCCTCTGTGTGAGTCCTCTGGTGTGTCACGAGATTGGAATTCTGGCTGAAATTTTTCCCACATTCTGGACACACATACGGTTTCTCTCCTGAGTGAGTCCTCTGGTGTTTCAGCAGGTTGGAATTGTGGCTGAAACTTTTCCCACATTCTGGACACACATACGGTTTCTCTCCTGTGTGAATCCTCTGGTGTTGCACAAGTTTGGAATTCTGACTGAAACATTTCCCGCATTCTGCACACCTATACAGTTTATCCTCTGTGTGAATCCTCTGGTGTGTCACCAGGTTGGAAGTGTTACTGAAACTTTTCCCACAATCTGGACACTCATATGGTTTCTCTCCTGAGTGAGTCCTCTGGTGTGTCACCAGGTTGGAAGTGTTACTGAAACATTTCCCACATTCTGAACATTCATACGGTTTCTCTCCTGTGTGAGTCCTCTGGTGTTGCACAAGGCTGGAGGTGTGCCTGAAACTTTTCCCACAATCTGGACACTGATATGGTTTCTCTCCTGTGTGAGTCCTCTGGTGTGCCACCAGGTTGGAAGTGTTACTGAAACATTTCCCACATTCTGAACATTCATACGGTTTCTCTCCTGTATGAGTCCTCTGGTGTTTCACAAGGTTGGAAGTCTGACTGAAACTTTTCCCACATTCTGGACATTCATACAGTTTCTGTCCTGTGTGAGTCCTCTGGTGTGTCAGCAGGTTGGAAGTCTGACTGAAACATTTCCCACATTCTGAACATTTATACGGTTTCTCTCCTGTGTGAGTCCTCTGGTGTTTCACAAGGCTGGAATTATGACTGAAACATTTCCCACATTCTGAACATTCATACGGTTTCTCTCCTGTGTGAGTCCTCTGGTGTTTCACTAGGCTGGAATTATGACTGAAACTTTTCTTACATTCTCGACATTCATACAATTTGTCCTGGAAATGAATCCTCTGGTGTGTCATTAGGCCGCAATTCTGACTGAAACTTTTCCCACAATCTGGACGCTCATACGGTTTGTCCTCTGTGTGAGTCCTTTGGTGTGTCATCGTGTCAGAATTATTACGGAAATATTTCCCCCATTCTGAGCAATCATACGGTTTTTCTCATATGTGAATCCTCTGGTGTCTTATCACACAGGAAATACGACTGAAACTTTTCCCACACTAAGGACGCGCATATGGTTTCTCTTCTGTGTGAGTTCTCTGGTGTGTCCCCCAGATGGAATTATGACTGAAAAATTTCTCTCACTCTCAACACTCATACGGTTTCTCTCCCGCGTGAATCGTCTGATGTGATATCAGTTTGGAATTACATCTGAAGCTTTTCCCACACTCTGGACATTCATATGGTTTCTCCAGGGTATTGAGTCCTCTTGTGTGTCACCAGGTGGAATTCCTACTGAAACATTTGCAACAGTCAGGACATGCAAAAGGTGTCCCTCCCATATGAGTCTTGTGGTGTATTACCAGGGTGGAGTTGTGACTGAAAAGATTTGAAAAAAGAAAAAAGTATACATTACAATAAGCAAATATGCCACAATAAAGAATAATCTCTTACATTAGTTATGATTTATTTGACAGATTTGTGTCCAATTTCAAATATCCATTCAGCATCTGTGTCAGTAAGGAGCCCAATCTTTAAGCATGGTGTCATATTTATTTATTTTATTTTTTAAATTTATATGCCGCCCATCTCCGAAGACTCAGGGCGGCTCACAATACATTTTAAAAAAAACCATTCTAAAAAGATTTAAAAATTAAAAAACAATTAAAAACTTTAAAACGTATTCACACCATTCATGGCTGGATCTCGCCAGATCGCAAAGCGAGATCAACCGCCCCAGGCCTGCTAGAAAAGCCAGGTCTTCACCGCTTTTCAGAAGGCCAATAGGGTGGGGATGGTCCGGACCTCAGGAGGTAACTGGTTCCAGAGAGCTGGGGTGGCCACAGAGAAGTCCCTCCCCCGCCAGCCGGATATGACAATGCCAATTTACATACCATGCTTGTCGGTTTTACAGAAAGGGAATGCCATGAAAGTGAAGGTGGAAAGTCACAGAGAAATTCTGTGCCTTGAACAGACAGAATTTGGAGAAAAACTTAAATTGGAAAGGGAAGATGGTAGTGGAATAACTAAAGGAAGCAGGACTGGGTGAACAGAATATACAGATAAACTCTGCACAGGGCATTTTATTCCAACAACAGAAGCCACTTTGGAGCTCAACCAACCTGCCTTTTGTGCACACCAGTCTCTCTTCCTCAAAATGCTCTGCAGGCATTTTGGCCAAGACATCCCAGGCCTGTCACTTAACCTGAAAAGTTCTTATTTTTCTAAATACAGTGCATTCAGAAAGTATTCAAACCCCCTTTACTTTTGTCAATTTTGTTATCCAGCAGCTTGATTCTACAGCTGTTGAATTTCATTTTTCCCCTCCTTAATCTACATAGAGTACCCCGTAATGACAAAGTAAAAATGTCTGTAAATTTAGTAAAAGGAAAAAAACTGAAATATCACATTGGCATAAGTATTCAGACCCTTTGCAACAGCACTTGAAATTTAGCTCAGGTGCCTCCCATTTCCCTTGATTGTGCTGACATGTTTCTATACCTTGATTGGAGTCTACCTGTGGTAAATTAAACTGATTGGACATGATTTGGAAAGGCACACGCTCTCCATAGAAGGCCTCTCAGCTGTAGCAGAACAATAGCCATGAGGCCAAAGGAACTGCCTGCAGAGTTCAGAGACAGGATTCTTGCAAGGCACAGATCTGGGGAAGGCTACCATAAAATTTCTGCTGCACCAAAGGTTCCTAAGGGCACAGTGGCCTCCATAATTCTCAAATGGAGAAGAAAGTTTGGCACAACCAGGACTCTTCCAAGAGCTGGTCGTCCGGTCAAACTGAGCAATTGGGGTAGAAGGGCCTTAGTAAGAGAGGGGACCAAGAACCCGATGGTTCCTCTGACTGAGCTTCAGAGATCCTGTGTGGAGATGGGGCAGAGTTGAGTGGAGCAAAGCTGAATGGAGCAAAGTACAGGGATATCCTCAATGAAAACCTGTTCCACAGCACTCAGGACCTCACACTGAGCCGAAGGTTCGCTTCTCAACATGACAAGGGACACAGCCAGGACAACATAGGAGTGGCTTAGGGACAACTCTGAATGTCCTAGAGGGGCCCAGCCACAGTTCTGACTTGAACCCTATTGAATATTTTAGGCACCTAAAAATGGCTCTCCATCAATGGTTGCCACCCAACCTGACTGAGCCTGAGAGGACTTGCAAGGAAGAATGGCAGAAAAACCCCAATCCAGGTGTGCAAAGCTTATCGCCTCATACCCAAAAAGATTTGAGGCTGTAATTGCTGCCAAAGGTGTTTCAACAAAGTATGAGGGAAGGATCTGAATACTTATGTCAATGAGATATTTCAGGTTGTTTTGTTTCAATAGATTTACAGGCATTTCTAAAATTCTGTTTTCACTTTGTCATTATTGAGGTAGATGAATGAGAAAAAAGGTCTCTCTCTCTCTCTCTGTGTGTGTGTGTGTATAAAGATTTCTTAAAATCTCCCAGCAGAAAATTACAGGCAGCAACTTTAAATCCTGGAGAAAAAGGATAATAAAAACATTTGGGGGAGAGAAAGAATCTGCAGCAGGAGCCCTCATGTTTCATTCTTGTCCCTTCGCTGCTTCCAGGCCCTGGAGGAACCCAAAAGGCTTCTCCTCCGACCTTCCCTCCACTCACCTCCCAGGAGCCGCTTCCACCCTCCGAGCAGCACAAGAGGCTCCGCCGACACCATTATCGTCCTCCCGTGGGTGACCCGGAAGAGAAACGTCCTCTCTCCTCCTCTTCCTCCTCTCTAGCAATCTAATACTCTATCGTTCTCATTCGTTCCAGCTCGGCCTCTCTCCCTCGGTGGTGATGTCAATACTAGCGATGCCGCTGCTTTTCTCTTATTCTCTGCTATCGAGCCGCGACTGTTGCTTCTTTCTACAGCGCCATCTAGTGCCATAAGGTTGATAATCACCCTCGTCCTATCTCTACCCTGAAGCGTTTGCAAGAGTCAGCCATCAAGTCTTATTGGACTCCCACCGAGCACAGGAATAGGTTTCGTCCATGACTATCTATGCTATACCTTTTCTTTCAGGTCTCCCAAGAGGGCAGACTCATTTTCCCTCTTGCTCAACTAAACCAGAGGAAAGCGTCCAAGGAGGGGAATTACTATAATATCCAACCAGAAAGTGCACCTCCCTTGGGGGCTGGTGAAGATTGTTCCAGCCAATTTTACATCTGGGGGCGTGCAGGATAAGTCTTGGAAAGCTGCCTTTGCAAATGATTGAAGCTGTAACAGTGAAGCTGTTGAATGGAAGGCTCTTGAGTCAAGACCTTCTGTCCTTTGGGGTCTGGTAGGGATGCCCTCATTGTCACTCCAACTCAGCCAGGAGATTCTTTTGCAGGAACTGAACCAAGGAAATCATCCGTGGAGAGAACACAATGTGCCATCAGGCAGAGACAAAGTGCACCTCCCTTGAGGATCCGTGAAGACTATTCCATCCAGCTCTTTCTCTTGGGGTGCAGGATAACTCTCCAAAACTATATTTGCAACTGAGGGAAGCTTGAAGAGTGATGCTTTCCCCTATGCACAAGATTAGGCAGGTGCTGCATCATAAAAGTTGATAAAGGTCTTGTTTGTAGGTGAAGCCTTAAAGACCCTGCTGTTCCGCCAAGCCGGACTATCAATGTCATGATTTTTAAATTGGGTGTTTTAAAAGTTTAGGGTTTTAAATCTGAGCCGAAATTATGTAATAATTTTAATTATTTTTAACTGATGTTTGTCTTTGTGTTTTTAGTAGGCTGTACACCGCCATGAGTCCTTCGGGAGAAGGGCAGTATAGAAATAAAATTATTTATTTATTTAAGCAATTGCCATGGGGTGGTTACATCTGGCCGGCAAAGCCGGTCTGGAAAAGGCAAAGGACTGGCCATTGGTGACTTTGCCAACAAAAATGGAGGGCCTCCCGATTTCTGTTTTCGTTGGCAGAGTGCCCAGGCCACTACAGGCGCCCCCGACATGATTGACAAATGGCCTTGAGGTGGCCACACACCCCCTGAGGTCAAACACAACCCTGATGCAGCCCTCAATGAAATTGAGTCTGACATCCCTGCTCTAGAAGTTGTAGGTGCTCCATCAGTGGAGGTATTTAAGAGGAGATTGGACAGCCAATTGTCTGGAAAGGTATAAGGTAGGAGTGTCAAACTCGCTTTCATTGATGGCCACACTAGGGTTGTGTTTGATCTTGGTGGGGGCAGAGCGGACGTGGCTTAGGTGGGCAAGCATAATGTCATCGTGTCAGGGGCGCCTGGGGTGACCCAAGCATTCTGCCAGAGAAAATGGGCTCCTGAGCTCTGTTTTTAGCTCCGATGGCCTCCTACAACTCTCTGCCAACAAAAACAGCCTTAAGGAGAACCCACACACTGTTAGAAAAGTTTTTAGTTTAGGTTGTAGAGGTCAATAAGATCTTGGAATGTCCCAGCAGCTACAATTAAGACAGATTTCTTTTATCAAGAAAAACTTTATTTAAAATCAATAAACTCTTTACATTTTAAATCACAGAACATGTATATTGGTCTTTATTTATTTCTGAGGTAAATATGCCTAGAGCATAATCCCTTCTTCTCTCTTTTCTCCTTCTGCTTCTGCCTGTCTCCTATGTGTCTCTCAATGTGTGCGTGGGTAAAAGGGGTCATATTTATAGAGTGGCTAAGCCACTTCCCCTTCAGTCCCTTAGACAAAATGGAGGGAAAGTATAAACACAAAACCATCCTTCCAGTATAGACAGTGTGGTTCAGTGACACTGTTTTAGATAATTATCTGACAATTCCCCTTCTGACAGTGAACTATACTGTCACCCAAAGTCAAGATTACATATGCATACAATTAAAATGACAAACATAACTTCTTACACAAATATAGATGCTGATCCTTAGCCAAGGACTTTGTAAGTATATCAGCAGTTTGTTCTTTTGTTTTTATATAAATGACAGATGCAAAATTTATTTTGACCATTTGGCGTATGTTTTCCATGTTGCACCTTTCAATTAATTCAATTATTTTTTTCTTTTTGCGAAAGGCTAAGCCCCTTCTCAGTTTGAGTTATTTGGACGCCCAAGTATCTATCTACTTGACCTAGGGATTTTAAAGTAAATTTTCTCCCTACAATTTCTGCAAACTTATCGCATGTGGCTTTGTTTGGCCCTATGTAAAGGAAGTCATCCACGTAGACTAATATTTTTTCAAAAATATTGTGTGCCCTTTTTGTAAACAGGCATCGGTCAGCTGGCGAGGTGGTGAAACCTATTGACCTCAGTAATTTGGTGAAGTGTTCATATCACATAAGACCTGATTGTCGGAGACCATATAGGCTCTTTTGTAGTTTCCAAGTTGAGCCCTCTTTTCCTTCAAAACCGGGTGGCTCCTTGACATAAATGTCCTCTTTCAGATCAGCATTGAGGTAAATGAGGTAAATGTGCCTAGAGCATAATCCCTTCTTTTCTCTTTTCTCCTTCTGCTTCTGCCTGTCTCCTATGTGTCTCTCAATGTGTGTGTGGGTAAAAGGGGTCATATTTATAGAGTGGCTAAGCCACTTCCCCTTCAGTCCCTTAGACAAAATGGAGGGAAAATATGAACACCAAACCATCCTTCCTGTATAGACAGTGTGGTTCAGTGGCACTGTTTTAGATAATTATCTGACACGCATGGCCCTCGCAAGGTCTGTTTTCATTGGCAGAGGCCCTGAGGGCCCGTCCGCTGTTTCGAGGGCAGCTCTGTGGGCCAGATCTAAGCACCCCGTGGGCCGAATCCAACCCCTGGGCCTTGAGTTTGACATCCCTGCTTTAAAGGCATGTTTTCCATATAAAATAATGCTTAAACAATGGGAGAATGTGTGGACAAAAGATCTAAAATTCAGATTAAAATAAAATGATATGGTAGTGAGATGATAGCAGTGTTCCAATAGTTAAGGGGCTACCATGAACAAAAAGGGGTTCAACCTATTTTCCAAAGCAGCAGAAGGTGAGACAAGAAACAATGGATGGGAACTAATTGAGGAGGAAAGCAAGCTAAAGCTAAGGTAAAGTTTCCTGATAGTGGGAACAATTAATCAGTGGAATGGCTTCCCTTCAGTAGCTCAGGGTGCTCCATCAATGGAGGCTTTTAAGAAGAGACTGGACTGGACAGCCATTTTTTGAAATCGTATGGGACAGGGTTCTGCAACCTTAAACACTCAAAGGGCCACTTGAACAGGGGTGAAATGTTTGCTACCAGTTCTGTGGATGTGGCTTGGTGGTCATGTGAACCGATAGGTGTGGCCAACTTGACGTCACTCACTATTAGAACCAGGAGCTGTACATTTTAAAGCACATTTTGCCCCTTCTGAAGCCCCCAACGCTTTGAGTTTCCCTCCGCCACCCAAGCGAACATTGGAGCATTCTCTTGCCCCACTCTCCATCCCAGATTGTTGCGCATTCCCCTCCCCCACCATTCATCCATAGAAACCAGTGGTGAAATCCAAAAATTCCTTCCTCTCTCTTCCTCCCTCTCCCTCCCACATTCCTCACCCCCACCCCCAGATAATAACTAAGGAAATTCAGCCACATTCTGTCTGTCTCTGGAAAGATACCAAAATAAACCATGCATTGCAAAAAGAGTGACTGTCAGGCTGTTAGAGTACAGTGCCATGAGGTTGCCTCGAGGGGAGCAGATGGAGCTGAATATCTCTCCCTCTCTCTCTCGCTTCTCGACTGCAGCAGGAAACAGCAGGCAGCCCTGTCTCTCATCTCTCATCCTTCTCTTTCTCCCTCTCTTGTTTGTATGTGTATATGTGTGTGTGTGTGTGTGCGCGCGTTCCCCCTTGAACCATTTCTAAAAAAGGGCGAGGGTTGGGTTTGTTTGGGTTTTTTTCGCTGATCTTGTTCTTTTTTGGGTGCTTTTTACCGTATGATTTAAATCAAGAGTCATTTCAGGTTCCCAGATAAATGAAGCTCTTTCGTCCCCCTGCTGTGGTTCCCTGTTGGCTGGCTGCCCCCATTCACTCCTCACCTGTCCTGAGAAGAGAAGGGCGACAGTGGCAGATGGAGATTCACTCTGTATTCCAGAGTGGAAACGAAGCACCCCTCTACTTGCCTCTTTTTCCAGTCCTTGTTAGGAGATGTGCAAACCTTCTCCACACCTGGACACTGGCTGGCCTGCTCGGCTGCAACCAATGCTCTGTGTCGTAATGGACTCCAGGAGGAGGAGGAGGGGACCCCGTCTCCTCCATTGTGCAGCACGCTAAGTTTAGGAGCCTTGATAGTACAGTGGTTTAGTGCACCCTGTTATTAACATAGCTGCCTGCAATTTCTGCTGGTTCGAATCTCTCCAAGGCTCACGGTTGACTCAGCCTTCCATCCTTTCTAAGGTAGGTGAAATGAGGACCCAGTTTGTGGGGGCAATAAGCTGACTTTGTATAAATATACAAAAGGATGAAGGCTATTGCTTAGCGCATTGTAAGCCGCCCTGAGTCTCCAGAGAAGGGCGGCATATAAATCAAATTAAAAAAAAAAAAAGCAGTAAACAGCCATGGAGGCGGCAAGAGGAATATGGGGACTTTCTCTGCCCCGAGACACCGACTGGGGCGCATCTCCCCAGATGAGCAATTCATCCTGGTGACTAGTCTCCCCAAGGTATCCATGGAGAGATCATGGGTTGCCTGCAATTCCTTTGGGGCTCAGCACCTCCTGCCTGGGACCCTCTGATCAGCTGATCTGCAGGGAAGAATGTGGGGCAGGGAAGGCAACAGATGGACTGCACAAAACAGAGGGGCAAAGAATGGCGGCTGGGGATATCCAGGAGAAAAGCTCCTTGATGTGGATGAGTAACGGGAAAGGAACTCTAGAGGAGGATCCCTCCCCAAGAATTCCTCTCTCCAGGGAGGGGCTGTCTCTGTGGATGAGAATTGCAATCCTTTCTCCAATTTGGCTGCTTGCTCCCATGCCTGCTGGGGGTTGCTTTGGGAGGGGGAGGGAGAGAGGGATCCAAGGAAAGTGCCCTCCCTGTCAAGCACCAGGGAAATTGGAAGATCCAGACTGTTCAAATGGGTATAAAGATTTATTGCAAGCTTGAGATCTCTGCAAGAATCTGAACAACGATCAAAGCAATTTGTAAGTATGAGACTTCCAGTTGACATTGTGGGGATATCAGACACAGGGAATGAGTCTCCATGTTCCCTGTGCTGAATTCTCCCTGTTTGTGGCCTCCAAAAGGAGCCAAAGCCGGTGAAGCAAAGAAGGGCCCCCTGTGAGGTTGTGAGATAAAAAGAAGAAAAGGGAAAAAACTAGCAAAGATTCTTAATGTGGATTACAAACAAAATGGATACTTTTTCAGGCTGCTGATTGGAATTGTGGATTGTAGAGAGACATCTTCAGGAGAAATAAGATCATTTCAACGCTGAACATTTGTTTTGGAAAAACCTTGAATCTGGATAATGACAATACCCGTGAGAACTTCTGAGGAGGGTTTGTCTGTCTGTAAGACTTGACTTTGATGATAAAAAAAAAGAACTACAACACAACTTTAAATTGGAATAATACTAACCGAGAAAGAATAAAATGGCGCAGGAATTTATGGAAATGATGAAAATGATGCATCTATCACTGAAAACGGAAGTGAGGGAAATAATTACAATGTTGCATGGAAAACCGAACCCGATGATTCAAAAATTGTGTTAGAACACATTCAAGTTGACAAGAAAATAACGAAGAAGCAAGAAATAGAAATAGAAAATAAAGAGGAAGATAAAGACCATGAGACTGACTACGAAAAATTAAATGATCATGTGGGTAGTAAAAATAAAAAGAAAGTTAAAGAGTACATTGGGATTAACAATGGAAAAAAACAGAAAGGGTGGAAAGAGACAAAGAGAGAAGAAAGGGTGGAAGAGAAAGAATATAAAAAATTTAGAAGATTACAATGGGATTAACAGTGGGAAAACAAGAAAGAGGAAAAAGGGATAGAAAACTATGGGAAATGCAGGGCAAAATAGAACTGTCCAGGATTTTAAAATACAAAATGATTACACTGGGACTAACAGTGCAGAAATAAGAAAAAGGGAAAAGAGATGGAAAATAACGGGGAATACAGGGCAAAACAGGAGAGTTCAGGATTTTAAAGCACAAAAAGAAAAAAAAAGGGAGAAAGAAATGAAGAGATGTATGTTGTATATACTTAGAATTGAAATATGAATTGAAGTAAGATTTGTTAGAAAAAGATGCGATTGTGATATTAATTAAGTAATATAAAATAATGGAAAATTATATGGATATATGAATGAATTGAAATAAGTTTTAGAATATGAATGTTTAAATAAATGAGATTTAAATTGCACTGTTCGAACTAACAGCTGGAATATTTTTAAATCTAAGGAAAACTAACAACTGGAATATCTTTAACTGCATATTTGGAATCTAATTAAAAAAGAAAAAAGTTAGTTCAAAGTATGAACTAACTAGGTTGTGGTGAAAATAGAAATGATTAAGATGTTGTTTCAAGAGATACAAATATGTATGTTTGACAAAGTAATTGAAAATTAGAGACAAGATTCAGGAAAAGCAATTTGATTTATTATTATTATATAAAGACAAAGATATATCAGTTATGTAATTAACTGATTTTTATTAAGATGATGGATTGTATCATTTGAAATAAGATTTAAAGAAATGTATAAAACAATTTGGTTTATTATTTTTATAAGAAATGCATGATTGTAATACTACATAATTGACTTTTGTTAAGATGCTGGATTCTTATTATATTGAAATAATTGATAATTGAAAATAGTGATTATATCAAGTGAATATAAGGAAATATTAGGAATTACATTATGTGGTGAGATTTGAAATTGAGGGGGTTTAAAATAGAGATGAATGGAAAAATTGAATTTGGTTAAGATTAGTGGTTAGGATGAAGGGTAATATTGGTCTAAAAAAAGTTAGAGAGAATAAATACTAAGGCAAAAAGAGAATATATAAATTGTGTTGAAATGACTAAAAATTGTTTAAATTTGAGAAACAGCCAACACTCAGAAAAAATACATTATATGTTTGTTTGTCTGTGTAAAAAATAAAACTTTTATTTAAAAAAGTTGAATTTTAAAAACAAACTAAGATGCTTTATAACAGCGGTTCTCAACCTGGGGGTCGCGACCCCTTTGGGGGTCAAACGGCCATTTCACAGGGGTTGCCTTGCCCCCTCCCCCCACCTTCACTCACCCTCACTCTCTGCTCTGTTGGATCGCCAGCCGTTCGCTTAACCTGCCCACTCCCAATCTATTGCTGCCTCCGATGGCTAGAGGAAAAAAAACGGTTTAAATTCTTGCCGCGGGGCTTCAAAGGGCCGCCCTATAGCCAGTGGTGCAGCCGAACCGTTTGTTAAATTGCTGGCTTGCCCCGCCCCTCCGCACCACTATTTATTGCCAATAAATAGTGGTGGGCGAGGGGTGGGCGAGCCAGCAATTTAACAAATGGTTCAGTGTTTTTTTGTAATTTTATTGGCCCACGGAGCTTCAGCATAGGCTAATTAGCCCTTGCTTAGATCGGCTCCCGACCCCCAGCTGATTTGCTCTCAGCTGTTTTGCTCAGGGCTCTGCTGCTTGCTTGGAAAGAGTGCTGATTTTTTTCCCCCTATCTATGCTTAAAAATGAAACTGAAACTGCTTTGCTGTTGCTGCAATTTGGAAAATTAGGCAGGCAGATTTCTTTTCTTTTTCCTCACCAAAAAAGGTAGGTGCAAACAACGGGAAATTTAGGGAAAAAGAGGAGATTTTAAAACACAAAAGAAAAAAAGCTCTATTTAACTAGGGAATTATAATAATTGAGATACTATTAATTGTATATTGTGTTGAAAACAGAAATGGTTAAGTTGTGGTTTGGAGGAATATATGGGGGAAATTATTTGGTTTATTATTATTGGTAAATATAATTAATTGATTTGTAAGAAATTGGATTGCATGGAAATAATTGGAATATTCATGTTCATATTGATTAATATACAAAAAAGGTAGTTATATAACTAATTGATTTATATTAAAATGTTGAATTTGTATTAAAGAACTGTAATATTACATAATTAACCAATGTGAGAATGGATATAAAAATAGATGACAATGGGAAGGGGTATAATATAGAAGGGAAAAATAGAATTTGATTAAGATTAGAGATGAGGATGAAGGGTAATATTGGTTTTTTACAAAAATAGATGAGGAATAAATATGGCAAAAAGGAAATATAGAAATTGTAAATTTAATTGAAATGACTAAACACTTTTAAATTTATGAACCGGCCAAATATTCTGTTCAAAGAAAATACATTGTATGTTTGTATGTGTGTTTCTAATTATTGTTATTTATTCATATTTGTTCTCTTTTATTCTTTAGAGTTTAACAATTCATTCTTTATCTTAATATCTTTATATTTGTTTGGGGTTGGCTTTCTTCCCTTTCATCTTTTTTATGGTACAGCAATCTTTCTCCTCAAACCTACCACCACTCTCTTTTCTTTCCTTCTTACTTTCTCTTCCCCCCTCTTCTCCTCCCTACTTCCTCTTCCTTTCTCCTTCTTCTCCTCTCTTCCTCCCTCTCTCTCCTACTCTAATTTCCCTTCCCTTCCTTCATCCCTCTCTATTGCTGTATCCTTTTATGCATATGGACTACTCAGAGGGCTGAAAAAGTTATTTCTGACTGGTCCTCGCACTTTTGACCAGTCTTCGAACTTACGACTGTCCTCACATTTTATGTTTTTGCCCTATCTTTCTCACCATGGTGAAGAGAAGCAGTTGTGAAATGAGTGACACATTGTTAAGAATGCTACAATGGGCATAAATGATGACCAGTCATAAGTGCGAAGACCGTTCAAAAGTGCGAGGACCTGTCAGAAATGACTTTTTTCAGCCCTCTGGGTAGTCCTTTTGTGCACATGGACTACTCAGAGGGCTGAAAAAGTTATTTTTGACTGGTCCTCGCACTTTTGACCATTCCTCGAACTTACGACTGTCCTCACATTTTACGTTTTTGCCCTATCTTGTCACCATGGTGAAGAGAAGCAGTTGTGAAATGAGTGACATGGTTGTTAAGAATGCTGCACGAGCATAAATGTGAGGATGGTCATAAGTGTGAGGATCAGTCAAAAGTGCGAGGACCTGTCAGAAATGACTTTTTTCAGCCCTCTGAGTAGTCCCTATACACATAGCCATGGTCACCCAGTCACATGACCAGCTAGCCACGCCCACCCAGTCACATGACCTCCAAGCCACACCCACAAAATAAGCCACGCCCACAGAACCGGTAATAAAAAAATTTAGAACCCATCCCTGGTTGGGGGTCACCACAACATGAGGAACTGTATTAAAGGGTCGCGGCATTAGGAAGGTTGAGAACCACTGCTTTATAAGGACGAAATGAATGGAACTTTGAAGGAGATGGCATTACTTTTTCAAAACACAAAGGACATCATGGAGAAAGGATTTAAGGAGATTATGGAAAAAATGGAAAATACTATACAAGGGATGATGAGTAAAGACCAAGATGCCCAGGAAAGGGAGGAGCCAACAGAAGAAATGGAGGAAATGATTGCGCCAAAGAACCAGAGATCAAAAGAAGAAGTTAAGGAGGAGATAACAATGAAAATAACAGTAACAGATGAATTAAATCAGGGGGAAAATATATTAAGAGAGTTGAAAAGAGAATTGGAGATACAGGAAGATACTTTTGAAAGGAAGATAGGGGCCCGGATAAAAATTTTGGAAACTACGCAAAGAAGAGAGTAGAGGTGGGAGAAAAACCTAGATTAAACTGTCAAGAAGTAGATGCAGACTGAGATAAAGATCCAAGGGAGGAATATGGGAGGCAAGCAAAGAAAAGCAGAGCAATTAAAGTACTGAAGCGGGCAAGAGACAATGGATAAATGATTTATCTTTTTTGTTGTCGTTCTGATTTGCTTTTCTTTTTCTCTCTCTTTTCTTGTTTTTTTAGGTAGGTGACATGACTAGAAGGTAGGTAGGAGAGAAAGAAAATGTCTTTTAATATAGGATGACATGATTAAAAGTTAGAATAAGAGATAGAAATAAGAGAAAGGGGAAACATTTTATACACTTTTATATAATAAAATAAAAGCAATAAGAGAAAACATGGAATAACTCCATGGCTTAGAGCCTGGATATCCACAAGATCACCTTCTGCCACCAATAATCTCCTACCGGCCAATACGCTCCCACAGAGAGTCTCCTAAGGGTACCATCGGTCCAGCAATCTCAACTGGCGACCCCCAGGTGTAGAGTGTTCTCTGTGGGGGCACCTGCCCTCTGGAACGAGCTACCCCCAGGGATACGACTGATCCCGGACCTCTATACTTTCCGCCGGGCTCTGAAGACTTTCTTGTTTCAGCGAGCCGAGCTGGCTAAAGATTTTAATTGATTAATTTTATGGGTAAGGGGTTTTAAAATTGGAAAGCCAAATTGGATTTAATTATTTTTTTTAAACTATTTTAATTTTCATATTGTATGTATTTTAACTCTGACTGTTCACCGCCCTGAGTCCTTCGGGAGAAGGGTGGTATAAAAATTTAATAAATAAATATATAAATAAATAACTGAACAATTAACAGACCGCAATTTAATATGTGTATTATTATTAGAAATATAAAAGTTGGTTGAAACTTGGAAAAAAGCAATTTGGAAGTAGATATGAGTCAAAGAAATTCAAGGTGGGCTGGATTTAAACCTTTTGTGGGCATGAAGGGACACATTACGGATGGCATGTTTGATCCCCGTTGTCACCATGAATTCCAGGCACAATGAAAATGATGGCTGCTTCCACAACACAATCATGTGGCCCAGGGATCCATGTCCTGTCCTCTTTTCCCAAAATAAGGTTCAGTGATCTCCACCGCTTAATAACTCACACATTCATTGACCATAAAACCATAATAGATAGGCCCCATTACCATTATATCTCGAGGACTACTTATATATAGTTGGGAAATTCTGGCATTCAAAATCTGGAGGACACCAAGGTAGAAAATGGAAATTCCAATCGCAGAAATTCAATAATCAATATAAAAAAATACCCCCCAAAAGCCTTCTTGAAGAATTCCACACCTCTGCAAAAGGAAATATCATGAAAGTTCTGCTGATCACCAGAAACAGGTAATTAACCTATATCAAGGCTGTCTCATCAGGTTAGAATTATGACTGAAACTTTTCTCGACATTCATACAATTTGTCCTGGAAATGAGTCCTCCGGTGTTTCATTAGGCTGGAATTCTGACTGAAACTTTTGCCACACTCAGGACATTCATACGGTTTTTCTCCTGTGTGAGTCCTCTGATGTCTTACCATACTGGAAATATGACTGAAACTTTTCCCACATTCTGGACACACATATGGCTTCTCTCCTGTGTGAATCCTCCGGTGTGTCACCAGATTGGAACTCTTACTGAAACATTTCCCACATTCTGGACATTCATACAGTTTCTCTCCTGTGTGAGTCGTCTGGTGCATCACCAGGTTGGAATTACTACTGAAACATTTCCCGCATTCTGGACATTCATAGGGTTTTTCTCCTGTGTGAATTGTCTGGTGTTTTCTCAGACTGGAAATATGACTGAAACTTTTCCCGCATTCTGGACACACATACGGTTTTTCTCCTGTGTGAGTCCTGTGGTGTGTCACCACGTTGGAATACCAACTGAAACATTTCCCACATACTGAACATTCATACGGTTTCTCTCCTGTGTGAGCCCTCCGGTGTTTCATAAGGCTGGAATTATTAATAAACCTTTTCCCACATTCTGAACATTCATACGGTTTCTCTCCTGTGTGAGTCCTCTGGTGTGTCACCAGCTCGGAATTATTACTGAAACATTTCCTACATTCTGAACATTCATACGGTTTTTCCCCTGTGTGAATCCTCTGGTGTCTTATCATACTAGAAATATGATTGAAACTTTCCCCACATTCTGGACACATATACGGTTTCTCTCCTGTGTGAATCCTCTGGTGTCTCACCAGTTTGGAATTGTAACTGAAACATTTCCCACATTCTGCACACTCATACAGTTTGTCCTCTGTGTGAGTCCTCTGGTGTGTCACGAGATTGGACTTCTGGCTGAAACTTTTCCCACATTCTGGACACACATACAGTTTCTCTCCTGTGTGAGTCCTCTGGTGTTTCACCAGGTTGGAATTGTGGCTGAAACTTTTCCCACATTCTGGACACACATACGGTTTCTCTCCTGTGTGAATCCTCTGGTGTGCCACCAGGTTGGAATTCTTACTGAAGCATTTCCCGCATTCTGGACATTCATACAGTTTCTCTCCTTTGTGAATCCTCTGGTGTTGCACAAGTTTGGAATTCTGACTGAAACATTTCCCGCATTCTGCACACCTATACAGTTTGTCCTCTGTGTGAGTCCTCTGGTGTGTCACCAGGTTGGAAGCGTTACTGAAACTTTTCCCACAATCTGGACACTCGTATGGTTTCTCTCCTGTATGAGTCCTCTGGTGTGTCATCAGGTTAGAAGTGTTACTGAAACATTTCCCACATTCTGAACATTCATACGGTTTCTCTCCTGTGTGAGTCCTCTGGTGTTGCACAAGGCTGGAGGTGTGCCCGAAACTTTTCCCACAATCTGGACACTGATATGGTTTCTCTCCTGTGTGAGTCCTCTGGTGTGTCATCAGGTTGGAAGTGTTACTGAAACATTTCCCACATTCTGAACATTCATACGGTTTCTCTCCTGTGTGAGTCCTCTGGTGTTTCACAAGGTTGGAAGTCTGACTGAAACTTTTCCCACATTCTGGACATTCATACAGTTTCTGTCCTATGTGAGTCCTCTGGTGTGTCAGCAGGTTGGAAGTCTGACTGAAACATTTCCCACATTCTGAACATTTATACGGTTTCTCTCCTGTGTGAGTCCTCTGGTGTTTCACTAGGCTGGAATTATGACTGAAACTTTTCTTACACTCTTGACATTCATACAATTTGTCCTGGAAATGAATCCTCTGGTGTGTCATTAGGCCGCAATTCTGACTGAAACTTTTCCCACAATCTGGACGCTCATACGGTTTGTCCTCTGTGTGAGTCCTCTGGTGTGTCATCATGTCGGAATTATTACGGAAATATTTCCCCCATTCTGAGCAATCATACGGTTTTTCTCATGTGTGAATCCTCTGGTGTCTTATCACACTGGAAATACGACTGAAACTTTTCCCACACTAAGGACACACATATGGTTTCTCTCCTCTGTGTGAGTTCTCTGGTGTGTCACCCGGGTGGAATTATGACTGAAAAATTTCTCACACTCTCGACACTCATACGGTTTCTCTCCCGCCTGAATCGTCTGATGTGATATCAGTTTGGAATTACATCTGAAAATTTTCCCACACTCTGGACATTCATATGGTTTCTCCAGGGTATGAGTCCTCTTGTGTGTCACCAGGTGGGAATTCCTACTGAAACATTTGCCACAGTCAGGATATGCAAAGGGTGTCCCTCCCATATGAGTCTTCTGGTGTATTACCAGGGTGGAGTTGTGACTGAAAAGATTTGAAAAAAGAAAAAAGTATACATTACAATAAGCAAACATGACACAATAAAGAATAATCTCTTACATTAGTTATGATTTCTTTGACACATTTGTGTCCAATTTCAAATATCCATTCAGCAACTGTGTCAGTAAGGAGCCCAATCTTTAAGCATGGTGTCATATTTATTTATTTTATTTATTTTATTTTTTAAATTTATATGCCGCCCCTCTCCGAAGACTCAGGGCGGCTCACAATACATTTTTTAAAAAAACCATTCTAAAAACATTTTAATTAACAAAATTAAAAAACAATTAAAAACTTTAAAACGCATTCACACCATTCATGGCCGGATCTTGCCAGATCGCAAAGCGAGATCAACCGCCCCAAGCCTGCCAGAAAAGCCAGGTCTTCACTGCTTTTCGGAAGGCCAATAGGGTGGGGATGGTCCGGACCTCAGGAGGTAACTGGTTCCAGAGAGCTTGGGTGGCCACAGAGAAGTCCCTCCCCCACCAGCCGGATATGACAATGCCAATTTACATACCATGCTTGTTGGTTTTACAGAAAGGGAATGCCATGAAAGTGAAGGTGGAAAGTCACAGAGAAATTCTGTGCCTTAAACAGACAGAATTTGGAGAAAAACTGAAAATTGGAAAGGGAAGATGGTAATGGAATAACTAGAGGAAGCAGGACTGGATGAACAGAATATACAGATAAACTCTCCACAGGGCATTTTATTCCAACAACAGAAGCCACTTTGGAGCTCAACCAACCTGCCTCTTGTGCACACCAGTCTCTCTTCCTCAAAATGCTCTGCAGGCATTTTGGCCAAGACATCCCAGGCCTGTCACTTAACCTGAAATGTTCTTATCTTTCTAAATACAGTTCATTCAGAAAGTATTCAAACCCCCTTTACTTTTGTCAATTTTGTTGACAAAAGCTTGATTCTACAGCTGTTGAACTTCATTTATTCCCCTCCTTAATCTACACAAAGTACCCCATAATGATAAAGTAAAAATGTCTGTAAATTTAGTAAAAGGAAAAAAACTGAAATATCACATTGGCATAAGTATTCAGTCCCTTTGCAACAGCACTTGAAATTTAGCTCAGGTGCCTCCCATTTCCCTTGATTGTGCTGACATGTTTCTATACCTTGATTGGAGTCTACCTGTGGTAAATTAAACTGATTGGACATGATTTGGAAAGGCACACGCTCTCCATAGAAGGCCTCTCAGCTGTAGCAGAACAATAGCCATGAGGCCAAAGGAACTGCCTGCAGAGTTCAGAGACAGGATTATTGCAAGGCACAGATCTGGGGAAGGCTACCATAAAATTTCTGCTGCACCAAAGGTTCCTAAGGGCACAGTGGCCTCCATAATTCTCAAATGGAGAAGAATGTTTGGCACAACCAGGACTCTTCCAAGAGCTGGTCGTCCGGTCAAACTGAGCAATTGGGGTAGAAGGGCCTTAGTAAGAGAGGGGACCAAGAACCCGATGGTTCCTCTGACTGAGCTTCAGAGATCCTGTGTGGAGATGGGGCAGAGCTGAGTGGAGCAAAGCTGAATGGAGCAAAGTACAGGGATATCCTCAATGAAAACCTGTTCCACAGCACTCAGGACCTCACACTGAGCCGAAGGTTCACTTCTCAACATGACAAGGGACACAGCCAGGACAACATAGGAGTGGCTTAGGGACAACTCTGAATGTCCTAGAGGGGCCCAGCCACAGTTCTGACTTGAACCCTATTGAATATTTTAGGCACCTAAAAATGGCTCTCCATCAATGGTTGCCACCCAACCTGACTGAGCTTGAGAGGACTTGCAAGGAAGAATGGCAGAAAAACCCCAATCCAGGTGTGCAAAGCTTATCGCCTCATACCCAAAAAGATTTGAGGCTGTAATGGCTGCCAAAGGTGTTTCAACAAAGTATGAGGGAAGGATCTGAATACTTATGTCAATGAGATATTTCAGGTTGTTTTGTTTTAATAGATTTACAGGCATTTCTAAAATTCTATTTTCACTTTGTCATTATTGATGTAGATGAGAAAAAATGAATTTCAACAAGTGCAGAATAACAAAGTTGACAGAAGTGAAAGGGGTCTGAATGCTGTCCGAATGCACTGAACGTGGGTTCCTATTGACACAGAAATAAATTCCTAAGAACTTATTCATGTGAACAATTGTGTGTATTTCAGTCTGCAAAAGGACTCAGGAGGGTGTATATATATAAAGATTTCTTAAAATCTCCCAGTAGAAAAACATTTGGGAAGAGAAAGAACCTGCCGGAGCAGCCCTCATGTTTCATTCTTGTCCCTTCGCTGCTTCCAGGCCCTGGAGGAACCCAAAAGGCTTCTCCTCCGACCTTCCCTCCACTCACCTCCCAGGAGCCGCTTCCACCCTCCGAGCAGCACAAGAGGCTCCGCCGACGCCATTATCGTCCTCCCGTGGGTGACCCGGAAGAGGAACCTCCTCTCTCCTCCTCTTCCTCCTCTCTAGCAATCTAATACTCTATCGTTCTCATTCGTTCCAGCTCGGCCTCTCTCTGTGGTGATGTCAATACTAGCGATGCCGCTGCTTTTCTCTTATTTTCTGCTATCGAGCCGCGACTGTTGCTTCTTTCTACAGCGCCATCTAGTGCCATAAGGTTGATAATCACCCTCGTCCTATCTCTACCCTGAAGCGTTTGCAAGAGTCAGCCATCAAGTCTTATTGGACTCCCACCGAGCACAGGAATAGGTTTCGTCCATGACTATCTATGCTATACCTTTTCTTTCAGGTCTCCCAAGAGGGCAGACTCATTTTCCCTCTTGCTCAACTAAACCAGAGGAAAGCGTCCAAGGAGGGGAATTACTATAATATCCAACCAGAAAGTGCACCTCCCTTGGGGGCTGGTGAAGATTGTTCCAGCCAGTTTTACATCTCAGGGGATGCACGATAAGTCTTGGAAAGCTGCCTTTGCAAATGATTGAAGCTGTAACAGTGAAGCTGTTGAATGGAAGGCTCTTGAGTCAAGACCTTCTGTCCTTTGGGGTCTCGTAGGGATGCCCTCATTGTCACTCCAACTCAGCCAGGAGATTCTTTTGCAGAAACTGAACTAAGGAAATCATCTGTGAAGAGAACACAATGTGCCATCAGGCAGAGACGAAGTGCACCTCCCTTGAGGCTCCGTGAAGTCTATTCCTTCCAGTTGTCTCTCTTGGGGGTGCAGGATAACTCTCCAAAACTATATTTGCAACTGAGGGAAGCTTGAAGAATGATGCTTACCCCATTTACCTTCACAAGATTAGGCAGATGCTGTATCATAAAAGTTGATAAAGGTCTTGTTTGTAGGTGCAGCCTTAAACAATTGCCACAGAGTGGTTATATCTGGCTGGCGGGGTCACCCTGGAAACACAAAGGAATGGCCTGTGGTGACTTTGCCAGCAAAGACGGAGCTCGGGAGGGACACACAATTGAGGAGTGGTGTTGAGGTGGCCACACACCCCCTGAGGTCAAACACAACCCCGATTTGGCCCTCAATGAAATTGAGTTTGACATCCCTGCTTATAGGAAAAATAAGAGGGAAAAGTGGAATGGCTCATTTACAAAAAGATCCAAAAGGCCCATTAAAATAAGCCTTTTGCTTGTTTATTCACAAGAAAGGGATCCATTCCCTTCCCAATCAGGTACTTTCCAGAAGGAATGGCATGATGAATTAAAACCTATTTGTACTTTTCAGCACTCATGAAAAGGGCTGAAGGAGGCTGCCCAAAACGGGGACTCCAGAAGGCCATTCTTGACTCAGAAGGTTATAAAAGGGAGGAAAGGTTAAATATTTTACCTTTCAGGCTTGCAGGATTCTGCTACTATAGCCTATGTCAATAATTTATAGTTCTAGTTTCTTGATCTGGTCTCTCTCTCATAAGGTGATCAAGTAGATCAAGTAATATTAAAAAAAACAAAATCAGAGAAATGTACACCTCTCTATTTTTATAAGTTTATAAAACATTGTGTGTGGACCTGTGGTCTCGTGTCACGCCCACCATGGCCACACCTACCCCCCACCCAACATGCACCCTCTGAGGTCAAACACAACCCTGATGCGGCCCTCAATGAAATTGAGTCTGACATCCCTGCTCTAGAAGTTGTGGGTGCTCCATCAATGGAGGTTTTTAAGAGGAGATTGGAGAGCCAATTGTCTGGAACGGTATAAGGCAGGGGTGTCAAACTTGATTTCATTGATGGCTGCACCAGGGTTGTGTTTGATCTCAATGGGGGCAGAGTGGACGTGGCCAGGGTGGGCGTGGTGAGCACGATGTCACTTGTGTCAGGGGCGCCTGTGGTGGCCCAAGCGCTCTGCCAGAGAAAATGGGCTCCTGAGCTCTGTTTTCAGCTACGATGGCCTACAACCCTCTGCCCACAAAAATGGCATTAGGGAGGACCAGCGCGTGGCCCTCGCAAGGTCTGTTTTCGTTGGTAGAGGCACCGAGGTCCAGCCCTTTGCTGTTTTGAGGGCAGCTCTGTGGGCCAAATCAGGGCACCTCGTGGGCCAAATCCAAACCCTTGGCCTTGAGTTTGAAACCCCTGCTTTACAGCCATGCTTTCCATATAATGCTTAAACAATGGGAGAATGTGTGGACAAAAGTTATAAAATTCACATTAAAATGAGATGATAGTGAGATGATAGTAGTGTTCCAATATTTGAGGGGCTACCACAAAGAAAAAGGGGTTCAACCTATTTTCCAAAGCAGCAGAAGGCGAGACAAGAAACAATGGATGGGAACTAATTGAGGAGACAAGCAAGGAAAAGCAAGGAGCTAAGGAAAAGTTTCCTGACAGAACAATCAGTGGAATGGCTTCCCTTCAGGAGCTCAGGGTGCTTCATCAATGGAAGCTTTTAAGGAGAGACTGGACAGCCACTTGTCTGAAATGGTACAGGACAGCGGTTTGCAACCTTAAACACTCAAAGAACCATTTGGACCCATTTCCCATAGAAAACACCGGGCATTACAAAACCTGAGTGGGCATGACTAACTCAATATCACTCCCATCCAGTAGACACCCCACCTCCCCAGCCATGCCTACCCAGGTTTTGTTGCTCCCGGTGTTTTCTGTGGGATATGGGTCTCTCTCTCTCTCACCTCCTCCCTCCCTCCCTCCCATTTGTTTTTCTCTTTTTCTCCTCTCCCCCTTTCTTTCTTTCCTTTCCCCCTTCTCTCTCATTTATTTCCCTTTCATTTTCTCCCATCATTTTCCCATTTCTCTCTTTCTCCCCATTTCTCTCTCATTTCTCTCTCCCTCTCTTCCCCTTTTTTCTCATCTGTTTCTTTTTACTCTGGAGCCATGGGCTGCCAACACCCAGCCTACAGGAAAGGCTTTGTTTGCTATATTTTAATTTTTTAAAAATTTACGGTTTTTTTCCCTGACAAGGGTCTGTGCCCCCTTCTCCTTGGTTCCATCAGTGTCCAATAGCCTTCATTTTTGATGTTTTGTGAAGGGCTTTCAGGTGTGGCATCTCTCTGATGTAGTTTCGCATTCCATTTGCAGGCTCTGTCTTTGATCCTGTTCATTCCAGATTGAGAATTCTGGTTCCTGTCTCCCCGTCACCCCCCTCCCCTTCTTTGCCCATTCCCACCCCCATTCCTTACTTCCCTAATTGCTTCCCCCCTCCTTGCATTTTATGGCAGGATGCCAGCGAAGCAGAGTATGCTGCAGGCCTGACACGAGAGTTTCAACTTGATTATTCCTCAAGAACCCCCAGGAATTTGCTACTGTTCTGCATTTTTCCCTGGTCAGCAACTCTTGATGGCTAACAATTCTGCCCTTTGACAGAAACCAATAGTGGCACTAATGCATGTTTCTCAAGATGCTGGGTTAGAACCCAGCCAGTTGGACCATCTGGGTCTCCTGGAGATCTTCAGCATGAGTCCTTCTCTATCCCAGGCAGGAGCTACAGCCCCAAAATTAGCTGCTCTCTCTCTTTGCAATCTATCAGACCAGTAAGGAAAAATTTCTGGCTCTTTGCACTTCTGCAAAATGACAAGATGCCCTGATCAAGTTTTTCTAGAAATGCTTCCTTCTCCCCTATTGATGGCATAGAAGATGAGATTCAGTCACAGCTGCTTGTCCAGCCTAAAATTAGCTCAGAGGTGAGCCTGACAGTTGCTAAAGTCTATTTAACAAGTAAAACTCCATACTTGGAAAATACTATCTGGCTTGTGGGAGGTGAGCAATTCATCCTAGTGACTAGTCTTTTCAAGGTATCCATGGAGAGATCATGGGTTGCCTGCAATTCCTTTGGTGCTCAGCACCTCCTGCCTGGGACCCTCTGATCAGCTGATCTGCAGAGAAGATACAGCCCAGCTCAGCCTTACCAACCTACCTGCTCCGAGGGAAAAATGGGGTAAGGAAGGCAACAGGAGGACCGCACAAAACAGAGGGGCAAAGAATGGGGGCTGGAAAACCATGGAGGGGGGATACCCAGGAAAAAAGCTAATTGATGAGGATGAGTATCAGGAAATGAACTCTAGGGGAGGATCCCTCCCCAAAAATTCCTCTCTTCAGGGTGGGACGGACTCTGTGGATGAGAATTGCAATCCTTTCTCCAATTTGGCTGCTTGCTCCCATGCCTGCTGGGGGTTGCTGTGGAGGGGGGAAGAGGGAGCCAAAGAGAGGAGAGAAAGTGCCCTCCCTGTCTAGTACCAGGGAAATCAGAAGATCCAGGCTGTTGAAATGGGTATAAAGATTTATTGCAAGATTAAAATCTCTGCAATAATCTGAAGAACGATCAAAGCAATTTGGAAGTATGACACTTCCAATTGATGTTGCAGCGATATCAGACACAGGGAATGGGTCTCCACATTCCCTGGGCTGAGTTCTCCCTATTGTGGCCTCCAAGAGGAGCCAAAGCCGGTGAAGCAAAGAGGGGCGCCCTGTGCGGTTGCGGAATTGCAGCTCTCCTGTCTGACCGGGGGTTCTTTTTCCCTCTCGGCCATATTAAGAATAAGAGACAGCCTAAAGATGGCTGTCACAAAGCTGGAACAACCGAGGAACAACTAAGACTGGTGCTGGAGCTAAGTAGGTGAACAATGATTGAAACTGGGGGAAGAGAATTCCTTTTTGCCTTAAATTTAACCCCAAGGAACAATTTAAAACTGTTTGCTCAGAACTAGTTAAGGCAGCATTTAAGCATTCTGAGAAAATATCAGAACGGAAGGGGAAGACGCAAGAGACAGAAATAATAAATTTTGAAATAAACAGAAAATTCGACTCTTAAACTGGGAAGATGTGGTACTGGGAAGGCATTTTAAAATGCTGGAATCATTTACTTACAAAACTTATTCTGCTTTTATAAATGATTTACAACTAAAATGACGATTGACTAGAGGCAATACTGAAATTTAAGTTGAGACCGCCACCTGCTGACGAAAGGAAAATTTACAAGTCTGTGAATACTTACATGAGCCTGGATAGCTCAGCAGACTAATGCATTGTAATTAACTCCAGCTGTCTGCAATTAGTGTAAATTCAAATCTCACCAGGCTCAAGGTTGATTCAGCCTTCCATCCTTTTTAAGGTAGGTAAATTGAGGGCCCAGTATGTGGGGGCAATAAACTGACTTTGTATAAAATATACAAAAGTATGAAGGCTATTGCTTAACACATTGGAAGCCTCCCTGAGTCTACGGAAAAGGGCGGCATATAAATCAAATTAAAAAAAAATTACAATGTTGCATGGAAAACCGAACCCAATGATTCAAAAATTGTTTTAGAACACTCAAGAAAATAAAATAACGACAAGAAAATAATGAAGAAGCAAGAAATAGAAATAGAAAATAGAGGAAGACAAAGACGAGACTGACTACAAAAAATTAAATGATCATGTGGGTAGTAAAAATAAAAAGGAGAAAGTTAAAGATTACATTGGGATTAACAATGGAAAAAACAAAGGGTGGAAAGAGTCAAAGAGAGAAAAAGGGTGGAACAGAAAGAATATAAAAAATTTAAAAGATTACAATGGGATTAACAGTGGGAAAACAAGAAAGAGGGAAAAGGGATGGAAAACTATGGGAAATACAGGGCAAAACAGGAGAGTTCAGCACAAAAGAAAGTACAAAAGAAGAAAAAGAGGAAGAAAAAGAAAAAAAGAAAAAAGAAAGGGAGAAAGAAATGAAAGAAATGTATATATTGTATACACTTAAAATTGAAATATGAATTGAAGAAAGATTTGTTAGAAAAAGATGAGATTGTGATATTAAGTAATATAAAATAATGGAAAATTATATGGGTATATTAATGAACTGAAATAAGTTTTATAATATGAATAAATTTAAATAAATGAGATTTTAAATTGCACTGTTGGAACTAACAGCTGGAATATTTTTAAACTTAAGGAAGACTAACAACTGGAATATCTTTAACTGCATATTTGGCATCTAATTAAAAAAGAAAAAAGTTAGTTCAAAGGATGAACTAACTAGGTTGTGGTGAAAGTGATATTAAGTAATATAAAATAATGGAAAATTATATGGATATATTAATGAACTGAAATAAATTTTATAATATGAAGTTTAAATAAATTAGATTTTAAATTACACTGTTGGAACTAACAGCTGGAATATTTTTAAACTTAAGGAAAACTTAACAATTGGAATATCTTTAACTGCATATTTGGAATCTAATTAAAAAAGAAAATAGTTCAAAGTATGAACTAAGTTGTGGTGAAAGTAGAAATGATTAAGATATTGTTTGAAGAGGTACAAATATATATGTTTGACAAAGTAATTGAAACTTAGAGACAAGATTCAAGAAAAGCAATTTCATTTATTATTATATAAAGAGAAAGATGGTTATATAATTAACTGATTTTTATTAAGATGATGGATTGTATCATTTGATGTCCCGGTGCCTGGAAGCGGTGTGGCTCTGGATGGGGAGAAACAGGCTTCAGCTCAACCCGCCAAGACGGAGTGGCTGTGGGTACCGTCATCTCGGTTCCAAGGGAATATTCCATCGTTGGCCATAGGGGGTGAGGTGTTGTCCCGTTGAAAGGGTGCGCAATTTAGGCATCCTCCTGGATTCACTGTTGACTCTGGAAGATCATGTTGCAACCATGACCAGGGGAGCATTTGCAGATTCGTCTGTTGCACCAATTGCGCCACCTGGAGCGAGATAACCTGCGCAGTCACTCATGCGCTCGTTACCTCCCGGATTGACTATTGCAATGCTCTCTACATGGGGCTGCCAGTGAAGACCACTCAGAGGCTTCAGCTGGTGCAGAATGTGGCCGCGCGGGTAGTGATGGGAGTGTCCAGACACTCTCATGTTACACCCCTCCTGCGCGACCTGCATTGGCTACCGGTTGCCCTCCAGGTGAGATTCAAGGTGCTGGTTATTACCTATAAAGCCCTACATGGCCTAGGCCCAGGATACCTGATGAACCATCTGCGACCAATGACAGCTCCCCATCGACCAGTGCGTTCCCACAGGGAGGGCCTCCTTGGGGTGCCATCAGCCAGGCAGTCTCGGTTGGCGACTCCTAGGGAATGGGCTTTCTCTGTGGGTGCACCTGCCTTATGGAATCAACTCCCCCTGGGGCTACGGATGGCCCCTGACCTTCACTCTTTCCGCTGTGACCTCAAAACATGGTTATTTCACCAGGCCGGATTGGACTGAAGGGGTTTTAAGGGGAGTTTTAATGGTTTTTAACATTTTAATATTGAATTTTGTGTTTTATTGCTGTGAGCTGCCCTGAGTCTTTTTTGGAGAGAGGGCGGCATACAAGTTTAATTAATAAATAATAATAAATAAATAAATTTGGAATAAGATATAAAGAAATGTATAAAACAATTTGGTTTATTATTTTTATAAGAAATGTATGATAGTAATACTTCATAATTAATTGACTTTTATTAAGATGCTGGATTCTATTATATTGAAATAATTGATAATTGAAAATAGTGATTATATCAAGGGAATATAAGGAAATATTAGGAATTACATTATGTGGTGAGATTTGAAATTGAAGGGGATTAAAGTAGAGATGAACGGAAAAATTGAATTTGGTTAGGATTAGTGATTAGGATGAACGGTAATATTGGTCTAAAAAAAAGAGTTAGAATAAATACTAAGGCAAAAAAGGAATATATAAATTGTGTGGAAATGACTAAAAATTGTTTAAATTTGTGAAACGGCCAACACTCAGAAAAAATACATTGTACTGAGATAAAGATCCAAGAGAGGAATATAGGAGGCAACCCCCCCCCCCAAAAAAAGCATAGCAATTAAAGTACTGAAGCGGGCAAGAGACGATGGATAGATGATTTTTCTTTTTTGTTTGTTGTTCTGATTTGCTTTTCTTTTTCTCTCCCTTTTCTTTTGTTTTTTTAGGTAGGTGACACGACTAGAAGCTAGGTAGGACAGAAAGAAAATGTCTTTTAATATAGGGTGACATGATTAAAAGTTAGAATAAGAGATAGAAATAAGAGAAAAGGGAAACAGTGTATACACTTTTATATCATAAAATAAAAGCAATAAGAGAAAACATGGAATAACTGAACAATGACTGACTGCAACTTAATATGTGTATTATTATTAGAAATATAAAAGTTGGTTGAAACTTGGAAAAAAGCAATTTGGAAGCAGATATGAGTCAAAAAATTCAAGGTGGGCTGGATTTAATTCTCTTGTGGGCACGAAGGGACACATTACGGATGGCATGTTTGATCCCTGCTGTCACCATGAATTCCAGGCACAATGAAAATGACGGCTGCTTCCATAACACAATTATGCAGCCCAGGGATCCATGTCCTGCCCTCTTTTCCCAAAATGAGGTTGAGTGACCTTCACCGCTTAATTCACACATTCATTGATCAGCTTTATCAGGGAGAGAAGGGGGTGGGGGTAGTTAAGGAAAGCAGTCTCATTTAATGATGATTGCAACATAAATCCCTAATTGTGATTGCAACATAAAACCGTAATAGATAGGCCCCATTACCCTTATATCTTGAGGACTACTTGTATGTAGTTGGGAAATTCTGGCATTCAAAATCTGGAGGACACCAAGGTAGAAGATAGAAACTCCAATCGTGGGAATTCAATAATCAATATAAAAAAATACCACCCAAAAGCCTTCTTGAAGAATTCCACACTTCTGCAAAAGGAAATATCATGAAAGTTCTGCTGATCACCAGAAACAGGTAATTAGCCTATATCAAGACTGTGAGTCCTTTGGTATCTCATCAGGTTAGAATTATGACTGAAACTTTTCTCGACATTCATACAATTTGTCCTGGAAATGAGTCCTCCGGTGTTTCATTAGGCTGGAATTCTGACTGAAATTTTTGCCACACTCAGGACATTCATACGGTTTTTCTCCTGTGTGAGTCCTCTGATGTCTTATCACACTGGAAATATGACTGAAACTTTTCCCACACTCTGGACACACATACGGTCTCTCTCCTGTGTGAGTCCTTTGGTGTGTCACCAGGTTGGAATTCTTACTAAAACATTTCCCACATTCTGGACATTCATACGGTTTCTCTCCTGTGTGAGTCCTCTGGTGTGTCACCAGGTTGGTATTCTTACTGAAACATTTCCCACATTCTGGACATTCATACAGTTTCTCTCCTGTGTGAGTCCTCTGGTGTTGCACAAGGCTGGAATTATGACAGAAACTTTTCCCACATTCTGGACATTCATATGGTTTCTCCCCTGTGTGAGTTCTCTGGTGTGTCACCAGGTTGGTATTCTTACTGAAACTTTTCCCACATTCTGGACATTCATACAGGTTCTCTCCTGTGTGAGTTCTCTGGTGTGTCACCAGGTTGGGAGTGTTACTGAAACTTTTCCCACATTCTGGACATTCATACAGTTTCTCTCCTGTGTGAGTCCTCTGATGTTGCACAAGGCTGGAAGTGTGCCTGAAACTTTTCCCACAATCTGGACACTCATACGGTTTCTCTCCTGTGTGAGTCCTCTGGTGTGTCACCAGGTTGGAAGTGTTACTGAAACATTTCCCACATTCAGAACATTCATACGGTTTCTCTCCTGTGTGAGTCCTCTGATGTTGCACAAGGCTGGAGGTGAGCCTGAAACTTTTCCCACAATCTGGACACTGATATGGTTTCTCTCCTGTGTGAGTCCTCTGGTGTGCCACCAGATTGGAATTCTTACTGAAACATTTCCCGCATTCTGGACATTCATACAGTTTCTGTCCTGTGTGAGTCCTCTGGTGTTGCACAAGTTTGGAATTCTGACTGAAACATTTCCCGCATTCTGCACACTCATACAGTTTGTCCTCTGTGTGAGTCCTCTGGTGTGTCACCAGGTTGGAAGTGTTACTGAAACTTTTCCCACAATCTGGACACTCATATGGTTTCTCTCCTGTATGAGTCCTCTGGTGTGTCACCAAGTTGGAAATGTTACTGGAACATTTCCCACATTCTGAACATTCATACGGTTTCTCTCCTGTGTGCGTCCTCTGGTGTTGCACAAGGCTGGAGGTGTGCCTGAATCTTTTCCCACAATCTGGACACTGATATGGTTTCTCTCCTGTGTGAGTCCTCTGGTGTGTCACCAGGTTGGAAGTGTTACTGAAACATTTCCCACATTCTGTACATTCATACGGTTTCTCTCCTGTGTGAGTCCTCTGGTGTTTCACAAGGTTGGAAGTCTGACTGAAACTTTTCCCACATTCTGGACATTCATACAGTTTCTCTCCTCTGTGTGTCTTCTGGTGTGTCACCAGGTTGGAAGTCTGACTGAAACATTTCCCACATTCTGTACATTCATACGGTTTCTCTCCTGTGTGAGTCCTCTGGTGTTTCACAAGGCTGGAATTATGACTGAAACTTTTCCCACATTCTGGACATTCATACAGTTTCTCTCCTGTGTGAGTCCTCTGGTGTTGCACAAGGTTGGAAGGGTGACTGAAACTTTTCCCACAATCTGGACACTGATACGGTTTCTCTCCTGTATGAATCCTCTGGTGTATCACGAGGGTGGAATTCTGGCTGAAAGTTTTCCCACATTCTGGACATTCATACGGTTTCTCTCCTGTGTGAGTCCTCTGGTGTTTAACTAGGCTGGAATTATGACTGAAACTTTTCTTACACTCTCGACATTCATACAGTTTGTCCTGGAAATGAATCCTCTGGTGTGTCATTAGGCCGCAATTCTGACTGAAACTTTTCCCACAATCTGGACGCTCATACGGTTTGTCCTCTGTGTGAGTCCTCTGGTCTGTCATCATGTCGGAATTAGTATGGAAACATTTCCCCCATTCTGAGCAATCATACGGTTTTTCTCATGTGTGAATCCTCTGGTGTCTTATCACACTGGAAATACGACTGAAACTTTTCCCACACTAAGGACACACAATATGGTTTCTCTCCTGTGTGAGTTCTCTGATGTGTCACCCGGGTGGAATTATGACTGAAAAATGTCTCACTCTCTCGATACTCATACGGTTTCTCTCCCGTGTGAATCGTCTGATGTGATACCAGTTTGGAATTACATCTGAAACTTTTCCTACGCTCTGGACATTCATATGGTTTCTCCAGGGTATGAGTCCTCTTGTGTGTCACCAGGTGGGAATTCCTACTGAAACATTTCCCAGTCAGTACATGCAAAGGGTGTCTCTCCCATATGAGTCTTCTGGTGTATTACCAGGATGGAGTCGTGACTGAAAAGATGTGAAAAAAGAAAAAAGTATACATTACAATAAGCAAACATGCCACAATAAAGAATAATCTCTTACATTAGTTATGATTTATTTGACACATTTGTGTCCAAGTTCCAATATCCATTCAGTCATGAAATTATCTTTTTCACTTTAGTGATTCACAAATTCTTAGCAGTGCAAAGGCTTATCATTAAATATATCTGGAAATGCTGGGGATAGATTGTACAGTTGTAAATATATGCACACAGAGAGAAATACAAACACACACACCTATAACTACCTATGTGGAAATCTATGTGTTTTTAGCCTGAAAATTATCCCAAAATGGTTATAGTTGAACCTTCTGAACTAACTGTGGGTTTTTTCCTGATGAAATGATACCTAAATCCTCTACAAGATTTGATGTACTAATTTTGCCCACTTACTGACTGCTATTCGGACTGGCATCTGTGTCAGTAAGTAGCCCAATCATTAAACATGATGTCATATCACAATGCCAACTTTCTTCTGCTTTTCTGCATTTATTATGCAAATCGGTGTGGGTTAATAAAGGCAATTTTACATGACTGTGACTTCCAACTTCCTGTTGACATCTCCACTGATTTTGCTTGTCAAAAATTAGCTGGGAAGGTCACAAATGAGGACCTTGAGATACTGCAACCACTGTAAATCTGAATTGCAATTGCTGCAACTACTTTTCCTGCACTTTCACAACCACTCTGGTGATATCCTAATTCAAGTAGTGTTCACTTACTGACTGCAATTGGGACTGGCATCTGTCTCAGTAAGGAGCCCAATCTTTAAGCATGATGACATATTTATTTATTTTATTTATTTTATTTTTTAAATTTATGTGCCACCCATCTCCGAAGACTCAAGGCCGCTCACAATACATTTAAAAAAAGCCATTCTAAAAACATTTACAAATTAAAAAACAATTAAAAACCTTAAAACGCATTCACACCATTCATGGCCAGATCTTGCCAGATCGCAAAGCGAGATCAACTGCCCCAGGCCTGCCTGAAAAGCCAGGTCTTCACCGCTTTTTGGAAGGCCAATAGGGTGGGGATGGTCCGGACCTCAGGAGGTAACTGGTTCCAGAGAACTGGGGTGGCCACAGAGAAGTCCCTCCCCCGCGGGCCCGCCAACCAGATATGACAATGTCAATTAACATATCATGCTTGTTGGCTTTACAGAAAGGGAATGCCATGAAAGTGAAGGTGGAAAGACACAGAGAAATTCTGTGCCTTAAACAGACAGAATTTGGAGAAACACTGAAAATTGGAAAGGGAAGATGGTAATGGAATAACTAGAGGAAGGTGGACTGGGTGAACAGAATATACAGATAAACTCTCCACAGGGCATTTTATTCCAACAACAGAAGCCACTTTGGAGCTCAACCAACCTGCCTCTTGTGCACATCAGTCTCTCTTCCTCAAAATGCTCTGCAAGCATTTTGGCCAAGACATCCCAGGCCTGTCACTTAACCTGAAATGTTCTTATCTTTCTAAATACAGTGCATTCAGAAAGTATTCAGACTCCCTTTACTTTTGTCAATTTTGTTGACAAAAGCTTGATTCTACAGCTGTTGAACTTCATTTTTCCCCTCCTTAATCTACATAGAGTACCCCGTAATGACAATGTAAAAATGTCTGTAAATTTAGTAAAAGGAAAAAAACTGAAATATCACATTGGCATAAGTATTCTATCATCAGTACTGTGAGTGGGAGGGGTAGATATGGCGGGAGCAGGGGGCCATATCATGTTAAGGGAGCGCGCACCCGCTGTCTCCAAGTGGTAGCGTGCTCCGGCCCCAAAGGCTCCACTCGTTTTCCAGGTTGTACAGACCCTCAGGGCCCGGGCCTTCGACTGATGTTGTGCAACGCCAGGTCCGTAATAAATAAAGCCCCCCTCATTTGTGATCTGGTTCAGGAGGGGGGAGCGGACCTGGCGGGTACTACGGAGACCTGGTTGGGCCCGGAGGGAGGGGTCCCTCTGGTAGAAATGTGCCCACCAGGCTTCCTGGCATTCCATCAGCCGAGGTCACAGGGGAGGGGTGGGGGAGTAGCGGTTATTATTAGAGAAGGCCTTAGGCCGAGGGAGGCCACTGTTCCTCAGACGGCCGGTTGTGAGACCCTCCTTGTGAAGTGGGGTCATGGGGTTCAGAGGGGTTTGCTGATCACGTACCTGGCTCCCTGCCACGTGGCAGCAGCCCTGCCCGAGCTACTCAACGTTATCGCCGCGGTGGCGGTTGATACCCCCAGTCTTATGGTCATGGGGGATTTCAACCTGCCGTCCGTGGGTGAGACGTCTGAGGTGGCTCGGGAGTTCATGGCTTCCATGACGGCTATGGATCTGACCCAACTAATTCATGGCCCTACGCACATGGGGGGAAACACACTGGACCTGATTTTTGTCTCTGGACAGTGGCTGAGTGATCTCGAGATAGGGGACATAGTCATCGAGCCCTTGTCATGATCGGATCACTCTCTCCTTCGCCTTGACCTTCGAACCGCTGCACCCCGCCGCAGGGAGGCGGAACCGATGAGATGGTACCGCCCCAGGCGCCTGATGGAACCTGATAGGTTCCAGATGGAGCTTGGGCCAATTCCTGAGGTTCTGGCTCACGCCTCGACTGGAGACCTAGTGGCCGCCTGGGATAGGGCGGCCGCTGGAGCTCTGGATCGAGTCGTGCCTTTGCGGCCTCTGACCCGGCGCCGATCTCACCTGGCTCCTTGGTTTACTGAGGAGCTGAGGGAGATGAAGCTTCGGAAAAGACATCTAGAGAGTAGTTGGAGGGCCAGTCGTACTGAATCTGACCGAACACTGGTAAGATCTCATATTAAGAATTACCTAGTGGCAATAAAAGCAGCAAAATGCACTTATCTTGCTGCTCTTATTGCGTCATCAGATAACCGCCCGGCCGCCCTGTTTAGGGTGACCCGCTCCCTGCTCTACCAGGAAGCGAGGGAGGACCCCTTGGAGGGAAGAGCCGAGGATTTTGTTCAGTATCTGTATGACAAAATCACTCAGATTCGGGAAGATCTGGACTCCGACTGGGTAGATCCAGCGGGGATGACGGGGGCAGGTGCTGAGAATGTTATCTGGGATGAGTTTGATTCTGTGACCCCTGAGGACGTGGACAGGATTCTGGGTAGACTGAATGCGACCACATGTTTGTTGGACCCGTGCCCCTCCTGGTTAGTGCTGGCTTCCTGGGAGGTGACGCGAGGCTGGCTCCAGGGGATTATAAATGCTTCATTGGGTGAGGGTGTCTTTCCCGCCGCCTTGAAAGAGGCGGTGGTGAGACCTCTCCTCAAGAAGCCTTCCCTGGACCCGGCAACATTGGCTAACTATCGTCCAGTCTCCAACCTTCGCTTTGTGGCGAAGGTTGTTGAGAGTGTGGTTGCACGACAGCTTCCCCAGTACCTGGATGAAACGACGTATCTAGATCCGTTCCAGTCGGGTTTCAGGCCTGGGTACAGCACGGAAACGGCATTGGTCGCGTTGGTGAATGATCTCTGGAGGGCTCGGGACAGAGGTTGTTCCTCTGTCCTGGTCCTATTAGATCTCTCAGCGGCTTTTGATACCATTGACCATGGTATCATGCTGCACCGGTTGGAAGAGTTGGGGGTGGGAGGCACCGTATTACGGTGGTTCTCCTCCTTTCTCTCCGACCGGTCGCAGTCTGTGTTGACAGGGGGGCAGAGGTCGACCCCGAGGCCCCTTATATGTGGGGTGCCACAAGGATCGGTCCTATCGCCCCTTCTGTTCAACATTTATGTGAAGCCGCTGGGCGAGATCATCCGTGGTTTTGGGGTGGAGTACCATCAGTACGCTGACGACACCCAGCTGTACATCTCCACCCCAGACCACCCCAACGATGCCCTTGAAGTGATGTCCCGGTGCCTGGAGGCCGTACGGATCTGGATGGGGAGAAACAGGCTCAGGCTCAACCCATCCAAGACCGAGTGGCTGTGGTTTCCGACGTCCCGATATAGTCAGCTGGTGCCATCGCTGACTATTGGGGGCGAAGCACTGGCCCCCACGGAGAGGATTCGCAACTTGGGTGTCCTCCTGGATTCACGGCTGTCTTTAGAAGAACACTTGACGGCCATGACCGGGAGGTTTTTTCATCAGGTCCGCCTGATTCGCCAGTTGCGTCCCTTTCTGGATCGGGACTCGTTACGCACGGTCACTCATGCCCTCGTCACCTCCCGTTTGGACTATTGTAACGCTCTCTACATGGGGCTCCCCTTGAGGAGCACTCGGAGGCTCCAACTGGCGCAGAGTGCGGCCGCGCGGGTGGTGATGGGAGCGACGTGGCGCTCCCATGTAACGCCTCTCCTGCGCGAGCTGCACTGGCTCCCGGTGGTCTTCCGAGTGCGCTTCAAGGTTTTGGTTATCACCTTCAGAGCGCTCCATGGCTTAGGACCTGGCTATTTACGGGACCGCCTGCTGCCACCAATAGCCTCCCACCAACCAGTACACTCCCATAGAGAGGGGCTCCTCCGGGTGCCGTCGGCCAAACAATGTCGACTGGCGGCCCCCAGGGGGAGAGCCTTCTCTGTGGGGGCACCTACGATCTGGAACGAGCTCCCCCCGGAGATATGGAGGATTCCGGATCTGCGTACCTTCCGTCGCGCGCTTAAGACGTTCTTATTCCATCAAGCTGGCCTGACCTAAACTTTTCCTCTTTTTAAATGGAATTTTAAATTTTAAATTTGGTTTTAATTTATTGGGGTTTTAAAATGTTTCAGCCAAATTTATTTAATTAGTTTTATCTCCATTTTAAATTTTGTATCTATATGTTTTATTTTATGGCTGTTCACCGCCCTGAGTCCTTCGGGAGTAGGGCGGTATACAAATTTAATAAAATGAAATGAAATGAAATGAAATGAAATGAAATGAAATGAAATGAAATAAGTATTCAGACTCTTTGCAACAGCACTTGAAATTTAGCTCCGGTGCCTCCCATTTCCCTTGATTGTGCTGACATGTTTCTATACCTTGATTGGAGTCTACCTGTGGTAAATTAAACTGATTGGACATGATTTGGAAAGGCACACGCTCTCCATAGAAGGCCTCTCAGCTGTAGCAGAACAATAGCCATGAGGCCAAAGGAACTGCCTGCAGAGTTCAGAGACAGGATTATTGCAAGGCACAGATCTGGGGAAGGCTACCATAAAATTTCTGCTGCACCAAAGGTTCCTAAGGGCACAGTGGCCTCCATAATTCTCAAATGGAGAAGAAAGTTTGGCACAACCAGGACTCTTCCAAGAGCTGGTCGTCCGGTCAAACTGAGCAATTGGGGTAGAAGGGCCTTAGTAAGAGAGGGGACCAAGAACCCGATGGTTACTCTGACTGAGCTTCAGAGATCCTGTGTGGAGATGGGGCAGAGTTGAGTGGAGCAAAGCTGAATGGAGCAAAGTACAGGGATATCCTCAATGAAAACCTGTTCCACAGCGCTCAGGACCTCACACTGAGCTGAAGGTTCGCTTCTTAACATGACAAGGGACACAGCCAAGAGAACATAGGAGTGGCTTAGGGACAACTCTGAATGTCCTAGACGGGCCCAGCCACAGTTCTGACTTGAACCCTATTGAATATTTTAGGCACCTAAAAATGGCTCTCCATCAATGGTTGCCACCCAACCTGACTGAGCTTGAGAGGAGTTGCAAGGAAGAATGGCAGAAAAACCCCAATCCAGGTGTGCAAAGCTTATCGCCTCATACCCAAAAAGATTTGAGGCTGTAATCGCTGCCAAAGGTGTTTCAACAAAGTATGAGGGAAGGATCTGAATACTTATGTCAATGAGATATTTCAGTCTGCAAAAGGACTCAGGAGGGAATTCGCTCAAATGTTTTAATCTGCTTTTTAAAATGTGAGGACACTGAGAGATGACATGGTGAAAAAATCCCTTTTGCCCATGAAACTCCTCGCTTGCCAGGAAAACGACACATCAATAAAACCATAAGGTTTTATATTTCATATACATATACATATATGTATATGTATAATATATATATATATAAATATTTCTTAAAATCTCCCAGTAGAAAAACATTTTGGGAGAGAAAGAATCTGCCGGAGCAGCCCTCATGTTTCATTCTTGTCCCTTCGCTGCTTCCAGGCCCTGGAGGAACCCAAAAGGCTTCTCCTCCGACCTTCCCTCCACTCACCTCCCAGGAGCCGCTTCCACCCTCCGAGCAGCACAAGAGGCTCCGCCGACGCCTCCGTCCACCTCCTCTCTCCTTCTCTTCCTCCTCTCTAGCAATCTAATACTCTATCGTTCCCATTCGTTCCAGCTCGGCCTCTCTCCCTCGGTGGTGATGTCAATACTAGCGATGCCGCTGCTTTTCTCTTATTCTCTGCTTTCTAAGGCGCGACTGTTGCTTCTTTTTAGAGCGCCATCTAGCGACGTAAGGTTGAAAGTTTGGAAGAAGCTTTCCTGGATTCCGTCCTTCCTTCGGTGCCATCAAGTCTTATTCGACTCCCACCGAGCACAGGAATAGCTTTCGTCCATGACTATCTATGCTGTACCTTTTCTTTCAGGTCTCCCAAGAGGGCAGACTCATTTTCCCTCTTACTCCAACTAAACCAAAGAAAGCGTCCAAGGAGGGGAATGACTATAATATAAGGTGACCAGATTTTAACATTGGTAAAGAGGGACACCATTGACGGGGCGGGGTGGTGGTGGTGGTGGTGGGTGGTGGTGGTGGTGTTTCTTTTTTTAAATTTATTTTTTTTGCAAAATATTTTTTATTTTTTCCAACATTTTACTTTTACCTTTTATTAAAAAGCATAAGATTGTTTCAAAACAATATTTGGGGTTTTAAATTGGGTAGCCAATTATTTAATTTTTTTAATTATCTTAACTTTTGTATTTGTATGTTTTTTAATTTTGGCTGTTCACCGCCCTGAGTCCCTTCTGGGAGAAGGGCGGTATACAAATTAAATTAATAAAATAAATAAATAAATAAAACCATTCATGTAGAGAGAGGGTCTCCTCAGGGTGCCATCAGCCAAGTTATATCGGCTGGCGACACCCAGTGGGAGGGCCTTCTCTGTGGGAGCCCCAGCCCTGTGGAATGAACTGCCCCTGGAAATGCGTAAGATCTCCGACCTCCGGGTGTTTCGCTGCACACTGAAGACCCTGTTGTTCCGCCAGGCCGGGCTATCAACATAATAATTTTAAATTGGGGTATTTTAAATTTTGGGGGTTTTAAATCGCCCAAATCTATTTAATTATTTTAATTTTTAATTATTGTTGTGTCCTGTGTTTTTAAATTGGCTGTACACTGCCCTGAGTCCTTCGGGAGAAGGGCGGTATAGAAATAAAATTATTATTATTATTATGTAGGTAATTTTCCTTTAGACAGGTAACTGTAACAGAAATAGGCAGTGGTAACTAAAGAAGTACATGAGAAGAACACTGATCATTATGACTGATAAAGAATATTTGTAGCTCAGGTTTGAAATGAGGGGTCCTTGGTGCTCTATGAATTTGGGGTTTTTTTTGGTAGACTCTTCATTACCTCAACTAGGTAACATCATATGACCCATATTTCATTGGGTAATGTATCATCTGCAAGAAAACAGCCAAACTCACACAGCACCAAGGGCCCTTTCTTATGACTGAATTAAGCCATTTGCTTCTGCTTGCATAGTCTTATTTTACCATTTAAAATAATCTTAATACTAATATATTAGAGAAATATTTTTGGAAGTTACAGTAGCATGAGTAAATTTAGGAATTTACCTCTTCAAGGAACTTGAATAAACTTTAAACATTTAGGAATAACCTCTTCAAGGAATAAATTCTTAAATAAATTCTAGTATGTATATCATTGTAATCTATCTTGCATATATTTAGGGCAATAGCATGCCATCTTTTAGCATTGTTGCTTATATTTCTGAGACATCATTTAAGGATCTAAATATGAATGGATAACGAGTAGCTGGAAGAATGTTTTGTATTTAAGACTGCAGTTTATTAATGAGGCAGGCTTCTGCAAAGTTTTCATTCAAATGCATTTGTGTATTAAGATCAGCCTTCAGAAGATTGCATTTTATATGCAAGGCAGTGGGAAGTTACCATAAACCCATTTATAGTATTTGTGTGTCTAAGACTGGGTTGTTTTTGAACGATTCTATCCCATCAGGAGTAAACTCTATTGTTCTCACATTTCCTAAATTTTAACATACAAACTGTCTATTTGTTTCATTAGAGAAAAATGGAAAATTAAAGAATTTTTGTAATGCTAATATGTCTTCATTAAAGGTGAATGGTAAAGTCTTGGTTTTCATTTGAGACTCTAATACAGAATCAGCAGCTATGGTTACTTCTGATGAATTAACTTAGGTAAAGGGTTGAGACCTTACAGGTGGTCCAACTATTTTACTAAGTTATTGGTACCGTAGTAATGGGATCTAATCTATATTAAATGATTGGTTTTATATTTATACTAATTAATGCAAAAAAATTACTAGAATTACAGTATGAAGGGGTTAATTCAATAACATAGTACAAAAAAAATTGCTGTTAGCGATAGAGCGATCGACTTACAAACATTTGCAACAAGAGCGAAGCGCACGCCACGGCACATTGCAAGTTAAATAGACACCGACATTGGGGAAGTAGTTCCGGCCCGCCCTTCCCTCTCCTCCCCTTCCTTGTCCTTTGCAAGTCACATCACCATGGATGTGGAAGAGAATATCCTTGCGCAGGGTTGCTAAGGGTGAAACTTTTCATTTTCTTTGCTCACTTTGGGCCAGGGAGAGGGTGGCTTCAGGTTTCCCGCGGAGGGAGGAAAGTAAGGAAAGAAGGGGGCTCTCCATTCAGTATCCTCTCACCCCACTTCTGTTTTGAGTCTTCCCCTGTCCCTACAGGACAGGGTAGGTCCGCAGTCCAAAAATCAGAACTTTTTTAAAACGCCGCAGGACGCGGGACAAATTGTTCAAAATCGGGACTGTCCTACCAAAAGCGGGACGTCTGGTCACCTTAGTCCAAGGAGGAGAATGACTATAATATCCAACCTGAAAGTGCACCTCCCTTGGGGGCTGGTGAAGATTTTTACATCTGGGGGCGTGCAGGATAAGTCTTGGAAAGCTGCCTTGGCAAATGATTGAAGCTGTAACAGTGAAGCTGTTGAATGGAAGGCTCTTGAGTCAAGCCCTTCTGTCCTTTGGGATCTGGTAGGGATGCCCCCATTGTCACTCCAACTCAGCCAGGAGATTCTTTTGCAGGAACTGAATCAAGGAAATCATCCATGGAGAGAACACAATGTGCCATCAGGCAGAGACAAAGTGCACCTCCCTTGAGGATACATGAAGGCTATTCCTTCCAGTTCTCTCTCTTCGGATGCAGGATAACTCTCCAAAACTATATTTGCAACTGAGGGAAGGTTGAAGAGTGAGGCTTTCCCCTATTCACAAGAGTAGGCAGGTGCTGCATCATAAAAGTTGATAAAGGACTTGTTTGTAGGTGAAGCCTTAAACAATTGCAAACAAACGGGATGGTTACATCTGGCCGGCAGGGCCGGTCTGAAAACAGCAAAGGACTGGCCTGTGGTGACTTTGCAAGCAAAAATGGAGCTTGAGAGGGCCACGTGTGGCCCTCCCGATCTCTGTTTTCGCTGGCAGAGTGCCCAGGCCACTACAGGCACCCCCAACACGATTGACGAATGGCGTTGAGGTGGCCACACACCCCGTGAGGTCAAACAAAACCTTGATGTGGCCCTCAATGAAATTGAGTCTAACATCCTTGCTCTAGAAGTTGTGGGTGCTCCATCAGTGGAGGTTTCTAAGAGGAGACTGGGCAGCCAATTGTCTGGAACGGTATAAGGCAGGAGTGTCAAACTCGATTTTATTGATGGCTGTACCAGGGTTGTGTTTGATCTCGGTGGGGGCGGAGTGGACGTGGCCTAGTGGGCAAGGACAATGTCACAATGTCACAATGGCCCAAGCGCTCTGCCAGAGAAAATGGGCTCCTGAGCTGTTTTCAGCTACGATGGCCTCCTACAACTCTCTGCCAACAAAAACAGCCTTAGGGAGGACCCACGCACGGTCCCCGCAAGGTCTGTTTTCATTGGCAGAGGCCCCGAGGGCCAGTCCACTGTTTCGAGGGCAGCCCCATGGGCCTAATCCAACCCCTGGGCCTTGAGTTTGACACCCCTGCTTTAAAGGCATGTTTTCCATATAAAATAATGCTTAAACAATGGGAGAATGTGTGGACAAAAGATCTAAAATTCAGATTAAAATAAAATGATATGGTAGTGAGATGATAGCAGTGTTCCAATATTGGAGGGGCTACCACAAAGAAAAAGGGGTTCAATCTATTTTCCAAAGCAGCAGAAGGTGAGACAAGAAACAATGGATGGGAACTAATTGAGGAGGAAAGCAAGCTAAAGCTAAGGTAAAGTTTCCTGATAGTGGGAACAATTAATCAGTGGAATGGCTTCCCTTCAGTAGCTCAGGGTGCTCCATCAATGGAGGCTTTTAAGAAGAGACTGGACTGGACAGCCATTTTTTGAAATCGTATGGGACAGGTTTCTGCAACCTTAAACACTCAAAGGGCCACTTTAACAGGGGTGAAATGTTTGCTACCAGTTCTGTGGGCGTGGCTTGGTGGTCACGTGACCGGGTGGATGTGGCCAACCTGATGTCACTCACTATTAGAACCAGGAGCTGTACATTTTAAAGCACATTTTGCCCCTTCTGAAGCCCCCAACACTTTGAGTTTCCCTCCGCCACCCAAGCGAACATTGGAGCAGTCTCTTGCCCCACTCTCCATCCCAGAGTGTCGCGCATTCCCCTCCCCCACCATTCATCCATAGAAACCAGTGGTGAAATCCAAAAATTCCTTCCTCTTCCTTCCTTCCTTCCTTCCTTCCTCACTCTCTTCCTCCCTCCCTCTCCCCCACTCCTCACCCCCACCCCAAGATAATAACTAAGGAAATTCGGCCACATTCTTTCTGTCTCTGGAAAGATACCAAAATAAACCATGCATTGCAAAAGGAGTGACTTTCAGGCTGTTAGAGCACAGCGCCATGAGGTTGGCTCGAGGGGAGCAGATGGAGCTGAATCTCTCTCCCTCTCTCTCGCTTCCCGACTGCAGCAGGAAACAGCAGGCAGCCCTGTCTCTCTTCTCTCTCATCTTTCTCCCTCTCTTGTTTGTGTGTGTGTGTGTGTGTTCCCCTTTGAACCATTTCCAAAAAAGGGCGAGGGTTGGGTTTCTTTGGGGTTGGTTTTTTTTTGCTGATGTTGTTCTTTCTTCTTTGGGTGCCTTTTACCGTATGATTTAAATCAAGAGTCATTTCAGGTTCCCAGATAAATGAAGCTCTTTCGTCCCCCTGCTGTGGTTCCCTGATGGCTGGCTGCCCCCACTCACTCCTCACCTGTCCTGAGAAGAGAAGGGCGACTGTGGCAGATGGAGACTCACTCCGTATTCCAGAGTGGAAGCGAAGAGTGCCTCTTTTCCCAGCCCTTGTTAGGAGATGCGCGAACTTTCTCCACACCTGGACACTGGCTGTCCTGCCTGGCTGCAGCCAATGCTCCGCGTCGTAATGGACTCCAGAAGGAGGAGGAGGGGACCCCGTCTCCCCCATTGTGCAGCACGCTAAGTTTAAGTGCAAAAGCTGTAAGCAGCCATGGAAGCGGCAAGAGGAATATGGGGACTTTCTCTGCCCCGAGACACCGGCTAGAGCGCATCTCCCCAGATGAGCAATTCATCCTAGTGACTAGTCTCTCCAAGGTATCCATGGAGAGATCATGGGTTGCCTGCAATTCCTTTGGGGCTCAGAACCTCCTGCCTGGGACCCTCTGATCAGCTGATCTGCAGGGAAGATCCAGCTCAGCTCAGCCTTACCTACACCCCTGCTCTGAGGGAAGAATGTGGGGCAGGGAAGGCAACAGAGGACTGCACAAAACAGAAGAATGGGGGCTGGGGATATCCAGGAGAAAAGCTCCTTGATGTGGATGAGTAACGGGAAAGGAACTCTAGAGGAGCCCTCCCCAAGAATTCCTCTCTCCAGGGAGGGGCTGTCTCTGTGGATGAGAATTGCAATCCTTTTTCCAATTTGACTGCTTGCTCCCATGCCTGCTGGGGGTTGCTGTGGGTGGGGGAGGGGGAGCCAAGGAAAGTGCCCTCCCTGTCAAGCACCAGGGAAATCAGAAGATCCAGACTGTTCAGATGGGTATAAAGATTTATTGCAAGCTTAAGATCTCTGCAAGAATCTGAACAACGATCAAAGCAATTTGGAAGTATGAGACTTCCAGTTGACATTGCGGGGATATCAGACACAGGGAATGTGTCTCCCTGTTTGTGGGTTCCAAGAGGATGCAAAGCCGCCATGTAGGGGTGGAGAAGCAAAGAGGGGCGCCCTGTGACGTCGCGGAGTTGCAGCTCTCCTCTCTGACCAGGGCTTTTTCCCACTCAGCCACAGCAAGGAGACAGCCTAAAGATGGCTGCCATAAAGCGAGGAACAACTAAGACTGATGCTGAAGCGAAGTAGGTGAACAGTGACTGAAACTGGGGGAGAGAATTCCTTTTTGCCTTAAACTTAACCCCAAGGAACAATTTAAAACTATTTGCTCAGAACCAGTTGTTAAAGCAGCATTTAAGTATTCTGAGAAAATATCAGAACAGAAAGGGAAGATGCAAGAGACAGAAATAATGAATTTTGAAATAAACAGAAAATTGCACTCTTAAACTAGGAAAACGTGGTACTGGGAAGGCATTTTAAAATGCTGGAATCATTTACTTACAAAATGTATTCTGCTTTTATAATTGATTTACAACTAAAATGATGATTGACTAGAGGCAATACTGAAATTTAAGTTGAGATCGCCACCTACTGATGAAAGGAAAATTTACAAGTTTGGGAATACTTACATGAAGAACTGGGAAAATAATTACTGGATTATTCCTAACTACCCAATGACTACTTAAAGGGACCCCTGAATGTTATCCTAGAAGATTGAACCTGTAAAGGGGATTTAAGGGCCATTGATAACCTCTGGGACTATTTAAATGGTACTGATTGTTTACCTATGGGATATAAAGAACTGTGATTAGTGCACTCCTTGAAGAGCAACTTAAGGATTGAATAAATAGTTCTTGGACGGCTGGACAAAAGTTGAATTTTTTGTTATATAACAGCAGCTAATGGGCATGGGGGAAAGGAAGGAAGATTAAAGCAGTAATTTAAAGGGACAAAACCCAAAAAGAAAATTGACTTTTTGGATAAAAATATTTGGAGAACTTTAAAAAGCAGAAGAAATAGAACCCCACAAATGTGCAGAGGATTGGAAAGAAAGTAAGCAGACCCTTTCTGAATGTTGGAGAAAACTTAAAGAGAAACTGAAAATTAAGCCCTGTAATAGAAGTTTTGTAAAAAAAAAAAAAAAAAGGAGCAGAAAAAAGGATTTAGTAATTTGGATTGAGATTTAAATTGATTTGGCAAATATAAAGATAAAAAGAAAAAAGGGAAAATTAGCAAAGATTCTTAATGTGGATTACTTTTTCAGGCTGCTGATTGGAATTGTGGATTGTAGAGAGACATCTTCAGGAGAAATAAGATCATTACAACGCTGAACTTTTGTTTTGGAAAAACCTTGAATCTGGATAATGACAATACCCGTGAGAACTTCTGAGGAGGGTTTGTTTGTCTGTAAAGCTTGACTTTGATGATATATAAAAAAAAAACTACAACGCAACTTTAAATTGGAATAATACTAATGGAGAAAGAAAAAAATGGCACAGGAACTTATGGAAATGATGCATCTATCACTGAAAACGGAAGTGAGGGAATTAATTACAATGTTTCATGGAAAACCGAACCCGATGATTCAAAAATTGTGTTAGAACACAAGCAAGTTGACAAGAAAATAACGAAGAAGCAAGAAATAGAAATAGAAAATAAAGAGGAAAACAAACACGAGACTGACTACAAAAAATTAAATGATCATGTGGGTAGTAAAAATAAAAAGGAGAAAGTTAAAGAGTACATTGGGATTAACAATGGAAAAAAACAAAGGGTGGAAAGAGACAAAGAGGGAAGAAAGGGTGGAACAGAAAGAATATAAAAAATTTAAAAGATTACAATGGGATTAACAGTGGGAAAACAAGAAAGAGGGAAAAGGGATGGAAAACTATGGGAAATGCAGGGCAGAACTTCTGAGGAGGGTTTGTCTGTCTGTAAGGCTTGACTTTGATGATTAAAAAAAAAGAACTACAACGCAACGTTAAAGATTACATTGGGATTAACAATGGAAAAAACAGAAAGGGTGGAAAGAGATAAAGAGAAGAAAGGGTGGAACACAAAGAATATAAAAAATTTAAAGGATTACAATGAGATTAAGAGTGGGAAAACAAGAAAGAGGGAAAAGGAATGGAAAACTATGGGAAATACAGGGCAAAATAGAAGAGTCCAGGATTTTAAAATGCAAAATGATTACACTGGGACTAACAGTGCAGAAATAAGAAAAAGGGAAAAGAGATGGGAAATACGGGGCAAAACAGGAGCGTTCAGGATTTTAAAGCACCAAAAAAAAAAAAAAAAAAAGGGGGGGGGGAGAAAAAGAAAAAAGAAAGGGAGAAAGAAATGAAGAGATATATGTTGTATACACCTAGAATTGAAATATGAATTGAAGTTAAGATTTGTTGTTAGAAAAGGATGAGATTGTGATATTAAGTAATATAAAATAATGGAAAATTATATGGATATATGAATGAATTGAAATAAGTTTTAGAATATGAATAAGTTTAAATAAATGAGATTTTAAACTGCACTGTTGGAACTAACAGCTGGAATATTTTTAAATTTAAGGAAAACTCTAACTGGAATATCTTTAACTGCATATTTGGAATCTAAAAAAGAAAAAAAGTTCAAAGTATGAACTAATTAGGTTGTGGTGAAAATAGAAATGATTAAGATGTTGTTTGAAGAGATACAAATATGTATGTTTGACAAAGTAATTGAAAATTAGAGACAAGATTCAGGAAAAGCAATTTGAAGTATTATTATATAAAGAGAAAGATAGTTATATAATTAACTGATTTTTATTAAGATGATGGATTATATCATTTGAAATAAGATTTAAAGAAATGTATAAAACAATTTGGTTTATTATTTTTATAAGAAATGCATGATTGTAATACTACATAATTAATTGACTTTTTTTAAGATGCTGGGTTCTTATTATGTTGAAATAATTGATAATTGAAAATAGTGATTATATCAAGGGAATATAAGGAAATATTAGGAATTACATTATGTGGTGAGATTTGAAATTGAAGGGGTTTAAAATAGAGATGAATGGAAAAATTGAATTTGGTTAACAGTAGTGGTTAGGATGAAGGGTAATATTGGTCTAAAAAAAGTTAGAATAAATACTAAGGCAAAAAGGGAATATATAAATTGTGTTGAAATGACTAAAAATTGTTTAAATTTATGAAACGGCCAACACTCAGAAAAAATACATTGTATGTTTGTTTGTCTGTTTGTGTAAAAAATAAAAATACTTTTATTAAAAAAAAAGTTGAATTTTAAAAAGGAGGAGGAGATAACAATGAAAATAACAGTAACAGATGAATTAAATCAGGGGGAAATTATATTAAGAGAGTTGAAAAGAGAATTGGAGATACAGGAAGATACTTTTGAAAGGGAGATAGGGGCCCGGGTAAAAATTTTGGAAACTACGCAAAGAAGAGAGTAGAGGTGGGAGAAAAACCTAGATTGAACTGTCAAGATGTAGATGCAGACTGAGATAAAGATCCAAGGGAGGAATATGGGAGGCAAGCAAAAAAAAAGCAGAGCAATTAAAGTACTGAAGCGGGCAAGAGACGATGGATAAATTATTTTTCTTTTTTGTTGTCGTTCTGATTTGCTTTTCTTTTTCTCTCTCTTTTCTTTTGTTTTTTTAGGTAGGTGACATGACTAGAAGCTAGGTAGAACAGAAAGAAAATGTCTTTTAATATAGGGTGACATGATTAAAAGTTAGAATAAGAGATAGAAATAAGAGAAAGGGGAAACAGTGTATACACTTTTATATAATAAAATAAAAGCAATAAGAGAAAATATGGAATAACTGAACAATGACAGACTGCAACTTAATATGTGCATTATTATTAGAAATATAAAAGTTGGTTGAAACTTGGAAAAATGCTATTTGGAAGTAGATATGAGTCAAAGAAATGCAATGTGGGCTGGATTTAAATCTTTTGTGGGCATAAAGGGGCACATTACGGATGGCATGTTTAATCCCTGCTGTCACCATGAATTCCAGGCACAATGAAAATGATGGCTGCTTCCACAACACAATCATGTGGCCCAGGGATGCCGGAATTCTGATTGAAACTTTTGCTACAATCTGGACACTCATACAGTTTGTCCTCTGTGTGAGTCCTCTGGTGTGTCACCAGATCGGAATTATTACAGAAACATTTCCCACATTCTGAATTCATACGGTTTTTCTCATGTGTGAATCCTCTGGTGTCTTATCACACTGGAAATACGACTGAAACTTTTTCCACACTCAGGACATTCATACGGTTTTTCTCCCGTGTGAGTCCTCTCATGTCTTATCACACTGGAAATACGACTGAAACTTTTCCCACATTCTGGACACACATATGGTTTCTCTCCTGTGTGAGTCTTCTGGTGTGTCACCAGGTTGGAATTCTTACTGAAACATTTCCCACATTCTGGACATTCATAGTGTTTCTCTCCTGTGTGAGTCCTCTGGTGTTTCACAAGGTTGGAATTGTGACTGAAACTTTTTCCACAATCTGCACACTCATACAGTTTCTTCTCTGTGTGAATCCTCTGGTGTCTCACCAGGTCGGAATTATTACTGAAACATTTCCCACATTCTGAACATTCATACGGTTTTTCTCCTGTGTGAATCCTCTGGTGTCTTATCAGACTGGAAATATGATTGAAACTTTCCCCACATTCTGTACATATATACGGTTTCTCTCCTGTGTGAGTCCTCTGGTGTGTCACCAGGTTGGAATTCTTACTGAAACATTTCCCACATTCTATACACTCATACAATTTGTCCTCTGTGTGAGTCCTCTGGTGTCTCACCAGGTCAGAATTATTACTGAAACATTTCCCACATTCTGAACATTCATACGGTTTTTCTCCTGTGTGAGTCCTCCGGTGTCTTATCAGACTGGAAATATGACTGAAACATTTCCCACATTCTGAACATTCATACGGTTTTTCTCCTGTGTGAGTCCTCTGGTGTGTCACTAGGTTGGAATTCTGGCTGAAACTTTTCCCACATTCTGAACATTCATACGGTTTCTCTTCTGTGTGAGTCCTCTGGTGTTTCACAAGACTGGAATTATGACTGAAACTTTTATTACACTCTGGACGTTGATATAATTTGTCCTGGGAATGAGTCCTTTGGTGTCTCATTAGGCCGGAATTCTGGACACACGTGTGGTTTGTTCTCTGTGTGAGTCCTTTGGTGTGTCACCTGGTCGGAAGTATTACTGAAACATTTCCCACATTCTGAATATTCATATGGTTTTTCTCCTGTGTGAATCCTCTGGTGTCTTATCAGACTGGAAATATGACTGAAACTTTTCCCACACTCAGGATATTCATAGGGCTTCTCTCCTGTATGAGTTCTCTGGTGTGTCACCAGAGTGGAATTATGACTGAAAAATTTCCAACACTCGACACTCGTACAGTTTCTCTCCCGTGTGAATCGTCTGATGTGATACCAGTTTGGAATTACATCTGAAACTTTTCCCACACTCTGGACATTGATTTGTTTTCTCCAGAGTATGAGTCCTCTTGTGTGTCACCAGGTGGGAATTCCTACTGAAACATTTCCCACAGTCAGGACATGCAAAGGGTGTCTCTCCCATATGAGTCTTCTGGTGTATTACCAGGGTGGAATTGTGACTGAAAAGATGTGAAAAAAAGAAAAAAAGTATACATTACAATAAGCAAACATGCCACAATAAACAATAACCTCTTACATTAGTTATGATTTATTTGACACATTTGTGTCCAAGTTCAAATATCCATTCAGTCATGAAATTATCTTTTTCACTTTGGTGATTCACAAATTCTTAGAGCCGAAAGGCTTATCATTAAATATATCTGGGAATGCTGGGGATAGATTGTACAGTTGTAAATATATACACACAGAGAGAAATACAAATACACATACCTATAAATATGTATGTGGAAAATCCATGTGTTTTTAGTCTGAAAATTATCCCAAAATGGTTACAGTCGAACCATCTGAGCTAACTTTAGAGGTGTGGGTTTTTACCTGATGAAATGATATCTAAACCCTCTACAAGGTTTGATGTTCTAATTTTGCCCACTTACTGATTGCAATTGGGACTGGCAACTGTGTCAGTAAGTAGCCCAATCATTAAACATGATGTCATATCAAAATGCCAACTTTCTTCTGTTCCTCTGCATTTATTATGCAAATCGGTGTGGGTCGTTAAAGGCAATTTTACATGACTGTGACTTCCAACTTCCTGCTGACATCTCCACTGATTTTGCTTGTCAAAAATTAGCCGGCAAGGTCACAAATGAGGACCTTGATTCTGAGATACTGCAACCACTGTAAATCTGAATTGCAATTGCTGCAACTCCTTTTCCTGCACTTTCACAACCACTCTGGTGACATCCTAATTCAAGTAGTCTTCACTTACTGACTGCAATTGGGACTGGCATCTGGGTCAGTAAGGAGCCCAATCTTTAAGCATGATGTCATATGACAATGCTAACTTACATACCATGCTTGTTGGCTTTACAGAAAGGGAATGCCATGAAAGCGAAGGTGGAAAGACACAGAGAAATTCTGTGCCTTAGACAGAATTTGGAGAAAAACTGAAAATTGGAAAGGGAAGATGGTAATGGAATAACTAGAGGAAGGTGGACTGGGTGAACAGAATATAAAGAAAAACTCTCCAGAGGGCATTTTATTCCAACAACAGAAACCTCTTTGGAGCTCAACCAACCTGCCTCTTGTGCACACCAGTCTCTCTTCCCCAAAATGCTCTGCAGCCATTTTGGCCAAGACATCCCAGGCCTGTCACTTAATCTGAAATGTTCTTATCTTTCTAAATACAGTGCATTCAGAAAGTATTCAGACTCCCTTTACTTTTGTCAATTTTGTTATGCGGCAGCTTGATTCTACAGCTGTTGAACTTCATTTTTCATAGGCAGCAACTTTAAATCCTGCAGCAAAAGGATAATAAAAACATTTGGGGGAGAGAAAGAACCTGCAGCAGGAGCCCTCATGTTTCATTCTTGTCCCTTCGCTGCTTCCAGGCCCTGGAGGAACCCAAAAGGCTTCTCCTCCGACCTTCCCTCCACTCACCTCCCAGGAGCCGCTTCCACCCTCCGAGCAGCACAAGAGGCTCCGCCGACGCCTCCATCCTCCTCCCGTGGGTGACCCGGAAGAGGAACTTCCTCTCTCCTCCTCCTCTCTAAGCAATCCAATACTCTATCGTTCCCATTCGTTCCAACTCGGCCTCACTCCCTTGGTGGTGATGTCAATACTAGCGATGCCACTGCTGTTCTCTTATTCTCTGCTATCGAGGCGCGACTGTTGCTTCTTTCTACAGCGCCATCTAGTGTCATAAGGTTGATAATCACCCTCGTCCTATCTCTACCCTGAAGCGTTTGCAAGAGTCAGCCATTCAACCTATTTTCCAAAGCAGCAGAAGGTGAGAGAAGAAACAATGGGTGGGAACTAATTGAGGAGATAAGCAACATACAGTGGGGCAAAAAAGTATTTAGTCAGCCACCAATTGTGCAATTCTCCCACTTAAATAGATGAGAGGCCTGTAATTGACATCATAGGTAGACCTCAACTGTGAGGGACAAAATGAGAAAACAAATCCAGACAATCACATTGTGTGATTTGGAAAGAATTCATTTGCAAATTATGGTGGAAAATAAGTATTTGGTCACCTACAAACAAGCAAGATTTCTGGCTCTCACAGACCTGTAACAACTTCTTTAAGAGGCTCCTCTGTCCTCCACTCATTACCTGTATTAATGGCACCTGTTTGAACTTGTTATCATTATAAAAGATACCTGTCCACAACCTCAAACAGTCACACTCCAAATTCCACTACGGTGAAGACCAAAGAGCTGTCGAAGGACACCAGAAACCAAAATTGTAGACCTGCACCAGGCTGGGAAGACTGAATCTGCAATAGGCAAGCAGCTTGGTGTGAAGAAATCAACTGTGAGAGCAATAATTAGAAAATGGAAGACATACAAGACCACTGATAATCTCCCTCAATCTGGGGCTCCACGCAAGATCTCACCCCGTGGGGTCAAAATGATCACAAGAACGGTGAGCAAACATCCCAGAACCACACAGGGGGACCTAGTGAATGACCTGCAGAGAGCTGGGACCAATGTAACAAAGGCTACCATCAGTAACACACTACGCCGCCAGGGACTCAGATCCTGCAGTGCCAGACGTGTCCCCCTGCTTAAGCCAGTACATGTCTGGGCCCATCTGAAGTTTGCTAGAGAGCATTTGGATGATCCAAAAGAGGATTGGGAGAATGTCATATGGTCAGATGAAACCAAAGTAGAACTGTTTGGTAGAAACACAACTCATCGTGTTTGGAGGAAAGAGAATGCTGAATTGAATCCAAAGAACACCATACCTACTGTGAAGCATGGGGGTGGCAACATCATGCTTTGGGGATGTTTCTTTGCAAAGGGACCAGGACGACTGATCCGTGCACAGGAAAGAATGAATGGGGCCATGTATTGTGAGATTTTGAGTGTAAACCTCCTTCCATCAGCAAGGGCATTGAAGACGAAACGTGGCTGGGTCTTTCAGCATGACAATGACCCCAAACACACCGCCCGGGCAACAAAGAAGTGGCTTCGTAAGAAGCATTTCAAGGTCCTGGAGTGGCCTAGCCAGTCTCCAGATCTCAACCCCATAGAAAACCTTTGGAGGGAGTTGAAAGTCCGTGTTGCCCAGCAACGGCCCCAAAACATCACTGCTCTAGAGGAGATCTGCATGGAGGAATGGGCCAACATACCAGCAACAGTGTGTGCCAACCTTGTGAAGACTTACAGAAAACGTTTGACCTCTGTCATTGCCAACAAAGGATATATAACAAAGTATTGAGATGAACGTTTGATATTGACCAAATACTTATTTTCCACCATAATTTGCAAATAAATTCTGTCCAAATCAGACAATGTGATTGTCTGGATTTGTTTTCTCATTTTGTCTCTCATTGTTGAGGTCTACCTATGATGTCAATTACAGGCCTCTCTCATCTTTTTAACTGGGAGAACTTGCACAATTGGTGGCTGACTAAATACTTTTTTGCCCCACTGTAGAAGTAAGGAAAAGTTTCCTGACAGTAAGGACAATCAATCAGTGGAATGGCTTCCCTTCAGGAGCTCAGGGTGCTCCATCAATGGAGGCTTTTAAGGAGAGATTGGACAGCCGTCTGTCTGACATGGTATGGGACAGCAGTCTGCAATCTTAAACAAAAAACCATTTGGACCCATTTCCCACAGAAAACACCGGGCGTTACAAAACCTGAGTGGGCATGACTAACTCAATATCACTCCCACCCAGCCACACCTACCCAGGTTTTGTCTCTCCCAGTGTTTTCTGTGGGATATGGGTCTCTCTCTTTCCACTCCTCCCTCCCTCCCTCCCGTTTTTTTTTTCCTCTCCCCCTCTTTCTTTCTTTCCTTTCCCCCTTCTCTCTCATTTATTTCCCTCTCATTCTCACCCATCATTTTCTTATTTCTCTCTCCCCCTTTCTCTCTCCCTCTCTTCTCCTCTCTTCTCATTTGTTTCTTTTTACTCTGGAGCCACGGGCTGCCAACACCCAGCCTACAGGAAAGGCTTTGTTTGCTATATTTTAAATTATAATAAACCTCTGGATCCTAAGTAAGATGCTTTATGGTGTGCTGTCTGTTCAATTGTTATTAACTGCAACTATGCTTAATTAGGTCTTTTCCTCTGGCAAGGGTTTGTGCCCCCTTCTCCTTGGTTCCATCTGTGTCCAATAGCCTTTTTTAAAAAAAAAATTGATTTATATGCCGCCCTTCTCCGGAGACTCAGGGCGGCTTACAATGCGTTAAGCAATAGCCTTCATCCTTTTGTATATTTATACAAAGTCAGCTTACTGCCCCCACAACTGGGTCCTCAATTTACCTACCTTAGAAAGGATGGAAGGCTGAGTCAACCTTGAGCCTGGAGAGGTTCGAACCTGCAGTAATTGCAGGCAGCTGGTCTTAATAACAGGGTGCTTTAGACCACTGTACTACCAAGGCTTCATTCTTGATGTTTTGTGAAGGGCTTTCAGGTTTGGCATTTCTCTGGTATAGTTTCGCATTCTGTTTGCAGGCTCTGTCTTTGATCCTGTTCATTCCAGATTGAGAACTCTGGTTCCTGTCTCCCTGTCACCCCCTCCCTTCTTTGCCCATTCCCACCCCCATTCCTTACTTCCCTAATTGCTTCCTCCCTTCCTTGCATTTTATGGCAGGGTGCCAGCGAAGCAGAGTATGCTGCAGATGGCAGGCCTGACACGAGAGTTTCAACTTGATTATTCCTCAAGAACCCCCAGGAATTTGCTACTGTTCTGCATTTTTCCCTGGTCAGCAACTCTTGATGGCTAACAATTCTGCCCTTTGACAGAAACCAATAGAGGCACTAATGCATGTTTCTCAAGATGCTGGGTTATAATCCAGCCAGTTGGACCATCTGGGTCTCCTGGAGATCTTCAGCATGAGTCCTTCTCTATCCCAGGCAGGAGCTGCTGCCCCAAAATTAGCTGTTCTCTCTTTTTGTAATCTATCAGACCAGTAAGGAAAAATTTCTGGCTCTTTGCACTTCTGCAAAATGACAAGATGCCCTGATCAAGTTTTTCTAGAAATGCTTCCTTCTCCCCTATTGATGGCACAGAAGATGAGATTCAGTCACAGCTGCTTGTCCAGCCTAAAATTAGCTCAGAGGTGAGCCTGACAGTTGCTAAAGTCTATTTAACAAGTAAAACTCCATACTTGGAAAATACTATCTGGCTTGTGGGAGGTGAGCAATTCATCCTAGTGACTAGTCTTTCCAAGGTATCCATGGAGAGATCATGGGTTGCCTGCAATTCCTTTGGTGCTCAGCACCTCCTGCCTGGGACCCTCTGATCAGCTGATCTGCAGGGAAGGTCCAGCCCAGCTCAGCCTTACCAACCTACCTGCTCCGAGGGAAAAATGGGGTAAGGAAGGCAACAGGAGGACTGTACAAAACAGAGGGGCATAGAATGGGGGCTGGAAAACCATGGAGAAGGGGATACTGAGGAAAAAAGCTCTTTGATGAGGATGAGTATCAGGAAAGGAACTCTAGCGGAGGATCCCTCCCCAAAAATTCCTCTCTTCAGGGAGGGGCTTGTCTCTGTGGATGAGAACTGCAATCCTTTCTCCAATTTGGCTGCTTGCTCCCATGCCTGCTGGGATTGCTGTGGGGGGGGGGCGGGAGAGGGAGCCAAGGAGAGGAGAGAAAATGCCCTCCCTGTCAAGCACCAGGGAAATCAGAAGATCCAGACTGTTCAAATGTTGTGGCGATATCAGACACAGGGAATGGGTCTCCACGTTTCCTGTGCCAAGTTCTCCAAGAGGAGCCAAAGCCGGTGAAGCAAAGAGGGGCGCCCTGTGAGGTTGCGGAGTTGCAGCTCTCCTGTCTGACCGGATGGCTGCCAGAAAGCTGGGACAACACAGGAACAACTAAGACTGGTGTTGGAGCGAAGTAGGTGAACAATGATTGAAACTGGGGGAAGAGAATTCCTTTTTGCCTTAAACTTAACCCCAAGGAACAATTTAAAACTATTTGCTCAGAATTAATTGTTAAAGCGGCGTTTAAGCATTCTGAGAAAATACCAGAATGGAAGGGGAAGATGCAAGAGACAAAAATAATAAATTTTGAAATAAACAGAAAATTGGATTCTTAAACTGGGAAGATGTGATACTGGGAAGGCATTTTAAAATGCTGGAATCATTTACTTACAAAACTTATTCTGCTTTTATAAATGATTTACAACTAAAATGACGATTGACTAGAGGCAATACTGAAATTTAAGTTGAGAGCGCCACCTGCTGATGAAAGGAAAATTTACAAGTCTGAGAATACTTACATGAAGAACTGTGAAAATATTTACTGGATTATTCCCAACTACCCTATGACTACTTAAAGGGACCCCTGAATGTTATCATAGAAGATTGAACCTGTAAAGGGGACAAAAAAAGCCTTTTGATAACCTCTGGGACTATTTAAATGGTACTGAATGTTTACCAAAGGGATATAAAGAACTGTGATTAGTGCACACCTTGAAAGGCAACTTAAGGACTAAATAAAAAATTCTTGGATGGCTGGACAAAAGTTGAATTTTTGTTATATAACAGCGGCTAATGGGCATGGGGGAAAGGAAGGAAGAAGATTAAAGCAGTAATTTAAAGTGACAAAACCCAAAAAGAAAATTGACTTTTTGGATAAAAATATTTGGAGATCTTTAAAAAGCAGAAGAAATAGAACCCCACAAATGTGCAGAGGATTGGAAAGAAAGTAAGCCGACCCTTTTTGAATGTTGGAGAAAACTTAAAGAGAAACTGAAAATTAACCCCTGAAATAGAAGTTTTGTACAAAAAAAAAAAAGCAGAAAAACGGATTTAGTAATTTGAACTAAACTTTAAATTGATTTGACATATATAAAGGTAAAAAGAAAAAGGGGAAAATTAGCAAAGATTCTTAATGTGGATTACAAACAAAATGGATACTTTTTCAGGCTGCTGATTGGAATTGAGTGGATTGCAGAGAGACATCGTCAGGAGAAATTAGATCATTACAATGTTGAACTTTTGTTTTGGAAAAACCTTGAATCCGGATAGTGACAAGGGCCGTGAGAACTTCTGAGGAGGGTTTGTCTGTCTGTAAGGCTTGACTTTGATGATTAAAAAAAAAAAAGAACTACAACGCAACGTTAAAGATTACATTGGGATTAACAATGGAAAAAACAGAAAGGGTGGAAAGAGATAAAGAGAGAAGAAAGGGTGGAACACAAAGAATATAAAAAATTTAAAGGATTACAATGAGATTAAGAGTGGGAAAACAAGAAAGAGGGAAAAGGAATGGAAAACTATGGGAAATACAGGGCAAAATAGAAGAGTCCAGGATTTTAAAATGCAAAATGATTACACTGGGACTAACAGTGCAGAAAGAAGAAAAAGGGAAAACAGATGGAAAATAACGGGAAATACAGGGCAAAACAGGAGAGTTCAGGATTTTAAAGCACAAAAGAAAAGAAAAAGGAAGAAAAAGAAAAAAAGAAAGGGAGAAAGAAATGAAGAGATATATGTTGTATACACTTAAAATTGAAATATGAATTGAAGTAAGATTTGTTAGAAAAAGATGAGATTGTGAAATTAAGTAATATAAAATAATGGAAAATTATATGAATATATGAATGAATTGAAATAAGTTTTATAATATAAGTTTAAATAAATGAGATTTTAAATTGCACTGTTGGAACTAACAGCTGTTATATTTTTAAACTTAAGAAAAACTAACAACTGGAATATCTAACTGCATATTTGGAATCTAAAAAAGAAAAAAGTTAGTTCAAAGTATGAACTAACTAGGTTGTGGTGAAAGTAGAAATGATTAAGATGTTGTTTGAAGAGGTACAAATATAAATGTTTGACAAAGTAATTGAAAATTAGAGGCAAGATTCAGGAAAAGCAAGTTGATTTATTATTATATAAAGAGAAAGATTGTTATATAATTAACTGATTTTTATTAAGATGATGGATTGTATCATTTGGAATAAGATTTAAAGAAATGTATAAAACAATTTGGTTTATTATTTTTATAATAAATGCATGATTGTAATACTACATAATTAATTGACTTTTATTAAGATGCTAGATTCTATTATATTGAAATAATTGATAATTGAAAATAGTGATTATATCAAGGGAATATAAGGAAATGTTAGGAATTACATTATGTGGTGAGATTTGAAATTGAAGGGGTTTAAAATAGAAATGAACGGAAAAATTGAATTTGGTTAAGATTAGTGGTTAGGATGAAGGGTAATATTGGTCTTAAAAAAAAGAGTTAGAATAAATACTAAGGCAAAAAGGGAAATATATAAGTTGTTTAAATTTGTGAAATGGCCAACACTCAGAAAAAATACATTGTATGTTTGTATAAAAAATAAAAAAAATACTTTTTTTTTTAAAAAAAGTTGAATTTTAAAAAGCAAAATAAGATGCTTTATAAGGAAGAAATGAGTGGAACTTTGAAGGAGATGTCATTACTTTTTTAAAACACAAAGGACATCATGGAGAAAGGATTTAAGGAGATTACGGAAAAAAATGGAAAATACTATACGAGGGATGATGAGTGAAGACCAAGATGCCCAGGAAAGGGAGGAGCCAACAGAAGAAATGGAGGAAATGATTGCACCGAAGAACCAGAGAACAAAAGAAGTAGTTAAGGAGGAGATAACAATGAAAATAACGGTAACTGATGAATTAAATCAGGGGGAAAATATATTAAGAGAGTTGAAAAGAGAATTGGAGATACAGGAAGATACTTTTGAAAGTGAGATAGGGGCCCAGGTAAAAATTTTGGAAACTAGGCAGTGGAAGAGAGTAGAGGTGGGAGAAAAACGTAGACTGAATTGCCAAGAAGTAGATGCAGACTTCTGCATAAAGATCCAAGAGAGGAACATGGGAGGCAAGCAAAAAAAATAAAGCAGAGCAATTAAAGTACTGAAGCGGGCAAGAGACGATGGATAAATGATTTTTCTTTTTTGTTGTTGTTCTGATTTGCTTTTCTTTTTCTCTCTTTTCTTTTGTTTTTTTAGGTAGGTGACAGGACTAGAAGGTAGGTAGGACAGAAAGAAAATGTCTTTTAATATAGGGTGACATGATTAAAAGTTAGAATAAGAGTTAGAAATAAGAGAAAGGGGAAAGAGTGTATACACTTTTATATAATAAAATAAAAGCAATAAGAGAAAACATGGAATAACTGAACAATGACAGACTGCAACTTAATATGTGTATTATTAGAAATATAAAAGTTAGTTGAAACTTGGAAAAATGCTATTTGGAAGTATATAAGAGTCAAAGAAATTCAAGGTGGGCTGGATTTAAATCTCTTGTGGGCATGAAGGGACTCATTACTGATGGCATGTTTGATCCCTGCTGTCACCATGAATTCCAGGCACAATGAAAATGATGGCTGCTTCCACAACACAATCATGTGGCCCAGGGATGCATGTCCTGCATCCTCTTTTCCCAAAATAATGTTCAGTGATCTTCACCGCTAAATAACTCACACATTCATTGATCAGCTTTATTTCATTTCATTTTTCATTTCATTTTATTAAATTTGTATACCGCCCTACTCCCGAAGGACTCAGGGCGGTGAACAGGCACAAAATAAAACACATAAATACAAAAGTTAAAAAACATAATTAAAACCAAATTAAATATTTTTTGCCCGAGACAATTAAAATTCCCAATAATTTAAAACCAATTAAAATTTCAATTTAAAAATTTAAAAGATTTAAAAAAAGGGGAGAAAATTAAGCCAGGCCGGCCTGCTGGAATAGGAGTGCCTTCAAAGCACAGCGGAAAGTGCACAGATCTGGGATCCTCCGTATCTCCGGGGGGAGCTTGTTCCAGATAGTAGGTGCCCCCACAGAGAAGGCCCTCCCCCTAGGGGCCGCCAGTCGACATTGTTTAGCTGACGGCACCTGGAAGAGCCCCTCTCTATAAGAGCGTACCGGCCGGTGGGAGGCTGTTTGTGGTAGTAGGCGGTCCCATAAGTAGCCAGGTCCTAAGCCATGGAGCGCTGTAAAGGTGGTAACCAAAACCTTGAAGCGCACTCGGAAGACGACCGGGAGCCAGTGCAGCTCGCGCAGGAGAGGTGTCACACAGGAGTGCCATGTTGCTCCCATAACCACCCGCGCGGCCGCACTCTGCGCCAGTTGGACCCTCCGGGTGCTCCTCAAGGGGAGCCCCATGTAGAGAGCGTTACAATAGTCCAGGCGGGAGGTGACGAGGGCATGAGTGACTGTGTGTAGGGAGTCCCGATCCAGAAAGGGACGCAACTGGCGAATCAGGCGAACCTGATGAAAGATCCTCCCAGTCACGGCCATCAAGTGCTCTTCTAAAGACATCCGTGAATCCAGGAGGACGCCCAAGTTGCGAGCCCTCTCCGTGGGGGCCAGTGATTCGGCCCCAATAGTCAGCGATGGCATCAACTGACTATATCAGGACGTCGGAAACAACAGCCACTCGGTCTTGGATGGGTTGAGCCTGAGCCTGTTCCTCCCCATCCAGATCCGCACGGCCTCCAGACACCGAGACATCACTTCAAGGGCATCGTTGGGGTGGTCCGGGGTAGAGATGTACAGCTGGGTGTCATCAGAGTACTGGTGGTACTTCACCCCAAAACCACGGATGATCTCGCCCAGCGGCTTTACATAAATGTTGAACAAAAGGAGCGAGAGGACCGACCCTTGTGGCACCCCACATATGAGGGGCCTCGGGGTCGACCTCTGCCCCCCCACCAACACAGACTGCAACCGGCCGGAGACAAAGGAGGAGAACCACCGTAGTACAGTGCCTCCCACCCCTAACTCTTCCAACCGGTGCAGCATGATACCATGGTCGATGGTATCAAAAGCCGCTGAGAGGTCTAAACTGGACCAGGACAGAGGAGCACCCCCTGTCTCGAGCCCTCCAAAGATCATCAACCAACGCGACCAATGCCGTTTCCGTGCTGTACCCAGGCCTGAAACCTGACTGGAACGGATCCAGGGAGAGAAGGGGGTGGGGATAGTTAAGACAAGCAGTCTCGTTTAACGGTGATTGCAACATAAAACCATAATAGATAGGCCCCATTACCCTTATATCTCGAGGACTACTTGTAATGTAGTTGGAAAATTCTGGCATTCAAAATCTGGAGGACACCAAGGTAGAAGATGGAAACTCCAATTGTGCGAATTCAATAATCAATATAAAAAAACACCACCCAAAAACCTTCTTGAAGAATTCCACACTTCTGCAAAAGGAAATATCATGAAAGTTCTGCTGATCACCAGAAACAAGTAATTAGCCTTTATCAAGGCTGTGAGTCCTCCGGTGTGTCATTAGGCTGGAATTCTGACTGAAACTTTTGCCACAATCTGAACTCTCATACGGTTTGTCCTCTGTGTGAGTCCTCTGGTGTATCATCAGGTCGGAATTATTACAGAAACATTTCCCACATTCTGAACATTGATATAGTCTCCTGTGTGAATCATCTGGTGTCTTATCAGACTGGAAATACGACTGAAACTTTTCCCACACTCGGGACATTCATACGGTTTTTCTCCTGTATGAATCCTCTGGTGTCTTATCAGACTGGAAATATGACTGAAACTTTTCCCACACTCTGGACACACATACGGTTTCTCTCCCGTGTGAGTCGTTTGATGTGATACCAGGTTGGAATTCCATCTGAAACTTTTTCCACACACAGGACATTCATATGGTTTCTCCAGGGTATGAGTCCTCTGGTGTGTCACCAGGTTGGAATTCTTACTGAAACATTTCCCACATTCTGGACATTCATACGGTCTCCCTCCTGTGTGAGTCCTCTGGTGTGTCACCAGGTTGGAATTCTTACTGAAACATTTCCCACATTCTGGACATTCATACAGTTTCTCTTCTGTGTGAGTCCTCTGGTGTTTCACAAGGTTGGCATTCTTACTGAAACTTTTCCCACATTCTAAGCATTCATACGGTTTCTCTCCTGTATGAGTCCTCTGGTGTGTCACCAGGTTGGAACTGTGACTGAAACATTTCCCACATTCTGGACATTCATACGGTTTCTCTCCTGTGTGTGTCCTCTGGTGTATCACGAGGGTGGAATTCTTACTGAAACATTTCCCACATTCTGGACACTCATACGGTTTCTCTCCTGTGTGAGTCCTCTGGTGTTTCACAAGGCTGGAATTATGACTGAAACTTTTCTTACACTCTGGACATTGATATAATTTGTCCTGGGATTGAGTCCTTTGGTGTCTCATTAGGCCGGAATTCTGACTGAAACTTTTGCCACAATCTGGACACTCATGTGGTTTGTCCTCTGTGTGAGTACTCTGGTGTATCACCTGGTTGGAATTATTATGGGAATTCTGACTGAAACATTTCCCACCTTCTGAACATTCATATGGTTTTTCTCCTGTGTGAATCCTCTGGTGTCTTATCAGACTAGAAATATGTCTGAAACTTTTCCCATACCAGGGTGGAATTATGACTGAAAAATTTCCCCCACTCTCGGCACTCATATGGTTTCTCTCCCGTGTGAATTGTCTGATGTGCTACCAATTTGGAATTACATCTGAAACTTTTTCCACACTTAGGACATTCATATAGTTTCTTCAGGGTATGAGTCCTCTTGTGTGTCACCAGGTGGGAATTCCTACTGAAACATTTCCCACAGTCAGGACGTGCAAAGGGTGTCTCTCCCATATGAGTCTTCTGGTGTATTACCAGGGTGGAATTGTGACTGAAAAGATGTGAAAAAAAGAAAAAAGTATACATTACAGTAAGCAAACATGCCAAAATAAAGAATAACCTTTTACATTAGTTATGATTTATTTGACACATTTGTTCAAATATCCATTCAGTCAAGAAATTATCTTTTTCACTTTGGTGATTCACAAATTCTTAGCAGTGCAAAAGCTTATCATTAAATATATCTGGAAATTCTGGGGATAGATTGTACAGTTGTAAATATATGCAGAGGGAAATACAAATGCACACACCTGTAACTATGTATGTGGAAAATCCATGTGTTTTTAGCCTGAAAATTATTCCAAAATGGTTACAGTCGAACCTTCTGAGCTAACTTTAGTGGTGTGGGTTTTTACCTGATGAAATGATACCTAAACCCTCTACAAGATTTGATGTACTAATTTTGCCCTGACTGCAATTCGGATTGGCATCTGTATCAGTAAGTAGCCCAATCATTAAACATGAAGTCATATCACAATGCCAACTTTCTTCTGTTTCACAATGCCAACTTTCTTTCCCAAACATTTGAGCGAATGCACTTCTGAGTCCTTTTGCAGACTGAAATACACATAAACAGAAAATACACATAATTGTTTACATGAATAAATTCTTAGGAGTGTTTTTAAGAATGTTTTAAATTTTGGGCCAAAGTTAGGTAATTCTTTTAAAATTTTAAATTTTGTATCGGTATGTTTTAGTTTTGGCTATGCACCACCCTGAGTCCACTAGGAGAAGGGCGGTATACAAATTGAATAAAATAAATAAATAAATAAATAAATAATAATAGAATAACTAGAGGAAGCAGGACTGGATGAACAGAATATACAGATAAACTCTCCACAGGGCATTTTATTCCAACAACAGAAGCCACTTTGGAGCTCAACCAACCTGCCTCTTGTGCACACCAGTCTCTCTTCCTCAAAATGCTCTGCAGGCATTTTGGCCAAGACATCCCAGGCCTGTCACTTAACCTGAAATGTTCTTATCTTTCTAAATACAGTTCATTCAGAAAGTATTCAAACCCCCTTTACTTTTGTCAATTTTGTTGACAAAAGCTTGATTCTACAGCTGTTGAACTTCATTTATTCCCCTCCTTAATCTACACAAAGTACCCCATAATGATAAAGTAAAAATGTCTGTAAATTTAGTAAAAGGAAAAAAAACTGAAATATCACATTGGCATAAGTATTCAGTCCCTTTGCAACAGCACTTGAAATTTAGCTCAGGTGCCTCCCATTTCCCTTGATTGTGCTGACATGTTTCTATACCTTGATTGGAGTCTACCTGTGGTAAATTAAACTGATTGGACATGATTTGGAAAGGCACACGCTCTCCATAGAAGGCCTCTCAGCTGTAGCAGAACAATAGCCATGAGGCCAAAGGAACTGCCTGCAGAGTTCAGAGACAGGATTATTGCAAGGCACAGATCTGGGGAAGGCTACCATAAAATTTCTGCTGCACCAAAGGTTCCTAAGGGCACAGTGGCCTCCATAATTCTCAAATGGAGAAGAATGTTTGGCACAACCAGGACTCTTCCAAGAGCTGGTCGTCCGGTCAAACTGAGCAATTGGGGTAGAAGGGCCTTAGTAAGAGAGGGGACCAAGAACCCGATGGTTCCTCTGACTGAGCTTCAGAGATCCTGTGTGGAGATGGGGCAGAGCTGAGTGGAGCAAAGCTGAATGGAGCAAAGTACAGGGATATCCTCAATGAAAACCTGTTCCACAGCACTCAGGACCTCACACTGAGCTGAAGGTTCACTTCTCAACATGACAAGGGACACAGCCAGGACAACATAGGAGTGGCTTAGGGACAACTCTGAATGTCCTAGACGGGCCCAGCCACAGTTCTGACTTGAACCCTATTGAATATTTTAGGCACCTAAAAATGGCTCTCCATCAATGGTTGCCACCCAACCTGACTGAGCTTGAGAGGACTTGCAAGGAAGAATGGCAGAAAAACCCCAATCCAGGTGTGCAAAGCTTATCGCCTCATACCCAAAAAGATTTGAGGCTGTAATTGCTGCCAAAGGTGTTTCAACAAAGTATGAGGGAAGGATCTGAATACTTATGTCAATGAGATATTTCAGGTTGTTTTGTTTTAATAGATTTACAGGCATTTCTAAAATTCTATTTTCACTTTGTCATTATTGAGGTAGATGAATGAGAAAAAATGAATTTCAACAAGTGCAAAATAACAAAGTTGACAGAAGTGAAAGGGGCCTGAATGCTGTCCGAATGCACTGAACGTGGGTTCCTATTGACACAGAAATAAACTCCTAAGAATTTATTCATGTAAACAATTATGTGTATTTAGAGTCTGCAAAAGGACTCAGGAGGGAATTCGCTCAAATGTTTTAATCTGTTTTTTAAAATGTGAGGACACTGAGAGAGGAAATGGTGACAAAATCCCTTTTGCCCATGAAACTCCTCGCTTGCCAGGAAAACGACATATCAATAAAACCATAAGGTTTTATATTTCATATACATATACATATATGTATATGTATAATATATATATATATAAATATTTCTTAAAATCTCCCAGTAGAAAAACATTTTGGGAGAGAAAGAATCTGCAGCAGGATCCCTCATGTTTCATTCTTGTCCCTTCGCTGCTTCCAGGCCCTGGAGGAACCCAAAAGGCTTCTCCTCCGACCTTCCCTCCACTCACCTCCCAGGAGCCGCTTCCACCCTCCGAGCAGCACAAGAGGCTCCGCCGACTCCATCCTCCTCCCGTGGGTGACCCCGAAGAGGAACTTCCTCTCTCCTCCTCTCTAGCAATCTAATACTCTATCGTTCCCATTCGTTCCAGCTCGGCCTCTCTCCCTCGGTGGTGATGTCAATACTAGCGATGCCGCTGCTTTTCTCTTATTCTCTGCTTTCTAAGGCGCGAGTGTTGCTTCTTTTTAGAGCGCCATCTAGCGACATAAAGTTGAAAGTTTGGAAGAAGCTTTCCTTGATTCCGTCCTTCCTTCGGTGCCATCAAGTCTTATTGGACTCCCACCGAGCACAGGAATAGCTTTCGTCCATGACAATCTATGCTGTACCTTTTCTTTCAGGTCTCCCAAGAGGGCACACCTAGGGGTAGGTTCTAAAATTTTTTACTACCGGTTCTGTGGGCGTAGTTCATTTTGTGGGCGTGGCTAGCTGGTCATGTGACTGGGTGGCCATGGCTATGTGTATAGGGACTACTCAGATGGCTGAAAAAAAAACATTTCTGACAGGTCCTCGCACCTTTGACTGGTCCTCATGACCATCCACACATTTATGCCCGTGCAGCATTCATAACAACCATGTCACTCATTTCACAACTGCATCTCTTCACCATGGTGACAAGATAGGGCAAAAAACGTAAAATGTGAGGACAGTCGTAAATTCAAGGACTGGTCAAAAATGCAAGGACCAGTCAAAAATAACTTTTTCAGCCCTCTGAGTAGTCCATATGCACAAAAGGACTACCCAGAGGGCTGAAAAAAGTGATTTATGACAAGTCTTCACACTTTTGACCGGTCTTCGCACTTATGACTGGTCATCATTTATGCCCATTGTAGCATTCTTAACAACCTTGTCACTTATTTCACAACTGCTTCTCTTCACCATGGTGACAAGATAGGGCGAAAAACATAAAATGTGAGGACAGTCGTAAGTTTGAGGACTGGTCAAAAGTGCAAGGAGCAGTCAAAAGTAACTTTTTCAGCCCTCTGAGTAGTCCATATGCACAAAAGGATTCAATTATTTCTTCAAAGTGCTGATGATTGCACCCTGGATGGAAGAACTCCAACAGGGGAGTATTTCCTCCCAATAGCGGTGTAAAAAGCTTAAAACAATCCTTACACTTTAAGAAAGTCAAGCAAAAAAATAGCCTCTGGAACTGGAAGTGACCGTAAGTCTAGCCATACTGCCGGAGAGGCAGTAATAAAGATTAGGCTAGGAAACACCACCAAATGTTGTAATTAATCCTTACAGGATTAACCCTGTAATGTGGAAAAAAACAAAAGGAGATTTCTTTTAACAACCGGTTCTCTGAACTGCTTAACTACTTAATTACTCAGCTACTTAACAACCAGTTCTACCGAAGTAGAATCCCACCACTGGGTCTACCCATTTATTTTTGCAGGCACCGGTCTACTCATTTGTTTTCTTTTAACACTGATCAAGGGCAGCCCTTTGAAGCCCCGCGGCAAGAGTTTAAACAGTTTTTTCCCCTGTAGCCATCAGCTGGGACTCAGGAGGCAGCAATATATTGAGGGTGGAGCCAAATAAAAGGTAAGAATAATGGGGGAGGGGCAGGGGGCAGAACCGGTTCAGTGATGTCATATTGTCACCGCTACCGGATCGGCCGAACCGGGAGGAACCCACCACTGGCACACACATTTTCCCTCTTGCTCCAACTAAATCAAAGGAAAGTGTCCTAGGAGGGGAATGACTATAATATCCAACCTGAAAATGCACCTCCCTTGGGGGCCGATGAAGATTGTTCCAGCCAATTTTACATCTGGGTAAACCTTACATCTGCAACCTTAAACACTCAAAGGGCCATTGAACAGGGGGGAAATATTTGCTACCAGTTCTGTGGGCGTGGCTTGATGGTCATGTGAATGGATAGGTGTGGCCAACCTGATGTCACTCACTATTAGAACCAGGAGCTGTACATTTTAAAGCACATTTTGCCCCTTCTGAAGCCCCCAACGCTTTGAGTTTCCCTCCGCCACCCAAGCGAACATTGGAGCATTCTCTTGCCCCACTCTCCACCTGGAGTGCCACGCATTCCCCTCCCCCACCATTCATCCATAGAAACCAGTGGTGAAATCCAAAAATTCCTTCCTCTTCCTTCCTTCCTCCCTCCCTTCCTTCCTTCCTTCCTCTCTCTCTTCCTCCCTCTTTCTTCCCCATTCCTCACTCCCACCTCCAGATAATAACTAAGGAAATTTGGCCACATTCTTTCTGTCTCTGGAAAGATACCAAAATAAACCATGCATTGCAAAAGGAGTGACTGTCAGGCTATTAGAGTACAGCGCCATGAGGTTGCCTCGAGGGGAGCAGACGGAGCTGAATCTCTCTCCCTCTCTCTTGCTTCCAGACTGCAGCAGGAAACAGCAGGCAGCCCTGTCTCTCTTCTCTCTCATCTTTCTCTTTCTCCCTCTCTTGTTTGCGTGTGTGTGCATGTGTGCATGTGTGTGTTCCCCCTTGAACCATTTCCAAAAACAGGCGAGGGTTGGGTTTGTTTTTTTGCTGATGTTGTTCTTTCTTCTTTGGGTGCTTTTTACCGTATGATTTAAATCAAGAGTCATTTCAGGTTCCCAGATAAATGAAGTTCTTTTGTCCCCCTGCTGTGGTTCCCTGATGGCTGGCTGTCCCCACTCACTCCTCACCTGTCCTGAGAAGAGAAGGGTGATGGTGGCAGAGGGAGACTCACTCTGTATTCCAGAGTGGAAGCGAAGAGTGCCTCTTTTCCCAGCCCTTGTTAGGAGATGCGCGAACTTTCTCCATACCTGGACACTGGCTGTCCTGCCTGGCTGCAGCCAATGCTCCGCGTCGTAATGGACTCCAGAAGGAGGAGGAGGGGACCCCGTCTCCCCCATTGTGCAGCACGCTAAGTTTAAGTGCAAAAGCTGTAACCAGCCATGGAGGCGGCAAGAGGAATATGGGGACTTTCTCTGCCCCGAGACACCGGCTGGAGCGCATCTCCCCAGATGAGGAATTCATCCTAGTGACTAGTCTCTCCAAGGTATCCATGGAGAGATCATGGGTTGCCTGCAATTCCTTTGGGGCTCAGCACCTCCTGCCTGGGACCCTCTGATCAGCTGATCTGCAGGGAAGATCCAGCTCAGCTCAGCCTTACCTACACCCCTGCTCTGAGGGAAGAATGTGGGGCAGGGAAGGCAACAGGAGGACTGCACAAATCAGAGGGGCAAAGAATGGGGGCTGAAAAACATGGGGGAGGGGGATTTCTAGGAGAAAAGCTCCTTGATGTGGATTAGTAACAGGAAAGGAACTCTAGGGGAGGATCATAACAAGGGCCTGGTGACTTAGCAGACTAAAAGCATTGTGATTAATACCAGCTGTCTGCAATTACTATAAGTTCGAATCTCACCAGGCTCAAGGTTGACTCAGCCTTTCATCCTTTCTAAGGTAGGTGAAATGAGGACCCAGTTGTGGGGGCAATAAGCTGACTTTGTATAAATATACAAAAGTATGAAGGCTATTGCTTAACACATTGTAAACTGCCCTGAGTCTCTGGAGAAGGGTGGCATATAAATCAAATTAAAAAAAAAAAGAATTCCTCTCTCCAGGGAGGGGCTGTCTCTGTGGATGAGAATTTCAATCCTTTTTCCAATTTGGCTGCTTGCTCCCATGCCTGCTGGGGGTTGCTGTGGAGGGGCGGGGGAGGGAGTCAAGGAAAGTGTGCTCCCTGTCAAGCACCAGGGAAATCAGAAGATCCAAACTGTTCAAATGGGTATAAAGATTTATTGCAAGCTTAAGATCTCTGCAATAATCTGAACAATGATCAAAACAATTTGGAAGTATGAGACTTCCAGTTGATGTGGTGATATCAGACACAGGGAATGTGTCTCTCTGTTTGTGGGCTCCAAGAGGAGCCAAAGCCACCCTGTAGGGGTGGTGAAGCCAAGAGGGGCGCCCTGTAAGGTCACGGAGGCGCAGCTCTCCTGTTTGACCAGGGCTTCTTTTTCCCTCTCAGCCATAGCAAGAAGAAGAGATAGCCTAAAACTGGCTGCCACAAAGCTGGGACAACCGAGGAACAACTAAGACTGGTGCTGGAGCGAAGTAGGTGAACAGTGATTGAAACTGGGGGAGAGAATTACTTTTTGCCTTAAACTTAACCCCAAGGAACAATTTAAAACTATTTGCTCAGAACTAGTTGTTAAAGCGGAGTTTGAGCATTCTGAGAAAATATCAGAACGGAAGTGGAAGACGCAAGAGACAGAAATAATAAATTTTGAAATAAACAGAAAATTGGACTCTTAAACTGGGAAGATGTGGTACTGGGAAGGCATTTTAAAATGTTGGAATCATTTACTTACAAAACTTATTCTGCTTTTATAATTGATTTACAACTAAAATGACAATTGACTAGAGGCAATACTGAAATTTAAATTGAGAGCGCCACCTGCTGATGAAAAGAAAATTTACAAGTCTGGGAATACTTATATGAAGAACTGTGAAAATATTTACTGGATTATTCCTAACTACCCTATGACTACTTAAAGGGACCCCTGAATGTTATCCTAGAAGATTGAACCAGTAAAGGGGACATAAAGAGCCTTTTGATAACCTCTGGGACTATTTAAGTGGTACTGATTGTTTACCAAAGAGATATAAAGAACTGTGATTAGTGCACACCTTGAAAGGCAACTTAAGGACTAAATAAATAGTTCTTGGATTGCTGGACAAAAGTTGAATTTTTTAAAACAAAATAAGATGCTTTATAAGGAAGAAATGAGTGGAACTTTGAAGGAGATGGTGTTTCTTTTTCAAAACACAAAGGACATTATGGAGAAAGGATTTAAGGAGATTACGGGAAAAGTGGAAAATACGAGGGATAATGAGTAAAGACCAAGATGCCCAGGAAAGGGAGGAGCCAACAGAACAGTGGTTCTCAACCTTCCTAATGCCGCGACCCTTTAATACAGTTCCTCATGTTGTGGTGACCCCCAACCAGGGGTGAGTTCTAAATTTTTTTACTACCGGTTCTGTGGGCGTGGCTTATTTTGTGGGTGTGGCTTGGAGGTCATGTGACTGGGTGGGTGTGGCTAGCTGGTCATGTGATCGGATGGCCATGTCTATGTGTATAGGGACTACTCAGAGGGCTGAAAAAAGTCATTTCTGACAGGCCCTCACACTTTTGACTGGTCCTCACACTTACATTTATGCCCGTGCAGCATTCTTAACAACCATGTTACTCATTTCACAACTGCTTCTTTTCACCATGGTGATAAGATAGGGCAAAAAACGTAAAATGTGACGACAGTCGTAAATTCGAGAACTGGTCAAAAGTGCGAGGACCAGTCAAAAATAACTTTTTCATCCCTCTGAGTAGTCCATGTGCACAAAAGGACTACCCAGAGGGCTGAAAAAAGTGATTTCTGACAGATCTTCGTACTTTTGACCGGTCTTTGCACTTATGACTGGTCATCATTTATGCCCATTGTAGCATTCTTAAGAACCGTGTCACTCATTTCACAACTGCTTCTCTTCACCATTGTGACAAGATAGGGCAAAAGCATAAAATGTGAGGACAGTCGTAAGTTTGAGGACTGGTCAAAAGTGCGATGAGCAGTCAAAAATAACTTTTTCAGCTCTCTGAGTAGTCCATATGCATAAAAGGATACAGCAATAGAGAGGAATGAAGGAAGGGAAGGGAAATTAGAGTAGGAGTGAGGGTAAGAGAGGGAGGAAGAGAGGAGGAGAAGGAGAAAGGAAGAGGAAGTAGGGAGGAGAAGAGGGGGGAAGAGAAAGTAAGAAGGAAAGAAAAGAGAGAGGTGGTAGGTTTGAGGAGAAAGATTGCTGTACAATAAAAAAGATGAAAGGGAAGAAAACCAACCCCAAACAAATATAAAGATATTAAGATAAAGAATGAATTGTTAAACTTTAAAGAATAAAAGAGAACAAATATGAATAAATAGCAATAATTAGAAATACACATACAAACATACAATGTATTTTCTTTGAACAGAGTATTTGGCTGGTTAACAAATTTAAACAGTGTTTAGTCATTTCAGTTAAATTTACAATTTCTATATTTCCTTCTTGCCATATTTATTCCTCATCTATTTTTTTAAAAAACCAATATTACCCTTCATCCTCATCTCTAATCTTGATCAAATTCAATTTTTCCCTTCTATTCTATATTATACCCCTTCGCGTTGTCATTTATTTTTATATCCATCCTCACATTGGTTAATTATGTAATTATGTAATACAGTTGTTTAATACAAATTCAACATTTTAATATAAATCAATTAGTTATATAACTATCTTTTTTGTATATTAATCAATATGAACATGAATATTCCAATTATTTCCATGCAATCCAATTTCTTACAAATCAATTAATTATATTTACCAATAATAATAAACCAAATAATTTCCCCCATATATTCCTCCAAACCACAACTTAACCATTTCTGCTTTCAACACAATATACAATTAATAGTATCTCAATTATTACAATTCCCTAGTTAAATAGAGCTTTTTTTCTTTTGTGTTTTAAAATCTTGAACCTCCTTTTTTGCCCTAAATTTCTCATTGTTTGCAGTTTTGCACCTACCTTTTTTTGGTGAGGAAAAAGAAAAAGAAAACTCCCTCTGCCTCATTTTGTCACCTTGCAGCAAAGACCCTGCTTTACTTTCAGTTTCATTTTTTCAGCATAACTGGGGGGAAAAATCTGCTCGAGATTTTTTTGCAGCTAGCAACAGAGCCCTGCGCAAAACAGCTGAGAGCAAATCAGCTGAGAGTCCGAGGCTGATCTAATCAACTTGTGCTAATTAACCTATCCTGAAGCTGAAAGGGGCTGTTTTTTCTATTTTTGCAGGCACCGGTCTACTCATTTGTTTTCTTTTAACACTGATCAGCTGTAGGGCGGCCCTTTGAAGCCCTGCGGCAAGAATTTAAACAGTTTTTTTCCCTCTAGCCATCAGCTGGGACTCAGGAGGCAGCAATAGATTGGGAGTGGGCGGGGTAAGCGAACAGCCGGCGATCCAACAGAGGCAGAGAGTGAGGGTGAGTGAAGGCGTGAGGGGGGGTGAGAGAGGGCTTTGGCGGCCCGTGTGAAATGGCCGTTCAACCCTCAAAGGGGTCGCGACCCCCAGGTTGAGAACCACTGCAACAGAAATGATTGTGCCGAAGAACCAGAGAAGAAAAGAAGGAGGAGATTACAATGAAAATAACAGTGAGCAATGAATTAAATCAAGGGGAAAATATTTTAAGAGAGTTGGGAAGAGAATTGGAAAAACATGAAGATACTTTTGAAAGGGAGAAAGGGGCCTGGGTAGAAATTTTGAAAACTAGGCAATGGAAGAGAGTAGAGGTGGGAGAAAAACATAGATTGAACTGCCAAGAAGTAGATGCAGACTGAGATAAAGATCCAAGAGAGGAATATGGGAAGCAACCCAAAAAAAGCATAGCAATTAAAGTACTGAAGCGGGCAAGAGACGATGGATAGATGATTTTTCTTTTTTGTTGTTCTGATTTGCTTTTCTTTTTCTCTCTCTTTTCTTTTGTAGGTGACACGACTAGAAGCTAGGCGGGACAGAAAGAAAATGTCTTTTAATATAGGGTGACATGATTAAGTTAGAATAAGAGATAGAAATAAGAGAAAGGGGAAACAGTGTACACACTTTTATATAATAAAATAAAAGCAATAAGAGAAAACATGGAATTACTGAACAATGACAGATTGCAACTTAATATAAATTTGTAAAAATATATATGCTGGCTGAAATTTGGGGAAAAAAGCAATTTGGAAGTAGATAAGAATCAAAGAAATTCAAGGTGGGCTGGATTTAAATCTCTTGTGAGAATGAAGGGACTCATTACTGATGGCATGTTTGATCCCTGCTGTCACCATGAATTCCAGGCACAATGACGGCTGCTCCCATAACACAGTCATGTGGTCCAGGAATTCATGCCCTTCTCCTCTTACCCCAAAATGAGGTTCAGTGATCTTCAAAAGGTAAGGAAGAGGAGGCTGTGAGGCCTGCTGGGGTGGGAGTCACGTCTAAGGACTGCAGGGACCCAGTGGGAGTGGAAAAAAGCCTTGGAGACCTTGCGGGGGAAGAAGCCAGTAGGGACCCTGTGGAAAAGAGAAAGGACTGGGTTGAGGTAGAGGAGGACTTTGGAATGCAAGCCTGGGTCTGGGCTATGCCTACAACCCATTACTCTTATATTTCAAGGCCTACTTGTATGGTGGTTGGGAAATTCTGACGCTCAGAATCTGGAGGACATCAAGGTAGAAGATGGAAACTCCAATTGTGGAAATTCAATAATCAATATAAAAAAACACCACCCAAAAGCCTTCTTGAAGAACTCCACACTTCTGCAAAAGGAAATATCCAGAAAGTTCTCCTAATCACCAGAAACAGATAGTTAGCCTTTATCAAGGCTGTGAGTCCTCTGGTGTGTCACAGCTTTAATTCTGACTGAGACATTTCCTACACTCCGGACACACATACCAGGAGAAACCCTCTCCTGTTTGAGTCCTCTGGTGTATCATGAGGCTGGAATTCTGACTGAAACTTTTCTCACACTCTGGACATTATTTATTTTATTGATTTATTATTTAAATTTTTATACCACCCTTCTCCCGAAGGACTCAGGGTGGTGTATAGCCACAATAAAACAACATACAATACAAAATTTAAAAACAAATTAAATAATTTGGCCCCAAATTAAAAACTCAAAGATTAAAACACCCAATTCCAATTCCTTATTTAGCCAGCCCAGCCTGTTGGAATAGTAAGATCTTAAGGGCACGGCGAAAGGTACGTAGGTCGGGAATCATACGTATTCCCGGGGGCAGTTCATTCCAGAGGGCAGGTGCCCCCACAGAGAAGGCTCTCCCTCTGGGTGTCGCCAGTCGACATTGTTTGACCGACGGCACCCTGAGGAGTCCCTCTCTGTGGGAGTGTGTTGGTCGGTGGGAGGCCATCGTGGCAGAAGGCGATCTCATAAGTATCCGGGTCCTAAGTGCTTTGAATATGGTAACCAACACCTTGAATCGCACCCGGAAGACCACCGGGAGCCAGTGCAGCTCACACAGGAGAGGTGTTACATGGGAGCACCGTGTCGCTCCCATAATTACACGTGCGGCTGTATTGTGGACCAGTTGGAGCCTCCAAGTGCTCTTCAAGGGGAGCCCCATGTAGAGAGAGTTACAGTAGTCCATTAAACTCCTACCCTCAAAATGATGCAATAGAGCACTGCACACCAGAACAACTAGACACAAAAACAGGTTTTTTTCCGAATGCCATCACTCTGCTAAATAATTCCCTCAACCCTGTCAAACTAGTTACTAAGTCTGCATTACTATTAATCTTCTCATTGTTCCTATCATCCAACCCCTCCCACTTATGACTGTATGACTGTAACCTTGTTGCTGGTATCCTTAAGATTTATATTGACAATATGATTAGATTGCTTATTTGTTCCCTATGACTATCATTAAGTGTTGTACCTTATGATTTTTGACGACTGTATCTTTTCTTTTTTGTACACCGAGAGCATATGCACCAAGACAAATTCCTTGTATGCCCTTCTTCCTTCTTGTAGGCATAATATTTCCATGTTCAATTTTTGGAGTTTAGTAATTGTTTGTCTTCGGTGTTTTGTTTTTTTTTTAATTAGATTTATATGTCGCCCTTCTTGGGAGACTTAGGGCAGCTTACAATGCGTTAAGCAATAGCCTTCATACTTTTGTATTTTTTATACAAAGTCAGCTTATTGCCCCCACAAACTGGGTCCTCAATTTACCTACCTTAGAAAGGATGGAAGGCTGAGTCAACCTTGAGCCTGGTGAGATTCGAACTTACAGTAATTGCAGACAGCTGAAAGTTAATAACAGGCTTTAGTTTTATTGGTGCTTTCAATCCATTTATGTTGATTGATATTAGATTCATCTCGTCCTTCATTAAATTACTTATTTGTCCTTCCTGCTTCCCTTTTTTGTGTTACTCCCCTCTGCTGTCTTGTTCTTACACCCTCTCTGTATTGGTTTCGGGTCTCTAACTGCTCTTCCGATCCTCGATTTGATTTGTTTTCTTCTTGACTTTTGGATTCTAATTCCTCTCTATTTTCTAATTCTTCTCCAAAGTTTTGTTCACTGAATTCCTGCGCCTTTTCTACCAAATCTATTCTTATTTTTTTGTCTTCCCAGGATTAACCTCTGGTATTAACCACCGGAACGTGATTCTATGATTGGTCAATTTAGCAGAGAGCAATTGATAATTCCTCTGTTGCTCACGAATTCTTTTGGGTAATTGTTTTAATATTATGATCTCCTTCCCTTTAAACCTCAGATTGTCTTCCCTTGTCTTTCTATAAATTTCGTCACGAATTGATTTCTTTGTGAATCTGACATGAATTTCACGTGGTAGTCTATGTTGTTTCGCATAATTTGTATAAATTCAGTAAGCCTCATCAATACTGTTCCCTAATTCCTGTCTATCTATATATAGGGGTTCTGCTAGCAATTCCACTATGACTTTATATAGATCCTCATCTCTGTTTTCTACCACATTTTGAAATCTTAAGTAATAAGAGGATCTCTCTAGCTCAAGACGGGTCACTGTCTCCTCCAATTCCTTTTTCTCCATTTCCCATCTCTCTTCTGCAGCTTCTAGTTTCTTTTCGGTTCTCTCTACCTTAGTCTCTATTACATTTATTTTTTGTTCATTGTTTGCTATTGATTCCTGAATCTGTTCCATTTTGTCATCCAATTTTCTTATGTCTCCCTCCACCTCTATGTTCTATGTTTCTCTCCTGTGTGAGTCCTCTGGTGTTTCACAAGGCTGGAATTATGACTGAAACTTTTCTTACACTCTCAACATTCATACAATTTGTCCTGGGAATGAGTCCTCTGGTGTGTAATTAGGCCAGAATTCTGACTGAAACTTTTGCCACAATCTGGATAATCATACAGTTTGTCCTCTGTGTGAGTCCTCTGGTGTCTTTTCAGACTGGAAATGTGACTGAAACTTTTCCCACACTGAGGACATTCATACGGTTTTTCTCCTGTGTGAATCCTCTGGTGCCTTATCAGACTGGAAATATGACTGAAACTTTTCCCACACTTTGGACACTCATTCTGTTTCCCTCCTGTGTGAGACCTCTGGTGTGTCACCAGGTTGGAATTCTGACTGAAACTTTTCCCACACTCTGGACACACATATGGTTTCTCTCCTGTGTGAGTCCTCTGGTGTGTCACCTGGTCGGAATTATTACTGAAACATTTCCCACATTCTGAACATTCATATGGTTTTTCTCCCGTGTGAATCCTCTGGTGTCTTATCAGACTGGAAATATGACTGAAACTTTTCCCACACTCAGGGCATTCATACGGTTTCTCTCCTGTGTGAGTCCTCTGGTGTGTCACCTGGTCGGAATTATTACTGAAACATTTCCCACACTCTCGACACTCATATGGTTTCTCTCCCGTGTGAGTCGTTTGATGTGATACCAGGTTGGAATTCCATCTGAAACTTTTCCCACACACAGGACATTCATATGGTTTCTCCAGGGTATGAGTCCTCTGGTGTGTCACCAGATGGGAATTTCTACTGAAATGTTTCCCACAGTCAGGACATGCAAAGGGTTTCTCTCCTGTGTGTGTCATCTGGTGTGACACCAGGTTGGAATTCTTACTGAAACATTTCCCACATTCCGAACATTCATATGGTTTTTCTCCTGTGTGAGTCCTCTGATGTGTCACAAGGCTGGCATTATTACTGAACCTTTTCCCACACTCAGGACACTCATATGGTTTCTCTCCTTTGTGAGTCCTCTGGTGTACCACCAGGTGGGAATTCTGACTGAAACTTTTGCCACAGTCAGGACATGGAAAGGGTGTCTCTCCCATGTGAGTCTTCCGGTGTATTACCAGGGTGGAATTGTGACTGAAAATTTTCCCACAGTCAGGACATTCAAAGAGTTTGTCCCCAGGGTGACTCTTCAGGTGTCTCATGAGGTGGGAATTTCTAATGAAATTTTTCCCTCAAACTGGGCACTTACAGTTTCTCCCTGTTGTGAGTCCTCTGATGTTGCTGTGCTTGCTAAAGTATTTTACTACACTGAAAGCACTTGCAGGCCATCTGTCCTGTATGTGTTCTTTGATGAACCACAAGAGAGCTGTTCAGACTAAACCATTGACTTTTCTACAATGTGGATCCTCTCGTGCATAATCAGTTGTGATTTACAATCTGTACTTTTCCCGCAATAGGAGCTTTTCCAACACTGATATTCTTGGGGTCAAATATATGTGTGATCATTTGTTTACTGGTGCTTTAATTACAGCTGTTTTCCTCCTCACAGGGCCAGGCCTGCATCACTGTCAGCCCTTTGTGGCTATCCAATAGACCTTTTTCTCCCCATTCACTTCCAGAGATACCCCTCTTTTTCTGAATGAAATATAATCTCCCTTGATCTTTCATGTAATGTATTCTTGAGTTTCTCAGACTCCACTTTTTCTAGCTTGAAATCTCCTCTTAGTTTTCTTTCCTTTGTCTCTCAACTGCTGGGAAAGGAGAAGAAATTTGTGGTTTTCTGAAGGAAATGGAAAATATTTTGATTTCCGGGTGGCTTCGCTGTCTTTTCCAATGTTGCTTGTTATTCTCAGTTTTCCAAAGTGCTCTTATTGACATCTTTGTCTGAAAGATTCAAAGAAAAATGTAACTTTAATTGTTTATAAAATGGTTGCAGAAGATGTGAAAAAAAGAAAAACGTTTACAATAAATAAGCAAATATACCAGAATAAAGAAAAACCTCTTACATTAGTTATGTGTCAGCACTAGAGTAAATGCAGCTGACCTCGAAACCTGACATTATGATTCATTTGACACATTTGTGTCCAAGTTCAAATATCCATTCAATCATGAAATTCTTTTTCACTTTGGTGATTCACAAATTCTTAGCAGTGCAAAAACGTATCATCAAATTTATCTGGAAATACTGGGGAAAGATTGTACAGTTGTAAATATATGCACACAGAGAGAAATACATATACATATATCTATAACTGAATATATATGGACAATCCATGTGTTTTTAGCCTGAAAATTATTCTAAAATGGTTACAGTCGAATCTGCTGAGCTAACTTTAGAGGTGTGGGTTTTTACCTGATGAAATGATACCTAAACCCTCTGCAAGATTTCATGTAGTAGTTTTGCCCATGGAACTCCTCAACTCCAAGTAAGGACAGGAAATATTTTCCACAACCACTCTGGTGACATCCTAATTCAAGTAGTGCTCACTTACTGACTGCAATTGGGACTGACAACTGTGTCAGTAAGGAGCCCAATCTTTAAGCATGATGTCATATGACAATGCCAACTTACATACTTGTTGGTTTTACAGAAAGGGAATGCCATGAAAGCGAAGGTGGAAAGACACAGAGAAATTCTGTGCCTTAAACAGACAGAATTTGGAGAAAAACTGAAAATTGGAAAGGGAAGATGGTAATGGAATAACCAGAGGAAGGTAGACTGGGTTAACAGAATATAAAGATAAACTCTCCACAGGGCATTTTATTCCAACAACAGAAGCCACTTTGGAGCTCAACCAACCTGCCTCTTGTGCACACCAGTCTCTCTTCCTCAAAATGCTCTGCAGCCATTTTGGCCAAGACATCCCAGGCCTGTCACTTAACCTGAAATGTTCTTATCTTTCTAAATACAGTTCATTCAGAAAGTATTCAAACCCCCTTTACTTTTGTCAATTTTGTTATGCGACAGCTTAACAAAGTTCTGTTGAACTTCATTTTTCCCTTCCTTAATCTACATAGAGTACCCCATAATGAGAAAGTAGAAACGTCTGTAAATTTAGTAAAAGGAAAAAAACTGAAATATCACATAGAAGGCCTCATAGCTGACAATGCATACTGTAGCAGAACAATAGCCATGAGGCCAAAGGAACTGCCTAGCCAGAGCTCTGACTTGGACTTTATTGAATACCTCTGGAGGCAAAAACAAAAAAATGGGAAAGCACCAGGTCCTAATGGACTTCCAGCGGAACTATATAAGACATTTCAAGATGTTAAGAAATGTAATGCTGGAACTATTTAATGAACTTTTATTGAAAGCTAAAATGCCAGACTCGTGGATAGAGGCCTATGTTACACTCATACCTAAAGAAGATTCAGATCTGCAATTAATAAAAAAATTATAGGCCGATTTCATTATTAAATGTGGCTTACAAGATTTTTGCTTCAATAATGGCAAACAGATTGAAAAAACTATTAAATGAGTTTATTCATATGGAGCAAAATGGGTTTTTATCTAAAAGGCAAATTAGAGACAGTATGAGGATAATTTTGAATACTGTATTTTGGAGTATTATGAAATACATTCAGAATAACAAATGGCGATGATATTCCTAGATCCACAGAAAGCTTTTGACAATGTGAACTGGCAGTTTATGATAAAGCAATTACAGATAATGGACTTAGCGGAAAGATTTATGAACATTATAAAAACAATATATAATAAAAAATCAGCCAAGATAATGATGAATGGAGAGATGACAGAAAAGTTAATATAACAAAAGGAACAAGACAAGGATGCCCATTATCCCCATTGCTATTTGTATTGACTTTAGAAGTGTTAAATAGAAATATAACAAGGAATGAACAAATAAAAGGGATGAAAATCAAAAAAGAGGAATACAAATTACAAGCTTTTACAGATGATTTAGTATTTATTCTTGAGGAACCTCAAAAGACAGGACCGAAATTATTAGAACAAATAGAGGAATATGGTGAGATGGCAGGCTTAAGAATAAAAAAGAAAAAACAAAAATATTGGTGAAAAATACTACAGAAAAACAAAAAGGAGAATTAAAGGAGAAATTAGACATACAAATTGTGAAAAAAGTGAGATATCTAGGAATACAACTAACTTCAAGATGTGCAGTGATAAAAGGAGGATAATTATTACAACATAAAAAGACAAATTGAGAAAGATCTGGAAAAATGGAAAACTTTGCAATTATCACTTATGGGAAAGATTGCAAGAATCAAGATGAATATATTACCGAGACTATTGTTTTTATTCCAAACAATTCTAATAAGAATTGAAAAGACCTATTTTCAACACCTTAATAAAATAATGAGGAAGTTTATATGGCAGGGGAAAAAGGCAAGAATTAATATAAAGATGCTACAATATGTAAGAATAAGGGGAGGATTTGGACTGCCGAATTGAGGATTATATTACAAGATAGCAACTCTGACTTGGATGAAAGAATGGATAGAATTAAGAAATAAAAGACTATTAACTTTGGAAGGACATGATTTACAATTGGGTTGGCATGCTTTTTTATGGTATGGTAGAAGTAGGATACATATGTATTTTCATAGACACTGTAAGAAATGCATTGTTATTAGTATGGGAGAAGATCAGAGATAAATATGTGAAAATTCCAATATGGCTATCAATAATGGAAGCACTAATACACCCAAATATGGTTAATTTAAAAAATATTTTTAGATATAAAGATTTACTTACAGATAAGGAGGAATTGAAAGGGAAACAAGAATTGATAGAACAAGGGATTGTGATGGACTGTTATATGTATATGTAAATACAAGCAAGATATGAAAAAGATGCAAAATTATATGGTTTCTATTTAGAAATGACAGATCTGGATAGGATACTCATGGGAACAGAGGATAAAATAATTTTTAAAAATTATAACTTTTTGCTTAGTATTGAATTAGAAGAAGAGCAAGCAAAAGAAGCAATGATTGCATGGGCAAAAAATTGTGGATATTCAACTGAGCTTGATAGATGGCAACAGCTATGGGAAAGGAACTATAAACTAACAATGTTGACTGCACATAAAGAGAATCAATATAAAATGTTTTACAGATGGCATATGCCTCCTGAAAAATTGGCAAAAATGTTTAAGGATAAATCAGCTAAATGTTGGAAATGCCACCAAATACCAGGATCTTATTATCATATGCGGTGGACTTGCCCAGAAGCTAGAGATTATTAGAACAGAATTAAGACATGGATAGAAGAAATGACTCAACAACATATTGATTTAAAACCTGAGTTGTTCCTATTGGGTATCCTACCAGAGAAAATTAGTAAAGAAAATTTGTATTTGATTATACATATAATAACTGCAGCAAGAATAGTATTTGCACAAAGATGGAAAGCAGAGAAAATCCCTTTAGACGGGCAAGTAATTAGAAAAAGTTTGGACTGCGCAGAGATGGATAGATTAACTTTAATGATTAAAGAGAAAGAGGATACAGAATATTTTAAGATATGGGGGAAATTTTATGATTGGATAGAATAGAGATATAAAGAATTTGATAAGGAAACAGGAGAAAGTTACATTAAATATATGTACTTTGGGGAAAATATTGAAATAGAGAAATGGAATAAGAAAAAAATAAGAGGAGTAGTAACAAAAAGAAAAAATCACTAAAGAAACACCGAGATGACACATGGAAGGACCGATGTATTATATGTTTGTTTGTCTTAAGAAAAAAACAAAAACTTTATATATATATATAAAAAAGAATATCTCTGGAGGCACCTAAAACTGGCTCTCCATCAATGGTTGCCATCCAACCTGACTGAGCTTGAAAGGACTTGCAAGGAAAGAATGGCAGAAAAATCCCCCCAATCCAGATTTGCATAGTTTATAGCCGCACACCCAAAAAGACTTGAGGCTGTAATCGCTGCCAAAGCATCTTTGTGTTTGTACTGAGTGAAGGATCTGAATACTTATGTCAATGTGATATTTCAGGGTGTTTTTTTTTGTTTTGTTTTTAATAAATTTACAGGCATTTCTAAAATTCTGTTTTCATTTTGTCATTAGATGAATGAGAAAAAATGAATTTCAACAAGGGTAAAATCAGGTTGCTGCATAACAAAATTGACAGAAGTGAAAGGGGTCTGAATACCCACTGAACTGTGGGTTCCTACTGACACAGAAATACTCTCCTAAGAATTTATTCATGTGAACAATTATGTGTATTTCAGTCTGCAAAAGGACTCAGGAGGGAATTCGCTCAAATGTTTTAATCTGTTTTTTAAAAGGTGGGGTCATTGAGAGATGAAATGGTGAAGAAATCCCTTTTGCCCATGAAACTCCTCGCTTGCCAGGAAAACGACATGTCAATAAAACCACAAGGATCCAAGTGTTAGGTGGAGGGTGAGGGAGGCGGGTGGTTGAGAAATATGAAAAATGTATCAAGATTTCTTTAAATCTCCCAAATCTGCCAGCAGAAAATCACAGGCAGCAACTTTAAATCCTGGATAAAAGCATCTGGGGAGAGAAAGAATATAGAATATGCAGCAGCAGCAGCAGCCCTCATGTTTCATTCTTGTCCCTTCGCTGCTTCCAGGCCCTGGAGGAACCCAAAAGGCTTCTCCTCCGATCTTCCCTCCACTCACCTCCCAGGAGCCGCTTCCACCCTCCGAGCAGCACAACAGGCTCCACCGACCCCTTCATCCTCCTGTGGGTGACCCGGAAGAGGTATTTCCTCTGTCCTCCACATCCTCCTCTCTAGCAATCCAATACTCTATCATTCCAATTTGTTCCAGCTCGGCCTCTCTCCCTCCGGTGTCATGTCAATACTAGCGATGTCACTGCTGTTCTCTGCTTTCGAGGCGCGAGTGTTGCTTCTTTGTAGACTGCCATCTAGCGTCATAAGGTTGAAAATCACCCTCGTCCTATGAAGCATTTGCAAGAAAGAGGCTTTCATGGATTCCCTCCTTCCTTCGGTGCCATCAAGTGGTATTCGACTCCCACCTAGCACAGGAATAGCTTTCGTCCATGACAATCTATGCCAGTGATGGCTAACCTTTTTGCCATTGCGTGCCAAAGACGGGGGGAGCAGGGGGTCTCGCGCATTCTCACACCCATAATTCAATGCACATGCGCACGCCAGCCCCCCCCCCCCCCCCGCTCCCCACACTTTTGGCATATGATGGCCCGGTGGGCCTGGTAGGCTTGTTTTTCACCCTTCCCAGACTCCAGAGGCTTTCTTGGAGCCTGGGGAATGTGAAAACGGCCTTCTCTACCCCACTGGAAGCCCTCTGGAGGCCAGAAATGGCCCATTTCCTGACTTCCAGTGGGATCGGAAGGCCCGTTTTTCACCCTCCCCAGGCTCCAGAGGCTTTCTAGGAGCCTGGGGAGGGTGAAAATGGCCTTCCCCACCCCACGGAGACCCTCCGGAGGCCGGAAACAGCCCGTTTCCTGACTTCTGGTGGGCCCAGAAGGCCTGGAAATCACATGCGCGCTGGAGCTAAGCTAGGGCAATGCTCACGTGCCCACATATATGGCTCTGTGTGCCATAGGTTCACCATCACGGATCTATGCTATACCTTTTCTTTCAGGTCTCCCAAGAGGGCACACTCATTTTCCCTCTTGCTCCAATTAAACTAAAGGAAAGCGTCCTAGGGAGAGGAATGACTATAATATGCTACCTGAAAGTGGACCTCCATTAGGGGCTGGCGAAGATTGTTCCAGCCAGTTTTACATCTGAGGCAGAGGTGAGTTTCAGCAGGTTCTGACCACTTCTGGAGAACCAGTAGCGGAAATTTTGAGTAGTTCAGAGAACCTGTAGTAAAAATGCTGACTGGCCCCACCCCCATCTATTCTCTGTCTCCCAAGTCCCAGCTGATTGGGAGGAAATGGGGATTTTGCAGTAACCTTCCCCTACCATGTCCACCAAGCCACACCCACAGAACCAGTAGTAAAAAATGTTGAAACCCACCACTGATCTGGGGGTGTGCAGGGTAAGTCTTCGAAACCTGCCTTGGTAAATGATAGAAGCTGTAACAGTGAAGCTGTTGAATGGAAGGCTCTTGAGTCAAGCCCTTCTGTCCTTTGGGGTCTGGTAGGGATGCCCTCATTGTCACTCCAACTCAGCCAGGAGCTTCTTTTGCAGGAACTGAACCAAGGAAATCATCCATGGAGAGAACACAATGTGCCATTGGGCAGGGACAAAGCGCGCCTCCCTTGAGGATCAGTGAAGACTATTCCATCCAGCTCTTTCTCTTGGGGGTGCAGGATAACTCCTCAACTGCGACTGAGGGAAGCTCGAGGAGTGATGCTTTTCCCTACTTAGCTTCGCAAGATTAGACAGGTGCTGCATCATAAAAGTTGATAAAGGTCTTGTTCGTATGTGCAGCCTTAAACAATTGTCTGCCTCATCCCATTGGTTCCAAATCCATCTAGATAGGAGATATTATTTTTGTCTCTGCATTCTTGCAGCTGGAACTGCCTGGATTACCCTCAGTAAGCAACATGGTTTAACATCTACTGTACATGAAATCTCTGGGAGAGGCCATCCATCCTATCATATCCAATTATGTACAGTTACTCTTTGATTTACACCACTTCATTTAGTGTCAGGGTTGGGGATCCCTGATCTAGATAGTGATTTATCCTTTCAAAGCACTTGGGGAAAATGGACCTCTCCCCTCCCCTTTAAAAAGTCCAATCATAATACTATAATTAGGTATGCAGTTAATAAGTTCTGAAGTGCTCCAAGGTTTATATTATATTAAAATAATTTCAGAAATCTTTACAGAAAGGAGAAGCTATGAAAGTGAAAGTGGAGAGACTCAGAAATTCTGTGCCTTATATAGTCATGACATTTGGAGAAAAACTGCAAATTGGAAAGGGAAGATTGTAATGGAATAAAAAGATGAAGCAGCATTCGCTCAGCAGAATATAAACAAAAACTGTCCAAACTGCATTTTATTCCAACAACTGAAGCCTCTTTGGAGCTCAACCAACCTGCCTCTTGTGCACACCAGTCTCTCTTCCCAAAAATGCTCTGCAGGCAGTTATTAGAGCTCCCAGGCCTGTCCTTTGACCTGAGAATCTTTTTTATCTTTCTAAATATATCACAGAAGCCTTTTGATCTCTTTGTACAAAACAGCAGAGAGCTTCTTTTTCAGGATAGATATAGGATCCCTGAAAGAACTGAAATCTAAATTGAAAAGGTCTGTAGACAGGGCTGTTCTCTTACATGGGCAGAGAGAAACGGGGATGCAGCAGTCACCAAAAAGGGAATCTGGGCAGGTAAGAGAAGCAGATTCAGGTGCTGCATCTCAAAGGAAGACCACTTGGACGGCTCTCTGGTCTCCGTCACTGACCTTGAGATGCCACTGGGCTCCTCCTGGCAGGGTTCACGCCCTGGGAAGTAGCGTGAACCCTGCCAGCCACGATCCCTCTGAGCCCAGATCCTCCCCAACCGCCATAGGGAAACGTGGGAAGGGTAGTGCCCAACCTTCCGGAAAACACCAGGTGGCCTCCCACTGGGAGCCGATCTGAACCAAATGTTGAGCTGCTGGGAAGGAGGGGAGGGGGCTGGGAGGGAAGCTTTTAAGGCAGTGGTTCTCAACCTTCCTAATGCCGCGACCCATTAATACAGTTCCTCATGTTGTGGTGACCCCCAACCAGGGTGGGTTCTAATTTTTTTTTACTACCGGTTCTGTGGGCGTGGCTTATTTTGTGGGTGTGGCTTGGAGGTCATGTGACTGGGTAGGCGTGGCTAGCTGATCATGTGACCGGATGGCCATGGCTATGTGTATAGGGATGACTCAGAGGGCTGAAAAAAGTCATTTCTGACAGGTCCTCGCACTTTTGACTGGTCCTCACACTTATGACCATCCTCATATTTATGCCTGTGCAGCATTCTTAACAACCATGTCACTCATTTCACAACTGCTTCTCTTCAACATGGTATAAATTCGAGGACTGGTCAAAAGTGCGAGGACCAGTCAAAAATAACTTTTTCAGCTCTCTGAGTAGTCCATATGCATAAAAGGATACAGCAATAGAGAGGGATGAAGGAAGGGAAGGGAAATTAGAGGAGGAGTGAAGGTAAGAGAGGGAGGAAGAGAGGAGGAGAAGGAGAAAGGAAGAGGAAGTAGAAGAAGAAGAGGGGGCGGAGAGAAAGTAAGAAAGAAAGAAAAGACAGAAGTGGTAGGTTTGAGGAGAAAGATTGCTGTACAATAAAAAAGATGAAAGGGAAGAAAGCCAACCCCAAACAAATATTAAGATATTAAGATAAAGAATGAATTGTTAAACTTTAAAGAATAAAAGAGAACAAATAGGAATAAATAGCAATAATTAGAAACACACATACAAACATACAACGTATTTTCTTTGAACAGAGTATTTGGCTGGTTCACAAATTTAAACAGTTGTAGGAGGTTAGCACCTACCCCTTTCCTAGAAGAATGAAATATTTTGGGAAATATTAAAAAGGCAGAATATTATATTTCCCTGGATGAGAAATGGAGAAGCATATTTTACAGACAAAGCAGCTCCCACCTTTCTGCCCCCAACCCTTTGTTAATGGGCCAGAGGCAGAAAGTCAATCCTTTGTCAAAGGACATTTGCAACACAATAGCAACAGAAACTAACACAATGGGCCCCATCAAGCCATGTGATCCTGTCCACCATTAAACCATCTTTCCAAGCAGTCTCCATGTTTCCAGTGTCTTTTTCCCTACTTGGAGCAGAACCCAGAAGGATATTTCTTCCAACACAGTATTTAGTCATTTCAATTAAATTTACAATTTCTATATTTCCTTTTTACCATATTTATTCCTCATTTATTTTTTAAAAAAACCAATATTACCCTTCATCCTCATCTCTAATCTTAATCAAATTCAATTTTTCCCTTCTATTCTATATTATACCCCTTCCCATTGTCATCTATTTTTATATCCATTCTCACATTGGTTAATTATGTAATACAGTTGTTTAATACAAATTCAACATTTTAATATAAATCAATTAGTTATATAACTATCTTTTTTGTATATTAATCAATATGAACATGAATATTCCAATTATTTCCATGCAATCCAATTTCTTACAAATCAATTAATTTACCAATACTAATAAACCAAATAATTTCCCCCATATATTCCTCCAAACCACAACCATTTCTGCTTTCAACACAATATACAATTAATAGTATCTCAATTATTACAATTCCTTAAACAGAGCTTTTTTGTGTGTGTGTTTTAAAATCTTGCCCTAAAATCTTGCCCTAAATTTCGCATTGTTTGCAGTTTTGCACCTACCTTTTTTGGTGAGGAAAAAGAAAAATAAATCTCTCTGCCTCATTGTTGATAGGCCTGAGCTAAGTCCAATTTGGCGAAAATTTTTCCGGGCCCCAGGGAGTGTAGTAGATGATGCACGATCGGCACCGGATAGGCGCTCGGCTGCAAAGCCTTGTTGATCGTGCACTTGTAGTCGGCGCAAATCCTAATTGAGCAGTCAGATTTTACTGGGGTCACTATGGGGGTCTCCCATTTCGCATGATCGATGGGGACTAACACCCCCTGTTTAATTAATTTGTCCAGTTCCGCATCGATCTTCGGTTTCAATGCGAACGGCACCCGTCTGGCCTTAAGTCTTATTTGGGCTACGTTGGGGTCTAAGTTTAGTGAAATAGGGGTCCCCACATACTTGCCCAATGTGTCCCCGAAGACGTCCTGGAACTCGGTCAGGAGACTGTCCTTTAGTGATGACTTGGACATCAGGTGGACGCCGGTGAAGCCCATACCGAGGGCTCGGAACCACCCCATGCCCAGAAGGCTAGGGAGCTGCTTCGTGACGATGGTCAGCAGCAGGTCTCTTTCGTAGTCTCCATAGGTGACTCGGAACGTGCCCATGCCTTCGAGGGAGACTCGGTTCCCCTGGTAGTCTAGGATGCGCAGTCTCTGCTTGGAGAGCTGGTCCTTCCAGAACGACGGCAGGAGGGTCTTTAGAGTCGCCCATGACATTATGGAGAGAGCTGATCCGGTGTCGATCTCCATCGAGCATGGCTTGCCGTTGATTTCGACCACCGTGCTGACTTTGTCCTTGATCGCCGTGCTGGCCTGGTCTATGTGTATGCTGCGGCCATCTCGCAGATGGAGCTTGGGCCATTTCCTGAGATTCTAGCACACGACTCGGCTGAGAACTTAGTGGCCACCTGGGATAGGGCGGCGGCTGATGCTTTAGACCAAGTCGTGCCTTTGCGGCCTCTGACCCTGGCTCCTTGGTATACTGAGGAGCTGAGGGAGATGAAGCGCCGGAAAAGACGCCTAGAGAGCAGTTGGAGGGCTAGTCGTTCTGAATCCGACCGAACACTGGTAAGATCTCATATTAAGAATTACCTAGTGGCGATAAGAGTAGAGAAGAGTAACTACTTTTCTACTCTTATTGCGTCATCAGATAATCACCCAGCCACCCTGTTTAGGGTGACCCGCTCTCTGCTCCATCAAGAGACGCGGGAAGACCCCTTGGAGGGTAGAGCTGAGGATTTTGTACAATATCTGTATGACAAAATTGCTCAGATTCGTGAACAGCTAGACTCTGACTGGATTGATCCAGAGGAGATGACAGGGGCAGGTCCTGAGAATATTATTTGGGAAGAGTTTGATCCTGTGACTCCCGAAAGCGTGGACAGGATACTGAACAGACTAAATGCGACCACATGTTTATTGGACCCGTGTCCATCCTGGTTGGTACTGGCCTCCCGGGAGGTGACGCAAGGCTGGCTCCAGGAGATGATAAATGCTTCTTTGAGTGGGGGTGTCTTTCCCACCGTCTTGAAAGAGGCAGTGGTGAGGCCCCTCCTCAAGAAGCCCTCCCTGGATCCAGCTGTATTAGCAAATTATCGTCCTGTCTCCAACCTTCGCTTTGTTGCAAAGGTTGTTGCGAGTGTGGTTGCACGACAACTGCCTCAGTACCTGGATGAATCGAATTATCTAGATCCGTTCCAGTCGGGATTCAGGCCCGGGTACAGCACAGAGACAGCATTGGTCGCATTGGTTGATGATCTCTGGAGGGCTCGGGACAGGGGTTGCTCCTCTGTCCTGGTCCTACTAGACCTCTCAGCGGCTTTTGATACCATCGATCATGATATCATGCTGCACCGGTTGGAAGGGTTGGGGGTGGAGGGCACTGTTCTACAGTGGTTCTCCTCCTTTCTCTCTGACCGGTCGCAGTCTGTGTTGACGGGGGCAGAGGTCGACCCCGAGGCCACAAGGATCGGTCCTCTCGCCCCTTCTATTCAACATTTATGTGAAGCCGCTGGGTGAGATCATCCGTGGTTTTGGGGTGGAGTACCATCAGTATGCTGATGACACCCAGCTGTACATCTCCACCCCAGACCACCCCAATGATGCCCTCGAGGTGATGTTCCGGTGCCTGGAGGCCGTACGGATCTGGATGGGGAGGAACAAACTCAGACTCAACCCATCCAAGACCGAGTGGCTGTGGTTTCCGTCGTCCCGATATAGTCAGTTGGCGCCATCTCTGACTATTGGGGGCGAGTCGTTGGCCCCCACAGATGGGGTTCGCAACTTGGGCATCCTCCTGGACTCACGGCTGTCTTTTGAAGAGCATATGACGGCCGTAGACAGGAGGACTTTTTATCAGGTTCGCCTGATTCGCCAGTTGCGTCCCTTTCTGGATCGGGACTCGTTACGCACGGTCACTCACGCCCTTGTCACCTCACGCCTGGATTATTGTAATGCTCTCTACATGGGGCTCCCCTTGAGAAGCACCCGGAGGCTCCAACTGGTCCAGAATGCGGCCGCGCGGGTGGTAATGGGAGCAATGTGCGAGCTGCACTGGCTCCCAGTGATCTTCCGGGTGTGCTTCAAGGTTTTGGTTACTATCTTTAGAGCGCTCCATGGCTCAGGACCAGGGTACTTACGAGACCGCCTCCTGCCACCAATAGCCTCTCACCGACCAGTTCGCTCCCATAGAGAGGGACTCCTCAGGGTGCCGTCGGCCAAACAATGTCGACTGATGGCCCCCAGGGGGAGAGCCTTTTCTGTGGGGGCACCTACCATCTGGAACGGGCTACCCCCGGAGTTACGAAACATCCAAGACTTACGCATATTCCGCCGTGCCCTGAAAACATTTCTATTCCAATAAGCTGGTCTGGCCTAACTCTCCCTTTTTAATTGGCTTTTAAACTGGCTTTTAAATTGGGTTTTAAACCTCTTTAGATAAATTTGGATGTTCTTAATCTTTGAGCCTAAATTACTTAATCTGTTTCTTAATAGTTTTTAATTTCTATATGTATTTGTATTTATTATGGCTGTTCACCGCCCTGAGTCCTTCGGGAGTAGGGCGGTATACAAATATGAAAAATAAATAAATAAATAAATAAATAAATAAATAAATAGGGGTGCATTCAAATGCACCAGGCTCCAGTTTGGGGTGAGCGTCGCACCCGGCCTATTTCAAAGCACCATGGAGCGCCTGTTGCAAGGGCTCCCGGGGGTGGTGCCTTATTTTGATGATGTTCTGGTCAGTGCTCAGGACGAACGTCAGCTAGGGGACAGAGTAAGAAACGTCCTTTCCCGTTTTAGGGAAGCGGGACTTAGACTTAAAAAGAACAAGTGCATGATCGCTGTTCCCTCTGTGGAGTTTCTGGGGTACAGGGTGGATGGCACAGGCATCCACCCTACTGAAAGCAAGGTGAGAGCTATTAAGAGCGCACCTACCCCCCAAGATTAAAGCGGAGCTCCAAGCCTTCCTTGGACTCCTCAATTTTTACTCAATGTTCCTGAAGGACAAGGCCACCGTTGCAGATCCCCTGCACAAACTTTTGGGGAAGAATGTACCATGGGTATGGGGGAAACCACAAGCTGCCGCTTTTGAGGCAGTAAAAAGACTTCTATCTGAAGACAGTTTCCTAATCCAATACAACGCAGCGCTACCGCTTGTATTGGTTTGCGACGCCTCCCCTGTAGGAGTTGGTGCTGTCCTAGGCCATAGACTGCTGAACGGCCTAGAGGCGCCCATTGCGTTCTACTCTCGCACCCTGTCAAGCGCAGAGCGGAACTATAGCCAATTGGACAGAGAGGCTCTGGCTGCAATTGCGGGGGTTAAAAAGTTTCACGAATACCTCTATGGCCGACAATTCGAACTTGTGACTGACCACCGGCCCCTGCTAGGACTTTTGGCAGGTGATAGGCCCACCCCCGCTGCTCTTTCCCCGCGTTTGACCAGATGGGCCATTTTTCTATCGGCCTATTCGTATCAGCTTGTCCATCGACCCGGACGGACTTTGGGTCACGCGGATGCCCTCAGCCGCTGCCCCCTACCTGACCTACTTGCCAACCCAACGCCAGAAGCCTCCGTTCTTTTACTGGACACTTTGACTTTGGGGCCTATCTCCTCTTGCGAGGTGGCAAAAGCCTCGGCTAGAGACCCAATCATTCGCACTGTAATGGGCTGGGTGCTGAAGGGGTGGCCGGTCAAAGTGGACGGGGGGGAATACCAAGGTTATGTTAACAAACGTAACGAACTGTTTATGCAAGGGGGTTGCTTGTTGTGGGGTGACAGGGTGCTAGTACCAATGAAACTAAGAACAAGGGTCTTAGAATTGCTGCACGAAGGGCATCCGGGCATTGTCAGAATGAAAAGCTTAGCCCGCAGTTATGTTTGGTGGCCCAACATGGACCAAGTTATCTCTGAGTGGGTGGGGAAGTGCAGACCCTGCCAGGAGTCTCGTCCCGATCCCCCAGTAGCGCCCATCCGAGAGTGGGAGAAACCAAAAGGGCCATGGGGGAGGATCCATATTGATTTTGCCGGTCCCTTCCATAGGCAAACATTTTTAATCGTAGTCGATGCCTTTTCGAAATGGCTCGAAATAATCCTAATGCCCTCTACCACGGCCGAGGCTGTCATTAGAGCCCTTCGCAAGCCATTTGCCACACATGACCTACCGGATACTCTAGTATCTGACAACGGCCCTCAATTCACAGCGACCCTGTTCGAGGGCTACTTGGCCGGACTGGGCATCCGCCATGCACTATCGGCCCCGTTCCACCCGGCTTCTAACGGATTGGCCGAACGTTTTGTAAGAACGGCCAAAGAGGCACTGTCCAGACTAGATAACGGGGACTGGCAGGCCAGGATAGACCAATTCTTAGCTGTCCAGCATGCCACACCATGCACAGCCACAGGGAGAAGCCCAGCAGAGCTCCTCATGGGCAGGAAGCTTCGGTGCGTGTTAGACAGGCTTCACCCTAACTACTCGCATGAAAATTTCAAGGGAGAAACCTTGGGACTAAGACAGTTTCAGGTTGGGTCCCCGGTGTTCGCTCACAATTATGCCAGCGGACCTCTATGGGTTGCAGGAACCATTGTGGGCATAACAGGCCCAAAATCTTATACGGTAGACGTAGGGGTAGACAGACTCTTGAAGTGCCACATAGACCAACTTAGAAAAAGGATAGTCGGTGAAGCAAACATTAATTTAGACATCTCCGAACCTAACTACAACAACTTTCCCAAAACAGCTAACTCAAGCCCGGGTTCGTGAGAATACTTAGCTGACAAGCCCTGGTTCCAGCGCTGCCCCAGCGAGTCGCCACTCTCAGCCGGGGATAACCACGCCCCGGACAAAATCCAGGAGGTTCCATTGGCGGAGCCAGGAGAGACTGAAAGTCCCTCTGACCAGCTCGACGCCCCACCAGACACTGAACTGCGCAGGTCAACTAGAGCGAGAACTCGTCCTAGGCACCTGCGAGATTTTGTGTGTACATATGTAAATTTCTGAATGTTAGTGCTTTCTGGGAAGGGAGGGGTGTTATGTATTGATACTTTTAAGCGGGAGTTTCAAACCTGCCTACGTTTCTGATTGGCTGACAGTCCCTCCAGGATTGTATATAAGGAGGGCTGCAGCCTCTGAGTTTTCGCTGAAGTCTCACTGTATATTAAAGAGCTGTTGTCACTTGCTTGCTTATGCCTCTCGTTATTCCCAAAGCACTTCATTAGCCATCACTGGCATAGATTGTCATGGACGAAAGCTATTCTTGTGCTCCGTGGGAGTCGACTAAAACTTTATGGCACTGAAGGGAGGACGGAATCTATGAAAGCCTCTTGCAAACTTTCAACGTTATGTCGCTAGATGGCGCTCTACAAAGAAGCAACACTCTCGCCCTAGAAAGCAGTGAATAGAGTAGAGCAGCGGCATCGCTAATATTGACGTTACACCACAGGGAGAGAGGCCGAGCTGGAACGAATGGGAACGATAGAGTATTAGATTGCTAGAGAGGAGGAAGAGAAGGAGAGAGGAGGTTGACGGAGGCGTCGGCGGAGCCTCTTGTGCTGCTCGGAGGGTGGAAGCGGCTCCTGGGAGGTGAGTGGAGGGAAGGTCGGAGGAGAAGCCTTTTGGGTTCCTCCAGGGCCTGGAAGCAGCGAAGGGACAAGAATGAAACATGAGGGCTGCTCCGGCAGATTCTTTCTCTCCCCCAAATGTTTTTATTATCCTTTTTCTCCAGGATTTAAAGTTGCTGCTTATGAAAAATGAAGTTCAACAGCTGTAGAATCAAGCTGCCGCATAACAAAATTGACAAAAGTAAAGGGGGTTTGAATACTCTCTGAATGAACTGTATTTAGAAAGATAAGAACATTTCAGGTTAAGTGACAGGCCTGGGATGTCTTGGCCAAAATGCCTGCAGAGCATTTTGAGGAAGAGAGACTGGTGTGCACAAGAGGCAGGTTGGTTGAGCTCCAAAGAGGCTTCTGTTGTTGGAATAAAATGTCCTGTGGAGAGTTTATCTTTATATTCTGTTAATCCAGTTCTGCTTCCTCTAGTTATGCCATTACCATCTTACCTTTCCAATTTTCAATTTTTCTCCAAATTCTGTCTGTTTAAGGCACAGAATTTCTCTGTGTCTTTCCACCTTTGCTTTCATAGCATTCTCTTTCTGTAAAACCAACAAGCATGGTATGTAAATTGGCATTGTCATATAACATCATGCTTAACCATTGGGCTGCTTACTGACACAGATGCCAGTCACAATTGCACTCAGTAAGTCAGGATTGCTTGAATTGGGATGTCACCAGAAGGGGTTGTAGTCAGCATTTTCTACTCTTATTTGCAGCTGAGGACTTTCATGAGCAAAACTGGTGCTTCAAATCTTGCAGATCTAAAGTTAGCTCAGAAGGTTTGACTATAACCATTTTGGGATAATTTTCAGGCTAAAAACACATAGATTTTCCATATACATTCAGTTATAGGTATATGTATTTGTATTTCTCTGTGTGTGCATATATTTACAACTGTACAATCTTTCCTCAGCATTTCCAGATATATTTGATGATAAGCCTTTGCACTGCTAAGAATTTGTGAATCATCAAAGTGAAAAAGAGAATTTCATGATTGAATTGATAGTTGAACTTGGACACAAATGTGTCAAATGAATCATAACTAATGTAAGAAGTTATTCTTTTTGTGGCATGTTTGTTTATTTATTGTAATGTATACTTTTTTCTTTTTTTCACATCTTCTGGAATCATTTTATAAACAATTAAAGTTACATTTTTCTTTGAATCTTACAGACAAAGAAGTTGTCAATAAGAGCACTCTAGAAAACTGAGAATAACAAGCAACATTGGAAAAGAAAGTAAAGCCAGATGGAAATCAAAATATTTTCCATTTCCTTCAGAAAACCACAAAATTCTTCTCCTTTCCCAGCAGTTGAGAAACAAAGGAGAAAAAATTAAGAGGAGATTTCAATCTAGAAAAAGGGGGGTAAAATGTGACAAATTGTGGTTTAGCGAAGGACACAAACATAGCAACATCAGAGGACTCATACCAGTGAGAAATTGTACGAGCTCAGTTTGATGGAAAAGTGTCATCAGAAATGTCCAGCTCATTAGCCACCAGAAAACTCACACCAGAGAGAAACCCTATCAATGTCCTGACTGAGAAAAGTTTCAGTCAGAATTCCAGCCTTGTGAAACACCAGAGGACTCACACAGGAGAGAAACCGTATGAGTGTCCAGAGTGTGGGAAAAGTTTCAGTCAGATTTCCAGCCTCGTGACACACCAGAGGACTCACACAGGAGAAAAACTATGAATGTCCAGAATGTGAGAAATGTTTCAGTTATATTTGCAATCTGAAAACACACCAGAGGACTCACACAGGAGACAAACCATATGAGTGTCCAGAGTGTGGTAAATGTTTCAGTCAGAATTCCAATCTTGTGAGACACGAGAGGACTCACACAGGAGACAAACCGTATGAATGTCCAGATTGTGGAAAATGTTTCAGTCATAATTCCAACCTTGAGAAACATCAGAGGACTCATACAGGAGACAAACCGTATGAGTGTGCAGATTGTGGGAAATGTTTCAGTCAGAATTCCCACCTTGTGACACACCAGAGGACACATACAGGAGAGAAACCGTATAAGTGTCCAGAGTGTGGGGAAAGTTTCAGTCAGATTTCCAGCCTTATGACACACCACAGGACTCACACAGGAGAAAAGCCGTATGAATGTCCAGAATGTGAGAAATGTTTCAGTTATATTTACAATCTGAAAACACACCAGAGGACTCATACAGGAGACAAACCATATAAGTGTCCAGATTGTGGGAAAAGTTTCAGTCACAATTCCAACCTTGTGACACACCAGAGGATTCACACAGGAGAGAAACCATATGAGTGTCCAGAGTGTGGGAAAAGGTTCAGTAATAATTCCAACCTGGCGGCACACCAGAGGACACACAGTAGCTTGTGTTTCAGTCAGGCAAGTGGAATAGCTTGCCTTCAGAAGGTGTGGGGGCTCCATCACACACAAGCAACACAGTTACAAGACAATTTGAAATCTTTACAGTCTAATACTATAAGCTAACTCTTAAATACTGAAAATGCAGGATCAAAATACATAAACATAGAAACAGCATTGCAGCCCTATTCCAAATTAATAAAATCAATTCTGCTAATTAGAACGTGTATTTAAAAAGACAAGAACTCTGACAAGAAACTTCTGCTCTGTATTAACATTTTTAAAACTCCTTCCCTGGCCTAATCCTGTCAAGAACAAGGAGAGATTCAACCTAGAAATGAGGAATTGTCTGACAGTGAGAACAATCAACCAATGGAACAGAAGTTGTGGTTGCTGCATCACTGGAGGCTTGCATGAAGAGACTGGACTGCCATTTGTCAGAATGGCAGGTGTAGGGCTGTGATGGCGAACCTATGGCACGCGTGCCACAGGTGACACGTGGAGCCATATTGGTGGGCATGCGAGCTCAGCTCCGCCAGCTGATTTTCAGGCCTTCTGGACCCACTGGCAGTTGGGAAATGGACCATTTCCAGCCTCCAGAGGGCCTCTGGGGGGTTGGGGAGGCCATTTTCACCCTCCCCAGACTCCTAGAAAGTCTCTGGAGCCTGGGGAGGGCGAAAAATGGGCCTACCAGGTCCACAGTGCCATCACATGCCAAAAGTGTGTGTGTGTGTGTCACGCGCGCATGTACGGGGGGGCAGGGCGCATAGAATTATGAGTGTGGGCACGCTTTTGGCAAGCATTGGCCAAAAGGTTAGCAATCCCCCCACACTCCCCCTGCTTTTGGCATGCATTGGCCAAAAGATTAGCCATCACTGGTGTAGGGTCTCCTGCTTGGGCAGGGAGTTGGACTAGATGACACACAAGGTCCCTTCCAACTCGGTTTATCTGATCTGTAAGTTTCTATTGTTTCTGTGCTAACTGCATTCCTGCGGTTTTGTTATCTCAACTAAGTAATTTGCCTGTTAAATGGTTCTTGGCTGACTGCCCGGAGCTATTAACTGAAGGGAGAGAGAGAAGAAAAAAAAACCACCTCTCTTTCACTTTATTTCCCCTCCCCCCAGGTTTTAAAGCGGCTAGAATTTTTCTGCCGAGGAAATGGCTATGTGATTATTTCTTCTTTTTCTTTTCCCTTCCTTTGGTTAATTATAAATGAGCAGGAACATCTGAGGTGTGTGTGAGCTATTGGAATCATTAGGCAGGCAGGCAGCCTTGACTAGTCAGATGGTTCGCAGAACTCCACAAAGAGTTAATAAACGATTCTCCTAAACCGATGTGAACCGGCTGAATCCCACCACTGGAGTATGATAATGTAAAGCTATCTTCCCAAGACACAGAAGATGTTTCCATTTCCTTCATTCCTCTTTCAGGGCTTCTTTTTAATACCTTCCAAATAATCCCTGAAAGTACAGAGAGGAACAATATTTGCAGCAGAGAACTGGAATTTTAGTTATGCAAATGAATGAGCTGATTTTGCTGAGTTTAGAAGACACCAAAGAATTGCAGGTGTGTTCATTTCACTAATTCAATTCAGAGGACTGGTTATATATTTTTTTTTCTAGCGGCTCACTTGCATATGCATATCCCTCTGCAAAAGGACGCCCACAACCAGGACCAGGTCAGGGGTGAGGAGGAACCAAGAACCTCTTTTGGCCTGTGCCTCCAGCTCCAGGTAGCTTTACATTTAAACATGTTGAATGTTTCTAAATTTTAAAACATTACAATTATATTTAATGTTTTCTTTCACTTTTTGATCTTTTTTTTAAAAAATTATTTTTTTGTATAACTTTCATCATAATGTAATGAAGCGGGCTCTGATAGATGACCACTGGATAACTTTCTATTCACTCTATTCTAAAAAGCAATGCATCCGGTTGGAAAAAGTACAACTCAGCCAAAATCCTTTTGGTTCCTCTAGGCTGCCTCTAAGTTGTCAGAAGAAAGGAACATTCTAATGACATACAGCTTAAAGGTTGGTTAGGTCAAGGGGATCCACATGAGTTAAAAATTGTCCATCGTCAAAAGATGATTTGAATCTATGCTTCAGTAATCTACAAAAAGAATTATAACTGTTTGCAAAGAAACTCTGTAATAAGGAAATGTCAATTAAAAATGATAAATGTATATGACCATATGAATTGCTGAGTTAACAGAATCCTTTGTCTAGAAGGGTATAAAACCATTGTACCTAATTTCTGTCTTTGTTCAACGCTTCATGTACAGAGCCTTGAACCTATTGCGCAATATATAAAATCTGTCTCTGATTAATCTAAAAGTTGTGTTTGTCTTATTAAATCCACAACAATCATGTCTCATTATGGTTAAGAGCTAAAGTGGGCTTAAAATGGCCAAAGCCTCTGAATCTTCGACAGAGCTATACTGTAGTGCATAATCTTGCATTCTGAAGAAATGCTTAGAATCCACCCGTGAGGACAATTATATTTATATTTCTGATTTCTTTGGGGAATAAAGTGGGACACTAAGACAGGGAAGATAAGATCTTGGAAGAGTTTATGGCTTTGTTCACTACCACAAGAGTTCACTGCAAAGAGTAACTTATTTTTTCTTTTGGAGAGAAAAGCCCCCAAAGGTAGGAAACAGGAGAAACAAATAATAATAGTTTATGTGCAGAGCAGAAATTGAATTAATTTAATTTCAATACACAAAGAAGACACGTTAAAACACAAGAGAAATAGAATGTATAACAAAAAAAACCTCTTTACAATAAAAAGATAAATTAGATCCCCAAAACTTACTGACCCTATAACAAAACTGAGCAAATTAAAAGGCAGCCCAAACGCCAAAGAGCTGGACGCAGGGCCAGGCCAGAAACCACTAGTTCACAATCGGAGGTATTCTCCATTTCCTCAGAAGAAAAGTCTGAAGCTCAGATGAAAGACTTTATCTGGAGAGTAAGAGCGAGCTGATTGCAAAGATGTTGGACTGGATCTTGAAAGCTTCAGCTTTGATCTTGCTGTTGAAACATCAGGAAGAAGCTCAATGGGTAGATTTTGTGGGTAAGAAGATGCAGGTTGGTGTAATGGTGAAGGCACCAGGTTAGAGACTGGGAAATAATCAGTTCCAGTCCCGCCTTAAAGTGTGAAACTATCTGTGCAACTTTGGAGAGGCCTTTCAGGCCTAGGCAGCAAAGGAAATGACTTGACTGACTTAAAAGGAACTAAAACCAAATATCTGGTGTAAGGCTCAAGGATGCTTGATGGAAAGCCGTGAGTTATAATTCAGTATTAGGTCAGACATAAAGACGCCTTCCATGAGCTATTGAGAGGTAAAATGTCACAGTAGGTAGGTAGGCTGTCTGGGGGACATTTACCCTGTAAATTACAGCATTCTACCCAGGAAGTGCTTTCTATGCCATCATGAGTTTCTGAATGAAAAGGAAATCAATACAATTTTGAGGTTATTTTACAGCGCTCAGAGCCAATATCATCAGAATAGAATAGAACTGGAAGGGACCTTAGAGGTCTTTTAGTCCAACCTCCTGCTCAAGCAGGAGACCTTATACCATTTTAGAGAACTGACTGTCCACTCTCTTCTTAAAAATCTCCAGGGATGAAGCACCCACAACTTCTGAAGGCAATTGGTTCCACTGGTTAATTGTCCTCACTGTTAGGAAGTTTCTCCTTATTTCCTGATTGATTCTCTCCTTGATTAGTTTCCGTCCATTGTTTCTTGTCTTGCTTTCTGGGGCTTTGGTAAATAAATTGACCCCCTCCTCTTTGTGACAACCATTTAAATACTGGAATACTGATATCATCATCATCATCATCATCACCATCATCATCCATACCTTATTATATCTACATTAAAAATGGCATTGTAGGGTGTCCTTCTAAAAAGGTTAGCCTGGTGATCAGTTAGCCATGTGGTTTATTTTATTTATTTATTTATTTATTTATTTATTTATTTATTTATTTATTATTTCATTTTTATACCGCCCTTCTCCAGCAGGACTCAGGGCAGTGAACAGCCAAGGTAAAAACATAGCATACAAAATTTAAAACAATTTAAAAAGATATTAAATAGTTTCGGCCCACAATTTAAAACACCCCAATAAAATCAATTACGAATTAAAACCAAAAGATGGGATCAAGCCAGCCTGGCTAGATGAAATAAGTGAGTTTTAAGGGCCCGACGAAAAGTCCGGAGATCCGGGATCGTACGTATCTCTGGGGGTAGGTCGTTCCAAAGGGCGGGTGCTGCCACAGAGAAGGCTCTCCCCCTGGGGGTCACCAGCCGACATTGTCTGGCCGACGGCACCCTGAAGAGGCCCTCTCTGTGCGAGTGTACTGGCCGGTGGGAGGCTATTGGCGGCAGAAGGCGGTCTCATAGATACTCAGGCCCTAAGCCATGGAGCGCTTTAAAGGTAGTCACCAACACCTTGAAGCACACCCAGAAGACCACCGGAAGCCAGTGCAGTTCGCGCAGGAGGGGTGTCACATGGGAGCGCACTGTCGCTCCCATAATCCCCCGCACAGCCGCATTCTGGACCAGTTGGAGCCTCCGGGTGCACCCCAAGGGAAGCTCCATGTAGAGAGCATTGCAGTAGTCCAGGCGGGAATTTTATTTTATTGAATTTCTATACTGCCCTTCTCCCGAAGGATTCAGGGCGGTGTACAGCCAGAGATAAAACCATGACAATATAAAAATTAAAAGCAATTAAAACAATTAAATAAATTGGCCAAAAACTCTAATAAAACAACCCATTAAAATAGTTAGGCCAGCCCTGCTTGTTGGAATAATAATGTTTTTAGGGCGCGACAAAAGGTACGAAGGTCAGGAATCCTACGAATCTCCGGGGGCAGCTCATTCCAGAGGGTAGGGGCCCCTACAGAGAATGCTCTCCCCCTGGGGGTCGTCAGCCGACATTGCCTAGCCGACGGCACCCGGAGGAGCCCCTCTCTGTGGGAGCGTACCAATTGATGGGAGACTATTGGTGGCAGAAGGCGGTCTCATAAATACCCAGATCCCAAGCCATGGAGCGCTTTAAAGGTAGCAACCAGCACCTTGAATCACACCCGGAAGACCACCGGGAGCCAGTGCAGCGGTGTTACATGGGAGCGTCGAGTCGCTCCCGTAGTTAGCTGCGCGGCCACATTCTGGACCAGTTGGAGCCTCCAGGTGCTCTTCAAGGGTAGCCTCATGTAGAGAGTGTTACAATAGTCCAGACGGGAAGTGACGAGGGCGTGAGTGACTGTGCATAAGGAGTCCTGGTCCAGAAAGGGACGCAACTGATAAATCAGGCGAACCTGATAAAAAGCCCCCCTGGCCACAACTGTCAGGTGGTCTTCTAAGGACAGCTGCGAGTCCAGGAGGACACCCAAGTTGCGAGCCCTCTCTGAGGGGGTCAAGGTCTCATCCCCAATAGTCAGTGATGGAGTCAACTGACTATGATGGGACGCTGGAAACCACAGCCACTCGGTCTTGGAAGGATTGAGTCTAAGCTTGTTCCTCCCCATCCAGATCCGTACGGCTTCCAGGCACCGGGTCATCACTTCAAGGGCATCTTTGGGGTGGCGCGGGGTAGAAATATACAGTTGAGTATCATCAGCGTACTGATGGAAATCCACCCCGAAGCCACTGATGATCTTACGGATGATTTCATCACGGATGGTTTGATGGGCTATTCTATTTTTGCCTTTTGTTTTTTACAAATCCTTTTGAAAACATTTCTTCTACCATATATAGGCTATCACTCCCTCTTTCCTAGACCCCATTTTCCAGGCCCTGCTGCGTATTTCTCTCTCTCTGTGACCAAATGGAGACTTCCATGGAGGCCAATTTACAGAGGAACATGGCATTTAGCATTTAGCAGATATAAAATTTCCTCCTTCGGGAATGAATATGGCATGCTGGGTGAATCTTGGATGCAGCCCTGGCCAGCAGGAGTGAAGTTGGCTCCCTTAGAGTGTCTGGCCTGATGGAGCTCCCCTGTAATAAATCCACAGGAAATCAATCATGAAGTTTTGGGATGTAAAGTGGTTTTGATTTCCACTGAGAGTCACCCCTAAGAAAGCTGATTGTGTAATTCTGTAAAACCTTCATGAAGTTTTAGGGCTCAGCACATAGCTAATCTTAGTAAGATAATAGAATAGAATAGAATAGAATTTTTTATTGACCAAGTGTGATTGGACACATAAGGAATTTGTCTTGGTGCATATGCTCTCAGTGTACATAAAATAGAAGATACGTTAATCAAGAATCATAAGGTACAACACTGGATGATAGTCATAGGGTACAAATAAGCAATCAGGAAACAATCAATATCGTAAGGATACAAGCAACAAAATTATAGTCATTGTTATGTAAATAGGTTTGTTTGGCGGGAAGTTCGAATTAACTGACCCTCAGCTGATTGGCTGACCACCACAGCTGCAAGGTATATAAAGGGAGCTGGCTCCCCAGGTCAGTTGCTGGAGTCTCACCCTATAATAAAGAGCTGTTGTCACTTACTACTCTGGCTTGCTGCGTCCTCATTCACCCCACATAACATTGGCGACGAAGGTGGGATTTTGAGGCCAGAAGCAGAGGAGAGCTGAAGCCACACGCAAAAGAGCTGAAGCCACACTCAAAGGAGCTGAAGCCACGTTCAGAGAAGGGGACCCGAGACCGCATCTGAATCCAGCCAGGCGAGCGAGCGGAACACAGGAGAATCCCGAAACGATGTCTGCCTACACCCCGCCAGCGCCTTTCGACCCTAAGGAAGAGAAGTGGGGATCCTACATGTCCCGGTTCGAGTGCTTCATGGTGGCAAACGACATGCAAGGGCTACTGGACGTTCGGAAGAAAGCCCTGTTCCTGAGTCACTGCGGGCCAAGGGTCTTCGACACAGCCGAGGCATTGTCGGAGCCGAATTCGGTCCACAACATCTCCTGGTCGACGCTGCAGACCCTGCTGAAGGACCACTATGCGCCAACGCCATTGAAGTACGTCCAGCGCTACGACTTCAGGCAACGGCTACAGCAGGAGGGCGAATCGATCAGCGAGTACGTCGCCGCCCTGCGTAAGGCCGCAACCCAATGTGAGTACCGAGACCTGGATGAGATGCTCCTAGAGCAACTAATTTGCGGAATGAGAGATAGCCGGCTCCAGAGAAGACTGCTTGCGAGGTCAAACCTGACCCTACACATCGCGCTAGACGAGGCCAGGGCGCAAGAGTCGTCAGTAAAGGCCGCAGAGAAACTAAAGAGCTCCCGCCTCACCAGAACAACGCAGAAGACGGCGCCTGTGCACCGAGAGGCCGTAAGCACCGCCAGCGAGGGGGAGTCTGAAGAAGAGGTCTACCGCACCGAGCAGCCCCACACAGCCCGCAGAGAGCCCAGCGACGGATGCGCCAGCTGCGGAGGGTCCCACTCACGACAAAACTGTAAGTTCAGGGACGCCGTTTGCCGTTCCTGTGAGAAGAGGGGCCACATCGCTAGAGTCTGTAGGTCGAAAACACACCAGAGCTACAGACCACGTGGCCAAACGGCCCAATCCGAGACGGCGCCACACCGAAGGCCCAACAGGGATGGCGGAAACCGGAAGGGTGCGAAATTTGAAGATGCTGGGGCCTACACCATTCGCATCGCACGGACCTGCACCTCGCCCGGAGAAAAGACCTACACCACGGTCGAGATCGAGGGACGGGAGTGCCAGATGGAGATCGACACGGGATCACCGATATCCATCATGTCTTGGGAATCCCTAAAGAGAGTCATCCCCAGTGCACACAAGCGACAGCTCCAGCCACAGCTTCGCAGACTGAAGGATTACCAAGGGAACCGCATACCCGTCGAAGGCAGAGGCGAGTTCCAAGTCCAGTACGGGGAGTTTACCGAGAAACTGCCCCTCACCATCGTCAGAGACAACCTTCCCAGCCTACTGGGCATGGACTGGTTTAGAGCCCTAGGCATGGGATTCACCGGGGTAAGGAACGTTCGAAGCACCCTGAGGGAAGACCTGATGCAGGAGTTCCAGGATGTGTTCGACGAGAGGCTTGGCAAGTATGTGGGGACCCCGATTTCATTTAATCTAGACCCCAACATCGCACCCATCCGTTTAAAGCCCAGGCGTGTACCATTTGCCCTGAAGCCCAAAATAGACATTGAGCTGGATAAATTGATCAAACAAGGGGTGCTCGTTCCAGTCGACCACGCCAAATGGGAGACCCCAATTGTGACACCGGTCAAGCCGGACGGATCAGTGCGCATATGCGCTGATTATAAATGCACAATTAATAAGGCCCTGCAGCAGAGCGCCTATCCAGTGCCAGTCGTTCACCACTTATTGCATTCCCTGGGCCCCGGCAAGATATTCGCAAAACTCGATCTTGCGCAGGTGTACCAGCAGCTGCCAGTAGATGGCGCTACCGCAGAGGCACAGACTATCGTAACCCACAGAGGGGCCTTCAAGTGCACCCGTTTGCAATTCGGAGTAAGCGTGGCCCCCGGACTGTTCCAAAGTACCATGGAGCGGCTTCTACAAGGGATCCCCGGGGTGGTGCCCTATTTTGATGACGTGCTCATCACCGCGGACAACGAGCAGCAGCTAAGAGAAAGGCTGAGGGAGGTCCTAAGGAAATTCAGGGATGCGGGACTCAGAGTAAAACGCAATAAATGCATGATCGCAGTCCCCTCAGTCGAATTCCTGGGATACAGGGTAGATGGCACCAGCATACACCCCACAGAGAGCAAGATCAGGGCAATCAGAGAAGCACCCACCCCCAAGGACAAGGCAGAGTTACAGGCCTTCCTGGGACTATTAAATTTTTATGCAATCTTCCTCAAAGACAAGGCAACAGTGGCAGAACCCCTACATAGACTGTTAACCAAGAAAGCCATTTGGAAATGGGGGAAGGCTGAAGACAGGGCATTTGCCGGCATTAAAAAACTACTATCAGCTGAAAGCTTCTTAATTCAATATAACGCAACGCTTCCCCTTGTTCTAGCATGTGACGCGTCCCCATTTGGGGTGGGAGCCGTCCTGAGCCATAGACTCCCGAATGGCCTGGAAGCGCCCATCGCATATTACTCCCGAACTCTATCAAGTGCCGAGCGAAATTACAGCCAGCTCGACAAGGAGGCCCTCGCCGCCGTTTCGGGAGTAAAGAAATTCCACGAGTACTTGTTCGGGAGGGATTTTGAGCTAATCACAGACCATCGACCACTCCTGGGTCTCCTCGCGGGAGATCGACCAACCCCGGCAGCACTGTCGCCCAGGATGACACGCTGGGCCATCTTCCTCGCGGCATACTCCTATCGCCTGGTACATCGACCAGGGGCGAACATGGGCAACGCGGATGCACTCAGCCGATGCCCACTACCCGACAGCCTAGAAGACCCCACACCCGGCATCCCCATCCTGCTGATAGACGTTTTGGACTCTGGGCCCATAACATCAGCCGAGGTTGCAAGAGCCTCAACCAAGGACCACGTGATCCGGACAGTCGCAAGTTGGGTCATGAGGGAGTGGCCGGAAAAGATTGGGAGCGGGGAATTTAAACCGTTCGCGGGAAAATGAGACGAATTGACAATGCAAGGGGGTTGTTTACTATGGGGCGATCGGGTTGTTATTCCCTCATGCTTAAGGGAAAATGTTTTAACGTTGTTGCATGAGGGGCACCCTGGGATTGTGAGAATGAAGGGGCTAGCCAGGAGCTACGTCTGGTGGCCCAGCATGGATGCAGACATTACAGAGTGGGTGGGGAGATGTCAGCCCTGCCAAGAGTCCAGATCAGACCTGCCAACGGCACCCGTGAGGGAGTGGGAAAGGCCCCAGGGACCCTGGTCCAGAATACATATTGACTTTGCAGGCCCATTCCATGGACAGACCTTCATGGTCGTCGTAGACGCATTCTCCAAATGGCTGGAGATCAAGCTAATGAAGGCCACTACCACCGACGCAACCATCAGAGAACTAAGACAATTATTCGCCACACATGGGTTACCGGACATCCTAGTGTCAGATAACGGGCCACAGTTCACTGCAACACAGTTCGAGGGGTACTTAGCGGGACTTGGGATCAGACATGTCCTTTCTGCCCCGTTTCACCCGGCTAGTAACGGACAGGCGGAGAGATTTGTGAGGTCAGCAAAGGAGGCCCTCTCACGCTTAAGCCCCGGAGACTGGCAGGAAAGGGTAGACAAATTCTTAATAGCCCAGCACTCCACACCCTGTACAGCCACAGGCCGAAGTCCGGCCGAACTACTAATGGGGCGGAAACTCCGGGGAATACAAGACAGACTAAACCCCAACTACTCCCCAGAGGTCTTCAAGGGGGGGGAGAGGAAACTTAGAGAGTTCACCATAGGAACACCGGTACACGCTAGAAACGATGGACAGGGCCCACTCTGGGAGGCCGGAACAATCACAGAAATCACAGGCCCCAAGTCATACAGGGTTAGACATGGGGGACGGGAGAGTTTGGCGCAGGCACATTGACCAATTAAGAAAAAGAGTAACCACAGACACCGAAGACACACCAGACGACCCCATCTCCGACCACGACTACCAACCAGAAGCACAAACCACTAGCCCGAGTAGAGCGGAGGACTTAGCTGAGGACTCTGGTATCCAGTGCCGCCCCGTCGAGGTAGTCCCAACAGCAGGAGAAGTCGCCGCCCACGAGGAGGTCCCGGAGGCCTCATTGGCGGAGCAGGGAGAAACAGAAAGTCCCTCCGACCTGCTCGACGCCGCCCCTCCGACTGAACTGCGCAGGTCAGCTAGGACTCGCACGCGCCCTAGTCACCTGAGAGACTTTGTATGCAAATAACACCCCAAGTGACTTCTGGGAGGGGAGGAGTGTTATGTAAATAGGTTTGTTTGGCGGGAAGTTCGAATTAACTGACCCTCAGCTGATTGGCTGACCACCACAGCTGCAAGGTATATAAAGGGAGCTGGCTCCCAGGTCAGTTGCTGGAGTCTCACCCTATAATAAAGAGCTGTTGTCACTTACTACTCTGGCTTGCTGCGTCCTCATTCACCCCACATAACAGTCATACAGTCATAAGTGGAAGGAGATGGGTGATAGGAACCATGGGAAGATTAATAGTAATAGTAATTCAGACTTAGTAAATAGTTTGATTGTGTTGAGGGAATTATTTGTTTAGCAGAGTGATGGCATTTAGTAAAAAACTGTTCTTGTGTCTAGTTGTTCTGGTGTGCAGTGCTCTACAGCGTCATTTTGAGGGTAGGAGTTGAAACAGTTTAGGGGTCTGTAAATATTTTTACAGCCTCTTTTTGACTCGTGTAGTATACAGGTCCTCAATGGAAGGCAGGCTGGTAGCAATTGTTTTTTCTGCAGTTCTAATTATCCTCTGAAGTCTGTGTCTGTCTTGTTGGGTTGCAGAGCTAAACCAGATAGTTATTATGATAGACTCAATAATTCCTCTGTAGAACTGTATCAGCAGTTCCTTGGGCTGTTTGAGCTTTCTGAGTTGGCGCCGAAAGAACATTCTTTGTTATGCTTTTTTGATGACGTTTTTGATGTTAGCTGTCCATTTTAGATCTTGCGATATGGTAGAACCTAGAAATTTGAAGGTCTCTACTATTGATACTGTGTTGTTTAGAATTGTGAGAGGTGGACGTATGGAAGGGTTTCTCCTAAAGTTTACCACCATTTCTATGGTTTTGAGTGTGTTCAGTTCCAGGTTGTTCCAGTCGCACCACGAGGCTAGTTGTTCAACCTCCCATCTGTATGCGGATTTATTATTGTCTCGAATGAGACCTATCACTGTTGTGTCATCTGTAAACTTCAGTAGTTTAACAGATGAATCGTTAGAGATGCAGTCATTGGTATATAGAGAGAAGGGAAGGGGAAAGAGCATACAGCCTTGGGGGGCCCAAGTAGCATCACATTTCACTATTTCACTTAACCCAGTTACAAAGGTCGATTGCTAGAAGTGAAAAACACTTTGATAGGATTTAATCAGTGAAGACATCTTGCAAATGGCTTAGGACAAACTTCTTTTCTGCCTCCTAACTGGAGATGATGATCAGGTAGGCAACATCTGTGCCAGAAAAGTGCAAAATAGGTAATAAAGGAGTTAAAACCATTGAGTACTGTAATGCTAGAAAGGATGGGAGAAGAGGAAAAGCGTAGAGGAACTTCCGGATGACTCATGGGAGGAAGTTGGTGTGCAGAATGGTTTTTCTGCTCTTCCCAGGGTCGAAGCAGCAGCTGGCAGGTGAGTTGAGGGCAGCAGGTGGGAGGAGAGTCCGGGAGCAACTTGGGCTGGAAGTGGAGAAGCAACTGGGCTGAAGCCTCTCAGCTGCTGCTGCTGCAGGTTCCTTCCCTCCCCAAATGGAAGCCCACTGGTGCTGCAGGCTGGGAAACTGGGGGCTGCAATTTCTGCTGGTGGGAAGCTTGAAAAAGTCTCCTTCAAGTGAAGGTTGATTCTTTGGAATGGCTTCCCTCCAGAGGTTGTGGCTGCTCCCATCACTGGAGGTTTGTAACAGAGCTGGAAGCGACCTTGCAGGTCTTCTATTCTTACGCCCTGCTCAAGCAGCAGACCCAACTCCATTTCAGACAAATGGCTGTCCAGTCTGTTTAAAAGCCTGCACTGATGGATTTCCCACAACTTTTGAAGGAAAACCATTCAATTGGTTAACTGTTCTCAATGTCAGGAAATTTCTCCTTAGTTCTAGGCTGCTTCTCTCCTTGATTAGTTTCCATTCAGTTTCTTGTGCTGCCTTCAGATGCTTTGGAAGAATAGGTTGACCCCCTTTTCTTTGTAGCAACTCCTCAAGTATTGGAAGACAGCCATCATGTGACCCTCTAGTCCTTCCTTTCACTAGACAATTCCTTTCCAATTCCTGCCACCTTTCTTTGTATGTTTTAGCCTCCAGCCCTCTAATCATCCCTACTGCTCTTCTCTGTGCTCTTTATAAAGTCCCAACATGTTTTTTTGTAATATTGTGGTGATCAAAACTGGTTGCAATAATCCAAGTGTGGTCTTACCAAAGGATTATAAATTGGTACTAACACGTCACATGATCTGGATTCTAGCCCTCTGTTGAAGCAGCCTAGGATTGTTTTGGCTTTTTTGGCCACTGCAATACAGTGTTGGCTCATATTTAGGTGATTGTCCACTAGGACATCCAAAAGCCATTTTACAATTGCTGCTATTGAGCCAAGTTGTTCCTCCATTGCCATTTGGTTTTTCTTGGTTAAATGTAAAACCTATTTTTTTCCCTCTCCATTGAATTTCATTTTGTTGCATAGGGCCCAGTGTTGAAATCTATCAAGATTCTTCTGTATCTTGAGTTTGTCTTTTGGGGTGTTGGCTATTCCTGCCAGTTTAGTGTCATCTCCAGATCTGATGATTTCTCCTTCTATTCACTTATCAAAATTGTTTATGAAGATACTGAAGGATACTGGGCCTAAGATAGAACTTTGGGGTTCTACCCCACTGCTTACCTTCCTCCATGTAGATGTAATTCCATTGATTGTTCAGTGCGGTTTGTCAGCCAATGGTGATGCTATCCAACCCATATTTTCTTTTTTACCAAGACACTGATTGTGTTCTACTTTATCAAATGCCTTACTGAAATTCCATTATACTATGTCCACAGCATTTTGCTAGTTTCTCAAAGAAGGAAATAAGATTTGTTTGGCATGATCTTTTTTTGAAAAACCCATGTTGGCTTCTGGTTATAAGTTTGCTTGCTTCTAAATCTGTTGCTTGATTATCTTTTTCAGGATCTTCTCGGGCATTGATGTCAGATTGATTGGTTTGTAGATTTGTGAAAAGTTTCCCCTTTTTTCAAGATGGGAGCTATATCAGTGTTCTGAACCAAGTCACGCTAGCAAGGCAGGGTTTAAGTAGCATCTGTTTATTACTCACTTATCAAAGTGTCAAATAACCCAGCAATGGTGTCAGTGAAGCTCCGCCCCAGCCCTCAGCCCCCGGTCTGGATTCCCCTGCTCTAAAAAGTAGGCCCTAGTTGACCGTGAGGCAAAGAGGGAGGTAATAATACCCACAAGTCCAGAGTTCCAACAACAAAAGGAGGTCTGAGAATCAAGTCCAAAGTTCAGAAGGAAAGTCTGAGGTTCAGAGTCCAAAAACACAATCCAAAATTCAAAACACAGGATCCAGCAAAGCTGGGAAAGTGCACATCAAAACAAGCATGTGTTCCCAAGAAACACACTTTTACCCAGCATCTGGTTAAAATCACCCACAGCTGTTCCTTGTGTGGAGAGGTGGAGCTGCTTCCTCTCAAACACCCTTGCTGACCTCTGTGCCTCCCTCCGGTCTGCTCTCCTCACTCGTGGATCGAGTGGATGAGCGGCTCTTCTTAATCAGAGGTGGTCTGGAGACTGTCACCTCTGCTGGCCTCTGTAGCTACTCTGCTTGGTTTTTTTTTTACTTCCATGTCTTGCCAATAAGCATGGTGTTTCCTATTGGTGCTGCATCCATATATTAACCAGGTTCAATTGAGCTATTGAAGACCTTTTGGGATGTTCAGTTGTATAGGTATTACTTGCTTATTTGTTCCCTGAGCCTTCAAAGTTCCTATAGCACTGTAAAGGCAGTTAATAATAATAATACACACCTGGTCCACAAATTTGTAGTCATCGTAGCACATGTTCAGTGACCACACGTCAGCAGTTGCTGTGGTTATGAAGGTGCAGGAAAAACAGATGGACCAATTTGGGTTCTGCCAACCGGTGCACATATACGATTGCTGCTGTATCCCATACGCATGATCCCCATTTATGATCTCCCCAGCTAGCTTCTGACAAGTGAGTCAGTGGAGATACCAGTAGGAATTTGAATCTGAAATTCCCTTTAACAATCCACAGTGATTTGCTTAACAACTGCAGAGGATCACATGTAAGTTGGCACTCTCATGTGACATCATGCTCATGATCAGGCTGCTTAGTGATGCAGATGCCAGTCCAAATTACCGTCAGTAAATGAGGTCTGCTTGAATTGGGATGTCACTATAGAGGTTGTGGACAGCATTTTCTGCCATATTTGGAGCTGAGAATTTCCATGAGCAAAATGAGTTACGTATTTGGTAATAAGCCTTTGCACTGTAAGATTTTGTGATTGTCCCAAATCAACAAGAGAATTTCATGATTGAATGGATATTTGAACTTGGATCTTGGTTGTTTTCCATGTGTCAAATGGATCATGATTAATGTAAGAAGTTATTCTAGCAATGTGGCATGTTTGCTTTTTCATCGTAACGTATACTTTTTTTCTTTTTTCACATCATCTACAACAATTTTATAAACAATTACACTTTTCTTTCAATCTTATAGGCAAAGAAGATGGCAATAAGAGCACACAACTGTTAATAACAAGCAACTTTAAAAATGAAAGAAAATCAAGCCAGAAATAAAAATATTGTCCACTTCCTTCAAAAAAAACCACATAGTTCTTCTTTTTCCTGATCAGGTGAGAGATAACGGACAGAAAATTAAGAAAGATTTAAACTGGAATAAATAAATTATGCAGGACTCAAGCATACATTACATGAAAAGTCAAGGGAGATTATTTTTTATTCAGAAAAAGAGGGAAATATCTGGAAGTCAGTGGGGAGGAAAAATTCACGTGAAGAGCAATATAGGGTAGACAGAGAAGCAGGCCTCACTCTGGGAGAAAAAAAACCCAGCTTTAATCAAAACACCACTAAACAATGGAGAACACATATTTTTGATCTCAAGAATATAAGTGTTGGAAAAGCTCTAGAGATATGCCTGTTGTGGGAAAAGCACAGATTGCAAATCACAACTGATTATGCCCAAGAAGAGTCTTAAAAGTGCTCCTAATGTGGTAAATGCTTTAGTGAGCTTGGGAACATGGTGATACATCAGAGGACTCACATGACGTATGAGTGTCCAGATTGTGTGAAGATTTCATTGGAAATTCCCACCTTATGAGACAACACTCACACACAGTGAAAAAAAAAAACATTTGAAGGAGAGAAACCCTTTGAATGCCCTATCTGTGGGAAAGGTTTCAGTCACAATTACAGCCTGATGAACCACCAGAGGACTCACACAGAAGAGAAACCTTTTGAATGCTCCGATTCTGAAAAGGGTTTCAGTCAAAATTCCAGCCTGGTGACACATCAGAGGACTCACAAAGGAGAGAAACCATTTGAATGTCTGGATTGTGGGAAAAGTTTCAGTAACAATTCCCACCTTGTTAGGCACCAGAGGAATCACACAGGAGAGAAACCCTTTGAATGTCCTGACTGTGGGAAAGGTTTCAGTCAAAATTCCAACCTGGTAATACACCAGAGGACTCACACAGGAGAGAAACACTTTGAATGTCCTGATTGTAGGAAAAGTTTCATTAGAAATTCCCATCTCATTAGCCACCAGAGGATTCATAAAGAAGGGATACCCTTTGAATGTCCTGATTGTGGAAAATGTTTCAGTGAGAATTTCAGCCTGATGAAACATCAGAGAACTCACATGGTAAAAAAGCCATTTGAATGTTTGGATTGTAGAAAAAGTTTCAATCATATTTCCCAGCTAGTGATGCACAAGAGGTCTCACACGGGAGAGAAACCATGTGAATGTCCTGATTGTGGGAAAAAGTTCAATCATAATTCCAGCCTGGTGGCACACCAAAGGATTCATACCGGAGAGAAACCCTTTGAATGTCCTGATTGTGGGAAAAGGTTCAGTCGGAATTCTGACCTGGTGAAACACCAGAAGACTCACACAAGAAAGAAACTATTTGAATGTCCTGATTGTGGGAAAAGGTTCAGTAACAATTCCCGCCTGGTGACACACCAGAGGACTCACTCCAGGGAAAAACCATATATGTGTCCAGATTGTGGGAAAAGTTTTCTTTGGAATTCCCGGCTGGTAAGTCACCAGAGGACTCACACAGGGGAGAAACCATACGAGTGCCCAGACTGTGGGAAAGATTTCAGTACTAAGGATAGCCTTCTAAACCATATGCTTATACACACAGGGGAGAAACCATTTAAGTGTCCTGAGTGTGAACGGTGCTTCAGAAAACCTTCTAACCTTATCGCACACAAGAAAATCCACCTGAGGCCCAAAGTGATGAATGTAAAGAAGGCTTGAATTTCATTTCAAATGTCCCATTGTAATTTCAGCTGAGAAATTGACTCTTTAATTTGACTACAAAGAATTTGCCTGATTTTTTGTCATCAAATAGGTCATGGTCTTAGATGGGGAGGATCAAAGAAAAAAAGTGGAACATGTTAATTTGATAAGGACTGTTTGGACATCAGCAGCAAAAGTTGCTGGATATTTTATTTTTTAAAAAATTGTACAATTTCTTTCTTTTGGGTGTCAGGTTCTTCAGGGCCTCCTGCTCAAGTAAGGGATTGGACTAAAAGATCTCAAAGATTACTTCCAGCTCTGTTGTTCTGTTATGTACTTGCTGTTTTCTTGGCAACAATCTCAGACTGATCTGACACTGTCTTTTCTGAGATGATTATTTTTCTTACTTTCATGTCTAGCCAAAAAGCACAGTCTTTCCTATTGGTGCCCATCCATGTATTAACCAGTTTCAACTAAAAAAGGCTATTGGGGACTTTTTGTGATGTTCAGTTTGTGTATGTAGTCCTTGCTTATCTTGTTTCCTGAGCCTTCAAAGTTACAATGGCACTGTGAAAGCAGACATACAGCTGGTCCCCAAATTTAGCACTTGCTCAGTGACCACACGTCTGCAGTTCCTGTGGTTATGAAGGTGCAGGAAAAGGAGTTGCACCAGTTAAGGTTCCACCAACCAGTGCACATTTATGATGGTTGCAGCATCCCACACTGCTGATCCCCATTTGTGACCTTCCCAGCTAGCTTCTGAGAAGCAAAACCAGTGGGGATGCCAGCAGGAAGTTGCAAGCCAAGGTCGTGTGAGATTGCCTTTCACAACCCACCGTGATTTGCTTAACAATGGCAGAAGAACAATACTCCAATATTTATTTTGTCACATGCCCACCATAAATGTGTTGGAAGAAATATCCATCTGGTTCAGTTCCAAGCTGGGAGAAAAACATGGAAGCTGATTGGAAACATGGTTTATTGATGAAGCCAAACCACACACAAAGACAGCATGAAATTCTGGTTCAGCTGACCCACTGGTTTGATGAATACATGGATTTTTATAAGTTTCAGAGATGCTGCTAGCTGGGGGGGTTGTGCAATGTCTGAAATGCCCTTAGGAGATTGTGCAATGTAGTGGGCCCTGTGTCTTCTGCTAAATGCTTTATTATGTCCTAAAGGGTCTTAATCCCAACATCCTGGAGCTGAAAGTCTTTTGTTTTAGCAATAGCAATAGTACTTAGACTTATATACCGCTTCACAGTGCTTTAACAGCCCTCTCTAAGCGGTTTTACAGAGTCAGCATATTGTCCCTAACAATCTGGCTCATTTTACCCACCTCGGAAGGATGAGTCTGGAGATTCAATCTGCCAAATTGCAGGCAACTGGCAGTCAGCAGAAGAAGCCTGCGGTACTGCACTCTAACCACTGCTCTTATAGATAGGCTGGCCCAATCTTTCTTAATGGACACAAAATGCCTGCTGGGGGCTATTAAGAAAGACTGAGTCTGCCTTCCTACCTCTAAAAAAAACCATGTTTCTCCATTTCTCATTTAGGGAAATATAATATTCTGCATTTTTAATATTTCCCACGATATTTCATTCTTCTGGTGCTGACTTTCTACAAATCATAAAAAGCTCTTTACATTTCCAACATTCGAGGTCCCTTTAAACATTCTGAACAATTTATCCAGTGATAGATACACACAGTACATCATCTTATAAAACTTTTCTTTTACAGTTTAATTTGAATTTTAGATCTTTCATCCACATATTCTCCCATTGTTCAAGCATGATTTACATGCAAAGTTCTTTGCCAACTGAATCATAAAATGCTGTACATAGTCATCCTCCATGTTCCACTACAGTTTATAAACCTTAAAAATAGCACTCCCTTGGAGTATCTTGACTTGATGGGGCTGTCAGGTCCTAAAATCTTGGGAGCCACAGAAAATCAGTTTTAAACTTTTGGGATGTAGAGAGGTGTTGATCTCTATCGAGAGTCATCCCCTAAGATAGCAAATTCTGCCAAAAAAAGAAAAAGATTCTGTCAATGACTACTTCAGCTTCAACCACAACAATACCTGAGCAAATAAGAGATACAAACTCAAGGTAAACCACTCCAAACTCAATTGCAGAAAATACAACTTCAGCAACAGAGTGGTCAATGCCTGGAATGCACTACCTGACTCTCTGGTTTCTTCCCCAAACCCCCAAAACTTTAACCTTAGACTGTCTACTGTTGACATCACCCCATTCCTAAGAGGTCTGTAAGGCATAAGCGCACCATCGCTCCTGTCCTAATGTCGCTTTTTACTCTTATTCTTTTCATGTATTCCAATTCCGTTTATGCTTTTATATGTTTTCTTATATATGCTTGACAAATAAAATAAATAAAAAAATAAAATGTTATGAACTTTCACGGCTCAGCACGTAGCTAATCTTCGTAAACTTAGAGGTATCACATTTCACTCTTTTGTTTGGGTCAGTTGCCAGAAGTCAAAAATGAGGGTAGCATTTAATCAGTGAAAATCTCTTGCAACCGCCTTAGATAAGAGAGGGGACAAGCGCGTTTTTCTGCCTGTCTGGAGATGGCGCTCAAACAGGCAACACCAGTGGCTAGAAAGCGGACAAGCAGGCGGCGGCTGTGGTTGTGTTTAAGGAGTTAAAATCATCAAGTACTGCATTGCTAGAAAGGCTGGGAGGAGAGGAGACGCGCAGAGGAACTTCCTCTTCCGGATGACTCATGGGAGGAAGTTGGTGTGCAGAGCGGCTTTTGTGCTGTTTCCATGGTGGAAGCAGCAGCTGCCAGGTGAGTTGAGGGCAGCAGGTGGGAGGAGAGTCCGGGAGCAACTTGGGCTGGAAGCGGAGAAGCAACTGGGCTGAAGCCTCTCAGCTGCTGCTGCTGCAGGTTCCTTCCCTCCCCAAATGGAAGCCCACTGGTGCTGCAGGCTGGGAAACTGGGGGCTGCAATTTCTGCTGGTGGGAAGCTTGAAAAAGCCTCCTTCAAATGCAGGTTGAGTCTTTGGGGCTGGTTTCCCTCCAGAGGGAGCTCCATCACTGGAGGTTTGGAAGAGAGCTGGAAAAAACCTTGGAGGTCTTAATGACATCTCAGACAAATGGCTGTCCCGTCGGTTTAAAAGCCACCAGCAATGGAGCCCCACAACCTCTGGAGGGAAGCCATTCCCGAAGAATCAACCTTCACTCAAAAGAGACTTTTTCAGTCTTCCAGGCAGCAGAAAATTGCAGCCATTCCCTTCCACTGGCTCATTGTTCTCACTGATGGGATTTTTCCTTTTTTCCAGCTTTTTCTCTCTCCTTGATTAGTTTCCATGCATTGCTTCTTGTCTTGTCCTTCTGGTGCTTTGGAAAAGAAGTTGACCCTCCAAGTATTGGAACACTGCTATCATGTCACCCCTAGTCCTTCCTTTCACTAGACGATTCATTCCCAATTTACTGCAACCCCTAATTATCCCTACTGCTCTTCTCTGCGCTCTTTGTAGAGTCTCCACGCCTGTTTTATATTGTGGTGATGAAAAGTGGTGTCAGTAATCCAAGTGTGATCTTAATCAAAGCATTATAAATTGGTACTAATACTTCATGTGATCTCAATTCTATCCCTCTGTTTAGGCAGCCAGAGTTTCTCAGGCTTCTTGAGTTGTTTTCCCATTGATTGATTGATTGATTGATTCGATCCATATGCCACCTTCTCCGGAGATTCAGGGCGGTTTACAATGCGTTAAGCAAGAGTGGTAAACAGACTAAAGCACTATTAAGTAACACCAGCTGCCTGCAATTACTGCAAGTTCAAATCTCACCAGGCTCAAGGTTGATTCAGCTTTCCATCCTTTTGAAGTAGGTAAAATGAGGACCTGGATTGTGGGGGCAATAAGCTGACTTTGTATAAAAAAGAACACCGCTTGGGTGGGGGTGAAAGCCCTGCTAAGCAGGTATATACAAAAGTATGAAGGCTATTGCTTAACGCATTGTAAGCCGCCCTGAGTCTCCAGAGAAGGGCGGCATATAAATCGAACCAATAAATCAATATATATGTGTGTGTGTGTGTGTGTGTTTTTCTTCTAGCCAGGTATTCCCTACGTAACCAAGGTTTTTTTTGTAGCTCCAGCTCAGTAGAATCACATCTACTCGGTTCTGGGCTTTTTTCCTTTCTAACAGCTAGCAAGCTCTAACTGCTAGGTGGGAGACCTAAATAGATCCATTTCTAGCTCGTTTGCTTTCATCAGTAGGCCACACCCATATCTTATGTATCCTCCCTGTAAAGGTACAGTATCAATTTTCTTACTTCTTCGTAGGGTTTATGTGTGTTTTTCTTCTAGCCAGGTTTTCCCTACGTAACCAAGGTTTTTTTTGTAGCTCCAGCTCAGTAGAATCACATCTACTAGGTTCTGGACTTTTTTCCTTTCTAACAGCTAGCAAGCTCTAACTGAGGAAGTAAGAAAATTGATACTGTACCTTTACAGGGAGGATACATAAGATATGGGTGTGGCCTACTGATGAAAGCAAACGAGCTAGAAATGGATCTATTTATGTCTCCCACCTAGCAGTTAGAGCTTGCTAGCTGTTAGAAAGGAAGAAAGCCCAGAACCGAGTAGATGTGATTCTATTGAGCTGGAGCTACAAAAAAAACCTTGGTTACATAGTGAAAACCTGGCTAGAAGAAAAACACACACACACACACACACACAGATATATATATATATATATATATATATATATATATATATATATATATATATATATATAATCTATCCTCAGTACATCCAGATATATTTGAGGATACCCCTTTGCAGTGCCAAGAATCTATGATTGACCCAAGTCAACAACATAATTTAATGATTGAATAGATATCTTGGTACTCTTCCATGTGTCTAATGAATCATAATTAATGTAAGAGATTATTGTAGCATTGTGGAATGTTTGCTTTTTTGTTGTAATGTATACTTTTTTCACATCTTCTGCAACCATTTTATACACAATTAAAGTTACACTTTTCTTTAAAACTTACAGACAAAGAGGATGGCAATAAGAGCACTCTGGACAACTGAGAATAACAAGCAATGTTGAAAAGGAAATAAAATTGAGCCAGAAATCAAAATATATTCCAGTTCCTTCAGAAAACCACACAATTCTCCTTCTCCAGCAGCTAATAGACAACAGAGAGAAAATTAACATGAGATTTTGAGCTGGAAAAAGTAGAGAATACGAAACTCTTGGATACGTTGCATGAAAAATCAAGGAAGATTATTTTTCACTCAGAAAAAGATGGAAATATCTGGAAGTTAGGTGAAAGGAAAAAGTCTTATTGGGCAGGGCACATAGGACAGACAATGATACAGGCCTTGCTCTGGGAAGAAGCAAACAGCTTTAATCAAAGCACCATTAAACAATAGATCACACATATTTTTGACCTCAAGAATATCAGTTGTGGAAAAGCTCCATAGATCTACCTATTGTAGAAAAAGCGCAGATTGCATATCATAGCTGATTTAACAAGAAGATCCCAACTGCAGAAAAGCCATACAAATTATCCGAATATGCCAAAAGGTTTGGTCAGAACAGCTTCCTTGTGGTTCATGGAACGACTCACACAGAAGAGAAGCCATATGAGTGCTCCCAATGTGAATACTTTAGCGAACATGGCAACATGGTGATACATCACAGGACACCCATCACGTAAGAATGTCCAAATTGTGTGAAAGTATCATTGGAAATTACCATCTCATGAGACAACAAAGGACTCACACAGGAGAGAAACCCTTTCAATGTCCTGATTGTGGGAAAAGTTTCAGTAACAATTCCAGCCTGGTGACACACCAGTCGACTCACACAGGAGAGAAACCATTTGAATGTCCAGATTGTGGGAAAAGGTTCAGTCAGAATTCCAGCCTGGTGATACACCAGAGGACTCACACAGGAGAGAAACCATTTGAATGTCCTAATTGTGGGAAAAGTTTCAGTCACAATTCCAGCCTGGTGACACACCAGAGGACTCACACAGGGGAGAAACCATTTGAATGTCCTGATTGTGGGAAAAGGTTCAGTCACAATTCCAACCTGGTGACACACCAGAGGACTCACACAGGAGAGAAACCATTTGAATGTCCTGATTGTGGGAAAAGTTTCAGTCAGAATTCCAATCTGGTGGCACACCAGAAGACTCATACAGGAGAGAAACCATGTGAATGTCCTGATTGTGGGAAAAGCTTCCTTTGGAATTCTGAGCTGGTGAGACACCAGAGGACTCACACAGGAGAGAAACCATTTGAATGTCCTGATTGTGGGAAAAGTTTCAGTCGCAATTCCAGCCTGGTGACACACCAGAGGACTCACACAGGAGAGAAACCATTTGAATGTCCTGATTGTGGGAAAAGTTTCAGTCACAATTCCAGCCTGGTGACACACCAGAGGACTCACACAGGGGAGAAACCATTTGAATGTCCTGATTGTGGGAAAAGTTTCAGTAACAATTCCCACCTTGTTAGGCACCAGAGGAATCACACAGGAGAGAAACCATTTGAATGTCCTGATTGTGGGAAAAGTTTCAGTCACATTTCCAGCCTGGTGATACACCAGAGGACTCACACAGGAGATAAACAATTTGAATGTCCTGATTGTGAGAAAAGTTTCTTTTGGAATTCTGAGCTGGTGAGACACCAGAGGATTCACACAGGAGAGAAACCATATGAATGCCCAGACTGTGGGAAAGATTTCAGTACTAGGACTAGCCTTTTGAATCATGTGCTTATACACACGGGAGAAACCATTTAAGTGCCCCAAGAGTGGACGGTGCTTCAGGAAACATTCCACCCGTATTGCACACAAGAAAATGCGCATGGATTTTTCAAAGTGATGAGTGATGACCTAAAGCAGTGGTTCCCAAAGTAGGCAGTACCAAAGTGGGGGGCGGTGGGATGACTTAGGGGGGCAGTTAAAGGCAAGAGGGGTGGCAGGGGGTGCTAGAGGCAAAAGGGGGCAGCAGGGGGACGCTAAGTGGCAAGGAGGGTGGCCCCCATCCTTTGGCCTGTGCCTCGCAGCAGTTTCCTCCTTGTAAACAAACAGCAAGAAAAAACAGCTCCTTTCAGCTTCAGCATAGGCTAATTAGCACAAGTTGATTAGATTGTCCTCCCAACTCTCTCAGCTGTTTTGTACCGGGCTCTGCTACTTGCTGCAAAGACTGTTGGAGCAGATTTTTTCCCCCTTGTGCTAATCAAGCTATGCTGAAAACGAAACTGAAAGTAAAGCAGGCTGTTTGCTGTTTGCTTCAAGGAAAAATGAGGCAGAGGCAGAGGGAGATTTCTTTTTCTTCGTTTTCCTCATTAAAAAAGGTAGGTGCAAACAATGGGAAATTTAGGGCAAAAGAGGAGAGTTCAAGATTTTAAAACAAAGGAAAAACAAAGAAAAAGGCAAAAATATTTAATTATTTTAAACTGCTTTTAAATTTTGTATGTATTGTTTTTTACTTTGGCTGTTCACCGCCCTGAGTCCTATTTGGAGAAGGGCGGTATAGAAATAAGAACAAATAAAAAAATAAAAAAATAAAAATAAAAATGGGAAGGGAGAAAAAGAAAAAGAAATGAAAGAAAAGATGTTATACATATTTAGAATTGAAATATGAACAGTAGTAAGAAATAAATGGGAAATCATGATTGTAAAAATGAAATGAATAATTGGAATATTTGTCTTTGTATTTTTGATATCTAGACAATGATAAGTTTTTATTTTTTAATTTTTTTTTTAGAAATATGAATCAGTATAAACTGTTAACAATTGAAATACCTTTAATGGTATATTGTGGTGAAAGTAAAAAGGATTAAGTTGTAGCTTGGATAACATTGTTCTATTTTTCATTTAACAGTATTTTCACATATAATTTCTAGAACTAGCATCCTTCTCTTTATTAACAAATTAATGTTTTCACTGACTCTTAACCATTTTCTCTTAGTCTCTCCACAGTTCTCTTTCTTGATGTTTTTCTCCCATTTCTTTACCTTCTTCTTTTTCCTGTTCTTATATCTCCCCTTCAGCCTTTTTCCTTTAATTTTAACTCTATTACTTTTCATTCTCAATCTTACCCCATTTATTTCTCTTTTCTTCATATTTGAGATGTATTTTCCCATATCCATTTTTATTCTATCACTATTGAACCCAGTGTAATCATCTTTATCTTTTTTCCCCAATTATTTCCTTTTCAATATTATCTCCTTATTTCTCTTGCTTCTCATTCATCTTTTCTCTTTCTTTTTTTTGCAAGCTAACCAATTCTCTGCTTCTTTATTTCCCTTAAATGCCTCCCTTACTTTTTGAAACATATCCCTTAGTGTCTCATATTCATCCTCCCAATTCTCCATATTTCCAATGTTAAAAGGCTAGGATTTTTAAGCTTATTCTTTTCATTTACATATGGGTGGGGGGATGCTTTTCAAGGAGCCACAAGGGGGGCTGAGAGTAGAGTCATTCTGACAGTGTCTTTTGGAATAAAGCGTATACCTGGAAAAAGTACTTTCAAAACTTGGACAGAAGGAAAAGAAAGGCAGGACTGGACTCATTATCAGTAGCTAGTAGTTCATTGTTATCAGTGACTTCCACTGATTCTAAACTCATTTTAAGACTGGGATTGGTGACTATTGAAATATTTGTTTATTTATTATTTATTTTTGCGATTTATATGCCGCCATTCTCCCAAAGGACTCAAGGCGGCTTACAACAACAATCAATAATACAAATCACAAATAACAAAATAAGTTAAAAACCCCTTAAAAACCATATTTAAAATTATTACAGTTTGTGCAACCCTTAGCAGATCAAGTTATTTGACGGAAGATCCACGTCTTCAGTTCGTGGCGAAAGGAGAGGAGGACCGGGGCTATCCTGAGCTCGGTGGGCAAATTATTCCAGAGAGTCAGCGCTCCGACAGAGAAAGCTCTCCCCCTGGGGGCCTCCAGTCGACACTGTTTGGCTGACGGCACCCTGAGGAGGCCTGCTCTGTGGGAGCGCACGGAACGGTGCGAGGAAGGCAGAAGATGGTCTTGCAAGTACCCTGGGCCTAAGCCATGTAGGGCTTTATAGGTAAGCACCAGCACCTTGAAACGGACCCGGAGAGCAACCGGCAGCCACTGCAGCTCATGCAGGAGAGGTGTTGCACGGGAGTAATGAGGAACTCCAGTAACTACCCACGCAGCCATATTCTGGACTAGCTGTAGCCTCCGGATGCATCCCAAGGGCAGCTCCATGTAGAGGGCGTTGCAGTAATCCAACCAAGAAGCAACAAGGGCGTGGGTGACCGTGGCAAGGGCATCTCGGTCTAGGAAAGGGCGCAACTGGCGCACCAGACTTACTTGTGCGAAGGCTTCCCTGGTTACGGCCGTCAGATGGTCATCCATGGACAGCAGAGAATCCAGGAGGATGCCCAGATTGTGAACCCTAGCGGAGGGGATAAGAGTCTCCCCTCCTATCACTAAAGATGGTACCTCTAGATCCAGAGATGCCGGCATCCACAGCCACTCAGTCTTGGATGGGTTGAGTCTGAGTCTGTTCCTACCCATCCAAGCCTGCATCGCCTGCAGGCAACGGGACATCACGGAAAGGGCATCCCTAGGGTGATCCGGGGTAGAGATATAAAGCTGGGTATCATCCACATATTGGTGATACCTCACCCCAAAACCACGAATGATCTCACCCAGTGGCTTCATATAGATATTAAAGAGCAGGGGGGGGAGAACCGATCACTGAGGCACCCCACAAGTGAGGGGCCTCTGGGAGGATCTCTGACCTCCCCCCCACTGATACAAACTGCAAGCAGCCCGAGAGATAGGAGGGGAACCACTGCAGAACAGTGCCAATAATAATAATAATAATAGTAGTAGTAGTAGTAGTAATAATAATTTTATTTATATCCCCAACCTCCCCGAGTCGCTGCAGTAGGATACCATGGTCGATAGTATCAAAAGCCGCTGAGACATCAAGAAGGACCAGGATGGAGGAACAAACCCCATCATGGGCCCACCAGAGATCATTCACTAGGGTGACCAATGCCGTTTCCGTGCTGTGACCGTGCCTGAAACCAGATTGGTAAGGATCCAGGTAGTCAGTTTCCTCCAGGAATTGAGGGAATTGCTGTGCCACCACGGACTCGACAACCTTCGCTAAAAAGTGGAGGTTGGAGACTGGACGGTAGTTATTAAAGGAGTCAGGGTCCAGGTTAGGCTTCTTGAGGAGAGGGTGAACCACTGCCTCTTTGAGTGCAGCGGGGAAGACCCCCTCCCTCAGCGAAGCGTTGACAACAACCTGGATCCAGTCTCCGGTCACCTCCCTGGCTGCCGAAACAAGCCAGGAGGGACACGGGTCCAATAAACACGTGGAGGTCCCCAGCCGACCCATAATCCTGTCCACTTCATCCAACGAAACAGGCTCAAACTCAACCCAGATGTCCCCGCCAAGACAAGCCCCAGTTTCCTCAATGGATTCTGCCCAGTCAGAGTCCAGACTGGTCCAGATCTGAGCGATTTTATCTTGCAGAAACTGTGCAAAATCCTAAACTCGGTCCTGCAAGGGGTCCTCCCTCGCTCCAAGATTAGGGAGGGAGCGGGTCACCCTAACTCAGATGTCTCCCCAACTGAAGGCAGGTTGAAGTCTCCGACAACCAAAAGGTTGGGGAGTTCAACCGCCAACTCAGCCAAGACATCTAGTAGTACAGGCAGGGCTGAGGCTACGCAGCTGGGTGATAGGTACGTAACCAGCAAACCCGACTGAACAGGATCCCACTTCAAAAGGAGCGATTCACACCCGCCAATCTGAGGGAGAGTGACCTCCCTAGGACTAAGACCTTCCCTAATAACAACTGCCACTCCCCCGCCCCTCCCCTGGAGTCACAGCTGATGTAATACCTGGAAGCCTGGGGGACACAAATCAGAGAGAGGGATGTCTCCCTCCGTCCCTAACCAGGTCTCGGTGATACAAGCCAAGTCCGCTTCCTCCTCGTCAATAAGAGGAGGAGGGCCTTATTCACCATGGACCTGGCATTCAGGTATACCAGTCAGAGTCCAGGGGTCCGCATTCCGTCATCGCCGGGGGGGGGGCAGAATGGGCTAAGGGAACAGGAGAGCCCCACCGCTCGAGCACAGCGGCGGGGCTCTCCAAACCCCCTCCTCCCACCAGACCTGCCCTTCCCCACCATCACTGGGATTGAAAAACCCTCTCTGCACCGAACTTCGTTCCCCCCTCCCCACCACAACCGTCCGACGGGCCAGGTTGCTGAGCTACAGGAGCCACCCCCGGCTCATCTCTCACCACCCTCCTCCCGGGTCCCCTTAAAATTTGATTAAAAACCCTAATTAAAAACCCCCTCAGACCACGTCACCACTCAGGGTTCCAAAACCCATCCTTGAGGTAGGCCTTCGGTAAAACAGAAGGCCATGTCCACGAGAGGGGGGCATCTCGCAGAGCAAGGAGGTCTGCTGAAGTGTAGGCCAGAATTAAAACACGAGGTAGATGAAAGACGACATTAAGCACCCTAGATGGTGGAAAACAGGAGGGAGGGGCACATACAATACAGACTGGAGATGGAACCAGAACCGGGCAAGTCTATCGCCCTCTCACAATGATGGGAGAGTCAAAGAGAAAGCTGGAATGAATGTATCCGCAGGAATCAGCCGCAACCACCCTCTCACGATGGCTAGATGGGAAAAGACCGCCAACGGAGTCATGGATCAGTTCCTGCGGTAGTGAGGCAGCAGTAATCTTCCAGGACTCTCAACCTACCAGTCTAAAGTCCGACATCTCTCCAGAAACATCGAGTCCGATGGAGCCATAACAAGAGGATGTGATAAGACAAGATCATAATTAGGAAAAGTCAGGGATCAAATGGCAAAATAATGAGGAAGATGTCAAAAAACCCAAAAACAACTGTAGACGACTAAGATGGATTGAATGGGTTAGAGTAAAATAGAGTCGGGCAACAGTCAGGGGAGTAAAGCCCTCAGAAATGAGGGGGGAAGGGTGGGGAGAAAGGCCCCATGGAAGAGAGCAAGATGGAAAATTCCTCCTTCCCCTCCGGCCAATTCCACCCCCCAGGGCCTTCTCCAAAATTCACTCACCCCTCAATCAAGCCCCAATCTCATAGGCCAAATTTTGCCTTGATCTTCCAAGGTCTCTCCCCATTGAGGGGGTTGTAAAAACCCAGCAGTTGATCAGCTGGGCAACAGTCCCGTTGCCCTCTGTTTTAGCCGGTCGCCATTGACGTGGCCTCAACGACGTCAAAAATGCACCCAGCTGATCACCCAGAGGGCCTTACAGCGCCCCATGGTCTCGGATTGCTGAGTGCAACAACAGCGGCATCCAAACAGCGTCAATCGTATCAAGCCCTCCATGGCCAATATTCAATATTGGTCTCAGAAATCTTTGATTTGAATTATCAAATCTCTGATTTGAACTATCAAATCGTTGATTTGAACTTTGATTTGAACTATGCCAAGAAAAATCATAAAATGGGGCAAAACTCACTTAACCATAATAATTTCTAGATAGTTTAAGTGTAGAGAATTCAAGTGTTGAGAATGACCCATTATTTCATCTCTTTTTCCACACTATTTTTATTTATTTTATTTTTATTTTAAATTTGATTTATATGCCGCCCTTCTCCGGAGACTCAGGGCGGCTTACAATGCGTTAAGCAATAGCCTTCATACTTTTGTATATTTATACAAAGTCAGCTTATTGCCCCCACAAACTGGGTCCTCATTTAACCTACCTTAGAAAGGATGGAAGGCTGAGTCAACCTTGAGCCTGGTAAAATTCGAACCTGCAGTAATTGCAGGCAGCTGTGTTAATAACAGGGTGTATTAAACCACTGTACTACCAAGGCTCCTTGGTACCACTCTTAGGTACCACTATTTGATTTCTTTTCTTTTTATTCAAGTAACAACAGAAAACCCAATACAGTTCAGTATGAATTGGCTTTCCAGTCCTTCTTGATGCACTTTTTCACATTGGTTATCTAGTTTAAATGCCAAAGAAAAATCAATGATATATTTTTCAGACCTTTGGAGGATCACACTGTCAATTGTTTACACTGCTCAAGCAAAACTAACAGGTGTAAATTAAGTTTTAGCTAAAAAATGGAGCTTTAATTCCAGAAGTCCATTCTTTAAACTTGGACATTCTTTACACTTGGACTTCTGGAATTAAAAGGCTCTGAATTAAATGGTACTCCAAACAAAAGATGGAGAAGAGTATCTTGCTTTTAGACATGATAATAGCTGTCTAGAAAGGTGAGTTATGAGCTATTTTTACATCATCAGAAATTTAATTTATTCCCTGTTAAAAATGGAAAGACAAGGAGTACAAGGAGCAAATAAAAGACCTTCATGTTGGGGTTGGTTCTGGACCAAATGTTACTTGTGGGACAGAAACCAGCTCTCAGCCCTCCTTGTGACTTCTTGAAAAGCATCCCCCCCCCACATGCTCCACTGCCTGAGGAGGCAGGGGAGGGCTGCAGGTTGATCCCAAGGGGGTCTGGGAATGGGTGTGAATTCATCCCACAGCCCTCTCCATCCCCTCCTCTGTGAAATTGCTTTCTCCCACTCGCTGGTGGTCAGCAAATTCAAAAGGAACCCCCAGCTGAGAATCACTGCTCTAGATTGGTTGATTCAGGGGATTTCTCTAGTGTTAACTAATAGTGTTAGCTATCTTTGTTACAGGGATAATTTTGTATTGGAGCAGCCTGCAGACCTCCCACAGGCTCTGCGCACCCTGTTTTTGCAAAAAATGGGCCGGTTTTCACAAAAACAGGACATGCGGGGCAAGGCTTCAGGAGGCCAAAAATGGCTGTATTCCATGTACAGTGGGACAAAAAAGTATTTAGTCAGCCACCAATTGACGCCTTAGCGCGTCGTGCAAACTGCTATTCCGAACAATGCTATTTATAGGGGGTGGGGGTAGGGGAAGTGGTGGGTTGCCCCAGTTCTCACCGTTCTATAGAAAAGTCCCCCTGCCCGTCAGATGTTCCTCCAAGGACAGCTGCACATCCAGGAGGACTCCCAGATTGCGAGCCCTCTCCGAGGGGGCCAAAGACTCGCCCCCATTAGTCAGTGATGGAGTCAACTGACTATATCGGGATGCCGGGAACCACAGCCACTCAGTCTTGGAAGGATTGAGCTTGAGCCTGTGTCTCTCCATCCAGATCTGCACAGCCTCCAGGCACTGGGACATCACTTCAAGGGCATCGTTGGGGTGGCCTGGGGTGGAGATGTACAGCTGTGTGTCATCAGCGTACTGATGGTATCTCACCCCAAAGCCACGGATGATCTCGCCCAGCGGCTTCACATAAATGTTGAACAGAAGGGGCGAGAGGACCGACCCCTGAGGCACTCCACATATAAGAAGCCTCGAGGTCGACCTCTGCCCCCCTGCCAACACGAACTGCAACCGTCTGAGAGAAAGGAGGAGAACCACCGTAACACGGTGCCCCCCATCCCCAACTCTTCCAACCGGTGCAGCATGATATCATGGTCGTGATCTGTCCCCGTCCCCACACACACACAAACACAGCCAGCCGAGGGTTAAGGAAACACTTTGGAACGCACACAGGTCTTATCTCCCACTTGGCAGCTATAGACACACCGTCTGCCAAGTGACTTTATTTTCACAAACAGAAAGATAAGATACTAACGTTCAAAAAAGTCCAAGCAGAAATAATATTCCTCCCAGCAGTTCCGGACGAGGCTTTAGTGACTATCCAAGGTTTACTTTTGTTCGTCACAAGGATCCCTGACCACTACCCTCTATTATATAGTCTCTGGGGTGTGGTCCCATGACTCAGTTCTAATCCCTAGCACGCCTCCTAAGCTGTTGCAATCGTTTATCACGCCTTCGGAGGCGTGCGTCCAGGAATGATGTTTCTTCATCACTCTGAGACGAACCAGCTGTTTCCCTGCTGATTTCCTCTCCCTCCGCCGGCACCTGAGACAATGCCAGAGGGGAGGGGCCTGGAGAGGGAGGCCTGGCTGACTCCTCTTCCTCATGCTCGGAGCTTTCTTCCTCCGATGGGACAGGCTCAGAGGGCGGGGCCACAACAGGTCGATGGTATCAAAAGCTGCTGAGAGGTCTAACAGGGCCAGAACAGAGGAACAACCCCTGTCCCGAGCCCTCCAGAGATCATCTACCAATGCGACCAATGCCTTTTCCGTGCTGTGCCCGGGCCTGAAACCCGACTGGAATGGATCTAGATAAGACGTTTCCTCCAGGTACTGCGGAAACTGTCATGCAACCACACTCTTGACAACCTTCGCCACAAAGCGAAGGTTGGAGACAGGACAATAGTTGGCTAATACTGCCGGGTCCAGGGAAGGCTTCTTGAGGAGAGGCCTCACCACTGCCTCTTTCAAGGCTGTGGGGAAGTAACCCTCACTCAACGAAATGTTAATAATTCCCTGGAGCCAGCCTCGTGTAACCTCCCGGGAAGCCAGTACTAACCAGGAGGGACACGGATCCAATAAACATGTGGCCCACTAAGTCTCCCCAGAATCCTGTCCACGTCATCAGGGGTCACAGACTCAAACTCTTCCCAGCAGGAAGAAGAGACTATTCTCAAGACTATTCCTCGCCACCCTGCCGGATCTGAGCGATTTTGTCATACAGATATTGTCCGAAATCATTGGCCCTGCCTTCCAGGGGGTCCTCCCGTGCTCCCGGGTGGAGCAGGGAGCGAGTCACCCTGAACAGGGCGGCCAGACGATTCTCTGATGACACAATAAGAGCAGAAAAGTAATTAAACTTTGCCGCTTTTATCGCCACTAAGTAGGTCTTAATATGCGACCTTACCAGTGTTCGGTCAGATTCAGCGAGACTGCCCCTCCAACCGCTCTCTAGGCGTCTTTTCCAGCATTTCATCTCCCTCAGCTCCTCGGTAAACCAAGGAGCCACGAGGGATCGACACCAGGTCAGAGGCTGCAAAGGCACGACTCAATCCAAAGCCCCACCAGCCACCCGATCCCAGGCAGCCACCAGGGCCTCGGCCGAGTCGTGTGCCAGATCTTCAGGAAATGGCCCAAGCTCCATCTGGAACCTATCAGGATCCATCAGGCGCCTGGGGCGGACTCACCTAATTGGCTCCACCTCCCTGTGGCGGGGTGTAGCGGTTCGAAGGTCCAGACGAAGGAGTGAGTGATATGACCATGACAAGGGTTTCATGTCTATATCCCCTATAATAAGACCACTCAACCACTGGCCAGAGACAAAAATCAAGTCCAGAGTGTGTCCCCCCCTGTCAGTGGGGCCATGAACTAACTGGGTCAGGTCCATGGCCGTCATGGAAGCCATGAACTCCCGAGCCATCTCCGACATTTCACCAATGGACGGCAAGTTGAAATCACCCATGACCCATCTGCCCCTCCCATCCACCGTGCTGATTTTAATCCCTCATTAAAATAGCCTGCCTTCCCCTCCCCAATCCCTCGTCCTGCACCCTCCAAACTGTTAACCCATGCCGGGCTCGGCCCCGACCTTGGTGGATTACCCCCCCCCATCCCCCTTGGTCGCCCTCCCAGTTCCCCTTAAAAAATTATTAAAAGCCCTAATTAAAAAACCCCTCAATCCCCACTTTAAAACATGCCACCTCTCGGGGCTCCAAAGCCCATCCTTAAGGTAGGCCTTCGATAGTAGAAGGCCATCGCTGCGAGAGAGGGGCATGTAGAGAGGAGCCTTGGTAGTACAGTGGTTTAATGCACCCTGTAATTAACACAGCTGCCTGCAATTTCTGCAGGTTTGAATCTTACCAGGCTCAAGGTTGACTCAGCCTTCCATCCTTTCTAAGGTAGGTTAAAGGAGGACCCAGTTTGTGGGGGCAATTAGCTGACTTTGTATAAATATACAAAAGAATGAAGGCTATTGCTTAACACATTGTAAGCCGCCCTGAGTCTCCGGAGAAGGGCGGCATATAAATCAAATAAAAATAAAAATAAAATAAAAATCTCGCAGCGCGAGCAGATCCGCCGAGGTGTAAGCCATATAAGTGTGACGAGGTAAGGGAGAGTAACTCTGGGTGTCAGCGATGGTCCTAGAGGTGCGAGATAGCAATATGGTTGGATCTGGACAAAACTGGAGCCTCTCACTCTCTCACAGTGATGGGGCGTCCAGGTCAGATAACTGCAGTGCAAGCAAATGGCCACAGCCGTTCTCTCACAGCGGCTGGATGACATAAGGCCAGCAGAGTTCAACTCTTTTCCTGCAGATGGAGCAGCAGCCATTGTCCAGGACTCTCAGTTTCTCCTTCCAAACCTGCAATCTCCCTTCCCCCGAGCCAAGGCCAGAAGGCGGTAATCGGGAGGCAGGGCTGAAATAAACAGCAGCAACGAGGAGATCGGAGATCAAACGACATTAAGTTCAAAGAGGGTGGTAGTAAAGTCCCAGAGTCAGAGGTGATGGAAAAAATGACCCGACCACAAACAGAGAGTCTGGGCAGTAACAGGGGAAGGCCGTTTCACACGGGGAGGGGGAGTGAATCCAAGGGGGAGACCAGCTGGCTATTCATCAATCCCCCTCTATCACCTCACCTCCTTTAGCTTTTCCATTGTTCAAGCATGATTTACATCCAAAGTTCTTTGCCACTGAATCATAAAATGCTGTGCATAGTCATCCTCCATGTTCCACTACAGTTTATAAATCTTAAAAATAGCACACCCTTGGAGTATCTTGACTTGATGGGGCTGCCAGGTCCTAAAATCTTGCGTGCCACAGAAAATCAGTTTTAAACTTTTGGGATGTAGAGAGGTGTTGATCTCTATCGGGAGTCACCCCCTAAGATAGCAAATTCTGTCCAAAAAAAAAAAAAAAAAGATTCTGTCAATGATTATTTCAGCTTCAACCACAATACCTGAGCAAATAAGAGATAGAAACTCAAGGTAAAACGCTCCAAACTCAATTGCAGAAAATACGACTTCAGCAACAGAGTGGTCAGTGCCTGGCGGGGCTGGATTTAGATGAAAAGAGGCCCTAGGCTATTCCACTTATGAGGCCCTTTCACCAGTGGTGGGATTCAATTTTTTTAACAACAGGTTCTGTGGGCGTGGCTTAGTTGGGGGTGTGGCTTGGCAATCATGTGATTGGGTGGGCATGGCTAGGTGGTCACATGACTGTGTAGGCGTGGCTAGCTCGTCATGTGACCGGGTGGGCATGGCTATGTGCATAGACTTTTTTCAGAGGGCTAAAAAAAGTCATTTCTGACTGGGCCTCACACTTTTGACCGGTCCTCACACTTATGACCATCCTCACATTTATGCCCATGCAGCATTCTTAACAACCATGTTACTCATTTCACAACTGCTTCTTTTCACCATGGTGATAAGATAGGGCAAAAAACGTAAAATGTGACGACAGTCGTAAATTCGAGAACTGGTCAAAAGTGCGAGGACCAGTCAAAAATAACATTTTCATCCCTCTGAGTAGTCCATGTGCACAAAAGGACTACCCAGAGGGCTGAAAAAAGTGATTTCTGACAGATCTTCGCACTTTTGACCGGTCTTCGCACTTATGACTGGTCATCATTTATGCCCATTGTAGCATTCTTAAGAACCGTGTCACTCATTTCACAACTGCTTCTCTTCACCATTGTGACAAGATAGGGCAAAAGCATAAAATGTGAAGACAGTCGTAAGTTTGAGGACTGGTCAAAAGTGCAATGAGCAGTCAAAAATAACTTTTTCAGCTCTCTGAGTAGTCCATATGCATAAAAGGATACAGCAATAGAGAGGAATGAAGGAAGGGAAGGGAAATTAGAGTAGGAGTGAGGGTAAGAGAGGGAGGAAGAGAGGAGGAGAAGGAGAAAGGAAGAGGAAGTAGGGAGGAGAAGAGGGGGGAAGAGAAAGTAAGAAGGAAAGAAAAGAGAGAGGTGGTAGGCTTGAGGAGAAAGATTGCTGTACAATAAAAAAGATGAAAGGGAAGAAAACCAACCCCAAACAAATATAAAGATATTAAGATAAAGAATGAATTGTTAAACTTTAAAGAATAAAAGAGAACAAATATGAATAAATAGCAATAATTAGAAATACACATACAAACATACAATGTATTTTCTTTGAACAGAGTATTTGGCCGGTTAACAAATTTAAACAGTGTTTAGTCATTTCAGTTAAATTTACAATTTCTATATTTCCTTCTTGCCATATTTATTCCTCATCTATTTTTTTTAAAAAAACAATATTACCCTTCATCCTCATCTCTAATCTTGATCAAATTCAATTTTTCCCTTCTATTCTATATTATACCCCTTCACATTATCATCTATTTTTATATCCATCCTCACATTGGTTAATTATGTAATTATGTAATACAGTTGTTTAATACAAATTCAACATTTTAATATAAATCAATTAGTTATATAACTATCTTTTTTGTATATTAATCAATATGAACATGAATATTCCAATTATTTCCATGCAATCCAATTTCTTACAAATCAATTAATTATATTTACCAATAATAATAAACCAAATAATTTCCCCCATATATTCCTCCAAACCACAACTTAACCATTTCTGCTTTCAGAAATATACAATTAATAGTATCTCAATTATTACAATTCCCTAGTTAAATAGAGCTTTTTTTCTTTTGTGTTTTAAAATCCTGAACTCTCCTCTTTTTCCCTAAATTTCCCATTGTTTGCACCAACCTTTTTTGGTGAGGAAAAAGAAAAGAATTCTGCCTGCCTAATTTTCCAACCTTGCAGCAACAGCAAAGCAGTTTCAGTTTTGTTTATCAGCGTAGCTAGGGGGAAAAAAATCAGCACTCTTTGCAAGGAAGCAGAAGAGCCTTGAGCAAAACAGCTGAGACAAATCAGCTGAGAGCCGGGAGGCCAATTAGCCTATGCTGAAGCTCCGTGGGCCAATAAAATTACAAAAAAAAACACCGAACCCTTTGTTAAATTGCTGGCTCCTCCGCCTCTCGCCCACCACTATTTATTGGCAATAAATAGTGCTGCGGAGGGGCGGGGCAAGCCAGCAATTTAACAAAGGGTTCGGCTGCACCACTGGCTCTAGGGCGGCCCTTTGAAGCCCCGCGGCAAGAATTTAAATAGTTTTTTTTCCTCTAGCTTTCAGCTGGGACTCTGGAGGCAGCAATAGATGGGGAGTGGGCGGGGTAAGCGAACGGCCGGCGATCCAACAGACCAGGGAGTGAGGGTGAGTGAAGGCGTGGAAGCTGCTTTCTCCATCCTGCTCTCTTGCGTCCGGAGCCCACGTGGATCCCAGGCAGCGGAACTCAGGCTAGGGAAGGGGTGGGCAATTGTGGCTCTTTTACAACCTGTGGCCTTCAACTCCCAGAATTCCTGAGAGAGCCAAGCTGTCTCAGGAATTCTGGAAGTTGAAGTCCATAGGTTGTAAAAGAGCCACAATTGCCTGGCCCCGGGCTACGGTAGGCTGGCACCACGCGGATGGGAGGCGAAGGGCGGGCGAACCAGCAATTTAACAAAGGGTTCGGCCGAACCCCCTAGAACCCCCAGAATCCCACCACTGTGTAGGCCCCTCTTGATCTTGAGGCCCTAGGCTGAAGCCTAGTTAGCCTATAGGAAAATCCGGCCCTGGTGCCTGGAATGCACTAGCAGACTCTTTGGTTTCTTCCCCAAACCCCCAAAACTTTAACCTTAGACTGTCTACTGTTGACCTCACCCCATTCCTAAGAGGTCTGTAAGGCATAATAAGCGCACCATCGTTCCTGTCCTAATGTTCATTTTTACTCTTATTCTTTTCATGTATTCCAATTACATTTATGCTTTTATATGTTTTCTTATATATGCTTGACAAATAAAATAAAAAAATAAAATGTCATGAACTTTCGGGGCTCAGCATGTAGCTAATTTCGTAAGCTTAGAGGTATCACATTTCACTATTTTGTTTGGGTCAGTTGCCAGAAGTCAAAAATGACGGTAGCATTTAATCAGTGAAAACCTCTTGCAACCGCCTTAGATAAGAGAGGGGACAAGCGCGTTTTTCTGCCTGCCTGGAGATGGCGCTCAAACAGGCAACACCTGTGGCTAGAAAGCGGACAGTACAGCAGGCGGCGCCTGTGGTTGTGTTTAAGGAGTTAAAATCATCAAGTACTGCATTGCTAGAAAGGCTGGGAGGAGAGGAGACGCGCAGAGGAACTTCCTCTTCCGGATGACTCATGGGAGGAACTTGGTGTGCAGAGCGGCTTTTGTGCTGTTTCCATGGTGGAAGCAGCAGCTGGCAGGTGAGTTGAGGGCAGCAGGTGGGAGGAGAGTCCGGGAGCAACTTGGGCTGGAAGCGGAGAAGCAACTGGGCTGAAGCCTCTCAGCTGCTGCTGCTGCAGGTTCCTTCCCTCCCCAAATGGAAGCCCACTGGTGCTGCAGGCTGGGAAACTGGGGGCTGCAATTTCTGCTGGTGGGAAGCTTGAAAAAGCCTCCTTCAAATGCAGGTTGAGTCTTTGGGGCTGGTTTCCCTCCAGAGGGAGCTCCATCACTGGAGGTTTGGAAGAGAGCTGGAAAAAACCTTGGAGGTCTTAATGACATCTCAGACAAATGGCTGTCCCGTCGGTTTAAAAGCCACCAGCAATGGAGCCCCACAACCTCTGGAGGGAAGCCATTCCCGAAGAATCAACCTTCACTCAAAAGAGACTTTTTCAGTCTTCCAGGCAGCAGAAAATTGCAGCCATTCCCTTCCACTGGCTCATTGTTCTCACTGATGGGATTTTTCCTTTTTTCCAGCTTTTTCTCTCTCCTTGATTAGTTTCCATGCATTGCTTCTTGTCTTGTCCTTCTGGTGCTTTGGAAAAGAAGTTGACCCTCCAAGTATTGGAACACTGCTATCATGTCACCCCTAGTCCTTCCTTTCACTAGACGATTCATTCCCAATTACTGCAACCCCTAATTATCCCTACTGCTCTTCTCTGCGCTCTTTATAGAGTCTCCACACCTGTTTTATATTGTGGTGATGAAAAGTGGTTGCAGTAATCCAAGTGTGATCTTAATTTAAAGCATTATAAATTGGTACGAATACTTCATGTGATCTCGATTCTATCCCTCTGTTTAGGCAGCCAGAGTTTCTCAGGCTTCTTAAGTTTTTTTCCCATTGATTGATTGATTGATTGATTGATTCGATCCATATGCCGCCTTCTCCGGAGATTCAGGGCAGCTTACAATGCGTTAAGCAAGAGCGGTAAGCAGACTAAAGCACTATTAAGTAACACCATTTGCCTGCAATTACTGCAAGTTCAAATCTCACCAGGCTCAAGGTTGACTCAGCTTTCCATCATTTCGAGGCAGGTAAAATGAGGACCCGGATTGTGGGGGCAATAAGCTGACTTTGTGTAAAAAAGAACACCGCTGGGGGGGGGGGGGGCGAAAGCCCTACTAAGCAGGTATATACAAAAGTATGAAAGCTTTTGCTTAACGCATTGTAAGGCGCCCTGAGTCTCTGGAGAAGGGCGGCATATTAATCGAACCAATAAATAAATATATAAATATATAAATATATAATCTATCCTCAGTGCATCCAGATATATTTGAGGATAACCCTTTGCAGTGCCAAGAATCTATGATTGACCAAAGTCAACAACATAATTTCATGGTTGAATAGATATCTTGGTACTCTTCCATGTGTCAAATGAATCATAATTAATGTTAAGAGATTATTCTAGCATTGTGGCATGTTTGCTTTTTCGTTGTAATGTATACTTTTTTCACATCTTCTGCAACCATTTTATACACAATTAAACTTACACTTTTCTTTGAAACTTATAGACGAAGAGGATGGCAATAAGAGCATTCTGGACAACTGAGAATAACAAGCAACGTTGAAAAGGAAATAAAATTGAGCCAGAAATCAAAATATATTCCATTTCTTTCAGAAAAGCACACAATTCTCCTTCTCCAGCAGCTAATAGACAAAAGAGAGAAAATTAACATGAGATTTTGAGCTGGAAAAAGTAGAGGATACGAAACTCTTGGATACATTGCATGAAAGATCAAGGAAGATTATTTTTCATTCAGAAAAAGATGGAAATATCTGGAAGTTAGGGGGAAGGAAAAGGTCTTATTGGGCAGGGCACATAGGACAGACAATGATAAACACCACTAAACAATAGATCACACATATTTTTGACCTCAAGAATATCAGTTGTGGAAAATCTCCATAGATCTGCTTATTGTAGAAAAAGCATAGATTGCAAATCATAGCTGATTAAACAAGAAGATCCCAACTGCAGAAAAGCCATACAAATTATCTGAATATGGCAAAAAGTTTGGTCAGAACAGCTTCCTTGTGGTTCATGGAACGACCCACACAGGAGAGAAGCCATAAGAGTGCTCCCGATGTGAATACTTTAATGAGCACTGCAACATGGTGATACATCACAGGACACGCATCACATAAGAGTGTCCAAATTGTGTGAAAGTTTCATTGGAAATTACCACCTCATGAGACAACAAAGGACTCACACAGGAGAGAAACCCTTTCAATGTCCTGATTGTGGGAAAAGGTTCAGTAACAATTCCAATCTGTTGGCACACGAGACGACTCACACAGGAGAGAAACCATTTGAATGTCCTGATTGTGGGAAAAGTTTCAGAAACAATTCCAGCCTGGTGATACACCAAAGGACTCATACAGGAGAGAAACCGTTTGAATGTCCTGATTGTGGGAAAAGTTTCAGTTGCAATTCCCACCTGGTGACACACCAGAGGACTCATACAGGAGAGAAACCATTTGAATGTCCTGATTGTGGGAACAGTTTCAGTCGCAATTCCAGCCTGGTGACACACCAGAGGACTCACACAGGAGAGAAATCATTTGAATGTCCTGATTGTGGGAAAACTTTCAGTCAGAATTGCAGCCTGATTATACACCAGAGGACTCACACAGGAGAGAAACAGTTTGAATGTCCTGATTGTGGGAAAAGTTTCAGTCAGAATTCCCACCTGGTGACACACCAGAGGACTCATACAGGAGAGAAACCATTTGAATGTCCTGATTGTGGGAAAAGTTTCAGTCACAATTCCAGCCTGGTGACACACCAGAGGACTCACACAGGAGAGAAACCATTTGAATGTCCAGATTGTGGGAAAAGTTTCAGTTGCAATTCCCACCTGGTGACACACCAGAGGACTCACACAGGAGAGAAATCATTTGAATGTCCTGATTGTGGGAAAAGTTTCAGTTGCAATTCCCACCTGGTGACACACCAGAGGACTCACACAGGAGAGAAATTGTTTGAATGGTCTGATTGTGGGAAAAGTTTCAGTCAGAATTCCCACCTGGTGACACACCAGAGGACTCACACAGGAGAGAAACCATTTGAATGTCCTGATTGTGGGAAAAGTTTCAGTCACAATTCCAGCCTGGTGACACACCAGAGGACTCACACAGGAGAGAAACCATTTGAATGTCCAGATTGTGGGAAAAGGTTCAGTTGCAATTCCCACCTGGTGACACATCAGAGGACTCATACAGGAGAGAAACCAATTGAATGTCATGATTGTAGGAAAAGTTTCAGTTGCAATTCCAGCCTGGTGACACACCAGAGGACTCACACAGGAGAGAAACCATTTGAATGTCCTGATTGTGGGAAAAGTTTCAGTCAGAATTCCCACCTGATGACACACCAGAGGACTCACACAGGGGAGAAACCATTTGAATGTCCTGATTGTGGGAAAAGGTTCAGTAAGAATTCCCACCTGGTGACACACCAGAGGACTCACACAGGAGAGAAACCCTTTGAATGTCCTGATTGTGGGAAAAGTTTCAGTCACAATTCCAGCCTGGTGACACACCAGAGGACTCACACAGGAGAGAAACCATTTGAATGTCCTGATTGTGGGAAAAGTTTCAGTCAGAATTCCAACCTGATGACACACCAGAGGACTCACACAGGGGAGAAACCATTTGAATGTCCTGATTGTGGGAAAAGTTTCAGTCACAATTCCAGCCTGGTGACACACCAGACGACTCACACAGGAGAGAAACCATTTGAATGTCCTGATTGTGGGAAAAGTTTCAGTCGCAATTCCAGTCTGGTGACACACCAGAAAACTCACACAGGAGAGAAACCATTTGAATGTCCTGATTGTGGGAAAAGTTTCCTTTGGAATTCTGCGCTGGTGAGACACCAGAGGATTCACACAGGAGAGAAACCATATGAATGCCCAGTCTGTGGGAAAGATTTCTGTACTAAGACTAGCCTTTTGAATCATGTGCTTATACACACGGGAGAAACCATTTAAGTGCCGCAAGAGTGGACGATGCTTCAGGAAACATTCCACCCTTATTGCACACAAGAAAATGCAGATGGATTTTCCAAAATGATGAGTGATGACCTAAAGCAGTGGTTTCCAAAGTGGGCGGTACCAAAGTGGGGGGCAATAGGATGATTTAGGGGGGCAATAAGAGGAAAGGGGATGGCAGGGGGGCGCTAGAGGCAAAAGCGGGTGGCAGGAGGGCACTAAGTGGCAAGGAGGGTGGCCCCCACACTTTGGCCTGTGCCTCGCAACAGTTACCTCCTTACAAGCAAAAAGCAAGGAAAAACAGCTCCTTTCAGCTTCAGCATAGGCTAATTAGCACAAGTTGATTAGATTGGCCTCCCGACTCTCCCAGCTGTTTTGTACAGGGCTCTGCTGCTTGCTGCAAAGTCTTGGAGCTGATTTTTTTCCCCTTGTGCTAATCAAGCTATGCTGAAAATGAAACTGAAAGTAAAGCAGGCTTTGCTGTTTGCTGCAAGGAAAAATGAGGAAGAGGGAGATTTCTTTTTCTTCCTTTTCCTCACTAAACAAGGTAGGTGGAAAAAATGGGAAATTTTGGGCAAAAGGGGAGAGTTCAAGATTTTAAAACGCAAAACAAGAGAAAGAAAAAGGAAAAAATAAAAATGGGAAGGGAGAAAAAGAATGAAAGAGAAAGATGTTATACATATTTAGAATTGAAATATGAGTAGTAGTAAGAAATGGGAAATCATTGTAAAAATGAAATGAGTAATAATTGGAATATTTTCTTTGTATTTTTGAAATCTAGACAATGATAAGTTTTTCTTTTTTTCTAGAAATATGAATAAGTATAAACTAACAATTGAAATACCTTTAATGATATATGTTGGTGAAAGTAAAAAGGATTAATTTGTAGCTTGGATATCATTGTTCTATTTTTCATTTAACAACATTTTCACATATAATTTTAGCTAAAAAATGGAGCTTTTAGTCCAGAAGTCCATTTTTTAAACTTGTACTTCTGGAATTAAAAGGCTCTGAATTAAATGGTACTCGAGACAAAAGATGGAGAAGAGTATCTTGCTTTTAGATATGATAATAGCTGTCTAGAAAGGTGGGTTATGAGGTATTTTTTCATCATCAGAAATTTAATTTATTACCTGTTAAAAATGCAAAGACAAGGAGTACAAGGAGCAAATAAAAGAACTTCATGTTGGGGTTGGTTCTGGACCAAATCTTACTTGTGGGACAGAAACCAGCTCTCAGCCCTCCTTGTGACTTCTTGAAAAGAATCCCCTCCCCACATGCTCCACTGCCTGAGGAGGCAGGGGAGGGCTCCAGGTTGATCCCAAGGGGGTCTGGGAATGGTTGTGAATTCATCCCACAGCCCTCTCCATCCCCTCCTCTGTGAAATTGCTTTCTCCCACTCGCTGGTGGTCAGCAAATTCAAAAGGAACCCCCAGCTGAGAATCACTGCTCTAGATTGGTTGATTCAGGGGATTTCTCTAGTGTTAACTAATAGTGTTAGCTATATTTGTTACAGGGATAATTTTGTATTGGAGCAGCCTGCAGACCTCCCAAAGGCTCTGCCCACCCTGTTTTTGCAAAAACGGGCCAGTTTTTCACAAAAACGGGACATGCGGGGCAAGGCTTCACGAGGCCAAAAATGGCTGTATTCCATGTACAGTGGGACAAAAAAGTATTTAGTCAGCCACCAATTGTGCAGGTTCTCCCACTTAAAAAGATGAGAGAGGCCTGTAATTGACATGATAGGTAGACCTCAACTATGAGAGACAAAATGAGAAAACAAATCCAAACAATCACATTGATTTGGAAAGAATTTATTTGCAAATTATGGTGGAAAATGATCTGTCCCCGTCCACACACACACACAAACACAGCCAGCCGAGGGTTAAGGAAGCACTTGGCACACACCCAGGTCTTTATCTCCAACTTGGCAGCGATATACACACCGTCTGCCAAGTGCTTTATTTCCACAGAAACAGAAAGATAATATACTCAGCGTACAAGAGTCCAACAAAAATAAATATTCCTCTCAGCAGTTTCGGACGAGGCTTTAGTGACTATCGGAGGTTTATTTTTGTTCGTCACAGGGATCACTGGCCACCACCCTCTATTATATAGTCTTTGGGGTGTGGTCCAGTGACTCAGTTCTAATCCCTAGCACGCCCCCTGAGCTGCTGCAATCGTTTATCACGCCTTCGGAGGCGTGCGTCCAGGAATGATGTCTCTCCTTCACTCTCATCCAAGACACCTGTCTCCCTGCTAATCTCCTCTCCCTCGGCCGGCACCTGAGACAGTGCCAGAGGGGAGGGGCCTGGAGAGGGAGACCTGGCTGACTCCTCTTCCTCATGCTCGGAGCTTTCTTCCTCCGATGGGATAGGCTCAGAGGGCGGGGCTACAACAGAAAATAAGTATTTGGTCACCTACAAACAAGCAAGATTTCTGGCTCTCACAGACTGTAACAACTTCTTTAAGAGGTTCCTCTGTCCTCCACTCAATACCTGTATTAATGGCACCTGTTTGAACTTGTTATCATTATAAAAGACACCTGTCCACAACCTCAAACAGTCACACTCCCAACTCCACTGTGGTGAAGACCAAAGAGCTGTCAAAGGGCACCAGAAACAAAATTGTAGACCTGCACCAGGCTGGGAAGACTGAATATGCAATAGGCAAGCAGCTTGGTGTGAAGAAATCAACTGTGGGAGCAATAATTAGAAAATGGAAGACATACAAGACCACTGATAATCTCCTTTGATCTGGGGCTCCACACAAGATCTCACCCTGTAGGGTCAAAATGATCACAAGAACGGTGAGCAAACATCCCAGAACCACACAGGGGGACCTAGTGAATGACCTGCAGAGAGCTGGGACCAACGTAACAAAGGCTACCATCAGTAACACACTACACCGCCAGGGACTCAGATCCTGCAGTGCCAGATGTGTCCCCCTGCTTAAGCCAGTACATGTCTGGGCCCATCTGAAGTTTGCTAGAGAGCATTTGGATGATCCAGAAGAGGATTGGGAGAATGTCATATGGTCAGATGAAACCAAAGTAGAACTGTTTGGTAAGAACACAACTCATCGTGTTTGGAGGAAAGAGAATGCTGAGTTGCCTCCAAAGAACACCATACCTACTGTGAAGCATGGGAGTGACAACATCATGCTTTGGGGCTGTTTCTCTGCAAAGGGACCAGGACGACTGATCCGTGCACAGGAAAGAATGAATGGGGCCATGTATTGTGAGATTTTGAGTGTAAACCTCCTTCCATCAGCAAGGGCACTGAAGATGAAACGTGGCTGGGTCTTTCAGCATGACAATGATCCCAAACACACCACCCGGGCAATGAAGGAGTGGCTTCGTAAGAAGCATTTCAAGATTCTGGAGTGGCCTAGCCAGTCTCCAGATCTCAACCCCATAGAAAACCTTTGGAGGGAGTTGAAAGTCCGTGTTGCCCAGCGACAGCCCCAAAACATCACTGCTCTAGAGGAGATCTGCATGGAGGAATGGGCCAACATACCAGCAACAGTGTGTGCCAACCTTGTGAAGACTTACAGAAAACGTTTGACCTCTGTCATTGCCAACAAAGGATATATAACAAAGTATTGAGATGAACTTTTGATATTGATCAAATACTTATTTTCCACCATAATTTGCAAATAAATTCTTTCCAAATCAGACAATGTGGTTGTCTGGATTTGTTTTTTCATTTTGTCTCTCATAGTTGAGGTCTACCTATGATGTCAATTACAGGCCTCTCTCATCTTTTTAACTGGGAGAACTTGCACAATTGGTGGCTGACTAAATACTTTTTTGCCCAACTGTATTTTACTGTTACTGACTTCCTTAGTGGTTCATGCAAACCGCTATTCCGAACAATGCTATTTATAGGGGGTGGGGGTGGGGCCAGTGGTGGGTTGCCCCGATTCTATAGAACCGGTAGTAAAGCTAGCAGGAGGCCCCGCCCACCGACCCCAACATCACCAAAACGCTTCTGTGCATGTGCAGAAGAGTGCGTGCATGCGTGAGCGAAGTGAGCGCGCCCGGCTCCACTGCAAACCGGTAGTAAAGGTAAGTATAAGCCACCCCTGGGTGGGGGGCACTGAGGATGAGTTTGTAGTACCAAGGGGGCAGTGGACTGAAAAAGTTTGGGAACCTCTGACCTAAAGTGATGAGTGTAAAGGCTTGAATTTTAAGTCCAGCTGAGAAATTGACTCTTCAATTTGACCAGAAAGAATTTGCTTGATTGTTTTTGTCATCAAGTATGTCATAGTATTAGATGGGAAGGAGGAAACAACAAATTGGAACATGTTAGTTTGATAATGGCTATCTGGCTGGCCATCAGCAGCAGAAGTTGCTGGGTATTTATTTCTGCAGAAATTTTGCAATTCTGCAAAAATCATTTTAGGAGTGTTCTCTGCATTTTTATCATAATAAATGAGAGAAATGCCACATGCAGAGTACCAGCCTTTCTCTCCCTGGGTATCCTCAAGATTTTTTTAATTAGGGTTTTTAATAATTTTTTAAGGGGAACCGGGAGGACGACCAAAGGGGATGGGGGGGGGTAATCCACCAAGATCAGAGCCGAGCCCGGCACGGGGTAACCGTTTGGAGGACATTGGACGAGGGAATGGGGAGGGGGCGGAGGGCTATCCCAATGAGGGTAATACCATCAGCACGGTGGTTGGGAGGGGCAGATATGGCGGGAGCAGGGGGCCACGCACTTGCTGTTTGAGAGCAATTGCGCACCCCGGCCCCTAAGGCTCCTCTCAGATACTAGGTGGCTTACATACTCAGGACCTGGGCCTGCGGCTGATGTTGTGCAATGCTAGGTCTGTGGTAAATAAGCCCCCCCTCATTCACGATCTTATCCAGGAGGGGGGAGCGGACCTGGCAGATATTACGGAGACCTGGTTGGGACCGGAGGGAGGAGTCCCTCTGGTCGAGATGTGCCCACCAGGTTTCAGAGCATACCATCAACCGAGAGCCCAGGGGAGGGGAGGGGGGGCGGCGGTTATTATTAAAGGTCTTGGTTCGAGGGAGACCACTGTGCCTCAGATTGATGGATGTAAGTCCCTCTTCGTGAGATGGGGTCATGGGGTTCAGATGGGCTTGTTGCTTGCGTACCTGGCTCCCTGCCGCGTGGCAGCAGCACTGCCTGAGCTACTCGACGTGATAGCCACGGTGGCAGTTGATACACCCAGGCTTATGGTCATGGGTGATTTCAACTTGCCATCCGTTGGTGAAATGTCTGGGATGGCTCGGGAGTTCATGGTTTCCATGACGGCCATGGACCTGACCCAGTTAGTTCATGGCCCCACTCACGGGGGGGCGGGGGGGACACACTCTAGACTTGATTTTTGTCTCTGGCCAGTGGTTGAGTGATCTTGTTATAGGGGATATAGACATGGAACCCTTGTCATGGTCAGATCACTCACTCCTTCGTCTGGACCTTCGTACCGCTACACCCCGCCGCAGGGAGGAAGACCCAATTAGATGGGTCCGCCCCAGGCGCCTGATGGATCCTGATGGGTTCCAGACGGAGCTTGGGCCAATTCCTGATGATCTGGCACATGACTCGGCCGAGGACCTGGTAGCTGCCTGGGATCGGGCGGCTGGTGGGGCCTTGGATCGAGTCGTGCCTTTGTGGCCTCTAACCCGGTGTCGATCCCTTGCGGCTCCTTGGTTCACCGAGGAGCTGAGGGAGATGAAACGCCGGAAAAGACGCCTAGAGAGCGGTTGGAGGGCCAGTCGCGCTGAATCTGACCGAACACTGGTAAGGTCGCATATTAAGACCTACCTAGTGGCGATAAAGACGGCAAAGTTTAATTACTTTTCTGCCTCTATTGCGTCATCAGGGAATCGTCTGGCTGCCCTGTTCAGGGTAACCCGCTCCCTGCTTCACCTGGGAGCGCGGGAGGATCCCTTGGAAGGCAGGGCGGAGGATTTCGGACAATACCTGCATGACAAAATTGCTCAGATCCGGGGGGACTTGGACTCTGACTGGGTAGATCAGGGCAGGGTGACGAGGAATAGTCTTGAGAATGTTATCTGGGAGGAGTTTGATGCTGTGACTCCCGATGATGTGGACAGGATTTTGGGGAGACTTAGTGCGGCCACATGTTTACTGGACCCGTGTCCCTCCTGGTTGGTACTGGCCTCCCGGGAGGTTACACGAGGCTGGCTCCAGGGTGTTATCAACGCTTCGTTGAGTGAGGGTCACTTCCCCGCGGCCTTGAAAGAGGCGGTGGTGAGGCCTCTCCTCAAGAAGCCGTCCCTGGATCCGGCAATATTGGCCAACTTCCGTCCTGTTTCCAACCTTCGCTTTCTGGCGAAGGTTGTTGAGAGTGTGGTCGCGCGACAGTTTCCACAATTCCTGGAGGAAACATCCTATCTGGATCCGTTCCAGTCTGGTTTCAGGCCTGGACACAGCACGGAAACGGCATTGGTCGCGTTGGTTGATGATCTCTGGAGGGCTCGGGACAGGGGTTACTCCTCTGTTCTGGTCCTGTTAGACCTCTCAGTGGCTTTTGATACCATTGACCATGGTATCATGCTGCACCGGTTGGAAGAGTTGGGGATGGGGGGCACCGTGTTACGGTGGTTCTCCTCCTTTCTCTCCGACCGGTCGCAGTTCGTGTTGGCAGGGGGGCAGAGGTCGACCTCGAGGCCTCTTATATGTGGAGTGCCTCAGGGGTCGGTCCTCTCGCCCCTCCTGTTCAACATTTATGTGAAGCCGCTGGGCGAGATCATCCGTGGCTTTGGGGTGAATTACCATCAGTACGCTGATGACACTCAGCTGTACATCTCCACCCCAGGCCACCCCAACGATGCCCTTGAAGTGATGTCCCAGTGCCTGGAGGCTGTACGGATCTGGATGGGGAGGAACAGGCTCAGGCTCAACCCTTCCAAGACTGAGTGGCTGTGGTTCCCGGCATCCCGATATAGTCAGTTGACTTCATCACTGACTACTGGGGGCGAGTCGTTGGCCCCCACAGAGAGGGCACGCAATCTCGGAGTCCTCCTGGATACGCAGCTATCCTTGGAGGAACATCTGACGGCTGTAACCAGGGGGACCTTTTATCAGGTTTGCCTGATCTGCCAGTTGCGGCCCTTTCTTGATCGGGATTCCCTGTGCACAGTCACTCATGCCCTCGTCACCTCTCGCCTTGATTACTGCAACGCTCTCTACATGGGGCTCCCCTTGAAGAGCACCCGGAGGCTCCAGCTGGTCCAGAACGCAGCAGCGTGGGTAGTGACGGGAGCAGTGTGGCGCTCCCATGTAACACCGCTCCTGTGTGAACTGCACTGGCTCCCGGTGGTCTTCCGGGTGCGCTTCAAGGTGTTGGTTATCACCTTTAAAGCGCTCCATGGCATAGGGGCTAGCTATCTTTGAGACCGCCTACTGCCACTGACGACCTCCCATCGACCCATGCGCTCCCACAGAGAGGGCCTCCTCGGGGTGCCATCAGCCAAACAATGCAGGCTGGTGACCCCCAGGGGGAGGGCCTTCTCTGTGGGGGCACCTACCCTCTGGAATCAGTTGCCCCCAGAGATAAGGAGAATCCATGACCTCAGTGCCTTCCGCCAAGCCCTTAAAACCTTCTTTTTCCAACAAGCCTGACTGGCCTAATTCTTTTTAAATGTTTTTAATTGTTTTGTTTATCGTTTTAATTAATGGGGCCAAATTTATATATATTTTTAACTGTATTTTAATATTTGTATTTGATGTTTTTATTTGGCTGTTCACCGCCCTGAGTCCTCAGGGAGAAGGGCGGTATACAAATTCAAAATAAAATAAAAAAAATTAAAAAAAATTTCCACCCCAGAATTTCCCAGCCAGCATCACTTCGGGATAAGAGCGCTCAGGCTAAGGTTAGAGATTGTGGGTCCTCGTGGAAGGAGAAAACAAGAGGGAAGAGAAATAGTTTATCTTTTCCTAACAATTCATTGCACCAAGCATGTCTGCTCAGATTGTGACTGAGGCACGCAAGTGGAAGAAACCATAAGAATAGCAAATATATTGGAGTTTGGGGCAGTGACAAAAGCAGTGTAAAATATCAGACACAAAGGCTACTCTGCCTTGAATGTGACCTTCATGGAGAAGAGCTGTAGGAATATTGAGTTGAGAAAGGGGATTGTGTTTTTGAGTACAGGATCTCCAGGTTCATTCGCAACTCCTGTTGTGATCTCCTTCGCTTGGAGGTTCCTCCTTGTTAGTCGTTGATGGCTGGGTGATGTGAGCAGAACCAAGGGATTGATACCTTTGTGTTTCCCCCCTTGGTAGGGAAATTTGAGGAAAAAGATGTACAGTAGATGTTTCATTTCTAAAACAGCATTGCATAAGACTCGTGAATAGATTTTGAGGGGGGAAAAGGAAAGTGTCAGCATTTCTGTAAACATTGGAACAATGTAATGCAAAGCTCTCTTCCCAACACATGGGAGACCTTTCCTGTTCTTTCAGTTCTCTCCCAGGACTCCTTAATTTGTTTTAAAAATTCCTTCAATTAAAGGGGAACATTATTTGTAGCAGTGAAAGTGATATTTTAGCTATGCAGATGGATTATTCTGATTTTGCTGGGATTGGAAGACACCAAAGAATTCCAAGATCATTCATTTCACCCACAAGATTCAAAAAGTCAGGTTACAATGTTTTTTAGTAGGTCACATTGGATCTGATCCCTTGGTGACCAGGAGCAGATCAGGACTGGCATGTGGAGAAACCAAGATGTAACTCAATGGTCTGTCTGGATAATCACTGGGGACTTTCCATGACTGAGAATAGGATACGATAGGATAGGATTGAATGGAAATGAATTTTTTATTGGCCAAGTGTGATTGGACACAAGGAATTTGTCTTTGATGCATATGCTCTCACTGTACATAAAAAGACAAGTTTATAAACCTTAAAAATAGCACTCCCTTGGAGTATCTTGACTTGATGGGGCTGGCAGGTCCTAAAATCTTGCGAGCCACAGAAAATCAGTTTTAAACTTTTGGGATGTAGAGAGGCGTTGATCTCTATCGAGAGTCACCCCCTAAGATAGCAAATTCTGCCAAAAAAAGAAAAAAATTCTGTCAATGATTACTTCAGCTTCAACCACAACAATACCTGAGGAAATAAGAGATACAAACTCAAGGTAAACTGCTTCTAAACTCAATTGCAGAAAATAAAACTTCAGCAACAGAGTGGTCAGTGCCTGGAATGCACTACCTGACTCTCTGGTTTCTTCCCCAAACTCCCAAAACTTTAACCTTAGACTAAGGTGACCAGATTTTAAGATTGGTAAAGAGGGACACCATTGTGGGTGTGGCTTATTTTGTGGGCGTGGCTAGCTGGTCATGTGACCGGGTGGCCGTGGCTACCTGGTCATGTGACCGGGTGGCCGTGGCTACCTGGTCATGTGACCGGGTGGCCATGGCTATGTGTATAAGGATTACTCAGAGGGCTGAAAAAAGTCATTTCTGACAGGTCCTCGCACTTTTGACTGGTCCTCACACTTATGACCATCCTCACATTTATGCCCATGCAGCATTCTTAACAACCATGTCACTCATTTCACAACTGCTTCTCTTCACCATGGTGATAAGACTGGGCAAAAAACGTAAAATGAGAGGACAGTTGTAAGTTTGAGGACTGGACAAAAGTGCGAGGACCAATCAAAAATAACTTTTTCAGCCCTCTGAGTGGTCCATATGCACAAAAGGACTAACCAGAGGGCTGAAAAAAGTCATTTCTGACAGGTCCTCGCACTTTTGACTGGTCCTCACACTTATGACCATCCTCACATTTATGCCCATGCAGCATCCTTAACAACCATGTCACTCATTTCACAACGGCTTCTCTTCACCATGGTGATAAGATAGGGCAAAAAACGTAAAATGTGAAGACAGTCGTAAGTTCGAGGACTGGTCAAAAGTGCGAGGACTTATGAATGGGAATGGAAGAGGTGGATAGATTATGTTCAGAACAAATATCAAACTAGAAAGTATCAAATAGCTTTTATTTGAGAATGTTATATTAAGACAGAAATATTTTAAGGTAAAGAGGATGAAAAATTTATTTCAAAATGTTATATTAAGATAGAAATATTTTAAGGTAATGAAGATGAAAATTTTTAAGGGGGAGGGAAGGGTTCAAGTTTTATATACAAATGAGGGTTTTTCCTTTTACTTGATATGAGTATACTGTGTGGAAGTCTGGGGGAGAGGGGAGGGTTAGGGAGGTTGGGAAGTTGGGGGTGGGATGAGGGGGGGAAAAAGGGGGTGAAAATGTAATTGTAAACCTTTTGCAATAAAAAAAAAAGTGCGAGGACGAGTCAAAAATAACTTTTTCAGCCCTCTGAGTAGTCCATATGCATAAAAGGATACAGCAATAGAGAGGGATGAAGGAAGGGAAGGGAAATTAGAGTAGGAGGGAGGGTAAGAAGGGGAGGAAGAGAGGAGGAGAAGGAGAAAGGAAGAGGAAGTAGGGAGGAGAAGAAGAGGCGGGGGAAGAGAAAGTAAGAAGGAAAGAAAAGAGAGAAGTGGTAGGTTTGAGGAGAAAGATTGCTGTACAATAAAAAAGATGAAAGGGAAGAAAGCCAACCCCAAACAAATATAAAGATATTAAGATAAAGAATGAATGGTTAAACTTTAAAGAATAAAAGAGAACAAATATGAATAAATAGCAGTAATTAGAAACACACATACAAACTTACAATTTATTTTCTTTGAACAGAGTATTTGGCCGGTTCACAAATTTAAACAGTGTTTAGTCACTTCAATTAAATTTACAATTTCTATATTTCCTTTTTGCCATATTTATTCCTCATCTATTTTTTTAAAAAAACCAATATTACCCTTCATCCTCATCTCTAATCTTAATCAAATTCAATTTTTCCCTTCTATTCTATATTATACCCCTTCCCATTGTCATCTATTTTTATATCCATCCCCACATTGTTTAATTATGTAATTATGTAATACAGTTGTTTAATACAAATTCAACATTTTAATATAAATCAGTTATAAAACTATCTTTTTTGTATATTAATCAATATGAACATGAATATTCCAATTATTTCCATGCAATCCAATTTCTTACAAATCAATTAATTATATTTACCAATAATAATAAACCAAATAATTTCCCCCATATATTCCTCTGAACCACAACTCTGCTTTCAACACAATATACAATTAATAGTATCTCAATTATTACAATTCCCTAGTTAAATACAGCTTTTTTTTCTTTTGTGTTTTAAAATCTTGAACTCTCCTCCTAAATTTCCCATTGTTTGGAGTTTTTCACCTACCTTTTTTTGGGGAGGAAAAATAAAAATAAATATCTCTGCCTCATTTTGTCATGTTGCACCAAAGATCCTTGTTTCGGTTTCGTTTCTGCAGCTTAGCTAGGGGGAAAAAAAACTGCTTCAGGAACTCTTTACACTGATTGCCTGTAGGGCGGCCCTTTGAAGCCCCGGGCAAGAGTTTAAACAGTTTTTTTTTCTTCTAGCCATCAGCTGGGGCTCAAGAGGCAGCGGGACTCAGGAGGCAGAATGAAAAATCGGGACTTCTTTGAAACGCCGCGGGACGCGGGACAAATTGCTAAAAATCGGGACTGTCCCGCCAAAAGCGGGACGTCTGGTCACCTTACCTTAGACTGTCTACTGTTGACCTCACCCCATTCCTAAGAGGTCTGTAAGGCATAAGCGCACCATCGTTCCTGTCCTAATGTTCCTTTTTACTCTTATTCTTTTCATGTATTCCAATTCCGTTTATGCTTTTATATGTTTTCTTATATATGCTTGACAAATAAAATAAAATAAAAAAAATAAAATGTCATGAACTTTCAGGGCTCAGTACGTAGCTAATCTTCGTAAGCTTAGAGGTATCACATTTCACTCGTTTGTTTGGGTCAGTTGCCAGAAGTCAAAAATGACGGTAGCATTTAATCAGTGAAAACCTCTTGCAACCGCCTTAGATAAGAGAGGGGACAAGCGCGTTTTTCTGCCTGTCTGGAGATGGCGCTCAAACAGGCAACACCTGTGGCTAGAAAGCGGACAGTACAGCAGGCGGCGCCTGTGGTTGTGTTTAAGGAGTTAAAATCATCAAGTACTGCATTGCTAGAAAGGCTGGGAGGAGAGGAGACGCGCAGAGGAACTTCCTCTTCCAGATGGCTGATGGGAGGAAGTTGGTGTGCAGAGCGGCTTTCCTGCTGTTTCCATGGTGGAAGCAGCAGCTGGCAGGTGAGTTGAGGGCAGCAGGTGGGAGGAGAGTCCGGGAGCAACTTGGGCTGGAAGCGGAGAAGCAACTGGGCTGAAGCCTCTCAGCTGCTGCTGCTGCAGGTTCCTTCCCTCCCCAAATGGAGCCCACTGGTGCTGCAGGCTGGGAAACTGGGGGCTGCAATTTCTGCTGGTGGGAAGCTTGAAAAAGCCTCCTTCAAATGCAGGTTGAGTCTTTGGGGCTGGTTTCCCTCCAGAGGGAGCTCCATCACTGGAGGTTTGGAAGAGAGCTGGAAGAAACCTTGGAGGTCTTAATGACATCTCAGACAAATGGCTGTCCCGTCGGTTTAAAAGCCACCAGCAATGGAGCCCCACAACCTCTGGAGGGAAGCCATTCCCGAAGAATCAACCTTCACTCAAAAGAGACTTTTTCAGTCTTCCAGGCAGCAGAAAATTGCAGCCATTCCGTTCCACTGGCTCATTGTTCTCACTGATGGGATTTTTCCTTTTTTCCAGCTTTTTCTCTCTCCTTGATTAGTTTCCATGCATTGCTTCTTGTCTTGTCCTTCTGGTGCTTTGGAAAAGAAGTTGACCCTCCAAGTATTGGAACACTGCTATCATGTCACCCCTAGTCCTTCCTTTCACTAGACGATTCATTCCCAATTACTGCAACCCCTAATTATCCCTACTGCTCTTCTCTGCGCTCTTTGTAGAGTCTCCACGCCTGCTTTATATTGTGGTGATGAAAAGTGGTGTCAGTAATCCAAGTGTGATCTTAATCACAGCATTATAAATTGGTACTAATACTTCATGTGATCTCGATTCTATCCCTCTGTTTAGGCAGCCAGAGTTTCTCAGGCTTCTTGAGTTGTTTTCCCATTGATTGATTGATTGATTCGATCCATATGCCGCCTTCTCCGGAGATTCAGGGCAGCTTACAATGCATTAAGCAATAGCCTTCATACTTTTGTATATACCTGCTTAGTAGGGCTTTCACCCCCCCCTCCCCCAAAGCGGTGTTCTTTTTTATACAAAGTCAGTTTATTGCCCCCACAATCCAGGTCCTTATTTTACCTACCTCGAAAGGATGGAAGGCTGAGTCAACCTTGAGCCTGGTGAGATTTGAACTTGCAGTAATTGCAGGCAGCTGGTGCTAGTTAAGAGCACTTTAGTCTGCTGCGCCACCAAGGCTCTTGTATAAGATTTTCATCCATGGAATCCTTCCCAAACTGTCTCTTGGTTTGTTAAAATCAGCTGCTTTAAAGTCTAAGACATTAGTTTGATTTTGCTCGATTTCTTGTGTCTGCATTATATTGAATTCCAGTATGACATGGTCACTCTTCCCCCTATTTACCTGCAACTTCAACCCCCCCCTCCCCTATAATTTTCTCTCTGCTAGTAAAAATTTAGATCAGTATAGGAGATCTTTAGTTCCCTTTTCTACCTTTTGGATGACAAGTTGTCATCTAGATTCATTAGGAACCTTTTAAGACAGGGGTGAAAAACTGGAGGCCCATGGGCTGGATGCGTGACATGCAGGCCACATCCACCCCAGCTCCACAAGTGACGGCAACATGACATGGCAAGTGTGACACCCGTGCTTTAAGACAAAATCTATTTATGAGGTTTTTGGGGGGGGCTGTTTTTGAGGCTTTTTGGCCCATTTTTGAGGCTTTTGGGGGCCATTGTCGAGGCTTTTTTTGCCCGCTTTTGAGGCTTTTTTTGGTCTGTTTTTCCGAAAAAACGTTCCTGTGGTTATGAAGGTCCAGGAAAAGGTGAGAAACCAACTTGGGTTCTGCCAACCGTTGCACATTTATGATGGCTGCAGCATCCTACACTCAGGATCCCCGTTTGTGACCTTCTCAGCTAGATTCTGAAGCAAAATTAGTAGGGATGCCAGCAGGAAATTGCAAGTCGCAGTTTGTGGAACAGATGCAAGTTGGCACTGTCATGTGACATCATGCTTCATGACCGGCTGCTTAGTGACACAGAAGCCAGTCCCAATTGCACTCAGTAAGTCAGGATTGCTCGAATTGGGATGTCACCAGAAGGGGTTGTAGGCAGCATTTTCTTCTTTTGTTTGCAGCTGAGGACTTTCATGAGCAAAACTGGTGCTTCAAATCTTGCAGAGTCTTTTGGCATCATTTCCTCAGTTAAAGCCCCACATCTCTAAATTTAGCTCAGAAGGTTTGACATTAACCATTTTGGGGCATTTTGTCAGGCTGAAAACTCATGGAGCTTCCACATATATTCATTTGTAGGTGTTTGTACCTGTATTTCTTTCTATATGCATATATCTGCAATTATATAATCTATCCTCAGTACATCCAGATATATTTGAGGATAACCCTTTGCAGTGCCAAGAATTTATACTTGACCCAAGTAAACAACATAATTTCATGGTTGAATAGATATCTTGGTACTCTTCCATGTGTCAAATGAATCATAATTAATGTAAGAGATTATTCTAGCATTGTGGCATGTTTGCTTTTTTATTATAATGTATATTTTTTTCACTTATTCTGCAATCATTTTATACACAATTAAAGTTACATTTTTCTTTGAAACTTATAGACAAAGAGGATGGCAAAAAGAGCACTCTGGACAACTGAGAATAACAAGCAACGTTGAAAAGGAAATAAAATTGAGCCACAAATCAAACTATATTCCAGTTCCTTCAGAAAAGCACACAATTCTCCTTCTCCAGCAGCTAATAGAAAAAAGAGAGAAAATTAACATGAGATTTTGAGCTGGAAAAAGTAGAGGATACGAAACTCTTGGATACATTGCATGAAAGATCAAGGAAGATTATTTTTCATTCAGAAAAAGATGGAAATATCTGGAAGTTAGGGGGAAGGAAAAGGTCTTATTGAGCAGGGCACATAGGACAGACAATGATACAGGCCTTGCTCTGGGAAGAAGCAAATGGCTTTAATCAAAACACTACTAAACAATAGAGCACGCATATTTTTGACCTCAAGAATATCAGTTGTGGAAAAGCTCCATAGATCTGCCTATTGTAGAAAAAGCACATATTGGAAATGATAGCTGATTAAACAAGAAGATCCCAACTGTACAAAAGCCATACAAATTATCTGAATATGCCAAAAAGTTTGGTCAGAACAGTTTCCTTGTGTTTCATGGAACGACTCACACAGGAGAGAAGCCATACGAGTGCTCCCGACGTGAATACTTTAGTGAGCATGGCAATATGGTAATACATCCAGGACACCCATCACATAAGAGTGTCCAAATTGTGTGAAAGTTTCATTGGAAATTACCACCTCATGAGACAACAAAGGACTCACACAGGAGAGAAATCCTTTGAATGCCCTATCTGTGGAAAAGGTTTCAGTCACAATTCCAGCCTGCTGCCACACCAGAGGACTCACACAGGAGAGAAACCCTTTCAATGTCCAGATTGTGGGAAAAGTTTCAATAAAAATTCCAACCTGGTGAAACACCAGAGAACTCACACAGGAGAGAATCCATTTGAATGTCCTGATTGTGGGAAAAGCTTCCTTTGGAATTCTGAGCTGGTGAGACACCAGAGGACTCACACAGGAGAGAAACCATTTGAATGTCCTGATTGTGGGAAAAGTTTCAGTCGCAATTCCAGTCTGGTGATACACCAGAGAACTCACACAGGAGAGAATCCATTTGAATGTCCTGATTGTGGAAAAAGGTTCAGTAACAATTCCAATCTGGTGACACACCAGAAGACTCATACAGGAGAGAAACCATTTGAATGTCCTGATTGTGGGAAAAGCTTCCTTTGGAATTCTGAGCTGGTGAGACACCAGAGGACTCACACAGGAGAGAAACCATTTGAATGTCCTGATTGTAGGAAAAGTTTCAGTCAAAATTCCAGCCTGGTGATACACCAGAGGACTCACACAGGAGAGAAACCATTTGAATGTCCTGATTGTGGGAAAAGGTTCGGTCAAAATTCCAGCCTCGTGATACACCAGAAGACTCACACAGGAGACAATCCGTTTGAATGTCCTGATTGTGGGAAAAGATTCAGTAACAATTCCAATCTGGTGGCACACCAGAAGACTCACACAGGAGAAAAACCCTTTGAATGTCATGATTGTAGGAAAAGTTTCAGTCAAAATTCCAGCCTCTTGATACACCAGAAGACTCACACAGGAGAGAAACCATTTGAATGTCCTGATTGTGGGAAAAGCTTCCTTTGGAATTCTGAGCTGGTGAGACACCAGAGGACTCACACAGGAGAGAAACCATTTGAATGTCCTGATTGTGGGAAAAGTTTCAGTCGCAATTCCAGTCTGGTGACACACCAGAAGACTCACACAGGAGAGAAACCATTTGAATGTCCTGATTGTGGGAAAAGTTTCAGTCGCAATTCCAGTCTGGTGACACACCAGAAAACTCACACAGGAGAGAAACCATTTGAATGTCCTGATTGTGGGAAAAGTTTCCTTTGGAATTCTGCGCTGGTGAGACACCAGAGGATTCACACAGGAGAGAAACCATATGAATGCCCAGACTGTGGGAAAGATTTCAGTACTAATACTAGCCTTTTAAATCATGTGCTTATACAAACGGGAGAAACCATTTAAGTGCCCCAAGAGTGGACGGTGCTTCAGGAAACATTCCACCCTTATGGCACACAAGAAAATGTGCATGGATTTTCCAAAGTGATGAGTGATGACCTAAAGCAGTGGTTCCCAAAGTGGGTGGTACCAAAGTGGGGGGCGGTGGGATGACTTAGGGGGGCAGTAAGAGGCAAGGGGGGCGGCAGGGGGGCGCTAGAGGCAAAAGGAGGCGGCAGGGGGGCACTAAGTGGCAAGGAGGGTGGCGGACGTTGGCCCCCACCCTTTGGCCTGTGACTTGCAGCAGTTACCTCCTTGCAAGCAAACAGCAAGAAAAAACAGCTCCTTTCAGCTTCCTCATAGGCTAATTAGCACAAGTTGATTACATTGGCCTCCCAACTCTGTCAGCTGTTTTGAGCAGGGCTCTGCTGGTTGCAAAGAGTGTCGGAGCAGATTCTTTTTCCCCTTGTTGTCAAGCTATACTGTAAATGATACGTTTTTCTTTTTTTCTTTTTTAGAAATATGAATAAGTATAAACTGTAACAATCGAAATACCTTTAATGGTATATGGTACTGAAAGTAAAAAAGATTAAGTTGTAGCTTGCATAACATTTTTCTTTTTTTCATTTAACAGCATTTTCGCATATAATTTCTACAACTAGCATCCTTCTCTTTATTAACAAATTAACATTTTCACTGACTCTTAACCATTTTCTCTTAGTCTCTCCACAGTTCTCTTTCTTGATGTTTTCCTCCCTTTCTCCCATTTCTTTACCTTCTTCTTTTTCCTGTTCTTATATCTCCCCTTCAGCCTTTTTCCTTTAATTTTAACTCTATTACTTTTCATTCTCCATCTTACCCCATTTATTTCTCTTTTCTTCATATTTGAGATGAATTTTCCCATATCCATTTTTATTCTATCACTATTGGACCCAGTGTAATCATCTTTATTTTTTTCCCCCAATTATTTCCTTTTCAATATTATCTCCTTGTTTCTCTTGCTTCTCATTCATCTTTTCTCTTTCTTTTTTTTTTTTGCAAGCTAACCAATTCTCTGCTTCTTTATTTCCCTTAAATGCTTCCCTTACTTTTTGAAACATCTCCCTTAGTGTCTCATATTCATCCTCCCAATTATCCATATTTTCAATTTTGAAAGGCTAGGATTTTTAAGCTTATTCTTTTCATTTACATATGTGGGGGCGGGGATGCTTTTCAAGGAGCCACAAGGGAGGCTGAGAGTAGAGTCATTCTGACAGTGTCTTTTAAAATTGCTTGGAAGACCCATTTTTCCCTAACAATAATGGTTTGTATACTTTGGAATAAAACGTATACCTGGAAAAAGTACTTGCAAAACTTGGACAGAAGGAAAAGAAAGGTAGGACTGGACTTATTATCAGTAGCTAGTAGTTCATTGTTATCAGTGACTCCCACTGATTCTAAACTCATTTTAAGACTGGGATTGGTGACTACTGAAATATTCAACATTGGTCTCAGAAATCTTTGATTTAAACTATCAAATCTCTGATTTGAACTATCAAATCTTTGATTTGAACTTTGATTTGAACTATCAAATCTTTGATTTGAACTCTTATTTGAACTATGCCAAGAAAAATCGTAAAATTGGGCAAAACTCACTTAACCATAATAATTTCTAGATATTTTAAGTGTAGAGAATTCAAGTGTTGAGAATGACCCATCATTTCATCTCTTTTTGCACACTAGGTACCACTATTTGATTTATTTTCCTTTTATTCAAATAACAATAGAAAACCCAATACAGTTCAGTATGAATTGGCTTTCCAGTCCTTCCTTGATGCACTTTTTCACATTGGTTATCTAGTTTAAATGCCAAAGGAAAATCAATGATATATTTTTCACATCTTTGGAGGATCACACTGCTCAAGCAAAACTAACAGGTGTGAATTAAGTTTTAGCTAAAAAATGGAGCTTTAATTCCAGAAGTCCATTCTTTAAACTTGGACTTCTGGAATTAAAAGGCTCTGGATTAAATGGTACTCCAGACAAAAGATGGAGAAGAGTATCTTGCTTTTAGACATGATAATAGCTGTCTAGAAAGGTGAGTTATGAGCTATTTTTACATCATCAGAAATTTAATTTATTCCCTGTTAAAAATGCAAAGACAAGGAGTACAAGGAGCAAATAAAAGACCTGTGACTTCTTGAAAAGAATCTCCCCCCCACACGCTCCCCCGCCTGGCTGTATTCCATGTATTTTACTGTTACTATCTTACTTAGCGGGTCGTGCAAAATGCTTTTCCAAACAAAGCTATTTATAGGGGATAGGGGTGGGGGCAGTGGTGGGTTGCCCCAGTTCTCACTGTTCTATAGAACCGATAGTGAAACTGGCAGGAGACCCTGCCCACCTTCCCCGACATCACCAAAACGCTTCTGTGCATGTGCATGTATGCGTGAGTGAAGTGAGTGCGCCTGGCCCCACTGCAAACCGGTAGTAAAGGTAAGTAGAAACCACCCCTGGGTGGGGGGCACTGAGGATGAGTTTGTAGTACCAAGGGGGCGGTGGACTGAAAAAGTTTGGGAACCTCTGACCTAAAGTGATAAGTGTAAAGGCTTGAATTTTAAGTCCAGCTGAGAAATTGACTCTTCAATTTGACCAGAAAGAATTCGCTTGATTGTTTTTGTCATCAAATATGTCATAGTATTAGATGGGAAGGAGGAAAGAAAAAATTGGAACATGTTTGTTTGATAATGGCTGTCTGGCTGGCCATCAGCAGCAGAAATTGCTGGGTATTTATTGCTGCAGAAATTGTGCAATTCTGCAAAAATCATTTTAGGAGTGTTCTCTGCATTTTTATCATAATAAATGATAGAAATGCCACATGCAGAGAACCAGCCTTTCTCTCCCTGGGTATCCTCGAGATTTTCCACCCCAGAATTTCCCAGGCAGCATCTCTTCGGGATAAGAGCGCTCAGGCTGTAGTTAGAGGTTGTGGGTCCTCATGGAAGGAGAAAACAAGAGGAAAGAGAAATAGTTTATCTTTTCCTAACAATTCATTGCACCAAGCATGTCTGCTCAGGTGGTGAATGAGGCACGCAAGTGGAAGAAACCACATGAATAGCAAATATATTGGGGGAGTTTGGGGCAGTGACAAAAGCAGTGTAAAATTTCAGATGCAAAGGCTACTCTGCCTTGAATGTGACCTTCATGGAGAAGAACTGTAGGAATATTGAGTTGAGGAAAGGGATTGTGTTTTTGAGTACAGGATCTCCAGGTTCATTCACAACTCCTGTTGTGATCTCCTTCGCTTGGAGGTTCCTCCTTGTTAGTCTTTGATGACTGGGAGGTGTGAGCAGAACCAAGGGATTGATACTTTTATGGTTCCCCCCTTGGTAGGGAAATGTGAGGGAAAAAAGATGTACAGTAGATGTTTCATTTCTAAAACAGCATTGCATAAGACTCATGAATAGATTTTGAGGGGGAAAAAGGAAAATGTCAGCATTTCTGTAAACATTGGGACAATGTAATGCAACACTCTCTTCCCAACACATGGGAGACCTTTCCTGTTCTTTCACTTCTCTCCCAGGACTCCTTAATTTCTTTCAAAAATTCCTTCAATTAAAGAGGAGCATTATTTGTAGCAGTGAAAGTGGTGTTTTAGCTATGGAGATGGATTATCCTGATTTTGCTGGGATTGGAAGACACCAAAGAATTCCAAGATCATTCATTTCACCCACAAGATTCAAAAAAACAGGTTACAATGTTTTTTAGTAGGTCACATTGCATCTGATCCCTTTGAAGGATACTCGGTGACCAGGAGCAGATCAAGACTGGCATGTGGAGAAACCAAGATGTAACTCAATGGTCTGTCTGGATAATCACTGGGGACTTTCCATGACTGAGAATAAGATACGATAGGATAGGATTGAATGGAAATGAATTCTTTATTGGCCAAGTGTGATTGGACACAAGGAATTTGTCTTTGGTTCATATGCTCTCACTGTACATAAAAAGACAAGATACATTTGTCAAGAATCATAAGGTACAACACTTAATGATAGTCATAGGGTACAAATAAGTAAATCATAGTAGGAAACAATATAAATTGTAAGGATACAAGCAACAAAGTAACAGTCATACACGATGGATTTGATTTAAATCGAGTCGATTTAAATCATGATTTATATCATGATTTAAATCACTAGTAAAAAGACTTGATATAAATCAACTCGATTGAAATCATAATTTTTAAAGAGCAACTGTCATCTCTGCTACTCCTTTGACCCGCTGTTGACTCACTGATAGTCCCAATGTTGCAGAATATACAGCCTTGTGCTACATAACTAAGCTCCATTTCATGCTAAATAAACTAAATTATTTATGTATCTTAAATAGAAAACTATGTTACGATAGATTTTTACCACAAAAGTTTTTTATTAAAATAAATTCAATAAAAATAAAAAAATCTGATTTCAATCAAAAAATCCGATTTAAATTTAAAAAAATCCAATTTGTTTGATTTTTTTTAAAAAAATCATTGATTTTTATCCACCCTGGTCATACAGTCATAAGCGGGAGGAGATGGGTGATAGGAACAATGGGAAGATTAATAGTAATAGTAATTCAGACTTAGTAAATAGTTTGACAGTGTTGAGGGAATTATTTGTTTAGCAGAGTGATGGCATTCAGTAAAAAACTGTTCTGGTGTCTAGTAGTTCTGGTGTGCAGTGCTCTACAGCCTCATTTTGAGGGTAGGAGTTGAAAGAGTTTAGGGGTCTAAATATTTTCACAGCCTCTTTTTGACTCATGCAGTATACAGGTCCTCAATGGAAGGCAGATTGGTAGTAACTGCATATTCTGCAGTTCTAATTATCCTCTGAAGTCTGTGTCTGTCTTGTTGGGTTGCAGAACCAAACCAGACAGTTATAGAGGTGCAGATGACAGACTCAATAATTCCTTTTTAGAACTGTATCAGCAGTTCCTTGGACTGTTTGAGCTACCTGAGTTGGCGCCGAAAGAACATTCTTTCTTGTGCTTTTTTGATGATATTTTTGATGTTAGGTGAATAATGTTCAAGCATTATTTACATCCAAAGTGCTTTGCCCACTGAATCATAAAATGCTGTACATAGTCATCCTCCATGTTCCACTACAGTTTATAAACCTTAAAAATAGCACTCCCTTGGAGTATCTTGACTTGATGGGGCTGCCAGGTCCTAAAATCTTGGGAGCCACAGAAAATCAGTTTTAAACTTTTGAGATATAGAGAGGCGGTGATCCCTAAGATAGCAAATTCTGTCAAAAAAAAAAAAAGATTCTGTCAATGATTACTTCAGCTTCAGCCACAACAATATCTGAGCAAATAAGAGATACAAAGTCAAGGTAAACCGCTCCAAACACAATTGCAGAAAATACGACTTCAGCAACAGAGTGGTCAATGCCTGGAATGCACTACCTGACTCTGGTTTCTTCCCCAAACCCCCAAAACTTTAACCTTAGACTGTCTACTGTTGACCTCACCCCATTCCTAAGAGGTCTGTAAGGCATAAGCGCACCATCGCTCCTGTCCTAATGTCGCTTTTTATTCTTATTCTTTTCAAGTATTCCAATTACGTTTATGCTTTTATATGTTTTCTTATATATGCTTGACAAATAAAATAAATAAAAAAATAAAATGTTATGAACTTTCAGGGCTCAGTACGTAGCTAATCTTCGTAAACTTAGAGGTATCACATTTCACTCTTTTGTTTGGGTCAGTTGCCAGAAGTCAAAAATGAGGGTAGCATTTAATCAGTGAAAACCTCTTGCAACCGCCTTAGATAAGAGAGGGGACAAGCGCGTTTTTCTGCCAGCCTGGAGATGGTGCTCAAACAGGCAACACCAATGGCGGGAAAGCGGACAGTACAGAGGGCGGCGCCTGTGGTTGTGTTTAAGGAGTTAAAATCATCAAGTACTGCATTGCTAGAAAGGCTGGGAGGAGAGGAGACGCGCAGAGGAACTTCCTCTTCCGGATGGCTGATGGGAGGAAGTTGGTGTGCAGAGCGGCTTTCCTGCTGTTTCCATGGTGGAAGCAGCAGCTGGCAGGTGAGTTGAGGGCAGCAGGTGGGAGGAGAGTCCGGGAGCAACTTGGGCTGGAAGCGGAGAAGCAACTGGGCTGAAGCCTCTCAGCTGCTGCTGCTGCAGGTTCCTTCCCTCCCCAAATGGAAGCCCACTGGTGCTGCAGGCTGGGAAACTGGGGGCTGCAATTTCTGCTGGTGGGAAGCTTGAAAAAGCCTCCTTCAAATGCAGGTTGAGTCTTTGGGGCTGGTTTCCCTCCAGAGGGAGCTCCATCACTGGAGGTTTGGAAGAGAGCTGGAAAAAACCTTGGAGGTCTTAATGACATCTCAGACAAATGGCTGTCCCGTCGGTTTAAAAGCCACCAGCAATGGAGCCCCCACAACCTCTGGAGGGAAGCCATTCCCGAAGAATCAACCTTCACTCAAAAGAGACTTTTTCAGTCTTCCAGGCAGCAGAAAATTGCAGCCATTCCCTTCCACTGGCTCATTGTTCTCACTGATGGGATTTTTCCTTAATTCCAGGTTTTTTTCTCTCCTTGATTAGTTTCCATGCATTGCTTCTTGTCTTGTCCTTCTGGTGCTTTGGAAAAGAAGTTGACTCTCCAAGTATTGGAACACTGCTATCATGTCACCCCTAGTCCTTCCTTTCACTAGACGATTCATTCCCAATTACTGCAACCCACTTAATATCCCTACTGCTCTTCTCTGCGCTCTTTATAGAGTCTCCATGCCTGTTTTATATTGTGGTGATGAAAAGTGGTTGCAGTAATCCAAGTGTGATCTTAATCAAAGCATTATAAATTGGTACTAATACTTCATGTGATCTCGATTCTATCCCTCTGTTTAGGCAGCCAGAGTTTCTCAGGCTTCTTGAGTTGTTTTCCTGTTTAAGATTTTCATCCATGGAATCCTTCCCAAGCTGTCTCTTGGTTTGTTAAAATCAGCTGCTTTAAAGTCTAAGACATTAGTTTGATTTTGCTCTATTGCTTGTGTCTGCGTTATATTGAATTCCAGTATGACATTATTCTAGCATTGTGGCATGTTTGCTTTTTAGTTGTAATGTATACTTTTTTTCACATCATCTGCAACCATTTTATACATAATTAAAGTTACACTTTTGTTTGAAACTTACAGACAAAGAGGATGGCAATAAGAGAACTTTGGACAACTGAGAATAACAAGCAACGTTGAAAAGGAAATAAAAGCCATATATTTTGAGCCAGAAATCAAAATATATTCAATTTCCTTCAGAAAACCACACAATTCTGCTTTTCCAGCAGCAAATAGACAAAAGAGAGAAAATTAACATGAAATTTTGAGCTGGAAAAAGTAGAGGATACGAAACTCAAGGATACATTGCATGAAAGATCAAAGAACATTATTTTTCACTCAGAAAAAGATGGAAATATCTGGAAGTTATGGGGAAGGAAAAGGTCTTATTGGGCAGGGCACATAGGACAGACAATGATACAGGCCTTGCTCTGGGAAGAAGCAAACGGCTTTAATGAAAACATTACTAAACAATAGATTACACGTATTTTTGACCTCAAGAATATCAGTTGTGGAAAAGCTCCATAGATCTGCCTATTGTAGAAAAAGCATAGATTGCAAATCATAGCTGATTAAACAAGAAGATCCCAACTGCAGAAAAGCCATACAAATTATCTGAATATGCCAAAAAGTTTGGTCAGAACAGCTTCCTTGTGGTTCATGGAACAACCCACACAGAAGAGAAGACATACGAGTGCTCGCGACGTGAATACTTTAGTGAGCATGGCAACATGGTGATACATCACAGGACACCCATCACATAAGAATGTCCAAATTGTGTGAAAGTTTCATTGGAAATTACCACCTCATGAGACAACAAAGGACTCACACAGGAGAGAAACCCTTTGAATGCCCTATCTGTAGGAAAGGCTTTAGTCACAATTCCAGCCTGCTGGCACACCAGAGGACGCACACAGGAGAGAAACCCTTTCAGTGTCCTGATTGTGGGAAAAGTTTCAGTCAGAATTCTAAGCTGGTGACACACCAGAGGACTCACACAGGAGAGAAACCCTTTGAATGTTCTGATTGTGGGAAAAGTTTCAATACAAAATCCAACCTGGTGAAACACCAGAGAACTCACACAGGTGAGAAACCATTTGAATGTCCTGATTGTGGGAAAAGTTTCAGTCATAAATTCATCCTGGTGACACATCAGAGGACTCACACAGGAGAGAAACCATTTGAATGTCCTGATTGTGGGAAAAGTTTCAGTCGCAATTTCAGCCTGGTGATACACCAGAGGACTCACACAGGAGAGTATCCATTTGAATGTGCTGATTGTGGGAAAAGATTCACTAACAATTCCAATCTGGTGACACATCAGAAGACTCACACAGGAGAGAAACCATTTGAATGTCCTGATTGTGGGAAAAGGTTCAGTTACAATTACTGCTTGGTGACACACCAAAGGACTCACACAGGAGATAAACCATTTGAATGTCCTGATTGTGGGAAAAGTTTCAGTCACAATTCCAGCCTGGTGATACACCAGAGGACTCACACAGGAGAGAAACCATTTGAATGTCCTGATTGTGAGAAAAGGTTCAGTAACAATTCCAATCTGGTGTCACACCAGAAGACTCACACAGGAGAGAAACCATTTGAATGTCCTGATTGTGGGAAAAGTTTCAGTCACAGTTCCAGCCTGGTGACACACCAGAGGACTCACACAGGAGAGAAACCATTTGAATGTCCTGATTGTGGGAAAAGTTTCAGTGACAATTCCAATCTGGTGATACACCAGAGGACTCACACAGGAGAGAAACCATTTGAATGTCCTGATTGTGGGAAAAATTTCAGTCACAATTCCAGCCTGGTGACACACCAGAGGACTCACACAGGAGAGAAACCATTTGAATGTCCTGATTGTGGGAAAAGTTTCAGTCACAATTCCACCCTGGTGAAACACCAGAAGACTCACACAGGAGAGAAACCATTTGAATGTTCTGATTGTGGGAAAAGTTTCAGTCAGAATTCCAGCCTGGTGACACACCAGAGGACTCACACAGGAGAGAAACCATTTGAATGTCCTGATTGTGAGAAAAGTTTCAGTCACAATTCCAGCCTGGTGAAACACCAGAAGACTCACACAGGAGAGAAACCATTTGAATGTCCAGATTGTGTGAAAAGTTTCCTTTGGAATTCTGAGCTGGCGAGACACCAGAGGACTCACACAGGAGAGAAACCATACGAGTGCCCAGACTGTGGGAAAGATTTCAATACTAAGACTAGCCTTTTAAATCATGTGCTTATACACACGGGATAATCCATTTAAGTGCCCCAAGAGTGGACGGCCCTTCAGGAAACATTCCAACCTTATTGCACACAAGAAAATGTACATGGATTTTCCAAAGTGATGAGTGATGACCTAAAGCAGTGGTTCCCAAAGTGGGCGGTACCAAAGCTGGGGGCAGTGGGATGACTTAGGCGGGCAGTAAGAGGCATGGGGGGTGGCAGGGGAGCGCTAGAGGCCAAAGGTGGCGGCAGGGGGTCGCTAAGGGGCAAGGAGGGTGGCGGAGGGTGGCCCCCCCTTTTGCCTGTACCTCCTTGCAAGCAAAGAGCAAGAAAAAACAGCTCCTTTCAGATTCAGCATAGGCTAATTAGCCTATTAGTTCATTAGATTGGCCTCCCAACTCTCCCAGCTGTTTTGCGCAGGATTCTGCTGCTTGCTGCAAAGAGTGTTGGAGCAGATTTTTTTCCCCTTGTGCTAATCAAGATATGCTGAAAACGAAACTGAAAGTAAAGCAGGCTGTTTGCTGTTTGCGGCAAGGAAAAATAGGCAGAGGCAGAGGGAGATTTCTTTTTCTTCTTTTTCCTCACTAAAAAAGGAGGTGCAAACAATGGAAAATTTAGGGCAAAAGAGGAGAGTTCAAGATTTTAAAACACAAAGGAAAAGGAGAAAGAAAAAGACAAAGACAAAAATAAAAATGGGAAGAGAGAAAAAGAAAAAGAAAGGAAAGATGTTATACATATTTAGAATTGAAATATGAATAGTAGTAAGAAATAAATGGGAAATCATGATTGTAAAAATGAAATGAATAATAATTGGAATATTTGTCTTTGTATTTTTGAAATCTAGACAATGATAAGTTTTTCTTTTTTTCTTTTTTTAGAAATATGAATAAGTATAAACTGTAACAATTGAAATATCTTTAATGATATATGTTGGTGAAAGTAAAACAGGATTAAGTCGTAGCTTGGATAACATTGTTCTATTTTTCATTTAACAGCATTTTCACATATAATTTCTACAACTAGCATCCTTCTCTTTATTAACAAATTAACGTTTTCACTGACTCTTAACCATTTCCTCTTAGTCTCTCCACAGTTCTCTTTCTTGATGTTTTCCTCCCTTTTTCCCATTTCTTTAACTTCTTTTTCCTGTTCTTATATCTCCCCTTCAGCCTTTTTCCTTTAATTTTAACTCTATTACTTTTCATTCTCAATCTTACCCCATTTATTTCTCTTTTCTTCATATTTGAGATGTATTTTCTCATATCCATTTTTATTCTATCACTATTTTTTTAAAAATACTCTTTATTTACATTTTCCATTAAAAAGAGAACACACAAAAAACAACAACACACCATATAAATAACATACAAGACAATGTAACAAATAACAAACATATCTGCAAGTACATTATATTCCAAAGGAGACAGAACGACTTATCTCTCTTTATACATCAGTTAGGTCTATCCGACCTCACTTTGTTAATATAATATAGGTTTCTCAAGAAATACTTTTCCTCTTTTCAATTGGGTTGAATCTTTCTCTTCGCTAACCAAGTATAAAATTTTTCCCAGGATAAACATGTTTCAACCTTCCATCTGCGGGTGAGGCGTCAGAGGTGGCTCGGGAGTTCATGGCTTCCATGACGGCCATGGACCTGACCCAGGTAGTTCAAGGCCCCACTCACATAGGGGGACACACTCTGGACTTGATTTTTATCTCTGGTCAGTGGTTGAATGATCTTGGTAGAGGGGACCTAGACATCAAACCCGCAATCTGGGAGTCCTCCTGGATAGGCAGCTGTCTTTGGAGGAATATCTGACGGCTGTTACCAGGGGGACCTTTTATCAGGTTCGCCTGATTCGCCAGTTGCGGCCCTTTTCTTGATCGGGATTCCTTGTGCACAGTCACTCACGCCCTCGTCACCTCTCGCCTTGACTACTGCAACGCTCTCTACATGGGGCTCCCCTTGAAGAGCACCCGGAGGCTCCAGCTGGTCCAGAATGCAGCAGCGCGGGTAGTGATGGGAGCAACATGGCGCTCCCATGTAACACCACTCCTGCGCGAGCTGCACTGGCTCCCAGTGGTCTTCCGGGTGCGCTTCAAGGTGTTGGTTCTCACCTTTAAAGCGCTCCATGGCATAGGGCCTAGCTATCTCCGAGACCGCCTGCTGCTACCAACGACCTCCTATCGACCCGTGCGCTCCCACAGAGAGGGCCTCCTCAGGGTGCCATCAGCCAAACAATGTAGGCTGGCGGCCCCCAGGGGGAGGGCCTTCTCTGTGGGGGCTCCTACCCTCTGGAATCAGTTGCCCCCGGAGATAAGAAGAATCCATGACCTCAATGCCTTCCGTCGTTCCCTGAAAACCCATCTTTTTCAGCAAGCCGGGTTGGCTTAAGAAGAAATTTTTAAATTCTTTTAATTAGTCTATGATTCTTAACTTTCGGGCCAAAATTTATATATATTTTTAAATGTTTTAATATTTGTATTCTATGTTTTTTTATCTTGGCTGTACACCGCCCTGAGTCCTCAGGGAGAAGGGCGGTATATAAATTGGAAATTAAATTAAATTAAATTAAATTGTCATGGACAGATCATTCGCTCCTCCACTTGGACTTTCCTACCGCTTTCCCCCACCGCAGGGAGACGGAACCGACCAGATGGTTCCGTCCCAGGCGCCTGATGGACCCCGAAAGGTTCCTGACAGAGCTTCGGCCGTTTCCTGAAACTCTGACACACGACTCGACTGAAGAGCTGGTGGCCGCCTGGGAAAGGGCGGCTGCTGGAGTTTTGGACCGTGTCGTGCCTTTGCGGCCTCTGACCCGATGCCGATCTCAATTGGCTCCTTGGTTCTCTGAGGAGCTGAGAGAGATGAAGCGTCAGAAAAGACGCCTAGAGAGCATTTGGAGGACTAGTCAATCCGATTCCGACCGGACACAGGTGAGGTCTTATATCAAGACCTACCTAGTGGCGATAAAAGCGGCAAAATCTAACCATTTTTCCGCTCTTATCGCATCTGCAGAGAACCGCCCAGCCGCCTTGTTTAGGGTGACCCACTCCCTTCTTCGGGGGGGGGGGGGGAGTGCGGGAAGATCCCTTGCAGGGTCGTGCTGAGGATTTTGTGCAATTCCTGCACGATAAAGTCGCTCGGATTCGGGATGGCTTGGACTCCGACTGGATGAGTCCACAGGAGGAGACGAGGGCAGGTCTTGAGAATGTTATCTGGGAGGAGTTTGATCCTGTGACTCCCGAGGATGTGGACAGGGTTCTGGGTAAGATTAGTGCCGCCACGTGTTTATTGGACCCGTGTCCCTCCTGGTTGGTGCTGGCCTCCCGGGAGGTTACACGAGGCTGGCTCCAGGGGATTATAAGTGCTTCTCTGAGTGAGGGTGCCTTTCCTGCCGCCTTGAAGGAGGCGGTAGTGAGGCCCCTCCTCAAGAAGCCTTCCCTGGACCCGGCTGAATTAGCCAACTATCGTCCAGTCTCCAACCTTCGTTTTGTGGCGAAGGTTGTTGAGAGCGTGGTGGCACGACAGCTTCCCCGGCACCTGGATGAAGCTATCTATCTGGACCCATACCAGTCGGGCTTCAGGCGGGGGTACAGCACAGAAACGGCATTGGTCGCGCTGGTGGATGATCTCTGGAGGGCTCGGGACAGGGGTTGCTCCTCTGTCCTAGTCCTATTAGACCTCTCAGCGGCTTATGATACCATCGACCATGGTATCATGCTGCAGTGGTTGAGGGAATTAGGTATAGGGGGCACCGTTCTGCGGTGGTTCTCCTCCTTCCTCTCCGACCACTCGCAGTTTGTGTTGGCAGGGGGACAGAGGTCGACCTCGAGGCATCTCGCATGGGGAGTGCTGCAAGGGTCGGTCCTCTCGCCCCTCCTGTTCAACATTTATGTGAAGCCGCTGGGCGAGATCATCCGTGGTTTTGGGGTGAAGTGTTATCTGTACACTGATGATACTCAGCTGTACATCTCCACCCCAGACCACCCCAACGATGCCCTTGATGTGATGTCCCGCTGCCTGGAGGCCGTGCGGGTCTGGATGGGGAGGAACAGGCTCAGACTCAACCCCTCCAAGACCGAGTGGCTGTGGCTTCCGGCGCCCCGATATAGTCAGCAGGTGCCATCGCTGACTATTGGGGGTGAATCTTTGCCCCCCACAGAGAGGGCTCGCAATCTGGGTGTCCTCCTGGACGCACGGCTGTCTTTAGAAGAGCATATGATGCCCGTGGCCAGGGGGGCCTTTTATCAGGTTCACCTGATTCGCCAGTTGCAGCCCTTTCTGGACCCGGATGCCCTGCGCACGGTCACTCACGCCCTTGTTACCTCCTGGTTGGACTATTGTAATGCTCTCTACATGGGGCTCCCCTTGAAGAGCACTCGGAGGTTCCAACTGGTCCAGAATGCGGCCACGCAGGTGGTTATGGGTGCAACTCGTTGCCCCCACGTGACACCCCTCCTATGCGAGCTGCACTGGCTCCCAGTGGTCTTCCGGGTGCGATTCAAGGTGTTGGTTACCACCTTTAAAGCACTCCATGGCATAGGACCCGGATACCTTCGAGACCGACTTCTGCCACCAACAGCCTCCCGCCGACCAGTCCGCTCCCACAGAGAGGGTCTCCTCAGGGGGCCATCGGCCAAGTTATGTCAGCTGGCGACACCCAGGGGGAGGGCCTTCTCTGTGGGAGTCCCAGCCCTGTGGAATGAACTGCCCCCAGAAATACATAAGATCTCCGACCTCCGGGTGTTTCGCTGCGCACTGAAGACCCTGTTGTTCCGCCAGGCCAGGCTATCAACATAATTTTAATTTGGGGTATTTTAAATTTCTGGGATTTTAATTGGAGCCTAATCATTTAATGATTTTAAATTTTAATCGTTTTGTTTTGTGTTTTTAAATAGGCTGTACACCGCCCTGAGTCCTTCGGGAGAAGGGTGGTATAGAAATAAAATTATTATTATTATTATTATTATTATTATTATTATTATTATTATTATTATTATTATTATTATTATTATTATGTTTGAGTTAGATCTTTCTCTTTTAATTTTTTAGTTAATTTATCTGCTTCCGCACATTCAAAAAAATTTTTTATAGTTGCTTCTTCCGATGGGATATTTTTGTTTTTCCAAAATTGTGCGTATATCAATCTCACCGCTGTGATAATGTGTACAGCTAAATACCATAAATCTTTTTTTATATTATCTGGTTTGGAGCCAAGCAAGCATGTCTCTGGTGCCCAATCCATCTTTTGGTTTACAATCTCATTAAGCCATTTTTTAATTCTTCCCCAAAACTTAACTGCTTCCGGGCATGTCCACCATTGATGATAGTAACTGCCTCTCTCCTGCCCACATTTCCAGCATTCCGCCGATTGTCCAGTGAACATTTAGCCAATCTATCGGGGGAGAGGTGCCACCTGTATATCATCTTATAAATATTCTCTTTATATATATAGAATCTTCTGCGCATGCCCCAAGATGGCTTGCTCCTCTGTTCTGGTCCTGTTAGACCTCTCAGCGGCTTTTGATACCATCGACCATGGTATCATGCTGCACCGGTTGGAAGAGTTGGGGATGGGGGGCACCGTGTTACAGTGGTTCTCCTCCTTTCTCTCCGACCGGTCGCAGTTCGTGTTGGCAGGGGGGCAGAGGTCGACCTCAAGGCCTCTTATATGTGGAGTGCCTCAGGGGTCGGTCCTCTCGCCCCTCCTGTTCAACATTTATGTGAAGCCGCTGGGCGGGATCATCCGTGGCTTTGGGGTGAGATACCATCAGTACGCTGATGACACTCAGCTGTACATCTCCACCCCAGGCCACCCCAATGATGCCCTTGAAGTGATGTCCCAGTGCCTGGAGGCTGTACGGATCTGGATGGGGAGGAACAGACTCAAGCTCAACCCTTCCAAGACTGAGTGGCTGTGGTTCCCGGCATCCCGATATAGTCAGTTGACCCCATCACTGACTATTGGGGGCGAGTCTTTGGCCCCCACAGAGAGGGCTCGCAATCTGGGCGTCCTCCTGGATACGCAGCTGTCTTTGGAGGAACATCTGACGGCTGTAACCAGGGGGACCTTTTATCAGGTTCGCCTGATCTGCCAGTTGCGGCCCTTTCTTGATCGGGATTCCCTGTGCACAGTCACTCATGCCTTCGTGACCTCTCGCATTGATTACTGTAACGCTCTCTACATGGGGCTCCCCTTGAAGAGCACCCGGAGGCTCCAACTGGTCCAGAACGCAGCAGCGCGGGTAGTGACGGGAGCAGCATGGCACTCCCATGTAACACCGCTCCTGCGCGAGCTGCACTGGCTCCCGGTGGTCTTCCGGGTGCGCTTCAAGGTGTTGGTTCTCACCTTTAAAGCGCTCCATGGCATAGGGCCTAGCTATCTTCGAGACCGCCTGCTGCCACCAACGACCTCCCATCGACCCGTGCGCTCCCACAGAGAGGTCCTCCTCGGGGTGCCATCAGCCAAACAATGCAGGCTGGTGACCCCCAGGGAGAGGGCCTTCTCTGTGGGGGCACCTACCCTCTGGAATCAGCTGCCCCCAGAGATAAGGAGAATCCATGACCTCAGTGCCTTCCGCCGTGCCCTTAAAACAGCGGTTCTCAACCTGGGGGTCGCGACCCCTTTGGGGGTCGAACGGCCATTTCACAGGGGTCGCCAAAGCCTTCCCCCCCACGCCTTCACTCACCCTCACTCTCTGCTCTGTTGGATCGCCGGCTGTTCGTTTACCCCGCCCACTCCCAATCTATTGCTGCCTCCGATGGCTAGAGGAAAAAAAACTGTTTAAATTCTTGCTGCGGGGCTTCAAAGGGCCGCCCTAGAGCCAGTGGTGCAGCCGAAACGTTTGTTAAATTGCTGGCTTGCCCCGTCCCTCCGCACCACTATTTATTGCCAATAAATAGTGGTGGGCGAGGGGCGGGGGAGCCAGCAATTAAACAAATGGTTCGGTGTTTTTTTGTAATTTTATTGGCCCATGGAGCTTCAGCATAGGCTAATTAGCCCTTGCTTAGATTGGCTCCCGACCCCCAGCTGATTTGCTCTCAGCTGTTTTGCTCAGGGCTCTGCTGCTTGCTTGGAAAGAGTGCAGATTTTTTTCCCCCTAGCTATACTGAAAAACGAAGGAGAAAGTTAAGCAGGCTGTTGGCTTTGCACGTTGGAAAATTAGGCAGGCAGATTTCTTTTTCCTCACCAAAAAAGGTAGGTGCAAACAATGGGAAATTTAGGGAAAAAGAGGAGATTTTAAAACACAAAAGAAAAAAAGCTCTATTTAACTAGGGAATTGTAATAATTGAGATACTATTAATTGTATATTGTGTTGAAAGCAGAAATGGTTAAGTTGTGGTTAGGAGGAATATATGGGGGAAATTATTTGGTTTATTATTATTGGTAAATATAATTAATTGATTTGTAAGAAATTGGATTGCATGGAAATAATTGGAATATTCATGTTCATATTGATTAATATAGAAAAAAGATAGTTATATAACTAATTGATTTATATTAAAATGTTGAATTTGTATTAAACAACTGTAATATTACATAATTAACCAATGTGAGGATGGATATAAAAATAGATGACAATGGGAAGGGGTATAATATAGAATAGAAGGGAAAAATTGAATTTGATTAAGATTAGAGATGAGGATGAAGGGTAATATTGGTTTTTTAAAAAAATAGATGAGGAATAAATTTGGCAAAAAGGAAATATAGAAATTGTAAATTTAATTGAAATGACTAAACACTGTTTAAATTTGTGAACCGGCCAAATACTCTGTTCAAAGAAAATACATTGTATGTTTGTATGTGTGTTTCTAATTATTGTTATTTATTCATATTTCTTCTCTTTTATTCTTTAAAGTTTAAACAATTCATTCTTTATCTTAATATCTTTATATTTGTTTGGGGTTGGCTTTCTTCCCTTTCATTTTTTTTATTGTACAGCAATCTTTCTCCTCAAACCTACCACTTCTCTCTTTTCTTTCCTTCTTACTTTCTCTTTTTCACCCTCTTCTTCTCCTCCCTACTTCCTCTTCCTTTCTCCTTCTCCTCCTCTCTTCCTCCCTCTCTTACCCTCACTCCTACTCTAATTTCCCTTCCCTTCCTTTATCCCTCTCTATTGCTGTATCCTTTTATGCATATGGACTACTCAGAGGGCTGAAAAAGTTATTTCTGACTGGTCCTCGCACTTTTGACCAGTCTTCGAACTTATGATTGTCCTCACATTTTACGTTTTTGCCCTATCTTGTCACCATGGTGAAGAGAAGCAGTTGTGAAATGAGTGACACATTGTTAAGAATGCTACAATGGGCATAAATGATGACCAGTCATAAGTGCGAAGACCGGTCAAAAGTGCGAGGACCTGTCAGAAATCACTTTTTTCAGCCCTCTGGGTAGTCCTTTTGTGCATATGGACTACTCAGAGGGCTGTAAAAGTTATTTTTGACTGGTCCTCGCACTTTTAACCAGTCCTCGAACTTACGACTGTCCTCACATTTTACGTTTTTGCCCTATCTTGTCACCATGGTGAAGAGAAGCAGTTGTGAAATGAGTGACATGGTTGTTAAGAATGCTGCACGGGAATAAATGTGAGGATGGTCATAAGTGTGAGGACCAGTCAAAAGTGCGAGGACCTGTCAGAAATGACTTTTTTCAGCCCTCTGAGTAGTCCCTATACACATAGCCATGGCCACCCGGTCACATGACCAACTAGCCACACCCACCCAGTCACATGACCTCCAAGCCACGCCCACAAAATAAGCCACGCCCACAGAACAGGTAGTAAAAAATTTAGAACCCACCCCTGGTTGGGTGTCACCACAACATGAGAAACTGTATTAAAGGGTCGCGGCATTAGGAAGGTTGAGAACAACTGCCTTAAAACCTTCTTTTTCCAACAAGCCGGGCTGGCCTAACTCTTTTTAAGTGTTTTTAATTGTTTTTGTTTATTGTTTTAATTAATGGGGCCAAATTTATATATATTTTTAACTGTATTTTAATATTTGTATTTGATGTTTTTTATTTGCCTGTTCACTGCCCTGAGTCCTCAGGGAGAAGGGCGGTATACAAGTTCAAAAATAAAATAAAATAAAATAAAATATGCCGTGGATACCACTGATTTCATATTCTCACCCCAAATCCTTTGCCATTTGTCTAAATGAATTGGGTAACCAAAATTTTTCGCCCAGGCGATCATTTTATCTTTGATTACTTCCTCTCCTATCTCTAATCTCATTAATAATTTGTAACTTTTTGCAATCATGCCTTTTTCTTGTCCCATCAAAATTTTGTCTAATTCTTGTAAGTACACATGTATGCCTTTCCCATCTCTATCTTTCTTAAATTTAGATTGAATCTGTAAGTAAGTCCACCAGTCCACTTGTATTCCTAAAGAATTCAATTCCTGTTTAGATTTTAAATTTCCCTGTGCATTCAATAACTCCTTATATATTAATTTCTTCGTCAGATTGTAGATTTTGGGATATGTCAGTGCTTCCACCAGTGATATCCAGCACGGTGTTTTAATATAGTATTTTTTGCTAATCTTTTCCCAGTTTCTAATTAGGATATTTCTTATATAATGTCTAGTAAACCATTTACTTTGTGGGTTACTGTCTCGCCAGAGGGCCGCGTGCCAACCCTGTTGTAGAAGACGATTGTTACCCAAGGTAATCCATTCTTTTACCCATACTAAGAAAGCTGCTGAATAATAATTCTCCCAACAGGCCCCCTCTTTCTTTTATCTCCTGCATCATCTTTCTTTTAATCCGAGGCTTTTTCCCCTGCCAAACAAATTTAGTTATTATCTGATTTAATTCCATAAAATTTTTTTTGGATAGGTTCACTGAAACTGTTTGAAATAAGAAATTAAATTTTGGTAGAATATAGGATTTAACTGTTGCTACTCGTCCCAGAAGTGAAAGTTGAATTTTACCCCATTTATCTAAATCTTTTCTTATTTGAATTAATAATTTATTATAGTTGCCTTGTGTACTCGAGCATCTGCCAGATAACCAAATTCCCAGGTATTTAACTTTGTTAACTACTTTCAATCCATTTTTATTCTATCACTATTGAACCCAGTGTGATCATCTTTATCTTTTTTTCCCAATTATTTCCTTTTCAATATTATCTCCTTGTTTGTCTTGCTTCTCATTCATCTTTTCTCTCTTTTTTTTGCAAGCTAACCAATTCTCTGCTTCTTTATTTCCCTTAAATGCCTCCCTTACTTTTTGAAACATCTCCCTTAGTGTCTCATATTCATCCTCCCAATTCTCCATATTTTCAATTTTAAAAGGCTAGGATTTTTAAGCTTATTCTTTTCATTTCCATATGTGGGGGTGGGATGCTTTTCAAGGAGCCACAAGGGGGGCTGAGAGCAGAGTCATTCTGACAGTGTCTTTTAAAATTGCTTGGAAGACCCATTTTTTCCCTAACAATAATGGTTTGCATACTTTGGAATAAAACGTATACCTGGAAAAAGTACTTGCAAAACTGGGACAGAAGGAAAAGAAAAGCTAGTAGTTTATTGTTATCAGTGACTCCCACTGATTTTAAACTCATTTTAAGACTGGGACTGGTGACTACTGAAATATTCAACATTGGTCTCAGAAATCTTTGATTTGAACTTTGATTTGAACTATGGCAAGAAAAATTGTAAAAGGAGGCAAAACTCACTTAACAATAATAATTTCTAGATATTTTAAGTGTAGAGAATTCAAGTGTTGAGAATGACCCATCATTTCATCTCTTTTTCCGCCCTAGGTACCACTATTTGATTTCTTTTCCTTTTATTCAAATAACAACAGAAAACCCAATACAGTTCAATATGAATTGGCTTTCCAGTCCTTCCTTGATGCACTTTTTCATATTGGTTATCTAGTTTAAATGCCAAAGGAAAATCAATGATGTATTTTTCAGACCTTTGGAGGATCACACTGTCAATTGTTCACAGTGCTGAAGCAAAACTAACAGGTGTGAATTAAGGTTTAGCTAAAAAATGGAGCTTTAATTCCAGAAGTCCATTCTTTAAACTTGGACATTCTTTAAACTTGGACTTCTGGAATTAAAAGGCTCTGGATTAAATGGTACTCCAGACAGAAGATGGAGAAGAGTATCTTGCTTTTAGACATGATAATAGCTGTCTAGAAAGGTGAGTTATGAGCTATTTTGACAACATCAGAAATTTAATTTATTACCTGTTAAAAATGCAATGACAAGGAGTACAAGGAGCAAATAAAAGACCTTCATGTTGGGGTTGGTTCTGGACCAAATCTTACTTGTGGGGCAGAAACCAGCTCTCAGCCCTCCTTGTGACTTCTTGAAAAGAATCCCCCCCCCACACGCTCCACCGCCTGAGGAGGCAGGGGAGGGCTGCAGGTTGATCCCAAGAGGGTCTGGGAATGGGTGTGAATTCATCCCACAGCCCTCTCCATCCCCTCCTCTGTGAAATTGCTTTCTCCCACTCACTGGTGGTCAGCAAATTCAAAAGGAACCCCCAGCTGAGAATCAATGCTCTAGATTGGTTTATTCAGGGGATTTCTCTAGCGTTAACTAATAGCGTTAGCTATTTTTGTTACAGGGATAAATTTGTATTGGAGCAGCCGGCAGACCTCCCAAAGGCTCTGCGCACCCTGTTTTTGCAAAAAATGGGCTGGTTTTTCACAAAAATGGGACATGCGGGGCAAGGCTTCAGGAGGCCAAAATGGCTGTATTCTGTGTATTTTACTGTTACTGTCTTCCTTAGTGGGTCATGCAAACCGCTATTCCGAACAATGCTATTTATAGGGGTGGGGGTAGTGGTGGGTTGCCCCGGTTCTGCCCACCGACCCCGACATCACCAAAACGCTTCTGTGCATGTGCAGAAGAGTGTGTGCATGCGTGAGCGAAGTGAGCATTCGCGGCCCCACTGCAAACCGGTAGTAAAGGTAAGTAGAACCCACCCCTGGGTGGGGGGCACTGAGGATGAGTTTGTAGTACCAAGGGGGCGGTGGACTGAAAAAGTTTGGGAACCTCTGACCTAAAGTGATAAGTGTAAAGGCTTGAATTTTAAGTCCAGCTGAGAAATTGACTCTTCAATTTGACCAGAAAGAATTCGCTTGATTGTTTTTGTCATCAAATATGTCATAGTATTAGATGGGAAGGAGGAAAGAAAAAATTGGAACATGTTTGTTTGATAATGGCTGTCTGGCTGGCCATCAGCAGCAGAAATTGCTGGGTATTTATTGCTGCAGAAATTGTGCAATTCTGCAAAAATCATTTTAGGAGTGTTCTCTGCATTTTTATCATAATAAATGATAGAAATGCCACATGCAGAGAACCAGCCTTTTTCTCCCTGGGTATCCTCGAGATTTTCCACCCCAGAATTTCCCATGCAACATCTCTTCGGGATAAGAGCACTCAGGCTATAGTTAGAGATTGTGGGTCCTCATGGAAGAAGAAAACAAGAGGAAAGAGAAATAGTTTATCTTTTCCTAACAATTCATTGCACCAAGCATGTCTGCTCAGGTTGTGACTGAGGCACGCAAGTGGAAGAAACCAGATGAATAGGAAATATATTGGGGGAGTTTGGGGCAGTGACAAAAACAGTGTTAAATTTCAGACGCAAAGGCTACTCTGCTTTGCATGTGATCTTGATGGAGAAGAGCTGTAGGAATATTGAGTTGAGAAAAGGGATTGCGTTTTTGAGTACAGGATCTCCAGGTTCATTCGCAACTCCTGTTGTGATCTCCTTCGCTTGGAGGTTCCTCCTTGTTAGTCTTTGATGGCTGGGAGGTGTGAGCAGAACCAAGGGATTGATACTTTAGTGGTTCCCCCCTTGATAGGGAAATGTGAGGAAAAAACACAACACATGGGAGACCTTTCCTGTTCTTTCACTTCTCTCCCAGGACTCCTTAATTTGTTCAAAAAATTCCTTTAGTTAATGGGGAACATTATTTGTAGCAGTGAAAGTGATATGTTAGCTATGCAGATGGATTATCCTGATTTTGCTGGGATTGGAAGACACCAAAGAATTCCAAGATCATTCATTTCACCCACAAGATTCAAAAAGACAGGTTACAATGTTTTTTAGTATGTCACATTGCATCTGATCCCTTTGAAGTATACTCGGTGATCAGGAGCAAATCAGGACTGCATGTGGAGAAACCAAGATGTAACTCAATGGTCTGTCTGGATAATCACTGGGGACTTTCCATGACTGAGAATAGGGTAAATCACTATAAAATGCTCCATAGATGGAACCTAGCGCCAGCTGGATTAGCGAAAATATTCCCTAGCGCTTCAGCAACTTGCTGGAAATGTGGAAAGGAGGTCGGCACCTTCTATTATATGTGGTGGTCCTGCCCAGAGACAAAAAAGTTTTGGTCTAGAATTCAAAATTGATTACGAGAAATAGTCGAAGAAGAATTAGACTTATCCCCTGAAATTTTTCTATTGGGAATGATCAGAGATGGACTCACCAAAGATAAAATCCATCTCGTAATTCATATTACAACAGCGGCCAGATTAGTTTTCGCGAAGTATTGGAAAGATAAAGTAATCCCTCCAGAGGAAATACTAATAAACAAAATCTTAGAATGTGCAGAAATGTCAAAATTAACGAGCGATTCTTTTTTTTTTAATTGAAAAAGTTTTTCAAATACAGATTTTTCCCCCTTCCCCCCCTCCCTAACCCCCCTCCCCCTCCCCTCCCCCCATGGCTTCTCCAAGATAAAATCCAAATTGATATAACATTATATAATACTTTACCACCCTTTTACACCACCCCCTATGTGCTAACCATTTCTTTCTAACATTATTATTATATCCCCCCTATACTATACATTTCAAAGCAACATTCAGCTATAAAACTATATAATAAATCCTAATTTAGCATTTATTCAACTCATAATCTACCTATTTCCTCCATCCCCACACATATATCTCTTAATTCAAATCTTTTAAGTATATTAATATCTGAACATAACATCCCTTTTCCTAAACTAAACAATCAGTAACCTAACCTATCTCCACCCACTTTCCTACAGGTCTACCATACATAATATTTTTAATATCTTTGTTCTTCTGCCTGCACCAATAAAAGATATTTCCATATATAAATAAAATCCTCAAATGACTTTAAATTTGTAATCCATATAGTATCTTCTATAATGTCTTTCAACTAGATTATTAATTCCATCGCCCTTGTTAGGGTAACATCGAGTTCTGCTTCCAACAGTATTCAGTATCTTCAATTACCATCTGCCCCCATCAATAATAAATGTTTCTGTATATAAAAAACCACCCGAGTGACTTTATATTTATATTCCATGTAGTATCTTCTGTAGTGTCTTTTGTCTAGATTATTAATTCCAACCACCACGTTGGGGTAACAACCAGATCTTCTGCATGCCCCAATTCCATAGTTCTCTTGCCTTATAACTCAACATATACGTAATCAATTTTTCAAAGAGTCCAAAATAGAAAGTTCCAATCCGCTCAATCAAAGGCCATCTTCCACATCCCAGAAACATCAGCACTGCAGAGATCTGTTATTCTTCTCAAAATAATGTAAGTCTGTAATTTGCCTCAGTTATATTTTCATGTATCAGCCTTCTATAAATCCCGCTTATTATATTTAATCGTCTCTTAAGTAACTGGCATTAATCTGTTGGCTAAAAAAGAAAAAAAATTTGTTTAGTTTAAAATTTTTTAGTTTTGTAGGACCTGCTTCTTCTTTTCTTAACTTGTTGTGGTTTAGATATCCATCCTGGTTGCCTTCCTAGGACTTGTATATCAGCTGATTGAGTTACATGCTGGTCTGTAACTTGATAAAACATCAAATCGAGGTCCAAAGCCACCTCTCTTATATTTATAGGTAATCCAGCTATAGCCTCTGAAGGAGAATCCAAAAGCGGCTCATCCAAAAAGCCCTCTGTAACTTGTTGTTTTTCCATTACCTCCATCTCCATCTGCTTATCCTGAGTTTCAATTTCTTGCTCATTTTGCTTTTCTTTATCCCCCTCCTGTGTTCCTGACACTGGTGACATACGTGGAGATGTTGGGCCCATTTTAAAAACCTCGTAGTAAAATTCTTCCACTTTTTCAACAGTATTTAATTGATATCTTTCTCCTTGATATCTCAATATTATACCAACTGGAGCATCCCACCTAAATGGGATGTTTTGTTTCTTTAGCTCAGTCACCAAAAATCCAAAGTCCTTTCTATCTTTTAACATCTTGGACGGCAGCTCTTTATATATCCAAATCTTCCTTCCATTCATTTCTGGAGTTGAGTTAAAAGACTTTTGCACAATATCATTTCTTATTCCTTTATCAGTAAAGTAAATCACCACATCTCTGGGCAACTGCCTTTGCTTTGCCACCCAAGAATTTACTCTGTAGGCCTTATCAATCTTACAGAATACCTCTTCAGGACTAACCTTTAAAATCACAGCCAGAACTTCAGCAGACATCTTTCTCAAGTCCTCTCTGTTATTTTCCTGTATTCCCCTCATTCTGATCGCAAATTCCATAGTTCTGAATTGCATCATTGTAACTTCATTTTCAATCCTTTGTTTTATATTATCTGCATTGTAAGTCTTGTGATCAGCTTCCTTTATTTTAGACTCTACTTCTGAGCTATTTTCTTGAATATTTATCAAATCATTTTCAATTCTTTGTACTTTATTATCCAGATTATGAATCTTATAGTCAGCTTCCTTCATTTTAGACTCTATTTCTAAGTTGATATCTTTATCCATCTTTATAATTATTTCTGAAAAGCTTTTCAAAGCTGTTACAATATATCGTTTCAGGTTATCATACTTTTGTTGTACCAACTCTTTAATTTCCTGTCTAAATTTTTCAAGATTCTGGTTCACAATCTCATCATGTCTTGCCATCTCCTCCAAAACAAATTCCTTTAGGTCTTTAAAGCCATTCTTCTGCATCTGCAAGCTCAAAACTTGTTCATGTGATTTATAAATGGGGGAACCCCCCCCCCCCACAGCTTGGTTGTCTGGCTTTGTCAGTTTTAACGCCATCCTGCCACACAAACATACTCTTTTTAAAGAAAAAGACTTCTCTCCAGACAATATCAATATCAAGTCTCTAAGAAGGAAGAGGCATGAAATAGAAATTTTTCTCTTCACTTCTAGCCAGCGCTATTGTTTCAGATACTTTGTAACGTATTAAACTGTTCAAACGGAAGGACTTTCGCTTTCAGCTTTCTTCTCAAGCCTCAGCCAGTCGCCATTTTAAAATTTCTTTTTTTCCCCTTTCACTCTTTCTTCACTTTTAAAATCAATCATAGGGTTGTTAGAAATACTTGCAGTTTAGAGTCCCAAATCCGGATTTCATCCTGCTTGTTCAGACAGTCTGTTAGTTTTCGCTGATTGGATTGGTCCCATTGTCTGGCTCTGCAAAGTGCAGAGTTCCCCCGAAGCCCGGAGCAGCGGTGAGCTGGATAGGGAGCCACATTCTGCTTCCTCCCCAAGAGTAGAAAAAAACTCTGGGGAGTTCGCAGAGGGCTCTACCTGCTCTCGCCGGCTCTCTCTCACGTCTCCTCAATGAGACGGAGTTTTTCGAGCTGTCTCTCAGCTGTAGAGGCGGCTCTCACGGGCGACGAGGCTGGCGGTCCCGAAAGACCGTCTGGCGATGACAGAAGCCAAACCGGAAGCCAAAATTAATGAGCGATCTTAATAATGATGTGAACTCAAAATATTATGTAGTATGGGAAAGGTGGTACAAATGGTTGAATAATAGGATAAGATCTTGATGTCAGGATATGCTTATCTTTAGTAATTGAAGTTTTGAATTTACCTGATATATATTTAGCAAATATGTATATACACGACACCTCGGACGTTAATGGAGATTTGATGTTTTTTTTATAATTTTAAAACTAATAAAATATATATTAAAAAAAAAGGATAGGATTGAATGGAAATGAATTCTTTATTGGCCAAGTGTGATTGGTAAGGATACAAGCAACAAAGTAACAGTCATGCAGTCATAAGTGGGAGGAAATGGGTGATAGGAACAATGGGAAGATTAATAGTAATAGTAATTCAGACTTAGTAAATAGTTTGACAGTGTTGAGGGAATTATTTGTTTAGCAGAGTGATGACATTCAGTAAAAAACTGTTTTTGTGCCTAGTTGTTCTGGTGTGCAGTGCTCAATAGTGTCATTTTGAGGGTAGGAGTTGAAACAGTTTAGGGGTCTGTGAATATTTTCACAGCCCTCTTTTTGACTCATGCAGTATGCAGGTCCTCAATGGAAGGCAGGTTGGTAGTAATTGTTTTTTCTGCAGTTCTAATTATCCTCTGAAATCTCTGTCTGTCTTGTTGGGTTGCAGAACCAAACCAGACAGTTATAGAGGTGCAGATGACACACTCAATAATTCCTTTTTAGAACTGTATCAGCAGTTCCTTGGGCTGTTTGAGCTTCCTGGGTTGGCGCAGAAAGAACATTCTTTGTTGTGCTTTTTTGATGATGTTTTTGATGTTAGGTGTCCATTTTAGGTCTTGAGATATGATAGAACATAGAAATTTGAAAATCTCTACTGTTGATACTGTGTTGTCTAGTATTGTGAGGGGTGGAAGTATGGAAGGGTTTCTCCTAAAGTCTACCACCATTTCTACTGTTTTGAGTGTGTTCAGTTCCAGGTTGTTCCGGTCACACCACGAGGCTAGTTGTTCAACATCCTGTCTTTATGCAGATTCATCATTGTCTCGAATGAGACCAATCACTGTTGTATCATCTGCAAACTTCAGTAGTTTAAGAGATGGATCATTTGAGATGCAGTCATTGGTATATAGAGAGAAGAGAAATGGAGAGATCACAAATCCTTGGGGGGGCCCTGTGCTAATTGTACAGGTATCTGATGTGATTCTGCTTAGCTTCACCTGCTGCTTCCTGTCTGTTAGTCCACTTACAAGGGTGTTCAGGTACCGCTAGCTGGTTTAGTTTAGTTAGAAGTATGTCTGGAATGATGGTATTGATTGCTGAACTAAAAGCCTATAAAGGGGACCCTTGCGTAGGCCTTTGGAGATTTAAGACGTTGTAGGATGTAGTGCAGAGCCATATTAACAGCATCATCTGTCAGTCTATATGAGTAGAGAACACAAACTAACTCCCTGCTCCTAGCCCAGCACTGTCACCCACCCTATCAAATTCAAACAGGCGCCAAATTTCTAAAATTTAAAATAGTAAAATGCTCAATATACTTAATATTAACTGATTGTTTTCCTTTTTCCCTGGTGTCACATGTTGGTGCACATCTTTATCATGTCTTGTTTTATTATGGTTAGACATTGGAAACCCTTTCAATGATCCCAAAGCCTCTGAATCTCTCTCAGGGCTATATAAAAATATGTGTCTTCTGCTAAATGCTTTATTATGTCCTAAAGCCATGATGGTGAACCTATGGCACACGTGCCACAGGTGGTGTCAGGCTTCGATGTCATCTCAAATAAATTGCACTCCCAAACAATTAATCTTTGCTGAAGTATTCCATTTATTGAGTACGACAGATCTGGCCCTGACTTAGTCGGAGCCGATACTAACCTTCTGACCCCCAAACTCTTCCCTTTTTGTTCCCCAATTCTCATCTTCTCATTGGCCATCTTCCAAGTCAGTCTCCTCAGCTTCTGACTTCATCCCATAGGAATGTTCCCCCCACCATCCCATCTCCTAGGGGATATTATCTACAAAGAAATAAGTAGGTGAAAAGTCAAGCCTCGTCTTTTTATGGCAGCATCAGAATGCTGACAGGTGGCACACGGAGCCATATCTGTGGGCACGCGAGAGTTGCCCTAGCTCAGTGCCAACTGATTTTCAGTCCTTCTGGGCCCATTGGAAGTCGGGAAATGAGTCATTTCCAGCCTCCAGAGAGCCTCTGGAGGGATGGGGAAAGCCATTTTCGCCCTGTCCAGAGTCCAAGAAAGCCTCTGAAGCCTGGGGAGGGAGGAAAAACAGGCCTCATGGACCCACCCGTAACTTTTTTGCGTCACATGCCATAAGCGGGGGGGAGAGCGCAGGGGGATTGTGCGCGCATGCGCGGGGCCCGGGGGGACATTGAATTATGGGTGTGGGCGCACGTGAACGCGACCTCCCTGCGCTCCCCCCACTTTTGGCACGCAACAGTAAAAAGGTTAGCCATCACTGTCCTAAAGGGTCTTAATCCCATCATCCTGGAGCTGAAGGTCTTTTGTTTTAGCAATAGCAATAGTACTTAAGACTTATATACCGGTTTTACAGAGTCAGCATATTGTCCCCAACAATCTGGCTCATTTTACCCACCTCGGAAGGATGAGTCTGGTGAGATTCGATCTGCCAAATTGCAGGCAGCTGGCAGTCAGCAGAAGAAGCCTGCAGTACTGCACTCTAACCACTGCGCCACCACTGCTCTTATAGATAGGCTGGCCCAATCTTTCTTAATGGGCACAAAATGCCTGCTGGGGGCTATTAAGAAAGACTGAGTCTGCCTTCCTCCCTCTAAAAAAAAGCCATGTTTCTCCATTTCTCATTTAGGGAAATATAATATTCTGCATTTTTAATATTTCCCCAGATATTTCATTCTTCTGGGGAGTGGTGCTGACTTTCTACAAATCATAAAAAGCTCTTTACATTTCCAACATTCAATTGAGGTTCCTTTAAACATTCTGGACAATTTGTCCAGTGATAGATACACACAGTACATCATCTTATCAAACTTTTCTTTTATAGTTTAATGTAAATTTTAGATCTTTCATCTGTCAAACAAAAAAATAATCTGTCAATGAGTACTTCAGCTTCAACCACAACAATATCTGAGCAAATAAGAGATACAAACTCAAGGTAAACCGCTCCAAATTCAATTGCAGAAAATACGACTTCAGCAACAGAGTGGTCAATGCCTGGAATGCACTACCTGACTCTGGTTTTGCTGCAAGAAATATCCTTCTGGGTTCTGCTCCAAGTGGGGAAAAAGACACTGGAAACATGGAGACTGCTTGGAAAGATGGTTTAATGGTGGACAGGATCACATGGCTTGAGTTCCTGAACAGAAAAGGGCAGATACAGCGAATCCTCGGGTTTTTATGCTCTCTCTGGCTTTGAATTTCCTGGGCCCCCGAAAGAGAATCCTGATTGGTTGTCAGACTCCCAGCGGGTGGGGGTCTTAGCTAGCCTTGCTGGCTGATGTAATCTTCCCAGGTGCCATGTGGAGAGCTTCTGTTGCTAGATGGGTAGAGGGCTAATCCTATCTTTGTTGGATCTTTGGCAATTCCTACTATGGCTCTGCCTGAAGGAGGTAGATCTTTGCTATGTAGAATAGACTGGCCCAGGCCTTAATGGCCCATTGAGAAAGGGTGGGGGCAGGAAGATGGGAGCTGCTTCATCTTTAAAACAGGCTTCTCCATTTCTTATCCAGGGAAATATAATATTCTGCCTTTTTAATATTTCCTAAAATATTTCATTCTTCCAGGAAAGGGGTGGGTGCTAACTTCCTACAGTTTCTTCCCCAAATCCCCAAAACTTTAACCTTAAACTGTCTACTGTTGACCTCACCCCATTCCTAAGAGGTCTGTAAGGCATAAGCACACCATCTTCCCTCTCCTAATGTCCCTTTTTACTCTTATTCTTTTCATGTATTCCAATTATGTTTATGCTTTTATGTTTTCTTATATATGCTTGACAAATAAAATAAATTAAAAAAATGTCATGAACTTTCAGGGCTCAGTACTTAGCTACTAATCTTCATAAGTTTAGTGGTATCACATTTCACTATTTTGTTTGGGTCAGTTGCCAGAAGTCAAAAATGACGGTAGCATTTAATCAGTGAAAACCTCTTGCAACCGCCTTAGATAAGAGAGGGGACAAGCGCGTTTTTCTGCCTGTCTGGAGATGGCGCTCAAACAGGCAACACCTGTGGCTAGAAAGCGGAAGGTACAGCAGGCGGCGTCTGTGGTTGTGTTTAAGGAGTTAAAATCATCAAGTACTGCATTGCTAGAAAGGCTGGGAGGAGAGGAGACGCGCAGAGGAACTTCCTCTTCCGGATGACTGATGGGAGGAAGTTGGTGTGCAGAGCGGCTTTCCTGCTGTTTCCATGGTGGAAGCAGCAGCTGGCAGGTGAGTTGAGGGCAGCAGGTGGGAGGAGAGTCCGGGAGCAACTTGGGCTGGAAGCGGAGAAGCAACTGGGCTGAAGCCTCTCAGCTGCTGCTGCTGCAGGTTCCTTCCCTCCCCAAATGGAAGCCCACTGGTGCTGCAGGCTGGGAAACTGGGGGCTGCAATTTCTGCTGGTGGGAAGCTTGAAAAAGCCTCCTTCAAATGCAGGTTGAGTCTTTGGGGCTGGTTTCCCTCCAGAGGGAGCTCCATCACTGGAGGTTTGGAAGAGAGCTGGAAAAAACCTTGGAGGTCTTAATGACATCTCAGACAAATGGCTGTCCCGTCGGTTTAAAAGCCACCAGCAATGGAGCCCCACAACCTCTGGAGGGAAGCCATTCCCGAAGAATCAACCTTCACTCAAAAGAGACTTTTTCAGTCTTCCAGGCAGCAGAAAATTGCAGCCATTCCCTTCCACTGGCTAATTGTTCTCACTGATGGGATTTTTCCTTTTTTCCAGCTTTTTCTCTCTCCTTGATTAGTTTCCATGCATTGCTTCTTGTCTTATCCTTCTGGTGCTTTGGAAAAGAAGTTGACCCTCCAAGTATTGGAACACTGCTATCATGTCACCCCTAGTCCTTCCTTTCACTAGACGATTCATTCCCAATTACTGCAACCCACTTAATATCCCTACTGCTCTTCTCTGTGCTCTTTATAGAGTCTGGACGCCTTTTTTATATTGTGGTGATGAAAACTGGTTGCAGTAATCCAAGTGTGATCTTAATCACAGCATTATAAATTTGTACTAATACTTCATGTACCGGCCTAGCCTAAATGGTTTTTAACTGGGATTTTAAATTTTATGGATTTGGGGTTTTAAATTGGGTAGCCAATTATTTAATTTTTTTTAATTATCTTAACTTTTGTATTTGTATGTTTTTTAATTTTGGCTGTTCACCGCCCTGAGTCCCTTCTGGGAGAAGGGCGGTATACAAATTAAATTAATAAAATAAATAAAATAAATGTGATCTCGATTCTATCCCTCTGTTTAGGCAGCCAGAGTTTCTCAGGCTTCTTGAGTTGTTTTCCCATTGATTGATTGATTGGTTCGATTTATATGCCGCCCTTCTCCGGAGACTCAGGGCGGCTTACAATGCGTTAAGCAAGAGCCTTCATGCTTTTGTATAGACCTGCTTAGTAGGGCTTTCGCCTCCCCCCCAAGCGGTGTTCTTTTTTATACAAAGTTAGCTTATTGCCCCCACAATCCAGGTCCTCATTTTATCTACCTTGAAAGGATGGAAGGCTGAGTCAACCTAATTGCAGGCAGCTGGTGCTAGTTAACAGCACTTTAGTCTGCTGTGCCACCAAGGCTCTTGTATAAGATTTTCATCCATGGAATCCTTCCCAAGCTGTCTCTTGGTTTGTTGAAATCAGCTGCTTTAAAGTCTAAGACATTAGTTTGATTTTGCTCTATTGCTTGTGTCTGCATTATATTGAATTCCAGTATGACATGGTCACTCTTCCCCCAATTTACCTCCAACTTCAACCCCCCTATAATTTCCTCGCTGCTAGTAAAAATTTAGATCACTATAGGAGATCCTTAGTTCCCTTTTCTACCTTTTGGATGACAAGTTTTCATTTAGATTCATTAGGAACCTTTTAAGACAGGGGTGACAAACTAGTGGCCCATGGGCTGGATGCGTGACATGCAGGCCACACCCACCCCAGCTCCATAAATGGGTAGAATGTCACGAAATGTCACGTGACGGCAACATGACATGGCAAGTTTGACATCCGTGCTTTAAGACAAGATTGGCCAGCCATTTGTCTGGAATGTTATAGGGTATCGTGCTGAGAAGGAGATTGGACTAGAAGACCTCCAAGGTCCCTTCTGACTCATAACCTATTCTGTTACGGGCTTGCTATTCTCTTGGCAACCAAATTGCACTGATTCTGCCACTAGTTTTTTTCTAGGGTTTATGTTTTTTAACTTCCACGATATTTCCTATTGGTGCCACATCCAGGTATTAACCAGGTTCAATTTAGAAGAGGAAAACAACAACAAAAAAGGTTTTTGCCTACCTTGTTCGGGCCTTTTCCAGTCTTTTTTCGACCTGTTTCTGGAGCTATTTTTGGCCCATTTTTGGGTGCTTTTTTCAGCTTCTTTTTGGGGCTTTCCCCCCATTTTTGAGGCTTTTTCTCCCCATTTATGATGCTTTTGGGGGGCTGTTTTTGAGGCTTTTGGGGCCATTTTTGAGGTTTTTTGGGGCCATTTTTGAGGCTCCTTTGTCTCGTTTTTGAGGCTTTTTTTGGCCCGTTTTTCTGAAAAAACTTTCCTGTGGTTATGAAGGTGCAGGAAAAGGAGAGACACCAACTTGGCTTCTGCCAACCGTTGTACATTTATGATGGCTGCAGCATCCCAAACTCAGGATCCCCGTTTGTGACCTTCTCAGCTAGATTCTGAAGCAAAATTAGTAGGAATGCCAGCAGGAAATTGCAAGTCGCAGTTTGTGGAACAGATGCAAGTTGGCACTGTCATGTGACATCATGCTTCATGACCGGCTGCTTAGTGACACAGAAGCCAGTCCCCATTGCACTCAGTAAGTCAGGATTGCTTGAATTGGGATGTCACCAGAAGGGGTTGTAGACAGCATTTTCTTCTCTTATTTGCAGCTGAGGACTTTCATGAGCAAAACTGGTGCTTCAAATCTTGCAGAGGCTTTTGGCATCATTTCCTCAGTTAAAGCCCCACATCTCTAAATTTAGCTCAGAAGGTTTGACATTAACTATTTTGCGACATTTTGTCAGGCTGAAAACTCATGGAGCTTCCACATATATTCATTTGTAGGTGTTTGTATCTGTATTTCTTTCTATATGCATATATCTGCAATTATATAATCTATCCTCAGTACATCCAGATATATTTGAGGATAACCCTTTGCAATGCCAAGAATTTATGATTGACCCAAGTCAACAACATAATTTCATGGTTGAGTATATATCTTGGTACTCTTCCATGTGTCAAATGAATCATAATTAATGTAAGAGATTATTCTAGCATTGTGGCATATTTGCTTTTTTGTTGTAATGTACCGTATTTTCCGGCGTATAAGACGACTTTTCAACACATGAAAATCATCTCAAAAGTCAGGGGTCGTCTTATACGCCGGGTGTCGTTCTCCTGTAACCAGGCAGACCAGCCCAAAAGACTCTAACGAGCCTTAAATGGCTCTGGCGATCGAAGCTCTGACGATCCCAGCTTTGCCTGCTAATCAGGCAACGCAGCTGGGATGCCAGACCCATGTTAAAGGAAAAAACTTTTTTCCTTTTACGTGACTCTGCAAGCTCTGACGATCCCAGCTGAGTTGCCTGCCAATCAGGCATCGCAGCTGGGATCGCCAGAGCCATCGATCCAAGCTCTGACGATCCCAGCTGCGTTGCCTGCTAATCAGGCAACTCAGCTGGGATCGCCAGAGCCCAGAGTCCTGTAAAAAGAAAAAAGTTTTTCCCCTCCAGCTTGCTTACCTTAGCTGGTAATCGCAACGCTTGTCTTGCTTCGCTTGCCTGAATCCATTCCATCAGCAAGCCACTCTCTGCCTGCAATCATGCAGGCAGGAGTTGTGGACTTCAACTCCCAGAATTCCTCAGCCAGTAAAAACAAAGCTGGCTGAGGAATTCTGGGAGTTGAAGTCTACAAGTCTTAAAGTTGCCAAGGTTGGAGACCCCTGTTCTATTGGGTAAGTTTTTTTCCCCTTTGGGAGCTTTAAAAAAATAGTTAATTGGGGGTTTTTTAGTTGTTCTTTTTTAGACCTAGCCATTTAAAGTTTAGGAAGTTTTAAATTTAGTTTTCATATAAAAATAAAATAATATTTGTGCAGCTTTCTGAGATGTGGTGTGTTTCTGTAGTGTTTCACTCTAACTACACAAACACACAAAATCTCACAAAGCTGTATGTGGAATTTTGTGTGTGTAAAGTGTGAAGATTGATTTTTTGGGGCTTTTTGTGGCTGTGTGAGGTTCCTGCTTGTTGTAGGGGCCGTTTTGGGTCTAGCACAGCTGCTTTTACATTGTGTTGAGGCAGTTGATGTTTTTTAATTTTTATTTGGTGTGTGTTGGAAGAGGGGTAGTCTTATATGGCGAGTATAGCCCAAACCCTATATTTTAACAGGCAAAGTTGGGGGTCGTCTTATACGCCCAGTCGTCTTATACGCCGGAAAATACGGTATACTTTTTTTCACATCATCTGCAACCATTTTATACACAATTAAAGTTACACTTTTCTTTGAAACTTACAGACAAAGAGGATGGCAATAAGAGCACTCTGGACAACTGAGAATAACAAGCAACATTGAAAAGGAAATAAAATTGAGCCAGAAATCAAAATATTTTCTAGTTCCTTTAGAAAACCACACAATTCTCCTTCTCCAGCAGCTAATAGACAAAAGAGAGAAAATTAACATGAGATTTTGAGCTCGAAAAAGTAGCGGATACGAAACTCAAGGATACATTGTATGAAAGATCAAAGAACATTATTTTTCATTCAGAAAAAGATGGAAATAGCTGGAAGTTAGGGGGAAGGAAAAGGTCTTATTGGGCAGGGCACATACAGCCATTGCTCTGGGAAGAAGCAAACGGCTTTAATCAAAACACCACTAAACAAGAGATCACACATATTTTTGACCTCAAGAATATCAGTTGTGGAAAAGCTCCATAGATCTGCCTATTGTAGAAAAAGCACAGATTGCAAATCATAGCTGATTAAACAAGAAGATCCCAACTGGAGAAAAGCCATACGAATTATCTGAATATGCCAAAAAGCTTCGTCAGAACAGCTTCCTTGTGTTTCATGGAACGACCCACACAGGAGAGAAGCCATACGAGTGCTCCCGACGTGAATACATTAGTGAGCATGGCAATATGGTAATACATCACAGGACACCCATCACATAAGAGTGTCCAAATTGTGTGAAAGTTTCATTGGAAATTACCACCTCATGAGACAACAAAGTACTCACACAGGAGAGAAACCCTTTGAATGCCCTATCTGTGGGAAAGGTTTCAGTCGCAATTCCAGCCTGGTGATACACCAGAGGACTCACACAGGAGAGAAACCCTTTGAATGTCCTGATTGTGGGAAAAGGTTCAGTAACAATTCCAATCTGGTGACACACCAGAAGACTCACACAGGAGAGAAACCGTTTGAATGTCCTGATTGTGGGAAAAGGTTCAGTTACAATTCCAGCCTGGTGATACACCAGAGGACTCACACAGGAGATAAACCATTTGAATGTCCTGATTGTGAGAAAAGTTTCAATCACAATTCCAGTCTGGTGATACACCAGAGGACTCACACAGGGGAGAAACCATTTGAATGTCCTGATTGTGGGAAAAGTTTCAGTCACAATTCCAGCCTCGTGATACACCAGAAGACTCACACAGGAGAGAAACCATTTGAATGTCCAGATTGTGGGAAAAGTTTCAGTCAAAATTCCAGCCTGTTGATACACCAGAGGACTCACACAGGAGAGAAACCATTTGAATGTCCTGATTGTGAGAAAAGTTTCAATCACAATTCCAGTCTGGTGATACACCAGAGGACTCACACAGGAGAGAAACCATTTGAATGTCCTGATTGTGGGAAAAGTTTCAGTCACAATTCCAGTCTGGTGAAACACCAGAGGACTCACACAGGAGAGAAACCATTTGAATGTCCTGATTGTGGGAAAAGTTTCAGTCAAAATTCCAGCCTGGTGACACACCAGAGGACTCACACAGGAGAGAAACCGTTTAAATGTCCTGATTGTGGGAAAAGTTTCAGTCGCAGTTCCAGCCTGATGACACACCAGAGGACTCACACAGGAGAGAAACCGTTTGAATGTCCTGATTGTGGGAAAACTTTCAGTCGCAATTCCAGCCTGGTGACACACCAGAGGACTCACACAGGAGAGAAACCATTTGAATGTCCTGATTGTGGGAAAGCTTTCAGTCACAATTCCAGCCTGGTGAAACATCGGAACACTCACACAGGAGTGAAACCATATGAGTGCCCAGACTGTGGGAAAGATTTCAGTACTAAGACTAGCCTTTTGAATCATGTGCTTATACACACAGGAGAAACCATTTAAGTGCCCCAAGAGTGGACGGTGCTTCAGGAAACATTCCACCCTTATTGCACACAAGAAAATGTGCATGGATTTTCCAAAGTGATGAGTGATGATCTAAAGCAGTGGTTCCCAAAGTGGGCGGTACCAAAGTGGGGGGCGGTGGGATGACTTAGGGGGGCAGTAAGAGGCATGGGGGGCGGCTGGTAGTGCTAGAGGCAAAATCGGGTGGCAGGAGGGTGCTAAGTGGCAAGGAGGATGGCTGAGGGTGGCCCCCACCCTTTGGCCTGTGCCTCACAGCAGTTACCTCCTTGCAAGCAAACAGCAAGAAAAAACAGCTCCTTTCAGCTTCAGCATAGGCTAATAACAGACGTTGATTAGATTGGCCTCCCGACTCTCTCAGCTGTTTTGCGCAGGGCTCTGCTCCTTGCTGCAAAGAATGTTGGAGCAGATTTTTTTTTCTCTTGCACTAATCAAGCTATGCTGAAAACGAAACTGAAAGTAAAGCAGGCTGTTTGCTGTTTGCTGCAAGAAAAAATGAGGCAGAGGCAGTGTCGCGATCCACTTACACGGAACCGCAACGCATCGTTGATAGGCAGAGGTAGATTTCTTTTTCTTCTTTTTCCTCAATAAAAAAGGTAGGTGCAAACAATGGGAAATTTAGGGCAAAAGAGGAGAATTCAAGATTTTAAAACACAAAAGAAAAGGGGAAAGAAAAAGGCAAAAATAAAAATGGGAAGGGAGAAAAAGAAATGAAAGAGAAAGATGTTATATATATTTAGAATTGAAATATGAATAGTAGTAAGAAATAAATGGGAAATCATGATTGTAAAAATGAAATGAATAATAATTGGAATATTTGTCTTTGTATTTTTGAAATCTAGACAATGATAAATTTTTCTTTTTTTTTTCTTGTTTTTAGAAATACGAATAAGTATAAACTGTAACAATTGAAATACCTTTAATGGTATATGGTGGTGAAAGTAAAAAGGATTAAGTTGTAGCTTGGATAACATTGTTCTATTTTTCATTTAACAGCATTTTCACATATAATTTCTACAACTAGCATCCTAGTTCAATTATATATTTTTCAGACCTTTGGAGGATCACACTGCTCAAGCAAAACTAACAGGTGTGAATTAAGTTTTAGCTAAAAAATGGAGCTTTAATTCCAGAAGTCCATTCTTTAAACTTGGACTTCTGGAATTCAAAGGCTCTGGATTAAATGGTACTCCAGACAAAAAGATGGAGAAGAGTATCTTGCTTTTAGAAATGATAATAGCTGCCTAGAAAGGTGAGTTATGAGGTATTTTTACATCATCAGAAATTGTATATATTACCTGTTAAAAATACAAAGACGAGTACAAGGAGCAAATAAAAGACCTTCATGTTGGGGTTGGTTCTGGACCAAATCTTACTTGTGGGGCAGAAACCAGGTCTCAGCCCTCCTTGTGACTTCTTGAAAAGAATCTCCCCTCCCCACACGCTCCACCGCCTGAGGAGGCAGGGGAGGGCTGCAGGTTAATCCCAAGGGGGTCTGGGAATGGGTATGAATTCATCCCACAGCCCTCTCCATCCCCTCCTCTGTGAAATTGCTTTCTCCCACTCGCTGGTGGTCAGCAAATTCGAAAGGAACCCCCAGCTGAGAATCACTGCTCTAGATTGGTTGATTCAGGGGATTTCTCTAGCGTTAACTAATAGTGTTCGCTATTTTTGTTACAGGGATAAATTTGTATTGGAGCAGCCTGCAGACCTCCCAAAGGCTCTGCGCACCCTGTTTTTGCAAAAAAACGGGCCCGTTTTTCACAAAAACAGGACACGTGGGGCAAGGCTTCAGGAGGCCAAAAATGGCTGTATTCTATGTATTTTATTGTTACTACCTTCCTTAGTGGGTCGTGCAAACCGCTATTCCAAACAATGCTATTTATAGGGGGTGGGGGTGGGGGAAGTAGTGGGTTGCCCCGGTTCTCACCGGTTCTATAGAACCGGTAGTAAAATGGGCAGGAGGCCCCACCCACCGACCCGGACATCACCAAAACACTTCTGCCCATGTGCAGAAGAGTGCGTGCATGTGTGAACGAAGTGAGCGTTCACGGCCCCACTGCAAACCGGTAGTAAAGGTAAGTAGAACCCACCCCTAGGTGGGGGGCACTGAGGATGAGTTTGTAGTACCAAGGGGGCGATGGACTGAAAACGTTTGGGAACCACTGACCTAAAGTGATGAGTGTAAAGGCTTGAATAGGGGTCTCTAAATATTTTCACAGCCCTCTTTTTGACTCATGCAGTATGCAGGTCCTCAATGGAAGGCAGGTTGGTAGTAATTGTTTTTTCTGCAGTTCTAATTATCCTCTGAAATCTCTGTCTGTCTTGTTGGGTTGCAGAACCAAACCAGACAGTTATAGAGGTGCAGATGACAGACTCAATAATTCCTTTTTAGAACTGTATCAGCAGTTCCTTGGCCTGTTTGAGCTTCCTGAACATGCGCAGAAAGAACATTCTTTGTTGTGCTTTTTTGATGATGTTTTTGATGTTAGGTGTCCATTTTAGGTCTTGAGATATGATAGAACATAGAAATTTGAAGGTCTCTACTGTTGATACTGTATTGTCTAGTATTTTGAGGGGTGGAAGTATGGAAGGGTTTCTCCTAAAGTCTACCACCATTTCTACGGTTTTGAGTGTGTTCAGATCCAGGTTGTTCTGGTCACACCACGAGGCTAGTTGTTCAACCTCCCGTCTTTATGCAGATTCATCATTGTCTCGAATGAGACCAATCACTGTTGTATCATCTGCAAACTTCAGTAGTTGAACAGATGGATCATTTGATATTCAGTCATTGGTATATAGAGAGAAGAGAAATGGAGAGATCACAAATCCTTGTCGGGGGAGGGCTGTGCTAATTGTACAGGTATCTGATGTGATTCTGCTTAGCTTCACCTGCTGCTTCCTGTCTGTTAGGAAGTTTATGATCCATTTACAAGGGTGTTCAGGTACCACTAGCTGCAGTGGTGGGATTCTGCCGGTTCTAGGCGGTTCGGCCGAACCATTTGTTAAATTGCTTGCTCGCCCCGCCCCTTGCCCTGCCCCTCTGCACCACTATTTATTGCCAATAAATAGTGGTGGGGCGAGCGAGCCAGCAATTTAACAAACGGTTTGGGGTTTTTTTGTAATTTATTGGCCTCGCAGCACACCGAACCGTTTTTTAAATCGCTGGCTCGCCCGCCCCTCACCTCGCCCCGTGTTCTGTGTTGAAAGCTTGTCTTAGTGACACACTGAGTTCGGGAGAAACGTCAGTGGAAACTTGGCACATTTTTCCAAACCATTAGTGACCTTTGGCTGGCCATGCCCGCGAACCGGTTCCCGCTCGCTCACCCCACCCGCCTGATGCTCACCCGTCCCGCCCAGCCCCTACTTGCAGAATCTAGCCCCATACTTCTGCTCACAGCTGCTGGCAAAGGTAAGGCCGAAGAGCACGGGTGGCTGGGGAAGGGAGAGCTGGTGGAGGGGTCATACCAGCAGCAGGTAGTGGACCGATGCATGCAGGGAGGGAGGGGAGCGCGTGGGAGATCGCGGCACCGGAGCTCTTCCCGTGCGTTTCCCCCAGCCGGCCCGGCCTGCGAGGGAAGCACGTGGGAGATCCTAGCTGCAGTTTACTCGTGAGCAACATTGACTGGGAGAGACAGGGAGAAAGGCCAATGGTGCTCAGGAGTAAACTGCAGATTAGAGGCAGCCAGCAGCTCGCAGGCAGAGAAAGAAACTGCTTTGGCTCTGGTGCCAAAAGAAATTGGTGGGGAGAAAAAGAGGGAGGGTAGGAACAAGGGAAGGGCATTTTTTTCATTTTTTAAACTCCGTAGCAACATCCTTCCCAGCTACTGCTTTCTCTGCTCAGCAGCAGAGCTTTCTTTTCTTTTTTTTTAAAGGTTAGTCCCCTTCTGCCCGGGAGAGAGAAGAGCGGGGGCAGGGAGAGAAAAAGAAGGCAGGGTGGGATGGTGGGGGGCGGGAGCGGGGGTCTTAATCCCGGCTGGATGCTGCTTCCTTGGGTCCCTTCAACTTTCCAGTCCCAGAAAGCAGCTGAAAAATGCCTCCTGTTTCCATTTTCTGTCCTTGCCTCCTTCCTGTTTTATTTGGTTTTCCCTCCCACCCTGAAAGGAGTTTCAAGCAAAAGAAAGGGGTGGGGGAGTCTTAATGTCTGGTTAAAATGGGTAGTATTTCCATTTAAAGAAGAAAAGCACAGCTCAGACTATTGCTATGATTTTTTGCTCCTATATTCTGTTGTTTAGGTATAAATTTTATTAATGTAGAAATTTTACTTACAGCCTATTAAACAACAGAGCTAGCTGTCTGCCTGCAATCATGTGTATCTATTAGGAGTAATTCCCACTGAAACAGAGTAGCCTTACTGCCAAGTAAACATGCATAGGCTTTACATTGAGAGATATGGTATCGATTAGTATGAAGTGTATTAGAGAGAGAAATGAGAACTTCTGTAATAACAGATACTTTGTGCCAAGACCAGAAGTGTGTGTGGGTGAGTGTGAGTGAGTGAGAGAGAGAGAGAGAGAGACAGAAAGAGACAGACAGACAGAAAGAAAGAAAGAGGGAAGGAGAGAGAGATAGAAGAGAAAGAAAGAGGAAGGAAGGGAGAGAGAGAAAAAAAAACTGCTATTATTTTTAATTGTTCCATTATTTATCATGTACTAATATTTTACACTGTCCCTACACCTAGAGTGATTTTACTGCCTTTCGTTTGCCCAGGGCAACCATATATTTTTCAGGGATTTACATGCATTCAATGGCTATAGTCCAGAGCATAAATATGTGCGTGTTTATTTGTACATCATGTTTTGTATACATACAGAGAAAGAAGCACTCAAACATCAACCATAATACTAATGACTGTTTTGAATAATATGCAGGTTGTATTACACAAATGGCTATTTTATATGTGAAATTATGACTGAAATATTTCTGCACCTCTATTGGTTCACACTGTCAGGAAGTTTCTTTACACTAATTATACAACAAACAAGGAATGCTTATTTTCTGAAATCATGTACCTTCCAGTTTTTTCCCCTTCTGGGCTCAATGTGGGCTTAAAATGAGCACAGGACCACAACCAAGTAAACGTATATAGTAACAGTACTAACAACCATTAGGTAGAGTAGCCATTTTAGATTATTTATGTTGGGTATTAGGGAAGTACCCAACAGGCTACATGGACAATGCACAGCTGACTCTGTAGCTTTAAAATCAGTCTCCTGAATTTAAAATGTTATATAGGCGCTAGTCTAAAGAAAGATTCCACTATCAGTCCAGTGTGATATTGCAATCTCACATGTGTCAGTTCTACAACAACAGAACTATTCACAACAGATATTTATTCGAAGCAAGTCCCATTGACTATATGGGAATGTGCATATTCCCAGGTAATTAAGAAATGACTGGGTGCTTAGGTTGAGTGTTTAAGGTTGCAGACCCCTGACCTATCCCATCCCATTGCTTCACCTTGAAGCCAGCCCTGTAGGCCTGCGCCCGCCTCCCACCTGGGCAGCAACGGCCTACCTACCCCAGTTGTATCACCTTGCCCTGCAGCCAGCACGAACGCCCACCTCGGACTGCCTCTGACTGCTCCAGCAGGTCATTTTTATTTAATTAATTTAATTAAGAATGTTAATTAATGAAGAATGAAAATACTTTCTTTTCACAGGAATTCCCCCCTCCCTCTGTCACCCAGGTAACGCTCTCTAGTAAAGAGCAGGAAACTAGGTAAAAGTTCATGTCAGCATTAAAGCAAAGCTTCTCCCTCTCTCATTCATGTCAGCGCTGGAGGAGATCTTAATTTGGTACGCTGACAGAATGCTACAATGGGCATAAATGATGACAGGTCAAAAGTGCGAGGACCTGTCAGAAATCACTTTTTTCAGACCTCTGGGAAGTCCCTATGTGCATATGGACTACTCAGAGGGCTGAAAAAGTTATTTCTGACCGGTCCTCGCACTTTTGACCGGTCCTCGCACTTACGACTGTCCTCACATTGTACATTTTGCGCCTAGTTCACTGTGGTGAAGAGAAGTAGTTGTGAAATGAGGGACACAGTTGTTAAGAATGCTGCAACGGGCATAAATGTGAGGATGGACATAAATGCGAGGACCGGTCAAAAGTGTGAGAACCTGTCAGAAATCACTTTTTTCAGCCCTCTGGGTAGTCCCTATGTGCATATGGACTACTTAGAGGGCTGAAAAAGTTATTTTTGACAGGTCCACTTTTGACCAATCCTTGCACTTACGACTGTCCTCACATTTTACGTTTTGCGCCCCATCTTCTCACCGTGGTGAAGAGAAGTAGTTGTGAAATGAGTGACACAGTTGTTAAGAATGCTGCAATGGGCAGAAATGTGAGGATGGTCATAAATATGAGGACCAGTCAGAAATGACGATTTTCAGCCCTCTGAGTAGTCCCTATGCACATAGCCACGCCCACCCAGTCACATGATCAGCTAGCCACGCCCACCCAGTCACATGATCAGCGAGCCATGCCCACCCAGTCACATAACCAGCTAGCCAGGCCCCCAACTAAGCAAAGCCCACAGAACCGGTGTTAAAAAAATTGAATTCCACCACTGGCTAGCTGGTTTAGTTTAGTTAGAAGTTTGTCCGGAATGATGGTATTGAATGCTGAACTAAAGTCTATAAAGGGGACCCTTGCGTAGGTCTTTGGAGATTTAAGACGTTGTAGGATGTAGTGCAGAGCCCTATTAACAGCATCATCTGTCAGTCTATATGAGTGGAGAACACAAACTATCTCCTTACTCCTAGCCCAGCATTGTCACCCACCCTATCAAGTTTAAATGTGCAAAATTTCTAAAATTTAAAATAGTAAAATGCTCAATATGCTTAATATTAACTGATTGTTTTCCTTTTTCTCTTTCCTTGGTGTCATATTTTAGTGCACATCTTTATCATGTCTCATTTTATTATGGTTAGACATTGGAAACCCTTCCAATGATCCCAAAGCCTCTGAATCTCTCTTAGGGCTATATAAAAATATCAAGCAAAATTAAGTAAAGCCAACCTTAAGAATCGGAGGGGATGGTCTACATGTCAGGGTTCCAGGTAACAGACCCAACAAAATCAAAACGCTGAGGCCTGAACTCTCCTCAAAGTAATTGTTTATTAGGAATGTCATATTGGCACAGCTGGTGAAAATCAGATTCTGAAGGACCCAAGGTTTCCCCCACCCAAATCAAAACCCAAAGTTCTTGTTCTCATGTCGCACATCCATCATGTGGTCCAATCAGGTCAAAATCCCCCTTTGGCTGTCTTTGGTCCACGCCTTCACAACACCTGGTGTGGACGTCCTTGGTTCCCATGGGAAAGAATGTTGTTATGGCTACAATTTCCCCCAATTATCTCTACCTCTCCCTCACATTCCCACAGCAGCAGGCCAGCCTTGCTGTGGCAGTCCTGAAGATTTCCAAAATGGTTTCAGGGCTGACAGGCTGCCCCCACTCAGCTGAGAAGGAACTCTTGAAAGAGAAAAATCAGAGGTTTACCAGGCTCACCTTCAACACCCCCGCCCCAGGTGGCCCCTTGGGCTTAACTAGGATACTTGTCATAAAACTGTTTAATCAACCTGTCTGCTTTTACATCCCAGGTCTTAACCCAGGTAGCTTCAGATAAGGGGTATCCCTTCCAGTGGACTAGGTATTGCAAGGGACCCTGCTGTAAATGAGTCTAAGATCTTTTTTACCTCATATAATGGGTTTCCCCTTGTACTAAAATAGGCTTTGGGGCGGCCCAGTGTACTGGCCTTAGCTGAGAGCCTGCTGCGGTTTTTAGCAAGCTGCTATGGAACACCGGGTGCACTTTCCCTAACAAGCGTTTTGAGTCTAAGCTGAACAGTAACAAGATTTTAAAACACAAAAGAAAAAGGCAAAAATAAAAATGGGAAGGGAGAAAAAGAAATGAAAGAGAAAGATGTTATACATATTTAGAATTGAAATATGAATAGTAGTAAGAAGTAAATGGGAAATCATGATTGTAAAAATGAAATGAATAATAATTGGAATATTTGTCTTTGTATTTTTGAAATCTAGATGATAAGTGTTTGTTGTTGTTTTTTGTTTTTTTTAAAAATATGAATAAGTATAAACTGTAACAATTGAAATACCTTTAATGGTATATGGTGGTGAAAGTAAAAAAGGATTGAATAGCTAGGAATCAACTAAGCATTTGGGAAAAAAATATTGGCTATAGACTAAATTTCAATGACTGGGAGGAGGCTTGGAATAGAAATTATAATCTCACTAAATCAGCAACCTACAGGGAGAACCACTATAAAATATTTCATAGATGGTATCTAGGCCCAGCTAGACTAGCAAAAATATTCCCCAGTGCCTCAGCAATATGTTGGAAGTGTGGAAAGGAGGTTGGCACCTTCTTTCATATGTGGTGGTCCTGCCCGGAGACAAAAAAGTTTTGGACAAAAATACGAATCTGGCTACGAGAAATAGTGGAAGAAGATATAAAACTTTCCCCAAAAATTTTTTTATTAGGAATGATGGGAGATGGACTCTCTAAGGAAAAGATACAATTAATCATACATGTTATAACAGTGGCCAGATTAACCTTTGCAAAATACTGGAAGGACAAACAAACCCCTCCAGAGATGACAATAATAAATAAAATCCTAGAATGTGCAGAAATGGCAAAATTAACAAGTGTTCTTAAAGACGATGAGAACTCAAAATTTAAAGCAGTATGGGAAAGGTGGTACAAATGGTGGAATAATAGAACGAGACTATAAGGATATGTCTATTTCTAATAATGGTAGATTTGAAGATACTTGATATGTACATAATGTAAATATGTAACCGCACGACACCTCAGATGTTAATGGAATTTGATGTTTTCTTTTTAAATTTTTTTTTAAATCAATAAAGTATTATTAAAAAAAAAGAAAGTAAAAAGAATTATGTTGTAGCTTGGATAATATTGTTCTATTTTTCATTTAACAGCATTTTCACATATAATTTCTACAACTAGCATCCTTCTCTTTATTAACAAATTAACGTTTTCACTGACTCTTAACTGTTTTCTCTTAGTCTCTCCACAGTTCTTTCTTGATGTTTTCCTCCCTTTCTCCCATTTCTTTACCTTCTTCTTTTTCCTGTTCTTATATCTCCCCTTCAGCCTTTTCCTTTAATTTTAACTCTATTACTTTTCATTCTCAATCTTATCCCATTTATTTCTCTTTTCTTCATATTTGAGATGTATTTTCCCATATCCATTTTTATTCTATCACTATTGAACCCAGTGTAATCATCTTTAACATTTTTTCCCAATTATTTCCTTTTCAATATTATCTCCTTGTTTCCCTTGCTTCTCATTCATCTTTTCTCTTTCTTTTTTTTTGCAAGCTAACCAATTCTCTGCTTCTTTATTTCCCTTAAATGCCTCCCTTACTTTTTGAAACATCTCCCTTAATGTCTCATATTCAGCCTTTTTCTCCCTGGGTATTGAGATTTTCCACCCCAGAATTTCCCAGGCAGCATCTCTTCGGGATAAGAGCGCTCAGGCTATAGTTAGAGATTGTGGGTCCTCATGGAAGAAGAAAACAAGAGGAAAGAGAAATAGTTTATCTTTTCCTAACAATTCATTGCACCAAGGATGTCTGCTCAGATTGTGAATGAGGCACGCAAATGGAAGAAACCATATGAATGGCAAATATATTGGGGGAGTTTGGGGCAGTGACAAAAGCAGTGTAAAATTTCAGGTGCAAAGGCTATTCTGCTTTGCGTGTGACCTTCATGGAGAAGAGCTGTAGGAATATTGAGTTGAGAAAAAGGATTGTGTTTTTGAGTACAGGATCGCCAGGTTCATTCACAACTCCTGTTGTGATCTCCTTCGCTTGGAGGTTCCTTCTTGTTAGTCTTTGATGGTTGGGAGGTGTGAGCAGAACCAAGGGATTGATACCAGGGGTGGGTTCTAAATTTTTTTACTACCGGTTCTGTGGGCGTGGCTTGGAGGTCGTATGACTGGGTGGGCGTGGCTAGCTGGTCATGTGACTGGGTGGCCATGGCTATGTGTACAGGGACTACTCAGAGGGCTGAAAAAAGTCATTTCTGACAGGTCCTCGCACTTTTGATTGGTCCTCACACTTATGACCATCCTCACATTTATGCCCGTGCAGCGTTCTTAACAACCATATCACTCATTTCACAACTGCTTCTCTACACCATGGTAATAAGAGAGGGCAAAAAACGTAAAATGTGAGGACAGTTGTAAGTTTGAGGACTGGTCAAAAGTGCGAGGACCAGTCAAAAATAACTTTTTCAGCCCTCTGAGTAGTCCACATGCACAAAAGGACTACCCAGAGTGTAGAGGGACCACACACACAAGGTTGAGGATATATGTGGTAACTTTATTGTCTTACATAGTGACATTATATAGTTTGTTACTACAAGTTAGAGCAGTACTTGGCAGCATCTTATTGGCTCACAGAATCTTTTAGGTAACTAGAACCATTACTTATAATGTTATGTAGGATTAACACATATCCCACTTCCTATCCTCCTGTTCCTCTTGTTTATAGAGTTAGGGTCTAATGCCATTTCCTGGCGCCTACATGTGAGTAACCTTCCTTATCTGAGGTTTGCCATCCAAGATAAGGAAACATTCCTACACATAGCAGACTACAGGCTCCTATATGTCCTCTCTTTTTATTTAATTTTGAGGGAACAAAGATTTTTGTATGTATCGCAATTGATGAGGAGGCAGAGAGAGAGGAGCAGGACGAAACATAGTAATTAATGAGGGAATACACTGAATGAAACAACAGCAAGCGACTAACATGACAATAATAATTACAGCATAAAAAACAACTGCTTAAGCCAGGACCAATCAGGAAGCCAATTGGTCAACCAGTCAAAAGGAGAGGAAATAGCATGAACATTATTCTGAAAATATGATTGGAGTTTAGCAAGTTCATCTTCAATGGTTTTGTTCAAAGAGTGAAAATGAACAGCACATCCACGATGGCCAACAAGTTTACAAAAACCTCCTTGTCGTGGTAACAAATAGTCAATAGCAAAACGTTGCTGGAGCACATCCTGATTCAGGTCCTCAATTTCATGTTGGAGATCACGAACAATAGCAGCAGTGGCATTAATTGATTTCTCCAGGCGACATGTTAACCCCAGGATAGAATGTCTATTTTCTTGAGCTATTATTCCAGGGTAAACCCCTAAGGTGATCACCCCAGTAATAGCTCCAGCCACAGCATGGCCATAGGTATTTAGAGAGAACAGTTGTGTATCAATGATGACTTCATCAGTACATGTAGGACCTATTGGAGCACGGCGCCGTCGTGAAGAAGAAGAGAGAGTGCCAATCTGCACAGGTAGGGAAAAGTAGCCAATAGCAGCACACTGATAGTTTTTGAGGGTGTACGTTGGTTGCATATTTGTCAAAAAGAACCACATGTTAGGGAAGCGTTAAAAATAGGAAAATTATCAGGATACATTTCAGGCACAATATTAGGCCCATATAAAGAAGAATTAAAGGTTCCCCAGAGCCAATAATAGTCAGTACAATAACTATAATTCCCTACTTTCGATAAAATGCATTGAGCCTTAGCATAATCATTCCAATTGTTAAGCCAAGTATGGTGAGCATAACAGCAAAAACATAAGCCTTTAGTAAATTGATTAGTACGAAGATAACGCCAACAAACAGAGTTAAGTTGCATTGGTGGCTTAGAAAACAACCAAGAATAATGAATGGTTTGCAGCTGTGAAACAATAAAGGAAGAAGATATTAAATCAGGTATGAAAACAACTTGACCCAAAGCCATAGGAGGCTCATAATACAGGGTGACATTAGTACCGTGAACCAAAAACATATATTGAGCATGACAAACCCAGAGATTAGGACTAAATTGTATAGGCTGAGTGTCATGCAAAGCAGTAACAGAACCAAGAGAAGACAAGAGAATACAAAAAGGAATTGTAACAGAATTAGCTGTAATAATAGCAAAGACAGCAGCAACTAGATTTTCAGGAGTCTGAGGTAGGGCAGCATGAGCCAACTGTTGTTGAGCTTGGTATGTTGTGGCCTTCACTTGCCCCCATGTGATTGGCGGGGGTTGTTGCCACTCAGGATTAGGAGCAAGACAATACTTCACTAACGGCTTGTCAGTGGTTTTATTGCATGAAAATGAACATTAACAGGAACATCTGAAAAAGAATCTACAAGAGTTAAATAATTCCAGGTAAACAAAGCAACAGATAGTAAATGTTGAATCTTTTGCAAATGGTATGGACCAGACTCATGCTGTAGCTGTCTCTGCAAGAAGGACTTAAAAGTTTGATGGGCACGTTCCACAATAGCTTGTCCTTGAGAATTATAGGGAATGCCATGGACTAAGGTTATTTTCCATTGCTGACAGAAAAGACTAAAGTCTTTACTGATATATGCAGGACCATTGTCAGTTTTAATTTGAACAGGGCGGCCCATGATTGAAATAGCGGCTAAACAATGAGTGGCAACATCCTGAGCCCGCTCGTGACGGGATGCAGTAACCCAAAGAAAATGAGAATAGGTATCAGTGATAACATGTAATTTATCATATGGCTTGAAAGAGGAAAATTGTGTTACATCCATTTGCCAAATTTGATTGGCAGAGGTACCCCTAGGGTTGACCCCACTAGGGAACGGAATGGCTGACTGTTGGCAGGAGGGACATGCTCGTATAATATCCCTGCGCCAAAGGAATATGAAACTGTTTTGCCAAAGATTTTGCATTTTGATGAAAATATGAATGACTGGTCACCGGATCAGAAAATAAAGAAGCAATTTCCTTAAGGGATTCATCTGCAATGCGGTTACCTTTGGTTAGAGCATTTTGGTAATGAATATAAAACTTCTCCAAGATAATTGGAGAAGGCAATCTGATAACTTTCAGATATCATCATAAGATGATCATGCTCAATCTTTGTACGGGTGAAGGCAATGCCTATCAAATCTTGTCCAATCAGTTGCAAAGCATACTTTTGGCCTTTTATAATCAATTCTTCTAAAGCAGACTGGTAAGGATAAATGTTTCTAGGTGGAGTAGCAGATAAATTTAACCACTCATGAATAGCTATTTTTAATGTGCTCTTAATGGTATATAAACACCCAGTAGGCAATGGAGAAGTAGGAAGAATAGCTAAGCGTAGTCCTGCTTCTATTGACTCAATTCGGTTAACATATTGTTGCTTAACTTTGTCCAAGATGAGCTGTAAGCACCTTTTTTGATCATTCATCAAATGAACTGTATCACCAGGGGGTTGCGCTCCTTTTAAGGGTTGGAATAGAGGTAACATATCACCAGTTGTTATGCAGAAGAAAGGCCTAGCCCAGTTAATAATGCCTAGCAACTTTTGCCATTGAACTAAAGTATAAGACTTTTGTACCTTTAAGTCAGGCAATACTGGAATAGAAGAAGCTTTCAGTAACCTAGGACCCAAGTATAGGTAAGGTTCAGTTTTCTGAATTTTATCATCTGCAATAAACAATCCTTTCTGTGCAACAATAGTTTTTAATTCCTGCAGAAGGGCTATAGAATCAAACTGAGGAGCAGCTATTAAGATATCATCCATGTCATGATAAACCAAATAAGATGGAAATTTCTCACAAAATGGCTGGAGTGCAGTGTCCACAAAATACTGGCACAAAGTAGGAGAATTAAGCATGCCCTGTGGTAAAACACGCCAATGATATCATTTGGTTGACATGCTATTATTAAAAAAAAGGAACAGTAAAAGCAAATTTTTCTTTATCCTGTGGTTGAAGCGGAATAGTAAAGAAACAATCTTTTAAATCGACAACCAACAATTGATAAAAATTAGGAATTAGATTAGGATTAGGAAGACCACATTGCAAAGGACCCATCGGCTGAATACATCTAACGATGCCCTTGAAGTGATGTCCCAGTGCCTGGAGGCTGTGCGGATCAGGATGGGGTGGAACAGGCTCAAGCTCAACCCTTCTAAGACTGAGTGGCTGTGGCTCCCGGCATCCATCACTGACTATTGGGGGCGAGTCGTTGGCCCCCACAGAGAGGGCTCGCAATCTGGGAGTCCTCCTGGATACGCAGCTGTCCTTGGAGGAACATCTGACGGCTGTAACCAGGGGGACCGTTTGTCAGGTTCGCCTGATTCGCCAGTTGCGGCCCTTTCTTGATCGGGATTCCCTGTGCACAGTCACTCATGCCCTCGTCACCTCTCGCCTTGACTATTGCAACGCTCTCTACATGGGGCTCCCCTTGAGGAGCACCCGGAGGCTCCAGCTGGTCCAGAACGCAGCAGCGCGGGTAGTGACGGGAGCAGCATGGCGCTCCCATGAAACACCGCTCCTGTGCGAGCTCCACTGGCTCGCGGTGGTCTTCCGGGTGCACTTCAAGGTGTTGGTTATCACCTTTAAAGCACTCCATGGCATAGGGCCTAGCTATCCAAGACTGCCTGCTGCTACCGACGACCTCCCATCGACCCGTGCGCTCCCACAGAGAGGGCTTCCTCGGGGTGCCATCAGCCAAACAGTGCAGGCTGGTGACCCCCAGGGGGAGGGCCTTCTCTGTGGGGGCACCTACCCTCTGGAATCAGTTGCCCCCAGAGATAAGGAGAATCCAAGACCTCAGTGCCTTCCGTCGTGCCCTTAAAACCCATTTTTTCAAGCAAGCCGGGCTTGCTTAAGAAGAAATTTTTAAATGTTTTAATTGGTAGTGAGTTTTAATTGGGCCAAATTTATATATCTTTTAATTGTTTTTAATATTTGTACTGCATGTTTTTTTAATTTTGGCTGTACACCGCCCTGAGTCCTCAGGGAGAAGGGTGGTATAGAAATTCAATAATAAATAAATAAATAAATAAATAAATAAATAATAATCTCCATTTCCCACTTTTCTTTTTAATAACAAAGACAGGAGTATTCCAGGGGCTAGTAGAGGGTTCAATATGACCAGCAGCTAATTGTTCCTGAACAAGTTGCTGTAAAGCAGATAATTTTTCCACTGAAAGAGGCCACTGCTCCACCCACACGGGGGCAGTAGAGAGCCACTTAAGGGGAAGAGCCATCATCCAAAATCAATTTTGTATTCAAAAAGGAAAGGAGGTCCCGACCCCAAATATTAGTATGAATATCTAAAATATAAGGTTGCAGGGCAAAGGACTTACCAGCTGCTGTGGAGAATTGAATATCATGCACACTCTGCCAGGCTGGAGTTGAACCACCTACACCCCATAAAGAAGAAACTGACTTCTTAGGCCATTGGACAGGCCACTGTGAAGACGAAATAACAGTAACATCGGCTCCAATATCAAGCAACCCTTGAAAAGGTTGCTTATTCAAATAGAGAGTTAACAAAGGACGAAAGGAAGTAACAGACTGAAGTAAAGCCACAGAAGGAGAGGTAGAACCAAAACCAGCATCCCCACGTACCCCTGTGCCAGAACAAGGGACTTGATAGGGAAGCAAAAGTAATTGAACAACAGAGGATTGTTCACCCAAGCCTGAATAAAAAAAAATTCCAGTGTAATCAGAATCAATAACACCAGGGACTACAAAGCATCCTTTTTTATGAGCTGAAGATTGAGGCAAGATAAGACCCACTAAACCAGAGGGAAGAAGGCCTTTAAATTGAGAAGGAATCAATTTAACCTCCAAAGGAAATTTAAATTCCACAGATTCCTGAGTTATTAGATCGATCCCAGCACTACCTGCTGTGGCTGGGACTGCAGAGGAAAGGCTGTGGGGAGGAGACATTACTAGGGGAAAGGCACCCTTTTGGCTCTGGGTGGGTGCCGCACCCATTGGCAAGTTTCCCGACCAAAAACGGCACTGATTAGCCCAATGAAATCCTTTTTTACAAATTGGGCATTTTTTAGAAGGGCGATTTTGAGAGGCTGCAGGAGTCGAGCGACAGTCCTTTTGAAAATGTCCAGATTTACCACATTTAAAGCAATTGCCAGCAGGATGTTTCCCTTTTTGTATAGCAGCAGCTAAAAGGTGCATTTTATACGTTTGAGAACCAATATCCTGGCAGACCCGCAGCATGTCAGCCAAAGTATAATGATTGGTAGCTTTTAAGGGCTGCAAGGCTCGCTTACAATCAGAATTGGCATTTTCAATAGTTAATTGCTGAAGAAGCTCCCCTGCAGCTTCTTGATGGTCAAATGGTTGACAAATAGCTTTAGACAATCTCTCTACAAAATCAGCATAGGGCTCCTAGCCCCTGTCTAATGTTGGAAAAATTTGCCCGTGGTTCCCACCCCGTGGCACCTTAAAAAAGGCACGAAATGCACATTCAGAAACAATAGTTAAGGTGGCCGGGGGAAGCCCAGTTTGGGCAGGAATTGTAGCAAATTGACCTGAGCCAAAGAGTTGTTCCACCGTGTATGCTCCCCCACTTCCCAGAGCAGCAGCCTGGGCATGTCTCATAAATTCACTTTCCCAAACAACATATTGCATTGAAGTTAAAATCATTCGGAAAACTTGCTTCCAATCTTCAGGAACCATAGTATATCCATTTTTTATTCCTTCTACCAGGCCTCTGGCAAAATTGCCACTAATACCATAATCAGTGATAGCCGTCTTCAGTTCTCTTAAAATTTGATAAGGTGATCCTTCCCATTCCGCTATCTGCTGTCCTGCCAATTGGCCCTGGCCCTGATGATATTGTACAGGACATACAGACAACAATTTAGCAAGTTCTGCCCCAGACATGGAGGAATCCCGTTTACAGGATTTCACCATTTTTTGAAAAGAGGACTGAACAGCAGAGTTAGAAAATTTAGTAATCTGACCTGTGTCATTAGGAGCCGAAGGAGACAGATAGTCCGTGGAGGAAGGGGGACAGATAACAGCATTAGAGTAACATGGAGGTGGAGAAGATAAAAGAGACAGTTCAGTAATTCCAAATTTTTCCACTGCATATCTACATAAATGCCATACATGCAAAATCTCTACCTTAGCTCTTGGCTCAGCATGTAAAACTTTCCCAATTTTTTCCCAATCAGATAATCTTAAAGACCCCTTTTCAGGATACCATAAACACTTATTTGCAATCTCCTGGACCAGCCGTAAGAGACTGCGTTCTGATACATCAGTGTGATTTTTCTTAAGTAAATAGCTTAATTCTTCAGCATGCTTTCTTTGTCCCTCAGAAAGCAAGGCCCCCATTACTTACAGAAACCTTTAGAAGGTTGAAGAAGCCACGAGGGCTGACGGTGCACCAGTCCTTGCCAGATGAAGTAAGGGTCCCTGTTCCTCAGGTGCCACTTTAGAGTGACCACACACACAAAGGTTGAGGATATATGTGGTAACTTTATTGTCTTACATAGTGACATTATATAGTTTGTTACTACAAGTTACAGCAGTACTTGGCAGCATCTCATTGGCTCACAGAATGTTTTAGGTAACTAGAACCATTACTTATAATGTTATCTAGGGTTAACACTGTCATGGGTAAATGCCTTATTCTTGAATGGGGGAAATGTATGCTCATAGAGTATCAAGGGTTAATTTATTCTTCCTTTCCTAATGTATTCATCTCTAACCACTCCTACTCCCTAATCCTGCCTCATTGATATAAAAGGGGATACATGCTCCTCCTCCTTGCTTCTATCTGCAATCACTCAGAGAATATAGAATGCCTGCTGTAAATAAACAATACTTTGTTTGAATACTACAATTCTGAATTCTTTATTGAGTCCGATCCTCAAATTACGGCAACAATTTGGTAGCAGAGGATGGTTGGCTGACTCAATAAAAAACAGACATGCCAAAGAAAGAAAACTCCAGAAACAAAAGAGAAAGACCCAACACCAGGGCACACAACAAAGAAATGGAAATAGATCAAGAAATGATCGATGAATCTACAACTATAATGACAAGAGAATCTGAAAACTCCACTACAGACAACGAAGAGGTAATCGATGAACCCGACGACCAAGAAGCGAGCGAGATAGAAAACAACACTCTCAGATCAGAAATACTAAGACTGCTGAAAAGCCAAAAAGACGACAAAAATCTCATCGCGAACCTCCAAGACATCATAAAAGATAGCGGAGCAGCGAGAGAAAATCACACCAACGCACCAGAATCTAAAGGCCTCAAAATGGTAAGCGAATTACCTATAGATGAGAGTATAACTAAAAGAAAGACTAACGGTCCCGCGCAAAATTTTGAATGGCAGCCATCTTGGTTTCAACAGACCAGCAAAATGGCCGAATCAGAACCAATCAGAAAGCAGAGTTCAAAATGGCTGGCGCAAAAAACTTTACACAGCATGAAAAATGAAAAAGAAAAATTCTACTCTTCAGAAGAATCTGATACAGACACCGAAGAAGCACCAACCGAACTGCAAATTGAAACAGCCATGAAAACACTTTTTGCAACTTTTGGCCCAAATTTAAAAGTAACAAAAAAATCGACAAAGGCAGCCGATCAAACAGCGAAGAAGAGACAAGCAGCACAATCCAAAAGCAAAGACGCAGAAGCAAGCAAGCAAACGTCTCAGCATCTATCCGCTTCAACCCGAACGGCAAGGACACCAATGCCCAAACCCAGAGAACCTTGCAAGTACTCGCCCACACCACAAACGCTTCCGGGAGCCAGAAGCCTCAACCAAGACAACTTCGATGGAAAGAAGCAAGCCCCGATCATCACCTGGACGCCTAAAGTCGAACCAGAGAGCGAATCATCAGAAGAAGAACACTACGAGGGAGCTACAGCGACAAGAACCTCTCCCGACAGCTTCAGGAACGAAATGAACAACGTGCATGCGCAAATACACGCAGACGAATATAGAGACAATGAAGGACAGAGAGAACCATTCAGACTAATTGCAAGCATACCTACACCATTCTGCAATTATCAGCATTTACAAGACCATGGACAGCCTCCAGTTGTAAGTAATGCAACAAATAACATTGGAAACTTGCCTAATGATTTTCCAAAATTGAGAATAGACGGTATTAATTTACAGGAATGGAGTCAACAACTCCAGGTTGTTTTCTTAAAAGAGAATTTATTGTTTTTCATAACTAACCCTCCCAAAAAACCATGGACCCTAAAATTGGACTGCCTACACCACAGAGCATTCTATTTACTAATATCTAGTATATCTCCTGCTATCTATCATAGTATTAAGCATAATCTGACTGTCTCAGAAATAATTCATTGTATGTTTAAATTGTTTCATAGTGAAAGTGTGGCAACCACAACAAGAATGTCTAAAAATTTCTTCTCAGCCAGGATAAAACCTGGAACTATTGTAAGTGAACATTTACTATCACTAAACACAACTAGAGCAGAACTTCATTTAAGGGGAGAAATAATATCTGATCAGACAATGAAAAGCGTTATCATTAATTCATTAGACTCATCATGGGATAATTACATATCACATTTGGACACAATTAATTTAGGATATCTATCTATAGAGAGTTTATCAAATAGATTAATAGCTGAAGATAATTTGAGAAGAAGCCGCTACAGCGCATACAAAGAACACAGACAGACCAAAAGGGTAGTATTTCAAGACAGGCATCAAGAACCAATTGAATGTTATAATTGCGGATCCAAAGAACATTATAGAAGAGATTATCCAAAACCTCTTAGAGAAAGACAAAACCATGACACTAGAAACAGATACCATAACAGACAATCATCTATTGACAGATACAGATATAGAAACTTACCAAACCTTAGAGAATGTAGAGGGGGCAGAGATAACTCAAGAGATAGAAAGTCTGGATCATTAAATGGATTAGATAAGTACACTATAACCAAAAACCAAGACTCAAAGGATAATGCCTGGCTCATTGATTCCGGGGCAACAAATCACACAACACATGATAAGAAAATATTATCTTCCTTCATAGAAGATAAATTTGTAATTAAAGTAGCTAATCAAGAGGAAGTCCAAGTCATTGGAAGAGGAAATGTAGATTTACCCGGTCTAGGGAAAATAGAGGCGGTTTTATTAATACCCGAAATACCTCATAACATTCTTAGTGCAATAAAGTTAAGCAGGGACTCTAACATAAATATAATATTCTCAAAGGGAAAAGTAACTCTAGAGAAAAACAAAACAAACTTAGGTAATGTGATTATCAAAGGAGATTTACCATATTTAGTCACAGAGGAAAGATGGCTACACAACATTGATTCAAACATGGAAAATGACACTAGCATAGAAAATGAAAATAACAGTGACAGTGACAATGAGGAACACGAAACAGAACATAACAATGAAACCACATCTGTTAACAATACACATAATAACAAAAGACCAATAATTGGAAAACCAATCCATGATGAATGTGCACATATATTACATAGAAAATCAGGACATGCTAGTTTTCCTGTAATACAAAAAATGATTGAACATGCTGAAGGTGTTAAAATAAAAGATTGTAAAAATTACTTGGAATGTTCAGTATGTAAGTCCTCAAAACTCAGAACCAAACCCAGACCAAAAAAGGCAACAAGATCATCAAATCATATTTTTAACCTAGTACATATGGATCTAGTTGGTCCATTAACCCCATCAATTACATACAAAAAACGATATTTTCTTACTATTGTAGACGACTATAGTCGTTATGGCTTTGTCTACACTTTAAAACACAAAGATGAAACATTTCAAAAGTTTAAAGAATTTTATAAACATGTAGAAACACAACACAATGTAAAAATAAAGCAGATCATGACAGACAGGGGAACTGAATTCATGTCAAAGGAATTCTCCCAATAGCTAAAAGACAAAGGGATGCTACACTTCACCTCTAGCCCTTTCTCTGCATTTCAAAATGGAGTAGTAGAACGAAAGAACTCGACACTACAAACCATGATTAGATGTACATTAGAAGATGCTGGTTTAGGCAAACATTTCTGGTCAGAAGCACTATTATATTCCAATTATACTCTAAACAGAATTTGGTCTAGTGTCATAAATAAAACAAAGGGATACAGATTTATTGACAATAATAACAAATTCATAATTTCTAGGACAGCTGTATTTCACGAACAGGCCAATTGGTCTAAGATACATCTTAATGAGATACTTCCAACAACAAGACCAGACATTAAAAATCAAGATAAGACAGAAAGAGAAGAACATAACCACAGTACACAAAAGGGCAACAACAAAACATGGATGGGAAACTGTCCCAAAATCAAAACAGATTCATTAACACAAAAGGAAGCAAGATATTTACACGATAACGATAGCAGACCAGAAAGAACAATTAGATGTAACAGGAACCAAGTACCAAATAGATATAAGGATTACATAATGCATATAAATGATGATACATCAACACCCAATACATATGAGGAAGTATTAAAACTTCCCACAGAAGAAAGAAAGAAATGGGAATTAGCCATGGCCAAAGAAATTGACAGTTTGCGAGAACTAAAAGTATTCACCCCAACACCAGCTCCAAAAGACAAAACAATTATTGGCACTAGGTGGATATTCAAAATTAAAAATCTAGAACAGGGCAACACATTATATAAAGCAAGACTAGTTGCACAGGGCTACGCTCAAAAGTATCCTGAGGATTATACCGACACATATTCTCCCACTGTAAGGACTGAAAGTGTTAAGACAGCTTTAGTAATAGCATCAGCCCTTAATCTTGAAGTCTTTCAATATGACATACAAACTGCATACCTACATGCAAAACTCGATAAAGAAATATATGTAAGAGCTCCTCATAGCCAAAACACAAATAGAAACGAAACTTGGTTACTAAACAAAAGTTTGTATGGATTAAAGCAATCCGGCAAACATTGGTATGAATGTTTGGTCAACATACTCAAAACTATGAACTTCAGTGCCACAACTGCAGACAATTGTTTCTTTGTTAGGAGAGATGGTGATTCACTAGAATTTGTGTTAATTTATGTGGATGACATTTTGTATATTGGCAAACATAAAGATAAGAGAGATACATTTGTAACTAAATTAGGAGAACATTTTTCGTTAAAATCATTGGGGAAAGTAAATAAATATCTTGGAGTTCAAATTAGTAAGACTAAAAAAGGATTTAGATTGTCTCAGAAGGACAAGATTATTGAACTCTTGAACAAATGCAATATGAATGATGCAAAGCCTTGTGATACCCCAATGCAAGCTGATTTTTTAAGAAATATGAATGAATCATCTCCTGAGTTTAATATAATACACTTTACAGATCAGTTATTGATTCCCTTTTATATATTTCTAATTGGACCAGACCCGATATTGCTCTACCCCTTTAATTTATTATCCAGATATGTCAGTAAACCTTTAATTTATCATTGGGAAGCCATTAAACGAGTGCTAAGGTATTTGAAACACAGCTTAGACTTTTGCTTACTGTTAGAACCCAACAATGTTAAAGAGCCTATTCTCACTTGTTACGCTGATGCAGACTGGGCAGGTGACACTAAGTGCAGGAAGAGTACTTCCGGCTATGTATTCTTTCTTAACAATTGTCCAGTCTACTGGTATACTGGAAAACAAGATCTAGTAGCTACATCAATGACTGAGGCAGAGTATATTTGCTTGTCAAAAGCTTCTAATAACCTCGTATGGTTCAATGATCTATTATCAGATGTTTGGAAGAGTCCTTCATTACCATTTGTTATACATGAAGATAACAAAGCTGCAATAGAGATATCTAGAGCAGATGCTATTGGTCAGAGATCTAGACATATAGATATCAAATACAAGCATGTAAGACAATTATCTCAAAATGGATTCATTAGAGCTATTCATTGCGAAACCACAGAACAAATAGCTGATATATTGACTAAGCCTTTACAATCTAAACAACATAAATATTTAACTTCAAAATTACAAGTTTTATATTGTTCTGAATCTGAATGTAATTACTGTTGTATGTCGAATCGGCATTTAGAGGGGGATTTGTCATGGGTAAATGCCTTATTCTTGAATGGGGGAAATGTATGCTCATAGAGTATCAAGGGTTAATTTATTCTTCCTTTCCTAATGTATTCATCTCTAACCACTCCTACTCCCTAATCCTGCCTCATTGATATAAAAGGGGATACATGCTCCTCCTCCTTGCTTCTATCTGCAATCACTCAGAGAATATAGAATGCCTGCTGTAAATAAACAATACTTTGTTTGAATACTACAATTCTGAATTCTTTATTGAGTCCGATCCTCTAATTACGGCAACAATTTGGTAGCAGAGGATGGTTGGCTGACTCAATAAAAAACAGACATGCCAAAGAAACAAAACTCCAGAAACAAAAGAGAAAGACCCAACACCAGGGCACACAACAAAGAAATGGAAACAGATCAATACTTTGTTTGAATACTACAATTCTGAATTCTTTATTGAGTCCGATCCTCGAATTACGGCAACAAACACACATCCCACTTCCTATCCTCCTATTCCTCTTGTTTATAGAGTTAGGGTCTAATGCTATTTCCTGGCACCTACATGTGAGTAACCTTCCTTATCTGAGGTTTGCCATCCAAGATAAGGAAACATTCCTACGCATAGCAGACTACAGGCTCCTACACCGGAGGGCTGAAAAAAGTGATTTCTGACAGGTCCTCGCACTTTTGACCGGTCTTCGCACTTATGACTGGTCATCATTTATGCCCATTGTAGCATTCTTAACAACCATGTCACTCATTTCACAACTGCTTCTCTTCACCATAGTGACAAGATAGGGCAAAAACGTAAAATGTGAGGACAGTCGTAAGTTCGAGGACTGATCAAAAGTACGAGGACCAGTCAAAAATAACTTTTTTCAGCCCTCTGAGTAGTCCATATGCATAAAAGGATACAGCAATAGAGAGGGATGAAGGAAGGGAAGGGAATTTAGAGTAGGACTGAGGGTAAGAGAGGGAGGAAGAGAGGAGGAGAAGGAGAAAGGAAGAGGAAGTAGGCAGGAGAAGAAGGGGGGAAGAGAAAGTAAGAAGGAAAGAAAAGAGAGAGGTGGTAGGTTTGAGGAGAAAGATTGCTGTACAATAAAAAAGATGAAAGGTAAGAAAGCCAACCCCAAACAAATATAAAGATATTAAGATAAAGAATGAATTGTTAAACTCTAAAGAATAAAAGAGAACAAATATGAATAAATAGCAATAATTAGAAACACACATACAAACATACAATGTATTTTCTTTGAACAGAGTATTTGGCCGGTTCACAAATTTAAACAGTGTTTAGTCATTTCAATTAAATTTACAATTTCTATATTTCCTTTTTGCCATATTTATTCCTCATCTATTTTTTTAAAAAACCAATATTACCCTTCATCCTCATCTCTAATCTTAATCAAATTCAATTTTCCCCTTCTATTCTATATTATACCCCTTCCCATTGTCATCTATTTTTATATCCATCCTCACATTGGTTAATTATGTAATATTACAGTTGTTTAATACAAATTCAACATTTTAATATAAATCAATTAGTTATATAACTATCTTTTTTCTATATTAATCAATATGAACATGAATATTCCAATTATTTCCATGCAATCCAATTTCTTACAAATCAATTAATTATATTTACCAATAATAATAAACCAAACAATTTCTCCCATACATTCCTCCAAACCACAACTTAACAATTTTTGCTTTCAACACAATATACAATTAATAGTATCTCAATTATTACAATTCCCTAGTTAAATAGAGCTTTTTTTCCTTTTGTGTTTTAAAATCTTGAACTCTCCTCTTTTGCCATTTGCCATAAATTTCCCATTGTTCGCACCTACCTTTTTTGATGAGGAAAAAGAAAAGAAATCTGCCTTTGCAACATTGCAAGCAAACAGCAAAGCCAACAACCTGCTTTACTTTCAGTTTTGTTTTCAGCTTGAATTGCACAAGGAGAAAAAAAAATCTTCTCCAGCAGCACTCTTTGCAGCTAGCAAAAGACCCCTGCGCAAAACAGCTGAGAGCAAATCAGCTGAGAGTCGGGAGGCCGATCTAAACAACTTGTGGTAATTAACCTAGGCTGAAGCTGAAACGGGCTGTTTTTTCTATTTTTGCAGGCACCGGTCTACTCATTTGTTTTCTTTTAACACTGATCAGCTGTAGGGCGGCCCTTTGAAGCCCCACGGCAAGAGTTTAAACAGTTTTTTTTCCCTCTAGCCATCAGCTGGGACTCAGGAGGCAGCAATAGATTGTGAATGGGCGGGGTAAGCGAATGGCGACCGGGCCAGGAACCGGTTCGAGGGCATGGCCAGCCAAACTTACTACCGGTTCTCCGAACTATTAAATTTTTTTACTACAGGTTTTTGCGAACCGGTGCGAACCGGGAGCAACCCACCACTGATTGATACTTTTGTGGTTCCCCCCTTGGTAGGGAAAAGTGAGGAAAAAAGATGTTTCATTTCTAAAACAGCATTGCATAAGACTCATGAATAGATTTTGAGGGAGGGGAAGGAAAGTGTCAGCATTTCTGTAAACATTCGGACAATGTAATGCAACGCGCTCTTCCCAACACATGGAAGACAGGTTACAATGTTTTTTAGTAGGTCACATTGCATCTGATCCCTTTGAAGGATACTCGGTGACCAGGAGCAGATCAGGACTGGCATGTGGAGAAACCAAGATGCAACTCAATGGTCTGTCTGGATAATCCCTGGGGACTTTCCATGACTGAGAATAGGATACGATAGGATAGGATTGAATGGAAATGAATTCTTTATTGGCCAAGTGTGATTGGACACAAGGAATTTGTCTTTGGTGCATATGCTCTCAGTGTACATAAAAGGACAAGATACATTTGTCAAGAATCATAAGGTACAACACTTAATGATAGTCATAGGGTAGAAATAAGTAATCAAATCATAGTAGGAAACAATATAAATGATAAGGATACAAGCAACAAAGTAACAGTCATACAGTCATAAGTGGGAGGAGATGGTAATAGGAAAAATGGGAAGATTAATAGTAATAGTAATTCAGAGTTAGTAAATAGTTTGACAGTGTTGAGGGAATTATTTGTTTAGCAGAGTGATGGCATTCAGTAAAAAACTGTTCTTGTGTTTAGTTGTTCTGGTGTGCAGTGCTCTATAGCCTCATTTTGAGGGTAGGAGTTGAAACAGTTTAGGGGTCTGTAAATATTTTCACAGCCCTCTTTTTGACTCATGCAGTATACAGGTCCTCAATGGAAGGCAGGTTGGTAGTAACTGTATATTCTGCAGTTCTAATTATCCTCTGAAGTCTGGGTCTGTCTTGTTGGGTTGCAGAACCAAACCAGTTATAGAAGTGCAGATGACACACTCAATAATTCCTTTTTAGAACTGTATCAGCAGTTCCTTGGGCTGTTTCAGCTTCCTGAGTTGACGCCGAAAGAACATTCTTTGGTGTGCTTTTTTGATGATGTTTTTGATGTTAGGTGAATAATATTCAAACATTATTTACATCCAAAGTTCTTTGTCCACTGAATCATAGTCATCCTACATGTTTCACTACAGTTTATAAACCTTAAAAATAGCACTCCCTTGGAGTATCTTGACTTGATGGGGCTGCCAGGTCCTAAAATCTTGGGAGCCACAGAAAATCAGTTTTAAAGTTTTGGGATGTAGAGAGGCGTTGATCTCTATCGGGAGTCACCCCCTAAAATAGCAAATTCTGTCAAAAAAAAAAAAAATCTGTCAATGATTACTTCAGCTTCAACCACAACAATACCTGAGCAAATAAGAGATACAAACTCAAGGTAAACCGCTCCAAATTCAATTGCAGAAAATAAAACTTCAGCAACAGAGTGGTCAATGCCTGGAATGCACTACCTGACTCTCTGGTTTCTTCCCCAAACACCCAAAACTTTAACCTTAGACTGTCTACTGTTGACCTCACCCCATTCCTAAGAGGTCTGTAAGGCATAAGCGCACCATCGCTCCTGTCCTCATGTCCCTTTTTACTCTTATTCTTTTCATGTATTCCAATTACGTTTATGCTTTTATATGTTTTCTTATATATGCTTGACAAATAAAATAAAATAAAAAAAATAAAATGTCATGAACTTTCAGGGCTCAGTACGTAGCTAATCTTCGTAAGCTTAGAGGTATCACATTTCACTCTTTTGTTTGGGTCAGTTGCCAGAAGTCAAAAATGACGGTAGCATTTAATCAGTGAAAACCTCTTGCAACCGCCTTAGATAAGAGAGGGGACAAGCGCGTTTTTCTGCCTGTCTGGAGATGGCGCTCAAACAGGCAACACCAGTGGCTAGAAAGCGGAAGGTACAGCAGGCGGCGTCTGTGGTTGTGTTTAAGGAGTTAAAATCATCAAGAACTGCATTGCTAGAAAGGCTGGGAGGAGAGGAGAGGCGCAGAGGAACTTCCTCTTCCGGATGGCTGGGAGAAAGTTGGTGTGCAGAGCGGCTTTCCTGCTGTTTCCATGGTGGAAGCAGCAGCTGGCAGGTGAGTTGAGGGCAGCAGGTGGGAGGAGAGTCCGGGAGCAACTTGGGCTGGAAGCGGAGAAGCAACTGGGCTGAAGCCTCTCAGCTGCTGCTGCTGCAGGTTCCTTCCCTCCCCAAATGGAAGCCCACTGGTGCTGCAGGCTGGGAAACTGGGGGCTGCAATTTCTGCTGGTGGGAAGCTTGAAAAAGCCTCCTTCAAATGCAGGTTGAGTCTTTGGGGCTGGTTTCCCTCCAGAGGGAGCTCCATCACTGGAGGTTTGGAAGAGAGCTGGAAAAAACCTTGGAGGTCTTAATGACATCTCAGACAAATGGCTGTCCCGTCGGTTTAAAAGCCACCAGCAATGGAGCCCCACAACCTCTGGAGGGAAGCCATTCCCGAAGAATCAACCTTCACTCAAAAGAGACTTTTTCAGTCTTCCAGGCAGCAGAAAATTGCAGCCATTCCCTTCCACTGGCTCATTGTTCTCACTGATGGGATTTTTCCTTTTTTCCAGCTTTTTCTCTCTCCTTGATTAGTTTCCATGCATTGCTTCTTGTCTTGTCCTTCTGCTGCTTTGGAAAAGAAGTTGACCCTTCAAGTATTGGAACACTGCTATCATGTCACCCCTAGTCCTTCCTTTCACTAGACGATTCATTCCCAATTACTGCAACCCACTAATTATCCCTACTGCTCTTCTCTGCGCTCTTTATAGAGTCTCCACGCCTGTTTTATATTGTGGTGATGAAAAGTGGTTGCAGTAATCCAAGTGTGATCTTAATCAAAGCATTGGTACTAATACTTCATGTGATCTCGATTCTATCCCTCTGCCATTTGTTTTCCTGTTTAAGATTTTCATCCATGGAATCCTTCCCAAGCTGTCTCTTGGTTTGTTAAAATCAGCTGCTTTAAAGTCTAAGACATTAGTTTGATTTTGCTCTATTGTTTGTGTCTGCATTATATTGAATTCCAGTATGACATGGTCACTCTTCTCCCTATTTATCTGCAACTTCAACCCCACCCCCCTTATAATTTCCTCTCTGCTAGTAAATATTTAGATCACTATAGGAGATCCTTAGTTCCCTTTTCTATCTTTTGGATGACAAGTTGTCATCTAGATTCATTAGGAACCTTTTAAGACAGGGGTGTCAAACTGGCGGCCCATGGGCTGGGTGCGTGACATGCAGGCCACACCCACCCCAGCTCCATAAATGGGTAGAATGTCACAAAATGTCACGTGACGGCAACATGACATGGCAAGTTTGACACTCGTGCTTTAAGACAAGATTGGCCAGCCATTTGTCTGGAATGTTATAGGGTATCCTGCCTGAGAAGGAGATTGGACTAGAAGACCGCCAAGGTCCCTTCTGACTCATAACCTATTGTTACGGGCTTGCTATTCTCTTGGCAACCAAATTGCACTGATTCTGCCACTAGTCTTTTTCTGGGGTTTATGTTTTTTAACTTCCAGGTCTTGCCAAAAGCACGGTATTTCTACTGACCGTATTTTTCGGACTATAAGACGCACCTGACTATAAGACGCACCTAAATTTAGAAGAGGAAAACAATAAAAAAAGGTTTTGGCCTACCTTTTTTCAGGCCGTTTCCAGCCTTTTTTCGGTCTTTTTCTGGGGCTATTTTCAGCCCATTTTTGAGTGCTTTTTTCAGCTCATCTTTGAGGCTTTTTTGGCTTGTTTCTGGGGCTTTTTTCCCTGTTTTTGAGGCTCCCCCCCCCGTTTTTGAGGTTTTTGGGGGGCTGTTTTTGAGGCTTTTTGGCCCGTTTGTGAGGTTTTTGGGAGTATTGAGGCTTTTTTTGGCCTGCTTTTGGGGGGCTGTTTTGACGCTTTTTTGGTCAATTTTTGAGGCTTTTGTGTCCCGTTTTTTAGGCTTTTTTTCTGGCTCGGTTTTGAAGCTTTTTTTGGCCTGTTTTTCTGAAAAAACGTTCCTGTGGTTTTGAAGGTGCAGGAAAAGGAGAGACACCAACTTGGGTTCTGCGAACCGTTGCACATTTATGATGACTGCAGCATCCCAAACTCAGGATCCCCGTTTGTGACCTTCTCAGCTAGATTCTGAAGCAAAATTAGTAGGGATGCCAGCAGGAAATTGCAAGTCGCAGTTTGTGGAACAGATGCAAGTTGGCACTGTCATGTGACATCATGCTTCATGACCGGCTGCTTAGTGACACAGACGGCAGTCCCAATTGCATTCAGTATGTAAGGATTTCTTGAATTGGGATATCACCAGAAGGGGTTGTAGGCAGCATTTTCTTCTCTTATTTGCAGCTGAGGACTTTCATGAGCAAAACTGGTGCTTCAAATCTTGCAGAGGCTTTTGGCATCATTTCCTCAGTTCAAACGCCACATCTCTAAATTTAGCTCAGAAGGTTTGACATTAACCATTTTGGGACATTTTGTCAGGCTGAAAACTCATGGAGCTTCCACATATATTCATTTGTAGGTGTTTGTATCTGTATTTCTTTCTGTATGTATCTGCAATTATATAATCTATCCTCAGTACATCCAGATATATTTGAGGATAACCCTTTTCAGTGCCAAGAATTTATGATTGACCCAAGTCAACAACATAATTTCATGGTTGAATAGATATCTTGGTACTCTTCCATGTGTCAAATGAATCGTAATTAATGTAAGAGATTATTCTAGCATTGTGGCATGTTTGCTTTTTTGTTGTAATGTATACTTTTTTTTACATCTTCTGTAACCATTTTATACACAATTAAAGTTACACTTTTCTTTGAAATTTATAGACAAAGAGGATGGCAATAAGAGCACTCTGGACAACAGAATAATAAGCATTATTGAAAAGGAAATAAAATTGAGCCAGAAATCAAAATATATTCCAGTTCCTTCAGAAAACCACACAATTCTCCTTCTCCAGCAGCTAATAGACAAAAGAGAGAAAATTAACATGAGATTTTGAGCTGGAAAAAGTAGAGGATACGAAACTCAAGGATACATTGCATGAAAGATCAAGGAAGAATATTTTTCATTCAGAAAAAGATGGAAATATTTGGAAGTTAGGGGGAAGGAAAAGGTCTTATTGGGCAGGGCACATACAGGCATTGCTCTGGGAAGAAGCAAACGGCTTTAATCAAAACACTATTAAACAATAGATCACACATATTTTTGACCTCAAGATTATCAGTTGTGGAAAAGCTCCATAGATCTGCCTATTGTAGAAAAAGCACAGATTGCAAATCATAGCTGATTAAACAAGAAGATCCCAACTGGAGAAAAGCCATACAAATTATCTGAATATGCCAAAAAGTTTGGTCAGAACAGCTTTCTTGTGGTTCATGGAATGACCCACACAGGAGAGAAGCCATACGAGTGCTCCAGACGTGAATACTTTAGTGAGCATGGCAATATGGTGATACATTACAGGATACCCATCACATAAGAATGTCCAAATTGTGTGAAAGTTTCATTGGAAATTACCACCTCATGAGACAACAAAGTACTCACACAGGAGAGAAACCCTTTGAATGCCCTATCTGTGGGAAAGGTTTTAGTCACAATTCCAGCCTGCTGGCACACCAGAGGGCTCACACAGGAGAGAAACCCTTTGAATGTCCTGATTGTGGGAAAAGTTTCAGTCAGAATTCCAGCCTGATGAAACACCAGAGGACTCACACAAGAGAGAAACCCTTTCAATGTCCTGATTGTGGGAAAAGGTTCAGTTACAATTACAGCCTGGTGACACACCAGAGGACTCATACAGGAGAGAAACCATTTGAATGTCCAGATTGTGGGAAACGTTTCAGGCACCATTATGAGCTGGTGATACATCAGAGGACTCATACAGGAGAGAAACCCTTTGAATGTTCTGATTGTGGGAAAAGTTTCAATAAAAATTCCAATCTGGTGAAACACCAGAGAACTCACACAGGTGAGAAACCATTTGAATGTCCTGATTGTAGGAAATGTTTCAGTCATAAATTCAGCCTGGTGTCACACCAGAGGACTCACACAGGAGAGAAACCGTTTGAATGTCATGATTGTGGGAAAAGTTTCAGTTGCAATTACAGCCTGGTGATACACCAGAGGACTCACACAGGAGAGAATCCATTTGAATGTCCTGATTGTGGGAAAAAGTTCAGTCGCCATTCCAGCCTGGTGACACACCAGAGGACTCACACAGGAGAGAAACCATTTGAATGTCCTGATTGTGGGAAAAGGTTCAATCACAATTCCAGCCTGTTGACACACCAGAGGACTCACACAGGAGATAAACCATTTGAATGTCCTGATTGTGGGAAAAGTTTCAGTCACAATTCCAGCCTGGTGACACACCAAAGGACTCACACAGGAGAGAAACCGTTTGAATGTCCTGATTGTGGGAAAAAGTTCAGTCGCCATTCCAGCCTGGTGATACACCAAAGGACTCATACAGGAGAGAAACCGTTTGAATGTCCTGATTGTGGGAAAAGTTTCAGTTGCAATTCCAGCCTGGTGATACACCAGAGGACTCACACAGGGGAGAAACCATTTGAATGTCCTGATTGTGAGAAAAGGTTCAGTCACAATTCCAGCCTGGTGAAACACCAGAGGACTCACACAGGAGAGAAACCATATGAGTGCCCCGACTGTGGGAAAGATTTCAGTACTAAGACTAGCCTTTTAAATCATGTGCTTATACACACGGTAGAAACCATTTAAGTGCCCCAAGAGTGGACGGTGCTTCAGGAAGCATTCCACCCTTATTGCACACAAGAAAATGCAGATGGATTTTCCAAAGTGATGAGTGATGACCTAAAGCAGTGGTTCCCAAAGTGAGCGGTTCCAAAATGGGGGGCGGTGGGATGATTTAGGGAGGCAGTAAGAGGCATGGGGGGGCGGCAGGGGGGCACTGTAGGCAAAAGGGGATGGCAGGGGGGCGCTAAGTGGCAAGGAGGGTGGTGGAGGATGGCCCCCACCCTTTGGCCTGTGCCTCGCAGCAGCTACCTCCTTGCAAGCAAGGAGGTAGCAAACAGCAAGAAAAAACAGCCCCTTTCAGCTTCAGCATAGGCTAATTAGCAAAAGTTGATTAGATTGCCCTCCCGACTCTCTCAGCTGTTTTGCGCAGGGCTCTGCAGCTTGCTGGAAAGATTGTTGGAGCAGATTTTTTTTTCTCTTGCGCTAATCAAACTGTGCTGAAAACGAAACAAAGTAAAGCAGGCTGTTTGCTGTTTGCTGCAAAGAAAAACGAGGCAGAGGCAGAGGGAGATTTCTTTTTCTTCTTTTTCCTCACTAAAAAAGGTAGGTGCAAACAATGGGAAATTTAGGGCAAAAGAGGAGAGGTCAAGATTTTAAAACACAAAAGGAGAAAGAAAAAGGCAAAAATAAAAATGGGAAGTGAGAAAAAGAAAAATGAAAGAGAAAGATGTTATATATATTTAGAATTGAAATATGAATAGTAGTAAGAAATAAATGGGAAATCATGATTGTAAAAATGAAATGAATAATAATTGGAATATTTGTCTTTGTATTTTTGAAATCTAGACAATGATAAGTTTTCCTTTTTTTTTAGAAATATAAATAAGTATAAACTGTAACAATTGAAATACCTTTAATGGTCTATGGCGGTGAAAATAAAAAGGATTAAGTTGTAGCTTGGGTAACATTGTTCTATTTTTCATTTAACAGCATTTTCACATATAATTTCTACAACTAGCATCCTTCTCTTTATTAACAAATTAACGTTTTCACTGACTCTTAACCATTTTCTCTTAGTTTCTCCACAGTTCTCTTTCTTTCTTTCTTTTTATTGAAAAGTTTTACAAAAAGTTTACATATTTCCCCCGCCACCCTTCCCTGCCCCAACCTCCCCCCTCCTCCCTCCTCTTCCCAGAATAAATTACAGGGTATAACCTTCAACAATCATGATCAATCCTAATCTAAATACTTATAACATTCCACATCTCTTGTTCCTTCAATTCCCTAATTACCCCCCTAACTTGATTACTTAAAGACACACCAAATATCTATATAGTCATTCATAACCTATCTGCAATTTCTTATTCCGGTATTTATTTTGAATATAATCTATCCATCTTCTCCAGTCTCTTAAATATCTTTCATTTGAATGATCCTTCAAGTATGCCGAGATTTTTGCCATTTCCGCTAGGTTTGTAACTTTCATTGTCCACTCTTGGATTGTAGATAAATCTTGCTTCTTCCAATATTGTGCCACCAACAGTCTTGCAGTTATTAAATTCAAAATCAATTTAGTCTCTATAACTGTACAGTCCGTAACTATACCCCACAGTTCTTTTTCTTGATGTTTTTCTCTCTTTCTCCCATTTCTTTACCTTCTTCTTTTTCCTGTTCTTATATCTCCCCTTCAGTGTTTTCCCTTTAATTTTAACTCTATTACTTTTCATTCTCAATCTTACCACATTTCTTTCTCTTTTCTTCATATTTGAGATGTATTTTCCCATATCCATTTTTATTCTATCACTATTGAACCCAGTGTAATCATCTATCTTTTTTTCCCAATTATTTCCTTTTCAATATTAGTGTCTCATATTCATCCTCCCAATTCTCCATATTTTCAATTTTAAAAGGCTAGGATTTTTAAGCTTATTCTTTTCATTTCCATATGTGGGGGAGGGATGCTTTTCAAGGAGTCACAAGGGGGGCTGAGAGAAGAGTCATTCTGACAGTGTCTTTTAAAATTGCTTGGAAGACCCATTTTTCCCTAACAATAATGGTTTGTATACTTTGGAATAAAACGTATCCCTGGAAAAAGTACTTGCAAAACTTGGACAGAAGGAAAAGAAAGGCAGGACTGGACTCATTATCAGTAGCTAGTAGTTCATTGTTATCAGTGACTCCCACTGATTCTAAACTCATTGTAAGACTGGGATTGGTGACTACTGAAATATTCAACATTGGTCTCAGAAATCTTTGATTTCAACTATCAAATCTCTAATTTGAATTATCAAATCTTTGATTTGAACTTTGATTTGAACTATGGCAAGAAAAATCGTAAAATGGGGCAAAACTCACTTCACCATAATAATTTCTAGATATTTTAAGTGTAGAGAATTCAAGTGTTGAGAATGACCCATTAGTTCATCTCTTTTTGCGCACTAGGTACCACTATTTGATATCTTTTCCTTTTATTCAAATAACAACAGAAAACCCAATACAGTTCAGTATGAATTGGCTTTCCAGTCCTTCCTTGATGCACTTTTTCACCTTGGTTACCTAGTTTAAATGCCAAAGAAACAACAATGATATATTTTTCAGATCTTTGGAGGAGCACACTGTCAATTGTTCACACTGCTCAAGCAAAACTAACAGGTGTGAATTAAGTTTTAGCTAAAAAATGGAGCTTTAATTCCAGAAGTCCATTCTTTAAACTTGGACTTCTGGAATTCAAAGGTTCTGGATTAAATGGTACTCCAGACAAAAGATGGAGAAGAGTATCTTGCTTTTAGACATGATAATAGCTGTGTAGAAAGGTGAGTTATGAGCTATTTTTACATCATCAGAAATTTAATTTATTACCTGTTATAAATGCAAAGAGAAGGAGTACAAGGAGCAAATAAAAGACCTTCATGTTGGGGTTGGTTCTGGACCAAATCTTACTTGTGGGACAGAAACCAGCTCTCAGCCCTCCTTGTGACTTCTTGAAAAGAATCCCCCCCCCACACGCTCCACCGCCTGAGGAGGCAGGGGAGGGCTGCAGGTTGATCCCAAGAGGGTCTGGGAATGGGTGTAAATTCATCCCACAGCCCTCTCCATCCCCTCCTCTGTGAAATTGCTTTCTCCCACTCGCTGGTGGTCAGCAAATTCAAAAGGAACCCCAGCTGAGAATCACTGCTCTAGATTGGTTTATTCAGGGGATTTCTCTAGCATTAACTAATAGTGTTAGCTATCTATGTTACAGGGATAAATTTGTATTGGAGCAGCCTTCAGACCTCCCAAAGGCTCTGCCCACCCTGTTTTTGCAAAAAATGGGCGGGTTTTTCACAAAAATGGGACATGCAGGGCAAGGCTTCAGGAGGCCAAATATGGCTGTATTCTGTGTATTTTACTGTTACTATCTTCCTTAGTGGGTCGTGGAAACTGCTATTCCGAACAATGCTATTTATAGGGGCTGGGGCAGTGGTGGGATTCAATTTTTTAACAACCCATTCTGTGGGTGTGGCTTAGTTGGTGTGGCCTGGTGGTCATGTGACCGGGTGGGCGTGACTAGCTGGTCATGTGACTGGGTGGGCGTGGCTATCTGCATAGGGACTACTCAAAGGGCTGAAAAAAGTCATTTCTGACTGATCCTTGCACTTTTGACCGGTCTTCGCACTTATTTCTGGTCATCATTTATGCCCATTGTAGCATTCTTAACAACCGTGTCACTCATTTCACAACTGCTTCTCTTCACCATGGTGACAAGATAGGGCAAAAACATAAAATGTGAGGACAGTCGTAAGTTCGAGGACTGGTCAAAAGTGCGAGGACCAGTAAAAAAATAACTTTTTCAGCCCTCTGAGTAGTCCATATGCATGAAAGGATACAGCAATAGAGAGGGATGATGGAAGAGAAGGGAAATTGGAGTAGGAGTGAGGGTAAGAGAGGGAGGAAGAGAGGAGGAGAAGGAAAAAGGAAGAGGAAGTAGGGAGGAGAAGAAGAGGGGGGAAGAGAAAGTAAGAAGGAAAGAAAAGAGAGAGGTGGTAGGTTTGAGGAGAAAGATTGCTGTACAATAAAAAAGATGAAAGGTAAGAAAGCCAACCCCAAACAGATATAAAAATATTAAGATAAAGAATGAATTGTTAAACTTTAAAGAATAAAAGAGAACAAGTATGAATAAATAGCAATAATTAGAAACACACATACAAACATATAATGTATTTTCTTTGAACAGAGTATTTGGCTGGTTCACAAATTTAAACAGTGTTTAGTCATTTCAATTAAATTTACAATTTCTATATTTCCTTTTTGCCATATTTATTCCTCATCTATTTTTTTAAAAAACCAATATTACCCTTCATCCTCCTCTCTAATCTGTTGTAAATCAGAGGTCCAGGCTTTTGCTCTGTTTCAAGATGCCTCCAAGATGTCTCTCCCGACTTCGTAGAGAACTTTATTTTTATACAGTTTTACATAAGCAGACAAAAGGTAGCACAGTAACAGTATTCTGATTGGATAGACGTTATTCACCCCCCTCTCAAGTTGCCATCTTCTCTAGGTGAGCTTATATTAGATCATCCACATCCGAGCCAATTATGAAGTAATGCAGTAAGCAGGAAAGACCCACAGAGCACAAGCCAGCAGTGTGCTGCTACAGCCTGGCACTGTGACCCTTGACCCACTGACCTACATTCCACTCTGTTTTGTTTTATTTGTGAAGCCATCCTCTTACGAGGGGCCAGAAAAGGGGTTATTATCAGGAGAGGAATATCCCTGCAGTTGTTTATACAAGGCATAAACCTGATCCTGAGGCAACGTAAGAGGTGGTTTAGGGCAAATGCAGAGATACATATGTTACAAAAAGAGGGGAGACACTGAACAAAACAACACCCACCAATTAAAATAGTAGAAATGATGACTGAATAACGTAGGATGTTTCCCAATAAGCCTGTCGGTAACCCAGACCAAAGGCTTTCCCACCAAGATCCTAAAGTATCAATTTTTACATCAGAGGCCAAATTATGTAAAATGTTAAATTGATGCTGAATGTTCCGTGACTCATCTGAAATGTTAAAGCAACAAAGTCCTTCAAAACTTTCACAACCCAAATGCTGGCATAGAAGCAAATAATCAATAGCAGCACGATTTTGAAGAATAGCTTTTCTAAAAGCTTGCAGCTCATGATTGATTGCTGAAATTTCTGAAGAAGTGGCATTAATGGTTTTTGCTAGATTACCCGCAATAGCATTAAGATTCCGATGAGCATGTGAAGCAAGTGCTGGTATACCCACTATAGATATAGACAATGATCTGTATTCTGCTTTACTAAGTAATTCTACTTCAGAGTTACAAGTGTCATCTAGGGTGACCTCACGCCGAATACGGCTCGAGTGAAGTTGTTGTTTAGAAAGCAAAACAGGAACCAACCGGCTAAGACAACACTGCACTTCACTAATATTAGCAGGAATATAATTAAAGGTTTCTTGACCACATGTAAAAAACCACCCTTGTGGTAACCAAACATGAGCAAAATTAAAGGAAGCCTCTTCAAAAGCTGTACAGTTTAAAACAGGTGAACTAATGCGAAGACAGTGAGGATTTTTGCTTGAAGAAGTACAATTAACCATTTTTACACATGTTACATTTTCAGGGACTGCCACCACTGGAGTATACAAATCAATTGCACTAGGAGGTGGATAATATGCAGCCACCCCCCAACTAGCTATAGTCTTATAGTTATAATGCCCTTCTATCAAATATCTACCCAAGCCAGTAAGGTTCTGAATTACAGTAGTAGGAGTACAAACAGGGATTAAACATGTAGAAAGCAAATTTTCCATATCATAAGCTTCAGACAAACAAAAGGCATCAGTTTGTGTGATGTTTGCAAGCTGCACCCATAGGTTTTGTTTCATCCGTTGTTCGAGAGAATGTTTAGGTGGGATGACAGCTGCTGATGCCAAAGTACAGTTATTAACAATCAAGCACAAACAAATTATGACTAAGGAATTGGCAGTTAAAACCGCAAAAATGGCAGCGCACAAATTCTCGGGTGTTTGTTCCACTTGTTGCTGCTGCAGCACTGCCTGCACTTTGGTGGTCAAATTCTTCACATCTCCCCATGTCACTGGATGACTGGCACGACGGGATCGGGTTGGTTGCTGTGCTGTCTGTAGAGTCATCTTTGCCATCTCTGGGATAGGGTTCAGGGGTTGGTGCCACGACATCCTTGGCCAGACGAACACAACGTGCTGGTACCCACAAAGGTCCTGTAGATGTAAGCACAGCAGCATAGCCACACCCCCAAGTAATCAAAGGGACCGGTCCTAACAATTTTTTGTCTGGTAATGCTCTATAATATACCAGAGGAGGGGGCAAACTTGTTTTTTGTTGAAAATGCCTCTGATAAGCGGTCGAATTAGAAATTGAAAAATTCAATTGATTCAAAGTAAATAAAACTTTTGTAACCTGTTGTGTTACCCATGACAAATTTGGGGCCCGAGACCCCTCCTTTTTTATTTGTTTGTGAAGGCAGTCCTTAAAGGACCTATTAGCACGTTCCACAATAGCTTGACCTGTGGAATTATAGGGAAGACCATGAGTAACAACAATATTCCAGATTGTACAAAATTGCAAAAAAGCGTGTGAAGAATAGGCAGGCCCATTATCTGTTTTTAAAGAAGAGGGCTTGCCCAGAGCTGTAATGGCTGAAAAAAGATGGGAAATAACATGATTAGCTGTTTCCCCTCGTTGAGGGGTAACCCAAATTGCTCCAGAATAGGTATCAATAGATAAATGAATACATTTCCAAGGAGCTAAAGAAGGAATATGGGTAACATCCATTTGCCATAATTGATTAGAGATGAGACCACGGGGATTAACTCCTGTGTCTCCTGAAGGGGATGCCCCAGAGCATTGGGGACAGGATGAAACTTTGCTTAGCTTGCTCTAGTGGAATATGGCAAGCTTGTGCCAGCCCCCTGGCATTTTGATGGAAAAAAGAATGGCTAAAAAATGGATCTGTAAATAAAGTAGGTAAAACATGAACAGCAGCATCAGCATGACTGTTGCCTTCAGAAAGAGGCCCAGGAAGGGATGAATGAGTGTGTATGTGAGAGACAAAATACAAATGCTTCCGGTCTTGTAGTAATTGCTGTAAAGTGAGAAATAAAGTCATAAGGTTGGAGTCAATCCTGGGCGTGATATAAGCACCTGGAAGATTAAAAATCAGTTGACACACATACTGAGACTCAGAGATCAGATTGAAAGGTTGTTGAGAAAAAGTGTGGAAAGCTAAGATAGCTGCAGACAATTCTGAGCGCTGAGGTGAAGACTATACTGTAGTGTAAGATATTTTCCAGATGTCGTCACGAGGATCCTTATAAGCAATAGCTCCTCTCGTTTGTCCTCCATCAGAGAAAACCGTAAGAGCTTGCGGTAGTGGAGAAGAAGAAAGTAATGAGCGAATAGTAAAGGAAGAAGTCATTAATCAAGCAAACCTAGGATCTTTAGGCAGATGATATGAAATACAGCCTACATAGTCAGTTAGAGCACACTGAAGAGATAGATTATTCTGAAAATAAAAGTGAAAGTCAGATTTTGAAATAGGAAGAACAATATTTATTAAATCAGTTCCATTTCTTCAACAGGCTCAAGTACGTCCTAAGGTTATAAGTTCAGCGGTAGCTTGGATAAAGGGTAAAACATTTTGAATTGGAGTATGAGGCAAATAAAGCCATTCAATACAATATACTTTTTGCTGTTCTAAAACAGCCAATACCCCTGTGGGCAGTTTACTAGTAGGAAATATTAACAAAGATAACTGACAATCTCTATGAGGGATTCGATCCACAAACTGAGTACTTAAGATGTTATTAATTTTCTCAACTGTAGCAAATACTACAGATGGAACTATAATTAAATCTCCTGGCTTTTTTCCTTTAGTCAATAACTCAAACAATGGACTAAGTAAATGCGTAGGTAAAGAAAAATATGGGCGGACCCAATTAATAGTACCCAGCAATTGTTGCAAATTTACCAAGGAAATAACTTTGGTTACTTTAAATGAGGAAAAGCCGGAGCAGAAAAAGACTGCAACAGTTTATGCCCTAAATACAGATAAGGAGCGTGCAGCTGTATTTTTTCTGGGGCAATTTGCAACCCATAGACACATAAATCATTTTGTATTTCAGAAAGCCAATTAGATTGTATTTTTGGTGCTCCAATTAAAATGTCATCCATATAATGATAAACCAAAGCCAATGGATGATGTTTGCAAAAAGGAGCTAATGCTTCAGCAACATAAAATTGACATAATGTGGGACTATTCAACATTCCCTGTGGTAAAACCGTCCAGTGATAGCGTTTATTGGATTCTGAATGGTTCACCGCAGGTACTGTAAATGCAAACTTTTCCTGATCAGAGGGACACAAAGGAATGGAAAAGAAACAATCCTTTAAGTCAATTACCATCACCTCATGATCTTGGGGAATCAAATTAGGATTTGGTGTCCCGCACTGCAAGGGGCCCATAGGTTGAATACATGCATTCACAGTTCGAAGATCATGTAACTAACGCCATTTGCCACTTTTCTTTTTTATCACAAACACAGGTGTATTCCATGGACTAGTGGATGGCACAACATGACCCGCAAGCAGCTGATGTTGTACTAATTGATGGAGAGCCGTTAATTTTTCGTGTGGCATGGGCCATTGATCAATCCACATTGGCTCTTTAACCATCCAAGTCAGTGGGAGGGCAGTAATTTCAGTCCTCCAAAGTGAGGGTGGCCCCCAATTTACTGAGCAGGTCGCGCCCCCAAAGGCTGACATGAATATCTAATATAAAAGGGTGGACCTGAATAACCAAATCTGAATTAGGCAAGTGAGCTGAAATAAATTCTGCACTTTGACGTGCACTTTGTTGACACCCCCCCCACCCTGTACACTTGGGCAGGGCTCAGTTGGCCAGGCGGCAGGCCACTGCTTGGCAGAGATCACTGAAACATCCGCTCCTGTGTCCAAAATCCCCTCAAAGGGCTTACCCTGCAACACAATGATCTGACAGGGCTGTTGGGATGTGATCGGGGTAGTGATGGCAGCTATGATAGAAGTGGCTGGGTCAGTAGAAGCAAAGCCACCTGTCCCTCTCTCCTTTTGCTCTCCCCCTGCCGGGACAAAATAAGGCAAAAGCAGGAGATGAGCAGGGCTAGTATAAATGGACAAAGTTTGAGGCAAATTGGTCCACAATTGAACATAAATAATCCCGGTGTAGTCCGAATCTATCACTCCAGGAATGACAAAAATACCCTTTTTACCCATGCTTGATCGTGGGAGGACAAGTCCTACATAATTTTCTATTAAAGGGCTTGATAATTGGGATGGAATTACTTGAACCTCCCCAGGAAATTTAAAATTCACTTCCTCCTGCAGGATTAAATCAATACCAGCACTACCTTTTGTAGCTGCAGGAGTATTTTCTATTGTTGATTTATTGTCTCTGTTTGGACTGGGGCCACAGACCGGCCCAGCCGGCCGTTTCCCGACACCAAGCGGCATTCGCTTGCCCAATGATAATCTTTCTGACACTTTGGGCATTTTGTTTTTGGCCTTGATCCCTAATGAAAGGGAGGGTGAGATGTTGCAGACATACCCCCCCCTGGATTTCGACACTCTTTTTTTAAATGACCAGGTTTGCCACAATTATAACATTTTCCTTGAGGTTTGCTGCCTTGTGAGAAAGCAGCTGCTAACAAATTAGTTTGATAGAAGAGTGTTCCTATATCCTGACATGCTTTAATCATATCTGCCAAATCAGGATCTTTTCCCAGCCCAACAATTGCTCTTCGACACTCAGAAGTGGCATTGTCTCTTGCCAGCCTCATCAACAACTCATTTTGAGCTTCAGGATTGTCTATCTGTCGCCGTAAAGCATCCTGTAATCTGTTAATAAAATCAGGATACTGTTCATTAGCCTTCTGCCTTATGTTAGAGAAAGCTTGTTGAGGTTTGCCAGAGACAGGCACCTTTCCGAAGGCTCGATAAGCACATTCAGAAGAAACTTGCAAAGTGGCTGCTGGCAGAATAACCTGAGCATCAACTGGAGCAAAGGGACCAGATCCATATAATTGATCAGGAATAAATGCTCCTCCCGAGTGGAGGGCACGCATGGCACATTGATGTTTAAATTCACTATCCCAAACTACATATTGCGCTGGAGTAAACAACATGCGAAAGGTAGTTTTCCAATCTTCAGGTACTAAAATATGATTTCTCATCAAGGCTTCTAACATTCCCTGCATATAAGTACTTCCCAACCCCATATCTCTAATTCCTTTTCTAAGTTCTGTTAAAATTGCATAAGACAAAGGACGAAATTCCACTATTTGAGCCCCATTCTGATCTAATTGGCCCATAACATGCACTGGACAAACAGAAAGCATTTCAGCAATTTCTTCTATATTCCCCCCTCCTTTGTCTAACTCTTTCTCTAAAATCTGCCTAATGGGGGTGTACAATGGCCGTGGGGATGCAATAGAATTATTTCCTTCAGCAGGAGCTGATGGTTCAATTAAAGATGGTTTTGGGGTGACAATCTTAATTTTATCATAATCAGGTGGAGGGCTTGTAGTTAATTGTTGCCCTTCCGTAGCATCAGAGCCATATTTTTCTATTGCCTGACAACATTGATACCATTGATGTAATATTTTCACAGGTGCCCGAGGTTCAAGATGTAATGTATGTCCTATCCTTGTCCAGTCCCGTAAACGAAGTGACCCCTTTTCAGGGTACCAGGGACAATGTTTCCCTATCTCAACTACCAGTTCCCTTATATCAGTCTCACACGGCCTAATGCCAGACTTGTGCAAAAGGAATCTTAGTTCCTGCACATGCTTTTGCTGATATTGAGATAGAGTGCAGCCCATCACTTATTACTAGGGATCCCGAAGGATGAAAGGCGCGCCAGGGGTCTATTCCAGACGATGATAAGGATGTTAAGGATGCTGCTCCCCACGGAGGGTGTCACTGTTCGGGCACCAGATGTTGTAAATCAGAGGTCCAGGCTTTTGCTCTGTTTCAAGATGCCTCCAAGACGTCTCTCCCGACTTCGTAGAGAACTTTATTTTTATACAGTTTTACATAAGCAGACAAAAGGTAGCACAGTAATAGTATTCTGATTGGATAGAAGTTATTCACCCCCCTCTCAAGTTGCCATCTTCTCTAGGTGAGCTTATATTAGATCATCCACATCCGAGCCAATTATGAAGTAATGCAGTAAGCAGGAAAGACCCACAGTGCTACAGACTGGCACTGTGACCCTTGACCCACTGACCTACACTAATCTTAATCAAATTCAATTTTTCCCTTCTATTCTGTATTATACCTCTTCCTATTGTCATCTATTTTTATATCCACCCTCACGTTGGTTAATTATGTAATATTACAGTTGTTTAATACAAATTTAATATTTTAATATAAATCAATTAGTTATATAACTATCTTTTTTGTATATTAATCAACATGAACATGAATATTCCAATTATTTCCATGCAATCCAGTTACTTACAAATCAATTAATTATATTTACCAATAATAATAAACCAAATAATTTCCCCCATATATTCCTCCAAACCCCAACTTAACCATTTCTGCTTTCAACACAATATACAATTAATAGTATCTCTATTATTATAATTCCCTAGTTAAATAGAACTTTTTTTCTTTTGTGTTTTAAAATCTTGAACTCTCCTCTTTTGCCCTAAATTTCCCATTGTTTGCAGGTTTGCATCCTACCTTTTTTGGTGAGGAAAAAAAAAAAAGAAATCTCTCTCTGCCTCATTTTGTCACGTTGCAGCAATGACCCTACTTTACTTTCAATTTCGCCTTTTCAGCATAGCTAGGGGGGAAAAATCTGCTTGTCATGTGTAAATGCCTCATTCTTGAATGAAAGATACATATATCCATGGAATATCAAGAGTTAACTTATTCTCCCTTTCCTAATGTATTCATCACTAACCACTCCTCATCTCTAATCCCGCCTCCTTGGTATAAATAGATGATGCACACTCTCTCTCCTTGCTTCTATCTGCAATCACTCTGTGAATATAGAATGCCTTCTGTAAATAAACAAACTACTGTTTGAATATAGAAAGTCTGAACTGATTATTGAGTCTGATCCTCGAATTACGGCAACAATCTGGTAGCAGAGGATGGTTGGCTGACTCAATAAGAAACAGACATGCCAAAGAAAGAAAACTCCAGAAACAAAAGAGAAAGACCCAACACCAGGGCACACAACAAAGAAATGGAAACAGATCAAGAAATGATCGATGAATCCACAATAAAAACAACAAAAGAATCTGAAAGCTTCACTACAGACGACGAAGAAGTAATCGATGAACCCGACGACCAAAAAGCGAGCGAAACAGAAAACAACACGCTCAGATTAGAAATACTAAGACTGCTAAAAAGCCAAAAAGATGACAAAAATCTCATCGCGAACCTCCAAGACATCATAAAAGATAGCGGAGCAGCGAGAGAAAACCACATCGACACACCAAAACCAAAAGACCACAAAATGGTAAGCGAATTACCCATAGATGAAAATATAACTAAAAGGAAGACTAACGGTCCCGCACAAAATTTTGAATGGCAGCCATCTTGGTTTTGTCAGCCCATCAAAATGGCTGACTCAGAACCAATCAGAAAGCAGAGTTCAAAATGGCTGGCACGAAAAGCTCTACACAACATAAGAAATAAAAAAGAAAAATCCTACTCATCAGAAGAATCTGATACAGACACCGAAGAAACATCAACCGAACTACAAATTGAAACAGCTATGAGAACACTCTATGCAGCCTTCGGCCCGAATCTAAAAATTTCAAAAAAATCAACGAAAGTATCAAAGACAGTCAATCAAATAATGAAGAAAAGACAAACTGCAGAATCCAAAGGCAAAGATACAGAAACAAACGAGCAAGTGTCTCAACATCCACCCACTCCGAGTCGGCCGACGAGAGCGCTAACACCCGAACCCAGAGAGCCTTGCAAGTACTCGCCCACACCGCAGACGCTTCCGGGAGCCAGAGGATTCAGCCAAGATGACTGCAATGAGAGGAAGCAAGCGCCGATCCACACCTGGACACCTAAGGTCGAGCCAGAGAGCGAATCATCGGAGGAGGAGCACTGCGAGGGAGCTACAGCAGCGAGAACCTCTCCCGACAGCTTCAGGAACGAAATGATCTACACGCATGCGGAAATACGCCCAGATGAACATAGAGACAATAAAGAACAGAGGGAACCATTCAGACTAATCGCGAGTATCCCTACACCATTCTGCAATTATCAGCATATACAGGACCATGGACAGCCTCCAGCTGTAAGTAATGCAACTAATAACATTGGAAATCTGCCTAATGATTTCCCAAAATTGAGAATAGATAGTGTTAACTTACAGGAATGGAGTCAGCAACTCCAGGTTGTTTTCTTAAAAGGAAATTTATTATTTTTCATAACTAACCCTCCTAAAAAACCATGGACACTAAAATTGGACTGTCTATATCACAGAGCATTTTATTTACTAATCTCTAGTATATCACCTGCTATCTATCATAGTATTAAGCATAATCTCTCAGAAATAATTCATTGTATGTTTAAACTATTTCATAGTGAAAGTGTGGCAACCACAACTAGGATGTCTAAAAACTTTTTCTCAGCCAGGATAAAACCTGGAACTACTATAAGTGAACATTTACTATTACTGAACACAACTAGAGCAGAACTTCATTTAAGAGGAGAAATAATATCTGACCAGACAATGAAAAGTGTTATTATTAATTCATTAGACCCATCATGGGACAATTTCATATCACATCTAGATACAATTAACTGAGGCTACCTATCTATAGAGAGTTTATCAAATAGATTAATTGCTGAAGATAATTTGAGAAGAAGCCGTTACAGTACACACAAAGAACATAGACAGATCAAGAGGGTAGTATTTCAAGACAGGCATCAGGACATAATAGAGTGTTATAACTGTGGGTCTAAAGAACATTATAGGAGAGACTGTCCAAAACCCCCTAGAGAGAGACAAAGACATGAAACAAGAAACAGATATCACGATAGACAATCATCCATTGACAGATATAGACACAGAAACTCACCAAACTTTAGAGAACATAGAGGGGGCAGAGACAACTCAAGGGACAGGAAGTCCGGATCATTATACGGGTTAGATAAACATATAATAACCAAAAATCAAGACCCAAAGGACAATGCTTGGCTTATTGATTCCGGAGCAACAAATCACACAACACACGGTAAGAAAATACTATCTTCCTTCATTGAAGATAAATTTGTAATTAAAGTAGCTAACCAAGAAGAAGTCCAAGTTATTGGAAGAGGAAATGTAGAATTACCCGGTCTAGGGAAAATAGAGGGGGTACTATTAATACCCAAAATACCTCATAACATTCTCAGTGAAATAAAGCTAAGCAGGGACTCTAACATAAATATAATATTTATATATATTCACTCTGTGAATATAGAATGCCTTCTGTAAATAAACAAACTACTGTTTGAATATAGAATGTCTGAACTGATTATTGAGTCTGATCCTCGAATTACGGCAACACTGCTCCAGCACTCTTTACAGATAGCAACAGAGCCCTGGCAAAACAGCTGAGAGCAAATCAGCTGAGAGTCAGGAGGCCGATCTAATCAACTTGTCCTAATTAATGGATGCTGAAGCTGAAGGGGCTGTTTTTTCTTGCTGTTTGCTTGCAAGGAGGTAAGTGCTGCGAGGCATAGGCCAAAGGGTGGGGGCCACCCTCCTTGCCACTTAGCCCCCCCTGCTGCCCCCTTGCCTCTTACTGCCCCCTAAGGCATTCCACCACCACTCAGGGGCGGTACCGCCCACTTTGGCAACCACTGGCTTAACTACTTAATTACTTAACAACCGGTTCTACTGAAGTAGAATCCCACCACTGGGTCTACCCATTTAATTTTGCAGGCGTCGGTCTACTCATTTGTTTTCTTTTAACTCTGATCAGTTGTAGGGCGGCCCTTTGAAGCCCCGTGGCAGCTGCGAGGCCAATAAAATTATAAAAAAACACCAAACCGTTTGTTAAATTGCTGGCTCGCCCACCCCTCGCACAGTGGTATTCATTCTAAGCTGAACAGTAACAGGATTTATCACTATCGGGAAAGGCCCTCTGAACTTAGGACCTAATTTTCTGCTGGGCAGTTTGAGTTTGAGATACTTTATTGGGAAGTACACTTTGGCTCTGATCTGCAGCTCCTCAGTGAACTGTTTCTTCAGCATTTTGAATGCTGGGCCAAAAATTGTGCCACCCACTTGGCCGCTTTGCCCTCCATGTTGTCAGCAATGGCTGAGATCATTTTGTCAGCCCTGGAGCCCATCTTTTTCTTTGGATCTTCAGGGCTGCCACATTTAGTGCTGTGGGAAAATGAGGGGGGGGGGGTTGCATGGAGTTGGTGGAGATATATAGTCATAACAACATTCTTTGCTCTGGGAGTCAAGGATGTTCAGCCTGCACTTGAAGAGGTGTAACTGGGGAACATCAGGACGGTGGATTGATTGGGCCATGTGACTGACATGTGGGTGCAGGGGAAGGGATTTTGACTTTTCCTTGGGTGGGGAAAATGTGGGGGCTTTCAGATTCGGGTTTTCCCAGATGTGCCAATATGACATCTCTAATAAAATGAAATTTTGAGGAACTGCTGGCCTCGGAGTCTTACTTTGATGGGGGATGTAATTCTAAGTTGTCTAAGCCCAAAATTTCCAGTCTGCTAGCATAAGGTATTCTGTCATGAGCAGAGGAGTGGAGGACTCTTTTCGTGAAATATCTTGGGACTCATTCAATTGTATTAATGTCCGATATGAAGTGTGGATTCCAGACAGATGAGCTGTATTCAAGAATTGGTCTAGCAAAGGTTTTGTATGCCCTAGTTTGCAGTACAATATTACTGGAGAAGAAGCTTTGTAAGATTAGGTTAACAACCCTTAATGCCTTTTTGGCAATCCTGTTGCAGTGACTCTTAATTACCTCTTAATTAATTAATTAAATATAATTTATCTTAATTATTAAGAGTTAATTAACTCTTAATTTATTAACTCTAAATGCCTTTTTGGCAATGCTGTTACACTGAGCTCTGGCACTTAGATCATTAGAGATAAATACTCCAAGGTCCTTGACAGAGTGAGGGTCGTATACGAGGTCACATCCGCCGAGCTTTAATTTTGTGTTCTGATTTGTTTTGCCAATGTGTAAGACAGAGCATTTATTGCTGTGGCTAGCATCTGTGGCTAGAAAGCGGACAGTACAGCAGGCGGCGTCTGTGGTTGTGTTTAAGGAGTTAAAATCATCAAGAACTGCATTGCTAGAAAGGCTGGGAGGAGAGGAGAGGCGCAGAGGAACTTCCTCTTCCGGATGGCTGATGGGAGGAAGTTGGTGTGCAGAGCAGCTTTCTGCTGTTTCCATGGTCGAAGCAGCAGCTGCCAGGTGAGTTGAGGGCAGCAGGTGGGAGGAGAGTCCGGGAGCAACTTGGGCTGGAAGCGGAGAAGCAACTGGGCTGAAGCCTCTCAGCTGCTGCTGCTGCAGGTTCCTTCCCTCCCCAAATGGAAGCCCACTGGTGCTGCAGGCTGGGAAACTGGGGGCTGCAATTTCTGCTGGTGGGAAGCTTGAAAAAGCCTCCTTCAAATGCAGGTTGAGTCTTTGGGGCTGGTTTCCCTCCAGAGGGAGCTCCATCACTGGAGGTTTGGAAGAGAGCTGGAAAAAACCTTGGAGGTCTTAATGACATCTCAGACAAATGGCTGTCCCGTCGGTTTAAAAGCCACCAGCAATGGAGCCCCCACAACCTCTGGAGGGAAGCCATTCCCGAAGAATCAACCTTCACTCAAAAGAGATTTTTTAAATCTCCCAGGCAGCAGAAAATTGCAGCCATTCCCTTCCACTGGCTAATTGTTCTCACTGATGGGATTTTTCCTTAATTCCAGGTTGTTTCTCTCCTTGATTAGTTTCCATGCATTGCTTCTTGTCTTGTCCTTCTGGTGCTTTGGAAAAGAAGTTGACTCTCCAAGTATTGGAACACTGCTATCATGTCACCCCTAGTCCTTCCTTTCACTAGACGATTCATTCCCAATTACTGCAACCCACTAATTATCCCTACTGCTCTTCTCTGCGCTCTTTATAGAGTCTCCACGCCTGTTTTATATTGTGGTGATGAAAAGTGGTTGCAGTAATCCAAGTGTGATTTTAATCAAAGCATTATCAATTGGTACTAATACTTCATGTGATTCTATCCCTCTGTTTAGGCAGCCAGAGTTTCTCAGGCTTCTTGAGTTGTTTTCCCATTGATTGATTGATTGGTTGGTTCGATTTATATGCTGCCTTTCTCCGGAGACTCAGGGCAGCTTACAATGCGTTAAGCAATAACCTTCATACTTTTGTATATACCTGCTTAGTAGGGCTTTCGCCCCACCCCAAAGCGGTGTTCTTTTTTATACAAAGTCAGTTTATTGCCCCCACAATCCAGGTCCTTATTTTACCTACCTCGAAAGGATGGAAGGCTGAGTCAACCTTGAGCCTGGTGAGATTTGAACTTGCAGTAATTGCAGGCAGCTGGTGCTAGTTAAGAGCACTTTAGTCTGCTGCTCCACCAAGGCTCTTGTATAAGATTTTCATCCATGGAATCCTTCCCAAGCTGTCTCTTGGTTTGTTGAAATCAGCTGCTTTAAAGTCTAAGACATTAGTTTGATTTTGCTCTATTGCTTGTGTCTGCATTATATTGAATTCCAGTATGACATGGTCACTCTTCCCCCTATTTATCTGCAACTTCAAACCCCTCCCCCTTATTATTTTCTCTCTGCTAGTAAAAATTTGCAAATTGGCACTTTCATGTGACATCATGCTTCATGACCGGCTGCTTAGTGACACAGAAGCCAGTCCCAATTGCATTCAGTATGTAAGGATTGCTTGAATTGGGATGTCACCAGAAGGGGTTGTGGACAGTATTTTCTTCTCTTATCTGCAGCTGAGGACTTTCATGAGCAAAACTGGTGCTTCAAATATTGCAGAGGCTTTCAGCATCATTTCCTCAGTTCAAATGCCACATCTCTAAATTTAGCACAAAAGGTTTGACATTAACCATTTTGCGACATTTTGTCAGGCTGAAAACTCATGGAGCTTCCACATATATTCATTTGTAGGTGTTTGTATCTGTATTTCTTTCTATATGCATATATCTGCAATTATATAATCTATCCTCAGTACATCCAGATATATTTGAGGATAACCCTTTTCAGTGCCAAGAATTTATGATTGACCTAAGTCAACAACATAATTTCATGGTTGAATAGATATCTTGGTACTCTTCCATGTGTCAAATGAATCATAATTAATGTAAGAGATTATTCTGGCATTGTGGCATGTTTGCTTTTTCGTTGTAATGTATACTTTTTTCACATCTTCTGCAACCATTTTATACACAATTAAAGTTACACTTTTCTTTGAAACTTATAGACAAAGAGGATGGCAATAAGAGCACTCTAGACAACTGAGAATAATAAGCATTGTTGAAAAGGAAATAAAATTGAGTCAGAAATCAAAATATATTCCAGTTCCTTCAGAAAACCACACAATTCTCCTTCTCCAGCAGCTAATAGACAAAAGAGAGAACATTAATATGAGATTTTGAGCTGGAAAAAGTAGAGGATACGAAAGTCAAGGATACATTGCATGAAAGATCAAGGAAGATTATTTTTCATTCAGAAAAAGATGGAAATATTTGGAAGTTAGGGGGAAGGAAAAGCTCTTATTGGGCAGGGCACATAGGACAGACAATGATACAGGCCTTGCTCTGGGAAGAAGCAAACGGCTTTAATCAAAACACCACTAAACAATAGATCACACATATTTTTGACCTCAAGAATATCAGTTGTGGAAAAGCTCCATAGATCTGCCTATTGAAGAAAAAGCACAGATTTCAAATCATAGCTGATTAAACAAGAAGATCCCTGTTGTAGCATGGGAATAACGAGAGGCACAAGCAGGCTAGTAACAACAGCTCTTTAATTCAGGGTGAGACTTCAGCAAAGGAACACAGGCAACAGCCCTCTTTATATACTTTTCAGGGGCAACCAAGAACCAATCAGGAACCACTGTACATTTGAATTCCCCGCACAAAATGGATACATACATAACACCCCTCCACTCCCAGAAGGCACTTATTCTATCTATTTACATATTTACATACAAAATCACGCAGGTGACCAGGGCGTGTCTTAATCCTGGTTGACCTGCGCAGTTCAGTTGTTGGCGAGGCGTCGAGCCGGTCGGAGGGACCTCCCGTCTCTCCCGGCTCCGCCAATGGAACCTCCTGGATTTCTCCGGAGGTGTGGTTATCTCCGGCTGGGAGTGTCAGCTCGCTGCGGCGGCACTGGAACTCAGGGTTGCCAGATAAGTATTCCGGCTTACTCGGGCTTGAGGTAGCTGTGTCAGGAAGACCTTGAAAGTTAGGACATTGATCTATATGCCTCCTCCAGATTTTACCATGCTCTATATCGACTGTATATGACTTCGGGCCGGTAATTCCTACGATGGTTCCCTCTACCCATAAGGGACCATTGTAACTTCTAGCAAAAACTGGTGTTCCTACTTGGAATTGTCTTAGTCCTCCCCCTTCCCCTTTGAAGCTATCGGGGGAGTAATTGGGATGCAGTCGGTCGAGAACACATCTTAGCTTTCAGCCCATTAAGAGCTCGGCTGGGCTGCGGCCCGAGGTGGGACACGGGGTGGCGTGCTGTACTGCTAAGGACTCATCTATTCTAGCCTGCCAGTCCTCTGCATCAAGCCGGGAGAGAGCTTCTTTGGCCGTTCTTACAAATCTCTCTGCAAGGCCATTAGAAGCTAGATGAAAAGGAGCGGATAATGCATGTCTTAAGCCTAATTTGGCTAGGTAGTCTTCAAATTGAGTTGCCGTGAATTGGGGCCCATTGTCGGATACCTGGGTGTCCGGCAACCCGTGTGTCGCGAATAGTTTTCTGAGTACTTTGATTATGGCCTCAGAAGTGGTAGATGGCATTAGGGCAATTTCGAGCCACTTAGAATATGCATCTACAATAATAAGAAAGTTCTGGCCGTGGAACAGGCCAGCGAAATCAATGTGAATCCTCCCCCATGGCCCTTTTGGTTTTTCCCATTCACGAACGGGAGCTATGGGAGGATCTGGGCAGGACTCCTGGCATGGCCTGCACTTCCCCACCCACTCAGTGACATCTTGGTCAAGATGTGGCCACCAAACATAACTACGAGCTAGGCCTTTCATGTGAACAATACCAGGGTGTCCTTCGTGCAGCATTTCTAAAACCCTGTGCCTTAACCGCGAAAGAATGACCACCCTGTCTCCCCACAACAAGCAACCCCCCAACATTGACAGTTCATTTTTTTGTTAAAGTACAATTGAAAGTCACCACCGTCCACCTTGGTAGGCCAACCCCTCGTAACCCAGCCCATTACAGTGCGCAAAACAGAGTCTCTGGCAGAAACCCTCGCCACCTCGTTTGAGGAAATGGGGCCCGGGGAAACAATGTCAAGCAGTAAAACTGGGGCTTCCGGGGTCGGATTGTCCAACAATTCGGGCTGAGGGCGTCAGCATGGCCCAAGGTTCTGCCCGGCCGGTGGAGCAGTCTGTACAAGTACGCGGCTAAGAAAATGGACCATCTGGTCATCCGGGGGGAAAGAGCAGCCGGGGTCGGTTTATCTCCAGCCAAAAGTCCCAAAAGAGGCTGGTGGTCCGTAATGAGTTCAAAAGTGCAGCCAAACAAATACTCGTGAAACTTCTTGACCCCAGCTACAGCCGCTAGTGCCTCCCTATCCAGTTGGCTATAGTTTCTTTCAGCAACAAAGTGCAAGAGTAATAGGCGATGGGCGCCTCTAACCCGTTCGGCAGTCTATGGCTTAAAACCGTGCCTACACCAAAGGGGGAAGCGTCACAGACCAAGCCTAGAGGTAGTTCGGAATTTTATTGGATGAGGAAACTGTCCTCAGACAAAAGTCTTTTTACAGTGCTGAATGCGGCCGCTTCTCGCTTGCCCCAAACCCACGGAACGTTTTTCCCAAGGAGCCTGTGCAGAGGCTCCGCAACGGTGGCTTTGTGTTTCAGAAACATCGTATAGAAATTGAGAAGGCCCAGGAAAGCCTGCAGTTCGGATTTCGACTTGGGGGTGGGCGCGCCTTGGATGGCCCTAACTTTGCTTTCTGTGGGGTGAATGCCCATGCCGTTGATTCTGTAGCCTAAGAATTCCACTGATGGAACCGCTATCTTGCATTTTGTTCGCTTGAGTTTAAGTCCCGCTTCTCTGAACCTCGTTAGGACTTGTCTAACCCTCTGACCTAACTGAATCTTGTCTTGGCCACTAATCAAAACGTCGTCAAAATACAGGACGACACCTGGGAGGCCCTGTAGAAGGCGCTCCATTGTGCTTTGAAAGAGTCCTGGGGCGATGCTGACCCCAAACTGAAGCCTGGTGCATTTAAAGGCACCTCTGTGAGTTACTATTGTCTGTGATTCTGCCATAGCGTCATCTACTGGCAGTTGCTGGTACGCCTGCGCAAGGTCTAGTTTTGCGAATAGCTTGCCAGGCCCCAGGGAATGTAGTAGATGGTGGACTATCGGAACCGGATAGACACTCTGCTGCAACGCCTTGTTAATCGAACATTTATAGTAGGCGCAAATTCTAATTGAGCCATCAGATTTTACGGGCGTGACTATTGGGGTTTCCCACTTAGTGTGATCCACGGGAACTAGCACCCCTTGCTTAATGAGCTTGTCGAGCTCCGCATCGATTTTTGGCTTTAAAGCAAATGGAACTCGTCTTGTTTTCAGTCTGATTGGCGCTATGTTGGGGTCTAAATTAAAGGATATAGGGGTCCCCACATACTTGCCTAGAGTCTCTTCAAAAACATCCCGAAACTCGTGGAGCAGGGTTTCTTTAAGCGATGATCCGCTGATGCTGTGAACGCCCGTGAAGCCCATGCCGAGGGCCCGGAACCATTTCATGCCCAGTAGACTTGGTAGGGGCTTGCTAACGACGGTCAGGGGCAGCTCTTTCTGGAACTCGCCGTAGGTGACCCGGAATGTGCCCACGCCTTCAACGGGAACTCGGTTTCCCTGGTAGTCGAGTAGGTGGATTTTCTGACGGGATAGCTGGTTCTTCTGAAGCTTGGGCAGGAGTGCCTTGAGTGTTGACCAGAACATGATCGATAACGTAGACCCGGTGTCGATTTCCATTTCGCACGATTTGCCATCGATTTCTACTTTCGTGTAGACTTTTTCCTCGTCGGTTGTGCTGGCTTGGCCGATTCTCGTGCTGTAGGTCTCCCGCTTTTGAGGTTCGTGCTGTTTTCTTGCGCCGTCATCTTTGATTGGTTGTTTTGAACGAGCCGGTTCTGGTTGGTCGCAGTAGTCACGTGGCTTTCGACTACGCGGAAATTGAGGTCTGCAAACTCGTGCTAGGTGGCCTTTTCTATCACAACGCCTGCAAATGGCTTCTCTGTATTTACACAAATGTCTCTCATGATCCCCGCCACAGCTAGGGCAGTTCTCGTGGCGGCGGGTTTGTTCACTCAATTTCTTTTCTGTATGGAAGACGTCCTCGTCCGACTCTTCCTCTGTGCTGGTTCGCACATCTTCTCTGTGGACGGGGGCTGTTTTCGGCCCATCTTTGCTTGAACTGGGTTGCTGCAGCGCTTCCGAAGCTTTCGTTGATGCCTCGTGTGCTCGGGCTTCGTGTAGCGCGCCAGCTAGCGTTAGGTCTGGCTTGGCTAGAAGACGCCTTTGTAACCGGGTATCTCGAACCCCGCAAATCAGTTGTTCAAGCAATGCGTCGTCTAAGTCGCTTTAGTCACAATGCGTTGCGGCTTTTTGAAGCGCGGCCACATAAGCACTGACCGGTTCGCCTTCTTTTTGAACTTGTTGCCAGAGTTCGTAGCGCTGAACGAATTTAGACAGAACTGGAGCGTAGTGGGCTCTCAGGTTGGCCTGAAGGACGTCCCAGGGAACCGTCTGGACTGGGGTTGGCTCGCAGAGGGATTCGGCCATCTCGAATACGTCTGGCCCGCAGTGGCTTAAGAACAGAGCCCTTTTCCTGTTCGCAGAGAGCCCTTGCATTTCGCTCGCTTCCAGGGAGCACTCGAACCTGGTCAGATACGATCCCCACTTCTCTCGGGTCGGGTCGAAGGGTTTTGGCGGAACGTAGGCAGACATGCCGTGTCTCCGTGTTCACTAATCACCCTGGCTGAAACTCCAAGCTCTTTTTGATTTGCCTCTTGTGGCCTCTATCCCACCTTTGTCGCCAATGTTGTAGCGCGGGAATAATGAGAGGCACAAGCAGGCTAGTAACAACAGCTCTTTAATTCAGGGTGAGACTTCAGCAAACGAACACAGGCAACAGCCCTCTTTATATACTTTTCAGGGGCAACCAAGAACCAATCAGGAACCACTGTACATTTGAATTTCCTGCACAAAATGGATACATACATAACAATCCCAACTGTAGAAAAGCCATACAAATTATCCGAATATGCCAAAAAGTTTGGTCAGAACAGCTTCCTTGTGGTTCATGGAACAACCCACACAGGAGAGAAGCTATACGAGTGCTCCCAACATGAATACTTTAGTGAGCACGGCAACATGGTGATAAATCACAGGACACCCATCACATAAGTGTGTCCAAATTGTGTGAAAGTTTCATTGGAAATTACCACCTCATGGGACAACAAAGGACTCACACAGGAGAGAAAGCCTTTGAATGTCCAGATTGTGGGAAAAGTTTCAGTCACCATTATGAGCTGGTGATACATCAGAGAACTCACACAGGAGAGAGACCCTTTGAATTTTCTGATTGTGGGAAAAGTTTCAATAAAAATTTCAACCTGGTGAAACACCAGAGAACTCACACAGGTGAGAAACCATTTGAATGTCCTGATTGTGAGAAAAGTTTCAGTCGCAATTACAGCCTAGTGATACACCAGAAGACTCACACAGGAGAGAAACCGTTTGAATGTCCTGATTGTGGGAAAAGGTTCAGTTACAATGACAGCCTGGTGATACACCAGAGGATTCACACAGGAGAGAAACCATTTGAATGTTCTGATTGTGAGAAAAGGTTCAGTCAAAATTCCAGCCTGGTAACACACCAGAGGACTCACACAGGAGAGAAACCGTTTGAATGTCCTGATTGTGGGAAAAGTTTCAGTCGCAATTCCAGCCTGGTGATACACCAGAGGACTCACACAGGAGAGAAACCATACGAGTGCCCAGACTGTGGGAAAGATTTCAGTACTAAGACTAGCCTTTTAAATCATGTGCTTATACACACGGGAAAAACCATTTAAGTGCCCCAAGAGTGGACGGTGCTTCAGGAAACATTCTACCCATATTGCACACAAGAAAATGCACATGGTTTTTGCAAAGTGATTTATTTATTTATTTATTTATTAATCAAATTTCTATACCGCCCTACTCCCGAAGGACTCAGGGCGGTGAACAGCCAAGATAAAATACAGATAATACAAATATTAAAAATCCTTTAAAATTATTAAATATTTCGGCCGAAACACAGATTAAAACACCCAATTTATAAAATCACGAATTAAAAAATTTAAAAATTTAAAAGAGGGGAGTTAGGCCAGGCCAGCTTGCTGAAATAGAAAAGTTTTGAGAGCACGGCGAAACGTGCACAGGTCCAGGATCCTCCGTATCTCTGGGGGGAGCTCGTTCCAGATGGTAGGTGCCCCCACAGAGAAGGCTCTCCCCCTGGGGGCCGCCAGTCGACACTGTTTGGCCGATGGCACCCTGAGGAGCCCCTCTCTATGGGAGCGTACTGGTCAGTGAGAGGCTATTGGTAGCAGAAGGCGGTCTCGTAGATACCCCGGTCCGATGCTATGGAGCGCTCTAAAGGTGGTAACCAAAACCTTGAAGCGCACCCGGAAGATCACCGGGAGCCAGTGCAGCTCACGCAGGAGGGGGGTCACATGGGAGCGCCACGTCGCTCCCATAACCACCCGCGCGGCCGCATTCTGGACCAGATGGAGCCTCCGGGTGCTCCTCAAGGGGAGCCCCATGTAGAGAGCATTGCAGTAGTCCAAGCGGGAAGTAACGAGAGCATGAGTGACCGTGTTTAACGAGTCCCGATCCAGAAAGGGACGCAACTGGCGAATCAGGCGGACCTGATAAAAAGTCCCCCTGGCCACGGCCGTCATGTGCTCTTCTAAAGACAGCCGTGAGTCCAGGAGGACACCCAAGTTGCGAACCCTCTCCGTGGGGGCCAATGACTCACCCCCAATATTCAGTGATGGCACTAACTGACTATATCGGGATGTCGGAAACCACAGCCACTCGGTCTTGGATGGGTTGAGCCTGAGTCTGTTTCTCCCCATCCAGATCCGCACGGCCTCCAGGCACCGGGACATCACTTCAAGGGCATCATTGGGGTGGTCCGGGGTGGAGATGTACAGCTGAGTATCATCAGCGTACTGGTGGTACTTCACCCCAAAACCACGGGTGATCTCACCCAGCGGCTTCACATAAATGTTGAACAGGAGGGGCGAGAGGACCGACCCCTGTGGCACACCACATACAAGGGGCCTCGGGGTCGACCTCTGCCCCCGTCAACACAGACTGCGACCGGTCAGAGAGAAAGGAGGAGAACCACCGTAGAACGGTGCCCCCCACCCCCAACTCCTCTAGCCGGTGCAGCATGATACCATGGTCGATGGTATCAAAAGCCGCTGAGAGGTGTAATAGGACCAGGACAGAGGAGCAACCCCTGTCCCAAGCCCTCCAGAGATCATCAACCAACGCGACCAATGCCGTTTCCGTGCTGTACCCAGGCCTGGAGCCCGACTGGAACAGATCCAGATACGACGATTCATCCAGGTACTGGGGGAGCTGTCGCGCTACCACACTCTCAACAACCTTCGCAACGAAGCGAAGGTTGGAGACTGGACGATAATTTGCCAACACTGCCGGGTCCAGGGAAGGCTTCTTGAGGAGAGGCCTCACCACTGCCTCTTTCAAGGCGGCAGGGAAGACACCCTCACTCAAGGAAGCATTTATAATCCCCTGGAGCCAGCCTCGTGTAACCTCCCGAGAGGCCAGCACCAACCAGGAGGGACACGGGTCCAATAAACATGTGGCTGTGCTTAGTCTGCCCAGTATCCTGTCCACGTCTTCGGGCGTCACAGAATCAAACTCTTCCCAGATAATACTCACAAGACCTGCCTCTGTCCTCCCCGCTGAATCTACCCAGTCAGAGTCCAGGTGTTCCCGAATCTGAGCGATTTTATCATACAGATACTGTACAAAATCCTTGGCTCTACCCTCCAAGGGGTCCCCCCGCGCTTCCTGGTGGAGCAGGGAGCGGGTCACCCTAAACAGGGCGGCCGGGCGGTTATCTGATGACGCAATAAGAGTGGCAAAGTAGTTATACTTCGCCACTTTTATCGCCACCAGGTAGGTCTTAATATGAGACCTTACCAGTGTTCGGTCAGATTCAGAATGGCTGGCCCTCCAACCACTCTCCAGGCGTCTTTTCCGGCGCTTCATCTCCCTCAGCTCCTCGGTGAAACAAGGAGCCAGGCGAGATCGACGCCGGGTCAGAGGCCGCAAAGGCACGACCTGATCCAAAGCTCCAGCGGCCGCCCTATCCCAGGCGGCCACCAGCTCCTCAGTCGAGCCGTGTGCCAGAGCCTCAGGAAATGGCCCAAGCTCCGTCTGGAACCTATCAGGATCCATCAGGTGCCTGGGGCGGTACCACCTCAATGGTTCCGCCTCCCTGCGGCGGGGTGCGGCGGTTCGAAGGTCAAAGCGAAGGAGGGAGTGATCTGACCATGACAAGGGCTCGATCACTATATCCCCTATCTCAAGATCACTCAACCACTGACCAGAGACAAAAAACAGGTCTAGCGTGTTTCCCCCCATGTGAGTAGGGCCATGAACTAACTGGGTCAGGTCCATGGCCGTCATGGAAGCCATGAACTCCCGAGCCACCTCAGACGCCTCACCGACGGATGGCAGGTTAAAATCCCCCATGACCATAAGCCTGAGGGTGTCAACCGCCACCGCGGCTATAACGTTGAGCAGCTCGGGCAGGGCTGCTGTCACGTGGCAGGGAGCCAGGTACGTAACCAGCACACCCATCTGCACCTCATGACCCCACTTCACAAGGAGGGACTCACAACCAGCCGTCTGAGGAACAGTGACCTCCCTCGGACCAAGACCTTCTCTAATGACAACCGCCACCCCCCCCGCCCCTCCCCTGTGTCCTCGGCTGATGGAATGCGTGGAAACCGGGTGGGCACATCTCAACGAGGGGGACCCCCCCTCCTGGCCCAACCAGGTCTCCGTAATACCCGCCAGGTCCGCTCCCCCCTCCTGAACAAGATCACAAATGAGGGGGGCTTTATTTACCACGGACCGGGCGTTGCACAGCATCAGCCGAAGGCCCAGGGCCTGAGGATCTGTGCAACCTGGGGAATGAGGGGAGCATTGGAGGCCGGAGCGTGCCACCGCTTGGAGCCAGCGGGCGCACGCTCCCACAACCTGATGTGGCCCCCTGCTCCCGCCATATCTGCCCCTCCCACCCACAGTACTGATGTAATGACCATCCATAACACAAGCTCTAACCCCCTCCTTGACCCCGGTTCCCGCATCTCTAGTGCCGTGCTCTTCAGCCGGCTCTGGCCTCCTCCCTGACAGGTTCTCCCCCAAACCCACCGAGCCCACCCCCCTCCCAGAAACCTTTAAAACCTTATCTAAAAATTTCCCCAAAAAACCCCACAACCCCCTCCTCGCCGCATGCCACCTCTCGGGATTCCAAAATCCGTCATCAAGGTAGGCCCTCGATAGTGAGGAGGGCCAAATCTGTGAGAGGGGGGAGTCTCGCAGCGCAAGCAGGTCAGCAGCCATAAACATCGCACAAAACAGAGATGGAGAGTCAACTGGTCAGGGCTTCGCCAGATCGTCCAATAATACTGGGTCAAAGTAGATCTTCATATCAGGAGCTGGTTCACTGCCCTCTCACGACAGTGAAAGGGGCCAGTGACATCCCCCCACGTCTGGAGGATAATTATCCCAGTCACCCTCTCACAGTGACTGGGGCAAATGACACCGACAATAAAGTCACAATAGTCCATCCTTTCATCTGGCGGATGACAAACAGCCCCCTCAGCACCTGCATACCATTTTGCCCAGTTCTCCTCCAGTTTGGGGTCGCACAAGAAGCCAGCAATTTGTAAAGTTATTAAAGACAATGATGATAATCCCACAGGCACAAGTTCTTCCCTGGGGCGAAAGTAGGGATAGCAGACAAAAAACCCAGTCCAAGTCCAAGGCTGGGTGGCCATCAAAGGCCAACACCCACACATACCTGGGGGAAGAAGGGGGGGAGGAGAAGCCACCCGAGGCGACCAATAAAGCCCTGGTCAGCCTCCCGCCTCTCCTGTCCCAAGACTCCCCAAATCCCCAGTCTCAGCTCTGATGACAAACAAACCCCGGATAACAGGGGTCAAGGCTCAAAGAAGAGCAGATGGTAATCCTGAGGGCAAGGCAAGGCTGTCGGTATTCCCCCATCCACTTGCTGCAAGTTCTTTCCTCACCCGGATGATCCGTGGCTGCCATTGCCTTCCGCCGCCGCCGCCGCCACCACTGCCGTGGCCAGCTTGCAGCCGGCACCCTGAGCTCCCCATGGCGCCTCCAGGACCCCCGAAAAACATCCGGAGAGCGTCCCAGAGATCCGTGAGGGGCGAGGGGATGAAGGGCACCTTCAAGCCGCCGCCGCCGCATAGCAACGCCGACCGCCGCCGAACGCTCCGGCTTCCACTCCTCCCGGCGTTGACAAGCCGGAAACAGCTGTTTTTAGCAGGTCGCCGCCCCATCTCCCGTGGCGGCTTCAAACAGCGCGTCCCGCCCTGCCCTGATATTCCAGAGGGCGAAAAAGCCCTCAGCAGGCAGGGTGGGCATTCCCCTCATTGGGACTGGAGCCGCAGATAGTTAAAGCGGCTCCCGAAGACCCCCGACACCAGCGACCTCTCCATCTCCTCCGCGGAGCTCAGCCAACCGCCGCCATCTTGGAACACGCCGGAAGCCGTGTGATGACCTAAAGCAGTGGTTCCCAAAGTGGGCGATACCAAAGTGGGGGGCGATGTGATGTCTGTGGGGGTCAGTAAGAGGCATGGGGGGTGGCAGGGGGGCGCTAAGTGGAATGGATGGTGGTGGAGTGTGGCCCCCACCCTTTGGCCTGTGCCTCGTAGCAGTTATCTCCTCGCAAGCAAACAGCAAGAAAAAACAGCTCCTTTCAGCTTCAGCATAGGCTAATTAACACAACTTGATTAGATTGTCCTCCCGACTCTCTCAGCTGTTTTGCGCAGGGCTCTGCCGCTTGCTGCAAAGAGTGTTGGAGCAGATTTTTTCCCCTTGTGCTAATCAAGCTATGCTGAAAACGAAACTGAAAGTAAAGCAGGCTGTTTGCTGTTTGCTACAAGGAAAAATTAGGCAGAGGCAGAGGGAGATTTCTTTTTCTTCTTTTTCCTCACCAAAAAAGGTAGGTGCAAACAATGGGAAATTTAGAGCAAAAGAGGAGAGTTCAAGATTTTAAAACACAAAAGGAGAAAGAAAAAGGCAAAAATAAAAATGGGAAGGGAGAAAAAGAAAAAGAAATCAAAGAGAAAGATGGTATACATATTTAGAATTGAAATATGAATAGTAGTAAGAAATAAATGGGAAATCATGATTGTAAAAATGAAATGAATAATAATTGGAATATTTGTCTTTGTATTTTTGAAATCTAGACAATGATAAGTTTTTCTTTTTTTCTTTTTTTTGTTAGAAATATGAATAAGGATAAACTGTAAGGTGGCATGCAGCAAAAAAGAGAGTGAGGGATTTTTTAACGAAGGCTTGTGTAAAGTTTTTAAAGGGTTTTGGGAAGGGGTGGGAAGGACCTGGGGGGGTCCATAGAACTGCAGAGCGGCTGAGTGGGTGTGAGGGTCCAGGTGGGAGGAGAGAGGGAGGGGGTTTAGATAGGGAACCAGGGGTCGAGGTGAAGGGCTATTCCATCAAAATAGTCGGTGGGAGGGGCAGATATGGCGGGCACAGGGGGCCATATCATGTTTGGGGAGTACGCACCCGCTGTTTACGAGTGGTGGCATGCTCCGGCCCCCAAGACGCCTCTTGTATTCCAGGTTGTGCAGAGTCTCAGGGCCCGAACCTTCGGCTGCTGTTGTGTAATGTCAGGTCTGCGATTAATAAAGCCCCCCTCATTCATGAGTTAGTTCTAGAGGGGGGTGCGGACCTGGCAGGGATTACAGAGACCTAGTTGGGCCACGAAGGGGGGGGTTCCCCTCGTGGAGATGTGCCCACCAGGCTTCTGTGCATTTCATCAGCCGAGGGCCCAGGGGAGGGGCGGGGGGGGCGGCGGCGGTGATTATTAAAGAAAGTCTCAGTCCGAGGGAGACCACTGTTCCGCAGATAGCCGGCTGTGAATCCCTCCTTGTGAAGTGGGGTCATGGGGTGCAGATGGGTTTGTTGATTGCGTACCTGGCTCCCTGCCACGTGACAACAGCCCTGCCTGAGCTGCTCGACGTAATAGCCGGGGTGGCAGTGGATACCCCCAGGCTTCTGGTCATGGGGGATTTCAACCTGCCATCCGTCGGTGAAATGTCAGGAGCAGCTCGGGAGTTCATGGTTTCCATGACGGCCATGGACCTGACCCAGTTAGTTCATGACCCCACCCACATCGGGGGACACACGCTGGACTTGATTTTTGTCTCTGGTCAGTGGTTGAATGATCTTACAATAGGGGACCTAGTTATTAAGCCCTTGTCATGGACAGATCATTCGCTCCTTCAGCTAGACTTTCGAACCGCTTCACCTCATCGCAGGGAGATGGAACCGACCAGATGGTTCCGTCCCAGGCGCCTGATGGACCCTGAAAGGTTCCTGACAGAGCTTGGGCCATTCCCAGAGACTCTGCCTCGTGACTCGGCTGAGGAGCTGGTGGCCGCCTAGGATAGGGCGGCCGCTGGAGCCTTGGACTGCGTCACGCCTTTGCAGCCTCTGACTCAGTGCCGATCTCAACCAGCTCCTTGTTTCTCCGAGGAGCTGAGGGAGATGAAGCGCCGGAAAAGATGCCTAGAGAGCGATTGGAGATCCAGCCGCATCGAATCTGACCGGACACTGGTGAGGTCTTATATCAAGACCTATCTAGTGGCGATAAGAGTGGCGAAATCCAACTATTTTTCCACTCTTATTGCATCTGCAGAGAACTGCCCAGCCGCCCTGTTTACGGTGACCCGCTCTCTCCTACGGGTAGGAGCGAGGGAGGATCCCTTGCAGGGTAGAGCTGAGGATTTTGGACAATTCCTACATGATAAAATCACTCAGATTTGGGCCGGCCTGGACTCCGATTGGATAGCCTTGGACGGGATGACGGAGGTGAGTCTTGAGAGTGTCACCTGGGAAGAGTTTGACCATGTGATTCCTGAGGACGTGGACAGGATTTTGGGGAGGCTTAACGCTACCACATGTTTACTGGACCCGTGTCCCTCCTGGCTGGTACTGGCCTCCCAGGAGGTTACACGAGGCTGGTTTCAGGAGATTACCAATGCTTCATTGAGTGAGAGAGTCTTCCCATCTGCCCTGAAAGAGGCGGTGGTGAGGCCCCTCCTCAAGAAGCCCTCCCTGGACCTGGCTGTATTAGGTAACTATCGTCCTGTCTCCAAACTCCGCTTCACTGCGAAGGTTGTTGAGAGTGTGGTGGCGCGACATCTTCCTTGATTTCTGGATGAAGCGGTCTATCTGGATCTGTGCCAGTCGGGCTTCAGGGTGGGTTACAGCACAGAAATGGCATTGATCACATTGGCTGATGATCTCAGAGGGGTTGTTCCTCTGTCCTGGTCCTCCTAGATCTCTCAGCGGCTTTTGATACCATCGATCATAGTATCATGCTGCGTCAGCTAGAGGGGGTGGGAGTGGGGAGCACCGTGCTACGGTGGTTCTCCTCCTTCCTATCTGACCGCACGCAGTTTGTGTTGATGGGGGGCAGAGGTCGACCTTGAGGTTCCTCACTTGTGGGGTGCTGCAAGGGTCGGTCCTCTCGCCCCTTCTGTTTAACATTTATGTGAAGCTGCTGGGCGAGATCATCCGTGGCTTTGGGGTGAAGTGTCAACTGTATGCCGACGACACACAGTTGTACATTTCTACCCCAGGCCACCCCAATGATGCCCTTGACGTGATGTCTCGCTGTCTTTAGGCCTTGCGGATCTGGATGGGGAGGAACAGGCTCAGACTCAACCCCTCCAAGACTGAGTGGCTGTGGCTCCCGGTGGCCCAATATAGCCAGCTGACACCATCGCTGGCTATTGGGGATGAGATCTTACCCCCCTTAGAGAGGGCTCACAACTTGGGCGTCCTCCTGGACTCATGGCTGTCCTTGGAGGATTATATGACTGCCGTGGCCAGGGGGGCCTTTTATCAGGTCCACCTGATTTCCCAGTTGCGTCCCTTTCTGGATCGGGACGCCCTGCATACAGTCACTCACGCCCTTGTCACTTCCCGGCTGGACTATTGTAACGCTCTCTACATGGGGCTCCCCTTGAGGAGCACCCGGAGGCTCCAGCTGGTCCAGAATGCAGCCGCGCGAGTGATAATGGGGGCGACTCGCTGCTCCCATGTAACACCTATCTTGCGTGAGCTGCACTGGCTTCCGGTGGTCTTTTTTTTTTTTTTAAATTGATTTATATGCTGCCCTTCTCCGGAGACTCAGGGCGGCTTACAATGTGCTCAGCAATAGCCTTCATCCTTTTGTATATTTATACAAAGTCAGCTTATTGCCCCCACAACTGGGTCCTCAATTTACCTACCTTAGAATGGATGGAAGGCTGAGTCAACCTTGAGCCTTGACGAGATTCGAACATGCAGTAATTGCAGGCAGCTGGTCTTAATAAGCAGCTTAATAACAGGGTGCCTTCGACCACTGTACTACCAAGGCTCTTCCGGGTGCGCTTCAAGGTGTTGGTCACCACCTTTAAAGCGCTCCATGGCTTAGGACCTGGTTACTTACAGGACCGCATTCTGCCACCTATTACCTCCCACTGACCAATATGGTCCCACAGAGAGGGCCTCCTCAGGGTGCTGTCAGCCAAACAGTGCAGACTGGCGACCCCCAGGGGGAGAGCCTTCTCTGTGGGGGCCCCGGCCCTATGGAATGAACTGCCCCCGGACATACAAAGGATCCCCGACCTGTGTGCCTTCCGTTGCGTTCTGAAGACCCTATTATTCCAGCAAGATGGATTAACAAGAAAAAGGTTTTAAATGGGCTTTTAATAGGGGTTTTAAAATGTTTTAATTGGATGTTTTAAATTTTGGCCAAAGAATTGAATTATTTTACATAGCTTTTAATTTTGTTGTACACTGTTTTTTACCATGGCTGTTCACCGCCCTGAGTCCTTCGGGAGAAGGGCGGTATACAAATATAATAAACCTAAACCTGTAACAATTGAAATACCTTTAATGGTCTATGGTGGTGAAAATAAAAAGGATTAAGTTGTAGGTTGGATAACGTTGTCCTATTTTTCATTTAACAGCATTTTCACATATAATTTCTACAACTAGCATCCTTCTTTTTATTAACAAATTAACATTTTCACTGACTCTTAACCATTTTCTCTTAGTCTCTCCACAGTTCTCTTTCTTGATGTTTTCCTCCCTTTCTCCCATTTCTTTACCTTCTTCTTTTTCCTGTTCTTATATTTCCCCTTCAGCCTTTTTCCTTTAATTTTAACTCTATTACTTTTCATTCTCAATCTTATCCCATTTATTTCTCTTTTCTTCATATTTGAGATGTATTTTTCCATATCCATTTTTATTCTATTACTATTGAACCCAGTGTAATCATCTTTCTTTTTCCACCAATTATTTCCTTTTTCATATTATCTCCTTTGTTTCTCTTGCTTCTCATTCATCTTTTCTCTTTTTTTTTTTGCAAGCTAACCAATTCTCTGCTTCTTTATTTCCCTTAAATGCCTCCCTTACTTTTTGAAACATCTCCCTTAGTGTCTTATATTCATCCTCCCAATTCTCCATATTTTCAGTTTTAAAAGGCTAGGATTTTTAAGCTTATTCTTTTCATTTACATATGTGGAGGGATGCTTTTCAAGGAGCCACAAGGGGGGCTGAGAGTAGAGTCATTCTGACAGTGTCTTCTAAAATTGCTTGGAAGACCCATTTTTTCCCTAACAATAATGGTTTGTATACTTTGGAATAAAACATATACCTGGAAAAAGTACTTGCAAAACTTGGACAGAAGGAAAAGAAAGGCAGGACTGGACTCATTATCAGTAGCTAGTAGTTCATTGTTATCAGTGACTCCCACTGATTCTAAACTCATTTTAAGACTGGGATTGGTGACTACTGAAATATTCAACATTGGTCTCAGAAATCTTTGATTTGAACTATCAAATCTTTGATTTGAACTATGCCAAGAAAAATCGTAAAATGGGGCAAAACTCACTTCACCATAATAATTGCTAGATATTTTAAGTGTAGAGAATTCAAGTGTTGAGAATGACCCATTATTTCATCTCCTTTTCCGCACTAGGTACCACTATTTGATATCTTTTCCTTTTATTCAAATAACAACAGAAAACCCAATACAGTTCAATATGAATTGGCTTTCCAGTCCTTCCTTGATGCACTTTTTCACATTGGTTATCTAGTTTAAATGCCAAAGGAAAATCAATGATATATTTTTCAGATCTTTGGAGGATCACACTGTCAATTGTTCACACTGCTCAAGCAAAACTAACAGGTGTGAATTAAGCTTTAGCTAAAAAATGGAACTTTAATTCCAGAAGTCCATTGTTTAAACTTGGACTTCTGGAGTTAAAAGGCTCTGGATTAAATGGTACTCCAGACAAAGGGTGGAGAAGAGTATCTTGCTTTTAGACATGATAATAGCTGTCTAGAAAGGTGAGTTATGAGGTATTTTTACATCATCAGAAATTTAATTTATTACCTGTTAAAAATGCAAAGAGAAGGAGTACAAGGAGCAAATAAAAGACCTTCATGTTGGGATTGGTTCTGGACCAAATCTTACTTGTGGGGCAGAAACCAGCTCTCAGCCCTCCTTGTGACTTCTTGAAAAGCATCCCCACCACCACACGCTCCACCGCCTGAGGAGGCAGGGGAGGGCTGCAGGTTGATCCCAAGCGGGTCTGGGAATGGGTATGAATTCATCCCATAGCCCTCTCCATCCCCTCCTCTGTGAAATTGCTTTCTCCCACTCACTGGTGGTCAGCAAATTCAAAAGGAACCCCCAGCTGAGAATCACTGCTCTAGATTAGTTGATTCAGAGGATTTCTCTAGTGTTAACTAATAGTGTTAGCTATCTTTGTTACAGGGATAAATTTGTATTGGAGCAGCCTTCAGACCTCCCAAAGGCTCTGCGCACCCTGTTTTTGCAAAAAAACGGGCCAGTTTTTCACAAAAACGGGACATGCGGGGCAAGGCTTCAGGAGGCCAAATATGGCTGTATTCTGTGTATTTTACTGTTACTATCTTCCTTAGTGGGTCGTGCAAACTGCTATTCTGAACAATGCTATTTATAGGGGGTGGGGCAGTGGTGGGATTCAATTTTTTTAACAACCGGTTCTGTGGGTGTGGCTTAGTTGGTGGTGTGGCCTGGTGGTCATGTGACTGGGTGGGCGTGGCTAGCTGGTCATGTGACTGGGTGGGCGTGGCTATCTGCATAGGGACTACTCAAAGGGCTGAAAAAAGTCATTTCTGACTGGTCCTCGCACTTTTGACCAGTCTTCGCACTTATTTCTGGTCATCATTTATGCCCATTGTAGCATTCTTAACAACTGTGTCACTCATTTCACAACTGCTTCTCTTCACCATGGTGACAAGATAGGGCAAAAACATAAAATGTGAGGACAGTCGTAAGTTCGAGGACTGATCAAAGGTACAAGGATCAGTCAAAAATAACTTTTTCAGCCCTCTGAGTAGTCCAGGGATGAAGGAAGGGAAGGGAAATTGGAGTAGGAGTGAGGGTAAGAGAGGGAGGAAGAGAGGAGGAGAAGGAGAAAGGAAAAGGAAGTAGGGAGGAGAAGAAGAGGGGAGGGGAAAGAGAAAGTAAGAAGGAAAGAAAAGAGAGAGGTGGTAGGTTTGAGGAGAAAGATTGCTGTACAATAAAAAAGATGAAAGGGAAGAAAGCCAACCCCAAACAAATATAAAGATATTAAGATAGAGAATGAATTGTTAAACTTTAAAGAATAAAAGAGAACAAATATGAATAACTAACAATTAGAAACACACATACAAACATATAATGTATTTTCTTTGAACAGAGTATTTGGCTGGTTCACAAATTTAAACAGTGTTTAGTCATTTCAATTAAATTTACAATTTCTATATTTCCTTTTTGCCATATTTATTCCTCATCTATTTTTTTAAAAAACCAATATTACCCTTCATCCTCCTCTCTAATCTTAATCAAATTCAATTTTCCCTTCTATTCTGTATTATACCCCTTCCCATTGTCATCTATTTTTATATCCACCCTCACGTTGGTTAATTATGTAATATTACAGTTGTTTAATACAAATTCAACATTTTAATATAACTCAATTAGTTATATAACTATCTTTTTTGTATATTAATCAACATGAACATGAATAGTCCAATTATTTCCATGCAATCCAGTTACTTACAAATCAATTAATTATATTTACCAATAATAATAAACCAAATAATTTCCCCCATATATTCCTCCAAACCACAACTTAACCATTTCTGCTTTCAACACAATATACAATTAATAGTATCTCAATTATTACAATTCCCTAGTTAAATAGAGCTTTTTTTCTTTTGTGTTTTAAAATCTTGAACTCTCCTCTTTTGCCCTAAATTTCCCATTGTTTGCAGTTTTGCACCTACCTTTTTTGGTGAGGAAAAAAAAAGAAATCTCTCTCTGCCTCATTTTTTCACGTTGCAGCAATGACCCTACTTTACTTTCAGTTTCACTTTTTCAGCATAGCTAGGGGAAAAAAAATCTGCTCCAGCACTCTTTACAGATAGCAACAGAGCCCTGGCAAAACAGCTGAGAGCAAATCAGCTGAGAGTCGGGAGGCTGATCTAATCAACTTGTGCTAATTAATGGATGCTGAAGCTGAAGGGGCTGTTTTTTTTTGCTGTTTGCTTGCAAGGAGGTAAGTGATGCAAGGCACAGGCCAAAGGGTGGGGGCCACCCTCCTTGACACTTAGCCCCTCCTGCCGCCCCCCTTGCCTCTTACTGCCCCCTAAGGCATTCCACCGCCACCCAAGGGGCGGTACCGCCCACTTTGGCAACCACTGGCTTAACTACTTAACTACTTAACAACTGGTTCTACCGAAGTAGAATCCCACCACTGGGTCTACCCATTTATTTTTGCAGGCGTCGGTCTACTCATTTGTTTTCTTTTAACACTGATCAGCTGTAGGGCGGCCCTTTGAAGCCCCACGGCAGCTGTGAGGCCAATAAAATTATAAAAAAACCACCGAACCGTTTGTTAAATTGCTGGCTCGTCCACCCCTCACCCAGTGGTGTTCAGTCTAGGCTGAACAGAAACAGGATTTATCACTATCGGGAAAGGCGCTCTGAACTTAGGACCTAATTTTCTCCTGGGCAGTTTGAGTTTTATTTATTTATTTATTTATTTTTCCAATTTGATTTATATGCCGCCCTTCTCCGGAGACTCAGGGCGGCTTACAATGCATTAAGCAATAGCCTTCATACTTCTGTATATTTATACAAAGTCAGCTTATTGCCCCCACAAACTGGGTCCTTAATTTACCTACCTTAGAAAGGATGGAAGGCTGAGTCAACCTTGAGCCTTGGAGAGATTCGAACCAGCAGTAATTGCAGGCAGCTGTGTTAATAACAGGGTGCTTAGACCACTGTGCTATCAAGGCTCATAGATACTTTGTATCTAAAAACTTTTAGATACAAAGTATCTAAAGCTCAAAGGCTTTAGATACTTTGTTAGCAAGTACACTTTGGCTCTGATCTGCAGCTCCTCAGTGAACTGTTTCTTCAGCATTTCGAATGCTGGGCCACAAGTTGGACCACCCACTTGGCCGCTTTGCCCTCCATGTTGTCAGCAATGGCTGAGATCATTTTGTCAGCCCTGGAGCCCATCTTTTTCTTTGGATCTTCAGGGCTGCCACATTTAGTGCTGTGGGAAAACAGGAGTGGGGGTTGCATGGAGTTGGAGGAGATATATAGTCATAACAACATTCTTTGCTCTGGGAGTCAAGGACGTTCAGCCTGCACTTGAAGAGGTGTAACGGGGGAACATCAGGACGGTGGATTGATTGGGCCATGATTGTGATTGATTGTGACTGACATGTGGGTGCAGGGGAAGGGACTGACTTTCCTTTGGGTGGGGAAAATGTGGGGGCTTTCAGATTTGGGTTTTCCCAGATGAGCCAATATGACATTTCTAATAAAATGAAACTTTGAGGAACTGCTGGCCTCGGAGTCTTACTTGGGTGGGGGATGTTCCTTGGAACCTTGACATATTTCTTGATCAGATTGGTACTGGGCTCCATAGTGATTGAGGTGGGACCAAATCCGGTTCATGTTCCATTGGCACTGGATCCACTCCTGTCCAGTGTAGTATGCCCAGCCCAGAGGGATCTGGTCCACCGGTGGCAGACTAAGGAGAGGCTGGTGAGGTGGACTACCTGGTGTTGGTAGACCATGGCCCCTCATTGTAGGCCTGGGCTGGATTGGTCTAGGCTAGGGGCCCTGGCTGTTGGCTGACAACTGTCACTGGTTAAGCTGTCAGTTCGGTAGATCAGGCCCAACAAGGGAGGCTTAGGGGCAATCTGCTCAGCAATGAGTGAAAGGAGGAGGAAATCCCACTCTGAGTGGTCACACTCCCCTGGCCAGAGAAGGTGAAGGTTGGCTGGGCCAGGACCATTACAGGCTGGCTGGCTGGGGGTTGCTGGCCCAAGCAGCTGATGCTCAGCTGGCCAAATCTCTCTGGCAGCCCCTCCAGGGTTTGGCTCTTTTTTAAAAAAGTTTTATTGGATTTTAATTTTTAAACATATATCAACATGTTAATACAAATAGCAACAGTCAATTGTTACATTAATCAAACTTATATACTCCTAATATTAATGTACATGATTATTTTAAAGTAGTTATTCAATATTTCAATGTTCCATTCTAATGCTAATAATCTTAAACATACATAGTAATACCATCTTTCAACCTCTCATCTTCCCATATAATTATTACTTATATTCAATTTATATAGAAATTATATCTACTTAATATTCCCCCTATTTATTATTTCTACCTCTATTCTTCTAGTCAGGTCACTCTTACTAATCCTTGTTTGTTTGGATCTGGCTATGCCGTGAGATGTTAGTTTTAGAAGTAGTTTGTCATGTACCACTGAATCAAAGGCTTTACTGAAGTCCATATAAATTGCGTCTATTGCTTTACCCTAGTCGAGTTGCGAAGTCCATATATTTTTGCAGTGTAAGAGTTGCAGATTGCTAATGTTAATACACATGTTTATGTTAATACACATGTTTATGTTAAGACATAGTCCTTTATATAAAGGTGTATATTCTTATTTCTACCTCTATTCTAGTTTTTAATCAGGCCATCATTATATTAGAAAAAAGAAGAAAAGAAAAAAATATTTTCTATCCATCATCTCTTGCCCGTTTTAATACTTCAATTCTTATTCGTTTTTTTGGCTTTCCTCCATACTCCTCTCTTGGATCTTTGACTCTGTCAACATTTGTATCTTCATTATTCTATCTAAACATTTCTCCCATCTCTATCCTTCTATGCTGCCAGATCTCCAGAGTATCCACCCATTCCCCTATCTCTCTTTCAAAGACATCTTCCAGGCTATCCAATTCCATTTTTGTATCTCTCTTCTCATCATCCTGTTTTGTTTGGTGATTTGTCTGTTCTATCTTTTCCTCCATTCTTTCTGCCGCCTCCTCTCTTTCCTGGACTCTTTGATCTTCATTCATTGTCAGTTGTATCATATTTTCTCTTTTGCCATTTATGCCTTGGATTAAATTTTTTATCTTTCTGTGGTTCTTTGTCATGGTGTCCCTAATGCTTTGAAACATCCATGCCATTTCTCTTGAAATCTCACTCATTTCTCCTTGATAGAGTATCTTGTCTTAGTTTAATAAGTCCGCTTTTAGTCAAGGCCAAAAACAATATATTCAGTTCCAATTTTGCTCATCAGAGAATTCAATAATCATAACTTTTTACATCTCAGGGTTATTAATCAATTCCATTTAAGTAGTCCAGGCAGTTTCTGCAAAACAAAAGTCGCTTTACTTTATTTAAGAGTCTTCCTTATTCTCACAATAGTAATTAATTATAGAACAGTTAGTATCGCCACAATCCTTCAAAAGAATGTTGCTTGTTTCTTCTGTCAGAATTTTCCTAGATTTATAGGGGTGTAGTGTATTCCATTCACCAGTAGATGGCAGCATCAATAGGTTTCAGCTGTTTCAAGCGTGATAGATTAATTAATCCAAATTTAATTCAATTTATAGAGACAAAATTGAGTTCTTGATTTAATTGAGGTATATAGTTCCAGCATTTTATAATGCCTTTCCATAACAACACTTACTTAGTTTAAAATCCAATTTTCTATGGTTAAAAGGTCTTTAGCTTTTCTCCCCTTAGTTCCTTTTCATTTAGGTCTAGGATTTTTCTCTCTATGGTTGTTCACCACTTTAAAAAAGATAATTCTAAGAGTCTCTTCCTGGTTTTTCTTCTTTTTTCCTTTAAGTTTAGGGACTAAATACAGAAAAAAGAATCATCTCACCCAGCTCCAATCCCTATTCATTTATATCGCTCCTGCACATTTCTTAGTTGTTCCTCGGCTGCCCCAGCTTTGCTGCTGCCATCTTCAGGTTGCCTCTTCTCATTGTGGCTGAGAGGGGAAAAAAAACCCGAGTCAAGCAGGAGAGTTGCGACTTTCTGCGACCTTGCAGGGCACCCCTCTTTGCTTCGCCTCCCTTACAGGGTGGTTTTGACTCCTCTCGGAGCCCACCAATGGGGAGAACTTGGCATGGGAGCGCAGAGACCCACTCCTCGTGTCTGATCTTGCCACAAAGTCAGCCGGAGGTTTGGCTCCTTGATAGCGTTGGATTCCCCATTCCCTGGACTCGCTAATGTTCAACGGACTCGTAGCCCTCCACTCAAAAACAGTGATGCACTCTGCTCGAACTGAGGAAATCTGCGGTTCCTAGAACACCAGATGGCTCTTCAGGACCTCTCCAGCCCGGTATAATTCTTTGGCTGCTGGCAACTTCAAGGACTCTGGGTTCGCTGGGATTCTGAGGCTGCTCCCTGAGCCATTTCCCCACTGGTGAAGCTCCTGAGTGGACGGCCAGGGCACATACTCCTTGGGCTGGGCAGCCAGTTGGCACTCAATCTCTGCCGCTGCGGCTTCCGCTTGTTCCACCACAGTGGGGTATCCAAGGCTTCTGGAGCTGTCCCCCAGTCTCCTCCAGTCCCCACAGCTCCGCTGGTACCGGTGGACTTCTCCATCTTCCCTAAGTCTTCCCACTGCCCGGTTTCCCAGGTAAACATCCAGAGTTTAGAACCCTGGACAGCTGCCCTGCAAGCGTAGGGAGCTTCTTTATTGTTTTTATTCGGAGAGTCGGGTTAGTGTCAGGGTTCCAAATAACGCACCCAACGAAATCAAAACTCTGAGGCCTGAAGTTTCCTCAGAATAAACATTTATTAGGAATGCCATATTGGCACAGCTGATGAAAAACCGATTCTGAAGGACCTGAGGTTTTCCCCACCCAAATCAAATCCGAAAGTTCTTGCCCCTAGGTCACACGTCCATCACATGGTCCAATCAGGTCACAGTCCTTCGGCTGTCTTTGGTCCACACCTTCCAAACACCTGGTGGGGACGTTCTTGGCTCGTGATTGACATTTAAAGAAAATGATGTTTTTGGCACATGGAGTTACAGCCCCATGAGACACGAGGGGCAGGGCCTCCCGGCCTTCCAATAAGGTTCCTTTTAAACTGAAGCCCTTTTTCCTCAAACGTTGCTTCCCATGCTTGTCCTTCCTACAACCTGGCCCGCCTCTCGGTTTCACTCACATTCAAGTGCCCATTGCTCCCACTACTGCTGTGGGAGCTTCCTGCTTCTTGGTCTCTGGTGGCATGCTCCACAGTGGTCCAAAGTCCGCCGCCATTGCCTCCTCCCTTGCAGAGAGGCTGAGATGCAGAGGCCTGAGGGTGACATTGTGCGCGTTTCCCCCACAACGCCATGGGTAGACCATGAAGTTGCTGAAGCCAGGGCTGGTAGGGATGGGTGATGGTCGTTCTGTTCACTGTGACTGCCTGCAAAGATAAGGCTGACGGAGGGGGAGGGAGACCCACCTTGGGCCCACCGTGCTCAGCTGAAGGGTGCAGGCTGTGTAGGGGAGAGTGGGAGGCTTGACCACCTTTTGAGCCCAGCTCTTGGCTTCCGTGGGGCCCCCGGGTGGCTGCCGCCCGCTCGCCCTCCCCTCTGCCTCGGGTCTCACCTCCAGCCTGCAATGGGGATGCACTGCTTCCAGGCCAGTCCACCCAGCGGGTAGGGAAGCAGGTGGGGAGAGTGCTGCGCTGGGGCCGAGTCCACTGCAGTGCGATGAGGTATGCATGTCCAGCCCTGGGACATTCACCTGCCTGCCAGGAGCACCACCGCCAGGCATTGTTGGGATCTGAAGAGCAGGGTGCTCAGCCTGGCAGAGGCTGATATTTACATATTGTAATATTTATATTATGTAATATAATTTTTATTTTTTCATGTCATCTCTAAGCATTTTATAAACAATTAAAGTTACATTTTTCTTTGAATCTTACAGGCAAAGAAGATGGCAATAAGAGCACTTGGAACAACTGAGAATAACAAGCAATGTTAAAAAGGGAAGAAAATCAAGCCAGAAATCAAAATATTTTCCATTTCCTTCAGAAAACCACACAATTCTCCTCCTCCTCTTGTTAGACAAGAGAGAGAAAATCAAGAAAGAATAAGCAGATTATGCAGAACTCAATGATACATTACATGAAAAGTGAAAGGAGATTATTTTTCAATCAGCAAAAAAGAGAAGTATCTAGAAGTCAGTGGGGAGAAAAAGGTCAATAAGGAAAGTCACATAGAGTAGACAGGAATGCAGGCTTCTCCCTGTGAGGAAGAAAAAGGCTTGAATGAAAGCACCACTAAACAAGGCATTGTCTATATTTTTGACTCCCTCAAGAATATCAACTGTGGAAAAGCTCCATAGATTTGCCTATTGTGGGAAAAATACAAGTTGAAAATCACAGCTGATTATGCACAAGAGGAGCCAGAAAAGAGAAAAGCCATAGAAATTACCTGACTGTGGCAAAAGTTTCAGTCAGAATAGCTCCTTTGTGGTTCATGGAAGCAACCACACAAGAGAGAAGCCATAAAAATGCTCCCAATGCGGTAAACGTTTTAGTGAGCATGGCATGTGGTGATACATCAGAGGTCTCACAGCAGGGAGAAAACGAATGACTGTGTAGATTGTGTGAAAGTTTCATTAGAAATTCCCAGGTCATGAGACGCTAAAGGCCTCACACATAGGAAAAAAACATTTGAATATCCTTTCTGTGGGAAAAGTTTCAGTGAGAATTCCAGTCTGGTTAACCCACCGAAGACTCGCACAGAAGTGAAATCCTTTGAATGTCCTGACTGTCATCAGGAAATCATTGTCACAATTCCATTCTGGTGATACATCAGTAGATTGACTCCAGGGAGAAACTGTATGAGTGTCTAGATTGTGGGAAAAACTTCATTATCCATCTCATGAGACACCAGAGAACTCACATAGAAGATAAACCCTTTGAATGTCTGATTATGGGAAAACTTTTAGTCAGAATTCCAGCCTGATGATACATCAGAGGACTCACATAGAAGAAAAAATGCTTTGAAGGTTCTGATTGTGGGAAAAACTTTGTTATAATTCCAATTTGGTGACATACTACAGGAACCACAAAGGAGAAAACCCATTTCAACATCCTAACTGTGGGAATAGTTCCAGTCATAATTCCATCCTGGAATTATAACAATTATAATCAATAAGAGGATTCACTCCATGGAGAAACCCTATGAGTGTCGAGAATGTGGGAAAGGTTTCATTACAAATTACCACCTCATGCGACACCAGAGGACTCACACAGGAGAGAAACCCTTTGAATGTCCTGACTGTGGGAAAGGTTTCAGTCAGAATTCCAGTTTGGTGAAACACCAGAGAACTCACACAGGAGAGAAACCCTTTGAATGTTGTATCTGTGGGAAACATTTTAGTGATAATTCCAGCCTGGTGAAACACCAGAGGACTCACACAGGAGAGAAACCCTTTGAATGTCTTGATTGTGGGAAATGTTTCAGTCACAATTCCAATCTGGTGTTACACCAGAGGAGTCACACAGGAGAGAAACCCTTTGAATGTTGTATCTGTGGAAAACGTTTTAGTGATAATTCCAGCCTGGTGAAACACCAGAGGACTCACACAGGAGAGAAACCCTTTGAATGTCTTATCTGTGGGAAACGTTTTAGTGATAATTCCAGCTTGGTGAAACACCAGAGGACTCACACAGGAGAGAAACCGTTTGAATGTCTTATTTGTGGGAAACGTTTTAGTGATAATTCCAGCCTGGTGAAACACCAGAGGACTCACACAGGAGAGAAACCCTTTGAATGTCTTATCTGTGGGAAACATTTTAGTGATAATTCCAGCTTGGTGAAACACCAGAGGATTCACACAGGAGAGAAACCCTTTGAATGTCTTATCTGTGGGAAACGTTTTAGTGATAATTCCAGCTTGGTGAAACACCAGAGGATTCACATAGGAGAGAAACCCTTTGAATGTCTTATCTGTGGGAAACGTTTTAGTGATAATTCCAGCTTGGTGAAACACCAGAAAACTCACACAGGAGAGAAACCATTTGAATGTTGTATCTGTGGGAAAAGTTTTATTGATAATTCCAGCCTGGTGAAACACCAGAGAACTCACACAGGAGAAAAACCCTTTGAATGTCCTGATTGTGGGAAAAGGGTCCGTAACAATTCCAGCCTGGTGATACATCAAAGGACTCATACAGGAGAGAAACCATTTGAATGTCCTGATTGTGGGAAAAGGTTCAGTAACAATTCCAGCCTGGTGAAACACCAGAAGACTCACACAGGAGAGAAACCATTTGAATGTCCTGACTGTGGGAAAAGTTTCAGTTACAATTCCAGACTGGTGACACACCAGAGGACTCACACAGGAGAGAAACCATTTGAATGTCCAGATTGTGTGAAAAGTTTCCTTTGGAATTCTGAGTTGGTGATACACCAGAGGACTCACACAGGAGAGAAACCGTTTGAATGTCCTGATTGTGGGAAAAATTTCAGTCACAATTCCAAGCTGGTGAAACACCAGAGAACTCACACAGGAGAGAAACCATTTGAATGTCCTGATTGTGGGAAAACTTTCAGTAACAATTCCAGCCTGGTGACACACCAGAGGACTCATACAGGAGAGAAACCATTTGAATGTCCTGATTGTGGGAAAAGTTTCAGTCACAATTCTAGCCTGGTGATACACCAAAGGACTCACACAGGAGAGAAACCATTTGAATGTCCTGATTGTGGGAAAACTTTCAGTAACAATTCCAGCCTGGTGACACACCAAAGGACTCACACAGGAGAGAAACCATTTGAATGTCCTGATTGTGAGAAAAGTTTCAGTCACCATTCCAATCTGGTGGCACACCAGAAGACTCACACAGGAGAGAAACCATTTGAATGTCCTGATTGTGGGAAACGTTTCCTTTGGAATTCTGAGCTGGTGAGACACCAGAGGACTCACACAGGAGAGAAACCTTACGAGTGCCCAGACTGTGGGAAAGATTTCAGTACTAAGACTAGCCTTTTGAATCATGTGCTTATACACACGGGAGAAACCATTTAAGTGCCCCAAGAGTGGATGGTGCTTCAGGAAACATTCCACCCTTATTGCAGACAAGAAAATGCACATGGATTTTCCAAAGTGATGAGTAATGATCTAAAGCAGTGGTTCCCAAAGTTAGCGGTACCAAAGTGGTAGCAGTGGGATGACTTAGGGGGGCAGTAAGAGTCATGGGGGGCAGCAGGGGGCCGCTAAGTGGCAAGGAGGATGGCCCCCACCCTTTGGCCTGTGCCTCGCAGCAGTTACCTCCTTGCAAGCAAACAGCAAGAAAAAACAGCTGCTTTCAGCTTCAGCATATTAATTGCATATTAATTGCATTAATAATTGCATATTATTAATTAGCACAAGTTGATTAGATTGGCCTCCCGACTCTCTCAGCTGTTTTGCGCAGGGCTCTGCTGCTTGCTTCAAAGAGTGTTGGAGCAGATTTTTTTTCCCCTTGTGCTTATCAAGCTATGCTGAAAACAAAACAAAGTAAAGCAGGCTGTTTGCTGTTTGTTGCAAGGAAAAATGAGGCAGAGGCAGAGGGAGATTTCTTTTTCTTCTTTTTCCTCACTAAAAAAGGCAGGTGCAAACAATGGGAAATTTAGGGCAAAAGAGGAGAGTTCAAGATTTTAAAACACAAAAGAAAAAAAGGAGAAAGAAAAAGGCAAAAATAAAAATGGGAAGGGAGAAAAAGAAATGAAAGAGAAAGATGTTATACATATTTAGAATTGAAATATGAATAGTAGTAAGAAATAAATGGGAAATCATGATTGTAAAAATGAAATGAATAATAATTGGAATATTTGTCTTTGTATTTTTGAAATCTAGACAATGATAAGTTTTTCTTTTTTATTTTTTTTAGTTCTTATATTTCCCCTTCAGCCTTTTTCCTTTAATTTTAACTCTATTACTTTTCATTCTCAATCTTATCCCATTTATTTCTCTTTTCTTCATATTTGAGATGTATTTTCCCATATCCATTTTTATTCTATCACTATTGAACCCAGTGTAATCATCTTTAACTTTTTTTCCCAATTATTTCCTTTTCAATATTATCTCGTTTCTCTTGCTTCTCATTCATCTTTTCTCTTTCTTTTTTTTGCAAGCTAACCAATTCTCTGCTTCTTTATTTCCCTTAAATGCCTCTCTTACTTTTTGAAACATCTCCCTTAATGTCTCATATTCAGCCTTTTTCTCCCTGGGTATCCTTGAGATATTCCAGCCCAGAATTTCCCAGGCAGCATCTCTTCGGGATAAGAGAACTCAGGCTATAGTTAGAAATTGTGGGTCCTCATTGAAGAAGAAAACAAGAGGAAAGAGAAATAGTTTATCTTTTCCTAACCATTCATTGCACCAAGCATGTCTGCTCAGATTGTGAATGAGGCACGCAAATGGAAGAAACCATATGAATGGCAAATATATTGGGGGAGTTTGGGGCAGTGACAAAAGCAGTGTAAAATTTCAGGTGCAAAGGCTATTCTGCCTTGCGTGTGACCTTCATGGAGAAGAGCTGTAGGAATATTGAGTTGAGAAAAGGGATTGTGTTTTTGAGTACAGGATCTCCAGGTTCATTCACAACTTCTGTTGTGATCTCCTTCGCTTGGTGGTTCCTTCTTGTTAGTCTTTGATGGCTGGGAGGTGTGAGCAGAACCAAGGGATTGATACCAGGGGTGGGTTCTAAATTTTTTTACTACCGGTTCTATGGGCGTGTCTTGGAGGCCGTGTGACTGGGTGGGCGTGGCTAGCTGGTCATGTGACTGGGTGGCCATGGCTATGTGTATAGGGACTACTCAGAGGGCTGAAAAAAGTCATTTCTGACAGGTCCTCACACTTTTGACTGGTCCTCACACTTATGACCATCCTCACATTTATGCCCGTGCAGCATTCTTAACAACCATGTCACTCATTTCACAACTGCTTCTCTACACCATGGTGATAAGATAGGGCAAAAAACGTAAAATGTGAGGACAGTCGTAAGTTTGAGGACTGGTCAAAAGTGCGAGGACCAGTCAAAAATAACTTTTTCAGCCCTCTGAGTAGTCCACATGCACAAAAGGACTACCCGGAGTGTAGAGGGACCACACACACAAAGGTTGAGGATATATGTGGTAACTTCATTGTCTTACATAGTGACATTATATAGTTTGTTACTACAAGTTACAGCAATACTTGGCAGCATCTCATTGGCTCACAGAATCTTTTAGCTAACTAGAACCATTACTTATAATGTTATCTATAGACATGGAACCCTTGTCATAGTCAGATCAGTCGCTCCTCCGCCTGGACCTTTGCACCGCTACACCTCGCCGCAGGGAGGCGGAGCCAATAAGATGGGTCCGCCCCAGGCGCCGGATGGATCCTGATAGGTTCCAGATGGAGCTTGGGCCATTTCCTGAGGATCTGGCACACAACTCGGCCGAGGACCTGGTGGCTGCCTGGGACCGGGCGACTGGTGGGGCCTTGGATCGAGTTGTGCCTTTGCGGCCTCTGACCCGGTGCCAATCCCTTGCGGTTCCTTGGTTTACCGAGGAGTTGAGGGAGATGAAGCGCCAGAAAAGACGCCTGGAAAGCGGTTGGAGGGCCAATCTCGCTGAATCTGACCGAACACTGGTAAGGTCGCATATTAAGACCTACCTAGTGGCGATAAAAGTTTAACCACTTTTCCGCTCTTATTGCATCATCAGAGAATTGTCCGGCCGCCCTGTTTAGGGTGACCCGCTCCCTGCTTCACCCGGGAGGACCCCCTGGAAGGCAGGGCGGAGGATTTCGGCAATATCTGTATGACAAAATCGCTCCGATCCGGGGGGAGTTGGACTCTGACTGGGTAGATTCGGGCAGGGTGATGAGGAATAGTCTTGAGAATGTTATCTGGGAAGAGTTTGACTCTGTGACCCCGGATGACGTGGACAGGATTCTGGGGAGACTTAGTGCGGCCACATGTTTACTGGACCCGTGTCCCTCCTGGTTAGTACTGGCTTCCCGGGAGGTTACACGAGGCTGGCTCCAGGGAATTATTAACGCTTCGCTGAGTGAGGGTTACTTCCCCACGGCCTTGAAAGAGGCGGTGGTGAGGCCTCTCCTCAAGAAGCCTTCCCTGGATCCGGCAGTATTAGTCAACTATCGTCCTGTCTCCAACCTTCGCTTTGTGGTGAAGGTTGTTGAGAGTGTGGTCGCACGACAGTTTCCGCAGTACCTGGAGGAAACGTCTTATCTAGATCCTTTCCAGTCGGGTTTCAGGCCCGGGCACAGCACGGAAATGGCATTGGTCGCGTTGGTTGATGATCTCTGGAGGGCTCGGGACAGGGGTTCTGGTCCTGTTAGACCTCTCAGCGGCTTTTGATACCATCGACCATGGTATCATGCTGCACCGGTTGGAAGAGTTGGGGATGGGGGGCATGTGGAGTGCCTCAGGGGTCGGTTCTCTCGCCCCTGCTGTTCAACATTTATGTGAAGCCGCTGGGCAAGATCATCCGTGGTTTCGGGGTGAAGTACCATCAGTACGCTGATGACACCCAGCTGTACATCTCCACCCCTGACCACCCCAACGATGCCCTTGAAGTAATGTTGTTTAACGCATTGTAAGCCGCCCTGAGTCTCCGGAGAAGGGCAGCATATAAATCAAATTTTAAAAAAAAATGTCCTGGTGCCTGGAGGCTGTGCGGATCTGGATGGGGAGAAACCGGCTCAAGCTCAACCCTTCCAAGACTGAGTGGCTGTGGTTCCCAGCATCCCGATATAGTCAGATGACTCCATCTCTGACTATTAGGGGCGAGTCTTTGGCCCCCTCGGAGAGGGCGCGCAATCTGGGTGTCCTCCTGGATACGCAGCTGTCTTTGGAGGAACACCTGATGGCTGTGGCCAGGGGGACTTTTTTTCAGGTCCACCTGATACGCCAGTTGTGGCCCTTTCTTGATCGCGATGCCCTGTGCACAGTCACTCATGCCCTTGTCACCTCTCGCCTGGACTACTGCAATGCTCTCTACATGGGGCTCCCCTTGAGGGGCACCCGGAGGCTCCAACTGGTCCAGAATGTGGCCGCGCGGGTAGTTACGGGAGCTGCATGGCGCTCCCATAGAACACCTCTCCTGCGTGAGCTGCACTGGCCCCTAGTGGTCTTCCGGGTGCGCTTCAAGGTGTTGGTTATCACCTTTAAAGCGCTCCATGGCATAGGACCTAGATATCTCCGAGACAGTCTGCTGCTACCAATGGCCTCCCATCAACCTGTGCGCTCCCACAGAGAGGGCCTCCTCGGGGTGCCATCAGCCAAACAATGTAGGCTGGTGACCCCCGGGTGAGGGCCTTCTCTGTGGGGGCACCCACCCTCTGGAACCAACTGCCCCCAGAGATTAGGAGAATCCAAGACCTTGGTGCCTTCCGCCGTGCCCTTAAAACCCTCTTTTTTCAGCAAGCCGGGCTGGCTTAACTTATTTTTTAAATGTTTTAAATGGGTTTGTTATTATTCTTAAATTACGGGGCCAAATTTATATATATTCTTTTAATACTATTTTAATGTTTGTAATTTATGTTTTTATTCGGCTGTACACCGCCCTGAGTCCTCAGGGAGAAGGGCGGTATATAAACTGGAAATAAAATAAAATAAAATAATAAAATAAAATAATAAAATAAAATAAAATAATAATAAAATAAAATAAATAAAATAATAAAATAAAATAAAATAAAATAAAATAAAATAAAATCTAGGGTTAACACACATCCCACTTCCTATCCTCTTGTTCCTCTTGTTTATAGAGTTAGGGTCTAATGCCATTTCCTGGCACCTACATGTGAGTAACCTTCCTTATCTGAGGTTTGCCATCCAAGATAAGGAAACATTCCTACACATAGCAGACTACAGGCTCCTATATGTCCTCTCTTTTTATTTAATTTTGAGGGAACAAAGATTTTTGTATGTATCGCAATTGATGAGGAGGCAGAGAGAGAGGAGCAGGACGAAACATAGTAATTAATGAGGGAATACACTGAATGAAACAACAGCAAGCGACTAACATGACAATAATAATTACAGCATAAAAAAACAACTGCTTAAGCCAGGACCAATCAGGAAGCCAATTGGTCAACCAGTCAAAAGGAGAGGAAATAGCATGAACATTATTCTGAAAATATGATTGGAGTTTAGCAAGTTCATCTTCAATGGTTTTGTTCAAAGAGTGAAAATGAACAGCACATCCACGATGGCCAACAAGTTTACAAAAACCTCCTTGTCGTGGTAACAAATAGTCAATAGCAAAACGTTGCTGGAGCACATCCTGATTCAGGTCCTCAATTTCATGTTGGAGATCACGAACAATAGCAGCAGTGGCATTAATTGATTTCTCCAGGCGACATGTTAAGCCCAGGATAGAATGTCTATTTTCTTGAGCTATTATTCCAGGGTAAACCCCTAAGGTGATCACCCCAGTAATAGCTCCAGCCACAGCATGGCCATAGGTATTTAGAGAGAACAGTTGTGTATCAATGATGACTTCATCAGTACATGTAGGACCTATTGGAGCACGGCGCCGTCGTGAAGAAGAAGAGAGAGTGCCAATCTGCACAGGTAGGGAAAAGTAGCCAATAGCAGCACACTGATAGTTTTGAGGGTGTTCGTTGGTTGCATATTTGTCAAAAAAGAACCACATGTTAGGGAAGCGTTAAAAATAGGAAAATTATCAGGATACATTTCAGGCACAATATTAGGCCCATATAAAGAAGAATTAAAGGTTCCCCAGAGCCAATAATAGTCAGTACAATAACTATAATTCCCTACTTTCGATAAAATGCATTGAGCCTTAGCATAATCATTCCAATTGTTAAGCCAAGTATGGTGAGCATAACAGCAAAAACATAAGTCTTTAGTAAATTGATTAGTACGAAGATAACGCCAACAAACAGAATTAAGTTGCATTGGTGGCTTAGAAAACAACCAAGAATAATGAATGGTTTGCAGCTGTGAAACAATAAAGGAAGAAGAAGATATTAAATCAGGTATGAAAGCAACTTTACCCAAAGCCATAGGAGGCTCATAATACAGGGTGACATTAGTACCGTGAACCAAAAACATATATTGAGCATGATGAACCCAGAGATTAGGACTAAGTTGTATAGGCTGAGTGTCATGCAAAGCAGTAACAGAACCAAGAGAAGACAAGAGAATACAAAAAAGAATTGTAACAGAATTAGCTGTAATAATAGCAAAGACAGCAGCAACTAGATTTTCAGGAGTCTGAGGTAGGGCAGCATGAGCCAACTGTTGTTGAGCTTGGTATGTTGTGGCCTTCACTTGCCCCCATGTGATTGGCGGGGGTTGTTGCCACTCAGGATTAGGAGCAAGACAATACTTCACTAACGGCTTGTCAGTGGTTTTATTGCATGAAAATGAACATTAACAGGAACATCTGAAAAAGAATCTACAAGAGTTAAATAATTCCAGGTAAACAAAGCAACAGATAGTAAATGTTGAATCTTTTGCAAATGGTATGGACCAGACTCATGCTGTAGCTGTCTCTGGAAGAAGAACTTAAAAGTTCGATGGGCACGTTCCACAATAGCTTGTCCTTGAGAATTATAGGGAATGCCATGGACTAAGGTCATTTCCTCTTGCTGACAGAAAAGACTAAAGTCTTTGCTGATATATGCAGGACCATTGTCAGTTTTAATTTGAACAGGGTGAACAGCTATTTCTATGATTGAAATAGCGGCTAAACAATGAGTGGCGACATCCTGAGCCCGCTCGTGACGGGATGCAGTAACCCAAAGAAAATGAGAATAGGTATCAATGATAACATGTAATTTATCATATGGCTTGAAAGAGGAAAATTGTGTTACATCCATTTGCCAAATTTGATTGGCAGAGGTACCCCTAGGGTTGACCCCACTAGGGAACGGAATGGCTGACTGTTGGCAGGAGGGACATGCTCGTATAATATCCCTGCGCCAAAGGAATATGAAACTGTTTTGCCAAAGATTTTGCATTTTGATGAAAATATGAATGACTGGTCACCGGATCAGAAAATAAAGAAGCAATTTCCTTAAGGGATTCATCTGCAATGCGGTTACCTTTGGTTAGAGCATTTTGGTAATGAATATAAAACTTCTCCAAGATAATTGGAGAAGGCAATCTGATAACTTTCAGATATCATCATAAGATGATCATGCTCAATCTTTGTACGGGTGAAGGCAATGCCTATCAAATCTTGTCCAATCACTTGCAAAGCATACTTTTGGCCTTTTATAATCAATTCTTCTAAAGCAGACTGGTAAGGATAAATGTTTCTAGGTGGAGTAGCAGATAAATTTAACCACTCATGAATAGCTATTTTTAATGTGCTCTTAATGGTATATAAACACCCAGTAGGCAATGGAGAAGTAGGAAGAATAGCTAAGCGTAGTCCTGCTTCTATTGACTCAATTCGGTTAACATATTGTTGCTTAACTTTGTCCAAGATGAGCTGTAAGCACCTTTTTTGATCATTCATCAAATGAACTGTATCACCAGGGGGTTGCGCTCCTTTTAAGGGTTGGAATAGAGGTAACATATCACCAGTTGTTATGCAGAAGAAAGGCCTAGCCCAGTTAATAATGCCTAGCAACTTTTGCCATTGAACTAAAGTATAAGACTTTTGTACCTTTAAGTCAGGCAATACTGGAATAGAAGAAGCTTTCAGTAACCTAGGACCCAAGTATAGGTAAGGTTCAGTTTTCTGAATTTTATCATCTGCAATAAACAATCCTTTCTGTGCAACAATAGTTTTTAATTCCTGCAGAAGGGCTATAGAATCAAACTGAGGAGCAGCTATTAAGATATCATCCATGTCATGATAAACCAAATAAGATGGAAATTTCTCACAAAATGGCTGGAGTGCAGTGTCCACAAAATACTGGCACAAAGTAGGAGAATTAAGCATGCCCTGTGGTAAAACACGCCAATGATATCGTTTGGTTGGCATGCTATTATTAAAAACAGGAACAGTAAAAGCAAATTTTTTTTTATCCTGTGATTGAAGCGGAATAGTAAAGAAACAATCTTTTAAATCGACAACCAACAATTGATAAAAATTAGGAATTAGATTAGGATTAGGAAGACCACATTGCAAAGGACCCATCGGCTGAATACATCTAACGATGCCCTTGAAGTGATGTCCCAGTGCCTGGAGGCTGTGCGGATCAGGATGGGGTGGAACAGGCTCAAGCTCAACCCTTCTAAGACTGAGTGGCTGTGGCTCCCGGCATCCATCACTGACTATTGGGGGCGAGTCGTTGGCCCCCACAGAGAGGGCTCGCAATCTGGGAGTCCTCCTGGATACGCAGCTGTCCTTGGAGGAACATCTGACGGCTGTAACCAGGGGGACCGTTTGTCAGGTTCGCCTGATTCGCCAGTTGCGGCCCTTTCTTGATCGGGATTCCCTGTGCACAGTCACTCATGCCCTCGTCACCTCTCGCCTTGACTATTGCAACGCTCTCTACATGGGGCTCCCCTTGAGGAGCACCCGGAGGCTCCAGCTGGTCCAGAACGCAGCAGCGCGGGTAGTGACGGGAGCAGCATGGCGCTCCCATGAAACACCGCTCCTGCGCGAGCTCCACTGGCTCGCGGTGGTCTTCCGGGTGCACTTCAAGGTGTTGGTTATCACCTTTAAAGCACTCCATGGCATAGGGCCTAGCTATCTTCGAGACTGCCTGCTGCTACCGACGACCTCCCATCGACCCGTGCGCTCCCACAGAGAGGGCTTCCTCGGGGTGCCATCAGCCAAACAGTGCAGGCTGGTGACCCCCAGGGGGAGGGCCTTCTCTGTGGGGGCACCTACCCTCTGGAATCAGTTGCCCCCAGAGATAAGGAGAATCCAAGACCTCAGTGCCTTCCGTCGTGCCCTTAAAACCCATTTTTTCAAGCAAGCCGGGCTTGCTTAAGAAGAAATTTTTAAATGTTTTAATTGGTAGTGAGTTTTAATTGGGCCAAATTTATATATCTTTTAATTGTTTTTAATATTTGTACTGCATGTTTTTTTAAATTTTGGCTGTACACCGCCCTGAGTCCTCAGGGAGAAGGGTGGTATAGAAATTCAATAATAAATAAATAAATAAATAAATAATAATCTCCATTTCCCACTTTTCTTTTTAATAACAAAGACAGGAGTATTCCAGGGGCTAGTAGAGGGTTCAATATGACCAGCAGCTAATTGTTCCTGAACAAGTTGCTGTAAAGCAGATATTTTTTCCACTGAAAGAGGCCACTGCTCCACCCACACGGGGGCAGTAGAGAGCCACTTAAGGGGAAGAGCCATCATCCAAAATCAATTTTGTATTCAAAAAGGAAAGGAGGTCCCGACCCCAAATATTAGTATGAATATCTAAAATATAAGGTTGCAGGGCAAAGGACTTACCAGCTGCTGTGGAGAATTGAATATCACGCACACTCTGCCAGGCTGGAGTTGAACCACCTACACCCCATAAAGAAGAAACTGACTTCTTAGGCCATTGGACAGGCCCCTGTAAAGACGAAATAACAGTAACATCGGCTCCAATATCAAGCAACCCTTGAAAAGGTTGCTTATTCAAATAGAGAGTTAACAAAGGACGAAAGGAAGTAACAGACTGAAGTAAAGCCACAGAAGGAGAGGTAGAACCAAAACCAGCATCCCCACGTACCCCTGTGCCAGAACAAGGGACTTGATAGGGAAGCAAAAGTAATTGAACAATAGAGGATTGTTCACCCAAGCCTGAATAAAAAAAAATTCCAGTGTAATCAGAATCAATAACACCAGGGACTACAAAGCATCCTTTTTTATGAGCTGAAGATCGAGGCAAGATAAGACCCACTAAACCAGAGGGAAGAGGGCCTTTAAATTGAGAAGGAATCAATTTAACCTCCAAAGGAAATTTAAATTCCACAGATTCCTGAGTTATTAGATCGATCCCAGCACTACCTGCTGTGGCTGGGACTGCAGAGGAAAGGCTGTGGGGAGGAGACATTACTAGGGGAAAGGCACCCTTTTGGCTCTGGGTGGGTGCCGCACCCATTGGCAAGTTTCCCGACCAAAAACGGCACTGATTAGCCCAATTGTTGTGGATTTAATAAGACAAACACAACTTTTAGATTAATCAGAGACAGATTTTATATATTGCGCAATAGGTTCAAGGCTCTGTACATGAAGCGTTGAACAAAGACAGAAATTAGGTACAATGGTTTTATACCCTTCTAGACAAAGGATTCTGTTAACTCAGCAATTTATATGGTCATATACATTTATCATTTTTAATTGACATTTCCTTATTACAGAGTTTCTTTGCAAACAGTTACTGAAGCATAGATTCAAATCAGCTTTTGACAATAGACAACTTTTAACTCATGTGGATCCCCTTGACCTAACCAACCTTTAAGCTGTATGTCATTAGAATGTTCCTTTCTTCTGACAACTTAGAGGCCTCCTAGAGGAACCAAAAGGATTTTGGCTGAGTTTGTACTTTTTCCAACCGGATGCATTGCTTTTTAGAATAGAGTGAATAGAAAGTTATCCAGTGGTCATCTATCAGAGCCCGCTTCATTACATTATTCCCCCCTCTGAAAGTTTTTCAATGCAGAAACTTTCACTATTCTCATATAAGTTTAACTTCTAAGTATACAAGCTTCCAATAAACAAATCTACCATATATAGGGTCTAACAAAAGATAATTAATAAAAGTAAAGGATAGGTAGTTCTTGATTGTTTTTCTACTCTCTTGATTCTTGGGGAGATTCTCTACCTCTTTCTACAGGTTCCATTTCCTCATGTGGGTCTGCCTCAGAATCTTTATGTTCTTCCATAGGATAGGGACCAAGTTGATTAAGAAAATGTTCTATCAAAGCTAGTTCCTTTTCAACTTGAATCTCCTTTACTGCTCTTATTGATAGATGTTTTAGCATAGGGATTGCACAAGGAATAAAAGCTAGGCCTGCCACAGCCATATTAATTCACCCAGATCCAGGCAACCAAGAAAACCACATGTCAGTTGTTTATAACCTCTGACCTATCTTGGAAGCCCTATCCTGCAATTCCTTGGCAATTTCTCTGACCACACCTGATTTGTTACAAGTTCCTGTCCAGTTTGTTGGTAAACACAAATATGCATCCTTTCCACATAAGAAGATTTATGGAAAAGGCATGCACTCAGTAGTTCCTTGCATTAGTCCAGATCCCTAAGTCCCTGCCACAAACATTCCTGCCAGTGGTTGCAATGGGACTTCCAGTGAGGGGTCCTTCTGTTTATCTCTGAGAATTGGTCCTTCAAAAAACATATCGAGAGATAGAAAAAGGAGGTGGAAAAAGGATACACAAACCTAATTTGGACTTCAAGTTGAACCAGAGTGGAAATTCTGAAGGTTGAAATGGTCTTGGACAGATTCCATCCACCCCACTTTCCCTTCTTAAAGTTTATTTCTGGTAGCCTTTGTTCTAACCCAGAGTTGTGGTTTGACAGGAACAGCATGATAAGATGCAGGGCTAGCAGATAAACATAAGCAGCATTTCTGACCTAGAGTAGGGTCATACTGTTTAACAAGATCTTGACTTTATTCCAAAATTCGTGATATATAGTCTCCTCTATGCAATTGTTGTAGAGGCCCATTTTCCTTATCTATTCCCCCCTCAGCTGGGAATGTCAATAGTGCAACCTTAGGTGGTGAAGGTGACTTAGGTCTAAAGTAAGAACCCCATGCATAGACAATGCGTTTTTGGCAGTAGCGAACTTGACCTAAAGTGTCTCTACTTGGGGAATCAATGTTCATCTTACATGTTCACTTGAGAGTCCTAGTGCGAATAATGTCCAAAGCCATAAACAAAACATAATCAACTATGGTGTGAAGCTCACTACGTCAGGGAAAGGGTTAGTGGTGCATGTGGTTTGGGAAACAGGAGTAGCAATAAAAATCCTAGGTCTACCACAAAAACCGTTCCTTATATATATAAAACAAAATTACTAGCAAGATTAGAAAAACGAGTACCCACAAAACGTACTCCCAAACTTCTAATAACATTAGCATGTGTAAGAAAGTGTTATATTAAAGCTAATAATATGTATATGTACAATGTGAAGGCAGTTGTCCTCTTTACAAATCTTCCGCCGTGCGTAGAGAATCAGCTTCTGGAGTGATTCAGCAGGGCTGATGGTCACCTGGTATCAGTCTCATCCAGTGGATCCAGGATCGTCCTCCTAAGATCTTAAAAACACAATTACAAAACCAATACATCTGGGCGAGTGCGCAAAGGAATCTGAGCAGTTGTAGTCCTTTTCAGTTGGGAAACAGTATAGGCAACCACTGAATCCTAAGAAAGAAAAAATACAAAAATAGTCCAGATGATGAAGAATGCTATTCCCACTGGTGGCTGGATCCTTTGGATCATCAACTTCACTGGATTTCCTTGATGAGATTGAGCCCGTTCACTTGGGGTCTAACTTCCGTCCAGTTTGGATTAACATCCAATCATCGTGGTGGAATTTGTGAACTGGAAACTTCAAAGGTGGTGTTTGGGCTAATAGTCCTTGTTTCCTAAAAACCTCAAAATATCTGGACAGGTTATACACATATTGTTTCAATACTTTGTCACTGGTTTCCAAGGAAGTAATGCATATGTTTCCTGTAGTGAAAACTACTCCAAACAACAGTTCATATGATGATAATCTGTCTAGGTTGGGTAAAACTCTTGACACCACTGTTGCTGTAGCATTACTGCAGATAAAAGCTGCAACCCACCCTATGAGGTGGTTCACTATGACTAATAAATATTTTACACTCCCCACTTTTGGTAATTCTGTAAAATCCACATGAATACATTGAAATGATCTTAAAGCTGGTGGTACATCTTACCCATATGTTGTTTTCTGACAGCATGTTCATTCACCTTTTTACAAACCAAACATTTGTTTATAATTGATGTTACTAAAGGATATATCCCAATACAACCATAGCTTAGTTTAAAAGTTCATGTACAATAGCTTGAAGTCCCCAATGACTCCACCCATATTTTGCCAAATGATGTCCAGAGACTAAGGGTTACAATGCATTAAGCAATAGCCATCATAAAGTCAGCTTATTGCCCCCCACAAACTGGGTCCTCAATTCACCTACCTTAGAAAGGATGGAAGGCTGAGTCAATCTTGAGCCTGGTGAGATTCGAATTTACAGTAATTGCAGACAGCTGGTGTTAAATTACAATGCATTTATCCACTGAGCTATCCAGGCTCCCTGTTCATAGAGCTTAATTTAATGAATACAATTCAAAGGTTTGAGCAGACCAATTTTGAGGCAATTTGTCTCCAGGGGGTGTCCCTCCAAATCTGGTCTTATTTTTGTATGGAAGCCAATTATTTCAACACCATAATGTTCTCATCCAAGGTGATCCATTGATCTGGTGTTGGTTAAGAACTGTGCTTGATTCAAATTGTGAACTGTAGGTAAAATCAAATCTGTCTGCTGCATTAAAATTGTTTTATTTTTGTTTAGAATTTTGAATCAGATAACCACCACTGAAGGATAGTTCTGACTTGATGTGGGGTGCTTACAATGAGGGCTCCCTCAAAGGTCAATTTCCTACTTTCTGAGCCAACACCCCTCGTGCAATTCAATGTGTGTGTGTGTGTGTGTGTGTGTGTCTGTTTACAAAGAGACCAAATGGCTTTTCCAAATTTGGCAAACCCAATACAGGAGCCCTGGTTAAAGCCTGTTTCAAATTTTCAAGGCTTCCTCTTTCATGTCCCTCCCATTTCAAACTCCAAGGTCCAGATTCAATTAATTTTGCATAGAATTGTCTTAATTCTTGCTTGTTTTCAGATGGAGGCGGAGATGCTACCCCTCCTTTCTAGCAGGAGTGATTTTTTTTTTCCTGGGGGGGGGGGAAGTCTTTCCCTTTAAAGATTGCTGAAAGGCAGAGCTTTCCCCGTCCTGAATTCAAAACTCCTGGAATCAGTTTTATTGTTCCTAGTAAGGCAATCAAGAAACAAACAAACACATCTTTTATTCTTCCTTTTGTTGTGGAAATAAGGTGGCAGTTTCTTAATGGCCCATTGGTAAAGGTGGGGGCTGAACTCTGCCTGAGTTTCTGCCTATTTTCTTTAGGGGAATTTTCTTGTGCTTTTAATATTGAGCTTCTCAAATCTTCCAACACTCCCTTCACTGATTAAGTGTATTCAAATGCTTTGTTCACTTAATCTGATCTCTGTCAACGAAAAAACACCACTTCTCTTCTTTGGATCGGGCAATCTTTAACGCTGTCTCCCTCGCCCATATTACCACTTCTACTTCTTTGCACTTCCACATTTCATTCTGCCAACTTCCATAACTTTCCAAAAACAAATCACATACCTTCTCCTTTCCATCAATTCTACTTTCTCTAACTCCTTCTTATACAATTCTCCTACCGCTGTCAGCACAAGTCTGTGTAGACAAACTTAAAGGCAACTTTCTGACTTCCCTTAAAACTTCTCTTCCTTCAACTACCCTATATCCTTCTATAAACAAATTAGCTCCTCAGCACCAATTATCTAATCTCCCCGCAAACTGAAGTGAACAAAAACAAGCATATTCTTGAGGCAGAATCCAATCATTTTAGACAAAAATGCCACTGAATCTCTCCCACCACACATCGCAATTTCCAACTCATCTCTGTGACAATTCCCAAAAAGGGCAGCAGTTTATGCTACTGACAAACAAAAAAATAAACAACAAACAAACATACAAACGAACAAACGTGTCATCTGTTAAGTATGCAGAATGCACGCAGACATAGAATAAAAATAAGAATAAAAATAAGTTTATTTCTATATCACCCTTCTCCTGAAGGACTCAAGGCGGTGTACAGCCTATTTTGTTTAAGACAAACACCTATTTAAAATAATTAAAAATATTAAATGGATTCGGCTCAATTTAAAACCCCAGAAATTTAAAACATCCGATTTAAAATTATGTTGCTAACCCAGCCTGGCGAAATAACAGGATTCTGAGTACAGGTTTAATGAAGTGTTTTTAAACCTCCAAAAATTTCCAGAAAAAATAAAATCAAAATTGTATTCAGAGCAGAAAAGTTTTCATATGCAAATTAAAGAGACCTAGCAGCAACAGCATTAGCCGATCACCCACTTCCCCCTCCTTTCTCTGCTCAGCAGAGAGACATGCTGTCCGCAGCCCACCCTTTTCCTGCTTCTTTCTTCCAAAGGAAGGATGGGGGGAAATACAGGGAAAAAATATTTAAAGTACGTAGAATTCTCATCTTCCTTTCGCCTCTCCTTTCAACAACACAACCCTCTGCATTTCTTTCTAATTTCTCACATTCTCAACACACTGGCATTCACATTTGCACTGCAATCAACTTCTTGTTTAAACCAATTTCACATACAAAAAATCCTACTTCATACAATCCAACCATTACAATAATCTCAAATATCTCCCACAGCCTCAAGCACAAATCTACTTTGCTGGCAGCCACACATATCACAATCAATTAAATTCCATTCAAATTTACACACTATCATTATATATATACATATATATTTAACAGAAATCACACCAAATTGATCAAATCATATCTGTTTTCCCATTTAGACAGGCTTCACCTTTTTAACTGCCTGCTAAACCCCGGGAGGGAAGAACAGTAAACTCTGGCTGTTTAAGAATGTCAGTTTATCAGAAAATTTATAACACTGCAATTAGTTCTTCTCTTACCACACATAAGATTACACACAATACTTAGTTCCTTAATTCCAAAACTTAAATACTTAACTCCAGAGACTTCAGGATGCCACCTGGTCTCCCAGGGGGTTGATCAAACCCCACTCTTCCACCCCTTTAAAGGGTAGGCACCTCTAAACAGAGAGACTTTAACTCTCTGATTTATACTTACCTGTTTTCTTTTTCTTTCTTTCTTTTTTGTATTTATGTTGAGTCTCTGTGTCTGATCAACCTTCAAGGATTCTTGACTGGCCTGTTTTCGTCAGCGGGTTTACGGCACCTCCTCACTGAATCTCCGTGGACTTCAAAGGAGTCCTAATGGCCGGCCAGTGGATTTTCCTTGGGGAGGCGTTGATTCCCGCCGAGGCAGGCTGTCTGGTAGAACAAAAGTTCTCTGCCTTGTAGTCCCATCTGCAGGGTGCCATAAATGTTGTGGATTTAATAAGACAAACACAACTTTTAGATTAATCAGAGACAGATTTTATATATTGCGCAATAGGTTCAAGGCTCTGTACATGAAGCGTTGAACAAAGACAGAAATTAGGTACAATGGTTTTATACCCTTCTAGACAAAGGATTCTGTTAACTCAGCAATTTATATGGTCATATACATTTATCATTTTTAATTGACATTTCCTTATTACAGAGTTTCTTTGCAAACAGTTACTGAAGCATAGATTCAAATCAGCTTTTGACGATAGACAACTTTTAACTCATGTGGATCCCCTTGACCTAACCAACCTTTAAGCTGTATGTCATTAGAATGTTCCTTTCTTCTGACAACTTAGAGGCCTCCTAGAGGAACCAAAAGGATTTTGGCTGAGTTTGTACTTTTTCCAACCGGATGCATTGCTTTTTAGAATAGAGTGAATAGAAAGTTATCCAGTGGTCATCTATCAGAGCCCGCTTCATTACATTACAATGAAATCCTTTTTTACAAATTGGGCATTTTTTAGAAGGGCGATTTTGAGAGGCTGCAGGAGTCAAGCGACAGTCCTTTTGAAAATGTCCAGATTTACCACATTTAAAGCAATTGCCAGCAGGATGTTTCCCTTTTTGTATAGCAGCAGCTAAAAGGTGCATTTTATACGTTTGAGAACCAATATCCTGGCAGACCCGCAGCATGTCAGCCAAAGTATAATGATTGGTAGCTTTTAAGGGCTGCAAGGCTCGCTTACAATCAGAATTGGCATTTTCAATAGTTAATTGCTGAAGAAGCTCCCCTGCAGCTTCTTGATGGTCAAATGGTTGACAAATAGCTTTAGACAATCTCTCTACAAAATCAGCATAGGGCTCCTAGCCCCTGTCTAATGTTGGCAAAATTTGCCCGTGGTTCCCACCCCGTGGCACCTTAAAAAAGGCACGAAATGCACATTCAGAAACAATAGTTAAGGTGGCCGGGGGAAGCCCAATTTGGGCAGGAATTGTAGCAAATTGACCTGAGCCAAAGAGTTGTTCCACCGTGTATGCTCCCCCACTTCCCAGAGCAGCAGCCTGGGCATGTCTCATAAATTCACGTTCCCAAACAACATATTGCATTGAAGTTAAAATCATTCGGAAAACTTGCTTCCAATCTTCAGGAACCATAGTATATCCATTTTTTATTCCTTCTACCAGGCCTCTGGCAAAATTGCCACTAATACCATAATCAGTGATAGCCTTCTTCAGTTCTCTTAAAATTTGATAAGGTGATCCTTCCCATTCCGCTATCTGCTGTTCTGCCAATTGGCCCTGGCCCTGATGATATTGTCCAGGACATACAGACAACAATTTAGCAAGTTCTGCCCCAGACATGGAGGAATCCCATTTACAGGATTTCACCATTTTTTGAAAAGAGGACTGAACAGCAGAGTTAGAAAATTTAGTAATCTGACCTGTGTCATTAGGAGCCGAAGGAGACAGATAGTCCATGGAGGAAGGGGGACAGATAACAGCATTAGAGTAACATGGAGGTGGAGAAGATAAAAGAGACAGTTCAGTAATTCCAAATTTTTCCACTGCATATCTACATAAATGCCATACATGCAAAATCTCTACCTTAGCTCTTGGCTCAGCATGTAAAACTTTCCCATTTTTTTCCCAATCAGATAATCTTAAAGACCCCTTTTCAGGATACCATAAACACTTACTTGCAATCTCCTGGACCAGCCGTAAGAGACTGCGTTCTGATACATCAGTGTGATTTTTCTTAAGTAAATAGTTTAATTCTTCAGCATGCTTTCTTTGTCCCTCAGAAAGCAAGGCCCCCATTACTTACAGAAACCTTTAGAAGGTTGAAGAAGCCACGAGGGCTGACGGTGCACCAGTCCTTGTCGGATGAAGTAAGGGTCCCTGTTCCTCAGGCGCCACGTGTAGAGTAACCACACACACAAAGGTTGAGGATATATGTGGTAACTTTATTGTCTTACATAGTGACATTATATAGTTTGTTACTACAAGTTACAGCAGTACTTGGCAGCATCTCATTGGCTCAAAGAATGTTTTAGGTAACTAGAACCATTACTTATAATGTTATCTAGGGTTAACACACATCCCACTTCCTATCCTCCTGTTCCTCTTGTTTATAGAGTTAGGGTCTAATGCCATTTCCTGGCGCCTACATGTGAGTAACCTTCCTTATCTGAGGTTTGCCATCCAAGATAAGGAAACATTCCTACGCATAGTAGACTACAGGTCCTACACCGGAGGGCTGAAAAAGTGATTTCTGACAGGTCCTCGCACTTTTGACCGGTCTTCGCACTTATGACTGGTCATCATTTATGCCCATTGTAGCATTCTTAACAACCATGTCACTCATTTCACAACTGCTTCTCTTCACCATGGTGACAAGATAGGGCAAAAACGTAAAATGTGAGGACAGTCGTAAGTTCGAGGACTGATCAAAAGTGCAAGGACCAGTCCAAAATAACTTTTTCAGCCCTCTGAGTAGTCCATATGCATAAAAGGATACAGCAATAGAGAGGGATGAAGGAAGGGAAGGGAATTTAGAGTAGGAGTGAGGGTAAGAGAGGGAGGAAGAGAGGAGGAGAAGGAGAAAGGAAGAGGAAGTAGGCAGGAGAAGAAGGGGGGAAGAGAAAGTAAGAAGGAAAGAAAAGAGAGAGGTGGTAGGTTTGAGGAGAAAGATTGCTGTACAATAAAAAAGATGAAAGGGAAGAAAGCCAACCCCAAACAAATATAAAGATATTAAGATAGAGAATGAATTGTTAAACTTTAAAGAATAAAAGAGAACAAATATGAATAAATAGCAATAATTAGAAACACACATACAAACATACAATGTATTTTCTTTGAACAGAATATTTGGCCGGTTCACAAATTTAAACAGTGTTTAGTCATTTCAATTAAATTTACAATTTCTATATTTCCTTTTTGCCATATTTATTCCTCATCTATTTTTTAAAAAAAACATTACCCTTCATCCTCATCTCTAATCTTAATCAAATTCAATTTTTCCCTTCTATTCTATATTATACCCCTTCCCATTGTCATCTATTTTTATATCCATCCTCACATTGGTTAATTATGTAATATTACAGTTGTTTAATATAAATTCAACATTTTAATATAAATCAATTTGTTATATAACTATCTTTTTTGTATATTAATCATATGAACATGAATATTCCAATTATTTCCATGCAATCCAATTTCTTACAAATCAATTAATTATATTTACCAATAATAATAAACCAAATAATTTCCCCCATATATTCCTCCAAACCACAATTTAACCATTTCTGCTTTCAACACAATATACAATTAATAGTATCTCAATTATTACAATTCCCTATTTAAACAGAGTTTTTTTTCTTTTGTGTTTTAAAATCTTGAACTGTCCTCTTTTTCCCTAAAGAGGAACTACCTCTTTAGGGAAAACTACCTTTCCACTAAAGGTAGTTTGCACCTACCTTTTTTGGTGAGGAAAAAGAAAAGAAATCTGCCTGCCTAATTTTCCAATGTTGCAGCAACAGTAAAGCAGGCTTTTACTTTCAGTTTCGTTTTTCAGCATAGATAGGGGGAAAAAAATCTGCACTCTTTGCAAGCAAGCAGCAGAGCCCTGAGCAAAACAGCTGAGAGCAAATCAGCTGAGAGTTGGGAGGCCGATAGAATCAAGGGGCTAATTAGCCTATGCTGAAGCTCCGCGGGCCAATAAAGTTACAAAAAAACACTGAACTGTTTGGTAAATTGCTGGCTCGCCTGCCCCTCACCCACCACTATTTATTGGCAATAAATAGTGGTGCAGAGGGGTGGGGCAAGGGACGGGGTGAGCCAGCAATTTAACAAAGGTTCGGCCGAACCCCCTAGAACCGGCAGAATCCCACCACTGGGTCAATCATAGGTTCTTGGCACTGCAAAGTGTTATCCTCAATTATATCTGGATGTACTGAGGATAGATTATATATAATCCAACACATACTTCATCTATAATGGACAGAAATACAAACAAACAGAAGGAGCACCCATGGGATCACCCCTCTCACCTGTCATTGCCAACCTCTATATGGAATATTTTGAAACCCAAGCTCTAGAAAAATCTGATCATAAACCCAAACTCTGGCTCAGATATGTGGACGACACCTTCATAATCTGGCCACATGGGAAAGAAAAACTGGACAACTTCCTCACACACCTCAACAGCCTACACCCCAAAATACAGTTCACCATGGAAACAGAAGCGAACAACCAACTTCCCTTCCTGGATGTCTTAGTCTACAGAAAATCCAATGGCTCCCTAGGACACACTATCTACCAGAAGAAAACACACACAAACCGCTATCTGCACGCACTCTCACACCACCACCCTGCCGAGATCAACTCTGTAGCCAAGACACTCATTTCCAGAACAAAACGCTTAGCTGACGAACAACACCTAAAAACCGAACTACACACCCTCACTAACGTACTAACATCCAATGGATTCCAAAGAAATAAGATCACCAACCTAATCCAAAAAGAAACCCCCACTAAAATCCAAGACACAGAACAAGAAAACGGCAAAGCCCTCCTCCCATACATAAAAGGCACCACAGACAGAATAAGCAAAATCCTCCACAAACATAACATCAAGACAGCATTCTGCACAAACCGAAAAATATCCACCATCCTAAGGAACCCCAAAGACAAAATTGAGTTAGAAAATCAAGGAGTATATGAAATCCCATGCACCGCCTGCCCCACCACATACATCGGACAAACCAACAGACGAATAAGTGCACGCATAGAAGAACACAAGAACTCAGTCAGAAAAGAAGAACCCACTTCTTCCCTGGTCCAACACCTTAAAGCCACAGGACATGATATTGACTTTAAAAAGACCAGAACTATCGCCAAAACTGAACACTTTAACAACAGAATAATCAGAGAAGCCATCGAGATAGAAAAACGCCCACACAGCATGAACAAACGAGACGATACCTCCCGCCTACCAGCCATTTGGAAACCCGCCCTTATTGACAAACGGGTCCCTAACACGACGAATGACACCAGACCCACACTCACGAGAGCCACACAGGATGTCACCACCACACATCCACGCAGAAAGTAGACTCAAACCCACACTGATAATGAGCCACGACCAAGGACCAGAAGCCAGACTGCAGCTGCATCATTAGCCACTTTAAACCTCTCCAATCCATACATGAAGCAGACTGACACCCACCATGAAGAGCTCGCACGGCCACAAACACGAAGCCAAACAACAACAACGCAGCTCACCAGCTCAAATCCCCCTGCAACTCAGACTAAGCTGAGCACAACCAAGCCCCCACCCAAACAGAACACACCCCCAGCCAATCAGAGCACAACCAACCCCCCATCCAATCAGAGCACAGCCGAGCCCCTAACCAATCAGAACACACCTCCACCCAATCAGAACACAGCCAAGTTCCCACCCAATCAGCTCACACCCCCACTAGCAGTTAAAAGGAAGAGACAGCTGCGATCTCACATTGCTCCTGGAAGCACGAAGCCGAGAACACCAGCCTGAAGATGATGAATGAGACTTCGTCGAAACGTCGCCAAGACACTTCCAATTTTACGTGGGAGAAGACCCGAATAACCAAAGACCTATATATATATATATATATATATAGGTTCGATTTATATGCCGCCCTTCTCCAGAGACTCAGGGCGGCTTACAATGCGTTAAGCAATAGCCTTCATACTTTTGTATATACCTGCTTAGTAGGGCTTTTGCCCCACCCAAGCGGTGTTCTTTTTTATATAAAGTCAGCTTATTGCCCCCACAATCCGGGTCCTCATTTTACCTACCTCGAAAGGATGGAAGGCTGAGTCAACCTTGAGCCTGGTGAGATTTGAACTTGCAGTAATTGCAGGCAGCTGATGTTACTTAATAGTGCTTTAGTCTGCTGCACCACCAAGGCTCTTTAATTAATATAATTGCAGATATATGCATATAGAAAGAAATACAGATACAAACACCTACAAATGATATATGTGGAAGCTCCATGAGTTTTCAGCCTGACAAAATGTCCCAAAATGGTTAATGTCAAACTTTCTGAGCTAAATTTAGAGATGTGGGGTTTGAACTGAGGAAATGATGCCGAAAGCCTCTGCAAGATTTGAAGCACCAGTTTTGCTCATGAAAGTCCTCAGCTGCAAATAAGAGAAGAAAATGCTGTCTACAACCCCTTCTGGTGACATCCCAATTCAAGAAATCCTTACATACTGAATGCAATTGGGACTGCCGTCTGTGTCACTAAGCAGCCGGTCATGAAGCATGATGTCACATGACAGTGCCAACTTGCATCTGTTCCACAAACTGCGACTTGCAATTTCCTGCTGGCATCCCTACTAATTTTGCTTCAGAATCTAGCTGAGAAGGTCACAAACGGGGATCCTGAGTTTGGGATGCTGCAGTCATCATAAATGTGCAACGGTTGGCAGAACCCAACTTGGTGTCTCTCCTTTTCCTGCACCTTCAAAACCACAGGAACTTTTTTTTAGGAAAAACGGGCCAAAAAAAGCCTCAAAAACGGGCCAGAAAAAAAGCCTCAAAAACGGAACACAAAAGCCTCAAAAATTGACCAAAAAAGCGTCAAAACAGCCCTCCAAAAGCAGGCCAAAAAAGCCTCAATACCCCCCAAAAAACTCAAAAACAGGCCAAAAAGCCTCAAAAACAGCCCCCAAAAAACCTCAAAAACAGGGGGGAGGAAGCTTCAAAAACGGGGAAAAAAGCCCCAGAAACAAGACTAAAAAAGCCTCAAAGACGAGCTGAAAAAAGCACTAAAAAATGGGCTGAAAATAGCCCCAGAAAAAGACCGAAAAAAGACTGGAAACGGCCCGGAAAAAGGTAGGCCAAAACCTTTTTTTGTTGTTTTCCTCTTCTAAATTTAGGTGCGTCTTATGGTCAGGTGCGTCTTATAGTCCGAAAAATACGGTCAGTAGAAATACCGTGCTTTTGGCAAGACCTGGAAGTTAAAAAACATAAACCCTAGAAAAAGACTAGTGGCAGAATTAGTGCAATTTGGTTGCCAAGAGAATAGCAAGCCCGTAACAATAGGTTATGAGTCGGAAGGGACCTTGGAGGTCTTCTAGTCCAATCTCCTTCTCAGGCAGGATACCCTATAACATTCCAGACAAATGGCTGGCCAATCTTGTCTTAAAGGACGAGTGTCAAACTTGCCATGTCATGTTGCTGTCACATGACATTTTGCGACATTCTACCCATTTGTGGAGCTGGGGTGGGAGTGGCCTGCATGTAACGCACCCAGCCCATGGGCCGCCAGTTTGTCACCCCTGTCTTAAAAGGTTCCTCATGAATCTAGATGACAACTTGTCATCCAAAAGGTAGAAAAGGGAACTAAGGATCTCCTATAGTGATCTAAATTTTTACTAGCAGAGAGGAAATTATAAGGGGGGGGGGGGTTGAAGTTGCAGATAATTTGGGGGAAGACTGACCATGTCATACTGGAATTCAGTATAATGCAGACACAAGCAATCGAGCAAAATCAAACTAATATCTTAGACTTTAAAGCAGCTGATTTTAACAAACCAAGAGACAGCTTGGGAAGGATTCCATGGATGAAAATCTTATACAAGAGCCTTGGTGGCGCAGCAGACTAAAGTGCTCTTAACTAGCACCAGCTGCCTGCAATTACTGCAAGTACAAAACTCACCAGGCTCAAGGTTGACTCAGCCTTCCATCCTTTCAAGGTAGATAAAATGAGGACCTGGATTGTGGGGGCAATAAACTGACTTTGTATAAAAAAGAACACTGCTTGGGGGCGGGGGGGGCGGGGGCAAAAGCCCTACTAAGCAGGTATATACAAAAGTATGAAGGCTATTGCTTAACGCATTGTAAGCCGCCCTGAGTCTCCGGAGAAGGGCAGCATATAAATCGAACCAATCAATCAATCAATCAATCAATCAATGGGAAAACAACTCAAGAAGCCTGAGAAACTCTGGCTGCGTAAACAGAGGGATAGAATCGAGATCACATGAAGTATTAGTACCAATTTATAATGCTGTGATTAAGATCACACTTGGATTACTACAACCACTTTTCATCACCACAATATAAAACAGGCATGGAGACTCTATAAAGAGCGCAGAGAAGAGCAGTAGGGATAATTAGTGGGTTGCAGTAATTGGGAATGAATCGTCTAGTGAAAGGAAGGACTAGGGGTGACATGATAGCAGTGTTCCAATACTTGAAGGGTCAACTTCTTTTCCAAAGCACCAGAAGGACAAGACAAGAAGCAATGCATGGAAACTAATCAAGGAGAGAGAAAAAGCTGGAAAAAAGGAAAAATCCCATCAGTGAGAACAATGAGCCAGTGGAACGGAATGGCTGCAATTTTCTGCTGCCTGGAAGACTGAAAAAGTCTCTTTTGAGTGAAGGTTGATTCTTCGGGAATGGCTTCCCTCCAGAGGTTGTGGGGGCTCCGTTGCTGGTGGCTTTTAAACCGACGGGACAGCCATTTGTCTGAGATGTCATTAAGACCTCCAAGGTTTTTTCCAGCTCTCTTCCAAACCTCCAGTGATGGAGCTCCCTCTGGAGGGAAACCAGCCCCAAAGACTCAACCTGCATTTGAAGGAGGCTTTTTCAAGCTTCCCACCAGCAGAAATTGCAGCCCCCAGTTTCCCAGCCTGCAGCACCAGTGGGCTTCCATTTGGGGAGGGAAGGAACCTGCAGCAGCAGCAGCTGAGAGGCTTCAGCCCAGTTGCTTCTCCGCTTCCAGCCCAAGTTGCTCCCGGACTCTCCTCCCACCTGCTGCCCTCAACTCACCTGCCAGCTGCTGCTTCCACCATGGAAACAGCAGGAAAGCCGCTCTGCACACCAACTTCCTCCCAGCCATCCGGAAGAGGAAGTTCCTCTGCGCCTCTCCTCTCCTCCCAGCCTTTCTAGCAATGCAGTTCTTGATGATTTTAACTCCTTAAACACAACCACAGACGCCGCCTGCTGTACCTTCCGCTTTCTAGCCACTGGTGTTGCCTGTTTGAGCGCCATCTCCAGACAGGCAGAAAAACGCGCTTGTCCCCTCTCTTATCTAAGGCGGTTGCAAGAGGTTTTCACTGATTAAATGCTACCGTCATTTTTGACTTCTGGCAACTGACCCAAACAAAAGAGTGAAATGTGATACCACTAAACTTATGAAGATTAGTAGCTAAGTACTGAGCCCTGAAAGTTCATGACATTTTTTTTATTTATTTTATTTGTAAAGTATATATAAGAAAACATATAAAAGCATAAACATATTTGGAATACATGAAAAGAATAAGAGTAAAAAGGAACATGAGGACAGGAGCGATGGTGCGCTTATGCCTTACAGACCTCTTAGGAATGGGGTGAGGTCAACAGTAGACAGTCTAAGGTTAAAGTTTTGGGGGTTTGGGGAAGAAACCAGAGAGTCAGGTAGTGCATTCCAGGCATTGACCACTCTGTTGCTGAAGTCGTATTTTCTGCAATTGAATTTGGAGCGGTTTACCTTGAGTTTGTATCTCTTATTTGCTCAGGTATTGTTGTGGTTGAAGCTGAAATAAACATTGACAGAATCTTTTTTTTTTTTTATTGCAAAAGTTTTACAATTACATTTTCACCCCTTTTTTCCCCCCCCTCAACCCACCCCAAACTTCCCAACCTCCCTAACCCACCCTAACCCACCCCTCCCCCCAGACTTCCTCACAATATAGTCATGTCAAATAAAAGGAAAAACACTCCTTTGTATATAAAACTTGAACCCCGCCCTCCCCTTACAAATTTTCATCTTCATTACATTAACCTATTTCTATCTTAATATAGCAGTTTCAAATAAATTTTCATCCTGATTACCTTGAAAATATTTCTATCTTAATATAACATTTTCAAATAAATTTTCATCCTCAACCTTAAAATATTTCTATCTTAATATAACATTTTCAAATAAAAGCTATTTGGTACTTCCTAGTTTGATATTTGTTCTGAACATAATCTATCCACTTCTTCCATTCCCATTCATAAGTCTCTTGAGAACAGTCCTTTAAATATGCTGAAATCTTCGCCATCTCCGCAAAACTGGCCATCTTCAAAATCCATTCCTCAATCGAAGGCAGCGCTTCATTTTTCCAGTATTTACCTATCAACAATCTTGCTGCAGTTATCATGTACAATATCATTTTTGTTTCCCCCAATGTAAAACCCTTAACTATACCCAATAAAAACAGTTGTGGAGAAAATTGAATCTTTCTCTTCAAAACATTCTGCATGACCCACCAAATTTTTATCCAAAAAGCCTTAACTTTCTTACAGGTCCACCAAACATGATAATACGTAGCGTCTAAGCAGTCACATCTCCAACATTTAGGCTGGGCACTAGGGTACATACACGACAATTTTTTTGGATCTAAATGCCATCTATAAAACATTTTGTAGAAATTTTCCCGCAGATTCTGCGACTGTGTAAATTTAACATTCTGAACCCAAATTTTTTCCCATGTTTCCAACATCACTGGTTCCTCAAAATTTTGTGCCCACTTAACCATACAGTCTTTAACTAGTTCAGTTTCTGAATCCCTTTCTAACAAAACATTATAAAGTCTTTTAATATGCATTGGGCCTTTCTCTTTTATATGTCTAACTAATTCTTCCTCATACATCATAATACCAGTTTTTTGGTCCTCTTTCCATCTCAATTGCAATTGATTATATTGTAACCAAGTTAAATTAATCCCTTCAGCCAACAATGTCTGTAATGTCTTCAGCTGCCATCTGCCCGCATCTGCAAAAAGAACCTCTTTATATAAAAACCCCCCGAGTGACATTATATTTGTATTCCACAAGGTATGACCAAGATCCAGCCATAGCGGTATTTTGTAATTCCAGTTGTTTCGGTGCTTCTTCCAAACTCTCAGCAAAGAATCTCTAAGTATATGGCTTTTAAATACTTTATCCACTTTGCTGTCATAAAATAAGTAAGCGTGCCATCCAAATTCCAAATCAAAACTTTCTGCATTCAGTATTCCAGTCTTTTTTCCTCCAAACCAATCACTTACTAAAGTCAAAGCTGTTGCATCATAATATAATTGTAGGTTTGGAAGTTTGAGACCTCCCCTTTCTGGGATGTCTTGCATAATTTTCATTTTTACTCTTGGTTTTTTCTCGTTCCAAACAAATTTGTTGATACCAGTTTGCCATGCTTTTAGTTGTTTATCATTTTTGAGCACCGGAATCATTTGAAACAAAAAAAGAAATCTTGGCAAAATGTTCATCTTAACTGCTGCTATTCTTCCAAGTAAAGACAGCTGCAGTTTTTTCCAAATCTCCATATCTTTTTGCACCTCTCGCCACAACGCCTCATAGTTATTTTGAAACAATTTCATATTTGATTCTGCAACCTGAACTCCTAGATATTTTACCTTTGGTACAATCTCAAAACCTGCCCTTCTTTTTAACTCCAGTTTACGATCTTGTGTCATATTTTTAACTACCATCTTAGTTTTTCTCTGATTCAATCTGAAACCTGAAACTTTACCAAAGTCTTGTATAATGTCCTTCATCTGGATTATCGATTCCATTGGCTGTGTTAGGGTAACAACCAGATCGTCTGCAAATGCCTTTATTCTGTAATCCTCTTGCCTTATCATTATACCTTTCAATGTGTTAGAATCCCTTATTGTATTTAACAAGACTTCTAGTGTTAAAATAAACAACAATGGGGACAATGGACATCCCTGTCTTGTACCTTTTTCAATTTTAAACTCTGTTGTCAGACTTCCATTGATAATGATCTGTGCCTTTTGCTCTTGATAAATTGCTGAGACCGCCTGTATATATTGGTCCCCAAAGTCCATCTTTTTTAATGTCTTTAGTAGAAAATTCCAATCCACTCTATCAAAGGCCTTCTCTGCATCCAGAAAGACCAGCACTGCAGGGATCTGTTTATTCTTCTCAAGATATTCCAATAAATCTATTACTTGCCTTACATTGTCCTTCATATGCCTACCCTCAATAAATCCCGCTTGGTCATCATGAATCACCTTTTGAATTACTGGCATCAGTCTGTTGGCTAATACTTTTGCATAAATTTTATAATCCGTATTCAAAAGAGATATTGGTCTGTAATTCTCCGGTTTTTTGGGACCTGCTTGCTCTTTTGGTATCAAAGAAATATAAGCTGTAGTCCACGATGGAGGTACTTTTCCCCCTTGTTGTATGTTGCAAAATAAGTCTCTGAGTTGTTCCACCATTTCTGCCTGTAAAGTTTTATAATACACTGCTGTCAGACCATCCGTTCCAGGAGCTTTGGCTGTTTTTAATTGTTTTATTGCTGCTATTATCTCCTCCTCTGTTATGGGATAATCCATTCTTTCCTTTTGTTGTTCAGTGATTTTTGTAACTCTTTTATTATTCAAATATTTTTCTATAAGTCCATTCTGCACCTCCTCTCTGGCATATAGTTTAGTGTAATATTGAAGAAAGGCTTCTTTTATTAAATTCTGTTGAAAAACTTCTTTCCCCCCAATATCAACACTATCAATAGTCCGTATGCTTTGTTTCTTCCTTAATGTGTAAGCCAACCACCTGCCTGGTTTATTAGCATTGCAGAATGTATTATGCTTCGCATATTGTAAGTTTGTTGCAACTTGTTCCGCTATAAGCATTTGGAATTGGTCTTTCAGAAGTTTTATAACACTAAGTATTCTTTCATCTGTTGGGTTTTTAATAAGTAACTGTTCTTTATCCTTTATTTCTGCTTCCAATTCAAGTCTTTTCTTTTGTCGAATCCGCTTATGTTTAGAGTTCATATATATAAGCACCCCTCTCATATAAGCTTTGCTTGCGTCCCACACAATTTCCATTGGGGTGCCTTTATTCAAGTTCATTTCAAAAAACTCTTTCAGATGCTTTTTAAGTTCTATTATATTTTTCTCATATCTAAACAAATTTTCATTTAATCTCCAAGAGCGTCTCTCATTCTTACATGTCTCAATTTCTATCCAGACTGGACTGTGATCAGTCAAAGTTCTTGGCAGAATCTTTGTTCTTTTTGTCCTAACAAGTAAGTCATCAGACAACAAAATAAAATCAATCCTGGAGAAGGATCTATGTCTGTCAGAAAAGAAAGTATAGTCCAGTTCTTTTGGGTTATGTATTCTCCAAATATCTTTTAATTCCAGGTCTTCTTTCATATCAAAAAAAGTCTGTGGTAATCTAATTCTTGATTTTGCCAAAGTCTTTTTATCTAATTTAGAGTCAATTACTCCATTCCAGTCTCCCATAATTAAAATAGATCTATAATCCCATTGAAGTATTTTAGTATGCAGCATTTTATAAAAGTAGTCCTGTTGTTGATTAGGAGCATAAATTCCTATCAGAAGAATTTGACTATTGGCAGAAAGTAATTCAATTGCTACAAACCTACCATCTTGATCAGCTTCTATAAGTTTGGCTGTTAATTTTTTGTTTACATAAATAACCACACCATTCTTTTTTTGATTAGTTGAGGATATAAAATGTGTTCCTAATTTGGAATTTTTCAAATAGTTTTGATCTTGAACTGTAATATGCGTTTCTTGTAAACAAATTATATCATTATTATGTTGTTTTAAATATGCAAATATTTTCTTCCTTTTTTGTGTTGCATTCAACCCATTCACATTCCAAGATAAACATTTAATCATCCTTATTCTCCTTCTGGAGCGAAGCGCAGAACCTTAGGATGTCATCTGAGATCCTCTGTCCTGCTTTTCCCACAGCCCCAGCCTTGTCTTGACTCTCCTGCTGTAACTTTTCTTTAAGTTCCTTGGCTTTTGCTCGAGTTATACGCTGATCCTTAACTTCAGCCGCCCAAGCCAGCTCCGAGATTGGAGAAGGTTCCAGCAAAGGCTCATCCAAAAAGCCTCCTTCAGCACTCTTCAGCTCTGCTAATTCCTGCTTAGATTGTTGTTCTTTAATCTCCAAAACTGTAGATGTGCGTGGGGATGGAGTTCTTTCTTTAAAGATGTCATTGTAAAATTGCTCCGCCTTCTCCACAGTATTCAGACGGTGTTTCTCTCCCTTGTATCTCAAAATTATGCCAGTTGGGGCGTCCCAACGAAATGGGATTTGATTATTCTGCAGTTCTTTAACAAGAAAACCATACTCTTTTCTAGATTTCAACATCTTAGATGGGAGCTCCTTGTAAACTGTAATCTTAGATCCACTCACTTGCACAGAAGTGAGAAAAGATTTTTGCAAAATGTCATTTCTTATTGCTCTATCTGTAAAATATATGACCACATCTCTAGGCAATTGTCTTTGTCTGGCCACCCACGAGTTGACTCTATAGATTTTATCTATTTTGCAAAAAACCATCTCAGGTTCAACTTTTAAAATCACAGCTAGGGCTTCAGCACAGATCTGTTTCAAATCTTGTCTCTCCTCCTCTCTAATTCCTCGAAGCCTTATAGCAAATTCCATTGCATGAAATTGCATCATAACAATATCATTCTCAACTCTCTGCATCTTGTCATCAACATCAAAAAATTTATGATCATTATTTTTCATCTTAGCATTAACTTCTAATTTAAATTCATCCACTTTTGTCTCAACTTTCATAATAAATCCTGCCAGACCAGACGCCACATCCGTTATTTTTTTGGTCACCATCTTTTGGCTCTGCTGCATTTCCTGCATGATTTCCTGTTGTGACTTTTGAATTTTTTCATCTATTTTATTTATTTTGTCATCCATGTCTTGAAATTTCTCATCCAAAATATTTGAAATGAATGCTTTTAATTCTCCCATATCCAAATCTTTTTTTTGGGCTTGTAACTGCGTATCCTGCTTACGTGGGGGGGATCCCCCCCCTGTTTTGCCTTCCTGCTTTTTTGAAGCCATCCTGCCACGTAAGCTAGCTTTCTTAAAAAGGGAGGGTCTGTCTCTTCTGCCACCTCCACAATACCTTCTAAAAAAGTCCCCCAGAGTTACTCAAAGCAAAGCTATAATGCAGCAAAGACAAGTAAAAGGGAGAGATTTTCCTCTTATTTCTGTTGCAGCCGCAGCAACTCTGTAACAACTTTTTAACTTTATAGCAAGACAAGATAACTTCACCAATCCACACCCACTAATTCATTTGCTGAGCGCCATATTTTTCCAATCACTTTCACTCATTCCGAGACTTTCACTTCAGTAAAAAAGTTCAGCAAAGGTCTGATACTTGCAGTTCAAAGTTTCAGGGTTCAAGTGGATTGCGGATGTTTATTTGAGTTTTTTCCTCACTCTTTAAAGGTTTCCTGAGGTCGGCTTGTTCCGCACAGGCAGAAGACGTCCCACGCCGCCCGGAGTTTCAGCAGGTTGTAAGGGAGCCGCGCCTGCTTCCTCCCCAGAAACAGTTCCCTGGGGGGGTTGCAGGGGCTCTACCTGTGCCCTGCTGCCTCTTCTTCTGCAATCCTAGGGATTTCGAAGATTTCGAGCCGCTTCGCAATCAGGAAGCGGCTCTACAAGCGGCGGGGGTGGCGGTGCCAAAGGAAAGCACCGTCGCCGCCGAAGACGAGGAAACCGGAAGTTCCAATCTTTTTTTTTTTTTTGACAGAATTTGCTATCTTAGGGGGTGACTCCCGATAGAAATCAACGCCTCTCTACATCCCAAAAGTTTAAAACTGATTTTCTGTGGCTCCCAAGATTTTAGGACCTGCCAGGCCCATCAAGTCAAGATACTCCAAGGGAGTGCTATTTTTAAGCTTTATAAACTATAGTGGAACATGGAGGATGACTATGTACAGCATTTTATGATTCAGTGGACAATGAATTTTGCATGTAAATCATGCTTGAACAATGGGAGAATATGTGGATGAAAGATCTAAAATTCAAAATTCAGTTTAATAAAAGAAAAGTTTTATAAGATGATGTACTGTGTGTATCTATCACTGGACAAATTGTTCAGAATGTTTAAAGGGACCTTGAATGTTGGAAATGTAAAGAGCTTTTTATGATTTGTAGAAAGTCAGCACCACTCCCCAGAAGAATGAAATATTTTGGGAAATACTAAAAAGGCAGAATATTATATTTCTCTAAATGAGAAATGGAGAAACATGTGTTTTTTTAGAGGTAGGAAGACAGACTCAGTCTTTCTTAATAGCCCCCAGCAAGCATTTTGTGCCCATTAAGAAAGATTGGGCCAGGCTATCCATAAGAGCAGTGGTGGCGCAGTGGTTAGAGTGCAGTACTGCAGGCTTCTTCTGCTGACTGCCAGCTGCCTGCAATTTGGCAGATTGAATCTCACCAGACTCATCCTTCCGAGGTGAGTAAAATTGTTGAGGACAATATGCTGACACTGTAAAACCGCTTAGAGAGGGCTGTTAAAGCACTGTGAATGGTATATAAGTCTAAGTACTATTGCTATTGCTAAAACAAAAGACCTTCAGCTCCAGGATGATGGGATTAAGACCCTTTAGGACAGTGATGGCTAACCTTTTTACCATTGCGTGCCAAAAGTGGGGGGAGCGCAGGGAGGTCGCGTTCACGTGCGCCCACACCCATAATTCAATGTCCCCTCGGGCCCCGCACATCCGCGCACAATCCCCATGTGCTCCCCACCTCACTTATGGCATGTCACACAAAAAGGTTACCGGTGGGTCCAGGAGGCCTGTTTTTCTCCCTCCCCAGGCTTCAGAGACTTTCTTGGACCCTGGTCAGGGCGAAAATCACTTTCCCCATCCCTCTGGAGACTCTCTGGAGGCTGGAAATGGCCCATTTCCCAACTTCCAGTGGGCACAGAAGGAGTGAAAATCAGTTGGTGCTGAGCTAGGGCAACTCTCGCCTGTCCACAGATATTGCTCCGTGTGTCACCTGTGACACGTGTGTCATAGTTCACCATCACGGCTTTAGGACATAATAAAGCATTTAGCAGAAGACACATATTTTTATATAGCCCTGAGAGAGATTCAGAGGCTTTGGGATCATTGGAAGGGTTTCCAATGTCTAACCATAATAAAACAAAACATGATAAAGATGTGCACTAAAATATGACACCAAGGAAAGAGAAAAAGGAAAACAATCAGTTAATATTAAGTATATTGAGCATTTTACTATTTTAAATTTTAGAAATTTGGCGCCTGTTTGAATTTGATAGGGTGGGTGACAGTGCTGGGCTAGGAGCAGGGAGATAGTTTGTGTTCTCTACTCATATAGACTGACAGATGATGCTGTTAATATGGCTCTGCACTACATCCTACAACGTCTTAAATCTCCAAAGACCTACGCAAGGGTCCCCTTTATAGGCTTTAATTCAGCATTCAATACCATCATTCTGAACATACTTCTAACTAAACTAAACCAGCTAGCGGTACCTGAACACCCTTGTAAGTGGATCATAAGCTTCCTAACAGACAGGAAGCAGCAGGTGAAGCTAAGCAGAATCACATTAGATGCCTGTACAATTAGCACAGGGCCCCCCCAAGGATTTGTGCTCTCCCCATTTCTCTTCTCTCTATATACCAATGACTGCATCTCAAATGATCCATCTCTTAAACTACTGAAGTTTGCAGATGATACAACAGTGATTGGTCTCATTCGAGACAATGATGAATCTGCATAAAGATGGGAGGTTGAACAACTAGCCTCGTGGTGTGACTGGAACCAGGAAGCTCAAACAGCCCAAGGAACTGCTGATACAGTTCTAAAAAGGAATTATTGAGTGTGTCATCTGCACCTCTATAACTGTAACCCAACCAGACAGACATAGACTTCAGAGGATAATTAGAACTGCAGAAAAAACAATTACTACCAACCTGCCTTCCATTGAGGACCTGCATACTGCATGAGTCAAAAAGAAGGCTGTGAAAATATTTACAGACCCCTAAACTGTTTCAACTCCTACCCTTAAAATGACGCTATAGAGCACTGCACACCGGAACAACTAGACAGAAGAACAGTTTTTTACTGAATGCCATCACTCTGCTAAATCAATAATTCCCTCAACACTGTCAAACTATTTACTAAATCTGAATTACTATTACTATTAATCTTCCCATTGTTCCTATCACCCATCTCCTCCCACTTATGATTGTATGACTGTTAGTTTGTGGCTTGTATCCTTACAATTTATATTGTTTCCTACTATGATTTGATTACTTATTTGTGTACACTGAGAGCATATGCACCAAAGACAAATTCCTTGTGTCCAATCACACTTGGCCAATAAAGAATTCATTTCCATTCAATCCTATCCTATCGTATCCTATTCTCAGTCATGGAAAGTCCTCAGGGATTATCCAGACAGACCATTGAGTTGCATCTTGGTTTCTCCACATGCCAGTCCTGATCTGCTCCTGATCACCTAGTATCCTTCAAAAGGATCAGAAGCAATGTGACCTTCTAAAAAACATGGTAACCTGTCTTTTTGAATCTTGTGGGTGAAATGAATGATCTTGGAATTCTTTGGTGTCTTCCAATCCCAGCAAAATCAGGATAATCCATCTGCATAGCTAAAATATCACTTTCACTGATACAAATAATGTTCCCCTTTGATTGAAGGAATTTTTTAAACAAATTAAGGAGTCCTGGGAGAGAAATGAAAGAACAGGAAAGGTTTTCCATGTGTTGGGAAGAGAGCTTTGCATTACATTGTCCCAATGTTTACAGAAATGCTGACACTTTCCTTTTCCCCCCTCAAAATCTATTCATGAGTCTTATGCAATGCTGTTTTAGAAATGAAACATCTACTGTACATCTTTTTTCCTCACATTTCCCTACCAAGGGGGGAAACACAAAGGTATCAATCCCTTGGTTCTGCTCACATCACCCAGCCATCAAAGACTAACAAGGAGGAACCTCCAAGCGAAGGAGATCCCTTTTCTCAACTCAGTATTCCTACAGCTCTTCTCCATGAAGGTCACATGCAAGGCAGAGTAGCCTTTGCGTCTGAAATTTTACACTGCTTTTGTCACTGCCCCAAACTCCCCCAATATATTTGCTATTCATGTGGTTTCTTCCACTTGCGTGCCTCATTCACAACCTGAGCAGACATGCTTGGTGCAATGAATTGTTAGGAAAAGATAAACTATTTCTCTTTCCTCTTGTTTTCTGCTTTCATGAGGACTCACAACTTCTAACTATAGCCTGAGCGCTCTTATCCTGAAGTGATGCTGGCTGGGAAATTCTGCGGTGGAAAATCTCGAGGATACCCAGGGAGAGAAAGGCTGGTTCTCTGCATGTGGCATTTCTAGCATTATGATAAAAATGCAGAGAACACTCCTAAAATGATTTTTGCAGAATTGCACAATTTCTGCAGAAATAAATACCCAGCAACTTCTGCGGCTGATGGCCAGCCAGACAGCCATTATCGAACTAACATGTTCCGATTTTTGCTTTCCTCCTTCCCATCTAATACTATGACATACTTGATGACAAAAACAATCAAGCAAATTCTTTCTGGTCAAATTGAAGAGTCAATTTCTCAACTGGACTTAAAATTCAAGCCTTTACACTTATCACTTTAGGTCAGAGGTTCCCAAACTTTTTCAGTCCACCGCCCCCTTGGTACTACAAACTCATCCTCAGTGCCCCCCACCTAGGGGTGGGTTCTACTTACCTTTACTACCGGTTTGCAGTGGGGCCGCGAACGCTCACTTTGCTCACTCATGCACGTACTCTTCTGCACATGCACAGAAGCGTTTGGGTTATGTCGGGGTCGATGGGCGAGGCCTCCTGCCAGCTTTACTACCAGTTCTATAGAACTGGGGCAACCCACCACTGCCCCCACCCCCACCCCCTATAAATAGCATTGTTCGGAATAGCGGTTTGCATGACCCACTAAGGAAGTCAGTAACAGTAAAATACACAGAATACAGCCATTTTTGGCCTCCTGAAGCCTTGCCCCGCATGTCCCATTTTTGTGAAAAACCGGCCCATTTTTTGCAAAAACAGGGTACGCAGAGCCTTTGGGAGGTCTGCCGGCTGCTCCAATACAAATTTATCCCTGTAACAAAGATAGCTAACACTATTAGTTAACACTAGAGAAATCCCCTGAATCAACCAATCTAGAGCAGTGATTCTCAGCTGGGGGTTCCTTTTGAATTTGCTGACCACCAGCGAGTGGGAGAAAGCAATTTCACAGAGGAGGGGATGGAGAGGGCTGTGGGATGAATTCACACCCATTCCCAGACCCCCTTGGGATCAACCTGCAGCCCTCCCCTGCCTCCTCAAGTGGTGGAGTGTGTGGGGGGGGGATTCTTTTGAAGAAGTCACAAGGAGGGCTGAGGGCTGGTTTCTGTCCCACAAGTAAGATTTGGTCCAGAACCAACCCCAACATGAAGGTCTTTTATTTGCTCCTTGAACTCCTTCTCTTTGCATTTTTAACAGGTTATAAATTAAATTTCTGATGATGTAAAAATAGCTCATAACTCACCTTTCTAGACAACTATTATCATGTCTAAAAGCAGCATACTCTGTCTGGAGTATTATTTAATCCAGAGCCTTTGAATTCCAGAAGTCCAAGTTTAAAGAATGGACTTCTGGAATTAAAGCTCCATTTTTTAGCTAAAACTTAATTCACACCTGTTAGTTTTGCTTGAGCAGTGTGAACAATTGACAGTGTGATCCTCCAAAGGTCTGAAAAATATATCATTGATTTTCCTTTGACATTTAAACTAGATAACCAATGTGAAAAAGTGCATCAAGGAAGGACTGGAAAGCCAATTCATACTGAATTGTATTGGGTTTTCTGTTGTTATTTGAATAAAAGGAAAAGAAATCAAATAGTGGTACCTAGTGCGCAAAAAGAGATGAAATAATGGGTCGTTCTCAACACTTGAATTCTCTACACTTAAAATATCTAGAAATTATTATGGTTAAGTGAGTTTTGCCCCATTTTACGATTTTTCTTGCCATAGTTCAGATCAAAGATTTCTGTGACCAATGTTGAATATTTCAGTAGTCACCAATCCCAGTCTTAAAATGAGTTTAGAATCAGTGGGAGTCACTGATAACAATGAACTACTAGCTACTGATAATGAGTCCAGTCCTGCCTTCCTTTTCCTTCTGTCCAAGTTTTGCAAGTACTTTTTCCAGGTATACGTTTTATTCCAAAGTATACAAACCATTATTGTTAGGGAAAAAATGGGTCTTCCAAGCAATTTTAAAAGACACTGTCAGAATGACTCTGCTCTCAGCCCCCCTTGTGGCTCCTTGAAAAGCATCCCACCCCCACATATGGAAATGAAAAGAATAAGCTTAAAAATCCTAGCCTTTTAAAATTGAAAATATGGAGAATTGGGAGGATGAATATGAGAGACTAAGGGAGATGTTTCAAAAAGTAAGGGAGGCATTTAAGGGAAATAAAGAAGCATATATTAGAAGATCCGTTGATATCAGGACCGTGTCTGACCCAGGAAATAGAAAAATATGGTAAAGTGGCGGGATTAAAAGTCAATAGGGAAAAAACTAAAATTATTGCCAAAAATCTGACAGTAAAGCAAGGGAAAGAATTAGAAGCGAATTTGGGGTTCCAAATTGTAAATAAACTAAAATATCTAGGTATTATTATATCAGCCAAATGCTCCACAATCAAAGAAGACAACTATTTGAACCTTCTCAAGAGAACAAGTCAGGATCTAGAGAAGTGGAAGAACATGCAGATATCCCTACTAGGTAGAATAGCAATTATAAAAACTTACATACTCCCGAAATGGATATACCTATTCTATACAGCACCAGCTAGATTGGATAATAATTTTTTTAAAAAACTAAACTACTATGTGCTTAAATTCATTTGGCAAAATAAAAAACCCAGAATCAAACTTAAAATGCTTCAAGAGCTTAAAGAAAGAGGAGGATTTGGTGCTCCAAAATGGGAATACTACTATCAGGCCGCAAATTTAGTCTGGATCAGGGATTGGATATTGTTGAGAAGAAGGAGGTTGCTGATCTTGCAAGGTGAGGAGCTACATCAAGATTGGCATTATTTTCTTTGGCAAAACAAAATCCGAAAGCACAGGTGCCTTGCAGGACATTATGTGAGGAATATTCTAATTGAGTCCTGGAGGAAAATTAAGGGTAAATTTTACCTTTCAATACCCTCTTGGCTGGTCCCACTCAAAGCTATAATGTATAGGCCTCTATATAACAAGGAAAATCACCTCTCTTACCGGGAACTTTTGGACCCCCATGGTAGTCTGAAATCAAGAAATGAGTTGGAGTTGCAGGGAAGACAACTGGATTGGTGGGTTTATGCCCAAATTTGCTAGAAATTTTAAAAAGATAGGGAACAAGATGGTATTAATTTGAATCAGCATGATCTGGACAATATCATTCTCGGAAAAGAGGACAAAATGTTATCAAGGTTATATAAACTTTTAATAGACTATTGGATAGGGGATGAAATAGTTAAAGACTCTATGATTGCCTGGGGGAGAAATATTGGCTATCCAATTGATATGACAAAATGGGAAGAAATCTGGCTTAAACATATGAAATTCCTGTGGGCAACATCGTACAAAGAAAATGTGTACAAGATGCTGTATAGATGGCACCTTCCACCTGCTCGTCTTTCTAAAATGTATTCAAATCTCTCACCAAACTGTTGGAAGTGTGGGGAGATTGGCACCTATTTCCACATGTGGTGGACCTGTTCCAGGACGACTGAATTCTGGAAAATCATACAGGCATGGATCATGGAAATCACAGGTTATAACCTAATTCTGAAACCAGAGTACTATCTATTGAACATTAGGCCAGACAACATACGCACAAATATATGGTGTCTGTGTGTATTTATCACCACGTCAGCAAGAATATGTTTCGCCCAACATTGGAAGGGGAAAGACCTGCTGGCTGAAGATTTGATTTTGGAGAAAATTTTGGATTATGCGGAAGCCGACAGACTGACTAAAGCATTGAGAGATCAAAAGGACTCCGTATATTTCCAATGTTGGGACAAATGGTACGTTTGGTTGAACAACAGACGTCCAAAATGTCAAGTATAACCAGGATTATGTTTAATATACGTTAAATCTGACTGAAGCCTACATACCGTAGAAAGTGTAAATATCATGTAAAGTTCCTGTCGTGATCATTTGTTTGACTGTTTCTTTTTTTTTGATGTATTGTTTTAAATAAATAAATTAAAAAAAAAAGAAGCAGAGAATTGGTTAGCTTGGAAAAAAAAATGAATGAGAAGCAAGAGAAACAAGGACATAATATTGAAAAGGAAATAATTGGGGAAAAAAGATAAAAATGATTACACTGGGTTCAATAGTAATAGAATAAAAATGGATATGGGAAAATATTTATTTATTTATTTAATTTGGCTTATATGCCGCCCTATCTCCCAATGGACTCAGGCCGGCTCACAATAATAAAATTCACAAAGCCATAATACAAAGTTAAAATCTGATTAGACCCACTAAAATTTAAAACCCTTAAAACCCCATCAGTCCAGGTCGTGGAACTTGAATAACCAAGTTTTTAATTCGCGGCGAAAGGTGCGAGGTCAGGAGCCAACCGGAGCTCCAAGGGGAGTCGATTCCAGAGGGTGGGCGCACCCACAGAGAAGGCTCTACCCCTGGGGGGCTGCCGGCCGACATTGTCTAGCCAACGGCACCCTGACCAGGCCCTCTCTATGGGCGTGGACCGCGCGATGTCATTGCTGGCTGCAGGTGGTCCACCAAATATCCCCGGCCTAAGCCATGTAGGGATTTATAGGTCATCACCAGCACCTTGAATCTCACCCAGAGGGCAACCGGTAACCAATGCAAGTCGCACAGGAGGGATGTAACATGGGAGTATCGGGATTCTCCCATTACAACCCGCCCGGCTGCATTTTGCACCAGCTGAAGCCTCCGAGTGGCCCTCAAGGGCAGCCCCATGTAGAGACCGTTACAGTAGTCAATACATGAGGTGACTAGCGCATGAGTAACTGTGCGTAGGGCATCTCGGTCCAAGTAGGGACGCAACTGGCGCACCAGACGAATCTGGGCGTATGGCCCCCTGGTCATGGTCATTATATGATCTTCTAGACTCAACCGTGAGTCCAGGAGGACACCCAAAATACATCTCAAATATGAAGTGAAATAAATGGGGTAAGATTGAGAATGAAAAGTAATAGAGTTAAATTTAAAGGAAAAAAGCTGAAGGGGAGATATAAGAACAGGAAAAAGAAGAAGCTAAAGAAATGGAAGAAAGGGAGGAAAACATCAAGAAAGAGAACTGTGGAGAGACTAAGAAAATGGTTAAGAGTCAGTCAAAAAGTTAATTTGTTAATAAAGAGAAGGATGCTAGTTGTAGAAATTATGTGTGAAAATGCTGCTAATGAAAAATAGAACAATGTTATTCAACCTACAACTTAATCCTTTTTACTTTCACCACCATACACCATTAAAGGTATTTCAATTGTTACAGTTTATACTTATTTATATTTCTAAAAAAAAGAAAAAAGAAAACTTATCATCTAGATTTCAAAAATACAAAGACAAATATTCCAATTATTATTCATTTCACTTTTACAATCATGATTTCCCATTTATTTCTTACTACTATTCATATTTCAATTCTAAATATGTATAACATCTTTCTCTTTCATTTCTTTTTCTTTTTCTCCCTTCCCATTTTTATTTTTGCCTTTTTCTTTCCCCTTTTTTTCTTTTGTGTTTTAAAATTTTGAACTCTCCTCTCCTGCCCTAAATTTCCCATTGTTTGCACCTACCTTTTTTTAGTGAGGAAAAAGAAGAAAAAGAATTCTCCCTTTGGATCTGCCTAATTTTTTCTTGCAGCAAACAGCAAAGAGCCTGCTTTACTTTCAGTTTTGTTTTCAGCATAGCTTGATTAGCAAAAGGGGAAAAAATCTGCTCCAACACTCTTTGCAGCAAGCAGCAGAGACCTGCGTAAAACAGCTGAGAGAGTCAGGAGGCCAATCTAATCAACTTATGCTAATTAGCCTGTGCTGAAGCTGAAAGGAGCTGTTTTTTCTTGCTGTTTGCTTGCAAGGAGGTAACTGCTGTGTGGCACAGGCCAAAGGGTGGGGGCTTCCCTCCGCCACCCTCCTTGCCCCCCTACCGCCCCTTTTTGCCTCTAGTGCCCCCTGCTGCCCCCTGCTGCCCCCTTGCTTCTTACTGCCCCCCTAAGTCATCCCACCGGCCCCCCACTTTGGTACAGCCCCTTTGGGAACCACTGCTTTAGATCATCACTCATCACTTTGGAAAATCCATGCACATTTTCTCGTGTGCAATAAGGGTGGAATGTTTCCTAAAGTACCGTCCACTCTTGGGGCATTTAAATGGTTTCTCCCATGTGTATAAGCACATGATTTAAAAGGCTAGTCTTAGTACTGAAATCTTTCCCACAATCTGGACATTCAAATGGTTTCTCTCCTCTGTGAGTCCTCTGGTGTGTCACCAGGTGGGAATTGCGACTGAAACTTTTCCCACAATCAGGACATTCAAATGGTTTCTCTCCTGTGTGAGTCCTCTGGTGTCTCACCAGCTCGGAATTCCAAAGGAAGTTTTTAAAACAATCAGGACATTGAAATAGTTTCTCTCCTGTGTGAGTCCTCTGGTGTATCACCAGATTGGAATTCTGACTGAAACTTTTCCCACAATCAGGACATTCAAATGGTTTCTCTCCTGGGTGAGTCCTCTGATGTGGCACCAGCTCAGAATTCCAAAGGAAGCTTTCCCCACAATCAGGATATTCAAATAGTTTCTCTCCTGTGTGAGTCCTCTGGTGTTTCACCAGGTTGGAATTCTGACTGAAACCTTTCCCACAGTCAAGACATTCAAAGGGTTTCTCTCCTGTGTGAGTCCTCTGGTGTGTCACCAGGTGGGAATTGCGACTGAAACTTTTCCCACAATTAGGACATTCAAATGGTTTCTCTCCTGTGTGAGTTCTCTGGTGTGTCACCAGGTGGGAATTCTGACTGAATCTTTTCCCACAATCAGGACATTCAAATGGTTTCTCTCCTGTGTGAATCTTCTGGTGTTTCACCAGGCTGGAATTCTGACTGAAACCTTTCCCACAGTCAAGACATTCAAAGGGTTTCTCTCCTGTGTGAGTCCTTTGGTGTCTCACCAGGCTGGAATTCTCACTGAAACTTTTCCCACAATCAAGACATTCAAATGGTTTCTCTCCTGTGTGAGTCGACTGGTGTGTCACCAGGTGGGAATTGCGACTGAAACTTTTCCCACAATCAGGACATTCAAATGGTTTATCTCCTGTGTGAGTCGACTGGTGTGTCACCAGGTGGGAATTCTGACTGAAACTTTTCCCACAATCAGGACATTCAAATGGTTTCTCTCCTGTGTGAATCTTCTGGTGACTCACCAGGTTGGAATTGCGACTGAACGTTTTCCCACAATCAGGACATTCAAATGGTTTCTCTCCTGTGTGAGTCCTCTGGTGTGTCACTAAGTCAGAATGGCGATTGAAACTTTTCCCACAATCAGGACATTCAAATGGTTTCTCTCCTGTGTGAGTCCTCTGGTGTCTCACCAGGCCGGACTTCTGACTGAAACTTTTCCCACAATCAGGACATTCAAATGGTTTCTCTCCTGTGTGAGTCTTCTGATGTGCCATCAGACTGGAATTGTTTCTGAATCTTTTCCCACAATCAGGACATTCAAATGGTTTCTCTCCTGTGTGAGTCGTCTGGTGTGACACCAGATTGGAACTTTTACTGAACCTTTTCCCACAATCTGGACATTCAAATGGTTTCTCTCCTGTGTGAGTCCTTTGTTGTCTCATGAGATGGTAATTTCCAATGATACTTTCACACAATTTGGACACTCTTATGTGATGGGCGTCCTGTGATGTATTACCATGTTACCATGCTCACTAAAGTATTCACATCGGGAGCACTCGTATGGCTTCTCTCCTGTGTGGGTCGTTCCATGAAACACAAGGAAGCTGTTCTGACCCAACTTTTTGGCATATTCAGATAATTTGTATGGCTTTTCTGCAGTTGGGATCTTCTTGTTAAATCAGCTATGATTTGCAATCTATGCTTTTTCTACAATAGGCAGATCTATGGAGCTTTTCCACAACTGATATTCTTGAGGTCAAAAATATGTGTGATCTCTTGTTTAGTGGTGCTTTGATTAAAGCCGTTTGCTTCTTCTCAGAGAAAGGCCTGTATCATTGTCTGTCCTATGTGCCCTGCCCAATAAGACCTTTTCTTTCCCCCTAACTTCCAGATATTTCCATCTTTTTCTGAGTGAAAAATAATCTTCCTTGATCTTTCATGCAATGTATCCTTGAGTTTTGGATCCTCTACTTTTTCCAGCTCAAAATCTCATGTTAATTTTCTCTCTTTTGTCTATTAGCGGCTGAAGAAGGAGAATTGTGTGCTTTTCTGAAGGAAATGGAATATATTTTGATTTCGTTTTCAATTTTATTTCCAATTTTATTTCCTTTTCAACGTTGCTTGTTATTCTCAGTTGTCCAGAGTGCTCTTATTGCCATCCTCTTTGTCTGTAAGTTTTAAAGAAAAGTGTAACTTTAATTGTGTATAAAATGGTTGCAGAAGATGTGAAAAAAAGTATACATTACAACAAAAAAGCAAACATTCCACAATGCTACAATAATCTCTTACATTAATCATGATTCATTTGACACATGGAAGAGTACCAAGATATCTATTCAACCATGAAATTATGTTGTTGACTTAGGTCAATCATAAATTCTTGGCACTGAAAAGGGTTATCCTCAAATATATCTGGATGTACTGAGGATAGAGTATATAATTGCAGATATATGCATATAGAAAGAAATACAGATACAAACACCTACAAATGATATATGTGGAAGCTCCATGAGTTTTCAGCCTGACAAAATGTCCCAAAATGGTTAATGTCAGACCTTCTGAGCTAAATTTAGAGATGTGGCGTTTGAACTGAGGAAATGATGCCGAAAGCCTCTGCAAGATTTGAAGCACCAGTTTTGCTCATGAAAGTCCTGAGCTGCAAATAAGAGAAGAAAATGCTGTCTACAACCCCTTCTGGTGACATCCCAATTCAAGCAATCCTGACTTACTGAGTGCAATTGGGACTGGCTTCTGTGTCACTAAGCAGCCGGTCATGAAGCATGATGTCACATGACAGTGCCAATTTGCATCTGTTCCACAAACTGCGACTTGCAATTTCCTGCTAGCATCCCTACTAATTTTGCTTCAGAATCTAGCTCAGAAGGTCACAAACAGGGATCCTGAATGTGGGATGCTGCAGCCCTTATAAATGTGCAATGGTTGGCAGAACCCAAGTTGGTGTCTCTCCTTTTCCTGCACCTTCATAACCACAGGAACGTATTTTGGAAAAACGGGCCAAAAAAAGCCTCAAAAATGGGCCAAAAAAGCCTCAAAAACAGCCCCCCAAAAGCCTCAAAAGAGGGCAAAAAAGCCTCGACAATGGCCCCCAAAAACCTCAAAAATGGCCCAAAAAGCCTCAAAAACAGCCCCAAAGAAGCCTCATAAATGGGGGAAAATAGCCTCAAAAATGGACCAAAAAAGCTTCAAAAATGAGCTGAAAAAAGCACCCAAAATAGCTGAAAATAGCCCCAGAAACAGGCCGAAAAAAGATTGGAAAAGGCCCGAAAAAAGGTAGGCCAAAAACTTTTTTTGGTTGTTTTCCTCTTCTAATTTCAGTTGTGTCCTTTAGTCAGATGCGTCTTGTAGTCCAAAAAATACAGTCAGTAGAATTGAACCTGGTTAATAGTTTAGTTTAGTTTAGTTTATTTGATTTGTATACCGCCCTACTCCCGAAGGACTCAGGGCGGTGAACAGCCAAACAATAAAATACATAGATACAAAAAATTTAAAAACCAAAGAAAATCGAATTAAATCATTTTGGCCCAGACAGATTAAAACACCCCAATAATTTAAAAACAAATTAAAATTTACATATTAAAAAGAGGGAAAAGATTAGGCCAAGCACGCCTGGTGGAATAAAAAGGTCTTCACAGCGCGGCGGAATGTGCGCAGATCCGGGATCCTCCGTATCTCCGGGGGGAGCTCATTCCAGACGGTAGGTGCCCCCACAGAGAAGGCTCTCCCCCTAGGGGTTGCCAGTCGACACTGTTTGGCTGATGGCACCCAGAGGAGTCCCTCTCTATGAGAGCATACTGGCCGGTGGGAGGCTATTGGTGGTAGTAGGCGGTCCCGTAGATAACCAGGTCCTAAGCCATGGAGCGCTTTAAAGGTGGTAACCAAAACCTTGAAGCGCACCCGGAAGACCACCGGGAGCCAGTGCAGCTCGCGCAGGAGAGGTGTTACATGGGAGCGCCATGTCGCTCCCATTACCACCCGCGCGGCCGCACTCTGCACCAGTTGGAGCCTCCGGTGCTCCTCAAGGGGAGCCCCATGTAGAGAGCATTACAATAGTCCAGGCGGGAGGTGACGAGGGCATGAGTGACCGTGCGTAAGGAGTCCCGATCCAGAAAGGGACACAACTGGCGAATCAGGCGAACCTGATGAAAAATCCTCCCGGTCACGGCTGTCAAATACTCTTCTAAACACAGCCGTGAGTCCAGGAGGACGCCCAAGTTGCGAGCCCTCTCCGTGGGGGCCAATGATTCGCCCCCAATAGTCAGTGATGGCACCAACTGACTATATATCGGAAACCACAGCCACTCGGTCTTGGATGGGTTGAGTCTGAGCCTGTTCCTCCCCATCCAGATCCGTACGGCCTCCAGGCACCGGGACATCACTTCAAGGGCATCGTTGGGGTGATGCTACGTAATACCCGGATGCGGCACCAATAGGAAATATCGTGCTTTTGGCAAGACCTGGAAGTTAAAAAACATAAACCCTAGAAAAAAACTAGTGGCAGAATCAGTGCAATTTGGTTGCCAAGAGAATAGCAAGCCCGTAACAGAATAGGTTATGAGTTGGAAGGGACCTTGGAAGTCTTCTAGTCCAATCTCCTTCTCAGGCAGGATACCCTATAACATTCCAGACAAATGGCTGGCCAATCTTGTCTTAAAGCACGGGTGTCAAACTTGCCATGTCATGTTGCCGTCATGTGACATTTCGTGACATTCTACCCGTTTGTGGGTAGAATGGGTGGGTGTGGCCTGCATGTGACGCATCCAGCCATGGGCCTCCAGTTTGACACCCTGTCTTAAAAGGTTCCTAATGAATCTAGATGTCATCCAAAAGGTAGAAAAGGGAACTAAGGATCTCCTATAGCAGTGATGGCTAACCTTTTTGCCATTGCGTGCCAGGAGAGGGGAGGGTGGGGGCGGGTCGCACGCGCACGTGCCCACATGCATGCGTGCAAAACCCCATCCCCCCACGCTCCTGGCACATGATGGCCTGGTAGGCCCGTTTTTCTTTCTTACCTGGTTCCAGATCCTCTCAGTGTATCTGGGAAGGGCGAAAACAGCCTTTCCCACACCCTTGGAGGCCCTACGGAGGTTGAAAGGGCCCATTTCCCAACTCTCGGTGGGACAGGAAGTGACATTTTTGCTGTCCCCAGCCTCCAGAACCTTTCCAGGAGTATCTAGGAGCCTTTCTAGGAGTCTCTGGAGGCTGGCGACAGGAAAAAACGTCACTTCCTGTCCCACCGGGAGTCGGAAAATGGGCCCTTTCAGCCTCCGTAGGGCCTCCAAGGGCGTGGAAAAGGCTGTTTTCGCCCTTCCCAGATACACAGAGAGGATCTGGAGCCAGGTAAGAAAGAAAAACGGGCCTTCCCCACCCCGTTCCCAGGCCCTCCAGAGGCAGGAAACAGTCTGTTTCCCTACTTCTGGTGGGCCCAGAAGGCCTGAAAATCAGCTGGCCGGTGCGCGCATGCGCCCCAGAGCTGAGCTGGCGTGCCCACTAATATGGCTCCACATGCCACCTGTGGCACGCGTGCCATAGGTTCGCCATCACGGTCCTATAGTGATCTAAATTTTTACTAGCAGAGAGGAAATTATAGGGGGGGTTGCAGATAAATTGGGGGAAGAGTGACCATGTCATACTGGAATTCAATATAATGCAGACACAAGCAATAGAGCAAAATCAAACTAAGGTCTTAGACTTTAAAGCAGCTGATTTCAACAAACCAAGAGACAGCTTGGGAAGGATTCCATGGATGAAAATCTTATACAAGAGCCTTGGTGGCGCAGCAGACTAAAGTGCTCTTAACTAGCACCAGCTGCCTGCAATTACTGCAAATTAAAATCTCACCAGGCTCAAGGTTGACTCAGCCTTCCATCCTTTCGAGGTAGATAAAATGAGGACCTGGATTGTGGGGGCAATAATCTAACTTTGTATAAAAAAGAACACCGCTTGGGGGGGGGCAAAAGCCCTACTAAGCAGGTATATACAAAAGCATGAAGGCTATTGCTTAACGCATTGTAAGCCGCCCTGAGTCTCTGGAGAAGGGCAGCATATAAATCGAACCAATCAATCAATCAATCAATGGGAAAACAACTCAAGAAGCCTGAGAAACTCTGGCTGCGTAAACAGAGGGATAGAATCAAGATCACATGAAGTATTAGTACCAATTTATAATGCTTTGATTAAGATCACACTTGGATTACTGCAACCACTTTTCATCACCACAATATAAAACAGGCGTGGAGACTCTACAAAGAGCGCAGAGAAGAGCAGGAGGGATATTAAGTGGGTTGCAGTAATTGGGAATGAATCGTCTAGTGAAAGGAAGGACTAGGGGTGACATGATAGCAGTGTTCCAATACTTGGAGGGTCAACTTCTTTTCCAAAGCACCAGAAGGACAAGACAAGAAGCAATGCATGGAAACTAATCAAGGAGAGAGAAAAAGCTGGAAAAAAGGAAAAATCCCATCAGTGAGAACAATGAGCCAGTGGAAGGGAATGGCTGCAATTTTCTGCTGCCTGGAAGACTGAAAAAGTCTCATTTGAGTGAAGGTTGATTCTTCGGGAATGGCTTCCCTCCAGAGGTTGTGGGGCTCCATTGCTGGTGGCTTTTAAACCGACGGGACAGCCATTTGTCTGAGATGTCATTAAGACCTCCAAGGTTTCTTCCAGCTCTCTTCCAAACCTCCAGTGATGGAGCTCCCTCTGGAGGGAAACCAGCCCCAAAGACTCAACCTGCATTTGAAGGAGGCTTTTTCAAGCTTCCCACCAGCAGAAATTGCAGCCCCCAGTTTCCCAGCCTGCAGCACCAGTGGGCTTCCATTTGGGGAGGGAAGGAACCTGCAGCAGCAGCAGCTGAGAGGCTTCAGCCCAGTTGCTTCTCCGCTTCCAGCCCAAGTTGCTCCCGGACTCTCCTCCCACCTGCTGCCCTCAACTCACCTGCCAGCTGCTGCTTCCACCATGGAAACAGCAGGAAAGCCGCTCTGCACACCAACTTCCTCCCATCAGTCATCCGGAAGAGGAAGTTCCTCTGCGCGTCTCCTCTCCTCCCAGCCTTTCTAGCAATGCAGTACTTGATGATTTTAACTCCTTAAACACAACCACAGGTGCCGCCTGCTGTACTGTCCGCTTTCTAGCCACAGGTGTTGCCTGTTTGAGCGCCATCTCCAGACAGGCAGAAAAACGCGCTTGTCCCCTCTTATCTAAGGCGGTTGCAAGAGGTTTTCACTGATTAAATGCTACCGTCATTTTTGACTTCTGGCAACTGACCCAAACAAAAGAGTGAAATGTGATACCACTAAACTTATGAAGATTAGTAGCTAAGTACTGAGCCCCGAAAGTTCATGACATTTTTTTTATTTATTTTATTTGTAAAGTATATATAAGAAAACATATAAAAGCATAAACATATTTGGAATACATGAAAAGAATAAGAGTAAAAAGGGACATGAGGACAGGAGCGATGGTGCGCTTATGCCTTACAGACCTCTTAGGAATGGGGTGAGGTCAACAGTAGACAGTCTAAGGTTAAAGTTTTGGGGGTTTGGGGAAGAAACCAGAGAGTCAGGTAGTGCATTCCAGGCATTGACCACTCTGTTGCTGAAGTCGTATTTTCTGCAATTGAATTTGGAGCGGTTTACCTTGAGTTTGTATCTCTTATTTGCTCAGGTATTGTTGTGGTTGAAGCTGAAATAAACATTGACAGAATCTTTTTTTTTTTTTTTTTTTTGGACAGAATTTGCTATCTTAGGGGGTGACTCCCGATAGAAATCAACGCCTCTCTACATCTCAAAAGTTTAAAACTGATTTTCTGTGGCTCCCAAGATTTTAGGACCTGCCAGGCCCATCAAGTCAAGATACTCCAAGGGAGTGCTATTTTTAAGCTTTATAAACTATAGTGGAACATGGAGGATGACTATGTACAGCATTTTATGATTCAGTGGGCAAAGAACTTTGCATGTAAATCATGCTTGAACAATGGGAGAATATGTGGATGAAAGATCTAACATTCAAAATTCAGTTTAATAAAAGAAAAGTTTTATAAGATGATGTACTGTATGTATCTATCACTGGACAAATTGTTCAGAATGTTTAAAGGGACCTTGAATGTTGGAAATGTAAAGAGCTTTTTATGATTTGTAGAAAGTCAGCACCACTCCCCAGAAGAATGAAATATTTTGGGAAATACTAAAAAGGCAGAATATTATATTTCCCTAAATGAGAAATGGAGAAACGTGTTTTTTTAGAGGTAGGAAGGCAGACTCAGTCTTTCTTAATAGCCCCCAGCAGGCATTTTGTGCCCATTAAGAAAGATTGGGCCAGCCTATCTATAAGAGCCGTGGTGGCGCAGTGGTTAGAGTGCAGTACTGCAGGCTTCTTCTGCTGACTGCCAGCTGCCTGCAATTTGGCAGTTTGAATCTCACCAGACTCCCCCTTCCGAGGTGGGTAAAATGAGCCAGATTGTTGGGGACAATATGCTGACTCTGTAAAACCCCTTAGAGAGGGCTGTTAAAGCACTGTGAAGCGGTATATAAGTCTAAGTACTATTGCTATTGCTAAAACAAAAGACCTTCAGCTTCAGGATGATGGGATTAAGACCCTTTAGGACAGTGATGGCTTACCTTTTTACCTTTGCATGCCAAAAGTGGGGGAACACAGGAGGGGGTCGCATTCACATGCGCCCACACCCATAATTCAATGTCCCCTCGGGCCCCGCGCATGCGCACATAATCCCACTGCACTTCCCCCCCCCCCACTTTTGGCATGTGACAGCAAAAAGGTTACTGGTGGGTCCAGGAGGCCTGTTTTTCACCTTCCCCTAGCTTCAGAGGCTTTTTTGGACTCTGGGCAGGGTGAAAATGGCTTTCCCCATCCCCCCGGAGGCTCTCTGGAGGCTGGAAATGGCCCATCTTCCGACTTCCAGTGGGCCCAGAAGGACTGAAAATCAGTTGGCTCTGAGCTAGGGCAACTCTCGCAAACATGACTAACTGAGAGTTAAACTCACTCTCCAATTAATATTAACTGATATCATCCTAACCAAATATTTCAATACTATCAAGTTCTTTTAATTATCTACAAAACAATTGTTCTGTTTTTTTCAAAATTATAAAGAATTATATAGCCTATTAAGTATCTATTTAATCTAATAAAACGATCTTATCACCCTAGGTTTAACCTTTTTTTAAGCCAAACAAGGCATCTGTCCCAACTTTTATTATATATTGAGTCTTTCTTATCTTTTAACATATATGTTAACCTGTCCATCTCAGCACATCAAAGAATCTTATTTATTATCAGATGGTCAGGGGGCATATCTGTTACTTATTTGTTTATTCTGGTTAGGCCCAATTAACAGACTTGAGACTTCCTTATAACAAAGGTATTTATTTGTTCCTTATCTTCCTCAGAATTACATTTGGACTGCTACTGCTCTGACAGGAGCATCAACTTATATACAGAGGAGGCGGGGCAAAAGGTAAGTAGGGACCAACGGGAAGGAGCATAGTGACATCTTACATTTAACTCATATACAAATATACATATATACAGAAAACAGGTTAGGTATTTTCAATTGTAACAAATCCCCCTCTAAAATACCTAACTAATAATAAACCACTGGTTTTAAATATGTACATTAAATTTAGAAGTCAGATATGTATGTTGTTTGGTTGCTAAGGGTTTTGTGAGAATGTCAGCAATCTGTTCACTCGTATCGCAGTGAATAGCCTTAATAAAACCTATATTTGATAATTGTCTCACATGTTTATATTTGATATCGATATGTCGAGATCTTTGGCCTATTGCCTCGGAAGCCGATATATCTATTGCTGCTTTATTATCTTCATTGATAATAAGAGGATAAATGGGTTTGGCCCATATATTGGACAACAAATCATCAAACCAGGTCAGGTTATTGGTTGCCTTAGATAGGCAAATGTATTCGGCTTCTGCCGTGGAGGTGGCAATTAAATTTTGTTTGCCAGTATACCAATGTACCGTGCAACCATTTATAAGGAAAACATAACCGGAGGTACTTTTTCGACTTTTTGGGTCTCCAGCCCAATCTGCATCAGCATAACAAGTCAATATGGTCTTTTCTGAAATAAATGGTTCTAGATATAAACAGACGTCAGCACTAAATTTTAGATACCTTAGAATTCTTTTGATTCCTTCCCAGTGATATACATTAGGACTGCTTACGTGTCTTGACAATAGATTAACAGCAAGGGTGATATCTGGTCTGGTCCAATTAGAAATATACAGTAATGATCCAATAATAGATCTATATAAAGTGTTTTCTTTAAATGGTTCGTGTTCGTTGTGCATGTTTCTAGTGAAGTCAGTTGAAATGGGGGTCTCGCAAGTTTTTAAATTTATCATATTGCACTTTTGTATAAGTTCTATAATTTTCTCTCTTGAATCCCTTATCGGTTTTATCAATTTGGACTCCTAAATATTTATTTACTTTTCCTAATATTTTTAAGTTGAAGTGTTTACCCAATTGTTCAGCAAATTCATCACATTTGATTTTATCTTGTCCAAAATACAATATGTCGTCAACATAGATTAGTACATATTCAATAGAATTATTCTTTCTTTTAGTGAAAAAACATAGATCCGATGAAGTGGCTATAAAACCCATATCTTTGAGTATTTTTGACAGACATTCATACCATCGTTTACCAGACTGTTTTAATCCATATAGACTCTTATTCAACAACCAAGTTTCTCCTTTTTGAGTATTCTTTCCTGGGGGTGCCTTTACATATATTTCCTTATTGAGATTGGCATGTAGGTATGCAGTTTGTACATCAAACTGATACACGTCCAAATTCAGAATGGAAGCTAGTACTAATGCAGTCTTTACGCTCTGCTCTAACAGTAGGTGAATATGTGTCTTCGTAATCATCAGGAAATCTTTGGGCAAATCCTTGAGCTACTAACCTAGCTTTATACAGGAATTTGTTATCTTCTAGTTCTTTGATTTTAAATATCCATTTAGTACCAATGGGGGACTTATCTGCGGGGGGATCTGCTGGTGTGTACATGTTTAGTTCCTTCAAACTATCCATTTCCTTTTTCATCGCTTCCTCCCACTTTGTTTTCTCTTCCAGAGGTAATTTAAGTATGTCATCATATATATTGGGTGTTAATTTTTTGGCATTGAGAGATAGTATGTAGTCATCAAATCTTTTTGGAATTGTACCCCTATTTGATATAATGGGTCTATCAGGAGGAGATTCAGCACCTTGCATAAATTTTGCTTCCTTCTCAGTTAGTGGGTCTACTTTCAAGATAGGATGCCCTTTTTTCCATTCCTCATTAATTACTTTTTGATAATTGTGTTTGTCTGTCTTTATGATTTTGGGCTCAATAACTGGTGAATTGTGTTTTCTGTGAGTGGGTGTTGTGTTCTCTGACTCAGGGCACAATTCGTTAAGGTGTATTTTGGACCAATTAGAGTGTTCATGGAACACAGCAGATCTAGACATGATGAATTGGTTGTTTTTATCTATGAAACAATATCCCTTAGTTCCTGATTCGTACCCCATGAATCTTAGTCTTTTAGATACTTTTTCGCCTTTGTGTCTCAACTGTTTAGGTACATACACATCTGCAGTTACGCCAAATATTTGTAGATGTCCAATTTTTGGTTTTTTGTTATACATGAGTTCATATGGTGTTTTGTTAATTACACTAGACCATAATCGATTTAGGGTATAATTAGAATATGTAAGGGCTTCAGCCCAAAAGATTGATTTAAACCAGCATCGTCTAGCACACATCTAACCATGGTTTGTAATAAACCATTTTTTCTCTCTACGACCCCGTTCTGAAAGGTTGAGAAGGGACAAGATTTAAAATGTAATATTCCCTGCATCTTTAGCCAACTGGAAAATTCGTTAGACAAAAATTCTGATCCTCTGTCGGTCATTTTTTGCTTGATTTTTACATTATGTTGAGTTTCTACCCTTTTAAAGAATTCTTTGAATTTTTTGAAAACTTCACTTTTATGGTTGAGAGTGTACACGAACCCAAACCTGCTGTAATCATCAACTATAGTTAGGAAATATTTTTTTCTATATTTGATTGATGGTTTCATTGGGCCTACGACATCCATATGTACCAATTGGAAAATTGATTGTGTGGTGTGAGTGGCCTTTTTGGGCTTAGGTTTGTTTTTGAGTTTAGAGGATTTACATACAGAACACTCCAAATAGTTTTTACAACTCTTTACTTTGATGTCTTTGGAACATTCTAACATTTTCTGTATAACAGGGAAACTGGCATGTCCTAGCTTCCTATGAAGTAAATGAGTACAGTTGTCATGTATTGGTTTACCATTGTATAATTTTTCTGACAGAATGGGTTCACGTTGACATATTTTCACTCCCTCCATTACTATTGGGTTTAGTCTCTTTGTTTTTTAACTGAGTGTGTGCACAGATTAATTTGTCATTTCGTGGCAGTAGATATGTTAGTCCCTCTTTAGTGAATATTTTGTCTATGTTCCTATTGTTTTTTGTCATGGATACTTTTCCATTTTTGAATGTGGTCTCTACTCCATTCTCCTCGCTTAGTTTTAGAGTTGCCAATATATTATGTGGAATTTCGGGTATAAATAGTACCCCCTCTATTTTCCCTATACCTTTGATATGAGTGTTACCTACTCCTCTTACTAGAACTTTATTTTGATTCGCTACCTTTATGTAATACTCCTTTTCTGTGAAGTTGTTGAGAATTTTTCGATTGTGAGTTGTGTGGCTTGTGGCTCCAGAGTCAATGAGCCATGTGTTGAATGAGTCTGATGCTGATGGATTATTGTCTTTTATTCCACATAATGACCCATATCTGTTTTCCCTAGAGTTGTCTCTATATCTTTTTTTGTCTTTTGAATAGGGTGATTCCCTGCGTTTATGTCTGTAGTCAGGAGAAATTCTATCTGAGAAATGGATTCTTCTATCTGATCTATCTTTGTGATAATATGTATCTCTATATCCTGGGTTCTTAGGGCAGTCTCTCTTTTGATGTTTTTCTGAGCCGCATATTGTGCATTCAGGTGGATATCTATCTCTGCCTCAGAAATCTACTCTCTTTTGGTTTCTGCCTTCCCTTTGATATATAGAGCGTTCCCTTCTAAGTTTGTCTTCTGCTATAAGTTTATTAGTAAGATTTTCTAATGTAAGATGTTCTAAGATTAAGCTATCAAGTAAAGTTATGTAATTATCCCAGCTGGAGTCTAGGGAATTGATTATAATACTTTTCATACTGCCATCAGATATATTCTCCCCCCTTTGGATGAGCTCTGTTCTGGTTGCGTTTAGATTTGGAATATGTTCGCTCATGGGGATACCATGTCTTAACCTGGCAGAGTGGAATTCCTTTGAGATTCTAGTAGTTGTGGCCACATTTTTGCTATAAAATAAATTAAATAATTTTTGGAATATTTCAGAGACAGTCAGGTTATGTTCAAGGCTAGGAAAAATACTTGGGGATATAGATGCAATGAGGATATAATAAGCCTTACGGTGGAGGCAGTCCATTTCATAAGTCCAGGGTTTGTCTGGGGGATCATTAATAAAGAACAAAATGTTTTCTCTCAAATATATGACCTGGAGCTGCTGGCTCCATTCCATCAGATTATTTCCATCTAATTTTAATTTTACAAAGTCTGTAGGTAGTGTCCCAGAGTGGTGTGAGTAGTTACTTACATTCTGATGCTGTCCATAGTTCTGAAAGCAGCAATATGGTAAAGGAATACTTGCAGGCAATTTAAAAAGACAGGCTTAACTTTTTTTCCTTCTCTTTCCTTTAGGTCGTTCTGCGCATGTGCGAAGTTCATTTCTATTCTGAAGTCATCAAGAGAGGTTCCTTTCTCCGCTGCTCCTGGGCGTGGGCCTGTCTCGACTGGATGAGGCTCAGGTTCAGTCTCTGGGTGCCGGCTGTGGCCAGATGGGAATCAAGTCGTCCTCTGGATCATCGATGGATCGTCTGGGTAGATATCCTGGTCAATCAGGCGATGTTGTTGTGATGGTAATTTTAGTTCCGATCCAAAAGCCGTGGTGAAAGTTTTAATTGCGTTATCTATTTCGGCTTCGGTGGGTTGATTTTGTGAGTGAGATATTGTTTTTGTTTCTTTTATTTTTAAATAGGTTTGAGTCTGTGTCGGCCATTTTGGATTCGGGTCATCTCTTAGTATAAGGTCGGCCATCTTTGTTGTTTGTTCAACTAAAGATGGCCGCCGTTCGAAAATTGGCGCCAAAATTTTCCCGCCATTTTCATACTGGCCGTTGTCGTTTGGTTTGTCTCTCACCGTGCTGGTTTCTCTGGCCTTCATATTCAATTTTTGAGCTCCATCTGCGGCTTTGTGTTGTTTAATTAGTTGTTTAATGTTTTCGACGATTCCTTTGTTGTTGGTAGGTGAGTTTAGTATTTTTAATATATTTTTTCTCATTTCGTTTGAATCTGCTGTGGCATCTGTCTCTTTTTCGATTCTCCTGTCATTGTTTTCTGGCGTAGTTTTAGAATTTAGTGCTGGTTTTCTTTCGTTTGTTGTTCCCTCTGGGATTGCTTTGGGTGGTGACAACTGCGCTGCCATTAATTTTGAATATCCTCTGGTATTCATTCTCTTTTTGCTTTCAGTCATGTTTCAGAGTTATGGGCATAAAACCAACTTCTGCTACCAATTTGTTACTTATTTGTTTATTCTGGTTAGGCCCAATTAACAGACTTGAGACTTCCTTATAACAAAGATATTTATTTGTTTCTTATCTTCCTCAGAATTACATTTGGACTGCTACTGCTCTGACAGGAGCATCAACTTATATACAGAGGAGGCAGGGCAAAAGGTAAGTAGGGACCAATGGGAAGGAGCATAGTGACATCATACATTTAACTCATATACAAATATACATATATACAGAAAACAGGTTAGGTATTTTCAATTGTATCTGCATCTTTCCACAGTTGGGCAAATGCCATTCTCGCCGCTGTTGAGACATGGACAAATATGTACCAATCCTTGTTGTCAATATGGTCTTATTCCTAGTAAGTAGAGGTCTGAGTGAAGGGGAAAGCTCACACGTTATTTCCAGCAGCCACTGCTGTATTTTCCCCCAATAACGTCTAGTCGACGGACAAATCCACCACTGATGGAAGAAAGTACCCTTGGCCGACCCACATTTCCAACATCTATCAGAGGATCCTGGGAACATCTTAGCGATTCTGGCGGGGGGGAGATACCAACGGTAGATCATCTTATAAAAGTTTTCTTTGAATGGGGAAGAAAGGGTCAATTTCATAGTTTTGTTCCATACATTTTGCCATGCATCAAGCTGAATTGTTGTTCCAATATTTCTCCCCCAGGCAATCATCGTGTCCTTTACAATCTCCTCCGCCATAAAATTGGATAGAAGAAAATTGTAAACGTTGGAAATAAATTTCCTTCGGCCACTTAGGAGAAACTTGTCAAAAGTTTGTACATGAAGGGAAATACCATGTTCCTGTCTATCCCTAGTGAATCTAGTTTGAATTTTCGCATAGGACCACCAATCTATATCTAATCCTCTAGTTTGGAAATCGGCTCTAGGTCTAAGTCTCCCGACTTCATCCAACAAGTCACCATAAACCCAGTTCCTCTTTGTGTTGTGCACAGTCGGAAGGGTCACTGCCTCTAACGGAGACACCCATTTAGGAATCTGTGTGTAAACTTGCTTTTTCACCATTTCCCAAACCCTTAATAAAATTGCTCTAATATAATGATTTGTAAAATATTTGGATTGTTTGTCTTTCTGAGACCACAAGAAGGAATGCCATCCCTGCTGCAAATCATATCCTTCAATTGCGAAAATGCGCTTTCTTGAGAGGATCACCCAATCTTTTATCCAAACCAGGGATGAAGCTTGGTAGTAAAGCTCCCACATAGGGAGCCCTAAGCCGCCCCTTGTTTTGTGCTGTTGCAGCATTTTTCTTTTTATACGGGGTTTTTTACTCTGCCAAATAAATTTACTTAGAATTTGGTCTAATTTCCTAAAAAAAAATTTATCCAATCTTGCAGGAGCCATTTGAAATAAAAAGATCCATTTCGATAAAACATGGGCTTTTATCGCGGCAATTCTACCCAAAAATGAGATCTGAATATGCCGCCATATTGTCCAGAATGTATAAAGGCACCTCAAATGAATGTTGGAAGGAGCTTTTTATGATTTGTAGAAAGTCAGCACCACTCCCCAGAAGAATGAAATATTTTGGGAAATATTAAAAAGGCAGAATATTATATTTCCCTAAATGAGAAATGGAGAAACATGTGTTTTTTTAGAGGTAGGAAGACAGACTCAGTCTTTCTTAATAGCTCCCAGCAAGCATTTTGTGCCCATTAAGAAAGATTGGGCCAGGCTATCTATAAGAGCAGTGGTGGCGCAGTGGTTAGAGTGCAGTACTACAGGCTTCTTCTGCTGACTGCCAGCTGCCTGCAATTTGGCAGATTGAATCTCACCAGACTCATCCTTCTGAGGTGGGTAAAATTGTTGAGGACAATATGCTGACACTGTAAAACCGCTTAGAGAGGGCTGTTAAAGCACTGTGAATGGTATATAAGTCTAAGTACTATTGCTATTGCTAAAACAAAAGACCTTCAGCTCCAGGATGATGGGATTAAGACCCTTTAGGACAGTGATGGCTAACCTTTTTACCATTGCGTGCCAAAAGTGGGGGGAGCGCAGGGAGGTCGCGTTCACGTGCGCCCACACCCATAATTCAATGTCCCCTCGGGCCCCGCACATCCGCGCACAATCCCCATGCGCTCCCCCCCTCACTTATGGCATGTCACACAAAAAGGTTACCGGTGGGTCCAGGAGGCCTGTTTTTCTCCCTCCCCAGGCTTCAGAGACTTTCTTGGACCCTGGTCAGGGCGAAAATCACTTTCCCCATCCCTCTGGAGACTCTCTGGAGGCTGGAAATGGCCCATTTCCCAACTTCCAGTGGGCACAGAAGTAGTGAAAATCAGTTGGTGCTGAGCTAGGGCAACTCTCGCCTGTCCATAGATATTGCTCCGTGTGTCACCTGTGGCACGTGTGTCATAGTTCACCATCACGGCTTTAGGACATAATAAAGCATTTAGCAGAAGACACATATTTTTATATAGCCCTGAGAGAGATTCAGAGGCTTTGGGATCATTGGAAGGGTTTCCAATGTCTAACCATAATAAAACAAAACATGATAAAGATGTGCACTAAAATATGACACCAAGGAAAGAGAAAAAGGAAAACAATCAGTTAATATTAAGTATATTGAGCATTTTACTATTTTAAATTTTAGAAATTTGGCGCCTGTTTGAATTTGATAGGGTGGGTGACAGTGCTGGGCTAGGAGCAGGGAGATAGTTTGTGTTCTCTACTCATATAGACTGACAGATGATGCTGTTAATATGGCTCTGCACTACATCCTACAACGTCTTAAATCTCCAAAGACCTACGCAAGGGTCCCCTTTATAGGCTTTAATTCAGCATTCAATACCATCATTCCGGACATACTTCTAACTAAACTAAACCAGCTAGCGGTACCTGAACACCCTTGTAAGTGAATCATAAGCTTCCTAACAGACAAGAAGCAGCAGGTGAAGCTAAGCAGAATCACATCAGATACCTGTACAATTAGCACAGGGCCCCCCCAAGGATTTGTGCTCTCCCCATTTCTCTTCTCTCTATATACCAATGACTGAATATCAAATGATCCATCTCTTAAACTACTGAAGTTTGCAGATGATACAACAGTGATTGGTCTCATTCGAGACAATGATGAATCTGCATAAAGATGGGAGGTTGAACAACTAGCCTCGTGGTGTGACTGGAACCAGGAAGCTCAAACAGCCCAAGGAACTGCTGATACAGTTCTAAAAAGGAATTATTGAGTGTCATCTGCACATCTATAACTGTAACCCAACCAGACAGACATAGACTTCAGAGGATAATTAGAACTGCAGAAAAAACAATTACTACCAACCTGCCTTCCATTGAGGAGCTGCATACTGCATGAGTCAAAACGAGGGCTGTGAAAATATTTACAGACCCCTAAACTGTTTCAACTCCTACCCTTAAAATGACGCTATAGAGCACTGCACACCGGAACAACTAGACACAAGAACAGTTTTTTACTGAATGCCATCACTCTGCTAAACCAATAATTCCCTCAATACTGTCAAACTATTTACTAAATCTGAATTACTATTACTATTAATCTTCCCATTGTTCCTATCACCCATCTCCTCCCACTTATGATTGTATAACTGTTAGTTTGTGGCTTGTATCCTTACAATTTATATTGTTTCCTACTATGATTTGATTACTTATTTGTACCCTATGACTATCATTAAGTATTGTTCTTGTGATTCTTGACAAATGTATCTTGTCTTTTTATGTACACTGAGAGCATATGCACCAAAGACAAATTCCTTGTGTCCAATCACACTTGGCCAATAAAGAATTCATTTCCATTCAATCCTATCCTATCGTATCCTATTCTCAGTCATGGAAAGTTCCCAGGGATTATCCAGACCGACCATTGAGTTACATCTTGGTTTCTCCACATGCCAGTCCTGATCTGCTCCTGGTCATCGAGTATCCTTCAAAGGGATCAGATGCAATGTGATCTACTAAAAAACATGGTAACCTGTCTTTTTGAATCTTGTGGGTGAAATGAAAGATCTTGGAATTCTTTGGTGTCTTCCAATCCCAGCAAAATGAGGATAATCCATCTGCATAGCTAAAATATCACTTTCACTGATACAAATAATGTTCCCCTTTGATTGAAGGAATTTTTTAAACAAATTAAGGAGTCCTGGGAGAGAAGTGAAAGAACAGGAAAGGTCTCCCATGTGTTGGGAAGAGAGCTTTGCATTACATTGTCCCAATGTTTACAGAAATGCTGACACTTTCCTTTTCCCCCCTCAAAATCTATTCATGAGTCTTATGCAATGCTGTTTTAGAAATGAAACATCTACTGTACATCTTTTTTCCTCACATTTCCCTACCAAGGGGGGAAACACAAAGGTATCAATCCCTTGGTTCTGCTCACATCACCCAGCCATCAACGACTAACAAGGAGGAACCTCCAAGCGAAGGAGATCACAACAGGAGTTGCGAATGAACCTGGAGATCCTGTACTCAAAAACACAATCCCTTTCCTCAACTCAATATTCCTACAGCTCTTCTCCATGAAGGTCACATGCAAGGCAGAGTAGCCTTTGCATCTGAAATTTTACACTGCTTTTGTCACTGCCCCAAACTCCCCCAATATATTTGCTATTCATGTGGTTTCTTCCACTTGCGTGCCTCATTCACCACCTGAGCAGACATGCTTGGTGGAATGAATTGTTAGGAAAAGATAAACTATTTCTCTTTCCTCTTGTTTTCTGCTTCCATGAGGACTCACAACTTCTAACTATAGCCTGAGCGCTCTTATCCTGAAGTGATGCTGGCTGGGAAATTCTGTGGTGGAAAATCTGGAAGATACCCAGGGAGAGAAAGGCTGGTTCTCTGCATGTGGCATTTCTAGCATTGATTATGATAAAAATGCAGAGAACACTCCTAAAATGATTTTTGCAGAATTGCACAATTTCTGCAGAAATAAATACCCAGCAACTTCTGCGGCTGATGGCCAGCCAGACAGCCATTATCGAACTAACATGTTCCGATTTTTTCTTTCCTCCTTCCCATCTAATACTATGACATACTTGATGACAAAAACAATCAAGCAAATTCTTTCTCGTCAAATTGAAGAGTCAATTTCTCAGCTAGACTTAAAATTCAAGCCTTTACACTTATCACTTTAGGTCAGAGGTTCCCAAACTTTTTCAGTCCACCGCCCCCTTGGTACTACAAACTCATCCTCAGTGCCCCCCACCCAGGGGTGGTTTCTACTTACCTTTACTACCGGTTTGCAGTGGGGCCGCGAACGCTCACTTTGCTCACTCATGCACGCACTCTTCTGCACATGCACAGAAGCGTTTGGGTTATGTCGGGGTCGGTGGGCGTGGCCTCCTGCCAGTTTTACTATCAGTTCTATAGAACTGGGGCAACCCACCACTGCCCCCCCCCCCCTATAAATAGCATTGTTCGGAATAGCGGTTTGCACAACCCACTAAGGAAGTCAGTAACAGTAAAATACACAGAATACAGCCATTTTTGGCCTCCTGAAGCCTTGCCCCGCATGTCCCATTTTTGTGAAAAACCGGCCCATTTTTTGCAAAAACAGGGTGCGCAGAGCCTTTGGGAGGTCTGCCGGCTGCTCCAATACAAATTTATCCCTGTAACAAAGATAGCTAACACTATTAGTTAACACTAGAGAAATCCCCTGAATCAACCAATCTAGAGCAGTGATTCTCAGCTGGGGGTTCCTTTTGAATTTGCTGACCACCAGCGAGTGGGAGAAAGCAATTTCACAGAGGAGGGGATGGAGAGGGCTGTGGGATGAATTCATACCCATTCCCAGACCCGCTTGGGATCAACCTGCAGCCCTCCCCTGCCTCCTCAGGCGGTGGAGCGTGTGGTGGTGGGGATGCTTTTCAAGAAGTCACAAGGAGGGCTGAGAGCTGGTTTCTGTCCCACAAGTAAGATTTGGTCCAGAACCAACCCCAACATGAAGGTCTTTTATTTGCTCCTTGAACTCCTTCTCTTTGCATTTTTAACAGGTTATAAATTAAATTTCTGATGATGTAAAAATAGCTAATAACTCACCTTTCTAGACAACTATTATCATGTCTAAAAGCAAGATACTCTGTCTGGAGTATTATTTAATCCAGAACCTTTGAATTCCAGAAGTCCAAGTTTAAAGAATGGACTTCTGGAATTAAAGCTCCATTTTTTAGCTAAAACTTAATTCACACCTGTTAGTTTTGCTTGAGCAGTGTGAACAATTGACAGTGTGATCCTCCAAAGGTCTGAAAAATATATCATTGATTTTCCTTTGACATTTAAACTAGATAACCAATGTGAAAAAGTGCATCAAGGAAGGACTGGAAAGCCAATTCATACTGAACTGTATTGGGTTTTCTGTTGTTATTTGAATAAAAGGAAAAGATATCAAATAGTGGTACCTAGTGCGCAAAAAGAGATGAAATAATGGGTCGTTCTCAACACTTGAATTCTCTACACTTAATATATCTAGAAATTATTATGGTTAAGTGAGTTTTGCCCCATTTTACGATTTTTCTTGCCATAGTTCAAATCAAAGATTTCTGAGACCAATGTTGAATATTTCAGTAGTCACCAATCCCAGTCTTAAAATGAGTTTAAAATCAGCGGAAGTCACTGATAACAATGAACTACTAGCTACTGATTATGAGTCCAGTCCTGCCTTCCTTTTCCTTCTGTCCAAGTTTTGCAAGTACTTTTTCCAGGTATACGTTTTATTCCAAAGTATACAAAAGTATACTTTTATTACAAAATATACAAAGTATACATTATTGTTAGGGAAAAAATGGGTCTTCCAAGCAATTTTAAAAGACACTGTCAGAATGACTCTGCTCTCAGCCCCCCTTGTGGCTCCTTGAAAAGCATCCCACCCCCACATATGTAAATGAAAAGAATAAGCTTAAAAATCCTAGCCTTTTAAAATTGAAAATATGGAGAATTGGGAGGATGAATATGAGAGACTAAGGGAGATGTTTCAAAAAGTAAGGGAGGCATTTAAGGGAAATAAAGAAGCATATATTAGAAGATCTGTTGATATCAGGACCGTGTCTGACCCAGGAAATAGAAAAATATGGTAAAGTGGCAGGATTAAAAGTCAATAGGGAAAAAACTAAAATTATTGCCAAAAATCTGACAGTAAAGCAAGGGAAAGAATTAGAAGCGAATTTGGGGTTCCAAATTGTAAATAAACTAAAATATCTAGGTATTATTATATCAGCCAAATGCTCCACAATCAAAGAAGACAACTATTTGAACCTTCTCAAGAGAACAAGTCAGGATCTAGAGAAGTGGAAGAACATGCAGATATCCCTACTAGGTAGAATAGCAATTATAAAAACTTACATACTCCCGAAATGGATATACCTATTCTATACAGCACCAGCTAGATTGGATAATAATTTTTTTAAAAAACTAAACTACTATGTGCTTAAATTCATTTGGCAAAATAAAAAACCCAGAATCAAACTTAAAATGCTTCAAGAGCTTAAAGAAAGAGGAGGATTGGCATTATTTTCTTTGGCAAAACAAAATCCGAAAGCACAGGTGCCTTGCAGGACATTATGTGAGGAATATTCTAATTGAGTCCTGGAGGAAAATTAAGGGTAAATTTTACTCTTCAATACCCTCTTGGCTGGTCCCACTCAAAGCTATAATGTATAGGCCTCTATATAACAAGGAAAATCACCTCTCTTACCGGGAACTTTTGGACCCCCATGGTAGTCTGAAATCAAGAAATGAGTTGGAGTTGCAGGGAAGACAACTGGATTGGTGGGTTTATGCCCAAATTTGCTCGAAATTTTAAAAAGATAGGGAACAAGATGGTATTAATTTGAATCAGCATGATCTGGACAATATCATTCTCGGAAAAGAGGACAAAATGTTATCAAGGTTATATAAACTTTTAATAGACTATTGGATAGGGGATGAAATAGTTAAAGACTCTATGATTGCCTGGGGGAGAAATATTGGCTATCCAATTGATATGACAAAATGGGAAGAAATCTGGCTTAAACATATGAAATTCCTGTGGGCAACATCGTACAAAGAAAATGTGTACAAGATGCTGTATAGATGGCACCTTCCACCTGCTCGTCTTTTTAAAATCTATTCAAATCTCTCACCAAAGTGTTGGAAGTGTGGGGAGATTGGCACCTATTTCCACATGTGGTGGACCTGTTCCAGGACGACTGAATTCTGGAAAATCATACAGGTATGGATCATGGAAATCACAGGTTATAACCTAATTCTGAAACCAGAGTACTATCTATTGAACATTAGGCCAGACAACATACGCACAAATATATGGTGTCTGTGTGTATTTATCACCACGTCAGCAAGAATATGTTTCGCCCAACATTGGAAGGGGAAAGACCTGCTGGCTGAAGATTTGATTTTGGAGAAAATTTTGGATTATGCGGAAGCCGACAGACTGACTAAAGCATTGAGAGATCAAAAGGACTCCGTATATTTCCAATGTTGGGACAAATGGTACGTTTGGTTGAACAACAGACGTCCAAAATGTCAAGTATAACCAGGATTATGTTTAATATACGTTAAATCTGACTGAAGCCTACATACCGTAGAAAGTGTAAATATCATGTAAAGTTCCTGTCGTGATCATTTGTTTGACTATTTCTTTTTTTTTTTGATGTATTGTTTTAAATAAATAAATTTGAAAAAAAAAAGAAGCAGAGAATTGGTTAGCTTGCAAAAAAAAATGAATGAGAAGCAAGAGAAACAAGGAGATAATATTGAAAAGGAAATAATTGGGGAAAAAAGATAAAAATGGTTACACTGGGTTCAATAGTGATAGAATAAAAATGGATATGGGAAAATATTTATTTATTTATTTAATTTGGCTTATATGCCGCCCTATCTCCCAATGGACTCAGGCCGGCTCACAATAATAAAATTCACAAAGCCATAATACAAAGTTAAAATCTGATTAGACCCACTAAAATTTAAAACCCTTAAAACCCCATCAGTCCAGGTCGTGGAACTTGAATAACCAAGTTTTTAATTCGCGGCGAAAGGTGCGAGGTCAGGAGCCAACCGGAGCTCCAAGGGGAGTCGATTCCAGAGGGTGGGTGCACCCACAGAGAAGGCTCTACCCCTGGGGGGCCGCCGGCCGACACTGTCTAGCCAACGGCACCCTGACCAGGCCCTCTCTATGGGCGTGGACCGCGCGATGTCATTGCTGGCTGCAGGTGGTCCGCCAAATATCCCCGGCCTAAGCCATGTAGGGATTTATAGGTCATCACCAGCACCTTGAATCTCACCCAGAGGGCAACCGGTAACCAATGCAAGTCGCGCAGGAGGGGTGTAACATGGGAGTATCGGGATTCTCCCATCACAACCCGCCCGGCTGCATTTTGCACCAGCTGAAGCCTCCAAGTGGCCCTCAAGGGCCATGTAGAGAGCGTTACAGTAGTCAATACGTGAGGTGACTAGCGCATGAGTAACTGTGCGTAGGGCATCTCGGTCCAAGTAGGGACGCAACTGGTGCACCAGACGAATCTGGGCGTATGGCCCCCTGGTCATGGTCATTATATGATCTTCTAGACTCAACCGTGAGTCCAGGAGGACACCCAAAATACATCTCAAATATAAAGTGAAATAAATGGGGTAAGATTGAGAATGAAAATAGAGTTAAAATTAAAGAAAAAAAGCTGAAGGGGAGATATAAGAACAGGAAAAAGAAGAAGCTAAAGAAATGGAAGAAAGGGAGGAAAACATCAAGAAAGAGAACTGTGGAGAGACTAAGAAAATGGTTAAGAGTCAGTCAAAAAGTTAATTTGTTAATAAAGAGAAGGATGCTAGTTGTAAAAATTATGTGTGAAAATGCTGCTAATGAAAAATAGAACAATGTTATTCAACCTACAACTTAATCCTTTTTACTTTCACCACCATACACCATTAAAGGTATTTCAATTGTTACAGTTTATCCTTATTCATATTTCTAACAAAAAAAAAAAAGAAAAACTTATCATTGTCTAGATTTCAAAAATACAAAGACAAATATTCCAATTATTATTCATTTCACTTTTACATTCATGATTTCCCATTTATTTCTTACTACTATTCATATTTCAATTCTAAATATGTATAATATCTTTCTCTTTCATTTTTTTTCTTTTTCTCCCTTCCCATTTTTATTTTTGCCTTTTTCTTTCCCCTTTTTTTCTTTTGTGTTTTAAAATTTTGAACTCTCCTCTCCTGCCCTAAATTTCCCATTGTTTGCACCTACCTTTTTTTAGTGAGGAAAAAGAAGAAAAAGAATTCTCCCTTTGGATCTGCCTAATTTTTTCTTGCAGCAAACAGCAAAGAGCCTGCTTTACTATCAGTTTTGTTTTCAGCATAGCTTGATTAGCAAAAGGGGAAAAAATCTGCTCCAACACTCTTTGCAGCAAGCAGCAGAGACCTGCGTAAAACAGCTGAGAGAGTCAGGAGGCCAATCTAATCAACTTGTGCTAATTAGCCTGTGCTGAAGCTGAAAGGAGCTGTTTTTTCTTGCTGTTTGCTTGCAAGGAGGTAACTGCTGTGTGGCACAGGCCAAAGGGTGGGGGCTTCCCTCCGCCACCCTCCTTGCCCCCCTACCGCCCCCTTTTGCCTCTAGTGCCCCCTGCTGCCCCCTTGCTTCTTACTGCCGCCCTAAGTCATCCCACCGGCCCCCCACTTTGGTACGGCCCCTTTGGGAACCACTGCTTTAGATCATCACTCATCACTTTGGAAAATCCATGCACATTTTCTTGTGTGCAATAAGGGTGGAATGTTTCCTAAAGTACCGTCCACTCTTGGGGCACTTAAATGGTTTCTCCCATGTGTATAAGCACATGATTTAAAAGGCTAGTCTTAGTACTGAAATCTTTCCCACAATCTGGACATTCAAATGGTTTCTCTCCTCTGTGAGTCCTCTGGTGTGTCACCAGGTGGGAATTGCGACTGAAACTTTTCCCACAATCAGGACATTCAAATGGTTTCTCTCCTGTGTGAGTCCTCTGGTGTCTCACCAGCTCGGAATTCCAAAGGAAGCTTTTAAAACAATCAGGACATTGAAATAGTTTCTCTCCTGTGTGAGTCCTCTGGTGTATCACCAGATTGGAATTCTGACTGAAACTTTTCCCACAATCAGGACATTCAAATGGTTTCTCTCCTGGGTGAGTCCTCTGGTGTGGCACCAGCTCAGAATTCCAAAGGAAGCTTTCCCCACAATCAGGATATTCAAATAGTTTCTCTCCTGTGTGAGTCCTCTGGTGTTTCACCAGGTTGGAATTCTGACTGAAACCTTTCCCACAGTCAAGACATTCAAAGGGTTTCTCTCCTGTGTGAGTCCTTTGGTGTCTCACCAGGCTGGAATTCTCACTGAAACTTTTCCCACAATCAGGACATTCAAATGGTTTCTCTCCTGTGTGAGTCCTCTGGTGTGTCACCAGGTGGGAATTGCGACTGAAACTTTTCCCACAATCAGGACATTCAAATGGTTTCTCTCCTGTGTGAGTTCTCTGGTGTGTCACCAGGCTGGAATTCTGACTGAAACTTTTCCCACAATCTGGACATTCAAATGGTTTCTCTCCTGTGTGAGACCTCTGGTGTGTCGCCAGGCTGGAATTGTTACGGAAACTGTTCCCACAATCAGGACATTTAAATGGTTTATCTCCTGTGTGAGTCGACTGATGTGTCACCAGGTGGGAATTCTGACTGAATCTTTTCCCACAATCAGGACATTCAAATGGTTTCTCTCCTGTGTGAATCTTCTGGTGACTCACCAGGTTGGAATTGCGACTGAACCTTTTCCCACAATCAGGACATTCAAATGGTTTCTCTCCTGTGTGAGTCTTCTTGTGTGTCACCAGGTGGGAATTGCGACTGAACCTTTTCCCACAATCAGGACATTGAAACGGTTTCTCTCCTGTGTGAGTCCTCTGGTGTGTCACCAGGTGGGAATTGCGACTGAAACTTTTCCCACAATCAGGACATTCAAATGGTTTCTCTCCTGTGTGAGTCCTCTGGTGTCTCACCAGGCCGGACTTCTGACTGAAACTTTTCACACAATCAGGACATTCAAATGGTTTCTCTCCTGTGTGAGTCTTCTGATGTGCCACCAGACTGGAATTGTTTCTGAATCTTTTACCACAATCACGACATTCAAATGGTTTTTCTCCTGTGTGAGTCTTTTGGTGTTTCACCAGGTTGGAATTCTGACTGAACCTTTTCCCACAATCAGGACATTCAAATGGTTTCTCTCCTGTGTGAGTCCTCTGGTGTATCACCAGACTGGAATTGTGACTGAAACTTTTCCCACAATCTGGACATTCAAATGGTTTCTCTCCTGTGTGAGTCGTCTGGTGTGACACCAGATTGGAATTCTGACTGAACCTTTTCCCACAATCTGGACATTCAAATGGTTTCTCTCCTGTGTGAGTCCTTTGTTGTCTCATGAGATGGTAATTTCCAATGATACTTTCACACAATTTGGACACTCTTATGTGATGGGCGTCCTGTGATGTATTACCATGTTACCATGCTCACTAAAGTATTCACATCGGGAGCACTCGTATGGCTTCTCTCCTGTGTGGGTCGTTCCATGAAACACAAGGAAGCTGTTCTGACCCAACTTTTTGGCATATTCAGATAATTTGTATGGCTTTTCTGCAGTTGGGATCTTCTTGTTTAATCAGCTATGATTTGCAATCTGTGCTTTTTCTACAATAGGCAGATCTATGGAGCTTTTCCACAACTGATATTCTTGAGGTCAAAAATATGTGTGATCTCTTGTTTAGTGGTGCTTTGATTAAAGCTGTTTTCTTCTTCTCAGAGAAATGCCTGTATCATTGTCTGTCCTATGTGCCCTGCCCAATAAGACCTTTACTTCCAGATATTTCCATCTTTTTCTGAGTGAAAAATAATCTTCCTTGATCTTTTATGCAATGTATCCTTGAGTTTCGTATCCTCTACTTTTTCCATCTCAAAATCTCATGTTAATTTTCTCTCTTTTGTCTATTAGCGGCTGGAGAAGGAGAATTGTGTGCTTTTCTGAAGGAAATGGAATATATTTTGATTTCCTTTTCAATTTTATTTCCTTTTCAACGTTGCTTGTTATTCTCAGTTGTCCAGAGTGCTCTTATTGCCATCTTCTTTGTCTGTAAGTTTTAAAGAAAAGTGTAACTTTAATTGTGTATAAAATGGTTGCAGAAGATGTGAAAAAAAGTATACATTATAATAAAAAAGCAAACATTCCACAATGCTAGAATAATCTCTTACATTAATTATGATTCATTTGACACATGGAAGAGTACCAAGATATCTATTCAACCATGAAATTATGTTGTTGACTTAGGTCAATCATAAATTCTTGGCACTGAAAAGGGTTATCCTCAAATATATCTGGATGTACTGAGGATAGATTATATAATTGCAGATACATACAGAAAGAAATACAGATACAAACACCTACAAATGAATATATGTGGAAGCTCCATGAGTTTTCAGCCTGACAAAATGTCGCAAAATGGTTAATGTCAAACCTTTTGTGCTAAATTTAGAGATGTGGCATTTGAACTGAGGAAATGATGCTGAAAGCCTCTGCAATATTTGAAGCACCAGTTTTGCTCATGAAAGTCCTCAGCTGCAGATAAGAGAAGAAAATACTGTCCACAACCCCTTCTGGTGACATCCCAATTCAAGCAATCCTTACATACTGAATGCAATTGGGACTGGCTTCTGTGTCACTAAGCAGCCGGTCATGAAGCATGATGTCACATGACAGTGCCAATTTGCATCTGTTCCACAAACTGCGACTTGCAATTTCCTGCTAGCATCCCTACTAATTTTGCTTCAGAATCTAGCTGAGAAGGTCACAAACAGAGATCCTGAGTGTGGGATGCTGCAGCCCTCATAAATGTGCAATGGTTGGCAGAACCCAAGTTGGTGTCTCTCCTTTTCCTGCACCTTCATAACCACAGGAAAGTTTTTTGGGAAAAACGGGCCAAAAGAGCCTCAAAAATGTCCCCCAAAAGCCTCAAAAATTGACAAAAAAGCCTCAAAAACAGCCCCCCAAAAGCCTCAAAAGAGGGCAAAAAAGCCTCGACAATGGCCCCCAAAAACCTTAAAAATGGCCCAAAAAGCCTCAAAAACAGCCCCAAAGAAGCCTCATAAACGGGGGAAAATAGCCTCAAAAATGGACCAAAAAAGCTTCAAAAACGAGCTGAAAAAAGCACCCAAAATAGCTGAAAATAGCCCCAGAAACAGGCCGAAAAAAGATTGGAAAAGGCCCGAAAAAAGGTAGGCCAAAAACTTTTTTTGGTTGTTTTCCTCTTCTAATTTCAGTTGTGTCTTTTAGTCAGGTGCGTCTTGTAGTCCAAAAAATACAGTCAGTAGAGTTGAACCTGGTTAATAGTTTAGTTTAGTTTAGTTTATTTGATTTGTATACCGTCCTACTCCCGAAGGACTCAGGGCGGTGAACAGCCAAACAATAAAATACATAGATACAAAAAATTTAAAAACCAAAGAAAATCGAATTAAATCATTTTGGCCCAGACAGATTAAAACACCCCAATAATTTAAAAACAAATTAAAATTTACATATTAAAAAGAGGGAAAAGATTAGGCCAAGCACGCCTGGTGGAATAAAAAGGTCTTCACAGCGCGGCGGAATGTGCGCAGATCCAGGATCCTCCGTATCTCCGGGGGGAGCTCATTCCAGACGGTAGGTGCCCCCACAGAGAAGGCTCTCCCCCTAGGGGTTGCCAGTTGACACTGTTTGGCTGATGGCACCCAGAGGAGTCCCTCTCTATGAGAGCATACTGGCCGGTGGGAGGCTATTGGTGGTAGTAGGCGGTCCCGTAGATAACCAGGTCCTAAGCCATGGAGCGCTTTAAAGGTGGTAACCAAAACCTTGAAGCGCACCCGGAAGACCACCGGGAGCCAGTGCAGCTCGCGCAGGAGAGGTGTTACATGGGAGCGCCATGTCGCTCCCATTACCACCCGCGCGGCCGCACTCTGCACCAGTTGGAGCCTCCGGTGCTCCTCAAGGGGAGCCTCATGTAGAGAGCATTGCAATAGTCCAGGCGGGAGGTGACGAGGGCATGAGTGACTGTGCGTAAGGAGTCCCGATCCAGAAAGGGACACAACTGGCGAATCAGGCGAACCTGATGAAAAATCCTCCCGGTCACGGCTGTCAAATACTCTTCTAAACACAGCCGTGAGTCCAGGAGGACGCCCAAGTTGCGAGCCCTCTCCGTGGGGGCCAATGATTCGCCCCCAATAGTCAGTGATGGCACCAACTGACTATATATCGGAAACCACAGCCACTCGGTCTTGGATGGGTTGAGTCTGAGCCTGTTCCTCCCCATCCAGATCCGTACGGCCTCCAGGCACCGGGACATCACTTCAAGGGCATCGTTGGGGTGATCCTACGTAATACCTGGATGCGGCACCAATAGGAAATATCGTGCTTTTGGCAAGACCTGGAAGTTAAAAAACATAAACCCTAGAAAAAAACTAGTAGCAGAATCAGTGCAATTTGGTTGCCAAGAGAATAGCAAGCCCGTAACAGAATAGGTTATGAGTTGGAAGGGACCTTGGAAGTCTTCTAGTCCAATCTCCTTCTCAGGCAGGATACCCTATAACATTCCAGACAAATGGCTGGCCAATCTTGTCTTAAAGCACGGGTGTCAAACTTGCCATGTCATGTTGCCGTCATGTGACATTTCGTGACATTCTACCCGTTTGTGGGTAGAATGGGTGGGTGTGGCCTGCATGTGACGCATCCAGCCATGGGCCTCCAGTTTGACACCCTGTCTTAAAAGGTTCCTAATGAATCTAGATGTCATCCAAAAGGTAGAAAAGGGAACTAAGGATCTCCTATAGCAGTGATGGCTAACCTTTTTGCCATTGCGTGCCAGGAGAGGGGAGGGTGGGGGCGGGTCGCACGCGCACGTGCCCACGTGCATGCGTGCAAAACCCCCTCCCCCTCCCCCCTGGCACATGATGGCCTGGTAGGCCCGTTTTTCTTTCTTACCTGGTTCCAGATCCTCTCAGTGTATCTGGGAAGGGCGAAAACAGCCTTTCCCACACCCTTGGAAGCCCTACGGAGGTTGAAAGGGCCCAAAAAGTCACTTCCTGTCCCACCGGGAGTCGGAAAATGGGCCCTTTCAGCCTCCGTAGGGCCTCCAAGGGCGTGGAAAAGGCTGTTTTCGCCCTTCCCAGATACACAGAGAGGATCTGGAGCCAGGTAAGAAAGAAAAACGGGCCTTCCCCACCCCGTTCCCAGGCCCTCCAGAGGCAGGAAACAGTCTGTTTCCCTACTTCTGGTGGGCCCAGAAGGCCTGAAAATCAGCTGGCCGGTGCGCGCATGCGCCCCAGAGCTGAGCTGGCGTGCCCACTAATATGGCTCTGCATGCCACCTGGGGCACGCGTGCCATAGGTTCGCCATCACGGTCCTATAGTGATCTAAATTTTTACTAGCAGAGAGGAAATTATAGGGGGGGTTGCAGATAAATTGGGGGAAGAGTGACCATGTCATACTGGAATTCAATATAATGCAGACACAAGCAATAGAGCAAAATCAAACTAAGGTCTTAGACTTTAAAGCAGCTGATTTCAACAAACCAAGAGACAGCTTGGGAAGGATTCCATGGATGAAAATCTTATACAAGAGCCTTGGTGGCGCAGCAGACTAAAGTGCTCTTAACTAGCACCAGCTGCCTGCAATTACTGCAAATTAAAATCTCACCAGGCTCAAGGTTGACTCAGCCTTCCATCCTTTCAAGGTAGATAAAATGAGGGCCTGGATTGTGGGGGCAATAAGTTAACTTTGTATAAAAAAGAACACCGCTTAGGGGGGCCCGAAAGCCCTACTAAGCAGGTATATACAAAAGCATGAAGGCTATTGCTTAATGCATTGTAAGCCACCCTGAGTCTCCAGAAAAGGGCGGCATAGAAATTGAACCAATCAATCAATCAATCAATCAATGGGAAAACAACTCAAAAAGGCTGAGAAACTCTGGCTGCCTGAACAGAGGGATAGAATCGAGATCACATGAAGTATTAGTACCAATTTATAATGCTTTGATTAAGATCACACTTGGATTACTGCAACCACTTTTCATCACCACAATATAAAACAGGCGTGGAGACTCTATAAAGAGCGCAGAGAAGAGCAGTAGGGATAATTAGTGGGTTGCAGTAATTGGGAATGAATCGTCTAGTGAAAGGAAGGACTAGGGGTGACATGATAGCAGTGTTCCAATACTTGGAGGGTCAACTTCTTTTCCAAAGCACCAGAAGGATAAGACAAGAAGCAATGCATGGAAACTAATCAAGGAGAGAGAAAAAGCTGGAAAAAAGGAAAAATCCCATCAGTGAGAACAATGAGCCAGTGGAAGGGAATGGCTGCAATTTTCTGCTGCCTGGAAGACTGAAAAAGTCTCTTTTGAGTGAAGGTTGATTCTTCGGGAATGGCTTCCCTCCAGAGGTTGTGGGGCTCCATTGCTGGTGGCTTTTAAACCGACGGGACAGCCATTTGTCTGAGATGTCATTAAGACCTCCAAGGTTTCTTCCAGCTCTCTTCCAAACCTCCAGTGATGGAGCTCCCTCTGGAGGGAAACCAGCCCCAAAGACTCAACCTGCATTTGAAGGAGGCTTTTTCAAGCTTCCCACCAGCAGAAATTGCAGCCCCCAGTTTCCCAGCCTGCAGCACCAGTGGGCTTCCATTTGGGGAGGGAAGGAACCTGCAGCAGCAGCAGCTGAGAGGCTTCAGCCCAGTTGCTTCTCCGCTTCCAGCCCAAGTTGCTCCCGGACTCTCCTCCCACCTGCTGCCCTCAACTCACCTGCCAGCTGCAGCTTCCACCATGGAAACAGCAGGAAAGCCGCTCTGCACACCAACTTTCTCCCAGCCATCCGGAAGAGGAAGTTCCTCTGCGCCTCTCCTCTCCTCCCAGCCTTTCTAGCAATGCAGTACTTGATGATTTTAACTCCTTAAACACAACAACAGGCGCCGCCTGCTGTACTGTCCGCTTTCTAGCCACTGGTGTTGCCTGTTTGAGCGCCATCTCCAGTCAGGCAAGAAAAACGCGCTTGTCCCCTCTTATCTAAGGCGGTTGCAAGAGGTTTTCACTGATTAAATGCTACCGTCATTTTTGACTTCTGACAACTGACCCAAACAAAAGAGTGAAATGTGATACCACTAAACTTATGAAGATTAGCTACGTGTTGAGCCATGAAAGTTCATGACATTTTATTTTTTTATTTATTTTGTCAAGCATATATAAGAAAACATATAAAAGCATAAACATATTTGGAATACATGAAAAGAATAAGTAAAAAGGGACATTAGGACAGGAGCGATGGTGCGCTTATGCCTTACAGACCTCTTAGGAATGGGGTGAGGTCAACAGTAGACAGTTTAAGGTTAAAATTTTGGGGGTTTGGGGAAGAAACCAGAGAGTCAGGTAGTGCATTCCAGGGATTGACCACTCTGTTGCTGAAGTCGTATTTTCTGCAATTGAGTTTGGAGCGGTTTACCTTGAGTTTGTATCTCTTATTTGCTCAGGTATTGTTGTCGTTGAAGCTGAAGTACTCATTGACAGAATATTTTTTTGTTTGACAGATGAAAGATCTAAAATTCACATTAAACTATAAAAGAAAAGTTGGATAAGATGATGTACTGTGTGTATCTATCACTGGACAAATTGTTCAGGATGTTTAAAGGGACCTTGAATGTTGGAAATGTAAAGAGCTTTTTATGATTTGTAGAAAGTCAGCACCACTCCCCAGAAGAATGAAATATCTGGAGAAATATTAAAAATGCAGAATATTATATTTCCCTAAATGAGAAATGGAGAAACATGGTTTTTTTTAGAGGTAGGAAGACAGACTCAGTCTTTCTTAATAGCCCCCAGCAGGCATTTTCTGCCCATTAAGAAAGATTGGGCCAGCCTATCTATAAGAGCAGTGGTGGCGCAGTGGTTAGAGTGCAGTACTGCAGGCTTCTTCTGACTGCCAGCTGCCTGCAATTTGGCAGATCGAATCTCACCAGACTCATCCTTCTGAGATGGGTAAAATGAGCCAGATTGTTGGGGACAATATGCTGACTCTGTAAAACCCGTATATAAGTCTAACTACTATTGCATTTGCTAAAACAAAAGACCTTCAGCTCCAGGATGATGGGATTAAGACCCTTTAGGACAGTGATGGCTAACCTTTTTACTGTTGCGAGCCAAAGGTGGGGGGAGCGCAGGGTGGTTGCATTTATGTACGCCCACACCCATAATTCAATGTCCTTCTAGACCCCGCGCATGCGCGCATAATCCCCCTGCGCTCCCCCCCGCTTTTGGCATGCGACGGCAAAAAGGTTACCGGTGGGTCCAGGAGACCCGTTTTTCTCCCTCCCCAGACTTCAGAGACTTTCTTGGACCCTGGTCAGGGCGAAAATGGCTTTCCCCATCCCTACGGAGGCTCTCTGAAGGCTGGAAATGCCCCATTTCCCGACTTCCAGTGGGCCCAGAAGGACTGAAAATCAATTGGCACTGAGCTAGGGCAACTCTCGCGTGCCCACAGTTATTTAGCAGAACACACATATTTTTATATAGCCCTGAGAGAGATTCAGAGGCTTTGGGATCATTAGAAGGTTTCCAGTATCTAACCATAATAAAATGAGACATGATAAAGATGTGCAATAAAATATGACACCAGGGAAAGAGAAAAAGGAAAACAATCAGTTAATATTAAGTATATTAGTTCAGCATTGAATACCATCATTCTGGACATACTTCTAACTAAACTAAACCAGCTAGCGGTACCTGAACATCCTTGTAAGTGAATCATAAGCTTCCTAACAGACAGGAAGCAGCAGGTGAAGCTAAGCAGAATCACATCAGATGCCTGTACAATTAGCACAGGGCCCCCCCAAGGATTTGTGCTCTCCCCATTTCTCTTCTCTCTATATACCAATGACTGCATCTCAAATGATCCATCTCTTAAACTACTGAAGTTTGCAGATGATACAACAGTGATTGGTCTCATTCGAGAGAATGATGAATCTGCATAAAGACGGGAGGTTGAACCACTAGCCTCGTGGTATAACTGGAACAACCTGGAACTGAACACACTCAAAACCGTATAAATGGTGGTAGACTTTAGGAGAAACCCTTTCATACTTCCACCCCTCACAATACTAGACAACATAGTATCAACAGTAGAGATTTTCAAAATTCTAGGTTCTATCATATCTCAAGACCTAAAATGGACACCTAACATTAAAAACATCATCAAAAAAGAACAACAAAGAATGTTCTTTCGGCGTCAACTCAGGAAGCTCAAACAGCCCAAGGAACTGCTGATTCAGTTCTAAAAAGGAATTATTGAGTGTGTCATCTGCACCTCTATAACTGTCTGGTTTGGTTCTGCAACATAAGAACACAGACACAGACTTCAGAGGATAATTAGAACTGCAGAAAAAACAATTACTACCAACCTGCTTTCCATTGAGGACCTGCATACTACATGAGTCAAAAAGAGGGCTGTGAAAATATTTACAGACCCATAAACTGTTTCAACTCCTACCCCCAAAATGACCCTGTAGAACACTGCACACCAGAACAACTAGACACAAGAACAGTTTTTTACTGAATGCCATCACTCTGCTAAACAAATAATTCCCTCAACACTGTCAAACTATTTACTAAGTCTGAATTACTATTACTATTAATCTTCCCATTGTTCCTATCACCCATCTCCTCCCACTTATGACTGTATGACTGTTACTTTGTGGCTTGTATCCTTACAATTTATATTGTTTCCTACTATGATTTGATTACTTATTTGTACCCTATGACTATCATTAAATGTTGTACCTTGTGATTCTTGACAAATGTATCTTGTATTTTTATGTACACTGAGAGCATATGCACCAAAGACAAATTCCTTGTGTCCAATCACACTTGGCCAATAAAGAATTCATTTCCATTCAATCCTATCCTATCGTATCCTATTCTCAGTCATGGAAAATCCCCAGGGATTATCCAGACAGACCATTGAGTTGCATCATGGTTTCTCCACATGCCAGTCCTGATCTGCTCCTGGTCACCGAGTATCCTTCAAAGGGATCAGAAGCCATGTGACCTACTAAAAAACATGGTAACCTGTCTTTTTGAATCTTGTGGGTGAAATGAATGATCTTGGAATTCTTTGGTGTCTTCCAATCCCAGCAAAATCAGGATAATCCATCTGTATAGCTAAAATATCACTTTCACTGCTACAAATAATGTTCCCCTTTGATTGAAGGAATTTTTAAAACAAATTAAGGAGTCCTGGGAGAGAAATGAAAGAACAGGAAAGGTCTCCCATGTGTTGGGAAGAGAGTGTTGCATTACATTGTCCCAATGTTTACAGAAATGCTGACATTTTCCTTTTCCCCCCTCAAAATCTATTCATGAGTCTTATGCAATGCTGTTTTAGAAATGAAACATCTAGTGTACATCTTTTTTCCTCACGTTTCCCTACCAAGGGGGGAAACACAAAGGTATCAATCCCTTGGTTCTGCTCACATCACCCAAAGACTAACAAGGAGGAAGCTCCAAGCGAAGGAGATCACAACAGGAGTTGCGAATGAACCTGGAGATCCTGTAGTCAAAAACACAATCCTTTTTCTCAACTCAGTATTCCTACAGCTCTTCTCCATGAAGGTCACATGCAAAGCAGAGTAGCCTTTGTGTCTGAAATTTTACACTGCTTTTGTCACTGCCCCAAACTCCCCCAATATATTTGCTATTCATGTTGTTTCTTCCACTTGCGTGCCTCATTCACAACCTGAGCAGACATGCTTGGTGCAATGAATTGTTAGGAAAAGATAAACTATTTCTCTTTCCTCTTGTTTTCTCCTTCCATGAGGACCCACAACCTCTAACTACAGCCTGAGCGCCCTTATCCCGAAGAGATGCTGCCTGGGAAATTCTGCGGTGGAAAATCTCGAGGATACCCAGGGAGAAAAAGGCTGGTTCTCTGCATGTGGCATTTCTATCATTTATTATGATAAAAATGCAGAGAACACTCCTAAAATGATTTTTGCAGAATTGCACAATTTCTGCAGAAATAAATACCCAGCAACTTCTGCGGCTGATGGCCAGCCAGACAGCCATTATCAAACTAACATGTTCCAATTTTTTCTTTCCTCCTTCCCATCTAATACTATGACATATTTGATGATAAAAACAATCAAGCAAATTCTTTCTGATCAAATTGAAGAGTCAAATTCTCAGCTGGACTTAAAATTCAAGCCTTTACACTCATCACTTTAGGTCAGAGGTTCCCAAACCTTTTCAGTCCACCGCCCCCTTGGTACTACAAACTCACCCTCAGTGCCCCCCACCCAGGGGTGGGTTCTACTTACCTTTACTACCGGTTTGCAGTGGGGCCGCGAACGCTCACTTCGCTCACGCATGCACGCACTCTTCTGCACATGCACAGAAGCGTTTTGGTGATGTCAGGGTCAGTGGGCGGGGCCTCCTGCCAGTTTTACTTCTGGTTCTATAGAACCGGGGCAATCCACCACTGCCCCCACCCCCACCCCCTATAAATAGCATTGTTCGGAATAGCGGTTTGCACGACCCACTAAGGAAGACAGTAACCGTAAAATACAGTGGGGCAAAAAAGTATTTAGTCAGTGGGAGAAATTGTGCAAGTTCTCCCACTTAAAAAGATGAGAGAGGCCTGTAATTGTCATCATAGGTAGACCTCAACTATGAGAGACAAAATGAGAAAACAAATCCAGACAATCATATTGTCTGATTTGGAAAGAATTTATTTGCAAATTATGGTGGAAAATAAGTATTTGGTCAATATCAAAAGTTCATCTCAATACTTTGTTATATATCCTTTGTTGGCAATAACAGAGGTCAAACGTTTTCTGTAAGTCTTCACAAGTTTGGCACACACTGTTGCTGGTATGTTGGCCCATTCCTCCATGCAGATCTCCTCTAGAGCAGTGATGTTTTGGGGCTGTCCCTGGGCAACACGGACTTTCAACTCCCTCCAAAGGTTTTCTATGGGGTTGAGATCTGGAGACTGGCTAGGCCACTCCAGGACCTTGAAATGCTTCTTACGAAGCCACTCCTTCGTTGCCCAGGCGGTGTGTTTGGGATCATTGTCATGCTGAAAGACCCAGCCACGTTTCATCTTCAATGCCCTTGCTGATGGAAGGAGGTTTACACTCAAAAACTCACGATACATGGCCCCATTCATTATTTCCTGTGCATGGATCAGTCGTCCTGGTCCCTTTGCAGAGAAACAGCCCCAAAGCATGATGTTGTCACTCCCATGCTTCACAGTAGGTATGGTGTTCTTTGGATGCAACTCAGCATTCTCTTTCCTCCAAACACGATGAGTTGTGTTCCTACCAAACAGTTCTACTTTGGTTTCATCTGACCATATGACATTCTCCCAATCCTCTTCTGGATCATCCAAATGCTCTCTAGCAAACTTCAGATGGGCCCAGACATGTACTGGCTTAAGCAGGGGGACACGTCTGGCACTGCAGGATCTGAGTCCCTGGCGGTGTAGTGTATTACTGATGGTAGCCTTTGTTACGTTGATCCCAGCTCTCTGCAGGTCATTCACTAGGTCTCCCCATGCAGTTCTGGGAGGTTTGCTCACCGTTCTTGTGATCATTTTGACCCCACGGGGTGAGATCTTGCGTGGAGCCCCAGATCGAGGGAGATTATCAGTGGTCTTGTATGTCTTCCATTTTCTAATTATTGCTCCCACAGTTGATTTCTTCACACCAAACTGCTTGCCTATTGCAGATTCAGTCTTCCCAGCCTGGTGCAGGTCTACAATTTTGTTTCTGGTGCCCTTCGACAGCTCTTTGGTCTTCACCATAGTGGAGTTTGGAGTGTGACTGTTTGAGGTTGTGGACAGGTTTCTTTTATAATGATAACAAGTTCAAACAGGTGCCATTAATACAGGTATTGAGTGGAGGACAGAGGAGTCTCTTAAACAAAAAGTTACAGGTCTGTGAGAGCCAGAAATCTTGCTTGTTTATAGGTGACCAAATACTTATTTTCCACCATAATTTGCAAATAAATTCTTTCCAAATCAGACAATGTGAATGTCTGGATTTGTTTTCTCATTTTGTCTCTCATAGTTGAGGTCTGATGATGTAAAAATAGCTCATAACTCACCTTTCTAGACAGCTATTATCATGTCTAAAAGCAAGATACTCTTCTCCATCTTTTGTCTGGAGTACCATTTAATCCAGAGACTTTTAATTCCAGAAGTCCAAGTTTAAAGAATGGACTTCTGGAATTAAAGCTCCATTTTTTAGCTAAAATTATATGTGAAAATGCTGTTAAATGAAAAATAGAACAATGTTATCCAAGCTACAACTTAATCTTTAATATATCACCAACATATATCATTAAAGGTATTTCAATTGTTACAGTTTATACTTATTCATATTTCTAAAAAAAAGAAAAAAAGAAAAACTTATCGTCTAGATTTCAAAAATACAAAAACAAATATTCCAATTATTACTCATTTCACTTTTACAATCATGATTTCCCATTTATTTCTTACTATTCATATTTCAATTCTAAATATGTATAACATCTTTCTCTTTCATTTCTTATTCTCCATTCCCATTTTTATATTTGCCTTTTTCTTTCTCCTTTTTTTCTTTTGTGTTTTAAAATCTTGAACTCTCCTCTTTTGCCCTAAATTTCCCATTTTTTGCAACTACCTTTTTAGTGAGGAAAAAGAAGAAAAAGAAATCTCCCTCTGCCTAGGCCTAATTTTTCCTTGCAGCAAACAGCAAAGAGCCTGCTTTACTTTCAGTTTCATTTTCAGCATAGCTTGATTACCACAAGGGGAAAAAAATCTGCTCCAACAATTTGCAGCAAGCAGCAGAGCCCTGTGCAAAACAGCTGGAAGAGTTGGGAGGCCAATCTAATCAACTTGTTCTAATTAGCCTATGCTGAAGCTGAAAGGAGCTGTTTTTTCTTGCTTTTTGCTTGCAAGGAGGTAACTGTTGCGAGGCACAGGCCAAAGGGTGGGGGCCACCCTCCGCCACCCTCCTTGCCACTTACCGCCCTCCTGCCACCCGCTTTTCCCTCTAGCGCCCCCCTGCCATCCCCCTTGCTCTTATTGCCCCCCCCCAAGTCATCCTACTGCCCCCCACGTTGGTACCACCCACTTTGGGAACCACTGCTTTAGGTCATCACTCATCACTTTGGAAAATCCATGCACATTTTCTTTTGTGCAATAAGGGTGGAATGTTTCCTTAAGCACCGTCCACTCTTGGGGCACTTAAATGGTTTCCCCCGTGTGTATAAGCACATGATTCAAAAGGCTAGTCTTAGTACAGAAATCTTTCCCACAGTCTGGGCACTCATATGGTTTCTCTCCTGTGTGAGTCCTCTGGTGTGTCCCCAGGTGGGAATTCTGACTGAAACATTTCCCACAATCAGGACATTGAAATGGTTTCTCTCCTGTGTGAGTCCTCTGGTGTGTCACCAGGCTGGAATTGTGACTGAAACATTTCCCACAATCAGGACATTCAAATAGTTTCTCTCCTGTGTGAGTCTTCTGGTGTTTCACCAGGCTGGAATTGTGACTGAAACTTTTCCCACAATCAGGACATTCAAATGGTTTCTCTCCTGTGTGAGTCTCCTGGTGTGCCACCAGATTGGAATTATTACTGAACCTTTTCCCACAGTCAGGACATTCAAATGGTTTCTCTCCTGTGTGAGTCTTCTGGTGTTTCACCAGGTTGGAATTCTGATTGAAACGTTTCCCACAATCAGGACATTCAAATGGTTTCTCTCCTGTGTGAGTCCTCTGGTGTGTCACCAGGCCGGAATTGTGACTGAAACTTTTGCCACAATCAGAACATTCAAATGGTTTCTCTCCTGTGTGAGTCCTCTGGTGTCTCACCAGGTGGGAATTCTGACTGAAACTTTTCCCACAATCAGGACATTCAAACGGTTTCTCTCCTGTGTGAGTCTTCTGGTGTGCCACCAGATTGCAATTGTAACTGAACCTTTTCCCACAATCTGAACATTCAAATGGTTTCTCTCCTGTATGAGTCCTCTCGTGTCTCACCAGCGTAGAATTCCGACTGAAACTTTTCCCACAATCAGGACACTGAAAGGGTTTCTTTCCTGTGTGAGTCCTCTGGTGTGCCACCAGGTTGGAATTGTTACTGAACCTTTTCCCACAATCAGGACATTCAAATGGTTTCTCTCCTGTGTGAGTCTTCTGGTGTTTCACCAGGTTGGAATTCTGATTGAAACTTTTCCCACAATCAGGACATTCAAATGGTTTCTCTCCTATGTGAGTCTTCTGGTGTGTCACCAGGTGGGAATTCTGACTGAAACTTTTCCCACAATCAGGACATTCAAATGGTTTCTCTCCTGTGTGAGTCTTCTGGTGTTTCACCAGGTTGAAATTCTGACTGAAACTTTTCCCACAATCAGAACATTGAAATGGTTTCTCTCCTGTGTGAGTCCTCTGGTGTGTTACCAGGTGGGAATTCTGACTGAAACTTTTTCCACAATCAGGACATTCAAATGGTTTCTCTCCTGTGTGAGTCCTTTGGTGTATCACCAAGCTGGAATTGTTAAAGAAACTTTTCCCACAATGAGGACATTCAAATGGTTTCTCTCCTGTGTGAGTCCTCTGGTGTATCACCAGGCTGGAATTGCGATTGAAACTTTTCCCACAATCTGGACATTCAAATGGTTTCTCTCCTGTGTGAGTCTTCTGGTGTCTCACCAGCTCAGAATTCCAAAGGAAGCTTTTCCAACAATCAGGACATTGAAAGGGTTTCTCTCCTATGTGAGTCCTTTGTTGTCTCATGAGATGGTAATTTCCAATGAAACTTTCACACAATTTGGACATTCTTACGTGATGGGTGTCCTGTGATCTATTACCATGTTGCCATGCTCACTAAAGTGTTCACGTCGGGAGCATTCATATGGCTTCTCTTCTGTGTGGGTCGTTCCATGAACCACAAGGAAGCTGTTCTGACCAAACTTTTTGGCATATTCAGATAATTTGTATGGCTTTTCTGCAGTTGGGATCTTCTTGTTTAATCAGCTATGATTTGCAATCCGTGCTTTTTCTACAATAGGCAGATCTATGGAGCTTTTCCACAACTGATATTCTTGAGGTCAAAAATATGTGTGATCTATTGTTTAGTGCTGTTTTGATTACCACTAAATCAAAATCTATTGTTTAGTGGTGTTTTGATTGGTGTTTGCTTCTTCCCAGAGCAAGGCCTGTATCATTGTCTGTCCTATGTGTCCTGCCCAATAAGACCTTTTCGTTCCCCCTAACTTCCAGATATTTCCATTTTTTTCTGAGTGAAAAATAATCTTCCTTGATTTTTCATGCAATGTATCCTTGAGTTTCGTATCCTCCACTTTTTCCAGCTCAAAATCTCATGTTAATTTTCTCTCTTTTGTCTATTAGCTGCTAGAGAAGGAGAATTGTGTGGTTTTTTGAAGGAGATGGAATATATTTTGATTTCAGGCTCAATTTTATTTCCTTTTCAACGTTGCTTGTTATTCTCAGTTGTGCAGAGTGCTCTTATTGCCATCCTCTTTGTCTATAAATTTCAAAGAAAAGTGTAAATTTAATTCTGTATAAAATGGTTGCAGAAGATGTGAAAAAAGTATACAACGAAAAAGCAAACATGCCACAATGGTAGAATAATCTCTTACATTAATTATGATTCATTTGACACATGGAAGAGTACCAAGATATCTATTCAACCATGAAATTATGTTTTTGACTTGGGTCAATCATAAATTCTTGGCACTGCAAAGGGTTATCCTCAAATATATCTGGATGTACTAAGGATAGATTATATATGTATTTATTTATTTATTGGTTCGATTTATATGCCGCCCTTCTCCGGAGACTCAGGGTGGCTTACAATGCATTAAGCAATAGCCTTCATAGTATTTTATATACCTGCTTAGTAGGGCTTTCACCCCACCCACCCACCCCCGCCCAAAGCGGTGTTCTTTTTTATACAAAGTTAACTTATTGCCCCCAAAATCCAGGTCCTCATTTTACCTACCTCGAAAGGATGGAAAGCTGAGTCAATCTTGAGCCTGGTGAGATTTGAACTTGCAGTAATTGCAGGCAGCCAGTGTTACTTAATAGTGCTTTAGTCTGCTTAACGCTTGGATTACTGCAACCAATTTTCATCACCACAATATAAAAAAGGCATCCAGACTCTATAAAGAGCGCAGAGAAGAGCAGTAGGGATAATTAGTGGGTTGCAGTAATTGGGAATGAATCGTCTAGTGAAAGGAAGGACTAGGGGTGACATGATAGCAGTGTTCCAATACTTGGAGAGTCAACTTCTTTTCCAAAGCACCAGAAGGACAAGACAAGAAGCAATGCATGGAAACTAATCAAGGAGAGAAACAACCTGGAATTAAGGAAAAATCCCATCAGTGAGAACAATTAGCCAGTGGAAGGGAATGGCTGCAATTTTCTGCTGCCTGGAAGATTTAAAAAATCTCTTTTGAGTGAAGGTTGATTCTTCGGGAATGGCTTCCCTCCAGAGGTTGTGGGGCTCCATTGCTGGTGGCTTTTAAACCGACGGGACAGCCATTTGTCTGAGATGTCATTAAGACCTCCAAGGTTTTTTCCAGCTCTCTTCCAAACCTCCAGTGATGGAGCTCCCTCTGGAGGGAAACCAGCCCCAAAGACTCAACCTGCATTTGAAGGAGGCTTTTTCAAGCTTCCCACCAGCAGAAATTGCAGCCCCCAGTTTCCCAGCCTGCAGCACCAGTGGGCTTCCATTTGGGGAGGGAAGGAACCTGCAGCAGCAGCAGCTGAGAGGCTTCAGCCCAGTTGCTTCTCCGCTTCCAGCCCAAGTTGCTCCCGGACTCTCCTCCCACCTGCTGCCCTCAACTCACCTGCCAGCTGCTGCTTCCACCATGGAAACAGCAGGAAAGCCGCTCTGCACACCAACTTTCTCCCAGCCATCCGGAAGAGGAAGTTCCTCTGCGCCTCTCCTCTCCTCCCAGCCTTTCTAGCAATGCAGTACTTGATGATTTTAACTCCTTAAACACAACCACAGACGCCGCCTGCTGTACTGTCCGCTTTCTAGCCACTGGTGTTGCCTGTTTGAGCGCCATCTCCAGACAGGCAGAAAAACGCGCTCGTCCCCTCTCTTATCTAAGGCGGTTGCAAGAGGTTTTCACTGATTAAATGCTACCGTCATTTTTGACTTCTGGCAACTGAGCCAAACAAAAGAGTGAAATGTGATACCACTAAGCTTATGAAGATTAGCTACGTACTGAGCCCTGAAAGTTCATGACATTTTATTTTTTTATTTATTTCATTTGTCAAGCATATATAAGAAAACATATAAAAGCATAAACATAATTTGAATACATGAAAAGAATAAGAGTAAAAAGGGACATGAGGAGAGGGAAGATGGTGTGCTTATGCCTTACAGACCTCTTAGGAATGGGGTGAGGTCAACAGTAGACAGTTTAAGGTTAATGTTTTGGGGATTTGGGGAAGAAACTGTAGGAAGTTAGCACCCACCCCTTTCCTGGAAGAATGAAATATTTTAGGAAATATTAAAAAGGCAGAATATTATATTTCCCTGGATGAGAAATGGAGAAGCATGTTTTAAAGATGAAGCAGCTCCCATCTTCCTGCTCCCACCCTTTCTCAATGGGCCATTAAGGTCTGGGCCAGTCTATTCTACATAACAAAGATCTACCTCCTTCAGGCAGAGCCATAGTAGGAATTGCCAAAGATCCAACAAAGATAGGATTAGCCCTCTACCCATCTAGCAACAGAAGCCTGGGAAGATTACATCAACCAGCAAGGTTAGCTAAGACCCCCACCACCTGGGAGTCTGACAACCAATCAGGATACTCTTTCGGGGCCAGGGACAGTGATGGCTAACCTTTTTACCGTTGCGTGCCAAAAGTGGGGGGAGGGCAGGGGGGTCGCGTTCACATTTGCCCACACCCATAATTCAATGTCCCCCTGAGCCCCGCACATCCGCGCACAATCCCCATGCGCTCCCCCCTCACTTATGGCATGCGACGGCAAAAAGGTTACCGGTGGGTCCAGGAGACCCGTTTTTCTCCCTCCCCAGGCATCAGAGGCTTTCTTGGACCCTGGTCAGGGCGAAAATCACTTTCCCCATCCCTCCGGAGGCTCCCTGGAGGCTGGAAATGGCCCATTTCCCGACTTCCAGTGGGCCCAGAAGGACTGAAAATCAATTGGCGCTGAGCTAGGGCAACTCTCGCTTGCCCACAGTTAAGGCTCCGTTTGCCATCTTTGGCACGCGTGCCATAGGTTCACCATCATGGCTTTAGGACATAATAAAGCATTTAGCAGAGGCACGTATTTTTATATAGCCCTGAGAGAGATTCAGAGGCTTTAGGATCATTGGAAGGGTTTCCAATGTCTAACCATAATAAAACGAGACATGATAAAGATGTGCACTAAAATATGACACCGAGGAAAGAGAAAAGGAAAACAATCAGATAATATTAAGTATATTGAGCATTTTACTATTTTAAATTTTAGAAATTTGGCACCCATTTGAATTTGATAGGGTGGGTGACAGTGCTGGGCTAGGAGCAGGGAGATAGTAAGAGCCTTGGTAGTACAGGGGTTTAAGGCACCCTGTTATTAAGCTGGTTATTAAGACCAGCTGCCTGCAATTACTGCAGGGTTCGAATCTCGCCAAGGCTCAAGGTTGACTCAGCCTTCCATCCTTTCTAAGGTAGGTGAAATGAGGACCCAGTTGTGGGGGCAATAAGCTGACTTTGTATAAATATACAAAAGGATGAAGGCTATTGCTGAGCACATTGTAAGCCGCCCTGAGTCTCCGGAGAAGGGTGGCATATAAATCAAATTAAAAAAAAAAAAGGGGGAGATAGTTTGTGTTCTCTACTCATATAGACTGATAGATGATGCTGTTAATATGGCTCTGCACTACATCCTACAATGTCTTAAATCTCCAAAGACCTACGCAAGGGTCCCCTTTATAGGCTTTAGTTTAGCATTCAATACCATCATTCCAGACATACTTCTAACTAAACTAAACCAGCTAGCGGTACTTGAACACCCTTGTAAGTGGATCATAAGCTTCCTAACAGACAGGAAGCAGCAGGTGAAGCTAAGCAGAATCACATCAGATGCCTGTACAATTAGCACAGGGCCCCCCCAAGGATTTGTGCTCTCCCCATTTCTCTTCTCTCTATATACCAATGACTGCATCTCAAATGATCCATCTCTTAAACTACTGAAGTTTGCAGATGATACAACAGAGATTGGTCTCATTCGAGACAATGATGAATCTGCATAAAGACGGGAGGTTGAACAACTAGCCTCGTGGTGTGACCGGAACAACCTGGATCTGAACACACTCAAAACAGTAGAAATGGTGGTAGACTTTAGGAGAAACCCTTCCATACTTCCACCCCTCACAATACTAGACAACACAGTATCAACAGTAGAGACTTTCAAATTTCTATGTTCTATCATATCTCAAGACCTAAAATGGACACCTAACATCAAAAACATCATCAAAAAAGCATAACAAAGAATGTTCTTTCTGCGCATGTTCAGGAAGCTCAAACAGCCCAAGGAACTGCTGATACAGTTCTAAAAAGGAATTATTGAGTCTGTCATCTGCACCTCTATAACTGTCTGGTTTGGCTCTGCAACCCAACAAGACAGACAGAGATTTCAGAGGATAATTAGAACTGCAGAAAAAACAATTACTACCAACCTGCCTTCCATTGAGGACCTGCATACTGCATGAGTCAAAAAGAGGGCTGTGAAAATATTTAGAGACCCCTATTCAAGCCTTTACACTCATCACTTTAGGTCAGTGGTTCCCAAACGTTTTCAGTCCATCGCCCCCTTGGTACTACAAACTCATCCTCAGTGCCCCCCACCTAGGGGTGGGTTCTACTTACCTTTACTACGGGTTTGCAGTGGGGCCACGAACGCTCACTTCGCTCACGCATACACGCACTCTTCTGCACATGCACAGAAGCGTTTTGGTGATGTTGGGGTCGGTGGGCGGGGCCTCCTGCCGGTTTTACTACCGGTTCTATAGAACCGGGGCAACCCACTACTTCCCCCACCCCCACCCCCTATAAATAGCATTGTTCGGAATAGCGGTTTGCATGACCCACTAAGGAAGATAGTAACAGTAAAATACACGAAATACAGACATTTTTGGCCTCCTGAAGCCTTGCCCCACATGTCCCGCTTTTGTGAAAAACTGGCCCGTTTTTTCGCAAAAACAGGGTGAGCAGAACTTTGGGAGGTCTGCAGGCTGCTCCAATACAAATTTATCCCTCTAACAAAAATAGCTAACACTATTAGTTAACGCTAGAGAAATCCCCTGAATCAATCAATCTAGAGCAGTGATTCTCAGCTGGGGGTTCCTTTTGAATTTGCTGACCACCAGCGAGTGGGAGAAAGCAATTTCACAGAGGAGGGGATGGAGAGGGCTGTGGGATGAATTCACACCCATTCCCAGACCCCCTTGGGATCAACCTACAGCCCCCCCGCCTCCTCAGGCGGTGGAGCGTGTGTGGGGGGGGAATGCTTTTAAAGAAGTCACAAGGAGGGCTGAGAGCTGGTTTCTGTCCCACAAGTAAGATTTGGTCCAGAACCAACCCCAACATGAAGGTCTTTTATTTGCTCCCTGTACTCCTTCTCTTTGCATTTTTAACAGGTAATAAATTAAATTTCTGATGATGTAAAAATAATTCATAACCCACCTTTCTAGACATCTATTAACATGTCTAAAAGCAAGATACTCTTCTCCATCTTTTGTCTGGAGTACCATTTAATCCAGAGACTTTTAACTCCAGAAGTCCAAATTTAAAGAATGGACTTCTGGAATTAAAGCTCCATTTTTTAGCTAAAACTTAATTCACACCTTAGTTTTGCTTGAGCAGTGTGAACAATTGAAAGTGTGATCCTCCAAAGGTGTGAAAAATATATCATTGATTTTCCTTTGGCATTTAAACTAGATAACCAATGTGAAAAAGAGCACAGGAAGGACTAGAAAGCCAATTCATACTGAACTGTATTGGGTTTTCTGTTGTTATTTGAATAAAAGGAAAAGAAATCAAATACTGGTACCTAGTGTGCAAAAGGAGATGAAATAATGGGTCGTTCTCAACATTTGAATTCTCTACACTTAAAATATCTAGAAATTATGGTTAAGTGAGTTTTATTTATTTATTTATTGGTTCGATTTATATGGCATGTAATGCCAGGTCCGTAGTAAATAAAGCCCCCCTCATTTGTGATCTTATTCAGGAGGGGGGAGCGGACCTGGCAGGTATCACGGAGACCTGGTTGGGCCATGAGGGGGGAGTTCCCCTCGTGGACATGTGCCCATCAGGCTTCCGTGTATTTCATCAGCCGAGAGCTCAGGGCAGGGGCGGGGGGGGTGGCGGTCATTCGAAAAGAAGGTCTTGATCCGAGGGAGACCACTGTACCTCAGATAGCCGGATGTGAGTCCCTTTTTGTGAAGTGGGGTCGTGGGGTGCAGATGGGTCTGTTGATCACGTACCTGGCTCCCTGCCACGTGGCAACGACCCTGCCCGAACTCCTCAATGTTATAGCCGAGGTGGCGGCTGATACCCCCAGACTTGTGGTCATGGGGGATTTCAACCTGCCATCCATCGGTGAAACATCTGAGGTAGCTCGGGAGTTCATGGCTTCCATGACGGCCATGGACCTGACCGAAGTAATTCACGGCCCTACTCATATGGGGGGACACACTCTGGACTTAGTTTTTATCTCTGGTCAGTGGTTGAGTGGCCTTGATATAGGGGATGTAGATATTGAAACCCTTGTCATGGTCTGACCACTCGCTCCTTCGACTTGACTTTCTGACCACCGTACCCCGTCGCAGGGAGGTGGAACCGACCAGGTGGTTCCGCCCCAGGCGCCTGATGGACACTGATAGGTTCCAGATGGAGCTTGGGCCATTTCCTGAGACTCGAGCTCATGACTCGGCTGATGACCTGGTGGCTGCCTGGGATAGGGCGGCTGCCGGGGCTTTGGACCGGGTCGTGCCTTTGCGGCCTCTGACCCAGCACCGAACTCACTTAGCTCCTTGGTTTTCCAAGGAGCTGAGGGAGATGAAGCACCGGAAGACGCCTAGAGAGCGGTTGGAGGGCCAGTCGTTCCGAGTCTGACTTGACACTGGTAAGGTCTCATATTAAGACCTACCTAGTGGCGATAAAAGCGGCGAAATCTAGCTATTTTGCCGCTCTTATCGCGTCATCAGATAACTGCCCAGCCGCCCTGTTTAGGGTGACCCGCTCCCTCCTCCATCTGGGAGCGCGGGAGGACCCCTTGCAGGGCCGAGCTGAGGATTTTGTACAGTATCTGGATGATAAAATAACTCAGATTCGGGAAGACTTGGCCGCCGACTGGGTTAGTTCAGACGAGATGACTGAGGCAGGCCTTGAGAGTGTTATCTGGGAGGAGTTCGATCCTGTGGCTCCCGAGGACATGGACAGGATCTTGGGGTGGCTAAACGCAACCACATGTTTATTGGACCCGTGTCCCTCCCGGTTGGTGCTGGCTTCCCGGGAGGTTACACGAGGCTGGCTCCAGGGGATTATTAACGCTTCTTTGAGCGAGGGTGTCCTGCCAGCCACCTTGAAAGAGGCGGTGGTGAGGCCTCTCCTCAAGAAGCCATCCCTGGATCCAGTTGTTTTGGCTAACTATTGTCCAGTCTCCAACCTTCGCTTTATTGCGAAGGTTGTTGAGAGTGTGGTGGCGCGACAGCTTCCCCAGTACCTGGATGAAGCTGTCTATCTGGATCCGCTCCAGTCCGGCTTCAGACCTGGGTACAACACGGAAACAGCATTGGTCGCGTTGGTGGATGATCTCTGGAGGGCCCGAGATAGGGGTTATTCCTCTATCCTGGTCCTATTAGACCTCTCAGCGGCTTTTGATACCATCGACCATGGTATCATGTTGCGCCGGCTGGAGGGACTGGGAGTGGGGGGCACCGTTTTGCAGTGGTTCTCCTCCTATCTCTCCGACCAGTCGCAATCCGTGTTGACAGGGGGGCAGCGGTTGACCCCAAGGCGCCTTGTTTGTGGGGTGCCGCAAGGGTCGGTCCTCTCGCCCCTCCTGTTCAACATTTATGTGAAGCCGCTGGGTGAGATCATCCGTGGTTTTGGGGTGGAGTTCCATCAGTACGCTGATGATACTCAGCTGTACATTTCCACCTCAGACCATCCCAATGATGCCTTGGAAGTGATGTCCCAGTGCCTGGAGGCCGTGCGGTTCTGGATGGGGAGAAACAGGCTTCGACTCAACCCTTCCAAGACCGAGTGGCTGTGGCTGCCAGCGTCCCGGTATAGCCAGCTGACACCATCGCTGGTTATTGGGGGCGAATCATTGGCCCCCACGGAGAGGGCCCGCAACTTGGGTGTCCTCCTGGATGCATGGCTGTCTTTAGAAGGGCATATGACAGCCGTGGCCAGGGGGGCTTTTTGTCAGGTTCGCCTGATACGCCAGTTGCGCCCCTTTCTGGACCGGGACTCCCTACGCACGGTCACTCAAGCACTCGTCACTTCTCGTCTGGACTATTGTAACGCTCTCTACATGGGGCTCCCCTTGGGGTACACCTGGAGGCTCCAACTGGTGCAGAATGCAGCTGTGCGGGGGATTATGGGAGCGACGGGGCTCCGGTGGACTTCCGGGTGGACTTCCGGGTGCGCTTCAAGGTGTTGGTGATCACCTTTAAAGCGCTCCATGGCTTAGGGCCAGGGTACTTACGGGACCGCCTTCTGCCACCAATAGCCTCCCACCGGCCGGTTCGCTCCCACAGAGAGGGCCTCCTCAGGGTGCCGTCGGCCAGACAATGCCGGCTGACGACCCCCAGGAGGAGAGCCTTCTCTCTGGTGGCATCTACCCTATGGAACAATCTACCCCCAGAGATACGAGTGATCTCCGACCTCCAGATTTTTTGTCGGGCCCTAAAAACTTATTTTTTTCAGTTAGCCGGTCTGTCTTGATTTTAGGGTTAGTTTTAAAATTTTAATATTGATTTTAATTGACAAGTTTTAAATTATGGGCCAAATTTATAAATTATTTTAACTTTATTTTTAACTGTGATGTTTGTATAGATGTTTTATCTTGGCTGTTCACCGCCCTGAGTCCGAAAGGAGAAGGGCGGTATAGAAATTTGAATTTGAATAATAAATATGCCACTCTTTTCTGGAGTAAAATTTTGCCCCATTTTACGGTTTTTCTTGCCATAGTTCAAATCAAAGATTTCTGAGACCAATGTTGAATATTTCAGTAGTCACCAATCCCAGTCTTAAAATGAGTTTAGAATCAGTGGGAGTCACTGATAACAATGAACTACTAGCTACTGATAATGAGTTCAGTCCTGCCTTTCTTTTCGTTCTGTCCAAGTTTTCCAAGTACTTTTTCCAGGTATATGTTTTATTCCAAAATATACAAACCATTATTGTTAGGGAAAAAATGGGTCTTCCAAGCAATTTTAAAAGACACTGTCAGAATGACTCTGCTCTCAGCCCCCCTTGTGGTTCCTTGAAAAGCATCCCCCCCCCACATATGTAAATGAAAAGAATAAGCTTAAAAATCCTAACCTTTTAACATGGAAAATATGGATAATTGGGAGGATGAATATGAGACACTAAGGGAGATGTTTCAAAAAGTAAGGGAGGCATTTAAGGGAAATAAAGAAGCAGAGAATTGGTTAACTTGCAAAAAAAAGAAAGAAAAACGATGAATGAGAAGCAAGAGAAACAAGGAGATAATATTGAAAAGGAAATAATTGGGGAAAAAAGATAAAGATGAATACACTGGGTTCAATATGATAGAATAAAAATGGATATGGGAAAATACATCTCAAATATGAAGAAAAGAGAAATAAATGGGGTAAGATTGAGCATGAAAAGTAATAGAGTTAAAATTAAAGGAAAAAGGCTGAAGGGGAGATATAGGAACAGGAAAAAGAAGAAGGTAAAGAAATGGGAGAAAGGGAGGAAAACATCAAGAAAGAGAACTGTGGAGAGACTAAGAGGAAATGATTAAGAGTCAGTGAAAACGTTAATTTGTTAATAAAGAGAAGGATGCTAGTTGTAGAATTTATATGCGAAAATGCTGTTAAATGAAAAATAGAACAATGTTATCCAAGCTACAATTTAATCCTTTTTACTTTCAGCACCATATACCATTAAAGGTATTTCAATTGTTACAGTTTATCCTTATTCATATTTCTAAAAAAGAAAAAAAGAAAATCTTATCATTGTCTAGATTTTAAAAATAAAAAGACAAATATTCCAATTATTATTCATTTCATTTTTACAATCATGATTTCCCATTTATTTCTTACTACTATTCATATTTCAATTCTAAATATGTATAACATCTTTCTCTTTCATTTCTTTTTCTTTTTCTCCCTTCCCATTTTTATTTTTGCCTTTTTCTTTTTCCTTTTTTTTTTTGTGTTTTAAAATCTTGAACTCTCCTCTTTTGCCCTAAATTTCCCATTGTTTGCACCTACCTTTTTTAGTGAGGAAAAGGAAGAAAAAGAAATCTCCCTCTGCCTCTGCCTCATTTTTCCTTGCAGCAAACAGCAAACAGCCTGCTTTACTTTCAGTTTCGTTTTCAGCATAGCTTGATTACCACAAGGGGAAAACAAATCTGCTCCGACACTCTTTGCAGCAAGTAGCAGAGCCCTGAGCAAAACAGCTGAGAGAGTCGGGAGGACAATCTAATCAACTTGTGCTAATTAGCCTATGCTGAAGCTGAAAGGAGCTGTTTTTTCTTGCTGTTTGCTTGCAAGGAGGTAACTGCTGCAAGGCACAGGCCAAAGGGTGGGGGCCACACTCCGCCACCCTCCTTGCCACTTAGCGCCCCCCCAGCTGCCCCCTTTTGCCTCTAGCACCCCTCTGCCACCCCTCTTGCCTCTTACTGTCCCCCTAAGTCATCCCACCACCCCCACTTTGGTACCGCCCACTTTGGGAACCACTGCTTTAGGTCATTACTCATCACTTTGGAAAATCCATTCACATTTTCTTGTGTGCAATAAGGGTGGAATGTTTCCTGAAGCACCGCCCACTCTTTGAGCACTTAAATGGTTTCTCCCGTGTGTATAAGCACATGATTTAAAAGGCTAGTCTTAGTACTGAAATCTTTCCCACAATCTGGACATTCATATGGTTTCTCTCCTGTGTGAATCCTCTGGTGTCTCACCAGCACAGAATTCCAAAGGAAACTTTTCCCACAATCAGGACATTCAAATGGTTTCTCTCCTGTGTGAGTTTTCTGGTGTGCCACCAGATTGGAATTGTTACTGAACCTTTTCCCACAATCAAGACATTCGAATGGTTTCTCTCCTGTGTGAGTCCTCTGGTGTATCACCAGGCTGGAATTCTGACTGAAACTTTTCCCACAATCAGGACATTCAAATGGTTTCTCTCCTGTATGTGTCCTCTGGTGTGTCACCAAGTGGGAAGTTTGACTGAAACTTTTCACACAATCTGGACATGGAAAGAGTTTCTCTCCTGTGTGAGTTTTCTGGTGTGCCAGCAAGCTGGAATTGTAACTGAAACGTTTCCCACAATCAGGACATTCAAATGGATTCTCTCCTGTGTGAGTCTTCTGGTGTTTCACCACGGTGGAATTGTTACTGAACCTTTTCCCACAATCAGGACATTCAAATGGTTTCTCTCCTGTGTGAGTCCTTTCGTGTATCACCAGATTGGAAATGTCACTGAACCTTTTCCCACAATCAGGACATTCAAATGGTTTTTCTCCTGTGTGAGTTTTCTGGTGTGCCACCAGATTGGAATTGTTACGGAACCTTTTCCCGCAATCAGGACAATCAAATGGTTTCTCTCCTGTGTGAGTTCTCTGGTGTGTCACCAGGCTGGAATTGTGACTGAACCTTTTCCCACAATCAGGACATTCAAATGGTTTCTCTCCTGTGTGAGTCCTTTGGTGTTTCACCAGATTGGAATTGTCACTGAACCTTTTCCCACAATCAGGACATTCAAATGGTTTTTCTCCTGTGTGAGTTTTCTGGTGTGCCACCAGATTGGAATTGTTACGGAACCTTTTCCCACAATTAAGACATTCAAATGGTTTCTCTCCTGTGTGAGTCCTCTGGTGTATCACCAGGCTGGAATTGTAACTGAAACTTTTCCCACAATCAGGACATTCAAACGGTTTCTCTCCTGTGTGAGTCCTCTGGTGTATCACCAAGTCAGAATTTTGATTGAAACTTTTCTCACAATCAGGACATTCAAACGGTTTCTCTCCTGTGTGAGTCCTCTGATGTTTTACCAGGCTGGAATTCTGACTGAAACTTTTCACACAATCTGGACATTGAAAGAGTTTCTCTCCTGTGTGAGTCCTCTGGTGTGCCAGCAAGCTGGAATTGTAACTGAAACTTTTCCCACAATCAGGACATTCAAATGGATTCCCTCCTATATGAGTCTTCTGGTGTTTCACCAGGGTGGAATTGTTACTGAACCTTTTCCCACAATCAGGACATTCAAATGGTTTCTCTCCTGTGTGAGTCCTTTGGTGTATCACCAGATTGGAATTGTCACTGAACCTTTTCCCACAATCAGGACATTCAAATGGTTTTTCTCCTGTGTGAATCCTCTGGTGTTTCACCAGGCTGGAATTGTGACTGAAACTTTTCCCACAATCTGGACATTCAAATGGTTTCTCTCCTGTGTGCGTCCTCTGGTGTCTCACCAGGCTGGAATTGTGACTGAAACTTTTACCACAATCAGGACATTCAAATGGTTTCTCTCCAGTGTGAGTCTTCTGGTGTTTCACCAGGCTGGAATTGTGACTGAAACTTTTACCACAATCAGGACATTCAAATGGTTTCTCTCCTGTGTGAGTCCTTTGGTGTACCACCAGGCTGGAATTGTGACTGAAACTTTTACCACAATCAGGACATTCAAATGGTTTCTCTCCTGTGTGAGTCCTCTGGTGTGTCACCAGGTTGGAATTGTGACTGAAACTTTTCCCGCAATCAGGACAATCAAATGGTTTCTCTCCTGTGTGAGTCTTCTGGTGTGCCACCAGATTGGAATTCTGACTGAAACATTTCCCACAATCAGGACATTCAAAGGGTTTCTCTCCTGTATGAGTCCTCTGGTGTGTCACCAAGTGGGAATTCTGACTGAAACTTTTCCTACAATCAGGACATTCAAATGTTTTCTCTCCTGTGTGAGTTTTCTGGTGTGCCACCAGATTGGAATTGTTACTGAACCCTTTCCCACAATCAGGGCATTGAAAGGGTTTCTCTCCTGTGTGAGTCCTTTGTTCTCTCATGAGGTGGTAATTTCCAATGAAACTTTCACACAATTTGGACATTCTTACGTGATGGGTGTCCTGTGATGTATCACCATGTTGCCATGCTCACTAAAGTATTCACGTCGGGCGCACTCGTATGGCTTCTCTCCTGTGTGAGTCGTTCCATGAACCACAAGGAAGCTGTTCTGACCCAACTTTTTGGCATATTCAGATAATTTGTATGGCTTTTCTGCAGTTGGGATCTTCTTGTTTAATCAGCTATGATTTGCAATCTGTGCTTTTTCTACAATAGGCAGATCTATGGAGCTTTTCCACAACTGATATTCTTGAGGTCAAAAATATGTGTGATCTATTGTTTAGTGGTGTTTTGATTAAAGCCGTTTGCTTCTTCCCAGAGCAAGGCCTGTATCATTGTCTGTCCTATGTGCCCTGCCCAATAAGACCTTTTCCTTCCCCCTAACTTCCAAATATTTCCATCTTTTTCTGAGTGAAAAATAATCTTCCTTAATCTTTCATGCAATGTATCCTTGAGTTTCGTATCCTCTACCTTTTCCAACTCAAAATCTCATGTTAATTTTCTCTCTTTTCTCTATTAGCTGCTGGAGAAGGAGAATTGTGTGCTTTTCTGAAGGAACTGGAATATATTTTGATTTCTGGCTCAATTTTATTTCCTTTTCAACGTTGCTTGTTATTCTCAGTTGTCCAGAGTGCTCTTATTGCCATCCTCTTTGTCTGTAAGTTTTAAAGAAAAGTGTAACTTTAATTGTGTATAAAATGGTTGCAGATGATGTGAAAAAAGTATACATTACAACGAAAAAGCAAACATGCCACAATGCTAGAATAATCTCTTACATTAATTACGATTCATTTGACACATGGAAGAGTACCAAGATATCTATTCAACCATGAAATTATGTTGTTGACTTGGGTCAATCATAAATTGTTGGCACTGGAAAGGGTTATCCTCAAATATATCTGGATGTACTTTATTTATTGGTTCGATTTATATGCCGCCCTCCTCCGGAGACTCAGGGTGGCTTACAATGCGTTAAGTAATAGACTTCATACTTTTGTATATACCTGCTTAGTAGGGCTTTCTGGGCCCCCCAAGCGGTGTTCTTTTTTATACAAAGTCAGCTTATTGCCCCCACAATCCGGGTCCTCATTTTACCTACCTCGAAAGGATGGAAGGCTGAGTCAACCTTGAACTTGATGAGATTTGAACTTGCAGTAATTGCAGGCAGCTGGTGTTACTTAATAGTGCTTTAGTCTGCTGTGCCACCAAGGCTCATTAATTAATATAATTGCAGATATATGCATTTAGAAAAAATACAGATACAAACACCTACAAATGATATATGTGGAAGCTCCATGAGTTTTCAGCCTGACAAAATGTCCCAAAATAGTTAATGTCAAACCTTCTGAGCTAAATTTAGAGATGTGGGGCTTGAACTGAGGAAATGATGCCAAAAGCCTCTGCAAGATTTGAAGCACCAGTTTTGCTCATGAAAGTCCTCAGCTGCAAATAAGAGAAGAAAATGCTGCCTACAACCCCTTCTGGTGATAACCCAATTCAAGCAATCCTGACTTACTGAGTGCAATTGGGACTGCCGTCTGTGTCACTAAGCAGCCGGTCATGAAGCATGATGTCACATGACAGTGCCAACTTGCATCTGTTCCACAAACTGCGACTTGCAATTTCCTGCTGGCATCCCTACTGATTTTGCTTCAGAATCTAGCTGAGAAGGTCACAAATGGGGATCCTGAGTGTGGGATGCTGCAGCCATAATAAATGTGCAATGGTTGGCAGAACCCAAGTTGGTTTCTCTCCTTTTCCTGCACCTTCATAACCACAGGAATGTTTTTTCGGAAAAACGGGCCAAAAAATAAAGCCTCAAAAACGGGACACAAAAGCCTCAAAAATGGCCCCCAAAAGCCTCAAAAATTGACCAATAAAGCCTCAAAACAGTCCCCCAGAAGCAGGCCAAAAATAGCCTCAACAATGCCCCCCAAAACCTCAAAAATGGGCCAAAAAGCCTCAAAAACAGCCCCCTAAAAGCCTGAAAAACGGGGGAGGGGGGAGCCTCAAAAATGGGGAAAAAAACCCAGAAACAAGTCGAAAAAAGCCTCAAAGACGAGCTGAAAAAAGCACCCAAAAACGGGCCGAAAATAGCCCCAGAAACAGGCCGAAAAAACACTGGAAAAGGCCCCCCAAAAGGTCGGCCAAAACCTTTTTTTTGTTGTTTTCCTCTTCTAAATTTAGATGTGCCTTATAGTCAGGTGAGTCTTATAGTCTGAAAAATACGGTCAGTAGAGTTGAACCTCGTTAATACCCGGATGCGGCACCAATAGGAAATAACATGCTTTTGGCAAGACCTGGAAGTTAAAAAACATAAACCCTAGAAAAAGACTAGTGCCAGAATCCATGCAATTTGGTCGCCAAGAGAATAGCAAGCCTGTAAGAGAATAGGTTATGAGTTGGTGGACTTCCAGTTGGCGCCGCGGGGAAACAGATGGGGAAATAGCGAGCTCCGCTGAGCCCTGCCAAATCCCCTCTGCTAAGCTGCCGATAGGTCTGCGGACCTCTCCTGTCTTGTAGGGGCAGGGGGACAAGAAGGAATGCCTTGGGCGGCCGAGAGGAACGGGCAGGTTCCTCGGGGCTGGAGGCTTCTCCTTCATGTCGGCGGCAGCGGAACGGCAGCCATGGCGGCTGCCCTGAAACAGCGTCAACCGGGAACAAGGATTGTGCTGGAGGAAGAAGATGAAGAAAGAGCATAGATCAAGAAGCCGGGTGAGTGACACCAACCCAGGCAATATAACGTACCTATCTGGAATTATTGGAAAACAAGACCCCAAATTTAAAAGCGGCTACTGGACTGCGGGGCTTAAAGATTGATAAGAAAAAAAAATTGGTAAAAGACCCAAATTGAATTTTGTTGCAGTAAACTTAAATTGGATGATTTGGCATTAATAAATTTCTGAAATTTGACTGTGCCTTTAACTGGAGTGGATAGGAGAAATGGATATTCCTGAGAATTAATGCCTCTAAAAGAAAATGAAGTTAATGAAGCTAATGAAGATAGACAGATGGATGGCTACAAAATAGCCATGGAGTCTGCAGTGACTAAGCAGGGAAGTGGATTGAAGAGATTTCCCTTTCTGGGTGGAAAAGAAACATGTTAATTGGCTTTTTACCTTGGATTACTTGAAATTAATATTCGATATAAGGATTTTGGAGATTCCTACTCTGTCCCAGATGATCTTAAGAAAGAAGAAAGAAAGAACATTTTGGATTTTAACAATGGAGACTGACAAAACTGTAAACAAAAGCTATGTGTGGCGTAGTTAACAAAGACAAGAAGCTGATGTACTACGCTTGGAACAGACATTTTAAAAGTTTTAAAGGGACATACAGAAATTCTTTACTTTGAACTGATGAACCTTGAAATAGAGCACTTTGGACAGAGAGGAAAAGGAAGAAAAGGAAGAATTAAAGTGGATAAATTTAAATGTGACTAACTGAAATGTAAAGTTTAAAAGCCTATGTATATATGATGAAGTTTAAAAGCCTAGGTATATATGATTTTTGGATAAAAACAGGAAGGGTTGTGAAATAATAAAAATAGAAAATAAGAGGTGGCTATTAAAATAGTGGGTGATATCAAGGGGATAAAAATAATAAAGAAGAATATATTTTGAGGCAGGAAAATTTTAAGAAAATGTACTGTTTGATGTAATATGTTTTAATTTTAATTTGCAAACAAATGTTAAACTGATGAAGAAGGATTGATTGAATAAAATACAAGATACACAGATGCTAGTGATTAGTCTTGAATTAAGGTAATACATGTTGGAAATGATGACTATTATGAAATATACTGAGATTTAAATTGAAAAGTAGGATGGAAAAATGATATAAAACAGATAATTATATTACAGTTAAAATGTGTGGGATGGATACCAACTAGATAAGAGTTTGAGACTCGGTGGAAATATGTTGGAAATTAATTAGAAGTGCTGGAAATCAGCTAAACAAATAGGAGGAGTGCTGGAGGGAATTATGCTGGATACCAGCCAAACAATGGAGGGAGATTAGAGGAGATTATGCTGGAAATCAGCCAAACAATGGAGGGAGTTAAGGAGGAGATTATGCTGGAAATCAGCCCATAAAATGCTGGAAACAGCCAAACAAATAGGAGGAGAGTTGGAGTAGATTGAGGAACTATTCTGAAATTAACTAAATAGTTGGTGTTTTGGAGGGGATCAAGTTGAGAATTAATCAAATAGAATAAGCTGGCAGATAGTTAAATATTAGAGGGAGATATAGTGGAAAATATATTAGAAATTGGAGTAAATAAAATATGTCTTTGTGAGAAATCTGTGTAATATGTAAACTGGGACAAAAAAAAACTAAGGTAAACTGATTTGAGGATAAGGGTCAAAGGATTAAAATTAGACAAAATGTTGTTTTATAAAATATAATAAAAATGGAGTGGTATTGAATTGAAATTAAGAATAAATGGTGATAAAATTGTAAGGTAAACACTTCACAAGTGGTTAGAATATTGTAAAAATTATTTTGATATGACTTGTATAAGATATAAAGTAAAGAAGAATAAAGATATGTTTAGAATTGTTATGCAGATGTAAAAATGAGTGAAAGTGAATTTGAAATTAATTTTGGATAGATATAATGGATTTATATAGATGAAAATGTGAAATTTGAGTTAAAATTGGTTTTTTTTAAGTTTTGAATTTCTTTTTTATCTTCTGTTCTTCTCTTTTTTGTTTTTTGTTTTGTTTTTTGTAATGGAAATTGTGAATTGAGCTTGTGAAAGGAATGTAAGTGTGGTAACCATCTATGACCAGATCGAGATTTTTGCTGTTGAAAGTTATGTTTTATGTTTAAATTTGGGAAAAATAAATAAAAAATATTTACAAAAAAAGAGAGAATAGGTTATGAGTTGGAAGGGACCTTGGAGGTCTTCTAGTTCAATCTCCTTCTCAGGCAGGATACCCTATAACATTCCAGACAAATGGCTGGCCAACAGGGTGGATTTGATTTAAATCGAGTTGATTTAAATCACAATTTAAATCATGATTTAAATCACTAGTAAAAAGGCTTGATTTAAGTCAACTCGATTTAAATCATAATTTTTAAAGAGCAACTGTCATCTCTGCTACTCCTTTGTCCCACTGTTGACCCACCGATAGTCCCACTGTTGCAGAATATACAGCCTCATGCTACATAACTAAGCTCCATTTCATGCTGAATAAACTATTTATGTATTTTAAATAGAAAACTATCTTACGATAGATTTTTACCCCAAAAGTTTTTTATTAAAATAAATTTGATAAAAATCAAAAAAATCCGATTTAAATTAAAAAAATCCGATTTAAATCAAAAAAATCTGATTGTTTTGATTTTTTAAAAAAAAATAATTGATTTTTATCCACCTTGCTGGCCAATCTTGTCTTAAAGCAGAGGTGTCAAACTTGCCATGTCATGTTGCCGTCACGTGACATTCTACCCATTTGTGGAGCTGGGGTGGGTGTGGCCTGCATGTCACGCATCCAGCCCATGGGCCACAGGTTTGACACCCCTGTCTTAAAAGGTTCCTCATGAATCTAGATGACAACTTGTCATCCAAAAGATAGAAAAGGGAACTAAGGATCTCCTATAGTGATCTAAATTTTTATTAGCAGAGAGAAAATTATAGGGGGGGGGGGTTGAAGTTGCAGGTAAATTGGGGGAAGAGTGACCATGTCATGCTGGAATTCAATATAATGCAGACACAAGCAATAGAGCAAAATCAAACTAAGGTCTTAGACTTCAAAGCAGCTGATTTTAACAAACCAAGAGACAGCTTGGGAAGGATTCCATGGATGAAAATCTTATACAAGAGCCTTGGTGGCGCAGCAGACTAAAGTACTGTTAAGTGGCACCAGCTGCCTGCAATTACTGAAAATTCGAATCTCACCAGGCTCAAGGTTGACTCAGCCTTCCATCCTTTCGAGGTAAGTAAAATGAGGACCTGGATTGTGGGGGCAATAAGCTGACTTTGTATAAAAAAGAACACCGCTTGGGGGGGGGCGAAAGCCCTACAAAGCAGGTATATACAAAAGTATGAAGGCTATTGTTTAACGCATTGTAAGCCGCCCTGAGTCTCCGGAGAAGGGTGGCTTGGATTCTTACCTCCAATTTTGATGAAATGACACGGGACTCCTCCCACTGCAGTGAGAGGGCAGTGGAGTCCAGCCCACCGGCTTTGAGATCCATCTTGCTCCAATACCTTAGACTATTTATCAAATTCCTGACCAGACTTTTTTTTTTAATACAATTTTTATTGTTTTTTTTTACACAAATAAAATATAGTCATGATTCTGTTTAACATCGGATTCGCAGTGTTTATACATATATACATGAGTAAGTGTCTGGTGTCATTTATACTACACATTTCTAATTAATTTCTGCACCTTTTATTCCTTTCTTAATTCTATCATTTATCCATTCGTACCATCTTCCCCACACAGTATCATAATCAGAGTTTTCATCGTCATTTATCTCGTGTGTTAATTTACTTATCTCTGCACACTAATATTTTATTAATTATACGGTCATCTGGTGGTAGGTCTTTCTTTTTCCAGTATTGAGCGTATGCTAGTCTGGCAGCTGTAGCTATGTGTATTAGGAGGTGGACCTTTTCCTTTCCATACCCTTTCTTTGCCATTCCCAGGAGAAATATTTCTGGATTCAAATCAATTTCTTCTTTGAGTATATCTTTCAACCATCTCCGAATTTTGCTCCAATACCTTTTTGCTTCGGGGCATGTCCACCACATATGAAAGAAGGTGCCATGACCATGGCCACATTTCCAACAATTTGGCTGTGCATTGGGGAACATCTTTGCTAGTCTTGCAGGTGCTAAATGCCACCTATGAAGCATTTTGTAATGGTTTTCCTTATACGTGGCTGCTCTAGTTAATTTATAATTTTTATTCCAGGCTTCTTCCCATTCATTAAAGTCCAAACTGTGTCCAATATTTCTCTCCCATGCTCTCAATTGGTTTCTAATTATATCCTCATCTCTATCTTCATCCAATAAATAATTATACAGCTTGGCCAACGCTTTTTTCCCTTGTCCCATCAGAATTTTGTCTAATCCATTATATCCTAATTCTAAGACATACTCATCTTTATCTTTCTGGTATCTTGATTTTATTTGTAGATAGGTCCACCAATCTAAGGTTATACCTTGATCTCTCAGAGCTTCATTTGATTTAATGTTTCCCCCTCCATCGACAATGTCTTTGTATCTGCACAGTTTCTCCATTCCCCACCTGTTGGGGTAAATCATTGCCTCTGCCGTAGAAAGCCAGATTGGGACTTTGGTATAGTATCTCTGCCTGATCCCCACCCACGTTTGTATTAGGGAGTCCCTGATTTTATGCCTGTGGAAATAAGTTTTCTTTTTATTGTCTTTATCCCATAGATATGCATGCCACCCTTTCTGTAGGTCATGTCCTTCTAACACTAAGATTCTCTTATTCTCCAAGGTGATCCAATCCTTTATCCATATCAACTTTGCCGCTCTATAATACGTTTCCCAATTTGGGAGTCCAAGTCCTCCCACATTCCTTTTTTCCTGTAGAATTTTAAGTGAGATCCTTGATTTTTTCCCCTCCCAAACAAATTCCCTAATGGTCTTATTTAATTCTGAGAAAAAAATTTTCTCTAAAATTACTGGTAGGTTTTGATATAAAAATAAGATCTTGGGGAGAATGTTCATCTTGATTGCCGCAATTTTGCCTATAAGTGATAATTTAACCCTTTTCCATCTATCCAAATCTTGTTTTAATTTATTAATTAATGGGGTATAATTATCTTCTTTTAGGGATGAGCACCTTTTGGTTAACCAAATTCCTAAGACTTTTTACCTCTCATCTATGTATGGCTTATACCTCGGCAGACCTGCTTGCGCTGCGAGATGCCCCCCTCTCGCGGCGATGGCCTTCTACGTTATCAAAGGCCTACCTTAAGGACGGGCTTTGGAGCCCTGAGAGGTGGCATGTTTCAAAGCGGGGATTAAGGGTTTTTTTAATTAGGGTTTTTAATAATTTTTTAAGGGGAACCGGGAGGACGACCAAAGGGGATGGGGGGGGGGTAATCCACCAAGGTCAGAGCCGAGCCCGGCACGGGGTAACGGTTTGGAGGACACAGGACGAGGGAATGGGGAGGGGGCGGAGGGCTATCCCAATGAGGGAAATACCATCAGCACGGTGGTTGGGAGGGGCAGATATGGCGGGAGCAGGGGACCATATCATGTGTTGGGGACGCGCACTTGCTGTTTGAGAGCAATTGCGCGCCCCGGCCCCCAAGGCTCCTCTCGGATACTAGGTGGCTTAGATACTCAGGACCTGGGCCTGCAGCTGATACTGTGCAACGTCAGGTCTGTGGTAAATAAGCCCCCCCTCATTCACGATCTTATCCAGGAGGGGGATGCGGACCTGGCCGGTATCACGGAGACCTGGTTGGGACCGGAGGGAGGAGTCCCTCTGGTCGAGATGTGCCCACCAGGTTTCAGAGCATACCATCAGCCGAGAGCCCCGGGGAGGGGCGGGGGATGGCGATTATTATTAAAGGTGGTCTTGGTTCGAGGGAGACCACTGTGCCTCAGATTGCCGGATGTGAGTCCCTCTTCGTGAGATGGGGTCATGGGGTTCAGATGGGCTTGCTGCTTGCGTACCTGGCTCCCTGCCGCGTGGCAGCAGCCCTGCCTGAGCTACTCGACGTGATAGCCCCGGTGGCAGTTGATACACCCAGGCTTATGGTCATGGGTGATTTCAACTTGCCGTCCGTTGGTGAAACGTCTGGGATGGCTCGGGAGTTCATGGCTTCCATGACGGCCATGGACCTGACCCAGTTAGCTCATGGCCCCACTCACGGGGGGGGGGCACACTCTAGATCTGATTTTTGTCTCTGGCCAGTGGTTGAGTGATCTTGTTATAGGGGATATAGACATGGAACCCTTGTCATGGTCAGATCACTCACTCCTTCGTCTGGACCTTCGTACCACTACACCCCGCCGCAGGGAGGTGGACCCAATTAGATGGGTCCGCCCCAGGCGCCTGATGGAGCTTGACGGAGCTTGGGCCAATTTCTGATGATCTGGCACATGACTCGGCCGAGGACCTGGTAGCTGCCTGGGATCGGGCGGCTGGTGGGGCCTTGGATCGAGTCGTGCCTTTGCGGCCTCTGACCCGGTGTCGATCCCTCGCGGCTCCTTGGTTCACTGAGGAGCTGAGGGAGATGAAACGCCAAAAAAGACGCCTAGAGAGCGGTTGGAGGGCCAGTCGCGCTGAATCTGACCGAACACTGGTAAGGTCGCATATTAAGACCTACCTAGTGGCGATAAAGACGGCAAAGTTTAATTACTTTTCCGCCTCTATTGCGTCATCAGGGAATCGTCCGGCTGCCCTGTTCAGGGTAACCTGCTCCCTGCTCCACCTGGGAGCGCGGGAGGATCCCTTGGAAGGCAGGGCGGAGGATTTCGGACAATACCTGCATGATAAAATCGCTCAGATCCGGGGGGACTTGGACTCTGACTGGGTAGATCAGGGCAGGGTGACGAGGAATAGTCTTGAGAATGTTATCTGGGAGGAGTTTGATGCTGTGACTCCCGACGATGTGGACAGGATTTTGGGGAGACTTAGTGCGGCCACATGTTTACTGGACCCGTGTCCCTCCTGGTTGGTACTGGCCTCCCGGGAGGTTACACGAGGCTGGCTCCAGGGTGTTATCAACGCTTCGTTGAGTGAGGGTCACCTCCCCGCGGCCTTGAAAGAGGCGGTGGTAAGGCCTCTCCTCAAGAAGCCGTCCCTGGATCCGGCAATATTGGCCAACTACCATCCTGTCTCCAACCTCTGCTTTATGGCGAAGGTTGTTGAGAGTGTGGTCGCGCGACAGTTTCCGCAATTCCTGGAGGAAACATCCTATCTCGATCCATTCCAGTCGGGTTTCAGGCCTGGCCACAGCATGGAAACGGCATTGGTCGCGTTGGTTGATGATCTATGGAGGGCTCGGGACAGGGGTTGCTCCTCTGTTCTGGTCCTGTTAGACCTCTCAGCGGCTTTTGATACCATCGACCATGGTATCATGCTGCACCGGTTGGAAGAGTTGGGGATGGGTGGCACCGTGTTACGGTGGTTCTCCTCCTTTGTCTCCGACCGGTCGCAGTTCGTGTTGGCAGGGGGGCAGAGGTCGACCTCGAGGCCTCTCATATGTGGAGTGCCTCAGGGGTCGGTCCTCTCGCCCCTCCTGTTCAACATTTATGTGAAGCCGCTGGGCGAGATCATCCGTGGCTTTGGGGTGAGATACCATCAGTACGCTGATGACACTCAGCTGTACATCTCCACCCCAGGCCACCCCAACGATGCCCTTGAAGTGATGTCCCAGTGCCTGGAAGCTGTACGGATCTGGATGAGGAGGAACAGGCTCAGGCTCAACCCTTCCAAGACTGAGTGGCTGTGGTTCCCGGCATCCCGATATAGTCAGTTGACTCCATCACTGACTATTGGGGGCGAGTCTTTGGCCCCCACAGAGAGGGCTCGCAATCTGGGAGTCCTCCTGGATATGCAGCTGTCCTTGGAGGAACATCTGACGGCTGTGACCAGGGGGACCTTTTGTCAGGTTCGCCTGATCCGCCAGTTGCGGCCCTTTCTTGATCGGGATTACCTGTGCACAGTCACTCATGCCCTCGTAACCTCTCGCCTTGATTACTGCAATGCTCTCTACATGGGGCTCCCCTTGAAGAGCACCCGGAGGCTCCAGCTGGTCCAGAACGCAGCAGCGCGCGTAGTGATGGGAGCAATGTGGCACTCCCATGTAACATCGCTCCTGCGTGAACTGCACTGGCTCCCGGTGGTCTTCCGGGTGCACTTCAAGGTGTTGGTTATCACCTTTAAAGCGCTCCATGGCATAGGGCCTAGCTATCTTCGAGACCGCCTGCTGCCACCGACGACCTCCCATCGACCCGTGCGCTCCCACAGAGAGGGCCTCCTCGGGGTGCCATCAGCCAAACAATGCAGCCTGGTGACCCCCAGGGGGAGGGCCTTCTCTGTGGGGGCACCTACCCTCTGGAATCAGTTGCCCCCAGAGATAAGGAGAATCCATGACCTCAGTGCCTTCCGCCGTGCCCTTAAAACCTTCTTTTTCCAACAAGCCGGGCTGGCCTAATTCTTTTTAAGTGTTTTTTAATTGTTTTGTTTATCGTTTTAATTAATGGGGCCAAATTTATATATATTTTTAACTGTATTTTAATATTTGTATTTGATGTTATTATTTGGCTGTTCACCGCCCTGAGTCCTCAGGGAGAAGGGCGGTATACAAATTCAAAATAAAATAAAATAAAAAAATAAAATATGAATCGAACCAATCAATCAATCAATCAATCAATCAATGGGAAAACAACTCAAGAAGCCTGAGAAACTCTGGCTGCCTAAACAAAGGGATAGAATCTATGAATAACCTAACAGTAATTGTGGAAGGGAAATTAAAAAAAATTGAGGAGGATATAAAGTCAATTAAAGAAGTTGTTGAAGAAAAGCATGATGAAATAAGAGTTGATATTGTTTTAGCAGTTTCAGGATTGGCAAAACTTATTATTCAGGTGGATGAGAGAGTGGAAGAAATCAATGAAGCCAATCTGAACTTGGAAAACAAAGTAGGAGACATTATGACTAAAAACAGAGAAGGTGGATGATGAATTGGTAATGTTACAATACAGATCTATGGAATTTGCCCTGAGACTGAGAGGGCTAAAAGAAAATAGCCGGGAAAATTTAAAGGATATTTGTGCAGAAGCAATTGCAGGGCTAATCAAAGAAAGTCCAGATGATGTGGCAAGCCGAATTGATAAAATCTAGGGGGTTAACTCCTGGGTGGCAAGACAAAGGCAGTTGCCAAGAGATGTGGTGATTTATTTCACAACCAGGAGGATTAGAAATGACATCTTACAAGCTTCCTATAAGAATAAGGTTCAAGTGGCTGGACAAGAAGTGGTGGTTCTGAAACAGATTCCTCCAAAAATGTTAAGAAGCAGAAAGGACTTTGGCTTTTTGGTAAATGAACTGAGAAACCAACAAGTGCAGTACAGATGGGATGTTCCAACTGGTCTAATAATGAATTATAGTGGAGAAAGATACCGGTTAAACACAGTTTGGAAGGCAAAAGATTTCTATGTTAATGTTCTAAAGGCTGGACATCCACCCTCACCAGTGGGGGCAGAAAGAAAATGGAGATGTTACAACAAGAGAAAGATGGAAAGCAGATACAAACTTATGCTGAAGTAGCAGCTGGAGGAATCATCATGGAAGAAGATCTGGATCTTGGGGGCCCACCCACAACTCTGGAACCATTTAAGAAGGAAGAGCCAAGAAAGTAACGACTGACCCGAGCAACCTATAAACGTCAAGAACAACAATTAAAAGTGCAACAACTTCAAGATTTACCTCAAGAAGTTCAAAAAACAGAAGCGGGGGGGGTCTAGGCTGAAGAGTAAAATGGAGTAGGATATTCAGCTGATGCTCTTGAAGCTTCGAAAGGCCAAAGATGGCAACTAAATTCCTATCTTGGAATGTTAATGGTTTAAATTCACCACAAAAAAGAAAGAAAGTATTTCATTATTTGAAACAATTTAAGAACGATGTTATTTGTTTGCAAGAAACACACATTAGACTGTTAGACCAAAAATATTTGATAAATTCAAGATTAGGTATACACTTTGTGGCATCAGCGCCAGAGAAGAAAAATGGGCTAGTTATATATGTAAAGAAAGGATTAGTAGCTAATTTAATTGAGGCAGATATTCAAGGAAGATATATTGCAATTGAATTATTAACTCAGACTGGAAAAATGCTTTTAATTGGAATATACGCCCCTAATCAACAACAAGATAAGTTTTATAAATGTTTACACACTAAAATAATACAATGGAAATATAAATCTTTTATACTAATGGGTGATTGGAATGGAGTAATAGATATACAGAAGGATAAAAAAAGTTTATCAAAGATCTCAACACGTGCGAAATTACCTAAATCCTTTTTTGATATGATGGAAGATATGGAATTGAGAGATATTTGGAGAGAACGTAATGTTGAGGAGAGAGACTTTACATTTTTTTCTGATAGACATCAATCCTTTTCCAGGATTGATTTCATACTAATCACAAATGATTTTATTTCTAGGGTGAAGAAGACAAAGATATGTCCAAGAACTCTAACTGATCATAGTCCGGTTTGGATGGAAATGGAACAGGAGAGGGGAGAAAGGAAGTCTTGGAGGTTAAATGAAAATTTATTTAGATATGAAGAAAATGTTAATGAGCTTAAAAAACAAATGAAAGTATTTTTTGCTATTAATATGCATAAGGGTACTTCTATGGAAATGGTTTGGGATGCAAGTAAGGCTTATATGAGAGGAACTTTAATACATATGAATAATAAATATAGATTAAAACAACAAAAGAAGCGGAAAGAGATAGAGGAGGAAATAAAAAAGAAAGAACAGTTACTCATAATTAATCCAGGAGATAAGAGAGTAAAAGAAACAATAAATATACTACGAGAGCAATATTTTTTTTAAAATTTGATTTATATGCCTCCCTTCTCCGGAGACTCAGGGCGGCTTACAATGCATTAAGCAATAGCCTTCATACTTTTGTATATTTATACAAAGTCAGCTTATTGCCCCCACAAACTGGGTCCTCATTTCACCTACCTTAGAAAGGATGGAAGGCTGAGTCAACCTTGAGCCTTGGAGAGATTCGAACCAACAGTAAATTGCAGGCAGCTGTGTTAATAACAGGGTGCGTAGACCACTGTACTATCAAGGCTCTTAATTTAATTAGTCATCAATTTAATATGTTGATGGCTGATCAAATGGCAACAAGTTTACAATATGCTAAACACAATACATTTTGTAATGCTAATAAACCAGGCAGGTGGTTGGCTTATGTGTTGAAGAAAAAACAGAAATCACAGGTTATTGGTAAGATAGAATTTAGAGGTAAGGAAGTTCATCAACAGAATATGATCAAAAAGGCTTTTTTAGAATTTTATACTAAGTTATATGCTAGTGATTCAATACAAGGCATAGATATAGATAAATACCTAAAGGAAGAGAATATTCCTGAATTAACGTTAGAACAGAGGGAAGGACTGAATCAGCCAATAACTTCTGAGGAGATTATTGCAGCAATTAAGCAGTTAAAGACAGGTAAGGCTCTGGGAACAGATGGATTAACAGCTGTTTATTACAAGAATTTACAGTTGGAAATGGTAGAACTGCTTAGAGTTTTATTTTGTAAAATTCAATTAGGAAGAGGAGTTCCACCCTCCTGGAGAACGGCTTTTGTTTCACTGATCCCGAAGGAAGATCAAAATTGTATCAAACCCGAAAATTTTAGGCCAATATCACTTTTGAACACTGATTACAAAGTTTTTGCCAAGATATTAGCGAATAGATTAATGCCAGTTATGCAACAGACAATTCATAATGACCAATCAGGGTTTATAAAAGGGAGGCAAATGAAATATAATGTTAGACAAATTGTAAATTTAATGGAATATTTGGAAAAAAATAACCAGGTCCCTGCAGCGCTCGTATTTTTGGATGCAGAGAAAGCATTTGATCGATTGAATTGGCAATTTTTGTTTAAGATAATAGAAAAAATGCATTTTGGAGAGTATTTTATACAATCAATTAGAGCAATATATCAGGAATAAACAGCATAAATAATAGTTAATGGAGATTTAACAGATTCTTTTAAAATTGAGAAAGGTACAAGGCAGGGTTGTCCATTGTCTCCATTGCTGTTTATTTTAACTTTAGAAGTTTTGCTGAAGAAGATACGTGACTCTGTTAAAATAAAAGGAATTGTAATTAGACAGCAAGATTATAGATTAAGAGCGTTTGCAGATGACCTGGTTGTTACTTTATCTCAACCTATAGAATTGGCACCACATATGTTGGACATAATAGGTCAATATGGCAAGGTATCTGGATTTAAAGTAAATCAACATAAAACAAAGATGATAACTAAAAATATGTCCATATCTCAAAGAGAAGATTTAGGGAGGATAACGGGGTTTGAAATAATTAAAAAGGTTAAATATCTAGGAGTGTATATTGCAGCCTCAAATACGAAATTATTTAAAAACAATTATGAAGTTCTCTGGCAAAAAGTGCAGAAAGAAATGGAAAATTGGAAAAAGTTACAACTATCTCTACTGGGAAGGATAGCAGTAATAAAAATGAATGTATTACCTAGGTTCCTATTTTTGTTTCAAATGATATCAGTGCTTAAGAAAGATGGAAACTTGATGGAGTGGCAGAAAGGGATTAATACTTTTATTTGGGGTGGGAAGAAACCAAGAGTGAAACTGAAAATTATACAGGATGTACGTGAGAGAGGAGGTCTTAAAATGCCTAACTTAAGATTGTACTATGAAGCAGCTGTTTTATCACAAATTTGTGACTGGTTTAATTTAACTGAAGAGAGAATGTTGAATATAGAAGGTTATGATCTGTTATATGGATGGCATGCTTACTTGTTATACGAAAAAAAAGCGGATAAGGTGTTTAAGGTCACATACTTATTAATGCCTTGCTGAGGGTTTGGAAAAAGTATCAATATAAGTTAAACTACAAGATACCTATATGGGCAAATCCTAGACATGCAATAGAAAACATAAGTATAGAACAAAAACAGGAGGTGATTACTTATAAAGAGCTTCTTTTTATGGAAAGGGGTAAACTGCAATTGAAACCCTTAAATATATTAAAAGAAGAAGGGATAATTTACACTTGGTTTCAGTATGGTCAGCTTCAAGCTAGATGGAGGGAAGACCAAAATATTGGTGTTATGCAAAATGAGGAAAACTTGGTAAAACAGATTAGAGATCAAAGTCAAATGCATATTAAAAGGTTGTATAATGCATTATTGGAAATAGATTCAGAAACGGAATTGGTTAAGGACTGTATGATAAAATGGGCACAAAACTTTCAGGAACCAGTGATGATAGAAACATGGGAAGAGATTTGGGTTAGAAATGTTAAATTTACGCAAGCACAAAACTTAAGAGAAATTTTTTATAAAATGTTTTATAGATGGCATTTAGATCCTAAAAAATTATCATGTATGTATCCAAACTTGCAAGCTAAATGTTGGAGATGTGAATGTGATGATGCAACTTATTATCATATATGGTGGACTTGTAAGAAAATTAAGGATTTTGGATAAAAATTTGGTGGGTGATGCAGAACATTTTGAAAAAAAGGTTGAAATTTACTCCTCAATTGTTTTATTGGGCATAACGATAGATTGTACAGCATTAGAGACTAAACCGATTTTGAACTTAATATCAGCAGCTAGGCTGTTGGTAGCGCAATATTGGAAGAAGGACTCTTTGCCTACTATTGAAGAGTGGACACTGAAAGTAACGAACTTAGCAGAAATGGCAAAAATTTCAGCGTATTTGAAGGACTATACACAAGAAAGATACGTATCGGAATGGAGAAGATGGATTGATTATATTCAAAATAAGTATCAGACAAGAAAATATCAAATAGCTTATGAATGAATGTTAAGTTTTAGAAGTACGTTATTTATAGTGGAGTTAAGGTTTCAGCGGGGGACTGTGTAGTCTAAGGATAGATAGGTTAATTTAGCTTATGATTGTTAACTGAAATACCCTGTATTTTGCTCTGGGAAGTCTGGGGGGGGAGGGTGGGATGCGGGGAAGGGGAGGGGGGAAGAAAAAAGGGTGAGGGGAATATTGGGGGAAAAATCTTTTTTTTTGTAAAACTTTTCAATAATAAAAAAAAAGAGCGCAAAGAGCAGGAGGGATATTAAGTGGGTTGCAGTAATTGGGAATGAATCGTCTAGTGAAAGGAAGGACTAGGGGTGACATGATAGCAGTGTTCCAATACTTGAATGGTCAACTTCTTTTCCAAAGCACCAGAAGGACAAGACAAGAAGCAATGCATGGAAACTAATCAAGGAGAGAGAAAAAGCTGGAAAAAAGGAAAAATCCCATCAGTGAGAACAATGAGCCAGTGGAAGGGAATGGCTGCAATTTTCTGCTGCCTGGAAGACTGAAAAAGTCTCTTTTGAGTGAAGGTTGATTCTTCGGGAATGGCTTCCCTCCAGAGGTTGTGGGGCTCCATTGCTGGTGGCTTTTAAACCGACGGGACAGCCATTTGTCTGAGATGTCATTAAGACCTCCAAGGTTTCTTCCAGCTCTCTTCCAAACCTCCAGTGATGGAGCTCCCTCTGGAGGGAAACCAGCCCCAAAGACTCAACCTGCATTTGAAGGAGGCTTTTTCAAGCTTCCCACCAGCAGAAATTGCAGCCCCCAGTTTCCCAGCCTGCAGCACCAGTGGGCTTCCATTTGGGGAGGGAAGGAACCTGCAGCAGCAGCAGCTGAGAGGCTTCAGCCCAGTTGCTTCTCCGCTTCCAGCCCAAGTTGCTCCCGGACTCTCCTCCCACCTGCTGCCCTCAACTCACCTGCCAGCTGCTGCTTCCACCATGGAAACAGCAGGAAAGCCGCTCTGCACACCAACTTTCTCCCATGAGTCATCCGGAAGAGGAAGTTTCTCTGCGGGTCTCCTCTCCTCCCAGCCTTTCTAGCAATGCAGTACTTGATGATTTTAACTCCTTAAACACAACCACAGGCGCCGCCTGCTGTACTGTCCGCTTTCTAGCCACTGGTGTTGCCTGTTTGAGCGCCATCTCCAGACAGGCAAGAAAAACGCGCTTGTCCCCTCTCTTATCTAAGGCGGTTGCAAGAGGTTTTCACTGATTAAATGCTACCGTCATTTTTGACTTCTGGTAACTGAGCCAAACAAAAGAGTGAAATGTGATACCTCTAAGCTTACGAAGATTAGCTACGTACTGAGCCCTGAAAGTTCATGACATTTTATTTTTTTTATTTTATTTTATTTGTCAAGCATATATAAGAAAACATATAAAAGCATAAACGTAATTGGAATACATGAAAAGAATAAGAGTAAAAAGGGACATGAGGACAGGAGCGATGGTGCGCTTATGCCTTACAGACCTCTTAGGAATGGGGTGATGTCAACAGTAGACAGTCTAAGGTTAAAGTTTTGGGGGTTTGGGGAAGAAACCAGAGAGTCAGGTAGTGCATTCCAGGCATTGACCACTCTGTTGCTGAAGTTTTATTTTCTGCAATTGAGTTTGGAGTGCTTTACCTTGAGTTTGTATCTCTTATTTGCTCAGGTATTGTGGTTGAAGCTGAAGTAATCATTGACAATCTTTTTCTTTTTTTGGCAGAATTTGCTATCTTAGGGGGTGACTCTCGATAGAGATCAACGCCTCTCTACATCCCAAAAGTTTAAAACTGATTTTCTGTGGCTCCCAAGATTTTAGGACCTGCCAGGCCCATCAAGTCAAGATACTCCAAGGGAGTGCTATTTTTAAGGTTTATAAACTGTAGTGGAACATGGAGGATGACTATGTACAGCATTTTATGATTCAGTTGGCAAAGAACTTTGCATGTAAATCATGCTTGAACAATGGGAGAATATGTGGATGAAAGATCTAAAATTCAAATTAAACTATAAAAGAAAAGTTTTATAAAATGATGTACTGTGTGTATCTATCACTGGATAAATTGTTCAGAATGTTTAAAGGGACCTCGAATGTTGGAAATGTAAAGAGCTTTTTATGATTTGTAGAAAGTCAGCACCACTCCCCAGAAGAATGAAATATTTTGGGAAATATTAAAAAGGCAGAATATTATATTTCCCTAAATGAGAAATGGAGTAACATGTTTTTTTAGAGGTAGAAAGGCAGACTCAGTCTTTCTTAATAGCCCCCAGCAGGCATTTTGCCCCCCATTAAGAAAGATTGGGCCAGCCTATCAATAAGAGCAGTGGTTAGAGTGCAGTACTGCGGGCTTCTTCTGCTGACTGCCAGCTGCCTGCAATTTGGCAGTTCGAATCTCACCAGACTCCCCCTTCCGAGGTGGGTAAAATGAGCCAGATTGTTGGAGACAATATGCTGACTCTGTAAAACCCCTTAGAGAGGGCTGTTAAAGCACTGTGAAGCGGTATATAAATCTAAGTACTATTGCTATCGCTAAAACAAAAGACCTTCAGCTCCAGGATGATGGGATTAAGACCCTTTAGGACATAATAAAGCATTTAGCAGAAGACACAGGGCCCACTACATTGCACAATCTCCTAAGGGCATTTCAGAACTGCACAACCCCCCCAGCTAGCAGCATCTCTGAAACATATGAAAATCCATGTATTCATCAAACCAGTGGGTCAGCTGACCCAGAATTGCATGCTGTCTTTGTGTGTGGTTCGGCTTCATCAATAAACCATGTTTCCAATCAGCTTCCATGTTTTTCTCCCAGCTTGGAACTGAACCAGATGGATATTTCTTCCAACACATTTATGGTGGGCATGTGACAAGATCAATATTGGAGTATTGTTCTTCTGCCATTGTTAAGCAAATCACGGTGGGTTGTGAAAGGCAATCTCACACGACCTTGGCTTGCAACTTCCTGCTGGCATCCCCACTGGTTTTGCTTCTCAGAAGCTAGCTGGGAAGGTCACAAATGGGGATCAGCAGTGTAGGATGCTGCAACCATCATAAATGTGCACTGGTTGGTGGAACCTTAACTGGTGCAACTCCTTTTCCTGCACCTTCATAACCACAGGAACTGCAGACGTGTGGTCACTGAGCAAGTGCTAAATTTGGGGACCAGCTGTATGTCTGCTTTCACAGTGCCATTGTAACTTTGAAGGCTCAGGAAACAAGATAAGCAAGGACTACATACACAAACTGAACATCACAAAAAGTCCCCAATAGCCTTTTTAGTTGAAACTGGTTAATACATGGATGGGCACCAATAGGAAAGACTGTGCTTTTTGGCTAGACATGAAAGTAAGAAAAACAATCATCTCAGAAAAGACAGTGTCAGATCCGTCTGAGATTGTTGCCAAGAGAACAGCAAGTACATAACAGAACCACAGAGCTGGAAGGAATCTTTGAGATCTCCTAGTCCAATCCCTTACTTGAGCAGGAGGCCCTGAAGAACCTGAAACCCAAAAAAAAGAAATTGTACAATTTTTACAAAAATAAACATCCAGCAACTTTTGCTGCTGATGGCCAAACAGTCCCTATCAAATTAACATGTTCCACTTTTTTTCTTTGATCCTTCCCATCTAATACCATGACCTGTTTGATGAAAAAAAATCAGGCAAATTCTTTGTAGTCAAATTAAAGAGTCAATTTCTCAGCTGAAATTACAATGGGACATTTGAAATGAAATTCAAGCCTTCTTTACATTCATCACTTTGGGCCTCAGGTGGATTTTCTTGTGTGCGATAAGGTTGGAAGGTTTTCTGAAGCACCGTTCACACTCAGGACACTTAAATGGTTTCTCCCCTGTGTGTATAAGCATATGATTTACAAGGCTATCCTTAGTACTGAAATCTTTCCCACAGTCTGGGCACTCATATGGTTTCTCTCCTGTGTGAGTCCTCTGGTGACTCACCAGCCGGGAATTTCAAAGAAAACTTTTCCCACAATCTGGACACATATATGGTTTTTCCCTAGAGTGAGTCCTCTGGTGTGTCACCAGGCGGGAATTGTTACTGAACCTTTTCCCACAATCAGGACATTCAAATAGTTTCTTTCTTGTGTGAGTCCTCTGGTGTTTCACCAGGTCAGAATTCCGACTGAACCTTATCCCACAATCAAGACATTCAAAGGGTTTCTCTCCGGTGTGAATCCTTTGGTGTGCCACCAGGCTGGAATTGTGATTGAACCTTTTCCCACAATTAGGACATTCAATGGGTTTCTCTCCTGTGTTAGATCTCTTGTGTATCACTAGCTGGGAAATATGATTGAAACTTTTTCTACAATCCAAACATTCAAACAGTTTTTTTGCCATGTGAGTTCTCTGGTGTTTTATCAAGCTGAAATTTTCACTGAAACAGTTTCCACAATCAGGACATTCAAAGAGTTAGGGTTAGGGTTAGGGTTAGGGTCATGAATCCTCTGGTGGCTAATGAGATGAGAATTTCTAATGAAACTTTTCCCACAATCAGGACATTCAAATGGTTTCTCTCCTGTGTGAGTCCTCTGGTGTGTCACCAGGTGGGAATTCTGACTGAAACTTTTCCCACAATCAGAACATTCAAATGGTTTCTCTCCTGTGTGAGTCCTCTGGTGTATCACCAGGCTGGAATTGTGACTGAAACTTTTCCCACAATCTGGACATTCAAATGGTTTCTCTCTTGTGTGAGTCCTCTGGTGGGTCACCAGGCTGGAATTGTGACTGAAACTTTTCCCACAATCAGGACATTCAAATGGTTTCTCTCCTGTGTGAGTCTTCTGGTGTGTCACCAGGCTGGAATTGTTACTGAACCTTCTCCCACAATGAGGACATTCAAATGTTTTGTCTCCTGTGTGAGTCCTCTGGTGTGTCACCAGGCTGGAATTCTGACTGAAACTTTTACCACAATCAGAACATTCAAATGGTTTCTCTCCTGTGTGAGTCCTCTGGTGTTTCACCAGGCTGGAATTGTGACTGAAACTTTTCCCACAATCTGGACATTCAAATGGTTTCTCTCCTGTGTGAGTCCTCTGGTGTGTCACCAGGTGGGAATTCTGACTGAAACTTTCCCCACAATCAGGACATTCAAACGGTTTCTCTCCTGTATGAGTCCTCTGGTGTGTCACCAGGTGGGAATTCTGACTGAAACTTTTCCCACAATCAGGACATTCAAACAGTTTCTCTCCTGAGTGAGTCCTTTGGTGTATCACCAGGCTGGAATTGTTACGGAAACTGTTCCCACAATCAGGACATTCCAATGGTTGTTGTCCTGTGTGAGTCCACTAGTGTATCACCAGCCTGGAATTGTGATTGAAACTTTTCCCACAATCAGGACATTCAAATGGTTTCTCTCCTGTCTGAGTCCTTTGTGGTCTCATGAGATGGTAATTTCTAATGAAACTTTCACACAATTTGGACACTCTTACGTGATGCGTGTCCTGTGATGTATTACCATGTTGCCTTGCTCACTAAAGTATTCACATCGGGAGCACTCGTATGGCTTCTCTCCTGTGTGAGTCATTCCATGAACCACAAGGAAGCTGTTCTGACCAAACTTTTTGCCATATTCAGATAATTTGTATGGCTTTTCTGCAGTTGGGATCTTCTTGTTTAATCAGTTATAATTTGCAATCTGTGCTTTTTCTACAATAGGCAGATCTATGGAGCTTTTCCACAACTGATATTCTTGAGGTCAAAAATATGTGTGATCTATTGTTTAGTGGTGTTTTGATTAAAGCCGTTTGCTTCTTCCCAGAGCAATGCCTGTATGTGCCCTGCCCAATAAGACCTTTTCCTTCCCCCTAACTTCTAGCTATTTCCATCTTTTTCTGAATGAAAAATATTCTTCCTTGATCTTTCATGCAATGTATCCTTGAGTTTCATATCCTCTACTTTTTCCAGCTCAAAATCTCATGTTAATTTTCTCTCTTTTGTCTATTAGCTGCTGGAGAAGGAGAATTATGTGGTTTTCTGAAGGAAATGGAATATATTTTGATTTCTGGCACAAAATATATGACTTTTATTTCCTTTTGAACATTGCTTGTTATTCTCAGTTGTCCAGGGTGCTCTTATTGCCATCCTCTTTGTCTGTAAGTTTTAAAGAAAAGTGTAACTTTAATTGTGTATAAAATGGTTGCAGAAGATGTGAAAAAAAGTATACATTACAACGAAAAAGCAAACATGCCACAATGCTAGAATAATCTCTTACATTAATAATGATTCATTTGACACATGGAAGAGTACCAAGATATCTATTCAACCATGAAATTATGTTGTTGACTTGGGTCAATCATAAATTCTTGGCACTGCAAAGGGTTATCCTCAAATATATCTGGATGTACTAAGGATAGATTATATAATTGCAGATATATGCATATAGAAAGAAATACAGATACAAACACCTAGAAATGAATATATGTGGAAGCTCCATGATTTTTCAGCCTGACAAAATGTCGCAAAATGGTTAATGTCAAACCTTCTGAGCTAAATTTAGAGATGTGCGGCTTTAACTGAGGAAATGATGCCGAAAGCCTCTGCAAGATTTGAAGCACCAGTTTTGCTCATGAAGGTCCTCAGCTGCAAATAAGAGAAGAAAATGCTGTCTACAACCCCTTCTGGTGACATCCCAATTCACACAATCCTGACTTACTGAGTGCAATTGGGACTGGCTTCTGTGTCACTAAGCAGCCAGTCATGAAGCATGATGTCACATGACAGTGCCAACTTGCATCTGTTCCACAAACTGCGACTTGCAATTTCCTGCTGGCATCCCTACTAATTTTGCTTCAGAATCTAGCTGAGAAGGTCACAAACGGGGATCCTGAGTGTGGGATGCTGCAGCCATCATAAATGTGCAACGGTTGGCAGAACCCAAGTTGGTTTTTCTCCTTTTCCTGCACCTTCATAACCACATAACCATAACCACGAAAACGTTTTTCTGTTTTCGGAAAAACGGGCCAAAAAAGTTTCAAGAATGGGCCAAAAGAAGTCTCAAAAATGGCCCAAAAAGCCTCAAAAACAGCCCCAAAGAAGCCTCATAAACGGGGGGGGGGGGGGGGGAAAGCCTCAAAAATGGACCAAAAAAAGCCTCAAAAACGAGCTGAAAAAAGCACCCAAAATAGCCGAAAATAGCCCCAGAAACAGGCTGAAAAAAGATTGGAAAGGGCCCGAAAAAAGGTAGGCCAAAAATTTTTTTTTGTTTTTTTCGTCTTCTAATTTTAGTTGTGTCTTTTAGTCAGGTGCGTCTTGTAGTCCAAAAAATACGGTAAAGCCAGTTGAACCTGGTTAATACCCGGATGCGGCACCAAATAGGAAATATCGTGCTTTTGGCAAGACCTGGAAGTTAAAAAACATAAACCCTAGAAAAAGACTAGTGGCAGAATCAGTGCAATTTTGTTGCCAAGAGAATAGCAAGCCCTTAACAGAATAGGTAATAAATTGGAAGGGACCTTGGAGATCTTCTAGTCCAATCTCCATCTCAGGCAGGATCTCCTATAACAGTGATGGCTAACCTTTTTGCCATCGCATGCCAGGAGAGGGGGCGGCGGGGGAGGGTCGCATGCGCACGTGCCCACGTGCATGTGTGCGCAACCCCCTCCCCTCCCCCTCCCCGCTCCTGGCACATCATGGCCTGGTAGGCCCGTTTTTCTTTCTTACCTGGTTCCAGATCCTCTCTGTGTATCTGGGAAGGGCGAAAACAGCCTTTCCCACTCCCTTGGAGGCCCTACGGAGGCTGAAAAAGCCCATTTCCCAACTCTCGGTGGGACAGGAAGTGACATTTTTTGCTGTCCCCAGCCTCCAGAACCTCTCTAGGAGTCTCTAGGAGCCTCTTTAGGAGTCTGTAGGAGCCTCTCTAGGAGTCTCTGGTGGCTGGGGACAGGAAAAAACATCACTTCCTGTCCCACTGGGAGTGGGGAAATGGGCCCTTTGAGCCTCCATAGGGCCTCCAAGGAAGTGGGAAAGGGTGTTTTCGCCGTTCCCAGATACACAGAGAGGATCGGGAGCCAGGTAAGGAAAAAAAAACGGGCATTCCCCACCCCCCCAGGCCCTCCAGAGGCAGGAAACAGCCTGTTTCTCTATTTCTGGTGGGCCCAGAAGGCCTGAAAATCAGCTGGCCGGCACGCGCATGCGCCCCAGAGCTGAGCTGGCGTGCCCACTAATATGACAAATGGCTGGCCAATCTTGTCTTAAAGCACGAGTGTCAAACTTGCCATGTCATGTTGCCGTCACGTGACATTTTGTGCCATTCTACCCATTTATGGAGCTGGGGTGGGTGTGGCCTGCATGTCACGCATCCAGCCCATGGGCCGCCAGTTTGACACCCCTGTCTTAAAAGGTTCCTAATGAATCTAGATGACAACTTGTCATCCAAAAGGTAGAAAAGGGAACTAAGGATCTCCTATAGTGATCTAAATTTTTACTAGCAGAGAGGAAATTATAAGGGGGGGGGGTTGAAGTTGCAGATAAATTGGGGGAAGAGTGACCATGTCATACTGGAATTCAATATAATGCAGACACAAGCAATAGAGCAAAATCAAACTAATATCTTAGGCTTTAAAGCAGCTGATTTTAACAAACCAAGAGACAACTTGGGAAGGATTCCATGGATGAAAATCTTATACAAGAGCCTTGGTGGCGCAGCAGACTAAAGTACTATTAACTAACACCAGCTGCCTGCAATTACTGCAAGTTCAAATCTCACCAGGCTCAAGGTTGACTCAGCCTTCCATCCTTTCGAGGTAGGTAAAATGAGGACCCGGATTGTGGGGGCAATAAGCTGACTTTGTATAAAAAAGAACACCGCTTGGGGGGGGGGGGAAAGCCCTACTAAGCGGGTATATACAAAAGCATGAAGGCTATTGCTTGACGCATTGTAAGCCGCCTTGAGTCTCCGGAGAAGGGCAGCATATAAATCGAACCAATCAATCAATCAATCAATAAATAAATAAATAAATAAATAAAATCTATCCTCAGTACATCCAGATATATTTGAGGATAACACTTTACAGTGCCAAGAATCTATGATTGACTCAAGTCAACAACATAATTTCATGGTTGAATAGATATCTTGGTACTCTTCCATGTGTCACATGAATCATAATTAATGTAAGAGATTATTGTAGCATTGTGGAATGTTTGCTTTTTTGTTGTAATGTATACTTTTTTTCACATCTTCTGCAACCATTTTATACACAATAAAAGTTACACTTTTCTTTAAAACTTACAGACAAAGAGGATGGCAATAAGAGCACTCTGGACACCTGAGAATAACAAGCAACGTTGAAAAGGAAATAAAATTGAGGACTCACACAGGAGAGAAGCCATTTGAATGTCCAGATTGTGGGAAAAGATTCAGTAACAATTCAGCCTGGTGAGACACCTGAGGACTCACACAGGAGAGAAATCATACAAGTGCCCAGATTGTGGAAAAGATTTCAGTACTAAGACTAGCCTTTTAAGTCATGTGCTTATACACACGGGAGAAACCATTTAAGTGCCCCAAGAGTGGACGGTGCTTCAGGAAGCATTCCACCGTTATTTCACACAAGAAAATGCAGATGGATTTTCCAAAGTGATGAGTGATGACCTAAAGCAGTGGTTCCTAAAGTGGGCGATACCAAAGTGGGGGGCAGTGGGATGACTTAGGGGGGCAGTAAGAGGCATGGGGGGAGGCTGGGGAGCGCTACAGGCAAAAAGGGGCGGCAGGGGGGCGCTAAGTGGCAAGGAGGGTGGCGGAGGGTGCCCCCTCTTTTGCCTGTGCCTCACAGCAGTTACCTCCTTGCAAGCAAACAGCAAGAAAAAACAGCTCCTTTCAGCTTCAGCACAGGCTAATTAGCACAAGTTGATTAGATTGGCATCCCGACTCTCTCAGCTGTTTTGCGCAGGGCTCTGCAGCTTGCTGCAAAGAGTGCTAATCAAGCTATGCTGAAAACCAAACTGAAAGTAAAGCAGCCTGTTTGCTGTTCGCTGCAAGGAAAAATGAGGCAGAGGCAGAGGGAGATTTCTTTTTCTTCTTTTTCCTCACTAAAAAAGGTAGGTGCAAACAATGGGAAATTTAGGGCAAGAGAGGAGAGTTCAAAATTTTAAAACACAAAAGAAAAAAAGGAGAAAGAAAAAGGCAAAAATAAAAATGGGAAGGGAGAAAAAGAAATGAAAGAGAAAGATGTTATACATATTTAGAATTGAAATATGAATAGTAGTAAGAAATAAATGGGAAATCATGATTGTAAAAATGAAATGAGTAATAATTGGAATATTTGTCTTTGTATTTTTGAAATCTAGACGACGATAAGTTTTCTTTTTTCTTTTTTTTTAGAAATATAAATAAGTATAAACTGTAACAATTGAAACACCTTTAATGGTGTATGGTGCTGAAAGTAAAAAGAATTAAGTTGTAGGTTGGATAACATTGTTCTATTTTTCATTAACAGCATTTTCACACATAATTTCTACAACTAGCATCCTTCTCTTTATTAACAAATTAACTTTTTGACTGACTCTTAACCATTTTCTTAGTCTCTCCACAGTTCTCTTTCTTGATGTTTTCCTCCCTTTCTTCCATTTCTTTAGCTTCTTCTTTTTCCTGTTCTTATATCCCCCCTTCAGCTTTTTTCCTTTAATTTTAACTCTATTACTTTTCATTCTCAATCTTACCCCATTTATTTCTCTTCATATTTGAGATGTATTTTGGGTGTCCTCCTGGACTCATGGTTGAGTCTAGAAGATCATATAATGACCATGACCAGGGGGCCATACGCCCAGATTCGTCTGGTGCGCTAGTTGCGTCCCTACTTGGACCGAGATGCCTTACGCAGTTACTCATGTGCTAGTCACCTCACATATTGACTACTGTAACACTCTCTTCATGGGGCTGCCCTTGAGGGCCACTCGGAGGCTTCAGCTGGTGCAAAATGCAGCCGGGCGGGTTGTGATGAGAGAATCCCGATACTCCCATGTTACACCCCTCCTGCACGACTTGCATTGGTTACCGGTTGCCCTCCGGGTGAGATTCAAGATGCTGGCGATGACCTATAAAGCCCTACGTGGCTTAGGCCCAGGATATTTGGCGGACCACCTATAGCCAGCAACAACATCCCATCGTCCCCTTTGAAGTCCCCAGATCGTTTTTTTTAGCGTCTGGGGAGGAAGCAAGGTGAGGCTCCCTATACAGCGCGCTGAGGCTTCGGGCTCCAAGGGCAACTCTGCATAATTGCAGAGATAGACGACGCGACCAACGAAACGAGAGAAAGCTAAGAAAATTGTTAAAAATAAGCAGGGTGGAATCTGGACTTGAAAATCAAACCGCAAGTATTTTTCTTAGCCCTGTGAATGAATTTATTAACTCAGAAGAAGTGAAAGTTTGTTTAAAATGGCGCCCGGCTTTAGCAATAAGGAATGCTGAAAGCGAAAGTTCAATTGTTTGAGCTTGTTTGTGCTACAAAGTAACAAAAAGTAACAGTGCTGGCCAGAAGAAAGAGGAAAAGTTCTTTTAAAACTGATTTGACTTGTTCCCTCTCCCTTGGGACTTGACTAAAGCTGGGGAAATTCCTGAAAGGTTTTTGTGGTGGAAAGTGAGAGAGGATATCCTTTTTAGAAAGAGTCAGGCTGCGAAGAATGGCTTCAAAACAAACAAAGCCAGCTAAAGCTGCTGGGGGGAGGTCCCCCACTCATAAACCAAAAGAGCAGCCTTTGAGTTCACAGATACAGACCCAAACACAAGAATCTGGATTTAATGATTTGAAGGAATTTATTGCTGGGGCTTTAGATCAGAAATTTGAAAAATCACAGCAGGAATTTAAAGAGATGGTTCAAGAAAAGTATGACAAGATGAAACGGGAAAAATTGACAGCTGTGACTGGTTTGTCAGAAGTAGTGCTCCAAGTTGATAAGAAAGTGGAACATCTTAGCTCAGAAGTAGAATCTAAAATGAAAGAAGCTGACCAAAAAATTTCTAATGTTGATAATAAAACACAAAGGCTTGAAAATGAAGTGACAATGATGCAATTCAGATTTATGGAGTTTGCTGTGAGGCTCAGAGGTATAAAAGAGAACAATAGAGAAGACCTGAGAAGGGTTTGCGCTGATGCTCTGGCTGTAATGTTAAAGGTTGACCCTGAGGAAGTTTTTTGTAAAATTGATAAGGTCTATAGAATGAACTCCTGGGTGGCAAGGCAAAGGCAACTGCCTAGAGATGTGGTGATCTACTTTACAGATAGAAGAATAAGAAACGATATTTTGAAAAATCTTTTGTTTCTACTATTCAAGTGGATGGAAGAGAGATTGGGATCTACAAAGAACTGCCACCTAAGATGTTGAAAGATAGAAAAGATTTTGGATTTTTGGTGACTGAACTAAAAAAACAGCAAATTCCATTCAGATGGGACACTCCAGTTAGCATAATATTGAGGTATCAAGGAGAGAGATATCGATTAAATACTCCTCAAAAAGCGGAAGAATTTTTTTCAGTGTTTTTAAATCTGGTACAACATCTCCACGTACTTCCTCGGTTATAGCCATAATGGAGGGTGAGAAGGATAAGCAATTTGAACAAGAGCTTGAAGAGCAGAGGAAACAGACAGAGAGGGAAGTAGTAGAGACTCAAGGAGCGGTAGGGGGCCTACCTTTGCTAGATCCTCCCTTACAGTCTTTAGTTGAACCACCTAAAAACACAAGAGAAGTAAAGATCAGCGTATTACTCGAGCAGCTTATAAACAATTCTTAGAGAAACAACAACATCAGAGCCCTAAGCTATCACAAGACGAACAGGGAGTTAATGGTAAAGCACAAAAATCCGAAGCTATGGGAGGAGCTAAGCCGAAGACCAATAGTATGGAACAGAAACTTCAGCAAATGCTCTTATCGCTTCAAGAGCCTGCAGATGACAATTAAGTTTTTATCTTGGAATGTGAACGGATTGAATTCACCACAGAAAAGGAGGAAGATATTTCATTACTTGAGACAATCGAATAATGATGTTATTTGCTTACAGGAAACTCATATTAGAATACAAGATCAAAAATATCTGATAAATTCTAGATTAGGAACACAGTTTATAGCTTCAAATTCGGAGAAAAAGAATGGGGTAGTGATTTATACAAATAAAAGATTGCTAACAAAAATTATAGAAGCAGATGATTGTGGAAGATACATAGCAATAGAACTTTTTACAGATAATGGTCCAATCTTGGTGATTGGAATTTATGCTCCTAATCAGCAACAAGAAAATTTTTACAAGTTATTGCATTCTAAAATACTACAATGGGATTATAGATCTATTTTACTTATGGGAGATTGGAATGGAGTAATAGATCCTAAAATAGATAAGAAAAGCTTGGCAAAATCATGTGTCAAACTACCACAGTTTTTTTTTTTTAATTTGAAAGATGATTTGGAATTGAAAGATATTTGGAGAGTGCATAACCCAAAAGAACTGGACTTTACTTTTTTTTCAGACAGACACAGATCCTTTTCCAGGATTGATTTTATTTTACTTACAGTTGATTTACTCTCAAAAACAAAGAAAACAAAGATATTTCCGAGAACTTTATCTGACCACAGCCCAGTATGGATAGAAATAGAAATGGGAAAAAATGAGAGAAAATCTTGGAGAGTAAATGAAAATTTGTTTAGATATGAAAAGAATGTAAATGAACTTAAGAAACAAATGAAGGAATTTTTTGAAATGAACTTGAATAAGGGTACCCCTATTGAAATTGTTTGGGATGCGAGCAAGGCATATATGCGGGGGGTACTGATTTATATGAATTCTAAACACAAATAAAATCGACAAAGAAAAAGATTAGAACTGGAAGGAGAGATAAAAAAAAGAGCAGTTGCTTATAAAAAATCCAACAGATGAAAAATTACAAGGAGTTATAAAACTTTTGAAAGATCAATTCCATATGCTTACAGCGGAACAAGCAGCAACTAATTTACAATTTGCAAAACATAATACATTTAGTAATGCCAATAAGCTGGGCAGATGGTTGGCTTACACATTGAGGAAACAGCAGAGTACTCGGACTATTGGGAGTATTGAGTATAGAGGAAAGGAAGTATTTCAACAAAGATTAATTAAAGAAGCCTTTTTAGATTATTATTCTAAACTATATGCTAAAGATGATATACAGAATGAACTTATAAATAAATATTTAGAAGAAAAGAGAGTTATAAAAATTTCTAATGATCAAAAGGAAAGAACAAGTTTACCAATAACAGCTGAGGAGATTATTGTTGCTATTAAACAACTGAAAACAGCTAAAGCTCCAGGAACGGATGGTTTAACTGTGGAGTATTATAGAGCTTTACAAGCAGAAATGATTGAACATCTTAAAGACTTATTTTGTAGCATACAACAAGGGGGGAAAATACCCCCTTCATGGAAAGCAGCTTTTGTTTCTCTGATACCGAAAGAGGAGGCAGGCTCTATAAAACCGGAAAATTTTAGACCAATATCTCTCCTGAATACGGATTATAAAATTTATGCGAAAGTATTAGCCAACAGATTAATGCCAGTTATTCAAGAGGTGATTCATCATAATCAAGCAGGATTTATAGAAGGCAGATATTTGAAGGATAATGTGAGGCAAATTATAGACTTATTGGAATATCCTGAGAAGAATAAACAGATCGCTGCAGTGCTGGTGTTTTTGGATGCGGAGAAGGCCTTTGATCGAGTGAATTGGAATTTTCTATTAAAGACTTTAAAAAAGATGGACTTTGGGGATCAGTTTGTACAGGCGGTTGCAGCAATTTATCAAGAACAAACAGCACAAATTATTATTAATGGAAGTTTAACTACAAATTTTAGTATAGAAAAAGGCACAAGACAAGGTTGTCCATTATCCACGTTGTTGTTCATTTTAACCTTAGAAGTCTTGCTGAATACAATACCTTGAAGGGAATAGTGATAAGGCAAGAGGATTACAGAACAAGGGCATTTGCAGATGATCTGGTTGTTACCCTAACACAGCCGATGCAATCAATAATTCAGATGAAAGACATTATAAAAGAATATGGTATGGTATCAGGATTTAGACTGAACCAGAAAAAAACTAAGATGATAGTTAAAAATATGACAGCTGATCAAAAGAAAGAATTGGAAAGGAAGGCAGGCTTTGAAATAGTATCAAAGGTGAGATATCTAGGAGTTCAAGTTGCAGATTCAAATATAAAACTGTTTCAAAATAATTATGAGGTATTGTGGCGAAAAGTACAAAAGGATATGGAAACTTGGAAAAAACTGAGCTGTCTTTACTTGGAAGAATAGCAGCAGTTAAAATGAATGTTCTACCTAGATTTTTATTTTTGTTTCAAATAATTCCGGTGCTTAAAAGTGACAAATACTTGATGGAATGGCAAAAAGGAATGAATAAGTTTGTTTGTGTTGTAGCGCGGGAATAACGAGAGGCACAAGCAGGCTAGTGACAACAGCTCTTTAATTCAGGGTGAGACTTCAGCAAAAACACACAGGCAACAGCCCTCTTTATATACTTTCCAGAGGCAACCCAGAACCAATCAGAATTCACTGTGCATTTGAATTTCCTGCACAAAATAGATACATACATAACACCCCTCCCCTCCCAGAAGGCACTTATTCTATCTATTTACATATTTACATACAAAATCACGCAGGTGACCAGGGCGTTCTTAATCCTGGTTGACCTGCGCAGTTCAGTTGTTGGCGAGGTGTCAAGCCGGTCGGAGGGACCTCTCGTCTCTCCCGGCTCCGCCAATGGAACCTCCTGGATTTCTCCGGAGGTGTGGCTATCTCTGGCTGGGAGTGTTGGCTCGCTGGGGCGGCGCTGGAACTCAGGGTTGCCAGATAAGTATTTCAGCTTACTCGGGCTTGAGGTAGCTGTGTCAGGAAGACTTGGATAGTTAGGACATGAGTTTTCGTTTGGTAAATGTTTATGCAATTGATCTATATGTCTCCTCCAGATTTTACCATGCCCTATATCTACTGTATATGACTTTGGACCGGTAATTCCTACGATGGTTCCCTCTACCAATAAGGGCCCATTGGTGTAGCTTCTAGCAAACACCGGTGATCCTACTTCGAAATGTCTTAGTCCTCCCCCTTCCCTGGTGAAGCTATCGGAGGAATAATTAGGATGCAGTCTGTCTAGAACGCATCGTAGCTTTCGGCCCATTAAAAGCTCGGCTAGGCTGCGGCCCGAAGTAGGGCACGGGGTGGTATGCTGTACTGCTAAGAATTCATCTATTCTAGCCTGCCAGTCCCCTGCATCGAGCCGGGAAAGAGCTTCTTTGGCCGTTCTTACAAATCTTTCAGCAAGGCCATTAGAAGCCGGATGAAAAGGAGCAGCTAATGCATGTCTTATGCCTAATTCGGCTAGGTAGCCCTCGAATTGAGTCGCCGTGAATTGGGGCCCATTGTCGGATACCAGGGTGTCCGGCAAACCGTGTGTTGCGAATAGTTTTCTGAGTACTTCGATTACGGCCTCAGAAGTGGTAGATGGCATCAAGGCAATTTCGAGCCACTTAGAATATGCATCTACAATAATAAGAAAGTTTTGGCCATGGAACGGGCCAGCGAAATCGATGTGAATCCTCCCCCACGGCCCCTTCGGTTTTTCCCATTCATGAACGGGAGCTATGGGAGGATCTGGGCAGGACTCCTGGCATGGCCTGCACTTCCCCACCCACTCAGTGACATCTTGGTCAAGATGTGGCCACCAAACATAACCAAGAGCTAGGCCTTTCATGTGAACAATACCAGGGTGTCCTTCGTGCAGCATTTCTAAAACCCTGTGCCTTAATTGCGAAGGAATGACCACCCTGTCTCCCCACAACAAGCAACCCCCCAACATTGACAGTTCATTTTTCTTGTTAAAGTATAATTGAAAGTCACCACTGTCCACCTTGGTGGGCCAACCCCTTGTTACCCAGCCCATTACAGTGCGCAAAACAGAGTCTCTGGCAGAAACCCTCACCACCTCATTTGAAGAAATGGGGCCTGGGGAAACAATGTCAAGCAGTAAAACTGGGGCTTCCGGGGTCGGGTTGTCCAACAATTCGGGCAAGGGGCATCGGCTGAGGGCGTCAGCATGTCCTAAAGTTTTGCCTGGCCGGTGGAGCAGTCTGTACGAATATGCAGCTAAGAAAATGGACCATCTGGTCATCCGGGGGGAAAGAGCCGCCGGGGTCGGTTTATCTTCAGCCAAAAGTCCCAAAAGAGGCTGGTGGTCTGTAATGAGTTCAAAGGTGTGGCCAAACAAATACTCGTGAAATTTTTTGACCCCCACTACAGCCACTAGTGCCTCCCTATCTAGCTGGCTATAGTTCCTTTCAGCACTAGACAGAGTGCGAGAGTAATAGGCGATGGGCGCCTCTAACCCATTCGGCAGTCTATGGCTTAAAACCGCGCCTACGCCAAAGGGGGAAGCGTCACAGACCAATACTAGAGGTAGTTCAGAATTGTATTGGATGAGGAAACTGTCCTCAGACAAAAGTTTCTTAACCGTGCTGAATGCGGTCGCTTCTCGCTTGCCCCAAACCCATGGAACGTTTTTTCCCAGGAGCCTGTGCAGAGGCTCCGCAATGGTGGCTTTGTCTTTCAAAAACATCGTATAGAAATTGAGAAGGCCCAGGAAGGCCTGCAGCTTGGATTTTGACTTGGGGGTGGGCGCGCTTTGAATGGTCCTGACTTTGCTTTCTGTGGGGTGAATGCCCGTGCTGTCGATTCTGTAGCCTAAGAATTCCACTGATGGAACCGCTATCTTACATTTTGTTCACTTGAGTTTAAGTCCTGCTTCTCTGAACCTCGTTAGGACTTGTCTAACCCTCAGGCCTAACTGAGTCTCATCTTGGCCACTAATGAAAACGTCGTCGAAATACGGGACGACACCTGGAAGGCCTTGTAGAAGGCGCTCCATTGTGCTTTGAAAGAGTCCTGGGGCGATGCTGACCCCAAACTGAAGCCTGGTGCATTTAAAGGCACCTCTGTGATTTACAATTGTCTGTGATTCTGCTGTAGCGTCATCTACTAGCAGTTGCTAGTACGCCTGCGCAAGGTCTAGTTTTGCGAATAGCTTGCCAGGCCCCAGGAGTGTAGTAGATGGTGGACTATCGGAACCGGATAGGCGCTCTGCTGCAACGCCTTGTTAATCAAACATTTATAGTCGGCACAAATTCTAATTGAGCCATCCGATTTGACTGGCGTGACTATTGGGGTTTCCCACTTAGCGTGATCTACGGGAACTAGCACCCCTTGCTTAATGAGCTTGTCAAGCTCCGCATCAATTTTGGGCTTTAAAGCAAATGGAACTCGTCTTGCTTTCAGTCTGATTGGCGCTACGTTGGGGTCTAAATTAAATGATATAGGGGTCCCCACGTACTTGCCTAGAGTCTCTTCGAAAACGTCCCGAAACTCGTGGAGCAGGGTTTCTTTAAGCGATGATCCGCTGATGCTGTGAACGCCCGTGAAGCCCATGCCGAGGGCCCGGAACCATTTCATGTCCAGTAGACTTGGTAGGGGCTTGCTAACGACGGTCAGGGGCAGCTCTTTCTGGAACTCACCGTAGGTGACCCGGAACGTGCCCACGCCTTCAACGGGAACTCGGTTTCCCTGGTAGTCGAGTAGGAGGATTTTCTGACGAGACAGCTGGTTCTTCTGAAGTTTGGGCAGGAGTGCCTTGAGTGTTGACCAGGACATGATCGATAACGTAGACCCGGTGTCGATTTCCATTTCGCACGATTTGCCATCGATTTCTACTTTCGTGTAGACTTTCTCATCGTCGGTTGTGCTGGCTTGGCCGATTCTCGTGCTGTAGGTCTCCCGCTTTTGAGGTTCGCGCTGTTTTCTCGCGGCGTCATCTTTGATTGGCTGTTTTGAATGAGCTGGTTCTGGTTGGTCACAGTAGTCACGTGGTTTTCGACTACGCGGAAATTGAGCTCTGCAAACTCGTACTAGGTGGCCTTTCCTGTCGCAACGCCTGCAAATGGCTTCTCTGTATTTACACGATTGTCTCTCGTGATGCCCGCCACAGCTGGGGCAGTTCTCGTGGCGGCGGCTTCGCTCGCTCAATTTCTTGTCTGTATGGAAGACGTCCTCGTCTGACTCTTCCTCTGTGCTGGCTCGCACCTCTTCTCTGTGGACGGGGGCTGTTTTCGGCCCGTCTTTGCTTGAACTTGGTCGCTGCAGCGCTTCCGAAGCTTTCGTTGATGCCTCGTGTGCTCGGGCTTTGTCTAGTGCGCTGGCTAGCGTTAGGTCTGGCTTGGCTAGAAGACGCCTTTGTAACTGGGTATCTCGAACCCCGCAAATCAGTTGTTCAAGCAACGCGTCGTCTAAGTCTCTGTAGTCACAATGCATTGCGGCTTTTCGAAGCGCGGCCACATAAGCACTGACCGGCTCTCCTTCTTTTTGAACTCGTTGCCGGAGTTCGTAGCGCTGAACGAATTTAGACGGAACTGGAGCGTAGTGGGCTCTCAGGTTGGCCTGAAGGACGTCCCAGGGAACCGTCTGGACTGGGGTTGGCTCGCAAAGGGATTCGGCCATCTCGAATACGTCTGGCCCGCAGTGGCTTAGGAACAGAGCCCTTTTTCTGTTCGCTGAGAGCCCTTGCATTTCGCTCGCTTCCAGGGAGCACTCAAACCTGGTCAGATACGATCCCCACTTCTCTCGGGTCGGGTCAAAGGGTTTTGGCGGAACGTAGGCAGACATGCCGTGTCTCCGTGTTCGCTAGTCACCCTGGCTGAAACTCCAAGCTCTTTTTGAATTGCCTCTTGTGTCCTCTATCCCACCTTCGTCGCCAATGTTGTAGCGTGGGAATAACGAGAGGCACAGGCAGGCTAGTAACAACAGCTCTTTAATTCAGGGTGAGACTTCAGCAAAAACACACAGGCAACAGCCCTCTTTATATACTTTCCAGAGGCAACCCAGAACCAATCAGAATTCACTGTGCATTTGAATTTCCCGCACAAAATAGATACATACATAACAGTTTGGAATGAGAAAAAGCCAAGAGTTAAACTGAAAATTATGCAAGATGTTCGTGAAAGGGGTGGTCTTAAACTTCCAAACCTGCGATTGTATTATGAAGCTGCAGCGTTTATACAAGCGACTGGTTTGGAAGTACAAAGACTGGAATATTGAATATAGAAAGTTATGATCTTGAATTTGGCTGCCATGCATACTTATTTTATGAAAACAAGGTGGATAAAGTATTTAACAGCCATATTCTTAGAAGCTCCTTGATGAGAGTATGGAAGAAGCACCGACTCAAATGGGATTATAAAATACCGTTGTGGTTGGATCTTGGTCACATTATACAGAATATAAATATAAAGTCACTCGGGGGATTTTTATACAAAGAAGTACTTTTTAATGATGGGGCAGATTGCAACTGAAGTAATTAAACACACTGTTGGAAGAAGGGATTAATTTAACATGGTTACAGTATAATCAATTTCAATTGAGATGGAGAGAAGATCAAAAAATTGGATTAATGTTGCATGAAGAAGAATTGGTTAGACAGATAAAAGAGAAAGGCCCAATGCATATTAAGAGGGTTTATAATGTTTTGTTAGAAAGAGATTCAGAAAATGAATCTATCCCACCCAGAGGCCCGCTCGGGTGGGGAGACAGGGAAGCCCTGGACTGCCTATCCTTGCCGCCACCCCCCCCCCCCTTTGCCCCCAGCAACAGTGGTTCTGCCACTTCTCCGGCAGAACCCCCGGACCAGCTGGCAGGAGGGTGGAGGCAGGCTATGGCGACAGGCCGTTCCCGCTGGATAACAGGCTGCTCCTGGAGCAGCCAGGAGATGGAGAAGCCACCAGCGGGCAGGCGATGCCAGATTTTGCCTCCCACCCGACCGAGAGACTCTGCTTTCCTTGGCAGCACCAGGGGATCCGTGCAGCTACTATCCCACCTCTCCTCAGCATCGGTCATGCTGCGAGGCTCCAACTCAAGGAGAAGATGGAGGAAGAGGGAGGCGGGGGAAGTCTAAATGGCGACTATCTCAAGCAAGCTGCAGCGCTATTATGCAAGGCTCCAAGTGGTTGGAGAAGAGGCAGAAATAGCAGCCAGGGCTGGGCTTTCAGCAGGTAAGCAACGCTGCCTCTGCCGTGAGGAACTTTGGGGAGGGCGGGGGCAGGCTGTGTGAGCAGTCTGTCTCTTAGCTGGTGAGAACGGCTACAGCCTGCCCCCGGCCTCTCTCTCCAAAGCGGGCTTCTGACATGGCCCAGACCTCCGGGGGAAGGGATTGAAGCCCTAGTCTGCTGCTCCTTCCGTTGTATGGGAAGACCAATATACTGCTTGAATTATCCGTTCCCTCCCTTCCCTCAATCCCATTTTATGGCTTCCCAACTTCCTCATCCTCTGCTTTCTGCTGTTTTCTCCAAGCAGCCAAGAGAGAATGGGCTTGCAAGGCTGTCAGTCTCCCATACCTGCGATGCCAGATATCGCCTCCCGCCCAACGAGAGACTCTGCTTTCCTTGGCAAAGCGCTTCATCATTGCAGGGCAGGGGATACGGGTGGCCCCAGAGGATCCGTGCAGCTACTATCCCACCCCTCCTCAGCCTCGGTCACACCACGAGGCTCCAACTCAAGGAGAAAATGGAGGAAGAGGGGGGCGGGGGAAGTCTAAAAGGCGGCTACCTCAAGCAAGCTGCAGCGCTATTACGCAGGGCTCTGAGTGGTTGGAGAAGAGGCAGAAATAACAGCCAAGGCTGCGCTTTCAGCAGGTAAGTAACGCTGCCTCTGCCGTGAGGAACTTTGGAGAGAGAGGCCGGGGGCAGGCTGTAGCCATTCTCGCCAGCTAAGAGACAGGCTGCTCGCACAGCCTGCCCCCGCCCTCTCCAAAGTTCCCCACGGCAGAGGCAGTGTTGCTTACCCGCTGAAAGCCCAGCCCTATTTCTGCTATTTCTGCCGCTTCTCCAACCGCCCTGCATAATCGCGCTGCAGCTTGCTTCAGGTAGCTGCCATTTGGACTCCCCACCCTTCTTCCGTCTTCTCCTCCTTGAGTTGGAGCCCCGCAGCGTGGCCGAGGCTGAGGAGGGGTGGGATAGTAGCTGCACGGATCCCTGGCGCTGCGCCTGTTCCCTGCGCTGCAATGATGAAGCGCTTTGCCAAGGAAAGCTGAGTCTCAGGCTTCTCCTGGAGCATCAAGGAGAAGGAGTAGCTGCCAGTGGGGAGGCGAGCTGCCCCAGGAGGACCAGAGGAGAGCGCAGCTTCTCACTCATGGAGATCTACCAGTTGGGAAGTGGGCGCGGTAAGAGGTGCGCTGACCAGGAAGCAGTCATGCTCCCTGGCCAGAGAGGGTTGCACAAACCTTTGCTGGAGTGAACGTGCAACCCTCTCCTGTCAGGGAGCATGACCACTTCCTGGCTCGCGCATTTCTTACCGCTTTCCGCTACCATTTCCCCACCGGTGGATCTCCATGAGTGAGGAGCTGAGGAGCTGCGCTCTCCTCCAGTCCTCCTGAGGCAGTACGAGAACCGCTCTTGCTGGGGGCAAGGGGGTGGCGGTGGCAGGTGCAGCAGGCCAGGGCTTCCCTCTGGAGGCCTGTGGCTATGCCAGAAGTCTATCCGGACAGGGAGACAGAGAAGCCTCGGACTGCCCTCAAAATAACGACTTTCCAGGCCCAAAACAGGGCGGAGGGGTGCCCGAAGTGCATGTGCAGGGCGTGCATGCGCAATGTGGGGCGCATGCGCAGGGGAGGGTCATGTGCACATGCGCATGTGGGAGGGTTCGCATTGCATTATGGGTGCTGGCACGCACAGGAGCTGTTGCATGCGCACATACACACTTCCGGCACGCCACGAGAAAAAGGTTTGCCATCACTGCACTAGACAATTCCTTTCCAATTCCTGCCACCTTTCTTTGTATGTTTTAGCCTCCAGCCCTCTAATCATCCCTACTGCTCTTCTCTGTGCTCTTTATAGAGTCTCAACACCTTTTTTTGTAATGTAGCGATCAAAACTGGTTGCAATAATCCAAGTGTGATCTTACCAAAGGATTATAAATTGGTACTAACACGTCACATGATCTGGATTCTAGCCCTCTGTTGAAGCAGCCTAGGATTGTTTTGGCTTTTTTGGCCACTGCAATACAGTGTTGGCTCATATTTAGGTGATTGTCCACTAGGACATCCAAAATCCATCTTACGTTGATTATCAAATGCTTTACTGAAATTCCATTATACTATGTCCACAGCATTTTGCTCGTCTGTTTATTGAGACACTTTCTCAAAGAAGGAAATAGGATTTGTTTGGCATGATCTTTTTTTGAAAAACCCATGTTGGCTTCTGGTTATAAGTTTGCTTGCTTCTAGGTGTTTGTAGATCTGTTGCTTGGTTATCTTTTTCAGGTTCTTCTCAGGCATTGATGTCAGGTTGATTGGTTTGTAGATTTGTGAAGTTTCCCCTTTTTTCAAGATGGGAGCTATATTAGTGTTCTGAACCAAGTCACGCTGGCATTGCAAGGTTTAAGTAGCATCTGTTTATTACTCACTTACTCAAAGTGTCAAATAACCCAGCAATGGTGTCAGTGAAGCTCCGCCCCAGCCCTCAGCCTCCGGTCTGGATTCCCCTGCTCTAAAAAGTAGGCCCTAGCTGACCGTGAGGCAAAGAGGGAAGTAATGATACCCACAAGTCCAGAGTTCCAACAACAAAAGGAGGTCCGAGTCCAAAGTTCAGAAGGAAAGTCTGAGGTTCGGAGTCCAAAAACACAGTCCAAAGTTCAAAACACAGGATCCAGCAAAGCTGGGAAAGTGCACATCAAAACAAGGAGGTGTTCCCAAGAAACACACTTTTACCCAGCATCTGGTTAAAATCACCCTTCCACAGCTGTTCCTTGTGTGGAGAGGTGGAGCTGCTTCCTCTCAAGCACCCTTGCTGACCTCTGTGCCTCCCTCCGGTCTGCTCTCCCTCCCTGTGGATCGAGTGGACGAGCGGCTCTTCTTAATCAGAGGTGGTCTGGAGACTGTCACCTCTGCTGGCCCTCTATAGTTGCTCTGCTTGGTTTTTTTTACTTCCATGTCTTGCCAATAAGCATGGTGTTTCCTATTGGTGCTGCATCCATGTATTAACCAGGTTCAATTGAGGTATTGAGCACCTTTTGGGATGTTCAGTTGTATAGGTAGTACTTGCCTATTTGTTCCCTGAGCCTTCAAAGTTACTATAGCACTGTAAAGGCTGATGCACACCTGGTCCACAAATTTGTGGTCATCGTAGCACATGTTCAGTGACCACATGTCAGCAGTGGTTGCTGTGGTTATGAAGGTGCAGGAAAAACAGATGGACCAATTTGGGTTCTGCCAACCGGTGCACATATACGATTGCTGCTGTATCCCATATGCATGATCCCCATTTATGATCTCCCCAGCTAGCTTCTGACAAGTAAGTCAGTGGAGATACCAGCAGGAATTTGAATCTGAAATTCCCTTTAACAATCCACAGTGATTTGCTTAACAACTGCAGAGGATCACATGTAGGTTGGCACTCTCATGTGACATCATGCTCATGATCAGGCTGCTTAGTGATGCAGATGCCAGTCCAAATTGCCGTCAATATATGAAGACTGCTTGAATTGGGATGTCACTAGAGTGGTTGTGGACAGTGTTTTCTGCCATATCTGGAGCTGAGGATTTCCATGAGCAAAATGAGTTACGTATTTGGTAATGAGCCTTTGCACTGTAAGAATCTGTGATTGACCCAAATCAACAAGAGAATTTCATGATTGAATGGATATTTGAACTTGGATTTTGGTTGTTTTCCATGTGTCAAATGGATCATGATTAATGTAAGAAGTTATTCTAGCAATGTGGCATGTTCGCTTTTTAATTGTAAGGTACACTTTTTTTCTTTTTTCACATCATCTACAACAATTTTATAAACAATTAACATTACACTTTTCTTTGAATCTTATAGGCAAAGAAGATGGTAATAAGAGCACACTGGACAACTGATTATAACAAGCAACTCTGAAAATGGAAGAAAATCAAGCCAGAAATAAAAATATCTGGGGAGGAAAAATTCACTTGAAGAGCAATATAGGGTAGACAGAGAAGCAGGCCTCACTCTGGGAGAAAAAAAAAACCCCAGCTTTAATCAAAACACCACTAAACAATGAATAAAACATATTTTTGACCTCAAGAATATAAGTGTTGGAAAAGCTCTAGAGCAGTGGTTCTCAACCTTCCTAATGCCGTGACCCTTTAATACAGTTCCTCATGTTGTGGTGACCCCCAACCAGGGGTGGGTTCTAAATTTTTTTACTACCGGTTCTGTGGGTGTGGCTTATTTTGTGGGCGTGGCTTGGAGGTCATGTGACTGAGTGGGCACGGCTAGCTGGTCATGTGACCGGGTGGCCATGGCTATGTGTATAGGGACTACTCAGAGGGCTGAAAAAAGTCATTTCTGACACTTTTGACTGGTCCTCACACTTATGACCATCCTCACATTTATGCCCATGCAGCATTCTTAACAACCATGTCACTCATTTCACAACTGCTTCTCTTCACCATGGTGACAAGATAGAGCAAAAACGTAAAATGTGAGGACAGTCGTAAGTTCGAGGACTGGTCAAAAGTGCGAGGACCAGTCAGAAATAACTTTTTCAGCCCTCTGAGTAGTCCATATGCACAAAAGGACTACCCAGAGGGCTGAAAAAAGTCATTTCTGACTGGGTCTCGCACTTTTGACCAGTCCTCACACTTATGACCATCCTCACATTTATGCCCTGCAGCTTTCTTAACAACCATGTCACTCATTTCACAACTGCTTCTCTTCACCATGGTGACAAGATAGGGCAAAAACATAAAATGTGAGGACAGTCGTAAGTTCGAAGACTGGTCAAAAGTGTGAGGACCAGTCAGAAATAACTTTTTCAGCCCTCTGAGTAGTCCATATGCACAAAAGGATACAGCAATATAGAGGGATGAAGGAAGGGAAGGGAAATTAGAGTAGGAGTGAGGGTAAGAGAGGGAGGAAGAGAGGAGGAGAAGGAGAAAGGAAGAGGAAGTAGGGAGGAGAAGAAGAGGGTGAGGAAGAGAAAGTAAGAATGAAAGAAAAGAGAGAGGTGGTAGGTTTGAGGAGAAAGATTGCTGTACAATAAAAAAGATGAAAGGGAAGAAAGCCAACCCCAAACAAATATAAAGATATTAAGATAAAGAATGAATTGTTAAACTTTAAAGAATAAAAGAGAACAAATATGAATCAATAACAATAATTAGAAACACACATACAAACATACAATGTATTTTCTTTGAACAGAGTATTTGGCCGGTTCATAAATTTAAAAGTGTTTAGTCATTTCAATTAAATTTACAATTTCTATATTTCCTTTTTGCCATATTTATTCCTCATCTATTTTTGTAAAAAACCAATATTACCCTTCATCCTCATCTCTAATCTTAATCAAATTCAATTTTTCCCTTCTATTCTATATTATACCCCTTCCCATTGTCATCTATTTTTATATCCATCCTCACATTGGTTAATTATGTAATATTACAGTTGTTTAATATGAATTCAACATTTTAATATAAATCAATTAGTTATATAACTACCTTTTTTGTATATTATTCCAATTATTTCCATGCAATCCAATTTCTTACAAATCAATTAATTATATTTACCAATAATAATAAACCAAATAATTTCCCCCATATATTCCTCCAAACCACAACTTAACCATTTCTGCTTTCAACACAATATACAATTAATAGTACCTCAATTATTACAATTCCCTAGTTAAATAGAGCTTTTTTTCTTTTGTGTTTTAAAATCTCCTCTTTCTCCCTAAATTTCCCGTTGTTTGCACCTACCTTTTTTGGTGAGGAAAAAGAAAAGAAATCTGCCTGCCTAATTTTCCAACGTGCAAAGCCAACAGTCTGCTTTACTTTCTCTTTCGTTTTTCAGTTTAGGTAGGGGAAAAAAATCTGCACTCTTTCCAAGCAAACAAAAGAGCCCTGAGCAAAACAGCTGAGAGCAAATCAGCTGGGGGTCGGGAGCTGATCCAAGCAAGGGCTAATTAGCCTCTGCTGAAGCTCCGGGGGGCAATAAAATTACAAAAAAAACACCGAACCCTTTGTTAAATTGCTGGCTCCCCCGCCCCTCGCCCACCACTATTTATTGGCAATAAATAATGGTGCGGAGGGCGGGGCAAGCCAGCAATTTAACAAAGGGTTCGGCTGCACCACTGGCTCTAGGGCGGCCCTTTGAAGCCACGCGGCAAGAATTTAAACAGTTTTTTTTCCTCTAGCCATCGGAGGCAGCAATAGATGGGGAGTGGGCGGGGTAAGCGAACGGCCGGCGATCCAACAGAGGAGTGAGGGTGAGTGAAGGCGTGGGGGGGGAGAGAGAGGGCTTTGGCGACCCCTGTGAAATGGCCGTTCGACCCCCAAAGGGGTCGCGACCCCCAGGTTGAGAACCGCTGCTCTAGAGAGACACCTGTTGTGGGAAAAGCACAGATTGCAAATCATAACTGATTATGCACAAGAAGATCCACATAGGAGAAAAGTCTTAAAAGTGCTCCTAATGTGGTAAATGCTTTAGTGAGCTTGGGAACATGGTGATACATCAGAGGACTCACATCACGTTTGAGTGTCCAGATTGTTCGAAAATTTCATTGGAAATTCCCACCTCATGAGACAACACTCACACACAGTGAAAAAAAAAACATTTGAAGGACAGAAACCCCTTGAATGCCCTATCTGTGGGAAAGGTTTCAGTCACAATTACAGCCTGATGAACTACCAGAGGACTCACGCAGAAGAGAAACCTTTTGAATACCCTGATTCTGAAAAGGGTTTCAGTCAAAATTCCAGTCTGGTGACACACCAGAGGACTCACAAGAGAAACCATTTGAATGTCTGGTTTGTGGGAAAAGTTTCAGTAACAATTCCCACCTTGTAAGGCACCAGAGGAATCACACAGGAGAGAAACCCTATGAATGTCCTGATGTGGGAAAGATTTCAGTCAAAATTCCAACCTGGTAATACACAAGAGGTCTCACAAAGGTTTATTGATGAAGCCAAACCACACACAAAGACAGCATGAAATTCTGGGTCAGCTGACCCACTGGTTTGATGAATACATGGATTTTGATATGTTTCACAGATGCTGCTAGCTGGGGGGGTAGTGCAATGTCTGAAATGCCCTTAGGAGATTGTGCAATGTAGTGAGCCCTGTGTCTTCTGCTAAATGCTTTATTATGTCCTAAAGAGTCTTAATCCTATCATCCTGGAGCTGAAGGTCTTTTGTTTTAGCAATAGCAATAGTACTTAGACTCATATACCGCTTCACAGTACTTTAACAGCCCTCTCTAAGGGGTTTTACATAGTCAGCATATTGTCCCTAACAATCTGGCTCATTTTACCCACCTCGGAAGGATGAGTCTGGTGAGATTCGATCTGCCAAATTGCAGGCAGCTGGCAGTCAGCAGAAGAAACCCGCAGTACTGCACTCTAACCACTGCTCTTATAGATAGGCTGGCCCAATCTTTCTTAATGGGCACAAAATGCCTGCTGGGGGCTATTAAGAAAGACAGAGTCTGTCTTCCTACCTCTAAAAAAAACACGTTTCTCCATTTCTCATTTAGGGAAATATAATATTCTGCAGTTTTAATATTTCCCAAAATATTTCTTCTGGTGCTGACTTTCTACAAATCATAAAAAGCTCTTTACATTTCCAACATTCATTTGAGGTTCCTTCAAACATTCTGGACAATTTCTCCAGTGATAGATACACACAGTACATCATCTTATAAAACTTTTCTTTTACAGTTTAATGTGAATTTTAGATCTTTCATCCACATATTCTCCCATTGTTCAAGCATTATTTACATGCAAAATTCATTGTCCACTGAATCATAAAATGCTGTACATAGTCATCCTCCATGTTCCACTACAGTTTATAAACCTTAAAAATAGCACTCCCTTGGAGTATCTTGACTTGATGGGGCTGGCAGATCCTAAAATCTTGGGAGCCACAGAAAATCAGTTTTAAACTTTTGGGATGTAGAGAGGCATTGATCTCTATCGAGAGTCACCCCCTAAGATAGCAAATTCTGCCAAAAAAAAAAAAGATTCTGTCAATGATTACTTCAGCTTCAACCACAACAATACCTGAGGAAATAAGAGATACAAACTCAAGGTAAACCACTCCAAACTCAATTGCAGAAAATACGACTTCAGGAACAGAGTGGTCAATCCCTGGAATGCACTACCTGACTCTCTGGTTTCTTCCCCAAACCCCCAAAACTTTAACCTTAGACTGTCTACTGTTGACCTCACCCCATTCCTAAGAGGTCTGTAAGGCATAAGCGCACCATCGCTCCTGTCCTCATGTCCCTTTTTACTCTTATTCTTTTCATGTATTCCAAATATGTTTATGCTTTTATATGTTTTCTTATATATACTTTACAAATAAAATAAATAAAAAAAATGTCATGAACTTTCGGGGCTCAGTACTTAGCTACTAATCTTCATAAGTTTAGTGGTATCACATTTCACTCTTTTGTTTGGGTCAGTTGCCAGAAGTCAAAAATGACGGTAGCATTTAATCAGTGAAAACCTCTTGCAACCGCCTTAGATAAGAGGGGACAAGCGCGTTTTTCTGCCTGTCTGGAGATGGCGCTCAAACAGGCAACACCTGTGGCTAGAAAGCGGACAGTACAGCAGGCGGCACCTGTGGTTGTGTTTAAGGAGTTAAAATCATCAAGTACTGCATTGCTAGAAAGGCTGGGAGGAGAGGAGACGCGCAGAGGAACTTCCTCTTCCGGATGACTGATGGGAGGAAGTTGGTGTGCAGAGCGGCTTTCCTGCTGTTTCCATGGTGGAAGCAGGAGCTGGCAGGTGAGTTGAGGGCAGCAGGTGGGAGGAGAGTCCGGGAGCAACTTGGGCTGGAAGCGGAGAAGCAACTGGGCTGAAGCCTCTCAGCTGCTGCTGCTGCAGGTTCCTTCCCTCCCCAAATGGAAGCCCACTGGTGCTGCAGGCTGGGAAACTGGGGGCTGCAATTTCTGCTGGTGGGAAGCTTGAAAAAGCCTCCTTCAAATGCAGGTTGAGTCTTTGGGGCTGGTTTCCCTCCAGAGGGAGCTCCATCACTGGAGGTTTGGAAGAGAGCTGGAAAAAACCTTGGAGGTCTTAATGACATCTCAGACAAATGGCTGTCCCGTCGGTTTAAAAGCCACCAGCAATGGAGCCCCACAACCTCTGGAGGGAAGCCATTCCCGAAGAATCAACCTTCACTCAAAAGAGACTTTTTCAGTCTTCCAGGCAGCAGAAAATTGCAGCCATTCCCTTCCACTGGCTCATTGTTCTCACTGATGGGATTTTTCCTTTTTTCCAGCTTTTTCTCTCTCCTTGATTAGTTTCCATGCATTGCTTCTTGTCTTGTCCTTCTGGTGCTTTGGAAAAGAAGTTGACCCTCCAAGTATTGGAACACTGCTATCATGTCACCCCTAGTCCTTCCTTTCACTAGACGATTCATTCCCAATTACTGCAACCCCTAATTATCCCTCCTGCTCTTCTCTGCGCTCTTTGTAGAGTCTGGACGCCTTTTTTATATTGTGGTGATGAAAACTGGTTGCAGTAATCCAAGTGTGATCTTAATCACAGCATTATAAATTGGTACTAATACTTCATGTGATTCTATCCCTCTGTTTAGGCAGCCAGAGTTTCTCAGGTTTCTTGAGTTGTTTTCTCATTGATTGATTGATTGATTGGTTGGTTCGATTTATATGCCGCCCTTCTCTGGAGACTCAGGGTGGCTTACAATGCATTAATCAATAGCCTTCATACTTTTGTATATACCTGCTTAGTAGGGCTTTCGCCCCCCCCCCCCCCAAGCGGTGTTCTTTTTTATACAAAGTTAGCATATTGCCCCCACAATCCAGGCCCTCATTTTATCTACCTCGAAAGGATGGAAGGCTGAGTCAACCTTGAGCCTGGTGAGATTTGAACTTGCAGTAATTGCAGGCAGCTGGTGCTAGTTAACAGCACTTTAGTCTGCTGCACCACTAAGGCTCTTGTATAAGATTTTCATCCATGGAATCCTTCCCAAGCTGTCTCTTGGTTTGTTAAAATCAGCTGCTTTAAAGTCTAAGACATTAGTTTGATTTTGCTCTTGCTTGTGTCTGCATTATATCTTGTTACCAGTATGACATGGTCACTCTTCTCCCTATTTATCTGCAACTTCAACCCCCCCCCCCTATAATTTCCTCTCTGCTAGTAAAAATTTAGATCACTATAGGAGATCCTTAGTTCCCTTTTCTACCTTTTGGATGACAAGTTGTCATCTAGATTCATGAGGAACCTTTTAAGACAGGGGTGACAAACTGGCGGCCCATGGGCTGGATGCGTGACATGCAGGCCACACCCACCCCAGCTCCACAAAAGGGTAGGATGTCACAAAATGTCACGTGACGGCAACATGACATGGCAAGTTTGACACTGGTGCTTTAAGACAAGATTGGCCAGCCATTTGTCTGGAATGTTATAGGGTATCCTGCCTGAGAAGGAGATTGGATTAGAAGACCGCCAAGGTCCCTTCTGACTCATAACCTATTGTTACGGGCTTGCTATTCTCTTGGCAACCAAATTGCACTGATTCTGCCACTAGTCTTTTTCTGGGGTTTATGTTTTTTAACTTCCAGGTCTTGCCAAAAGCACGGTATTTCCTATTTGGTGCCGCATCCGGGTATTAACCAGGTTCAACTGGCTTTACCGTATTTTTCGGACTATAAGATGCACCTGACTATAAGACGCACCTAAATTTAGAAGAGGAAAACAAAAAAAAAAAGGTTTTGGCCTACCTTTTTTCGGGCCGTTTCCAGTCTTTTTTCGGTCTTTTTCTGGGACTATTTCAAGCCCATTTTTGAGTGCTTTTTTTAGCTCGTCTTTGAGGCTTTTTTGGGCTTGTTTCTGGGGCTTTTTCCCAGTTTTTGAGGCTCCCCCCCGTTTTTGAGGTTTTGGGGGGGCTGTTTTGAGGCTTTTTTTGTCAATTTTTGAGGCTTTTTTGTCCCATTTTTGAGGCATTTTTCTGGCCCGTTTTTGAGGCTTTTTTTTGGCCCGTTTTTCCGAAAAAACGTTCCTGTGGTTTTGAAGGTGCAGGAAAAGGAGAGACACCAACTTGGGTTCTGCCAACCATAGTACATTTATGATGGCTGCAGCATCCCACACTCAGGATCCCCGTTTGTGACCTTCTCAGCTAGATTCTGAAGCAAAATTAGTAGGGATGCCAGCAGGAAATTGCAAGTCGCAGTTTGTTGAACAGATGCAAGTTGGCACTGTCATATGACATCATGCTTCATGACAGGCTGCTTAGTGACACAGAAGCCAGTCCCAACTGCACTCAGTAAGTCAGGATTGCTTGAATTGGGATGTCACCAGAAGGGGTTGTAGGCAGCATTTTCTTCTCTTATTTGCAGCTGAGGACTTTCATGAGCAAAATTGGTGCTTCAAATCTTGCAGAGGCTTTCGGCATCATTTCCTCAGTTCAAACCACACATCTATAAATTTAGCTCAGAAGGTTTGAGATTAACCATTTTGGGACATTTTGTCAGGCTGAAAACTCATGGAGCTTCCACATATATCATTTGTAGGTGTTTGTATCTGTATTTTTTTCTATATGCATATATCTGCAATTATATTAATTAATGAGCCTCGGTGGCACAGCAGACTAAAGCTGTGCCACCAAGGCTCATTAATTAAGCCCTATTAAGTAACACCAGCTGCCTGCAATTACTGCAAGTTCAAATCTCACCAGGCTCAAGGTTGACTCAGCCTTCCATCCTTTCGAGGTAGGTAAAATGAGGACCCGGATTGTGGGGGCAATAAGCTGACTTTGTATAAAAAAGAACACTGCTTGGGGAGGGGGACGAAAAAACGAAAAAGTAGGGTATATACCCTACTAAGCAGGTATATACAAAAGTGTGAAGGCTATTGCTTAATGCATTGTAAGCCGCCCTGAGTCTCCGGAGAAGGGCGGCATATAAATCGACCCAATAAATAAATAAATAAATAAATATAATCTATCCTCAGTACATCCAGATATATTTGAGGATAACACTTTGCAGTGCCAAGAATCTATGACTGACCCAAGTCAACAACATAATTTCATGGTTGAATAGATATCTTGGTACTCTTCCATGTGTCAAATGAATCATAATTAATGTAAGAGACTATTCTGGCATTGTGGCATGTTTGCTTTTTTGTTGTAATGTATACTTTTTTTTACATCTTCTGTAACCATTTTATACACAATTAAAGTTACACTTTTCTTTAAAACTTACAGACAAAGAGGATGGCAATAAGAGCACTCTGGACAACTGAGAATAACAAGCAACGTTGAAAAGGAAATAAAATTGAGCCAGAAATCAAAATATATTCCAGTTCTTTCAGAAAAGCACACAATTCTCCTTCTCCAGAAGCTAATAGACAAAAGAGAGAAAATTAACATGAGATTTTGAGCTGGAAAAAGTAGAGGATACGAAACTCTTGGATACATTGCATGAAAAATCAAGGAAGATTATTTTTCACTCAGAAAAAGATGGAAATATCTGGAAGTTAGGGGGAAGGAAAAAGTCTTATTGGGCAGGGCACATAGGACAGACAATGATACAGGCCTTTCTCTGAGAAGAAGCAAACGGCTTTAATCAAAGCACCACTAAACAAGAGATCACACATATTTTTGACCTCAAGAATATCAGTTGTGGAAAAGCTCCATAGATCTGCCTATTGTAGAAAAAGCACAGATTGCAAATCATAGCTGATTAAACAAGAAGATACCAACTGCAGAAAAGCCATACAAATTATCTGAATATGCCAAAAAGTTGGGTCAGAACAGCTTCCTTGTGGTTCATGGAACGACTCACACAGGAGAGAAGCCATACGAGTGCTCCAGATGTGAATACTTTAGTGAGCAAGGCAACATGGTAATACATCACAGGACACCCATCACTTAAGAGTGTCCAAATTGTGTGAAAGTATCATTGGAAATTACCATCTCATGAGACAACAAAGGACTCACACAGGAGAGAAACCCTTTCGATGTCCTGATTGTGGGAAAAGGTTCAGTCATAATTGCAGCCTGGTGATACACCAGAGGACTCACACAGGAGAGAAACCATTTGAATGTCCTGATTGTGGGAAAAGTTTCAGTCAGAAGTCCAGCCTGGTGACACACCAGTCGACTCACACAGGAGAAAAACCATTTGAATGTCCTGATTGTGGGAAAAGTTTCAGTCACAATTTCAACCTGGTGACACACCAGAGGACTCACACAGGAGAGAAACCATTTGAATGTCCTGATTGTGGGAAAAGGTTCAGTCAGAATTCCAACCTGGTGTACCACCAGAAGACTCACACAGGAGAGAAACCATTTGAATGTCCTGATTGTGGGAAAAGATTCAGAAACAATTCCAGTCTGGGGGCACACCAGAGGACTCACACAGGAGAGAAACCATTTGAATGTCCTGATTGTGGGAAAAGATTCAGAAACTATTCCAGTCTGGTGATACACCAGAGGACTCACACAGGAGAGAAACCATTTGAATGTCCTGATTGTGGGAAAAGTTTCAGTCGCAATCCTGAGCTGGTGATACACCAGAGGACTCACACAGGAGAGAAACCATTTGAATGTCCTCATTGTGGGAAAAGTTTCAGTCAGAATTCCCACTTGGTGACACACCAGAGGACTCACACAGGAGAGAAACCATTTGAATGTCCTGATTGTGGGAAAAGTTTCAGTCAGAAGTCTGGTCTGGTGAGACACCAGAGGACTCACACAGGAGAGAAACTATTTGAATGTCCTGATTGTGGGAAAAGTTTCAGTCGCAATTTTGAACTGGCGACACACCAGAGGACTCACACAGGAGAGAAACCATTTGAGTGTCCTGATTGTGGGAAAAGGTTCAGTCGCAATTCCTACCTGGTGAGTCACCAAAAGATTCACACAGGAGAGAAACCCTTTGAATGTCCTCATTGTGGGAAAAGTTTCAGTCAGAATTCCCACCTGGTGACACACCAGTCGACTCACACAGGAGATAAACCATTTGAATGTCCAGATTGTGGGAAAAGTTTCAGTCGGAATTCCAGCCTGGTGACACACCAGAGAACTCACACAGGAGAGAAACCATTTGAATGTCCTGATTGTGGAAAAAGTTTCAGTCGCAATTCCCACCTGATGACACACCAGGAGAGTCACACAGGAGAGAAACCATTTGAATGTCCAGATTGTGGGAAAAGTTTCAGTCAGAATTCTGAGCTGGTGAGACACCAGAGGACTCACACAGGAGAGAAACCATTTGAATGTCCTGATTGTGGGAAAAGATTTAGTCGCAATTCCCGCCTGGTGACACACCAGAGGACTCACACAGGAGAGAAACCATTTGAATGTCCTGATTGTGGGAAACGGTTCAGTCAGAATTCCAATCTAGTGACACACCAGAGGACTCACACAGGAGAGAAACCCTTTGAATGTCCTGATTGTGGGAAAAGCTTCAGTCAGAATTCTGACCTGGTGAGACACCAGAGGACTCACACAGGAGAGAAACCATTTGAATGTCCTGATTGTGGGAAAAGTTTCAGTCGCAATTCCAGCCTGGTGACACACCAGGAGACTCACACAGGAGAGAAACCATTTGAATGTCCTGATTGTGGGAAAGGTTTCAGTCAGAATTCCCATCTGGTGACACACCAGAGGACTCACAGAGGAGAGAAACCATTTGAATGTCCAGATTGTGGGAAAGATTTCAGTACTAAGACTAGCCTTTTAAATCATGTGCTTATACACATGGGAGAAACCATTTAAGTGCCCCAAGAGTGGACGGTGCTTCAGGAAACATTCCACCTTTATTGCACACAAGAAAATGTGCATGGATTTTCCAAAGTGATGAGTGATGATCTAAAGCAGTGGTTCTCAAAGGGGCCGTACCAAAGTGGGGGGCCGGTGGGATGACTTAGGGGGGCAGTAAGAAGCAAGGGGGCAGCAGGGGGCACTAGAGGCAAAAGGGGGCGGCAGGGGGGCGCGGAGTGTGGCCCCCACCCTTTGGCCTGTGCCTCGCAGCAGTTACCTCCTTGCAAGCAAACAGCAAGAAAAAACAGCTCCTTTCAGCTTCAGCACAGGCTAATTAGCACAAGTTGATTAGATTGGCCTCCTGACTCTCTCAGCTGTTTTGCGCAGGGTTCTCCTGCTTGCTGCAAAGAGTGTTGGCGCAGATTTTTTCCCCTTTTGCTAATCAAGCTATGCTGAAAACGAAACTGAAAATAAAGCCTGCTGTTTGCTGCAAGAAAAAATGAGGCAGAGGCAAAGGGAGATTTCTTTTTCTTCTTTTTCCTCACTAAAAAAGGTAGGTGCAAACAATGGGAAATTTAGGACAGGAGAGGAGAGTTCAAATTTTAAAACACAAAAGAAAAAAGGCAAAGTAAAAGGCAAAAAAAAATGGGAAGGGAAAAAAAGAAATGAAAGAGAAAGATGTTATACAATACATATTTAGAATTGAAATAAGAATAATAGTAAGAAATAAATGGGAAATCATGATTGTAAAAATGAAATGAATAATAATTGGAATATTTGTCTTTGTATTTTTGAAATCTAGATGACGATAAGTTTTCTTTTTTCTTTTTTTTAGAAATATGAATAAATATAAATTGTAACAATTGAAATACCTTGAATGGTGTATGGTGGTGAAAGTAAAAAGGATTAAGTTGTAGGTTGGATAACATTGTTCTGTTTTTCATTAACAGCATTTTCACACATAATTTCTACAACTAGCATCCTCCTCTTTATTAACAAATTAACTTTTTGACTGACTCTTAACCATTTTCTTAGTCTCTCCACAGTTCTCTTTCTTGATGTTTTCCTCCCTTTCTTCCATTTCTTTAGCTTCTTCTTTTTCCTGTTCTTATATCTCCCCTTCAGCTTTTTTCCTTTAAATTTAACTCTATTACTTTTCATTCTCAATCTTACCCCATTTATTTCACTTCATATTTGAGATGTATTTTGGGTGTCCTCCTGGACTCACGGCTGAGTCTAGAAGATCATATAATGACCATGACCAGGGGGCCATACGCCCAGATGCGTCTGGTGCGCTAGTTGCGTCCCTACTTGGACCAAGATGCCCTACGCACAGTTACTCATGCGCTAGTCACCTCACATATTGACTACTGTAACACTGTCTACATGGGGCTGCCCTTGAGGGCCACTCGGAGGCTTCAGCTGGTGCAAAATGCAGCCGGGCGGGTTGTGATGGGAGAATCCCAATACTCTCATGTTACACCCTTACTGCACGACTTGCATTGGTTACCGGTTGCCCTCCGGGTGAGATTCAAGGTGCTGGTGATGATCTATAATACCCTACATGGCTTAGGCCCAGGATATTTGGCGGACCACCTGCAGCCAGCAACGACATCCCATCGCCCGGTCCGCGCCCATAGAGAGGGCCTGGTCAGGGTGCCGTTGGCTAGACAGTGTCGGCTGGCGGCCCCCAGCGGTAGAGACTTCTCTGTGGGTGCGCCCACCCTCTGGAATCAACTACCCTTGGAGCTCCGGTTGGCTCCTGACCTCGCACCTTCCGCCGCGAATTAAAAACTTGGTTCAAGTTCCACGACCTGGACTGATGGGGTTTTAAGGATTTTAATTTTTAGTGGGTCTAATCAGATTTTAACTTTGTATTATGGCTTTGTGAATTTTATTATTGTGAGCCGCCCTGAGTCCATTGGGAGATAGGGCGGCATATAAGCCAAATAAAATAAATAAATAAATAAATATTTTCCCATATCCATTTTTATTCTATCAGTATTGAACCCAGTGTAATCATCTTTATCTTTTTCCCCCAATTATTTCCTTTTCAATATTATCTCCTTGTTTCTCTTGCTTCTCATTCATCTTTTTTTTTTGCAAGCTAACCAATTCTCTGCTTCTTTATTTCCCTTAAATGCCTCCCTTTTTGAAATATCTCCTTTAGCGTCTCATATTCATCCTCCCAATTCTCCTTATTTTCAATTTTGAAATAATAATAATAATAATAATAATAATAATAATAATAATAATAATAATAATAATTTTATTTCTATACCGCCCTTCTCCCGAAGGACTCAGGGCGGTGTACAGCCTATTTAAAAAAAAGGCTAGGATTTTTAAGCTTATTCTTTTCATTTACATATGTGGGGGTGGCATGCTTTTCAAGGAGCCACAAGGGGGGCTGAGAGCAGAGTCATTCTGACAGTGTCTTTTAAAATTGCTTGGAAGACCCATTTTTTCCCTAACAATAATGTATACTTTGTATACTTTGTAATAAAAGTATACTTTTGTATACTTTGGAATAAAATGTATACCTGGAAAAAGTACTTGCAAAACTTGGACAGAAGGAAAAGGAAGGCAGGACTGGACTGGACTCATTATCATTAGCTAGTAGTTCATTGTTATCAGTGACTTCCGCTGATTTTAAACTCATTTTAAGACTGGGATTGGTGGCTACTGAAATATTCAACATTGGTCTCAGAAATCTTTGATTTGAACTATCAAATCATTGATTTGAACTTTGATTTGAACTATGGCAAGGAAAATCGTAAAATGGGGCAAAACTCACTTAACCATAATGATTTCTAGATATTTTAGGTGTAGAGAATTCAAGTGTTGAGAATGACCCATTATTTCATCTCTTTTTCCACACTAGGTACCACTATTTGATTTATTTTCCTTTTATTCAAATAACAACAGAAAACCCAATACAGTTCAGTATGAATTGGCTTTCCAGTCCTTCCGTGATGCACTTTTTCACATTGGTTATCTAGTTTAAATGTCAAAGGAAAATCAATGATATATTTTTCAGACCTTTGGAGGATCACACTGTCAATTGTTCACACTGCTCAAGCAAAACTAACAGGTGTGAATTAAGTTTTAGCTAAAAAATGGAGCTTTAATTCCAGAAGTCCATTCTTTAAACTTGGACTTCTGGAATTCAAAGGCTCTGGATTAAATAATACTCCAGACAGAGTATGCTGCTTTTAGACATGATAATAGTTGTCTAGAAAGGTGAGTTATGAGCTATTTTTACATCATCAGAAATTTAATTTATAACCTGTTAAAAATGCAAAGAGAAGGAGTTCAAGGAGCAAATAAAAGACCTTCATGTTGGGGTTGGTTCTGGACCAAATCTTACTTGCGGGGCAGAAACCAGCTCTCAGCCCTCCTTGTGACTTCTTCAAAAGAATCCCCCCCCCCACACGCTCCACCACTTGAGGAGGCTGGGGAGGGCTGCAGGTTGATCCCAAGAGGGTCTGGGAATGGGTGTGAATTCATCCCACAGCCCTCTCCATCCCCTCCTCTGTGAAATTGCTTTCTCCCACTCGCTGGTGGTCAGCAAATTCAAAAGGAACCCCCAGCTGAGAATCACTGCTCTAGATTGGTTGATTCAGGGGATTTCTCTAGTGTTAACTAATAGTGTTAGCTATCTTTGTTACAGGGATAAATTTGTATTGGAGCAGCCGGCAGACCTCCCAAAGATTTTGAGGTGGGGAAAGGAAAGTGTCAGCATTTCTGTAAACATTGGGACGATGTAATGCAAAGAGAAGGAGTACAGGGAGCAAATAAAAGACCTACATGTTGGGGTTGGTTCTGGACTAAATCTTACTTGTGGGACAGAAACCAGCCCTCAGGCCTCCTTGTGACTTCTTGAAAAGCATCGCCACCACCACCACGCTCCACCTCCTGAGGTCATGCTTCATGACCGGCTGCTTAGTGACACAGAAGCCAGTCCCAATTGTACTCAGTAAGTCAGGATTGCTTGAATTGGGATGTCACCAGAAGGGGTTGTAGACAGCATTTTCTTCTCTTATTTGCAGCTGAGGACTTTCATGAGGAAAACTGGTGCTTCAAATCTTGCAGAGGCTTTCGGCATCATTTCCTCAGTTCAAACCACACATCTATAAATTTAGCTCAGAAGGTTTGAGATTAACCATTTTGGGACATTTTGTCAGGCTGAAAACTCATGGAGCTTCCACATATATCATTTGTAGGTGTTTGTATCTCTGTTTTTTTCTATATGCATATATCTGCAATTATATTAATTAATGAGCCTCGGAGCCTCATTCTATAGAACCGGTAGTAAAACTGGCAGGAGGCCCCGCCCACCTTCCCCGACATCACCAAAATGCTTCTGTGCATGTGCAGAAGAGTGCGTGCATGAGTGAGCGAAGTGAGCGTTCGAGGCCCCACTGCAAACTGGTAGTAAAGGTAAGTATAACCCACCCCTGGGTGGGGGGCACTGAGGATGAGTACCAAGGGGGCGGCGGACTGAAAAAGTTTGGGAACCTCTGACCTAAAGTGATGAGTGTAAAGGCTTGAATTTTAAGTCCAGCTGAGAAATTGACTCTTCAATTTGACCAGAAAGAATTTGCTTGATTGTTTTTGTCATCAAATATGTCATAGTATTAGATGGGAAGGAGGAAAGAAAAAATTGGAACATGTTAGTTTGATAATGGCTGTCTGGCTGGCCATCAGCCGCAGAAGTTGCTGGGTATTTATTTCTGCAGAAATTGTGCAATTCTGCAAAAATCATTTTAGGAGTGTTCTCTGCATTTTTATCATAATCAATGCTAGAAATGCCACATGCAGAGAACCAGCCTTTTTCTCCCTGGGTATCTTCCAGATTTTCCACCCCAGAATTTCCCAGGCAGCATCTCTTCAGGATAAGAGCGCTCAGGCTATAGTTAGAAGTTGTGAGTCCTCATGGAAGAAGAAAACAAGAGGAAAGAGAAATAGTTTATCTTTTCCTAACAATTCATTGCACCAAGCATGTCTGCTCAGGTTGTGAATGAGACACGCAAGTGGAAGAAACCATATGAATAGCAAATATATTGGGGGAGTTTGGGGCAGTGACAAAAGCAGTGTAAAATTTCAGATGCAAAGGCTACTCTGCCTTGCATGTGACCTTCATGGAGAAGAGCTGTAGGAATATTGAGTTGAGAAAAGGGATCTCCTTCGCTTGGAGGTTCCTCCTTGTTAGTCTTTGATGGCTGGGAGGTGTGAGCAGAACCAAGGGATTTTTACTTTTGTGGTTCCCCCCTTGGTAGGGAAATGTGAGGGGAAAAATTGTACAGTAGATGTTTCATTTCTAAAACAGCATTGCATAAGACTCATGAATAGATTTTGAGGGGGGAAAAGGAAAGTGTCAGCATTTCTGTAAACATTGGGACAATGTAATGCAACACTCTCTTCCCAACGCATGGGAGACCTTTCCTGTTCTTTCACTTCTCTCCCAGGACTCCTTAATTTGTTTAAAAAATTCCTTCAATTAAAGGGAACATTATTTGTAGCAGTGAAAGTGGTGTTTTACCTATGCAGATGGATTATCCTGATTTTGCTGGGATTGGAAGACACCAAAGAATTCCAAGATCATTCATTTCACCCACAAGATTCAAAAAGACAGGTTACAATGTTTTTTAGTAGGTCACATTGGATCTGATCCCTTGGTGACCAGGAGCAGATCAGGACTGGCATGTGGAGAAACCAAGATGTAACTCAATGGTATGTCTGGATAATCCCTGGGGACTTTCCATGACTGAGAATAGGATACGATAGGATAGGATTGAATGGAAATGAATTCTTTATTGGCCAAGTGTGATTGGACACAAGGAATTTGTCTTTGGTGCATATGCTCTCAGTGTACAGCAAAAGACAAGATACATTGTCAAGAATCGTAAGGTACAACACTTAATGATAGTCATAAGGTACAAATAAGTAATCAAATCATAGTAGGAAACAATATAAATCGTAAGGATACAAGCAACAAAGTAACAAAGTAAGAGCCTTGGTAGTATAGTAGTCTAAAGCACCCTGTTATTAAGACCAGCTGCCTGCAATTACTGCAGGTTCGAATCTCGCCAGGCTCAAAGTTGACTCAGCCTTCCATCCTTTCTAAGGTAGGTAAATTGAGGACCCAGTTGTGGGGGCAATAAGCTGACTTTGTATAAATATATACAAAAGGATGAAGGCTATTGCTTAGCACATTGTAAGCCGCCCTGTGTCTCTGGAGAAGGGCGGCATATAAATCAAATCTAAATAAATAAAAAAATAAAACCAGTCATACAGTCATAAGTGGGAGGAGATGGGTGATAGGAACAATGGGAAGATTAATAGTAATAGTAATTCAGACTTAGTAAATAAGTGTTCCGCCCTGGAAGGCAGGGCGGAGGATTTCGGACAATACCTATATGACAAAATCGCTCAGATCCGGGGGGATTTGGACTCTGACTGGGTAGATCAGGGCAGGGTGACGAGGAATAGTCTTGAGAATGTTATCTGGGAGGAGTTTGATGCTGTGACTCCCGATGATGTGGACTGGATTTTGGGGAGACTTAGTGCGGCCACATGTTTACTGGACCCGTGTCCCTCCTGGTTGGTACTGGCCTCCCGGGAGGTTACACGAGGCTGGCTCCAGGGTGTTATCAATGCTTCGTTGAGTGAGGGTCACTTCCCCACCGCCTTGAAAGAGGCAGTGGTGAGGCCTCTCCTCAAGAAGCCATCCCTGGATCCGGCAATATTGGCCAACTATCGTCCTGTCTCCAACCTTCGCTTCCTGGCGAAGGTTGTTGAGAGTGTGGTCGCGCGACAGTTTCCGCAATTCCGGGAGGAAACATCCTATCTAGATCCGTTCCAGTCGGGTTTCAGGCCTGGGCACAGCACGGAAACGGCATTGGTCGCGTTGGTTGATGATCTCTGGAGGGCTCGGGACAGGGGTTGCTCCTCTGTTCTGGTCCTGTTAGACCTCTCAGCGGCTTTTGATACCATCAACCATGGTATCATGCTGCACCAGTTGGAAAAGTTGGGGATGGGGGGCACCGTATTATGGTGGTTCTCCTTTCTCTCCGACCGGTCGCAGTTCGTGTTGGCAGGGGGACAGAGGTTGACCTCAAGGCCTCTTATATGTGGAGTGCCTCAGGGGTCGGTCCTCTCGCCCCTCCTGTTCAACATTTATGTGAAGCCGCTGGGCGAGATCATCCGTGGCTTTGGGGTGAGATACCACTAGTACGCTGATGACACCCAGTTGTACATCTCCACTCCAGGCCACCCCAACGATGCCCTTGAAGTGGTGTCCCAGTACCTGGAGGCTGTGCGGATCTGGATGGGGAGGAACAAGCTCAGGCTCAACCCTTCCAAGACTGAGTGGCTGTGGCTCCCGGCATCCCGATATAGTCAGTTGACTCCATCACTAACTATTGGGGGCGAGTCGTTGGCCCCCACTGAGAGGGCTCGCAATCTGGGAGTCCTCCTGGATACACAGCTGTCCTTGGAGGAACATCTGACAGCTGTAACCAGGGGAACCTTTTGTCAGGTTCGCCTGATTCGCCAGTTGCGGCCCTTTCTTGATCGGGATTCCCTGTGCACAGTCACTCATGCCCTCGTCACCTCTCGCCTTGACTACTGCAATGCTCTCTACATGGGGCTCCCCTTGAAGAGCACCCGGAGGCTCCAGCTGGTCCAGAATGCAGCGGCGCGGGTAGTGACGGGAGCAGCATGGCACTCCCATGTAACACCGCTCCTGCGCAAGCTGCACTGGCTCCCAGTGGTCTTCCGGATGCGCTTCAAGGTGTTGGTTATCACCTTTAAAGCGCTCCATGACATAGGGCCTAGCTATCTTCGAGACCGCCTGCTGCCACCGACGACCTCCCATCGACCCGTGCGCTCCCACAGAGAGGGCCTCCTCGGGGTGCCATCAGCCAAACAGTGTAGGCTGGTGACCTCCAGGGGGAGGGCCTTCTCTGTGGGGGCACCTACCCTCTGGAATCAACTGCCTCCAGAGATAAGGAGAATCCAAGACCTCAGTGTCTTCCGCCGTGCCCTTAAAACCTTCCTTTTCGAGCATGCCGGGCTGGCCTAATTTTTTAAGTGTTTTTAAGTGTTTTGTTTATTGTTTTTAATTAACGGGGCCAAATTTATATATGTATATTTTTAACTGTATTTTAATATTTGTACTTGATGTTTTTACTTGGCTGTTCACCGCCCTGAGTCCTCAGGGAGAAGGGCGGTATACAAATTCAAAATAAATAAAATAAATAAAATAAATAAAATAGTTTGACAGTGTTGAGGGAATTATTTGTTTAGCAGAGTGATGGCATTCAAACAAACCAGAACAAAAAACTGTTCTTGAGTCTAGTTGTTCTGGTGTGCAGTGCTCTACAGGGTCATTTTTTTAAATTAAATTTTTAATTAAAGACAAAACACAAAACCACACCCAGTGTATAATACAAAATAGGGAGAAGCGGGGGAATTTTTTCTTCATCTTCAGGTCTTCCAAAATTCTCTTTGCATTGGCACTGGCATTATTAGTTCCCGATTGCGTAGTCCACAAATGGTTGCCATATCCTCCAAAATATATTTTCTTTCAATAGTCCTTTTTTGAATTTTATATCACACGTTAACTTATCATTAAGAGCAAGTTTCCAAACTTCTCTGAACCATTCATTTATTTTGTATTCAATATTCAATTTGCAGTATCTTGCAATCATAATTTGTTCCATAATGACCAATATCCTTATAAGCTCTCTTTCATCAATTGTTAACACCTTATCATTCAACTTTAATATGAGGATGGTATCTACTCCCAACTTTACCTTCTTTTTAATTATTTTACTAGATTCTTCTATTCGTAATCAAAAATTCTTCACTTTACGACATCCATACCACATGTGTTCGTATGTTCCATTTTCCACTTTACATCTCCAACATAACCTGCTAGCACTTTTATTCATTTTATATAATCTTAATGGGAACAGGTACCATTTCCAGATAACTTTATAACTGTGTTCCTTTATTCTTATTGATAAGGTCCGCATTATTGTACTATTCCAATTCAAAATACATTTCTGTTCTGTAATATCTGTTTCTAAATCTTTTACCCAATTATCTTTCATCACCATTTGTAAATTACTATCCAAATTAATAATTTTATATACCTTACTAACCAATCCCTTAATTACAATTTCTTCCATTCCTAATTGGGATACTATTTCTTCAAATTCCGTTTTTAACCTTTCTGCCCTTATTTTATCCTTATATTTCTTATTCCAATTATTAACCTGTATCTTCTCCCACCAATTCAATTTTCACTTTTCATATATTTCCTCTTTTTTAAAATCATCTCTTACCACGTTTATCCATTCTTTTATTCCTTCCAGATTTTCCTCTTTTAACACCTGTTTCCTCTCCCTATTTAGATTTATGGGAAAATCCCCATCTTCCAAGTTCCCCAATTGTAATCTGTCTAGAATCAATTTTCTGTCAAATTTACTCCAAGTTTTCAACAAACTATTTAACAAATCATTTCTAACTTTAATTTTTTCTGCTATATTCTCCATAAAATATATTCTTCCCCATTTTTCAATTTCTCCCAACTCCAATTTTCCCCATAGTTTGTTTCGACCAACAATTATTTTAACTACAGTCCTCACTTGAAAGGATCTATAATAATTAATCAATTTGGGTATCCCAAGACCACCTTCCTTTTGATTTTGATACCATAATTTTTTAACTATCCTAGACCTTTTATCACCATTACAAAATTTGTCAATTTTCTTTTGATATAATTCCATATCCTTTTCAGAGATATATATTGGGAGCATTTCAAATAGGAAATTGAATTTCGGTAATAACATCATTTTACTTAATGCCACTTTCCCAAACCAAGAGAAATTTAATTTCTTATACTTCCCGATTTTCTCATCAATTTCTCTTATCAGTCTGTCATAATTCAACTTTTTCATTTCATTTATCTTTCTTGATAATATTATTCCTAAATATCTTATATTTTCTTTAACTTTTATTCCGAATTGATTTTTAAATTTCTCTTTTCCTTTTTTTATATCCCAATTTAATAACATTTCTGATTTAGCCCATTTATAGATAATCCAGTAAACTCTTCAAATTCCTCTAAATGCATCTTAATCTTTTCAATATCTTTTTCTGGATTTGTCATTACAATCAGGGTGTCATCGGCATACAAATTAATTTTAACACCTTTATATCCAATAATATCTTCGTCTTCTTCTATTTTTACTGCTGAGATCTCCATAGCAAGTAAAAACAATACTGGGGATAGAGGACACCCTTATCTTGTACCCGCTTCCAGAATTATCTCTTTTGTTAAAATCCATTCACTTTTACTCTGGCAACACGCTTTTGATATAATTTTGAAATAACTTTAGTACATTTATCTCCAAATCCATAAACCTTAATCAATTCTATAATCGTTTCCCATTGAATTGAATCAAATGCTTTAAATATATCCAACGCTAATATTCCTATTCTATCCTTATTATATTCTGCAATAAAAGTTGGGAAATGGGCCATTTCCAATCTCCAGAGAGCCTCTGGAGGGATGGGGAAAGCCATTTTCGCCCTGCCCAGAATCCAAGAAAGCCTCTGAAGCCTGGGGAGGGAGAAAAACGGGCCTCCTGGACCCACCGGTAACCTTTTTTCCGTCGCATGCCAAAAGTGGGGGGGGAGTGCAGGGGGATTATGTGCACATGCGCTGGGCCCGGAGGGACATTTAATTATGGGTGTGGGTGTATGTGAACGCGACCCCCCTGTGCTCCCCCCACTTTTGGCACGCAACGGTAAAAAGGTTAGCCATCACTGTCCTAAAGGGTCTTAATCCCATCATCCTGGAGTTGAAGGTCTTTTGTTTTAGCAATAGCAATAGTACTTAGACTTATATACCGCTTCACAGTGCTTTAACCGCCCTCTCTAAGCGGTTTTACAGAGTCAGCATAGTGTCCTCAACAATCTGGCTCATTTTACCCACCTCGGAAGGATGAGTCTGGTGAGATTCGATCTGCCAAATTGCAGGCAGCTGGCAGTCAGCAGAAGAAGCCTGCAGTACTGCACTCTAACCACTGCGCCACCACTGCTCTTATAGATAGGCTGGCCCAATCTTTCATAATGGGCACAAAATGCCTGCTGGGGGCTATTAAGAAAGACTGAGTCTGCCTTCCTACCTCTAAAAAGAACCATGTTTCTCCATTTCTCATTTAGGGAAATATAATATTCTGCCTTTTTAATATTTCCCAAGATATTTCATTCTTCTGGTGTGGGGTGGTGGTGGTGCTGACTTTCTACAATCATAAAAAGCTCTTTAGATTTCCAACATTCATTTGAGGTGCCTTTAAACATTCTGGACAATTTGTCCAGTGATAGATACACACAGTACATCATCTTATCAAATTTTTTTTTTATACTTTAATGTGAAATTTAGATCTGTCAAAAAAAAAATTCTGTCAATGACTACTTCAGCTTCAACCACAACAATATCTGAGCAAATAAGAGATACAAACTCAAGGTAAACCGCTCCAAATTCAATTGCAGAAAATACGACTTCAGCAACAGAGTGGTCAATGCCTGGAATGCACTACCTGACTCTGTGGTTTTGTTGGAAGAAATATCCTTCTGGGTTCTGCTCCAAGAGGGGAAAAAGACACTGGAAACATAGAGAATGCTTGGAAAGATGGTTTAATGGTGGGCAGGATCACATGGCTTGAGTTGCTGAACAGAAAAGGGCAGATACAGCGAATCCTCAGGTTTTTATGCTCTCTCTGGCTTTGAATTTCCTGGGGCCCCAAAAGAGTATCCTGATTGGTTGTCAGACTCCCAGGGGGTAGGGGTCTTAGCTAGCCTTTCTGGCTGATGTAATCTTCCCAGGTACCATGTGGTGAGCTTCTGTTGCTAGATGGGTAGAGGGCTAATCCTATCTTTGTTGGATCTTTGGCAATTCCTACTATGGCTCTGCCTGAAGGAGGTAGATCTTTGCTATGTAGAATAGACTGGCCCAGACCTTAATGGCCCATTGAGAAAGGGTGGGAGCAGGAAGATGGGAGCTGCTTCATCTTTAAAACATGCTTCTCCATTTCTCATCCAGGAAAATATAATATTCTGCCTTTTTAATATTTCCTAAAATATTTCATTCTTCAGGGAAAGGGGTGGGTGCTAACTTCCTACAGTTTCTTCCCCAAATCCCCAAAACTTTAACCTTAAACTGTGTACTGTTGACCTCACCCCATTCCTAAGGGGTCTGTAAGGCATAAGCGCACCATCACTCCTCCCGTCCCTGTCCTAATATCCCTTTTTACTCTTATTCTTTTCATGTATTCCAATTATGTTTATGCTTTTATATGTTTTCTTATATATGCTTGACAAATAAAATAAAATAAAATAAAAAAATAAAATGTCATGAACTTTCAGGGCTCAGCACGTAGCTACTAATCTTCATAAGTTTAGTGGTATCACATTTCACTATTTTGTTTGGGTCAGTTGCCAAGGTCAGTTGCCAGAAGTCAAAAATGATGGTAGCGGCTTCCGGTTTGCTGTTTGTCCCCGCTGGACGCTCCTTTGGGATCGTCGCACCCACTGCCTGTAAAGAGCCGCCTTGATAGCAGAATGGCGGCTCGAAAAAACTCCATTTCCATGAGGAAACGGAGATAGAGCAGGCTGGGGTGGGTTGAGTCCTCTGCCTAATCCCAAAAGTTTTTTTTTTACTTTTGGGACGGAGCGGAAGAGACTCCCCGTATCCCCAGCCGATGCTCCGGGCTCTGGGAGATCTCTGCTACACGCAGAGCTAAGGGGCAAAAGCAAGCCTGTAAATTTGTTAAATTAATTCAAGAAGACGTGAGTTGGACCTCTGATCCTGAAGCGCAAGTATTCTTCTTATTGTAGAAAAGTTATTGAAGTTGTTTAAGAAATGAAAGGAAAAAAGATTTTTAAAATGGCGATTGCTGCTGCGACTGCTGCGGCTTGAAGAGAGGCTGAAAGGGAAAGTCCTTCCGTTTTCTATTACAAAGTAGCGGAATGAATACTTCTGGCCGTAATTGAGGCAAAACCTCACTCTCACTCTTGCTTTTTTTTTCTTTTTTTTTTCCTGGGGATCTGATATTGATCTTGGTTGGAAACAAGCCTTTTTTTTTCTCTCTCTTTTCCACTAAATCTTGTCTGTGTGGGAAATGGCACCGGGACTTACACAGCTAGACAAACGGTGGGGGGAATCTCCCCCATTAATAAATTACACCAACAAGTTTTAACTCTCCAGTGTCAGAAACCTGATTTTAATATAATAGAATTTCTTCTTGAAGAGATTGTAAGAAGGGATGAGATTGTGAACCAGCAACTCGAAAAATTTAAGCAGGAAATTAAAGAAATTGGTGAATTGGTGAAATCAAAGTTTGACTTTTTGAATCGAAAGATTTTAAAAACAGCTAATGGTTTATCAGACTTTCTGATTCGGGTGGATGCAAAGACTAAATTATTAGAGTCTAAAATGAAGGAAACTGAGGAGAATTTGGATGACAAGATTCAAAAAATTAAAAAGGATTTGGTAAACATTCAGGATAATAGCTCAGAAGACAAACCTAAAATGGAGGTTGACCAAAAGACTGGTAATGAAGAAAATGTGCAACAGAGGATTGAAAGAGAAGTTTTAATGATTCAATATAATTTTACAGAATATGCAATTAGACTGAGAGGTTTGCAGGAAAATAATAGAGATGACTTAAGGAAAATATCTTCTGAAATTCTGGCTGGGATTTTAAAGGTTCAACCTGATGAAGTGTATTGCAGGATTGATAGAATTTATAGAATAAACTCCTGGTTGGCAAAGCAAAGGCAATTGCCTAGAGATGTGGTGATCTATTTTACAGATAAAGAAATTAGGAATAATATTGTGCAGAACTCTTTTAATTCTACTTTGCAATTTCATGGAAGAAAGATTTGGATTTTTAAGGAGCTCCCGACTAAGATGCTAATGGAGAGGAAGAAATTTGGCTTTCTAGTGACTGAGTTAAAAAAAAGAAATATCCTATTTAGGTGGAATGCCCCAGTTGGTTTAATATTGAGACACCAAGGAGTAAGATATCAACTGAACACTGTTGAAAAAGCGGAAGAATTTTATCAAAAAATTTTAAAAATGAATTTAACATCTTTAGGCATAATACAGGATAAGCAAAAGGAGTTGGAAACAAAAAGAAAATATCAAATTACAGAGGCTGTGGTGGATAAGTTGTCTTTGGACTCCCTGGATACCCCAGCTGGACTGTCTATAAATAAGAGAGCAGTGTCATCCGACTCCAATGTGATGAACCATCAAGTCACAGACAAGTGCGCAAATCAACCAGTTGATATACAAGTGATGGAGAAGAAAGATGAGATGATAAAACTAACCCAACAAGATCAACTCACAAAGCAGAATGAAAATCGATCAGCCGATACACAATTGGTAGGCACGAAACGAGGATGGAAATTCAACCCGCAAAAGAAAAAGAAAAGAAATAGATCTCATAGAAACAGCAGTTTCTAAACCAAGCAACAGTGAAGCCAGGGACTTTAAAAAATGAATGAATATCTGAAAAGATAGTGGAGGCGAACAATTGTTTAATACTATCCTGAGGATTGTGGCAGATCTCTGTAATGCCGTGATTTTGGGATGTGAAAAGAGCCTTACCTTGTTGGATTTGAATTATCTACTCTGGATTTCTTTTACTGGTAAATATATTATAATTATTTTTAGTTACAAGGCAAGAGAGTCATGCTGGGGCATGCAGAAGATCTGGTTGTTACCCATTAGGATGATGGGAATCAACAATCCTGATGAATACCACAACTATAACTATATGGATATAATTATAATGTCACTCGGGTGGTTGTTTTTACTTTTATATATATACGAGGATATCTACTACTGATGGGGGCAGAAGATGATTGAAGATTTTGAACAAACTGTTGCACCAGCATGTTATTTTACCCTATTATGGGTGATGGATTTAACGATCCAGTGGAAAGACATCAAAGAAGATATTATATGGATTATAAATTTAAAGTTATTGTCTTTTTTCTTTTTACAAAATGGAATGCATATATAGATATGTGTATATCTTAGTAAAGTGGGCAGTGGGTTATATTTAGAATTGTATTGCATGATTTTGTAGGAATTGAAGGGTTGAAATAGGTTAGTTTACTGATTGATTAGTCTAAGAAAAAGGATCCTTAAGTCATATATTTATGGGAGTGGAGGAATTGAATAGAACTGAATAAATGTTAAATTTGGATGTAGGGAGAAGGCTGCTTTAAAATGTTATATTAATATATATAAAAGATTAAATGCTAAATTGTAATAATACACTATAAGTTTAGGGGAGGAGAAAAAGGGCAGATTATCGTAAAAATGGGAGTTATAAGAATAATATGCTAAGGGTCAGTATTCTGAGGAGGGAGTAAGGGAAAGGAAAGATATTATGTATGTAATTAGTTATGAAATAGCCTATTGTTGTGAAGAAGTCACAGGGGGGGATGGGTGGTGAGGGGGGGTTAGGGAAGAGGGGGGGGAAAGGGGGAAAACTTGTATTTGAAAACTTTTTCAATTAAAAAAAAAATGATGGTAGCATTTAATCAGTGAAAACGACTACACTAACTTGTTTGCCAAGCGCAAACGCGCATATTTCCTCAGTTTCTGTGGGGCAGAGATGTTCGATACCACTATGACTTTAATGGCCCCCCAATCCATACATGCGGGGACGTGGAAGGATTTTATGAACAAATTAAAACAGCACTATGCCCCCGCACCGTCCTGGATCGCTCGCCGACGGCATTTCTACCACAGGGATCAAGCCCCTGGGGAGACCATTAACCAATATGTCACGGCGTTGAGGAGAGCCACACGCCATTGCGAGTTCATGAACCTGGAGGATTATCTCCTTGACTGACTTGTGAGTGGAGTCAGAGATCAGAACCTAAAGAGGCGTTTAATTGTAAATCATGAACTTACGTTCCAGATGGCATTGGACGAGGCCTGTGCGGCTGAATTAGCCACTCTGTCAATCGCAGTGCTTCCCCGGGGGCAAAGCCCGCCCAAGTCGAATAGGGAAGCCTTGTCAGTACGTGAAATGAGTGAGGTTGACCTGTCAGACTCAGATTGCGAGGTGGATATTTGCTGAGTTCATGAGGCAAAGTCTAGGGCAACCGAGCAAAGGTCCCCGAAGGAAGGCATAACTGAGTGTTACAGTTGCGGGGGGAACCATCTACAAGCCTCGTGTAAGTTTAGAGACGCTGTGTGCCGCCGCTGTAGCTGGCAAGGCCATATAGCAAGAGTCTGCCGGTCCGCGCAGCTGCAGTCTAGAGCGAGGGCTCCTCGCGACCGGGAAGGGCAACGATGTTTCCGCCCGACTAATGAGTGTGGCAGGGACAACCGGAATTCTTCCTTTGTCAATCTGATCGTTCCGGCTGAGGGACTAATTAAGAACAAAATCCACCTCACATTGTACATTGAAGGAAGACCGTGTTGAATGGAGGTGGACACAGGGTCAGCCACCTCCCTCGTTTCCTGGGCCACGATTAAACGCCTTGTTCCGAAGATTTCAAAATGAAGGCTAGAACCTTGCAAGGTAATTTTAAGAGAATATCAAGGGGGGACTATTCCAGTGGTAGGTTCTGGGACCTTCTGGGTTCGTTTTAAGGGATTTGCGGGGTATCTATCATTAGTGGTTGTGAATGGACCCCTGCCAAGCCTTCTAGGGCTAAATTGGTTCGACGCCCTGGGTCTCACTGTTCAGGGTGTCAATGCCATTCATTCGTCTGAACTTGAAGTGTTTTGTAAAGAATTCCATGCAGTATTCAATGACCAGTTAGGAAAATATACGGGAACTCCTGTCTCATTTACTCTGGATCCCCAGGTGCAGCCGCGGAGACTAAAACCACGCCGTGTGCCACTGGCCTTGCGTCCAAAAGTGGACGCGGAATTGGACAAACTCATTGCACAAGGGGTTTTAGAGCCTGTCGATCACGCCCCTTGGGAGACACCTACTGTCATTGCTATTAAGGTGGACGTCTCAATCCGTATATGAGCTGATTACCAGGCGACTATTAACCAGGCGTTGTTGTCACATGCTTATCTTATCCCGGTAGTACAGCATTTACTACATTCCTTAAGTAACGGGTCAGTCTTTGCTAAGTTAGATTTAGCCAATGTGCTGGTCTCTGCATCCAGCACTTCACAACTGATGGACTGCCTTCATTGTGGGGCTCAAAGTCAAGAAATCTAAATGCAGCATTGCGGTACCCCAGGTTGAATTTTTGGGGTTCTTAATCGATGGCAAGGGAATTCATCCTACGGAAGCAAAGACTAAAGCGATCTTGGACGCCCCCACTCCTACGTGCAAATCTGAACTTCAAACCTTTCTGAGCCTTTTAAACTTCTATGCTGTATTTCTACCCCACAAGGCATCCGTTGCAGAGCCTCTCCACAGGTTATTAGACCAGGGAGCAAAATGGAACTGGACTGCTAAAGCCGCAGCTGCGTTTAAGTCTGTCAAACAATTGCTTGTGTCAAATTCTGTTCTCACTCAGTATTCTGAAAACCTCCCATTAGTCCTGGCTTGCGATGCTTCTCCGTATGGGGTCGGCGCAGTCCTCAGCCACAAGTTCCCAAATGGATCCGAAGCCCCTATGGCATTTTTTCCCCATACCTTGGCTCCCGCCGAAAGGAATTACTCTCAGCTGGACAAGGAGGCTTTGGCATTTGTGGCAGGAGTGAAGCGTTTCCATTATTACCTCTATGGCTGCCCGTTCACATTAACAACTGACCATCAACTGCTGCTAGGCTTACTGGCTGGAAATAAGCAAGTCCCACAGATCCTGTCCCCCAGATTCACCCGTTGGTCTGTTTTTCTGACTGCATACCAGTATACCCTGACCTACGTTCCAGGATGCCATTTGGCCCATGCGGACGCCCTGAGTCGCTGCCCAGTGGGCACCTTCTTCTGCGACCCTGCACCGGCTTCAGCTGTTTTCCTGATTGACAGCTCTTCTTTTGCTTTAACTGCAGCTGACATTGCCCGCCAGTCCGCTAGGGTCCCAGAATTCTCGCAAGTCTTCGACTGGGTAAAGCGGGGGTGGCCTACGGGTACCTTGGGGTCTATGTGGCTGCCGTATGTGTCTAGGAAACTGGAATTATCTGCACAAAGGGGTTGTTTACTTTGGGGGCACTGGGTGGTGGTTCCTCGGCCACTTCAAACGGCCGTCCTTGTCTCTCTTCATGCAGGTCACCCCGGAATCGTCCGGATGAAAGCGATGGGAAGGAGTTACATTTGGTGGCCTGGCCTGGATAAAAGCATTGCTGACTGGGTGGCATCTTGTCAGCATTGTCAGGAATCTCGTCCACTTCCCCCTAAGGGAATAGCCCGGGAGTGGGAGGAGCCTATTGCTCCATGGTCTCACTTACATTTAGATTTTGCAGGCTCTTTCCACTGGCAAATGTTCTTAGTGGTAGTGGACGCGTATTCTAAGTGGGTGGGATTGGTGCTAATGCACTCCACCATGGCAGATGCTGTTATAAGGGTATTGCGTGCACTATTTGCCACACATGGGCTGCCCGATCTTCTAGTGTCGGATAATGGTCCTCAGCTAACGGCATCCACTTTTGAGCTATTCCTGGCATGACTTGGCATCCGGCATTGCCTTATTTCACCTCACCACCCAGCTGCTAACGGCCTTGTGGAAAGGGCCGTTCGCTCAGCTAAAGAAGCGCTTGGCCGTATGGGTCCGGGTGCATGGCCGGAGCGTCTTGCTGAGTATATGATCGTACAGCATACAACCCCCTGCCAGATCACTAACAGGAGCCCCGCAGTTAATCATGGGTCGGCGTTTATGGACCACCCTAGATTGACTGCACCCCCTATATGCCCCACACCCACCCATTCTACCCTCAAACAGGTAGAATGTCACGAAATGTCACGTGACGGCAACATGACATGGCAAGTTTGACACCCGTGGTTTAAGAGAAGATTGGCCAGCTTGTTGTGGATTTAATAAGACAAACACAACTTTTAGATTAATCAGAGACAAATTATATATTGTGCAATAGGTTCAAAGCTCTGTACATGAAGCGTTGAACAAAGACAGAAATTAGGTACAATGGTTTTATACCCTTATAGACAAAGGATTCTGTTAACTCAGCAATTCATATGGTCATATACATTTGTCATTTTTAATTGACATTTCCTAATTACTGAGTTTCTTTGCAAAACAGTTATAATTCTTTTTGTAGATTACTGAAGCATAGACTCAAATCATCTTCTGACAATAGACAACTTTTAACTCATGTGGATCCCCTTGACCTAACCAACCTTTAAGCTGTATGTCATTAGAATGTTCCTTTCTTCTGACAACTTAGAGGCCTCCTAGAGGAACCAAAAGGATTTTGGCTGAGTTTGTACTTTTTCCAACCGGATGCATTGCTTTTCAGAATAGAGTGAATAGAAAGTTATCCAGTGGTCATCTATCAGAGTCCGCTTCATTTACATTATTCCCCCCTCTGAAAGTTTTTCAATGCAGAAAATTTCACTATTCTCATATAAGTTTAACTTCTGAGTATACAAGGTTCCAATAAACAAATCTACCATATATAGGGTCTAACAAAATATAATAAATAAAAGTAAAGGATAGGTAGTTCTTTATTGTTTTTTTTTTTGTTTACTCTCTTGATTCTTGGGGAGATTCTCTACCTCTTTCTACAGGTTCCATTTCCTCATATGGGTCTGCCTCAGAATCTTTATGTTCTTCCACAGGATAGGGACCAAGTTGATTAAGAAAATGTTCTGTCAAAGCTAGTTCCTTTTCAACTTGAATCTCCTTTACTGCTCTTATTGATAGCTGTTTCAGCATAGGGATTGCACAAGGAATAAAAGCTAGGCCTGCCACAGCCATATTAATCCACCCGGATCCAGGCAACCAAGAAAACCACATGTCAGTTGTTTATAACCTCTGACCTATCTTGGAAGCCCTATCCTGCAATTCCTTGGCAATTTCTCTGACCACACCTGATTTGTTACATGTTCCTGTCCAGTTTGTTGGTAAACACAAATATGCATCCTTTCCACATAAGAAGATTTATGGAAAAGGCATGCACTCAGTAGTTCCTTGCATTAGTCCAGACCCCTAAGTCCCTGCCACAAATATTCCTGCTAGTGGTTGCAATGGGACTTCCAGTGAGGGGTCCTTCTGTTTATCTCTGAGAATTGGTCCTTCAAAAACATATCGAGAGGTAGTATTTCCAGGTGGAAAAAGGATACACAAACCTGATTTGGACTTTAAGTTGAACCAGAGTGGAAATTCTGGAGGTTGAAATGGTCTTGGACAGATTCCATCCACCCCACTTTCCATTCTTAAAGTTTATTTCTGGTAGCCTTTGTTCTAACCCAGAGTTGTGGTTTGACAGGAACAGCATGATAAGATGCAGGGCTAGCAGATAAACATTTCTGACCTAGGGTAGGGTCATACTGTTTAACAAGATCTTGACAATTGTTGTAGAGGCCCATTTTCCTTATCTATTCCCCCCTCAGCTGGGAATGTCAATAGTGCAACCTTAGGTGGTGGAGTTGACTTAGGTCTAAAGTAAGAATCCCGTGCGTAGACAATGCGTTTTTGGCGGTAGCGAACTTGACCTAAAGTGTCTCTACTTGGGGAATCAATGTTCATCTTATGTTCACTTGAGAGTCCTAGTGTGAATAATGTCCAAAGCCATAAACAAATCATAATCAACTATGGTGTGAAGCTCACTACGTCAGGGAAAGGGTTAGTGGTGTGTGTGGTTTGGGAAACAGGAGTACCAATAAAAATCCTAGGTCTACCACAAAACTGTTTCTTATATATGTACAACAAGAGTATTAGTAAGGCTAGAAAAGCAACTACCCACAGAACCCACACCCAAACTCCCTCTAACATTAGTATGTGTAAGAAAGTGTTATATTACAGCTAATAATATGTATATGTACAATGTGAAGGCAGTTGTCCTCTTTACAAATCTTCTGCCGTGCGTTGAGAATCAGCTTCCGGAGTGATTCAGCAAGGCTGATGATCATCACCGTGCGTTGAGAGTTCGTTCCCGGTAGAACTCAGCAGGGTGTATTCTTCTTAAACTTCCACGCCAATGGCCTCTCAGGTTTTTTTTTTTACCTGGTATCAGTCTCATCCAGTGGATCCAGGATCGTCCTCCTAAGATCTTAAAAGCACAATTACAAAACCAATACATCTGGGCGAGTGCGCAAAGGAATCTGAGCAGTTGTAGTCCTTTTCAGTTGGGAAATAGCATAGGCAACCACTGAATCCTAAGAAAGAAAAAATACAAAAATAGTCCAGATGATGAAGAACGCTATTCCCACTGGTGGCTGCCTACTAGTCCCTTGGGTCTTTTGGATTATCAACTTCAATGGATTTCCTTGATGAGATTGGGCCCGTTCACTTGGGGTCTAACTTCCATCCAGTTTGGATTAACATCCAATCATCGTGGTGGAATTTGTGGACTGGAAACTTCAAAGGTGGTGTTTGGGCTAATAGTCCTTGTTTCCTAAAAACTTCAAAATATCTGGACAGGTTATACACATATTGTTTCAATACTTTGTCTCTGGTTTCCAGGGAATTAATGCATATGCTTCCTGTAGTGAAAACTACTCCAAACAACAGTTCATATGATGATAATCTGTCTAGGTTGGGTAAAACTCTTGACACCACTGTTGCTGTAGCATTACTGCAGATAAAAGCTGCAACCCACCCTGTGAGGTGGTTCACTATGACTAATAAATATTTTACACTCCCCACTTTTGGTAATTCTGTAAAATCCACATGAATACATTGAAATGGTCTTAAAGCTGGTGGTACCTCTTACCCATCTGTTGTTTTCTGACAGCATGTTCATTCACCTTTTTACAAACCAAACATGTGTTTATAATTGATGTTACTAAAGGATATATCCCAATACAACCAAAGCTTAGTTTAAAAGTTCATCCACAATAGCTTGAAGTCCCCAATGACTCCACCCATATTTTGCCAAATGATGTCCAGAGACTAAGGGTTACAATGCATTAAGCAATAGCCATCATAAAGTCAGCTTATTGCCCCTCACAAACTGGGTCCTCAATTCACCTACCTTAGAAAGGATGGAAGGCTGAGTCAACCTTGAGCCTGGTGAGATTCGAATTTACAGTAATTGCAGACAGCTGGTGTTAAATTACAATGCATTTGTCTACTGAGCTATCCAGGCTCCCTGTTCATAGAGCTTAATTTAATGAATACAATTCAAAGGTTTGAGCAGTCTAATTTCGAGGCAATTTGTCTCCAGGGGGTGTCCCTCCAAATCAGGTCTTGTTTTTGTATGTAAACCAATTATTTCAACACCATAATGTTCTCATCCAAGGTGATCCATTGATCTGGTGTTGGTTAAGAACTGTGCTTGATTCAAATTGTGATCTGTAGATAAAATCAAATCTGTCTGCTGCATTAAAATTGTTTCATTTTTGTTTAGAATCTTGAATCAGATAACCACCAGTGAAGGATAGTTCTGACTTGATGTGGGGTGCTTACAATGAGGGCTCCCCAAAGGTCAATTTCCTACTTTCTGAGCCAACACCCCTCGTGCAATTCAATTTGTGTGTGTGTGTGTGTGTGCATGTGTGCATGTGTGCATGTGTGCCTACAAAGAGACCGAATGGCTTTTCCAAATTTGGCAAACCCAATACAGGAGCCCTGTTTTTTTTTTTTTTTTTAATTTGATTTATATGCCGCCCTTCTCCGAAGACTCAGGGCGGCTTACAATGTGCTCAGCAATAGCCTTCATCCTTTTGTATATTTATACAAAGTCAGCTTATTGCCCCCACAACTGGGTCCTCATTTCACCTACCTTAGAAAGGATGGAAGGCTGAGTCAACCTTGAGCCTTGGCGAGATTCGAACCCTGCAGTAATTGCAGGCAGCTGGTCTTAATAACCAGCTTAATAACAGGGTGCCTTAAACCCCTGTACCACCAAGGCTCTGGTTAAAGCCTGTTTCAAATTTTCAAGGCTTCCTCTTTCATGTCCCTCCCATTTCAAACTCCAAGGTCCAGATTCAATTAATTTTGCATAGAATTATCTTAATTCTTCCTTGTTTATAGATGGAGGCGGAGACGCCACCCCTCCTTTCTATCAGGAGTGATTTTTTTTTTACTACTCCTGTGTGTGGGGGGGGGAGTCTTTCCCTTTAAAAATTGCTAAAAGGCAGAGCTTTCCCTTCCTGAATTCAAAACTCCTGGAATCAGTTTATGGACTCAACCGGACTCACGGTTGAGTCTAGAAGATCATATAACGACCGTGACCAGGGGGCCGTACACCCAGATTCGTCTGGTGCACCAATTGCATCCCTACTTGGACAAAGATGCCCTACGCACAGTTACTCATACGTTACTCACCTCACGTATTGACTACTGTATCGCTCTCTACATGGGGCTGCCTTTGAGGGCCACTCAGAGGCTTCAGCTGGTGCAAAATGCAGTCGCGCGGGTTGGGATGGGAGAATCCCAATACTCTCATGTTACACCCCTACTGCGCGACTTGCATTGGTTACCGGTTGCCCTCCGGGTGAGATTCAAGGTGCTGGTGATGATCTATAAATCCCTACATGGCTTAGGCCCAGGATATTTGGCGGACCACCTGCAGCCAGCAACGACATCCCATCGCCCGGTCCGCACCCTTAGAGAGGGCGTGCTCAGGGTGCTGTCAGCTAGACAGTGTCGGCTGGTGGCCCCCAGGGGTAGAGCCTTCTCTGTTGGTGCGCCCACCCTCTGGAATTGACTCCCCTTGGAGTTCTGGTTGGCTCCTGACCTCGCACCTTCCGCTGCAAATTAAAAACTTGGTTATTCAAGTTCCCCGTCTGGACGGATGGGGTTTTAAGGGTTTTAAATTTTAGTGGGTCTAATCAGATTTTAACTTTGTATTATGTCTTTGTGAATTTTATTATTGTGAGCTGCCCTGAGTCCATTGGGAGATAGGGCGGCATATAAGCCAAATAAAATAAATAAATAAATAAATATTTTCCCACATCCATTTTTATTCTATCACTATTGAACCTAGTCTTTTTTCCCCAATTGTTTCCTTTTCAATATTATCTCCTTGTTTCTCTTGCTTCTCATTCATCTTTTCTCTTTCTTTTTTTTCGCAATGTAACCAATTCTCTGCTTCTTTATTTCCCTTAAATGCCTCCCTTATTTTTTGAAACATCTCCCTTAGCGTCTCATATTCATCCTTCCAATTCTCCGTATTTTCAATTTTAAAAGGCTAGGATTTTTAAGCTTATTCTTTTCATTTCCATATGTGGGTGTGGGATGCTTTTCAAGGAGTCACAAGGGGGGCTGAGAGCAGAGTCATTCTGACAGTGTCTTTTAAAATTGCTTGGACAGAAGGAAAAGAAAGGGAGGACTGGACTCATTATCAGTAGCTAGAAGTTCATTATTATCAGAGACTCCCACTGATTCTAAACTCATTTTAAGACTGGGATTGGTGACTACTGAAATTTAAGTATTCAACATTGATCTCAGAAATCTTTGATTTGAACTATGGCAAGAAAAATCGTAAAATGGGGCAAAATTTTACTCCGGAAAAGGGTGGCATATAAATCGAACCAATAAATAAATAAACAAATAAAACTCACTTAACCATAATAATTTCTAGATATTTTAAGTGTAGAGAATTTAAGTATTGAGAATGACCCATTATTTCATCTCTTTTTCCACACTAGGTACCACTATTTGATTTCTTTTCCTTTTATTCAAATAACTACAGAAAACCCAATACAGTTCAATATGAATTGGCTTTCAAGTCCTTCCTTGATGCACTTTTTCACATTGGTTATCTAGTTTAAATGCCAAAGGAAAATCAATGATATATTTTTCACACCTTTGGAGGATCACATTGTCAATTGTTCACACTGCTCAAGCAAAACTAACAGGTGTGAATTAAGTTTTAGCTAAAAAATGGAGCTTTAATTCCAGAAGTCCATTCTTTAAACTTGGACTTCTGGAATTCAAAGGCTCAGGATTAAATGGTACTCCAGACAAAAGATGGAGAAGAGTATCTTGCTTTTAGACATGATAATAGCTGTTTAGGAAGTGTGTTAAAAATGCAAAGACAAGGAGTACAAGGAGCAAATAAAAGACCTTCATGTTGGCGTTGGTTCTGGACCAAATCTTACTTGTGGGACAGAAACCAGCTCTCAGCCCTCCTTGTGACTTCTGGAAAAGAATCCCCCCCCACACGCTCCACCGCCTGAGGAGGCAGGGGAGGGCTGCAAGTTGATCCCAAGGGGGTCTGGGAATGGGTGTGAATTCATCCCACAGCCCTCTCCATCCCCTCCTCTGTGAAATTGCTTTCTCCCACTCGCTGGTGGTCAGCAAATTCAAAAGGAACCCCCAGCTGAGAATCACTGCTCTAGATTGGTTGATTCAGGGGATTTCTCTAGCGTTAACTAATAGCGTTAGCTATCTTTGTTACAGGGATAAATTTGTATTGGAGCAGCCTGCAGACCTCCCAAAGGCTCTGCGCACCCTGTTTTTGCAAAAAATGGGCCGGTTTTTCACAAAAATGGATATGCGGGGCAAAAATGGCTGTATTCCTTTTTTTAAAAAACAAACTTTATTAAATTATCAAACAATTATAAAAACAATTAAAACCATAATAAGATATTCATATACATAGATCATATCATATTTGACGTTTCATTTCTATTCTTTTACATATCTATATATATTCTTCTGCTCTACACATTATACATTTCATAACTATTCCCATATTCATTCTCCTGATGGTGAAGTCATTGTTGGTATTTATAGGAAATAAGCATGGAAATACACTCTCAATTATCAGTTCTTAGTTTAAAACTCACTATTAGAAAAAAGTAAAATTTAATACTCATCAAAATTATCTTTATGTTTTACTAAATATATCCTTATCCACTTTCTTTTCGCTTAATCCAATCGTACCACTTATCCCATACCTTAAAATACTTTGAGCTTTCCTTATCCTTTAATTTCAGTGTTAGTTGATCTGATTCCGCACATGCATATATTTTTTGTATTATCTGCTGGTCGGTTGGCAAATAATCGGTCTTCCAAACTTGTGCAATTGCTGTTCTGGCTGCCGTAATTATATGATGTATTAAATATGTCATTTCTTTTCTGATATTTTGATTATATATTCCTAATAAAAAAATCTCTGGGTCTAATTCTATTTCTTCTCCTGTAATTTGTGATATCCAAATTCTAATTTTCCCCCAGTGTACCTTTATTTTGGGACATAGCCACCATACGTGATAGAAAGTTCCTCAGGCCTGTTTACATTTCCAACAATTCGGATCCAAATTAGGGTACATTTGTGCTAGTCTCGCAGGGGCAAGGTGCCACCTATACCACATTTTGTATTGGTTTTCCTTGTAAGTTACTGATTTCGTTATTTTAATGTTGTTTTCCCAAATCCTTTCCCTCTCTTCTAGTTGAATATTCTTACCTATGTTTCTAGTCCAGGCAATCATTTGTCCTTTAATTATATTCTCATTTAAGTCAATTTCTAGTAAGTATTTATATATTTTAGATATTAATTTCCCTTCTTTCACTTCCAGAAATTTATCTAGCCTATTAGGGTTCACATCAATTCCTCCTTCGTCCCTGTCTTTCCTATATCTATTTTGTACTTGAAGGTAGGGCCACCAATCCAATTCCATTCCCGCGTCTCTGAGGTCCTGGCGTGTTCTTAGTAGTCCATTTGAATCTAGTAGGTCCCTATACCATATAATTCTGTGAAAATTTATAGTATTGGGGTGCATAGCCGCCTCCACTGTGGAAAAACCACTCAGGAACCTTCATATAGCATTTTTTTCTTTATCTCCAACCAATGCCAATTAGTGGTCTCCTAATTATATGATTATTAAAATGTTGGTATGTTTTGTTCCCGGAATTTCACAGGAAGGCGTGCCACCCCATCATTAAATCATGCCCTTCGAGTTTTAATAGTCGTTGATTGTCTAAATTAACCCACTCTTTTATCCATATCAGGCATGCTGCCTTATAGTATTTCTCCCACGCCGGGAAACCAAAACCTCCTCTAAATTTATCATCCTGTAGTGTATTCAAGCTTATCCTGGGTTTTTTGCCCTCCCATAAAAATTTAGACGTAATTTTATTTAAATTAATAAAGAATTTTTTCTCCAATTTCACTGGGATAGTCTGGAATAGGTAGAGGAGCCTAGGCAAGATGTTCATCTTCAGAGCCGCTATCCTTCCTAAAAATGAAATGTTTAAATTTCCCCATCTTTCTAAATCATTTTCGATTTGATGTATCATTCCACCGTAATTGTTTTTCTTTATGTCAATATTCTTATTTGTCAGGTTTATTCCTAAGCATGTTATTTTCTTAACTACATTTAGCCTGGATTGTTTCTCTAATTCCTCTATTTGTTTTGTTGTGGGAAAAGGTTCAGTCGGAATTCTGACCTGGTGAAACACCAGAGGACTCACACAAGAAAGAAACTATTTGAATGTCCTGATTGTGGGAAAAGTTTCAGTAACAATTCCCACCTGGTGACACACCAGAGGACTCACTCCAGGGAAAAACCATATATGTGTCCAGATTGTGGGAAAGGTTTCTTTGGAATTCCCGGCTGGTGAGTCACCAGAGGACTCACACAGGAGAGAAACCATATGAGTGCCCAGACTGTGGGAATGATTTCAGTACTATGGATAGACTTCTAAATCATATGCTTATACACCCTTCCAAGACTGAGTGGCTGTGGTTCCCGGCATCCCGATATAGTCAGTTGACTCCATCACTGACTATTGGGGGCGAATCTTTGGCCCCCTCGGAGAAGGCTCGCAATCTGGGAGTCCTCCTGGATACGCAGCTGTCCTTGGAGGAACATCTGACGGCTGTTGCCAGGGGGACTTTTGATCAGGTTCGCCTGATCCGCCAGTTGCGGCCCTTTCTTGATAGGGATTCCCTGTGCACAGTCACTCATGCCCTCGTCACCTCTCGCCTGGACTACTGCAACACTCTCTACATGGGGCTCCCCTTGAAGAGCACCCGGAGGCTCCAACTGGTGCAGAATGCGGCTGTGCGGGTGATTATGGGAGCGGCGTGGCGCTCCCATGTAACACCTCTCCTGCGCGAGCTGCATTGGGTCCCGGTGGTCTTCTGGGTGCGCTTCAAGGTATTGGTTCTCACCTTTAAAGCGCTCCATGGCTTAGGGCCAGGATATTTACGAGACTGCCTGCTGCTACCGATAACCTCCCTCCGGCCAATACCCTCTCACAGAGAGGGCCTCCTCAGAGTGCCGTCAGTCAAGCAATGTCGGCTGGTGGCCCCCAGGGGGAGAGCCTTCCCTGTGGGGGCACCTGCCCTATGGAATGAGCTACCTCCTGGAATACGACTGATCCCGGATCTCCGTACCTTCCGCAAGGCCCTGAAGATGTATTTATTTCATCAAACTGGCCTAGCTTAAATGGTTTTCTAATGGGATTTTAAATTTTAGAGATTGGGGGTTTTAAATTGGGAGGCCGATTGATTTAATTCTTTTAATTATCTTAACTTTTGTATTTTATGTATTTTTAATTCTGGCTGTTCACCGCCCTGAGTCCCTTCTGGGAGAAGGGCGGTATACAAATTAAATAAATATTAATAAATAATAATAATACACACAGGGGAGAAACCATTGAAGTGTCCTGAGTTTGAATGGTGCTTCAGGAAACCTTCCAACCTTATCACACACAAGAAAATCCACCTGAGGCCCAAAGTGATGAATGTAAAGAAGGCTTGAATTTCATTTCAAATGTCGCATTGTAATTTCAGCTGAGAAATTGACTCTTTAATTTGACTACAAAGAATTTGCCTGATTTTTTGTCATCAAATAGGTCATGGTCTTAGATGGGAAGGATCAAAGAAAAAAAGTGGAACATGTTAATTTGATAGGGACTGTTTGGCCATCAGCAGCAGAAGTTGCTGGATGTTTATTTTTGTAAAAATTGTACAATTTCTTTCTTTTGGGTGTCAGGTTCTTCAGGGCCTGCTGCTCAAGTAAGGGATTGGACAAGAAGATCTCAAAGATCCTTACCACCTCTGTTGTTCTGTTATGTACTTGCTGTTTTCTTGGCAACAATCTCGGACTGATCTGACACTGTCTTTTCTGAGATGATTATTTTTCTTACTTTCATATCTAGCCAAAAAGCACAGTCTTTCCTATTGGTACCTGTCATGGATAAATGACTTATTCTCAAATGAAAGAGACATATGCTCATAGAGTACTAAGGGTTAATTTATTCTTCCTTTCCTAATGTATTCCTCTGTAACCACTCCTACCTCCTAATCCCGCCTCAATGATATAAAAGGGGATGCATACTCCTCCTACTTGCTTCTATCTACAATCACTCAGTGAATATAGAATGCCTTCTGTAAATAAACATTACTTCGTTTGAATAATATATTTCTGAATTCTTTATTGAGTCCGATCCTCGAATTACGGCAACAATCTGGTAGCAGAGGATGGTTGGCTGACTCAATAAGAAAAAGACATGCCAAAGAAAGAAAACTTCAGAAACAAAAGAGAAAGACCCAACACCAGGGCACACAACAAAGAAATGGAAACAGATCAAGAAATGATCAATGAATCTACAACTATGATGACAAGAGAATCTGAAAACCTCACTACAGACAACGAAGAGGTAATCGATGAATCCGACGACCAAGAAGCGAGCGAGACAGAAAACAACACTCTCAGATCAGAAATACTAAGACTGCTGAAAAGCCAAAAAGACGACAAAAATCTCATCGCGAATCTCCAAGACATCATAAAAGATAGCGGAGCAGCGAGAGAAAATCACACCAACGCACCAGAATCTAAAGATCACAAAATGGTAAGCAAATTACCTATAGATGAGAGTGTAACTAAAGGAAGGACTAATGGTCCCGCGCAAAATTTTGAATGGCAGCCATCTTGGTTTCGACAGACCAGCAAAATGACTGAATCAGAACCAATCAGAAAGCAGAGTTCAAAATGGCTGGCGCAAAAAGCTTTACACAGCGTGAAAAATAAAAAAGAAAAATTCTATTCTTCAGAAGAATCTGATACAGACACCGAAGAAGCATCAACCGAACTACAAATCAAAACAGCTATGAAAACGCTTTTTGCAACTTTCGGTCCGAATTTAAAAATATCAAAGAAATCAACGAAAACACCAAAGAGAGCCGATCAAACAGCGAAGAAAAGACAAGCAGCACAATCCAAAAGCAAAGACTCAGAAGCAAGCAAGCAAATGTCTCAGCATCTATCCACTTCAACCCGAACGACAAGAACACCAACGCCCGAACCCAGAGAGCCTTGCAAGTACTCGCCCACACCACTAACGCTTCCGGGAGCCAGAGGCTTCAACCAAGATGACTTCGATGGAAAGAAGCAAGCCTCGATCATCACCTGGACACCCAAAGTCGAACCGGAGAGCGAATCATCGGAGGAGGAGCACTACGAGGGAGTTACGGTGACGAGAACCTCTTCCGACAGCTTCAGGGATGAAATGAACAATGCGCATGCGCTAATACTCCCAGAAGAATACAGAGACAATAAAGAACAGAGAGAACCATTCAGACTAATCGCGAGTATACCTACACCATTCTGCAACTATCAACATATACAAGATCATGGACAGCCTCCAGTTGTAAGTAATGCAACAAATAACATTGGAAACTTGCCTAATGATTTTCCAAAATTGAGAACAGACGGTATTAATTTGCAGGAATGGAGTCAACAACTCCAGGTTGTTTTCTTAAAAGAGAATTTGTTATTTTTTATAACTAACCCTCCTAAAAAACCATGGACCCTAAAATTGGTCTGCCTACACCACAGAGCATTTTATTTACTAATATCTAGTATATCACCTGATATCTATCATAGTATTAAGCACAATTTAACTGTCTCAGAAATAATTCATTGTATGTTTAAACTGTTTCATAGTGAAAGTGTGGCAACCACAACTAGAATGTCTAAAAACTTTTTCTCAGCCAGGATAAAACCTGGAACAACCATAAGTGAACATTTATTATCACTAAACAAAATTAGAGCAGAACTTCATTTAAGGGGAGAAATAATATCTGATCAGACAATGAAATGTGTTATCATTAATTCATTAGACCCATCATGGGACAATTACATATCACATTTGGATACAATCAATTTAGGATATCTATCTATAGAGAGTTTGTCAAATAGATTAATAGCTGAAGATAATTCGAGAAGAAACCGCTACAGTACATACAAAGAACACAGACAAACCAAAAGGGTGGTATTCCAAGACAGATATCAAGAATCAATTGAGTGTTATAATTGTGGTTCCAAGGAACATTATAGAAGGGACTGTCCAAAACCTCCTAGGGAAAGACAAAGACATGACACTAGAAACAGATACCACGACAGGCAATCATCTATTGACAGATACAGACACAGAAACTCACCAAATTTTAGAGAACATAGAGGGGGCAGAGATAACTCAAGAGATAGGAAATATGGATCGTTATATGGGTTAGACAAGTACACTATAACCAAAAAACAAGAATCAAAGAATAATGCCTGGCTCATTGATTCCGGGGCAACAAATCACACAACACATGATAAGAAAATATTATCTTCCTTCATAGAAGATAAATTTGTAATTAAAGTGGCTAATCAAGAAGAAGTCCAAGTCATTGGAAGAGGAAATGTAGAATTACCCGGTCTAGGGAAAATAGAGGGGGTCCTATTAATACCCAAAACACCTCACAACATTCTTAGTGCAATAAAGCTAAGCAGGGACTCTAACATAAATATAATATTCTCAAAGGGAAAAGTAACTCTAGATAAAAACAAAATAAACATAGGTAATATAATTACCAAAGGAGATTTACCATATTTAATCACAAAGGAAAGATGGCTACACAACATTGATTCAAACATAGAAAATGACAATAGCATAGAGAATGAAAATGATAATGACAGTGACAATGAAGAACACGAACCAGAACATAATGATGAAACCTTATCTATCAGTAATACACATACTAACAAAAGACCAATAATTGGAAAACCAATCCATGATGAATGTGCACATATATTACACAGAAAATTAGGACATGCCAGTTTTCCTGTAATACAAAAAATGATTGGACATGCTGAAGGTGTTAAAATAAAAGATTGTAAAAATTACTTGGAATGCTCAGTATGTAAGTCCTCAAAGCTCAGAATCAAGCCCAGACCCAAAAAAGCAACAAGAACATCAAATCATATTTTTAACCTGGTTCATATGGATCTAGTTGGCCTATTAACTCCATCAATTACATACAAAAAACAATATTTTCTTACTATTGTAGACGACTATAGTCGTTATGGCTTTGTCTACACCTTAAAACACAAAGATGAAACATTTCAAAAGTTTAAAGAATTTTATAAACGTGTAGAAACACAACACAACATAAAAATAAAACAGATTATGACAGACAGAGGATCTGAATTCATGTCAAAGGACTTCTCCCAATGGCTAAAGGCCAAAGGGATGCTACATTTCACCTCTAGTCCTTTCTCCGCTTTTCAAAATGGAGTAGTAGAACGAAGAAACTCGACACTACAAACCATGATTAGATGTACATTAGAAGATGCTGGTTTAGGCAAACATTTTTGGTCAGAAGCGCTATTATATTCCAATTATACCCTTAATAGACTTTGGTCTAGTGTCATAAATAAAACACCATACGAATTGATGTATAATAAAAAACCCAAGATAACCCACATGCATGTATTTGGAGTTACTGCAGATGTACATATACCGAAACAATTGAGACGTAAGGGAGATAATGTATCTAGGAGGCTCAGATTCATGGGCTATGAAACAGGCACAAAAGGATATAGATTTATTGACAATAATAACAAATTCATAATTTCTAGGACAGTTGTATTTCACGAACAGGCCAATTGGTCTAAGATACATCTTAATGAGATACTTCCAACAGCAAGACCAGATACTAAGACACAAAATAAAACAGAAAACTACAGTACACAAATGGGCAACACCAAAACATGGATGGGAAGTTGTCCCAAAATCAAAACAGACTCATTAACACAAAAAGAAGCAAGATATTTACATGATAACGACAGCAGACCACAAAGAACAATTATGTGTAACAGGAATCAAGTACCAAAAAGATATAAGGATTACATAATGCATATAAATAATGATACATCAACACCTAATACATATGAAGATGTATTGAAACTTCCCACAAAAGAAAGAAAGAAATGGGAATTAGCCATGGCCAAAGAAATGGACAGTTTACGAGAACTCAAAGTATTCACTCCAACACCAGCTCCAAAAGGTAAAACAATTATAGGCACTAGGTGGATATTTAAAATTAAGAATTTAGAAGGGGGTAACACTTTATATAAAGCAAGGCTGGTTGCACAGGGGTTTGCCCAAAGATATCCTGAGGATTATACCGACACATATTCTCCCACTGTAAGAACTGAAAGTGTTAAGACAGCTTTAGTAATAGCCTCAGCCCTTAATCTTGAAGTCTTTCAATACGATATACAACCGCATACCTACATGCAAAACTCGATAAGGAAATATATGTAAGAGCTCCTCATAGTCAGAACACAAATAGAAACGAAACATGGTTACTAAACAAAAGTTTATATGGATTAAAGCAATCCGGTAAACGTTGGTATGAATGTTTGGTCAACGTACTCAAAACTATGAACTTCAATGACACAACTGCAGACAATTGTTTCTTTGTTAGAAGAGATGGTGATTCATTAGAATTTGTGTTAATTTACGTGGATGACATTTTGTATATTGGTAAACATAAAGATAAGAGAGATACATTTGTAACAAAATTAGGAGAACATTTCTCATTGAAATCATTGGGGAAAGTGAATAAATATCTTGGAGTACAGATTAGTAAAACTAAAAAAGGATTTAGGTTATCCCAGAAGGACAAAATTGTTGAACTCTTGAATAGATGCAATATGAATGATGCAAAACCTTGTGATACTGAAGCGGGATTTACTAATCCCAATCAGTACCTGTAAATAAGTCAGGAGACAAGACCACGGAGATCCAGAGAAACAGGTTTATTGAGTATTGCTAGCAATAGGCTCAGTGCAGTCACCTGCCGAGGACTGAGCCCCGAACTACGCCCTAAGACAGACTTTTATAGGTTCTTGAGATTTGACTGTGACATAGCATATTCAGTTCCGCTTATGGATAATACATTGTGCATACAGATAGATAACTTTAAGGGAGATTCACTGGAAAAGTACAAAAGCAGAAGTTCATAGTTTTGTGATACATATTCCATATATGGGTATACCTTACATCTTACCCAATACATTCCAGTAAGTTCCATAGGGCATACAACTTGGTACATCTTGTGGTTACAACGGTTAGGGCAGAAGATTACAAATGCCAAGTTCCTTTTAGGCGTACAGATGTAGGAGAAAGGGCCTTAAGATTATATCTTTTATATAAGAGTGTAATAAACAGTGTAAATGAGGTTATATACCATTTGGTTGAGGGGGCTCTCCTTCATTCCCCTCTGTTGAGACTTAGCCAAGGAATGCAATTACTGCGAAGTTTCACATATGGGGTTATCTTCTTCCATATCTATAAGTTTCTGATATTCCCACCAGGCCATAGCTTGGGCTGTAGCCTTTTTCTCAACCAATAAAGATAGAGTGCTCGTGATTGTGCGAATAAAGATAGGGAGAATGCAAGGCAAAATAACACCTCCAGCTGCAATGAGGCCAATGAGAGCGACTATAGCTTGCAAACCAGGCAATTTCGGGAACCATCCCGAGAAGGCATCTGCTAGGTTGAAGCCTCTCCATGTCTGAACAGGGACATGTGCGATTTTGACCATTTTATCAGTAATTTCCTTAATAACATGGCCACTATCATCGATTTCAATGCAGCAGTTAGTGAGATTGAACTTGCCACACACACCTCCCTCTTTAGCTAACAAATAATCTAAAGCAAGGCGATTCTGCCAAGCTCCTCTTCCCCCCTGTTCCCAGCAGAACGCAATAGAGATAAAGAGCGTTAATGACAATACCAACAAACAAAAGAACAACAACCACCCAAATGGAAGACATAAGGCCACGGCGAATGCAAGCGGTCTCACGCATACGCCGAGCAGCATCCATCAGGGTTATGAAGAGGGGACCTTCCTTCCAGAGCGCAGGGTGTAACGAACACATACCAAATTGCTTTGAACCCTTATCAACAGCAGGCTCATCCATATCCACTCAGATCCAAACCTTCCAACCATGTTCAGTCCACTTCCATATCTTATATGCATGCTTACCTGCTGTCTGTTCTCTTAGTTTAGCTCTTTCGGCACCCAGCAGTGCAACCTGTATGGTGGGGCTAAGCTTGAGAGTATAATAGGAGGGTTTATCTAGACAATTTACAAGGTAACAAGATAATACTTCTTCTATGATTACTACATCACACGCGGTAACACAATGTATACAAAGAACACAGTCAATACAATGTGCACAGCAGCAGCATCCACACTTACATGAGCAAAACCAACACATTAGCAGAAGAAAATAAATACTCAATACAAAGAAAATAGGCCTTCTTCATCCAATCTTCCCCCGTGCGTAGAAAGTCAGCTTCCGGTGTGACTTAGCAAGGGTTCCAACTTCGGCTCCCGTTCGTAGAGGGACAGCTTCCGGGGTGTCACCAGAAGGGGTAGCCTGAGGTGAGGACCGCCCTCGACGAAAGGTAAGACGCAAAGGCTGCGCTGGATGGGGTTTCACTAGCCAGGTGGATGGCGCGGCAACCTTGACTCGTGACCAATGGATCCAAGGCTTAATTTCAGCAACTTTAATAGCAAGCAGAGAAGTCATAAGTACAGAGAAAGGACCCCTGCATTTGGGACAAAGGGGTTCCCGTTTCCATTCCTTAACCCACACCTCCTGACCCGGTGAGATATTATGGGTGGGTGTTACTAGCAGGTGAGGGCGGGAAGACAAGACATAATCCTGCAGCTTATGAACCATTTGATTAAGCGATTGGAGCTGTCTAAACTCAATAGCGTCCCCCACCTGGGCCACGGAAGACACATTGGGCCGAACTAAGTTGGGGATTCGCCCAGAAAGTAATTCAAAAGGGGAAACAAGCAAATCTTCGCGAGGAGTACAACGTACAGCAAACAGAGCCAGAGGCAGGGCATCTGGCCACTTTAGGTGCGTTTCCTGACAAATTTTGGCCAGTGTATCCTTGATAGACCTATTGACCCTTTCTACGAAAGAACCGCTGCTAGCGTGGAATGCACAATGAAGGCGCCAGTGGATGCCTAACATAGTAGAAATTTATGCATGCTGACTTTCTAAAGAATATGAATGAATAATCCCCTGAGTTTAATGATAATACACTTTACAGATCAGTTATTGGTTCCCTTTTATATATTGCTAATTGGACCAGGCCCGATATTGCCCTACCCCTCAATTTGTTGTCCAGATATGTCAGTAAGCCTTTGGTTTATCATTGGGAAGCTATTAAAAGAGTGTTAAGGTATTTGAAACACAGCCTAGATTTTTGCTTATTATTAGAGCCCAACAATGTTAATGAGCCTATTCTCACTTGTTACGCTGATGCTGACTGGGCAGGCGACACTAAAAGCAGGAAGAGTACTTCTGGCTATATATTCTTTCTTAACAATTGTCCAGTCTAATGGTATACTGGAAAACAAGATCTAGTAGCTACATCAACTACTGAGGCAGAGTATATATGCTTGTCAAAAGCCTCCAATAATATCATATGGTTCAATGATCTATTAACCAATGTTTGGAAAAGTCCTTCACTACCATTTATTATACATGAAGACAACAAGGCTGCTATAGAGATATCCAGAGCAGATGCCGTTGGTCAGAGATCTAGACATATAGATATCAAATACAAACATGTAAGACTATTATCTCAAAATGGATTTATTAAAGCTATTCACTGTGAAACCACAGAACAAATAGCTGATATATTGACTAAACCTTTACAAACAAAACAACATAAATATTTAACTTCAAAACTGCATGTTTTATATTGTCCTGAATCTGAATCTGTATATAATTATTGCTGTATGTCGAATCGGCATTTAGAGGGGGATTTGTCATGGATAAATGCCTTATTCTCAAATGAAAGAGACATATGCTCATAGAGTACTAAGGGTTAATTTATTCTTCCTTTCCTAATGTATTCCTCTGTAACCACTCCTACCTCCTAATCCCGCCTCAATGATATAAAAGGGGATGCATACTCCTCCTACTTGCTTCTATCTACGATCACTCAGTGAATATAGAATGTCTTCTGTAAATAAACATTACTTCGTTTGAATAATATAATTCTGAATTCTTTATTGAGTCCGATCCTCGAATTACGGCAACAGTGCCCATCCATGTATTAACCAGTTTCAACTAAAAAAAGCTATTGGGGACCTTTTGTGATGTTCAGTTTGTGTATGTAGTCCTTGCTTATCTTGTTTCCTGAGCCTTCAAAGTTACAATGGCACTGTGAAAGCAGACATACAACTGGTCCCCAAATTTAGCACTTGCTCAGTGACCAGATGTCTGCAGTTCCTGTGGTTATGAAGGTGCAGGAAAAGGAGTTGCACCAGTTAAGGTTCCACCAAGCAGTGCATATTTATGATGGTTGCAGCATCCCACACTGCTGATCCCCATTTGTGACCTTCCCAGCTAGCTTCTGAGAAGCAAAACCAGTGGGGATGCCAGCAGGAAGTTGCAAGCCAAGGCCGTGTGAGATTGCCCTTCACAACCCACCGTGATTTGCTTAACAATGGCAGAGGAACAATACTCTAATATTTATTTTGTCACATGCCCACCATAAATGTGTTGGAAGAAATATCCATCTGGTTCAGTTCCAAGCTGGGAGAAAAACATGGAAGCTGATTGGAAACATGGTTTATTGATGAAGCCGAAGCACACACAAAGCACACACAGCCCTCTCTAAGTGGTTTTACATAGCATATTGCCCCTAACAATCTGGTTCATTTTACCCACTTCAGAAGGATGAGTCTGGTGAGATTCGATCTGCCAAATTGCAGGCAGCTGGCAGTCAGCAGAAGAAGCCTGCAGTACTGCACTCTAACCACTGCGCCACCACTGCTCTTATAGCTAGGCTGGCCCAATCTTTCTTAATGGGCACAAAATGCCTGCTGGGGGCTATTAAGAAAGACTGAGTCTGCCTTCCTACCTCTAAAAAAACATGTTTCTCCATTTCTCATTTAGGGAAACATAATATTCTGCCTTTTTAATATTTCCCAAAATATTTCATTCTTCTGGGGAGTGGTGCTGACTTTCTACCAATCATAAAAAGCTCTTTAGATTTCCAACATTCATTTGAGGTGCTTTTAAACATTCTGGACAATTTGTCCAGTGATAGATACACACAGTACATCATCTTATCAAACTTTTCTTTTATAGTTTAATGTGAATTTTAGATCTTTCAACAACATATTCTCCCATTTATTTATTTATTTATTTATTTATTTATTTATTTATTTTTAAATTTGTATACCACCCTTCTCCCTGAGGACTCAGGGCGGTGAACAGCCAAATAAAACCATAAACTACAAACATTAAAATACAATTAAAAAGATATATATAAATTTGGCCCCATGATTAAAAACAATAACAAACAATTAAAAACGTTTTAAAAAGTGTTAGGCCAGCCCGGCTTGCTGGAAAAAGAAGGTTTTAAGGGCATGGTGGAAGGCACCGAGGTCTTGGATTCTCCTTATCTCTGGGGGCAGCTGATTCCAGAGGGTAGGTGCCCCCACAGAGAAGGCCCTCCCCCTGGGGGTCACCAGCCTACATTGTTTGGCTGATGGCACCCCGAGGAGGCCCTCTCTGTGGGAGCGCACAGGTCCATGGGGGGCCGTCAGCAGCAGGCGGTCTCGAAGATAACTAGGTCCTATGCCATGGAACGCTTTAAAGGTGATAACCAATACCTTGAAGCGCAACCAGAAGACCACTGGGAGCCAGTGCAGCTCACGCAGGAGAAGTGTTGTATGGGAGCGCCATGTGGCTCCCGTGACTCCCCGCGCCGCCGCATTCTGGACCAGTTGGAGCCTCTGGGTACTCTTCAAGGGGAGCCCCATGTAGAGAGCATTGCAGTAGTCCAGGCGAGAGGTGACGAGGGCATGAGTGACTGTGCACAGGGAATCCCGATCAAGAAAGGGCCGCAACTGGCGGATCAGGCAAACCTGATCAAAAGTCCCCCTGGCAACAGCCATCAGATGTTCCTCCAAGGACAGCTGCATATCCAGGAGGACTCCCAGATTGTGAGCCTTCTCCGAGGGGGCCAAAGACTCGCCCCCAATAGTCAGTGATGGAGTCAACTGACTATATCGGGATGCCGGGAACCACAGCCACTCAGTCTTGGAAGGGTTGAGCTTGAGCCTGTGTCTCCCCATCCAGATCCGCACAGCCTCCAGGCACTGGGACATCACTTCAAGGGCATCGTTGGGGTGGCCTGGGGTGGAGATGTACAGCTGGGTGTCATCAGCGTACTGATGGTACTTCACCCCAAAGCCACGGATGATCTCGCCCAGCGGCTTCACATAAATGTTGAACAGAAGGGGTGAGAGGACCGACCCCTGAGGCACTCCACATATAAGAAGCCTCGAGGTCGACCTCTGCCCCCCTGCCAACACGAACTGCGACTGCTCTGAGAGAAAGGAGGAGAACCACCGTAACACGGTGCCCCCCATCCCCAACTCCTCCAACCGGTGAAGCATGATACCATGGTCGATGGTATCAAAAGCCGCTGAGAGGTCTAACAGGGCCAGAACAGAGGAACTACCCCTGTCCTGAGCCCTCCAGAGATCATCTACCAATGCGACCAATGCCATTTCCGTGCTCTGCCCGGGCCTGAAACCTGACTGGAATGGATCTAGATAAGATGTTTCCTGCAGGTACTGCGGAAACTGTTGTGCAACCACACTCTCGACAACCTTCGCCACAAAGCAAAGGTTGGAGACAGGACGATAGTTGGCTAATACTGCTGGGTCCAGGGAAGGCTTCTTGAGGAGAGGCCTCACCACTGCCTCTTTCAAGGCTGTGGGGAAGTAATCCTCACTCAACGAAGCATTAATAATTCCCTGGAGCCAGCCTCGTGTAACCTCCTGGGAAGCCAGTACTAACCAGGAGGGACACGGATACAGTAAACATGTGGCCGCACTAAGTCTCCCCAGAATCCTGTCCACATCATCAGGGGTCACAGAGTCAAACTCTTCCCTGATAACGTTCTCAAGACTATTCCTCACCACCCTGCCCAAATCTACCCAGTCAGAGTCCAAATCCCCCCGGATCTGAGCGATTTTGTCATACAGATATTGTCCAAAATCCTCGGCCCTGCCTTCCAGGGGGTCCTCCCGCACTTCCGGGTAGAACAGGGAGTGGGTCACCCTGAACAGGGTGGCCAGACGATTCTCTGATGATGCAATAAAAGCAGAAAAGTAATTAAACTTTGCCGCTTTTATCACCACTAAGTAGGTCTTAATATGCGACCTTACCAGTGTTCGGTCAGATTCAGCGAGACTGCCCCTCCAACCACTCTCTAGGCGTCTTTTCCGGCATTTCATCTCCCTCAGCTCCTCAGTAAACCAAGGAGCCACGAGGGATCGACACCAGGTAAGAGGCCGCAAAGGCACGACTCGATCCAAAGCCCCACCAGCCGCCCGATCCCAGGCAGCCACCAGGTCCTCGGCCAAGTTGTGTGCCAGATCGTCAGGAAATGGCCCGAGCTCCATCTGGAACCTATCAGGATCCATCAGGCGCCTGGGGTGGACCCACCTAATTGGCTCCACCTCCCTGTGGCGGGGTGTAGCGGTTCGAAGGTCCAGATGAAGGAGTGAGTGATCTGACCATGACAAGGGTTTCATGTCTATATCCCCTATAATAAGACCACTCAACCACTGGCCAGAGACAAAAATCAAGTCCAGAGTGTGTCCCCCCCCCGTGAGTGGGGCCATGAACTAACTGGGTCAGGTCCATGGCTGTCATGGAAGCCATGAACTCCCGAGCCATCTCCGACGTTTCACCAACGGACGGCAAGTTGAAATCACCCATGACCCTAAGCCTGGGTGTATCAACTGCCACCATGGCTATCACGTCGAGTAGCTCGGGCAGGGCCGTTGCCACGCAGCAGGGAGCCAGGTACGTAAGCAGCAAGCCCATCTGAAACCCATGACCCCATCTCACAAAGAGGGACTCACATCCAGCAATCTGTGACACAGTGATCTCCCTCGGACCAAGCCCTTCTTTAATAATAACCGTCACCCCCCGCCCCTCCTCTGGGCCCTCGGCTGATGGAATGCTCTGAAGCCCGGTGGGCACATCTCAACCAGAGGGACCCCTCCCTCTGGGCCCAACCAGGTCTCCGTAATACCTACCAGGTCCGCTCCCCACTCTTGAATAAGATCGTAAATGAGGGGGGCCTTATTTACCATGGACCTGGCGTTGCACAGCATCAGCCGGAGGCCCAGGTCCTGAGTAACTGTGCCATCTAGTATCTGGACCTTGGTGGATTACCCCCCCCCCATCCCCCTTGGTCGCCCTCCCAATTCCCCTTAAAAATTATTAAAAGCCCTAATTAAAAAAACCCTCAATCCCCGCTTTAAAACATGCCACCTCTCGGGGCTCCAAAGCCCGTCCTTAAGGTAGGCCTTCGATAAAGTGGAAGGCCATCGCCGCAAGAGGGGGGCATCTCGCAGCGCGTGCAGATCCACTGAGGTGTAAGCCATATAAGTATGACGAGATAAGGGAGAGTAACTCTGGGTATCAGCGATGGTCCTAGAGGTGCGAGATAGCAATACGGTTGGATCTGGACAAAACTGGAGCCTCTCACTCTCTCACAGTGATGGGGCGTCCAGGTCAGATAGCTGCAGTGCAAGCAAATGGCCACAGCCGTTCTCTCACAGCGGCTGGATGACATAAGGCCAGCAGAGTTCAACTCTTTTCCTGAAGATGGAGCAGCAGCCATTGTCCAGGACTCTCAGTTTCTCCTTCCAAACCTGCAATCTCCCTTCCCCCGAGCCAAGGCCAGAAGGCGGTAATCGGGAGGCAGGGCTGAAATAAACAGCAGCAACGAGGAGATCGGAGATCAAACGACATTAAGTTCAAAGAGGGTGGTAGTAAAGTCCCAGAGTCAGAGGTGATGGAAAAAATGACCCGACCACAAACAGAGAGTCTGGGCAGTAACAGGGGAAGGCCGTTTCACCCGGGGGGGGGGGGAGTGAATCCAAGGGGGAGACCAGCTGGCTATTCATCAATCCCCCTCTATCACCTCACCTCCTTTAGCTTTTCTATTGTTCAAGCATGATTTACATCCAAAGTTCTTTGCCACTGAATCATAAAATGCTGTACATAGTCATCCTCCATGTTCCACTACAGTTTATAAATCTTAAAAATAGCACTCCCTTGGAGTATCTTGACTTGATGGGGCTGCCAGGTCCTAAAATCTTGCGTGCCACAGAAAATCAGTTTTAAACTTTTGGGATGTAGAGAGGTGTTGATCTCTATCGGGAGTCACCCCCTAACATAGTAAATTCTGTCCAAAAAAAAAAAAAAAAAAAGATTCTGTCAATGATTATTTCAGCTTCAACCACAACAATACATGAGCAAATAAGAGATAAAAACTCAAGGTAAACCGCTCCAAACTCAATTGCAGAAAATACGACGCCAGCAACAGAGTGGTCAATGCCTGGAGTACACTAGCAGACTCTTTGGTTTCTTCCCCAAACCCCCAAAACTTTAACCTTAGACCAGTGGTTCTCAACCTGTGGGTCAGGACCCCTTTGGGGGTCGAATGACCCTTTCACAAGGGTTGCCTAAGACCATTGGAGAACACATATTTTCAATGGTTTTAGGAATAATTTTATTGTTGGGGGTCACCACAACATGAGGAACTGTATTAAAGGGTCGCAGCATTAAGAAGGTTGAGAACCACTGCCTTAGACTGTCTACTGTTGACCTCACCCCATTCCTAAGAGGTCTGTAAGGCATAAGCGCACCATCGTTCCTGTCCTAATGTTCATTTTTACTCTTATTCTTTTCATGTATCCCAATTATGTTTATGCTTTTATATGTTTTCTTATATATGATTGACAAATAAAATAAAATAAAAAAAATAAAATGTCATGAACTTTCATGGCTCAACACGTAGCTAATCTTCATAAGCTTAGTGGTATCACATTTCACTCTTTTGTTTGGGTCAGTTGCCAGATATCAAAAATGACGGTAGCATTTAATCAGTGAAAACCTCTTGCAACCGCCTTAGATAAGAGAGGGGACAAGCGCGTTTTTCTGCCTGTCTGGAGATGGCGCTCAAACAGGCAACACCTGTGGCTAGAAAGCGGACAGTACAGCAGGCGGCGGCTGTGGTTGTGTTTAAGGAGTTAAAATCATCAAGTACTGCATTGCTAGAAAGGATGGGAGGAGAGCAGACGCGCAGAGGAACTTCCTCTTCCGGATGGCTGATGGGAGGAAGTTGGTGTGCAGAGCGGCTTTCCTGCTGTTTCCATGGTCGAAGCAGCAGCTGGCAGGTGAGTTGAGGGCAGCAGGTGGGAGGAGAGTCCGGGAGCAACTTGGGCTGGAAGCGGAGAAGCAACTGGGCTGAAGCCTCTCAGCTGCTGCTGCTGCAGGTTCCTTCCCTCCCCAAATGGAGCCCACTGGTGCTGCAGGCTGGGAAACTGGGGGCTGCAATTTCTGCTGGTGGGAAGCTTGAAAAAGCCTCCTTCAAATGCAGGTTGAGTCTTTGGGGCTGGTTTCCCTCCAGAGGGAGCTCCATCACTGGAGGTTTGGAAGAGAGCTGGAAGAAACCTTGGAGGTCTTAATGACATCTCAGACAAATGGCTGTCCCGTCGGTTTAAAAGCCACCAGCAATGGAGCCCCACAACCTCTGGAGGGAAGCCATTCCCGAAGAATCAACCTTCACTCAAAAGAGACTTTTTCAGTCTTCCAGGCAGCAGAAAATTGCAGCCATTCCCTTCCACTGGCTCATTGTTCTCACTGATGGGATTTTTCCTTTTTTCCAGCTTTTTCTCTCTCCTTGATTAGTTTCCATGCATTTCTTCTTGTCTTGTCCTTCTGGTGCTTTGGAAAAGAAGTTGACCCTCCAAGTATTGGAACACTGCTATCATGTCACCCCTAGTCCTTCCTTTCACTAGACGATTCATTCCCAATTACTGCAACCCACTAATTATCCCTCCTGCTCTTCTCTGCGCTCTTTATAGAGTCTCCATGCCTGTTTTATATTGTGGTGATGAAAAGTGGTTGCAGTAATCCAAGTGTGATCTTAATCAAAGCATTATAAATTGGTACTAACACTTCATGTGATCTCGATTCTATCCCTCTGTTTAGGCAGCCAGAGTTTCTCAGGCTTCTTGAGTTGTTTTCCCATTGATTGATTGATTGATTGATTGATTCGATCCATATGCCATCTATCAGGTTTTGGTGCTATCTTAAATAAACCTCCTCCAGCGCTGACAGCGCCCTTCTCCGGAGATTCAGGGCGGCTTACAATGCGTTAAGCAATAGCGTTAAGCAAACTAAAGCACTATTAAGTAACACCATTTGCCTGCAATTACTGCAAGTTCAAATCTTACCAGGCTCAAGGTTGACTCAGCTTTCAATCCTTTCGAGGTAGGTAAAATGAGGACCCGGATTGTGGGGACAATAAGTTGACTTTGTGTAAAAAAGAACACCGCTTGGGGGGGGACGAAAGCCCTACTAAGCAGGTATATACAAAAGTATGAAGGCTATTGCTTAATGCATTGTAAGGCGCCCTGAGTCTCCGGAGAAGGGCGGCATATTAAACGAACCAATAAATAAATAAATAAATATATAATCTATCCTCAGAACATCCAGATATATTTGAGGATAACCCTTCCAGTGCCAAGAATTTATGATTGACCCAAGTCAACAACATAATTTCATGCTTGAATAGATATCTTGGTACTCTTCCATGTGTCAAATGAATCATAATTAATGTAAGAGATTATTCTGGCATTGTGGCATGTTTGCTTTTTCGTTGTAATGTATACTTTTTTCACATCTTCTGCAACCATTTTATACACAATTAAACTTACACTTTTCTTTGAAACTTATAGACAAAGAGGATGGCAATAAGAGCACTCTGGACAACTGAGAATAATAAGCATTATTGAAAAGGAAATAAAATTGAGCCAGAAATCAAAATATATACCAGTTCCTTCAGAAAACCACACAATTCTCCTTCTCCAGCAGCTAATAGACAAAAGAGAGAAAATTAACATGAGATTTTGAGGTGGAAAAAGTAGAGGATACGAAACTCAAGGATACATTGCATGAAAGATCAAGGAAGATTATTTTTCATTCAGAAAAAGATGGAAATATCTGGAAGTTAGGGGAAAGGAAAAGGTCTTATTGGGCAGGGCACATAGGACAGATAATGATAAACACCACTAAACAATAGATCACACATATTTTTGACCTCAAGAATATCAGTTGTGAAAAAGTTCCATAGATCTGCCTATTGTAGAAAAAGCACAGATTACAAATCATAGCTGATTAAACAAGGAGATCCCAACTGCAGAAAAGGCATACAAATTATCTGAATATGGCAAAAGGTTGGTCAGAACAGCTTCCTTGTGGTCCATGGAATGACCCACACAGGAGAGAAGCCATACGAGTGCTCCCGATGTGAATACTTTAGTGAGCACGGCAACATGGTGATACATCACAGGACACGCATCATATAAGAGTGTCCAAATTGTGTGAAAGTTTCATTGGAAATTACCACCTCATGAGACAACAAAGGACTCACACAGGAGAGAAACCATTTGAATGTCCAGATTGTGGGAAAAGGTTCAGTTGCAATTCCCACCAGGGGACCCACCAGAGGACTCACACAGGAGAGAAACCATTTGAATGTCCTGATTGTGGGAACAGTTTCAGTTGCAATTCCAGCCTGGTGAGACACCAGAGGACTCACACAGGAGAGAAACCATTTGAATGTCCTGATTGTGGGAAAAGTTTCAGTCAGAATTCCAGCCTGGTGACACACCAGGGGACTCACACAGGAGAGAAACCATTTGAATGTCCAGATTGTGGGAAAAGGTTCAGTTGCAATTCCCACCAGGGGACCCACCAGAGGACTCACACAGGAGAGAAACCATTTGAATGTCCTGATTGTGGGAACAGTTTCAGTCGCAATTCCAGCCTGGTGAGACACCAGAGGACTCACACAGGAGAGAAACCATTTGAATGTCCTGATTGTGGGAAAAGTTTCAGTCAGAATTCCAGCCTGGTGACACACCAGAGGACTCACACAGGAGAGAAACCATTTGAATGTCCAGATTGTGGGAAAAGGTTCAGTAAGAATTCCCACCTGGTGACACACCAGAGGACTCACACAGGAGAGAAACCATTTGAATGTCCTGATTGTGGGAAAAGTTTCAGTCACAATTCCAGCCTGGTGACACACCAGAGGACTCACACAGGAGAGAAACCATTTGAATGTCCAGATTGTGGGAAAAGTTTCAATTGCAATTCCAGCCTGGTGAGACACCAGAGGACTCACACAGGAGAGAAACCATTTGATTGTCCTGATTGTGGGAAAAGTTTCAGTTGCAATTCCAGCCTGGTGACACACCAGAGGACTCACACAGGAGAGAAACCATTTGAATGTCCAGATTGTGGAAAAAGGTTCAGTAAGAATTCCCACCTGGTGACACACCAGAGGACTCACACAGGAGAGAAACCATTTGAATGTCCTGATTGTGGGAAAAGTTTCAGTCACAATTCCAGCCTGGTGACACACCAGAGGACTCACACAGGAGAGAAACCAGTTGAATGTCCAGATTGTGGGAAAAGTTTCAGTTGCAATTCCAGCCTGGTGACACACCAGAGGACTCACACAGGAGAGAAACCATTTGAATGTCCAGATTGTGGGAAAAGTTTCAGTTGCAATTCCAGCCTGGTGACACACCAGAGGACTCACACAGGAGAGAAACCATTTGAATGTCCAGATTGTGGGAAAAGTTTCAGTTGCAATTCCAGCCTGGTGACACACCAGAGGACTCATACAGGAGAGAAACCATTTGAATGTCCTGATTGTGGGAAAAGTTTCAGTCAGAATTCCAGCCTGGTGACACACCAGAGGACTCACACAGGAGAGAAACCGTTTGAATGTCCTGATTGTGGGAAAAGTTTCAGTCACAATTCCCACCTAGTGAGACACCAGAGGACTCACACATGAGAGAAACAATTTGAATGTCCTGATTGTGGGAAAAGTTTCAGTCATAATTCCAGCCTGGTGAGACATCAGAGGACTCACACAGGAGAGAAACCCTTTGAATGTCCTGATTGTGGGAAAAGGTTCAGTCGCAATTCCAGCCTGGTGATACACCAGTGGACTCACACAGGAGACAAACCATATGAGTGCCCAGACTGTGGGAAAGATTTCAGTACTAAGACTAGCCTTTTAAATCATGTGCTTATACACATGGGAGAAACCATTTAAGTGCCCCAAGATTGGACGGTGCTTCAGGAAACATTCCACCCTTATTGCACACAAGAAAATGCAGATGGATTTTCCAAAGTGATGAGTGATGACCTGAAGCAGTGGTTCCCAAAGTGGGCGGTACCAAAGTGGGGGGCAGTAGGATGACTTAGGGGGGCAATAAGAGCAAGGGGGATGGCAGGGGGGGGCGCTAGAGGCAAAAGCGGGTGGCAGGAGGACACTAAGTGGCGAGGGTGCAAAAAGCAAGAAAAAACAGCTCCTTTCAGCTTCAGCATAGGCTAATTAGCACAAGTTGATTAGATTGGCCTCCCGACTCTCCCAGCTGTTTTGCACAGGGCTCTGCTGCTTGCTGCAAAGAGTGCTAATCAAGCTATGCTGAAAACCAAACTGAAAGTAAAGCAGCCTGTTTGCTGTTCGCTGCAAGGAAAAATGAGGCAGAGGCAGAGGGAGATTTCTTTTTCTTCCTTTTCCTCACTAAAAAAGGTAGGTGCAAAAAATGGGAAATTTCGGGCAAAAAAGGAGAGTTCAAGATTTTAAAACGCAAAAGAAAAAAGAAAGAAAAAGGTAAAAATAAAAATGGGAAGGGAGAAAAAGAAAAAGAAATGAAAGAGAAAGATGTTATACATATTTAGAATTGAAATATGAATAGTAGTAAGAAATAAATGGGAAATCATTGTAAAAATGAAATGAGTAATAATTGGAATATTTGTCTTTGTATTTTTGAAATCTAGACAATGATAAGTTTTTCTTTTTTCTTTTTTTTTTAGAAATATGAATAAGAATAAACTAACAATTGAAATACCTTTAATGATATATGTTGGTGAAAGTAAAAAGCATTAAGTTGTAGCTTGGATATCATTGTTCTATTTTTCATTTAACAGCATTTTCACATATAATTTTAGCTAAAAATGGAGCTTTAATTCCAGAAGTCCATTCTTTAAACTTGGATTTCTGGAATTCAAAGGCTCTGGATTATAGCGTCCCGATATAGCCAGCTGACACCATCGCTGGCTATTGGGGGCGAATCACTCGCCCTCACGGAGAGGGCTCGTAACTTGGGCGTCCTCCTGGACGCACGGCTGTCTTTAGAAGACCATTTGACGGCCGTGGCCAGGGGGGCTTTTTATCAGGTTCGCCTGATACGCCAGTTGTGTCCCTTTCTAGATCGGGACTCTCTACGCACAGTCACTCAGGCACTAGTCACTTCCCGCCTGGACTACTGCAATGCTCTCTACATGGGGCTCCCCCTGGGGTGCACCCGGAGGTTCCAGCTGGTCCAGAACGCGGCCGCGCGGGGGATTATGCGGGCGACGAGGCACTCCCATGTGACTCCTCTCCTGCGCGAGCTGCACTGGCTCCCGGTGGTCTTCCGGGTGCACTTCAAGGTGTTGGTGACCACCTTTAAAGCGCTCCATGGCTTAGGGCCGGGGTACTTACGAGACCGCCTTCTGCCACCAATAGCCTCCCACCGGCCAGTACGCTCGCACAGAGTGGGCCTCCTCAGGGTGCCATCCGCCAGACAATGTCGGCTGGCAACCCCCAGGGGGAGAGCCTTCTCTGTGACGGCGCCCACCCTCTGGAACAACCTTCCCCCAGAGTTACGTACAATAACAGACCTCCGGATTTTTCGTCGGGCCCTGAAAACCTATTTATTTCAACTAGCTGGGCTGGCTTGAGTTAAATTTTAAATTGATTTTAAATTGGGTTGTTTTAATTTACGGCCAAAATATTTAATTATTTTAATACTGTTTTTAAATTTTGTATGCTCTATTTTTACTTTGGCTGTGCACTGCCCTGAGTCCTATTTGGAGAAGGGCAGTATAGAAATTTAATTAATTAATAAATAAATAATAAATAAATAAATGGTACTCCAGACAAAAGATGGAGAAGAGTATCTTGCTTTTAGACATGATAATAGCTGTCTAGAAAGGTGAGTTATGAGCTATTTTTACATCATCAGAAATTTAATTACCTGTTAAAAATGCAAAGACAAGGAGTACAAGGAGCAAATAAAAGACCTTCATGTTGGGGTTGGTTCTGGACCAAATCTTACTTGCGGGGCAGAAACCAGCTCTCAGCCCTCCTTGTGACTTCTGGAAAAGAATCCCCCCCCCACGCTCCACCGCCTGAGGAGGCAGGGGAGGGCTGCAGGTTGATCCCAAGAGGGTCTGGGAATGGGTGTGAATTCATCCCACAGCCCTCTCCATCCCCTCCTCTGTGAAATTGCTTTCTCCCACTCACTGGTGGTCAGCAAATTCAAAAGGAACCCCCAGCTGAGAATCACTGCTCTAGATTGGTTGATTCAGGGGATTTCTCTAGTGTTAACTAATAGTGTTAGCTATCTTTGTTACAGGGATAAATTTGTATTGGAGCAGCCTGCAGACCTCCCAAAGTCTCTGCGCACCCTGTTTTTGCAAAAAACGGGCCCGTTTTTCACAAAAACGGGACATGCGGGGCAAGGCTTCAGGAGGCCAAAAATGGCTGTATTCCATGTGCAGTGGGACAAGAAAGTATTTAGTCAGCCACCAATTGTGCAAGTCCTCCCACTTAAACAGATGAGAGGCCTGTAATTGACATTATAGGTAGACCTCAACTATGAGAGACAAAACGAGAAAACAAATCCAGACAATCACATTGTCTGATTTGGAAAGAATTTATTTGCAAATTATGGTGGAAAATAAGTATTTGGTCACCTACAAACAAGCAAGATTTCTGGCTCTCACAGACCTGTAACAACTTCTTTAAGAGGCTCCTCTGTCATCCACTCAATACCTGTATTAATGGCACCTGTTTGAACTTGTTATCAGTATAAAAAACACCTGTCCACAACCTCAAACAGTCACACTCCAAACTCCACTATGGTGAAGACCAAAGAGCTGTCGAAGGGCACCAGAAACAAAATTATAGACCTGCACCAGGCTGGGAAGACTGAATCTGCAATAGGCAAGCAGCTTGGTGTGAAGAAATCAACTGTGGGAGCAATAATTAGAAAATGGAAGACATACAAGACCACTGATAATCTCCTTTGATCTGGGGCTCCACACAAGATCTCACCCTGTAGGGTCAAAATGATCACAAGAACGGTGAGCAAACATCCCAGAACTGCATGGGGAGACCTAGTGAATGAGCTGCAGAGAGCTGGGACCAATGTAACAAAGGCTACCATCAGTAACACACTACACCGCCAGGGACTCAGATCCTGCGGTGCCAGACGTGTCCCCCTGCTTAAGCCAGTACATGTCTGGGCCCATCTGAAGTTTGCTAGAGAGCATTTGGATGATCCAGAAGAGGATTGGGAGAATGTCATATGGTCAGATGAAACCAAAGTAGAACTGTTTGGTAGAAACACAACTTGTCGTGTTTGGAGGAGAGAGAATGCTGAGTTGCATCCAAAGAACACCATACCTACTGTGAAGCATGAGAGTGACAACATCATGCTTTGGGGCTGTTTCTCTGCAAAGGGACCAGGACGACTGATCCATGCACAGGAAAGAATGAATGGGGCCATGTATCGTGAGATTTTGAGTGTAAACCTCCTTCCATCAGCAAGGGCATTGAAGATGAAACGTGGCTGGGTCTTTCAGCATGACAATGATCCCAAACACACCGCCTGGGCAACAAAGGAGTGGCTTCGTAAGAAGCATTTCAAGGTCCTGGAGTGGCCTAGCCAGTCTCCAGATCTCAACCCCATAGAAAACCTTTGGAGGGAGTTGAAAGTCCGTGTTGCCCAGCGACAGCCCCAAAACATCACTGCTCTAGAGGAGATCTGCATGGAGGAATGGGCCAACATACCAGCAACAGTGTGTGCCAACCTTGTGAAGACTTACACAAAACGTTTGACCTCTGTCATTGCCAACAAAGGATATATAACAAAGTATTGAGATGAACTTTTGATATTGACCAAATACTTATTTTCCACCATAATTTGCAAATAAATTCTTTCCAAATCAGACAATGTGATTGCCTGGATTTGTTTTCTCATTTTGTCTCTCATAGTTGAGGTCTACCTATGATGACAATTACAGGCCTCTCTCATCTTTTTAAGTGGGAGAACTTGCACAATTGGTGGCTGACTAAATACTTTTTTGCCCCACTGTATTTTACGGTTACTGTCTTCCTTAGTGGGTCGTGCAAACCGCTATTCCGAACAATGCTATTTATAGGGGGTGGGGGTGGGGGCAGTGGTGGATTGCCCCGGTTCTATAGAACCAGAAGTAAAACTGGCAGGAGGCCCCGCCCACTGACCCTGACATCACCAAAACGCTTCTGTGCATGTGCAGAAGAGTGTGTGCATCCGTAAGCGAAGTGAGCGATCGAGGCCCCACTGCAAACCGGTAGTAAAGGTAAGTAGAACCCACCCCTGGGTGGGGGGCACTGAGGGTGAGTTTGTAGTACCAAGGGGGCGGTGGACTGAAAAAGTTTGGGAACCTCTGACCTAAAGTGATAAGTGTAAAGGCTTGAATTTTAAGTCCAGCTGAGAAATTGACTCTTCAATTTGACCAGAAAGAATTTGCTTGATTGTTTTTGTCATCAAATATGTCATAGTATTAGATGAGAAGGAGGAAAGAAAAAATTGGAACATGTTAGTTTGATAATGGCTGTCTGGCTGGCCATCAGCAGCAGAAGTTGCTGGGTATTTATTTCTGCAGAAATTGTGCAATTCTGCAAAAAGAGCCTTGATAGTACAGTGGTTTGGTGCACCCTGTCATTAACACAGCTGCCTGCAATTTCTGCTGGTTCGAATCTCTCCAAGGCTCAAGGTTGACTCAGCCTTCCATCCTTTCTAAGGTAGGTGAAATGAGGAGCCAGTTTGTGGGGGCAATAAGCTGACTTTGTATAAAATATACAAAAGAATGAAGGCTATTGCTTAACGCATTGTAAGGCGCCCTGAGTCTCCGGAGAAGGGCGGCATATAAATCAAATTAATAAAAATAAATAAATAAATAAATAAATAATCATTTTAGGAGTGTTCTCTGCATTTTTATCATAATCAATGATAGAAATGCCACATGCAGAGTACCAGCCTTTTTCTCCCTGGGTATCCTCGAGATTTTCCACCCCAGAATTTCCCAGACAGCATCTCTTCGGGATAAAAGCGCTCAGGCTGTAGTTAGATGTTGTGAGTCCTCATGGAAGAAGAAAACAAGAGGAAAGAGAAATAGTTTATCTTTTCCTAACAATTCATTGCACCAAGCATGTCTGCTCAGGTTGTGAATGAGGCACGCAAGTGGAAGAAACCACATGAATAGCAAATATATTGGGAGAATTTGGGGCAGTGACAAAAGCAGTGTAAAATTTCAGACGCAAAGGCTACTCTGCCTTGCATGTGACCTTCATGGAGAAGAGCTGTAGGAATATTGAGTTGAGAAAAGGGATCTCCTTCGCTTGGAGGTTCCTCCTTGTTAGTCTTTGATAACTGGGAGGTGTGAGCAGAACCAAGGGATTTTTACTTTTGTGGTTCCCCCCTTGGTAGGGAAATGTGAGGAAAAAAGATGTACACTAGATGTTTCATTTCTAAAACAGCATTGCATAAGACTCATGAATAGATTTTGAGGGGGGAAAAGGAAAGTGTCAGCATTTCTGTAAACATTGGGACAATGTAATGCAACACTCTCTTCCCAACACATGGGAGACCTTTCCTGTTCTTTCACTTCTCTCCCAGGACTCCTTAATTTCTTTCAAAAATTCCTTCAATTAAAGAGGAACATTATTTGTAGCAGTGAAAGTGATATTTTAGCTATGCAGATGGATTATCCTGATTTTGCTGGGATTGGAAGACACCAAAGAATTCCAAGATCATTCATTTCACCCACAAGATTCAAAAAGACAGGTTACAATGTTTTTTAGTAGGTCACATTGCATCTGATCCCTTTGAAGGATACTCGGACCAGGAGCAAATCAGGACTGGCATGTGGAGAAACCAAGATGTAACTCAATGGTCAGTCTGGAGGACTGGGGACTTTCCATGACTGAGAATAGGATACGATAGGATAGGATAGGATTGAATGGAATGAGGTACAACACTTCATTATAGTCATAGAATACAAATAAGTAATCAAATCATAGTAGGAAACAATATAAATCATAAGGATGCAAGCAACAAAGTAACAGTCATACACGGATTTGATTTAAATCAACTCGATTTAAATCATAATTTTTAAAGAGCAACTATCATCTCTGCTACTCGTTTGACCTGCTGTTGACTCACTGATAGTCCCAATGTTGCAGAATATACAGCCTTGTGCTACATAACTAAGCTACATTTCATGCTGAATAAAAAAAAATATTTATGTATCTTAAATAGAAAACTATCTTATGATAGATTTTTACCCCAAAAGTTTTTTATTAAAATAAATGCAATAAAAATAAAAAACAATCTGATTTCAATCAAAAAATCCGATTTAAATTTTAAAAAATCCAATTTTTTTTATTTTTAAAAAAAAAATCATTGATTTTTATCCACCCTGTTCATAAGTGGGAGGAGATGGGTGATAGGAACAATGGGAAGATTAATAGTAATAGTAATTCAGACTTAGTAAATAGTTTGACAGTGTTGAGGGAATTAAATACATGGCAGAGTGATGGCATTCAGTAAAAAACTGTTCTTGTTTTCTAGTAGTTCTGGTGTGCAGTGCTCTATAGCCTCATTTTGAGGGTAGGAGTTGAAACAGTTTAGGGATCTAAATATTTTCACAGCCCTCTTTTTGACTCATGCAGTATACAGGTCCTCAATGGAAGGCAGGTTGGTAGTAACTGTATATTCTGCAGTTCTAATTATCCTCTGAAGTCTGGGTCTGTCTTGTTGGGTTGCAGAACCAAACCAGTTATAGAAGTGCAGATGACACACTCAATAATTCCTTTTTAGAACTGTATCAGCAGTTCCTTGGGCTGTTTGAGTTTCCTGATTTGGCACCAAAAGAACATTCTTTCTTGTGCTTTTTTGATATTTTTGATGTTAGGTGAATAATGTTCAAGCATTATTTACATCCAAAGTTCTTTGCCCACTGAATCATAAAATGCTGTACATAGTCATCCTCCATGTTCCACTAGTTTATAAACCTTAAAAATAGCACTCCCTTGGAGTATCTTGACTTGATGGGGCTGCCAGGTCCTAAAATCTTGGGAGCCACAGAAAATCAGTTTTAAACTTTTGAAATGTAGAGAGGCGTTGATCCCTAAGATAGCAAATTCTGTCAAAAAACCCCCCAAAAAACAACATTCTGTCAATGATTACTTCAGCTTCAACCACAACAATACCTGAGCAAATAAGAGATACAAACTCAAGGTAAACCGCTCCAAACTCAATTGCAGAAAATACGACTTCAGCAACAGAGTGGTCAATGCACTACCTGACTCTGTGGTTTCTTCTCCAAACCCCCAAAACGTTAACCTTAAACTAAGGTGACCAGACGTCCCGCTTTTGACGGGATAGTCCCGCTTTTGAGCAATTTGTCCCACGTCCCGCGGCGTTTTAAAAAAGTCCCGATTTTTCATTCTGCCTCCTGAGTCCCAGCTGATGGCTAGAGGGAAAAAACCTGTTTAAACTCTTGCCATGGGGCTTCAAAGGGCCACCCTAGTTGATTAGCTGGGCTTCCCCCTCTCAGCTGATTTTCCCAGGCCTCTGCTCTTGCTAAATTGTTCCAGCAGTTTTTTTTTTCTTTGTGCAAACCAAGCTCAAAACGAAACTGAAAGTAAAACAGGCTGTTGGCTTTGCTGTTTGCTTGCAACGTTGGAAAATTAGGCAGCAGATTTATTTTCCTTTTCCTCACCAAAAAAGGTAGGTGTAAACAATGGGAAATTATTTAGGGCAAAAGAGGAGAGTTCAAGATTTTAAAACACAAAAGAAATAAAAGCTCTTTTTAACTAGGGAATTGTAATAATTGAGATACTATTAATTGTATACTGTGTTGAAAGCAGAAATGGTTAAGTTGTGGTTTGGAGGAATATATGGGGGAAATTATTTGGTTTATTATTATTGGTAAATATAATTAATTGATTTGTAAGAAATTGGACTGCATGGAAATAATTGGAATATTCATGTTCATATTGATTAATATACAAAAAAGATAGTTATATAACTAATTGATTTATATTAAAATGTTGAATTTGTATTAAACAACTGTATTACATAATTACATAATTAACCAATGTGAGGATGGATATAAAAATAGATGACAATGGGAAGGTGTATAATATAAAATAGAAGGGAAAAATTGAATTTGATTAAGATTAGAGATGAGGATGAAGGGTAATATTGTTTTTTTAAAAAAATAGATGAGGAATAAATATGGCAAAAAGGAAATATAGAAATTGTAAATTTAATTGAAATGACTAAACACTGTTTAAATTTGTGAACCAGCCAAATATTCTGTTCAAAGAAAATACATTGTATGTTTGTATGTGTGTTTCTAATTATTGTTATTTATTCATATTTGTTCTCTTTTATTCTTCAAAGTTTAACAATTCATTCTTTATCTTAATATCTTTATATTTGTTTGGGGTTGGCTTTCTTCCCTTTCATCTTTTTTATTGTACAGCAATCTTTCTCCTCAAACCTACCACCTCTCTTTTCTTTCCTTCTTACTTTCTCTTCCCCCCACCCTCTTCTTCTCCTCCCTATTTCCTCTTCCTTTCTCCTTCTCCTCCTCTCTTCCTCCCTCTCTTACCGTCACTCCTACTCTAATTTCCCTTCCCTTCCTTCATCCCTCTCTATCACTGTATCCTTTTATGCATATGGACTACTCAGAGGGCTGAAAAAGTTATTTTTGACTGGTCCTCACACTTTTGACCAGTCCTCGAACTTACGACTGTCCTCACATTTTACGTTTTTGCCCTATCTTGTCACCATGGTGAAGAGAAGCAGTTGTGAAATGAGTGACATGGTTGTTAAGAATGCTGCACGGGCATAAATGTGAGGATGGTCATAAGTGTGAGGACCAGTCAAAAGTGCGAGGACCTGTCAGAAATGACTTTTTTCAGCCCTCTGGTTAGTCCTTTTGTGCATATGGACTACTCGGAGGGCTGAAAAAGTTATTTTTGACTGGTCCTCGCACTTTTGACCAGTCCTCGAACTTACGACTGTCCTCACATTTTACGTTTTTGCCCTATCTTGTCACCATGGTGAAGAGAAGCAGTTGTGAAATGAGTGACATGGTTGTTAAGAATGCTGCACGGGCATAAATGTGAGGATGGTCATAAGTGTGAGGACCAGTCAAAAGTGTGAGGACCTGTCAGAAACGACTTTTCACCCCTCTGAGTAGTCCCTATACACATAGCCACGCCCACCCAGTCACATGGCCTCCAAGCCATGCCCACACAATAAGCCACACCCACAATGGTGTCCTTCTTACCAATGTTAAAATCTGTTCACCTTATCCTATACACATAGCCATGGCCACCCGGTCACATGACCAGCTAGCCATGCCCACAAAATAAGCCACACCCACAATGTCCCTCTTTACCAATATTAAAATCTGGTCACCTTACCTTAAACTGTCTACTGTTGACCTCACCCCATTCCTAAGGGGTCTGTAAGGCATAAGCGCACCATCGCTCCTGTCCTCATGTCCCTTTTTACTCTTATTCTTTTCATGTATTCCAAATATGTTTATGCTTTTATATGTTTTCTTATATATACTTTACAAATAAAATAAATAAAAAAAATGTCATGAACTTTCAGGGCTCAGTACTTAGCTACTAATCTTCATAAGTTTAGTGGTATCACATTTCACTCTTTTGTTTGGGTCAGTTGCCAGAAGTCAAAAATGACGGTAGCATTTAATCAGTGAAAACCTCTTGCAACCGCCTTAGATAAGAGAGGGGACAAGCGCGTTTTTCTGCCTGTCTGGAGATGGCGCTCAAACAGGCAACACCAGTGGCTAGAAAGCGGACAGTACAGCAGGCGGCGTCTGTGGTTGTGTTTAAGGAGTTAAAATCATCAAGAACTGCATTGCTAGAAAGGCTGGGAGGAGAGGAGACGCGCAGAGGAACTTCCTCTTCCGGATGGCTGATGGGAGGAAGTTGGTGTGCAGAGCGGCTTTCCTGCTGTTTCCATGGTGGAAGCTGCAGCTGGCAGGTGAGTTGAGGGCTGCAGGTGGGAGGAGAGTCCGGGAGCAACTTGGGCTGGAAGCGGAGAAGCAACTGGGCTGAAGCCTCTCAGCTGCTGCTGCTGCAGGTTCCTTCCCTCCCCAAATGGAAGCCCACTGGTGCTGCAGGCTGGGAAACTGGGGGCTGCAATTTCTGCTGGTGGGAAGCTTGAAAAAGCCTCCTTCAAATGCAGGTTGAGTCTTTGGGGCTGGTTTCCCTCCAGAGGGAGCTCCATCACTGGAGGTTTGGAAGAGAGCTGGAAAAAACCTTGGAGGTCTTAATGACATCTCAGACAAATGGCTGTCCCGTCGGTTTAAAAGCCACCAGCAATGGAGCCCCCACAACCTCTGGAGGGAAGCCATTCCCGAAGAATCAACCTTCACTCAAAAGAGACTTTTTCAGTCTTCCAGGCAGCAGAAAATTGCAGCCATTCCCTTCCACTGGCTCATTGTTCTCACTGATGGGATTTTTCCTTTTTTCCAGCTTTTTCTCTCTCCTTGATTAGTTTCCATGCATTTCTTCTTGTCTTGTCCTTCTGGTGCTTTGGAAAAGAAGTTGACCCTTCAAGTATTGGAACACTGCTATCATGTCACCCCTAGTCCTTCCTTTCACTAGACGATTCATTCCCAATTACTGCAACCCCTAATTATCCCTACTGCTCTTCTCTGCGCTCTTTATAGAGTCTGGACGCCTTTTTTATATTGCGGTGATGAAAAGTGGTTGCAGTAATCCAAGTGTGATCTTAATCAAAACATTATCAATTGGTACTAATACTTCATGTGATCTCGATTCTATCCCTCTGTTCAGGCAGGCAGAGTTTCTCAGGCTTCTTGAGTTGTTTTCCTGTTTAAGATTTTCATCCATGGAATCCTTCCCAAGCTGTCTCTTGATTTGTTAAAATCAGCTGCTTTAAAGTCTAGTTTGATTTTGCTCTATTGCTTGGGTCTGCATTATATTGAATTCCAGTATGCCATGGTCACTCTTCCCCCTATTTATCTGCAACTTCAAACCCCTCCCCCTTATAATTTCCTCTCTGCTAGTAAAAATTTAGATCACTATAGGAGATCTTTAGTTCCCTTTTCTACCTTTTGGATGACAAGTTGTCATCTAGATTCATTGTGGGAATGCGGTGGCCATAGTACATGTATAGACCAGTCTAACTGGTTGGACACATGTATGGACTTTAGCACCAAAATAATCTGACTATGGAATGCGGGTTCAACTGGATACTCTCTGAAGGGCCCTATTCATTCTCTCTTTGTTCATAACATAGACTGTATTTGCAAAGATAGAGATATCTCCTTGTGCTACATTCCTGAGAAGTGAAGTAATCAGATAAAGGAGATGGGCCTCTCGTCTGGTAGTAACTGGCACCAAATAGCCAGAGTTAAGTTTTGTTTTTACCTTAAGTATCGCTTTCCTAGAATTCACGTGATTTACTGTAAATTGTAGAATGTGAAACCTATATGGATATTTTTCTATTTCTTGTATGTAATATGAGATGTGTAGCCATAATAACGCCTTCTGATGACGCTGTATTTTGATAACTAATAAAAGAGATGGTAGCCTTTTGTTCGCTGCTCTCTCATCCCGAGAAACACCTGTCCTTGTGTTTTTCCTAATCTGGACTAATCATGAGAAGCCCACCAGGATGAATGCAACATATGGTGACCCCGACGTGATTCGTGGATCGAGCACGTCTCTTGGCACCCTCATACTCATTCGGCTGGAAAAAAAAGCCTCTGCAAACCAGGGCCGGTCGTCTGCGAACGAAGCACTCTCCCATAAATCGTGAGTATGGGGGCAGAATTCTCTAAGCCCCAGGTTACGCACCTTCACGAACTTAGGGAATTGGCCAAGTCCTCAATCATTGTTTTAAAAAGATAATGGGAAAGTCCTGCCCGTGATAAAAAAAGAATTTGATCTACCTTCTAAAATACAATTGGCAACATTATCCGGTTTATCCGGAAAAGGGCTCTTTAAAAGTGAATATGTGGAGACAGATGGGAACATGCCTCCACGAACCTCCCCAGCCCTTAAAAAATTTTTGCACTCTGGAGATTAGTTATAGAGTGTTTAATGATACATTTAAAAAAAAAAAAAAAGCCTTCAGGACACTGTTAATGGTTCCTTTTCAGACTTTGTTGAGAGACTTCCAAGTTGCGATCTCGCGTTAAATCATCCACGCAGACGCACGGCATGAAATTAAACATCAGCTCATTCTGAAGGAGTCAGTTACACCCCCACTAAGCAGAATTTAAAGAAACAGACAAAAAAGGGGGATGGAATATAGAATAAATTCTTGAATTGCTTTCGGTCTGTCTACCGGCTGCAACTTTGCACGTTTATTTGGCAGATATGATTAAAGTGTGTCAGGATATAGGAACATCGTATAAAACTAATTTGTTAGCACTGCCTTATCATCAGGCAGCAAAACCTCAAGGAAAAGTGTAAAAATCCAAAAAGTGGGGGCATGTCTGTAACATCCTGCCCTCAAAACCCTGGTTATCATCGTATAGATGACATTTTAATTGGAGCACAAAAAATACAACCTAATTGGCTTTTTGAAAATACAAAATGATTTATGTGTAAATGAATTGCACATTGCCCCAGAAAAAAAACAGCTGTACGCTTCTTATCTGTATAGGGCATAAACTATGTGCAATCTCTTTTTGCTCCGGCTAAAGTTACCCAAAGTTAAATTTGCAACAATTACTGGGTACTATTAATTGGGTCCGCCCACATATTTTTCTTTACCTATGCATTTACTTAGCCCATTATTTGAGTTATTGACTAAAAGAAAAAGCCAGGAGAATTAATTCTGTTTTAAAACAGCAAAAAGTACATTGCTTTATTTGTCTCATTACCATCTAAAAATGTTTTACCCTTTATTTAAGCTATTGCTGAAATTATAACCTTGGGGCATAATCCAGACTGTCGAAGAAATGGAACTGATCTAATAAATATTATTCTTTCTATCTCAAAATCTGACTTTCACTTTTATCTTCAGAGTAATTCATCTCTTCAGTGTGCTCTAACTGACTATGTAGGCTGTATTTCATATCATTTGCCTAAAGATCCTAGGTTTACTTGCTTAAAGATTTCCTCCAGAGGAGCCATTGCTTACAAGGATACTCATGACGACATCTGGAAAGAATCTTACACTAATTGTCTGCGACTATCTTAGCTTTCACACTTTTTCTCAACAAGCTTTTAATCTGATCTATGATTCTCAGTATGTTTGACAGGCTGAAACAACTTGATTTCTGTTTAAAATATTTTGTCGATGTGCATCTATAATGATAGTGTGTGGAATTGTATGTGGTTGAAATAATTTTAATTATGATATTTTTGGCTGGCCAGCAAAAATTGACTGGGTTTGAACTTGAAACTGTGGAAAACCGGACAGTGGTTATGGGCCCATGTCACCTTTTGTGATTATGACTCCTGCCTGTGTTTTTCACTGTTTTGGGATAAACTAGTTCATTGAAATAATTTGAATGACTGATTCGCATGAAGGATGTATTATACAAAAGGTCTGATTGCAGTACAGATGTGAATGGGCGTGTATTGGATTGCATGAAATGTAATTTTGTGTATAAGCACCTTTCTTGTCTGTTTTAAAACATTTTTCCTTTCCCTCACCCCCTCCTTTTTTTCCCTGGGAGATGAGAGGCACGAAAGGGGGGGGGGGGGGCTACGGTTTTTCTGTTCTTTTAACCATTTTTTTTTTTTCTCAGAGAACCAGCCAGAGAGGGGCGGGGTATAGGGTGATATCTGATACCTGCCTTTGCAGTTTCAGAGTATTGACTAAAAATACTCCTTTATGTTTTTATGTCTGCGTGCATTTTGCATACTTAACAGATGGCATGTTTGTTCTTTGTTTGTCTGTTGTTTATTTGTTTGTTTGTTTGTCAGCAGCATAAACTGCTGCCATTTTTAGGAATTATCACAGAGATGAGTTAGAAGTTACAATATGTAGACAGAGAGATAAAATACATAGGACATTTAATTAATGAAAGAAGTAACACCTGAAGAGTTGAGGAAATTTTTAGGATTGACTGGATATTGTAGGCTGTGAATAGATAATTGTGCTATTTTGAATAAAGACTGGTATGCAAAGAACCCAGTGTTACAGGGAATGTAAGAGAGAGTTAGTGAAGGAAAGCAGAAAGTTGACTTTTGGAAGTATGCTTGTTTACAAAGAGATTTAGAAGGAAGTATCAGATATTGGTGCAGAGAAGGAGTTGAATTGTTTAAGAGAAAAGTTGGCTTGCGCAGACTTGGGCTGGCTTGGAAGTCAGAATGGCAGTGGGAGAAAGGACTTGAATGTTTAGTGTTATAAGGAGATTTGTTTATTGGAAGGTTATAGATATTGTGGGTAGCGGAGACAGATTGGAAGAGGGAAATGACAAAGCTGCAACTGCGCTCATGGTTATATCTTCCATCACAGCATGGGACAGTCATGCCTATTTTCATCAAAATAAAAAGCATTAGCGAAACAATTTGGTCTCACGGCAGCTGAAGCGACTGCCATCATACAACAATGTCCTACCTGTAGTCAACAAGCTCATTCTATCCCTATGGGTGTAAAACCTAGAGGACTCAAAGCTTGTGAAATCTGGCAAATGGATGTGACTCAGTATCTTTTCTTTGCCCCATGGAAATATTTGCATGTTTCCATGGATACTTATTCAGGATTTATTAAAGCATCCCCCAAAAAGGGAGAAGCAACCAAACATGTAATAAATCATTGTATTCGGACTTCTGCATCGATGGGACGCCCAATTGAACTCAAAACTGACAATGGATCTGCGTACACCAGTACTGCCTTTGCAGATTTTTGTAACAAGTGGTCCATCACACACAAATTTGGCTTATAAAATTGAAAGAGGAAAAATGCCTCGGCCTCCCATCCATGCAAAACAAACTCAATCTTTGTTTATATACTTTGAACTTCCTTAACCTGACTGGACAGTCTCCCACATCGGCTGCGACCCGTCATTTTTCTGCTTATCCATCAGCTGCCCTAAAACTGAAGGTCTATTTCCACCAACTACCTGATCCTGCATGGAGAGGACCTGCTGACCTTATTACCTGGGGCCATGGATATGCTGCTGTCCAGGACAATGATCGCATCATTTGGATCCCCAGAAGACACGTAAGACCATTTCATTTACAACAAAAAGAAGGAGAAACCCCTGGTGCTGAGATTTAAGAAGAAAACAGCCTTGCTGAGTCCTCTTGGCAACAGACACTCAACAGACACTGAGTCCTCTTGGCAACAGGCACGGTGGTGACCATCAGCTTTGCAGGACTACACCGGAAGCTAGTCCCCTGCGCACAGCAGAAGATTCATCAGGAGGAAACTACCTTCACATTGTACATATACATTTTAACACTTTCTTACACATACTAATGTTAGTAGAATTGTTTTTCTAATTTTGCTAGTAATTTTGTTTCACACGTATAAGTGACTATGATTTGTTTATGGCCTTGGACATTGTTAGCTTTGGGACTCTCAAGTGACCATGTAAGGAACATCAAATCCCCACATACATACACTTCCAGTCAAGTACGCTCCCGTCAAAAACGCATTGTCTATGCACAAGCTCCTTACTTTCTACCTAAGTCTACTCCAACACCTAAGGTTCCCATATTGACATTTCCAGCTGAGGGGGGAGTGAATAAGAACAATGGGCCTCTGTAACAATTGCATACAGGAGACTATATATCACAGATTCTGGAATTAAGTCACGATCTTGCATCTATTGCCCCTAAATCTCATGATCCTTCATGTCAGCAACCTCTACATTCAATCATGATGGGACAGTAATAAAAGACATTCAAATAGCTGCTAATCGGACAAATTCCACTACTCCTATTTCTTAAACCACACCCACCACTGACATTGGGTGGCTCATTAAAAACTCAGATATCCAGAGACATCTTGCCCAATCTCGGGTGGCAATTAACTATCTGGATCTTCATTTATTAAATAACTGGACAGTACATATGTTCAATGAGACTATCAAGGTGCTGAAACTGATGAACAAAGAACTGGTTGAAATCAGGGAGGTGGTCTTACAAAACCGATAAGCCTTAGATATTATGCTAGTAGCTAAAGGAGGCGATTGTGCCCTCATGCACTCACATTCTTGTACCTATGTATCTGACTATCAGTATAACATCACTCACACCATAGAACATATGGAAAACTTGATCAAAAAATAATCCCTTATCATCCAATGGATCTGGCGCCATTGACATCTGGGCTGCTCTTTGGTCATGGCTCCCGGATGGTTCTTGGTTGAAATCAATTATGCCAATTATTGTATCTATAATTGTACTGCTTGTTTTGCTTTGTTGTATCCTATGTCTCCCCTCCCTTCTGCAAATGTGCAAAGGTTTTATTCCCTCCAATAGGAAGGACGTCCTGATAAGTGAAACCAAAGCCCTTCTGGAACTGGAGGAACAAATCAGGTGTGGTCAGAGAAGGTGCTCGGGACTTGCAAGATAGGGCTTCCAAGATAACTCAGTGGTTACAAACTCCTGACATGTGGTTTTCTTGGGTGCCTGAAACCGGATGGATTTACAATTTGTGTGAGCGATTTGTGGAAATGTATAACTGGAATACACCTCAGAAACATGATGGCCTACCTCGCTTGACATCTCCTGGCCACTTTTCCACTAACTTTGTTCACCATAATAAAAGGATGGGTGAGCTAAAAACATTTGCAGAAACCAGATGGCTGAAGAACATATTGTCTACTGTACTCATGATTATTGCTTTGCTTATTTCTGTATGTTGTAGTATTCAATATATTCCTGCTTTGTTTGCTATGATGATAGACATGTTTCCCAGGCATAAAGAGAACATCATAATAACAACACAGCTGAACCCTGTTGCAAAAAACAAAACCAGAGGAAATGTGGGAATGCGGTGGCCATAGTACATGTATAGACCAGTCTAACTGGTTGGACACGTGTATGGACTTTAGCACCAAAATAATCTGACTATGGAATGCGGGTTCAACTGGATACTCTCTGAAGGGCCCTATTCATTCTCTCTTTGTTCATAACATAGACTGTATTTGCAAAGATAGAGATATCTCCTTGTGCTACATTCCTGAGAAGTGAAGTAATCAGATAAAGGAGATGGGCCTCTCATCTGGTAGTAACTGGCACCAAATAGCCAGAGTTAAGTTTTGTTTTTACCTTAAGTATCGCTTTCCTAAAATTCACGTGATTTACTGTAAATTGTAGAATGTGAAAGAAGCCTTTAAGGCAGGGGTGAGAAACTGGCGGCCCATGGGCTGGATGCGTCACATGCAGGCCACACCCACCCCAGCTCCACAAATGGGTAGAATGTCACAAAATGTCACGTGACGGCAACATGACATGGCAAGTTTGACACTCGTGCTTTAAGACAAGATTGGCCAGCCATTTGTCTGGAATGTTATAGGGTATCCTGCCTGAGAAGGAGATTGGACTAGAAGACCTCCAAGGTCCCTTCCGTCTCATAACCTATTTTGTTACGGGCTTGCTATTCCATTGGCAACCAAATTGCACTGATTCTGCCACTAGTTTTTTTCTAGGGTTTATGTTTTTTAACTTCCAAGTCTTGCCAAAAGCACGATATTTCCTATTGGTGCCGCATCCGGGTATTAACCAGGTTCAACTGGCTTTACCGTATTTTTCGGACTACAAGATACACTTGACTATAAGACACATCTAAATTTAGAAGAGGAAAACAACAACAACAAAAAGGTTTTGCCCTACCTTATTTTGGGCCTTTTCCAGTCTTTTTTCAGCCTGTTTCTGGGGTTATTTTTGGACCATTTTTGGGTCCTTTTTTCAGCTCGTTTTTGCGGCTTTTTTCCCCATTTTTGAGGCTTTTTGGGGTTGTTTTTGAGGCTTTTTGGCCCATTTTTGAGGTTTTTTGGGGGCATTGTTGAGGCTTTTTTTGGCCTGCTTTTGAGGCTTTGGAGGGGCTGTTTTGAGGCTTTTATGGTCAATTTTTGAGGCTTTTGAGGGCCATTTTTGAGGCTTTTGTGTCCCATTTTTGAGGCTTTTTTTTGGCCCATTTTTAAGGCTTTTTTTGGCCCGCTTTTCCGAAAAAACGTACCTGTGGTTATGAAGGTGCAGGAAAAGGAGAGACAACAACTTGGGTTCTGCCAGCCGTTGCACATTTATGATGGCTGCAGCATCCCACACTAAGGATCCCCGTTTGTGACCTTCTCAAGTAGATTCTGAAGTAAAATTAGTAGGGCTCTGGTGGCTCAGCAGACTAAAGCACTGTTATTAACATCCACTTACATCTGCCTGCAATTACTGCAAGTTCAAATCTCACCAGGCTCAAGGTTGACTCAGCCTTCCATCCTTTCTAAGGTGGGTAAAATGAGGACCCAGATTAATAAACTGACTTTGTATAAATATACAAAAGTATGAAGGCTATTTCTTAACACATTGTAAGGTGCCCTGAGTCTCCGGAGAAGGGCGGCATATAAATCAATTTTTTTTAAAAAAGGGATGCCAGCAGGAAATTGCAAGTCGCAGTTTGTGGAACAGATGCAAGTTGGCACTGTCATGTGACATCATGCTTCATGACCGGCTGCTTAGTGACACAGAAGCCAGTCCCAATTACACTCAGTAAGTCAGGATTGCTCGAATTGGGATGTCACCAGAAGGGGTTGTGGACAGTATTTTCTTCTCTTATCTGCAGCTGAGGACTTTCATGAGCAAAACTGGTGCTTCAAATCTTGCAGAGGCTTTTGGCATCATTTCCTCAGTTAAAGCCCCACATCTCTAAATTTAGCTCAGAAGGTTTGACATTAACCATTTTGGGACATTTTGTCAGGCTGAAAACTCATGGAGCTTCCACATATATTCATTTGTAGGTGTTTGTACCTGTATTTCTTTCTATATGCATATATCTGCAATTATATAATCTATCCTCAGTACATCCAGATATATTTGAGGATAACCCTTTACAGTGCCAAGAATTTATGATTGACCCAAGTCAACAACATAATTTCATGGTTGAATAGATATCTTGGTACTCTTCCATGTGTCAAATGAGTCATAATTAATGTAAGAGATTATTCTAGCATTGTGGCATGTTTGCTTTTTCGTTGTAATGTATACTTTTTTTCACATCTTCTGTAACCATTTTATACACAAAGTTACACTTTTCTTTGAAACTTATAGACAAAGAGGATGGCAAAAAGAGCACTCTGGACACCTGAGAATAACAAGCAACGTTGAAAAGGAAATAAAATTGAGCCAGAAATCAAAATATATTCCAGTTCCTTCAGAAAAGCACACAATTCTCCTTCTCCAGCAGCTAATAGACAACAGAGAGGAAATTAACATGAGATTTTGAGCTGGAAAAAGTAGAGGATACGAAACTCAAGGATACATTGTATGAAAGATCAAGGAAGATTATTTTTCATTCAGAAAAAGATGGAAATATCTGGAAGTTAGGGGGAAGGAAAAGGTCTTATTGGGCAGGGCACATACAGGCATTGCTCTGAGAAGAAGCAAACAGCTTTAATCAAAACACTACTAAACAATAGATCACACATATTTTTGACCTCAAGAATATCAGTTGTGAAAAAGCTCCATAGATCTGTCTATTGAAGAAAAAGCACAGATTTCAAATCACAGCTGATTAAACAAGAAGATCCCAACTGTAGAAAAACCATACAAATTATTCGAATATACCAAAAGGTTTGGTCAGAACAGCTTCCTTGTGGTTCATGGAACGACCCACAGAGGAGAGAAACTCTTTGAATGCCCTATCTCTGGGAAAGGTTTCAGTCACAATTCCAGCCTGCTGCCACACCAAAGGACTCACACAGGAGAGAAACCCTTTAAATGTCCAGATTGTGGGAAAAGTTTCAGTCACCATTATGAGCTGGTGATACATCAGAGGACTCACACAGGAGAGAAACCCTTTGAATGTTCTGATTGTGGAAAAAGTTTCAATAAAAATTCCAACCTGGTGAAACACCAGAGAACTCACACAAGGAGAGAAACCATTTGAATGTCCTGATTGTGGGAAAAGGTTCAGTAACGATTCCAGTCTGGTGACACACCAGAAGACTCACACAGGAGATAAACCATTTGAATGTCCTGATTGTGGGAAATGTTTCAGTCACAATTCCAGCCTGGTGATACACCAGAAGACTCACACAGGAGATAAACCATTTGAATGTCCTGATTGTGGGAAATGTTTCAGTCACAATTCCAGCCTGGTGATACACCAGAAGACTCACACAGGAGATAAACCATTTGAATGTCCAGATTGTGTGAAAAGTTTCCTTTGGAATTCTGAGCTGGTGAGACACCAGAGGACTCACACAGGAGAGAAACCATACGAGTGCCCAGATTGTGGGAAAGGTTTCAGTACTAAGACTAGCCTTTTAAATCATGTGCTTATATGCATGGGAGAAACCATTTAAGTGCCCCAAGAGTGGACGGTGCTTCAGGAAACATTCCACCCTTATTGCACACAAGAAAATGCACATGGATTTTCCAAAATGATGAGTGATGACCTAAAGCAGTGGTTCCATCCCCTCATCTGTGAAATTGCTTTCTCCCACTCACTGGTGGTCAGCAAATTCAAAAGGAACCCCCAGCTGAGAATCACTGCTCCAGATTGGTTGATTCAGGGAATTTCTTTAGCGTTAACTAATAGTGTTAGCTATTTTTGTTACAGGGATAAATTTGTATTGGAGCAGCCTGCAGACCTCCCAAAGGCTCTGAGCACCCTGTTTTTGCAAAAAAACGGGCCAGTTTTTCACAAAAACGGGACATGCGGGGCAAGGCTTCAGGAGGCCAAAGATGGCTGTATTCTATGTATTTTACTGTTACTATCTTCCTTAGTGGGTCATGCAAACTGCTATTCTGAACAATGCTATTTATAGTGGGTGGGTCAGCGGTGGGATTCAATTTTTTTAACAACCGGTTCTGTGGGTGTGGCTTAGTTGGTGGTGTGGCCTGGTGGTCATGTGACCGGGTGGGCATGGCTAACTGGTCATGTGACCGGGGTGGGCATGGCTATCTGCATAGGGACTACTCAAAGGGCTGAAAAAAAGTCATTTCTGACTGGTCCTCGCACTTTAGACTGGTCTTCGCACTTATTTCTGGTCATCATTTATGCCCATTGTAGCATTCTTAAAAACCGTGTCACTCATTTCACAACTGCTTCTCTTCATCATGGTGACAAGATAGGGCAAAAACATAAAATGTGAGGACAGTCGTAAGTTCGAGGACTGGTCAAAAGTGCGAGGACCAGTCAAAAATAACTTTTTCAGCCCTCTTGAGTAGTCCATATGCATAAAAGGATACAGCAATAGAGAGGGATGAAGGAAGAGAAGGGAAATTGGAGTAGGAGTGAGGGTAAGAGAGGGAGGAAGAGAGGAGGAGAAGGAAAAAGGAAGAAGTAGGGAGGAGAAGAAGAGGGGGGAAGAGAAAGTAAGAAGGAAAGAAAAGAGAGAAGTGGTAGGTTTGAGAAGAAAGATTGCTGTACAATAAAAAGATGAAAGGGAAGAAAGCCAACCCCAAACAAATATAAAGATATTAAGATAAAGAATGAATTGTTAAACTTTAAAGAATAAAAGAGAACAAATATGAATAAATAGCAATAATTAGAAATGCACATACAAACATATAATGTATTTTCTTTGAACAGAGTATTTGGCCGGTTCACAAATTTAAACAGTGTTTAGTCATTTCAATTAAATTTACAATTTCTATATTTCCTTTTTGCCATATTTATTCCTCATCTATTTTTTAAAAAAACCAATATTACCCTTCATCCTCATCTCTAATCTTAATCAAATTCAATTTTTCCCTTCTATTCTGTATTATACCCCTTCTTATTGTCATTTATTTTTATATCCACTCTCACGTTGGTTAATTATGTAATATTACAGTTGTTTAATACTAATTTAACATTTTAATATAAATCAATTAGTTATATAACTATCTTTTTGTATATTAATCAACATGAACATGAATATTCCAATTATTTCCATGCAATCCAATATTTTACAAATCAATTAATTATATTTACCAATAATAATAAACCAAATAATTTCTCCCATATATTCCTCCAAACCACAACTTAACCATTTCTGCTTTCAACACAATATACAATTAATAGTATCTCAATTATTACAATTCCCTAGTTAAATAGAGCTTTTTTTCTTTTGTATTTTAAAATCTTGAACTCTCCTCTTTTGCCCTAAATTTCCCATTGTTTGCAGTTTTGCACCTACCTTTTTTGGTGGGAAAAAAAAAATCTCTCTCTGCCTCATTTTGACCGTGCTTTACTTTCAGGTTCGCTTTTTCAGCATAGCTAGGGGAAAAAAAATCTGCTCCAGCACTCTTTACAGATAGCAACAGAGCCCTGGCAAAATAGCTGAGAGCAAATCAGCTGAGAGTCGGGAGGCCGATCTAATCAACTTGTGCTAATTAACGGATGCTGAAGCTGAAGGGGCTGTTTTTTCATGCTGTTTGCTTGCAAGGAGGTAAGTGCTGCGAGGCACAGGCCAAAGGGTGGGCGCCACCCTCCTTGCCACTTAGCCCCCCCGCTGCCCCCTTTCCTCTTACTGCCCCCTAAGGCATTCCACCGCCACCTAGGGGGCGGTACCACTCACTTTGGCAACCACTGGCTTAACTACTTAACAACCGGTTCTACCGAAGTAGAATCTCACTACTGGGTCTACCCATTTATTTTTGCAGGCATCGGTCTACTCATTTGTTTTCTTTTAACACTGATCAGCTGTAGGGCGGCCCTTTGAAGCCCCGCGGCAGCTGTGAGGCCAATAAAATTATAAAAAAACACCGAACCGTTTGTTAAATTGCTGGCTTGCCCACCCCTCGCCCAGTGGTGTTCAGTCTAAACTGAACAGTAACAGGATTTATCACTATTGGGAAAGGCGCTCTGAACTTAGGACCTAATTTTCTCCTGGGCAGTTTGAGTTTTATTTATTTATTTATTTATTTATTTTTCCAAATTTGATTTATATGCCGCCCTTCTCCGGAGATTCAGGGCGGCTTACAATGCGTTAAGCAATAGCCTTCATACTTTTGTATATTTATACAAAGTCAGCTTATTGCCCTCACAAACTGGGTCCTTAATTTACCTACCTTAGAAAGGATGGAAGGCTGAGTCAACCTTGAGCCTTGGAGAGATTCGAACCAGCAGTAATTGCAGGCAGCTGTGTTAATAACAGGGTGCTTAGACCACTGTGCTATCAAAGCTCATAGATACTTTGTATCTAAAAACTTTTAGATACAAAGTATCTAAAGCTCAAAGGCTTTAGATACTTTGTTGGCAAGTACACTTTGGCTCTGATCTGCAGCTCCTCAGTGAACTGTTTCTTCAGCATTTCGAATGCTGGGCCACAAGTTGGGCCACCCACTTGGCCACTTTGCCCTCCATGTTGTCAGCAATGGCTGAGATCATTTTGTCAGCCCTGGAGCCCATCTTTTTCTTTGGATCTTCAGGGCTGCCACATTTAGTGCTGTGGGAAAACAGGAGTGGGGTTTGCATGGAGTTGGTGGAGATATATAGTCATAACAACATTCTTTGCTCTGGGAGTCAAGGACGTTCAGCCTGCACTTGAAGAGGTGTAACCGGGGAACATCAGGACGGTGGATTGATTGGGCCATGTGACTGACATGTGGGTGCAGGGGAAGGGACTGACTTTCCTTTGGGTGGGGAAAATGTGGGGGCTTTCAGATTTGGGTTTTCCCAGATGTGCCAATATGACATTTCTAATAAAATGAAACTTTGAGGAACTGCTGGCCTCGGAGTCTTACTTGGGTGGGGGATGTTCCTTGGAACCTTGACATATTTCTTCATCAGATTGGTACTGGGCTTCATAGTGATTGAGGTGGGACCAAATCTGGTTCATGTTCCATTGGCACTGGATCCACTCCTGTCCAGTGTAGTATGCCCAGCCCAGAGGGATCTGGTCCACCGGTGGCAGACTAAGGAGAGGCTGGCGAGGTGGACTACCTGGCGTTGGTAGACCATGGCCCCTCGTTGTAGGCCTGGGCTGGATTGGTCTAGGCTAGGGGCCCTGGCTGTTGGCTGACAACTGTCACTGGTTAAGCTGTCAGTTCGGTAGATCAGGCCCAACAAGGGAGGCTTAGGAGCAATCTGCTCAGCACTGAGTGAAAGGAGGAGGAAATCCCACTCTGAGTGGTCACACTCCCCTGGCCAGAGAAGGTGAAGGTCAGCTGGGCCAGGACCATTACAGGCTGGCTGGCTGGGGGTTGCTGGCCCAAGCAGCTGATGCTCAGCTGGCCAAATCTCTCTGGCAGCCCCTCCAGGGTTTGGTTCTTTTTTAAAAAAGTTTTATTGGATTTTAATTTTTAAACATATATCAACATGTTAATACAAATAGCAACAGTCAATTGTTACATTAATCAAACTTATATACTCCTAATATTAATGTACATGATTATTTTAAAGTAGTTATTCAATATTTCAATGTTCCATTCTAATGCTAATAATCTTAAACATACATAGTAATACCATCTTTCAACCTCTCATCTTCCCATATAATTATTACTTATATTCAATTTGCTTTACCCTAGTCGAGTTGTGAAGTCCATATATTTTTGCAGTGTAAGAGTTGCAAATTGCTAATGTTAATACACATGTTTATGTTAATACGCATGTTTATGTTAAGACATAGTCCTTTATATAAAGGTGTATATTCTTATTTCTACCTCTATTCTAGTTTTTAATTAGGCCATCATTATATTAGAAAAAAGAAGAAAGGAAAAAATATTTTCTATCCATCATCTCTTGCCCATTTTAATACTTCAATTCTTATTCGTTTTTTTGGCTTTCCTCCATAATCCTCTCTTGGATCTTTGACTCTGTCAACATTTGTATCTTCATTATTCTATCTAAACATTTCTCCTATCTCTATCCTTCTATGCTGCCAGATCTCCAGAGTATCCACCCATTCCCCTATCTCTCTTTCAAAGACATCTTCCAGGCTATCCAATTCCATTTTTGTATCTCTCTTCTCATCATCTTGTTTTGTTTGGTGATTTGTCTGTTCTATCTTTTTCTCCATTCTTTCAGCCGCCTCCTCTGTTTCCTGGACTCTTTGATCTTCATTCATTGTCAGTTGTATCATATTTTCTATTTTGCCACTTATGCCTTGGATTAAATTTTTTATCTTTCTGTGGTTCTTTGTCACGGTGTCCCAATGCTTTGAAACATCCATGCCATTTCTCTTGAAATCTCACTCATTTCCCCCTGATAGAGCATCTTGTCTTAGTTTAATAAATCCACTTTTAGTCAAGGCCAAAAACAATATATTCAGTTCCAATTTTGCTCATCAGAGAGTTCAATACTCATAACTTTTTACATCTCAGGGTTATTAATTCCATTTAAGTAGTCCAGGCAGTTTCTGCAAAACAAAAGTCGCTTTACTTTATTTATGAGTCTTCCTTATTCTCACAATAGTAATTAATTATAGAACAGTTAGTATCGCCACAATCCTTCAAAAGAATGTTGCTTGTTTCTTCTGTCAGAATTTTCCTAGATTTGTAGGGGTGTAGTGTATTCCATTCACCAGGAGATGGCAGCATCATTAGGTTTCAGCTATTTCAAGCGTGATAGATTAATTAATCCAAATTTAATTCAATTTATAGAGACAAAATTGAGTTCTTGATTTAATTGAGGTATATAGTTCCAACATTTTATAATGCCTTTCCATAACAACACTTACTTAGTTTAAAATCCAATTTTCTATGGTTAAAAGGTCTTTAGCTTTTCTCCCCTTAGCTCCTTTCATTTAGATCTAGGATTTTTCTCTCTATGGTTGTTCACTGCTTTAAAAAAGATAATTCTAAGAGTCTCTTCCTGGTTTGTTTTCTTTTTTCCTTTAAGTTTAGGGACTAAATACAGAAAAAAGAATCATCTCACCCAGCTCCAATCCCTGTTCATTTATACCGCTCCTGCACATTTCTTAGTTGTTCCTTGGCTGCCCCAGCTTTGCTGCAGCCATCTTTAGGTTGCCTCTTCTCGTTGTGGCTGAGAGGGGGAAAAAAACCTGAGTCAAGCAGGAGAGTTGGGACTTTCTGCGACCTTGCAGGGCACCCCTCTTTGCTTCGCCTCCCTTACAGGGTGGTTTTGATTCCTCTCGGAGCCCACCAATGGGGAGAACTTCGCACAGGAGCGCAGAGACCCACTCCTCGTGTCTGATCTTGCCACAAAGTCAGCCGGAGGTTAGGCTCCTTGATAGCGTTGGATTCCCCATTCCCTGGACTCGCTAATGTTCAACGGACTCGTAGCCCTCCACTCAAAAACAGTGATGCACTCTGCTCGAGCTGAGGAAATCTGCAGTTCCTAGAACACCAGATGGCTCTTCAGGTCCTCTCCAGCCCGGTATAATTCTTTGGCTGCTGGCAACTTCAAAGACTCTGGGTTCGCTGGGATTCTGAGGCTGCTCCCTGAGCCATTTCCCCACTGGTGAAGCTCCTGGGTGGACGGCCAGGGCACATACTCCTTGGGCTGGGCAGCCAGTTGGCACTCAATCTCTGCCGCTGCAGCTTCCACTTGTTCCACCACAGTGGGGTATCCAAGGCTTCCGGAGCTGTCCCCACAGTCTCCTCCAGTCCCCACAGCTCCTCTGGTACTGGTGGACTTCTCCATCTTCCCTAAGTCTTCCCACTGCCCGGTTTCCCAGGTAAACATCCAGAGTTTAGGACCCTGGACAGCTGCCCTGCAAGCGTAGGGAGCTTCTTTATTGTTTTTATTCGGAGAGTCGGGTTAGTGTCTGGGTTCCAAATAACTCACCCAACGAAATCAAAACTCTGAGGCCTGAAATTTCCTCAGAATAAACATTTATTAGGAATGCCATATTGGCACAGCTGATGAAAAACCGATTCTGGAGGACCTGAGGTTTTCCCCACCCAAATCAAATCCTCTAGGTCACACGTCCATCACATGATTCAATCAGGTCACAATCCTTCGGTTGTCTTTGGTCCACACCTTCCAAACACCTGGTGGGGACGTCCTTGGCTCGCAATTGACATTTAAAGAAAATGATGTTTTTGGCACATGGAGTTGCAGCCCCATGAGACAGGAGGGGCAGGGCCTCCCAGCCTTCAAATAAGATTCCTTTTAAACTGAAGCCCTTTTTCCTCAAACGTTGCTTCCCATGTTTGTCTTTCCTACAACCTGGCCCGCCTCTCGGTTTCACTCACATTCAAGTGCCCATTGCTCCCAGTACTGCTGTGGGAGCTTCCTGCTTCTTGGTCTCTGGTGGCATGCTCCACGGTGGTCCGAAGTCCGCCGCCATTGCCTCCTCCCTTGCAGAGAGGCTGAGATGCAGAGGGCTGAGGGTGACATTGTGCGCGTTTCCCCCCCAACACCATGGGTAGTCCATGAAGTTGCTGAAGCCAGGGCTGGTAGGGATGGGTGATGGTCGTTCTGTTCACTGTGACTGCCTGCAAAGATAAGGCTGACAGAGGGGGAGGGAGACCCACCTTGGGCCCACCATGCTCGCCTGAAGGGTGCAGGCTGTGTAGAGGAGAGGGGGAGGCTTGACCACCTTTTGAGCCCAGCTCTTGGCTTCCGTGGGGCCCCCGGGTGGCTGCCGCCCGCTCGCCCTCCCCTCTGCCTCGGGTCTCACCTCCAGCCTGCAATGGGGATGTGCTGCTTTCGGGCCAGTCCACCCAGCGGGTAGGGAAGCAGGTGGAGAGAGCGCTGCGCTGGGGCTGAGTCCACTGCAGTGCGATGAGGTATGCATGTCCAGCCCTGGGACATTCACCTGCCTGCCAGGAGCACCACTGCCAGGCACTGTTGGAATCTGAAGAGCAGGGTGCTCAGCCTGGCAGAGGCTGATATTTACATATTGTAATATTTATATTATGTAATATAATTTTTATTTTTTCACGTCATCTCTAAGCACTTTATAAACAATTAAAGTTACATTTTTCTTTGAATCTTACAGGCAAAGAAGATGGCAATAAGAGCACTTGGAACAACTGAGAATAACAAGCAATGTTAAAAAGGGAAGAAAATCAAGCCAGAAATCAAAATATTTTCCATTTCCTTCAGAAAACCACACAATTCTCCTCCTCCTCTTGTTAGACAAGAGAGAGAAAATCAAGAAAGAATAAGCAGATTATGCAGAACTCAATGATACATTACATGAAAAGTGAAAGGAGATTATTTTTCAATCAGCAAAAAAGAGAAGTATCTAGAAGTCAGTGGGGAGAAAAAGGTCAATAAGGAAAGTCACATAGAGTAGACAGGAATGCAGGCTTCTCCCTGTGAGGAAGAAAAAGGCTTGAATGAAAGCACCACTAAACAAGGCATTGTCTATATTTTTGACTCCCTCAAGAATATCAACTGTGGAAAAGCTCCATAGATTTGCCTATTGTGGGAAAAATACAAGTTGAAAATCACAGCTGATTATGCACAAGAGGAGCCAGAAAGGAGAAAAGCCATAGAAATTACCTGACTGTGGCAAAAGTTTCAGTCAGAATAGCTCCTTTGTGGTTCATGGAAGCAACCACACAAGAGAGAAGCCATAAAAATGCTCCCAATGCGGTAAACGTTTTAGTGAGCATGGCATGTGGTGATACATCAGAGGTCTCACAGCAGGGAGAAAACGAATGACTGTGTAGATTGTGTGAAAGTTTCATTAGAAATTCCCAGGTCATGAGACACTAAAGGCCTCACACATAGGAAAAAAACATTTGAATATCCTTTCTGTGGGAAAAGTTTCAGTGAGAATTCCAGTCTGGTTAACCCACCGAAGACTCGCACAGAAGTGAAACCCTTTGAATGTCCTGACTGTCATCAGGAAATCATTGTCACAATTCCATTCTGGTGATACATCAGTAGATTGACTCCAGGGAGAAACTGTATGAGTGTCTAGATTGTGGGAAAAGCTTCATTATCCATCTCATGAGACACCAGAGAACTCACATAGAAGATAAACACTTTGAATGTCTGATTATGGGAAAACTTTTAGTCAGAATTCCAGCCTGATGATACACCAGAGGACTCACACAGGAGAGAAACCCTTTGAATGTCCTGATTGTGGGGAAAGGGTCCGTAACAATTCCAGCCTAGTGATACACCAAAGGACTCATACAGGAGAGAAACCATTTGAATGTCCTGATTGTGGGAAAAGGTTCAGTTGCAATTCCAGCCTGGTGAAACACCAGAGGACTCACACAGGAGAGAAACCATTTGAATGTCCTGATTGTGGGAAAAGGTTCAGTAACAATTCCAGCCTGGTGAAACACCAGAAGACTCACACAGGAGAGAAACCCTTTGAATGTCCTGATTGTGGGAAAAGGTTCAGTCGCAATTCCAGCCTGGTGATACACCAGTGGACTCACACAGGAGAGAAACCATTTGAATGTCCAGATTGTGTGAAAAGTTTCCTTTGGAATTCTGAGCTGGTGATACACCAGAGGACTCACACAGGAGAGAAACCGTTTGTATGTCCTGATTGTGGGAAAAGTTTCAGTCACAATTCCAAGCTGGTGAAACACCAGAGAACTCACACAGGAGAGAAACCATTTGAATGTCCTGATTGTGGGAAAAGGTTCAGTCAGAATTCCAGCCTGGTGATACACCAAAGGACTCACACAGGAGAGAAACCCTTTGAATGTCCAGATTGTGGAAAAAGGTTCAGTTGCAATTCCCACCAGGGGACCCACCAGAGGACTCACACAGGAGAGAAACCATTTGAATGTCCTGATTGTGGGAACAGTTTCAGTCGCAATTCCAGCCTGGTGAGACACCAGAGGACTCACACAGGAGAGAAACCATTTGAATGTCCTGATTGTGGGAAAAGTTTCCTTTGGAATTCTGAGCTGGCGAGACACCAGAGGACTCACACAGGAGAGAAACCTTACGAGTGCCCAGACTGTGGGAAAGATTTCAGTACTAAGACTAGCCTTTTAAATCATGTGCTTATACACATGGGAGAAACCATTTAAGTGCCCCAAGAGTGAACGGTGCTGTAGGAAACATTCCACCCTTATTGCACACAAGAAAATGCACATGGATTTTCCAAAGTGATGAGTAATGATCTAAAGCAGTGGTTCCCAAAGTTAGCGGTACCAAAGTGGTAGCAGTGGGATGACTTAGGGGGACAGTAAGAGGCATGGGGGGCAGCAGGGGGCCACTAAGTGGCAAGGAAGGTGGCCCCTACCCTTTGGCCTGTGCCTGAGGATATATGTGGTAACTTTATTGTCTTACATTGTGACATTATATAGTTTGTTACTACAAGTTACAGCAGTACTTGGCAGCATCTCATTGGCTCACAGAATCTTTTAGCTAACTAGAACCATTACTTATAATGTTATCTAGGGTTAACACACATCCCCCTTCCTATCCTCTTGTTCCTCTTGTTTATAGAGTTAGGGTCTAATGCCATTTCCTGGCACCTACATGTGAGTAACCTTCCTTATCTGAGGTTTGCCATCCAAGATAAGGAAACATTCCTACACATAGCAGACTACAGGCTCCTATATGTCCTCTCTTTTTATTTAATTTTGAGGGAACAAAGATTTTTGTATGTATCGCAATTGATAAGGAGGCAGAGAGAGAGGAGCAGGACGAAAGATAGTAATTAATGAGGGAATACACTGAATGAAACAACAGCAAGCGACTAACATGACAATAATAATTACAGCATAAAAAAACAACTGCTTAAACCAGGACCAATCAGGAAGCCAATTGGTCAACCAGTCAAAAGGAGAGGAAATAGCAGGAACATTATTCTGAAAATATGATTGGAGTTTAGCAAGTTCTGTCACTGCGTTCTTTTATTTACCAGCTGAGCTCATCATTTCTGGACTGTCTGACTTTCCGTAGCTTGCCAACTTCTTATCAGTAAGCTACGTGTTTCCGTATACACCCACATTCCTTCACACACTCTTTCCTTTGTTTCTCATGCCACGGGAGTGTCGACTGCTGAAAAGCAGCCGGCCCGAATTATTATTTCAAAATGTAGCAATTATCTTTCTTAGTTAGTAAGGTGTTTTATTTTCTTTATAACAAATAAATGAGTTTTATTAGAGAACTTTTCTTTGGGTTTTCTATTCAGAATATTGCAACAAGGAATAAGCCACAATCCATCCTCTAATTAAATCAGGGTGATTAGTCCCAGAGCCAAACATGGGATTAATCAATGCCCTGACATCTGGTAGCTCGGACAGTTGATTTATGGCTTTTTTCCTTGTTTTGTTATTTCTGATAAGAGCGCATAGGCAATTAGTTTTTAGCTACTGAAGTACGCTAATTATTTTGCTAAGATGCCGAAGAAGAAATAAAACAAATACAGAATGCATTTTGCCGAAAATATAGATATCTCTGCTCTCACTAATGAAGAAGCGAAAAGAATTCTACAAAGGCTTCAGGAGGAAAATAACAGAAAAGTTGCTTTTGAAGATGATGATTTATGACTGAGGTCAGTAACATTTTCTTCTGATTTTCCAAGCTCTGAAAAAGTCCTCCCAGAACCTTCTGAATTTGTAACGCTCGGTGCAAGGCCAAAGCAAACTGCCGAGCAAAATTACTCCCACGCAGAGAGAGAAACAATTCATTATTCTCCTCAAAGCCTTGAGCTCACCCAGCGTGAGATGGCCATTAAATCCTACCGTGAACATGTAAAATATTATGAAAATGAACTTTTTCGATTTAAGAGAGATTTGTTTATGCTCGAACAAGATAAGGGAGAATCTCGTGACTTAAGATTTTCAAAAAGCGCCATCTTGTCTTCTTCCTCAGAGCCAAAGACACTCCCCCTGGTGGATTTTGTGTCAAGCCAATCAGACCAGAGAGCACTGCATACGTCACATGAAAGTCTCCCTGATCAAGTTACACATAAACCTGCCACACAGTCATTTCTTGTAACTGCAAAGCTGCCTGAAGCTAAAGGTGCAGCACCATCTGCTGGCGAAAGTAATTTACTATAGGAAGCTGAAAGAGAAAGGAGCTTAGATCAGCATTTTAAATTACTACAGCAGACCCTGGCAAACCTGTCTCTAACTCACTCAGAGATTCAAGCTGAAATGCCACAAGTGTCTCCACGGGCTCAAACTCCAACACCCCCTGGTGGTGATGGTGTCTTTTTAGATGGAACACAGCCACGTTTTATGCAGCAAAGGCAAATGACTGCATCTCCAGCAGGTCATGCCAATATTGCAGATCAAGCACAAATGGCAACTGGAATATAGCAGATTCCAGTGCATCAGCCACAGCAGCTACAAATGCCTGCATATGTGCCCCAGCCACAAGTGCAAATAGGGCCAGCTCCTGGCCCACCTCCAATGACACAACCAAGACCATTTTAGGTCCACAACAGGCACAGCAAATACCACAGGCATTTCTGCCAGCACAGCCAGCATATCAAATGCAGGCTCCTTACCAGGCATTTTCTGTCTCTCCACTAACTGGTGAGTCAAAACTAAAAATGTCAGGACATAATTATAAAGCCTGGGTCAGTGAGATTACACTATTGCTTCTTAGAGAAGGCACTCACTGCATGGTTTTTAATCCTCCTGCTCAACCTTGGACTTATGCAATAAGAGATTTAGAGATAAGGGCTCGCACAACATTATTGATGTCCATGGATACTGAACTGCAGGTCACTTTTCCACCAAATACAACAGCCCGACAAATTTGGGCTGAATTGGAGAATTGCTACAGGCCTATCTCAATTGAATCTTCATGTTTACTCATGTCTGAACTCCACGGTTCGAGATTGAAACCTGGTGAACAAATTGGAGGGCATTTGACCAAACTGAAAGGAATCAGAACAGAATTGAGAGAAAGAGGCCATAACATTGAAGATATTCAAATGATCAGCATCATTATTAACTCTTTGAATTATGAATGGAAAGATGCTGTTACAAAAATTAACCAAGTCCCAATTGCTCAACGCACAGTGGACAATGTATGCAGACTTTTAATTGAAGAAGAGGCATTCATGTTGGCCACGCCACATTTGAGAGGACCACCCGCATCAAGAGCTCCAGCTAGGCGCCCCTTCCGAGGAGGGACCTACGCTCCAAGGATGCCAAGGTGCAACACCTGCAATCGTGTGGGACATGCCACCCGGGATTGTCCCCAATGAGTTCCAGCTCCTCTCACATATCAGCCCAGAGGAACAGATTCCAGAGGCAGAGGCGGAAGACAAGGTCGTCGTGGTCCCCCGCGTGATCCACAAACTCCACTCGCCACATTGGCTTTAACCAATGATCCACAACCTCAACCAGAGTACGACAGACGACTCCTGTGGACTTTGGACAGTGGTGCAGCATTGCATGTTACCTATAGAAAGGAACTTTTCACAGAAATGCACGAGCCAGAACCAGAACTACGTGAACTTTATTCTTTTTCAAATCATCCTTGTCAGGTCAAAGGAAAAGGAACTGTTTATGTTGAAGAGCTCGATGCATTCATTCCTGATGTTTATTACATACCAACAGCAACCAGTAACTTGCTTAGTCAGAGTCACTTGTCTAGAATGTTAAAGTTCCAGGTTCACCACCTTGAAAATACAAGTTACATAGTTAAAGATGGAGATGTTGTTGCTGGAACCATATTAATTGGTGGTGTTTATTACTTAAAGCCAAAGCCTAAAACGCAAACACAGGCAAGTATACAAACCCCAAAAAGGGAAAGCACAGGCCCAGATAGAGATGCTCCAGAGAGAGATCCTGTTGCTATTCCAAAGGGTCCTAAAGCCAACAAAAAGAAAGTTGGTAAACAGGTTGCTCAGAGCAAGCCTGAGGTTCCGCATAAAAATGTTAATGTTGAGAATTCACTAACTGGTAAACCTTTGCATTCCAGGTGTATCCACAAATAGCATAGAAGATTGGGGCATGCCAGTTTCCGTGTTTTTAGGAAGATGGCAGAGTTCGCAAAAGGTTTGGATCTAAAGGGGTGTAAGGTGTTTTTGGATTGTGCTGTATGCAAAAAGGCCAAATCCAAAGCGGCAGCCATTCCCAAACACGCTACACGCCTGTCAACACGCATTTTTGGGAGCCCCAGTTATGGGAGCCTCTGCCCAGCCTGTTGATGGCTTTTTTCGCCCTCCGGAATATTGCGGCTGGGCGGAGCCAATGCGGGAGGCGCCGCAGGAGGATGGCAGCCTTCTTCTACGCCGGAGGCCGCGGAGGCTGGAGTGGCAGCTGTGGGCGCGGCGGCATGGAGCGCGGCGGCATGGAGCGGGCCCTCCCCTCCCAGGCCCTGGATGCTGTCCTGGTGGTCCTGGGATGTGCTGAGGGGCCGGGTTCCGGACGGCGTCGACGATGGCAGCTGAGGCGGCAATGGCGGCTGTGGCTCGATGGCGAGACGATGGCGGCGGCGGCCTGGTGCTTAGCAGTGAAGAAGGGGGGGAGATATGGCCGCTTTGTTTCTGGCCTTACCATCTATACCTAGAATAGACCATCTGACCTGGGGGCTGGAGTCTGGAGGCGGGAGATACAATCAGGGGGATTTATGAAGTTCTGGGGGTCGGAGAGGCTGGAGTGCGGCCAAAAAACTGGTCATCTGGTCGCCTCGATCCACCACCCCCCATGCCTTTGCCATGCCTTTGACTTGGTCTTCGGCTCCCCGCCTCCAGATTGTGTCCAGCTGTATGTTATCCCTCCCTTTTGAACATCTTCTCTCCCTCGGGTTTAATATCATCATGCCTCTATGGTTTGGCTCCTTTTTCATCTTGAGCCCCAAGCTGGAGGGTGTCTGGGCAATTGTCATGCGGGAGCTGAGGGAGTTGCTGCCTTTCACCAACGGAGGAATAGACCATCTAACTCTCCTAAGCCCTTTCCATCTGGGCTAGCCACCGTGAGAGGGTGGCTTGGATTCTTACCCCAATTTTAATGAACTGACACTGGACTCTTCCCACTGCAGTGAGAGGGCAGTGGAGTCCAGCCTACCGGCTTTGAGATCCATCTTGCTCCAATACCTTAGACTATTTATCAAACTCCTGACCAGACTTTCTACCTCTCATCTATGTATGGCTTATACCTCGGCAGACCTGCTTGCGCTGCGAGATGCCCCCCTCTCGCGGCGATGGCCTTCCACGTTATCAAAGGCCTACCTTAAGGACGGGCTTTGGAGCCCTGAGAGGTGGCATGTTTCAAAGCGGGGATTAAGGGGTTTTTTAATTAGGGTTTTTAATAATTTTTTAAGGGGAACTGGGAGGACGACCAAATGGGATGGGGGGGTAATCCACCAAGGTCAGAGACGAGCCCGGCACGGGGTAACGGTTTGGAGGACATTGGACGAGGGAATGGGGAGGGGGCGGAGGGCTATCCCAATGAGGGAAATACCATCAGCACGGTGGTTGGGAGGGGCAGATATGGCGGGAACAGGGGGCCACATCATGTGTTGGGGACGCGCACTCGCTGTTTGAGAGCAATTGCACGCCCCGGCCCCCAAGGCTCCTCTCAGATACTAGGTGGCTTAGATACTCAGGACCTGGGCCTGCGGCTGATGTTGTGCAACGCTAGCTCTGTGGTAAATAAGGCCCCCCTCATTCATGATCTTATCCAGGAGGGGGGAGCGGACCTGGCAGGTATTACAGAGACTTGGTTGGGACCGGAGGGAGGAGTCCCTCTGGTCGAGATGTGCCCACCAGGTTTCAGAGCATACCATCAACCGAGAGCCCAGGGGAGGGGCGGGGGGGGTGGCGGTTATTATTAAAGAAGGTCTTGGTTCGAGGGAGACCACTGTGCCTCAGATTGCCGGATGTGAGTCCCTCTTCGTGAGATGGGGTCATGGGGTTCAGATGGGCTTGCTGCTTGCGTACCTGACTCCCTGATGCGTGGCAGCAGCACTGCCTGAGCTACTCGACGTGATAGCCACGGTGGCAGTTGATACACCCAGGCTTATGGTCATGGGTGATTTCAACTTGCCATCCGTTGGTGAAACGTCTGGGATGGCTCGGGAGTTCATGGCTTCCATGACGGCCATGGACCTGACCCAGTTAGTTCATGGCCCCACTCACGGGGGGGGGGGGGGGGGCACACTCTAGACCTGATTTTTGTCTCTGGCCAGTGGTTGAGTGATCTTGTTATAGGGGATATAGACATGGAGCTCTTGTCATGGTCAGATCACTCACTCCTTCGTCTGAACCTTCGTACCACTACACCCCGCCGCAGGGAGGCGGACCCAATTAGATGGGTCTGCCCCAGGCACCTGATGGATCCCGATAGGTTCCAGACGGAGCTTGGGCCAGTTCCTGATGATCTGGCACACGACTCAGCCGAGGACCTGGTAGCTGCCTGGGATCGGGCGGCTGGTGGGGCCTTGGATCGAGTCGTGCCTTTGCGGCCTCTGACCCGGTGTCGATCCCTCGTGGCTCCTTGGTTCACCAAGGAGCTGAGGGAGATGAAACGCCGGAAAAGACGCCTAGAGAGCGGTTGGAGGGCCAGTCGCACTGAATCTGACCGAACACTGGTAAGGTCGCATATTAAGACCTACCTAGTGGCGATAAAGACGGCAAAGTTTAATTACTTTTCCGCCTCTATTGCGTCATCAGGGAATCATCCGGCTGCCCTGTTCAGGGTAACCCGCTCCCTGCTTCACCTGGGAGCGTGGGAGGATCCCTTGGAAGGCAGGGCGGAGGATTTCGGACAATACCTGCATGACAAAATCGCTCAGATCCGGGGGGACTTGGACTCTGACTGGGTAGATCAGGGCAGGGTGACGAGGAATAGTCTTGAGAATGTTATCTGGGAGGAGTTTGATGCTGTGACTCCCGATGATGTGGACAGGATTTTGGGGAGACTTAGTGTGGCCACATGTTTACTGGACCCGTGTCCCTCCTGGTTGGTACTGGCCTCCCGGGAGGTTACACGAGGCTGGCTCCAGGGTGTTATCAACACTTCGTTGAGTGAGGGTCACTTCCCCGCGGCCTTGAAAGAGGCGGTGGTGAGGCCTCTCCTCAAGAAGCCGTCCCTGGATCCGGCAATATTGGCCAACTTTCGTCCTGTCTCCAACCTTCACTTTCTGGCGAAGGTTGTTGAGAGTGTGGTCGCGCGACAGTTTCCACAATTCCTGGAGGAAACATCCTATCTGGATCTGTTCCAGTCTGGTTTCAGGCCTGGACACAGCACGGATACGGCATTGGTCGCGTTTGTTGATGATCTCTGGAGGGCTCGGGACAGGGGTTACTCCTCTGTTCTGGTCCTGTTAGACCTCTCAGCAGCTTTTGATACCATCGACCATGGTATCATGCTGCACCGGTTGGAAGAGTTGGGGATGGGGGGCACCGTGTTACGGTGGTTCTCCTCCTTTCTCTCCGACCGGTCACAGTTCATGTTGGCAGGGGGGCAGAGGTCGACCTCGAGGCCTCTTATATGTGGAGTGCCTCAGGGGTCGGTCCTCTCGCCCCTCCTGTTCAACATTTATGTGAAGCCGCTGGGCGAGATCATCCGTGGCTTTGGGGTGAGATACCATCAGTATGCTGATGACATTCAGCTGTACATCTCCACCCCAGGCCACCCCAACGATGCCCTTGAAGTGATGTCCCAGTGCCTGGAGGCTGTACGGATCTGGATGGGGAGGAACAGGCTCAAGCTCAACCCTTCCAAGACTGAGTGGTTCCTGGCATCCCGATATAGTCAGTTGACTCCATCACTGACTATTGGGGGCGAGTCGTTGGCCCCCACAGAGAGGGCTCGCAATCTGGGAGTCCTCCTGGATACGCAGCTGTCCTTGGAGGAACATCTGATGGCTGTAACCAGGGGGACCTTTTATCAGGTTCGCCTGATCCGCCAGTTGCGGCCCTTTCTTGATCGGGATTCCCTGTGCACAGTCACTCATGCCCTCGTAACCTCTCGCCTTGATTACTGCAATGCTCTCTACATGGGGCTCCCCTTGAAGAGCACCCGGAGGCTCCAACTGGTCCAGAACGCAGCAGCGCAGGTAGTGACGGGAGCAGCGTGGCGCTCCCATGTAACACCGCTCCTGCGTGAACTGCACTGGCTCCCGGTGTCTTCAAGTGCACTGGCTCCTGGTGTTGGTTATCACCTTTAAAGCGCTCCATGGCATAGGGCCTAGCTATCTTCGAGACCGCCTACTGCCACCGACGATCTCCCATCGACCCGTGCGCTCCCACAGAGAGGGCCTCCTCGGGGTGCCATCAGCCAAACAATGCAGGCTGGTGACCCCCAGGGGGAGGGCCTTCTCTGTGGGGGCACCTACCCTCTGGAATCAGTTGCACCCAGAGATAAGGAGAATCAATGACCTCAGTACCTTCCGCCGAGCCCTTAAAACCTTCTTTTTCCAACAAGCCGGGCTGGCCTAATTCTTTTTAAGTGTTTTTAATTGTTTTGTTTATCGTTTTAATTAATTGGGCCAAATTTATATATATTTTTAACTGTATTTTAATATTTGTATTTGATGTTTTTATTTGGCTGTTCACCGCCCTGAGTCCTCAGGGAGAAGGGCGGTATACAAATTCAAAATAAAATAAAATAAAATAAATAAAATAAATTTTTGATTTGGTTCACACTGACATAGTTGGTCCTTTCCCGCCATCATTTGGTGGTAGAAAATATTTTCTAACAATTGTTGATAATTACTCTAGATATGGATATGTATATCCTATGAAAGAAAAATCAGAGACCTTTCAGATCTTTAAAGACTTTGCAGCCCTTGTTTCTACCCAACACCAAGTTCGCATCACCAGAATCCAGAGTGATCATGGTGCCGAATTCATGTCTCAGCGTTTCCAGGACTGGATGCATAAGAATGGAATTCTTCATCAGACTTCGGCCCCTTACAGACCGGCTCATAATGGGGTCGCAGAACGAAGACAAGAGGTCCTGCAAACCATGATGCGTTGTCTCCTAGAAGACGCCAACCTTGGGAAGATATACTGGGGTGAAGCTATCAAGTATGCAAATTACATTGTAAACCGTACTTGGAGCAGTGTAACAAATCAGACTCCTTTCTTCATGTTGTATGGCTATAAGCCCGATCTTAAAAACATCCATATTTTTGGTTCATATGCTATGGTGAACATTCCCTTAGCTCAAAGAAGAAAAGGAAGTCCAGCAGCAAAGAGACTGAGATTTATGGGTATTAATGATAACTCAAAATGGAGCAAATTTATTGACTCTAAACATGTAATTGTGATTTCCTAATCTGCTAATTTTGAAGAAGATATTGACTGGTCCAGGATTCATTCCAATGATCCTGGAGTTTATTTTCCTAGAGATGATACTGCTGATGCCACGCAGATTGATGATCAAGATTCCACTGATTCTTCTCAACCCGATGTTCCGTCTTCGCAAGCCGCGGATGCTGATGCTAGCGACGAAAGTGAGGATGAGGACGAAGCAGAAGAAGACTGGACAGTTGTCCCGAGACATTCCAAGAGGGCCACAAAAGGAATCCCTCCACAACGATATTCTTGGCAACTGACAAAAGCACTCTTGCCTTTGATTTGCAATGTTACACTTCCACCTGATAATTTCACACAAATCAAGCAGCTCCCTGATTCAGAGCAAGACAAATGGTATGATGCAATGCAGGTTGAAATGGACAGTCTAAAGAAACTTAAAGTATTTACACCTGCAAAACCTCCAGCAAACAAAAAGGTCATTGGCACTCGATGGGTCTACAGAATCAAAAAGAAACCAAATGGTGAGTCATTGTACAAAGCCAGACTTGTAGCTCAGGGTTTCGCTCAACGTTATCCTGAGGACTACACAATACCTACTCACCGACAGTCAGAACTGAGAGTGTAAAAATTGCTTTAGCAACTGCAACTATCCTTGGTTTAGAAGTTTTCCAGTTTGATGTTGACACGGCTTATCTGCATGCAGACCTAGACGAAGAGATCTACGTGAGAAGTCCTCCAGGATTCCGACAGCAGGAAGGGGATACCTGGTTTTTAAACAAAAGTCTTTATGGTCTGAAACAATCTGGTTTAATGTGGTATTTATGTCTTACTGACAAACTAAATTCAATGGGCTTTATTAAGTCCGAAACCGATGAGTGCGTGTTCACAAAAAGATCTAACAATGCATATGAGATAGTTCTTGTTTATGTTGATGATATTGTTTACATTGGTCCAAATAAGCAAATGAGTGAAATTTTTGCCAAAGCTTTGCAGAGATACTTCACATTGAAATCATTGGGTCACATTAGCACTTATTTAGGTGTTCAGATTGAAAAAACACAGAAGGGGTTTAGTCTTTCACAAGAAGATAAAATTGAACAAGTTTTGCATCATTGCAACATGAAAGATGCTAACACAACAAAGACACCCATGCAAACAGATTTTCATAACTTGACACAACAAACAAGTCCTGAGTTTGAGGATCAAACACTTTATCATTCAGTCATTGGGTCACTGTTATACATTAGTAGTTGGACCAGACCCGACATTGCACTTAGTGTTAATCTCTTATCACGACACGTAGGTAAGGCAAAACAGTTTCATTGGAAATGTATTAAGAAATTATTGAGATACCTAAAATACACTAAACACTTGAAGTTATTGTTAGAACCAACACATACTGATTATGTAGAATTAAGTTGTTACGCAGATTCTGATTAGGCAAGTGATAAGAAATCACGCAAAAGTACTTCAGGTTATATGATGTTCTTAAATGGATGTCCTGTTTATTGGCAAGTACGCAAACAGAATTTTGTTTCTTGTTCATCTACTGAAGCTGATATTCTTGTATTTCAGATGCATGTAATTCTCTAACTTGGTTTGATGCTTTAGTCACAGATATCTGGACACACCCGATCCGACCGATCACAGTGATGGAAGACAATGAATCGGTGGTTTATATTTCTGAATCACATTTCACAGGTTCTAGGTCCAGACACATTGACATCCGTTATCAAAACATAAAACATTTAGTGAAAAAAGGTTTTGTCAAAATGCAATATGTATCTACACATGATCAAATTGCTGATATGCTCAACAAACCACTTCCAGCAGCTCAACATGAGTATCTGCGTAAGAAGATGTGCCTTATTTGATAATGTACTGATATTTGCTCAACTGGCAAAATAAGGGGAATGTCACTGCGTTCTTTTATTTACCAGCTGAGCTCATCATTTCTGGACTGTCTGACTTTCCGTAGCTTGCCAACTTTTATCAGTAAGCTACGTGTTTCCGTATACACCCACATTCCTTCACACACTCTTTCCTTTGTTTCTCTTGCCACGGGAGTGTCGACTGCTGAAAAGCAGCCGGCCCGAATTATTATTTCAAAATGTAGCAATTATCTTTCTTAGTTAGTAAGGTGTTTTATTTTCTTTATAACAAATAAATGAGTTTTATTAGAGAACTTTTCTTCGGGTTTTCTTTTCAGAATATTGCAACAAGGAATAAGCCACGATCCATCCTCTAATTAAATCAGGGTGATTAGTCCCTGAGCCAAACATGGGATTAATCAATGCCCTGACAAGTTCATCTTCAATGGTTTTGTTCAAAGAGTGAAAATGAACAGCACATCCATGACGGCCAACAAGTTTACAAAAACCTCCTTGTCGTGCTAACAAATAGTCAATAGCAAAACGTTGCTGGAGCACATCCTGATTCAGGTCCTCAATTTCATGTTGGAGATCATGAACAATAGCAGCAGTGGCATTAATTGATTTCTCCAGCCGACATCTTAAGCCCAGGATAGAATGTCTATTTTCTTGAGCTATTATTCCAGGGTAAGCCCCTAAGGTGATCACCCCAGTAATAGCTCCAGCCACAGCATGGCCATAGGTATTTAGTGAGGACAGTTGTGTATCAATGATGACTTCATCAGTACATGTAGGACCTAATGGAGCACGGCGCCGTCGTGAAGAAGAAGAGAGAGCGCCAATCTGCACAGGTAGGGAAAAGTAGCCACTAGCAGCACACTGATAGTTTTGAGGGTGTATGTTGGTTGCATATTTGTCAAAAAATAACCACATGTTAGGGAAGCGTTAAAAATAGGAAAATTATCAGGATACATTTCAGGCACAATATTAGGCCCATACAAAAAAGAATTAAAGGTTCCCCAGAACCAATAATAGTGCAATAACTATAATTCCCTACTTTCGATAAAATGCATCGAGCCTTAGCATAATCATTCCAATTGTTAAGCCAAGTATGGTGAGCATAACAGCAAAAACATAAGCCTTTAGTAAATTGATTAGTACAAAGATAACTCCAACAAACAGAAGTTGCATTGGCGGCTTAGAAAACAACCAAGAATAATGAATGGTTTGCAGCTGTGAAACAAAGGAAGAAGAAGATATTAAATTAGGTATGAAAGCAACTTGACCCAAAGCCATAGGAGGCTCATAGTACAGGGTGACATTAGTACCATGAACCAAAAACATATATTGAGCATGATGAACCCAGAGATTAGGACTAATTTGTATAGGCTGAGTGTCATGCAAAGCAATAACAGAACCAAGAGAAGACAAGAGAATACAAAAAAGAATTGTAACAGAATTAGCTGTAATAATAGCAAAGACAGCAGCAACTAGATTTTCAGGAGTCTGAGGTAGGGCAGCATGAGCCAACTGTTGTTGAGCTTGGTATGTTGTGGCCTTCACTTGCCCCCATGTGATTGGCGGGGGTTGTTGCCACTCAGGATTAGGAGCAAGACAATACTTCACTAACGGCTTGTCAGTGGTTTTATTGCACGAAAATGAACATTAACAGGAACATCTGAAAAAGAATCTACAAGAGTTAAATAATTCCAGGTAAACAAAGCAACAGATAGTAAATGTTGAATCTTTTGCAAATGGTATGGACCAGACTCATGCTGTAGCTGTCTCTGGAAGAAGAACTTAAAAGTTCGATGGGCACGTTCCACAATAGCTTGTCCTTGAGAATTATAGGGAATGCCATGGACTAAGGTCATTTCCTCTTGCTGACAGAAAAGACTAAAGTCTTTGCTGATATATGCAGGACCATTGTCAGTTTTAATTTGAACAGGGTGAACAGCTATTTCTATGATTGAAATAGCGGCTAAACAATGAGTGGCGACATCCTGAGCCCGCTTGTGACGGGATGCAGTAACCCAAAGAAAATGAGAATAGGTATCAATGATAACATGTAATTTATCATATGGCTTGAAAGAGGAAAATTGTGTTACATCCATTTGCCAGATTTGATTGGCAGAGGTACCCCTAGGGTTGACCCCACTAGGGAACGGAATGGCTGACTGTTGGCAGGAGGGACATGCTCGTATAATATCCCTGGGCCAAAGGAATATGAAACTGTTTTGCCAAAGATTTTGCATTTTGATGAAAATATGAATGACTGGTCACCGGATCAGAAATAAAGAAGCAATTTCCTTAAGAGATTCATCTGCAATGCGGTTACCTTTGGTTAGAGCATTTTGGTAATGAATATAAAACTTCTCCAAGATAATTGGAGAAGGCAATCTGATAACTTTCAGATATCATCATAAGATGATCATGCTCAATCTTTGTACGGGTGAAGGCAATGCCTATCAAATCTTGTCCAATCAGTTGCAAAGCATACTTTTGGCCTTTTATAATCAATTCTTCTAAAGCAGACTGGTAAGGATAAATGTTTCTAGGTGGAGTAGCAGATAAATTTAACCACTCATGAATAGCTATTTTTAATGTGCTCTTAATGGTATATAAACACCCAGTAGGCAATGGAGAAGTAGGAAGAATAGCTAAGCGTAGTCCTGCTTCTATTGACTCAATTCGGTTAACATATTGTTGCTTAACTTTGTCCAAGATGAGCTGTAAGCACCTTTTTTGATCATTCATCAAATGAACTGTATCACCAGGGGGTTGCGCTCCTTTTAAGGGTTGGAATAGAGGTAACATATCACCAGTTGTTATGCAGAAGAAAGGCCTAGCCCAGTTAATAATGCCTAGCAACTTTTGCCATTGAACTAAAGTATAAGACTTTTGTACCTTTAAGTCAGGCAATACTGGAATAGAAGAAGCTTTCAGTAACCTAGGACCCAAGTATAGGTAAGGTTCAGTTTTCTGAATTTTATCATCTGCAATAAACAATCCTTTCTGTGCAACAATAGTTTTTAATTCCTGCAGAAGGGCTATAGAATCAAACTGAGGAGCAGCTATTAAGATATCATCCATGTCATGGTAAACCAAATAAGATGGAAATTTCTCACAAAATGGCTGGAGTGCAGTGTCCACAAAATACTGGCACAAAGTAGGAGAATTAAGCATGCCCTGTGGTAAAACACGCCAATGATATCGTTTGGTTGGCATGCTATTATTAAAAACAGGAACAGTAAAAGCAAATTTTTCTTTATCCTGTGATTGAAGCGGAATAGTAAAGAAATAATCTTTTAAATCGACAACCAACAATTGATAAAAATTAGGAATTAGATTAGGATTAGGAAGACCACATTGCAAAGGACCCATCGGCTGAATACATCTAACGATGCCCTTGAAGTGATGTCCCAGTGCCTGGAGGCTGTGCGGATCAGGATGGGGTGGAACAGGCTCAAGCTCAACCCTTCTAAGACTGAGTGGCTGTGGCTCCCGGCATCCATCACTGACTATTGGGGGCGAGTCGTTGGCCCCCACAGAGAGGGCTCGCAATCTGGGAGTCCTCCTGGATACGCAGCTGTCCTTGGAGGAACATCTGACGGCTGTAACCAGGGGGACCGTTTGTCAGGTTCGCCTGATTCGCCAGTTGCGGCCCTTTCTTGATCGGGATTCCCTGTGCACAGTCACTCATGCCCTCGTCACCTCTCGCCTTGACTATTGCAACGCTCTCTACATGGGGCTCCCCTTGAGGAGCACCCGGAGGCTCCAGCTGGTCCAGAACGCAGCAGCGCGGGTAGTGACAGGAGCAGCATGGCGCTCCCATGAAACACCGCTCCTGTGCGAGCTCCACTGGCTCGCGGTGGTCTTCCGGGTGCACTTCAAGGTGTTGGTTATCACCTTTAAAGCACTCCATGGCATAGGGCCTAGCTATCCGAGACTGCCTGCTGCTACCGACGACCTCCCATCGACCCGTGCGCTCCCACAGAGAGGGCTTCCTCGGGGTGCCATCAGCCAAACAGTGCAGGCTGGTGACCCCCAGGGGGAGGGCCTTCTCTGTGGGGGCACCTACCCTCTGGAATCAGTTGCCCCCAGAGATAAGGAGAATCCAAGACCTCAGTGCCTTCCGTCGTGCCCTTAAAACCCATTTTTTCAAGCAAGCCGGGCTTGCTTAAGAAGAAATTTTTAAATGTTTTAATTGGTAGTGAGTTTTAATTGGGCCAAATTTATATATCTTTTAATTGTTTTTAATATTTGTACTGCATGTTTTTTTAATTTTGGCTGTACACCACCCTGAGTCCTCAGGGAGAAGGGTGGTATAGAAATTCAATAATAAATAAATAAATAAATAAATAAATAAATAAATAAATAAATAAATAAATAAATAAATAAATAATAATCTCCATTTCCCACTTTTCTTTTTAATAACAAAGACAGGAGTATTCCAGGGGCTAGTAGAGGGTTCAATATGACCAGCAGCTAATTGTTCCTGAACAAGTTGCTGTAAAGCAGATAATTTTTCCACTGAAAGAGGCCACTGCTCCACCCACACGGGGGCAGTAGAGAGCCACTTAAGGGGAAGAGCCATCATCCAAAATCAATTTTGTATTCAAAAAGGAAAGGAGGTCCCGACCCCAAATATTAGTATGAATATCTAAAATATAAGGTTGCAGGGCAAAGGACTTACCAGCTGCTGTGGAGAATTGAATATCATGCACACTCTGCCAGGCTGGAGTTGAACCACCTACACCCCATAAAGAAGAAACTGACTTCTTAGGCCATTGGACAGGCCACTGTAAAGACGAAATAACAGTAACATCGGCTCCAATATCAAGCAACCCTTGAAAAGGTTGCTTATTCAAATAGAGAGTTAACAAAGGACGAAAGGAAGTAACAGACTGAAGTAAAGCCACAGAAGGAGAGGTAGAACCAAAACCAGCATCCCCATGTACCCCTGTGCCAGAACAAGGGACTTGATAGGGAAGCAAAAGTAATTGAACAATAGAGGATTGTTCACCCAAGCCTGAATAAAAAAAATTCCAGTGTAATCAGAATCAATAACAGCAGGGACTACAAAGCATCCTTTTTTATGAGCTGAAGATTGAGGCAAGATAAGACCCACTAAACCAGAGGGAAGAGGGCCTTTAAATTGAGAAGGAATCAATTTAACCTCCAAAGGAAATTTAAATTCCACAGATTCCTGAGTTATTAGATCGATCCCAGCACTACCTGCTGTGGCTGGGACTGCAGAGGAAAGGCTGTGGGGAGGAGACATTACTAGGGGAAAGGCACCCTTTTGGCTCTGGGTGGGTGCCGCACCCATTGGCAAGTTTTCCGACCAAAAACGGCACTGATTAGCCCAATGAAATCCTTTTTTACAAATTGGGCATTTTTTAGAAGGGCGATTTTGAGAGGCTGCAGGAGTCGAGCGACAGTCCTTTTGAAAATGTCCAGATTTACCACATTTAAAGCAATTGCCAGCAGGACGTTGCCCTTTTTGTATAGCAGCAGCTAAAAGGTGCATTTTATATGTTTGAGAACCAATATCCTGGCAGACCCGCAGCATGTCAGCCAAAGTATAATGATTGGTAGCTTTTAAGGGCTGCAAGGCTCGCTTACAATCAGAATTGGCATTTTCAATAGTTAATTGCTGAAGAAGCTCCCCTGCAGCTTCTTGATGGTCAAATTGTTGACAAATAGCTTTAGACAATCTCTCCACAAAATCAGCATAGGGCTCCTAGCCCCCTGGTTCCCCAGCCTGTGGCACCTTTAAAAAGGCACGAAATGCACATTCAGAAACAATAGTTAAGGTGGCCGGGGAAAGCCCAGTTTGGGCAGGAATTGTAGCAAGTTGACCTGAGCCAAAGAGTTGTTCCACCGTGTATGCTCCCCCACTTCCCAGAGCAGCAGCCTGGGCATGTCTCATAAATTCACGTTCCCAAATAACATATTGCATTGAAGTTAAAATCATTCGGAAAACTTGCTTCCAATCTTCAGGAACCATAGTATATCCATTTTTTATTCCTTCTACCAAGCCTCTGGCAAAATTGCCACTGATACCATAATCAGTGATAGCCTTCTTCAGTTCTCTTAAAATTTGATAAGGTGATCCTTCCCATTCCGCTATCTGCTGTCCTGCCAATTGGCCCTGGCCCTGATGATATTGTCCAGGACATACAGACAACAATTTAGCAAGTTCTGCCCCAGACATGGAGGAATCCCGTTTACAGGATTTCACCATTTTTTGAAAAGAGGACTGAACAGCAGAGTTAGAAAATTTAGTAATCTGACCTGTGTCATTAGGAGCCGAAGGAGACAGATAGTCCATGGAGGAAGGGGGACAGATAACAGCATTAGAGTAACATGGAGGTGGAGAAGATAAAAGAGACAGTTCAGTAGTTCCAAATTTTTCCACTGCATATCTACATAAATGCCATACATGCAAAATCTCTACCTTAGCTCTTGGCTCAGCATGTAAAACTTTCCCAATTTTTTCCCAATCAGATAATCTTAAAGACCCCTTTTCAGGATACCATAAACACTTATTTGCAATCTCCTGGACCAGCCGTAAGAGACTGCGTTCTGATACATCAGTGTGATTTTTCTTAAGTAAATAGTTTAATTCTTCAGCATGCTTTCTTTGTCCCTCAGAAAGCAAGGCCCCCATTACTTACAGAAACCTTTAGAAGGTTGAAGAAGCTACGAGGGCTGATGGTGCACCAGTCCTTGTCGGATGAAGTAAGGGTCCCTGTTCCTCAGGCGCCACGTGTAGAGTAACCACACACACAAAGGTTGAGGATATATGTGGTAACTTTATTGTCTTACATAGTGACATTATATAGTTTGTTACTACAAGTTACAGCAGTACTTGACAGCATCTCATTGGCTCACAGAATCTTTTAGGTAACTAGAACCATTACTTATAATGTTATCTAGGGTTAACACACATCCCACTTCCTATCCTCCTGTTCCTCTTGTTTATAGAGTTTATAGAGTTATAGAGTTACTCACATGTAGGCGCCATTTCCTGGCGCCTACATGTGAGTAACCTTCCTTATCTGAGGTTTGCCATCCAAGATAAGGAAACATTCCTACGCATAGCAGACTACAGGCTCCTACACCAGAGGGCTGAAAAAAGTGATTTCTGACAGGTCCTCGCACTTTTGACCGGTCTTTGCCCTTATGACTGGTCATCATTTATGCCCATTGTAGTATTCTTAACAACTGTGTCACTCATTTCACAACTGCTTCTCTTCACCATGGTGACAAGATAGGGCAAAAACATAAAATGTGAGGACAGTCGTAAGTTCGAGGACTGATCAAAAGTGCGAGGACCAGTCAAAAATAACTTTTTCAGCCCTCTGAATAGTCCATATGCATAAAAGGATACAGCAATAGAGAGGGATGAAGGAAGGGAAGGGAATTTAGAGTAGGAGTGAGGGTAAGAGAGGGAGGAAGAGAGGAGGAGAAGGAGAAAGGAAGAGGAAGTAGGCAGGAAAAGAAGGGGGGAAGAGAAAGTAAGAAGGAAAGAAAAGAGAGAGGTGGTAGGTTTGAGGAGAAAGATTGCTGTACAATAAAAAAGATGAAAGGGAAGAAAGCCAACCCCAAACAAATATAAAGATATTAAGATAAAGAATGAATTGTTAAACTTTAAAGAATAAAAGAGAACAAATAGGAATAAATAGCAATAATTAGAAACACACATACAAACATACAATGTATTTCCTTTGAACAGAGTATTTGGCCAGTTCACAAATTTAAACAGTGTTTAGTCATTTCAATTAAATTTACAATTTCTATATTTCCTTTTTGCCATGTTTATTCCTCATCTATTTTTTTAAAAAACCAATATTACCCTTCATCCTCATCTCTGATCTTAATCAAATTCAATTTTTCCCTTCTATTCTATATTATACCCCTTCCCATTGTCATCTATTTTTATATCCATCCTCACATTGGTTAATTATGTAATATTACAGTTGTTTAATACAAATTCAACATTTTAATATAAATCAATTAGTTATATAACTATCTTTTTTGTATATTAATCAATATGAACATGAATATTCCAATTATTTCCATGCAATCCAATTTCTTACAAATCAATTAATTATATTTACCAATAATAATAAACCAAACAATTTCTCCCATATATTCCTCCAAACCACAACTTAACCATTTTTACTTTCAACACAATATACAATTAATAGTATCTCAATTATTACAATTCCCTAGTTAAATAGAGCTTTTTTTTCCTTTTTTCCTCTTTTGCCATTTGCCATAAATTTCCCATTGTTCGCACCTACCTTTTTTGATGAGGAAAAAGAAATCTGCCTTTCCAACATTGCAAGCAAACAGCAAAGCCAACAACCTGCTTTACTTTCAGTTTTGTTTTCAGCTTGAATTGCACAAGGAGAAAAAAAAATCTGCTCCAGCAGCACTCTTTGCAGCTAGCAAAAGACCCCTGCGCAAAACAGCTGAGAGCAAATCAGCTGAGAGTCGGGAGGCCAATCTAATCAACTTGTGGTAATTAACCTAGGCTGAAGCTGAAAGGGGCTGTTTTTTCTATTTTTGCAGGCACCGGTCTACTCATTTGTTTTCTTTTAACACTGATCAGCTGTAGGGCGGCCCTTTGAAGCCCCGCAGCAAGAGTTTAAACAGTTTTTTTTCCCTCTAGCCATCAGCTGGGACTCAGGAGGCAGCAATAGATTGTGAGTGAGCGGGGTAAGCGAATGGCGACCGGGCTGGGAACCGGTTCGAGGGCATGGCCAGCCAAACTTACTACCGGTTCTCCGAACTATTAAATTTTTTTACTACATGTTCTTGCGAACCGGTACGAACCGGGAGCAACCCACCACTGATTGATACTTTTGTGGTTCCCCCCTTGGTAGGGAAATGTGAGGAAAAAAGATGTTTCATTTCTAAAACAGCATTGCATAAGACTCATGAATAGATTTTGAGGGGGGGGGAAGGAAAGTGTCAGCATTTCTGTAAACATTGGGACAATGTAATGCAACGCGCTCTTCCCAACACATGGAAGACAGGTTACAATGTTTTTTAGTAGGTCACATTGCATCTGATCCCTTTGAAGGATACTCAGTGACCAGGAGCAGATCAGGACTGGCATGTGGAGAAACCAAGATGCAACTCAATGGTCTGTCTGGATAATCACTGGGGACTTTCCATGACTGAGAATAGGATACGATAGGATAGGATTGAATGGAAATGAATTCTTTATTGTCCAAGTGTGATTGTGTTGTGGATTTAATAAGACAAACACAACTTTTAGATTAATCAGAGACAGATTTTATATATTGCGCAATAGGTTCAAGGCTCTGTACATGAAGCGTTGAACAAAGACAGAAATTAGGTACAATGGTTTTATACCCTTCTAGACAAAGGATTTTGTTAACTCAGCAATTCATATGGTCATATACATTTATCATTTTTAATTGACATTTCCTTATTACAGAGTTTCTTTGCAAACAGTTACTGAAGCATAGATTCAAATCATCTTTTGACGATGGACAATTTTTAACTCATGTGGATCCCCTTGACCTAACCAACCTTTAAGCTGTATGTCATTAGAATGTTCCTTTCTTCTGACAACTTAGAGGCCTCATAGAGGAACCAAAAGGATTTTGGCTGAGTTGTACTTTTTCCAACCAGATGCATTGCTTTTTAGAATAGAGTGAATAGAAAGTTATCCAGTGGTCATCTATCAGAGCCCGCTTCATTACATTATTCCCCCCTCTGAAAGTTTTTCAATGCAGAAACTTTCACTATTCTCATATAAGTTTAACTTCTGAGTATACAAGGTTCCAATAAACAAATCTACCATATATAGGGTCTAACAAAAGATAATTAATAAAAGTAAAGTATAGGTAGTTCTTGATTGTTTTTCTACTCTCTTGATTCTTGGGGAGATTCTCTACCTCTTTCTACAGGTTCCAGGATAGGGACCAAGTTGATTAAGAAAATGTTCTGTCAAAGCTAGTTCCTTTTCAACTTGAATCTCTTTTACTGCTCTTATTGATAGATGTTTTAGCATAGGGATTGCACAAGGAATAAAAGCTAGGCCTGCCACAGCCATATTAATTCACCCGGATCCAGGCAACCAAGAAAACCACATGTCAGTTGTTTATAACCTCTGACCTATCTTGGAAGCCCTATCCTGCAATTCCTTGGCAATTTCTCTGACCACACCTGATTTGTTACATGTTCCTGTCCAGTTTGTTGGTAAACACAAATATGCATCCTTTCCACATAAGAAGATTTATGGAAAAGGCATGCACTCAGTAGTTCCTTGCATTAGTCCAGATCCCTAATCCCTGCCACAAACATTCCTGCCAGTGGTTGCAATGGGACTTCCAGTGAGGGGTCCTTCTGTTTATCTCTGAGAATTGGTCCTTCAAAAACATATCGAGAGATAGAAAAAGGAGATGGAAAAAGGATACATAAATCTGATTTGGACTTTAAGTTGAACCAGAGCAGAAATTCTGAAGGTTGAAATGGTCTTGGACAGATTCCATCCACCCACTTTCCCTTCTTAAAGTTTATTTCTGGTAGCCTTTGTTCTAACCCGGAGTTGTGGTTTGACAGGAACAGTATGATAAAATGCAGGGCTAGCAGATAAACATAAGCAGCATTTCTGACCTAGGGTAGGGTCATACTGTTTAACAAGATCTTGACTTTATTCCAAAATCCGTGATATATAGTCTCCTCTATGCAATTGTTGTAGAGGCCCATTTTCCTTATCTATTCCCCCCTCAGCTGGGAATGTCAATAGTGCAACCTTAAGTGGTGGAGTTGACTTAGGTCTAAAGTAAGAACCCCGTGCATAGACAATGCGTTTTTGGCGGTAGCGAACTTGACCTAAAGTGTCTCTACTTGGGGAATCAATGTTCATCTTACGTTCACCTGAGAGTCCTAGTGCGAATAATGTCCAAAGCCATAAACAAATCATAATCAACTATGGTGTGAAGCTCACTACGTCAGGGAAAGGGTTAGTGGTGCATGTGGTTTGGGAAACAGGAGTAGCAATAAAAATCCTAGGTCTACCACAAAAACCGTTCCTTATATATATAAAACAAAATTACTAGCAAGATTAGAAAAACAAGTACCCACAAAACGTACTCCTTAACTTCTAATAACATTAGCATGTGTAAGAAAGAGTTATATTACAGCTAATAATATGTATATGTACAATGTGAAGGCAGTTGTCCTCTTTACAAATCTTCCGCCGTGCGTTGAGAATCAGCTTCCGGAGTGATTCAGCAGGGCTGATGATCACCTGGTATCAGTCTCATCCAGTGGATCCAGGATCGTCCTCCTAAGATCTTAAAAACACAATTACAAAACCAATACATCTGGGCGAGTGCGCAAAGGAATCTGAGCAGTTGTAGTCCTTTTCAGTTGGGAAATAGCATAGGCAACCACTGAATCCTAAGAAAGAAAAAATACAAAAATAGTCCAGATGATGAAGAATGCTATTTCCACTGGTGGCTGGATCCTTTGGATCATCAACTTCTAACTTCCGTCCAGTTTGGATTAACATCCAATCATCGTGGTGGAATTTGTGGACTGGAAACTTCAAAGGTGGTGTTTGGGCTAATAGTCCTTGTTTCCTAAAAACTTCAAAATATCTGGACAGGTTATACACATATTGTTTCAATACTTTGCCTTTGGTTTCCAAGGAAGTAATGCATATGCTTCCTGTAGTGAAAACTACTCTAAACAACAGTTCATATGATGATAATCTGTCTAGGTTGGGTAAAACTCTTGACACCACTGTTGCTGTAGAATTACTGCAGATAAAAGCTGCAACCCACCCTATGAGGTGGTTCACTATGACTAATAAATATTTTACATTCCCCACTTTTGGTAATTCTGTAAAATCCACATGAATACATTGAAATGATCTTAAAGCTGGTGATACATCTTACCCATCTGTTGTTTTCTGACAGCATGTTCATTCACCTTTTTACAAACCAAACATTTGTTTATAATTGATGTTACTAAAGGATATATCCCAATACAACCATAGCTTAGTTTAAAAGTTCATCTACAATAGCTTGAAGTCCCCAATGACTCCACCCATATTTTGCCAAATGATGTCCAGAGACTAAGGGTTACAATGCATTAAGCAATAGCCGTCATAAAGTCAGCTTATTGCCCCCCACAAACTGGGTCCTCAATTCACCTACCTTAGAAAGGATGGAAGGCTGAGTCAACCTTGAGCCTGGTGAGATTCGAATTTACAGTAATTGCAGACAGCTGGTGTTAAATTACAATGCATTTATCCACTGAGCTATCCAGGCTCCCTGTTCATAGAGCTTAATTTAATGAATACAATTCAAAGGTTTGAGCAGACCAATTTTGAGGCAATTTGTCTCCAGGGGGTGTCCCTCCAAATCTGGTCTTATTTTTGTATGGAAGCCAATTATTTTAACACCATAATGTTCTCATCCAAGGTGATCCATTGATCTGGTGTTGGTTAAGAACTGTGCTTGATTCAAATTGTGAACTGTAGGTAAAATCAAATCTGTCTGCTGCATTAAAATTGTTTTATTTTTGTTTAGAATTTTGAATCAGATAACCACCACTGAAGGATAGTTCTGACTTGATGTGGGGTGCTTACAATGAGGGCTCCCTCAAAGGTCAATTTCCTACTTTCTGAGCCAACACCCCTCGTGCAATTCAATTTGTGTGTGTGTGTGTGTGTGTGTGTGTGTGTCTGTTTACAAAGAGACCAAATGGCTTTTCCAAATTTGGCAAACCCAATACAGGAGCCCTGGTTAAAGCCTGTTTCAAATTTTCAAGGCTTCCTCTTTCATGTCCCTCCCATTTCAAACTCCAAGGTCCAGATTCGATTAATTTTGCATAGAATTGTCTTAATTCCTGCTTATTTATAGATGGAGGCGGAGATGCCACCCCTCCTTTCTATCAGGAGTGATTTTTGTTTACTACTTCTGTTGGGGGAAAAAAAGTTTTTCCCTTTAAAGATTGCTGAAAGGCAGAGCTTTCCCCATCCTGAATTCAAAACTCCTGGAATCAGTTTTATTGTTCCTAGTAAGGCAAGCAAGAAACAAACACATCTTTTATTCTTCCTTTTGTTGTGGAAATAAGGCGGCGTCTCAGCTTCTTAATGGCCCATTGGTAAAGGTGGGGGCTGAACTCTGCCTGAGTTTCTGCCTGTTTTCTTTAGGGGAATTTTCTTGTGCTTTTAATATTGAGCTTCTCAAATCTTCCAACACTCCCTTCACTGATTAAGTGTATTCAAATGCTTTGTTCACTTAATCTGATCTCTGTCAATGAAAAACACCACTTCTCTTTTCTTTGGATCGGGCAATCTTTAACGCTGTCTTCCCTGCCCATATCACCACTTCTCTCCTACTTCTTAGCACTTCCACATTTCAATCTGCCAACTTCCATAACTTTCCAAAAACAAATCACATACCTTCTCCTTTCCATCAATTCTACTTTCTCTAACTCCTTCTTATTATAACATTCAATTCCTCCTACCACTGCCATCCTGATTTCCAAGCCAGCACAAGTCTGTGTAGACAAACTTAAAGGCAACTTTCTGACTTCCCTTAAAACTTCCTCTCACTTTTCAACTACCGTATATCCTTTCTATAAACAAATTAGCTCCTCAGCACCAATTATCTAATCTCCCCGCAAACTGAAGTGAACAAAAACAAGCATACTCTCGAGGCAGAATCCAACATTTTGGACAAAAATGCCACTGAATCTCTCCCACCACACATCGCAATTTCCAACTCATCTCTGTGACAATTCCCAAAAGGGCAGCAGTTTATGCTACTGACAAACAAAAAAATAAACAACAAACAAACATACAAACGAACAAACGTGCCATCTGTTAAGTATGCAGAATGCACGCAGACATAGAATAAAAATAAGAATAAAAATAAGTTTATTTCTATACCACCCTTCTCCCGAAGGACTCAAGGCGGTGTACAGCCTATTTTGTTTAAGACAAACACCTATTTAAAATAATTAAAAATATTAAATGGATTCGGCTCAATTTAAAACCCCAGAAATTTAAAACATCCGATTTAAAATTATGTTGCTAACCCAGCCTGGCGAAATAACAGGATTTTGAGTACAGGTTTAATGAAGCGTTTTTAAACCTCCAAAAATTTCCAGAAAAAATAAAATCAAAATTGTATTCAGAGCAGAAAAGTTTTCATATGCAAATTAAAGAGACCAACAGCAACAGCATTAGCCGATCACCCACTTCCCCCTCCTTTCTCTGCTCAGCAGAGAGACATGCTGTCCGCAGCCCACCCTTTTCCTGCTTCTTTCTTCCAAAGGAAGGGGGGGTGGGGGGGAAATACAGGGAAAAAATATTTAAAGTACGTAGAATTCTCATCTTCCTTTCGCCTCTCCTTTCAACAACACAACCCTCTGCATTTCTTTCTAATTTCTCACATTCTCAACACACTGGCATTCACATTTGCACTGCAATCAACTTCTTGTTTAAACCAATTTCACATACAAAAAATCCTACTTCATACAATCCAACCATTACAATAATCTCAAATATCTCCCACAGCCTCAAGCACAAATCTACTTTGCTGGCAGCCACACATATCACAATCAATTAAATTCCATTCAAATTTACACACTATCATTATATATATACATATATATTTAACAGAAATCACACCAAATTGATCAAATCATATCTGTTTTCCCATTTAGACAGGCTTCACCTTTTTAACTGCCTGCTAAACCCCGGGAGGGAAGAACAGTAAACTCTGGCTGTTTAAGAATGTCAGTTTATCAGAAAATTTATAACACTGCAATTAGTTCTTCTCTTACCACACATAAGATTACACACAATACTTAGTTCCTTAATTCCAAAACTTAAATACTTAACTCCAGAGACTTCAGGATGCCACCTGGTCTCCCAGGGGGTTGATCAAACCCCACTCTTCCACCCCTTTAAAGGGTAGGCACCTCTAAACAGAGAGACTTTAACTCTCTGATTTATACTTACCTGTTTTCTTTTTCTTTCTTTCTTTTTTGTATTTATGTTGAGTCTCTGTGTCTGATCAACCTTCAAGGATTCTTGACTGGCCTGTTTTCGTCAGCGGGTTTACGGCACCTCCTCACTGAATCTCCGTGGACTTCAAAGGAGTCCTAATGGCCGGCCAGTGGATTTTCCTTGGGGAGGCGTCGATTCCCGCCGAGGCAGGCTGTCTGGTAGAACAAAAGTTCTCTGCCTTGTAGTCCCATCTGCAGGGTGCCATAAATGTTGTGGATTTAATAAGACAAACACAACTTTTAGATTAATCAGAGACAGGTTTTATATATTGCGCAATAGGTTCAAGGCTCTGTACATGAAGCGTTGAACAAAGACAGAAATTAGATACAATGGTTTTATACCCTTCTAGACAAAGGATTCTGTTAACTCAGCAATTCATATGGTCATATACATTTATCATTTTTAATTGACATTTCCTTATTACAGAGTTTCTTTGCAAACAGTTACTGAAGCATAGATTCAAATCATCTTTTGACGATGGACAATTTTTAACTCATGTGGATCCCCTTGACCTAACCAACCTTTAAGCTGTATGTCATTAGAATGTTCCTTTCTTCTGACAACTTAGAGGCCTCCTAGAGGAACCAAAAGGATTTTGGCTGAGTTGTACTTTTTCCAACCAGATGCATTGCTTTTTAGAATAGAGTGAATAGAAAGTTATCCAGTGGTCATCTATCAGAGCCCGCTTCATTATATTAATTGGACACAAGGAATTTGTCTTTGGTGCATATGCTCTCAGTGTACATAAAAAGACAAGATACATTTGTCAAGAATCATAAGGTACAACACTTAATGATAGTCATAGGGTAGAAATAAGTAATCAACTCATAGTAGGAAACAATATAAATGATAAGGGTACAAGCAACAAAGTAACAGTCATACAGTCATAAGTGGGAGGAGATGGTAATAGGAAAAATGGGAAGATTAATGGTAATAGTAATTCAGAGTTAGTAAATAGTTTGACAGTGTTGAGGGAATTATTTGTTTAGCAGAGTGATGGCATTCAGTAAAAAAACTGTGTTTTAGTTGTTCTGGTGTGCAGTGCTCTATAACGTCATTTTGAGGGTAGGAGTTGAAACAGTTTAGGAGTCTGTAAATATTTTCACAGCCCTCTTTTTGACTCATGCAGTATACAGGTCCTCAATGGAAGGCAGGTTGGTAGTAACTGTATATTCTGCAGTTCTAATTATCCTCTGAAGTCTGGGTCTGTCTTGTTGGGTTGCAGAACCAAACCAGTTATAGAAGTGCAGATGACACACTCAATAATTCCTTTTTAGAACTGTATCAGCAGTTCCTTGGGCTGTTTGAGCTTCCTGAGTTGACGCCGAAAGAACATTCTTTGGTGTGCTTTTTTGATGATGTTTTTGTTGTCAGGTGAATAATGTTCAAACATTATTTACATCCAAAGTTCTTTGCCCACTGAATCATAAAATGCTGTACATAGTCATCCTCCATGTTCCACTACAGTTTATAAACCTTAAAAATAGCACTCCCTTGGAGTATCTTGACTTGATGGGGCTGCCAGGTCCTAAAATCTTGGGAGCCACAGAAAATCAGTTTTAAACTTTGGGGATGTAGAAAGGGGTTGATCTCTATCAAGAGTCACCCCCTAAGATAGCAAATTCTGTCAAAAAAAAAAAATTCTGTCAATGATTACTTCAGCTTCAACCACAACAATATCTGAGCAAATAAGAGATACAAACTCAAGGTAAACCGCTCCAAACTCAATTGCAGAAAATACGACTTCAGGAACAGAGTGGTCAATCCCTGGAATGCACTACCTGACTCTCTGGTTTCTTCCCCAAACCCCCAAAACTTTAACCTTAGACTGTCTACTGTTGACATCACCCCATTCCTAAGGGGTCTGTAAGGCATAAGCACACCATCGCGCCTCACGTCCCTGTCCTAATGTCGCTTTTTACTCTTATTCTTTTCATGTATCCCAATTATGTTTATGCTTTTATATGTTTTCTTATATATGCTTGACAAATAAAATAAAGTAAAATAAAAAATAAAATGTCATGAACTTTCAGGGCTCAGTACGTAGCTAATCTTCGTAAGCTTAGAGGTATCACATTTCACTCTTTTGTTTGGGTCAGTTGCCAGAAGTCAAAAATGACGGTAGCATTTAATCAGTGAAAACCTCTTGCAACCGCCTTAGATAAGAGAGGGGACAAGCGCGTTTTTCTGCCTGTCTGGAGATGGCGCTCAAACAGGCAACACCTGTGGCTAGAAAGCGGACAGTACAGCAGGCGGCGCCTGTGGTTGTGTTTAAGGAGTTAAAATCATCAAGAACTGCATTGCTAGAAAGGCTGGGAGGAGAGGAGACGCGCAGAGGAACTTCCTCTTCCGGATGGCTGGGAGAAAGTTGGTGTGCAGAGCGGCTTTCCTGGTGTTTCCATGGTGGAAGCAGCAGCTGGCAGGTGAGTTGAGGGCAGCAGGTGGGAGGAGAGTCCGGGAGCAACTTGGGCTGGAAGCGGAGAAGCAACTGGGCTGAAGCCTCTCAGCTGCTGCTGCTGCAGGTTCCTTCCCTCCCCAAATGGAAGCCCACTGGTGCTGCAGGCTGGGAAACTGGGGGCTGCAATTTCTGCTGGTGGGAAGCTTGAAAAAGCCTCCTTCAAATGCAGGTTGAGTCTTTGGGGCTGGTTTCCCTCCAGAGGGAGCTCCATCACTGGAGGTTTGGAAGAGAGCTGGAAGAAACCTTGGAGGTCTTAATGACATCTCAGACAAATGGCTGTCCCGTCGGTTTAAAAGCCACCAGCAATGGAGCCCCACAACCTCTGGAGGGAAGCCATTCCCGAAGAATCAACCTTCACTCAAAAGAGACTTTTTCAGTCTTCCAGGCAGCAGAAAATTGCAGCCATTCCCTTCCACTGGCTCATTGTTCCCACTGATGGGATTTTTCCTTAATTCCAGTTTTTTTCCTCTCCTTGATTAGTTTCCATGCATTGCTTCTTGTCTTGTCCTTCTGCTGCTTTGGAAAAGAAGTTGACCATTCAAGTATTGGAACACTGCTATCATGTCACCCCTAGTCCTTCCTTTCACTAGACGATTCATTCCCAATTACTGCAACCCCTAATTATCCCTACTGCTCTTCTCTGCGCTCTTTATAGAGTCTGGACGCCTTTTTTATATTGTGGTGATGAAAACTGGTTGCAGTAATCCAAGTGTGATCTTAATTTAAAGCATTATAAATTGGTACGAATACTTCATGTGATCTCGATTCTATCCCTCTGTTCAGGCAGCCAGAGTTTCTCAGGCTTCTTGAGTTGTTTTCCCATTGATTGATTGATTGATTGATTCGATCCATATGCCGCCCTTCTCCGGAGATTCAGGGCGGCTTACAATGCGTTAAACAATAGCGTTAAGTAGACTAAAGCACTATTAAGTAACATCAGCTGCCTGCAATTACTGCAAGTTCAAATCTCACCAGGCTCAAAGTTGACTCAGCCTTCCATCCTTTCGAGGTAGGTAAAATGAGGACCTGGATTGTGGGGGCAATAAGCTGACTTTGTGTAAAAAAGAACACCGCTGGGGGGGGGCGAAAGCCCTACTAAGCAGGTATATACAAAAGTATGAAGGCTATTGCTTAACGCATTGTAAGGCGCCCTGAGTCTCCGGAGAAGGGGGGCATATAAATCAAACCAGTAAATCAATAAATAAATATATATATATAATCTATCCTCAGTACATCCAGATATATTTGAGTATAACACTTTGCAGTGCCAAGAATCTATGATTGACTCAAGTCAACAACATAATTTCATGGTTGAATAGATATCTTGGTACTCTTCCATGTGTCAAATGAATCATAATTAATATAAGAGATTATTGTAGCATTGTGGAATGTTTGCTTTTTTGTTGTAATGTATACTTTTTTTCACATCTTCTGCAACCATTTTATACACAATTAAAGTTACACTTTTCTTTAAAACTTACAGACAAAGAGGATGGCAATAAGAGCACTCTGGACAACTGAGAATAACAAGCAACATTGAAAAGGAAATAAAATTGAGCCAGAAATCAAAATATATTCCAGTTCCTTCAGAAAAGCACATAATTCTCCTTCTCCAGCAGCTAATAGACAAAAGAGAGAAAATTAACATGAGATTTTGAGCTGGAAAAAGTAGAGGATCCGAAACTCAAGGATACATTGCATGAAAGATCAAGGAAGATTATTTTTCATTCAGAAAAAGATGGAAATATCTGGAAGTTAGGGGGAAGGAAAAGCTCTTATTGGGCAGGGCACATAGGACAGACAATGATACAGGCCTTGCTTTGGGAAGAAGCAAACGGCTTTAATCAAAACACCACTAAAGAAATCACACATATTTTTGACCTCAAGAATATCAGTTGTGTAAAAGCTCCATAGATCTACCTATTGTAGAAAAAGCACAGATTGCAAATCATAGCTGATTAAACAAGAAGATCCCAACTGCAGAAAAGCCATACAAATTATCTGAATATGCCAAAAAGTTTGGTCAGAACAGCTTCCTTGTGGTTCATGGAACGACTCACACAGGAGAGAAGCCATACGAGTGCTCCCGATGTGAATACTTTAGTGAGCATGGCAACATGGTAATACATCACAGGACACCCATCACGTAAGAGTGTCGAAATTGTGTGAAAGTTTCATTGGAAATTACCACCTCATGAGACAACAAAGGACTCACACAGGAGAGAAACCCTTTCAATGTCCTGATTGTGGGAAAAGGTTCAGTCAGAATTGCAGCCTGGTGACACACCAGAGGACTCACACAGGAGAGAAACCATTTGAATGTCCAGATTGTGGGAAAAGGTTCAGTAAAAGTTCCAATCTGGTGTCACACCAGAGGACTCACACAGGAGAGAAACCATTTAAATGTCCTGATTGTGGGAAAAGTTTCAGTCAGAATTGCAGCCTGGTGACACACCAAAGGACTCACACAGGAGAGAAACCATTTGAATGTCCAGATTGTGGGAAAAGGTTCAGTAAAAGTTCCAATCTGGTGTCACACCAGAGGACTCACACAGGAGAGAAACCATTTGAATGTCCTGATTGTGGGAAAAGTTTCAGTCACAATTTCAACCTGGTGACACACCAGAGGACTCACACAGGAGAGAAACCATTTGAATGTCCTGATTGTGGGAAAAGTTTCAGTCAGAATTTCAATCTGGTGGCACACCAGAAGACTCACACAGGAGAGAAACCATTTGAATGTCCTGATTGTGGGAAAAGCTTCCTTTGGAATTCTGAACTGTTGAGACACCAGGGGACTCACACAGAAGAGAAACCATTTGAATGTCCAGCTTGTGGGAAAAGGTTCAGTAAAAGTTCCAATCTGGTGTCACACCAGAGGACTCACACAAGAGAGAAACCATTTGAATGTCCTGATTGTGGGAAAAGATTCAGAAACAATTCCAGTCTGGTGGCACACCAGAAGACTCACACAGGAGAGAAACCATTTGAATGTCCTGATTGTGGGAAAAGCTTCCTTTGGAATTCTGAGCTGGTGAGACACCAGAGGACTCACACAGGAGAGAAAGCATTTGAATGTCCAGATTGTAGGAAAAGGTTCAGTAAAAGTTCCAATCTGGTGTCACACCAGAGGACTCACACAGGAGAGAAACCATTTGAATGTCCTGATTGTGGGAAAAGTTTCAGTCACAATTTCAACCTGGTGACACACCAGAGGACTCACACAGGAGAGAAACCATTTGAATGTCCTGATTGTGGGAAAAGTTTCAGTCAGAATTCCAATCTGGTGGCACATCAGAAGACTCACACAGGAGAGAAACCATTTGAATGTCCTGATTGTGGGAAAAGTTTCAGTCGCAATTCTGAGCTGGTGAGACACCAGAGGACTAACACAGGAGAGAAACCATTTGAATGTCCTGATTGTGGGAAAAGTTTCAGTCAGGATTCCAATCTGGTGGCACACCAGAAGACTCACACAGGAGAGAAACCATTTGAATGTCCTGATTGTGGGAAAAGGCTCAGTAACAATTCCACCCTGGTGAAACACCAGAAGACTCACACAGGAGAGAAAGCATTTCAATGTCCTGATTGTGGGAAAAGATTCAGAAACAATTCCAGCCTGGTGACACACCAGTCGACTCACACAGGAGAGAAACCATTTGAATGTCCTGATTGTGGGAAAAGGTTCCTTTGGAATTCTGAGCTGGTGAGACACCAGAGGGCTCACACAGGAGAGAAACCATTTGAATGTCCTGATTGTGGGAAAAGTTTCAGTCGCAATTCCAGCCTGGTGACACACCAGGAGACTCACACAGGAGAGAAACCATTTGAATGTCCTGATTGTGGGAAAAGTTTCAGTCACTATTCCCACCTGGTGACACACCAGAGGACTCACACAGGAGAGAAACCATTTGAATGTCCAGATTGTGGGAAAAGTTTCAGTCACAATTCCAGCATGGTGAGACACCTGAGGACTCACACAGGAGAGAAAATATACGAGTGCCCAGATTGTGGGAAAGATTTCACTACTAAGACTAGCCTTTTAAATCATGTGCTTATACACACGGGAGAAACCATTTAAGTGCCCCAAGAGTGGACGGTGCTTCAGGAAACATTCCACCCTTATTGCACACAAGAAAATGCGCATGGATTTTCCAAAGTGATGAAAGATGACCTAAAGCAGTGGTTCCCAAAGGGGCCATACCAAAGTGGGGGGCGGTGGGATGACTTAGGGGGGCAGTAAGACACAAGGGGGCGGCAGGGGGCCGCTAGAGGCAAAAGAGGGCGGGAGGGGGGCGCTAAGTGGCAAGGAGGGTGGCCCCCACCCTTTGGCCTGTGCCTCGCAGCAGTTACCTCCTTGCAAGCAAACAGCAAGAAAAAACAGCTCCTTTCAGCTTCAGCACAGGCTAATTAGCACAAGTTGATTAGATTGGCATCCAGACTCTCTCAGCTGTCTTGTGCAGGGCTCTGCTGCTTGCTGCAAAGAGTGTTGGAGCAGATTTTTTTCCCCTTGTGCTAATCAAGCTATGCTGAAAACGAAACTGAAAGTAAAGCAGGCTGTTTGCTGTTTGCTGCAAGGAAAAATTAGGCAGAGGCAGCGGGAGAATTATTTTTCTTCACCTCACTAAAAAAGGTAGGTGCAAACAATGGGAAATTTAGGGCAAGAGAGGAGAGTTCAAGATTTGAAAACACAAAAGAAAAAAAAGAGAGAGAAAAAGGCAAAAATAAAAATGGGAAGGGAGAAAAAGAAATCAAAGAGAAAGATGTTATACATATTTAGAATTGAAATATGAATAGTAGTAAGAAATAATTGGGAAATCATGATTGTAAAAATGAAATGAATAATAATTGGAATATTTGTCTTTGTATTTTTGAAATCTAGACGATGATAAGTTTTCTTTTTTCTTTTTTTTAGAAATATAAATAAGTATAAACTGTAACAATTGAAATACCTTTAATGGTGTATGGTGGTGAAAGTAAAAAGGATTAAGTTGTAGCTTGGATAACATTGTTCTATTTTTCATTAACAGCATTTTCACACATAATTTCTACAACTAGCATCCTTCTCTTTATTAACAAATTAACGGTTTCACTGACTCTTAACCATTTTCTTAGTCTCTCCACAGTTCTCTTTCTTGATGTTTTCCTCCCTTTTTTCCATTTCTTTACCTTCTTCTTTTTCCTGTTCTTATATCTCCCCTTCAGCCTTTTTCCTTTAATTTTAACTCTATTATTTTCATTCTCAATCTTACCCCATTTATTTCTCTTTTCTTCATATTTGAGATGTATTTTCCCATATCCATTTTTATTCTATCACTATTAAACCCAGTGTGATCATCTTTATCTTTTTTCCCAATTATTTCCTTTTCAATATTATCTCCTTGTTTCTCTTTCTTCTCATTCATCTTTTCTCTTTTTTTTTGCAAGCTAACCAATTCTCTGCTTCTTTATTTCCCTTAAATGCTTCCCTTACTTTTTGAAACATCTTCCTTAGTGTCTCATATTCATCCTCCCAATTCTCTATATTTTCAATGCTAAAAGGCTAGGATTTTTAAGCTTATTCTTTTCATTTACATATGTGGGGGGTGGGATGCTTTTCAAGGAGCCACAAGTGGGGCTGAGAGCAGAGTCATTCTGACAGTGTCTTTTAAAATTGCTTGGAAGACCCATTTTTTCCCTAACAATAATGGTTTGTATACTTTGGAATAAAACATATACCTGGAAAAAGTACTTGCAAAACTTTGACAGAAGGAAAAGGAAGGCAGGACTGGACTCATAATCAGTAGCTAGTAGTTCATTGTTATCAGTGACTTCCGCTGATTTTAAACTCATTTTAAGACTGGGATAGGTGGCTACTGAAATATTCAACATTGGTCTCAGAAATCTTTGATTTGAACTATCAAACCTCTGATTTGAACTATCAAATCTTTGATTTGATCTTTGATTTGAACTATCAAATCTTTGCTTTGAACTTTGAACTATAGCAAAAAAAAATTGTAAAATGTGGCAAAACTCACTTAACCATAATAATTTCTAGATATTTTAAGTGTAGAGAATTCAAGTGTTGAGAATGACCCATTCATCTCTTTTTCTGCACTAGGTACCACTATTTGATTTCGTTTCCTTTTATTCAAATAACAACAGAAAACCCAATACAGTTCAGTATGAATTGGCTTTCCAGTCCTTCCTTGATGCACTTTTTTACATTGGTTATCTAGTTTAAATGTCAAAGGAAAATCAATGATATATTTTTCAGACCTTTGGAGGATCACACAGCTCAAGCAAAACTAATGGGTGTGAATTAAATTTTAGCTAAAAAATGGAGCTTTAATTCCAGAAGTCCATTCTTTAAACTTGGACTTCTGGAATTCAAAGGCTCTGGATTAAATGGTACTCCAGACAAAAGATGGAGAAGAGTATCTTGCTTTTAGACATGATGATAGCTGTCTAGAAAGGTGAGTTATGAGCTATTTTTACATCATCAGAAATTTAATTTATTACCTGTTAAAAATGCACAGAGAAGGAGTACAAGGAGCAAATAAAAGACCTTCATGTTGGGGTTGGTTCTCGACCAAATCTTACTTGTGGGGCAGAAACCAGCTCTCAGCCCTCCTTGTGACTTCTTGAAAAGCATCCGCCCCCCCACACGCTCCACCGCCTGAGGAGGCAGGGGAGGGATGCAGGTTAATCCCAAGGGGATCTGGGAATGGGTGTGAATTCATCCCACAGCCCTCTCCATCCCCTCCTCTGTGAAATTGCTTTCTCCCACTCGCTGGTGGTCAGCAAATTCAAAAGGAACCCCCAGCTGAGAATCACTGCTCTAGATTAGTTGATTCAGGGGATTTCTCTAGTGTTAACTAATAGTGTTAGCTATTTTTGTTACAGGGATAAATTTGTATTGGAGCAGCCCGCAGACCTCCCAAAGATTTTGAGGTGGGGAAAGGAAAGTGTCAGCATTTCTGTAAACATTGGGACAATGTAATGCAAAGCTCTCTTGCCAACACATGGGAGACCTTTCCTGTTCTTTCATTTCTCTCCCAGGACTCCTTAATTTGTTTTAAAAATTCCTTCAATTTTTTCCTTCAATTAAAGGGGAACATTATTTGTAGCACTGAAAGTGATATTTTAGTTATGCAGATGGATTATCTTGATTTTGCTGGGATTGGAAGACACCAAAGAATTCCCAAGATCATTCATTTCACCAACAAGATTCAAAAAGACAGGTTTTGATTTTTAAATGTTTTTTAGTAGGTCACATTGTAGTGGGAGGAGATGGGTGATAGGAACAATGGGAAGATTAATAGTAATTCAGACGTAGTAAATAGTTTGACAGTGTTGAGGGAATTATTTGTTTAGCAGAGTGATGACATTCAGTAAAAAACTGTTCTTGTGTCTAGTTGTTCTGGTGTGCAGTGCTCTATAGTGTCATTTTCAGGGTAGGAGATGAAACAGTTTAGGGGTCTGTAAATATTTTGACAGCCTCTTTTTGACTCATGCAGTATACAGGTCCTCAATGGAAGGCAGGTTGGTAGTAATTGTTTTTTCTGCAGTTCTAATTATCCTCTGAAGTCTGTGTCTGTCTTGTTGGGTTGCAGATTCAAACCAGACAGTTATAGAGGTGCAGAAGACACACTCAATAATTCCTTTTTAGAACTGTATCAGCAGTTCCTTGGACTGTTTGAGCTTCCTGAATTGGCACAGAAAGAACATTCTTTGTTGTGCTTTTTTGATGATAGGTGTCCATTTTAGGTCTTGAGATATCGTAGAACCTAGAAATTTGAAGGTCTCTACTGTTGATACTGTGTTGTCTAGTATTGTGAAAGGTGGAAGTATGGTAGGGTTTCTCCTAAAGTCTACCACCATTTCTACAGTTTTGAGTGTGTTCAGTTCCAGGTTGTTCCATTCATACCAGGAGGCTAGTGGTTCAACCTCCCGTCTTTATGCAGATTCATCATTGTCTCGAATGAGACCAATCTCTGTTGTATCATCTGCAAACTTCAGTAGTTTAAGAGATGGATCATTTGAGATGCAGTCATTAGTATATAGAGAGAAGAGAAATGGGGAGAGCACAAATCCTTGGGGGGGCCCTGTGCTAATTGTACAGGTATCTGATGTGATTCTGCTTAGCTTCACCTGCTGCTTCCTGTCTGTTAGGAAGCTTATGATCCACTTACAAGGGTGTTCAAGTACCGCTAGCTGATTTAGCTTAGTTAGAAGTATGTCCGGAATGATGGTATTGAATGCTGAAATAAAGCCTATAAAGGGGACTCTTGCGTAGGTCTTTGGAGATTTAAGACGTTGTAGGATGTAGTGCAGAGCCATATTAACAGCATCATCTGTCAATCTATATGAGTGGAGAACACAAACTATCTCCCTGCTCCTAGCCCAGCACTGTCACCCACCCTATCAAATTCAAATAGGTGCCAAATTTCTAAAATTTAAAATAGTAAAATGCTCAATATACTTAATATTAACTGATTATTTTCCTTTTTCTCTTTCCCTGGTGTCATATTTTAGTGCACATCTTTATCATGTCTTGTTTTATTATGGTTAGACATTGGAAACCCTTCCAATGCTCCCAAAGCCTCTGAATCTCTCTCAGGTCTATATAAAAATTTCAAGCAAAGTTAAGTAAAGCCAACTTAAGAATCAGAGGGGATGGTCTACATGTCAGGGTTCCAAGTAACAGACCCAACGAAATCAAAACTCTGAGGCCTGAACTCTCCTCAAAGTAATTGTTTATTAGGAATGTCATATTGGCACAGCTGGTGAAAACCAGATTCTGAAGGACCCGAGGTTTTCCCACCCAAATCAAAACCCAAAATTCTTGCTCTCAGGTCACACATCCATCATATGGTCCAATCACGTCACAGTCCTCCTTTGGCTGTCTTTGGTCCACGCCTTCACATTACCTGGTGGGGACGTCCTTGGTTCCCATGGGAAAGAATGTTATTATGGCTACAATTTTGCCCAGTTATCTCTACCTCTCCCCTCACATTCCCACAGCAGCAACCAGCCTTGCTGTGTCAGTCCTGAAGATTTCCAAAATGGTTTCAGGGCTGACAGGCTACCCCCACTCAGCTGAGAAGGAACTCTTGAAAGAGAGAAATCAGAGGTTTACCAGGCTCACCTTCAACACCCCCGCCCCAGGTGGCCCCTTGGGCTTAACTAGGATATTTGTCATGAAACTGTTTAATCAACCTGTCTGCTTTTACATCCCAGGTCTTAACCCAGGTAGCTTCAGATAAGGGTATCCCTTCCAGTGGACTAGGTATTGCAAGGGACCCTGCTGAAAATGAGTCTAAGATCTTTTTTTACCTCATATAATGGGTTTCCCCTTGTACTAAAATAGGCATTGGGGCGGTCCAGTGTACTGGCCTTAGCTGAGAGCCTGCTGCGGTTTTTAGCAAGCTGCTATGGAACACCGGGTGCACTTTCCCTAACAAGCGTTTTGAGTCTAAGCTGAACAGTAACAGGATTTATCACTATCGGGAAAGGCCCTCTGAACTTAGGACCTAATTTTCTGCTGGGCAGTTTGAGTTGTAGATACTTTGTTGGCAAGTACACTTTGGCTCTGACCTGCAGCTCCTTAGTGAACTGTTTCTTCAGCATTTCGAATGCCTGCTGGCAATCCAGGGACCATGCCAGTGACTGACTGGGCTGCGGTTCTTCAGCTTCCTATAGCCATCTTCCCACATGATGGCAGGGCCCCACTTGTCCAGCCATGCTAGGCCCAGGATGACGGACTCTGTCATTTTTGGCATCGCTATTAATCGGATGAACTCCCAGTGACGGTGCATTTGAAGCCTCACTGGTTCAGTGACCAGGGTGGCTGGGACACTGCCTATTAGTGTCCCATCATGTTGCTCAGCGTAGAGGAACTTCCGGATGACTGATGGGAGGAAGTTGGTGTGCAGAGCGGCTTTTCTGCTGTTTCCATGGTCGAAGCAGCAGCTGGCAGGTGAGTTGAGGGCTGCAGGTGAGAGGAGAGTCCGGGAGCAAGTTGGGCTGTTCGGTTCCCTCCACGGCCTGGAAGCGGAGAAGCAACTGGGCTGAAGCCTCTCAGCTGCTGCTGCTGCAGGTTCCTTCCCTCCCCAAATGGAAGCCCACTGGTGCTGCAGGCTGGGAAACTGGGGGCTGCAATTTCTGCTGGTGGGAAGATTGAAAAAGCCTCTTTCAAGTGGAGGTTGATTCTTTGGGAATGGCTTCCCTCCAGAGGTTGTGGCTGCTCCCATCACTGAAGGTTTGTAACAGAGCTGGAAGGGACCTTGCAGGTCTTCTATTCTTACGCCCTGCTCAAGCAGGAGACCCATTGCAGACAAATGGCTGGCCAGTCTGTTTAAAAGCCTGCACTGATGGATTTCCCACAACTTTTGAAGAAAAACGGTTCAATTGGTTTATTTATTTATTTATTTATTTATTTATTATTAAAATTTATATTCCGCCCTTCTCCCGTAGGACTCAGGGCAGCTCACACAATAAAAACCACAACAATAAAATACTAAAAACCAATCCAAATTTAAAATCCCCAAAGTTAAAAGCCTCATAGTCGGTCAGGGAATTTGCTGAAAAAGCCATGTCTTCAGACCAGCGTGGAAAGTGCGGAGATCAGGAGCCATCCGAGCTCGGTGGGTAACCCATTCCAGAGGGTCGGTGCGGCCACAGAGAACGCCCTCATCCTGGGGGTCGCCAGCCGACATTGTCTGTCCAACGGCACCCGGAGGAGGGCAGCTTTATGAGAACGCAGTGGGCGGTGGGAGGCCGGTAGGAGATGGTCCTGCAAGTACCTCGGGCCCATGCCATGAAGGGCTTTATAGGTAAGCACCAGCACCTTGAAGCGGATCTGGAAGGCCACAGGCAGCCAGTACAGCTCGCGCAGGAGAGGTGTTGCACAGGAGTAACGGGAAGCTACTGTAACAACCCACCCGGCTGCATTCTGGACCAGCTGGAGCCTCCGGGTGCACCCCAAGGGCAGCCCCATGTAGAGGGCGTAGCAGTAATCCAACCGAGAGATGATGAGAGCTTGAGTGACTGTGCTGTTAAGTGACTGTGCTGTTGAGTGACTGTGTCTGTGACTGTGACTGTTAACTGTTTTCAGTGTCAGGAAATTTCTCCTTAGTTCTAGGCTGCTTCTCTCCTTGATTAGTTTCCATTCAGTTTCTTGTGCTGCCTTCAGATGCTTTGGAAGAATAGGTTGACCCCCTTTTCTTTGTAGCAACTCCTCAAGTATTGGAAGACAGCCATCATGTGACCCTCTAGTCCTTCCTTTCAATAGACAATTCCTTTCCAATTCCTGCCACCTTTCTTTGTATGTTTTAGCCTCCAGCCCTCTAATCATCCCTACTGCTCTTCTCTGTGCTCTTTATAAAGTCCCAACATGTTTTTTTGTAATATTGTGGTGATCAAAACTGGTTGCAATAATCCAAGTGTGGTCTTACCAAAGGATTATAAATTGGTACTAACACGTCACATGATCTGGATTCTAGCCCTCTGTTGAAGCAGCCTAGGATTGTTTTGGCTTTTTTGGCCACTGCAATACAGTGTTGGCTCATATTTAGGTGATTGTCCACTAGGACATCCAAAAGCCATTTTACAATTGCTGCCATTGAGCCAAGTTGTTCCTCCATTGCCATTTGGTTTTTCTTGGTTAAATGTAAAACCTATTTTTTTCCCTCTCCATTGAATTTCATTTTGTTGCATAGGGCCCAGTGTTGAAATCTATCAAGATTCTTCTGTATCTTGAGTTTGTCTTTTGGGGTGTTGGCTATTCCTGCCAGTTTAGTGTCATCTCCAGATCTGATGATTTCTCCTTCTATTCACTTATCAAAATTGTTTATGAAGATACTGAAGGATACTGGGCCTAAGATAGAACTTTGGGGTTCTACCCCACTGCTTACCTTCCTCCATGTAGATGTAATTCCATTGATTGTTCAGTGCGGTTTGTCAGCCAATGGTGATGCTATCCAACCCATATTTTCTTTTTTCCCAAGACACTGATTGTGTTCTACTTTATCAAATGCCTTACTGAAATTCCATTATACTATGTCCACAGCATTTTGCTGGTTTGTTTATTTAGACATTTTCTCAAAGAAGGAAATAGGATTTGTTTGGCATGATCTTTTTTTGACAAACCCATGTTGGCTTCTGGTTATAAGTTTGCTTGCTTCTAAATCTGTTGCTTGATTATCTTTTTCAGGATCTTCTCGGGCATTGATGTCAGATTGATTGGTTTGTAGATTTGTGAAAAGTTTCCCCTTTTTTCAAGATGGGAGCTATATCAGTGTTCTGAACCAAGTCACGCTAGCAAGGTAGGGTTTAAGTAGCATCTGTTTATTACTCACTTATCAAAGTGTCAAATAACCCAGCAATGGTGTCAGTGAAGCTCCGCCCCAGCCCTCAGCCCCCGGTCTGGATTCCCCTGCTCTAAAAAGTAGGCCCTAGTTGACCGTGAGGCAAAGAGGGAGGTAATAATACCCACAAGTCCAGAGTTCCAACAACAAAAGGAGGTCTGAGAATCAAGTCCAAAGTTCAGAAGGAAAGTCTGAGGTTCAGAGTCCAAAAACACAATCCAAAATTCAAAACACAGGATCCAGCAAAGCTGGGAAAGTGCACATCAAAACAAGCATGTGTTCCCAAGAAACACACTTTTACCCAGCATCTGGTTAAAATCACCCACAGCTGTTCCTTGTGTGGAGAGGTGGAGCTGCTTCCTCTCAAACACCCTTGCTGACCTCTGTGCCTCCCTCCGGTCTGCTCTCCTCACTCGTGGATCGAGTGGATGAGCGGCTCTTCTTAATCAGAGGTGGTCTGGAGACTGTCACCTCTGCTGGCCTCTGTAGCTACTCTGCTTGGTTTTTTTTTACTTCCATGTCTTGCCAATAAGCATGGTGTTTCCTATTGGTGCTGCATCCATATATTAACCAGGTTCAATTGAGCTATTGAAGACCTTTTGGGATGTTCAGTTGTATAGGTATTACTTGCTTATTTGTTCCCTGAGCCTTCAAAGTTCCTATAGCACTGTAAAGGCAGTTAATAATAATAATACACACCTGGTCCACAAATTTGTAGTCATCGTAGCACATGTTCAGTGACCACACGTCAGCAGTTGCTGTGGTTATGAAGGTGCAGGAAAAACAGATGGACCAATTTGGGTTCTGCCAACCGGTGCACATATACGATTGCTGCTGTATCCCATACGCATGATCCCCATTTATGATCTCCCCAGCTAGCTTCTGACAAGTGAGTCAGTGGAGATACCAGTAGGAATTTGAATCTGAAATTCCCTTTAACAATCCACAGTGATTTGCTTAACAACTGCAGAGGATCACATGTAAGTTGGCACTCTCATGTGACATCATGCTCATGATCAGGCTGCTTAGTGATGCAGATGCCAGTCCAAATTACCGTCAGTAAATGAGGTCTGCTTGAATTGGGATGTCACTATAGAGGTTGTGGACAGCATTTTCTGCCATATTTGGAGCTGAGAATTTCCATGAGCAAAATGAGTTACGTATTTGGTAATAAGCCTTTGCACTGTAAGATTTTGTGATTGTCCCAAATCAACAAGAGAATTTCATGATTGAATGGATATTTGAACTTGGATCTTGGTTGTTTTCCATGTGTCAAATGGATCATGATTAATGTAAGAAGTTATTCTAGCAATGTGGCATGTTTGCTTTTTCATCGTAACGTATACTTTTTTTCTTTTTTCACATCATCTACAACAATTTTATAAACAATTACACTTTTCTTTCAATCTTATAGGCAAAGAAGATGGCAATAAGAGCACACAACTGTTAATAACAAGCAACTTTAAAAATGAAAGAAAATCAAGCCAGAAATAAAAATATTGTCCACTTCCTTCAAAAAAAAACACATAGTTCTTCTTTTTCCTGATCAGGTGAGAGATAACGGACAGAAAATTAAGAAAGATTTAAACTGGAATAAATAAATTATGCAGGACTCAAGCATACATTACATGAAAAGTCAAGGGAGATTATTTTTTATTCAGAAAAAGAGGGAAATATCTGGAAGTCAGTGGGGAGGAAAAATTCACGTGAAGAGCAATATAGGGTAGACAGAGAAGCAGGCCTCACTCTGGGAGAAAAAAAACCCAGCTTTAATCAAAACACCACTAAACAATGGAGAACACATATTTTTGATCTCAAGAATATAAGTGTTGGAAAAGCTCTAGAGATACGCCTGTTGTGGGAAAAGCACAGATTGCAAATCACAACTGATTATGCCCAAGAAGAGTCTTAAAAGTGCTCCTAATGTGGTAAATGCTTTAGTGAGCTTGGGAACATGGTGATACATCAGAGGACTCACATGACGTATGAGTGTCCAGATTGTGTGAAGATTTCATTGGAAATTCCCACCTCATGAGACAACACTCACACACAGTGAAAAAAAAAAAACATTTGAAGGAGAGAAACCCTTTGAATGCCCTATCTGTGGGAAAGGTTTCAGTCACAATTACAGCCTGATGAACCACCAGAGGACTCACACAGAAGAGAAACCTTTTGAATGCTCCGATTCTGAAAAGGGTTTCAGTCAAAATTCCAGCCTGGTGACACATCAGAGGACTCACAAAGGAGAGAAACCATTTGAATGTCTGGATTGTGGGAAAAGTTTCAGTAACAATTCCCACCTTGTTAGGCACCAGAGGAATCACACAGGAGAGAAACCCTTTGAATGTCCTGACTGTGGGAAAGGTTTCAGTCAAAATTCCAACCTGGTAATACACCAGAGGACTCACACAGGAGAGAAACACTTTGAATGTCCTGATTGTAGGAAAAGTTTCATTAGAAATTCCCATCTCATTAGCCACCAGAGGATTCATAAAGAAGGGATACCCTTTGAATGTCCTGATTGTGGAAAATGTTTCAGTGAGAATTTCAGCCTGATGAAACATCAGAGAACTCACATGGTAAAAAAGCCATTTGAATGTTTGGATTGTAGAAAAAGTTTCAATCATATTTCCCAGCTAGTGATGCACAAGAGGTCTCACACGGGAGAGAAACCCTTTGAATGTCCTGATTGTGGGAAAAAGTTCAATCATAATTCCAGCCTGGTGGCACACCAAAGGATTCATACCGGAGAGAAACCCTTTGAATGTCCTGATTGTGGGAAAAGGTTCAGTCGGAATTCTGACCTGGTGAAACACCAGAAGACTCACACAAGAAAGAAACTATTTGAATGTCCTGATTGTGGGAAAAGGTTCAGTAACAATTCCCGCCTGGTGACACACCAGAGGACTCACTCCAGGGAAAAACCATATATGTGTCCAGATTGTGGGAAAAGTTTTCTTTGGAATTCCCGGCTGGTAAGTCACCAGAGGACTCACACAGGGGAGAAACCATACGAGTGCCCAGACTGTGGGAAAGATTTCAGTACTAAGGATAGCCTTCTAAACCATATGCTTATACACACAGGGGAGAAACCATTTAAGTGTCCTGAGTGTGAACGGTGCTTCAGAAAACCTTCTAACCTTATCGCACACAAGAAAATCCACCTGAGGCCCAAAGTGATGAATGTAAAGAAGGCTTGAATTTCATTTCAAATGTCCCATTGTAATTTCAGCTGAGAAATTGACTCTTTAATTTGACTACAAAGAATTTGCCTGATTTTTTGTCATCAAATAGGTCATGGTCTTAGATGGGGAGGATCAAAGAAAAAAAGTGGAACATGTTAATTTGATAAGGACTGTTTGGACATCAGCAGCAAAAGTTGCTGGATATTTTATTTTTTTAAAAATTGTACAATTTCTTTCTTTTGGGTGTCAGGTTCTTCAGGGCCTCCTGCTCAAGTAAGGGATTGGACTAAAAGATCTCAAAGATTACTTCCAGCTCTGTTGTTCTGTTATGTACTTGCTGTTTTCTTGGCAACAATCTCAGACTGATCTGACACTGTCTTTTCTGAGATGATTATTTTTCTTACTTTCATGTCTAGCCAAAAAGCACAGTCTTTCCTATTGGTGCCCATCCATGTATTAACCAGTTTCAACTAAAAAAGGCTATTGGGGACTTTTTGTGATGTTCAGTTTGTGTATGTAGTCCTTGCTTATCTTGTTTCCTGAGCCTTCAAAGTTACAATGGCACTGTGAAAGCAGACATACAGCTGGTCCCCAAATTTAGCACTTGCTCAGTGACCACACGTCTGCAGTTCCTGTGGTTATGAAGGTGCAGGAAAAGGAGTTGCACCAGTTAAGGTTCCACCAACCAGTGCACATTTATGATGGTTGCAGCATCCCACACTGCTGATCCCCATTTGTGACCTTCCCAGCTAGCTTCTGAGAAGCAAAACCAGTGGGGATGCCAGCAGGAAGTTGCAAGCCAAGGTCGTGTGAGATTGCCTTTCACAACCCACCGTGATTTGCTTAACAATGGCAGAAGAACAATACTCCAATATTTATTTTGTCACATGCCCACCATAAATGTGTTGGAAGAAATATCCATCTGGTTCAGTTCCAAGCTGGGAGAAAAACATGGAAGCTGATTGGAAACATGGTTTATTGATGAAGCCAAACCACACACAAAGACAGCATGAAATTCTGGTTCAGCTGACCCACTGGTTTGATGAATACATGGATTTTTATAAGTTTCAGAGATGCTGCTAGCTGGGGGGGTTGTGCAATGTCTGAAATGCCCTTAGGAGATTGTGCAATGTAGTGGGCCCTGTGTCTTCTGCTAAATGCTTTATTATGTCCTAAAGGGTCTTAATCCCAACATCCTGGAGCTGAAAGTCTTTTGTTTTAGCAATAGCAATAGTACTTAGACTTATATACCGCTTCACAGTGCTTTAACAGCCCTCTCTAAGCGGTTTTACAGAGTCAGCATATTGTCCCTAACAATCTGGCTCATTTTACCCACCTCGGAAGGATGAGTCTGGAGATTCAATCTGCCAAATTGCAGGCAACTGGCAGTCAGCAGAAGAAGCCTGCGGTACTGCACTCTAACCACTGCTCTTATAGATAGGCTGGCCCAATCTTTCTTAATGGACACAAAATGCCTGCTGGGGGCTATTAAGAAAGACTGAGTCTGCCTTCCTACCTCTAAAAAAAACCATGTTTCTCCATTTCTCATTTAGGGAAATATAATATTCTGCATTTTTAATATTTCCCACGATATTTCATTCTTCTGGTGCTGACTTTCTACAAATCATAAAAAGCTCTTTACATTTCCAACATTCGAGGTCCCTTTAAACATTCTGAACAATTTATCCAGTGATAGATACACACAGTACATCATCTTATAAAACTTTTCTTTTACAGTTTAATTTGAATTTTAGATCTTTCATCCACATATTCTCCCATTGTTCAAGCATGATTTACATGCAAAGTTCTTTGCCAACTGAATCATAAAATGCTGTACATAGTCATCCTCCATGTTCCACTACAGTTTATAAACCTTAAAAATAGCACTCCCTTGGAGTATCTTGACTTGATGGGGCTGTCAGGTCCTAAAATCTTGGGAGCCACAGAAAATCAGTTTTAAACTTTTGGGATGTAGAGAGGTGTTGATCTCTATCGAGAGTCACCCCCTAAGATAGCAAATTCTGCCAAAAAAAGAAAAAGATTCTGTCAATGACTACTTCAGCTTCAACCACAACAATACCTGAGCAAATAAGAGATACAAACTCAAGGTAAACCACTCCAAACTCAATTGCAGAAAATACAACTTCAGCAACAGAGTGGTCAATGCCTGGAATGCACTACCTGACTCTCTGGTTTCTTCCCCAAACCCCCAAAACTTTAACCTTAGACTGTCTACTGTTGACCTCACCCCATTCCTAAGGGGTCTGTAAGGCATAAGCGCACCATCGTTCCTGTCCTAATGTCGCTTTTTACTCTTATTCTTTTCATGTATTCCAATTCCGTTTATGCTTTTATATGTTTTCTTATATATGCTTGAAAAATAAAATAAATAAAAAAATAAAATGTTATGAACTTTCACGGCTCAGCACGTAGCTAATCTTCGTAAACTTAGAGGTATCACATTTCACTCTTTTGTTTGGGTCAGTTGCCAGAAGTCAAAAATGAGGGTAGCATTTAATCAGTGAAAACCTCTTGCAACCGCCTTAGATAAGAGAGGGGACAAGCGCGTTTTTCTGCCTGTCTGGAGATGGCGCTCAAACAGGCAACACCAGTGGCTAGAAAGCGGACAAGCAGGCGGCGGCTGTGGTTGTGTTTAAGGAGTTAAAATCATCAAGTACTGCATTGCTAGAAAGGCTGGGAGGAGAGGAGACGCGCAGAGGAACTTCCTCTTCCGGATGACTCATGGGAGGAACTTGGTGTGCAGAGCGGCTTTTGTGCTGTTTCCATGGTGGAAGCAGCAGCTGGCAGGTGAGTTGAGGGCAGCAGGTGGGAGGAGAGTCCGGGAGCAACTTGGGCTGGAAGCGGAGAAGCAACTGGGCTGAAGCCTCTCAGCTGCTGCTGCTGCAGGTTCCTTCCCTCCCCAAATGGAAGCCCACTGGTGCTGCAGGCTGGGAAACTGGGGGCTGCAATTTCTGCTGGTGGGAAGCTTGAAAAAGCCTCCTTCAAATGCAGGTTGAGTCTTTGGGGCTGGTTTCCCTCCAGAGGGAGCTCCATCACTGGAGGTTTGGAAGAGAGCTGGAAAAAACCTTGGAGGTCTTAATGACATCTCAGACAAATGGCTGTCCCGTCGGTTTAAAAGCCACCAGCAATGGAGCCCCACAACCTCTGGAGGGAAGCCATTCCCGAAGAATCAACCTTCACTCAAAAGAGACTTTTTCAGTCTTCCAGGCAGCAGAAAATTGCAGCCATTCCCTTCCACTGGCTCATTGTTCTCACTGATGGGATTTTTCCTTTTTTCCAGCTTTTTCTCTCTCCTTGATTAGTTTCCATGCATTGCTTCTTGTCTTGTCCTTCTGGTGCTTTGGAAAAGAAGTTGACCCTCCAAGTATTGGAACACTGCTATCATGTCACCCCTAGTCCTTCCTTTCACTAGACGATTCATTCCCAATTACTGCAACCCCTAATTATCCCTACTGCTCTTCTCTGCGCTCTTTGTAGAGTCTCCACGCCTGTTTTATATTGTGGTGATGAAAAGTGGTTGCAGTAATCCAAGTGTGATCTTAATCAAAGCATTATAAATTGGTACTAATACTTCATGTGATCTCAATTCTATCCCTCTGTTTAGGCAGCCAGAGTTTCTCAGGCTTCTTGAGTTGTTTTCCCATTGATTGATTGATTGATTGATTCGATCCATATGCCACCTTCTCCGGAGATTCAGGGCGGCTTACAATGCGTTAAGCAAGAGTGGTAAACAGACTAAAGCACTATTAAGTAACACCAGCTGCCTGCAATTACTGCAAGTTCAAATCTCACCAGGCTCAAGGTTGATTCAGCTTTCCATCCTTTTGAAGTAGGTAAAATGAGGACCTGGATTGTGGGGGCAATAAGCTGACTTTGTATAAAAAAGAACACCGCTTGGGTGGGGGTGAAAGCCCTGCTAAGCAGGTATATACAAAAGTATGAAGGCTATTGCTTAACGCATTGTAAGCCGCCCTGAGTCTCCAGAGAAGGGCGGCATATAAATCGAACCAATAAATCAATATATGTGTGTGTGTGTGTGTGTGTGTGTTTCTTCTAGCCAGATTTTCCCTACGTAACCAAGGTTTTTTTTTGTAGCTCCAGCTCAGTAGAATCACATCTACTCGGTTCTGGGCTTTTTTCCTTTCTAACAGCTAGCAAGCTCTAACTGCTAGGTGGGAGACCTAAATAGATCCATTTCTAGCTCGTTTGCTTTCATCAGTAGGCCACACCCATATCTTATGTATCCTCCCTGTAAAGGTACAGTATCAATTTTCTTTCTTCTTCGTAGGGTTTATGTGTGTTTTTCTTCTAGCCAGGTATTCCCTACGTAACCAAGGTTTTTTTTTTTTTGTAGCTCCAGCTCAGTAGAATCACATCTACTCGGTTCTGGGCTTTTTTCCTTTCTAACAGCTAGCAAGCTCTAACTGCTAGGTGGGAGACCTAAATAGATCCATTTCTAGCTCGTTTGCTTTCATCAGTAGGCCACACCCATATCTTATGTATCCTCCCTGTAAAGGTACAGTATCAATTTTCTTACTTCTTCGTAGGGTTTATGTGTGTTTTTCTTCTAGCCAGGTTTTCCCTACGTAACCAAGGTTTTTTTTGTAGCTCCAGCTCAGTAGAATCACATCTACTAGGTTCTGGACTTTTTTCCTTTCTAACAGCTAGCAAGCTCTAACTGAGGAAGTAAGAAAATTGATACTGTACCTTTACAGGGAGGATACATAAGATATGGGTGTGGCCTACTGATGAAAGCAAACGAGCTAGAAATGGATCTATTTATGTCTCCCACCTAGCAGTTAGAGCTTGCTAGCTGTTAGAAAGGAAGAAAGCCCAGAACCGAGTAGATGTGATTCTATTGAGCTGGAGCTACAAAAAAAACCTTGGTTACATAGTGAAAACCTGGCTAGAAGAAAAACACACACACACACACACACACAGATATATATATATATATATATATATATATATATATATATATATATATATATATATATATATATATATAATCTATCCTCAGTACATCCAGATATATTTGAGGATACCCCTTTGCAGTGCCAAGAATCTATGATTGACCCAAGTCAACAACATAATTTAATGATTGAATAGATATCTTGGTACTCTTCCATGTGTCTAATGAATCATAATTAATGTAAGAGATTATTGTAGCATTGTGGAATGTTTGCTTTTTTGTTGTAATGTATACTTTTTTCACATCTTGTGCAACCATTTTATACACAATTAAAGTTACACTTTTCTTTAAAACTTACAGACAAAGAGGATGGCAATAAGAGCACTCTGGACAACTGAGAATAACAAGCAATGTTGAAAAGGAAATAAAATTGAGCCAGAAATCAAAATATATTCCAGTTCCTTCAGAAAACCACACAATTCTCCTTCTCCAGCAGCTAATAGACAACAGAGAGAAAATTAACATGAGATTTTGAGCTGGAAAAAGTAGAGAATACGAAACTCTTGGATACGTTGCATGAAAAATCAAGGAAGATTATTTTTCACTCAGAAAAAGATGGAAATATCTGGAAGTTAGGTGAAAGGAAAAAGTCTTATTGGGCAGGGCACATAGGACAGACAATGATACAGGCCTTGCTCTGGGAAGAAGCAAACAGCTTTAATCAAAGCACCATTAAACAATAGATCACACATATTTTTGACCTCAAGAATATCAGTTGTGGAAAAGCTCCATAGATCTACCTATTGTAGAAAAAGCGCAGATTGCATATCATAGCTGATTTAACAAGAAGATCCCAACTGCAGAAAAGCCATACAAATTATCCGAATATGCCAAAAGGTTTGGTCAGAACAGCTTCCTTGTGGTTCATGGAACGACTCACACAGAAGAGAAGCCATATGAGTGCTCCCAATGTGAATACTTTAGCGAACATGGCAACATGGTGATACATCACAGGACACCCATCACGTAAGAATGTCCAAATTGTGTGAAAGTATCATTGGAAATTACCATCTCATGAGACAACAAAGGACTCACACAGGAGAGAAACCCTTTCAATGTCCTGATTGTGGGAAAAGTTTCAGTAACAATTCCAGCCTGGTGACACACCAGTCGACTCACACAGGAGAGAAACCATTTGAATGTCCAGATTGTGGGAAAAGGTTCAGTCAGAATTCCAGCCTGGTGATACACCAGAGGACTCACACAGGAGAGAAACCATTTGAATGTCCTAATTGTGGGAAAAGTTTCAGTCACAATTCCAGCCTGGTGACACACCAGAGGACTCACACAGGGGAGAAACCATTTGAATGTCCTGATTGTGGGAAAAGTTTCAGTCACAATTCCAACCTGGTGACACACCAGAGGACTCACACAGGAGAGAAACCATTTGAATGTCCTGATTGTGGGAAAAGTTTCAGTCAGAATTCCAATCTGGTGGCACACCAGAAGACTCATACAGGAGAGAAACCATGTGAATGTCCTGATTGTGGGAAAAGCTTCCTTTGGAATTCTGAGCTGGTGAGACACCAGAGGACTCACACAGGAGAGAAACCATTTGAATGTCCTGATTGTGGGAAAAGTTTCAGTCGCAATTCCAGCCTGGTGACACACCAGAGGACTCACACAGGAGAGAAACCATTTGAATGTCCTGATTGTGGGAAAAGTTTCAGTCACAATTCCAGCCTGGTGACACACCAGAGGACTCACACAGGGGAGAAACCATTTGAATGTCCTGATTGTGGGAAAAGTTTCAGTAACAATTCCCACCTTGTTAGGCACCAGAGGAATCACACAGGAGAGAAACCATTTGAATGTCCTGATTGTGGGAAAAGTTTCAGTCACATTTCCAGCCTGGTGATACACCAGAGGACTCACACAGGAGATAAACAATTTGAATGTCCTGATTGTGAGAAAAGTTTCTTTTGGAATTCTGAGCTGGTGAGACACCAGAGGATTCACACAGGAGAGAAACCATATGAATGCCCAGACTGTGGGAAAGATTTCAGTACTAGGACTAGCCTTTTGAATCATGTGCTTATACACACGGGAGAAACCATTTAAGTGCCCCAAGAGTGGACGGTGCTTCAGGAAACATTCCACCCGTATTGCACACAAGAAAATGCGCATGGATTTTTCAAAGTGATGAGTGATGACCTAAAGCAGTGGTTCCCAAAGTAGGCAGTACCAAAGTGGGGGGCGGTGGGATGACTTAGGGGGGCAGTTAAAGGCAAGAGGGGTGGCAGGGGGTGCTAGAGGCAAAAGGGGGCAGCAGGGGGACGCTAAGTGGCAAGGAGGGTGGCCCCCATCCTTTGGCCTGTGCCTCGCAGCAGTTTCCTCCTTGTAAACAAACAGCAAGAAAAAACAGCTCCTTTCAGCTTCAGCATAGGCTAATTAGCACAAGTTGATTAGATTGTCCTCCCAACTCTCTCAGCTGTTTTGTACCGGGCTCTGCTACTTGCTGCAAAGACTGTTGGAGCAGATTTTTTCCCCCTTGTGCTAATCAAGCTATGCTGAAAACGAAACTGAAAGTAAAGCAGGCTGTTTGCTGTTTGCTTCAAGGAAAAATGAGGCAGAGGCAGAGGGAGATTTCTTTTTCTTCGTTTTCCTCATTAAAAAAGGTAGGTGCAAACAATGGGAAATTTAGGGCAAAAGAGGAGAGTTCAAGATTTTAAAACAAAGGAAAAACAAAGAAAAAGGCAAAAATATTTAATTATTTTAAACTGCTTTTAAATTTTGTATGTATTGTTTTTTACTTTGGCTGTTCACCGCCCTGAGTCCTATTTGGAGAAGGGCGGTATAGAAATAAGAACAAATAAAAAAATAAAAAAATAAAAATAAAAATGGGAAGGGAGAAAAAGAAAAAGAAATGAAAGAAAAGATGTTATACATATTTAGAATTGAAATATGAACAGTAGTAAGAAATAAATGGGAAATCATGATTGTAAAAATGAAATGAATAATTGGAATATTTGTCTTTGTATTTTTGATATCTAGACAATGATAAGTTTTTATTTTTTAATTTTTTTTTTAGAAATATGAATCAGTATAAACTGTTAACAATTGAAATACCTTTAATGGTATATTGTGGTGAAAGTAAAAAGGATTAAGTTGTAGCTTGGATAACATTGTTCTATTTTTCATTTAACAGTATTTTCACATATAATTTCTAGAACTAGCATCCTTCTCTTTATTAACAAATTAATGTTTTCACTGACTCTTAACCATTTTCTCTTAGTCTCTCCACAGTTCTCTTTCTTGATGTTTTTCTCCCATTTCTTTACCTTCTTCTTTTTCCTGTTCTTATATCTCCCCTTCAGCCTTTTTCCTTTAATTTTAACTCTATTACTTTTCATTCTCAATCTTACCCCATTTATTTCTCTTTTCTTCATATTTGAGATGTATTTTCCCATATCCATTTTTATTCTATCACTATTGAACCCAGTGTAATCATCTTTATCTTTTTTCCCCAATTATTTCCTTTTCAATATTATCTCCTTATTTCTCTTGCTTCTCATTCATCTTTTCTCTTTCTTTTTTTTGCAAGCTAACCAATTCTCTGCTTCTTTATTTCCCTTAAATGCCTCCCTTACTTTTTGAAACATATCCCTTAGTGTCTCATATTCATCCTCCCAATTCTCCATATTTCCAATGTTAAAAGGCTAGGATTTTTAAGCTTATTCTTTTCATTTACATATGGGTGGGGGGATGCTTTTCAAGGAGCCACAAGGGGGGCTGAGAGTAGAGTCATTCTGACAGTGTCTTTTGGAATAAAGCGTATACCTGGAAAAAGTACTTTCAAAACTTGGACAGAAGGAAAAGAAAGGCAGGACTGGACTCATTATCAGTAGCTAGTAGTTCATTGTTATCAGTGACTTCCACTGATTCTAAACTCATTTTAAGACTGGGATTGGTGACTATTGAAATATTTGTTTATTTATTATTTATTTTTGCGATTTATATGCCGCCATTCTCCCAAAGGACTCAAGGCGGCTTACAACAACAATCAATAATACAAATCACAAATAACAAAATAAGTTAAAAACCCCTTAAAAACCATATTTAAAATTATTACAGTTTGTGCAACCCTTAGCAGATCAAGTTATTTGACGGAAGATCCACGTCTTCAGTTCGTGGCGAAAGGAGAGGAGGACCGGGGCTATCCTGAGCTCGGTGGGCAAATTATTCCAGAGAGTCAGCGCTCCGACAGAGAAAGCTCTCCCCCTGGGGGCCTCCAGTCGACACTGTTTGGCTGACGGCACCCTGAGGAGGCCTGCTCTGTGGGAGCGCACGGAACGGTGCGAGGAAGGCAGAAGATGGTCTTGCAAGTACCCTGGGCCTAAGCCATGTAGGGCTTTATAGGTAAGCACCAGCACCTTGAAACGGACCCGGAGAGCAACCGGCAGCCACTGCAGCTCATGCAGGAGAGGTGTTGCACGGGAGTAACGAGGAACTCCAGTAACTACCCACGCAGCCATATTCTGGACTAGCTGTAGCCTCCGGATGCATCCCAAGGGCAGCTCCATGTAGAGGGCGTTGCAGTAATCCAACCAAGAAGCAACAAGGGCGTGGGTGACCGTGGCAAGGGCATCTCGGTCTAGGAAAGGGCGCAACTGGCGCACCAGACTTACTTGTGCGAAGGCTTCCCTGGTTACGGCCGTCAGATGGTCATCCATGGACAGCAGAGAATCCAGGAGGATGCCCAGATTGTGAACCCTAGCGGAGGGGATAAGAGTCTCCCCTCCTATCACTAAAGATGGTACCTCTAGATCCAGAGATGCCGGCATCCACAGCCACTCAGTCTTGGATGGGTTGAGTCTGAGTCTGTTCCTACCCATCCAAGCCTGCATCGCCTGCAGGCAACGGGACATCACGGAAAGGGCATCCCTAGGGTGATCCGGGGTAGAGATATAAAGCTGGGTATCATCCACATATTGGTGATACCTCACCCCAAAACCACGAATGATCTCACCCAGTGGCTTCATATAGATATTGAAGAGCAGGGGGGAGAGAACCGATCCCTGAGGCACCCCACAAGTGAGGGGCCTCTGGGAGGATCTCTGACCTCCCCCCCACTGATACAAACTGCAAGCAGCCCGAGAGATAGGAGGGGAACCACTGCAGAACAGTGCCAATAATAATAATAATAATAGTAGTAGTAGTAGTAGTAATAATAATTTTATTTATATCCCCAACCTCCCCGAGTCGCTGCAGTAGGATACCATGGTCGATAGTATCAAAAGCCGCTGAGACATCAAGAAGGACCAGGATGGAGGAACAAACCCCATCATGGGCCCACCAGAGATCATTCACTAGGGTGACCAATGCCGTTTCCGTGCTGTGACCGTGCCTGAAACCAGATTGGTAAGGATCCAGGTAGTCAGTTTCCTCCAGGAATTGAGGGAATTGCTGTGCCACCACGGACTCGACAACCTTCGCTAAAAAGTGGAGGTTGGAGACTGGACGGTAGTTATTAAAGGAGTCAGGGTCCAGGTTAGGCTTCTTGAGGAGAGGGTGAACCACTGCCTCTTTGAGTGCAGCGGGGAAGACCCCCTCCCTCAGCGAAGCGTTGACAACAACCTGGATCCAGTCTCCGGTCACCTCCCTGGCTGCCGAAACAAGCCAGGAGGGACACGGGTCCAATAAACACGTGGAGGTCCCCAGCCGACCGATAATCCTGTCCACTTCATCCAACGAAACAGGCTCAAACTCAACCCAGATGTCCCCGCCAAGACAAGCCCCAGTTTCCTCAATGGATTCTGCCCAGTCAGAGTCCAGACTGGTCCAGATCTGAGCGATTTTATCTTGCAGAAACTGTGCAAAATCCTAAACTCGGTCCTGCAAGGGGTCCTCCCTCGCTCCAAGATTAGGGAGGGAGCGGGTCACCCTAACTCAGATGTCTCCCCAACTGAAGGCAGGTTGAAGTCTCCGACAACCAAAAGGTTGGGGAGTTCAACCGCCAACTCGGCCAAGACATCTAGTAGTACAGGCAGGGCTGAGGCTACGCAGCTGGGTGATAGGTACGTAACCAGCAAACCCGACTGAACAGGATCCCACTTCAAAAGGAGCGATTCACACCCGCCAATCTGAGGGAGAGTGACCTCCCTAGGACTAAGACCTTCCCTAATAACAACTGCCACTCCCCCGCCCCTCCCCTGGAGTCACAGCTGATGTAATACCTGGAAGCCTGGGGGACACAAATCAGAGAGAGGGATGTCTCCCTCCGTCCCTAACCAGGTCTCGGTGATACAAGCCAAGTCCGCTTCCTCCTCGTCAATAAGAGGAGGAGGGCCTTATTCACCATGGACCTGGCATTCAGGTATACCAGTCAGAGTCCAGGGGTCCGCATTCCGTCATCGCCGGGGGGGGGCAGAATGGGCTAAGGGAACAGGAGAGCCCCACCGCTCGAGCACAGCGGCGGGGCTCTCCAAACCCCCTCCTCCCACCAGACCTGCCCTTCCCCACCATCACTGGGATTGAAAAACCCTCTCTGCACCGAACTTCGTTCCCCCCTCCCCACCACAACCGTCCGACGGGCCAGGTTGCTGAGCTACAGGAGCCACCCCCGGCTCATCTCTCACCACCCTCCTCCCGGGTCCCCTTAAAATTTGATTAAAAACCCTAATTAAAAACCCCCTCAGACCACGTCACCACTCAGGGTTCCAAAACCCATCCTTGAGGTAGGCCTTCGGTAAAACAGAAGGCCATGTCCACGAGAGGGGGGCATCTCGCAGAGCAAGGAGGTCTGCTGAAGTGTAGGCCAGAATTAAAACACGAGGTAGATGAAAGACGACATTAAGCACCCTAGATGGTGGAAAACAGGAGGGAGGGGCACATACAATACAGACTGGAGATGGAACCAGAACCGGGCAAGTCTATCGCCCTCTCACAATGATGGGAGAGTCAAAGAGAAAGCTGGAATGAATGTATCCGCAGGAATCAGCCGCAACCACCCTCTCACGATGGCTAGATGGGAAAAGACCGCCAACGGAGTCATGGATCAGTTCCTGCGGTAGTGAGGCAGCAGTAATCTTCCAGGACTCTCAACCTACCAGTCTAAAGTCCGACATCTCTCCAGAAACATCGAGTCCGATGGAGCCATAACAAGAGGATGTGATAAGACAAGATCATAATTAGGAAAAGTCAGGGATCAAATGGCAAAATAATGAGGAAGATGTCAAAAAACCCAAAAACAACTGTAGACGACTAAGATGGATTGAATGGGTTAGAGTAAAATAGAGTCGGGCAACAGTCAGGGGAGTAAAGCCCTCAGAAATGAGGGGGGAAGGGTGGGGAGAAAGGCCCCATGGAAGAGAGCAAGATGGAAAATTCCTCCTTCCCCTCCGGCCAATTCCACCCCCCAGGGCCTTCTCCAAAATTCACTCACCCCTCAATCAAGCCCCAATCTCATAGGCCAAATTTTGCCTTGATCTTCCAAGGTCTCTCCCCATTGAGGGGGTTGTAAAAACCCAGCAGTTGATCAGCTGGGCAACAGTCCCGTTGCCCTCTGTTTTAGCCGGTCGCCATTGACGTGGCCTCAACGACGTCAAAAATGCACCCAGCTGATCACCCAGAGGGCCTTACAGCGCCCCATGGTCTCGGATTGCTGAGTGCAACAACAGCGGCATCCAAACAGCGTCAATCGTATCAAGCCCTCCATGGCCAATATTCAATATTGGTCTCAGAAATCTTTGATTTGAATTATCAAATCTCTGATTTGAACTATCAAATCGTTGATTTGAACTTTGATTTGAACTATGCCAAGAAAAATCATAAAATGGGGCAAAACTCACTTAACCATAATAATTTCTAGATAGTTTAAGTGTAGAGAATTCAAGTGTTGAGAATGACCCATTATTTCATCTCTTTTTCCACACTATTTTTATTTATTTTATTTTTATTTTAAATTTGATTTATATGCCGCCCTTCTCCGGAGACTCAGGGCGGCTTACAATGCGTTAAGCAATAGCCTTCATACTTTTGTATATTTATACAAAGTCAGCTTATTGCCCCCACAAACTGGGTCCTCATTTAACCTACCTTAGAAAGGATGGAAGGCTGAATCAACCTTGAGCCTGGTAAAATTCGAACCTGCAGTAATTGCAGGCAGCTGTGTTAATAACAGGGTGTATTAAACCACTGTACTACCAAGGCTCCTTGGTACCACTCTTAGGTACCACTATTTGATTTCTTTTCTTTTTATTCAAGTAACAACAGAAAACCCAATACAGTTCAGTATGAATTGGCTTTCCAGTCCTTCTTGATGCACTTTTTCACATTGGTTATCTAGTTTAAATGCCAAAGAAAAATCAATGATATATTTTTCAGACCTTTGGAGGATCACACTGTCAATTGTTTACACTGCTCAAGCAAAACTAACAGGTGTAAATTAAGTTTTAGCTAAAAAATGGAGCTTTAATTCCAGAAGTCCATTCTTTAAACTTGGACATTCTTTACACTTGGACTTCTGGAATTAAAAGGCTCTGAATTAAATGGTACTCCAAACAAAAGATGGAGAAGAGTATCTTGCTTTTAGACATGATAATAGCTGTCTAGAAAGGTGAGTTATGAGCTATTTTTACATCATCAGAAATTTAATTTATTCCCTGTTAAAAATGGAAAGACAAGGAGTACAAGGAGCAAATAAAAGACCTTCATGTTGGGGTTGGTTCTGGACCAAATGTTACTTGTGGGACAGAAACCAGCTCTCAGCCCTCCTTGTGACTTCTTGAAAAGCATCCCCCCCCCACATGCTCCACTGCCTGAGGAGGCAGGGGAGGGCTGCAGGTTGATCCCAAGGGGGTCTGGGAATGGGTGTGAATTCATCCCACAGCCCTCTCCATCCCCTCCTCTGTGAAATTGCTTTCTCCCACTCGCTGGTGGTCAGCAAATTCAAAAGGAACCCCCAGCTGAGAATCACTGCTCTAGATTGGTTGATTCAGGGGATTTCTCTAGTGTTAACTAATAGTGTTAGCTATCTTTGTTACAGGGATAATTTTGTATTGGAGCAGCCTGCAGACCTCCCAAAGGCTCTGCGCACCCTGTTTTTGCAAAAAATGGGCCGGTTTTCACAAAAACAGGACATGCGGGGCAAGGCTTCAGGAGGCCAAAAATGGCTGTATTCCATGTACAGTGGGACAAAAAAGTATTTAGTCAGCCACCAATTGACGCCTTAGCGCGTCGTGCAAACTGCTATTCCGAACAATGCTATTTATAGGGGGTGGGGGTAGGGGAAGTGGTGGGTTGCCCCAGTTCTCACCGTTCTATAGAAAAGTCCCCCTGCCCGTCAGATGTTCCTCCAAGGACAGCTGCACATCCAGGAGGACTCCCAGATTGCGAGCCCTCTCCGAGGGGGCCAAAGACTCGCCCCCATTAGTCAGTGATGGAGTCAACTGACTATATCGGGATGCCGGGAACCACAGCCACTCAGTCTTGGAAGGATTGAGCTTGAGCCTGTGTCTCTCCATCCAGATCTGCACAGCCTCCAGGCACTGGGACATCACTTCAAGGGCATCGTTGGGGTGGCCTGGGGTGGAGATGTACAGCTGTGTGTCATCAGCGTACTGATGGTATCTCACCCCAAAGCCACGGATGATCTCGCCCAGCGGCTTCACATAAATGTTGAACAGAAGGGGCGAGAGGACCGACCCCTGAGGCACTCCACATATAAGAAGCCTCGAGGTCGACCTCTGCCCCCCTGCCAACACGAACTGCAACCGTCTGAGAGAAAGGAGGAGAACCACCGTAACACGGTGCCCCCCATCCCCAACTCTTCCAACCGGTGCAGCATGATATCATGGTCGTGATCTGTCCCTGTCCCCACACACACACAAACACAGCCAGCCGAGGGTTAAGGAAACACTTTGGAACGCACACAGGTCTTATCTCCCACTTGGCAGCTATAGACACACCGTCTGCCAAGTGACTTTATTTTCACAAACAGAAAGATAAGATACTAACGTTCAAAAAAGTCCAAGCAGAAATAATATTCCTCCCAGCAGTTCCGGACGAGGCTTTAGTGACTATCCAAGGTTTACTTTTGTTCGTCACAAGGATCCCTGACCACTACCCTCTATTATATAGTCTCTGGGGTGTGGTCCCATGACTCAGTTCTAATCCCTAGCACGCCTCCTAAGCTGTTGCAATCGTTTATCACGCCTTCGGAGGCGTGCGTCCAGGAATGATGTTTCTTCATCACTCTGAGACGAACCAGCTGTTTCCCTGCTGATTTCCTCTCCCTCCGCCGGCACCTGAGACAATGCCAGAGGGGAGGGGCCTGGAGAGGGAGGCCTGGCTGACTCCTCTTCCTCATGCTCGGAGCTTTCTTCCTCCGATGGGACAGGCTCAGAGGGCGGGGCCACAACAGGTCGATGGTATCAAAAGCTGCTGAGAGGTCTAACAGGGCCAGAACAGAGGAACAACCCCTGTCCCGAGCCCTCCAGAGATCATCTACCAATGCGACCAATGCCTTTTCCGTGCTGTGCCCGGGCCTGAAACCCGACTGGAATGGATCTAGATAAGACGTTTCCTCCAGGTACTGCGGAAACTGTCATGCAACCACACTCTTGACAACCTTCGCCACAAAGCGAAGGTTGGAGACAGGACAATAGTTGGCTAATACTGCCGGGTCCAGGGAAGGCTTCTTGAGGAGAGGCCTCACCACTGCCTCTTTCAAGGCTGTGGGGAAGTAACCCTCACTCAACGAAATGTTAATAATTCCCTGGAGCCAGCCTCGTGTAACCTCCCGGGAAGCCAGTACTAACCAGGAGGGACACGGATCCAATAAACATGTGGCCCACTAAGTCTCCCCAGAATCCTGTCCACGTCATCAGGGGTCACAGACTCAAACTCTTCCCAGCAGGAAGAAGAGACTATTCTCAAGACTATTCCTCGCCACCCTGCCGGATCTGAGCGATTTTGTCATACAGATATTGTCCGAAATCATTGGCCCTGCCTTCCAGGGGGTCCTCCCGTGCTCCCGGGTGGAGCAGGGAGCGAGTCACCCTGAACAGGGCGGCCAGACGATTCTCTGATGACACAATAAGAGCAGAAAAGTAATTAAACTTTGCCGCTTTTATCGCCACTAAGTAGGTCTTAATATGCGACCTTACCAGTGTTCGGTCAGATTCAGCGAGACTGCCCCTCCAACCGCTCTCTAGGCGTCTTTTCCAGCGTTTCATCTCCCTCAGCTCCTCGGTAAACCAAGGAGCCACGAGGGATCGACACCAGGTCAGAGGCTGCAAAGGCACGACTCAATCCAAAGCCCCACCAGCCACCCGATCCCAGGCAGCCACCAGGGCCTCGGCCGAGTCGTGTGCCAGATCTTCAGGAAATGGCCCAAGCTCCATCTGGAACCTATCAGGATCCATCAGGCGCCTGGGGCGGACTCACCTAATTGGCTCCACCTCCCTGTGGCGGGGTGTAGCGGTTCGAAGGTCCAGACGAAGGAGTGAGTGATATGACCATGACAAGGGTTTCATGTCTATATCCCCTATAATAAGACCACTCAACCACTGGCCAGAGACAAAAATCAAGTCCAGAGTGTGTCCCCCCCTGTGAGTGGGGCCATGAACTAACTGGGTCAGGTCCATGGCCGTCATGGAAGCCATGAACTCCCGAGCCATCTCCGACATTTCACCAATGGACGGCAAGTTGAAATCACCCATGACCCATCTGCCCCTCCCATCCACCGTGCTGATTTTAATCCCTCATTAAAATAGCCTGCCTTCCCCTCCCCAATCCCTCGTCCTGCACCCTCCAAACTGTTAACCCATGCCGGGCTCGGCCCCGACCTTGGTGGATTACCACCCCCCCCATCCCCCTTGGTCGCCCTCCCAGTTCCCCTTAAAAAATTATTAAAAGCCCTAATTAAAAAACCCCTCAATCCCCACTTTAAAACATGCCACCTCTCGGGGCTCCAAAGCCCATCCTTAAGGTAGGCCTTCGATAGTAGAAGGCCATCGCTGCGAGAGAGGGGCATGTAGAGAGGAGCCTTGGTAGTACAGTGGTTTAATGCACCCTGTAATTAACACAGCTGCCTGCAATTTCTGCAGGTTTGAATCTTACCAGGCTCAAGGTTGACTCAGCCTTCCATCCTTTCTAAGGTAGGTTAAAGGAGGACCCAGTTTGTGGGGGCAATTAGCTGACTTTGTATAAATATACAAAAGAATGAAGGCTATTGCTTAACACATTGTAAGCCGCCCTGAGTCTCCGGAGAAGGGCGGCATATAAATCAAATAAAAATAAAAATAAAATAAAAATCTCGCAGCGCGAGCAGATCCGCCGAGGTGTAAGCCATATAAGTGTGACGAGGTAAGGGAGAGTAACTCTGGGTGTCAGCGATGGTCCTAGAGGTGCGAGATAGCAATATGGTTGGATCTGGACAAAACTGGAGCCTCTCACTCTCTCACAGTGATGGGGCGTCCAGGTCAGATAACTGCAGTGCAAGCAAATGGCCACAGCCGTTCTCTCACAGCGGCTGGATGACATAAGGCCAGCAGAGTTCAACTCTTTTCCTGCAGATGGAGCAGCAGCCATTGTCCAGGACTCTCAGTTTCTCCTTCCAAACCTGCAATCTCCCTTCCCCCGAGCCAAGGCCAGAAGGCGGTAATCGGGAGGCAGGGCTGAAATAAACAGCAGCAACGAGGAGATCGGAGATCAAACGACATTAAGTTCAAAGAGGGTGGTAGTAAAGTCCCAGAGTCAGAGGTGATGGAAAAAATGACCCGACCACAAACAGAGAGTCTGGGCAGTAACAGGGGAAGGCCGTTTCACACGGGGAGGGGGAGTGAATCCAAGGGGGAGACCAGCTGGCTATTCATCAATCCCCCTCTATCACCTCACCTCCTTTAGCTTTTCCATTGTTCAAGCATGATTTACATCCAAAGTTCTTTGCCACTGAATCATAAAATGCTGTGCATAGTCATCCTCCATGTTCCACTACAGTTTATAAATCTTAAAAATAGCACACCCTTGGAGTATCTTGACTTGATGGGGCTGCCAGGTCCTAAAATCTTGCGTGCCACAGAAAATCAGTTTTAAACTTTTGGGATGTAGAGAGGTGTTGATCTCTATCGGGAGTCACCCCCTAAGATAGCAAATTCTGTCCAAAAAAAAAAAAAAAAGATTCTGTCAATGATTATTTCAGCTTCAACCACAATACCTGAGCAAATAAGAGATAGAAACTCAAGGTAAAACGCTCCAAACTCAATTGCAGAAAATACGACTTCAGCAACAGAGTGGTCAGTGCCTGGCGGGGCTGGATTTAGATGAAAAGAGGCCCTAGGCTATTCCACTTATGAGGCCCTTTCACCAGTGGTGGGATTCAATTTTTTTAACAACAGGTTCTGTGGGCGTGGCTTAGTTGGGGGTGTGGCTTGGCAATCATGTGATTGGGTGGGCATGGCTAGGTGGTCACATGACTGTGTAGGCGTGGCTAGCTCGTCATGTGACCGGGTGGGCATGGCTATGTGCATAGACTTTTTTCAGAGGGCTAAAAAAAGTCATTTCTGACTGGGCCTCACACTTTTGACCGGTCCTCACACTTATGACCATCCTCACATTTATGCCCATGCAGCATTCTTAACAACCATGTTACTCATTTCACAACTGCTTCTTTTCACCATGGTGATAAGATAGGGCAAAAAACGTAAAATGTGACGACAGTCGTAAATTCGAGAACTGGTCAAAAGTGCGAGGACCAGTCAAAAATAACATTTTCATCCCTCTGAGTAGTCCATGTGCACAAAAGGACTACCCAGAGGGCTGAAAAAAGTGATTTCTGACAGATCTTCGCACTTTTGACCGGTCTTCGCACTTATGACTGGTCATCATTTATGCCCATTGTAGCATTCTTAAGAACCGTGTCACTCATTTCACAACTGCTTCTCTTCACCATTGTGACAAGATAGGGCAAAAGCATAAAATGTGAAGACAGTCGTAAGTTTGAGGACTGGTCAAAAGTGCAATGAGCAGTCAAAAATAACTTTTTCAGCTCTCTGAGTAGTCCATATGCATAAAAGGATACAGCAATAGAGAGGAATGAAGGAAGGGAAGGGAAATTAGAGTAGGAGTGAGGGTAAGAGAGGGAGGAAGAGAGGAGGAGAAGGAGAAAGGAAGAGGAAGTAGGGAGGAGAAGAGGGGGGAAGAGAAAGTAAGAAGGAAAGAAAAGAGAGAGGTGGTAGGCTTGAGGAGAAAGATTGCTGTACAATAAAAAAGATGAAAGGGAAGAAAACCAACCCCAAACAAATATAAAGATATTAAGATAAAGAATGAATTGTTAAACTTTAAAGAATAAAAGAGAACAAATATGAATAAATAGCAATAATTAGAAATACACATACAAACATACAATGTATTTTCTTTGAACAGAGTATTTGGCCGGTTAACAAATTTAAACAGTGTTTAGTCATTTCAGTTAAATTTACAATTTCTATATTTCCTTCTTGCCATATTTATTCCTCATCTATTTTTTTTAAAAAAACAATATTACCCTTCATCCTCATCTCTAATCTTGATCAAATTCAATTTTTCCCTTCTATTCTATATTATACCCCTTCACATTGTCATCTATTTTTATATCCATCCTCACATTGGTTAATTATGTAATTATGTAATACAGTTGTTTAATACAAATTCAACATTTTAATATAAATCAATTAGTTATATAACTATCTTTTTTGTATATTAATCAATATGAACATGAATATTCCAATTATTTCCATGCAATCCAATTTCTTACAAATCAATTAATTATATTTACCAATAATAATAAACCAAATAATTTCCCCCATATATTCCTCCAAACCACAACTTAACCATTTCTGCTTTCAGAAATATACAATTAATAGTATCTCAATTATTACAATTCCCTAGTTAAATAGAGCTTTTTTTCTTTTGTGTTTTAAAATCCTGAACTCTCCTCTTTTTCCCTAAATTTCCCATTGTTTGCACCAACCTTTTTTGGTGAGGAAAAAGAAAAGAATTCTGCCTGCCTAATTTTCCAACCTTGCAGCAACAGCAAAGCAGTTTCAGTTTTGTTTATCAGCGTAGCTAGGGGGAAAAAAATCAGCACTCTTTGCAAGGAAGCAGAAGAGCCTTGAGCAAAACAGCTGAGACAAATCAGCTGAGAGCCGGGAGGCCAATTAGCCTATGCTGAAGCTCCGTGGGCCAATAAAATTACAAAAAAAAACACCGAACCCTTTGTTAAATTGCTGGCTCCTCCGCCTCTCGCCCACCACTATTTATTGGCAATAAATAGTGCTGCGGAGGGGCGGGGCAAGCCAGCAATTTAACAAAGGGTTCGGCTGCACCACTGGCTCTAGGGCGGCCCTTTGAAGCCCCGCGGCAAGAATTTAAATAGTTTTTTTTCCTCTAGCTTTCAGCTGGGACTCTGGAGGCAGCAATAGATGGGGAGTGGGCGGGGTAAGCGAACGGCCGGCGATCCAACAGACCAGGGAGTGAGGGTGAGTGAAGGCGTGGAAGCTGCTTTCTCCATCCTGCTCTCTTGCGTCCGGAGCCCACGTGGATCCCAGGCAGCGGAACTCAGGCTAGGGAAGGGGTGGGCAATTGTGGCTCTTTTACAACCTGTGGCCTTCAACTCCCAGAATTCCTCAGACAGCCAAGCTGTCTCAGGAATTCTGGAAGTTGAAGTCCATAGGTTGTAAAAGAGCCACAATTGCCTGGCCCCGGGCTACGGTAGGCTGGCACCACGCGGATGGGAGGCGAAGGGCGGGCGAACCAGCAATTTAACAAAGGGTTCGGCCGAACCCCCTAGAACCCCCAGAATCCCACCACTGTGTAGGCCCCTCTTGATCTTGAGGCCCTAGGCTGAAGCCTAGTTAGCCTATAGGAAAATCCGGCCCTGGTGCCTGGAATGCACTAGCAGACTCTTTGGTTTCTTCCCCAAACCCCCAAAACTTTAACCTTAGACTGTCTACTGTTGACCTCACCCCATTCCTAAGAGGTCTGTAAGGCATAATAAGCGCACCATCGTTCCTGTCCTAATGTTCATTTTTACTCTTATTCTTTTCATGTATTCCAATTACATTTATGCTTTTATATGTTTTCTTATATATGCTTGACAAATAAAATAAAAAAATAAAATGTCATGAACTTTCGGGGCTCAGCATGTAGCTAATTTCGTAAGCTTAGAGGTATCACATTTCACTATTTTGTTTGGGTCAGTTGCCAGAAGTCAAAAATGACGGTAGCATTTAATCAGTGAAAACCTCTTGCAACCGCCTTAGATAAGAGAGGGGACAAGCGCGTTTTTCTGCCTGCCTGGAGATGGCGCTCAAACAGGCAACACCTGAGGCTAGAAAGCGGACAGTACAGCAGGCGGCGCCTGTGGTTGTGTTTAAGGAGTTAAAATCATCAAGTACTGCATTGCTAGAAAGGCTGGGAGGAGAGGAGACGCGCAGAGGAACTTCCTCTTCCGGATGACTCATGGGAGGAACTTGGTGTGCAGAGCGGCTTTTGTGCTGTTTCCATGGTGGAAGCAGCAGCTGGCAGGTGAGTTGAGGGCAGCAGGTGGGAGGAGAGTCCGGGAGCAACTTGGGCTGGAAGCGGAGAAGCAACTGGGCTGAAGCCTCTCAGCTGCTGCTGCTGCAGGTTCCTTCCCTCCCCAAATGGAGACCACTGGTGCTGCAGGCTGGGAAACTGGGGGCTGCAATTTCTGCTGGTGGGAAGCTTGAAAAAGCCTCCTTCAAATGCAGGTTGAGTCTTTGGGGCTGGTTTCCCTCCAGAGGGAGCTCCATCACTGGAGGTTTGGAAGAGAGCTGGAAAAAACCTTGGAGGTCTTAATGACATCTCAGACAAATGGCTGTCCCGTCGGTTTAAAAGCCACCAGCAACGGAGCCCCCACAACCTCTGGAGGGAAGCCATTCCCGAAGAATCAACCTTCACTCAAAAGAGACTTTTTCAATCTTCCAGGCAGCAGAAAATTGCAGCCATTCCGTTCCACTGGCTCATTGTTCTCACTGATGGGATTTTTCCTTTTTTCCAGCTTTTTCTCTCTCCTTGATTAGTTTCCATGCATTGCTTCTTGTCTTGTCCTTCTGGTGCTTTGGAAAAGAAGTTGACCCTTCAAGTATTGGAACACTGCTATCATGTCACCCCTAGTCCTTCCTTTCACTAGACGATTCATTCCCAATTACTGCAACCCACTAATTATCCCTACTGCTCCTCTCTGCGCTCTTTATAGAGTCTCCACACCTGTTTTATATTGTGGTGATGAAAAGTGGTTGCAGTAATCCAAGTGTGATCTTAATTTAAAGCATTATAAATTGGTACGAATACTTCATGTGATCTCGATTCTATCCCTCTGTTTAGGCAGCCAGAGTTTCTCAGGCTTCTTAAGTTTTTTTCCCATTGATTGATTGATTGATTGATTGATTCGATCCATATGCCGCCTTCTCCGGAGATTCAGGGCAGCTTACAATGCGTTAAGCAAGAGCGGTAAGCAGACTAAAGCACTATTAAGTAACACCATTTGCCTGCAATTACTGCAAGTTCAAATCTCACCAGGCTCAAGGTTGACTCAGCTTTCCATCATTTCGAGGCAGGTAAAATGAGGACCCGGATTGTGGGGGCAATAAGCTGACTTTGTGTAAAAAAGAACACCGCTGGGGGGGGGGGGGGGGCGAAAGCCCTACTAAGCAGGTATATACAAAAGTATGAAAGCTTTTGCTTAACGCATTGTAAGGCGCCCTGAGTCTCTGGAGAAGGGCGGCATATTAATCGAACCAATAAATAAATATATAAATATATAAATATATAATCTATCCTCAGTGCATCCAGATATATTTGAGGATAACCCTTTGCAGTGCCAAGAATCTATGATTGACCAAAGTCAACAACATAATTTCATGGTTGAATAGATATCTTGGTACTCTTCCATGTGTCAAATGAATCATAATTAATGTTAAGAGATTATTCTAGCATTGTGGCATGTTTGCTTTTTCGTTGTAATGTATACTTTTTTCACATCTTCTGCAACCATTTTATACACAATTAAACTTACACTTTTCTTTGAAACTTATAGACGAAGAGGATGGCAATAAGAGCATTCTGGACAACTGAGAATAACAAGCAACGTTGAAAAGGAAATAAAATTGAGCCAGAAATCAAAATATATTCCATTTCTTTCAGAAAAGCACACAATTCTCCTTCTCCAGCAGCTAATAGACAAAAGAGAGAAAATTAACATGAGATTTTGAGCTGGAAAAAGTAGAGGATACGAAACTCTTGGATACATTGCATGAAAGATCAAGGAAGATTATTTTTCATTCAGAAAAAGATGGAAATATCTGGAAGTTAGGGGGAAGGAAAAGGTCTTATTGGGCAGGGCACATAGGACAGACAATGATAAACACCACTAAACAATAGATCACACATATTTTTGACCTCAAGAATATCAGTTGTGGAAAATCTCCATAGATCTGCTTATTGTAGAAAAAGCACAGATTGCAAATCATAGCTGATTAAACAAGAAGATCCCAACTGCAGAAAAGCCATACAAATTATCTGAATATGGCAAAAAGTTTGGTCAGAACAGCTTCCTTGTGGTTCATGGAACGACCCACACAGGAGAGAAGCCATAAGAGTGCTCCCGATGTGAATACTTTAATGAGCACTGCAACATGGTGATACATCACAGGACACGCATCACATAAGAGTGTCCAAATTGTGTGAAAGTTTCATTGGAAATTACCACCTCATGAGACAACAAAGGACTCACACAGGAGAGAAATCCTTTCAATGTCCTGATTGTGGGAAAAGGTTCAGTAACAATTCCAATCTGTTGGCACACGAGAGGACTCACACAGGAGAGAAACCATTTGAATGTCCTGATTGTGGGAAAAGTTTCAGAAACAATTCCAGCCTGGTGATACACCAAAGGACTCATACAGGAGAGAAACCGTTTGAATGTCCTGATTGTGGGAAAAGTTTCAGTTGCAATTCCCACCTGGTGACACACCAGAGGACTCATACAGGAGAGAAACCATTTGAATGTCCTGATTGTGGGAACAGTTTCAGTCGCAATTCCAGCCTGGTGACACACCAGAGGACTCACACAGGAGAGAAATCATTTGAATGTCCTGATTGTGGGAAAACTTTCAGTCAGAATTGCAGCCTGATTATACACCAGAGGACTCACACAGGAGAGAAACAGTTTGAATGTCCTGATTGTGGGAAAAGTTTCAGTCAGAATTCCCACCTGGTGACACACCAGAGGACTCATACAGGAGAGAAACCATTTGAATGTCCTGATTGTGGGAAAAGTTTCAGTCACAATTCCAGCCTGGTGACACACCAGAGGACTCACACAGGAGAGAAACCATTTGAATGTCCAGATTGTGGGAAAAGTTTCAGTTGCAATTCCCACCTGGTGACACACCAGAGGACTCACACAGGAGAGAAATCAGTTGAATGTCCTGATTGTGGGAAAAGTTTCAGTTGCAATTCCCACCTGGTGACACACCAGAGGACTCACACAGGAGAGAAATTGTTTGAATGGTCTGATTGTGGGAAAAGTTTCAGTCAGAATTCCCACCTGGTGACACACCAGAGGACTCACACAGGAGAGAAACCATTTGAATGTCCTGATTGTGGGAAAAGTTTCAGTCACAATTCCAGCCTGGTGACACACCAGAGGACTCACACAGGAGAGAAACCATTTGAATGTCCAGATTGTGGGAAAAGGTTCAGTTGCAATTCCCACCTGGTGACACATCAGAGGACTCATACAGGAGAGAAACCAATTGAATGTCATGATTGTAGGAAAAGTTTCAGTTGCAATTCCAGCCTGGTGACACACCAGAGGACTCACACAGGAGAGAAACCATTTGAATGTCCTGATTGTGGGAAAAGTTTCAGTCAGAATTCCCACCTGATGACACACCAGAGGACTCACACAGGGGAGAAACCATTTGAATGTCCTGATTGTGGGAAAAGGTTCAGTAAGAATTCCCACCTGGTGACACACCAGAGGACTCACACAGGAGAGAAACCCTTTGAATGTCCTGATTGTGGGAAAAGTTTCAGTCACAATTCCAGCCTGGTGACACACCAGAGGACTCACACAGGAGAGAAACCATTTGAATGTCCTGATTGTGGGAAAAGTTTCAGTCAGAATTCCAACCTGATGACACACCAGAGGACTCACACAGGGGAGAAACCATTTGAATGTCCTGATTGTGGGAAAAGTTTCAGTCACAATTCCAGCCTGGTGACACACCAGACGACTCACACAGGAGAGAAACCATTTGAATGTCCTGATTGTGGGAAAAGTTTCAGTCGCAATTCCAGTCTGGTGACACACCAGAAAACTCACACAGGAGAGAAACCATTTGAATGTCCTGATTGTGGGAAAAGTTTCCTTTGGAATTCTGCGCTGGTGAGACACCAGAGGATTCACACAGGAGAGAAACCATATGAATGCCCAGTCTGTGGGAAAGATTTCTGTACTAAGACTAGCCTTTTGAATCATGTGCTTATACACACGGGAGAAACCATTTAAGTGCCGCAAGAGTGGACGATGCTTCAGGAAACATTCCACCCTTATTGCACACAAGAAAATGCAGATGGATTTTCCAAAATGATGAGTGATGACCTAAAGCAGTGGTTTCCAAAGTGGGCGGTACCAAAGTGGGGGGCAATAGGATGATTTAGGGGGGCAATAAGAGGAAAGGGGATGGCAGGGGGGCGCTAGAGGCAAAAGCGGGTGGCAGGAGGGCACTAAGTGGCAAGGAGGGTGGCCCCCACACTTTGGCCTGTGCCTCGCAACAGTTACCTCCTTACAAGCAAAAAGCAAGGAAAAACAGCTCCTTTCAGCTTCAGCATAGGCTAATTAGCACAAGTTGATTAGATTGGCCTCCCGACTCTCCCAGCTGTTTTGTACAGGGCTCTGCTGCTTGCTGCAAAGTCTTGGAGCTGATTTTTTTCCCCTTGTGCTAATCAAGCTATGCTGAAAATGAAACTGAAAGTAAAGCAGGCTTTGCTGTTTGCTGCAAGGAAAAATGAGGAAGAGGGAGATTTCTTTTTCTTCCTTTTCCTCACTAAACAAGGTAGGTGCAAAAAATGGGAAATTTTGGGCAAAAGGGGAGAGTTCAAGATTTTAAAACGCAAAACAAGAGAAAGAAAAAGGAAAAAATAAAAATGGGAAGGGAGAAAAAGAATGAAAGAGAAAGATGTTATACATATTTAGAATTGAAATATGAGTAGTAGTAAGAAATGGGAAATCATTGTAAAAATGAAATGAGTAATAATTGGAATATTTTCTTTGTATTTTTGAAATCTAGACAATGATAAGTTTTTCTTTTTTTCTAGAAATATGAATAAGTATAAACTAACAATTGAAATACCTTTAATGATATATGTTGGTGAAAGTAAAAAGGATTAATTTGTAGCTTGGATATCATTGTTCTATTTTTCATTTAACAACATTTTCACATATAATTTTAGCTAAAAAATGGAGCTTTTAGTCCAGAAGTCCATTTTTTAAACTTGTACTTCTGGAATTAAAAGGCTCTGAATTAAATGGTACTCGAGACAAAAGATGGAGAAGAGTATCTTGCTTTTAGATATGATAATAGCTGTCTAGAAAGGTGGGTTATGAGGTATTTTTTCATCATCAGAAATTTAATTTATTACCTGTTAAAAATGCAAAGACAAGGAGTACAAGGAGCAAATAAAAGAACTTCATGTTGGGGTTGGTTCTGGACCAAATCTTACTTGTGGGACAGAAACCAGCTCTCAGCCCTCCTTGTGACTTCTTGAAAAGAATCCCCTCCCCACATGCTCCACTGCCTGAGGAGGCAGGGGAGGGCTCCAGGTTGATCCCAAGGGGGTCTGGGAATGGTTGTGAATTCATCCCACAGCCCTCTCCATCCCCTCCTCTGTGAAATTGCTTTCTCCCACTCGCTGGTGGTCAGCAAATTCAAAAGGAACCCCCAGCTGAGAATCACTGCTCTAGATTGGTTGATTCAGGGGATTTCTCTAGTGTTAACTAATAGTGTTAGCTATATTTGTTACAGGGATAATTTTGTATTGGAGCAGCCTGCAGACCTCCCAAAGGCTCTGCCCACCCTGTTTTTGCAAAAACGGGCCAGTTTTTCACAAAAACGGGACATGCGGGGCAAGGCTTCACGAGGCCAAAAATGGCTGTATTCCATGTACAGTGGGACAAAAAAGTATTTAGTCAGCCACCAATTGTGCAGGTTCTCCCACTTAAAAAGATGAGAGAGGCCTGTAATTGACATGATAGGTAGACCTCAACTATGAGAGACAAAATGAGAAAACAAATCCAAACAATCACATTGATTTGGAAAGAATTTATTTGCAAATTATGGTGGAAAATGATCTGTCCCCGTCCACACACACACACAAACACAGCCAGCCGAGGGTTAAGGAAGCACTTGGCACACACCCAGGTCTTTATCTCCAACTTGGCAGCGATATACACACCGTCTGCCAAGTGCTTTATTTCCACAGAAACAGAAAGATAATATACTCAGCGTACAAGAGTCCAACAAAAATAAATATTCCTCTCAGCAGTTTCGGACGAGGCTTTAGTGACTATCGGAGGTTTATTTTTGTTCGTCACAGGGATCACTGGCCACCACCCTCTATTATATAGTCTTTGGGGTGTGGTCCAGTGACTCAGTTCTAATCCCTAGCACGCCCCCTGAGCTGCTGCAATCGTTTATCACGCCTTCGGAGGCGTGCGTCCAGGAATGATGTCTCTCCTTCACTCTCATCCAAGACACCTGTCTCCCTGCTAATCTCCTCTCCCTCGGCCGGCACCTGAGACAGTGCCAGAGGGGAGGGGCCTGGAGAGGGAGACCTGGCTGACTCCTCTTCCTCATGCTCGGAGCTTTCTTCCTCCGATGGGATAGGCTCAGAGGGCGGGGCTACAACAGAAAATAAGTATTTGGTCACCTACAAACAAGCAAGATTTCTGGCTCTCACAGACTGTAACAACTTCTTTAAGAGGTTCCTCTGTCCTCCACTCAATACCTGTATTAATGGCACCTGTTTGAACTTGTTATCATTATAAAAGACACCTGTCCACAACCTCAAACAGTCACACTCCCAACTCCACTGTGGTGAAGACCAAAGAGCTGTCAAAGGGCACCAGAAACAAAATTGTAGACCTGCACCAGGCTGGGAAGACTGAATATGCAATAGGCAAGCAGCTTGGTGTGAAGAAATCAACTGTGGGAGCAATAATTAGAAAATGGAAGACATACAAGACCACTGATAATCTCCTTTGATCTGGGGCTCCACACAAGATCTCACCCTGTAGGGTCAAAATGATCACAAGAACGGTGAGCAAACATCCCAGAACCACACAGGGGGACCTAGTGAATGACCTGCAGAGAGCTGGGACCAACGTAACAAAGGCTACCATCAGTAACACACTACACCGCCAGGGACTCAGATCCTGCAGTGCCAGATGTGTCCCCCTGCTTAAGCCAGTACATGTCTGGGCCCATCTGAAGTTTGCTAGAGAGCATTTGGATGATCCAGAAGAGGATTGGGAGAATGTCATATGGTCAGATGAAACCAAAGTAGAACTGTTTGGTAAGAACACAACTCATCGTGTTTGGAGGAAAGAGAATGCTGAGTTGCCTCCAAAGAACACCATACCTACTGTGAAGCATGGGAGTGACAACATCATGCTTTGGGGCTGTTTCTCTGCAAAGGGACCAGGACGACTGATCCGTGCACAGGAAAGAATGAATGGGGCCATGTATTGTGAGATTTTGAGTGTAAACCTCCTTCCATCAGCAAGGGCACTGAAGATGAAACGTGGCTGGGTCTTTCAGCATGACAATGATCCCAAACACACCACCCGGGCAATGAAGGAGTGGCTTCGTAAGAAGCATTTCAAGATTCTGGAGTGGCCTAGCCAGTCTCCAGATCTCAACCCCATAGAAAACCTTTGGAGGGAGTTGAAAGTCCGTGTTGCCCAGCGACAGCCCCAAAACATCACTGCTCTAGAGGAGATCTGCATGGAGGAATGGGCCAACATACCAGCAACAGTGTGTGCCAACCTTGTGAAGACTTACAGAAAACGTTTGACCTCTGTCATTGCCAACAAAGGATATATAACAAAGTATTGAGATGAACTTTTGATATTGATCAAATACTTATTTTCCACCATAATTTGCAAATAAATTCTTTCCAAATCAGACAATGTGGTTGTCTGGATTTGTTTTTTCATTTTGTCTCTCATAGTTGAGGTCTACCTATGATGTCAATTACAGGCCTCTCTCATCTTTTTAACTGGGAGAACTTGCACAATTGGTGGCTGACTAAATACTTTTTTGCCCAACTGTATTTTACTGTTACTGACTTCCTTAGTGGTTCATGCAAACCGCTATTCCGAACAATGCTATTTATAGGGGGTGGGGGTGGGGCCAGTGGTGGGTTGCCCCGATTCTATAGAACCGGTAGTAAAGCTAGCAGGAGGCCCCGCCCACCGACCCCGACATCACCAAAACGCTTCTGTGCATGTGCAGAAGAGTGCGTGCATGCGTGAGCGAAGTGAGCGCGCCCGGCTCCACTGCAAACCGGTAGTAAAGGTAAGTATAAGCCACCCCTGGGTGGGGGGCACTGAGGATGAGTTTGTAGTACCAAGGGGGCAGTGGACTGAAAAAGTTTGGGAACCTCTGACCTAAAGTGATGAGTGTAAAGGCTTGAATTTTAAGTCCAGCTGAGAAATTGACTCTTCAATTTGACCAGAAAGAATTTGCTTGATTGTTTTTGTCATCAAGTATGTCATAGTATTAGATGGGAAGGAGGAAACAACAAATTGGAACATGTTAGTTTGATAATGGCTATCTGGCTGGCCATCAGCAGCAGAAGTTGCTGGGTATTTATTTCTGCAGAAATTTTGCAATTCTGCAAAAATCATTTTAGGAGTGTTCTCTGCATTTTTATCATAATAAATGAGAGAAATGCCACATGCAGAGTACCAGCCTTTCTCTCCCTGGGTATCCTCAAGATTTTTTTAATTAGGGTTTTTAATAATTTTTTAAGGGGAACCGGGAGGACGACCAAAGGGGATGGGGGGGGGTAATCCACCAAGATCAGAGCCGAGCCCGGCACGGGGTAACCGTTTGGAGGACATTGGACGAGGGAATGGGGAGGGGGCGGAGGGCTATCCCAATGAGGGTAATACCATCAGCACGGTGGTTGGGAGGGGCAGATATGGCGGGAGCAGGGGGCCACGCACTTGCTGTTTGAGAGCAATTGCGCACCCCGGCCCCTAAGGCTCCTCTCAGATACTAGGTGGCTTACATACTCAGGACCTGGGCCTGCGGCTGATGTTGTGCAATGCTAGGTCTGTGGTAAATAAGCCCCCCCTCATTCACGATCTTATCCAGGAGGGGGGAGCGGACCTGGCAGATATTACGGAGACCTGGTTGGGACCGGAGGGAGGAGTCCCTCTGGTCGAGATGTGCCCACCAGGTTTCAGAGCATACCATCAACCGAGAGCCCAGGGGAGGGGAGGGGGGGCGGCGGTTATTATTAAAGGTCTTGGTTCGAGGGAGACCACTGTGCCTCAGATTGATGGATGTAAGTCCCTCTTCGTGAGATGGGGTCATGGGGTTCAGATGGGCTTGTTGCTTGCGTACCTGGCTCCCTGCCGCGTGGCAGCAGCACTGCCTGAGCTACTCGACGTGATAGCCACGGTGGCAGTTGATACACCCAGGCTTATGGTCATGGGTGATTTCAACTTGCCATCCGTTGGTGAAATGTCTGGGATGGCTCGGGAGTTCATGGTTTCCATGACGGCCATGGACCTGACCCAGTTAGTTCATGGCCCCACTCACGGGGGGGCGGGGGGGACACACTCTAGACTTGATTTTTGTCTCTGGCCAGTGGTTGAGTGATCTTGTTATAGGGGATATAGACATGGAACCCTTGTCATGGTCAGATCACTCACTCCTTCGTCTGGACCTTCGTACCGCTACACCCCGCCGCAGGGAGGAAGACCCAATTAGATGGGTCCGCCCCAGGCGCCTGATGGATCCTGATGGGTTCCAGACGGAGCTTGGGCCAATTCCTGATGATCTGGCACATGACTCGGCCGAGGACCTGGTAGCTGCCTGGGATCGGGCGGCTGGTGGGGCCTTGGATCGAGTCGTGCCTTTGTGGCCTCTAACCCGGTGTCGATCCCTTGCGGCTCCTTGGTTCACCGAGGAGCTGAGGGAGATGAAACGCCGGAAAAGACGCCTAGAGAGCGGTTGGAGGGCCAGTCGCGCTGAATCTGACCGAACACTGGTAAGGTCGCATATTAAGACCTACCTAGTGGCGATAAAGACGGCAAAGTTTAATTACTTTTCTGCCTCTATTGCGTCATCAGGGAATCGTCTGGCTGCCCTGTTCAGGGTAACCCGCTCCCTGCTTCACCTGGGAGCGCGGGAGGATCCCTTGGAAGGCAGGGCGGAGGATTTCGGACAATACCTGCATGACAAAATTGCTCAGATCCGGGGGGACTTGGACTCTGACTGGGTAGATCAGGGCAGGGTGACGAGGAATAGTCTTGAGAATGTTATCTGGGAGGAGTTTGATGCTGTGACTCCCGATGATGTGGACAGGATTTTGGGGAGACTTAGTGCGGCCACATGTTTACTGGACCCGTGTCCCTCCTGGTTGGTACTGGCCTCCCGGGAGGTTACACGAGGCTGGCTCCAGGGTGTTATCAACGCTTCGTTGAGTGAGGGTCACTTCCCCGCGGCCTTGAAAGAGGCGGTGGTGAGGCCTCTCCTCAAGAAGCCGTCCCTGGATCCGGCAATATTGGCCAACTTCCGTCCTGTTTCCAACCTTCGCTTTCTGGCGAAGGTTGTTGAGAGTGTGGTCGCGCGACAGTTTCCACAATTCCTGGAGGAAACATCCTATCTGGATCCGTTCCAGTCTGGTTTCAGGCCTGGACACAGCACGGAAACGGCATTGGTCGCGTTGGTTGATGATCTCTGGAGGGCTCGGGACAGGGGTTACTCCTCTGTTCTGGTCCTGTTAGACCTCTCAGTGGCTTTTGATACCATTGACCATGGTATCATGCTGCACCGGTTGGAAGAGTTGGGGATGGGGGGCACCGTGTTACGGTGGTTCTCCTCCTTTCTCTCCGACCGGTCGCAGTTCGTGTTGGCAGGGGGGCAGAGGTCGACCTCGAGGCCTCTTATATGTGGAGTGCCTCAGGGGTCGGTCCTCTCGCCCCTCCTGTTCAACATTTATGTGAAGCCGCTGGGCGAGATCATCCGTGGCTTTGGGGTGAATTACCATCAGTACGCTGATGACACTCAGCTGTACATCTCCACCCCAGGCCACCCCAACGATGCCCTTGAAGTGATGTCCCAGTGCCTGGAGGCTGTACGGATCTGGATGGGGAGGAACAGGCTCAGGCTCAACCCTTCCAAAACTGAGTGGCTGTGGTTCCCGGCATCCCGATATAGTCAGTTGACTTCATCACTGACTACTGGGGGCGAGTCGTTGGCCCCCACAGAGAGGGCACGCAATCTCGGAGTCCTCCTGGATACGCAGCTATCCTTGGAGGAACATCTGACGGCTGTAACCAGGGGGACCTTTTATCAGGTTTGCCTGATCTGCCAGTTGCGGCCCTTTCTTGATCGGGATTCCCTGTGCACAGTCACTCATGCCCTCGTCACCTCTCGCCTTGATTACTGCAACGCTCTCTACATGGGGCTCCCCTTGAAGAGCACCCGGAGGCTCCAGCTGGTCCAGAACGCAGCAGCGTGGGTAGTGACGGGAGCAGTGTGGCGCTCCCATGTAACACCGCTCCTGTGTGAACTGCACTGGCTCCCGGTGGTCTTCCGGGTGCGCTTCAAGGTGTTGGTTATCACCTTTAAAGCGCTCCATGGCATAGGGGCTAGCTATCTTTGAGACCGCCTACTGCCACCGACGACCTCCCATCGACCCATGCGCTCCCACAGAGAGGGCCTCCTCGGGGTGCCATCAGCCAAACAATGCAGGCTGGTGACCCCCAGGGGGAGGGCCTTCTCTGTGGGGGCACCTACCCTCTGGAATCAGTTGCCCCCAGAGATAAGGAGAATCCATGACCTCAGTGCCTTCCGCCAAGCCCTTAAAACCTTCTTTTTCCAACAAGCCTGACTGGCCTAATTCTTTTTAAATGTTTTTAATTGTTTTGTTTATCGTTTTAATTAATGGGGCCAAATTTATATATATTTTTAACTGTATTTTAATATTTGTATTTGATGTTTTTATTTGGCTGTTCACCGCCCTGAGTCCTCAGGGAGAAGGGCGGTATACAAATTCAAAATAAAATAAAAAAAATTAAAAAAAATTTCCACCCCAGAATTTCCCAGCCAGCATCACTTCGGGATAAGAGCGCTCAGGCTAAGGTTAGAGATTGTGGGTCCTCGTGGAAGGAGAAAACAAGAGGGAAGAGAAATAGTTTATCTTTTCCTAACAATTCATTGCACCAAGCATGTCTGCTCAGATTGTGACTGAGGCACGCAAGTGGAAGAAACCATAAGAATAGCAAATATATTGGAGTTTGGGGCAGTGACAAAAGCAGTGTAAAATATCAGACACAAAGGCTACTCTGCCTTGAATGTGACCTTCATGGAGAAGAGCTGTAGGAATATTGAGTTGAGAAAGGGGATTGTGTTTTTGAGTACAGGATCTCCAGGTTCATTCGCAACTCCTGTTGTGATCTCCTTCGCTTGGAGGTTCCTCCTTGTTAGTCGTTGATGGCTGGGTGATGTGAGCAGAACCAAGGGATTGATACCTTTGTGTTTCCCCCCCTGGTAGGGAAATTTGAGGAAAAAGATGTACAGTAGATGTTTCATTTCTAAAACAGCATTGCATAAGACTCGTGAATAGATTTTGAGGGGGGAAAAGGAAAGTGTCAGCATTTCTGTAAAGATTGGAACAATGTAATGCAAAGCTCTCTTCCCAACACATGGGAGACCTTTCCTGTTCTTTCAGTTCTCTCCCAGGACTCCTTAATTTCTTTTAAAAATTCCTTCAATTAAAGGGGAACATTATTTGTAGCAGTGAAAGTGATATTTTAGCTATGCAGATGGATTATTCTGATTTTGCTGGGATTGGAAGACACCAAAGAATTCCAAGATCATTCATTTCACCCACAAGATTCAAAAAGTCAGGTTACAATGTTTTTTAGTAGGTCACATTGGATCTGATCCCTTGGTGACCAGGAGCAGATCAGGACTGGCATGTGGAGAAACCAAGATGTAACTCAATGGTCTGTCTGGATAATCACTGGGGACTTTCCATGACTGAGAATAGGATACGATAGGATAGGATTGAATGGAAATGAATTTTTTATTGGCCAAGTGTGATTGGACACAAGGAATTTGTCTTTGATGCATATGCTCTCACTGTACATAAAAAGACAAGTTTATAAACCTTAAAAATAGCACTCCCTTGGAGTATCTTGACTTGATGGGGCTGGCAGGTCCTAAAATCTTGCGAGCCACAGAAAATCAGTTTTAAACTTTTGGGATGTAGAGAGGCGTTGATCTCTATCGAGAGTCACCCCCTAAGATAGCAAATTCTGCCAAAAAAAGAAAAAAATTCTGTCAATGATTACTTCAGCTTCAACCACAACAATACCTGAGGAAATAAGAGATACAAACTCAAGGTAAACTGCTTCTAAACTCAATTGCAGAAAATAAAACTTCAGCAACAGAGTGGTCAGTGCCTGGAATGCACTACCTGACTCTCTGGTTTCTTCCCCAAACTCCCAAAACTTTAACCTTAGACTAAGGTGACCAGATTTTAAGATTGGTAAAGAGGGACACCATTGTGGGTGTGGCTTATTTTGTGGGCGTGGCTAGCTGGTCATGTGACCGGGTGGCCGTGGCTACCTGGTCATGTGACCGGGTGGCCGTGGCTACCTGGTCATGTGACCGGGTGGCCATGGCTATGTGTATAAGGATTACTCAGAGGGCTGAAAAAAGTCATTTCTGACAGGTCCTCGCACTTTTGACTGGTCCTCACACTTATGACCATCCTCACATTTATGCCCATGCAGCATTCTTAACAACCATGTCACTCATTTCACAACTGCTTCTCTTCACCATGGTGATAAGACTGGGCAAAAAACGTAAAATGTGAGGACAGTTGTAAGTTTGAGGACTGGACAAAAGTGCGAGGACCAATCAAAAATAACTTTTTCAGCCCTCTGAGTGGTCCATATGCACAAAAGGACTAACCAGAGGGCTGAAAAAAGTCATTTCTGACAGGTCCTCGCACTTTTGACTGGTCCTCACACTTATGACCATCCTCACATTTATGCCCATGCAGCATCCTTAACAACCATGTCACTCATTTCACAACGGCTTCTCTTCACCATGGTGATAAGATAGGGCAAAAAACGTAAAATGTGAAGACAGTCGTAAGTTCGAGGACTGGTCAAAAGTGCGAGGACTTATGAATGGGAATGGAAGAGGTGGATAGATTATGTTCAGAACAAATATCAAACTAGAAAGTATCAAATAGCTTTTATTTGAGAATGTTATATTAAGACAGAAATATTTTAAGGTAAAGAGGATGAAAAATTTATTTCAAAATGTTATATTAAGATAGAAATATTTTAAGGTAATGAAGATGAAAATTTTTAAGGGGGAGGGAAGGGTTCAAGTTTTATATACAAATGAGGGTTTTTCCTTTTACTTGATATGAGTATACTGTGTGGAAGTCTGGGGGAGAGGGGAGGGTTAGGGAGGTTGGGAAGTTGGGGGTGGGATGAGGGGGGGAAAAAGGGGGTGAAAATGTAATTGTAAACCTTTTGCAATAAAAAAAAAGTGCGAGGACGAGTCAAAAATAACTTTTTCAGCCCTCTGAGTAGTCCATATGCATAAAAGGATACAGCAATAGAGAGGGATGAAGGAAGGGAAGGGAAATTAGAGTAGGAGGGAGGGTAAGAAGGGGAGGAAGAGAGGAGGAGAAGGAGAAAGGAAGAGGAAGTAGGGAGGAGAAGAAGAGGCGGGGGAAGAGAAAGTAAGAAGGAAAGAAAAGAGAGAAGTGGTAGGTTTGAGGAGAAAGATTGCTGTACAATAAAAAAGATGAAAGGGAAGAAAGCCAACCCCAAACAAATATAAAGATATTAAGATAAAGAATGAATGGTTAAACTTTAAAGAATAAAAGAGAACAAATATGAATAAATAGCAGTAATTAGAAACACACATACAAACTTACAATTTATTTTCTTTGAACAGAGTATTTGGCCGGTTCACAAATTTAAACAGTGTTTAGTCACTTCAATTAAATTTACAATTTCTATATTTCCTTTTTGCCATATTTATTCCTCATCTATTTTTAAAAAAAAACCAATATTACCCTTCATCCTCATCTCTAATCTTAATCAAATTCAATTTTTCCCTTCTATTCTATATTATACCCCTTCCCATTGTCATCTATTTTTATATCCATCCCCACATTGTTTAATTATGTAATTATGTAATACAGTTGTTTAATACAAATTCAACATTTTAATATAAATCAGTTATAAAACTATCTTTTTTGTATATTAATCAATATGAACATGAATATTCCAATTATTTCCATGCAATCCAATTTCTTACAAATCAATTAATTATATTTACCAATAATAATAAACCAAATAATTTCCCCCATATATTCCTCTGAACCACAACTCTGCTTTCAACACAATATACAATTAATAGTATCTCAATTATTACAATTCCCTAGTTAAATACAGCTTTTTTTTTCTTTTGTGTTTTAAAATCTTGAACTCTCCTCCTAAATTTCCCATTGTTTGGAGTTTTTCACCTACCTTTTTTGGGGAGGAAAAATAAAAATAAATATCTCTGCCTCATTTTGTCACGTTGCACCAAAGATCCTTGTTTCGGTTTCGTTTCTGCAGCTTAGCTAGGGGGAAAAAAAACTGCTTCAGGAACTCTTTACACTGATTGCCTGTAGGGCGGCCCTTTGAAGCCCCGGGCAAGAGTTTAAACAGTTTTTTTTTCTTCTAGCCATCAGCTGGGGCTCAAGAGGCAGCGGGACTCAGGAGGCAGAATGAAAAATCGGGACTTCTTTGAAACGCCGCGGGACGCGGGACAAATTGCTAAAAATCGGGACTGTCCCGCCAAAAGCGGGACGTCTGGTCACCTTACCTTAGACTGTCTACTGTTGACCTCACCCCATTCCTAAGAGGTCTGTAAGGCATAAGCGCACCATCGTTCCTGTCCTAATGTCGCTTTTTATTCTTATTCTTTTCATGTATTCCAATTACGTTTATGCTTTTATATGTTTTCTTATATATGCTTGACAAATAAAATAAAATAAAAAAAATAAAATGTCATGAACTTTCAGGGCTCAGTAGGTAGCTAATCTTCGTAAGCTTAGAGGTATCACATTTCACTCGTTTGTTTGGGTCAGTTGCCAGAAGTCAAAAATGACGGTAGCATTTAATCAGTGAAAACCTCTTGCAACCGCCTTAGATAAGAGAGGGGACAAGCGCGTTTTTCTTGCCTGTCTGGAGATGGCGCTCAAACAGGCAACACCAGTGGCTAGAAAGCGGACAGTACAGCAGGCGGCGCCTGTGGTTGTGTTTAAGGAGTTAAAATCATCAAGTACTGCTTTGCTAGAAAGGCTGGGAGGAGAGGAGACGCGCAGAGGAACTTCCTCTTCCAGATGGCTGATGGGAGGAAGTTGGTGTGCAGAGCGGCTTTTGTGCTGTTTCCATGGTGGAAGCAGCAGCTGCCAGGTGAGTTGAGGGCAGCAGGTGGGAGGAGAGTCCGGGAGCAACTTGGGCTGGAAGCGGAGAAGCAACTGGGCTGAAGCCTCTCAGCTGCTGCTGCTGCAGGTTCCTTCCCTCCCCAAATGGAAGCCCACTGGTGCTGCAGGCTGGGAAACTGGGGGCTGCAATTTCTGCTGGTGGGAAGCTTGAAAAAGCCTCCTTCAAATGCAGGTTGAGTCTTTGGGGCTGGTTTCCCTCCAGAGGGAGCTCCATCACTGGAGGTTTGGAAGAGAGCTGGAAAAAACCTTGGAGGTCTTAATGACATCTCAGACAAATGGCTGTCCCGTCGGTTTAAAAGCCACCAGCAATGGAGCCCCACAACCTCTGGAGGGAAGCCATTCCCGAAGAATCAACCTTCACTCAAAAGAGACTTTTTCAGTCTTCCAGGCAGCAGAAAATTGCAGCCATTCCCTTCCACTGGCTCATTGTTCTCACTGATGGGATTTTTCCTTTTTTCCAGCTTTTTCTCTCTCCTTGATTAGTTTCCATGCATTGCTTCTTGTCTTGTCCTTCTGGTGCTTTGGAAAAGAAGTTGACCCTCCAAGTATTGGAACACTGCTATCATGTCACCCCTAGTCCTTCCTTTCACTAGACGATTCATTCCCAATTACTGCAACCCCTAATTATCCCTACTGCTCTTCTCTGCGCTCTTTGTAGAGTCTCCACGCCTGCTTTATATTGTGGTGATGAAAAGTGGTGTCAGTAATCCAAGTGTGATCTTAATCACAGCATTATAAATTGGTACTAATACTTCATGTGATCTCGATTCTATCCCTCTGTTTAGGCAGCCAGAGTTTCTCAGGCTTCTTGAGTTGTTTTCCCATTGATTGATTGGTTGATTCGATTTATATGCCGCCCTTCTCTGGAGACTCAGGGTGGCTTACAATGCATTAAGCAATAGCCTTCATACTTTTGTATATACCTGCTTAGTAGGGCTTTCACCCCCCCCTCCCCCAAAGCGGTGTTCTTTTTTATACAAAGTCAGTTTATTGCCCCCACAATCCAGGTCCTTATTTTACCTACCTCGAAAGGATGGAAGGCTGAGTCAACCTTGAGCCTGGTGAGATTTGAACTTGCAGTAATTGCAGGCAGCTGGTGCTAGTTAAGAGCACTTTAGTCTGCTGCGCCACCAAGGCTCTTGTATAAGATTTTCATCCATGGAATCCTTCCCAAACTGTCTCTTGGTTTGTTAAAATCAGCTGCTTTAAAGTCTAAGACATTAGTTTGATTTTGCTCGATTTCTTGTGTCTGCATTATATTGAATTCCAGTATGACATGGTCACTCTTCCCCCTATTTACCTGCAACTTCAACCCCCCCCTCCCCTATAATTTTCTCTCTGCTAGTAAAAATTTAGATCAGTATAGGAGATCTTTAGTTCCCTTTTCTACCTTTTGGATGACAAGTTGTCATCTAGATTCATTAGGAACCTTTTAAGACAGGGGTGAAAAACTGGAGGCCCATGGGCTGGATGCGTGACATGCAGGCCACATCCACCCCAGCTCCACAAGTGACGGCAACATGACATGGCAAGTGTGACACCCGTGCTTTAAGACAAGATCTATTTATGAGGTTTTTTGGGGGGGCTGTTTTTGAGGCTTTTTGGCCCATTTTTGAGGCTTTTGGGGGCCATTGTCGAGGCTTTTTTTGCCCGCTTTTGAGGCTTTTTTTGGTCTGTTTTTCCGAAAAAACGTTCCTGTGGTTATGAAGGTCCAGGAAAAGGTGAGAAACCAACTTGGGTTCTGCCAACCGTTGCACATTTATGATGGCTGCAGCATCCTACACTCAGGATCCCCGTTTGTGACCTTCTCAGCTAGATTCTGAAGCAAAATTAGTAGGGATGCCAGCAGGAAATTGCAAGTCGCAGTTTGTGGAACAGATGCAAGTTGGCACTGTCATGTGACATCATGCTTCATGACCGGCTGCTTAGTGACACAGAAGCCAGTCCCAATTGCACTCAGTAAGTCAGGATTGCTCGAATTGGGATGTCACCAGAAGGGGTTGTAGGCAGCATTTTCTTCTCTTATTTGCAGCTGAGGACTTTCATGAGCAAAACTGGTGCTTCAAATCTTGCAGAGGCTTTGGCATCATTTCCTCAGTTCAAGCCCCACATCTCTAAATTTAGCTCAGAAGGTTTGACATTAACCATTTTGGGGCATTTTGTCAGGCTGAAAACTCATGGAGCTTTCACATATATTCATTTGTAGGTGTTTGTACCTGTATTTCTTTCTATATGCATATATCTGCAATTATATAATCTATCCTCAGTACATCCAGATATATTTGAGGATAACCCTTTGCAGTGCCAAGAATTTATACTTGACCCAAGTAAACAACATAATTTCATGGTTGAATAGATATCTTGGTACTCTTCCATGTGTCAAATGAATCATAATTAATGTAAGAGATTATTCTAGCATTGTGGCATGTTTGCTTTTTTATTATAATGTATATTTTTTTCACTTATTCTGCAATCATTTTATACACAATTAAAGTTACATTTTTCTTTGAAACTTATAGACAAAGAGGATGGCAAAAAGAGCACTCTGGACAACTGAGAATAACAAGCAACGTTGAAAAGGAAATAAAATTGAGCCACAAATCAAACTATATTCCAGTTCCTTCAGAAAAGCACACAATTCTCCTTCTCCAGCAGCTAATAGACAAAAGAGAGAAAATTAACATGAGATTTTGAGCTGGAAAAAGTAGAGGATACGAAACTCTTGGATACATTGCATGAAAGATCAAGGAAGATTATTTTTCATTCAGAAAAAGATGGAAATATCTGGAAGTTAGGGGGAAGGAAAAGGTCTTATTGAGCAGGGCACATAGGACAGACAATGATACAGGCCTTGCTCTGGGAAGAAGCAAATGGCTTTAATCAAAACACTACTAAACAATAGAGCACGCATATTTTTGACCTCAAGAATATCAGTTGTGGAAAAGCTCCATAGATCTGCCTATTGTAGAAAAAGCACATATTGGAAATCATAGCTGATTAAACAAGAAGATCCCAACTGTACAAAAGCCATACAAATTATCTGAATATGCCAAAAAGTTTGGTCAGAACAGTTTCCTTGTGTTTCATGGAACGACTCACACAGGAGAGAAGCCATACGAGTGCTCCCGATGTGAATACTTTAGTGAGCATGGCAATATGGTAATACATCCAGGACACCCATCACATAAGAGTGTCCAAATTGTGTGAAAGTTTCATTGGAAATTACCACCTCATGAGACAACAAAGGACTCACACAGGAGAGAAATCCTTTGAATGCCCTATCTGTGGAAAAGGTTTCAGTCACAATTCCAGCCTGCTGCCACACCAGAGGACTCACACAGGAGAGAAACCCTTTCAATGTCCAGATTGTGGGAAAAGTTTCAATAAAAATTCCAACCTGGTGAAACACCAGAGAACTCACACAGGAGAGAATCCATTTGAATGTCCTGATTGTGGGAAAAGCTTCCTTTGGAATTCTGAGCTGGTGAGACACCAGAGGACTCACACAGGAGAGAAACCATTTGAATGTCCTGATTGTGGGAAAAGTTTCAGTCGCAATTCCAGTCTGGTGATACACCAGAGAACTCACACAGGAGAGAATCCATTTGAATGTCCTGATTGTGGAAAAAGGTTCAGTAACAATTCCAATCTGGTGACACACCAGAAGACTCATACAGGAGAGAAACCATTTGAATGTCCTGATTGTGGGAAAAGCTTCCTTTGGAATTCTGAGCTGGTGAGACACCAGAGGACTCACACAGGAGAGAAACCATTTGAATGTCCTGATTGTAGGAAAAGTTTCAGTCAAAATTCCAGCCTGGTGATACACCAGAGGACTCACACAGGAGAGAAACCATTTGAATGTCCTGATTGTGGTAAAAGGTTCGGTCAAAATTCCAGCCTCGTGATACACCAGAAGACTCACACAGGAGACAATCCATTTGAATGTCCTGATTGTGGGAAAAGATTCAGTAACAATTCCAATCTGGTGGCACACCAGAAGACTCACACATGAGAAAAACCCTTTGAATGTCATGATTGTAGGAAAAGTTTCAGTCAAAATTCCAGCCTCTTGATACACCAGAAGACTCACACAGGAGAGAAACCATTTGAATGTCCTGATTGTGGGAAAAGCTTCCTTTGGAATTCTGAGCTGGTGAGACACCAGAGGACTCACACAGGAGAGAAACCATTTGAATGTCCTGATTGTGGGAAAAGTTTCAGTCGCAATTCCAGTCTGGTGACACACCAGAAGACTCACACAGGAGAGAAACCATTTGAATGTCCTGATTGTGGGAAAAGTTTCAGTCGCAATTCCAGTCTGGTGACACACCAGAAAACTCACACAGGAGAGAAACCATTTGAATGTCCTGATTGTGGGAAAAGTTTCCTTTGGAATTCTGCGCTGGTGAGACACCAGAGGATTCACACAGGAGAGAAACCATATGAATGCCCAGACTGTGGGAAAGATTTCAGTACTAATACTAGCCTTTTAAATCATGTGCTTATACAAACGGGAGAAACCATTTAAGTGCCCCAAGAGTGGATGGTGCTTCAGGAAACATTCCACCCTTATGGCACACAAGAAAATGTGCATGGATTTTCCAAAGTGATGAGTGATGACCTAAAGCAGTGGTTCCCAAAGTGGGTGGTACCAAAGTGGGGGGCGGTGGGATGACTTAGGGGGGCAGTAAGAGGCAAGGGGGGCGGCAGGGGGGCGCTAGAGGCAAAAGGAGGCGGCAGGGGGGCACTAAGTGGCAAGGAGGGTGGCGGACGTTGGCCCCCACCCTTTGGCCTGTGACTTGCAGCAGTTACCTCCTTGCAAGCAAACAGCAAGAAAAAACAGCTCCTTTCAGCTTCCTCATAGGCTAATTAGCACAAGTTGATTACATTGGCCTCCCAACTCTGTCAGCTGTTTTGAGCAGGGCTCTGCTGGTTGCAAAGAGTGTCGGACCAGATTCTTTTTCCCCTTGTAGTCAAGCTATACTGTAAATGATACGTTTTTCTTTTTTTCTTTTTTAGAAATATGAATAAGTATAAACTGTAACAATCGAAATACCTTTAATGGTATATGGTACTGAAAGTAAAAAAGATTAAGTTGTAGCTTGCATAACATTTTTCTTTTTTTCATTTAACAGCATTTTCGCATATAATTTCTACAACTAGCATCCTTCTCTTTATTAACAAATTAACATTTTCACTGACTCTTAACCATTTTCTCTTAGTCTCTCCACAGTTCTCTTTCTTGATGTTTTCCTCCCTTTCTCCCATTTCTTTACCTTCTTCTTTTTCCTGTTCTTATATCTCCCCTTCAGCCTTTTTCCTTTAATTTTAACTCTATTACTTTTCATTCTCCATCTTACCCCATTTATTTCTCTTTTCTTCATATTTGAGATGAATTTTCCCATATCCATTTTTATTCTATCACTATTGGACCCAGTGTAATCATCTTTATTTTTTTCCCCCAATTATTTCCTTTTCAATATTATCTCCTTGTTTCTCTTGCTTCTCATTCATCTTTTCTCTTTCTTTTTTTTTTTGCAAGCTAACCAATTCTCTGCTTCTTTATTTCCCTTAAATGCTTCCCTTACTTTTTGAAACATCTCCCTTAGTGTCTCATATTCATCCTCCCAATTATCCATATTTTCAATTTTGAAAGGCTAAGATTTTTAAGCTTATTCTTTTCATTTACATATGTGGGGGCGGGGATGCTTTTCAAGGAGCCACAAGGGAGGCTGAGAGTAGAGTCATTCTGACAGTGTCTTTTAAAATTGCTTGGAAGACCCATTTTTCCCTAACAATAATGGTTTGTATACTTTGGAATAAAACGTATACCTGGAAAAAGTACTTGCAAAACTTGGACAGAAGGAAAAGAAAGGTAGGACTGGACTTATTATCAGTAGCTAGTAGTTCATTGTTATCAGTGACTCCCACTGATTCTAAACTCATTTTAAGACTGGGATTGGTGACTACTGAAATATTCAACATTGGTCTCAGAAATCTTTGATTTAAACTATCAAATCTCTGATTTGAACTATCAAATCTTTGATTTGAACTTTGATTTGAACTATCAAATCTTTGATTTGAACTCTTATTTGAACTATGCCAAGAAAAATCGTAAAATTGGGCAAAACTCACTTAACCATAATAATTTCTAGATATTTTAAGTGTAGAGAATTCAAGTGTTGAGAATGACCCATCATTTCATCTCTTTTTGCACACTAGGTACCACTATTTGATTTATTTTCCTTTTATTCAAATAACAATAGAAAACCCAATACAGTTCAGTATGAATTGGCTTTCCAGTCCTTCCTTGATGCACTTTTTCACATTGGTTATCTAGTTTAAATGCCAAAGGAAAATCAATGATATATTTTTCACATCTTTGGAGGATCACACTGCTCAAGCAAAACTAACAGGTGTGAATTAAGTTTTAGCTAAAAAATGGAGCTTTAATTCCAGAAGTCCATTCTTTAAACTTGGACTTCTGGAATTAAAAGGCTCTGGATTAAATGGTACTCCAGACAAAAGATGGAGAAGAGTATCTTGCTTTTAGACATGATAATAGCTGTCTAGAAAGGTGAGTTATGAGCTATTTTTACATCATCAGAAATTTAATTTATTCCCTGTTAAAAATGCAAAGACAAGGAGTACAAGGAGCAAATAAAAGACCTGTGACTTCTTGAAAAGAATCTCCCCCCCACACGCTCCCCCGCCTGGCTGTATTCCATGTATTTTACTGTTACTATCTTACTTAGCGGGTCGTGCAAAATGCTTTTCCAAACAAAGCTATTTATAGGGGATAGGGGTGGGGGCAGTGGTGGGTTGCCCCAGTTCTCACTGTTCTATAGAACCGATAGTGAAACTGGCAGGAGACCCTGCCCACCTTCCCCGACATCACCAAAACGCTTCTGTGCATGTGCATGTATGCGTGAGTGAAGTGAGTGCGCCTGGCCCCACTGCAAACCGGTAGTAAAGGTAAGTAGAAACCACCCCTGGGTGGGGGGCACTGAGGATGAGTTTGTAGTACCAAGGGGGCGGTGGACTGAAAAAGTTTGGGAACCTCTGACCTAAAGTGATAAGTGTAAAGGCTTGAATTTTAAGTCCAGCTGAGAAATTGACTCTTCAATTTGACCAGAAAGAATTCGCTTGATTGTTTTTGTCATCAAATATGTCATAGTATTAGATGGGAAGGAGGAAAGAAAAAATTGGAACATGTTTGTTTGATAATGGCTGTCTGGCTGGCCATCAGCAGCAGAAATTGCTGGGTATTTATTGCTGCAGAAATTGTGCAATTCTGCAAAAATCATTTTAGGAGTGTTCTCTGCATTTTTATCATAATAAATGATAGAAATGCCACATGCAGAGAACCAGCCTTTCTCTCCCTGGGTATCCTCGAGATTTTCCACCCCAGAATTTCCCAGGCAGCATCTCTTCGGGATAAGAGCGCTCAGGCTGTAGTTAGAGGTTGTGGGTCCTCATGGAAGGAGAAAACAAGAGGAAAGAGAAATAGTTTATCTTTTCCTAACAATTCATTGCACCAAGCATGTCTGCTCAGGTGGTGAATGAGGCACGCAAGTGGAAGAAACCACATGAATAGCAAATATATTGGGGGAGTTTGGGGCAGTGACAAAAGCAGTGTAAAATTTCAGATGCAAAGGCTACTCTGCCTTGAATGTGACCTTCATGGAGAAGAACTGTAGGAATATTGAGTTGAGGAAAGGGATTGTGTTTTTGAGTACAGGATCTCCAGGTTCATTCACAACTCCTGTTGTGATCTCCTTCGCTTGGAGGTTCCTCCTTGTTAGTCTTTGATGACTGGGAGGTGTGAGCAGAACCAAGGGATTGATACTTTTATGGTTCCCCCCTTGGTAGGGAAATGTGAGGGAAAAAAGATGTACAGTAGATGTTTCATTTCTAAAACAGCATTGCATAAGACTCATGAATAGATTTTGAGGGGGAAAAAGGAAAATGTCAGCATTTCTGTAAACATTGGGACAATGTAATGCAACGCTCTCTTCTCAACACATGGGAGACCTTTCCTGTTCTTTCACTTCTCTCCCAGGACTCCTTAATTTCTTTCAAAAATTCCTTCAATTAAAGAGGAGCATTATTTGTAGCAGTGAAAGTGGTGTTTTAGCTATGGAGATGGATTATCCTGATTTTGCTGGGATTGGAAGACACCAAAGAATTCCAAGATCATTCATTTCACCCACAAGATTCAAAAAAACAGGTTACAATGTTTTTTAGTAGGTCACATTGCATCTGATCCCTTTGAAGGATACTCGGTGACCAGGAGCAGATCAAGACTGGCATGTGGAGAAACCAAGATGTAACTCAATGGTCTGTCTGGATAATCACTGGGGACTTTCCATGACTGAGAATAAGATACGATAGGATAGGATTGAATGGAAATGAATTCTTTATTGGCCAAGTGTGATTGGACACAAGGAATTTGTCTTTGGTTCATATGCTCTCACTGTACATAAAAAGACAAGATACATTTGTCAAGAATCATAAGGTACAACACTTAATGATACTCATAGGGTACAAATAAGTAAATCATAGTAGGAAACAATATAAATTGTAAGGATACAAGCAACAAAGTAACAGTCATACACGATGGATTTGATTTAAATCGAGTCGATTTAAATCATGATTTATATCATGATTTAAATCACTAGTAAAAAGACTTGATATAAATCAACTCGATTGAAATCATAATTTTTAAAGAGCAACTGTCATCTCTGCTACTCCTTTGACCCGCTGTTGACTCACTGATAGTCCCAATGTTGCAGAATATACAGCCTTGTGCTACATAACTAAGCTCCATTTCATGCTAAATAAACTAAATTATTTATGTATCTTAAATAGAAAACTATGTTACGATAGATTTTTACCACAAAAGTTTTTTATTAAAATAAATTCAATAAAAATAAAAAAATCTGATTTCAATCAAAAAATCCGATTTAAATTTAAAAAATCCAATTTGTTTGATTTTTTTTAAAAAAATCATTGATTTTTATCCACCCTGGTCATACAGTCATAAGCGGGAGGAGATGGGTGATAGGAACAATGGGAAGATTAATAGTAATAGTAATTCAGACTTAGTAAATAGTTTGACAGTGTTGAGGGAATTATTTGTTTAGCAGAGTGATGGCATTCAGTAAAAAACTGTTCTTGTGTCTAGTTGTTCTGGTGTGCAGTGTTCTACAGGGTCATTTTGGGGGTAGGAGTTGAAACAGTTTATGGGTCTGTAAATATTTTCACAGCCCTCTTTTTGACTCATGTAGTATGCAGGTCCTCAATGGAAAGCAGGTTGGTAGTAATTGTTTTTTCTGCAGTTCTAATTATCCTCTGAAGTCTGTGTCTGTGTTCTTATGTTGCAGAACCAAACCAGACAGTTATAGAGGTGCAGATGACACACTCAATAATTCCTTTTTAGAACTGTATCAGCAGTTCCTTGGACTGTTTGAGCTACCTGAGTTGGCGCCGAAAGAACATTCTTTCTTGTGCTTTTTTGATGATATTTTTGATGTTAGGTGAATAATGTTCAAGCATTATTTACATCCAAAGTGCTTTGCCCACTGAATCATAAAATGCTGTACATAGTCATCCTCCATGTTCCACTACAGTTTATAAACCTTAAAAATAGCACTCCCTTGGAGTATCTTGACTTGATGGGGCTGCCAGGTCCTAAAATCTTGGGAGCCACAGAAAATCATTTTTAAACTTTTGAGATGTAGAGAGGCGGTGATCCCTAAGATAGCAAATTCTGTCAAAAAAAAAAAAAAAAAGATTCTGTCAATGAGTACTTCAGCTTCAGCCACAACAATATCTGAGCAAATAAGAGATACAAAGTCAAGGTAAACCGCTCCAAACACAATTGCAGAAAATACGACTTCAGCAACAGAGTGGTCAATGCCTGGAATGCACTACCTGACTCTGGTTTCTTCCCCAAACCCCCAAAACTTTAACCTTAGACTGTCTACTGTTGACCTCACCCCATTCCTAAGAGGTCTGTAAGGCATAAGCGCACCATCGCTCCTGTCCTAATGTCGCTTTTTATTCTTATTCTTTTCATGTATTCCAATTACGTTTATGCTTTTATATGTTTTCTTATATATACTTTACAAATAAAATAAATAAAAAAATAAAATGTCATGAACTTTCAGGGCTCAGCATAAATGACGGTAGCATTTAATCAGTGAAAACCTCTTGCAACCGCCTTAGATAAGAGAGGGGACAAGCGCGTTTTTCTGCCTGACTGGAGATGGCGCTCAAACAGGCAACACCAATGGCGGGAAAGCGGACAGTACAGAGGGCGGCGCCTGTGGTTGTGTTTAAGGAGTTAAAATCATCAAGTACTGCATTGCTAGAAAGGCTGGGAGGAGAGGAGACGCGCAGAGGAACTTCCTCTTCCGGATGGCTGGGAGAAAGTTGGTGTGCAGAGCGGCTTTCCTGCTGTTTCCATGGTGGAAGCAGCAGCTGGCAGGTGAGTTGAGGGCAGCAGGTGGGAGGAGAGTCCGGGAGCAACTTGGGCTGGAAGCGGAGAAGCAACTGGGCTGAAGCCTCTCAGCTGCTGCTGCTGCAGGTTCCTTCCCTCCCCAAATGGAAGCCCACTGGTGCTGCAGGCTGGGAAACTGGGGGCTGCAATTTCTGCTGGTGGGAAGCTTGAAAAAGCCTCCTTCAAATGCAGGTTGAGTCTTTGGGGCTGGTTTCCCTCCAGAGGGAGCTCCATCACTGGAGGTTTGGAAGAGAGCTGGAAGAAACCTTGGAGGTCTTAATGACATCTCAGACAAATGGCTGTCCCGTCGGTTTAAAAGCCACCAGCAATGGAGCCCCACAACCTCTGGAGGGAAGCCATTCCCGAAGAATCAACCTTCACTCAAAAGAGACTTTTTCAATCTTCCAGGCAGCAGAAAATTGCAGCCATTCCCTTCCACTGGCTCATTGTTCTCACTGATGGGATTTTTCCTTTTTTCCAGCTTTTTCTCTCTCCTTGATTAGTTTCCATGCATTGCTTCTTGTCTTGTCCTTCTGGTGCTTTGGAAAAGAAGTTGACCCTTCAAGTATTGGAACACTGCTATCATGTCACCCCTAGTCCTTCCTTTCACTAGACGATTCATTCCCAATTACTGCAACCCACTTAATATCCCTACTGCTCTTCTCTGCGCTCTTTATAGAGTCTCCACGCCTGTTTTATATTGTGGTGATGAAAAGTGGTTGCAGTAATCCAAGTGTGATCTTAATCAAAGCATTATAAATTGGTACTAATACTTCATGTGATCTCGATTCTATCCCTCTGTTTAGGCAGCCAGAGTTTCTCAGGCTTCTTGAGTTGTTTTCCTGTTTAAGATTTTCATCCATGGAATCCTTCCCAAGCTGTCTCTTGGTTTGTTAAAATCAGCTGCTTTAAAGTCTAAGACATTAGTTTGATTTTGCTCTATTGCTTGTGTCTGCGTTATATTGAATTCCAGTATGACATTATTCTAGCATTGTGGCATGTTTGCTTTCTAGTTGTAATGTATACTTTTTTTCACATCATCTGCAACCATTTTATACATAATTAAAGTTACACTTTTGTTTGAAACTTACAGACAAAGAGGATGGCAATAAGAGAACTTTGGACAACTGAGAATAACAAGCAACGTTGAAAAGGAAATAAAAGCCATATATTTTGAGCCAGAAATCAAAATATATTCAATTTCCTTCAGAAAACCACACAATTCTGCTTTTCCAGCAGCAAATAGACAAAAGAGAGAAAATTAACATGAAATTTTGAGCTGGAAAAAGTAGAGGATACGAAACTCAAGGATACATTGCATGAAAGATCAAAGAACATTATTTTTCACTCAGAAAAAGATGGAAATATCTGGAAGTTATGGGGAAGGAAAAGGTCTTATTGGGCAGGGCACATAGGACAGACAATGATACAGGCCTTGCTCTGGGAAGAAGCAAACGGCTTTAATGAAAACATTACTAAACAATAGGTCACACGTATTTTTGACCTCAAGAATATCAGTTGTGGAAAAGCTCCATAGATCTGCCTATTGTAGAAAAAGCATAGATTGCAAATCATAGCTGATTAAACAAGAAGATCCCAACTGCAGAAAAGCCATACAAATTATCTGAATATGCCAAAAAGTTTTGTCAGAACATCTTCCTTGTGGTTCACCCACACAGAAGAGAAGACATACAAGTGCTCCCGACGTGAATACTTTAGTGAGCATGGCAACATGGTGATACATCACAGGACACCCATCACATAAGAATGTCCCAATTGTGTGAAAGTTTCATTGGAAATTACCACCTCATGAGACAACAAAGGACTCACACAGGAGAGAAACCCTTTGAATGCCCTATCTGTAGGAAAGGCTTTAGTCACAATTCCAGCCTGCTGGCACACCAGAGGACGCACACAGGAGAGAAACCCTTTCAGTGTCCTGATTGTGGGAAAAGTTTCAGTCAGAATTCTAAGCTGGTGACACACCAGAGGACTCACACAGGAGAGAAACCCTTTGAATGTTCTGATTGTGGGAAAAGTTTCAATACAAAATCCAACCTGGTGAAACACCAGAGAACTCACACAGGTGAGAAACCATTTGAATGTCCTGATTGTGGGAAAAGTTTCAGTCATAAATTCATCCTGGTGACACATCAGAGGACTCACACAGGAGAGAAACCATTTGAATGTCCTGATTGTGGGAAAAGTTTCAGTCGCAATTTCAGCCTGGTGATACACCAGAGGACTCACACAGGAGAGTATCCATTTGAATGTGCTGATTGTGGGAAAAGATTCACTAACAATTCCAATCTGGTGACACATCAGAAGACTCACACAGGAGAGAAACCATTTGAATGTCCTGATTGTGGGAAAAGGTTCAGTTACAATTACTGCTTGGTGACACACCAAAGGACTCACACAGGAGATAAACCATTTGAATGTCCTGATTGTGGGAAAAGTTTCAGTCACAATTCCAGCCTGGTGATACACCAGAGGACTCACACAGGAGAGAAACCATTTGAATGTCCTGATTGTGAGAAAAGGTTCAGTAACAATTCCAATCTGGTGTCACACCAGAAGACTCACACAGGAGAGAAACCATTTGAATGTCCTGATTGTGGGAAAAGTTTCAGTCACAGTTCCAGCCTGGTGACACACCAGAGGACTCACACAGGAGAGAAACCATTTGAATGTCCTGATTGTGGGAAAAGTTTCAGTGACAATTCCAATCTGGTGATACACCAGAGGACTCACACAGGAGAGAAACCATTTGAATGTCCTGATTGTGGGAAAAATTTCAGTCACAATTCCAGCCTGGTGACACACCAGAGGACTCACACAGGAGAGAAACCATTTGAATGTCCTGATTGTGAGAAAAGTTTCAGTCACAATTCCAGCCTGGTGAAACACCAGAAGACTCACACAGGAGAGAAACCATTTGAATGTTCTGATTGTGGGAAAAGTTTCAGTCAGAATTCCAGCCTGGTGACACACCAGAGGACTCACACAGGAGAGAAACCATTTGAATGTCCTGATTGTGAGAAAAGTTTCAGTCACAATTCCAGCCTGGTGAAACACCAGAAGACTCACACAGGAGAGAAACCATTTGAATGTCCAGATTGTGTGAAAAGTTTCCTTTGGAATTCTGAGCTGGCGAGACACCAGAGGACTCACACAGGAGAGAAACCATACGAGTGCCCAGACTGTGGGAAAGATTTCAATACTAAGACTAGCCTTTTAAATCATGTGCTTATACACACGGGATAATCCATTTAAGTGCCCCAAGAGTGGACGGCCCTTCAGGAAACATTCCAACCTTATTGCACACAAGAAAATGTACATGGATTTTCCAAAGTGATGAGTGATGACCTAAAGCAGTGGTTCCCAAAGTGGGCGGTACCAAAGCTGGGGGCAGTGGGATGACTTAGGCGGGCAGTAAGAGGCATGGGGGGTGGCAGGGGAGCGCTAGAGGCCAAAGGTGGCGGCAGGGGGTCGCTAAGTGGCAAGGAGGGTGGCGGAGGGTGGCCCCCCCTTTTGCCTGTACCTCCTTGCAAGGAAAGAGCAAGAAAAAACAGCTCCTTTCAGATTCAGCATAGGCTAATTAGCCTATTAGTTCATTAGATTGGCCTCCCAACTCTCCCAGCTGTTTTGCGCAGGATTCTGCTGCTTGCTGCAAAGAGTGTTGGAGCAGATTTTTTTCCCCTTGTGCTAATCAAGCTATGCTGAAAACGAAACTGAAAGTAAAGCAGGCTGTTTGCTGTTTGCGGCAAGGAAAAATAGGCAGAGGCAGAGGGAGATTTCTTTTTCTTCTTTTTCCTCACTAAAAAAGGAGGTGCAAACAATGGAAAATTTAGGGCAAAAGAGGAGAGTTCAAGATTTTAAAACACAAAGGAAAAGGAGAAAGAAAAAGACAAAGACAAAAATAAAAATGGGAAGAGAGAAAAAGAAAAAGAAAGGAAAGATGTTATACATATTTAGAATTGAAATATGAATAGTAGTAAGAAATAAATGGGAAATCATGATTGTAAAAATGAAATGAATAATAATTGGAATATTTGTCTTTGTATTTTTGAAATCTAGACAATGATAAGTTTTTCTTTTTTTCTTTTTTTAGAAATATGAATAAGTATAAACTGTAACAATTGAAATATCTTTAATGATATATGTTGGTGAAAGTAAAACAGGATTAAGTCGTAGCTTGGATAACATTGTTCTATTTTTCATTTAACAGCATTTTCACATATAATTTCTACAACTAGCATCCTTCTCTTTATTAACAAATTAACGTTTTCACTGACTCTTAACCATTTCCTCTTAGTCTCTCCACAGTTCTCTTTCTTGATGTTTTCCTCCCTTTTTCCCATTTCTTTAACTTCTTTTTCCTGTTCTTATATCTCCCCTTCAGCCTTTTTCCTTTAATTTTAACTCTATTACTTTTCATTCTCAATCTTACCCCATTTATTTCTCTTTTCTTCATATTTGAGATGTATTTTCTCATATCCATTTTTATTCTATCACTATTTTTTTAAAAATACTCTTTATTTACATTTTCCATTAAAAAGAGAACACACAAAAAACAACAACACACCATATAAATAACATACAAGACAACGTAACAAATAACAAACATATCTGCAAGTACATTATATTCCAAAGGAGACAGAACGACTTATCTCTCTTTATACATCAGTTAGGTCTATCCGACCTCACTTTGTTAATATAATATAGGTTTCTCAAGAAATACTTTTCCTCTTTTTCAATTGGGTTGAATCTTTCTCTTCGCTAACCAAGTATAAAATTTTTCCCAGGATAAACATGTTTCAACCTTCCATCTGCGGGTGAGGCGTCAGAGGTGGCTCGGGAGTTCATGGCTTCCATGACGGCCATGGACCTGACCCAGGTAGTTCAAGGCCCCACTCACATAGGGGGACACACTCTGGACTTGATTTTTATCTCTGTTCAGTGGTTGAATGATCTTGGTAGAGGGGACCTAGACATCAAACCCGCAATCTGTGAGTCCTCCTGGATAGGCAGCTGTCTTTGGAGGAACATCTGACGGCTGTTACCAGGGGGACCTTTTATCAGGTTCGCCTGATTCGCCAGTTGCGGCCCTTTTCTTGATCGGGATTCCTTGTGCACAGTCACTCACGCCCTCGTCACCTCTCGCCTTGACTACTGCAACGCTCTCTACATGGGGCTCCCCTTGAAGAACACCCGGAGGCTCCAGCTGGTCCAGAATGCAGCAGCGCGGGTAGTGATGGGAGCAACATGGCGCTCCCATGTAACACCACTCCTGCGCGAGCTGCACTGGCTCCCAGTGGTCTTCCGGGTGCGCTTCAAGGTGTTGGTTCTCACCTTTAAAGCGCTCCATGGCATAGGGCCTAGCTATCTCCGAGACCGCCTGCTGCTACCAACGACCTCCCATCGACCCGTGCGCTCCCACAGAGAGGGCCTCCTCAGGGTGCCATCAGCCAAACAATGTAGGCTGGCGGCCCCCAGGGGGAGGGCCTTCTCTGTGGGGGCTCCTACCCTCTGGAATCAGTTGTCCCCGGAGATAAGAAGAATCAGGGAGGCGGACCCAATTAGATGGATCCGCCCCAGGCGCCTGATGGATCCTGATAGGTTCCAGACGGAGCTTGGGCCATTTCCTGAGGATCTAGCACATGACTCGGCCGAGGACCTGGCAGCCGCCTGGGATCGGGCGGCTGGTGGGGCCTTGGACCGAGTTGTGCCTTTGCGGCCTCTGACCCGATGCCGATCCCGTGCGGCTCCTTGGTTTACTGAGGAGCTGAGGGAAATGAAGCGCCGGAAAAGACGCCTAGAGAGCGGTTGGAGGGCCAGTCTCGCTGAATCTGATCGAACACTGGTAAGGTCGCATATTAAGGCCTACCTAGTGGCGATAAAGACGGCAAAGTCTAACTACTTTTCCGCCTCTATTGCGTCATCAGGGAATCGTCCGGCCGCCCTGTTTAGGGTGACCCGCGCCCTGCTCCATCTGGGAGTGCGGGAGGATCCCTTAGAAGGCAGGGCGGAGGATTTTGGACAATACCTGTATGACAAAATCGCTCAGATCCGGGGGGATCTGGACTCTGACTGGGTAGATCAGGGCAGGGTGACGAGGAACAGTCTTGAGAATGTTATCTGGGAGGAGTTTGATGCTGTGCCTCCCGATGATGTGGACAGGATTTTGGGGACACTTAGTGGGGCCACATGTTTACTGGACTCGTGTCCCTCCTGGTTGGTACTGGCTTCCCGGGAGGTTACACGAGGCTGGCTCCAGGGCGTCATTAATGCTTCTTTGAGTGAGGGTCACTTCCCCGCTGCCCTGAAAGAGGCGGTGGTGAGGCCTCTCCTCAAGAAGCCGTCCCTGGATCCAGCAATATTGGCCAACTATCGTCCTGTCTCCAACCTTCGCTTCATTGCGAAGGTTGTTGAGAGTGTGGTCGCGCAACAGTTTCCGCAATTCCTGGAGGAAACATCCTATCTAGATCCGTTCCAGTCGGGTTTCAGGTCTGGGCACAGCACGGAAACGGCATTGGTCGCGTTGGTGGATGATCTCTGGAGGGCTCGGGACGGGGTTATTCCTCTGTTCTGGTCCTATTAGATCTCTCAGCGGCTTTTGATACCATCGACCATGGTATCATGCTGCACCGGCTGGAAGAGTTGGGGGTGGGAGGCACTGTGTTGCGGTGGTTCTCCTCCTTTCTCTCTGACCGGTCGCAGTTTGTGTTGGCAGGGGGGCAGAGGTCGACCTCGAGGCCTCTCATCTGTGGAGTGCCGCAGGGATCGGTCCTCTCGCCCCTTCTGTTCAACATTTATGTGAAGCCGCTGGGCGAGATCATCCGTGGCTTTGGGGTGAGATACCACCAGTACGCTGATGACACCCAGCTGTACATCTCCACCCCAGGCCACCCCAACGATGCCCTTGAAGTGATGTCCCAGTGCCTGGAGGCTGTGCGGATCTGGATGGGGAGGAACAGGCTCAAGCTCAACCCTTCCAAAACTGAGTGGCTGTGGCTCCCGGCATCCCGATATAGTCAGTTGACTCCATCACTGACTATTGGGGGTGAGTCCCTGGCCCCCTCGGAGAGGGCGCGCAATCTGGGAGTCCTCCTGGATAGGCAGCTGTCCTTGGAGGAACATCTGATGGCTGTTACCAGGGGGACCTTTTATCAGGTTCGCCTGATTCGCCAGTTGCGGCCCTTTCTTGATCGGGATTCCTTGTGCACAGTCACTCACGCCCTCGTCACCTCTCGCCTTGACTACTGCAACGCTCTCTACATGGGGCTCCCCTTGAAGAGCACCCGGAGGCTCCAGCTGGTCCAGAATGCAGCAGCGCGGGTAGTGATGGGAGCAACATGGCGCTCCCATGTAACACCGCTCCTGCGCGAGCTGCACTGGCTCCCGGTGGTCTTCCGGGTGCGCTTCAAGGTGTTGGTTCTCACCTTTAAAGCGCTCCATGGCATAGGGCCTAGCTATCTCCGAGACCGCCTGCTGCTACCAACGACCTCCCATCGACCCGTGCGCTCCCACAGAGAGGGCCTCCTCAGGGTGCCATCAGCCAAACAATGTAGGCTGGTGGCCCCCAGGGGGAGGGCCTTCTCTGTGGGGGCTCCCACTCTCTGGAATCAGTTGCCCCCGGAGATAAGGAGAATCCATGACCTCAATGCCTTCCGTCGTTCCCTGAAAACCCATCTTTTCCAGCAAGCCGGGTTGGCTTAGAAGAAATTTTTAAATTTTAAATTTTTTAATTAGTTTGTTATTCTTAACTTTCGGCCCAAATCTATATATATTTTTAAATGTTTTAATATTTGTATTCTATGTTTTTTATCTTGGCTGTACACCGCCCTGAGTCCTCAGGGAGAAGGGCGGTATATAAATTGGAAATTAAATTAAATTAAATTAATTAAATTAAATTAAATTAAATTAAATTAAATTAAATTAAATTAAATTAAATTAAATTAAATTAAATTAAATTAAATTAAATTAAATTAAATTAAATTAAATTAAATTAAATTAAATTAAATTAAATTAAATTAAATTAAATTAAATTAAATTAAATTAAATTAAATTAAATTAAATTATTAAATTAAATTAAATTAAATTAAATTAAATTATTAAATTAAATTAAATTAAATTAAATTAAATTAAATAAATTAAATTAAATTAAATTAAATTAAATTAAATTAAATTAATTAAATTAAATTAAATTAAATTAAATTAAATTAAATTAAATTAAATTAAATTAAATTAAATTAAATTAAATTAAATTAAATTAAATTAAATTAAATTAAATTAAATTAAATTAAATTAAAATCCATGACCTCAATGCCTTCCGTCGTTCCCTGAAAACCCATCTTTTTCAGCAAGCCGGGTTGGCTTAAGAAGAAATTTTTAAATTCTTTTAATTAGTCTATGATTCTTAACTTTCGGGCCAAAATTTATATATATTTTTAAATGTTTTAATATTTGTATTCTATGTTTTTTTATCTTGGCTGTACACCGCCCTGAGTCCTCAGGGAGAAGGGCGGTATATAAATTGGAAATTAAATTAAATTAAATTAAATTGTCATGGACAGATCATTCGCTCCTCCACTTGGACTTTCCTACCGCTTTCCCCCACCGCAGGAAGACGGAACCGACCAGATGGTTCCGTCCCAGGCGCCTGATGGACCCCGAAAGGTTCCTGACAGAGCTTCGGCCGTTTCCTGAGACTCTGACACACGACTCGACTGAAGAGCTGGTGGCCGCCTGGGAAAGGGCGGCTGCTGGAGCTTTGGACCGTGTCGTGCCTTTGCGGCCTCTGACCAGATGCCGATCTCAATTGGCTCCTTGGTTCTCTGAGGAGCTGAGAGAGATGAAGCGTCAGAAAAGACGCCTAGAGAGCATTTGGAGGACTAGTCAATCCGATTCCGACCGGACACAGGTGAGGTCTTATATCAAGACCTACCTAGTGGCGATAAAAGCGGCAAAATCTAACCATTTTTCCGCTCTTATCGCATCTGCAGAGAACCGCCCAGCCGCCTTGTTTAGGGTGACCCACTCCCTTCTTCGGGGGGGGGGGGAGTGCGGGAAGATCCCTTGCAGGGTCGTGCTGAGGATTTTGTGCAATTCCTGCACGATAAAGTCGCTCGGATTCGGGATGGCTTGGACTCCGACTGGATGAGTCCACAGGAGGAGACGAGGGCAGGTCTTGAGAATGTTATCTGGGAGGAGTTTGATCCTGTGACTCCCGAGGATGTGGACAGGGTTCTGGGTAAGATTAGTGCCGCCACGTGTTTATTGGACCCGTGTCCCTCCTGGTTGGTGCTGGCCTCCCGGGAGGTTACACGAGGCTGGCTCCAGGGGATTATAAGTGCTTCTCTGAGTGAGGGTGCCTTTCCTGCCGCCTTGAAGGAGGCGGTAGTGAGGCCCCTCCTCAAGAAGCCTTCCCTGGACCCGGCTGAATTAGCCAACTATCGTCCAGTCTCCAACCTTCGTTTTGTGGCGAAGGTTGTTGAGAGCGTGGTGGCACGACAGCTTCCCCGGCACCTGGATGAAGCTATCTATCTGGACCCATACCAGTCGGGCTTCAGGCGGGGGTACAGCACAGAAACGGCATTGGTCGCGCTGGTGGATGATCTCTGGAGGGCTCGGGACAGGGGTTGCTCCTCTGTCCTAGTCCTATTAGACCTCTCAGCAGCTTATGATACCATCGACCATGGTATCATGCTGCAGCGGTTGAGGGAATTAGGTATAGGGGGCACCGTTCTGCGGTGGTTCTCCTCCTTCCTCTCCGACCGCTCGCAGTTTGTGTTGGCAGGGGGACAGAGGTCGACCTCGAGGCATCTCGCATGGGGAGTGCCGCAAGGGTCGGTCCTCTCGCCCCTCCTGTTCAACATTTATGTGAAGCCGCTGGGCGAGATCATCCGTGGTTTTGGGGTGAAGTGTTATCTGTACACTGATGATACTCAGCTGTACATCTCCACCCCAGACCACCCCAACGATGCCCTTGATGTGATGTCCCGCTGCCTGGAGGCCGTGCGGGTCTGGATGGGGAGGAACAGGCTCAGACTCAACCCCTCCAAGACCGAGTGGCTGTGGCTTCCGGCGCCCCGATATAGTCAGCAGGTGCCATCGCTGACTATTGGGGGTGAATCTTTGCCCCCCACAGAGAGGGCTCGCAATCTGGGTGTCCTCCTGGACGCACGGCTGTCTTTAGAAGAGCATATGACGCCCGTGGCCAGGGGGGCCTTTTATCAGGTTCACCTGATTCGCCAGTTGCAGCCCTTTCTGGACCCGGACGCCCTGCGCACGGTCACTCACGCCCTTGTTACCTCCTGGTTGGACTATTGTAATGCTCTCTACATGGGGCTCCCCTTGAAGAGCACTCGGAGGCTCCAACTGGTCCAGAATGCGGCCACGCAGGTGGTTATGGGTGCAACTCGTTGCCCCCACGTGACACCCCTCCTATGCGAGCTGCACTGGCTCCCAGTGGTCTTCCGGGTGCGATTCAAGGTGTTGGTTACCACCTTTAAAGCACTCCATGGCATAGGACCCGGATACCTTCGAGACCGACTTCTGCCACCAACAGCCTCCCGCCGACCAGTCCGCTCCCACAGAGAGGGTCTCCTCAGGGGGCCATCGGCCAAGTTATGTCAGCTGGCGACACCCAGGGGGAGGGTCTTCTCTGTGGGAGTCCCAGCCCTATGGAATGAACTGCCCCCAGAAATACATAAGATCTCCGACCTCCGGGTGTTTCGCTGCGCACTGAAGACCCTGTTGTTCCGCCAGGCCAGGCTATCAACATAATAATTTTAATTTGGGGTATTTTAAATTTCTGGGATTTTAATTGGAGCCTAATCATTTAATGATTTTAAATTTTAATCGTTGTTTTGTTTTGTGTTTTTAAATAGGCTGTACACCGCCCTGAGTCCTTCGGGAGAAGGGTGGTATAGAAATAAAATTATTATTATTATTATTATTATTATTATTATTATTATTATTATTATTATTATTATTATTATTATTATTATGTTTGAGTTAGATCTTTCTCTTTTAATTTTTTAGTTAATTTATCTGCTTCCGCACATTCCAAAAATTTTTTTATAGTTGCTTCCTCTGATGGGATATTTTTGTTTTTCCAAAATTGTGCGTATATCAATCTCACCGCTGTGATAATGTGTACAGCTAAATACCATAAATCTTTTTTTATATTATCTGGTTTGGAGCCAAGCAAGCATGTCTCTGGTGCCCAATCCATCTTTTGGTTTACAATCTCATTAAGCCATTTTTTAATTCTTCCCCAAAACTTAACTGCTTCCGGGCATGTCCACCATTGATGATAGTAACTGCCTCTCTCCTGCCCACATTTCCAGCATTCCGCCGATTGTCCAGTGAACATTTAGCCAATCTATCGGGGGAGAGGTGCCACCTGTATATCATCTTATAGATATTCTCTTTATATATATAGAATCTTCTACGCATGCCCCAAGATGGCGCTGTCCGGGTGAGATCCGTCCGATGATGGGACGATTTCTGGTCATTTGGGGGTCTGGGGAGCTGACTTGACCATCTACAGCCCCAGCCCCAGTTGTGGGAGCCTCTGCCCAGCCTGTTGAGGGCTTTTTCGCCCTCCGGAGTATTGCGGCTGGGCGGAGCCGACGCGAGAGGCGCTGCGGGAGGACGGCGGCCTGGGTGCGGCAGTTTTCTTCTGCGGCGGAGGCCGCGGAGGCCGGGGCGGCCCCGGCCCCAGTTGTGGAGCCTCTGCCCAGCTTGTTGAGGGCTTTTGCCCTCCGGAATATTGCGGCTGGGCGGAGCTGACACGGGAGGCACCGCGGGAGGATGGCAGCCTTCTTCTGCGCCGGAGGCCGCAGAGGCCGGAGCGGCAGCAGCTGTGGGCGCAGCGGCGGCGGCATGGAGCGGGCCCTTCCCTCCCAGGTCCTGGATGCTGTTCCGGTGGTCCTGGGATGTGTTGAGGGGCCGGTTTCCAGACGACGTCGATGATGGCAGCTGAGGCGGCAATGGCGGCTGTGGCTCGATGGCGAGATGATGGCGGCGGTGGCCTGGTGCTTAGCAGTAAAGAAGGGGGGGAGATATGGCCGCTTTGTTTCTGGCCTTACCATCTATACCATGGAATAAACCATCTGACCTGGGGGCTGGAGTCTGGAAGCGGGAGATACAATCAGGGGGATTTATGAAGTTCTGGGGGCCGGAGAGGCTGGAGTGCGGCCAAAAAAAACTGGTCGCCTCGATTGATCTCTCCCCCCCCCATGCCTTTGACTTGGTCTTCGGCTCCCCGCTTCCAGTTTGTATCCAGCTGTATGTTATCCCTCCCTTTTGAATATCTTCTCTTCCTCGGGCTTAACATCATTATGCCTCTATGGTTTGGCTCCTTTTTCATCTTGTGCCCCAAGCTGGAGGGTGTTTGGGCAATTGTCATGCGGGAGCTGAGGGAGTTGTTGCCTTTCACCAACGGAGGAATAGACCATCTAACTTTCCTAAGCCCTTTCCATCTGGGCTAGCCACCGTGAGAGGATGGCTTGGATTTTTACCTCCACTTTCGATGAACTGACACGGGACTCCTCCCACTGCAGTGAGAGGGCAGTGGAGTCCAGCCTACCGGCTTTTAGGTCCATCTTGCTCCAATACCTTAGACTATTCATCAAACTCCTGACCAGACTTTCTACCTCTCATCTATGTATGGCTTATACCTCGGCAGACCTGCTTGCGCTGCGAGATGCCCCCCTCTCGCGGCGATGGCCCTCCATGTTATCAAAGGCCTACCTTAAGGACGGGCTTTGGAGCCCTGAGAGGTGGCATGTTTCAAAGCGGGGATTAAGGGTTTTTTTTAATTAGGGTTTTTAATAATTTTTTAAGGGGAACCGGGAGGATGACCAAAGGGGATGGGGGGGGGGTAATCCACCAAGGTCAGAGCCGAGCCCGGCACAGGGTAACGGTTTGGAGGACACTGGACGAGGGAATGGGGAGGGGGCGGAGGGCTATCCCAATGAGGGTAATACCATCAGCACGGTGGTTGGGAGGGGCAGATATGGCGGGAGCAGGGGGCCACGCACTTGCTGTTTGAGAGCAATTGCGCACCCCGGCCCCCAAAGCTCCCCTCGGATACTAGGTGGCTTAGATACTCGGGACCTGGGCCTGCGGCTGATGCTGTGCAACGCTAGGTCTGTGGTAAATAAGGCCCCCCTCATCCACGATCTTATCCAGGAGGGGGGAGCGGACCTGGCAGGTATTACGGAGACCTGGTTGGGACCGGAGGGAGGAGTCCCTCTGGTCGAGATGTGCCCACCAGGTTTCAGAGCATACCATCAACCGAGAGCCCAGGGGAGGGGCGGGTGGGTGGCGGTTATTATTAAAGAAGGTCTTGGTTCGAGGGAGATCACTGTGCCTCAGATTGCTGGATGTGAATTCCTCTTCGTGAGATGGGGTCATGGGGTTCAGATGGGCTTGCTGCTTGCGTACCTGGCTCCCTGCCGCGTGGCATCAGCCCTGCCTGAGCTACTCGACATGATAGCCATGGTCGCAGTTGATACACCCAGGCTTATGGTCATGGGTGATTTCAACTTGCCATCCGTTGGTGAAACGTCTGGGATGGCTCGGGAGTTCATGGCTTCCATGACGGCCATGGACCTGACCCAGTTAGTTCATGGCCCCACTCACGGTGGGGACACACTCTAGACTCGATTTTCGTCTCTGGCCAGTGGTTGAGTGATCTTGTTATAGGGGATATAGACATGGAACCCTTGTCATGGTCAGATCACTCACTCCTTCGTCTGGACCTTCGTACCGCTACACCCCGCCGCAGGGAGGCGGACCCAATTAAATGGGTCCGCCCCAGGCGCCTGATGAATCCTGATAGGTTCCAGACAGAGCTTGGGCCAATTCCTGATGATCTGGCACACGACTCGGCCGAGGACCTGGTAGCTGCCTGGGATCGGGCGGCTGGTGGGGCCTTGGATCGAGTCGTGCCTTTGCGGCCTCTGACCCGGTGTCGATCCCTCACGGCTTCTTGGTTTACCGAGGAGCTGAGGGAGATGAAACGCCGGAAAAGACGCCCAGAGAGCGGTTGGAGGGCCAGTCGCGCTGAATCTGACCGAACACTGGTAAGGTTGCATATTAAGACCTACCTAGTGGCGATAAAGACGGCAAAGTTTAATTACTTTTCCGCCTCTATTGCGTCATCAGGGACTCGTCCGGCAGCCCTGTTCAGGGTAACCCGCTCCCTGCTCCATCTGGGAGCGCGGGAGGATCCCTTGGAAGGCAGGGCGGAGGATTTCGGACAATACCTGTATGACAAAATCGCTCAGATCCGGGGGGACTTGGACTCTGACTGGGTAGATCAGGGCAGGGTGACGAGGAATAGTCTTGAGAATGTTATCTGGGAGGAGTTTGATGCTGTGACTCCCGATGATGTGGACAGGATTTTGGGGAGACTTAGTGTGGCCACATTTTTACTGGACCCGTGTCCCTCCTGGTTGGTACTGGCCTCCCGGAAGGTTACACGAGGCTGGCTCCAGGGTGTTATCAACGCTTCGTTGAGCGAGGGTCACTTCCCCGCGGCCTTGAAAGAGGCGGTGGTGAGGCTTCTCCTCAAGAAGCCGTCCCTGGATCCGGCAATATTGGCTAACTATCGTCCTGTCTCCAACCTTCGCTTTCTGGCGAAGGTTGTTGAGAGTGTGGTCGCGCGACAGTTTCTGCAATTCCTGGAGGAAACATCCTATCTGGATCCGTTCCAGTCTGGTTTCTGGCCTGGGCACAGCACGGAAACGGCATTGGTCGCGTTGGTTGATGATCTCTGGAGGGCTCGGGACAGGGGTTGCTCCTCTGTTCTGGTCCTGTTAGACCTCTCAGCGGCTTTTGATACCATCGACCATGGTATCATGCTGCACCGGTTGGAAGAGTTGGGGATGGGGGGCACCGTGTTACGGTGGTTCTCCTCCTTTCTCTCCGACCGGTCGCAGTTCGTGTTGGCAGGGGGGCAGAGGTCGACCTCAAGGCCTCTTATATGTGGAGTGCCTCAGGGGTCGGTCCTCTCGCCCCTCCTGTTCAACATTTATGTGAAGCCGCTGGGCGAGATCATCCGTGGCTTTGGGGTGAGATACCATCAATACGCTGATGACACTCAGCTGTACATCTCCACCCCAGGCCACCCCAATGATGCCCTTGAAGTGATGTCCCAGTGCCTGGAGGCTGTACGGATCTGGATGGGGAGGAACAGACTCAAGCTCAACCCTTCCAAGACTGAGTGGCTGTGGTTCCCGGCATCCCGATATAGTCAGTTGACCCCATCACTGACTATTGGGGGCGAGTCTTTGGCCCCCACAGAGAGGGCTCGCAATCTGGGCGTCCTCCTGGATACGCAGCTGTCTTTGGAGGAACATCTGACGGCTGTTACCAGGGGGACCTTTTATCAGGTTCGCCTGATCCGCCAGTTGCGGCCCTTTCTTGATTGGGATTCCCTGTGCACAGTCACTCATGCCCTCGTGACCTCTCGCATTGATTACTGTAACGCTCTCTACATGGGGCTCCCCTTGAAGAGCACCCGGAGGCTCCAACTGGTCCAGAACGCAGCAGCGCGGGTAGTGACGGGAGCAGCATGGCGCTCCCATGTAACACCGCACCTGCGCGAGCTGCACTGGCTCCCGGTGGTCTTCCGGGTGCGCTTCAAGGTGTTGGTTCTCACCTTTAAAGCGCTCCATGGCATAGGGCCTAGCTATCTTCGATACCGCCTGCTGTCACCAACGACCTCCCATCGACCCGTGCGCTCCCACAGAGAGGGCCTCCTCGGGGTGCCATCAGCCAAACAATGCAGGCTGATGACCCCCAGGGAGAGGGCCTTCTCTGTGGGGGCACCTACCCTCTGGAATCAGCTGCCCCCAGAGATAAGGAGAATCCATGACCTCAGTGCCTTCCGCCGTGCCCTTAAAACAGCGGTTCTCAACCTGGGGGTCGCGACCCCTTTGGGGGTCGAACGGCCATTTCACAGGGGTCGCCAAAGCCTTCCCCCCCCACGCCTTCACTCACCCTCACTCTCTGCTCTGTTGGATCGCCGGCTGTTCGTTTACCCCGCCCACTCCCAATCTATTGCTGCCTCCGATGGCTAGAGGAAAAAAAACTGTTTAAATTCTTGCTGCGGGGCTTCAAAGGGCCGCCCTAGAGCCAGTGGTGCAGCTGAAACATTTGTTAAATTGCTGGCTTGCCCCGTCCCTCCGCACCACTATTTATTGCCAATAAATAGTGGTGGGCGAGGGGCGGGGGAGCCAGCAATTAAACAAATGGTTCGGTGTTTTTTTGTAATTTTATTGGCCCATGGAGCTTCAGCATAGGCTAATTAGCCCTTGCTTAGATTGGCTCCCGACCCCCAGCTGATTTGCTCTCAGCTGTTTTGCTCAGGGCTCTGCTGCTTGCTTGGAAAGAGTGCAGATTTTTCCCCCCCTAGCTATACTGAAAAACGAAAGAGAAAGTTAAGCAGGCTGTTGGCTTTGCACGTTGGAAAATTAGGCAGGCAGATTTCTTTTTCCTCACCAAAAAAGGTAGGTGCAAACAATGGGAAATTTAGGGAAAAAGAGGAGATTTTAAAACACAAAAGAAAAAAAGCTCTATTTAACTAGGGAATTGTAATAATTGAGATACTATTAATTGTATATTGTGTTGAAAGCAGAAATGGTTAAGTTGTGGTTAGGAGGAATATATGGGGGAAATTATTTGGTTTATTATTATTGGTAAATATAATTAATTGATTTGTAAGAAATTGGATTGCATGGAAATAATTGGAATATTCATATTCATATTGATTAATATACAAAAAAGGTAGTTATATAACTAATTGATTTATATTAAAATGTTGAATTCATATTAAATAACTAATATTATATAATTAACCAATGTGAGGCTGGATATAAAAATAGATGACAATGGGAAGGGGTATAATATAGAATAGAAGGGAAAAATTGAATTTGATTAAGATTAGAGATGAGGATGAAGGGTAATATTGGTTTTTTACAAAAATAGATGAGGAATAAATATGGCAAAAAGGAAATATAGAAATTGTAAATTTAATTGAAATGACTAAACACTGTTTAAATTTGTGAACTGGGCAAATACTCTATTCAAAGAAAATACATTGTATGTTTGTATGTGTGTTTCTAATTATTGTTATTTATTCATATTTCTTCTCTTTTATTCTTTAAAGTTTAAACAATTCATTCTTTATCTTAATATCTTTATATTTGTTTGGGGTTGGCTTTCTTCCCTTTCATTTTTTTTATTGTACAGCAATCTTTCTCCTCAAACCTACCACTTCTCTCTTTTCTTTCCTTCTTACTTTCTCTTCTTCACCCTCTTCTCCTCCCTACTTCCTCTTCCTTTCTCCTTCTCCTCCTCTCTTCCTCCCTATCTTACCCTCACTCCTACTCTAATTTCCCTTCCCTTCCTTTATCCCTCTCTATTGCTGTATCCTTTTATGCATATGGACTACTCAGAGGGCTGAAAAAGTTATTTCTGACTGGTCCTCGCACTTTTGACCAGTCTTCGAACTTATGATTGTCCTCACATTTTACGTTTTTGCCCTATCTTGTCACCATGGTGAAGAGAAGCAGTTGTGAAATGAGTGACACATTGTTAAGAATGCTACAATGGGCATAAATGATGACCAGTCATAAGTGCGAAGACCGGTCAAAAGTGCGAGGACCTGTCAGAAATGACTTTTTTCAGCCCTCTGGGTAGTCCTTTTGTGCATATGGACTACTCAGAGGGCTGTAAAAGTTATTTTTGACTGGTCCTCGCACTTTTAACCAGTCCTCGAACTTACGACTGTCCTCACATTTTACGTTTTTGCCCTATCTTGTCACCATGGTGAAGAGAAGCAGTTGTGAAATGAGTGACATGGTTGTTAAGAATGCTGCACGGGAATAAATGTGAGGATGGTCATAAGTGTGAGGACCAGTCAAAAGTGCGAGGACCTGTCAGAAATGACTTTTTTCAGCCCTCTGAGTAGTCCCTATACACATAGCCATGGCCACCCGGTCACATGACCAACTAGCCACACCCACCCAGTCACATGACCTCCAAGCCACGCCCACAAAATAAGCCACGCCCACAGAACAGGTAGTAAAAAAATTTAGAACCCACCCCTGGTTGGGTGTCACCACAACATGAGAAACTGTATTAAAGGGTCGCGGCATTAGGAAGGTTGAGAACGACTGCCTTAAAACCTTCTTTTTCCAACAAGCCGGGCTGGCCTAACTCTTTTTAAGTGTTTTTAATTGTTTTTGTTTATTGTTTTAATTAATGGGGCCAAATTTATATATATTTTTAACTGTATTTTAATATTTGTATTTGATGTTTTTTATTTGCCTGTTCACTGCCCTGAGTCCTCAGGGAGAAGGGCGGTATACAAGTTCAAAAATAAAATAAAATAAAATAAAATATGCCGTGGATACCACTGATTTCATATTCTCACCCCAAATCCTTTGCCATTTGTCTAAATGAATTGGGTAACCAAAATTTTTCGCCCAGGCGATCATTTTATCTTTGATTACTTCCTCTCCTATCTCTAATCTCATTAATAATTTGTAACTTTTTGCAATCATGCCTTTTTCTTGTCCCATCAAAATTTTGTCTAATTCTTGTAAGTACACATGTATGCCTTTCCCATCTCTATCTTTCTTAAATTTAGATTGAATCTGTAAGTAAGTCCACCAGTCCACTTGTATTCCTAAAGAATTCAATTCCTGTTTAGATTTTAAATTTCCCTGTGCATTCAATAACTCCTTATATATTAATTTCTTCGTCAGATTGTAGATTTTGGGATATGTCAGTGCTTCCACCAGTGATATCCAGCACGGTGTTTTAATATAGTATTTTTTGCTAATCTTTTCCCAGTTTCTAATTAGGATATTTCTTATATAATGTCTAGTAAACCATTTACTTTGTGGGTTACTGTCTCGCCAGAGGGCTGCGTGCCAACCCTGTTGTAGAAGACGATTGTTACCCAAGGTAATCCATTCTTTTACCCATACTAAGAAAGCTGCTGAATAATAATTCTCCCAACAGGCCCCCTCTTTCTTTTATCTCCTGCATCATCTTTCTTTTAATCCGAGGCTTTTTCCCCTGCCAAACAAATTTAGTTATTATCTGATTTAATTCCATAAAAAATTTTTTGGATAGGTTCACTGAAACTGTTTGAAATAAGAAATTAAATTTTGGTAGAATATAGGATTTAACTGTTGCTACTCGTCCCAGAAGTGAAAGTTGAATTTTACCCCATTTATCTAAATCTTTTCTTATTTGAATTAATAATTTATTATATTTGTCTTGTGTACTCGAGCATCTGCCAGATAACCAAATTCCCAGGTATTTAACTTTGTTAACTACTTTCAATCCATTTTTATTCTATCACTATTGAACCCAGTGTGATCATCTTTATCTTTTTTTCCCAATTATTTCCTTTTCAATATTATCTCCTTGTTTGTCTTGCTTCTCATTCATCTTTTCTCTCTTTTTTTTTGCAAGCTAACCAATTCTCTGCTTCTTTATTTCCCTTAAATGCCTCCCTTACTTTTTGAAACATCTCCCTTAGTGTCTCATATTCATCCTCCCAATTATCCATATTTTCAATTTTAAAAGGCTAGGATTTTTAAGCTTATTCTTTTCATTTCCATATGTGGGGGTGGGATGCTTTTCAAGGAGCCACAAGGGGGGCTGAGAGCAGAGTCATTCTGACAGTGTCTTTTAAAATTGCTTGGAAGACCCATTTTTTTCCTAACAATAATGGTTTGCATACTTTGGAATAAAACGTATACCTGGAAAAAGTACTTGCAAAACTGGGACAGAAGGAAAAGAAAAGCTAGTAGTTTATTGTTATCAGTGACTCCCACTGATTTTAAACTCATTTTAAGACTGGGACTGGTGACTACTGAAATATTCAACATTGGTCTCAGAAATCTTTGATTTGAACTTTGATTTGAACTATGGCAAGAAAAATTGTAAAAGGAGGCAAAACTCACTTAACAATAATAATTTCTACATATTTTATGTGTAGAGAATTCAAGTGTTGAGAATGACCCATCATTTCATCTCTTTTTCCGCCCTAGGTACCACTATTTGATTTCTTTTCCTTTTATTCAAATAACAACAGAAAACCCAATACAGTTCAGTATGAATTGGCTTTCCAGTCCTTCCTTGATGTACTTTTTCATATTGGTTATCTAGTTTAAATGCCAAAGGAAAATCAATGATATATTTTTCAGACCTTTGGAGGATCACACTGTCAATTGTTCACAGTGCTGAAGCAAAACTAACAGGTGTGAATTAAGGTTTAGCTAAAAAATGGAGCTTTAATTCCAGAAGTCCATTCTTTAAACTTGGACATTCTTTAAACTTGGACTTCTGGAATTAAAAGGCTCTGGATTAAATGGTACTCCAGACAAAAGATGGAGAAGAGTATCTTGCTTTTAGACATGATAATAGCTGTCTAGAAAGGTGAGTTATGAGCTATTTTGACATCATCAGAAATTTAATTTATTACCTGTTAAAAATGCAATGACAAGGAGTACAAGGAGCAAATAAAAGACCTTCATGTTGGGGTTGGTTCTGGACCAAATCTTACTTGTGGGGCAGAAACCAGCTCTCAGCCCTCCTTGTGACTTCTTGAAAAGAATCCCCCCCCCCCACACGCTCCACCACCTGAGGAGGCAGGGGAGGGCTGCAGGTTGATCCCAAGAGAGTCTGGGAATGGGTGTGAATTCATCCCACAGCCCTCTCCATCCCCTCCTCTGTGAAATTGCTTTCTCCCACTCACTGGTGGTCAGCAAATTCAAAAGGAACCCCCAGCTGAGAATCAATGCTCTAGATTGGTTTATTCAGGGGATTTCTCTAGCGTTAACTAATAGTGTTAGCTTTTTTTGTTACAGGGATAAATTTGTATTGGAGCAGCCGCAGACCTCCCAAAGGCTCTGCGCACCCTGTTTTTGCAAAAAATGGGCTGGTTTTTCACAAAAATGGGACATGCGGGGCAAGGCTTCAGGAGGCCAAAATGGCTGTATTCTGTGTATTTTACTGTTACTGTCTTCCTTAGTGGGTCATGCAAATCGCTATTCCGAACAATGCTATTTATAGGGGGTGGGGGTAGTGGTGGGTTGCCCCGGTTCTGCCCACCGACCCCGACATCACCAAAACGCTTCTGTGCATGTGCAGAAGAGTGCGTGCATGCGTGAGCGAAGTGAGCGTTCGCGGCCCCACTGCAAACCGGTAGTAAAGGTAAGTAGAACCCACCCCTGGGTGGGGGGCACTGAGGATGAGTTTGTAGTACCAAGGGGGCGGCGGACTGAAAAAGTTTGGGAACCTCTGACCTAAAGTGATGAGTGTAAAGGCTTGAATTTTAAGTCCAGCTGAGAAATTAACTCTTCAATTTGACCAGAAAGAATTTGCTTGATTGTTTTTGTCATCAAATATGTCATAGTATTAGATGGGAAGGAGGAAAGAAAAAATTGGAACATGTTAGTTTGATAATGGCTGTCTGGCTGGCCATCAGCAGCAGAAGTTGCTGGGTATTTATTTCTGCAGAAATTGTGCAATTCTGCAAAAATCATTTTAGGAGTGTTCTCTGCATTTTTATCATAATCAATGCTAGAAATGCCACATGCAGAGAACCAGCCTTTTTCTCCCTGGGTATCCTCGAGATTTTCCACCCCAGAATTTCCCAGGCAGCATCTCTTCGGGATAAGAGCGCTCAGGCTATAGTTAGAGATTGTGGGTCCTCATAAGAAGAAAACAAGAGGAAAGAGAAATAGTTTATCTTTTCCTAACAATTCATTGCACCAAGCATGTCTGCTCAGGTTGTGACTGAGGCACGCAAGTGGAAGAAACCAGATGAATAGGAAATATATTGGGGGAGTTTGGGGCAGTGACAAAAACAGTGTTAAATTTCAGACGCAAAGGGTACTCTGCTTTGCATGTGATCTTGATGGAGAAGAGCTGTAGGAATATTGAGTTGAGAAAAGGGATTGCGTTTTTGAGTACAGGATCTCCAGGTTCATTCGCAACTCCTGTTGTGATCTCCTTCGCTTGGAGGTTCCTCCTTGTTAGTCTTTGATGGCTGGGAGGTGTGAGCAGAACCAAGGGATTGATACTTTAGTGGTTCCCCCCTTGATAGGGAAATGTGAGGAAAAAACACAACACATGGGAGACCTTTCCTGTTCTTTCATTTCTCTCCCAGGACTCCTTAATTTGTTCAAAAAATTCCTTTAGTTAATGGGGAACATTATTTGTAGCAGTGAAAGTGATATGTTAGCTATGCAGATGGATTATCCTGATTTTGCTGGGATTGGAAGACACCAAAGAATTCCAAGATCATTCATTTCACCCACAAGATTCAAAAAGACAGGTTACAATGTTTTTTAGTATGTCACATTGCATCTGATCCCTTTGAAGTATACTCGGTGATCAGGAGCAGATCAGGACTGCATGTGGAGAAACCAAGATGTAACTCAATGGTCTGTCTGGATAATCACTGGGGACTTTCCATGACTGAGAATAGGGTAAATCACTATAAAATGCTCCATAGATGGAACCTAGCGCCAGCTGGATTAGCGAAAATATTCCCTAGCGCTTCAGCAACTTGCTGGAAATGTGGAAAGGAGGTCGGCACCTTCTATTATATGTGGTGGTCCTGCCCAGAGACAAAAAAGTTTTGGGCTAGAATTCAAAATTGATTACGAGAAATAGTCGAAGAAGAATTAGACTTATCCCCTGAAATTTTTCTATTGGGAATGATCAGAGATGGACTCACCAAAGATAAAATCCATCTCGTAATTCATATTACAACAGCGGCCAGATTAGTTTTCGCGAAGTATTGGAAAGATAAAGTAATCCCTCCAGAGGAAATACTAATAAACAAAATCTTAGAATGTGCAGAAATGTCAAAATGAACGAGCGATTCTTTTTTTTTTAATTGAAAAAGTTTTTCAAATACAGATTTTCCCCCTTCCCCCCCCTCCCTAACCCCCCCTCCCCCTCCCCTCCCCCCATGGCTTCTCCAAGATAAAATCCAAATTGATATAACATTATGTAATACTTTACCACCCTTTTACACCACCCCCTATGTGCTAACCATTTCTTTCTAACATTATTATTATATCCCCCTATACTATACATTTCAAAGCAACATTCAGCTATAAAACTATATAATAAATCCTAATTTAGCATTTATTCAACTCATAATCTACCTATTTCCTCCATCCCCACACATATATCTCTTAATTCAAATCTTTTAAGTATATTAATATCTGAACATAACATCCCTTTTCCTAAACTAAACAATCAGTAACCTAACCTATCTCCACCCACTTTCCTACAGGTCTATCATACATAATATTTTTAATATCTTTGTTCTTCTGCCTGCACCAATAAAAGATATTTCCATATATAAATAAAATCCTCAAATGACTTTAAATTTGTAATCCATATAGTATCTTCTATAATGTCTTTCAACTAGATTATTAATTCCATCGCCCTTGTTAGGGTAACATCGAGTTCTGCTTCCAACAGTATTCAGTATCTTCAATTACCATCTGCCCCCATCAATAATAAATGTTTCTGTATATAAAAAACCACCCAAGTGACTTTATATTTATATTCCATGTAGTATCTTCTGTAGTGTCTTTTGTCTAGATTATTAATTCCAACCACCACGTTAGGGTAACAACCAGATCTTCTGCATGCCCCAATTCCATAGTTCTCTTGCCTTATAACTCAACATATACGTAATCAATTTTTCAAAGAGTCCAAAATAGAAAGTTCCAATCTGCTCAATCAAAGGCCATCTTCCACATCCCAGAAACATCAGCACTGCAGAGATCTGTTATTCTTCTCAAAATAACGTAAGTCTGTAATTTGCCTCAGTTATATTTTCATGTATCAGCCTTCTATAAATCCCGCTTATTATATTTAATCGTCTCTTAAGTAACTGGCATTAATCTGTTGGCTAAAAAAGAAAAAAAAATTGTTTAGTTTAAAATTTTTTAGTTTTGTAGGACCTGCTTCTTCTTTTCTTAACTTGTTGTGGTTTAGATCTCCATCCTGGTTGCCTTCCTAGGACTTGTATATCAGCTGATTGAGTTACATGCTGGTCTGTAACTTGATAAAACATCAAATCGAGGTCCAAAGCCACCTCTCTTATATTTATAGGTAATCCAGCTATAACCTCTGAAGAAGAATCCAAAAGCGGCTAGTCCAAAAGGGCCTCTGTAACTTGTTGTTTTTCCATTACCTCCATCTCCATCTGCTTAGCCTGAGTTTCAATCTCTTGTTCATTTTGCTTTTCTTTATTCCCCTCCTGTGTTCCTAACACTGATGGCATATGTGGAGATGTTGGGCCCATTTTAAAAACCTCGTAGCAAAATTCTTCCGCTTTTTCAACAGTATTTAATTGATATCTTTCTCCTTGATATCTCAATATTATACCAACTGGAGCATCCCACCTAAATGGGATGTTTTGTTTCTTTAGCTCAGTCACCAAAAATCCAAAGTCCTTTCTATCTTTTAACATCTTGGACGGCAGCTCTTTATATATCCAAATCTTCCTTCCATTCATTTCTGGAGTTGAGTTAAAAGACTTTTGCACAATATCATTTCTTATTCCTTTATCAGTAAAGTAAATCACCACATCTCTGGGCAACTGCCTTTGCTTTGCCACCCAAGAATTTACTCTGTAGGCCTTATCAATCTTACAGAATACCTCTTCAGGACTAACCTTTAAAATCACAGCCAGAACTTCAGCAGACATCTTTCTCAAGTCCTCTCTGTTATTTTCCTGTATTCCCCTCATTCTGATCGCAAATTCCATAGATCTGAATTGCATCATTGTAACTTCATTTTCAATCCTTTGTTTTATATTATCTGCATTGTAAGTCTTGTGATCAGCTTCCTTTATTTTAGACTCTACTTCTGAGCTATTTTCTTGAATATTTATCAAATCATTTTCAATTCTTTGTACTTTATTATCCAGATTATGAATCTTATAGTCAGCTTCCTTCATTTTAGACTCTATTTCTAAGTTGATATCTTTATCCATCTTTATAATTATTTCTGAAAAGCTTTTCAAAGCTGTTACAATATATCGTTTCAGGTTATCATACTTTTGTTGTACCAACTCTTTAATTTCCTGTCTAAATTTTTCAAGATTCTGGTTCACAATCTCATCATGTCTTGCCATCTCCTCCAAAACAAATTCCTTTAGGTCTTTAAAGCCATTCTTCTGCATCTGCAAGCTCAAAACTTGTTCATGTGATTTATAAATGGGGGAACCCCCCCCCACAGCTTGGTTGTCTGGCTTTGTCAGTTTTAACGCCATCCTGCCACACAAACAGACTCTTTTTAAAGAAAAAGACTTCTCTCCAGACAATATCAATATCAAGTCTCTGAGAAGGAAGAGGCATGAAATAGAAATTTTTCTCTTCACTTCTAGCCAGCGCTATTGTTTCAGATACTTTGTAACGTATTAAACTGTTCAAACGGAAGGACTTTCGCTTTCAGCTTTCTTCTCAAGCCTCAGCCAGTCGCCATTTTAAACTTTCTTTTTTTCCCCTTTCACTCTTTCTTCACTTTTAAAATCAATCATAGGGTTGTTAGAAATACTTGCAGTTTAGAGTCCCAAATCCGGATTTCATCCTGCTTGTTCAGACAGTCTGTTAGTTTTCGCTGATTGGATTGGTCCCATTGTCTGGCTCTGCAAAGTGCAGAGTTCCCCCGAAGCCCGGAGCAGCGGTGAGCTGGATAGGGAGCCACATTCTGCTTCCTCCCCAAGAGTAGAAAAAAACTCTGGGGAGTTCGCAGAGGGCTCTACCTGCTCTCGCCGGCTCTCTCTCACGTCTCCTCAATGAGACGGAGTTTTTCGAGCTGTCTCTCAGCTGTAGAGGCGGCTCTCACGGGCGACGAGGCTGGCGGTCCCGAAAGACCGTCTGGCGATGACAGAAGCCAAACCGGAAGCCAAAATTAATGAGCGATCTTAATAATGATGTGAACTCAAAATATTATGTAGTATGGGAAAGGTGGTACAAATGGTTGAATAATAGGATAAGATCTTGATGTCAGGATATGCTTATCTTTAGTAATTGAAGTTTTGAATTTACCTGATATATATTTAGCAAATATGTATATACACGACACCTCGGACGTTAATGGAGATTTGATGTTTTTTTTATAATTTTAAAACTAATAAAATATATATTAAAAAAAAAGGATAGGATTGAATGGAAATGAATTCTTTATTGGCCAAGTGTGATTGGTAAGGATACAAGCAACAAAGTAACAGTCATGCAGTCATAAGTGGGAGGAAATGGGTGATAGGAACAATGGGAAGATTAATAGTAATAGTAATTCAGACTTAGTAAATAGTTTGACAGTGTTGAGGGAATTATTTGTTTAGCAGAGTGATGACATTCAGTAAAAAACTGTTTTTGTGCCTAGTTGTTCTGGTGTGCAGTGCTCAATAGTGTCATTTTGAGGGTAGGAGTTGAAACAGTTTAGGGGTCTGTGAATATTTTCACAGCCCTCTTTTTGACTCATGCAGTATGCAGGTCCTCAATGGAAGGCAGGTTGGTAGTAATTGTTTTTTCTGCAGTTCTAATTATCCTCTGAAGTCTGTGTCTGTCTTGGGTTGCAGAACCAAACCAGACAGTTATAGAGGTGCAGATGACACACTCAATAATTCCTTTTTAGAACTGTATCAGCAGTTCCTTGGGCTGTTTGAGCTTCCTGGGTTGGCGCAGAAAGAACATTCTTTGTTGTGCTTTTTTGATGATGTTTTTGATGTTAGGTGTCCATTTTAGGTCTTGAGATATGATAGAATGTAGAAATTTGAAGATCTCTACTGTTGATACTGTGTTGTCTAGTATTGTGAGGGGTGGAAGTATGGAAGGGTTTCTCCTAAAGTCTACCACCATTTCTACTGTTTTGAGTGTGTTCAGTTCCAGGTTGTTCCGGTCACACCACGAGGCTAGTTGTTCAACCTCCTGTCTTTATGCAGATTCATCATTGTCTCGAATGAGACCAATCACTGTTGTATCATCTGCAAACTTCAGTAGTTTAAGAGATGGATCATTTGAGATGCAGTCATTGGTATATAGAGAGAAGAGAAATGGAGAGATCACAAATCCTTGGGGGGGCCCTGTGCTAATTGTACAGGCATCTGATGTGATTCTGCTTAGCTTCACCTGCTGCTTCCTGTCTGTTAGTCCACTTACAAGGGTGTTCAGGTACCGCTAGCTGGTTTAGTTTAGTTAGAAGTATGTCTGGAATGATGGTATTGATTGCTGAACTAAAAGCCTATAAAGGGGACCCTTGCGTAGGCCTTTGGAGATTTAAGACGTTGTAGGATGTAGTGCAGAGCCATATTAACAGCATCATCTGTCAGTCTATATGAGTAGAGAACACAAACTAACTCCCTGCTCCTAGCCCAGCACTGTCACCCACCCTATCAAATTCAAACAGGCGCCAAATTTCTAAAATTTAAAATAGTAAAATGCTCAATATACTTAATATTAACTGATTGTTTTCCTTTTTCCCTGGTGTCACATGTTGGTGCACATCTTTATCATGTCTTGTTTTATTATGGTTAGACATTGGAAACCCTTTCAATGATCCCAAAGCCTCTGAATCTCTCTCAGGGCTATATAAAAATATGTGTCTTCTGCTAAATGCTTTATTATGTCCTAAAGCCATGATGGTGAACCTATGGCACACGTGCCACAGGTGGTGTCAGGCTTCGATGTCATCTCAAATAAATTGCACTCCCAAACAATTAATCTTTGCTGAAGTATTCCATTTATTGAGTACGACAGATCTGGCCCTGACTTAGTCGGAGCCGATACTAACCTTCTGACCCCCAAACTCTTCCCTTTTTGTTCCCCAATTCTCATCTTCTCATTGGCCATCTTCCAAGTCAGTCTCCTCAGCTTCTGACTTCATCCCATAGGAATGTTCCCCCCACCATCCCATCTCCTAGGGGATATTATCTACAAAGAAATAAGTAGGTGAAAAGTCAAGCCTCGTCTTTTTATGGCAGCATCAGAATGCTGACAGGTGGCACACGGAGCCATATCTGTGGGCACGTGAGAGTTGCCCTAGCTCAGTGCCAACTGATTTTCAGTCCTTCTGGGCCCATTGGAAGTCGGGAAATGAGTCATTTCCAGCCTCCAGAGAGCCTCTGGAGGGATGGGGAAAGCCATTTTCGCCCTGTCCAGAGTCCAAGAAAGCCTCTGAAGCCTGGGGAGGGAGGAAAAACAGGCCTCATGGACCCACCCGTAACCTTTTTGCGTCACATGCCATAAGCGGGGGGGAGAGCGCAGGGGGATTGTGCGCGCATGCGCGGGGCCCGGGGGGACATTGAATTATGGGTGTGGGCGCACGTGAACGCGACCTCCCTGCGCTCCCCCCACTTTTGGCACGCAACAGTAAAAAGGTTAGCCATCACTGTCCTAAAGGGTCTTAATCCCATCATCCTGGAGCTGAAGGTCTTTTGTTTTAGCAATAGCAATAGTACTTAAGACTTATATACCGGTTTTACAGAGTCAGCATATTGTCCCCAACAATCTGGCTCATTTTACCCACCTCGGAAGGATGAGTCTGGTGAGATTCGATCTGCCAAATTGCAGGCAGCTGGCAGTCAGCAGAAGAAGCCTGCAGTACTGCACTCTAACCACTGCGCCACCACTGCTCTTATAGATAGGCTGGCCCAATCTTTCTTAATGGGCACAAAATGCCTGCTGGGGGCTATTAAGAAAGACTGAGTCTGCCTTCCTCCCTCTAAAAAAAAAACCATGTTTCTCCATTTCTCATTTAGGGAAATATAATATTCTGCATTTTTAATATTTCCCCAGATATTTCATTCTTCTGGGGAGTGGTGCTGACTTTCTACAAATCATAAAAAGCTCTTTACATTTCCAACATTCAATTGAGGTTCCTTTAAACATTCTGGACAATTTGTCCAGTGATAGATACACACAGTACATCATCTTATCAAACTTTTCTTTTATAGTTTAATGTAAATTTTAGATCTTTCATCTGTCAAACAAAAAAATAATCTGTCAATGAGTACTTCAGCTTCAACCACAACAATATCTGAGCAAATAAGAGATACAAACTCAAGGTAAACCGCTCCAAATTCAATTGCAGAAAATACGACTTCAGCAACAGAGTGGTCAATGCCTGGAATGCACTACCTGACTCTGGTTTTGCTGCAAGAAATATCCTTCTGGGTTCTGCTCCAAGTGGGGAAAAAGACACTGGAAACATGGAGACTGCTTGGAAAGATGGTTTAATGGTGGACAGGATCACATGGCTTGAGTTCCTGAACAGAAAAGGGCAGATACAGCGAATCCTCGGGTTTTTATGCTCTCTCTGGCTTTGAATTTCCTGGGCCCCCGAAAGAGAATCCTGATTGGTTGTCAGACTCCCAGCGGGTGGGGGTCTTAGCTAGCCTTGCTGGCTGATGTAATCTTCCCAGGTGCCATGTGGAGAGCTTCTGTTGCTAGATGGGTAGAGGGCTAATCCTATCTTTGTTGGATCTTTGGCAATTCCTACTATGGCTCTGCCTGAAGGAGGTAGATCTTTGCTATGTAGAATAGACTGGCCCAGGCCTTAATGGCCCATTGAGAAAGGGTGGGGGCAGGAAGATGGGAGCTGCTTCATCTTTAAAACAGGCTTCTCCATTTCTTATCCAGGGAAATATAATATTCTGCCTTTTTAATATTTCCTAAAATATTTCATTCTTCCAGGAAAGGGGTGGGTGCTAACTTCCTACAGTTTCTTCCCCAAATCCCCAAAACTTTAACCTTAAACTGTCTACTGTTGACCTCACCCCATTCCTAAGAGGTCTGTAAGGCATAAGCACACCATCTTCCCTCTCCTAATGTCCCTTTTTACTCTTATTCTTTTCATGTATTCCAATTATGTTTATGCTTTTATGTTTTCTTATATATGCTTGACAAATAAAATAAATTAAAGAAATGTCATGAACTTTCAGGGCTCAGTACTTAGCTACTAATCTTCATAAGTTTAGTGGTATCACATTTCACTATTTTGTTTGGGTCAGTTGCCAGAAGTCAAAAATGACGGTAGCATTTAATCAGTGAAAACCTCTTGCAACCGCCTTAGATAAGAGAGGGGACAAGCGCGTTTTTCTGCCTGTCTGGAGATGGCGCTCAAACAGGCAACACCTGTGGCTAGAAAGCGGAAGGTACAGCAGGCGGCGTCTGTGGTTGTGTTTAAGGAGTTAAAATCATCAAGTACTGCATTGCTAGAAAGGCTGGGAGGAGAGGAGACGCGCAGAGGAACTTCCTCTTCCGGATGGCTGGGAGGAAGTTGGTGTGCAGAGCGGCTTTCCTGCTGTTTCCATGGTGGAAGCAGCAGCTGGCAGGTGAGTTGAGGGCAGCAGGTGGGAGGAGAGTCCGGGAGCAACTTGGGCTGGAAGCGGAGAAGCAACTGGGCTGAAGCCTCTCAGCTGCTGCTGCTGCAGGTTCCTTCCCTCCCCAAATGGAGCCCACTGGTGCTGCAGGCTGGGAAACTGGGGGCTGCAATTTCTGCTGGTGGGAAGCTTGAAAAAGCCTCCTTCAAATGCAGGTTGAGTCTTTGGGGCTGGTTTCCCTCCAGAGGGAGCTCCATCACTGGAGGTTTGGAAGAGAGCTGGAAAAAACCTTGGAGGTCTTAATGACATCTCAGACAAATGGCTGTCCCGTCGGTTTAAAAGCCACCAGCAATGGAGCCCCACAACCTCTGGAGGGAAGCCATTCCCGAAGAATCAACCTTCACTCAAAAGAGACTTTTTCAGTCTTCCAGGCAGCAGAAAATTGCAGCCATTCCCTTCCACTGGCTCATTGTTCTCACTGATGGGATTTTTCCTTTTTTCCAGCTTTTTCTCTCTCCTTGATTAGTTTCCATGCATTGCTTCTTGTCTTATCCTTCTGGTGCTTTGGAAAAGAAGTTGACCCTCCAAGTATTGGAACACTGCTATCATGTCACCCCTAGTCCTTCCTTTCACTAGACGATTCATTCCCAATTACTGCAACCCACTTAATATCCCTCCTGCTCTTCTCTGTGCTCTTTATAGAGTCTGGACGCCTTTTTTATATTGTGGTGATGAAAACTGGTTGCAGTAATCCAAGTGTGATCTTAATCACAGCATTATAAATTTGTACTAATACTTCATGTACCGGCCTAGCCTAAATGGTTTTTAACTGGGATTTTAAATTTTATGGATTTGGGGTTTTAAATTGGGTAGCCAATTATTTAATTTTTTTAATTATCTTAACTTTTGTATTTGTATGTTTTTTAATTTTGGCTGTTCACCGCCCTGAGTCCCTTCTGGGAGAAGGGCGGTATACAAATTAAATTAATAAAATAAATAAAATAAATGTGATCTCGATTCTATCCCTCTGTTTAGGCAGCCAGAGTTTCTCAGGCTTCTTGAGTTGTTTTCCCATTGATTGATTGATTGGTTCGATTTATATGCCGCCCTTCTCCGGAGACTCAGGGCGGCTTACAATGCGTTAAGCAAGAGCCTTCATGCTTTTGTATAGACCTGCTTAGTAGGGCTTTCGCCTCCCCCCCAAGCGGTGTTCTTTTTTATACAAAGTTAGCTTATTGCCCCCACAATCCAGGTCCTCATTTTATCTACCTTGAAAGGATGGAAGGCTGAGTCAACCTAATTGCAGGCAGCTGGTGCTAGTTAACAGCACTTTAGTCTGCTGTGCCACCAAGGCTCTTGTATAAGATTTTCATCCATGGAATCCTTCCCAAGCTGTCTCTTGGTTTGTTGAAATCAGCTGCTTTAAAGTCTAAGACATTAGTTTGATTTTGCTCTATTGCTTGTGTCTGCATTATATTGAATTCCAGTATGACATGGTCACTCTTCCCCCAATTTACCTCCAACTTCAACCCCCCTATAATTTCCTCGCTGCTAGTAAAAATTTAGATCACTATAGGAGATCCTTAGTTCCCTTTTCTACCTTTTGGATGACAAGTTTTCATTTAGATTCATTAGGAACCTTTTAAGACAGGGGTGACAAACTAGTGGCCCATGGGCTGGATGCGTGACATGCAGGCCACACCCACCCCAGCTCCATAAATGGGTAGAATGTCACGAAATGTCACGTGACGGCAACATGACATGGCAAGTTTGACATCCGTGCTTTAAGACAAGATTGGCCAGCCATTTGTCTGGAATGTTATAGGGTATCGTGCTGAGAAGGAGATTGGACTAGAAGACCTCCAAGGTCCCTTCTGACTCATAACCTATTCTGTTACGGGCTTGCTATTCTCTTGGCAACCAAATTGCACTGATTCTGCCACTAGTTTTTTTCTAGGGTTTATGTTTTTTAACTTCCACGATATTTCCTATTGGTGCCACATCCAGGTATTAACCAGGTTCAATTTAGAAGAGGAAAACAACAACAAAAAAGGTTTTTGCCTACCTTGTTCGGGCCTTTTCCAGTCTTTTTTCGACCTGTTTCTGGAGCTATTTTTGGCCCATTTTTGGGTGCTTTTTTCAGCTTCTTTTTGGGGCTTTCCCCCCATTTTTGAGGCTTTTTTTGGCCCGTTTTTCTGAAAAAACTTTCCTGTGGTTATGAAGGTGCAGGAAAAGGAGAGACACCAACTTGGCTTCTGCCAACCGTTGTACATTTATGATGGCTGCAGCATCCCAAACTCAGGATCCCCGTTTGTGACCTTCTCAGCTAGATTCTGAAGCAAAATTAGTAGGAATGCCAGCAGGAAATTGCAAGTCGCAGTTTGTGGAACAGATGCAAGTTGGCACTGTCATGTGACATCATGCTTCATGACCGGCTGCTTAGTGACACAGAAGCCAGTCCCCATTGCACTCAGTAAGTCAGGATTGCTTGAATTGGGATGTCACCAGAAGGGGTTGTAGACAGCATTTTCTTCTCTTATTTGCAGCTGAGGACTTTCATGAGCAAAACTGGTGCTTCAAATCTTGCAGAGGCTTTTGGCATCATTTCCTCAGTTAAAGCCCCACATCTCTAAATTTAGCTCAGAAGGTTTGACATTAACTATTTTGCGACATTTTGTCAGGCTGAAAACTCATGGAGCTTCCACATATATTCATTTGTAGGTGTTTGTACCTGTATTTCTTTCTGTATGTATCTGCAATTATATAATCTATCCTCAGTACAACCAGATATATTTGAGGAAAACCCTTTGCAATGCCAAGAATTTATGATTGACCCAAGTCAACAACATAATTTCATGGTTGAGTATATATCTTGGTACTCTTCCATGTGTCAAATGAATCATAATTAATGTAAGAGATTATTCTAGCATTGTGGCATATTTGCTTTTTTGTTGTAATGTACCGTATTTTCCGGCGTATAAGACGACTTTTCAACACATGAAAATCATCTCAAAAGTCAGGGGTCGTCTTATACGCCGGGTGTCGTTCTCCTGTAACCAGGCAGACCAGCCCAAAAGACTCTAACGAGCCTTAAATGGCTCTGGCGATCGAAGCTCTGACGATCCCAGCTTTGCCTGCTAATCAGGCAACGCAGCTGGGATGCCAGACCCATGTTAAAGGAAAAAACTTTTTTCCTTTTACGTGACTCTGCAAGCTCTGACGATCCCAGCTGAGTTGCCTGCCAATCGGGCATCGCAGCTGGGATCGCCAGAGCCATCGATCCAAGCTCTGACGATCCCAGCTGCGTTGCCTGCTAATCAGGCAACTCAGCTGGGATCGCCAGAGCCCAGAGTCCTGTAAAAAGAAAAAAGTTTTTCCCCTCCAGCTTGCTTACCTTAGCTGGTAATCGCAACGCTTGTCTTGCTTCGCTTGCCTGAATCCATTCCATCAGCAAGCCACTCTCTGCCTGCAATCATGCAGGCAGGAGTTGTGGACTTCAACTCCCAGAATTCCTCAGCCAGTAAAAACAAAGCTGGCTGAGGAATTCTGGGAGTTGAAGTCTACAAGTCTTAAAGTTGCCAAGGTTGGAGACCCCTGTTCTATTGGGTAAGTTTTTTTCCCCTTTGGGAGCTTTAAAAAAATAGTTAATTGGGGGTTTTTTAGTTGTTCTTTTTTAGACCTAGCCATTTAAAGTTTAGGAAGTTTTAAATTTAGTTTTCATATAAAAATAAAATAATATTTGTGCAGCTTTCTGAGATGTGGTGTGTTTCTGTAGTGTTTCACTCTAACTACACAAACACACAAAATCTCACAAAGCTGTATGTGGAATTTTGTGTGTGTAAAGTGTGAAGGTTGATTTTTTGGGGCTTTTTGTGGCTGTGTGAGGTTCCTGCTTGTTGTAGGGGCCGTTTTGGGTCTAGCACAGCTGCTTTTACATTGTGTTGAGGCAGTTGATGTTTTTTAATTTTTATTTGGTGTGTGTTGGAAGAGGGGTAGTCTTATATGGCGAGTATAGCCCAAACCCTATATTTTAACAGGCAAAGTTGGGGGTCGTCTTATACGCTCAGTCGTCTTATACGCCGGAAAATACGGTATACTTTTTTTCACATCATCTGCAACCATTTTATACACAATTAAAGTTACACTTTTCTTTGAAACTTACAGACAAAGAGGATGGCAATAAGAGCACTCTGGACAACTGAGAATAACAAGCAACATTGAAAAGGAAATAAAATTGAGCCAGAAATCAAAATATTTTCTAGTTCCTTTAGAAAACCACACAATTCTCCTTCTCCAGCAGCTAATAGACAAAAGAGAGAAAATTAACATGAGATTTTGAGCTCGAAAAAGTAGCGGATACGAAACTCAAGGATACATTGTATGAAAGATCAAAGAACATTATTTTTCATTCAGAAAAAGATGGAAATAGCTGGAAGTTAGGGGGAAGGAAAAGGTCTTATTGGGCAGGGCACATACAGGCATTGCTCTGGGAAGAAGCAAACGGCTTTAATCAAAACACCACTAAACAAGAGATCACACATATTTTTGACCTCAAGAATATCAGTTGTGGAAAAGCTCCATAGATCTGCCTATTGTAGAAAAAGCACAGATTGCAAATCATAGCTGATTAAACAAGAAGATCCCAACTGGAGAAAAGCCATACGAATTATCTGAATATGCCAAAAAGCTTCGTCAGAACAGCTTCCTTGTGTTTCATGGAACGACCCACACAGGAGAGAAGCCATACGAGTGCTCCCGACGTGAATACATTAGTGAGCATGGCAATATGGTAATACATCACAGGACACCCATCACATAAGAGTGTCCAAATTGTGTGAAAGTTTCATTGGAAATTACCACCTCATGAGACAACAAAGTACTCACACAGGAGAGAAACCCTTTGAATGCCCTATCTGTGGGAAAGGTTTCAGTCGCAATTCCAGCCTGGTGATACACCAGAGGACTCACACAGGAGAGAAACCCTTTGAATGTCCTGATTGTGGGAAAAGGTTCAGTAACAATTCCAATCTGGTGACACACCAGAAGACTCACACAGGAGAGAAACCGTTTGAATGTCCTGATTGTGGGAAAAGGTTCAGTTACAATTCCAGCCTGGTGATACACCAGAGGACTCACACAGGAGATAAACCATTTGAATGTCCTGATTGTGAGAAAAGTTTCAATCACAATTCCAGTCTGGTGATACACCAGAGGACTCACACAGGGGAGAAACCATTTGAATGTCCTGATTGTGGGAAAAGTTTCAGTCACAATTCCAGCCTGGTGATACACCAGAAGACTCACACAGGAGAGAAACCATTTGAATGTCCAGATTGTGGGAAAAGTTTCAGTCAAAATTCCAGCCTGTTGATACACCAGAGGACTCACACAGGAGAGAAACCATTTGAATGTCCTGATTGTGAGAAAAGTTTCAATCACAATTCCAGTCTGGTGATACACCAGAGGACTCACACAGGAGAGAAACCATTTGAATGTCCTGATTGTGGGAAAAGTTTCAGTCACAATTCCAGTCTGGTGAAACACCAGAGGACTCACACAGGAGAGAAACCATTTGAATGTCCTGATTGTGAGAAAAGTTTCAGTCAAAATTCCAGCCTGGTGACACACCAGAGGACTCACACAGGAGAGAAACCGTTTAAATGTCCTGATTGTGGGAAAAGTTTCAGTCGCAGTTCCAGCCTGATGACACACCAGAGGACTCACACAGGAGAGAAACCGTTTGAATGTCCTGATTGTGGGAAAACTTTCAGTCGCAATTCCAGCCTGGTGACACACCAGAGGACTCACACAGGAGAGAAACCATTTGAATGTCCTGATTGTGGGAAAGCTTTCAGTCACAATTCCAGCCTGGTGAAACATCGGAACACTCACACAGGAGTGAAACCATATGAGTGCCCAGACTGTGGGAAAGATTTCAGTACTAAGACTAGCCTTTTGAATCATGTGCTTATACACACAGGAGAAACCATTTAAGTGCCCCAAGAGTGGACGGTGCTTCAGGAAACATTCCACCCTTATTGCACACAAGAAAATGTGCATGGATTTTCCAAAGTGATGAGTGATGATCTAAAGCAGTGGTTCCCAAAGTGGGCGGTACCAAAGTGGGGGGCGGTGGGATGACTTAGGGGGGCAGTAAGAGGCATGGGGGGCGGCTGGTAGTGCTAGAGGCAAAATCGGGTGGCAGGAGGGTGCTAAGTGGCAAGGAGGATGGCTGAGGGTGGCCCCCACCCTTTGGCCTGTGCCTCACAGCAGTTACCTCCTTGCAAGCAAACAGCAAGAAAAAACAGCTCCTTTCAGCTTCAGCATAGGCTAATAACAGACGTTGATTAGATTGGCCTCCCGACTCTCTCAGCTGTTTTAAGCAGGGCTCTGCTCCTTGCTGCAAAGAATGTTGGAGCAGATTTTTTTTTCTCTTGCACTAATCAAGCTATGCTGAAAACGAAACTGAAAGTAAAGCAGGCTGTTTGCTGTTTGCTGCAAGAAAAAATGAGGCAGAGGCAGTGTCGCGATCCACTTACACGGAACTGCAACGCATCGTTGATAGGCAGAGGTAGATTTCTTTTTCTTCTTTTTCCTCAATAAAAAAGGTAGGTGCAAACAATGGGAAATTTAGGGCAAAAGAGGAGAATTCAAGATTTTAAAACACAAAAGAAAAGGGGAAAGAAAAAGGCAAAAATAAAAATGGGAAGGGAGAAAAAGAAATGAAAGAGAAAGATGTTATATATATTTAGAATTGAAATATGAATAGTAGTAAGAAATAAATGGGAAATCATGATTGTAAAAATGAAATGAATAATAATTGGAATATTTGTCTTTGTATTTTTGAAATCTAGACAATGATAAATTTTTCTTTTTTTTTCTTGTTTTTAGAAATACGAATAAGTATAAACTGTAACAATTGAAATACCTTTAATGGTATATGGTGGTGAAAGTAAAAAGGATTAAGTTGTAGCTTGGATAACATTGTTCTATTTTTCATTTAACAGCATTTTCACATATAATTTCTACAACTAGCATCCTAGTTCAATTATATATTTTTCAGACCTTTGGAGGATCACACTGCTCAAGCAAAACTAACAGGTGTGAATTAAGTTTTAGCTAAAAAATGGAGCTTTAATTCCAGAAGTCCATTCTTTAAACTTGGACTTCTGGAATTCAAAGGCTCTGGATTAAATGGTACTCCAGACAAAAAGTTGGAGAAGAGTATCTTGCTTTTAGAAATGATAATAGCTGCCTAGAAAGGTGAGTTATGAGGTATTTTTACATCATCAGAAATTGTATATATTACCTGTTAAAAATACAAAGACGAGTACAAGGAGCAAATAAAAGACCTTCATGTTGGGGTTGGTTCTGGACCAAATCTTACTTGTGGGGCAGAAACCAGGTCTCAGCCCTCCTTGTGACTTCTTGAAAAGAATCTCCCCTCCCCACACGCTCCACCGCCTGAGGAGGCAGGGGAGGGCTGCAGGTTAATCCCAAGGGGGTCTGGGAATGGGTATGAATTCATCCCACAGCCCTCTCCATCCCCTCCTCTGTGAAATTGCTTTCTCCCACTCGCTGGTGGTCAGCAAATTCAAAAGGAACCCCCAGCTGAGAATCACTGCTCTAGATTGGTTGATTCAGGGGATTTCTCTAGCGTTAACTAATAGTGTTAGCTATCTTTGTTACAGGGATAAATTTGTATTGGAGCAGCCTGCAGACCTCCCAAAGGCTCTGCGCACCCTGTTTTTGCAAAAAAACGGGCCCGTTTTTCACAAAAACAGGACACGTGGGGCAAGGCTTCAGGAGGCCAAAAATGGCTGTATTCTATGTATTTTATTGTTACTACCTTCCTTAGTGGGTCGTGCAAACCGCTATTCCAAACAATGCTATTTATAGGGGGTGGGGGTGGGGGAAGTAGTGGGTTGCCCCGGTTCTCACCGGTTCTATAGAACCGGTAGTAAAATGGGCAGGAGGCCCCACCCACCGACCCGGACATCACCAAAACACTTCTGCCCATGTGCAGAAGAGTGCGTGCATGTGTGAACGAAGTGAGCGTTCACGGCCCCACTGCAAACCGGTAGTAAAGGTAAGTAGAACCCACCCCTGGGTGGGGGGCACTGAGGATGAGTTTGTAGTACCAAGGGGGCGATGGACTGAAAAAGTTTGGGAACCACTGACCTAAAGTGATGAGTGTAAAGGCTTGAATAGGGGTCTCTAAATATTTTCACAGCCCTCTTTTTGACTCATGCAGTATGCAGGTCCTCAATGGAAGGCAGGTTGGTAGTAATTGTTTTTTCTGCAGTTCTAATTATCCTCTGAAGTCTGTGTCTGTCTTGTTGGATTGCAGAGCCAAACCAGACAGTTATAGAGGTGCAGATGACAGACTCAATAATTCCTTTTTAGAACTGTATCAGCAGTTCCTTGGGCTGTTTGAGCTTCCTGAACATGCGCAGAAAGAACATTCTTTGTTGTGCTTTTTTGATGATGTTTTTGATGTTAGGTGTCCATTTTAGGTCTTGAGATATGATAGAACATAGAAATTTGAAGGTCTCTACTGTTGATACTGTATTGTCTAGTATTTTGAGGGGTGGAAGTATGGAAGGGTTTCTCCTAAAGTCTACCACCATTTCTACGGTTTTGAGTGTGTTCAGATCCAGGTTGTTCTGGTCACACCACGAGGCTAGTTGTTCAACCTCCCGTCTTTATGCAGATTCATCATTGTCTCGAATGAGACCAATCACTGTTGTATCATCTGCAAACTTCAGTAGTTGAACAGATGGATCATTTGATATTCAGTCATTGGTATATAGAGAGAAGAGAAATGGAGAGATCACAAATCCTTGTCGGGGGAGGGCTGTGCTAATTGTACAGGTATCTGATGTGATTCTGCTTAGCTTCACCTGCTGCTTCCTGTCTGTTAGGAAGCTTATGATCCATTTACAAGGGTGTTCAGGTACCACTAGCTGCAGTGGTGGGATTCTGTCGGTTCTAGGCGGTTCGGCCGAACCGTTTGTTAAATTGCTTGCTCGCCCCGCCCCTTGCCCTGCCCCTCTGCACCACTATTTATTGCCAATAAATAGTGGTGGGGCGAGCGAGCCAGCAATTTAACAAACGGTTTGGTGTTTTTTTGTAATTTATTGGCCTCGCAGCACACCGAACCGTTTTTTAAATCGCTGGCTCGCCCGCCCCTCACCTCGCCCCGTGTTCTGTGTTGAAAGCTTGCCTTAGTGACACACTGAGTTTGGGAGAAACGTCAGTGGAAACTTGGCACATTTTTCCAAACCATTAGTGACCTTTGGCTGGCCATGCCCGCGAACTGGTTCCCGCTCGCTCACCCCACCCGCCTGATGCTCGCCCGTCCCGCCCAGCCCCTACTTGCAGAATCTAGCCCCATACTTCTGCTCACAGCTGCTGGCAAAGGTAAGGCCGAAGAGCACGGGTGGCTGGGGAAGGGAGAGCTGGTGGAGGGGTCATACCAGCAGCAGGTAGTGGACCGATGCACGCAGGGAGGGAGGGGAGCGCGTGGGAGATCGCGGTACCGGAGCTCTTCCCGTGCGTTTCCCCCAGCCGGCCCGGCCTGCGAGGGAAGCACGTGGGAGATCCTAGCTGCAGTTTACTCGTGAGCAACATTGACTGGGAGAGACAGGGAGAAAGGCCAATGGTGCTCAGGAGTAAACTGCAGATTAGAGGCAGCCAGCAGCTCGCAGGCAGAGAAAGAAACTGCTTTGGCTCTGGTGCCAAAAGAAATTGGTGGGGAGAAAAAGAGGGAGGGTAGGAACAAGGGAAGGGCATTTTTTTCATTTTTTAAACTCCGTAGCAACATCCTTCCCAGCTACTGCTTTCTCTGCTCAGCAGCAGAGCTTTCTTTTCTTTTTTTTTTAAGGTTAGTCCCCTTCTGCCCGGGAGAGAGAAGAGCGGGGGCAGGGAGAGAAAAAGAAGGCAGGGTGGGATGGTGGGGGGCGGGAGCGGGGGTCTTCTTAATCCCGGCTGGATGCTGCTTCCTTGGGTCCCCTCAACTTTCCAGTCCCAGAAAGCAGCTGAAAAATGCCTCCTGTTTCCATTTTCTGTCCTTGCCTCCTTCCTGTTTTATTTGGTTTTCCCTCCCACCCTGAAAGGAGTTTCAAGCAAAAGAAAGGGGTGGGGGAGTCTTAATGTCTGGTTAAAATGGGTAGTATTTCCATTTAAAGAAGAAAAGCACAGCGCAGACTATTGCTATGATTTTTTGCTCCTATATTCTGTTGTTTAGGTATAAATTTTATTAATGTAGAAATTTTACTTACAGCCTATTAAACGATGGAGCTAGCTGTCTGCCTGCAATCATGTGTATCTATTAGGAGTAATTCCCACTGAAACAGAGTAGCCTTACTGCCAAGTAAACATGCATAGGCTTTACATTGAGAGATATGGTATCGATTAGTATGAAGTGTATTAGAGAGAGAAATGAGAACTTCTGTAATAACAGATACTTTGTGCCAAGACCAGAAGTGTGTGTGGGTGAGTGTGAGTGAGTGAGAGAGAGAGAGAGACAGAAAGAGACAGACAGACAGAAAGAAAGAAAGAGGGAAGGAGAGAGAGATAGAAGAGAAAGAAAGAGGAAGGAAGGGAGAGAGAGAGAAAAAAACTGCTATTATTTTTAATTGTTCCATTATTTATCATGTACTAATATTTTACACTGTCCCTACACCTAGAGTGATTTTACTGCCTTTCGTTTGCCCAGGGCAACCATATATTTTTCAGGGATTTACATGCATTCAATGGCTATAGTCCAGAGCATAAATATGTGCGTGTTTATTTGTACATCATGTTTTGTATACATACAGAGAAAGAAGCACTCAAACATCAACCATAATACTAATGACTGTTTTGAATAATATGCAGGTTGTATTACACAAATGGCTATTTTATATGTGAAATTATGACTGAAATATTTCTGCACCTCTATTGGTTCACACTGTCAGGAAGTTTCTTTACACTAATTATACAACAAACAAGGAATGCTTATTTTCTGAAATCATGTACCTTCCAGTTTTTTCCCCTTCTGGGCTCAATGTGGGCTTAAAATGAGCACAGGACCACAACCAAGTAAACGTATATAGTAACAGTACTAACAATCATTAGGTGGAGTAGCCATTTTAGATTATTTATGTTGGGTATTAGGGAAGTACCCAACAGGCTACATGGACAATGCACAGCTGACTCTGTAGCTTTAAAATCAGTCTCCTGAATTTAAAATGTTATATAGGCGCTAGTCTAAAGAAAGATTCCACTATCAGTCCAGTGTGATATTGCAATCTCACATGTGTCAGTTCTACAACAACAGAACTATTCACAACAGATATTTATTCGAAGCAAGTCCCATTGACTATATGGGAATGTGCATATTCCCAGGTAATTAAGAAATGACTGGGTGCTTAGGTTGAGTGTTTAAGGTTGCAGACCCCTGACCTATCCCATCCCATTGCTTCACCTTGAAGCCAGCCCTGTAGGCCTGCGCCCGCCTCCCACCTGGGCAGCAACGGCCTACCTACCCCAGTTGTATCACCTTGCCCTGCAGCCAGCACGAACGCCCACCTCGGACTGCCTCCGACTGCTCCAGCAGGTCATTTTTATTTAATTAATTTAATTAAGAATGTTAATTAATGAAGAATGAAAATACTTTCTTTTCACAGGAATTCCCCCCTCCCTCTGTCACCCAGGTAACGCTATCTAGTAAAGAGCAGGAAACTAGGTAAAAGTTCATGTCAGCATTAAAGCAAAGCTTCTCCCTCTCTCATTCATGTCAGCGCTGGAGGAGATCTTAATTTGGTACGCTGACAGAATGCTACAATGGGCATAAATGATGACAGGTCAAAAGTGCGAGGACCTGTCAGAAATCACTTTTTTCAGACCTCTGGGAAGTCCCTATGTGCATATGGACTACTCAGAGGGCTGAAAAAGTTATTTCTGACCGGTCCTCGCACTTTTGACCGGTCCTCGCACTTACGACTGTCCTCACATTGTACATTTTGCGCCTAGTTCACTGTGGTGAAGAGAAGTAGTTGTGAAATGAGGGACACAGTTGTTAAGAATGCTGCAACGGGCATAAATGTGAGGATGGACATAAATGCGAGGACCGGTCAAAAGTGTGAGAACCTGTCAGAAATCACTTTTTTCAGCCCTCTGGGTAGTCCCTATGTGCATATGGACTACTTAGAGGGCTGAAAAAGTTATTTTTGACAGGTCCACTTTTGACCAATCCTTGCACTTACGACTGTCCTCACATTTTACGTTTTGCGCCCCATCTTCTCACCGTGGTGAAGAGAAGTAGTTGTGAAATGAGTGACACAGTTGTTAAGAATGCTGCAATGGGCAGAAATGTGAGGATGGTCATAAGTATGAGGACCAGTCAGAAATGACGATTTTCAGCCCTCTGAACATAGCCACGCCCACCCAGTCACATGATCAGCGAGCCATGCCCACCCAGTCACATAACCAGCTAGCCAGGCCCCCAACTAAGCAAAGCCCACAGAACCGGTGTTAAAAAAATTGAATTCCACCACTGGCTAGCTGGTTTAGTTTAGTTAGAAGTTTGTCCAGAATGATGGTATTGAATGCTGAACTAAAGTCTATAAAGGGGACCCTTGCGTAGGTCTTTGGAGATTTAAGACGTTGTAGGATGTAGTGCAGAGCCCTATTAACAGCATCATCTGTCAGTCTATATGAGTGGAGAACACAAACTATCTCCTTGCTCCTAGCCCAGCACTGTCACCCACCCTATCAAGTTTAAATGTGCAAAATTTCTAAAATTTAAAATAGTAAAATGCTCAATATGCTTAATATTAACTGATTGTTTTCCTTTTTCTCTTTCCTTGGTGTCATATTTTAGTGCACATCTTTATCATGTCTCATTTTATTATGGTTAGACATTGGAAACCCTTCCAATGATCCCAAAGCCTCTGAATCTCTCTTAGGGCTATATAAAAATATCAAGCAAAATTAAGTAAAGCCAACCTTAAGAATCGGAGGGGATGGTCTACATGTCAGGGTTCCAGGTAACAGACCCAACAAAATCAAAACGTTGAGGCCTGAACTCTCCTCAAAGTAATTGTTTATTAGGAATGTCATATTGGCACAGCTGGTGAAAATCAGATTCTGAAGGACCCAAGGTTTCCCCCACCCAAATCAAAACCCAAAGTTCTTGTTCTCATGTCGCACATCCATCATATGGTCCAATCAGGTCACAATCCCCCTTTGGCTGTCTTTGGTCCACGCCTTCACAACACCTGGTGTGGACGTCCTTGGTTCCCATGGGAAAGAATGTTGTTATGGCTACAATTTCCCCCAATTATCTCTACCTCTCCCTCACATTCCCACAGCAGCAGGCCAGCCTTGCTGTGGCAGTCCTGAAGATTTCCAAAATGGTTTCAGGGCTGACAGGCTGCCCCCACTCAGCTGAGAAGGAACTCTTGAAAGAGAAAAATCAGAGGTTAACCAGTCTCACCTTCAACACCCCCCCCCAGGTGGCCCCTTGGGCTTAACTAGGATATTTGCCATGAAACTGTTTAATCAACCTGTCTGCTTTTACATCCCAGGTCTTAACCCAGGTAGCTTCAGATAAGGGGTATCCCTTCCAGTGGACTAGGTATTGCAAGGGACCCTGCTGTAAATGAGTCTAAGATCTTTTTTACCTCATATAATGGGTTTCCCCTTGTACTAAAATAGGCTTTGGGGCGGCCCAGTGTACTGGCCTTAGCTGAGAGCCTGCTGCGGTTTTTAGCAAGCTGCTATGGAACACCGGGTGCACTTTCCCTAACAAGCGTTTTGAGTCTAAGCTGAACAGTAACAAGATTTTAAAACACAAAAGAAAAAGGCAAAAATAAAAATGGGAAGGGAGAAAAAGAAATGAAAGAGAAAGATGTTATACATATTTAGAATTGAAATATGAATAGTAGTAAGAAGTAAATGGGAAATCATGATTGTAAAAATGAAATGAATAATAATTGGAATATTTGTCTTTGTATTTTTGAAATCTAGATGATAAGTGTTTGTTGTTGTTTTTTGTTTTTTTTAAAAATATGAATAAGTATAAACTGTAACAATTGAAATACCTTTAATGGTATATGGTGGTGAAAGTAAAAAAGGATTGAATAGCTAGGAATCAACTAAGCATTTGGGAAAAAAATATTGGCTATAGACTAAATTTCAATGACTGGGAGGAGGCTTGGAATAGAAATTATAATCTCACTAAATCAGCAACCTACAGGGAGAACCACTATAAAATATTTCATAGATGGTATCTAGGCCCAGCTAGACTAGCAAAAATATTCCCCAGTGCCTCAGCAATATGTTGGAAGTGTGGAAAGGAGGTTGGCACCTTCTTTCATATGTGGTGGTCCTGCCCGGAGACAAAAAAGTTTTGGACAAAAATACGAATCTGGCTACGAGAAATAGTGGAAGAAGATATAAAACTTTCCCCAAAATTTTTTTTATTAGGAATGATGGGAGATGGACTCTCTAAGGAAAAGATACAATTAATCATACATGTTATAACAGTGGCCAGATTAACCTTTGCAAAATACTGGAAGGACAAACAAACCCCTCCAGAGATGACAATAATAAATAAAATCCTAGAATGTGCAGAAATGGCAAAATTAACAAGTGTTCTTAAAGACGATGAGAACTCAAAATTTAAAGCAGTATGGGAAAGGTGGTACAAATGGTGGAATAATAGAACGAGACTATAAGGATATGTCTATTTCTAATAATGGTAGATTTGAAGATACTTGATATGTACATAATGTAAATATGTAACCGCACGACACCTCAGATGTTAATGGAATTTGATGTTTTCTTTTTAAATTTTTTTTTAAATCAATAAAGTATTATTAAAAAAAAAGAAAGTAAAAAGAATTATGTTGTAGCTTGGATAATATTGTTCTATTTTTCATTTAACAGCATTTTCACATATAATTTCTACAACTAGCATCCTTCTCTTTATTAACAAATTAACGTTTTCACTGACTCTTAACTGTTTTCTCTTAGTCTCTCCACAGTTCTTTCTTGATGTTTTCCTCCCTTTCTCCCATTTCTTTACCTTCTTCTTTTTCCTGTTCTTATATCTCCCCTTCAGCCTTTTCCTTTAATTTTAACTCTATTACTTTTCATTCTCAATCTTATCCCATTTATTTCTCTTTTCTTCATATTTGAGATGTATTTTCCCATATCCATTTTTATTCTATCACTATTGAACCCAGTGTAATCATCTTTAACATTTTTTCCCAATTATTTCCTTTTCAATATTATCTCCTTGTTTCCCTTGCTTCTCATTCATCTTTTCTCTTTCTTTTTTTTTGCAAGCTAACCAATTCTCTGCTTCTTTATTTCCCTTAAATGCCTCCCTTACTTTTTGAAACATCTCCCTTAATGTCTCATATTCAGCCTTTTTCTCCCTGGGTATTGAGATTTTCCACCCCAGAATTTCCCAGGCAGCATCTCTTCGGGATAAGAGCGCTCAGGCTATAGTTAGAGATTGTGGGTCCTCATGGAAGAAGAAAACAAGAGGAAAGAGAAATAGTTTATCTTTTCCTAACAATTCATTGCACCAAGGATGTCTGCTCAGATTGTGAATGAGGCACGCAAATGGAAGAAACCATATGAATGGCAAATATATTGGGGGAGTTTGGGGCAGTGACAAAAGCAGTGTAAAATTTCAGGTGCAAAGGCTATTCTGCTTTGCGTGTGACCTTCATGGAGAAGAGCTGTAGGAATATTGAGTTGAGAAAAAGGATTGTGTTTTTGAGTACAGGATCGCCAGGTTCATTCACAACTCCTGTTGTGATCTCCTTCGCTTGGAGGTTCCTTCTTGTTAGTCTTTGATGGTTGGGAGGTGTGAGCAGAACCAAGGGATTGATACCAGGGGTGGGTTCTAAATTTTTTTACTACCGGTTCTGTGGGCGTGGCTTGGAGGTCGTATGACCGGGTGGGCGTGGCTAGCTGGTCATGTGACTGGGTGGCCATGGCTATGTGTACAGGGACTACTCAGAGGGCTGAAAAAAGTCATTTCTGACAGGTCCTCGCACTTTTGATTGGTCCTCACACTTATGACCATCCTCACATTTATGCCCGTGCAGCGTTCTTAACAACCATATCACTCATTTCACAACTGCTTCTCTACACCATGGTAATAAGAGAGGGCAAAACACGTAAAATGTGAGGACAGTTGTAAGTTTGAGGACTGGTCAAAAGTGCGAGGACCAGTCAAAAATAACTTTTTCAGCCCTCTGAGTAGTCCACATGCACAAAAGGACTACCCAGAGTGTAGAGGGACCACACACACAAGGTTGAGGATATATGTGGTAACTTTATTGTCTTACATAGTGACATTATATAGTTTGTTACTACAAGTTACAGCAGTACTTGGCAGCATCTTATTGGCTCACAGAATCTTTTAGGTAACTAGAACCATTACTTATAATGTTATGTAGGATTAACACATATCCCACTTCCTATCCTCCTGTTCCTCTTGTTTATAGAGTTAGGGTCTAATGCCATTTCCTGGCGCCTACATGTGAGTAACCTTCCTTATCTGAGGTTTGCCATCCAAGATAAGGAAACATTCCTACACATAGCAGACTACAGGCTCCTATATGTCCTCTCTTTTTATTTAATTTTGAGGGAACAAAGATTTTTGTATGTATCGCAATTGATGAGGAGGCAGAGAGAGAGGAGCAGGACGAAACATAGTAATTAATGAGGGAATACACTGAATGAAACAACAGCAAGCGACTAACATGACAATAATAATTACAGCATAAAAAACAACTGCTTAAGCCAGGACCAATCAGGAAGCCAATTGGTCAACCAGTCAAAAGGAGAGGAAATAGCATGAACATTATTCTGAAAATATGATTGGAGTTTAGCAAGTTCATCTTCAATGGTTTTGTTCAAAGAGTGAAAATGAACAGCACATCCACGATGGCCAACAAGTTTACAAAAACCTCCTTGTCGTGGTAACAAATAGTCAATAGCAAAACGTTGCTGGAGCACATCCTGATTCAGGTCCTCAATTTCATGTTGGAGATCACGAACAATAGCAGCAGTGGCATTAATTGATTTCTCCAGGCGACATGTTAACCCCAGGATAGAATGTCTATTTTCTTGAGCTATTATTCCAGGGTAAACCCCTAAGGTGATCACCCCAGTAATAGCTCCAGCCACAGCATGGCCATAGGTATTTAGAGAGAACAGTTGTGTATCAATGATGACTTCATCAGTACATGTAGGACCTATTGGAGCACGGCGCCGTCGTGAAGAAGAAGAGAGAGTGCCAATCTGCACAGGTAGGGAAAAGTAGCCAATAGCAGCACACTGATAGTTTTGAGGGTGTTCGTTGGTTGCATATTTGTCAAAAAAGAACCACATGTTAGGGAAGCGTTAAAAATAGGAAAATTATCAGGATACATTTCAGGCACAATATTAGGCCCATATAAAGAAGAATTAAAGGTTCCCCAGAGCCAATAATAGTCAGTACAATAACTATAATTCCCTACTTTCGATAAAATGCATTGAGCCTTAGCATAATCATTCCAATTGTTAAGCCAAGTATGGTGAGCATAACAGCAAAAACATAAGCCTTTAGTAAATTGATTAGTACGAAGATAACGCCAACAAACAGAGTTAAGTTGCATTGGTGGCTTAGAAAACAACCAAGAATAATGAATGGTTTGCAGCTGTGAAACAATAAAGGAAGAAGATATTAAATCAGGTATGAAAACAACTTGACCCAAAGCCATAGGAGGCTCATAATACAGGGTGACATTAGTACCGTGAACCAAAAACATATATTGAGCATGACAAACCCAGAGATTAGGACTAAATTGTATAGGCTGAGTGTCATGCAAAGCAGTAACAGAACCAAGAGAAGACAAGAGAATACAAAAAGGAATTGTAACAGAATTAGCTGTAATAATAGCAAAGACAGCAGCAACTAGATTTTCAGGAGTCTGAGGTAGGGCAGCATGAGCCAACTGTTGTTGAGCTTGGTATGTTGTGGCCTTCACTTGCCTCCATGTGATTGGCGGGGGTTGTTGCCACTCAGGATTAGGAGCAAGACAATACTTCACTAACGGCTTGTCAGTGGTTTTATTGCATGAAAATGAACATTAACAGGAACATCTGAAAAAGAATCTACAAGAGTTAAATAATTCCAGGTAAACAAAGCAACAGATAGTAAATGTTGAATCTTTTGCAAATGGTATGGACCAGACTCATGCTGTAGCTGTCTCTGCAAGAAGGACTTAAAAGTTTGATGGGCACGTTCCACAATAGCTTGTCCTTGAGAATTATAGGGAATGCCATGGACTAAGGTTATTTTCCATTGCTGACAGAAAAGACTAAATTCTTTACTGATATATGCAGGACCATTGTCAGTTTTAATTTGAACAGGGCGGCCCATGATTGAAATAGCGGCTAAACAATGAGTGGCAACATCCTGAGCCCGCTCGTGACGGGATGCAGTAACCCAAAGAAAATGAGAATAGGTATCAGTGATAACATGTAATTTATCATATGGCTTGAAAGAGGAAAATTGTGTTACATCCATTTGCCAGATTTGATTGGCAGAGGTACCCCTAGGGTTGACCCCACTAGGGAACGGAATGGCTGACTGTTGGCAGGAGGGACATGCTCGTATAATATCCCTGGGCCAAAGGAATATGAAACTGTTTTGCCAAAGATTTTGCATTTTGATGAAAATATGAATGACTGGTCACCGGATCAGAAATAAAGAAGCAATTTCCTTAAGAGATTCATCTGCAATGTGGTTACCTTTGGTTAGAGCATTTTGGTAATGAATATAAAACTTCTCCAAGATAATTGGAGAAGGCAATCTGATAACTTTCAGATATCATCATAAGATGATCATGCTCAATCTTTGTACGGGTGAAGGCAATGCCTATCAAATCTTGTCCAATCAGTTGCAAAGCATACTTTCGGCCTTTTATAATCAATTCTTCTAAAGCAGACTGGTAAGGATAAATGTTTCTAGGTGGAGTAGCAGATAAATTTAACCACTCATGAATAGCTATTTTTAATGTGCTCTTAATGGTATATAAACACCCAGTAGGCAATGGAGAAGTAGGAAGAATAGCTAAGCGTAGTCCTGCTTCTATTGACTCAATTCGGTTAACATATTGTTGCTTAACTTTGTCCAAGATGAGCTGTAAGCACCTTTTTTGATCATTCATCAAGTAGGAGAATTAAGCATGCCCTGGTAAAACACGCCAATGATATCATTTGGTTGACATGCTATTATTAAAAAAAGGAACAGTAAAAGCAAATTTTTCTTTATCCTGTGGTTGAAGCGGAATAGTAAAGAAACAATCTTTTAAATCGACAACCAACAATTGATAAAAATTAGGAATTAGATTAGGATTAGGATTAGGAAGACCACATTGCAGAGGACCCATCGGCTGAATACATCTAATAATCTCCATTTCCCACTTTTCTTTTTAATAACAAAGACAGGAGTATTCCAGGGGCTAGTAGAGGGTTCAATATGACCAGCAGCTAATTGTTCCTGAACAAGTTGCTGTAAAGCAGATAATTTTTCCACTGAAAGAGGCCACTGCTCCACCCACACGGGGGCAGTAGAGAGCCACTTAAGGGGAAGAGCCATCATCCAAAATCAATTTTGTATTCAAAAAGGAAAGGAGGTCCCGACCCCAAATATTAGTATGAATATCTAAAATATAAGGTTGCAGGGCAAAGGACTTACCAGCTGCTGTGGAGAATTGAATATCATGCACACTCTGCCAGGCTGGAGTTGAACCACCTACACCCCATAAAGAAGAAACTGACTTCTTAGGCCATTGGACAGGCCACTGTGAAGACGAAATAACAGTAACATCGGCTCCAATATCAAGCAACCCTTGAAAAGGTTGCTTATTCAAATAGAGAGTTAACAAAGGACGAAAGGAAGTAACAGACTGAAGTAAAGCCACAGAAGGCGAGGTAGAACCAAAACCAGCATCCCCACGTACCCCTGTGCCAGAACAAGGGACTTGATAGGGAAGCAAAAGTAATTGAACAACAGAGGATTGTTCACCCAAGCCTGAATAAAAAAAATTCCAGTGTAATCAGAATCAATAACACCAGGGACTACAAAGCATCCTTTTTTATGAGCTGAAGATCGAGGCAAGATAAGACCCACTAAACCAGAGGGAAGAGGGCCTTTAAATTGAGAAGGAATCAATTTAACCTCCAAAGGAAATTTAAATTCCACAGATTCCTGAGTTATTAGATCGATCCCAGCACTACCTGCTGTGGCTGGGACTGCAGAGGAAAGGCTGTGGGGAGGAGACATTACTAGGGGAAAGGCACCCTTTTGGCTCTGGGTGGGTGCCGCACCCATTGGCAAGTTTCCCGACCAAAAACGGCACTGATTAGCCCAATGAAATCCTTTTTTACAAATTGGGCATTTTTTAGAAGGGCGATTTTGAGAGGCTGCAGGAGTCGAGCGACAGTCCTTTTGAAAATGTCCAGATTTACCACATTTAAAGCAATTGCCAGCAGGATGTTTCCCTTTTTGTATAGCAGCAGCTAAAAGGTGCATTTTATACGTTTGAGAACCAATATCCTGGCAGACCCGCAGCATGTCAGCCAAAGTATAATGATTGGTAGCTTTTAAGGGCTGCAAGGCTCGCTTACAATCAGAATTGGCATTTTCAATAGTTAATTGCTGAAGAAGCTCCCCTGCAGCTTCTTGATGGTCAAATGGTTGACAAATAGCTTTAGACAATCTCTCTACAAAATCAGCATAGGGCTCCTAGCCCCTGTCTAATGTTGGAAAAATTTGCCCGTGGTTCCCACCCCGTGGCACCTTAAAAAAGGCACGAAATGCACATTCAGAAACAATAGTTAAGGTGGCCGGGGGAAGCCCAATTTGGGCAGGAATTGTAGCAAATTGACCTGAGCCAAAGAGTTGTTCCACCGTGTATGCTCCCCCACTTCCCAGAGCAGCAGCCTGGGCATGTCTCATAAATTCACGTTCCCAAACAACATATTGCATTGAAGTTAAAATCATTCGGAAAACTTGCTTCCAATCTTCAGGAACCATATTATATCCATTTTTTATTCCTTCTACCAAGCCTCTGGCAAAATTGCCACTAATACCATAATCAGTGATAGCCTTCTTCAGTTCTCTTAAAATTTGATAAGGTAATCCTTCCCATTCCGCTATCTGCTGTCCTGCCAATTGGCCCTGGCCCTGATGATATTGTACAGGACATACAGACAACAATTTAGCAAGTTCTGCCCCAGACATGGAGGAATCCCATTTACAGGATTTCACCATTTTTTGAAAAGAGGACTGAACAGCAGAGTTAGAAAATTTAGTAATCTGACCTGTGTCATTAGGAGCCGAAGGAGACAGATAGTCCGTGGAGGAAGGGGGACAGATAACAGCATTAGAGTAACATGGAGGTGGAGAAGATAAAAGAGACAGTTCAGTAGTTCCAAATTTTTCCACTGCATATCTACATAAATGCCATACATGCAAAATCTCTACCTTAGCTCTTGGCTCAGCATGTAAAACTTTCCCAATTTTTTCCCAATCAGATAATCTTAAAGACACGTTTTCAGGATACCATAAACACTTATTTGCAATCTCCTGGACCAGCCATAAGAGACTGCGTTCTGATACATCAGTGCGATTTTTCTTAAGTAAATAGTTTAATTCTTCAGCATGCTTTCTTTGTCCCTCAGAAAGCAAGGCCCCCATTACTTACAGAAACCTTTAGAAGGTTGAAGAAGCCACGAGGGCTGACGGTGCACCAGTCATTGCCAGATGAAGTAAGGGTCCCTGTTCCTCAGGTGCCACTTTAGAGTGACCACACACACAAAGGTTGAGGATATATGTGGTAACTTTATTGTCTTACATAGTGACATTATATAGTTTGTTACTACAAGTTACAGCAGTACTTGGCAGCATCTCATTGGCTCACAGAATGTTTTAGGTAACTAGAACCATTACTTATAATGTTATCTAGGGTTAACACTGTCATGGGTAAATGCCTTATTCTTGAATGGGGGAAATGTATGCTCATAGAGTATCAAGGGTTAATTTATTCTTCCTTTCCTAATGTATTCATCTCTAACCACTCCTACTCCCTAATCCCGCCTCATTGATATAAAAGGGGATACACGCTCCTCCTCCTTGCTTCTATCTGCAATCACTCAGAGAATATAGAATGCCTGCTGTAAATAAACAATACTTTGTTTGAATACTACAATTCTGAATTCTTTATTGAGTCCGATCCTCAAATTACGGCAACAATTTGGTAGCAGAGGATGGTTGGCTGACTCAATAAAAAACAGACATGCCAAAGAAAGAAAACTCCAGAAACAAAAGAGAAAGACCCAACACCAGGGCACACAACAAAGAAATGGAAATAGATCAAGAAATGATCGATGAATCTACAACTATAATGACAAGAGAATCTGAAAACTCCACTACAGACAACGAAGAGGTAATCGATGAACCCGACGACCAAGAAGCGAGCGAGATAGAAAACAACACTCTCAGATCAGAAATACTAAGACTGCTGAAAAGCCAAAAAGACGACAAAAATTTCATCGCGAACCTCCAAGACATCATAAAAGATAGCGGAGCAGCGAGAGAAAATCACACCAACGCACCAGAATCTAAAGACCTCAAAATGGTAAGCGAATTACCTATAGATGAGAGTATAACTAAAAGAAAGACTAACGGTCCCGCGCAAAATTTTGAATGGCAGCCATCTTGGTTTCAACAGACCAGCAAAATGGCCAAATCAGAACCAATCAGAAAGCAGAGTTCAAAATGGCTGGCGCAAAAAACTTTACACAGCATGAAAAATAAAAAAGAAAAATTCTACTCTTCAGAAGAATCTGATACAGACACCGAAGAAGCACCAACCGAACTGCAAATCGAAACAGCCATGAAAACACTTTTTGCAACTTTTGGCCCAAATTTAAAAGTAACAAAAAAATCGACAAAGGCAGCCGATCAAACAGCGAAGAAGAGACAAGCAGCACAATCCAAAAGCAAAGACGCAGAAGCAAGCAAGCAAACATCTCAGCATCTATCCGCTTCAACCCGAACGGCAAGGACACCAACGCCCAAACCCAGAGAACCTTGCAAGTACTCGCCCACACCACAAACGCTTCCGGGAGCCAGAAGCCTCAACCAAGACAACTTCGATGGAAAGAAGCAAGCCCCGATCATCACCTGGACGCCTAAAGTCGAACCAGAGAGTGAATCATCAGAAGAAGAACACTACGAGGGAGCTACAGCGACAAGAACCTCTCCCGACAGCTTCAGGAACGAAATGAACAACGTGCATGTGCAAATACACGCAGACGAATATAGAGACAATGAAGGACAGAGAGAACCATTCAGACTAATTGCAAGCATACCTACACCATTCTGCAATTATCAGCATTTACAAGACCATGGACAGCCTCCAGTTGTAAGTAATGCAACAAATAACATTGGAAACTTGCCTAATGATTTTCCAAAATTGAGAATAGACGGTATTAATTTACAGGAATGGAGTCAACAACTCCAGGTTGTTTTCTTAAAAGAGAATTTATTGTTTTTCATAACTAACCCTCCCAAAAAACCATGGACCCTAAAATTGGACTGTCTACACCACAGAGCATTCTATTTACTAATATCTAGTATATCTCCTGCTATCTATCATAGTATTAAGCATAATCTGACTGTCTCAGAAATAATTCATTGTATGTTTAAATTGTTTCATAGTGAAAGTGTGGCAACCACAACAAGAATGTCTAAAAATTTCTTCTCAGCCAGGATAAAACCTGGAACTACTGTAAGTGAACATTTACTATCACTAAACACAACTAGAGCAGAACTTCATTTAAGGGGAGAAATAATATCTGATCAGACAATGAAAAGCGTTATCATTAATTCATTAGACTCATCATGGGATAATTACATATCACATTTGGACACAATTAATTTAGGATATCTATCTATAGAGAGTTTATCAAATAGATTAATAGCTGAAGATAATTTGAGAAGAAGCCGCTACAGCGCATACAAAGAACACAGACAGACCAAAAGGGTAGTATTTCAAGACAGGCATCAAGAACCAATTGAATGTTATAATTGCGAATCCAAAGAACATTATAGAAGAGATTATCCAAAACCTCTTAGAGAAAGACAAAACCATGACACTAGAAACAGATACCATAACAGACAATCATCTATTGACAGATACAGATATAGAAACTTACCAAACCTTAGAGAATGTAGAGGGGGCAGAGATAACTCAAGAGATAGAAAGTCTGGATCATTAAATGGATTAGATAAGTACACTATAACCAAAAACCAAGACTCAAAGGATAATGCCTGGCTCATTGATTCCGGGGCAACAAATCACACAACACATGATAAGAAAATATTATCTTCCTTCATAGAAGATAAATTTGTAATTAAAGTAGCTAATCAAGAGGAAGTCCAAGTCATTGGAAGAGGAAATGTAGATTTACCCGGTCTAGGGAAAATAGAGGCGGTTTTATTAATACCCGAAATACCTCATAACATTCTTAGTGCAATAAAGTTAAGTAGGGACTCTAACATAAATATAATATTCTCAAAGGGAAAAGTAACTCTAGAGAAAAACAAAACAAACTTAGGTAATGTGATTATCAAAGGAGATTTACCATATTTAGTCACAGAGGAAAGATGGCTACACAACATTGATTCAAACATGGAAAATGACACTAGCATAGAAAATGAAAATAACAGTGACAGTGACAATGAGGAACACGAAACAGAACATAACAATGAAACCACATCTGTTAACAATACACATAATAACAAAAGACCAATAATTGGAAAACCAATCCATGATGAATGTGCACATATATTACATAGAAAATCAGGACATGCTAGTTTTCCTGTAATACAAAAAATGATTGAACATGCTGAAGGTGTTAAAATAAAAGATTGTAAAAATTACTTGGAATGTTCAGTATGTAAGTCCTCAAAACTCAGAACCAAACCCAGACCAAAAAAGGCAACAAGATCATCAAATCATATTTTTAACCTAGTACATATGGATCTAGTTGGTCCATTAACCCCATCAATTACATACAAAAAACGATACTTTCTTACTATTGTAGACGACTATAGTCGTTATGGCTTTGTCTACACTTTAAAACACAAAGATGAAACATTTCAAAAGTTTAAAGAATTTTATAAACATGTAGAAACACAACACAATGTAAAAATAAAGCAGATCATGACAGACAGGGGAACTGAATTCATGTCAAAGGAATTCTCCCAATGGCTAAAAGACAAAGGGATGCTACACTTCACCTCTAGCCCTTTCTCTGCATTTCAAAATGGAGTAGCAGAACGAAAGAACTCGACACTACAAACCATGATTAGATGTACATTAGAAGATGCTGGTTTAGGCAAACATTTCTGGTCAGAAGCACTATTATATTCCAATTATACTCTAAACAGAATTTGGTCTAGTGTCATAAATAAAACAAAGGGATACAGATTTATTGACAATAATAACAAATTCATAATTTCTAGGACAGCTGTATTTCACGAACAGGCCAATTGGTCTAAGATACATCTTAATGAGATACTTCCAACAACAAGACCAGACATTAAAAATCAAGAGAAGACAGAAAGAGAAGAACATAACCACAGTAAACAAAAGGGCAACAACAAAACATGGATGGGAAACTGTCCCAAAATCAAAACAGATTCATTAACACAAAAGGAAGCAAGATATTTACACGATAACGATAGCAGACCAGAAAGAACAATTAGATGTAACAGGAACCAAGTACCAAATAGATATAAGGATTACATAATGCATATAAATGATGATACATCAACACCCAATACATATGAGGAAGTATTAAAACTTCCCACAGAAGAAAGAAAGAAATGGGAATTAGCCATGGCCAAAGAAATTGACAGTTTGCGAGAACTAAAAGTATTCACCCCAACACCAGCTCCAAAAGACAAAACAATTAATGGCACTAGGTGGATATTCAAAATTAAAAATCTAGAACAGGGCAACACATTATATAAAGCAAGACTAGTTGCACAGGGCTACGCTCAAAAGTATCCTGAGGATTATACCGACACATATTCTCCCACTGTAAGGACTGAAAGTGTTAAGACAGCTTTAGTAATAGCATCAGCCCTTAATCTTGAAGTCTTTCAATATGACATACAAACTGCATACCTACATGCAAAACTCGATAAAGAAATATATGTAAGAGCTCCTCATAGCCAAAACACAAATAGAAACGAAACTTGGTTACTAAACAAAAGTTTGTATGGATTAAAGCAATCCGGCAAACGTTGGTATGAATGTTTGGTCAACATACTCAAAACTATGAACTTCAGTGCCACAACTGCAGACAATTGTTTCTTTGTTAGGAGAGATGGTGATTCACTAGAATTTGTGTTAATTTATGTGGATGACATTTTGTATATTGGCAAACATAAAGATAAGAGAGATACATTTGTAACTAAATTAGGAGAACATTTTTCGTTAAAATCATTGGGGAAAGTAAATAAATATCTTGGAGTTCAAATTAGTAAGACTAAAAAAGGATTTAGATTGTCTCAGAAGGACAAGATTATTGAACTCTTGAACAAATGCAATATGAATGATGCAAAGCCTTGTGATACCCCAATGATTTTTTAAGAAATATGAATGAATCATCTCCTGAGTTTAATGATAATACACTTTACAGATCAGTTATTGATTCCCTTTTATATATTTCTAATTGGACCAGACCCGATATTGCTCTACCCCTTTAATTTATTATCCAGATATGTCAGTAAACCTTTAATTTATCATTGGGAAGCCATTAAACGAGTGCTAAGGTATTTGAAACACAGCTTAGACTTTTGCTTACTGTTAGAACCCAACAATGTTAAAGAGCCTATTCTCACTTGTTACGCTGATGCAGACTGGGCAGGTGACACTAAGTGCAGGAAGAGTACTTCCGGCTATGTATTCTTTCTTAACAATTGTCCAGTCTACTGGTATACTGGAAAACAAGATCTAGTAGCTACATCAATGACTGAGGCAGAGTATATTTGCTTGTCAAAAGCTTCTAATAACCTCGTATGGTTCAATGATCTATTATCAGATGTTTGGAAGAGTCCTTCATTACCATTTGTTATACATGAAGATAACAAAGCTGCAATAGAGATATCTAGAGCAGATGCTATTGGTCAGAGATCTAGACATATAGATATCAAATACAAGCATGTAAGACAATTATCTCAAAATGGATTCATTAGAGCTATTCATTGCGAAACCACAGAACAAATAGCTGATATATTGACTAAGCCTTTACAATCTAAACAACATAAATATTTAACTTCAAAATTACAAGTTTTATATTGTTCTGAATCTGAATGTAATTACTGTTGTATGTCGAATCGGCATTTAGAGGGGGATTTGTCATGGGTAAATGCCTTATTCTTGAATGGGGGAAATGTATGCTCATAGAGTATCAAGGGTTAATTTATTCTTCCTTTCCTAATGTATTCATCTCTAACCACTCCTACTCCCTAATCCCGCCTCATTGATATAAAAGGGGATACACGCTCCTCCTCCTTGCTTCTATCTGCAATCACTCAGAGAATATAGAATGCCTGCTGTAAATAAGCAATACTTTGTTTGAATACTACAATTCTGAATTCTTTATTGAGTCTGATCCTCGAATTACGGCAACAATTTGGTAGCAGAGGATGGTTGGCTGACTCAATAAAAAACAGACATGCCAAAGAAACAAAACTCCAGAAACAAAAGAGAAAGACCCAACACCAGGGCACACAACAAAGAAATGGAAACAGATCAATACTTTGTTTGAATACTACAATTCTGAATTCTTTATTGAGTCCGATCCTCGAATTACGGCAACAAACACACATCCCACTTCCTATCCTCCTATTCCTCTTGTTTATAGAGTTAGGGTCTAATGCCATTTCCTGGCACCTACATGGGAGTAACCTTCCTTATCTGAGGTTTGCCATCCAAGATAAGGAAACATTCCTACGCATAGCAGACTACAGGCTCCTACACCGGAGGGCTGAAAAAAGTGATTTCTGACAGGTCCTCGCACTTTTGACCGGTCTTCGCACTTATGACTGGTCATCATTTATGCCCATTGTAGCATTCTTAACAACCGTGTCACTCATTTCACAACTGCTTCTCTTCACCATGGTGACAAGATAGGGCAAAAACGTAAAATGTGAGGACAGTCGTAAGTTCGAGGACTGATCAAAAGTACGAGGACCAGTCAAAAATAACTTTTTTCAGCCCTCTGAGTAGTCCATATGCATAAAAGGATACAGCAATAGAGAGGGATGAAGGAAGGGAAGGGAATTTAGAGTAGGAGTGAGGGTAAGAGAGGGAGGAAGAGAGGAGGAGAAGGAGAAAGGAAGAGGAAGTAGGCAGGAGAAGAAGGGGGGAAGAGAAAGTAAGAAGGAAAGAAAAGAGAGAGGTGGTAGGTTTGAGGAGAAAGATTGCTGTACAATAAAAAAGATGAAAGGTAAGAAAGCCAACCCCAAACAAATATAAAGATATTAAGATAAAGAATGAATTGTTAAACTCTAAAGAATAAAAGAGAACAAATATGAATAAATAGCAATAATTAGAAACACACATACAAACATACAATGTATTTTCTTTGAACAGAGTATTTGGCCGGTTCACAAATTTAAACAGTGTTTAGTCATTTCAATTAAATTTACAATTTCTATATTTCCTTTTTGCCATATTTATTCCTCATCTATTTTTTTAAAAAACCAATATTACCCTTCATCCTCATCTCTAATCTTAATCAAATTCAATTTTTCCCTTCTATTCTATATTATACCCCTTCCCATTGTCATCTATTTTTATATCCATCCTCACATTGGTTAATTATGTAATATTACAGTTGTTTAATACAAATTCAACATTTTAATATAAATCAATTAGTTATATAACTATCTTTTTTCTATATTAATCAATATGAACATGAATATTCCAATTATTTCCATGCAATCCAATTTCTTACAAATCAATTAATTATATTTACCAATAATAATAAACCAAACAATTTCTCCCATACATTCCTCCAAACCACAACTTAACAATTTTTGCTTTCAACACAATATACAATTAATAGTATCTCAATTATTACAATTCCCTAGTTAAATAGAGCTTTTTTTCCTTTTGTGTTTTAAAATCTTGAACTCTCCTCTTTTGCCATTTGCCATAAATTTCCCATTGTTCGCACCTACCTTTTTTGATGAGGAAAAAGAAAAGAAATCTGCCTTTGCAACATTGCAAGCAAACAGCAAAGCCAACAACCTGCTTTACTTTCAGTTTTGTTTTCAGCTTGAATTGCACAAGGAGAAAAAAAAATCTTCTCCAGCAGCACTCTTTGCAGCTAGCAAAAGACCCCTGCGCAAAACAGCTGAGAGCAAATCAGCTGAGAGTCGGGAGGCCGATCTAAACAACTTGTGGTAATTAACCTAGGCTGAAGCTGAAACGGGCTGTTTTTTCTATTTTTGCAGGCACCGGTCTACTCATTTGTTTTCTTTTAACACTGATCAGCTGTAGGGCGGCCCTTTGAAGCCCCACGGCAAGAGTTTAAACAGTTTTTTTTCCCTCTAGCCATCAGCTGGGACTCAGGAGGCAGCAATAGATTGTGAATGGGCGGGGTAAGCGAATGGCGACCGGGCCAGGAACCGGTTTGAGGGCATGGCCAGCCAAACTTACTACCGGTTCTCTGAACTATTAAATTTTTTTACCACAGGTTTTTGCGAACCGGTGCGAACCGGGAGCAACCCACCACTGATTGATACTTTTGTGGTTCCCCCCTTGGTAGGGAAAAGTGAGGAAAAAAGATGTTTCATTTCTAAAACAGCATTGCATAAGACTCATGAATAGATTTTGAGGGAGGGAAGGAAAGTGTCAGCATTTCTGTAAACATTCGGACAATGTAATGCAACGCGCTCTTCCCAACACATGGAAGACAGGTTACAATGTTTTTTAGTAGGTCACATTGCATCTGATCCCTTTGAAGGATACTCGGTGACCAGGAGCAGATCAGGACTGGCATGTGGAGAAACCAAGATGCAACTCAATGGTCTGTCTGGATAATCCCTGGGGACTTTCCATGACTGAGAATAGGATACGATAGGATAGGATTGAATGGAAATGAATTCTTTATTGGCCAAGTGTGATTGGACACAAGGAATTTGTCTTTGGTGCATATGCTCTCAGTGTACATAAAAAGACAAGATACATTTGTCAAGAATCATAAGGTACAACACTTAATGATAGTCATAGGGTAGAAATAAGTAATCAACTCATAGTAGGAAACAATATAAATGATAAGGATACAAGCAACAAAGTAACAGTCATACAGTCATAAGTGGGAGGAGATGGTAATAGGAAAAATGGGAAGATTAATAGTAATAGTAATTCAGAGTTAGTAAATAGTTTGACAGTGTTGAGGGAATTATTTGTTTAGCAGAGTGATGGCATTCAGTAAAAAACTGTTCTTGTGTTTAGTTGTTCTGGTGTGCAGTGCTCTATAGCCTCATTTTGAGGGTAGGAGTTGAAACAGTTTAGGGGTCTGTAAATATTTTCACAGCCCTCTTTTTGACTCATGCAGTATACAGGTCCTCAATGGAAGGCAGGTTGGTAGTAACTGTATATTCTGCAGTTCTAATTATCCTCTGAAGTCTGGGTCTGTCTTGTTGGGTTGCAGAACCAAACCAGTTATAGAAGTGCAGATGACACACTCAATAATTCCTTTTTAGAACTGTATCAGCAGTTCCTTGGGCTGTTTCAGCTTCCTGAGTTGACGCCGAAAGAACATTCTTTGGTGTGCTTTTTTGATGATGTTTTTGATGTTAGGTGAATAATATTCAAACATTATTTACATCCAAAGTTCTTTGCCCACTGAATCATAGTCATCCTACATGTTTCACTACAGTTTATAAACCTTAAAAATAGCACTCCCTTGGAGTATCTTGACTTGATGGGGCTGCCAGGTCCTAAAATCTTGGGAGCCACAGAAAATCAGTTTTAAAGTTTTGGGATGTAGAGAGGCGTTGATCTCTATCGGGAGTCACCCCCTAAAATAGCAAATTCTGTCAAAAAAAAAATAAAATCTGTCAATGAGTACTTCAGCTTCAACCACAACAATACCTGAGCAAATAAGAGATACAAACTCAAGGTAAACCGCTCCAAATTCAATTGCAGAAAATACGACTTCAGCAACAGAGTGGTCAATGCCTGGAATGCACTACCTGACTCTCTGGTTTCTTCCCCAAACCCCCAAAATTTTAACCTTAAACTGTCTACTGTTGACCTCACCCCATTCCTAAGAGGTCTGTAAGGCATAAGCACACCATCACTCCTCCCGTCCCTGTCCTAATGTCCCTTTTTACTCTTATTCTTTTCATGTATTCAAATTACGTTTATGCTTTTATATGTTTTCTTATATATGCTTGACAAATAAAATAAAATAAAAAAAATAAAATGTCATGAACTTTCAGGGCTCAGCACGTAGCTAATCTTCGTAAGCTTAGAGGTATCACATTTCACTCTTTTGTTTGGGTCAGTTGCCAGAAGTCAAAAATGAGGGTAGCATTTAATCAGTGAAAACCTCTTGCAACCGCCTTAGATAAGAGAGGGGACAAGCGCGTTTTTCTGCCTGTCTGGAGATGGCGCTCAAACAGGCAACACCTGTGGCTAGAAAGCGGAAGGTACAGCAGGCGGCGTCTGTGGTTGTGTTTAAGGAGTTAAAATCATCAAGTACTGCATTGCTAGAAAGGCTGGGAGGAGAGGAGACGCGCAGAGGAACTTCCTCTTCCGGATGACTGATGGGAGAAAGTTGGTGTGCAGAGCGGCTTTTGTGCTGTTTCCATGGTGGAAGCAGCAGCTGGCAGGTGAGTTGAGGGCAGCAGGTGGGAGGAGAGTCCGGGAGCAACTTGGGCTGGAAGCGGAGAAGCAACTGGGCTGAAGCCTCTCAGCTGCTGCTGCTGCAGGTTCCTTCCCTCCCCAAATGGAAGCCCACTGGTGCTGCAGGCTGGGAAACTGGGGGCTGCAATTTCTGCTGGTGGGAAGCTTGAAAAAGCCTCCTTCAAATGCAGGTTGAGTCTTTGGGGCTGGTTTCCCTCCAGAGGGAGCTCCATCACTGGAGGTTTGGAAGAGAGCTGAAAAAACCTTGGAGGTCTTAATGACATCTCAGACAAATGGCTGTCCCGTCGGTTTAAAAGCCACCAGCAATGGAGCCCCACAACCTCTGGAGGGAAGCCATTCCCGAAGAATCAACCTTCACTCAAAAGAGACTTTTTCAGTCTTCCAGGCAGCAGAAAATTGCAGCCATTCCCTTCCACTGGCTCATTGTTCTCACTGATGGGATTTTTCCTTTTTTCCAGCTTTTTCTCTCTCCTTGATTAGTTTCCATGCATTGCTTCTTGTCTTGTCCTTCTGGTGCTTTGGAAAAGAAGTTGACCCTTCAAGTATTGGAACACTGCTATCATGTCACCCCTAGTCCTTCCTTTCACTAGACGATTCATTCCCAATTACTGCAACCCCTAATTATCCCTACTGCTCTTCTCTGCGCTCTTTATAGAGTCTTCACGCCTGTTTTATATTGTGGTGATGAAAAGTGGTTGCAGTAATCCAAGTGTGATCTTAATCAAAACATTGGTACTAATACTTCATGTGATCTCGATTCTATCCCTCTGCCATTTGTTTTCCTGTTTAAGATTTTCATCCATGGAATCCTTCCCAAGCTGTCTCTTGGTTTGTTAAAATCAGCTGCTTTAAAGTCTAAGACATTAGTTTGATTTTGCTCTATTGTTTGTGTCTGCATTATATTGAATTCCAGTATGACATGGTCACTCTTCTCCCTATTTATCTGCAACTTCAACCCCCCTCCCTTATAATTTCCTCTCTGCTAGTAAATATTTAGATCACTATAGGAGATCCTTAGTTCCCTTTTCTATCTTTTGGATGACAAGTTGTCATCTAGATTCATTAGGAACCTTTTAAGACAGGGGTGTCAAACTGGCGGCCCATGGGCTGGGTGCGTGACATGCAGGCCACACCCACCCCAGCTCCATAAATGGGTAGAATGTCACAAAATGTCACGTGACGGCAACATGACATGGCAAGTTTGACACTCGTGCTTTAAGACAAGATTGGCCAGCCATTTGTCTGGAATGTTATAGGGTATCCTGCCTGAGAAGGAGATTGGACTAGAAGACCGCCAAGGTCCCTTCTGACTCATAACCTATTCTGTTACGGGCTTGCTATTCTCTTGGCAACCAAATTGCACTGATTCTGCCACTAGTCTTTTTCTGGGGTTTATGTTTTTTAACTTCCAGGTCTTGCCAAAAGCACGGTATTTCTACTGACCGTATTTTTCGGACTATAAGACGCACCTGACTATAAGACGCACCTAAATTTAGAAGAGGAAAACAATAAAAAAAGGTTTTGGCCTACCTTTTTTCAGGCCGTTTCCAGCCTTTTTTCGGTCTTTTTCTGGGGCTATTTTCAGCCCATTTTTGAGTGCTTTTTTCAGCTCATCTTTGAGGCTTTTTTTGGCTTGTTTCTGGGGCTTTTTTCCCTGTTTTTGAGGCTCCCCCCCCCCCGTTTTTGAGGTTTTTGGGGGGCTGTTTTTGAGGCTTTTTGGCCCGTTTGTGAGGTTTTTGGGAGTATTGAGGCTTTTTTTGGCCTGCTTTTGGGGGGCTGTTTTGACGCTTTTTTGGTCAATTTTTGAGGCTTTTGTGTCCCGTTTTTTAGGCTTTTTTTCTGGCTCGGTTTTGAAGCTTTTTTTGGCCTGTTTTTCTGAAAAAACATTCCTGTGGTTTTGAAGGTGCAGGAAAAGGAGAGACACCAACTTGGGTTCTGCGAACCGTTGCACATTTATGATGACTGCAGCATCCCAAACTCAGGATCCCCGTTTGTGACCTTCTCAGCTAGATTCTGAAGCAAAATTAGTAGGGATGCCAGCAGGAAATTGCAAGTCGCAGTTTGTGGAACAGATGCAAGTTGGCACTGTCATGTGACATCATGCTTCATGACCGGCTGCCTAATGACACAGAAGCCAGTCCCAATTGCATTCAGTATGTAAGGATTTCTTGAATTGGGATATCACCAGAAGGGGTTGTAGGCAGCATTTTCTTCTCTTATTTGCAGCTGAGGACTTTCATGAGCAAAACTGGTGCTTCAAATCTTGCAGAGGCTTTTGGCATCATTTCCTCAGTTCAAACGCCACATCTCTAAATTTAGCTCAGAAGGTTTGACATTAACCATTTTGGGACATTTTGTCAGGCTGAAAACTCATGGAGCTTCCACATATATTCATTTGTAGGTGTTTGTATCTGTATTTCTTTCTGTATGTATCTGCAATTATATAATCTATCCTCAGTACATCCAGATATATTTGAGGATAACCCTTTTCAGTGCCAAGAATTTATGATTGACCCAAGTCAACAACATAATTTCATGGTTGAATAGATATCTTGGTACTCTTCCATGTGTCAAATGAATCGTAATTAATGTAAGAGATTATTCTAGCATTGTGGTATGTTTGCTTTTTTGTTGTAATGTATACTTTTTTTTACATCTTCTGTAACCATTTTATACACAATTAAAGTTACACTTTTCTTTGAAATTTATAGACAAAGAGGATGGCAATAAGAGCACTCTGGACAACAGAATAATAAGCATTATTGAAAAGGAAATAAAATTGAGCCAGAAATCAAAATATATTCCAGTTCCTTCAGAAAACCACACAATTCTCCTTCTCCAGCAGCTAATAGACAAAAGAGAGAAAATTAACATGAGATTTTGAGCTGGAAAAAGTAGAGGATACGAAGCTCAAGGATACATTGCATGAAAGATCAAGGAAGAATATTTTTCATTCAGAAAAAGATGGAAATATCTGGAAGTTAGGGGGAAGGAAAAGGTCTTATTGGGCAGGGCACATACAGGCATTGCTCTGGGAAGAAGCAAACGGCTTTAATCAAAACACTATTAAACAATAGATCACACATATTTTTGACCTCAAGATTATCAGTTGTGGAAAAGCTCCATAGATCTGCCTATTGTAGAAAAAGCACAGATTGCAAATCATAGCTGATTAAACAAGAAGATCCCAACTGGAGAAAAGCCATACAAATTATCTGAATATGCCAAAAAGTTTGGTCAGAACAGCTTTCTTGTGGTTCATGGAATGACCCACACAGGAGAGAAGCCATACGAGTGCTCCAGACGTGAATACTTTAGTGAGCATGGCAATATGGTGATACATTACAGGATACCCATCACATAAGAGTGTCCAAATTGTGTGAAAGTTTCATTGGAAATTACCACCTCATGAGACAACAAAGGACTCACACAGGAGAGAAACCCTTTGAATGCCCTATCTGTGGGAAAGGTTTTAGTCACAATTCCAGCCTGCTGGCACACCAGAGGACTCACACAGGAGAGAAACCCTTTGAATGTCCTGATTGTGGGAAAAGTTTCAGTCAGAATTCCAGCCTGATGAAACACCAGAGGACTCACACAAGAGAGAAACCCTTTCAATGTCCTGATTGTGGGAAAAGGTTCAGTTACAATTACAGCCTGGTGACACACCAGAGGACTCATACAGGAGAGAAACCATTTGAATGTCCAGATTGTGGGAAACGTTTCAGGCACCATTATGAGCTGGTGATACATCAGAGGACTCATACAGGAGAGAAACCCTTTGAATGTTCTGATTGTGGGAAAAGTTTCAATAAAAATTCCAATCTGGTGAAACACCAGAGAACTCACACAGGTGAGAAACCATTTGAATGTCCTGATTGTAGGAAATGTTTCAGTCATAAATTCAGCCTGGTGTCACACCAGAGGACTCACACAGGAGAGAAACCGTTTGAATGTCATGATTGTGGGAAAAGTTTCAGTTGCAATTACAGCCTGGTGATACACCAGAGGACTCACACAGGAGAGAATCCATTTGAATGTCCTGATTGTGGGAAAAAGTTCAGTCGCCATTCCAGCCTGGTGACACACCAGAGGACTCACACAGGAGAGAAACCATTTGAATGTCCTGATTGTGGGAAAAGGTTCAATCACAATTCCAGCCTGTTGACACACCAGAGGACTCACACAGGAGATAAACCATTTGAATGTCCTGATTGTGGGAAAAGTTTCAGTCACAATTCCAGCCTGGTGACACACCAAAGGACTCACACAGGAGAGAAACCGTTTGAATGTCCTGATTGTGGGAAAAAGTTCAGTCGCCATTCCAGCCTGGTGATACACCAAAGGACTCATACAGGAGAGAAACCGTTTGAATGTCCTGATTGTGGGAAAAGTTTCAGTTGCAATTCCAGCCTGGTGATACACCAGAGGACTCACACAGGGGAGAAACCATTTGAATGTCCTGATTGTGAGAAAAGGTTCAGTCACAATTCCAGCCTGGTGAAACACCAGAGGACTCACACAGGAGAGAAACCATATGAGTGCCCCGACTGTGGGAAAGATTTCAGTACTAAGACTAGCCTTTTAAATCATGTGCTTATACACACGGTAGAAACCATTTAAGTGCCCCAAGAGTGGACGGTGCTTCAGGAAGCATTCCACCCTTATTGCACACAAGAAAATGCAGATGGATTTTCCAAAGTGATGAGTGATGACCTAAAGCAGTGGTTCCCAAAGTGAGCGGTTCCAAAATGGGGGGCGGTGGGATGATTTAGGGAGGCAGTAAGAGGCATGGGGGGGGCGGCAGGGGGGCACTGTAGGCAAAAGGGGATGGCAGGGGGGCGCTAAGTGGCAAGGAGGGTGGTGGAGGATGGCCCCCACCCTTTGGCCTGTGCCTCGCAGCAGCTACCTCCTTGCAAGCAAGGAGGTAGCAAACAGCAAGAAAAAACAGCCCCTTTCAGCTTCAGCATAGGCTAATTAGCAAAAGTTGATTAGATTGCCCTCCCGACTCTCTCAGCTGTTTTGCGCAGGGCTCTGCAGCTTGCTGGAAAGATTGTTGGAGCAGATTTTTTTTTCTCTTGCGCTAATCAAACTGTGCTGAAAACGAAACAAACTAAAGCAGGCTGTTTGCTGTTTGCTGCAAAGAAAAACGAGGCAGAGGCAGAGGGAGATTTCTTTTTCTTCTTTTTCCTCACTAAAAAAGGTAGGTGCAAACAATGGGAAATTTAGGGCAAAAGAGGAGAGGTCAAGATTTTAAAACACAAAAGGAGAAAGAAAAAGGCAAAAATAAAAATGGGAAGTGAGAAAAAGAAAAATGAAAGAGAAAGATGTTATATATATTTAGAATTGAAATATGAATAGTAGTAAGAAATAAATGGGAAATCATGATTGTAAAAATGAAATGAATAATAATTGGAATATTTGTCTTTGTATTTTTGAAATCTAGACAATGATAAGTTTTCCTTTTTTTTTAGAAATATAAATAAGTATAAACTGTAACAATTGAAATACCTTTAATGGTCTATGGCGGTGAAAATAAAAAGGATTAAGTTGTAGCTTGGGTAACATTGTTCTATTTTTCATTTAACAGCATTTTCACATATAATTTCTACAACTAGCATCCTTCTCTTTATTAACAAATTAACGTTTTCACTGACTCTTAACCATTTTCTCTTAGTTTCTCCACAGTTCTCTTTCTTTCTTTCTTTTTATTGAAAAGTTTTACAAAAAGTTTACATATTTCCCCCGCCACCCTTCCCTGCCCCAACCTCCCTCCTCCTCCCTCCTCTTCCCAGAATAAATTACAGGGTATAACCTTCAACAATCATGATCAATCCTAATCTAAATACTTATAACATTCCACATCTCTTGTTCCTTCAATTCCCTAATTACCCCCCTAACTTGATTACTTAAAGACACACCAAATATCTATACAGGCATTCATAACCTATCTGCAATTTCTTATTCCGGTATTTATTTTGAATATAATCTATCCATCTTCTCCAGTCTCTTAAATATCTTTCATTTGAATGATCCTTCAAGTATGCCGAGATTTTTGCCATTTCCGCTAGGTTTGTAACTTTCATTGTCCACTCTTGGATTGTAGATAAATCTTGCTTCTTCCAATATTGTGCCACCAACAGTCTTGCAGTTATTAAATTCAAAATCAATTTAGTCTCTATAACTGTACAGTCCGTAACTATACCCCACAGTTCTTTTTCTTGATGTTTTTCTCTCTTTCTCCCATTTCTTTACCTTCTTCTTTTTCCTGTTCTTATATCTCCCCTTCAGTGTTTTCCCTTTAATTTTAACTCTATTACTTTTCATTCTCAATCTTACCACATTTCTTTCTCTTTTCTTCATATTTGAGATGTATTTTCCCATATCCATTTTTATTCTATCACTATTGAACCCAGTGTAATCATCTATCTTTTTTTCCCAATTATTTCCTTTTCAATATTAGTGTCTCATATTCATCCTCCCAATTCTCCATATTTTCAATTTTAAAAGGCTAGGATTTTTAAGCTTATTCTTTTCATTTCCATATGTGGGGGAGGGATGCTTTTCAAGGAGTCACAAGGGGGGCTGAGAGAAGAGTCATTCTGACAGTGTCTTTTAAAATTGCTTGGAAGACCCATTTTTCCCTAACAATAATGGTTTGTATACTTTGGAATAAAACGTATCCCTGGAAAAAGTACTTGCAAAACTTGGACAGAAGGAAAAGAAAGGCAGGACTGGACTCATTATCAGTAGCTAGTAGTTCATTGTTATCAGTGACTCCCACTGATTCTAAACTCATTGTAAGACTGGGATTGGTGACTACTGAAATATTCAACATTGGTCTCAGAAATCTTTGATTTCAACTATCAAATCTCTAATTTGAATTATCAAATCTTTGATTTGAACTTTGATTTGAACTATGGCAAGAAAAATCGTAAAATGGGGCAAAACTCACTTCACCATAATAATTTCTAGATATTTTAAGTGTAGAGAATTCAAGTGTTGAGAATGACCCATTAGTTCATCTCTTTTTGCGCACTAGGTACCACTATTTGATATCTTTTCCTTTTATTCAAATAACAACAGAAAACCCAATACAGTTCAGTATGAATTGGCTTTCCAGTCCTTCCTTGATGCACTTTTTCACCTTGGTTACCTAGTTTAAATGCCAAAGAAACAACAATGATATATTTTTCAGATCTTTGGAGGAGCACACTGTCAATTGTTCACACTGCTCAAGCAAAACTAACAGGTGTGAATTAAGTTTTAGCTAAAAAATGGAGCTTTAATTCCAGAAGTCCATTCTTTAAACTTGGACTTCTGGAATTCAAAGGTTCTGGATTAAATGGTACTCCAGACAAAAGATGGAGAAGAGTATCTTGCTTTTAGACATGATAATAGCTGTGTAGAAAGGTGAGTTATGAGCTATTTTTACATCATCAGAAATTTAATTTATTACCTGTTATAAATGCAAAGAGAAGGAGTACAAGGAGCAAATAAAAGACCTTCATGTTGGGGTTGGTTCTGGACCAAATCTTACTTGTGGGACAGAAACCAGCTCTCAGCCCTCCTTGTGACTTCTTGAAAAGAATCCCCCCCCCCACACGCTCCACCGCCTGAGGAGGCAGGGGAGGGCTGCAGGTTGATCCCAAGAGGGTCTGGGAATGGGTGTAAATTCATCCCACAGCCCTCTCCATCCCCTCCTCTGTGAAATTGCTTTCTCCCACTCGCTGGTGGTCAGCAAATTCAAAAGGAACCCCAGCTGAGAATCACTGCTCTAGATTGGTTTATTCAGGGGATTTCTCTAGCGTTAACTAATAGTGTTAGCTATCTATGTTACAGGGATAAATTTGTATTGGAGCAGCCTTCAGACCTCCCAAAGGCTCTGCCCACCCTGTTTTTGCAAAAAATGGGCGGGTTTTTCACAAAAATGGGACATGCAGGGCAAGGCTTCAGGAGGCCAAATATGGCTGTATTCTGTGTATTTTACTGTTACTATCTTCCTTAGTGGGTCGTGGAAACTGCTATTCCGAACAATGCTATTTATAGGGGCTGGGGCAGTGGTGGGATTCAATTTTTTAACAACCCATTCTGTGGGTGTGGCTTAGTTGGTGTGGCCTGGTGGTCATGTGACCGGGTGGGCGTGACTAGCTGGTCATGTGACTGGGTGGGCGTGGCTATCTGCATAGGGACTACTCAAAGGGCTGAAAAAAGTCATTTCTGACTGATCCTTGCACTTTTGACCGGTCTTCGCACTTATTTCTGGTCATCATTTATGCCCATTGTAGCATTCTTAACAACCGTGTCACTCATTTCACAACTGCTTCTCTTCACCATGGTGACAAGATAGGGCAAAAACATAAAATGTGAGGACAGTCGTAAGTTCGAGGACTGGTCAAAAGTGCGAGGACCAGTCAAAAAATAACTTTTTCAGCCCTCTGAGTAGTCCATATGCATGAAAGGATACAGCAATAGAGAGGGATGATGGAAGAGAAGGGAAATTGGAGTAGGAGTGAGGGTAAGAGAGGGAGGAAGAGAGGAGGAGAAGGAAAAAGGAAGAGGAAGTAGGGAGGAGAAGAAGAGGGGGGAAGAGAAAGTAAGAAGGAAAGAAAAGAGAGAGGTGGTAGGTTTGAGGAGAAAGATTGCTGTACAATAAAAAAGATGAAAGGTAAGAAAGCCAACCCCAAACAGATATAAAAATATTAAGATAAAGAATGAATTGTTAAACTTTAAAGAATAAAAGAGAACAAGTATGAATAAATAGCAATAATTAGAAACACACATACAAACATATAATGTATTTTCTTTGAACAGAGTATTTGGCTGGTTCACAAATTTAAACAGTGTTTAGTCATTTCAATTAAATTTACAATTTCTATATTTCCTTTTTGCCATATTTATTCCTCATCTATTTTTTTAAAAAACCAATATTACCCTTCATCCTCCTCTCTAATCTGTTGTAAATCAGAGGTCCAGGCTTTTGCTCTGTTTCAAGATGCCTCCAAGATGTCTCTCCCGACTTCGTAGAGAACTTTATTTTTATACAGTTTTACATAAGCAGACAAAAGGTAGCACAGTAACAGTATTCTGATTGGATAGACGTTATTCACCCCCCTCTCAAGTTGCCATCTTCTCTAGGTGAGCTTATATTAGATCATCCACATCCGAGCCAATTATGAAGTAATGCAGTAAGCAGGAAAGACCCACAGAGCACAAGCCAGCAGTGTGCTGCTACAGCCTGGCACTGTGACCCTTGACCCACTGACCTACATTCCACTCTGTTTTGTTTTATTTGTGAAGCCATCCTCTTACGAGGGGCCAGAAAAGGGGTTATTATCAGGAGAGGAATATCCCTGCAGTTGTTTATACAAGGCATAAACCTGATCCTGAGGCAACGTAAGAGGTGGTTTAGGGCAAATGCAGAGATACATATGTTACAAAAAGAGGGGAGACACTGAACAAAACAACACCCACCAATTAAAATAGTAGAAATGATGACTGAATAACGTAGGATGTTTCCCAATAAGCCTGTCGGTAACCCAGACCAAAGGCTTTCCCACCAAGATCCTAAAGTATCAATTTTTACATCAGAGGCCAAATTATGTAAAATGTTAAATTGATGCTGAATGTTCCGTGACTCATCTGAAATGTTAAAGCAACAAAGTCCTTCAAAACTTTCACAACCCAAATGCTGGCATAGAAGCAAATAATCAATAGCAGCACGATTTTGAAGAATAGCTTTTCTAAAAGCTTGCAGCTCATGATTGATTGCTGAAATTTCTGAAGAAGTGGCATTAATGGTTTTTGCTAGATTACCCGCAATAGCATTAAGATTCCGATGAGCATGTGAAGCAAGTGCTGGTATACCCACTATAGATATAGACAATGATCTGTATTCTGCTTTACTAAGTAATTCTACTTCAGAGTTACAAGTGTCATCTAGGGTGACCTCACGCCGAATACGGCTCGAGTGAAGTTGTTGTTTAGAAAGCAAAACAGGAACCAACCGGCTAAGACAACACTGCACTTCACTAATATTAGCAGGAATATAATTAAAGGTTTCTTGACCACATGTAAAAAACCACCCTTGTGGTAACCAAACATGAGCAAAATTAAAGGAAGCCTCTTCAAAAGCTGTACAGTTTAAAACAGGTGAACTAATGCGAAGACAGTGAGGATTTTTGCTTGAAGAAGTACAATTAACCATTTTTACACATGTTACATTTTCAGGGACTGCCACCACTGGAGTATACAAATCAATTGCACTAGGAGGTGGATAATATGCAGCCACCCCCCAACTAGCTATAGTCTTATAGTTATAATGCCCTTCTATCAAATATCTACCCAAGCCAGTAAGGTTCTGAATTACAGTAGTAGGAGTACAAACAGGGATTAAACATGTAGAAAGCAAATTTTCCATATCATAAGCTTCAGACAAACAAAAGGCATCAGTTTGTGTGATGTTTGCAAGCTGCACCCATAGGTTTTGTTTCATCCGTTGTTCGAGAGAATGTTTAGGTGGGATGACAGCTGCTGATGCCAAAGTACAGTTATTAACAATCAAGCACAAACAAATTATGACTAAGGAATTGGCAGTTAAAACCGCAAAAATGGCAGCGCACAAATTCTCGGGTGTTTGTTCCACTTGTTGCTGCTGCAGCACTGCCTGCACTTTGGTGGTCAAATTCTTCACATCTCCCCATGTCACTGGATGACTGGCACGACGGGATCGGGTTGGTTGCTGTGCTGTCTGTAGAGTCATCTTTGCCATCTCTGGGATAGGGTTCAGGGGTTGGTGCCACGACATCCTTGGCCAGACGAACACAACGTGCTGGTACCCACAAAGGTCCTGTAGATGTAAGCACAGCAGCATAGCCACACCCCCAAGTAATCAAAGGGACCGGTCCTAACAATTTTTTGTCTGGTAATACTCTATAATATACCAGAGGAGGGGGCAAACTTGTTTTTTGTTGAAAATGCCTCTGATAAGCGGTCGAATTAGAAATTGAAAAATTCAATTGATTCAAAGTAAATAAAACTTTTGTAACCTGTTGTGTTACCCATGACAAATTTGGGGCCCGAGACCCCTCCTTTTTTATTTGTTTGTGAAGGCAGTCCTTAAAGGACCTATTAGCACGTTCCACAATAGCTTGACCTGTGGAATTATAGGGAAGACCATGAGTAACAACAATATTCCAGATTGTACAAAATTGCAAAAAAGCGTGTGAAGAATAGGCAGGCCCATTATCTGTTTTTAAAGAAGAGGGCTTGCCCAGAGCTGTAATGGCTGAAAAAAGATGGGAAATAACATGATTAGCTGTTTCCCCTCGTTGAGGGGTAACCCAAATTGCTCCAGAATAGGTATCAATAGATAAATGAATACATTTCCAAGGAGCTAAAGAAGGAATATGGGTAACATCCATTTGCCATAATTGATTAGAGATGAGACCACGGGGATTAACTCCTGTGTCTCCTGAAGGGGATGCCCCAGAGCATTGGGGACAGGATGAAACTATTTGCTTAGCTTGCTCTAGTGGAATATGGCAAGCTTGTGCCAGCCCCCTGGCATTTTGATGGAAAAAAGAATGGCTAAAAAATGGATCTGTAAATAAAGTAGGTAAAACATGAACAGCAGCATCAGCATGACTGTTGCCTTCAGAAAGAGGCCCAGGAAGGGATGAATGAGTGTGTATGTGAGAGACAAAATACAAATGCTTCCGGTCTTGTAGTAATTGCTGTAAAGTGAGAAATAAAGTCATAAGGTTGGAGTCAATCCTGGGCGTGATATAAGCACCTGGAAGATTAAAAATCAGTTGACACACATACTGAGACTCAGAGATCAGATTGAAAGGTTGTTGAGAAAAAGTGTGGAAAGCTAAGATAGCTGCAGACAATTCTGAGCGCTGAGGTGAAGACTATACTGTAGTGTAAGATATTTTCCTGATGTCGTCACGAGGATCCTTATAAGCAATAGCTCCTCTCGTTTGTCCTCCATCAGAGAAAACCGTAAGAGCTTGCGGTAGTGGAGAAGAAGAAAGTAATGAGCGAATAGTAAAGGAAGAAGTCATTAATCAAGCAAACCTAGGATCTTTAGGCAGATGATATGAAATACAGCCTACATAGTCAGTTAGAGCACACTGAAGAGATAGATTATTCTGAAAATAAAAGTGAAAGTCAGATTTTGAAATAGGAAGAACAATATTTATTAAATCAGTTCCATTTCTTCAACAGGCTCAAGTACGTCCTAAGGTTATAAGTTCAGCGGTAGCTTGGATAAAGGGTAAAACATTTTGAATTGGAGTATGAGGCAAATAAAGCCATTCAATACAATATACTTTTTGCTGTTCTAAAACAGCCAATACCCCTGTGGGCAGTTTACTAGTAGGAAATATTAACAAAGATAACTGACAATCTCTATGAGGGATTCGATCCACAAACTGAGTACTTAAGATGTTATTAATTTTCTCAACTGTAGCAAATACTACAGATGGAACTATAATTAAATCTCCTGGCTTTTTTCCTTTAGTCAATAACTCAAACAATGGACTAAGTAAATGCGTAGGTAAAGAAAAATATGGGCGGACCCAATTAATAGTACCCAGCAATTGTTGCAAATTTACCAAGGAAATAACTTTGGTTACTTTAAATGAGGAAAAGCCGGAGCAGAAAAAGACTGCAACAGTTTATGCCCTAAATACAGATAAGGAGCGTGCAGCTGTATTTTTTCTGGGGCAATTTGCAACCCATAGACACATAAATCATTTTGTATTTCAGAAAGCCAATTAGATTGTATTTTTGGTGCTCCAATTAAAATGTCATCCATATAATGATAAACCAAAGCCAATGGATGATGTTTGCAAAAAGGAGCTAATGCTTCAGCAACATAAAATTGACATAATGTGGGACTATTCAACATTCCCTGTGGTAAAACCGTCCAGTGATAGCGTTTATTGGATTCTGAATGGTTCACCGCAGGTACTGTAAATGCAAACTTTTCCTGATCAGAGGGACACAAAGGAATGGAAAAGAAACAATCCTTTAAGTCAATTACCATCACCTCATGATCTTGGGGAATCAAATTAGGATTTGGTGTCCCGCACTGCAAGGGGCCCATAGGTTGAATACATGCATTCACAGTTCGAAGATCATGTAACTAACGCCATTTGCCACTTTTCTTTTTTATCACAAACACAGGTGTATTCCATGGACTAGTGGATGGCACAACATGACCCGCAAGCAGCTGATGTTGTACTAATTGATGGAGAGCCGTTAATTTTTCGTGTGGCATGGGCCATTGATCAATCCACATTGGCTCTTTAACCATCCAAGTCAGTGGGAGGGCAGTAATTTCAGTCCTCCAAAGTGAGGGTGGCCCCCAATTTACTGAGCAGGTCGCGCCCCCAAAGGCTGACATGAATATCTAATATAAAAGGGTGGACCTGAATAACCAAATCTGAATTAGGCAAGTGAGCTGAAATAAATTCTGCACTTTGACGTGCACTTTGTTGACACCCCCCCCACCCTGTACACTTGGGCAGGGCTCAGTTGGCCAGGCGGCAGGCCACTGCTTGGCAGAGATCACTGAAACATCCGCTCCTGTGTCCAAAATCCCCTCAAAGGGCTTACCCTGCAACACAATGATCTGACAGGGCTGTTGGGATGTGATCGGGGTAGTGATGGCAGCTATGATAGAAGTGGCTGGGTCAGTAGAAGCAAAGCCACCTGTCCCTCTCTCCTTTTGCTCTCCCCCTGCCGGGACAAAATAAGGCAAAAGCAGGAGATGAGCAGGGCTAGTATAAATGGACAAAGTTTGAGGCAAATTGGTCCACAATTGAACATAAATAATCCCGGTGTAGTCCGAATCTATCACTCCAGGAATGACAAAAATACCCTTTTTACCCATGCTTGATCGTGGGAGGACAAGTCCTACATAATTTTCTATTAAAGGGCTTGATAATTGGGATGGAATTACTTGAACCTCCCCAGGAAATTTAAAATTCACTTCCTCCTGCAGGATTAAATCAATACCAGCACTACCTTTTGTAGCTGCAGGAGTATTTTCTATTGTTGATTTATTGTCTCTGTTTGGACTGGGGCCACAGACCGGCCCAGCCGGCCGTTTCCCGACACCAAGCGGCATTCGCTTGCCCAATGATAATCTTTCTGACACTTTGGGCATTTTGTTTTTGGCCTTGATCCCTAATGAAAGGGAGGGTGAGATGTTGCAGACATACCCCCCCCCTGGATTTCGACACTCTTTTTTTAAATGACCAGGTTTGCCACAATTATAACATTTTCCTTGAGGTTTGCTGCCTTGTGAGAAAGCAGCTGCTAACAAATTAGTTTGATAGAAGAGTGTTCCTATATCCTGACATGCTTTAATCATATCTGCCAAATCAGGATCTTTTCCCAGCCCAACAATTGCTCTTCGACACTCAGAAGTGGCATTGTCTCTTGCCAGCCTCATCAACAACTCATTTTGAGCTTCAGGATTGTCTATCTGTCGCCGTAAAGCATCCTGTAATCTGTTAATAAAATCAGGATACTGTTCATTAGCCTTCTGCCTTATGTTAGAGAAAGCTTGTTGAGGTTTGCCAGAGACAGGCACCTTTCCGAAGGCTCGATAAGCACATTCAGAAGAAACTTGCAAAGTGGCTGCTGGCAGAATAACCTGAGCATCAACTGGAGCAAAGGGACCAGATCCATATAATTGATCAGGAATAAATGCTCCTCCCGAGTGGAGGGCACGCATGGCACATTGATGTTTAAATTCACTATCCCAAACTACATATTGCGCTGGAGTAAACAACATGCGAAAGGTAGTTTTCCAATCTTCAGGTACTAAAATATGATTTCTCATCAAGGCTTCTAACATTCCCTGCATATAAGTACTTCCCAACCCCATATCTCTAATTCCTTTTCTAAGTTCTGTTAAAATTGCATAAGACAAAGGACGAAATTCCACTATTTGAGCCCCATTCTGATCTAATTGGCCCATAACATGCACTGGACAAACAGAAAGCATTTCAGCAATTTCTTCTATATTCCCCCCTCCTTTGTCTAACTCTTTCTCTAAAATCTGCCTAATGGGGGTGTACAATGGCCGTGGGGATGCAATAGAATTATTTCCTTCAGCAGGAGCTGATGGTTCAATTAAAGATGGTTTTGGGGTGACAATCTTAATTTTATCATAATCAGGTGGAGGGCTTGTAGTTAATTGTTGCCCTTCCGTAGCATCAGAGCCATATTTTTCTATTGCCTGACAACATTGATACCATTGATGTAATATTTTCACAGGTGCCCGAGGTTCAAGATGTAATGTATGTCCTATCCTTGTCCAGTCCCGTAAACGAAGTGACCCCTTTTCAGGGTACCAGGGACAATGTTTCCCTATCTCAACTACCAGTTCCCTTATATCAGTCTCACACGGCCTAATGCCAGACTTGTGCAAAAGGAATCTTAGTTCCTGCACATGCTTTTGCTGATATTGAGATAGAGTGCAGCCCATCACTTATTACTAGGGATCCCGAAGGATGAAAGGCGCGCCAGGGGTCTATTCCAGACGATGATAAGGATGTTAAGGATGCTGCTCCCCACGGAGGGTGTCACTGTTCGGGCACCAGATGTTGTAAATCAGAGGTCCAGGCTTTTGCTCTGTTTCAAGATGCCTCCAAGACGTCTCTCCCGACTTCGTAGAGAACTTTATTTTTATACAGTTTTACATAAGCAGACAAAAGGTAGCACAGTAATAGTATTCTGATTGGATAGAAGTTATTCACCCCCCTCTCAAGTTGCCATCTTCTCTAGGTGAGCTTATATTAGATCATCCACATCCGAGCCAATTATGAAGTAATGCAGTAAGCAGGAAAGACCCACAGTGCTACAGACTGGCACTGTGACCCTTGACCCACTGACCTACACTAATCTTAATCAAATTCAATTTTTCCCTTCTATTCTGTATTATACCTCTTCCTATTGTCATCTATTTTTATATCCACCCTCACGTTGGTTAATTATGTAATATTACAGTTGTTTAATACAAATTTAATATTTTAATATAAATCAATTAGTTATATAACTATCTTTTTTGTATATTAATCAACATGAACATGAATATTCCAATTATTTCCATGCAATCCAGTTACTTACAAATCAATTAATTATATTTACCAATAATAATAAACCAAATAATTTCCCCCATATATTCCTCCAAACCCCAACTTAACCATTTCTGCTTTCAACACAATATACAATTAATAGTATCTCTATTATTATAATTCCCTAGTTAAATAGAACTTTTTTTCTTTTGTGTTTTAAAATCTTGAACTCTCCTCTTTTGCCCTAAATTTCCCATTGTTTGCAGGTTTGCATCCTACCTTTTTTGGTGAGGAAAAAAAAAAAAGAAATCTCTCTCTGCCTCATTTTGTCACGTTGCAGCAATGACCCTACTTTACTTTCAATTTCGCCTTTTCAGCATAGCTAGGGGGGAAAAATCTGCTTGTCATGTGTAAATGCCTCATTCTTGAATGAAAGATACATATATCCATGGAATATCAAGAGTTAACTTATTCTCCCTTTCCTAATGTATTCATCACTAACCACTCCTCATCTCTAATCCCGCCTCCTTGGTATAAATAGATGATGCACACTCTCTCTCCTTGCTTCTATCTGCAATCACTCTGTGAATATAGAATGCCTTCTGTAAATAAACAAACTACTGTTTGAATATAGAAAGTCTGAACTGATTATTGAGTCTGATCCTCGAATTACGGCAACAATCTGGTAGCAGAGGATGGTTGGCTGACTCAATAAGAAACAGACATGCCAAAGAAAGAAAACTCCAGAAACAAAAGAGAAAGACCCAACACCAGGGCACACAACAAAGAAATGGAAACAGATCAAGAAATGATCGATGAATCCACAATAAAAACAACAAAAGAATCTGAAAGCTTCACTACAGACGACGAAGAAGTAATCGATGAACCCGACGACCAAAAAGCGAGCGAAACAGAAAACAACACGCTCAGATTAGAAATACTAAGACTGCTAAAAAGCCAAAAAGATGACAAAAATCTCATCGCGAACCTCCAAGACATCATAAAAGATAGCGGAGCAGCGAGAGAAAACCACATCGACACACCAAAACCAAAAGACCACAAAATGGTAAGCGAATTACCCATAGATGAAAATATAACTAAAAGGAAGACTAACGGTCCCGCACAAAATTTTGAATGGCAGCCATCTTGGTTTTGTCAGCCCATCAAAATGGCTGACTCAGAACCAATCAGAAAGCAGAGTTCAAAATGGCTGGCACGAAAAGCTCTACACAACATAAGAAATAAAAAAGAAAAATCCTACTCATCAGAAGAATCTGATACAGACACCGAAGAAACATCAACCGAACTACAAATTGAAACAGCTATGAGAACACTCTATGCAGCCTTCGGCCCGAATCTAAAAATTTCAAAAAAATCAACGAAAGTATCAAAGACAGTCAATCAAATAATGAAGAAAAGACAAACTGCAGAATCCAAAGGCAAAGATACAGAAACAAACGAGCAAGTGTCTCAACATCCACCCACTCCGAGTCGGCCGACGAGAGCGCTAACACCCGAACCCAGAGAGCCTTGCAAGTACTCGCCCACACCGCAGACGCTTCCGGGAGCCAGAGGATTCAGCCAAGATGACTGCAATGAGAGGAAGCAAGCGCCGATCCACACCTGGACACCTAAGGTCGAGCCAGAGAGCGAATCATCGGAGGAGGAGCACTGCGAGGGAGCTACAGCAGCGAGAACCTCTCCCGACAGCTTCAGGAACGAAATGATCTACACGCATGCGGAAATACGCCCAGATGAACATAGAGACAATAAAGAACAGAGGGAACCATTCAGACTAATCGCGAGTATCCCTACACCATTCTGCAATTATCAGCATATACAGGACCATGGACAGCCTCCAGCTGTAAGTAATGCAACTAATAACATTGGAAATCTGCCTAATGATTTCCCAAAATTGAGAATAGATAGTGTTAACTTACAGGAATGGAGTCAGCAACTCCAGGTTGTTTTCTTAAAAGGAAATTTATTATTTTTCATAACTAACCCTCCTAAAAAACCATGGACACTAAAATTGGACTGTCTATATCACAGAGCATTTTATTTACTAATCTCTAGTATATCACCTGCTATCTATCATAGTATTAAGCATAATCTAACTGTCTCAGAAATAATTCATTGTATGTTTAAACTATTTCATAGTGAAAGTGTGGCAACCACAACTAGGATGTCTAAAAACTTTTTCTCAGCCAGGATAAAACCTGGAACTACTATAAGTGAACATTTACTATTACTGAACACAACTAGAGCAGAACTTCATTTAAGAGGAGAAATAATATCTGACCAGACAATGAAAAGTGTTATTATTAATTCATTAGACCCATCATGGGACAATTTCATATCACATCTAGATACAATTAACTGAGGCTACCTATCTATAGAGAGTTTATCAAATAGATTAATTGCTGAAGATAATTTGAGAAGAAGCCGTTACAGTACACACAAAGAACATAGACAGATCAAGAGGGTAGTATTTCAAGACAGGCATCAGGACATAATAGAGTGTTATAACTGTGGGTCTAAAGAACATTATAGGAGAGACTGTCCAAAACCCCCTAGAGAGAGACAAAGACATGAAACAAGAAACAGATATCACGATAGACAATCATCCATTGACAGATATAGACACAGAAACTCACCAAACTTTAGAGAACATAGAGGGGGCAGAGACAACTCAAGGGACAGGAAGTCCGGATCATTATACGGGTTAGATAAACATATAATAACCAAAAATCAAGACCCAAAGGACAATGCTTGGCTTATTGATTCCGGAGCAACAAATCACACAACACACGGTAAGAAAATACTATCTTCCTTCATTGAAGATAAATTTGTAATTAAAGTAGCTAACCAAGAAGAAGTCCAAGTTATTGGAAGAGGAAATGTAGAATTACCCGGTCTAGGGAAAATAGAGGGGGTACTATTAATACCCAAAATACCTCATAACATTCTCAGTGAAATAAAGCTAAGCAGGGACTCTAACATAAATATAATATTTATATATATTCACTCTGTGAATATAGAATGCCTTCTGTAAATAAACAAACTACTGTTTGAATATAGAATGTCTGAACTGATTATTGAGTCTGATCCTCGAATTACGGCAACACTGCTCCAGCACTCTTTACAGATAGCAACAGAGCCCTGGCAAAACAGCTGAGAGCAAATCAGCTGAGAGTCAGGAGGCCGATCTAATCAACTTGTCCTAATTAATGGATGCTGAAGCTGAAGGGGCTGTTTTTTCTTGCTGTTTGCTTGCAAGGAGGTAAGTGCTGCGAGGCATAGGCCAAAGGGTGGGGGCCACCCTCCTTGCCACTTAGCCCCCCCTGCTGCCCCCTTGCCTCTTACTGCCCCCTAAGGCATTCCACCACCACTCAGGGGCGGTACCGCCCACTTTGGCAACCACTGGCTTAACTACTTAATTACTTAACAACCGGTTCTACTGAAGTAGAATCCCACCACTGGGTCTACCCATTTAATTTTGCAGGCGTCGGTCTACTCATTTGTTTTCTTTTAACTCTGATCAGTTGTAGGGCGGCCCTTTGAAGCCCCGTGGCAGCTGCGAGGCCAATAAAATTATAAAAAAACACCAAACCGTTTGTTAAATTGCTGGCTCGCCCACCCCTCGCACAGTGGTATTCATTCTAAGCTGAACAGTAACAGGATTTATCACTATCGGGAAAGGCCCTCTGAACTTAGGACCTAATTTTCTGCTGGGCAGTTTGAGTTTGAGATACTTTATTGGGAAGTACACTTTGGCTCTGATCTGCAGCTCCTCAGTGAACTGTTTCTTCAGCATTTTGAATGCTGGGCCAAAAATTGTGCCACCCACTTGGCCGCTTTGCCCTCCATGTTGTCAGCAATGGCTGAGATCATTTTGTCAGCCCTGGAGCCCATCTTTTTCTTTGGATCTTCAGGGCTGCCACATTTAGTGCTGTGGGAAAATGAGGGGGGGGGGGTTGCATGGAGTTGGTGGAGATATATAGTCATAACAACATTCTTTGCTCTGGGAGTCAAGGATGTTCAGCCTGCACTTGAAGAGGTGTAACTGGGGAACATCAGGACGGTGGATTGATTGGGCCATGTGACTGACATGTGGGTGCAGGGGAAGGGATTTTGACTTTTCCTTGGGTGGGGAAAATGTGGGGGCTTTCAGATTCGGGTTTTCCCAGATGTGCCAATATGACATCTCTAATAAAATGAAATTTTGAGGAACTGCTGGCCTCGGAGTCTTACTTTGATGGGGGATGTAATTCTAAGTTGTCTAAGCCCAAAATTTCCAGTCTGCTAGCATAAGGTATTCTGTCATGAGCAGAGGAGTGGAGGACTCTTTTCGTGAAATATCTTGGGACTCATTCAATTGTATTAATGTCCGATATGAAGTGTGGATTCCAGACAGATGAGCTGTATTCAAGAATTGGTCTAGCAAAGGTTTTGTATGCCCTAGTTTGCAGTACAATATTACTGGAGAAGAAGCTTTGTAAGATTAGGTTAACAACCCTTAATGCCTTTTTGGCAATCCTGTTGCAGTGACTCTTAATTACCTCTTAATTAATTAATTAAATATAATTTATCTTAATTATTAAGAGTTAATTAACTCTTAATTTATTAACTCTAAATGCCTTTTTGGCAATGCTGTTACACTGAGCTCTGGCACTTAGATCATTAGAGATAAATACTCCAAGGTCCTTGACAGAGTGAGGGTCGTATACGAGGTCACATCCGCCGAGCTTTAATTTTGTGTTCTGATTTGTTTTGCCAATGTGTAAGACAGAGCATTTATTGCTGTGGCTAGCACCTGTGGCTAGAAAGCGGACAGTACAGCAGGCGGCGTCTGTGGTTGTGTTTAAGGAGTTAAAATCATCAAGAACTGCATTGCTAGAAAGGCTGGGAGGAGAGGAGATGCGCAGAGGAACTTCCTCTTCCGGATGGCTGATGGGAGGAAGTTGGTGTGCAGAGCAGCTTTCTGCTGTTTCCATGGTCGAAGCAGCAGCTGCCAGGTGAGTTGAGGGCAGCAGGTGGGAGGAGAGTCCGGGAGCAACTTGGGCTGGAAGCGGAGAAGCAACTGGGCTGAAGCCTCTCAGCTGCTGCTGCTGCAGGTTCCTTCCCTCCCCAAATGGAAGCCCACTGGTGCTGCAGGCTGGGAAACTGGGGGCTGCAATTTCTGCTGGTGGGAAGCTTGAAAAAGCCTCCTTCAAATGCAGGTTGAGTCTTTGGGGCTGGTTTCCCTCCAGAGGGAGCTCCATCACTGGAGGTTTGGAAGAGAGCTGGAAAAAACCTTGGAGGTCTTAATGACATCTCAGACAAATGGCTGTCCCGTCGGTTTAAAAGCCACCAGCAATGGAGCCCCCACAACCTCTGGAGGGAAGCCATTCCCGAAGAATCAACCTTCACTCAAAAGAGATTTTTTAAATCTCCCAGGCAGCAGAAAATTGCAGCCATTCCCTTCCACTGGCTAATTGTTCTCACTGATGGGATTTTTCCTTAATTCCAGGTTGTTTCTCTCCTTGATTAGTTTCCATGCATTGCTTCTTGTCTTGTCCTTCTGGTGCTTTGGAAAAGAAGTTGACTCTCCAAGTATTGGAACACTGCTATCATGTCACCCCTAGTCCTTCCTTTAACTAGACGATTCATTCCCAATTACTGCAACCCACTAATTATCCCTACTGCTCTTCTCTGCGCTCTTTATAGAGTCTCCATGCCTGTTTTATATTGTGGTGATGAAAAGTGGTTGCAGTAATCCAAGTGTGATTTTAATCAAAGCATTATCAATTGGTACTAATACTTCATGTGATTCTATCCCTCTGTTTAGGCAGCCAGAGTTTCTCAGGCTTCTTGAGTTGTTTTCCCATTGATTGATTGATTGGTTGGTTCGATTTATATGCTGCCTTTCTCCGGAGACTCAGGGCAGCTTACAATGCGTTAAGCAATAACCTTCATACTTTTGTATATACCTGCTTAGTAGGGCTTTCGCCCCACCCCAAAGCGGTGTTCTTTTTTATACAAAGTCAGTTTATTGCCCCCACAATCCAGGTCCTTATTTTACCTACCTCGAAAGGATGGAAGGCTGAGTCAACCTTGAGCCTGGTGAGATTTGAACTTGCAGTAATTGCAGGCAGCTGGTGCTAGTTAAGAGCACTTTAGTCTGCTGCTCCACCAAGGCTCTTGTATAAGATTTTCATCCATGGAATCCTTCCCAAGCTGTCTCTTGGTTTGTTGAAATCAGCTGCTTTAAAGTCTAAGAGATTAGTTTGATTTTGCTCTATTGCTTGTGTCTGCATTATATTGAATTCCAGTATGACATGGTCACTCTTCCCCCTATTTATCTGCAACTTCAAACCCCTCCCCCTTATTATTTTCTCTCTGCTAGTAAAAATTTGCAAATTGGCACTTTCATGTGACATCATGCTTCATGACCGGCTGCTTAGTGACACAGAAGCCAGTCCCCATTGCACTCAGTAAGTCAGGATTGCTTGAATTGGGATGTCACCAGAAGGGGTTGTAGACAGCATTTTCTTCTCTTATTTGCAGCTGAGGACTTTCATGAGCAAAACTGGTGCTTTAAATCTTGCAGAGGCTTTCCTCAGTTCAAGCCCCACATCTCTAAATTTAGCTCAGAAGGTTTGACATTAACCATTTTGGGACATTTTGTCAGGCTGAAAACTCATGGAGCTTTCACATATATTCATTTGTAGGTGTTTGTATCTGTATTTCTTTCTATATGCATATATCTGCAATTATATAATCTATCCTCAGTACATCCAGATATATTTGAGGATAACCCTTTTCAGTGCCAAGAATTTATGATTGACCTAAGTCAACAACATAATTTCATGGTTGAATAGATATCTTGGTACTCTTCCATGTGTCAAATGAATCGTAATTAATGTAAGAGATTATTCTAGCATTGTGGCATGTTTGCTTTTTCGTTGTAATGTATACTTTTTTCACATCTTCTGCAACCATTTTATACACAATTAAAGTTACACTTTTCTTTGAAACTTATAGACAAAGAGGATGGCAATAAGAGCACTCTAGACAACTGAGAATAATAAGCATTGTTGAAAAGGAAATAAAATTGAGTCAGAAATCAAAATATATTCCAGTTCCTTCAGAAAACCACACAATTCTCCTTCTCCAGCAGCTAATAGACAAAAGAGAGAACATTAATATGAGATTTTGAGCTGGAAAAAGTAGAGGATACGAAAGTCAAGGATACATTGCATGAAAGATCAAGGAAGATTATTTTTCATTCAGAAAAAGATGGAAATATTTGGAAGTTAGGGGGAAGGAAAAGCTCTTATTGGGCAGGGCACATAGGACAGACAATGATACAGGCCTTGCTCTGGGAAGAAGCAAACGGCTTTAATCAAAACACCACTAAACAATAGATCACACATATTTTTGACCTCAAGAATATCAGTTGTGGAAAAGCTCCATAGATCTGCCTATTGAAGAAAAAGCACAGATTTCAAATCATAGCTGATTAAACAAGAAGATCCCTGTTGTAGCATGGGAATAACGAGAGGCACAAGCAGGCTAGTAACAACAGCTCTTTAATTCAGGGTGAGACTTCAGCAAAGGAACACAGGCAACAGCCCTCTTTATATACTTTTCAGGGGCAACCAAGAACCAATCAGGAACCACTGTACATTTGAATTCCCCGCACAAAATGGATACATACATAACACCCCTCCACTCCCAGAAGGCACTTATTCTATCTATTTACATATTTACATACAAAATCACGCAGGTGACCAGGGCGTGTCTTAATCCTGGTTGACCTGCGCAGTTCAGTTGTTGGCGAGGCGTCGAGCCGGTCGGAGGGACCTCCCGTCTCTCCCGGCTCCGCCAATGGAACCTCCTGGATTTCTCCGGAGGTGTGGTTATCTCCGGCTGGGAGTGTCAGCTCGCTGCGGCGGCACTGGAACTCAGGGTTGCCAGATAAGTATTCCGGCTTACTCGGGCTTGAGGTAGCTGTGTCAGGAAGACCTTGAAAGTTAGGACATTGATCTATATGCCTCCTCCAGATTTTACCATGCTCTATATCGACTGTATATGACTTCGGGCCGGTAATTCCTACGATGGTTCCCTCTACCCATAAGGGACCATTGTAACTTCTAGCAAAAACTGGTGTTCCTACTTGGAATTGTCTTAGTCCTCCCCCTTCCCCTTTGAAGCTATCGGGGGAGTAATTGGGATGCAGTCGGTCGAGAACACATCTTAGCTTTCAGCCCATTAAGAGCTCGGCTGGGCTGCGGCCCGAGGTGGGACACGGGGGTGGCGTGCTGTACTGCTAAGGACTCATCTATTCTAGCCTGCCAGTCCTCTGCATCAAGCCGGGAGAGAGCTTCTTTGGCCGTTCTTACAAATCTCTCTGCAAGGCCATTAGAAGCTAGATGAAAAGGAGCGGATAATGCATGTCTTAAGCCTAATTTGGCTAGGTAGTCTTCAAATTGAGTTGCCGTGAATTGGGGCCCATTGTCGGATACCTGGGTGTCCGGCAACCCGTGTGTCGCGAATAGTTTTCTGAGTACTTTGATTATGGCCTCAGAAGTGGTAGATGGCATTAGGGCAATTTCGAGCCACTTAGAATATGCATCTACAATAATAAGAAAGTTCTGGCCGTGGAACAGGCCAGCGAAATCAATGTGAATCCTCCCCCATGGCCCTTTTGGTTTTTCCCATTCACGAACGGGAGCTATGGGAGGATCTGGGCAGGACTCCTGGCATGGCCTGCACTTCCCCACCCACTCAGTGACATCTTGGTCAAGATGTGGCCACCAAACATAACTACGAGCTAGGCCTTTCATGTGAACAATACCAGGGTGTCCTTCGTGCAGCATTTCTAAAACCCTGTGCCTTAACCGCGAAAGAATGACCACCCTGTCTCCCCACAACAAGCAACCCCCCAACATTGACAGTTCATTTTTTTGTTAAAGTACAATTGAAAGTCACCACCGTCCACCTTGGTAGGCCAACCCCTCGTAACCCAGCCCATTACAGTGCGCAAAACAGAGTCTCTGGCAGAAACCCTCGCCACCTCGTTTGAGGAAATGGGGCCCGGGGAAACAATGTCAAGCAGTAAAACTGGGGCTTCCGGGGTCGGATTGTCCAACAATTCGGGCTGAGGGCGTCAGCATGGCCCAAGGTTCTGCCCGGCCGGTGGAGCAGTCTGTACAAGTACGCGGCTAAGAAAATGGACCATCTGGTCATCCGGGGGGAAAGAGCAGCCGGGGTCGGTTTATCTCCAGCCAAAAGTCCCAAAAGAGGCTGGTGGTCCGTAATGAGTTCAAAAGTGCAGCCAAACAAATACTCGTGAAACTTCTTGACCCCAGCTACAGCCGCTAGTGCCTCCCTATCCAGTTGGCTATAGTTTCTTTCAGCACTAGACAAAGTGCAAGAGTAATAGGCGATGGGCGCCTCTAACCCGTTCGGCAGTCTATGGCTTAAAACCGTGCCTACACCAAAGGGGGAAGCGTCACAGACCAAGCCTAGAGGTAGTTCGGAATTTTATTGGATGAGGAAACTGTCCTCAGACAAAAGTCTTTTTACAGTGCTGAATGCGGCCGCTTCTCGCTTGCCCCAAACCCACGGAACGTTTTTCCCAAGGAGCCTGTGCAGAGGCTCCGCAACGGTGGCTTTGTGTTTCAGAAACATCGTATAGAAATTGAGAAGGCCCAGGAAAGCCTGCAGTTCGGATTTCGACTTGGGGGTGGGCGCGCCTTGGATGGCCCTAACTTTGCTTTCTGTGGGGTGAATGCCCATGCCGTTGATTCTGTAGCCTAAGAATTCCACTGATGGAACCGCTATCTTGCATTTTGTTCGCTTGAGTTTAAGTCCCGCTTCTCTGAACCTCGTTAGGACTTGTCTAACCCTCTGACCTAACTGAATCTTGTCTTGGCCACTAATCAAAACGTCGTCAAAATACAGGACGACACCTGGGAGGCCCTGTAGAAGGCGCTCCATTGTGCTTTGAAAGAGTCCTGGGGCGATGCTGACCCCAAACTGAAGCCTGGTGCATTTAAAGGCACCTCTGTGAGTTACTATTGTCTGTGATTCTGCCATAGCGTCATCTACTGGCAGTTGCTGGTACGCCTGCGCAAGGTCTAGTTTTGCGAATAGCTTGCCAGGCCCCAGGGAATGTAGTAGATGGTGGACTATCGGAACCGGATAGACACTCTGCTGCAACGCCTTGTTAATCGAACATTTATAGTCGGCGCAAATTCTAATTGAGCCATCAGATTTTACGGGCGTGACTATTGGGGTTTCCCACTTAGTGTGATCCACGGGAACTAGCACCCCTTGCTTAATGAGCTTGTCGAGCTCCGCATCGATTTTTGGCTTTAAAGCAAATGGAACTCGTCTTGTTTTCAGTCTGATTGGCGCTATGTTGGGGTCTAAATTAAAGGATATAGGGGTCCCCACATACTTGCCTAGAGTCTCTTCAAAAACATCCCGAAACTCGTGGAGCAGGGTTTCTTTAAGCGATGATCCGCTGATGCTGTGAACGCCCGTGAAGCCCATGCCGAGGGCCCGGAACCATTTCATGCCCAGTAGACTTGGTAGGGGCTTGCTAACGACGGTCAGGGGCAGCTCTTTCTGGAACTCGCCGTAGGTGACCCGGAATGTGCCCACACCTTCAACGGGAACTCGGTTTCCCTGGTAGTCGAGTAGGTGGATTTTCTGACGGGATAGCTGGTTCTTCTGAAGCTTGGGCAGGAGTGCCTTGAGTGTTGACCAGAACATGATCGATAACGTAGACCCGGTGTCGATTTCCATTTCGCACGATTTGCCATCGATTTCTACTTTCGTGTAGACTTTTTCCTCGTCGGTTGTGCTGGCTTGGCCGATTCTCGTGCTGTAGGTCTCCCGCTTTTGAGGTTCGTGCTGTTTTCTTGCGCCGTCATCTTTGATTGGTTGTTTTGAACGAGCCGGTTCTGGTTGGTCGCAGTAGTCACGTGGCTTTCGACTACGCGGAAATTGAGGTCTGCAAACTCGTGCTAGGTGGCCTTTTCTATCACAACGCCTGCAAATGGCTTCTCTGTATTTACACAAATGTCTCTCATGATCCCCGCCACAGCTAGGGCAGTTCTCGTGGCGGCGGGTTTGTTCACTCAATTTCTTTTCTGTATGGAAGACGTCCTCGTCCGACTCTTCCTCTGTGCTGGTTCGCACATCTTCTCTGTGGACGGGGGCTGTTTTCGGCCCATCTTTGCTTGAACTGGGTTGCTGCAGCGCTTCCGAAGCTTTCGTTGATGCCTCGTGTGCTCGGGCTTCGTGTAGCGCGCCAGCTAGCGTTAGGTCTGGCTTGGCTAGAAGACGCCTTTGTAACCGGGTATCTCGAACCCCGCAAATCAGTTGTTCAAGCAATGCGTCGTCTAAGTCGCTTTAGTCACAATGCGTTGCGGCTTTTTGAAGCGCGGCCACATAAGCACTGACCGGTTCGCCTTCTTTTTGAACTTGTTGCCAGAGTTCGTAGCGCTGAACGAATTTAGACAGAACTGGAGCGTAGTGGGCTCTCAGGTTGGCCTGAAGGACGTCCCAGGGAACCGTCTGGACTGGGGTTGGCTCGCAGAGGGATTCGGCCATCTCGAATACGTCTGGCCCACAGTGGCTTAAGAACAGAGCCCTTTTCCTGTTCGCAGAGAGCCCTTGCATTTCGCTCGCTTCCAGGAAGCACTCGAACCTGGTCAGATACGATCCCCACTTCTCTCGGGTCGGGTCGAAGGGTTTTGGCGGAACGTAGGCAGACATGCCGTGTCTCCGTGTTCACTAATCACCCTGGCTGAAACTCCAAGCTCTTTTTGATTTGCCTCTTGTGGCCTCTATCCCACCTTTGTCGCCAATGTTGTAGCGCGGGAATAATGAGAGGCACAAGCAGGCTAGTAACAACAGCTCTTTAATTCAGGGTGAGACTTCAGCAAACGAACACAGGCAACAGCCCTCTTTATATACTTTTCAGGGGCAACCAAGAACCAATCAGGAACCACTGTACATTTGAATTTCCTGCACAAAATGGATACATACATAACAATCCCAACTGTAGAAAAGCCATACAAATTATCCGAATATGCCAAAAAGTTTGGTCAGAACAGCTTCCTTGTGGTTCATGGAACAACCCACACAGGAGAGAAGCTATACGAGTGCTCCCAACATGAATACTTTAGTGAGCACGGCAACATGGTGATAAATCACAGGACACCCATCACATAAGTGTGTCCAAATTGTGTGAAAGTTTCATTGGAAATTACCACCTCATGGGACAACAAAGGACTCACACAGGAGAGAAAGCCTTTGAATGTCCAGATTGTGGGAAAAGTTTCAGTCACCATTATGAGCTGGTGATACATCAGAGAACTCACACAGGAGAGAGACCCTTTGAATTTTCTGATTGTGGGAAAAGTTTCAATAAAAATTTCAACCTGGTGAAACACCAGAGAACTCACACAGGTGAGAAACCATTTGAATGTCCTGATTGTGAGAAAAGTTTCAGTCGCAATTACAGCCTAGTGATACACCAGAAGACTCACACAGGAGAGAAACCGTTTGAATGTCCTGATTGTGGGAAAAGGTTCAGTTACAATGACAGCCTGGTGATACACCAGAGGATTCACACAGGAGAGAAACCATTTGAATGTTCTGATTGTGAGAAAAGGTTCAGTCAAAATTCCAGCCTGGTAACACACCAGAGGACTCACACAGGAGAGAAACCGTTTGAATGTCCTGATTGTGGGAAAAGTTTCAGTCGCAATTACAGCCTGGTGATACACCAGAGGACTCACACAGGAGATAAACCATTTGAATGTCCTGATTGTGGGAAAAGTTTCAGTCACAATTCCAGCCTGGTGATACACCAGAGGACTCACACAGGAGAGAAACCATACGAGTGCCCAGACTGTGGGAAAGATTTCAGTACTGAGACTAGCCTTTTAAATCATGTGCTTATACACACGGGAAAAACCATTTAAGTGCCCCAAGAGTGGACGGTGCTTCAGGAAACATTCTACCCATATTGCACACAAGAAAATGCACATGGTTTTTGCAAAGTGATTTATTTATTTATTTATTTATTAATCAAATTTCTATACCGCCCTACTCCCGAAGGACTCAGGGCGGTGAACAGCCAAGATAAAATACAGATAATACAAATATTAAAAATCCTTTAAAATTATTAAATATTTCGGCCGAAACACAGATTAAAACACCCAATTTATAAAATCACGAATTAAAAAATTTAAAAATTTAAAAGAGGGGAGTTAGGCCAGGCCAGCTTGCTGAAATAGAAAAGTTTTGAGAGCACGGCGAAACGTGCGCAGGTCCAGGATCCTCCGTATCTCTGGGGGGAGCTCGTTCCAGATGGTAGGTGCCCCCACAGAGAAGGCTCTCCCCCTGGGGGCCGCCAGTCGACACTGTTTGGCCGACGGCACCCTGAGGAGCCCCTCTCTATGGGAGCGTACTGGTCAGTGAGAGGCTATTGGTAGCAGAAGGCGGTCTCGTAGATACCCCGGTCCGATGCTATGGAGCGCTCTAAAGGTGGTAACCAAAACCTTGAAGCGCACCCGGAAGATCACCGGGAGCCAGTGCAGCTCACGCAGGAGGGGGGTCACATGGGAGCGCCACGTCGCTCCCATAACCACCCGCGCGGCCGCATTCTGGACCAGATGGAGCCTCCGGGTGCTCCTCAAGGGGAGCCCCATGTAGAGAGCATTGCAGTAGTCCAAGCGGGAAGTAACGAGAGCATGAGTGACCGTGTTTAACGAGTCCCGATCCAGAAAGGGACGCAACTGGCGAATCAGGCGGACCTGATAAAAAGTCCCCCTGGCCACGGCCGTCATGTGCTCTTCTAAAGACAGCCGTGAGTCCAGGAGGACACCCAAGTTGCGAACCCTCTCCGTGGGGGCCAATGACTCACCCCCAATATTCAGTGATGGCACTAACTGACTATATCGGGATGTCGGAAACCACAGCCACTCGGTCTTGGATGGGTTGAGCCTGAGTCTGTTTCTCCCCATCCAGATCCGCACGGCCTCCAGGCACCGGGACATCACTTCAAGGGCATCATTGGGGTGGTCCGGGGTGGAGATGTACAGCTGAGTATCATCAGCGTACTGGTGGTACTTCACCCCAAAACCACGGGTGATCTCACCCAGCGGCTTCACATAAATGTTGAACAGGAGGGGCGAGAGGACCGACCCCTGTGGCACACCACATACAAGGGCCCTCGGGGTCGACCTCTGCCCCCGTCAACACAGACTGCGACCGGTCAGAGAGAAAGGAGGAGAACCACCGTAGAACGGTGCCCCCCACCCCCAACTCCTCTAGCCGGTGCAGCATGATACCATGGTCGATGGTATCAAAAGCCGCTGAGAGGTGTAATAGGACCAGGACAGAGGAGCAACCCCTGTCCCAAGCCCTCCAGAGATCATCAACCAACGCGACCAATGCCATTTCCGTGCTGTACCCAGGCCTGGAGCCCGACTGGAACAGATCCAGATACGACGATTCATCCAGGTACTGGGGGAGCTGTCGCGCTACCACACTCTCAACAACCTTCGCAACGAAGCGAAGGTTGGAGACTGGACGATAATTTGCCAACACTGCCGGGTCCAGGGAAGGCTTCTTGAGGAGAGGCCTCACCACTGCCTCTTTCAAGGCGGCAGGGAAGACACCCTCACTCAAGGAAGCATTTATAATCCCCTGGAGCCAGCCTCGTGTAACCTCCCGAGAGGCCAGCACCAACCAGGAGGGACACGGGTCCAATAAACATGTGGCTGTGCTCAGTCTGCCCAGTATCCTGTCCACGTCTTCGGGCGTCACAGAATCAAACTCTTCCCAGATAATACTCACAAGACCTGCCTCTGTCCTCCCCGCTGAATCTACCCAGTCAGAGTCCAGGTGTTCCCGAATCTGAGCGATTTTATCATACAGATACTGTACAAAATCCTTGGCTCTACCCTCCAAGGGGTCCCCCCGCGCTTCCTGGTGGAGCAGGGAGCGGGTCACCCTAAACAGGGCGGCCGGGCGGTTATCTGATGACGCAATAAGAGTGGCAAAGTAGTTATACTTCGCCACTTTTATCGCCACCAGGTAGGTCTTAATATGAGACCTTACCAGTGTTCGGTCAGATTCAGAATGGCTGGCCCTCCAACCACTCTCCAGGCGTCTTTTCCGGCGCTTCATCTCCCTCAGCTCCTCGGTGAAACAAGGAGCCAGGCGAGATCGACGCCGGGTCAGAGGCCGCAAAGGCACGACCTGATCCAAAGCTCCAGCGGCCGCCCTATCCCAGGCGGCCACCAGCTCCTCAGTCGAGCCGTGTGCCAGAGCCTCAGGAAATGGCCCAAGCTCCGTCTGGAACCTATCAGGATCCATCAGGTGCCTGGGGCGGTACCACCTCAATGGTTCCGCCTCCCTGCGGCGGGGTGCGGCGGTTCGAAGGTCAAAGCGAAGGAGGGAGTGATCTGACCATGACAAGGGCTCGATCACTATATCCCCTATCTCAAGATCACTCAACCACTGACCAGAGACAAAAAACAGGTCTAGCGTGTTTCCCCCCATGTGAGTAGGGCCATGAACTAACTGGGTCAGGTCCATGGCCGTCATGGAAGCCATGAACTCCCGAGCCACCTCAGACGCCTCACCGACGGATGGCAGGTTAAAATCCCCCATGACCATAAGCCTGAGGGTGTCAACCGCCACCGCGGCTATAACGTTGAGCAGCTCGGGCAGGGCTGCTGTCACGTGGCAGGGAGCCAGGTACGTAACCAGCACACCCATCTGCACCTCATGACCCCACTTCACAAGGAGGGACTCACAACCAGCCGTCTGAGGAACAGTGACCTCCCTCGGACCAAGACCTTCTCTAATGACAACCGCCACCCCCCCCGCCCCTCCCCTGTGTCCTCGGCTGATGGAATGCGTGGAAACCGGGTGGGCACATCTCAACGAGGGGGACCCCCCCCTCCTGGCCCAACCAGGTCTCCGTAATACCCGCCAGGTCCGCTCCCCCCCTCCTGAACAAGATCACAAATGAGGGGGGCTTTATTTACCACGGACCGGGCGTTGCACAGCATCAGCCGAAGGCCCAGGGCCTGAGGATCTGTGCAACCTGGGGAATGAGGGGAGCATTGGAGGCCGGAGCGTGCCACCGCTTGGAGCCAGCGGGCGCACGCTCCCACAACCTGATGTGGCCCCCTGCTCCCGCCATATCTGCCCCTCCCACCCACAGTACTGATGTAATGACCATCCATAACACAAGCTCTAACCCCCTCCTTGACCCCGGTTCCCGCATCTCTAGTGCCGTGCTCTTCAGCCGGCTCTGGCCTCCTCCCTGACAGGTTCTCCCCCAAACCCACCGAGCCCACCCCCCTCCCAGAAACCTTTAAAACCTTATCTAAAAATTTCCCCAAAAAACCCCACAACCCCCTCCTCGCCGCATGCCACCTCTCGGGATTCCAAAATCCGTCATCAAGGTAGGCCCTCGATAGTGAGGAGGGCCAAATCTGTGAGAGGGGGGAGTCTCGCAGCGCAAGCAGGTCAGCAGCCATAAACATCGCACAAAACAGAGATGGAGAGTCAACTGGTCAGGGCTTCGCCAGATCGTCCAATAATACTGGGTCAAAGTAGATCTTCATATCAGGAGCTGGTTCACTGCCCTCTCACGACAGTGAAAGGGGCCAGTGACATCCCCCCACGTCTGGAGGATAATTATCCCAGTCACCCTCTCACAGTGACTGGGGCAAATGACACCGACAATAAAGTCACAATAGTCCATCCTTTCATCTGGCAGATGACAAACAGCCCCCTCAGCACCTGCATACCATTTTGCCCAGTTCTCCTCCAGTTTGGGGTCGCACAAGAAGCCAGCAATTTGTAAAGTTATTAAAGACAATGATGATAATCCCACAGGCACAAGTTCTTCCCTGGGGCGAAAGTAGGGATAGCAGACAAAAAACCCAGTCCAAGTCCAAGGCTGGGTGGCCATCAAAGGCCAACACCCACACATACCTGGGGGAAGAAGGGGGGGAGGAGAAGCCACCCGAGGCGACCAATAAAGCCCTGGTCAGCCTCCCGCCTCTCCTGTCCCAAGACTCCCCAAATCCCCAGTCTCAGCTCTGATGACAAACAAACCCCGGATAACAGGGGTCAAGGCTCAAAGAAGAGCAGATGGTAATCCTGAGGGCAAGGCAAGGCTGTCGGTATTCCCCCATCCACTTGCTGCAAGTTCTTTCCTCACCCGGATGATCCGTGGCTGCCATTGCCTTCCGCCGCCGCCGCCGCCACCACTGCCGTGGCCAGCTTGCAGCCGGCACCCTGAGCTCCCCATGGCGCCTCCAGGACCCCCGAAAAACATCCGGAGAGCGTCCCAGAGATCCGTGAGGGGCGAGGGGATGAAGGGCACCTTCAAGCCGCCGCCGCCGCATAGCAACGCCGACCGCCGCCGAACGCTCCGGCTTCCACTCCTCCCGGCGTTGACAAGCCGGAAACAGCTGTTTTTAGCAGGTTGCCGCCCCATCTCCCGTGGCGGCTTCAAACAGCGCGTCCCGCCCTGCCCTGATATTCCAGAGGGCGAAAAAGCCCTCAGCAGGCAGGGCGGGCATTCCCCTCATTGGGACTGGAGCCGCAGATAGTTAAAGCGGCTCCCGAAGACCCCCGACACCAGCGACCTCTCCATCTCCTCCGCGGAGCTCAGCCAACCGCCGCCATCTTGGAACACGCCGGAAGCCGTGTGATGACCTAAAGCAGTGGTTCCCAAAGTGGGCGATACCAAAGTGGGGGGCGATGTGATGTCTGTGGGGGTCAGTAAGAGGCATGGGGGGTGGCAGGGGGGCGCTAAGTGGAATGGATGGTGGTGGAGTGTGGCCCCCACCCTTTGGCCTGTGCCTCGTAGCAGTTATCTCCTCGCAAGCAAACAGCAAGAAAAAACAGCTCCTTTCAGCTTCAGCATAGGCTAATTAACACAACTTGATTAGATTGTCCTCCCGACTCTCTCAGCTGTTTTGCGCAGGGCTCTGCCGCTTGCTGCAAAGAGTGTTGGAGCAGATTTTTTCCCCTTGTGCTAATCAAGCTATGCTGAAAACGAAACTGAAAGTAAAGCAGGCTGTTTGCTGTTTGCTACAAGGAAAAATTAGGCAGAGGCAGAGGGAGATTTCTTTTTCTTCTTTTTCCTCACCAAAAAAGGTAGGTGCAAACAATGGGAAATTTAGAGCAAAAGAGGAGAGTTCAAGATTTTAAAACACAAAAGGAGAAAGAAAAAGGCAAAAATAAAAATGGGAAGGGAGAAAAAGAAAAAGAAATCAAAGAGAAAGATGGTATACATATTTAGAATTGAAATATGAATAGTAGTAAGAAATAAATGGGAAATCATGATTGTAAAAATGAAATGAATAATAATTGGAATATTTGTCTTTGTATTTTTGAAATCTAGACAATGATAAGTTTTTCTTTTTTTCTTTTTTTTGTTAGAAATATGAATAAGGATAAACTGTAAGGTGGCATGCAGCAAAAAAGAGAGTGAGGGATTTTTTAACGAAGGCTTGTGTAAAGTTTTTAAAGGGTTTTGGGAAGGGGTGGGAAGGACCTGGGGGGGTCCATAGAACTGCAGAGCGGCTGAGTGGGTGTGAGGGTCCAGGTGGGAGGAGAGAGGGAGGGGGTTTAGATAGGGAACCAGGGGTCGAGGTGAAGGGCTATTCCATCAAAATAGTCGGTGGGAGGGGCAGATATGGCGGGCACAGGGGGCCATATCATGTTTGGGGAGTACGCACCCGCTGTTTACGAGTGGTGGCATGCTCCGGCCCCCAAGACGCCTCTTGTATTCCAGGTTGTGCAGAGTCTCAGGGCCCGAACCTTCGGCTGCTGTTGTGTAATGTCAGGTCTGCGATTAATAAAGCCCCCCTCATTCATGAGTTAGTTCTAGAGGGGGGTGCGGACCTGGCAGGGATTACAGAGACCTAGTTGGGCCACGAAGGGGGGGGTTCCCCTCGTGGAGATGTGCCCACCAGGCTTCTGTGCATTTCATCAGCCGAGGGCCCAGGGGAGGGGCAGGGGGGGCGGCGGCGGTGATTATTAAAGAAAGTCTCAGTCCGAGGGAGACCACTGTTCCGCAGATAGCCGGCTGTGAATCCCTCCTTGTGAAGTGGGGTCATGGGGTGCAGATGGGTTTGTTGATTGCGTACCTGGCTCCCTGCCACGTGACAACAGCCCTGCCTGAGCTGCTCGACGTAATAGCCGGGGTGGCAGTGGATACCCCCAGGCTTCTGGTCATGGGGGATTTCAACCTGCCATCCGTCGGTGAAATGTCAGGAGCAGCTCGGGAGTTCATGGTTTCCATGACGGCCATGGACCTGACCCAGTTAGTTCATGACCCCACCCACATCGGGGGACACACGCTGGACTTGATTTTTGTCTCTGGTCAGTGGTTGAATGATCTTACAATAGGGGACCTAGTTATTAAGCCCTTGTCATGGACAGATCATTCGCTCCTTCAGCTAGACTTTCGAACCGCTTCACCTCATCGCAGGGAGACGGAACCGACCAGATGGTTCCGTCCCAGGCGCCTGATGGACCCTGAGAGGTTCCTGACAGAGCTTGGGCCATTCCCAGAGACTCTGCCTCGTGACTCGGCTGAGGAGCTGGTGGCCGCCTAGGATAGGGCGGCCGCTGGAGCCTTGGACTGCGTCACGCCTTTGCAGCCTCTGACTCAGTGCCGATCTCAACCAGCTCCTTGTTTCTCCGAGGAGCTGAGGGAGATGAAGCGCCGGAAAAGATGCCTAGAGAGCGATTGGAGATCCAGCCGCATCGAATCTGACCGGACACTGGTGAGGTCTTATATCAAGACCTATCTAGTGGCGATAAGAGTGGCGAAATCCAACTATTTTTCCACTCTTATTGCATCTGCAGAGAACTGCCCAGCCGCCCTGTTTAGGGTGACCCGCTCTCTCCTACGGGTAGGAGCGAGGGAGGATCCCTTGCAGGGTAGAGCTGAGGATTTTGGACAATTCCTACATGATAAAATCACTCAGATTTGGGCCGGCCTGGACTCCGATTGGATAGCCTTGGACGGGATGACGGAGGTGAGTCTTGAGAGTGTCACCTGGGAAGAGTTTGACCATGTGATTCCTGAGGACGTGGACAGGATTTTGGGGAGGCTTAACGCTACCACATGTTTACTGGACCCGTGTCCCTCCTGGCTGGTACTGGCCTCCCAGGAGGTTACACGAGGCTGGTTTCAGGAGATTACCAATGCTTCATTGAGTGAGAGAGTCTTCCCATCTGCCCTGAAAGAGGCGGTGGTGAGGCCCCTCCTCAAGAAGCCCTCCCTGGACCTGGCTGTATTAGGTAACTATCGTCCTGTCTCCAAACTCCGCTTCACTGCGAAGGTTGTTGAGAGTGTGGTGGCGCGACATCTTCCTTGATTCCTGGATGAAGCGGTCTATCTGGATCTGTGCCAGTCGGGCTTCAGGGTGGGTTACAGCACAGAAATGGCATTGATCACATTGGCTGATGATCTCTGGAGGGCCCGGGACAGGGGTTGTTCCTCTGTCCTGGTCCTCCTAGATCTCTCAGCGGCTTTTGATACCATCGATCATAGTATCATGCTGCGTCAGCTAGAGGGGGTGGGAGTGGGGAGCACCGTGCTACGGTGGTTCTCCTCCTTCCTATCTGACCGCACGCAGTTTGTGTTGATGGGGGGCAGAGGTCGACCTTGAGGTTCCTCACTTGTGGGGTGCTGCAAGGGTCGGTCCTCTCGCCCCTTCTGTTTAACATTTATGTGAAGCTGCTGGGCGAGATCATCCGTGGCTTTGGGGTGAAGTGTCAACTGTATGCCGACGACACACAGTTGTACATTTCTACCCCAGGCCACCCCAATGATGCCCTTGACGTGATGTCTCGCTGTCTTTAGGCCTTGCGGATCTGGATGGGGAGGAACAGGCTCAGACTCAACCCCTCCAAGACTGAGTGGCTGTGGCTCCCGGTGGCCCAATATAGCCAGCTGACACCATCGCTGGCTATTGGGGATGAGATCTTACCCCCCTTAGAGAGGGCTCACAACTTGGGCGTCCTCCTGGACTCATGGCTGTCCTTGGAGGATTATATGACTGCCGTGGCCAGGGGGGCCTTTTATCAGGTCCACCTGATTTCCCAGTTGCGTCCCTTTCTGGATCGGGACGCCCTGCATACAGTCACTCACGCCCTTGTCACTTCCCGGCTGGACTATTGTAACGCTCTCTACATGGGGCTCCCCTTGAGGAGCACCCGGAGGCTCCAGCTGGTCCAGAATGCAGCCGCGCGAGTAATAATGGGGGCGACTCGCTGCTCCCATGTAACACCTATCTTGCGTGAGCTGCACTGGCTTCCGGTGGTCTTTTTTTTTTTTTTAAATTGATTTATATGCTGCCCTTCTCCGGAGACTCAGGGCGGCTTACAATGTGCTCAGCAATAGCCTTCATCCTTTTGTATATTTATACAAAGTCAGCTTATTGCCCCCACAACTGGGTCCTCAATTTACCTACCTTAGAATGGATGGAAGGCTGAGTCAACCTTGAGCCTTGACGAGATTCGAACATGCAGTAATTGCAGGCAGCTGGTCTTAATAAGCAGCTTAATAACAGGGTGCCTTCGACCACTGTACTACCAAGGCTCTTCCGGGTGCGCTTCAAGGTGTTGGTCACCACCTTTAAAGCGCTCCATGGCTTAGGACCTGGTTACTTACAGGACCGCATTCTGCCACCTATTACCTCCCACTGACCAATATGGTCCCACAGAGAGGGCCTCCTCAGGGTGCTGTCAGCCAAACAGTGCAGACTGGCGACCCCCAGGGGGAGAGCCTTCTCTGTGGGGGCCCCGGCCCTATGGAATGAACTGCCCCCGGACATACAAAGGATCCCCGACCTGTGTGCCTTCCGTTGCGTTCTGAAGACCCTATTATTCCAGCAAGATGGATTAACAAGAAAAAGGTTTTAAATGGGCTTTTAATAGGGGTTTTAAAATGTTTTAATTGGATGTTTTAAATTTTGGCCAAAGAATTGAATTATTTTACATAGCTTTTAATTTTGTTGTACACTGTTTTTTACCATGGCTGTTCACCGCCCTGAGTCCTTCGGGAGAAGGGCGGTATACAAATATAATAAACCTAAACCTGTAACAATTGAAATACCTTTAATGGTCTATGGTGGTGAAAATAAAAAGGATTAAGTTGTAGGTTGGATAACGTTGTCCTATTTTTCATTTAACAGCATTTTCACATATAATTTCTACAACTAGCATCCTTCTTTTTATTAACAAATTAACATTTTCACTGACTCTTAACCATTTTCTCTTAGTCTCTCCACAGTTCTCTTTCTTGATGTTTTCCTCCCTTTCTCCCATTTCTTTACCTTCTTCTTTTTCCTGTTCTTATATTTCCCCTTCAGCCTTTTTCCTTTAATTTTAACTCTATTACTTTTCATTCTCAATCTTATCCCATTTATTTCTCTTTTCTTCATATTTGAGATGTATTTTTCCATATCCATTTTTATTCTATTACTATTGAACCCAGTGTAATCATCTTTCTTTTTCCACCAATTATTTCCTTTTTCATATTATCTCCTTTGTTTCTCTTGCTTCTCATTCATCTTTTCTCTTTTTTTTTTTGCAAGCTAACCAATTCTCTGCTTCTTTATTTCCCTTAAATGCCTCCCTTACTTTTTGAAACATCTCCCTTAGTGTCTTATATTCATCCTCCCAATTCTCCATATTTTCAGTTTTAAAAGGCTAGGATTTTTAAGCTTATTCTTTTCATTTACATATGTGGAGGGATGCTTTTCAAGGAGCCACAAGGGGGGCTGAGAGTAGAGTCATTCTGACAGTGTCTTCTAAAATTGCTTGGAAGACCCATTTTTTCCCTAACAATAATGGTTTGTATACTTTGGAATAAAACATATACCTGGAAAAAGTACTTGCAAAACTTGGACAGAAGGAAAAGAAAGGCAGGACTGGACTCATTATCAGTAGCTAGTAGTTCATTGTTATCAGTGACTCCCACTGATTCTAAACTCATTTTAAGACTGGGATTGGTGACTACTGAAATATTCAACATTGGTCTCAGAAATCTTTGATTTGAACTATCAAATCTTTGATTTGAACTATGCCAAGAAAAATCGTAAAATGGGGCAAAACTCACTTCACCATAATAATTGCTAGATATTTTAAGTGTAGAGAATTCAAGTGTTGAGAATGACCCATTATTTCATCTCCTTTTCCGCACTAGGTACCACTATTTGATATCTTTTCCTTTTATTCAAATAACAACAGAAAACCCAATACAGTTCAATATGAATTGGCTTTCCAGTCCTTCCTTGATGCACTTTTTCACATTGGTTATCTAGTTTAAATGCCAAAGGAAAATCAATGATATATTTTTCAGATCTTTGGAGGATCACACTGTCAATTGTTCACACTGCTCAAGCAAAACTAACAGGTGTGAATTAAGCTTTAGCTAAAAAATGGAACTTTAATTCCAGAAGTCCATTGTTTAAACTTGGACTTCTGGAGTTAAAAGGCTCTGGATTAAATGGTACTCCAGACAAAGGGTGGAGAAGAGTATCTTGCTTTTACACATGATAATAGCTGTCTAGAAAGGTGAGTTATGAGGTATTTTTACATCATCAGAAATTTAATTTATTACCTGTTAAAAATGCAAAGAGAAGGAGTACAAGGAGCAAATAAAAGACCTTCATGTTGGGATTGGTTCTGGACCAAATCTTACTTGTGGGGCAGAAACCAGCTCTCAGCCCTCCTTGTGACTTCTTGAAAAGCATCCCCACCACCACACGCTCCACCGCCTGAGGAGGCAGGGGAGGGCTGCAGGTTGATCCCAAGCGGGTCTGGGAATGGGTATGAATTCATCCCATAGCCCTCTCCATCCCCTCCTCTGTGAAATTGCTTTCTCCCACTCACTGGTGGTCAGCAAATTCAAAAGGAACCCCCAGCTGAGAATCACTGCTCTAGATTAGTTGATTCAGAGGATTTCTCTAGTGTTAACTAATAGTGTTAGCTATCTTTGTTACAGGGATAAATTTGTATTGGAGCAGCCTTCAGACCTCCCAAAGGCTCTGCGTACCCTGTTTTTGCAAAAAAACGGGCCAGTTTTTCACAAAAACGGGACATGCGGGGCAAGGCTTCAGGAGGCCAAATATGGCTGTATTCTGTGTATTTTACTGTTACTATCTTCCTTAGTGGGTCGTGCAAACTGCTATTCTGAACAATGCTATTTATAGGGGGTGGGGCAGTGGTGGGATTCAATTTTTTTAACAACCGGTTCTGTGGGTGTGGCTTAGTTGGTGGTGTGGCCTGGTGGTCATGTGACTGGGTGGGCGTGGCTAGCTGGTCATGTGACTGGGTGGGCGTGGCTAGCTGGTCATGTGACTGGGTGGGCGTGGCTATCTGCATAGGGACTACTCAAAGGGCTGAAAAAAGTCATTTCTGACTGGTCCTCGCACTTTTGACCAGTCTTCGCACTTATTTCTGGTCATCATTTATGCCCATTGTAGCATTCTTAACAACTGTGTCACTCATTTCACAACTGCTTCTCTTCACCATGGTGACAAGATAGGGCAAAAACATAAAATGTGAGGACAGTCGTAAGTTCGAGGACTGATCAAAGGTACAAGGATCAGTCAAAAATAACTTTTTCAGCCCTCTGAGTAGTCCAGGGATGAAGGAAGGGAAGGGAAATTGGAGTAGGAGTGAGGGTAAGAGAGGGAGGAAGAGAGGAGGAGAAGGAGAAAGGAAAAGGAAGTAGGGAGGAGAAGAAGAGGGGAGGGGAAAGAGAAAGTAAGAAGGAAAGAAAAGAGAGAGGTGGTAGGTTTGAGGAGAAAGATTGCTGTACAATAAAAAAGATGAAAGGGAAGAAAGCCAACCCCAAACAAATATAAAGATATTAAGATAGAGAATGAATTGTTAAACTTTAAAGAATAAAAGAGAACAAATATGAATAACTAACAATTAGAAACACACATACAAACATATAATGTATTTTCTTTGAACAGAGTATTTGGCTGGTTCACAAATTTAAACAGTGTTTAGTCATTTCAATTAAATTTACAATTTCTATATTTCCTTTTTGCCATATTTATTCCTCATCTATTTTTTTAAAAAACCAATATTACCCTTCATCTTCCTCTCTAATCTTAATCAAATTCAATTTTCCCTTCTATTCTGTATTATACCCCTTCCCATTGTCATCTATTTTTATATCCACCCTCACGTTGGTTAATTATGTAATATTACAGTTGTTTAATACAAATTCAACATTTTAATATAACTCAATTAGTTATATAACTATCTTTTTTGTATATTAATCAACATGAACATGAATAGTCCAATTATTTCCATGCAATCCAGTTACTTACAAATCAATTAATTATATTTACCAATAATAATAAACCAAATAATTTCCCCCATATATTCCTCCAAACCACAACTTAACCATTTCTGCTTTCAACACAATATACAATTAATAGTATCTCAATTATTACAATTCCCTAGTTAAATAGAGCTTTTTTTCTTTTGTGTTTTAAAATCTTGAACTCTCCTCTTTTGCTCTAAATTTCCCATTGTTTGCAGTTTTGCACCTACCTTTTTTGGTGAGGAAAAAAAAAGAAATCTCTCTCTGCCTCATTTTTTCACGTTGCAGCAATGACCCTACTTTACTTTCAGTTTCACTTTTTCAGCATAGCTAGGGGAAAAAAAATCTGCTCCAGCACTCTTTACAGATAGCAACAGAGCCCTGGCAAAACAGCTGAGAGCAAATCAGCTGAGAGTCGGGAGGCTGATCTAATCAACTTGTGCTAATTAATGGATGCTGAAGCTGAAGGGGCTGTTTTTTTTTTGCTGTTTGCTTGCAAGGAGGTAAGTGATGCAAGGCACAGGCCAAAGGGTGGGGGCCACCCTCCTTGACACTTAGCCCCTCCTGCCGCCCCCCTTGCCTCTTACTGCCCCCTAAGGCATTCCACCGCCACCCAAGGGGCGGTACCGCCCACTTTGGCAACCACTGGCTTAACTACTTAACTACTTAACAACTGGTTCTACCGAAGTAGAATCCCACCACTGGGTCTACCCATTTATTTTTGCAGGCGTCGGTCTACTCATTTGTTTTCTTTTAACACTGATCAGCTGTAGGGCGGCCCTTTGAAGCCCCACGGCAGCTGTGAGGCCAATAAAATTATAAAAAAACCACCGAACCGTTTGTTAAATTGCTGGCTCGTCCACCCCTCACCCAGTGGTGTTCAGTCTAGGCTGAACAGAAACAGGATTTATCACTATCGGGAAAGGCGCTCTGAACTTAGGACCTAATTTTCTCCTGGGCAGTTTGAGTTTTATTTATTTATTTATTTATTTTTCCAATTTGATTTATATGCCGCCCTTCTCCGGAGACTCAGGGCGGCTTACAATGCATTAAGCAATAGCCTTCATACTTCTGTATATTTATACAAAGTCAGCTTATTGCCCCCACAAACTGGGTCCTTAATTTACCTACCTTAGAAAGGATGGAAGGCTGAGTCAACCTTGAGCCTTGGAGAGATTCGAACCAGCAGTAATTGCAGGCAGCTGTGTTAATAACAGGGTGCTTAGACCACTGTGCTATCAAGGCTCATAGATACTTTGTATCTAAAAACTTTTAGATACAAAGTATCTAAAGCTCAAAGGCTTTAGATACTTTGTTGGCAAGTACACTTTGGCTCTGATCTGCAGCTCCTCAGTGAACTGTTTCTTCAGCATTTCGAATGCTGGGCCACAAGTTGGACCACCCACTTGGCCGCTTTGCCCTCCATGTTGTCAGCAATGGCTGAGATCATTTTGTCAGCCCTGGAGCCCATCTTTTTCTTTGGATCTTCAGGGCTGCCACATTTAGTGCTGTGGGAAAACAGGAGTGGGGGTTGCATGGAGTTGGAGGAGATATATAGTCATAACAACATTCTTTGCTCTGGGAGTCAAGGACGTTCAGCCTGCACTTGAAGAGGTGTAACGGGGGAACATCAGGACGGTGGATTGATTGGGCCATGATTGTGATTGATTGTGACTGACATGTGGGTGCAGGGGAAGGGACTGACTTTCCTTTGGGTGGGGAAAATGTGGGGGCTTTCAGATTTGGGTTTTCCCAGATGAGCCAATATGACATTTCTAATAAAATGAAACTTTGAGGAACTGCTGGCCTCGGAGTCTTACTTGGGTGGGGGATGTTCCTTGGAACCTTGACATATTTCTTGATCAGATTGGTACTGGGCTCCATAGTGATTGAGGTGGGACCAAATCCGGTTCATGTTCCATTGGCACTGGATCCACTCCTGTCCAGTGTAGTATGCCCAGCCCAGAGGGATCTGGTCCACCGGTGGCAGACTAAGGAGAGGCTGGTGAGGTGGACTACCTGGTGTTGGTAGACCATGGCCCCTCATTGTAGGCCTGGGCTGGATTGGTCTAGGCTAGGGGCCCTGGCTGTTGGCTGACAACTGTCACTGGTTAAGCTGTCAGTTCGGTAGATCAGGCCCAACAAGGGAGGCTTAGGGGCAATCTGCTCAGCAATGAGTGAAAGGAGGAGGAAATCCCACTCTGAGTGGTCACACTCCCCTGGCCAGAGAAGGTGAAGGTCGGCTGGGCCAGGACCATTACAGGCTGGCTGGCTGGGGGTTGCTGGCCCAAGCAGCTGATGCTCAGCTGGCCAAATCTCTCTGGCAGCCCCTCCAGGGTTTGGCTCTTTTTTAAAAAAGTTTTATTGGATTTTAATTTTTAAACATATATCAACATGTTAATACAAATAGCAACAGTCAATTGTTACATTAATCAAACTTATATACTCCTAATATTAATGTACATGATTATTTTAAAGTAGTTATTCAATATTTCAATGTTCCATTCTAATGCTAATAATCTTAAACATACATAGTAATACCATCTTTCAACCTCTCATCTTCCCATATAATTATTACTTATATTCAATTTATATAGAAATTATATCTACTTAATATTCCCCCTATTTATTATTTCTACCTCTATTCTTCTAGTCAGGTCACTCTTACTAATCCTTGTTTGTTTGGATCTGGCTATGCCGTGAGATGTTAGTTTTAGAAGTAGTTTGTCATGTACCACTGAATCAAAGGCTTTACTGAAGTCCATATAAATTGCGTCTATTGCTTTACCCTAGTCGAGTTGCGAAGTCCATATATTTTTGCAGTGTAAGAGTTGCAGATTGCTAATGTTAATACACATGTTTATGTTAATACACATGTTTATGTTAAGACATAGTCCTTTATATAAAGGTGTATATTCTTATTTCTACCTCTATTCTAGTTTTTAATCAGGCCATCATTATATTAGAAAAAAGAAGAAAAGAAAAAAATATTTTCTATCCATCATCTCTTGCCCGTTTTAATACTTCAATTCTTATTCGTTTTTTTGGCTTTCCTCCATACTCCTCTCTTGGATCTTTGACTCTGTCAACATTTGTATCTTCATTATTCTATCTAAACATTTCTCCCATCTCTATCCTTCTATGCTGCCAGATCTCCAGAGTATCCACCCATTCCCCTATCTCTCTTTCAAAGACATCTTCCAGGCTATCCAATTCCATTTTTGTATCTCTCTTCTCATCATCCTGTTTTGTTTGGTGATTTGTCTGTTCTATCTTTTCCTCCATTCTTTCTGCCGCCTCCTCTCTTTCCTGGACTCTTTGATCTTCATTCATTGTCAGTTGTATCATATTTTCTCTTTTGCCATTTATGCCTTGGATTAAATTTTTTATCTTTCTGTGGTTCTTTGTCATGGTGTCCCTAATGCTTTGAAACATCCATGCCATTTCTCTTGAAATCTCACTCATTTCTCCTTGATAGAGTATCTTGTCTTAGTTTAATAAGTCCGCTTTTAGTCAAGGCCAAAAACAATATATTCAGTTCCAATTTTGCTCATCAGAGAATTCAATAATCATAACTTTTTACATCTCAGGGTTATTAATCAATTCCATTTAAGTAGTCCAGGCAGTTTCTGCAAAACAAAAGTCGCTTTACTTTATTTAAGAGTCTTCCTTATTCTCACAATAGTAATTAATTATAGAACAGTTAGTATCGCCACAATCCTTCAAAAGAATGTTGCTTGTTTCTTCTGTCAGAATTTTCCTAGATTTATAGGGGTGTAGTGTATTCCATTCACCAGTAGATGGCAGCATCAATAGGTTTCAGCTGTTTCAAGCGTGATAGATTAATTAATCCAAATTTAATTCAATTTATAGAGACAAAATTGAGTTCTTGATTTAATTGAGGTATATAGTTCCAGCATTTTATAATGCCTTTCCATAACAACACTTACTTAGTTTAAAATCCAATTTTCTATGGTTAAAAGGTCTTTAGCTTTTCTCCCCTTAGTTCCTTTTCATTTAGGTCTAGGATTTTTCTCTCTATGGTTGTTCACCGCTTTAAAAAAGATAATTCTAAGAGTCTCTTCCTGGTTTTTCTTCTTTTTTCCTTTAAGTTTAGGGACTAAATACAGAAAAAAGAATCATCTCACCCAGCTCCAATCCCTATTCATTTATATCGCTCCTGCACATTTCTTAGTTGTTCCTCGGCTGCCCCAGCTTTGCTGCTGCCATCTTTAGGTTGCCTCTTCTCATTGTGGCTGAGAGGGGAAAAAAAACCCGAGTCAAGCAGGAGAGTTGCGACTTTCTGCGACCTTGCAGGGCACCCCTCTTTGCTTCGCCTCCCTTACAGGGTGGTTTTGACTCCTCTCGGAGCCCACCAATGGGGAGAACTTGGCATGGGAGCGCAGAGACCCACTCCTCGTGTCTGATCTTGCCACAAAGTCAGCCGGAGGTTTGGCTCCTTGATAGCGTTGGATTCCCCATTCCCTGGACTCGCTAATGTTCAACGGACTCGTAGCCCTCCACTCAAAAACAGTGATGCACTCTGCTCGAACTGAGGAAATCTGCGGTTCCTAGAACACCAGATGGCTCTTCAGGACCTCTCCAGCCCGGTATAATTCTTTGGCTGCTGGCAACTTCAAGGACTCTGGGTTCGCTGGGATTCTGAGGCTGCTCCCTGAGCCATTTCCCCACTGGTGAAGCTCCTGAGTGGACGGCCAGGGCACATACTCCTTGGGCTGGGCAGCCAGTTGGCACTCAATCTCTGCCGCTGCGGCTTCCGCTTGTTCCACCACAGTGGGGTATCCAAGGCTTCTGGAGCTGTCCCCCAGTCTCCTCCAGTCCCCACAGCTCCGCTGGTACCGGTGGACTTCTCCATCTTCCCTAAGTCTTCCCACTGCCCGGTTTCCCAGGTAAACATCCAGAGTTTAGAACCCTGGACAGCTGCCCTGCAAGCGTAGGGAGCTTCTTTATTGTTTTTATTCGGAGAGTCGGGTTAGTGTCAGGGTTCCAAATAACGCACCCAACGAAATCAAAACTCTGAGGCCTGAAGTTTCCTCAGAATAAACATTTATTAGGAATGCCATATTGGCACAGCTGATGAAAAACCGATTCTGAAGGACCTGAGGTTTTCCCCACCCAAATCAAATCCGAAAGTTCTTGCCCCTAGGTCACACGTCCATCACATGGTCCAATCAGGTCACAGTCCTTCGGCTGTCTTTGGTCCACACCTTCCAAACACCTGGTGGGGACGTTCTTGGCTCGTGATTGACATTTAAAGAAAATGATGTTTTTGGCACATGGAGTTACAGCCCCATGAGACACGAGGGGCAGGGCCTCCCGGCCTTCCAATAAGGTTCCTTTTAAACTGAAGCCCTTTTTCCTCAAACGTTGCTTCCCATGCTTGTCCTTCCTACAACCTGGCCCGCCTCTCGGTTTCACTCACATTCAAGTGCCCATTGCTCCCACTACTGCTGTGGGAGCTTCCTGCTTCTTGGTCTCTGGTGGCATGCTCCACAGTGGTCCAAAGTCCGCCGCCATTGCCTCCTCCCTTGCAGAGAGGCTGAGATGCAGAGGCCTGAGGGTGACATTGTGCGCGTTTCCCCCACAACGCCATGGGTAGACCATGAAGTTGCTGAAGCCAGGGCTGGTAGGGATGGGTGATGGTCGTTCTGTTCACTGTGACTGCCTGCAAAGATAAGGCTGACGGAGGGGGAGGGAGACCCACCTTGGGCCCACCGTGCTCAGCTGAAGGGTGCAGGCTGTGTAGGGGAGAGTGGGAGGCTTGACCACCTTTTGAGCCCAGCTCTTGGCTTCCGTGGGGCCCCCGGGTGGCTGCCGCCCGCTCGCCCTCCCCTCTGCCTCGGGTCTCACCTCCAGCCTGCAATGGGGATGCACTGCTTCCAGGCCAGTCCACCCAGCGGGTAGGGAAGCAGGTGGGGAGAGTGCTGCGCTGGGGCCGAGTCCACTGCAGTGCGATGAGGTATGCATGTCCAGCCCTGGGACATTCACCTGCCTGCCAGGAGCACCACCGCCAGGCATTGTTGGGATCTGAAGAGCAGGGTGCTCAGCCTGGCAGAGGCTGATATTTACATATTGTAATATTTATATTATGTAATATAATTTTTATTTTTTCATGTCATCTCTAAGCATTTTATAAACAATTAAAGTTACATTTTTCTTTGAATCTTACAGGCAAAGAAGATGGCAATAAGAGCACTTGGAACAACTGAGAATAACAAGCAATGTTAAAAAGGGAAGAAAATCAAGCCAGAAATCAAAATATTTTCCATTTCCTTCAGAAAACCACACAATTCTCCTCCTCCTCTTGTTAGACAAGAGAGAGAAAATCAAGAAAGAATAAGCAGATTATGCAGAACTCAATGATACATTACATGAAAAGTGAAAGGAGATTATTTTTCAATCAGCAAAAAAGAGAAGTATCTAGAAGTCAGTGGGGAGAAAAAGGTCAATAAGGAAAGTCACATAGAGTAGACAGGAATGCAGGCTTCTCCCTGTGAGGAAGAAAAAGGCTTGAATGAAAGCACCACTAAACAAGGCATTGTCTATATTTTTGACTCCCTCAAGAATATCAACTGTGGAAAAGCTCCATAGATTTGCCTATTGTGGGAAAAATACAAGTTGAAAATCACAGCTGATTATGTACAAGAGGAGCCAGAAAGGAGAAAAGCCATAGAAATTACCTGACTGTGGCAAAAGTTTCAGTCAGAATAGCTCCTTTGTGGTTCATGGAAGCAACCACACAAGAGAGAAGCCATAAAAATGCTCCCAATGCGGTAAACGTTTTAGTGAGCATGGCATGTGGTGATACATCAGAGGTCTCACAGCAGGGAGAAAACGAATGACTGTGTAGATTGTGTGAAAGTTTCATTAGAAATTCCCAGGTCATGAGACGCTAAAGGCCTCACACATAGGAAAAAAACATTTGAATATCCTTTCTGTGGGAAAAGTTTCAGTGAGAATTCCAGTCTGGTTAACCCACCGAAGACTCGCACAGAAGTGAAACCCTTTGAATGTCCTGACTGTCATCAGGAAATCATTGTCACAATTCCATTCTGGTGATACATCAGTAGATTGACTCCAGGGAGAAACTGTATGAGTGTCTAGATTGTGGGAAAAACTTCATTATCCATCTCATGAGACACCAGAGAACTCACATAGAAGATAAACCCTTTGAATGTCTGATTATGGGAAAACTTTTAGTCAGAATTCCAGCCTGATGATACATCAGAGGACTCACATAGAAGAAAAAATGCTTTGAAGGTTCTGATTGTGGGAAAAACTTTGTTATAATTCCAATTTGGTGACATACTACAGGAACCACAAAGGAGAAAACCCATTTCAACATCCTAACTGTGGGAATAGTTCCAGTCATAATTCCATCCTGGAATTATAACAATTATAATCAATAAGAGGATTCACTCCATGGAGAAACCCTATGAGTGTCGAGAATGTGGGAAAGGTTTCATTACAAATTACCACCTCACGCGACACCAGAGGACTCACACAGGAGAGAAACCCTTTGAATGTCCTGACTGTGGGAAAGGTTTCAGTCAGAATTCCAGTTTGGTGAAACACCAGAGAACTCACACAGGAGAGAAACCCTTTGAATGTTGTATCTGTGGGAAACATTTTAGTGATAATTCCAGCCTGGTGAAACACCAGAGGACTCACACAGGAGAGAAACCCTTTGAATGTCTTGATTGTGGGAAATGTTTCAGTCACAATTCCAATCTGGTGTTACACCAGAGGAGTCACACAGGAGAGAAACCCTTTGAATGTTGTATCTGTGGAAAACGTTTTAGTGATAATTCCAGCCTGGTGAAACACCAGAGGACTCACACAGGAGAGAAACCCTTTGAATGTCTTATCTGTGGGAAACGTTTTAGTGATAATTCCAGCTTGGTGAAACACCAGAGGACTCACACAGGAGAGAAACCGTTTGAATGTCTTATTTGTGGGAAACGTTTTAGTGATAATTCCAGCCTGGTGAAACACCAGAGGACTCACACAGGAGAGAAACCCTTTGAATGTCTTATCTGTGGGAAACGTTTTAGTGATAATTCCAGCTTGGTGAAACACCAGAGGATTCACACAGGAGAGAAACCCTTTGAATGTCTTATCTGTGGGAAACGTTTTAGTGATAATTCCAGCTTGGTGAAACACCAGAGGATTCACATAGGAGAGAAACCCTTTGAATGTCTTATCTGTGGGAAACGTTTTAGTGATAATTCCAGCTTGGTGAAACACCAGAAAACTCACACAGGAGAGAAACCATTTGAATGTTGTATCTGTGGGAAAAGTTTTATTGATAATTCCAGCCTGGTGAAACACCAGAGAACTCACACAGGAGAAAAACCCTTTGAATGTCCTGATTGTGGGAAAAGGGTCCGTAACAATTCCAGCCTGGTGATACATCAAAGGACTCATACAGGAGAGAAACCATTTGAATGTCCTGATTGTGGGAAAAGGTTCAGTAACAATTCCAGCCTGGTGAAACACCAGAAGACTCACACAGGAGAGAAACCATTTGAATGTCCTGACTGTGGGAAAAGTTTCAGTTACAATTCCAGACTGGTGACACACCAGAGGACTCACACAGGAGAGAAACCATTTGAATGTCCAGATTGTGTGAAAAGTTTCCTTTGGAATTCTGAGTTGGTGATACACCAGAGGACTCACACAGGAGAGAAACCGTTTGAATGTCCTGATTGTGGGAAAAATTTCAGTCACAATTCCAAGCTGGTGAAACACCAGAGAACTCACACAGGAGAGAAACCATTTGAATGTCCTGATTGTGGGAAAACTTTCAGTAACAATTCCAGCCTGGTGACACACCAGAGGACTCATACAGGAGAGAAACCATTTGAATGTCCTGATTGTGGGAAAAGTTTCAGTCACAATTCTAGCCTGGTGATACACCAAAGGACTCACACAGGAGAGAAACCATTTGAATGTCCTGATTGTGGGAAAACTTTCAGTAACAATTCCAGCCTGGTGACACACCAAAGGACTCACACAGGAGAGAAACCATTTGAATGTCCTGATTGTGAGAAAAGTTTCAGTCACCATTCCAATCTGGTGGCACACCAGAAGACTCACACAGGAGAGAAACCATTTGAATGTCCTGATTGTGGGAAACGTTTCCTTTGGAATTCTGAGCTGGTGAGACACCAGAGGACTCACACAGGAGAGAAACCTTACGAGTGCCCAGACTGTGGGAAAGATTTCAGTACTAAGACTAGCCTTTTGAATCATGTGCTTATACACACGGGAGAAACCATTTAAGTGCCCCAAGAGTGGATGGTGCTTCAGGAAACATTCCACCCTTATTGCAGACAAGAAAATGCACATGGATTTTCCAAAGTGATGAGTAATGATCTAAAGCAGTGGTTCCCAAAGTTAGCGGTACCAAAGTGGTAGCAGTGGGATGACTTAGGGGGGCAGTAAGAGTCATGGGGGGCAGCAGGGGGCCGCTAAGTGGCAAGGAGGATGGCCCCCACCCTTTGGCCTGTGCCTCGCAGCAGTTACCTCCTTGCAAGCAAACAGCAAGAAAAAACAGCTGCTTTCAGCTTCAGCATATTAATTGCATATTAATTGCATTAATAATTGCATATTATTAATTAGCACAAGTTGATTAGATTGGCCTCCCGACTCTCTCAGCTGTTTTGCGCAGGGCTCTGCTGCTTGCTTCAAAGAGTGTTGGAGCAGATTTTTTTTCCCCTTGTGCTTATCAAGCTATGCTGAAAACAAAACAAAGTAAAGCAGGCTGTTTGCTGTTTGTTGCAAGGAAAAATGAGGCAGAGGCAGAGGGAGATTTCTTTTTCTTCTTTTTCCTCACTAAAAAAGGCAGGTGCAAACAATGGGAAATTTAGGGCAAAAGAGGAGAGTTCAAGATTTTAAAACACAAAAGAAAAAAAGGAGAAAGAAAAAGGCAAAAATAAAAATGGGAAGGGAGAAAAAGAAATGAAAGAGAAAGATGTTATACATATTTAGAATTGAAATATGAATAGTAGTAAGAAATAAATGGGAAATCATGATTGTAAAAATGAAATGAATAATAATTGGAATATTTGTCTTTGTATTTTTGAAATCTAGACAATGATAAGTTTTTCTTTTTTATTTTTTTTAGTTCTTATATTTCCCCTTCAGCCTTTTTCCTTTAATTTTAACTCTATTACTTTTCATTCTCAATCTTATCCCATTTATTTCTCTTTTCTTCATATTTGAGATGTATTTTCCCATATCCATTTTTATTCTATCACTATTGAACCCAGTGTAATCATCTTTAACTTTTTTTCCCAATTATTTCCTTTTCAATATTATCTCGTTTCTCTTGCTTCTCATTCATCTTTTCTCTTTCTTTTTTTTGCAAGCTAACCAATTCTCTGCTTCTTTATTTCCCTTAAATGCCTCTCTTACTTTTTGAAACATCTCCCTTAATGTCTCATATTCAGCCTTTTTCTCCCTGGGTATCCTTGAGATATTCCAGCCCAGAATTTCCCAGGCAGCATCTCTTCGGGATAAGAGAACTCAGGCTATAGTTAGAAATTGTGGGTCCTCATTGAAGAAGAAAACAAGAGGAAAGAGAAATAGTTTATCTTTTCCTAACCATTCATTGCACCAAGCATGTCTGCTCAGATTGTGAATGAGGCACGCAAATGGAAGAAACCATATGAATGGCAAATATATTGGGGGAGTTTGGGGCAGTGACAAAAGCAGTGTAAAATTTCAGGTGCAAAGGCTATTCTGCCTTGCGTGTGACCTTCATGGAGAAGAGCTGTAGGAATATTGAGTTGAGAAAAGGGATTGTGTTTTTGAGTACAGGATCTCCAGGTTCATTCACAACTTCTGTTGTGATCTCCTTCGCTTGGTGGTTCCTTCTTGTTAGTCTTTGATGGCTGGGAGGTGTGAGCAGAACCAAGGGATTGATACCAGGGGTGGGTTCTAAATTTTTTTACTACCGGTTCTATGGGCGTGTCTTGGAGGCCGTGTGACTGGGTGGGCGTGGCTAGCTGGTCATGTGACTGGGTGGCCATGGCTATGTGTATAGGGACTACTCAGAGGGCTGAAAAAAGTCATTTCTGACAGGTCCTCACACTTTTGACTGGTCCTCACACTTATGACCATCCTCACATTTATGCCCGTGCAGCATTCTTAACAACCATGTCACTCATTTCACAACTGCTTCTCTACACCATGGTGATAAGATAGGGCAAAAAACGTAAAATGTGAGGACAGTCGTAAGTTTGAGGACTGGTCAAAAGTGCGAGGACCAGTCAAAAATAACTTTTTCAGCCCTCTGAGTAGTCCACATGCACAAAAGGACTACCCGGAGTGTAGAGGGACCACACACACAAAGGTTGAGGATATATGTGGTAACTTCATTGTCTTACATAGTGACATTATATAGTTTGTTACTACAAGTTACAGCAATACTTGGCAGCATCTCATTGGCTCACAGAATCTTTTAGCTAACTAGAACCATTACTTATAATGTTATCTATAGACATGGAACCCTTGTCATAGTCAGATCAGTCGCTCCTCCGCCTGGACCTTTGCACCGCTACACCTCGCCGCAGGGAGGCGGAGCCAATAAGATGGGTCCGCCCCAGGCGCCGGATGGATCCTGATAGGTTCCAGATGGAGCTTGGGCCATTTCCTGAGGATCTGGCACACAACTCGGCCGAGGACCTGGTGGCTGCCTGGGACCGGGCGACTGGTGGGGCCTTGGATCGAGTTGTGCCTTTGCGGCCTCTGACCCGGTGCCAATCCCTTGCGGTTCCTTGGTTTACCGAGGAGTTGAGGGAGATGAAGCGCCAGAAAAGACGCCTGGAAAGCGGTTGGAGGGCCAATCTCGCTGAATCTGACCGAACACTGGTAAGGTCGCATATTAAGACCTACCTAGTGGCGATAAAAGTTTAACCACTTTTCCGCTCTTATTGCATCATCAGAGAATTGTCCGGCCGCCCTGTTTAGGGTGACCCGCTCCCTGCTTCACCCGGGAGGACCCCCTGGAAGGCAGGGCGGAGGATTTCGGCAATATCTGTATGACAAAATCGCTCCGATCCGGGGGGAGTTGGACTCTGACTGGGTAGATTCGGGCAGGGTGATGAGGAATAGTCTTGAGAATGTTATCTGGGAAGAGTTTGACTCTGTGACCCCGGATGACGTGGACAGGATTCTGGGGAGACTTAGTGCGGCCACATGTTTACTGGACCCGTGTCCCTCCTGGTTAGTACTGGCTTCCCGGGAGGTTACACGAGGCTGGCTCCAGGGAATTATTAACGCTTCGCTGAGTGAGGGTTACTTCCCCACGGCCTTGAAAGAGGCGGTGGTGAGGCCTCTCCTCAAGAAGCCTTCCCTGGATCCGGCAGTATTAGTCAACTATCGTCCTGTCTCCAACCTTCGCTTTGTGGTGAAGGTTGTTGAGAGTGTGGTCGCACGACAGTTTCCGCAGTACCTGGAGGAAACGTCTTATCTAGATCCTTTCCAGTCGGGTTTCAGGCCCGGGCACAGCACGGAAATGGCATTGGTCGCGTTGGTTGATGATCTCTGGAGGGCTCGGGACAGGGGTTCTGGTCCTGTTAGACCTCTCAGCGGCTTTTGATACCATCGACCATGGTATCATGCTGCACCGGTTGGAAGAGTTGGGGATGGGGGGCATGTGGAGTGCCTCAGGGGTCGGTTCTCTCGCCCCTGCTGTTCAACATTTATGTGAAGCCGCTGGGCAAGATCATCCGTGGTTTCGGGGTGAAGTACCATCAGTACGCTGATGACACCCAGCTGTACATCTCCACCCCTGACCACCCCAACGATGCCCTTGAAGTAATGTTGTTTAACGCATTGTAAGCCGCCCTGAGTCTCCGGAGAAGGGCAGCATATAAATCAAATTTAAAAAAAAAATGTCCTGGTGCCTGGAGGCTGTGCGGATCTGGATGGGGAGAAACCGGCTCAAGCTCAACCCTTCCAAGACTGAGTGGCTGTGGTTCCCAGCATCCCGATATAGTCAGATGACTCCATCTCTGACTATTAGGGGCGAGTCTTTGGCCCCCTCGGAGAGGGCGCGCAATCTGGGTGTCCTCCTGGATACGCAGCTGTCTTTGGAGGAACACCTGATGGCTGTGGCCAGGGGGACTTTTTTTCAGGTCCACCTGATACGCCAGTTGTGGCCCTTTCTTGATCGCGATGCCCTGTGCACAGTCACTCATGCCCTTGTCACCTCTCGCCTGGACTACTGCAATGCTCTCTACATGGGGCTCCCCTTGAGGGGCACCCGGAGGCTCCAACTGGTCCAGAATGTGGCCGCGCGGGTAGTTACGGGAGCTGCATGGCGCTCCCATAGAACACCTCTCCTGCGTGAGCTGCACTGGCCCCTAGTGGTCTTCCGGGTGCGCTTCAAGGTGTTGGTTATCACCTTTAAAGCGCTCCATGGCATAGGACCTAGATATCTCCGAGACAGTCTGCTGCTACCAATGGCCTCCCATCAACCTGTGCGCTCCCACAGAGAGGGCCTCCTCGGGGTGCCATCAGCCAAACAATGTAGGCTGGTGACCCCCGGGTGAGGGCCTTCTCTGTGGGGGCACCCACCCTCTGGAACCAACTGCCCCCAGAGATTAGGAGAATCCAAGACCTTGGTGCCTTCCGCCGTGCCCTTAAAACCCTCTTTTTTCAGCAAGCCGGGCTGGCTTAACTTATTTTTTAAATGTTTTAAATGGGTTTGTTATTATTCTTAAATTACGGGGCCAAATTTATATATATTCTTTTAATACTATTTTAATGTTTGTAATTTATGTTTTTATTCGGCTGTACACCGCCCTGAGTCCTCAGGGAGAAGGGCGGTATATAAACTGGAAATAAAATAAAATAAAATAATAAAATAAAATAATAAAATAAAATAAAATAATAATAAAATAAAATAAATAAAATAATAAAATAAAATAAAATAAAATAAAATAAAATCTAGGGTTAACACACATCCCACTTCCTATCCTCTTGTTCCTCTTGTTTATAGAGTTAGGGTCTAATGCCATTTCCTGGCACCTACATGTGAGTAACCTTCCTTATCTGAGGTTTGCCATCCAAGATAAGGAAACATTCCTACACATAGCAGACTACAGGCTCCTATATGTCCTCTCTTTTTATTTAATTTTGAGGGAACAAAGATTTTTGTATGTATCGCAATTGATGAGGAGGCAGAGAGAGAGGAGCAGGACGAAACATAGTAATTAATGAGGGAATACACTGAATGAAACAACAGCAAGCGACTAACATGACAATAATAATTACAGCATAAAAAAACAACTGCTTAAGCCAGGACCAATCAGGAAGCCAATTGGTCAACCAGTCAAAAGGAGAGGAAATAGCATGAACATTATTCTGAAAATATGATTGGAGTTTAGCAAGTTCATCTTCAATGGTTTTGTTCAAAGAGTGAAAATGAACAGCACATCCACGATGGCCAACAAGTTTACAAAAACCTCCTTGTCGTGGTAACAAATAGTCAATAGCAAAACGTTGCTGGAGCACATCCTGATTCAGGTCCTCAATTTCATGTTGGAGATCACGAACAATAGCAGCAGTGGCATTAATTGATTTCTCCAGGCGACATGTTAAGCCCAGGATAGAATGTCTATTTTCTTGAGCTATTATTCCAGGGTAAACCCCTAAGGTGATCACCCCAGTAATAGCTCCAGCCACAGCATGGCCATAGGTATTTAGAGAGAACAGTTGTGTATCAATGATGACTTCATCAGTACATGTAGGACCTATTGGAGCACGGCGCCGTCGTGAAGAAGAAGAGAGAGTGCCAATCTGCACAGGTAGGGAAAAGTAGCCAATAGCAGCACACTGATAGTTTTGAGGGTGTTCGTTGGTTGCATATTTGTCAAAAAAGAACCACATGTTAGGGAAGCGTTAAAAATAGGAAAATTATCAGGATACATTTCAGGCACAATATTAGGCCCATATAAAGAAGAATTAAAGGTTCCCCAGAGCCAATAATAGTCAGTACAATAACTATAATTCCCTACTTTCGATAAAATGCATTGAGCCTTAGCATAATCATTCCAATTGTTAAGCCAAGTATGGTGAGCATAACAGCAAAAACATAAGTCTTTAGTAAATTGATTAGTACGAAGATAACGCCAACAAACAGAATTAAGTTGCATTGGCGGCTTAGAAAACAACCAAGAATAATGAATGGTTTGCAGCTGTGAAACAATAAAGGAAGAAGAAGATATTAAATCAGGTATGAAAGCAACTTTACCCAAAGCCATAGGAGGCTCATAGTACAGGGTGACATTAGTACCGTGAACCAAAAACATATATTGAGCATGATGAACCCAGAGATTAGGACTAAGTTGTATAGGCTGAGTGTCATGCAAAGCAGTAACAGAACCAAGAGAAGACAAGAGAATACAAAAAAGAATTGTAACAGAATTAGCTGTAATAATAGCAAAGACAGCAGCAACTAGATTTTCAGGAGTCTGAGGTAGGGCAGCATGAGCCAACTGTTGTTGAGCTTGGTATGTTGTGGCCTTCACTTGCCCCCATGTGATTGGCGGGGGTTGTTGCCACTCAGGATTAGGAGCAAGACAATACTTCACTAACGGCTTGTCAGTGGTTTTATTGCACGAAAATGAACATTAACAGGAACATCTGAAAAAGAATCTACAAGAGTTAAATAATTCCAGGTAAACAAAGCAACAGATAGTAAATGTTGAATCTTTTGCAAATGGTATGGACCAGACTCATGCTGTAGCTGTCTCTGGAAGAAGAACTTAAAAGTTCGATGGGCACGTTCCACAATAGCTTGTCCTTGAGAATTATAGGGAATGCCATGGACTAAGGTCATTTCCTCTTGCTGACAGAAAAGACTAAAGTCTTTGCTGATATATGCAGGACCATTGTCAGTTTTAATTTGAACAGGGTGAACAGCTATTTCTATGATTGAAATAGCGGCTAAACAATGAGTGGCGACATCCTGAGCCCGCTTGTGACGGGATGCAGTAACCCAAAGAAAATGAGAATAGGTATCAATGATAACATGTAATTTATCATATGGCTTGAAAGAGGAAAATTGTGTTACATCCATTTGCCAGATTTGATTGGCAGAGGTACCCCTAGGGTTGACCCCACTAGGGAACGGAATGGCTGACTGTTGGCAGGAGGGACATGCTCGTATAATATCCCTGCGCCAAAGGAATATGAAACTGTTTTGCCAAAGATTTTGCATTTTGATGAAAATATGAATGACTGGTCACCGGATCAGAAAATAAAGAAGCAATTTCCTTAAGGGATTCATCTGCAATGCGGTTACCTTTGGTTAGGGCATTTTGGTAATGAATATAAAACTTCTCCAAGATAATTGGAGAAGGCAATCTGATAACTTTCAGATATCATCATAAGATGATCATGCTCAATCTTTGTACGGGTGAAGGCAATGCCTATCAAATCTTGTCCAATCACTTGCAAAGCATGCTTTTGGCCTTTTATAATCAATTCTTCTAAAGCAGACTGGTAAGGATAAATGTTTCTAGGTGGAGTAGCAGATAAATTTAACCACTCATGAATAGCTATTTTTAATGTGCTCTTAATGGTATATAAACACCCAGTAGGCAATGGAGAAGTAGGAAGAATAGCTAAGCGTAGTCCTGCTTCTATTGACTCAATTCGGTTAACATATTGTTGCTTAACTTTGTCCAAGATGAGCTGTAAGCACCTTTTTTGATCATTCATCAAATGAACTGTATCACCAGGGGGTTGCGCTCCTTTTAAGGGTTGGAATAGAGGTAACATATCACCAGTTGTTATGCAGAAGAAAGGCCTAGCCCAGTTAATAATGCCTAGCAACTTTTGCCATTGAACTAAAGTATAAGACTTTTGTACCTTTAAGTCAGGCAATACTGGAATAGAAGAAGCTTTCAGTAACCTAGGACCCAAGTATAGGTAAGGTTCAGTTTTCTGAATTTTATCATCTGCAATAAACAATCCTTTCTGTGCAACAATAGTTTTTAATTCCTGCAGAAGGGCTATAGAATCAAACTGAGGAGCAGCTATTAAGATATCATCCATGTCATGATAAACCAAATAAGATGGAAATTTCTCACAAAATGGCTGGAGTGCAGTGTCCACAAAATACTGGCACAAAGTAGGAGAATTAAGCATGCCCTGTGGTAAAACACGCCAATGATATCGTTTGGTTGGCATGCTATTATTAAAAACAGGAACAGTAAAAGCAAATTTTTCTTTATCCTGTGATTGAAGCGGAATAGTAAAGAAACAATCTTTTAAATCGACAACCAACAATTGATAAAAATTAGGAATTAGATTAGGATTAGGAAGACCACATTGCAAAGGACCCATCGGCTGAATACATCTAACGATGCCCTTGAAGTGATGTCCCAGTGCCTGGAGGCTGTGCGGATCAGGATGGGGTGGAACAGGCTCAAGCTCAACCCTTCTAAGACTGAGTGGCTGTGGCTCCCGGCATCCATCACTGACTATTGGGGGCGAGTCGTTGGCCCCCACAGAGAGGGCTCGCAATCTGGGAGTCCTCCTGGATACGCAGCTGTCCTTGGAGGAACATCTGACGGCTGTAACCAGGGGGACCGTTTGTCAGGTTCGCCTGATTCGCCAGTTGCGGCCCTTTCTTGATTGGGATTCCCTGTGCACAGTCACTCATGCCCTCGTCACCTCTCGCCTTGACTATTGCAACGCTCTCTACATGGGGCTCCCCTTGAGGAGCACCCGGAGGCTCCAGCTGGTCCAGAACGCAGCAGCGCGGGTAGTGACGGGAGCAGCATGGCGCTCCCATGAAACACCGCTCCTGCGCGAGCTCCACTGGCTCGCGGTGGTCTTCCGGGTGCACTTCAAGGTGTTGGTTATCACCTTTAAAGCACTCCATGGCATAGGGCCTAGCTATCTTCGAGACTGCCTGCTGCTACCGACGACCTCCCATCGACCCGTGCGCTCCCACAGAGAGGGCTTCCTCGGGGTGCCATCAGCCAAACAGTGCAGGCTGGTGACCCCCAGGGGGAGGGCCTTCTCTGTGGGGGCACCTACCCTCTGGAATCAGTTGCCCCCAGAGATAAGGAGAATCCAAGACCTCAGTGCCTTCCGTCGTGCCCTTAAAACCCATTTTTTCAAGCAAGCCGGGCTTGCTTAAGAAGAAATTTTTAAATGTTTTAATTGGTAGTGAGTTTTAATTGGGCCAAATTTATATATCTTTTAATTGTTTTTAATATTTGTACTGCATGTTTTTTTAATTTTGGCTGTACACCGCCCTGAGTCCTCAGGGAGAAGGGTGGTATAGAAATTCAATAATAAATAAATAAATAAATAAATAATAATCTCCATTTCCCACTTTTCTTTTTAATAACAAAGACAGGAGTATTCCAGGGGCTAGTAGAGGGTTCAATATGACCAGCAGCTAATTGTTCCTGAACAAGTTGCTGTAAAGCAGATAATTTTTCCACTGAAAGAGGCCACTGCTCCACCCACACGGGGGCAGTAGAGAGCCACTTAAGGGGAAGAGCCATCATCCAAAATCAATTTTGTATTCAAAAAGGAAAGGAGGTCCCGACCCCAAATATTAGTATGAATATCTAAAATATAAGGTTGCAGGGCAAAGGACTTACCAGCTGCTGTGGAGAATTGAATATCACGCACACTCTGCCAGGCTGGAGTTGAACCACCTACACCCCATAAAGAAGAAACTGACTTCTTAGGCCATTGGACAGGCCACTGTGAAGACGAAATAACAGTAACATCGGCTCCAATATCAAGCAACCCTTGAAAAGGTTGCTTATTCAAATAGAGAGTTAACAAAGGACGAAAGGAAGTAACAGACTGAAGTAAAGCCACAGAAGGAGAGGTAGAACCAAAACCAGCATCCCCACGTACCCCTGTGCCAGAACAAGGGACTTGATAGGGAAGCAAAAGTAATTGAACAACAGAGGATTCTTCACCCAAGCCTGAATAAAAAAAATTCCAGTGTAATCAGAATCAATAACACCAGGGACTACAAAGCATCCTTTTTTATGAGCTGAAGATTGAGGCAAGATAAGACCCACTAAACCAGAGGGAAGAGGGCCTTTAAATTGAGAAGGAATCAATTTAACCTCCAAAGGAAATTTAAATTCCACAGATTCCTGAGTTATTAGATCGATCCCAGCACTACCTGCTGTGGCTGGGACTGCAGAGGAAAGGCTGTGGGGAGGAGACATTACTAGGGGAAAGGCACCCTTTTGGCTCTGGGTGGGTGCCGCACCCATTGGCAAGTTTCCCGACCAAAAACGGCACTGATTAGCCCAATGAAATCCTTTTTTACAAATTGGGCATTTTTTAGAAGGGCGATTTTGAGAGGCTGCAGGAGTCGAGCGACAGTCCTTTTGAAAATGTCCAGATTTACCACATTTAAAGCAATTGCCAGCAGGACATTGCCCTTTTTGTATAGCAGCAGCTAAAAGGTGCATTTTATATGTTTGAGAACCAATATCCTGGCAGACCCGCAGCATGTCAGCCAAAGTATAATGATTGGTAGCTTTTAAGGGCTGCAAGGCTCGCTTACAATCAGAATTGGCATTTTCAATAGCTAATTGCTGAAGAAGCTCCCCTGCAGCTTCTTGATGGTCAAATTGTTGACAAATAGCTTTAGACAATCTCTCCACAAAATCAGCATAGGGCTCCTAGCCCCTGTCTAATGTTGGAAAAATTTGCCCGTGGTTCCCACCCCATGGCACCTTAAAAAAGGCACGAAATGCACATTCAGAAACAATAGTTAAGGTGGCTGGGGGAAGCCCAATTTGGGCAGGAATTGTAGCAAATTGACCTGAGCCAAAGAGTTGTTCCACCGTGTATGCTCCCCCACTTCCCAGAGCAGCAGCCTGGGCATGTCTCATAAATTCACGTTCCCAAATAACATATTGCATTGAAGTTAAAATCATTCGGAAAACTTGCTTCCAATCTTCAGGAACCATAGTATATCCATTTTTTATTCCTTCTACCAAGCCTCTGGCAAAATTGCCACTGATACCATAATCAGTGATAGCCTTCTTCAGTTCTCTTAAAATTTGATAAGGTGATCCTTCCCATTCCGCTATCTGCTGTCCTGCCAATTGGCCCTGGCCCTGATGATATTGTCCAGGACATACAGACAACAATTTAGCAAGTTCTGCCCCAGACATAGAGGAATCCCGTTTACAGGATTTCACCATTTTTTGAAAAGAGGACTGAACAGCAGAGTTAGAAAATTTAGTAATCTGACCTGTGTCATTAGGAGCCGAAGGAGACAGATAGTCCGTGGAGGAAGGGGGACAGATAACAGCATTAGAGTAACATGGAGGTGGAGAAGATAAAAGAGACAGTTCAGTAATTCCAAATTTTTCCACTGCATATCTACATAAATGCCATACATGCAAAATCTCTACCTTACCTCTTGGCTCAGCATGTAAAACTTTCCCAATTTTTTCCCAATCAGATAATCTTAAAGACCCCTTTTCAGGATACCATAAACACTTATTTGCAATCTCCTGGACCAGCCGTAAGAGACTGCGTTCTGATACATCAGTGTGATTTTTCTTAAGTAAATAGCTTAATTCTTCAGCATGCTTTCTTTGTCCCTCAGAAAGCAAGGCCCCCATTACTTACAGAAACCTTTAGAAGGTTGAAGAAGCCACGAGGGCTGACGGTGCACCAGTCCTTGTCGGATGAAGTAAGGGTCCCTGTTCCTCAGGCGCCACGTGTAGAGTGACCACACACACAAAGGTTGAGGATATATGTGGTAACTTTATTGTCTTACATAGTGACATTATATAGTTTGTTACTACAAGTTACAGCAGTACTTGGCAGCATCTCATTGGCTCAAAGAATGTTTTAGGTAACTAGAACCATTACTTATAATGTTATCTAGGGTTAACACACATCCCACTTCCTATCCTCCTGTTCCTCTTGTTTATAGAGTTAGGGTCTAATGCCATTTCCTGGCGCCTACATGTGAGTAACATTCCTTATCTGAGGTTTGCCATCCAAGATAAGGAAACATTCCTACGCATAGTAGACTACAGGGCCTACACCGGAGGGCTGAAAAAGTGATTTCTGACAGGTCCTCGCACTTTTGACCGGTCTTCGCACTTATGACTGGTCATCATTTATGCCCATTGTAGCATTCTTAACAACCATGTCACTCATTTCACAACTGCTTCTCTTCACCATGGTGACAAGATAGGGCAAAAACGTAAAATGTGAGGACAGTCGTAAGTTCGAGGACTGATCAAAAGTGCAAGGACCAGTCAAAAATAACTTTTTCAGCCCTCTGAGTAGTCCATATGCATAAAAGGATACAGCAATAGAGAGGGATGAAGGAAGGGAAGGGAATTTAGAGTAGGAGTGAGGGTAAGAGAGGGAGGAAGAGAGGAGGAGAAGGAGAAAGGAAGAGGAAGTAGGCAGGAGAAGAAGGGGGGAAGAGAAAGTAAGAAGGAAAGAAAAGAGAGAGGTGGTAGGTTTGAGGAGAAAGATTGCTGTACAATAAAAAAGATGAAAGGGAAGAAAGCCAACCCCAAACAAATATAAAGATATTAAGATAGAGAATGAATTGTTAAACTTTAAAGAATAAAAGAGAACAAATATGAATAAATAACAATAATTAGAAACACACATACAAACATACAATGTATTTTCTTTGAACAGAGTATTTGGCCGGTTCACAAATTTAAACAGTGTTTAGTCATTTCAATTAAATTTACAATTTCTATATTTCCTTTTTGCCATATTTATTCCTCATCTATTTTTTAAAAAAAACATTACCCTTCATCCTCATCTCTAATCTTAATCAAATTCAATTTTTCCCTTCTATTCTATATTATACCCCTTCCCATTGTCATCTATTTTTATATCCATCCTCACATTGGTTAATTATGTAATATTACAGTTGTTTAATATAAATTCAACATTTTAATATAAATCAATTAGTTATAACTATCTTTTTTGTATATTAATCAATATGAACATGAATATTCCAATTATTTCCATGCAATCCAATTTCTTACAAATCAATTAATTATATTTACCAATAATAATAAACCAAATAATTTCCCCCATATATTCCTCCAAACCACAATTTAACCATTTCTGCTTTCAACACAATATACAATTAATAGTATCTCAATTATTACAATTCCCTATTTAAACAGAGTTTTTTTTCTTTTGTGTTTTAAAATCTTGAACTGTCCTCTTTTTCCCTAAAGAGGAACTACCTCTTTAGGGAAAACTACCTTTCCACTAAAGGTAGTTTGCACCTACCTCTTTTGGTGAGGAAAAAGAAAAGAAATCTGCCTGCCTAATTTTCCAATGTTGCAGCAACAGTAAAGCAGGCTTTTACTTTCAGTTTCGTTTTTCAGCATAGATAGGGGGGAAAAAATCTGCACTCTTTGCAAGCAAGCAGCAGAGCCCTGAGCAAAACAGCTGAGAGCAAATCAGCTGAGAGTTGGGAGGCCGATAGAATCAAGGGGCTAATTAGCCTATGCTGAAGCTCCGCGGGCCAATAAAGTTACAAAAAAACACTGAACTGTTTGTTAAATTGCTGGCTCGCCCGCCCCTCACCCACCACTATTTATTGGCAATAAATAGTGGTGCAGAAGGGCGGGGCAAGGGACGGGGTGAGCCAGCAATTTAACAAAGGTTCGGCCGAACCCCCTAGAACCGGCAGAATCCCACCACTGGGTCAATCATAGGTTCTTGGCACTGCAAAGTGTTATCCTCAATTATATCTGGATGTACTGAGGATAGATATATATATATATATATATATAGGTTCGATTTATATGCCGCCCTTCTCCAGAGACTCAGGGCGGCTTACAATGCGTTAAGCAATAGCCTTCATACTTTTGTATATACCTGCTTAGTAGGGCTTTTGCCCCACCCAAGCGGTGTTCTTTTTTATATAAAGTCAGCTTATTGCCCCCACAATCCGGGTCCTCATTTTACCTACCTCGAAAGGATGGAAGGCTGAGTCAACCTTGAGCCTGGTGAGATTTGAACTTGCAGTAATTGCAGGCAGCTGATGTTACTTAATAGTGCTTTAGTCTGCTGCACCACCAAGGCTCTTTAATTAATATAATTGCAGATATATCCATACAGAAAGAAATACAGATACAAACACCTACAAATGATATATGTGGAAGCTCCATGAGTTTTCAGCCTGACAAAATGTCCCAAAATGGTTAATGTCAAACTTTCTGAGCTAAATTTAGAGATGTGGGGTTTGAACTGAGGAAATGATGCCGAAAGCCTCTGCAAGATTTGAAGCACCAGTTTTGCTCATGAAAGTCCTCAGCTGCAAATAAGAGAAGAAAATGCTGCCTACAACCCCTTCTGGTGACATCCCAATTCAAGCAATCCTGACTTACTGAATGCAATTGGGACTGGCTTCTGTGTCACTAAGCAGCTGGTCATGAAGCATGATGTCACATGACAGTGCCAACTTGCATCTGTTCCACAAACTGCGACTTGCAATTTCCTGCTGGCATCCCTACTAATTTTGCTTCAGAATCTAGCTGAGAAGGTCACAAACGGGGATCCTGAGTTTGGGATGCTGCAGTCATCATAAATGTGCAACGGTTGGCAGAACCCAACTTGGTGTCTCTCCTTTTCCTGCACCTTCAAAACCACAGGAACTTTTTTTTAGGAAAAACGGGCCAAAAAAAGCCTCAAAAACGGGCCAGAAAAAAAGCCTCAAAAACGGAACACAAAAGCCTCAAAAATTGACCAAAAAAGCGTCAAAACAGCCCTCCAAAAGCAGGCCAAAAAAGCCTCAATACCCCCCAAAAAACTCAAAAACAGGCCAAAAAGCCTCAAAAACAGCCCCCAAAAAACCTCAAAAACAGGGGGGAGGAAGCTTCAAAAACGGGGAAAAAAGCCCCAGAAACAAGACTAAAAAAGCCTCAAAGACGAGCTGAAAAAAGCACTAAAAATGGGCTGAAAATAGCCCCAGAAAAAGACCGAAAAAAGACTGGAAACAGCCCGGAAAAAGGTAGGCCAAAACCTTTTTTTGTTGTTTTCCTCTTCTAAATTTAGGTGCGTCTTATAGTCAGGTGCGTCTTATAGTCCGAAAAATACGGTCAGTAGAAATACCGTGCTTTTGGCAAGACCTGGAAGTTAAAAAACATAAACCCTAGAAAAAGACTAGTGGCAGAATCAGTGCAATTTGGTTGCCAAGAGGAATAGCAAGCCCGTAACAATAGGTTATGAGTCGGAAGGGACCTTGGAGGTCTTCTAGTCCAATCTCCTTCTCAGGCAGGATACCCTATAACATTCCAGACAAATGGCTGGCCAATCTTGTCTTAAAGGACGAGTGTCAAACTTGCCATGTCATGTTGCTGTCACATGACATTTTGCGACATTCTACCCATTTGTGGAGCTGGGGTGGGTGTGGCCTGCATGTAACGCACCCAGCCCATGGGCCGCCAGTTTGTCACCCCTGTCTTAAAAGGTTCCTCATGAATCTAGATGACAACTTGTCATCCAAAAGGTAGAAAAGGGAACTAAGGATCTCCTATAGTGATCTAAATTTTTACTAGCAGAGAGGAAATTATAAGGGGGGGGGGGTTTGAAGTTGCAGATAATTTGGGGGAAGACTGACCATGTCATACTGGAATTCAGTATAATGCAGACACAAGCAATCGAGCAAAATCAAACTAATGTCTTAGACTTTAAAGCAGCTGATTTTAACAAACCAAGAGACAGCTTGGGAAGGATTCCATGGATGAAAATCTTAAACAGGAAAACAAATGGCAGAGGGATAGAATCGAGATCACATGAAGTATTAGTACCAATGCTTTGATTAAGATCACACTTGGATTACTGCAACCACTTTTCATCACCACAATATAAAAAAGGCGTCCAGACTCTATAAAGAGCGCAGAGAAGAGCAGTAGGGATAATTAGGGGTTGCAGTAATTGGGAATGAATCGTCTAGTGAAAGGAAGGACTAGGGGTGACATGATAGCAGTGTTCCAATACTTGGAGGGTCAACTTCTTTTCCAAAGCACCAGAAGGACAAGACAAGAAGCAATGCATGGAAACTAATCAAGGAGAGAAAAAAAGCTGGAAAAAAGGAAAAATCCCATCAGTGAGAACAATTAGCCAGTGGAAGGGAATGGCTGCAATTTTCTGCTGCCTGGAAGACTGAAAAAGTCTCTTTTGAGTGAAGGTTGATTCTTCGGGAATGGCTTCCCTCCAGAGGTTGTGGGGGCTCCATTGCTGGTGGCTTTTAAACCGACGGGACAGCCATTTGTCTGAGATGTCATTAAGACCTCCAAGGTTTTTTCCAGCTCTCTTCCAAACCTCCAGTGATGGAGCTCCCTCTGGAGGGAAACCAGCCCCAAAGACTCAACCTGCATTTGAAGGAGGCTTTTTCAAGCTTCCCACCAGCAGAAATTGCAGCCCCCAGTTTCCCAGCCTGCAGCACCAGTGGGCTTCCATTTGGGGAGGGAAGGAACCTGCAGCAGCAGCAGCTGAGAGGCTTCAGCCCAGTTGCTTCTCCGCTTCCAGCCCAAGTTGCTCCCGGACTCTCCTCCCACCTGCTGCCCTCAACTCACCTGCCAGCTGCTGCTTCCACCATGGAAACAGCAGGAAAGCCGCTCTGCACACCAACTTTCTCCCATGAGTCATCCGGAAGAGGAAGTTTCTCTGCGCGTCTCCTCTCCTCCCAGCCTTTCTAGCAATGCAGTACTTGATGATTTTAACTGCTTAAATACAACCACAGGCGCCGCCTGCTGTACTGTCCGCTTTCTAGCCACAGGTGTTGCCTTTTTGAGCGCCATCTCCAGACAGGCAGAAAAACGCGCTTGTCCCCTCTCTTATCTAAGGCGGTTGCAAGAGGTTTTCACTGATTAAATGCTACCGTCATTTTTGACTTCTGGCAACTGACCCAAACAAAAGAGTGAAATGTGATACCACTAAACTTATGAAGATTAGTAGCTAAGTACTGAGCCCTGAAAGTTCATGACATTTTTTTTATTTATTTTATTTGTAAAGTATATATAAGAAAACATATAAAAGCATAAACATATTTGGAATACATGAAAAGAATAAGAGTAAAAAGGGACATGAGGACAGGAGCGATGGTGTGCTTATGCCTTACAGACCTCTTAGGAATGGGGTGAGGTCAACAGTAGACAGTCTAAGGTTAAAGTTTTGGGTGTTTGGGGAAGAAACCAGAGTCAGGTAGTGCATTCCAGGGATTGACCACTCTGTTGCTGAAGTCGTATTTTCTGCAATTGAATTTGGAGCGGTTTACCTTGAGTTTGTATCTCTTATTTGCTTAGGTATTGTTGTGGTTGAAGCTGAAGTAATCATTGACAGAATCTTTTTTTTTTTTTTTTGGACAGAATTTGCTATCTTAGGGGGTGACTCCCGATAGAAATCAACGCCTCTCTACATCCCAAAAGATTTTCTGTGGCTCCCAAGATTTTAGGACCTGCCAGGCCCATCAAGTCAAGATACTCCAAGGGAGTGCTATTTTTAAGCTTTATAAACTATAGTGGAACATGGAGGATGACTATGTACAGCATTTTATGATTCAGTGGGCAATGAATTTTGCATGTAAATCATGCTTGAACAATGGGAGAATATGTGGATGAAAGATCTAAAATTCAAAATTCAGTTTAATAAAAGAAAAGTTTTATAAGATGATGTACTGTGTGTATCTATCACTGGACAAATTGTTCAGAATGTTTAAAGGGACCTTGAATGTTGGAAATGTAAAGAGCTTTTTATGATTTGTAGAAAGTCAGCACCACTCCCCAGAAGAATGAAATATTTTGGGAAATACTAAAAAGGCAGAATATTATATTTCCCTAAATGAGAAATGGAGAAACATGTGTTTTTTTAGAGGTAGGAAGACAGACTCAGTCTTTCTTAATAGCCCCCAGCAAGCATTTTGTGCCCATTAAGAAAGATTGGGCCAGGCTATCCATAAGAGCAGTGGTGGCGCAGTGGTTAGAGTGCAGTACTGCAGGCTTCTTCTGCTGACTGCCAGCTGCCTGCAATTTGGCAGATTGAATCTCACCAGACTCATCCTTCCGAGGTGGGTAAAATTGTTGAGGACAATATGCTGACACTGTAAAACCGCTTAGAGAGGGCTGTTAAAGCACTGTGAATGGTATATAAGTCTAAGTACTATTGCTATTGCTAAAACAAAAGACCTTCAGCTCCAGGATGATGGGATTAAGACCCTTTAGGACAGTGATGGCTAACCTTTTTACCATTGCGTGCCAAAAGTGGGGGGAGCGCAGGGAGGTCGCGTTCACGTGCGCCCACACCCATAATTCAATGTCCCCTCGGGCCCCGCACATCCGCGCACAATCCCCATGCGCTCCCCCCCCCTCACTTATGGCACGTCACACAAAAAGGTTACCGGTGGGTCCAGGAGGCCTGTTTTTCTCCCTCCCCAGGCTTCAGAGACTTTCTTGGACCCTGGTCAGGGCGAAAATCACTTTCCCCATCCCTCTGGAGACTCTCTGGAGGCTGGAAATGGCCCATTTCCCAACTTCCAGTCGGCACAGAAGGAGTGAAAATCAGTTGGTGCTGAGCTAGGGCAACTCTCGCCTGTCCACAGATATTGCTCCGTGTGTCACCTGTGGCACGTGTGTCATAGTTCACCATCACGGCTTTAGGACATAATAAAGCATTTAGCAGAAGACACATATTTTTATATAGCCCTGAGAGAGATTCAGAGGCTTTGGGATCATTGGAAGGGTTTCCAATGTCTAACCATAATAAAACAAAACATGATAAAGATGTGCACTAAAATATGACACCAAGGAAAGAGAAAAAGGAAAACAATCAGTTAATATTAAGTATATTGAGCATTTTACTATTTTAAATTTTAGAAATTTGGCACCTATTTGAATTTGATAGGGTGGGTGACAGTGCTGGGCTAGGAGCAGGGAGATAGTTTGTGTTCTCTACTCATATAGACTGACAGATGATGCTGTTAATATGGCTCTGCACTACATCCTACAACGTCTTAAATCTCCAAAGACCTACGCAAGGGTCCCCTTTATAGGCTTTAATTCAGCATTCAATACCATCATTCTGAACATACTTCTAACTAAACTAAACCAGCTAGCGGTACCTGAACACCCTTGTAAGTGGATCATAAGCTTCCTAACAGACAGGAAGCAGCAGGTGAAGCTAAGCAGAATCACATTAGATGCCTGTACAATTAGCACAGGGCCCCCCCAAGGATTTGTGCTCTCCCCATTTCTCTTCTCTCTATATACCAATGACTGCATCTCAAATGATCCATCTCTTAAACTACTGAAGTTTGCAGATGATACAACAGTGATTGGTCTCATTCGAGACAATGATGAATCTGCATAAAGATGGGAGGTTGAACAACTAGCCTCGTGGTGTGACTGGAACCAGGAAGCTCAAACAGCCCAAGGAACTGCTGATACAGTTCTAAAAAGGAATTATTGAGTGTCATCTGCACCTCTATAACTGTAACCCAACCAGACAGACATAGACTTCAGAGGATAATTAGAACTGCAGAAAAAACAATTACCACCAACCTGCCTTCCATTGAGGACCTGCATACTGCATGAGTCAAAAAGAAGGCTGTGAAAATATTTACAGACCCCTAAACTGTTTCAACTCCTACCCTTAAAATGACGCTATAGAGCACTGCACACCTGAACAACTAGACACAAGAACAGTTTTTTACTGAATGCCATCACTCTGCTAAACCAATAATTCCCTCAACACTGTCAAACTATTTACTAAATCTGAATTACTATTACTATTAATCTTCCCATTGTTCCTATCACCCATCTCCTCCCACTTATGATTGTCTAACTGTTAGTTTGTGGCTTGTATCCTTACAATTTATATTGTTTCCTACTATGATTTGATTACTTATTTGTACCCTATGACTATCATTAAGTATTGTTCTTGTGATTCTTGACAAATGTATCTTGTCTTTTTATGTACACTGAGAGCATATGCACCAAAGACAAATTCCTTGTGTCCAATCACACTTGGCCAATAAAGAATTCATTTCCATTCAATCCTATCCTATCGTATCCTATTCTCAGTCATGGAAAGTCCCCAGGGATTATCCAGACAGACCATTGAGTTGCATCTTGGTTTCTCCACATGCCAGTCCTGATCTGCTCCTGATCACCGAGCATCCTTCAAAAGGATCAGAAGCAATGTGACCTTCTAAAAAACATGGTAACCTGTCTTTTTGAATCTTGTGGGTGAAATGAATGATCTTGGAATTCTTTGGTGTCTTCCAATCCCAGCAAAATCAGGATAATCCATCTGCATAGCTAAAATATCACTTTCACTGATACAAATAATGTTCCCCTTTGATTGAAGGAATTTTTTAAACAAATTAAGGAGTCCTGGGAGAGAAATGAAAGAACAGGAAAGGTCTCCCATGTGTTGGGAAGAGAGCTTTGCATTACATTGTCCCAATGTTTACAGAAATGCTGACACTTTCCTTTTCCCCCCTCAAAATCTATTCATGAGTCTTATGCAATGCTGTTTTAGAAATGAAACATCTACTGTACATCTTTTTTCCTCACATTTCCCTACCAAGGGGGGAAACACAAAGGTATCAATCCCTTGGTTCTGCTCACATCACCCAAAGACTAACAAGGAGGAACCTCCAAGCGAAGGAGATCACAACAGGAGTTGCGAATGAACCTGGAGATCCTGTACTCAAAAACACAATCCCTTTCCTCAACTCAATATTCCTACAGTTCTTCTCCATGAAGGTCACATGCAAGGCAGAGTAGCCTTTGCATCTGAAATTTTACACTGCTTTTGTCACTGCCCCAAACTCCCCCAATATATTTGCTATTCATGTGGTTTCTTCCACTTGCGTGCCTCATTCACAACCTGAGCAGACATGCTTGGTGGAATGAATTGTTAGGAAAAGATAAACTATTTCTCTTTCCTCTTGTTTTCTTCTTCCATGAGGACTCACAACTTCTAACTATAGCCTGAGCGCTCTTATCCTGAAGTGATGCTGGCTGGGAAATTCTGGGGTGGAAAATCTGGAAGATACCCAGGGAGAGAAAGGCTGGTTCTCTGCATGTGGCATTTCTAGCATTGATTATGATAAAAATGCAGAGAACACTCCTAAAATGATTTTTGCAGAATTGCACAATTTCTGCAGAAATAAATACCCAGCAACTTCTGCGGCTGATGGCCAGCCAGACAGCCATTATCGAACTAACATGTTCCGATTTTTGCTTTCCTCCTTCCCATCTAATACTATGACATACTTGATGACAAAAACAATCAAGCAAATTCTTTCTGGTCAAATTGAAGAGTCAATTTCTCAGCTGGACTTAAAATTCAAGCCTTTACACTTATCACTTTAGGTCAGAGGTTCCCAAACTTTTTCAGTCCACCGCCCCCTTGGTACTACAAACTCATCCTCAGTGCCCCCCACCTAGGGGTGGGTTCTACTTACCTTTACTACCGGTTTGCAGTGGGGCCGCGAACGCTCACTTTGCTCACTCATGCACGCACTCTTCTGCACATGCACAGAAGCGTTTGGGTTATGTCGGGGTCGATGGGCGAGGCCTCCTGCCAGCTTTACTACCAGTTCTATAGAACTGGGGCAACCCACCACTGCCCCTACCCCCACCCCCTATAAATAGCATTGTTCGGAATAGCGGTTTGCATGACCCACTAAGGAAGTCAGTAACAGTAAAATACACAGAATACAGCCATTTTTGGCCTCCTGAAGCCTTGCCCCGCATGTCCCATTTTTGTGAAAAACCGGCCCATTTTTTGCAAAAACAGGGTGCGCAGAGCCTTTGGGAGGTCTGCCGGCTGCTCCAATACAAATTTATCCCTGTAACAAAGATAGCTAACACTATTAGTTAACACTAGAGAAATCCCCTGAATCAACCAATCTAGAGCAGTGATTCTCAGCTGGGGGTTCCTTTTGAATTTGCTGACCACCAGCGAGTGGGAGAAAGCAATTTCACAGAGGAGGGGATGGAGAGGGCTGTGGGATGAATTCACACCCATTCCCAGACCCCCTTGAGATCAACCTGCAGCCCTCCCCCGCCTCCTCAGGCGGTGGAGTGTGTGTGTGGGGGGGGGGAGGGATTCTTTTCAAGAAGTCACAAGGAGGGCTGAGGGCTGGTTTCTGTCCCACAAGTAAGATTTGGTCCAGAACCAACCCCAACATGAAGGTCTTTTATTTGCTCCTTGAACTCCTTCTCTTTGCATTTTTAACAGGTTATAAATTAAATTTCTGATGATGTAAAAATAGCTCATAACTCACCTTTCTAGACAACTATTATCATGTCTAAAAGCAGGATACTCTGTCTGGAGTATTATTTAATCCAGAGCCTTTGAATTCCAGAAGTCCAAGTTTAAAGAATGGACTTCTGGAATTAAAGCTCCATTTTTTAGCTAAAACTTAATTCACACCTGTTAGTTTTGCTTGAGCAGTGTGAACAATTGACAGTGTGATCCTCCAAAGGTCTGAAAAATATATCATTGATTTTCCTTTGACATTTAAACTAGATAACCAATGTGAAAAAGTGCATCAAGGAAGGACTGGAAAGCCAATTCATACTGAATTGTATTGGGTTTTCTGTTGTTATTTGAATAAAAGGAAAAGAAATCAAATAGTGGTACCTAGTGCGCAAAAAGAGATGAAATAATGGGTCGTTCTCAACACTTGAATTCTCTACACTTAAAATATCTAGAAATTATTATGGTTAAGTGAGTTTTGCCCCATTTTACGATTTTTCTTGCCATAGTTCAAATCAAAGATTTCTGAGACCAATGTTGAATATTTCAGTAGTCACCAATCCCAGTCTTAAAATGAGTTTAGAATCAGTGGGAGTCACTGATAACAATGAACTACTAGCTACTGATAATGAGTCCAGTCCTGCCTTCCTTTTCCTTCTGTCCAAGTTTTGCAAGTACTTTTTCCAGGTATATGTTTTATTCCAAAGTATACAAACCATTATTGTTAGGGAAAAAATGGGTCTTCCAAGCAATTTTAAAAGACACTGTCAGAATGACTCTGCTCTCAGCCCCCCTTGTGGCTCCTTGAAAAGCATCCCACCACCACATATGGAAATGAAAAGAATAAGCTTAAAAATCCTAGCCTTTTAAAATTGAAAATATGGAGAATTGGGAGGATGAATATGAGAGACTAAGGGAGATGTTTCAAAAAGTAAGGGAGGCATTTAAGGGAAATAAAGAAGCATATATTAGAAGATCAGTTGATATCAGGACCGTGTCTGACCCAGGAAATAGAAAAATATGGTAAAGTGGCGGGATTAAAAGTCAATAGGGAAAAAACTAAAATTATTGCCAAAAATCTGACAGTAAAGCAAGGGAAAGAATTAGAAGCGAATTTGGGGTTCCAAATTGTAAATAAACTAAAATATCTAGGTATTATTATATCAGCCAAATGCTCCACAATCAAAGAAGACAACTATTTGAACCTTCTCAAGAGAACAAGTCAGGATCTAGAGAAGTGGAAGAACATGCAGATATCCCTACTAGGTAGAATAGCAATTATAAAAACTTACATACTCCCGAAATGGATATACCTATTCTATACAGCACCAGCTAGATTGGATAATAATTTTTTTAAAAAACTAAACTACTATGTGCTTAAATTCATTTGGCAAAATAAAAAACCCAGAATCAAACTTAAAATGCTTCAAGAGCTTAAAGAAAGAGGAGGATTGGCATTATTTTCTTTGGCAAAACAAAATCCGAAAGCACAGGTGCCTTGCAGGACATTATGTGAGGAATATTCTAATTGAGTCCTGGAGGAAAATTAAGGGTAAATTTTACCCTTCAATACCCTCTTGGCTGGTCCCACTCAAAGCTATAACGTATAGGCCTCTATATAACAAGGAAAATCACCTCTCTTACCGGGAACTTTTGGACCCCCATGGTAGTCTGAAATCAAGAAATGAGTTGGAGTTGCAGGGAAGACAACTGGATTGGTGGGTTTATGCCCAAATTTGCTCGAAATTTTAAAAAGATAGGGAACAAGATGGTATTAATTTGAATCAGCATGATCTGGACAATATCATTCTCGGAAAAGAGGACAAAATGTTATCAAGGTTATATAAACTTTTAATAGACTATTGGATAGGGGATGAAATAGTTAAAGACTCTATGATTGCCTGGGGGAGAAATATTGGCTATCCAATTGATATGACAAAATGGGAAGAAATCTGGCTTAAACATATGAAATTCCTGTGGGCAACATCGTACAAAGAAAATGTGTACAAGATGCTGTATAGATGGCACCTTCCACCTGCTCGTCTTTCTAAAATGTATTCAAATCTCTCACCAAACTGTTGGAAGTGTGGGGAGATTGGCACCTATTTCCACATGTGGTGGACCTGTTCCAGGACGACTGAATTCTGGAAAATCATACAGGCATGGATCATGGAAATCACAGGTTATAACCTAATTCTGAAACCAGAGTACTATCTATTGAACATTAGGCCAGACAACATACGCACAAATATATGGTGTCTGTGTGTATTTATCACCACGTCAGCAAGAATATGTTTCGCCCAACATTGGAAGGGGAAAGACCTGCTGGCTGAAGATTTGATTTTGGAGAAAATTTTGGATTATGCGGAAGCCGACAGACTGACTAAAGCATTGAGAGATCAAAAGGACTCCGTATATTTCCAATGTTGGGACAAATGGTACGTTTGGTTGAACAACAGACGTCCAAAATGTCAAGTATAACCAGGATTATGTTTAATATACGTTAAATCTGACTGAAGCCTACATACCGTAGAAAGTGTAAATATCATGTAAAGTTCCTGTCGTGATCATTTGTTTGACTGTTTCTTTTTTTTTTGATGTATTGTTTTACATAAATAAATTAAAAAAAAAAGAAGCAGAGAATTGGTTAGCTTGGAAAAAAAAATGAATGAGAAGCAAGAGAAACAAGGACATAATATTGAAAAGGAAATAATTGGGGAAAAAAGATAAAAATGATTACACTGGGTTCAATAGTAATAGAATAAAAATGGATATGGGAAAATATTTATTTATTTATTTAATTTGGCTTATATGCCGCCCTATCTCCCAATGGACTCAGGCCGGCTCACAATAATAAAATTCACAAAGCCATAATACAAAGTTAAAATCTGATTAGACCCACTAAAATTTAAAACCCTTAAAACCCCATCAGTCCAGGTCGTGGAACTTGAATAACCAAGTTTTTAATTCGCGGCGAAAGGTGCGAGGTCAGGAGCCAACCGGAGCTCCAAGGGGAGTCGATTCCAGAGGGTGGGCGCACCCACAGAGAAGGCTCTACCCCTGGGGGGCCGCCGGCCGACACTGTCTAGCCAACGGCACTCTGACCAGGCCCTCTCTATGGGCGTGGACCGCGCGATGTCATTGCTGGCTGCAGGTGGTCCGCCAAATATCCCCGGCCTAAGCCATGTAGGGATTTATAGGTCATCACCAGCACCTTGAATCTCACCCAGAGGGCAACCGGTAACCAATGCAAGTCGCACAGGAGGGATGTAACATGGGAGTATCGGGATTCTCCCATCACAACCCGCCCGGCTGCATTTTGCACCAGCTGAAGCCTCCGAGTGGCCCTCAAGGGCAGCCCCATTACAGTAGTCAATACGTGAGGTGACTAGCGCATGAGTAACTGTGCGTAGGGCATCTCGGTCCAAGTAGGGACGCAACTGGCACACCAGACGAATCTGGGCGTATGGCCCCCTGGTCATGGTCATTATATGATCTTCTAGACTCAACCGTGAGTCCAGGAGGACACCCAAAATACATCTCAAATATGAAGTGAAATAAATGGGGTAAGATTGAGAATGAAAATAGAGTTAAAATTAAAGGAAAAAAGCTGAAGGGGAAGATATAAGAACAGGAAAAAGAAGAAGCTAAAGAAATGGAAGAAAGGGAGGAAAACATCAAGAAAGAGAACTGTGGAGAGACTAAGAAAATGGTTAAGAGTCAGTCAAAAAGTTAATTTGTTAATAAAGAGAAGGATGCTAGTTGTAGAAATTATGTGTGAAAATGCTGCTAATGAAAAATAGAACAATGTTATTCAACCTACAACTTAATCCTTTTTACTTTCATCACCATACTCCATTAAAGGTATTTCAATTGTTACAGTTTATACTTATTTATATTTCTAAAGAAAAGAAAAAAGAAAACTTATCGTCTAGATTTCAAAAATACAAAGACAAATATTCCAATTATTATTCATTTCACTTTTACAATCATGATTTCCCATTTATTTCTTACTACTATTCATATTTCAATTCTAAATATGTATAACATCTTTCTCTTTCATTTCTTTTTCTTTTTCTCCCTTCCCATTTTTATTTTTGCCTTTTTCTTTCCCCTTTTTTTCTTTTGTGTTTTAAAATTTTGAACTCTCCTCTCCTGCCCTAAATTTCCCATTGTTTGCACCTACCTTTTTTTAGTGAGGAAAAAGAAGAAAAAGAATTCTCCCTTTGGATCTGCCTAATTTTTTCTTGCAGCAAACAGCAAAGAGCCTGCTTTACTTTCAGTTTTGTTTTCAGCATAGCTTGATTAGCAAAAGGGGAAAAAATCTGCTCCAACACTCTTTGCAGCAAGCAGCAGAGACCTGCGTAAAACAGCTGAGAGAGTCAGGAGGCCAATCTAATCAACTTGTGCTAATTAGCCTGTGCTGAAGCTGAAAGGAGCTGTTTTTTCTTGCTGTTTGCTTGCAAGGAGGTAACTGCTGTGTGGCACAGGCCAAAGGGTGGGGGCTTCCCTCCGCCACCCTCCTTGCCCCCCTACCGCCCCCTTTTGCCTCTAGTGCCCCCTGCTGCCCCCTTGCTTCTTACTGCCCCCCTAAGTCATCCCACCGGCCCCCCACTTTGGTACGGCCCCTTTGGGAACCACTGCTTTAGATCATCACTCATCACTTTGGAAAATCCATGCACATCTTCTTGTGTGCAATAAGGGTGGAATGTTTCCTAAAGTACCGTCCACTCTTGGGGCATTTAAATGGTTTCTCCCATGTGTATAAGCACATGATTTAAAAGGCTAGTCTTAGTACTGAAATCTTTCCCACAATCTGGACATTCAAATGGTTTCTCTCCTCTGTGAGTCCTCTGGTGTGTCACCAGGTGGGAATTGCGACTGAAACTTTTCCCACAATCAGGACATTCAAATGGTTTCTCTCCTGTGTGAGTCCTCTGGTGTCTCACCAGCTCGGAATTCCAAAGGAAGTTTTTAAAACAATCAGGACATTGAAATAGTTTCTCTCCTGTGTGAGTCCTCTGGTGTATCACAAGATTGGAATTCTGACTGAAACTTTTCCCACAATCAGGACATTCAAATGGTTTCTCTCCTGGGTGAGTCCTCTGATGTGGCACCAGCTCAGAATTCCAAAGGAAGCTTTCCCCACAATCAGGATATTCAAATAGTTTCTCTCCTGTGTGAGTCCTCTGGTGTTTCACCAGGTTGGAATTCTGACTGAAACCTTTCCCACAGTCGAGACATTCAAAGGGTTTCTCTCCTGTGTGAGTCCTCTGGTGTGTCACCAGGTGGGAATTGCGACTGAAACTTTTCCCACAATTAGGACATTCAAATGGTTTCTCTCCTGTGTGAGTTCTCTGGTGTGTCACCAGGTGGGAATTCTGACTGAATCTTTTCCCACAATCAGGACATTCAAATGGTTTCTCTCCTGTGTGAATCTTCTGGTGTTTCACCAGGCTGGAATTCTGACTGAAACCTTTCCCACAGTCAAGACATTCAAAGGGTTTTTCTCCTGTGTGAGTCCTTTGGTGTCTCACCAGGCTGGAATTCTCACTGAAACTTTTCCCACAATCAAGACATTCAAATGGTTTCTCTCCTGTGTGAGTCGACTGGTGTGTCACCAGGTGGGAATTGCGACTGAAACTTTTCCCACAATCAGGACATTCAAATGGTTTATCTCCTGTGTGAGTCGACTGGTGTGTCACCAGGTGGGAATTCTGACTGAAACTTTTCCCACAATCAGGACATTCAAATGGTTTCTCTCCTGTGTGAATCTTCTGGTGACTTACCAGGTTGGAATTGCGACTGAACCTTTTCCCACAATCAGGACATTCAAATGGTTTCTCTCCTGTGTGAGTCCTCTGGTGTGTCACTAAGTCAGAATGGCGATTGAAACTTTTCCCACAATCAGGACATTCAAATGGTTTCTCTCCTGTGTGAGTCCTCTGGTGTCTCACCAGGCCGGACTTCTGACTGAAACTTTTCCCACAATCAGGACATTCAAATGGTTTCTCTCCTGTGTGAGTCTTCTGATGTGCCATCAGACTGGAATTGTTTCTGAATCTTTTCCCACAATCAGGACATTCAAATGGTTTCTCTCCTGTGTGAGTCGTCTGGTGTGACACCAGATTGGAACTTTTACTGAACCTTTTCCCACAATCTGGACATTCAAATGGTTTCTCTCCTGTGTGAGTCCTTTGTTGTCTCATGAGATGGTAATTTCCAATGATACTTTCACACAATTTGGACACTCTTATGTGATGGGCGTCCTGTGATGTATTACCATGTTGCCATGTTCGCTAAAGTATTCACATCGGGAGCACTCATATGGCTTCTCTCCTGTGTGGGTCGTTCCATGAAACACAAGGAAGCTGTTCTGACCCAACTTTTTGGCATATTCAGATAATTTGTATGGCTTTTCTGCAGTTGGGATCTTCTTGTTAAATCAGCTATGATTTGCAATCTGTGCTTTTTCTACAATAGGCAGATCTATGGACCTTTTCCACAACTGATATTCTTGAGGTCAAAAATATGTGTGATCTCTTGTTTAGTGGTGCTTTGATTAAAGCCGTTTGCTTCTTCTCAGAGCAAGGCCTGTATCATTGTCTGTCCTATGTGCCCTGCCCAATAAGACCTTTTCCTTTCACCTAACTTCCAGATATTTCCATCTTTTTCTGAGTGAAAAATAATCTTCCTTGATCTTTCATGCAATGTATCCTTGAGTTTCGGATCCTCTACTTTTTCCAGCTCAAAATCTCATGTTAATTTTCTCTCTTTTGTCTATTAGCTGCTGGAGAAGGAGAATTGTGTGCTTTTCTGAAGGAAATGGAATATATTTTGATTTCCTTTTCAATTTTATTTCCAATTTTATTTCCTTTTCAACGTTGCTTGTTATTCTCAGTTGTCCAGAGTGCTCTTATTGCCATCCTCTTTGTCTGTAAGTTTTAAAGAAAAGTGTAACTTTAATTGTGTATAAAATGGTTGCAGAAGATGTGAAAAAAAGTATACATTACAACAAAAAAGCAAACATTCCACAATGCTACAATAATCTCTTACATTAATCATGATTCATTTGACACATGGAAGAGTACCAAGATATCTATTCAACCATGAAATTATGTTGTTGACTTGCGTCAATCATAGATTCTTGGCACTGCAAAGGGGTATCCTCAAATATATCTGGATGTACTGAGGATAGATTATATAATTGCAGATATATGCATATAGAAAGAAATACAGATACAAACACCTACAAATGAATATATGTGGAAGCTCCATGAGTTTTCAGCCTGACAAAATGTCCCAAAATGGTTAATGTCAGACCTTCTGAGCTAAATTTAGAGATGTGGGGCTTTAACTGAGGAAATGATGCCAAAAGCCTCTGCACGATTTGAAGCACCAGTTTTGCTCATGAAAGTCCTCAGCTGCAGATAAGAGAAGAAAATGCTGTCCACAACCCCTTCTGGTGACATCCCAATTCACACAATCCTGACTTACTGAGTGCAATTGGGACTTGCTTCTGTGTCACTAAGCAGCCGGTCATGAAGCATGTCACATGACAGTGCCAATTTGCATCTGTTCCACAAACTGCGACTTGCAATTTCCTGCTAGCATCCCTACTAATTTTGCTTCAGAATCTAGCTGAGAAGGTCACAAACAGGGATCCTGAGTGTGGGATGCTGCAGCCCTCATAAATGTGCAATGGTTGGCAGAACCCAAGTTGGTGTCTCTCCTTTTCCTGCACCTTCATAACCACAGGAACATATTTTGGAAAAACGGGCCAAAAAAAGCCTGAAAAATGGGCCAAAAAAGCCTCAAAAACAGCCCCCCAAAAGCCTCAAAAGAGGGCAAAAAAGCCTTGACAATGGCCCCCAAAAACCTCAAAAATGGCCCAAAAAGCCTCAAAAACAGCCCCAAAGAAGCCTCATAAATGGGGGAAAATAGCCTCAAAAATGGACCAAAAAAGCTTCAAAAACGAGCTGAAAAAAGCACCCAAAATAGCTGAAAATAGCCCCAGAAACAGGCCGAAAAAAGATTGGAAAAGGCCCGAAAAAAGGTAGGCCAAAAACTTTTTTTGGTTGTTTTCCTCTTCTAATTTCAGTTGTGTCTTTTAGTCAGATGCGTCTTGTAGTCCAAAAAATACAGTCAGTATAATTGAACCTGGTTAATAGTTTAGTTTAGTTTAGTTTATTTGATTTGTATACCGCCCTACTCCCGAAGGACTCAGGGCGGTGAACAGCCAAACAATAAAATACATAGATACAAAAAATTTAAAAACCAAAGAAAATCGAATTAAATCATTTTGGCCCAGACAGATTAAAACACCCCAATAATTTAAAAACAAATTAAAATTTACATATTAAAAAGAGGGAAAAGATTAGGCCAAGCACGCCTGGTGGAATAAAAAGGTCTTCACAGCGCGGCGGAATGTGCGCAGATCCCGGATCCTCCGTATCTCCGGGGGGAGCTCATTCCAGACGGTAGGTGCCCCCACAGAGAAGGCTCTCCCCCTAGGGGTTGCCAGTCGACACTGTTTGGCTGATGGCACCCAGAGGAGTCCCTCTCTATGAGAGCATACTGGCCGGTGGGAGGCTATTGGTGGTAGTAGGCGGTCCCGTAGATAACCAGGTCCTAAGCCATGGAGCGCTTTAAAGGTGGTAACCAAAACCTTGAAGCGCACCCGGAAGACCACCGGGAGCCAGTGCAGCTCGCGCAGGAGAGGTGTTACATGGGAGCGCCATGTCGCTCCCATTACCACCCGCGCGGCCGCACTCTGCACCAGTTGGAGCCTCCGGTGCTCCTCAAGGGGAGCCCCATGTAGAGAGCATTGCAATAGTCCAGGCGGGAGGTGACGAGGGCATGAGTGACCGTGCGTAAGGAGTCCCGATCCAGAAAGGGACACAACTGGCGAATCAGGCGAACCTGATGAAAAATCCTCCCGGTCACGGCTGTCAAATACTCTTCTAAACACAGCCGTGAGTCCAGGAGGACGCCCAAGTTGCGAGCCCTCTCCGTGGGGGCCAATGATTCGCCCCCAATAGTCAGTGATGGCACCAACTGACTATATATCGGAAACCACAGCCACTCGGTCTTGGATGGGTTGAGTCTGAGCCTGTTCCTCCCCATCCAGATCCGTACGGCCTCCAGGCAACGGGACATCACTTCAAGGGCATCGTTGGGGTGATCCTACGTAATACCCGGATGCGGCACCAATAGGAAATATCGTGCTTTTGGCAAGACCTGGAAGTTAAAAAACATAAACCCTAGAAAAAAACTAGTGGCAGAATCAGTGCAATTTGGTTGCCAAGAGAATAGCAAGCCCGTAACAGAATAGGTTATGAGTTGGAAGGGACCTTGGAAGACTTCTAGTCCAATCTCCTTCTCAGGCAGGATACCCTATAACATTCCAGACAAATGGCTGGCCAATCTTGTCTTAAAGCACGGGTGTCAAACTTGCCATGTCATGTTGCCGTCATGTGACATTTCGTGACATTCTACCCGTTTGTGGGTAGAATGGGTGGGTGTGGCCTGCATGTGACGCATCCAGCCATGGGCCTCCAGTTTGACACCCTGTCTTAAAAGGTTCCTAATGAATCTAGATGTCATCCAAAAGGTAGAAAAGGGAACTAAGGATCTCCTATAGCAGTGATGGCTAACCTTTTTGCCATTGCGTGCCAGGAGAGGGGAGGGTGGGGGCGGGTCGCACGTGCACGTGCCCACGTTCATGCGTGCAAAACCCCCTCCCCCCTCCCCCCACGCTCCTGGCACATGATGGCCTGGTAGGCCCGTTTTTCTTTCTTACCTGGTTCCAGATCCTCTCAGTGTATCTGGGAAGGGCGAAAACAGCCTTTCCCACCCCCTTGGAGGCCCTACGGAGGTTGAAAGGGCCCATTTCCCAACTCTCGGTGGGACAGGAAGTGACATTTTTTGCTGTCCCCAGCCTCCAGAACCTTTCCAGGAGTATCTAGGAGCCTTTCTAGGAGTCTCTGGAGGCTGGGGACAGGAAAAAACGTCACTTCCTGTCCCACCGGGAGTCGGAAAATGGGCCCTTTCAGCCTCCGTAGGGCCTCCAAGGGCGTGGAAAAGGCTGTTTTCGCCCTTCCCAGATACACAGAGAGGATCTGGAGCCAGGTAAGAAAGAAAAACGGGCCTTCCCCACCCCGTTCCCAGGCCCTCCAGAGGCAGGAAACAGTCTGTTTCCCTACTTCTGGTGGGCCCAGAAGGCCTGAAAATCAGCTGGCCGGTGCGCGCATGCGCCCCAGAGCTGACCTGGCGTGCCCACTAATATGGCTCCGCATGCCACCTGGGGCACGCGTGCCATAGGTTCGCCATCACGGTCCTATAGTGATCTAAATTTTTACTAGCAGAGAGGAAATTATAGGGGGGGTTGCAGGTAAATTGGGGGAAGAGTGACCATGTCATACTGGAATTCAATATAATGCAGACACAAGCAATAGAGCAAAATCAAACTAAGGTCTTAGACTTTAAAGCAGCTGATTTCAACAAACCAAGAGACAGCTTGGGAAGGATTCCATGGATGAAAATCTTATACAAGAGCCTTGGTGGCGCAGCAGACTAAAGTGCTCTTAACTAGCACCAGCTGCCTGCAATTACTGCAAATTAAAATCTCACCAGGCTCAAGGTTGACTCAGCCTTCCATCCTTTCAAGGTAGATAAAATGAGGGCCTGGATTGTGGGGGCAATAAGTTAACTTTGTATAAAAAAGAACACCGCTTAGGGGGCCCCGAAAGCCCTACTAAGCAGGTATATACAAAAGCATGAAGGCTATTGCTTAATACATTGTAAGCCACCCTGAGTCTCCAGAGAAGGGCGGCATAGAAATTGAACCAATCAATCAATCAATGGGAAAACAACTCAAAAAGGCTGAGAAACTCTGGCTGCCTAAACAGAGGGATAGAATCGAGATCACATGAAGTATTAGTACCAATTTATAATGCTTTGATTAAGATCACACTTGGATTACTGCAACCACTTTTCATCACCACAATATAAAACAGGCATGGAGACTCTATAAAGAGCGCAGAGAAGAGCAGTAGGGATAATTAGTGGGTTGCAGTAATTGGGAATGAATCGTCTAGTGAAAGGAAGGACTAGGGGTGACATGATAGCAGTGTTCCAATACTTGGAGGGTCAACTTCTTTTCCAAAGCACCAGAAGGACAAGACAAGAAGCAATGCATGGAAACTAATCAAGGAGAGAGAAAAAGCTGGAAAAAAGGAAAAATCCCATCAGTGGGAACAATGAGCCAGTGGAAGGGAATGGCTGCAATTTTCTGCTGCCTGGAAGACTGAAAAAGTCTCTTTTGAGTGAAGGTTGATTCTTCGGGAATGGCTTCCCTCCAGAGGTTGTGGGGCTCCATTGCTGGTGGCTTTTAAACCGACGGGACAGCCATTTGTCTGAGATGTCATTAAGACCTCCAAGGTTTTTTCCAGCTCTCTTCCAAACCTCCAGTGATGGAGCTCCCTCTGGAGGGAAACCAGCCCCAAAGACTCAACCTGCATTTGAAGGAGGCTTTTTCAAGCTTCCCACCAGCAGAAATTGCAGCCCCCAGTTTCCCAGCCTGCAGCACCAGTGGGCTTCCATTTGGGGAGGGAAGGAACCTGCAGCAGCAGCAGCTGAGAGGCTTCAGCCCAGTTGCTTCTCCGCTTCCAGCCCAAGTTGCTCCCGGACTCTCCTCCCACCTGCAGCCCTCAACTCACCTGCCAGCTGCTGCTTCGACCCTGGGAAGAGCAGGAAAGCCGCTCTGCACACCAACTTCCTCCCAGCCATCCGGAAGAGGAAGTTCCTCTGCGCCTCTCCTCTCCTCCCAGCCTTTCTAGCAATGCAGTACTTGATGATTTTAACTCCTTAAACACAACCACAGGTGCCGCCCTCTGTACTGTCCGCTTTCTAGCCACAGGTGTTGCCTGTTTGAGCGCCATCTCCAGACAGGCAGAAAAACGCGCTTGTCCCCTCTCTTATCTAAGGCGGTTGCAAGAGGTTTTCACTGATTAAATGCTACCCTCATTTTTGACTTCTGGCAACTGACCCAAACAAAAGAGTGAAATGTGATACCACTAAACTTATGAAGATTAGTAGCTAAGTACTGAGCCCTGAAAGTTCATGACATTTTTTTATTTATTTTATTTGTAAAGTATATATAAGAAAACATATAAAAGCATAAACATATTTGGAATACATGAAAAGAATAAGAGTAAAAGGGGACATGAGGACAGGAGCGATGGTGCGCTTATGCCTTACAGACCTCTTAGGAATGGGGTGAGGTCAACAGTAGACAGTCTAAGGTTAAAGTTTTGGGTGTTTGGGGAAGAAACCAGAGAGTCAGGTAGTGCATTCCAGGCATTGACCACTCTGTTGCTGAAGTTGTATTTTCTGCAATTGAATTTGGAGCGGTTTACCTTGAGTTTGTATCTCTTATTTGCTTAGGTATTGTTGTGGTTGAAGCTGAAGTAATCATTGACAGAATCTTTTTTTTTTTTGGACAGAATTTGCTATCTTAGGGGGTGACTCCCGATAGAAATCAACGCCTCTCTACATCTCAAAAGTTTAAAACTGATTTTCTGTGGCTCCCAAGATTTTAGGACCTGCCAGGCCCATCAAGTCAAGATACTCCAAGGGAGTGCTATTTTTAAGCTTTATAAACTATAGTGGAACATGGAGGATGACTATGTACAGCATTTTATGATTCAGTGGGCAAAGAACTTTGCATGTAAATCATGCTTGAACAATGGGAGAATATGTGGATGAAAGATCTAACATTCAAAATTCAGTTTAATAAAAGAAAAGTTTTATAAGATGATGTACTGTATGTATCTATCACTGGACAAATTGTTCAGAATGTTTAAAGGGACCTTGAATGTTGGAAATGTAAAGAGCTTTTTATGATTTGTAGAAAGTCAGCATCACTCCCCAGAAGAATGAAATATTTTGGGAAATACTAAAAAGGCAGAATATTATATTTCCCTAAATGAGAAATGGAGAAACGTGTTTTTTTAGAGGTAGGAAGGCAGACTCAGTCTTTCTTAATAGCCCCCAGCAGGCATTTTGTGCCCATTAAGAAAGATTGGGCCAGCCTATCTATAAGAGCCGTGGTGGCGCAGTGGTTAGAGTGCAGTACTGCAGGCTTCTTCTGCTGACTGCCAGCTGCCTGCAATTTGGCAGTTTGAATCTCACCAGACTCCCCCTTCCGAGGTGGGTAAAATGAACCAGATTGTTGGGGACAATATGCTGACTCTGTAAAACCCCTTAGAGAGGGCTGTTAAAGCACTGTGAAGCGGTATATAAGTCTAAGTACTATTGCTATTGCTAAAACAAAAGACCTTCAGCTCCAGGATGATGGGATTAAGACCCTTTAGGACAGTGATGGCTTACCTTTTTACCTTTGCATGCCAAAAGTGGGGGAACACGGGGGGGGGGTCGCATTCACATGCGCCCACACCCATAATTCAATGTCCCCTTGGGCCCCGCGCATGCGCACATAATCCCACTGCACTTCCCCCCCCCCACTTTTGGCATGTGACAGCAAAAAGGTTACTGGTGGGTCCAGGAGGCCTGTTTTTCACCCTCCCCTAGCTTCAGAGGCTTTTTTGGACTCTGGGCAGGGTGAAAATGGCTTTCCCCATCCCCCCGGAGGCTCTCTGGAGGCTGGAAATGGCCCATCTTCCGACTTCCAGTGGGCCCAGAAGGACTGAAAATCAATTGGCTCTGAGCTAGGGCAACTCTCGCAAACATGACTAACTGAGAGTTAAACTCACTCTCCAATTAATATTAACTGATATCATCCTAACCAAATATTTCAATACTATCAAGTTCTTTTAATTATCTACAAAACAATTGTTCTGTTTTTTTCAAAATTATAAAGAATTATATAGCCTATTAAGTATCTATTTAATCTAATAAAACGATCTTATCACCCTAGGTTTAACCTTTTTTTAAGCCAAACAAGGCATCTGTCCCAACTTTTATTATATATTGAGTCTTTCTTATCTTTTAACATATATGTTAACCTGTCCATCTCAGCACATCAAAGAATCTTATTTATTATCAGATGGTCAGGGGGCATATCTGTTACTTATTTGTTTATTCTGGTTAGGCCCAATTAACAGACTTGAGACTTCCTTATAACAAAGGTATTTATTTGTTCCTTATCTTCCTCAGAATTACATTTGGACTGCTACTGCTCTGACAGGAGCATCAACTTATATACAGAGGAGGCGGGGCAAAAGGTAAGTAGGGACCAACGGGAAGGAGCATAGTGACATCTTACATTTAACTCATATACAAATATACATATATACAGAAAACAGGTTAGGTATTTTCAATTGTAACAAATCCCCCTCTAAAATACCTAACTAATAATAAACCACTGGTTTTAAATATGTACATTAAATTTAGAAGTCAGATATGTATGTTGTTTGGTTGCTAAGGGTTTTGTGAGAATGTCAGCAATCTGTTCACTCGTATCGCAGTGAATAGCCTTAATAAAACCTATATTTGATAATTGTCTCACATGTTTATATTTGATATCGATATGTCGAGATCTTTGGCCTATTGCCTCGGAAGCCGATATATCTATTGCTGCTTTATTATCTTCATTGATAATAAGAGGATAAATGGGTTTGGCCCATATATTGGACAACAAATCATCAAACCAGGTCAGGTTATTGGTTGCCTTAGATAGGCAAATGTATTCGGCTTCTGCCGTGGAGGTGGCAATTAAATTTTGTTTGCCAGTATACCAATGTACCGTGCAACCATTTATAAGGAAAACATAACCGGAGGTACTTTTTCGACTTTTTGGGTCTCCAGCCCAATCTGCATCAGCATAACAAGTCAATATGGTCTTTTCTGAAATAAATGGTTCTAGATATAAACAGACGTCAGCACTAAATTTTAGATACCTTAGAATTCTTTTGATTCCTTCCCAGTGATATACATTAGGGCTGCTTACGTGTCTTGACAATAGATTAACAGCAAGGGTGATATCTGGTCTGGTCCAATTAGAAATATACAGTAATGATCCAATAATAGATCTATATAAAGTGTTTTCTTTAAATGGCTCGTGTTCGTTGTGCATGTTTCTAGTGAAGTCAGTTGAAATGGGGGTCTCGCAAGTTTTTAAATTTATCATATTGCACTTTTGTATAAGTTCTATAATTTTCTCTCTTGAATCCCTTATCGGTTTTATCAATTTGGACTCCTAAATATTTATTTACTTTTCCTAATATTTTTAAGTTGAAGTGTTTACCCAATTGTTCAGCAAATTCATCACATTTGATTTTATCTTGTCCAAAATACAATATGTCGTCAACATAGATTAGTACATATTCAATAGAATTATTCTTTCTTTTAGTGAAAAAACATAGATCCGATGAAGTGGCTATAAAACCCATATCTTTGAGTATTTTTGACAGACATTCATACCATCGTTTACCAGACTGTTTTAATCCATATAGACTCTTATTCAACAACCAAGTTTCTCCTTTTTGAGTATTTTTTCCTGGGGGTGCCTTTACATATATTTCCTTATCGAGATTGGCATGTAGATATGCAGTTTGTACATCAAACTGATACACGTCCAAATTCAGAATGGAAGCTAGTACTAATGCAGTCTTTACACTCTGCTCTAACAGTAGGTGAATATGTGTCTTCGTAATCATCAGGAAATCTTTGGGCAAATCCTTGAGCTACTAACCTAGCTTTATACAGGAATTTGTTATCTTCTAGTTCTTTGATTTTAAATATCCATTTAGTACCAATGGGGGACTTATCTGCGGGGGGATATGCTGGTGTGTACATGTTTAGTTCCTTCAAACTATCCATTTCCTTTTTCATCGCTTCCTCCCACTTTGTTTTCTCTTCCAGAGGTAATTTAAGTATGTCATCATATATATTGGGTGTTAATTTTTTGGCATTGAGAGATAGTATGTAGTCATCAAATCTTTTTGGAATTGTACCCCTATTTGATATAATGGGTCTATCAGGAGGAGATTCAGCACCTTGCATAAATTTTGCTTCCTTCTCAGTTAGTGGGTCTACTTTCAAGATAGGATGCCCTTTTTTCCATTCCTCATTAATTACTTTTTGATAATTGTGTTTGTCTGTCTTTATGATTTTGGGCTCAATAACTGGTGAATTGTGTTTTCTGTGAGTGGGTGTTGTGTTCTCTGACTCAGGGCACAATTCGTTAAGGTGTATTTTGGACCAATTAGAGTGTTCATGGAACACAGCAGATCTAGACACGATGAATTGGTTGTTTTTATCTATGAAACAATATCCCTTAGTTCCTGATTCGTACCCCATGAATCTTAGTCTTTTAGATACTTTTTCGCCTTTGTGTCTCAACTGTTTAGGTACATACACATCTGCAGTTACGCCAAATATTTGTAGATGTCCAATTTTTGGTTTTTTGTTATACATGAGTTCATATGGTGTTTTGTTAATTACACTGGACCATAATCGATTTAGGGTATAATTAGAATATGTAAGGGCTTCAGCCCAAAAGATTGATTTAAACCAGCATCGTCTAGCACACATCTAACCATGGTTTGTAATAAACCATTTTTTCTCTCTACGACCCCGTTCTGAAAGGTTGAGAAGGGACAAGATTTAAAATGTAATATTCCCTGCATCTTTAGCCAACTGGAAAATTCGTTAGACAAAAATTCTGATCCTCTGTCGGTCATTTTTTGCTTGATTTTTACATTATGTTGAGTTTCTACCCTTTTAAAGAATTCTTTGAATTTTTTGAAAACTTCACTTTTATGGTTGAGAGTGTACACGAACCCAAACCTGCTGTAATCATCAACTATAGTTAGGAAATATTTTTTTCTATATTTGATTGATGGTTTCATTGGGCCTACGACATCCATATGTACCAATTGGAAAATTGATTGTGTGGTGCGAGTGGCCTTTTTGGGCTTAGGTTTGTTTTTGAGTTTAGAGGATTTACATACAGAACACTCCAAATAGTTTTTACAACTCTTTACTTTGATGTCTTTGGAACATTCTAACATTTTCTGTATAACAGGGAAACTGGCATGTCCTAGCTTCCTATGAAGTAAATAAGTACAGTTGTCATGTATTGGTTTACCATTGTATAATTTTTCTGACAGAATGGGTTCACGTTGACATATTTTCACTCCCTCCATTACTATTGGGTTTAGTCTCTTTGTTTTTTAACTGAGTGTGTGCACAGATTAATTCGTCATTTCGTGGCAGTAGATATGTTAGTCCCTCTTTAGTGAATATTTTGTCTATGTTCCTATTGTTTTTTGTCATGGATACTTTTCCATTTTTGAATGTGGTCTCTACTCCATTCTCCTCACTTAGTTTTAGAGTTGCCAATATATTATGTGGAATTTCGGATATAAATAGTACCCCCTCTATTTTCCCTATACCTTTGATATGAGTGTTACCTACTCCTCTTACTAGAACTTTATTTTGATTCGCTACCTTTATGTAATACTCCTTTTCTGTGAAGTTGTTGAGAATTTTTCGATTGTGAGTTGTGTGGCTTGTGGCTCCAGAGTCAATGAGCCATGTGTTGAATGAGTCTGATGCTGATGGATTATTGTCTTTTATTCCACATAATGACCCATATCTGTTTTCCCTAGAGTTGTCTCTATATCTTTTTTTGTCTTTTGAATAGGGTGATTCCCTGCGTTTATGTCTGTAGTCAGGAGAAATTCTATCTGAGAAATGGATTCTTCTATCTGATCTATCTTTGTGATAATATGTATCTCTATATCCTGGGTTCTTAGGGCAGTCTCTCTTTTGATGTTTTTCTGAGCCGCATATTGTGCATTCAGGTGGATATCTATCTCTGCCTCAGAAATCTACTCTCTTTTGGTTTCTGCCTTCCCTTTGATATATAGAGCGTTCCCTTCTAAGTTTGTCTTCTGCTATAAGTTTATTAGTAAGATTTTCTAATGTAAGATGTTCTAAGATTAAGCTATCAAGTAAAGTTATGTAATTATCCCAGCTGGAGTCTAGGGAATTGATTATAATACTTTTCATACTGCCATCAGATATATTCTCCCCCCTTTGGATGAGCTCTGTTCTGGTTGCGTTTAGATTTGGAATATGTTCGCTCATGGGGATACCATGTCTTAACCTGGCAGAGTGGAATTCCTTTGAGATTCTAGTAGTTGTGGCCACATTTTTGCTATAAAATAAATTAAATAATTTTTGGAATATTTCAGAGACAGTCAGGTTATGTTCAAGGCTAGGAAAAATACTTGGGGATATAGATGCAATGAGGATATAATAAGCCTTACGGTGGAGGCAGTCCATTTCATAAGTCCAGGGTTTGTCTGGGGGATCATTAATAAAGAACAAAATGTTTTCTCTCAAATATATGACCTGGAGCTGCTGGCTCCATTCCATCAGATTATTTCCATCTAATTTTAATTTTACAAAGTCTGTAGGTAGTGTCCCAGAGTGGTGTGAGTAGTTACTTACATTCTGATGCTGTCCATGGTTCTGAAAGCAGCAATATGGTAAAGGAATACTTGCAGGCAATTTAAAAAGACAGGCTTGAACTTTTTTTCCTTCTCTTTCCTTTAGATCGTTCTGCGCATGTGCGAAGTTCATTTCTATTCTGAAGTCATCAAGAGAGGTTCCTTTCTCCGCTGCTCCTGGGCGTGGGCCTGTCTCAACTGGATGAGGCTCAGGTTCAGTCTCTGGGTGCCGGCTGTGGCCAGATGGGAATCAAGTCGTCCTCTGGATCATCGATGGATCGTCTGGGTAGATATCCTGGTCAATCAGGCGATGTTGTTGTGATGGTAATTTTAGTTCCGATCCAAAAGCCGTGGTGAAAGTTTTAATTGCGTTATCTATTTCAGCTTCGGTGGGTTGATTTTGTGAGTGAGGTATTGTTTTTGTTTCTTTTATTTTTAAATAGGTTTGAGTCTGTGTCGGCCATTTTGGATTCGGGTCATCTCTTAGTATAAGGTCGGCCATCTTTGTTGTTTGTTCAACTAAAGATGGCCGCCGTTCGAAAATTGCCGCCAAAATTTTCCCGCCATTTTCATACTGGCCGTTGTCGTTTGGTTTGTCTCTCACCGTGCTGGTTTCTCTGGCCTTCATATTCAATTTTTGAGCTCCATCTGCAGCTTTGTGTTGTTTAATTAGTTGTTTAATGTTTTCGACGATTCCTTTGTTGTTGGTAGGTGAGTTTAGTATTTTTAATATATTTTTTCTCATTTCGTTTGAATCTGCTGTGGCATCTGTCTCTTTTTCGATTCTCCTATCATTGTTTTCTGGCGTAGTTTTAGAATTTAGTGCTGGTTTTCTTTCGTTTGTTGTTCCCTCTGGGATTGCTTTGGGTGGTGACAACTGCGCTGCCATTAATTTTGAATATTCTCTGGTATTCATTCTCTTTTTGCTTTCAGTCATGTTTCAGAGTTATGGGCATAAAACCAACTTCTGCTACCAATTTGTTACTTATTTGTTTATTCTGGTTAGGCCCAATTAATAGACTTGAGACTTCCTTATAACAAAGATATTTATTTGTTTCTTATCTTCCTCAGAATTACATTTGGACTGCTACTGCTCTGACAGGAGCATCAACTTATATACAGAGGAGGCGGGGCAAAAGGTAAGTAGGGACCAATGGGAAGGAGCATAGTGACATCATACATTTAACTCATATACAAATATACATATATACAGAAAACAGGTTAGGTATTTTCAATTGTATCTGCATCTTTCCACAGTTGGGCAAATGCCATTCTCGCCGCTGTTGAGACATGGACAAATATGTACCAATCCTTGTTGTCAATATGGTCTTATTCCTAGTAAGTAGAGGTCTGAGTGAAGGGGAAAGCTCACACGTTATTTCCAGCAGCCACTGCTGTATTTTCCCCCAATAACGTCTAGTCGACGGACAAATCCACCACTGATGGAAGAAAGTACCCTTGGCCGACCCACATTTCCAACATCTATCAGCGGATCCTGGGAACATCTTAGCGATTCTGGCGGGGGGGAGATACCAACGGTAGATCATCTTATAAAAGTTTTCTTTGAATGGGGAAGAAAGGGTCAATTTCATAGTTTTGTTCCATACATTTTGCCATGCATCAAGCTGAATTGTTCTTCGAATATTTCTCCCCCAGGCAATCATCGTGTCCTTTACAATCTCCTCCGCCATAAAATTGGATAGAAGAAAATTGTAAACGTTGGAAATAAATTTCCTTCAGCCACTTAGGAGAAACTTGTCAAAAGTTTGTACATGAAGGGAAATACCATGTTCCTGTCTATCCCTAGTGAATCTAGTTTGAATTTTCGCATAGGACCACCAATCTATATCTAATCCTCTAGTTTGGAAATCGGCTCTAGGTCTAAGTCTCCCGACTTCATCCAACAAGTCACCATAAACCCAGTTCCTCTTTGTGTTGTGCACAGTCGGAAGGGTTACTGCCTCTAACGGAGACACCAATTTAGGAATCTGTGTGTAAACTTGCTTTTTCACCATTTCCCAAACCCTTAATAAAATTGCTCTAATATAATGATTTGTAAAATATTTGGATTGTTTGTCTTTCTGAGACCACAAGAAGGAATGCCATCCCTGCTGCAAATCATATCCTTCAATTGCGAAAATGCGCTTTCTTGAGAGGATCACCCAATCTTTTATCCAAACCAGGGATGAAGCTTGGTAGTAAAGCTCCCACATAGGGAGCCCTAAGCCGCCCCTTGTTTTGTGCTGTTGCAGCATTTTTCTTTTTATACGGGGTTTTTTACTCTGCCAAATAAATTTACTTAGAATTTGGTCTAATTTCCTAAAAAAAAAATTTATCCAATCTTGCAGGAGCCATTTGAAATAAAAAGATCCATTTCGATAAAACATGGGCTTTTATCGCGGCAATTCTACCCAAAAATGAGATCTGAATATGCCACCATATTGTCCAGAATGTATAAAGGCACCTCAAATGAATGTTGGAAGGAGCTTTTTATGATTTGTAGAAAGTCAGCACCACTCCCCAGAAGAATGAAATATTTTGGGAAATATTAAAAAGGCAGAATATTATATTTCCCTAAATGAGAAATGGAGAAACATGTGTTTTTTTAGAGGTAGGAAGACAGACTCAGTCTTTCTTAATAGCCCCCAGCAAGCATTTTGTGCCCATTAAGAAAGATTGGGCCAGGCTATCTATAAGAGCAGTGGTGGCGCAGTGGTTAGAGTGCAGTACTGCAGGCTTCTTCTGCTGACTGCCAGCTGCCTGCAATTTGGCAGATTGAATCTCACCAGACTCATCCTTCTGAGGTGGGTAAAATTGTTGAGGACAATATGCTGACACTGTAAAACCGCTTAGAGAGGGCTGTTAAAGCACTGTGAATGGTATATAAGTCTAAGTACTATTGCTATTGCTAAAACAAAAGACCTTCAGATCCAGGATGATGGGATTAAGACCCTTTAGGACAGTGATGGCTAACCTTTTTACCATTGCGTGCCAAAAGTGGGGGGAGCGCAGGGAGGTCGCGTTCACGTGCGCCCACACCCATAATTCAATGTCCCCTCGGGCCCCGCACATCCGCGCACAATCCCCATGCGCTCCCCCCCTCACTTATGGCATGTCACACAAAAAGGTTACCGGTGGGTCCAGGAGGCCTGTTTTTCTCCCTCCCCAGGCTTCAGAGACTTTCTTGGACCCTGGTCAGGGCGAAAATCACTTTCCCCATCCCTCTGGAGACTCTCTGGAGGCTGGAAATGGCCCATTTCCCAACTTCCAGTGGGCACAGAAGGAGTGAAAATCAGTTGGTGCTGAGCTAGGGCAACTCTCGCCTGTCCATAGATATTGCTCCATGTGTCACCTGTGGCACGTGTGTCATAGTTCACCATCACGGCTTTAGGACATAATAAAGCATTTAGCAGAAGACACATATTTTTATATAGCCCTGAGAGAGATTCAGAGGCTTTGGGATCATTGGAAGGGTTTCCAATGTCTAACCATAATAAAACAAAACATGATAAAGATGTGCACTAAAATATGACACCAAGGAAAGAGAAAAAGGAAAACAATCAGTTAATATTAAGTATATTGAGCATTTTACTATTTTAAATTTTAGAAATTTGGCGCCTGTTTGAATTTGATAGGGTGGGTGACAGTGCTGGGCTAGGAGCAGGGAGATAGTTTGTGTTCTCTACTCATATAGATTGACAGATGATGCTGTTAATATGGCTCTGCACTACATCCTACAACGTCTTAAATCTCCAAAGACCTATGCAAGAGTCCCCTTTATAGGCTTTATTTCAGCATTCAATACCATCATTCCGGACATACTTCTAACTAAACTAAACCAGCTAGCGGTACCTGAACACCCTTGTAAGTGAATCATAAGCTTCCTAACAGACAAGAAGCAGTAGGTGAAGCTAAGCAGAATCACATTAGATGCCTGTACAATTAGCACAGGGCCCCCCCAAGGATTTGTGCTCTCCCCATTTCTCTTCTCTCTATATACCAATGACTGAATATCAAATGATCCATCTCTTAAACTACTGAAGTTTGCAGATGATACAACAGTGATTGGTCTCATTCGAGACAATGATGAATCTGCATAAAGATGGGAGGTTGAACAACTAGCCTCGTGGTGTGACTGGAACCAGGAAGCTCAATCAGCCCAAGGAACTGCTGATACAGTTCTAAAAAGGAATTATTGAGTGTCATCTGCACCTCTATAACTGTAACCCAACCAGACAGACATAGACTTCAGAGGATAATAAGAACTGCAGAAAAAACAATTACTACCAACCTGCCTTCCATTGAGGAGCTGCATACTGCATGAGTCAAAATGAGGGCTGTGAAAATATTTACAGACCCCTAAACTGTTTCAACTCCTACCCTTAAAATGACGCTATAGAGCACTGCACACCGGAACAACTAGACACAAGAACAGTTTTTTACTGAATGCCATCACTCTGCTAAACCAATAATTCCCTCAATACTGTCAAACTATTTACTAAATCTGAATTACTATTACTATTAATCTTCCCATTGTTCCTATCACCCATCTCCTCCCACTTATGATTGTATAACTGTTAGTTTGTGGCTTGTACCCTTACAATTTATATTGTTTCCTACTATGATTTGATTACTTATTTGTACCCTATGACTATCATTAAGTATTGTTCTTGTGATTCTTGACAAATGTATCTTGTCTTTTTATGTACACTGAGAGCATATGCACCAAAGACAAATTCCTTGTGTCCAATCACACTTGGCCAATAAAGAATTCATTTCCATTCAATCCTATCCTATCGTATCCTATTCTCAGTCATGGAAAGTCCCCAGGGATTATCCAGACCGACCATTGAGTTACATCTTGGTTTCTCCACATGCCAGTCCTGATCTGCTCCTGGTCATCGAGTATCCTTCAAAGGGATCAGATGCAATGTGATCTACTAAAAAACATGGTAACCTGTCTTTTTGAATCTTGTGGGTGAAATGAAAGATCTTGGAATTCTTTGGTGTCTTCCAATCCCAGCAAAATGAGGATAATCCATCTGCATAGCTAAAATATCACTTTCACTGATACAAATAATGTTCCCCATTGATTGAAGGAATTTTTTAAACAAATTAAGGAGTCCTGGGAGAGAAGTGAAAGAACAGGAAAGGTCTCCCATGTGTTGGGAAGAGAGCTTTGCATTACATTGTCCCAATGTTTACAGAAATGCTGACACTTTCCTTTTCCCCCCTCAAAATCTATTCATGAGTCTTATGCAATGCTGTTTTAGAAATGAAACATCTACTGTACATCTTTTTTCCTCACATTTCCCTACCAAGGGGGGAAACACAAAGGTATCAATCCCTTGGTTCTGCTCACATCACCCAAAGACTAACAAGGAGGAACCTCCAAGCGAAGGAGATCACAACAGGAGTTGCGAATGAACCTGGAGATCCTGTACTCAAAAACACAATCCCTTTCCTCAACTCAATATTCCTACAGTTCTTCTCCATGAAGGTCACATGCAAGGCAGAGTAGCCTTTGCATCTGAAATTTTACACTGCTTTTGTCACTGCCCCAAACTCCCCCAATATATTTGCTATTCATGTGGTTTCTTCCACTTGCGTGCCTCATTCACAACCTGAGCAGACATGCTTGGTGGAATGAATTGTTAGGAAAAGATAAACTATTTCTCTTTCCTCTTGTTTTCTTCTTCCATGAGGACTCACAACTTCTAACTATAGCCTGAGCGCTCTTATCCTGAAGTGATGCTGGCTGGGAAATTCTGGGGTGGAAAATCTGGAAGATACCCAGGGAGAGAAAGGCTGGTTCTCTGCATGTGGCATTTCTAGCATTGATTATGATAAAAATGCAGAGAACACTCCTAAAATGATTTTTGCAGAATTGCACAATTTCTGCAGAAATAAATACCCAGCAACTTCTGCGGCTGATGGCCAGCCAGACAGCCATTATCGAACTAACATGTTCCGATTTTTGCTTTCCTCCTTCCCATCTAATACTATGACATACTTGATGACAAAAACAATCAAGCAAATTCTTTCTGGTCAAATTGAAGAGTCAATTTCTCAGCTAGACTTAAAATTCAAGCCTTTACACTTATCACTTTAGGTCAGAGGTTCCCAAACTTTTTCAGTCCACCGCCCCCTTGGTACTACAAACTCATCCTCAGTGCCCCCCACCCAGGGGTGGGTTCTACTTACCTTTACTACCGGTTTGCAGTGGGGCCGCGAACGCTCACTTTGCTCACTCATGCACGCACTCTTCTGCACATGCACAGAAGCGTTTGGGTTATGTCGGGGTCGGTGGGCGTGGCCTCCTGCCAGTTTTACTATCGGTTCTATAGAACTGGGGCAACCCACCACTGCCCCCCCCTATAAATAGCATTGTTCGGAATAGCAGTTTGCACAACCCACTAAGGAAGTCAGTAACAGTAAAATACACAGAATACAGCCATTTTTGGCCTCCTGAAGCCTTGCCCTGCATGTCCCATTTTTGTGAAAAACCGGCCCATTTTTTGCAAAAACAGGGTGCGCAGAGCCTTTGGGAGGTCTGCCGGCTGCTCCAATACAAATTTATCCCTGTAACAAAGATAGCTAACACTATTAGTTAACACTAGAGAAATCCCCTGAATCAACCAATCTAGAGCAGTGATTCTCAGCTGGGGGTTCCTTTTGAATTTGCTGACCACCAGCGAGTGGGAGAAAGCAATTTCACAGAGGAGGGGATGGAGAGGGCTGTGGGATGAATTCATACCCATTCCCAGACCCGCTTGGGATCAACCTGCAGCCCTCCCCTGCCTCCTCAGGCGGTGGAGCGTGTGGTGGTGGGGATGCTTTTCAAGAAGTCACAAGGAGGGCTGAGAGCTGGTTTCTGTCCCACAAGTAAGATTTGGTCCAGAACCAACCCCAACATGAAGGTCTTTTATTTGCTCCTTGAACTCCTTCTCTTTGCATTTTTAACAGGTTATAAATTAAATTTCTGATGATGTAAAAATAGCTAATAACTCACCTTTCTAGACAACTATTATCATGTCTAAAAGCAAGATACTCTGTCTGGAGTATTATTTAATCCAGAACCTTTGAATTCCAGAAGTCCAAGTTTAAAGAATGGACTTCTGGAATTAAAGCTCCATTTTTTAGCTAAAACTTAATTCACACCTGTTAGTTTTGCTTGAGCAGTGTGAACAATTGACAGTGTGATCCTCCAAAGGTCTGAAAAATATATCATTGATTTTCCTTTGACATTTAAACTAGATAACCAATGTGAAAAAGTGCATCAAGGAAGGACTGGAAAGCCAATTCATACTGAACTGTATTGGGTTTTCTGTTGTTATTTGAATAAAAGGAAAAGATATCAAATAGTGGTACCTAGTGCGCAAAAAGAGATGAAATAATGGGTCGTTCTCAACACTTGAATTCTCTACACTTAATATATCTAGAAATTATTATGGTTAAGTGAGTTTTGCCCCATTTTACGATTTTTCTTGCCATAGTTCAAATCAAAGATTTCTGAGACCAATGTTGAATATTTCAGTAGTCACCAATCCCAGTCTTAAAATGAGTTTAAAATCAGCGGAAGTCACTGATAACAATGAACTACTAGCTACTGATTATGAGTCCAGTCCTGCCTTCCTTTTCCTTCTGTCCAAGTTTTGCAAGTACTTTTTCCAGGTATACGTTTTATTCCAAAGTATACAAAAGTATACTTTTATTACAAAATATACAAAGTATACATTATTGTTAGGGAAAAAATGGGTCTTCCAAGCAATTTTAAAAGACACTGTCAGAATGACTCTGCTCTCAGCCCCCCTTGTGGCTCCTTGAAAAGCATCCCACCCCCACATATGTAAATGAAAAGAATAAGCTTAAAAATCCTAGCCTTTTAAAATTGAAAATATGGAGAATTGGGAGGATGAATATGAGAGACTAAGGGAGATGTTTCAAAAAGTAAGGGAGGCATTTAAGGGAAATAAAGAAGCATATATTAGAAGATCTGTTGATATCAGGACCGTGTCTGACCCAGGAAATAGAAAAATATGGTAAAGTGGCAGGATTAAAAGTCAATAGGGAAAAAACTAAAATTATTGCCAAAAATCTGACAGTAAAGCAAGGGAAAGAATTAGAAGCGAATTTGGGGTTCCAAATTGTAAATAAACTAAAATATCTAGGTATTATTATATCAGCCAAATGCTCCACAATCAAAGAAGACAACTATTTGAACCTTCTCAAGAGAACAAGTCAGGATCTAGAGAAGTGGAAGAACATGCAGATATCCCTACTAGGTAGAATAGCAATTATAAAAACTTACATACTCCCGAAATGGATATACCTATTCTATACAGCACCAGCTAGATTGGATAATAATTTTTTAAAAAAACTAAACTACTATGTGCTTAAATTCATTTGGCAAAATAAAAAACCCAGAATCAAACTTAAAATGCTTCAAGAGCTTAAAGAAAGAGGAGGATTGGCATTATTTTCTTTGGCAAAACAAAATCCGAAAGCACAGGTGCCTTGCAGGACATTATGTGAGGAATATTCTAATTGAGTCCTGGAGGAAAATTAAGGGTAAATTTTACTCTTCAATACCCTCTTGGCTGGTCCCACTCAAAGCTATAACGTATAGGCCTCTATATAACAAGGAAAATCACCTCTCTTACCGGGAACTTTTGGACCCCCATGGTAGTCTGAAATCAAGAAATGAGTTGGAGTTGCAGGGAAGACAACTGGATTGGTGGGTTTATGCCCAAATTTGCTCGAAATTTTAAAAAGATAGGGAACAAGATGGTATTAATTTGAATCAGCATGATCTGGACAATATCATTCTCGGAAAAGAGGACAAAATGTTATCAAGGTTATATAAACTTTTAATAGACTATTGGATAGGGGATGAAATAGTTAAAGACTCTATGATTGCCTGGGGGAGAAATATTGGCTATCCAATTGATATGACAAAATGGGAAGAAATCTGGCTTAAACATATGAAATTCCTGTGGGCAACATCGTACAAAGAAAATGTGTACAAGATGCTGTATAGATGGCACCTTCCACCTGCTCGTCTTTTTAAAATCTATTCAAATCTCTCACCAAAGTGTTGGAAGTGTGGGGAGATTGGCACCTATTTCCACATGTGGTGGACCTGTTCCAGGACGACTGAATTCTGGAAAATCATACAGGTATGGATCATGGAAATCACAGGTTATAACCTAATTCTGAAACCAGAGTACTATCTATTGAACATTAGGCCAGACAACATACGCACAAATATATGGTGTCTGTGTGTATTTATCACCACGTCAGCAAGAATATGTTTCGCCCAACATTGGAAGGGGAAAGACCTGCTGGCTGAAGATTTGATTTTGGAGAAAATTTTGGATTATGCGGAAGCCGACAGACTGACTAAAGCATTTAGAGATCAAAAGGACTCCGTATATTTCCAATGTTGGGACAAATGGTAAGTTTGGTTGAACAACAGACGTCCAAAAAGTCAAGTATAACCAGGATTATGTTTAATATACGTTAAATCTGACTGAAGCCTACATACCGTAGAAAGTGTAAATATCATGTAAAGTTCCTGTCGTGATCATTTGTTTGACTATTTCTTTTTTTTTTTGATGTATTGTTTTAAATAAATAAATTTGAAAAAAAAAAGAAGCAGAGAATTGGTTAGCTTGCAAAAAAAAATGAATGAGAAGCAAGAGAAACAAGGAGATAATATTGAAAAGGAAATAATTGGGGAAAAAAGATAAAAATGGTTACACTGGGTTCAATAGTGATAGAATAAAAATGGATATGGGAAAATATTTATTTATTTATTTAATTTGGCTTATATGCTGCCCTATCTCCCAATGGACTCAGGCCGGCTCACAATAATAAAATTCACAAAGCCATAATACAAAGTTAAAATCTGATTAGACCCACTAAAATTTAAAACCCTTAAAACCCCATCAGTCCAGGTCGTGGAACTTGAATAACCAAGTTTTTAATTCGCGGCGAAAGGTGCGAGGTCAGGAGCCAACCGGAGCTCCAAGGGGAGTCGATTCCAGAGGGTGGGCGCACCCACAGAGAAGGCTCTACCCCTGGGGGGCCGCCGGCCGACACTGTCTAGCCAACGGCACCCTGACCAGGCCCTCTCTATGGGCGTGGACCGCGCGATGTCATTGCTGGCTGCAGGTGGTCCGCCAAATATCCCCGGCCTAAGCCATGTAGGGATTTATAGGTCATCACCAGCACCTTGAATCTCACCCAGAGGGCAACCGGTAACCAATGCAAGTCGCGCAGGAGGGGTGTAACATGGGAGTATCGGGATTCTCCCATCACAACCCGCCCGGCTGCATTTTGCACCAGCTGAAGCCTCCAAGTGGCCCTCAAGGGCCATGTAGAGAGCGTTACAGTAGTCAATACGTGAGGTGACTAGCGCATGAGTAACTGTGCGTAGGGCATCTCGGTCCAAGTAGGGACGCAACTGGTGCACCAGACGAATCTGGGCGTATGGCCCCCTGGTCATGGTCATTATATGATCTTCTAGACTCAACCGTGAGTCCAGGAGGACACCCAAAATACATCTCAAATATAAAGTGAAATAAATGGGGTAAGATTGAGAATGAAAATAGAGTTAAAATTAAAGGAAAAAAGCTGAAGGGGAGATATAAGAACAGGAAAAAGAAGAAGCTAAAGAAATGGAAGAAAGGGAGGAAAACATCAAGAAAGAGAACTGTGGAGAGACTAAGAAAATGGTTAAGAGTCAGTCAAAAAGTTAATTTGTTAATAAAGAGAAGGATGCTAGTTGTAAAAATTATGTGTGAAAATGCTGCTAATGAAAAATAGAACAATGTTATTCAACCTACAACTTAATCCTTTTTACTTTCACCACCATACACCATTAAAGGTATTTCAATTGTTACAGTTTATCCTTATTCATATTTCTAACAAAAAAAAAAAAAAGAAAAACTTATCATTGTCTAGATTTCAAAAATACAAAGACAAATATTCCAATTATTATTCATTTCACTTTTACATTCATGATTTCCCATTTATTTCTTACTACTATTCATATTTCAATTCTAAATATGTATAATATCTTTCTCTTTCATTTTTTTTCTTTTTCTCCCTTCCCATTTTTATTTTTGCCTTTTTCTTTCCCCTTTTTTTCTTTTGTGTTTTAAAATTTTGAACTCTCCTCTCCTGCCCTAAATTTCCCATTGTTTGCACCTACCTTTTTTTAGTGAGGAAAAAGAAGAAAAAGAATTCTCCCTTTGGATCTGCCTAATTTTTTCTTGCAGCAAACAGCAAAGAGCCTGCTTTACTTTCAGTTTTGTTTTCAGCATAGCTTGATTAGCAAAAGGGGAAAAAATCTGCTCCAACACTCTTTGCAGCAAGCAGCAGAGACCTGCGTAAAACAGCTGAGAGAGTCAGGAGGCCAATCTAATCAACTTGTGCTAATTAGCCTGTGCTGAAGCTGAAAGGAGCTGTTTTTTCTTGCTGTTTGCTTGCAAGGAGGTAACTGCTGTGTGGCACAGGCCAAAGGGTGGGGGCTTCCCTCCGCCACCCTCCTTGCCCCCCTACCGCCCCCTTTTGCCTCTAGTGCCCCCTGCTGCCCCCTTGCTTCTTACTGCCGCCCTAAGTCATCCCACCGGCCCCCCACTTTGGTACGGCCCCTTTGGGAACCACTGCTTTAGATCATCACTCATCACTTTGGAAAATCCATGCACATTTTCTTGTGTGCAATAAGGGTGGAATGTTTCCTAAAGTACCGTCCACTCTTGGGGCACTTAAATGGTTTCTCCCATGTGTATAAGCACATGATTTAAAAGGCTAGTCTTAGTACTGAAATCTTTCCCACAATCTGGACATTCAAATGGTTTCTCTCCTCTGTGAGTCCTCTGGTGTGTCACCAGGTGGGAATTGCGACTGAAACTTTTCCCACAATCAGGACATTCAAATGGTTTCTCTCCTGTGTGAGTCCTCTGGTGTCTCACCAGCTCGGAATTCCAAAGGAAGCTTTTAAAACAATCAGGACATTGAAATAGTTTCTCTCCTGTGTGAGTCCTCTGGTGTATCACCAGATTGGAATTCTGACTGAAACTTTTCCCACAATCAGGACATTCAAATGGTTTCTCTCCTGGGTGAGTCCTCTGGTGTGGCACCAGCTCAGAATTCCAAAGGAAGCTTTCCCCACAATCAGGATATTCAAATAGTTTCTCTCCTGTGTGAGTCCTCTGGTGTTTCACCAGGTTGGAATTCTGACTGAAACCTTTCCCACAGTCAAGACATTCAAAGGGTTTCTCTCCTGTGTGAGTCCTTTGGTGTCTCACCAGGCTGGAATTCTCACTGAAACTTTTCCCACAATCAGGACATTCAAATGGTTTCTCTCCTGTGTGAGTCCTCTGGTGTGTCACCAGGTGGGAATTGCGACTGAAACTTTTCCCACAATCAGGACATTCAAATGGTTTCTCTCCTGTGTGAGTTCTCTGGTGTGTCACCAGGCTGGAATTCTGACTGAAACTTTTCCCACAATCTGGACATTCAAATGGTTTCTCTCCTGTGTGAGACCTCTGGTGTGTCGCCAGGCTGGAATTGTTACGGAAACTGTTCCCACAATCAGGACATTTAAATGGTTTATCTCCTGTGTGAGTCGACTGATGTGTCACCAGGTGGGAATTCTGACTGAATCTTTTCCCACAATCAGGACATTCAAATGGTTTCTCTCCTGTGTGAATCTTCTGGTGACTCACCAGGTTGGAATTGCGACTGAACCTTTTCCCACAATCAGGACATTCAAATGGTTTCTCTCCTGTGTGAGTCTTCTTGTGTGTCACCAGGTGGGAATTGCGACTGAACCTTTTCCCACAATCAGGACATTGAAACGGTTTCTCTCCTGTGTGAGTCTTCTGGTGTGTCACCAAGTCAGAATTGCGATTGAAACTTTTCCCACAATCAGGACATTCAAATGGTTTCTCTCCTGTGTGAGTCCTCTGGTGTCTCACCAGGCCGGACTTCTGACTGAAACTTTTCACACAATCAGGACATTCAAATGGTTTCTCTCCTGTGTGAGTCTTCTGATGTGCCACCAGACTGGAATTGTTTCTGAATCTTTTACCACAATCACGACATTCAAATGGTTTTTCTCCTGTGTGAGTCTTTTGGTGTTTCACCAGGTTGGAATTCTGACTGAACCTTTTCCCACAATCAGGACATTCAAATGGTTTCTCTCCTGTGTGAGTCCTCTGGTGTATCACCAGACTGGAATTGTGACTGAAACTTTTCCCACAATCTGGACATTCAAATGGTTTCTCTCCTGTGTGAGTCGTCTGGTGTGACACCAGATTGGAATTCTGACTGAACCTTTTCCCACAATCTGGACATTCAAATGGTTTCTCTCCTGTGTGAGTCCTTTGTTGTCTCATGAGATGGTAATTTCCAATGATACTTTCACACAATTTGGACACTCTTATGTGATGGGCGTCCTGTGATGTATTACCATGTTACCATGCTCACTAAAGTATTCACATCGGGAGCACTCGTATGGCTTCTCTCCTGTGTGGGTCGTTCCATGAAACACAAGGAAGCTGTTCTGACCCAACTTTTTGGCATATTCAGATAATTTGTATGGCTTTTCTGCAGTTGGGATCTTCTTGTTTAATCAGCTATGATTTGCAATCTGTGCTTTTTCTACAATAGGCAGATCTATGGAGCTTTTCCACAACTGATATTCTTGAGGTCAAAAATACGTGTGATCTCTTGTTTAGTGGTGCTTTGATTAAAGCTGTTTGCGTCTTCTCAGAGAAATGCCTGTATCATTGTCTGTCCTATGTGCCCTGCCCAATAAGACCTTTACTTCCAGATATTTCCATCTTTTTCTGAGTGAAAAATAATCTTCCTTGATCTTTTATGCAATGTATCCTTGAGTTTCGTATCCTCTACCTTTTCCAGCTCAAAATCTCATGTTAATTTTCTCTCTTTTGTCTATTAGCGGCTGGAGAAGGAGAATTGTGTGCTTTTCTGAAGGAAATGGAATATATTTTGATTTCCTTTTCAATTTTATTTCCAATTTTATTTCCTTTTCAACGTTGCTTGTTATTCTCAGTTGTCCAGAGTGCTCTTATTGCCATCTTCTTTGTCTGTAAGTTTTAAAGAAAAGTGTAACTTTAATTGTGTATAAAATGGTTGCAGAAGATGTGAAAAAAAGTATACATTACAACAAAAAAGCAAACATTCCACAATGCTACAATAATCTCTTACATTAATCATGATTCATTTGACACATGGAAGAGTACCAAGATATCTATTCAACCATGAAATTATGTTGTTGACTTAGGTCAATCATAAATTCTTGGCACTGAAAAGGGTTATCCTCAAATATATCTGGATGTACTGAGGATAGATTATATAATTGCAGATATATGCATACAGAAAGAAATACAGGTACAAACACCTACAAATGAATATATGTGGAAGCTCCATGAGTTTTCAGCCTGACAAAATGCCCCAAAATGGTTAATGTCAAACCTTCTGAGCTAAATTTAGAGATGTGGGGCTTTAACTGAGGAAATGATGCCAAAAGCCTCTGCAAGATTTGAAGCACCAGTTTTGCTCATGAAAGTCCTCAGCTGCAGATAAGAGAAGAAAATACTGTCCACAACCCCTTCTGGTGACATCCCAATTCAAGCAATCCTTACATACTGAATGCAATTGGGACTGGCTTCTGTGTCACTAAGCAGCCGGTCATGAAGCATGATGTCACATGACAGTGCCAATTTGCATCTGTTCCACAAACTGCGACTTGCAATTTCCTGCTAGCATCCCTACTAATTTTGCTTCAGAATCTAGCTGAGAAGGTCACAAACAGAGATCCTGAGTGTGGGATGCTGCAGCCCTCATAAATGTGCAATGGTTGGCAGAACCCAAGTTGGTGTCTCTCCTTTTCCTGCACCTTCATAACCACAGGAAAGTTTTTTGGGAAAAACGGGCCAAAAAAAGCCTCAAAAATGGGCCAAAAGAGCCTCAAAAATGTCCCCCAAAAGCCTCAAAAATTGACAAAAAAGCCTCAAAAACAGCCCCCCAAAAGCCTCAAAAGAGGGCAAAAAAGCCTCGACAATGGCCCCCAAAAACCTTAAAAATGGCCCAAAAAGCCTCAAAAACAGCCCCAAAGAAGCCTCATAAACGGGGGAAAATAGCCTCAAAAATGGACCAAAAAAGCTTCAAAAACGAGCTGAAAAAAGCACCCAAAATAGCTGAAAATAGCCCCAGAAACAGGCCGAAAAAAGATTGGAAAAGGCCCGAAAAAAGGTAGGCCAAAAACTTTTTTTGGTTGTTTTCCTCTTCTAATTTCAGTTGTGTCTTTTAGTCAGGTGCGTCTTGTAGTCCAAAAAATACAGTCAGTAGAGTTGAACCTGGTTAATAGTTTAGTTTAGTTTAGTTTATTTGATTTGTATACCGCCCTACTCCCGAAGGACTCAGGGCGGTGAACAGCCAAACAATAAAATACATAGATACAAAAAATTTAAAAACCAAAGAAAATCGAATTAAATCATTTTGGCCCAGACAGATTAAAACACCCCAATAATTTAAAAACAAATTAAAATTTACATATTAAAAAGAGGGAAAAGATTAGGCCAAGCACGCCTGGTGGAATAAAAAGGTCTTCACAGCGCGGCGGAATGTGCGCAGATCCAGGATCCTCCGTATCTCCGGGGGGAGCTCATTCCAGACGGTAGGTGCCCCCACAGAGAAGGCTCTCCCCCTAGGGGTTGCCAGTTGACACTGTTTGGCTGATGGCACCCAGAGGAGTCCCTCTCTATGAGAGCATACTGGCCGGTGGGAGGCTATTGGTGGTAGTAGGCGGTCCCGTAGATAACCAGGTCCTAAGCCATGGAGCGCTTTAAAGGTGGTAACCAAAACCTTGAAGCGCACCCGGAAGACCACCGGGAGCCAGTGCAGCTCGCGCAGGAGAGGTGTTACATGGGAGCGCCATGTCGCTCCCATTACCACCCGCGCGGCCGCACTCTGCACCAGTTGGAGCCTCCGGTGCTCCTCAAGGGGAGCCTCATGTAGAGAGCATTGCAATAGTCCAGGCGGGAGGTGACGAGGGCATGAGTGACTGTGCGTAAGGAGTCCCGATCCAGAAAGGGACACAACTGGCGAATCAGGCGAACCTGATGAAAAATCCTCCCGGTCACGGCTGTCAAATACTCTTCTAAACACAGCCGTGAGTCCAGGAGGACGCCCAAGTTGCGAGCCCTCTCCGTGGGGGCCAATGATTCGCCCCCAATAGTCAGTGATGGCACCAACTGACTATATATCGGAAACCACAGCCACTCGGTCTTGGATGGGTTGAGTCTGAGCCTGTTCCTCCCCATCCAGATCCGTACGGCCTCCAGGCACCGGGACATCACTTCAAGGGCATCGTTGGGGTGATCCTACGTAATACCTGGATGCGGCACCAATAGGAAATATCGTGCTTTTGGCAAGACCTGGAAGTTAAAAAACATAAACCCTAGAAAAAAACTAGTAGCAGAATCAGTGCAATTTGGTTGCCAAGAGAATAGCAAGCCCGTAACAGAATAGGTTATGAGTTGGAAGGGACCTTGGAAGTCTTCTAGTCCAATCTCCTTCTCAGGCAGGATACCCTATAACATTCCAGACAAATGGCTGGCCAATCTTGTCTTAAAGCACGGGTGTCAAACTTGCCATGTCATGTTGCCGTCATGTGACATTTCGTGACATTCTACCCGTTTGTGGGTAGAATGGGTGGGTGTGGCCTGCATGTGACGCATCCAGCCATGGGCCTCCAGTTTGACACCCTGTCTTAAAAGGTTCCTAATGAATCTAGATGTCATCCAAAAGGTAGAAAAGGGAACTAAGGATCTCCTATAGCAGTGATGGCTAACCTTTTTGCCATTGCGTGCCAGGAGAGGGGAGGGGGGGGGCGGGTCGCACGCGCACGTGCATGCGTGCAAAACCCCCTCCCCCCTTCCCCCCTGGCACATGATGGCCTGGTAGGCCCGTTTTTCTTTCTTACCTGGTTCCAGATCCTCTCAGTGTATCTGGGAAGGGCGAAAACAGCCTTTCCCACACCCTTGGAAGCCCTACGGAGGTTGAAAGGGCCCAAAAAGTCACTTCCTGTCCCACCGGGAGTCGGAAAATGGGCCCTTTCAGCCTCCGTAGGGCCTCCAAGGGCGTGGAAAAGGCTGTTTTCGCCCTTCCCAGATACACAGAGAGGATCTGGAGCCAGGTAAGAAAGAAAAACGGGCCTTCCCCACCCCGTTCCCAGGCCCTCCAGAGGCAGGAAACAGTCTGTTTCCCTACTTCTGGTGGGCCCAGAAGGCCTGAAAATCAGCTGGCCGGTGCGCGCATGCGCCCCAGAGCTGACCTGGCGTGCCCACTAATATGGCTCCGCATGCCACCTGGGGCACGCGTGCCATAGGTTCGCCATCACGGTCCTATAGTGATCTAAATTTTTACTAGCAGAGAGGAAATTATAGGGGGGGTTGCAGATAAATTGGGGGAAGAGTGACCATGTCATACTGGAATTCAATATAATGCAGACACAAGCAATAGAGCAAAATCAAACTAAGGTCTTAGACTTTAAAGCAGCTGATTTCAACAAACCAAGAGACAGCTTGGGAAGGATTCCATGGATGAAAATCTTATACAAGAGCCTTGGTGGCGCAGCAGACTAAAGTGCTCTTAACTAGCACCAGCTGCCTGCAATTACTGCAAATTAAAATCTCACCAGGCTCAAGGTTGACTCAGCCTTCCATCCTTTCAAGGTAGATAAAATGAGGGCCTGGATTGTGGGGGCAATAAGTTAACTTTGTATAAAAAAGAACACCGCTTAGGGGGGCCCAAAAGCCCTACTAAGCAGGTATATACAAAAGCATGAAGGCTATTGCTTAATGCATTGTAAGCCACCCTGAGTCTCCAGAGAAGGGCGGCATAGAAATTGAACCAATCAATCAATCAATCAATCAATGGGAAAACAACTCAAAAAGGCTGAGAAACTCTGGCTGCCTGAACAGAGGGATAGAATCGAGATCACATGAAGTATTAGTACCAATTTATAATGCTTTGATTAAGATCACACTTGGATTACTGCAACCACTTTTCATCACCACAATATAAAACAGGCGTGGAGACTCTATAAAGAGCGCAGAGAAGAGCAGGAGGGATAATTAGTGGGTTGCAGTAATTGGGAATGAATCGTCTAGTGAAAGGAAGGACTAGGGGTGACATGATAGCAGTGTTCCAATACTTGGAGGGTCAACTTCTTTTCCAAAGCACCAGAAGGACAAGACAAGAAGCAATGCATGGAAACTAATCAAGGAGAGAGAAAAAGCTGGAAAAAAGGAAAAATCCCATCAGTGGGAACAATGAGCCAGTGGAAGGGAATGGCTGCAATTTTCTGCTGCCTGGAAGACTGAAAAAGTCTCTTTTGAGTGAAGGTTGATTCTTCGGGAATGGCTTCCCTCCAGAGGTTGTGGGGCTCCATTGCTGGTGGCTTTTAAACCGACGGGACAGCCATTTGTCTGAGATGTCATTAAGACCTCCAAGGTTTTTTCCAGCTCTCTTCCAAACCTCCAGTGATGGAGCTCCCTCTGGAGGGAAACCAGCCCCAAAGACTCAACCTGCATTTGAAGGAGGCTTTTTCAAGCTTCCCACCAGCAGAAATTGCAGCCCCCAGTTTCCCAGCCTGCAGCACCAGTGGGCTTCCATTTGGGGAGGGAAGGAACCTGCAGCAGCAGCAGCTGAGAGGCTTCAGCCCAGTTGCTTCTCCGCTTCCAGCCCAAGTTGCTCCCGGACTCTCCTCCCACCTGCTGCCCTCAACTCACCTGCCAGCTGCTGCTTCCACCATGGAAACAGCAGGAAAGCCGCTCTGCACACCAACTTTCTCCCAGCCATCCGGAAGAGGAAGTTCCTCTGCGCCTCTCCTCTCCTCCCAGCCTTTCTAGCAATGCAGTACTTGATGATTTTAACTCCTTAAACACAACCACAGGCGCCGCCTGCTGTACTGTCCGCTTTCTAGCCACAGGTGTTGCCTTTTTGAGCGCCATCTCCAGACAGGCAGAAAAACGCGCTTGTCCCCTCTCTTATCTAAGGCGGTTGCAAGAGGTTTTCACTGATTAAATGCTACCGTCATTTTTGACTTCTGACAACTGACCCAAACAAAAGAGTGAAATGTGATACCACTAAACTTATGAAGATTAGCTACGTGTTGAGCCATGAAAGTTCATGACATTTTATTTTTTTATTTATTTTGTCAAGCATATATAAGAAAACATATAAAAGCATAAACATATTTGGAATACATGAAAAGAATAAGAGTAAAAAGGGACATTAGGACAGGAGCGATGGTGCGCTTATGCCTTACAGACCTCTTAGGAATGGGGTGAGGTCAACAGTAGACAGTTTAAGGTTAAAATTTTGGGGGTTTGGGGAAGAAACCAGAGAGTCAGGTAGTGCATTCCAGGGATTGACCACTCTGTTGCTGAAGTCGTATTTTCTGCAATTGAGTTTGGAGCGGTTTACCTTGAGTTTGTATCTCTTATTTGCTCAGGTATTGTTGTCGTTGAAGCTGAAGTACTCATTGACAGAATATTTTTTTGTTTGACAGATGAAAGATCTAAAATTCACATTAAACTATAAAAGAAAAGTTGGATAAGATGATGTACTGTGTGTATCTATCACTGGACAAATTGTTCAGGATGTTTAAAGGGACCTTGAATGTTGGAAATGTAAAGAGCTTTTTATGATTTGTAGAAAGTCAGCACCACTCCCCAGAAGAATGAAATATCTGGGGAAATATTAAAAATGCAGAATATTATATTTCCCTAAATGAGAAATGGAGAAACATGGTTTTTTTTAGAGGTAGGAAGACAGACTCAGTCTTTCTTAATAGCCCCCAGCAGGCATTTTCTGCCCATTAAGAAAGATTGGGCCAGCCTATCTATAAGAGCAGTGGTGGCGCAGTGGTTAGAGTGCAGTACTGCAGGCTTCTTCTGACTGCCAGCTGCCTGCAATTTGGCAGATCGAATCTCACCAGACTCATCCTTCTGAGATGGGTAAAATGAGCCAGATTGTTGGGGACAATATGCTGACTCTGTAAAACCGGTATATAAGTCTAACTACTATTGCATTTGCTAAAACAAAAGACCTTCAGCTCCAGGATGATGGGATTAAGACCCTTTAGGACAGTGATGGCTAACCTTTTTACTGTTGCGAGCCAAAGGTGGGGGGAGCGCAGGGTGGTTGCATTTATGTACGCCCACACCCATAATTCAATGTCCTTCTAGACCCCGCGCATGCGCGCATAATCCCCCTGCGCTCCCCCCCGCTTTTGGCATGCGACGGCAAAAAGGTTACCGGTGGGTCCAGGAGACCCGTTTTTCTCCCTCCCCAGACTTCAGAGACTTTCTTGGACCCTGGTCAGGGCGAAAATGGCTTTCCCCATCCCTACGGAGGCTCTCTGAAGGCTGGAAATGCCCCATTTCCCGACTTCCAGTGGGCCCAGAAGGACTGAAAATCAATTGGCACTGAGCTAGGGCAACTCTCGCGTGCCCACAGTTATTTAGCAGAACACACATATTTTTATATAGCCCTGAGAGAGATTCAGAGGCTTTGGGATCATTAGAAGGTTTCCAGTATCTAACCATAATAAAATGAGACATGATAAAGATGTGCAATAAAATATGACACCAGGGAAAGAGAAAAAGGAAAACAATCAGTTAATATTAAGTATATTAGTTCAGCATTGAATACCATCATTCTGGACATACTTCTAACTAAACTAAACCAGCTAGCGGTACCTGAACATCCTTGTAAGTGAATCATAAGCTTCCTAACAGACAGGAAGCAGCAGGTGAAGCTAAGCAGAATCACATCAGATGCCTGTACAATTAGCACAGGGCCCCCCCAAGGATTTGTGCTCTCCCCATTTCTCTTCTCTCTATATACCAATGACTGCATCTCAAATGATCCATCTCTTAAACTACTGAAGTTTGCAGATGATACAACAGTGATTGGTCTCATTCGAGAGAATGATGAATCTGCATAAAGACGGGAGGTTGAACCACTAGCCTCGTGGTATAACTGGAACAACCTGGAACTGAACACACTCAAAACCGTATAAATGGTGGTAGACTTTAGGAGAAACCCTTTCATACTTCCACCCCTCACAATACTAGACAACATAGTATCAACAGTAGAGATTTTCAAAATTCTAGGTTCTATCATACCTCAAGACCTAAAATGGACACCTAACATTAAAAACATCATCAAAAAAGAACAACAAAGAATGTTCTTTCTGCACCAACTCAGGAAGCTCAAACAGCCCAAGGAACTGCTGATTCAGTTCTAAAAAGGAATTATTGAGTGTGTCATCTGCACCTCTATAACTGTCTGGTTTGGTTCTGCAACATAAGAACACAGACACAGACTTCAGAGGATAATTAGAACTGCAGAAAAAACAATTACTACCAACCTGCCTTCCATTGAGGACCTGCATACTACATGAGTCAAAAAGAGGGCTGTGAAAATATTTACAGACCCATAAACTGTTTCAACTCCTACCCCCAAAATGACCCTGTAGAACACTGCACACCAGAACAACTAGACACAAGAACAGTTTTTTACTGAATGCCATCACTCTGCTAAACAAATAATTCCCTCAACACTGTCAAACTATTTACTAAGTCTGAATTACTATTACTATTAATCTTCCCATTGTTCCTATCACCCATCTCCTCCCACTTATGACTGTATGACTGTTACTTTGTGGCTTGTATCCTTACAATTTATATTGTTTCCTACTATGATTTGATTACTTATTTGTACCCTATGACTATCATTAAGTGTTGTACCTTGTGATTCTTGACAAATGTATCTTGTATTTTTATGTACACTGAGAGCATATGCACCAAAGACAAATTCCTTGTGTCCAATCACACTTGGCCAATAAAGAATTCATTTCCATTCAATCCTATCCTATCGTATCCTATTCTCAGTCATGGAAAATCCCCAGGGATTATCCAGACAGACCATTGAGTTGCATCATGGTTTCTCCACATGCCAGTCCTGATCTGCTCCTGGTCACCGAGTATCCTTCAAAGGGATCAGAAGCCATGTGACCTACTAAAAAACATGGTAACCTGTCTTTTTGAATCTTGTGGGTGAAATGAATGATCTTGGAATTCTTTGGTGTCTTCCAATCCCAGCAAAATCAGGATAATCCATCTGTATAGCTAAAATATCACTTTCACTGCTACAAATAATGTTCCCCTTTGATTGAAGGAATTTTTAAAACAAATTAAGGAGTCCTGGGAGAGAAATGAAAGAACAGGAAAGGTCTCCCATGTGTTGGGAAGAAAGTGTTGCATTACATTGTCCCAATGTTTACAGAAATGCTGACATTTTCCTTTTCCCCCCTCAAAATCTATTCATGAGTCTTATGCAATGCTGTTTTAGAAATGAAACATCTAGTGTACATCTTTTTTCCTCACGTTTCCCTACCAAGGTATCAATCCCTTGGTTCTGCTCACATCACCCAAAGACTAACAAGGAGGAACCTCCAAGCGAAGGAGATCACAACAGGAGTTGCTAATGAACCTGGAGATCCTGTAGTCAAAAACACAATCCTTTTTCTCAACTCAGTATTCCTACAGCTCTTCTCCATGAAGGTCACATGCAAAGCAGAGTAGCCTTTGTGTCTGAAATTTTACACTGCTTTTGTCACTGCCCCAAACTCCCCCAATATATTTGCTATTCATGTTGTTTCTTCCACTTGCGTGCCTCATTCACAACCTGAGCAGACATGCTTGGTGCAATGAATTGTTAGGAAAAGATAAACTATTTCTCTTTCCTCTTGTTTTCTCCTTCCATGAGGACCCACAACCTCTAACTACAGCCTGAGCGCCCTTATCCCGAAGAGATGCTGCCTGGGAAATTCTGCGGTGGAAAATCTCGAGGATACCCAGGGAGAAAAAGGCTGGTTCTCTGCATGTGGCATTTCTATCATTTATTATGATAAAAATGCAGAGAACACTCCTAAAATGATTTTTGCAGAATTGCACAATTTCTGCAGAAATAAATACCCAGCAACTTCTGCGGCTGATGGCCAGCCAGACAGCCATTATCAAACTAACATGTTCCAATTTTTTCTTTCCTCCTTCCCATCTAATACTATGACATATTTGATGATAAAAACAATCAAGCAAATTCTTTCTGATCAAATTGAAGAGTCAAATTCTCAGCTGGACTTAAAATTCAAGCCTTTACACTCATCACTTTAGGTCAGAGGTTCCCAAACCTTTTCAGTCCACCGCCCCCTTGGTACTACAAACTCACCCTCAGTGCCCCCCACCCAGGGGTGGGTTCTACTTACCTTTACTACCGGTTTGCAGTGGGGCCGCGAACGCTCACTTCGCTCACGCATGCACGCACTCTTCTGCACATGCACAGAAGCGTTTTGGTGATGTCAGGGTCAGTGGGCGGGGCCTCCTGCCAGTTTTACTTCTGGTTCTATAGAACCGGGGCAATCCACCACTGCCCCCACCCCCATCCCCTATAAATAGCATTGTTCGGAATAGCGGTTTGCACGACCCACTAAGGAAGACAGTAACCGTAAAATACAGTGGGGCAAAAAAGTATTTAGTCAGTGGGAGAAATTGTGCAAGTTCTCCCACTTAAAAAGATGAGAGAGGCCTGTAATTGTCATCATAGGTAGACCTCAACTATGAGAGACAAAATGAGAAAACAAATCCAGACAATCACATTGTCTGATTTGGAAAGAATTTATTTGCAAATTATGGTGGAAAATAAGTATTTGGTCAATATCAAAAGTTCATCTCAATACTTTGTTATATATCCTTTGTTGGCAATAACAGAGGTCAAACGTTTTCTGTAAGTCTTCACAAGTTTGGCACACACTGTTGCTGGTATGTTGGCCCATTCCTCGATGCAGATCTCCTCTAGAGCAGTGATGTTTTGGGGCTGTCGCTGGGCAACACGGACTTTCAACTCCCTCCAAAGGTTTTCTATGGGGTTGAGATCTGGAGACTGGCTAGGCCACTCCAGGACCTTGAAATGCTTCTTACGAAGCCACTCCTTTGTTGCCCAGGCGGTGTGTTTGGGATCATTGTCATGCTGAAAGACCCAGCCACGTTTCATCTTCAATGCCCTTGCTGATGGAAGGAGGTTTACACTCAAAATCTCACGATACATGGCCCCATTCATTCTTTCCTGTGCATGGATCAGTCGTCCTGGTCCCTTTGCAGAGAAACAGCCCCAAAGCATGATGTTGTCACTCTCATGCTTCACAGTAGGTATGGTGTTCTTTGGATGCAACTCAGCATTCTCTCTCCTCCAAACACGACAAGTTGTGTTTCTACCAAACAGTTCTACTTTGGTTTCATCTGACCATATGACATTCTCCCAATCCTCTTCTGGATCATCCAAATGCTCTCTAGCAAACTTCAGATGGGCCCAGACATGTACTGGCTTAAGCAGGGGGACACGTCTGGCACCGCAGGATCTGAGTCCCTGGCGGTGTAGTGTGTTACTGATGGTAGCCTTTGTTACATTGGTCCCAGCTCTCTGCAGCTCATTCACTAGGTCTCCCCATGCAGTTCTGGGATGTTTGCTCACCGTTCTTGTGATCATTTTGACCCTACAGGGTGAGATCTTGTGTGGAGCCCCAGATCAAAGGAGATTATCAGTGGTCTTGTATGTCTTCCATTTTCTAATTATTGCTCCCACAGTTGATTTCTTCACACCAAGCTGCTTGCCTATTGCAGATTCAGTCTTCCCAGCCTGGTGCAGGTCTATAATTTTGTTTCTGGTGCCCTTCGACAGCTCTTTGGTCTTCACCATAGTGGAGTTTGGAGTGTGACTGTTTGAGGTTGTGGACAGGTGTTTTTTATACTGATAACAAGTTCAAACAGGTGCCATTAATACAGGTATTGAGTGGATGACAGAGGAGCCTCTTAAAGAAGTTGTTACAGGTCTGTGAGAGCCAGAAATCTTGCTTGTTTGTAGGTGACCAAATACTTATTTTCCACCATAATTTGCAAATAAATTCTTTCCAAATCAGACAATGTGATTGTCTGGATTTGTTTTCTCGTTTTGTCTCTCATAGTTGAGGTCTACCTATAATGTCAATTACAGGCCTCTCATCTGTTTAAGTGGGAGGACTTGCACAATTGGTGGCTGACTAAATACTTTCTTGTCCCACTGCACATGGAATACAGCCATTTTTGGCCTCCTGAAGCCTTGCCCCGCATGTCCCGTTTTTGCGAAAAACGGGCCCGTTTTTTGCAAAAACAGGGTGCGCAGAGACTTTGGGAGGTCTGCAGGCTGCTCCAATACAAATTTATCCCTGTAACAAAGATAGCTAACACTATTAGTTAACACTAGAGAAATCCCCTGAATCAACCAATCTAGAGCAGTGATTCTCAGCTGGGGGTTCCTTTTGAATTTGCTGACCACCAGTGAGTGGGAGAAAGCAATTTCACAGAGGAGGGGATGGAGAGGGCTGTGGGATGAATTCACACCCATTCCCAGACCCTCTTGGGATCAACCTGCAGCCCTCCCCTGCCTCCTCAGGCGGTGGAGCGTGGGGGGGGGGGATTCTTTTCCAGAAGTCACAAGGAGGGCTGAGAGCTGGTTTCTGCCCCGCAAGTAAGATTTGGTCCAGAACCAACCCCAACATGAAGGTCTTTTATTTGCTCCTTGTACTCCTTGTCTTTGCATTTTTAACAGGTAATTAAATTTCTGATGATGTAAAAATAGCTCATAACTCACCTTTCTAGACAGCTATTATCATGTCTAAAAGCAAGATACTCTTCTCCATCTTTTGTCTGGAGTACCATTTATTTATTTATTATTTATTTATTAATTAATTAAATTTCTATACTGCCCTTCTCCAAATAGGACTCAGGGCAGTGCACAGCCAAAGTAAAAATAGAGCATACAAAATTTAAAAACAGTATTAAAATAATTAAATATTTTGGCCGTAAATTAAAACAACCCAATTTAAAATCAATTTAAAATTTAACTCAAGCCAGCCCAGCTAGTTGAAATAAATAGGTTTTCAGGGCCCGACGAAAAATCCGGAGGTCTGTTATTGTACGTAACTCTGGGGGAAGGTTGTTCCAGAGGGTGGGCGCCGTCACAGAGAAGGCTCTCCCCCTGGGGGTTGCCAGCCGACATTGTCTGGCGGATGGCACCCTGAGGAGGCCCACTCTGTGCGAGCGTACTGGCCGGTGGGAGGCTATTGGTGGCAGAAGGCGGTCTCGTAAGTACCCCGGCCCTAAGCCATGGAGCGCTTTAAAGGTGGTCACCAACACCTTGAAGTGCACCCGGAAGACCACCGGGAGCCAGTGCAGCTCGCGCAGGAGAGGAGTCACATGGGAGCGCCTCGTCGCCCGCATAATCCCCCGCGCGGCCGCGTTCTGGACCAGCTGGAACCTCCGGGTGCACCCCAGGGGGAGCCCCATGTAGAGAGCATTGCAGTAGTCCAGGCGGGAAGTGACTAGTGCCTGAGTGACTGTGCGTAGAGAGTCCTGATCTAGAAAGGGACACAACTGGCGTATCAGGCGAACCTGATAAAAAGCCCCCCTGGCCATGGCCGTCAAATGGTCTTCTAAAGACAGCCGTGCGTCCAGGAGGACGCCCAAGTTACGAGCCCTCTCCGTGAGGGCGAGTGATTCGCCCCCAATAGCCAGCGATGGTATCAGCTGGCTATATCGGGACGCTATAATCCAGAGCCTTTGAATTCCAGAAATCCAAGTTTAAAGAATGGACTTCTGGAATTAAAGCTCCATTTTTAGCTAAAATTATATGTGAAAATGCTGTTAAATGAAAAATAGAACAATGATATCCAAGCTACAACTTAATGCTTTTTACTTTCACCAACATATATCATTAAAGGTATTTCAATTGTTAGTTTATTCTTATTCATATTTCTAAAAAAAAGAAAAAAAGAAAAACTTATCGTCTAGATTTCAAAAATACAAAGACAAATATTCCAATTATTACTCATTTCACTTTTACAATCATGATTTCCCATTTATTTCTTACTATTCATATTTCAATTCTAAATATGTATAACATCTTTCTCTTTCATTTCTTATTCTCCATTCCCATTTTTATATTTGCCTTTTTCTTTCTCCTTTTTTTCTTTTGTGTTTTAAAATCTTGAACTCTCCTCTTTTGCCCTAAATTTCCCATTTTTTGCAACTACCTTTTTAGTGAGGAAAAAGAAGAAAAAGAAATCTCCCTCTGCCTAGGCCTAATTTTTCCTTGCAGCAAACAGCAAAGAGCCTGCTTTACTTTCAGTTTCATTTTCAGCATAGCTTGATTACCACAAGGGGAAAAAAATCTGCTCCAACAATTTGCAGCAAGCAGCAGAGCCCTGTGCAAAACAGCTGGAAGAGTTGGGAGGCCAATCTAATCAACTTGTTCTAATTAGCCTATGCTGAAGCTGAAAGTAGCTGTTTTTTCTTGCTTTTTGCTTGCAAGGAGGTAACTGTTGCGAGGCACAGGCCAAAGGGTGGGGGCCACCCTCCGCCACCCTCCTTGCCACTTACCGCCCTCCTGCCACCCGCTTTTCCCTCTAGCGCCCCCCTGCCATCCCCCTTGCTCTTATTGCCCCCCCCCAAGTCATCCTACTGCCCCCCACGTTGGTACCACCCACTTTGGGAACCACTGCTTTAGGTCATCACTCATCACTTTGGAAAATCCATGCACATTTTCTTTTGTGCAATAAGGGTGGAATGTTTCCTTAAGCACCGTCCACTCTTGGGGCACTTAAATGGTTTCCCCCGTGTGTATAAGCACATGATTCAAAAGGCTAGTCTTAGTACAGAAATCTTTCCCACAGTCTGGGCACTCATATGGTTTCTCTCCTGTGTGAGTCCTCTGGTGTGTCCCCAGGTGGGAATTCTGACTGAAACATTTCCCACAATCAGGACATTGAAATGGTTTCTCTCCTGTGTGAGTCCTCTGGTGTGTCACCAGGCTGGAATTGTGACTGAAACATTTCCCACAATCAGGACATTCAAATAGTTTCTCTCCTGTGTGAGTCTTCTGGTGTTTCACCAGGCTGGAATTGTGACTGAAACTTTTCCCACAATCAGGACATTCAAATGGTTTCTCTCCTGTGTGAGTCTCCTGGTGTGCCACCAGATTGGAATTATTACTGAACCTTTTCCCACAGTCAGGACATTCAAATGGCTTCTCTCCTGTGTGAGTCTTCTGGTGTTTCACCAGGTTGGAATTCTGATTGAAACGTTTCCCACAATCAGGACATTCAAATGGTTTCTCTCCTGTGTGAGTCCTCTGGTGTGTCACCAGGCCGGAATTGTGACTGAAACTTTTGCCACAATCAGAACATTCAAATGGTTTCTCTCCTGTGTGAGTCCTCTGGTGTCTCACCAGGTGGGAATTCTGACTGAAACTTTTCCCACAATCAGGACATTCAAACGGTTTCTCTCCTGTGTGAGTCTTCTGGTGTGCCACCAGATTGCAATTGTAACTGAACCTTTTCCCACAATCTGAACATTCAAATGGTTTCTCTCCTGTATGAGTCCTCTCGTGTCTCACCAGCGTAGAATTCCGACTGAAACTTTTCCCACAATCAGGACACTGAAAGGGTTTCTTTCCTGTGTGAGTCCTCTGGTGTGCCACCAGGTTGGAATTGTTACTGAACCTTTTCCCACAATCAGGACATTCAAATGGTTTCTCTCCTGTGTGAGTCTTCTGGTGTTTCACCAGGTTGGAATTCTGATTGAAACTTTTCCCACAATCAGGACATTCAAATGGTTTCTCTCCTATGTGAGTCTTCTGGTGTGTCACCAGGTGGGAATTCTGACTGAAACTTTTCCCACAATCAGGACATTCAAATGGTTTCTCTCCTGTGTGAGTCTTCTGGTGTTTCACCAGGTTGAAATTCTGACTGAAACTTTTCCCACAATCAGAACATTGAAATGGTTTCTCTCCTGTGTGAGTCCTCTGGTGTGTTACCAGGTGGGAATTCTGACTGAAACTTTTTCCACAATCAGGACATTCAAATGGTTTCTCTCCTGTGTGAGTCCTTTGGTGTATCACCAAGCTGGAATTGTTAAAGAAACTTTTCCCACAATGAGGACATTCAAATGGTTTCTCTCCTGTGTGAGTCCTCTGGTGTATCACCAGGCTGGAATTGCGATTGAAACTTTTCCCACAATCTGGACATTCAAATGGTTTCTCTCCTGTGTGAGTCTTCTGGTGTCTCACCAGCTCAGAATTCCAAAGGAAGCTTTTCCAACAATCAGGACATTGAAAGGGTTTCTCTCCTATGTGAGTCCTTTGTTGTCTCATGAGATGGTAATTTCCAATGAAACTTTCACACAATTTGGACATTCTTACGTGATGGGTGTCCTGTGATCTATTACCATGTTGCCATGCTCACTAAAGTGTTCACGTCGGGAGCATTCATATGGCTTCTCTTCTGTGTGGGTCGTTCCATGAACCACAAGGAAGCTGTTCTGACCAAACTTTTTGGCATATTCAGATAATTTGTATGGCTTTTCTGCAGTTGGGATCTTCTTGTTTAATCAGCTATGATTTGCAATCTGTGCTTTTTCTACAATAGGCAGATCTATGGAGCTTTTCCACAACTGATATTCTTGAGGTCAAAAATATGTGTGATCTATTGTTTAGTGCTGTTTTGATCACCACTAAATCAAAATCTATTGTTTAGTGGTGTTTTGATTGGTGTTTGCTTCTTCCCAGAGCAAGGCCTGTATCATTGTCTGTCCTATGTGTCCTGCCCAATAAGACCTTTTCGTTCCCCCTAACTTCCAGATATTTCCATTTTTTTCTGAGTGAAAAATAATCTTCCTTGATTTTTCATGCAATGTATCCTTGAGTTTCGTATCCTCCACTTTTTCCAGCTCAAAATCTCATGTTAATTTTCTCTCTTTTGTCTATTAGCTGCTAGAGAAGGAGAATTGTGTGGTTTTTTGAAGGAGATGGAATATATTTTGATTTCAGGCTCAATTTTATTTCCTTTTCAACGTTGCTTGTTATTCTCAGTTGTGCAGAGTGCTCTTATTGCCATCCTCTTTGTCTATAAATTTCAAAGAAAAGTGTAAATTTAATTCTGTATAAAATGGTTGCAGAAGATGTGAAAAAAGTATACAACGAAAAAGCAAACATGCCACAATGGTAGAATAATCTCTTACATTAATTATGATTCATTTGACACATGGAAGAGTACCAAGATATCTATTCAAGCATGAAATTATGTTTTTGACTTGGGTCAATCATAAATTCTTGGCACTGCAAAGGGTTATCCTCAAATATATCTGGATGTACTAAGGATAGATTATATATGTATTTATTTATTTATTGGTTCGATTTATATGCCGCCCTTCTCCGGAGACTCAGGGTGGCTTACAATGCATTAAGCAATAGCCTTCATAGTATTTTATATACCTGCTTAGTAGGGCTTTCACCCCACCCACCCACCCCCGCCCAAAGCGGTGTTCTTTTTTATACAAAGTTAACTTATTGCCCCCAAAATCCAGGTCCTCATTTTACCTACCTCGAAAGGATGGAAAGCTGAGTCAATCTTGAGCCTGGTGAGATTTGAACTTGCAGTAATTGCAGGCAGCCAGTGTTACTTAATAGTGCTTTAGTCTGCTTAACGCTTGGATTACTGCAACCAGTTTTCATCACCACAATATAAAAAAGGCATCCAGACTCTATAAAGAGCGCAGAGAAGAGCAGTAGGGATAATTAGTGGGTTGCAGTAATTGGGAATGAATCGTCTAGTGAAAGGAAGGACTAGGGGTGACATGATAGCCGTGTTCCAATACTTGGAGGGTCAACTTCTTTTCCAAAGCAGCAGAAGGACAAGACAAGAAGCAATGCATGGAAACTAATCAAGGAGAGAAAAAAAGCTGGAAAAAAGGAAAAATCCCATCAGTGAGAACAATTAGCCAGTGGAACGGAATGGCTGCAATTTTCTGCTGCCTGGAAGACTGAAAAAGTCTCTTTTGAGTGAAGGTTGATTCTTCGGGAATGGCTTCCCTCCAGAGGTTGTGGGGCTCCATTGCTGGTGGCTTTTAAACCGACGGGACAGCCATTTGTCTGAGATGTCATTAAGACCTCCAAGGTTTTTTCCAGCTCTCTTCCAAACCTCCAGTGATGGAGCTCCCTCTGGAGGGAAACCAGCCCCAAAGACTCAACCTGCATTTGAAGGAGGCTTTTTCAAGCTTCCCACCAGCAGAAATTGCAGCCCCCAGTTTCCCAGCCTGCAGCACCAGTGGGCTTCCATTTGGGGAGGGAAGGAACCTGCAGCAGCAGCAGCTGAGAGGCTTCAGCCCAGTTGCTTCTCCGCTTCCAGCCCAAGTTGCTCCCGGACTCTCCTCCCACCTGCTGCCCTCAACTCACCTGCCAGCTGCTGCTTCCACCATGGAAACAGCAGGAAAGCCGCTCTGCACACCAACTTTCTCCCAGCCATCCGGAAGAGGAAGTTCCTCTGCGCCTCTCCTCTCCTCCCAGCCTTTCTAGCAATGCAGTACTTGATGATTTTAACTCCTTAAACACAACCACAGACGCCGCCTGCTGTACTGTCCGCTTTCTAGCCACAGGTGTTGCCTGTTTGAGCGCCATCTCCAGACAGGCAGAAAAACGCGCTCGTCCCCTCTCTTATCTAAGGCGGTTGCAAGAGGTTTTCACTGATTAAATGCTACCGTCATTTTTGACTTCTGGCAACTGAGCCAAACAAAAGAGTGAAATGTGATACCACTAAGCTTATGAAGATTAGCTACGTACTGAGCCCTGAAAGTTCATGACATTTTATTTTTTTATTTATTTCATTTGTCAAGCATATATAAGAAAACATATAAAAGCATAAACATAATTTGAATACATGAAAAGAATAAGAGTAAAAAGGGACATGAGGAGAGGGAAGATGGTGCGCTTATGCCTTACAGACCTCTTAGGAATGGGGTGAGGTCAACAGTAGACAGTCTAAGGTTAATGTTTTGGGGATTTGGGGAAGAAACTGTAGGAAGTTAGCACCCACTCCCTTTCCTGGAAGAATGAAATATTTTAGGAAATATTAAAAAGGCAGAATATTATATTTCCCTGGATGAGAAATGGAGAAGCATGTTTTAAAGATGAAGCAGCTCCCATCTTCCTGCTCCCACCCTTTCTCAATGGGCCATTAAGGTCTGGGCCAGTCTATTCTACATAACAAAGATCTACCTCCTTCAGGCAGAGCCATAGTAGGAATTGCCAAAGATCCAACAAAGATAGGATTAGCCCTCTACCCATCTAGCAACAGAAGCCTGGGAAGATTACATCAACCAGCAAGGTTAGCTAAGACCCCCACCACCTGGGAGTCTGACAACCAATCAGGATACTCTTTCGGGGCCAGGGACAGTGATGGCTAACCTTTTTACTGTTGCGTGCCAAAAGTGGGGGGAGGGCAGGGGGGTCGCGTTCACATTTGCCCACACCCATAATTCAATGTCCCCCCGAGCCCCGCACATCCGCGCACAATCCCCATGCGCTCCCCCCTCACTTATGGCATGCGACGGCAAAAAGGTTACCGGTGGGTCCAGGAGACCCGTTTTTCTCCCTCCCCAGGCATCAGAGGCTTTCTTGGACCCTGGTCAGGGCGAAAATCACTTTCCCCATCCCTCCGGAGGCTCCCTGGAGGCTGGAAATGGCCCATTTCCCGACTTCCAGTGGGCCCAGAAGGACTGAAAATCAATTGGCGCTGAGCTAGGGCAACTCTCGCTTGCCCACAGTTAAGGCTCCGTTTGCCATCTTTGGCACGCGTGCCATAGGTTCACCATCACGGCTTTAGGACATAATAAAGCATTTAGCAGAGGCACGTATTTTTATATAGCCCTGAGAGAGATTCAGAGGCTTTAGGATCATTGGAAGGGTTTCCAATGTCTAACCATAATAAAACGAGACATGATAAAGATGTGCACTAAAATATGACACCGAGGAAAGAGAAAAGGAAAACAATCAGATAATATTAAGTATATTGAGCATTTTACTATTTTAAATTTTAGAAATTTGGCACCCATTTGAATTTGATAGGGTGGGTGACAGTGCTGGGCTAGGAGCAGGGAGATAGTAAGAGCCTTGGTAGTACAGGGGTTTAAGGCACCCTGTTATTAAGCTGGTTATTAAGACCAGCTGCCTGCAATTACTGCAGGGTTCGAATCTCGCCAAGGCTCAAGGTTGACTCAGCCTTCCATCCTTTCTAAGGTAGGTGAAATGAGGACCCAGTTGTGGGGGCAATAAGCTGACTTTGTATAAATATACAAAAGGATGAAGGCTATTGCTGAGCACATTGTAAGCCGCCCTGAGTCTCCGGAGAAGGGCGGCATATAAATCAAATTAAAAAAAAAGGGGGGGGAGATAGTTTGTGTTCTCTACTCATATAGACTGATAGATGATGCTGTTAATATGGCTCTGCACTACATCCTACAATGTCTTAAATCTCCAAAGACCTACGCAAGGGTCCCCTTTATAGGCTTTAATTCAGCATTGAATACCATCATTCCAGACATACTTCTAACTAAACTAAACCAGCTAGCGGTACTTGAACACCCTTGTAAGTGGATCATAAGCTTCCTAACAGACAGGAAGCAGCAGGTGAAGCTAAGCAGAATCACATCAGATGCCTGTACAATTAGCACAGGGCCCCCCCAAGGATTTGTGCTCTCCCCATTTCTCTTCTCTCTATATACCAATGACTGCATCTCAAATGATCCATCTCTTAAACTACTGAAGTTTGCAGATGATACAACAGAGATTGGTCTCATTCGAGACAATGATGAATCTGCATAAAGACGGGAGGTTGAACAACTAGCCTCGTGGTGTGACCGGAACAACCTGGATCTGAACACACTCAAAACAGTAGAAATGGTGGTAGACTTTAGGAGAAACCCTTCCATACTTCCACCCCTCACAATACTAGACAACACAGTATCAACAGTAGAGACTTTCAAATTTCTATGTTCTATCATATCTCAAGACCTAAAATGGACACCTAACATCAAAAACATCATCAAAAAAGCATAACAAAGAATGTTCTTTCTGCGCATGTTCAGGAAGCTCAAACAGCCCAAGGAACTGCTGATACAGTTCTAAAAAGGAATTATTGAGTCTGTCATCTGCACCTCTATAACTGTCTGGTTTGGCTCTGCAACCCAACAAGACAGACAGAGATTTCAGAGGATAATTAGAACTGCAGAAAAAACAATTACTACCAACCTGCCTTCCATTGAGGACCTGCATACTGCATGAGTCAAAAAGAGGGCTGTGAAAATATTTAGAGACCCCTATTCAAGCCTTTACACTCATCACTTTAGGTCAGTGGTTCCCAAACGTTTTCAGTCCATCGCCCCCTTGGTACTACAAACTCATCCTCAGTGCCCCCCACCTAGGGGTGGGTTCTACTTACCTTTACTACGGGTTTGCAGTGGGGCCACGAACGCTCACTTCGCTCACGCATACACGCACTCTTCTGCACATGCACAGAAGCGTTTTGGTGATGTTGGGGTCGGTGGGCGGGGCCTCCTGCCGGTTTTACTACCGGTTCTATAGAACCGGGGCAACCCACTACTTCCCCCACCCCCACCCCCTATAAATAGCATTGTTCGGAATAGCGGTTTGCATGACCCACTAAGGAAGATAGTAACAGTAAAATACACGAAATACAGACATTTTTGGCCTCCTGAAGCCTTGCCCCACATGTCCCGCTTTTGTGAAAAACTGGCCCGTTTTTTTGCAAAAACAGGGTGAGCAGAACTTTGGGAGGTCTGCAGGCTGCTCCAATACAAATTTATCCCTCTAACAAAAATAGCTAACACTATTAGTTAACGCTAGAGAAATCCCCTGAATCAATCAATCTAGAGCAGTGATTCTCAGCTGGGGGTTCCTTTTGAATTTGCTGACTACCAGCGAGTGGGAGAAAGCAATTTCACAGAGGAGGGGATGGAGAGGGCTGTGGGATGAATTCACACCCATTCCCAGACCCCCTTGGGATCAACCTACAGCCCCCCCCGCCTCCTCAGGCGGTGGAGCGTGTGTGGGGGGGGGAATGCTTTTAAAGAAGTCACAAGGAGGGCTGAGAGCTGGTTTCTGTCCCACAAGTAAGATTTGGTCCAGAACCAACCCCAACATGAAGGTCTTTTATTTGCTCCCTGTACTCCTTCTCTTTGCATTTTTAACAGGTAATAAATTAAATTTCTGATGATGTAAAAATAATTCATAACCCACCTTTCTAGACATCTATTAACATGTCTAAAAGCAAGATACTCTTCTCCATCTTTTGTCTGGAGTACCATTTAATCCAGAGACTTTTAACTCCAGAAGTCCAAATTTAAAGAATGGACTTCTGGAATTAAAGCTCCATTTTTTAGCTAAAACTTAATTCACACCTTAGTTTTGCTTGAGCAGTGTGAACAATTGAAAGTGTGATCCTCCAAAGGTGTGAAAAATATATCATTGATTTTCCTTTGGCATTTAAACTAGATAACCAATGTGAAAAAGAGCACAGGAAGGACTAGAAAGCCAATTCATACTGAACTGTATTGGGTTTTCTGTTGTTATTTGAATAAAAGGAAAAGAAATCAAATACTGGTACCTAGTGTGCAAAAGGAGATGAAATAATGGGTCGTTCTCAACATTTGAATTCTCTACACTTAAAATATCTAGAAATTATGGTTAAGTGAGTTTTATTTATTTATTTATTGGTTCGATTTATATGGCATGTAATGCCAGGTCCGTAGTAAATAAAGCCCCCCTCATTTGTGATCTTATTCAGGAGGGGGGAGCGGACCTGGCAGGTATCACGGAGACCTGGTTGGGCCATGAGGGGGGAGTTCCCCTCGTGGACATGTGCCCATCAGGCTTCCGTGTATTTCATCAGCCGAGAGCTCAGGGCAGGGGCGGGGGGGTGGCGGTCATTCGAAAAGAAGGTCTTGATCCGAGGGAGACCACTGTACCTCAGATAGCCGGATGTGAGTCCCTTTTTGTGAAGTGGGGTCGTGGGGTGCAGATGGGTCTGTTGATCACGTACCTGGCTCCCTGCCACGTGGCAACGACCCTGCCCGAACTCCTCAATGTTATAGCCGAGGTGGCGGCTGATACCCCCAGACTTGTGGTCATGGGGGATTTCAACCTGCCATCCATCGGTGAAACATCTGAGGTAGCTCGGGAGTTCATGGCTTCCATGACGGCCATGGACCTGACCGAAGTAATTCACGGCCCTACTCATATGGGGGGACACACTCTGGACTTAGTTTTTATCTCTGGTCAGTGGTTGAGTGGCCTTGATATAGGGGATGTAGATATTGAAACCCTTGTCATGGTCTGACCACTCGCTCCTTCGACTTGACTTTCTGACCACCGTACCCCGTCGCAGGGAGGTGGAACCGACCAGGTGGTTCCGCCCCAGGTGCCTGATGGACACTGATAGGTTCCAGATGGAGCTTGGGCCATTTCCTGAGACTCGAGCTCATGACTCGGCTGATGACCTGGTGGCTGCCTGGGATAGGGCGGCTGCCGGGGCTTTGGACCGGGTCGTGCCTTTGCGGCCTCTGACCCAGCACCGAACTCACTTAGCTCCTTGGTTTTCCAAGGAGCTGAGGGAGATGAAGCGCCGGAAGACGCCTAGAGAGCGGTTGGAGGGCCAGTCGTTCCGAGTCTGACTTGACACTGGTAAGGTCTCATATTAAGACCTACCTAGTGGCGATAAAAGCGGCGAAATCTAGCTATTTTGCCGCTCTTATCGCGTCATCAGATAACTGCCCAGCCGCCCTGTTTAGGGTGACCCGCTCCCTCCTCCATCTGGGAGCGCGGGAGGACCCCTTGCAGGGCCGAGCTGAGGATTTTGTACAGTATCTGGATGATAAAATAACTCAGATTCGGGAAGACTTGGCCGCCGACTGGGTTAGTTCAGACGAGATGACTGAGGCAGGCCTTGAGAGTGTTATCTGGGAGGAGTTCGATCCTGTGGCTCCCGAGGACATGGACAGGATCTTGGGGTGGCTAAACGCAACCACATGTTTATTGGACCCGTGTCCCTCCCGGTTGGTGCTGGCTTCCCGGGAGGTTACACGAGGCTGGCTCCAGGGGATTATTAACGCTTCTTTGAGCGAGGGTGTCCTGCCGGCCACCTTGAAAGAGGCGGTGGTGAGGCCTCTCCTCAAGAAGCCATCCCTGGATCCAGTTGTTTTGGCTAACTATTGTCCAGTCTCCAACCTTCGCTTTATTGCGAAGGTTGTTGAGAGTGTGGTGGCGCGACAGCTTCCCCAGTACCTGGATGAAGCTGTCTATCTGGATCCGCTCCAGTCCGGCTTCAGACCTGGGTACAACACGGAAACAGCATTGGTCGCGTTGGTGGATGATCTCTGGAGGGCCCGAGATAGGGGTTATTCCTCTATCCTGGTCCTATTAGACCTCTCAGCGGCTTTTGATACCATCGACCATGGTATCATGTTGCGCCGGCTGGAGGGACTGGGAGTGGGGGGCACCGTTTTGCAGTGGTTCTCCTCCTATCTCTCCGACCAGTCGCAATCCGTGTTGACAGGGGGGCAGCGGTTGACCCCAAGGCGCCTTGTTTGTGGGGTGCCGCAAGGGTCGGTCCTCTCGCCCCTCCTGTTCAACATTTATGTGAAGCCGCTGGGTGAGATCATCCGTGGTTTTGGGGTGGAGTTCCATCAGTACGCTGATGATACTCAGCTGTACATTTCCACCTCAGACCATCCCAATGATGCCTTGGAAGTGATGTCCCAGTGCCTGGAGGCCGTGCGGTTCTGGATGGGGAGAAACAGGCTTCGACTCAACCCTTCCAAGACCGAGTGGCTGTGGCTGCCAGCGTCCCGGTATAGCCAGCTGACACCATCGCTGGTTATTGGGGGCGAATCATTGGCCCCCACGGAGAGGGCCCGCAACTTGGGTGTCCTCCTGGATGCATGGCTGTCTTTAGAAGGGCATATGACAGCCGTGGCCAGGGGGGCTTTTTGTCAGGTTCGCCTGATACACCAGTTGCGCCCCTTTCTGGACCGGGACTCCCTACGCACTGTCACTCAAGCACTCGTCACTTCTCGTCTGGACTATTGTAACGCTCTCTACATGGGGCTCCCCTTGGGGTACACCTGGAGGCTCCAACTGGTGCAGAATGCAGCTGTGCGGGGGATTATGGGAGCGACGGGGCTCCGGTGGACTTCCGGGTGGACTTCCGGGTGCGCTTCAAGGTGTTGGTGATCACCTTTAAAGCGCTCCATGGCTTAGGGCCAGGGTACTTACGGGACCGCCTTCTGCCACCAATAGCCTCCCACCGGCCGGTTCGCTCCCACAGAGAGGGCCTCCTCAGGGTGCCGTCGGCCAGACAATGCCGGCTGACGACCCCCAGGAGGAGAGCCTTCTCTCTGGTGGCATCTACCCTATGGAACAATCTACCCCCAGAGATACGAGTGATCTCCGACCTCCAGATTTTTTGTCGGGCCCTAAAAACTTATTTTTTTCAGTTAGCCGGTCTGTCTTGATTTTAGGGTTAGTTTTAAAATTTTAATATTGATTTTAATTGACAAGTTTTAAATTATGGGCCAAATTTATAAATTATTTTAACTTTATTTTTAACTGTGATGTTTGTATAGATGTTTTATCTTGGCTGTTCACCGCCCTGAGTCCGAAAGGAGAAGGGCGGTATAGAAATTTGAATTTGAATAATAAATATGCCACTCTTTTCTGGAGTAAAATTTTGCCCCATTTTACGGTTTTTCTTGCCATAGTTCAAATCAAAGATTTCTGAGACCAATGTTGAATATTTCAGTAGTCACCAATCCCAGTCTTAAAATGAGTTTAGAATCAGTGGGAGTCACTGATAACAATGAACTACTAGCTACTGATAATGAGTTCAGTCCTGCCTTTCTTTTCGTTCTGTCCAAGTTTTCCAAGTACTTTTTCCAGGTATATGTTTTATTCCAAAATATACAAACCATTATTGTTAGGGAAAAAATGGGTCTTCCAAGCAATTTTAAAAGACACTGTCAGAATGACTCTGCTCTCAGCCCCCCTTGTGGTTCCTTGAAAAGCATCCCCCCCCACATATGTAAATGAAAAGAATAAGCTTAAAAATCCTAACCTTTTAACATGGAAAATATGGATAATTGGGAGGATGAATATGAGACACTAAGGGAGATGTTTCAAAAAGTAAGGGAGGCATTTAAGGGAAATAAAGAAGCAGAGAATTGGTTAACTTGCAAAAAAAAGAAAGAAAAACGATGAATGAGAAGCAAGAGAAACAAGGAGATAATATTGAAAAGGAAATAATTGGGGAAAAAAGATAAAGATGAATACACTGGGTTCAATATGATAGAATAAAAATGGATATGGGAAAATACATCTCAAATATGAAGAAAAGAGAAATAAATGGGGTAAGATTGAGCATGAAAAGTAATAGAGTTAAAATTAAAGGAAAAAGGCTGAAGGGGAGATATAGGAACAGGAAAAAGAAGAAGGTAAAGAAATGGGAGAAAGGGAGGAAAACATCAAGAAAGAGAACTGTGGAGAGACTAAGAGGAAATGATTAAGAGTCAGTGAAAACGTTAATTTGTTAATAAAGAGAAGGATGCTAGTTGTAGAATTTATATGCGAAAATGCTGTTAAATGAAAAATAGAACAATGTTATCCAAGCTACAATTTAATCCTTTTTACTTTCAGCACCATATACCATTAAAGGTATTTCAATTGTTACAGTTTATCCTTATTCATATTTCTAAAAAAGAAAAAAAGAAAATCTTATCATTGTCTAGATTTTAAAAATAAAAAGACAAATATTCCAATTATTATTCATTTCATTTTTACAATCATGATTTCCCATTTATTTCTTACTACTATTCATATTTCAATTCTAAATATGTATAACATCTTTCTCTTTCATTTCTTTTTCTTTTTCTCCCTTCCCATTTTTATTTTTGCCTTTTTCTTTTTCCTTTTTTTTTTGTGTTTTAAAATCTTGAACTCTCCTCTTTTGCCCTAAATTTCCCATTGTTTGCACCTACCTTTTTTAGTGAGGAAAAGGAAGAAAAAGAAATCTCCCTCTGCCTCTGCCTCATTTTTCCTTGCAGCAAACAGCAAACAGCCTGCTTTACTTTCAGTTTCGTTTTCAGCATAGCTTGATTACCACAAGGGGAAAACAAATCTGCTCCGACACTCTTTGCAGCAAGTAGCAGAGCCCTGAGCAAAACAGCTGAGAGTGTCGGGAGGACAATCTAATCAACTTGTGCTAATTAGCCTATGCTGAAGCTGAAAGGAGCTGTTTTTTCTTGCTGTTTGCTTGCAAGGAGGTAACTGCTGCAAGGCACAGGCCAAAGGGTGGGGGCCACACTCCGCCACCCTCCTTGCCACTTAGCGCCCCCCCAGCTGCCCCCTTTTGCCTCTAGCACCCCTCTGCCACCCCTCTTGCCTCTTACTGTCCCCCTAAGTCATCCCACCACCCCCACTTTGGTACCGCCCACTTTGGGAACCACTGCTTTAGGTCATTACTCATCACTTTGGAAAATCCATTCACATTTTCTTGTGTGCAATAAGGGTGGAATGTTTCCTGAAGCACCGCCCACTCTTTGAGCACTTAAATGGTTTCTCCCGTGTGTATAAGCACATGATTTAAAAGGCTAGTCTTAGTACTGAAATCTTTCCCACAATCTGGACATTCATATGGTTTCTCTCCTGTGTGAATCCTCTGGTGTCTCACCAGCACAGAATTCCAAAGGAAACTTTTCCCACAATCAGGACATTCAAATGGTTTCTCTCCTGTGTGAGTTTTCTGGTGTGCCACCAGATTGGAATTGTTACTGAACCTTTTCCCACAATCAAGACATTCGAATGGTTTCTCTCCTGTGTGAGTCCTCTGGTGTATCACCAGGCTGGAATTCTGACTGAAACTTTTCCCACAATCAGGACATTCAAATGGTTTCTCTCCTGTATGTGTCCTCTGGTGTGTCACCAAGTGGGAAGTTTGACTGAAACTTTTCACACAATCTGGACATGGAAAGAGTTTCTCTCCTGTGTGAGTTTTCTGGTGTGCCAGCAAGCTGGAATTGTAACTGAAACGTTTCCCACAATCAGGACATTCAAATGGATTCTCTCCTGTGTGAGTCTTCTGGTGTTTCACCACGGTGGAATTGTTACTGAACCTTTTCCCACAATCAGGACATTCAAATGGTTTCTCTCCTGTGTGAGTCCTTTCGTGTATCACCAGATTGGAAATGTCACTGAACCTTTTCCCACAATCAGGACATTCAAATGGTTTTTCTCCTGTGTGAGTTTTCTGGTGTGCCACCAGATTGGAATTGTTACGGAACCTTTTCCCGCAATCAGGACAATCAAATGGTTTCTCTCCTGTGTGAGTTCTCTGGTGTGTCACCAGGCTGGAATTGTGACTGAACCTTTTCCCACAATCAGGACATTCAAATGGTTTCTCTCCTGTGTGAGTCCTTTGGTGTTTCACCAGATTGGAATTGTCACTGAACCTTTTCCCACAATCAGGACATTCAAATGGTTTTTCTCCTGTGTGAGTTTTCTGGTGTGCCACCAGATTGGAATTGTTACGGAACCTTTTCCCACAATTAAGACATTCAAATGGTTTCTCTCCTGTGTGAGTCCTCTGGTGTATCACCAGGCTGGAATTGTAACTGAAACTTTTCCCACAATCAGGACATTCAAACGGTTTCTCTCCTGTGTGAGTCCTCTGGTGTATCACCAAGTCAGAATTTTGATTGAAACTTTTCTCACAATCAGGACATTCAAACGGTTTCTCTCCTGTGTGAGTCCTCTGATGTTTTACCAGGCTGGAATTCTGACTGAAACTTTTCACACAATCTGGACATTGAAAGAGTTTCTCTCCTGTGTGAGTCCTCTGGTGTGCCAGCAAGCTGGAATTGTAACTGAAACTTTTCCCACAATCAGGACATTCAAATGGATTCCCTCCTATATGAGTCTTCTGGTGTTTCACCAGGGTGGAATTGTTACTGAACCTTTTCCCACAATCAGGACATTCAAATGGTTTCTCTCCTGTGTGAGTCCTTTGGTGTATCACCAGATTGGAATTGTCACTGAACCTTTTCCCACAATCAGGACATTCAAATGGTTTTTCTCCTGTGTGAATCCTCTGGTGTTTCACCAGGCTGGAATTGTGACTGAAACTTTTCCCACAATCTGGACATTCAAATGGTTTCTCTCCTGTGTGCGTCCTCTGGTGTCTCACCAGGCTGGAATTGTGACTGAAACTTTTACCACAATCAGGACATTCAAATGGTTTCTCTCCAGTGTGAGTCTTCTGGTGTTTCACCAGGCTGGAATTGTGACTGAAACTTTTACCACAATCAGGACATTCAAATGGTTTCTCTCCTGTGTGAGTCCTTTGGTGTACCACCAGGCTGGAATTGTGACTGAAACTTTTACCACAATCAGGACATTCAAATGGTTTCTCTCCTGTGTGAGTCCTCTGGTGTGTCACCAGGTTGGAATTGTGACTGAAACTTTTCCCGCAATCAGGACAATCAAATGGTTTCTCTCCTGTGTGAGTCTTCTGGTGTGCCACCAGATTGGAATTCTGACTGAAACATTTCCCACAATCAGGACATTCAAAGGGTTTCTCTCCTGTATGAGTCCTCTGGTGTGTCACCAAGTGGGAATTCTGACTGAAACTTTTCCTACAATCAGGACATTCAAATGTTTTCTCTCCTGTGTGAGTTTTCTGGTGTGCCACCAGATTGGAATTGTTACTGAACCCTTTCCCACAATCAGGGCATTGAAAGGGTTTCTCTCCTGTGTGAGTCCTTTGTTCTCTCATGAGGTGGTAATTTCCAATGAAACTTTCACACAATTTGGACATTCTTACGTGATGGGTGTCCTGTGATGTATCACCATGTTGCCATGCTCACTAAAGTATTCACATCGGGAGCACTCGTATGGCTTCTCTCCTGTGTGAGTCGTTCCATGAACCACAAGGAAGCTGTTCTGACCCAACTTTTTGGCATATTCAGATAATTTGTATGGCTTTTCTGCAGTTGGGATCTTCTTGTTTAATCAGCTATGATTTGCAATCTGTGCTTTTTCTACAATAGGCAGATCTATGGAGCTTTTCCACAACTGATATTCTTGAGGTCAAAAATATGTGTGATCTCTTGTTTAGTGGTGCTTTGATTAAAGCTGTTTGCGTCTTCTCAGAGAAATGCCTGTATCATTGTCTGTCCTATGTGCCCTGCCCAATAAGACCTTTACTTCCAGATATTTCCATCTTTTTCTGAGTGAAAAATAATCTTCCTTGATCTTTTATGCAATGTATCCTTGAGTTTCGTATCCTCTACCTTTTCCAGCTCAAAATCTCATGTTAATTTTCTCTCTTTTGTCTATTAGCGGCTGGAGAAGGAGAATTGTGTGCTTTTCTGAAGGAAATGGAATATATTTTGATTTCCTTTTCAATTTTATTTCCAATTTTATTTCCTTTTCAACGTTGCTTGTTATTCTCAGTTGTCCAGAGTGCTCTTATTGCCATCCTCTTTGTCTGTAAGTTTTAAAGAAAAGTGTAACTTTAATTGTGTATAAAATGGTTGCAGAAGATGTGAAAAAAGTATACATTACAACGAAAAAGCAAACATGCCACAATGCTAGAATAATCTCTTACATTAATTACGATTCATTTGACACATGGAAGAGTACCAAGATATCTATTCAACCATGAAATTATGTTCTTGACTTGGGTCAATCATAAATTGTTGGCACTGGAAAGGGTTATCCTCAAATATATCTGGATGTACTTTATTTATTGGTTCGATTTATATGCCGCCCTCCTCCGGAGACTCAGGGTGGCTTACAATGCGTTAAGTAATAGACTTCATACTTTTGTATATACCTGCTTAGTAGGGCTTTCTGGGCCCCCCAAGCGGTGTTCTTTTTTATACAAAGTCAGCTTATTGCCCCCACAATCCGGGTCCTCATTTTACCTACCTCGAAAGGATGGAAGGCTGAGTCAACCTTGAACTTGATGAGATTTGAACTTGCAGTAATTGCAGGCAGCTGGTGTTACTTAATAGTGCTTTAGTCTGCTGTGCCACCAAGGCTCATTAATTAATATAATTGCAGATATATGCATTTAGAAAAAATACAGATACAAACACCTACAAATGATATATGTGGAAGCTCCATGAGTTTTCAGCCTGACAAAATGTCCCAAAATAGTTAATGTCAAACCTTCTGAGCTAAATTTAGAGATGTGGGGCTTGAACTGAGGAAATGATGCCAAAAGCCTCTGCAAGATTTGAAGCACCAGTTTTGCTCATGAAAGTCCTCAGCTGCAAATAAGAGAAGAAAATGCTGCCTACAACCCCTTCTGGTGATAACCCAATTCAAGCAATCCTGACTTACTGAGTGCAATTGGGACTGCCGTCTGTGTCACTAAGCAGCCGGTCATGAAGCATGATGTCACATGACAGTGCCAACTTGCATCTGTTCCACAAACTGCGACTTGCAATTTCCTGCTGGCATCCCTACTGATTTTGCTTCAGAATCTAGCTGAGAAGGTCACAAATGGGGATCCTGAGTGTGGGATGCTGCAGCCATAATAAATGTGCAATGGTTGGCAGAACCCAAGTTGGTTTCTCTCCTTTTCCTGCACCTTCATAACCACAGGAATGTTTTTTCGGAAAAACGGGCCAAAAAATAAAGCCTCAAAAACGGGACACAAAAGCCTCAAAAATGGCCCCCAAAAGCCTCAAAAATTGACCAATAAAGCCTCAAAACAGTCCCCCAGAAGCAGGCCAAAAATAGCCTCAACAATGCCCCCCAAAACCTCAAAAATGGGCCAAAAAGCCTCAAAAACAGCCCCCTAAAAGCCTGAAAAACGGGGGAGGGGGGAGCCTCAAAAATGGGGAAAAAAACCCAGAAACAAGTCGAAAAAAGCCTCAAAGACGAGCTGAAAAAAGCACCCAAAAACGGGCCGAAAATAGCCCCAGAAACAGGCCGAAAAAACACTGGAAAAGGCCCCCCAAAAGGTCGGCCAAAACCTTTTTTTTGTTGTTTTCCTCTTCTAAATTTAGATGTGCCTTATAGTCAGGTGAGTCTTATAGTCTGAAAAATACGGTCAGTAGAGTTGAACCTCGTTAATACCCGGATGCGGCACCAATAGGAAATAACATGCTTTTGGCAAGACCTGGAAGTTAAAAAACATAAACCCTAGAAAAAGACTAGTGCCAGAATCCATGCAATTTGGTCGCCAAGAGAATAGCAAGCCTGTAAGAGAATAGGTTATGAGTTGGTGGACTTCCAGTTGGCGCCGCGGGGAAACAGATGGGGAAATAGCGAGCTCCGCTGAGCCCTGCCAAATCCCCTCTGCTAAGCTGCCGATAGGTCTGCGGACCTCTCCTGTCTTGTAGGGGCAGGGGGACAAGAAGGAATGCCTTGGGCGGCCGAGAGGAACGGGCAGGTTCCTCGGGGCTGGAGGCTTCTCCTTCATGTCGGCGGCAGCGGAACGGCAGCCATGGCGGCTGCCCTGAAACAGCGTCAACCGGGAACAAGGATTGTGCTGGAGGAAGAAGATGAAGAAAGAGCATAGATCAAGAAGCCGGGTGAGTGACACCAACCCAGGCAATATAACGTACCTATCTGGAATTATTGGAAAACAAGACCCCAAATTTAAAAGCGGCTACTCGACTGCGGGGCTTAAAGATTGATAAGAAAAAAAAATTGGTAAAAGACCCAAATTGAATTTTGTTGCAGTAAACTTAAATTGGATGATTTGGCATTAATAAATTTCTGAAATTTGACTGTGCCTTTAACTGGAGTGGATAGGAGAAATGGATATTCCTGAGAATTAATGCCTCTAAAAGAAAATGAAGCTAATGAAGCTAATGAAGATAGACAGATGGATGGCTACAAAATAGCCATGGAGTCTGCAGTGACTAAGCAGGGAAGTGGATTGAAGAGATTTCCCTTTCTGGGTGGAAAAGAAACATGTTAATTGGCTTTTTACCTTGGATTACTTGAAATTAATATTGGATATAAGGATTTTGGAGATTCCTACTCTGTCCCAGATGATCTTAAGAAAGAAGAAAGAAAGAACATTTTGGATTTTAACAATGGAGACTGACAAAACTGTAAACAAAAGCTATGTGTGGCGTAGTTAACAAAGACATGAAGCTGATGTACTACGCTTGGAACAGACATTTTAAAAGTTTTAAAGGGACATACAGAAATTCTTTACTTTGAACTGATGAACCTTGAAATAGAGCACTTTGGACAGAGAGGAAAAGGAAGAAAAGGAAGAATTAAAGTGGATAAATTTAAATGTGACTAACTGAAATGTAAAGTTTAAAAGCCTATGTATATATGATGAAGTTTAAAAGCCTAGGTATATATGATTTTTGGATAAAAACAGGAAGGGTTGTGAAATAATAAAAATAGAAAATAAGAGGTGGCTATTAAAATAGTGGGTGATATCAAGGGGATAAAAATAATAAAGAAGAATATATTTTGAGGCAGGAAAATTTTAAGAAAATGTACTGTTTGATGTAATATGTTTTAATTTTAATTTGCAAACAAATGTTAAACTGATGAAGAAGGATTGATTGAATAAAATACAAGATACACAGATGCTAGTGATTAGTCTTGAATTAAGGTAATACATGTTGGAAATGATGACTATTATGAAATATACTGAAATTTAAATTGAAAAGTAGGATGGAAAAATGATATAAAACAGATAATTATATTACAGTTAAAATGTGTGGGATGGATACCAACTAGATAAGAGTTTGAGACTCGGTGGAAATATGTTGGAAATTAATTAGAAGTGCTGGAAATCAGCTAAACAAATAGGAGGAGTGCTGGAGGGAATTATGCTGGATACCAGCCAAACAATGGAGGGAGATTAGAGGAGATTATGCTGGAAATCAGCCAAACAATGGAGGGAGTTAAGGAGGAGATTATGCTGGAAATCAGCCCATAAAATGCTGGAAACAGCCAAACAAATAGGAGGAGAGTTGGAGTAGATTGAGGAACTATTCTGAAATTAACTAAATAGTTGGTGTTTTGGAGGGGATCAAGTTGAGAATTAATCAAATAGAATAAGCTGGCAGATAGTTAAATATTAGAGGGAGATATAGTGGAAAATATATTAGAAATTGGAGTAAATAAAATATGTCTTTGTGAGAAATCTGTGTAATATGTAAACTGGGACAAAAAAAAACTAAGGTAAACTGATTTGAGGATAAGGGTCAAAGGATTAAAATTAGACAAAATGTTGTTTTATAAAATATAATAAAAATGGAGTGGTATTGAATTGAAATTAAGAATAAATGGTGATAAAATTGTAAGGTAAACACTTCACAAGTGGTTAGAATATTGTAAAAATTATTTTGATATGACTTGTATAAGATATAAAGTAAAGAAGAATAAAGATATGTTTAGAATTGTTATGCAGATGTAAAAATGAGTGAAAGTGAATTTGAAATTAATTTTGGATAGATATAATGGATTTATATAGATGAAAATGTGAAATTTGAGTTAAAATTGGTTTTTTTTAAGTTTTGAATTTCTTTTTTATCTTCTGTTCTTCTCTTTTTTGTTTTTTGTTTTGTTTTTTGTAATGGAAATTGTGAATTGAGCTTGTGAAAGGAATGTAAGTGTGGTAACCATCTATGACCGGATCGAGATTTTTGCTGTTGAAAGTTATGTTTTATGTTTAAATTTGGGAAAAATAAATAAAAAATATTTACAAAAAAAGAGAGAATAGGTTATGAGTTGGAAGGGACCTTGGAGGTCTTCTAGTTCAATCTCCTTCTCAGGCAGGATACCCTATAACATTCCAGACAAATGGCTGGCCAACAGGGTGGATTTGATTTAAATCGAGTTGATTTAAATCACAATTTAAATCATGATTTAAATCACTAGTAAAAAGGCTTGATTTAAGTCAACTCGATTTAAATCATAATTTTTAAAGAGCAACTGTCATCTCTGCTACTCCTTTGTCCCACTGTTGACCCACCGATAGTCCCACTGTTGCAGAATATACAGCCTCATGCTACATAACTAAGCTCCATTTCATGCTGAATAAACTATTTATGTATTTTAAATAGAAAACTATCTTACGATAGATTTTTACCCCAAAAGTTTTTTATTAAAATAAATTTGATAAAAATCAAAAAAATCCGATTTAAATTAAAAAAATCCGATTTAAATCAAAAAAATCTGATTGTTTTGATTTTTTAAAAAAAAATAATTGATTTTTATCCACCTTGCTGGCCAATCTTGTCTTAAAGCAGAGGTGTCAAACTTGCCATGTCATGTTGCCGTCACGTGACATTCTACCCATTTGTGGAGCTGGGGTGGGTGTGGCCTGCATGTCACGCATCCAGCCCATGGGCCACAGGTTTGACACCCCTGTCTTAAAAGGTTCCTCATGAATCTAGATGACAACTTGTCATCCAAAAGATAGAAAAGGGAACTAAGGATCTCCTATAGTGATCTAAATTTTTATTAGCAGAGAGAAAATTATAGGGGGGGGGGGTTGAAGTTGCAGGTAAATTGGGGGAAGAGTGACCATGTCATGCTGGAATTCAATATAATGCAGACACAAGCAATAGAGCAAAATCAAACTAAGGTCTTAGACTTTAAAGCAGCTGATTTTAACAAACCAAGAGACAGCTTGGGAAGGATTCCATGGATGAAAATCTTATACAAGAGCCTTGGTGGCGCAGCAGACTAAAGTACTGTTAAGTGGCACCAGCTGCCTGCAATTACTGAAAATTCGAATCTCACCAGGCTCAAGGTTGACTCAGCCTTCCATCCTTTCGAGGTAAGTAAAATGAGGACCTGGATTGTGGGGGCAATAAGATGACTTTGTATAAAAAAGAACACCGCTTGGGGGGGGGCGAAAGCCCTACAAAGCAGGTATATACAAAAGTATGAAGGCTATTGTTTAACGCATTGTAAGCCGCCCTGAGTCTCCGGAGAAGGGTGGCTTGGATTCTTACCTCCAATTTTGATGAAATGACACGGGACTCCTCCCACTGCAGTGAGAGGGCAGTGGAGTCCAGCCCACCGGCTTTGAGATCCATCTTGCTCCAATACCTTAGACTATTTATCAAATTCCTGACCAGACTTTTTTTTTTAATACAATTTTTATTGTTTTTTTTTTACACAAATAAAATATAGTCATGATTCTGTTTAACATCGGATTCGCAGTGTTTATACATATATACATGAGTAAGTGTCTGGTGTCATTTATACTACACATTTCTAATTAATTTCTGCACCTTTTATTCCTTTCTTAATTCTATCATTTATCCATTCGTACCATCTTCCCCACACAGTATCATAATCAGAGTTTTCATCGTCATTTATCTCGTGTGTTAATTTACTTATCTCTGCACACTAATATTTTATTAATTATACGGTCATCTGGTGGTAGGTCTTTCTTTTTCCAGTATTGAGCGTATGCTAGTCTGGCAGCTGTAGCTATGTGTATTAGGAGGTGGACCTTTTCCTTTCCATACCCTTTCTTTGCCATTCCCAGGAGAAATATTTCTGGATTCAAATCAATTTCTTCTTTGAGTATATCTTTCAACCATCTCCGAATTTTGCTCCAATACCTTTTTGCTTCGGGGCATGTCCACCACATATGAAAGAAGGTGCCATGACCATGGCCACATTTCCAACAATTTGGCTGTGCATTGGGGAACATCTTTGCTAGTCTTGCAGGTGCTAAATGCCACCTATGAAGCATTTTGTAATGGTTTTCCTTATACGTGGCTGCTCTAGTTAATTTATAATTTTTATTCCAGGCTTCTTCCCATTCATTAAAGTCCAAACTGTGTCCAATATTTCTCTCCCATGCTCTCAATTGGTTTCTAATTATATCCTCATCTCTATCTTCATCCAATAAATAATTATACAGCTTGGCCAACGCTTTTTTCCCTTGTCCCATCAGAATTTTGTCTAATCCATTATATCCTAATTCTAAGCCATACTCATCTTTATCTTTCTGGTATCTTGATTTTATTTGTAGATAGGTCCACCAATCTAAGGTTATACCTTGATCTCTCAGAGCTTCATTTGATTTAATGTTTCCCCCTCCATCGACAATGTCTTTGTATCTGCACAGTTTCTCCATTCCCCACCTGTTGGGGTAAATCATTGCCTCTGCCGTAGAAAGCCAGATTGGGACTTTGGTATAGTATCTCTGCCTGATCCCCACCCACGTTTGTATTAGGGAGTCCCTGATTTTATGCCTGTGGAAATAAGTTTTCTTTTTATTGTCTTTATCCCATAGATATGCATGCCACCCTTTCTGTAGGTCATGTCCTTCTAACACTAAGATTCTCTTATTCTCCAAGGTGATCCAATCCTTTATCCATATCAACTTTGCCGCTCTATAATACGTTTCCCAATTTGGGAGTCCAAGTCCTCCCACATTCCTTTTTTCCTGTAGAATTTTAAGTGAGATCCTTGATTTTTTCCCCTCCCAAACAAATTCCCTAATGGTCTTATTTAATTCTGAGAAAAAAATTTTCTCTAAAATTACTGGTAGGTTTTGATATAAAAATAAGATCTTGGGGAGAATGTTCATCTTGATTGCCGCAATTTTGCCTATAAGTGATAATTTAACCTTTTTCCATCTATCCAAATCTTGTTTTAATTTATTAATTAATGGGGTATAATTATCTTCTTTTAGGGATGAGCACCTTTTGGTTAACCAAATTCCTAAGACTTTTTACCTCTCATCTATGTATGGCTTATACCTCGGCAGACCTGCTTGCGCTGCGAGATGCCCCCCTCTCGCGGCGATGGCCTTCTACGTTATCAAAGGCCTACCTTAAGGACGGGCTTTGGAGCCCTGAGAGGTGGCATGTTTCAAAGCGGGGATTAAGGGTTTTTTTAATTAGGGTTTTTAATAATTTTTTAAGGGGAACCGGGAGGACGACCAAAGGGGATGGGGGTGGGGGTAATCCACCAAGGTCAGAGCCGAGCCCGGCACGGGGTAACGGTTTGGAGGACACAGGACGAGGGAATGGGGAGGGGGCGGAGGGCTATCCCAATGAGGGAAATACCATCAGCACGGTGGTTGGGAGGGGCAGATATGGCGGGAGCAGGGGACCATATCATGTGTTGGGGACGCGCACTTGCTGTTTGAGAGCAATTGCGCGCCCCGGCCCCCAAGGCTCCTCTCGGATACTAGGTGGCTTAGATACTCAGGACCTGGGCCTGCGGCTGATACTGTGCAACGTCAGGTCTGTGGTAAATAAGCCCCCCCTCATTCACGATCTTATCCAGGAGGGGGATGCGGACCTGGCCGGTATCACGGAGACCTGGTTGGGACCGGAGGGAAGAGTCCCTCTGGTCGAGATGTGCCCACCAGGTTTCAGAGCATACCATCAGCCGATGGTAGGGGAGGGGCGGGGGATGGCGGTTATTATTAAAGGTGGTCTTGGTTCGAGGGAGACCACTGTGCCTCAGATTGCCGGATGTGAGTCCCTCTTCGTGAGATGGGGTCATGGGGTTCAGATGGGCTTGCTGCTTGCGTACCTGGCTCCCTGCCGCGTGGCAGCAGCCCTGCCTGAGCTACTCGACGTGATAGCCCCGGTGGCAGTTGATACACCCAGGCTTATGGTCATGGGTGATTTCAACTTGCCGTCCGTTGGTGAAACGTCTGGGATGGCTCGGGAGTTCATGGCTTCCATGACGGCCATGGACCTGACCCAGTTAGCTCATGGCCCCACTCACGGGGGGGGGGGCACACTCTAGATCTGATTTTTGTCTCTGGCCAGTGGTTGAGTGATCTTGTTATAGGGGATATAGACATGGAACCCTTGTCATGGTCAGATCACTCACTCCTTCGTCTGGACCTTCGTACCACTACACCCCGCCGCAGGGAGGTGGACCCAATTAGATGGGTCCGCCCCAGGCGCCTGATGGATCCTGATAGGTTCCAGACGGAGCTTGGGCCAATTTCTGATGATCTGGCACATGACTCGGCCGAGGACCTGGTAGCTGCCTGGGATCGGGCGGCTGGTGGGGCCTTGGATCGAGTCGTGCCTTTGCGGCCTCTGACCCGGTGTCGATCCCTCGCGGCTCCTTGGTTCACCGAGGAGCTGAGGGAGATGAAACGCCAAAAAAGACGCCTAGAGAGCGGTTGGAGGGCCAGTCGCGCTGAATCTGACCGAACACTGGTAAGGTCGCATATTAAGACCTACCTAGTGGCGATAAAGACGGCAAAGTTTAATTACTTTTCCGCCTCTATTGCGTCATCAGGGAATCGTCCGGCTGCCCTGTTCAGGGTAACCCGCTCCCTGCTCCACCTGGGAGCGCGGGAGGATCCCTTGGAAGGCAGGGCGGAGGATTTCGGACAATACCTGCATGATAAAATCGCTCAGATCCGGGGGGACTTGGACTCTGACTGGGTAGATCAGGGCAGGGTGACGAGGAATAGTCTTGAGAATGTTATCTGGGAGGAGTTTGATGCTGTGACTCCCGACGATGTGGACAGGATTTTGGGGAGACTTAGTGCGGCCACATGTTTACTGGACCCGTGTCCCTCCTGGTTGGTACTGGCCTCCCGGGAGGTTACACGAGGCTGGCTCCAGGGTGTTATCAACGCTTCGTTGAGTGAGGGTCACCTCCCCGCGGCCTTGAAAGAGGCGGTGGTAAGGCCTCTCCTCAAGAAGCCGTCCCTGGATCCGGCAATATTGGCCAACTACCATCCTGTCTCCAACCTCTGCTTTATGGCGAAGGTTGTTGAGAGTGTGGTCGCGCGACAGTTTCCGCAATTCCTGGAGGAAACATCCTATCTCGATCCATTCCAGTCGGGTTTCAGGCCTGGCCACAGCATGGAAACGGCATTGGTCGCGTTGGTTGATGATCTATGGAGGGCTCGGGACAGGGGTTGCTCCTCTGTTCTGGTCCTGTTAGACCTCTCAGCGGCTTTTGATACCATCGACCATGGTATCATGCTGCACCGGTTGGAAGAGTTGGGGATGGGGGGCACCGTGTTACGGTGGTTCTCCTCCTTTGTCTCCGACCGGTCGCAGTTCGTGTTGGCAGGGGGGCAGAGGTCGACCTCGAGGCCTCTCATATGTGGAGTGCCTCAGGGGTCGGTCCTCTCGCCCCTCCTGTTCAACATTTATGTGAAGCCGCTGGGCGAGATCATCCGTGGCTTTGGGGTGAGATACCATCAGTACGCTGATGACACTCAGCTGTACATCTCCACCCCAGGCCACCCCAACGATGCCCTTGAAGTGATGTCCCAGTGCCTGGAGGCTGTACGGATCTGGATGAGGAGGAACAGGCTCAGGCTCAACCCTTCCAAGACTGAGTGGCTGTGGTTCCCGGCATCCCGATATAGTCAGTTGACTCCATCACTGACTATTGGGGGCGAGTCTTTGGCCCCCACAGAGAGGGCTCGCAATCTGGGAGTCCTCCTGGATATGCAGCTGTCCTTGGAGGAACATCTGACGGCTGTGACCAGGGGGACCTTTTGTCAGGTTCGCCTGATCCGCCAGTTGCGGCCCTTTCTTGATCGGGATTACCTGTGCACAGTCACTCATGCCCTCGTAACCTCTCGCCTTGATTACTGCAATGCTCTCTACATGGGGCTCCCCTTGAAGAGCACCCGGAGGCTCCAGCTGGTCCAGAACGCAGCAGCGCGCGTAGTGATGGGAGCAGTGTGGCACTCCCATGTAACATCGCTCCTGCGTGAACTGCACTGGCTCCCGGTGGTCTTCTGGGTGCACTTCAAGGTGTTGGTTATCACCTTTAAAGCGCTCCATGGCATAGGGCCTAGCTATCTTCGAGACCGCCTGCTGCCACCGACGACCTCCCATCGACCCGTGCGCTCCCACAGAGAGGGCCTCCTCGGGGTGCCATCAGCCAAACAATGCAGCCTGGTGACCCCCAGGGGGAGGGCCTTCTCTGTGGGGGCACCTACCCTCTGGAATCAGTTGCCCCCAGAGATAAGGAGAATCCATGACCTCAGTGCCTTCCGCCGTGCCCTTAAAACCTTCTTTTTCCAACAAGCCGGGCTGGCCTAATTCTTTTTAAGTGTTTTTTAATTGTTTTGTTTATCGTTTTAATTAATGGGGCCAAATTTATATATATTTTTAACTGTATTTTAATATTTGTATTTGATGTTATTATTTGGCTGTTCACCGCCCTGAGTCCTCAGGGAGAAGGGCGGTATACAAATTCAAAATAAAATAAAATAAAAAAATAAAATATGAATCGAACCAATCAATCAATCAATCAATCAATCAATGGGAAAACAACTCAAGAAGCCTGAGAAACTCTGGCTGCCTAAACAAAGGGATAGAATCTATGAATAACCTAACAGTAATTGTGGAAGGGAAATTAAAAAAAATTGAGGAGGATATAAAGTCAATTAAAGAAGTTGTTGAAGAAAAGCATGATGAAATAAGAGTTGATATTGTTTTAGCAGTTTCAGGATTGGCAAAACTTATTATTCAGGTGGATGAGAGAGTGGAAGAAATCAATGAAGCCAATCTGAACTTGGAAAACAAAGTAGGAGACATTATGACTAAAAACAGAGAAGGTGGATGATGAATTGGTAATGTTACAATACAGATCTATGGAATTTGCCCTGAGACTGAGAGGGCTAAAAGAAAATAGCCGGGAAAATTTAAAGGATATTTGTGCAGAAGCAATTGCAGGGCTAATCAAAGAAAGTCCAGATGATGTGGCAAGCCGAATTGATAAAATCTAGGGGGTTAACTCCTGGGTGGCAAGACAAAGGCAGTTGCCAAGAGATGTGGTGATTTATTTCACAACCAGGAGGATTAGAAATGACATCTTACAAGCTTCCTATAAGAATAAGGTTCAAGTGGCTGGACAAGAAGTGGTGGTTCTGAAACAGATTCCTCCAAAAATGTTAAGAAGCAGAAAGGACTTTGGCTTTTTGGTAAATGAACTGAGAAACCAACAAGTGCAGTACAGATGGGATGTTCCAACTGGTCTAATAATGAATTATAGTGGAGAAAGATACCGGTTAAACACAGTTTGGAAGGCAAAAGATTTCTATGTTAATGTTCTAAAGGCTGGACATCCACCCTCACCAGTGGGGGCAGAAAGAAAATGGAGATGTTACAACAAGAGAAAGATGGAAAGCAGATACAAACTTATGCTGAAGTAGCAGCTGGAGGAATCATCATGGAAGAAGATCTGGATCTTGGGGGCCCACCCACAACTCTGGAACCATTTAAGAAGGAAGAGCCAAGAAAGTAACGACTGACCCGAGCAACCTATAAACGTCAAGAACAACAATTAAAAGTGCAACAACTTCAAGATTTACCTCAAGAAGTTCAAAAAACAGAAGCGGGGGGGGGGTCTAGGCTGAAGAGTAAAATGGAGTAGGATATTCAGCTGATGCTCTTGAAGCTTCGAAAGGCCAAAGATGGCAACTAAATTCCTATCTTGGAATGTTAATGGTTTAAATTCACCACAAAAAAGAAAGAAAGTATTTCATTATTTGAAACAATTTAAGAACGATGTTATTTGTTTGCAAGAAACACACATTAGACTGTTAGACCAAAAATATTTGATAAATTCAAGATTAGGTATACACTTTGTGGCATCAGCGCCAGAGAAGAAAAATGGGCTAGTTATATATGTAAAGAAAGGATTAGTAGCTAATTTAATTGAGGCAGATATTCAAGGAAGATATATTGCAATTGAATTATTAACTCAGACTGGAAAAATGCTTTTAATTGGAATATACGCCCCTAATCAACAACAAGATAAGTTTTATAAATGTTTACACACTAAAATAATACAATGGAAATATAAATCTTTTATACTAATGGGTGATTGGAATGGAGTAATAGATATACAGAAGGATAAAAAAAGTTTATCAAAGATCTCAACACGTGCGAAATTACCTAAATCCTTTTTTGATATGATGGAAGATATGGAATTGAGAGATATTTGGAGAGAACGTAATGTTGAGGAGAGAGACTTTACATTTTTTTCTGATAGACATCAATCCTTTTCCAGGATTGATTTCATACTAATCACAAATGATTTTATTTCTAGGGTGAAGAAGACAAAGATATGTCCAAGAACTCTAACTGATCATAGTCCGGTTTGGATGGAAATGGAACAGGAGAGGGGAGAAAGGAAGTCTTGGAGGTTAAATGAAAATTTATTTAGATATGAAGAAAATGTTAATGAGCTTAAAAAACAAATGAAAGAATTTTTTGCTATTAATATGCATAAGGGTACTTCTATGGAAATGGTTTGGGATGCAAGTAAGGCTTATATGAGAGGAACTTTAATACATATGAATAATAAATATAGATTAAAACAACAAAAGAAGCGGAAAGAGATAGAGGAGGAAATAAAAAAGAAAGAACAGTTACTCATAATTAATCCAGGAGATAAGAGAGTAAAAGAAACAATAAATATACTACGAGAGCAATATTATTTTTAAAATTTGATTTATATGCCTCCCTTCTCCGGAGACTCAGGGCGGCTTACAATGCATTAAGCAATAGCCTTCATACTTTTGTATATTTATACAAAGTCAGCTTATTGCCCCCACAAACTGGGTCCTCATTTCACCTACCTTAGAAAGGATGGAAGGCTGAGTCAACCTTGAGCCTTGGAGAGATTCGAACCAACAGTAAATTGCAGGCAGCTGTGTTAATAACAGGGTGCGTAGACCACTGTACTATCAAGGCTCTTAATTTAATTAGTCATCAATTTAATATGTTGATGGCTGATCAAATGGCAACAAGTTTACAATATGCTAAACACAATACATTTTGTAATGCTAATAAACCAGGCAGGTGGTTGGCTTATGTGTTGAAGAAAAAACAGAAATCACAGGTTATTGGTAAGATAGAATTTAGAGGTAAGGAAGTTCATCAACAGAATATGATCAAAAAGGCTTTTTTAGAATTTTATACTAAGTTATATGCTAGTGATTCAATACAAGGCATAGATATAGATAAATACCTAAAGGAAGAGAATATTCCTGAATTAACGTTAGAACAGAGGGAAGGACTGAATCAGCCAATAACTTCTGAGGAGATTATTGCAGCAATTAAGCAGTTAAAGACAGGTAAGGCTCTGGGAACAGATGGATTAACAGCTGTTTATTACAAGAATTTACAGTTGGAAATGGTAGAACTGCTTAGAGTTTTATTTTGTAAAATTCAATTAGGAAGAGGAGTTCCACCCTCCTGGAGAACGGCTTTTGTTTCACTGATCCCGAAGGAAGATCAAAATTGTATCAAACCCGAAAATTTTAGGCCAATATCACTTTTGAACACTGATTACAAAGTTTTTGCCAAGATATTAGCGAATAGATTAATGCCAGTTATGCAACAGACAATTCATAATGACCAATCAGGGTTTATAAAAGGGAGGCAAATGAAATATAATGTTAGACAAATTGTAAATTTAATGGAATATTTGGAAAAAAATAACCAGGTCCCTGCAGCGCTCGTATTTTTGGATGCAGAGAAAGCATTTGATCGATTGAATTGGCAATTTTTGTTTAAGATAATAGAAAAAATGCATTTTGGAGAGTATTTTATACAATCAATTAGAGCAATATATCAGGAATAAACAGCATAAATAATAGTTAATGGAGATTTAACAGATTCTTTTAAAATTGAGAAAGGTACAAGGCAGGGTTGTCCATTGTCTCCATTGCTGTTTATTTTAACTTTAGAAGTTTTGCTGAAGAAGATACGTGACTCTGTTAAAATAAAAGGAATTGTAATTAGACAGCAAGATTATAGATTAAGAGCGTTTGCAGATGACCTGGTTGTTACTTTATCTCAACCTATAGAATTGGCACCACATATGTTGGACATAATAGGTCAATATGGCAAGGTATCTGGATTTAAAGTAAATCAACATAAAACAAAGATGATAACTAAAAATATGTCCATATCTCAAAGAGAAGATTTAGGGAGGATAACGGGGTTTGAAATAATTAAAAAGGTTAAATATCTAGGAGTGTATATTGCAGCCTCAAATACGAAATTATTTAAAAACAATTATGAAGTTCTCTGGCAAAAAGTGCAGAAAGAAATGGAAAATTGGAAAAAGTTACAACTATCTCTACTGGGAAGGATAGCAGTAATAAAAATGAATGTATTACCTAGGTTCCTATTTTTGTTTCAAATGATATCAGTGCTTAAGAAAGATGGAAACTTGATGGAGTGGCAGAAAGGGATTAATACTTTTATTTGGGGTGGGAAGAAACCAAGAGTGAAACTGAAAATTATACAGGATGTACGTGAGAGAGGAGGTCTTAAAATGCCTAACTTAAGATTGTACTATGAAGCAGCTGTTTTATCACAAATTTGTGACTGGTTTAATTTAACTGAAGAGAGAATGTTGAATATAGAAGGTTATGATCTGTTATATGGATGGCATGCTTACTTGTTATACGAAAAAAAAGCGGATAAGGTGTTTAAGGTCACATACTTATTAATGCCTTGCTGAGGGTTTGGAAAAAGTATCAATATAAGTTAAACTACAAGATACCTATATGGGCAAATCCTAGACATGCAATAGAAAACATAAGTATAGAACAAAAACAGGAGGTGATTACTTATAAAGAGCTTCTTTTTATGGAAAGGGGTAAACTGCAATTGAAACCCTTAAATATATTAAAAGAAGAAGGGATAATTTACACTTGGTTTCAGTATGGTCAGCTTCAAGCTAGATGGAGGGAAGACCAAAATATTGGTGTTATGCAAAATGAGGAAAACTTGGTAAAACAGATTAGAGATCAAAGTCAAATGCATATTAAAAGGTTGTATAATGCATTATTGGAAATAGATTCAGAAACGGAATTGGTTAAGGACTGTATGATAAAATGGGCACAAAACTTTCAGGAACCAGTGATGATAGAAACATGGGAAGAGATTTGGGTTAGAAATGTTAAATTTACGCAAGCACAAAACTTAAGAGAAATTTTTTATAAAATGTTTTATAGATGGCATTTAGATCCTAAAAAATTATCATGTATGTATCCAAACTTGCAAGCTAAATGTTGGAGATGTGAATGTGATGATGCAACTTATTATCATATATGGTGGACTTGTAAGAAAATTAAGGATTTTGGATAAAAATTTGGTGGGTGATGCAGAACATTTTGAAAAAAAGGTTGAAATTTACTCCTCAATTGTTTTATTGGGCATAACGATAGATTGTACAGCATTAGAGACTAAACCGATTTTGAACTTAATATCAGCAGCTAGGCTGTTGGTAGCGCAATATTGGAAGAAGGACTCTTTGCCTACTATTGAAGAGTGGACACTGAAAGTAACGAACTTAGCAGAAATGGCAAAAATTTCAGCGTATTTGAAGGACTATACACAAGAAAGATACGTATCGGAATGGAGAAGATGGATTGATTATATTCAAAATAAGTATCAGACAAGAAAATATCAAATAGCTTATGAATGAATGTTAAGTTTTAGAAGTACGTTATTTATAGTGGAGTTAAGGTTTCAGCAGGGGACTGTGTAGTCTAAGGATAGATAGGTTAATTTAGCTTATGATTGTTAACTGAAATACCCTGTATTTTGCTCTGGGAAGTCTGGGGGGGGAGGGTGGGATGCGGGGAAGGGGAAGGGGGAAGAAAAAAGGGTGAGGGGAATATTGGGGGAAAAATCTTTTTTTTTGTAAAACTTTTCAATAATAATAAAAAAGAGCGCAAAGAGCAGGAGGGATATTAAGTGGGTTGCAGTAATTGGGAATGAATCGTCTAGTGAAAGGAAGGACTAGGGGTGACATGATAGCAGTGTTCCAATACTTGAAGGGTCAACTTCTTTTCCAAAGCACCAGAAGGACAAGACAAGAAGCAATGCATGGAAACTAATCAAGGAGAGAGAAAAAGCTGGAAAAAAGGAAAAATCCCATCAGTGAGAACAATGAGCCAGTGGAACGGAATGGCTGCAATTTTCTGCTGCCTGGAAGACTGAAAAAGTCTCTTTTGAGTGAAGGTTGATTCTTCGGGAATGGCTTCCCTCCAGAGGTTGTGGGGCTCCATTGCTGGTGGCTTTTAAACCGACGGGACAGCCATTTGTCTGAGATGTCATTAAGACCTCCAAGGTTTCTTCCAGCTCTCTTCCAAACCTCCAGTGATGGAGCTCCCTCTGGAGGGAAACCAGCCCCAAAGACTCAACCTGCATTTGAAGGAGGCTTTTTCAAGCTTCCCACCAGCAGAAATTGCAGCCCCCAGTTTCCCAGCCTGCAGCACCAGTGGGCTTCCATTTGGGGAGGGAAGGAACCTGCAGCAGCAGCAGCTGAGAGGCTTCAGCCCAGTTGCTTCTCCGCTTCCAGCCCAAGTTGCTCCCGGACTCTCCTCCCACCTGCTGCCCTCAACTCACCTGCCAGCTGCTGCTTCCACCATGGAAACAGCAGGAAAGCCGCTCTGCACACCAACTTTCTCCCATGAGTCATCCGGAAGAGGAAGTTTCTCTGCGCGTCTCCTCTCCTCCCAGCCTTTCTAGCAATGCAGTACTTGATGATTTTAACTCCTTAAACACAACCACAGGCGCCGCCTGCTGTACTGTCCGCTTTCTAGCCACTGGTGTTGCCTGTTTGAGCGCCATCTCCAGACAGGCAAGAAAAACGCGCTTGTCCCCTCTCTTATCTAAGGCGGTTGCAAGAGGTTTTCACTGATTAAATGCTACCGTCATTTTTGACTTCTGGCAACTGAGCCAAACAAAAGAGTGAAATGTGATACCTCTAAGCTTACGAAGATTAGCTACGTACTGAGCCCTGAAAGTTCATGACATTTTATTTTTTTTATTTTATTTTATTTGTCAAGCATATATAAGAAAACATATAAAAGCATAAACGTAATTGGAATACATGAAAAGAATAAGAGTAAAAAGGGACATGAGGACAGGAGCGATGGTGCGCTTATGCCTTACAGACCCCTTAGGAATGGGGTGATGTCAACAGTAGACAGTCTAAGGTTAAAGTTTTGGGGGTTTGGGGAAGAAACCAGAGAGTCAGGTAGTGCATTCCAGGCATTGACCACTCTGTTGCTGAAGTTTTATTTTCTGCAATTGAGTTTGGAGTGCTTTACCTTGAGTTTGTATCTCTTATTTGCTCAGGTATTGTGGTTGAAGCTGAAGTAATCATTGACAATCTTTTTCTTTTTTTGGCAGAATTTGCTATCTTAGGGGGTGACTCTCGATAGAGATCAACGCCTCTCTACATCCCAAAAGTTTAAAACTGATTTTCTATGGCTCCCAAGATTTTAGGACCTGCCAGGCCCATCAAGTCAAGATACTCCAAGGGAGTGCTATTTTTAAGCTTTATAAACTGTAGTGGAACATGGAGGATGACTATGTACAGCATTTTATGATTCAGTTGGCAAAGAACTTTGCATGTAAATCATGCTTGAACAATGGGAGAATATGTGGATGAAAGATCTAAAATTCAAATTAAACTATAAAAGAAAAGTTTTATAAAATGATGTACTGTGTGTATCTATCACTGGATAAATTGTTCAGAATGTTTAAAGGGACCTCGAATGTTGGAAATGTAAAGAGCTTTTTATGATTTGTAGAAAGTCAGCACCACTCCCCAGAAGAATGAAATATTTTGGGAAATATTAAAAAGGCAGAATATTATATTTCCCTAAATGAGAAATGGAGTAACATGTTTTTTTAGAGGTAGAAAGGCAGACTCAGTCTTTCTTAATAGCCCCCAGCAGGCATTTTGCCCCCCATTAAGAAAGATTGGGCCAGCCTATCAATAAGAGCAGTGGTTAGAGTGCAGTACTGCGGGCTTCTTCTGCTGACTGCCAGCTGCCTGCAATTTGGCAGTTCGAATCTCACCAGACTCCCCCTTCCGAGGTGGGTAAAATGAGCCAGATTGTTGGAGACAATATGCTGACTCTGTAAAACCCCTTAGAGAGGGCTGTTAAAGCACTGTGAAGCGGTATATAAGTCTAAGTACTATTGCTATCGCTAAAACAAAAGACCTTCAGCTCCAGGATGATGGGATTAAGACCCTTTAGGACATAATAAAGCATTTAGCAGAAGACACAGGGCCCACTACATTGCACAATCTCCTAAGGGCATTTCAGAACTGCACAACCCCCCCAGCTAGCAGCATCTCTGAAACATATGAAAATCCATGTATTCATCAAACCAGTGGGTCAGCTGACCCAGAATTGCATGCTGTCTTTGTGTGTGGTTCGGCTTCATCAATAAACCATGTTTCCAATCAGCTTCCATGTTTTTCTCCCAGCTTGGAACTGAACCAGATGGATATTTCTTCCAACACATTTATGGTGGGCATGTGACAAGATCAATATTGGAGTATTGTTCTTCTGCCATTGTTAAGCAAATCACGGTGGGTTGTGAAGGGCAATCTCACACGGCCTTGGCTTGCAACTTCCTGCTGGCATCCCCACTGGTTTTGCTTCTCAGAAGCTAGCTGGGAAGGTCACAAATGGGGATCAGCAGTGTAGGATGCTGCAACCATCATAAATGTGCACTGGTTGGTGGAACCTTAACTGGTGCAACTCCTTTTCCTGCACCTTCATAACCACAGGAACTGCAGATGTGTGGTCACTGAGCAAGTGCTAAATTTGGGGACCAGCTGTATGTCTGCTTTCACAGTGCCATTGTAACTTTGAAGGCTCAGGAAACAAGATAAGCAAGGACTACATACACAAACTGAACATCACAAAAAGTCCCCAATAGCCTTTTTAGTTGAAACTGGTTAATACATGGATGGGCACCAATAGGAAAGACTGTGCTTTTTGGCTAGACATGAAAGTAAGAAAAACAATCATCTCAGAAAAGACAGTGTCAGATCAGTCTGAGATTGTTGCCAAGAGAACAGCAAGTACATAACAGAACCACAGAGCTGGAAGGAATCTTTGAGATCTCCTAGTCCAATCCCTTACTTGAGCAGGAGGCCCTGAAGAACCTGAAACCCAAAAAAAAGAAATTGTACAATTTTTACAAAAATAAACATCCAGCAACTTTTGCTGCTGATGGCCAAACAGTCCCTATCAAATTAACATGTTCCACTTTTTTTCTTTGATCCTTCCCATCTAATACCATGACCTGTTTGATGAAAAAAAATCAGGCAAATTCTTTGTAGTCAAATTAAAGAGTCAATTTCTCAGCTGAAATTACAATGGGACATTTGAAATGAAATTCAAGCCTTCTTTACATTCATCACTTTGGGCCTCAGGTGGATTTTCTTGTGTGCGATAAGGTTGGAAGGTTTTCTGAAGCACCGTTCACACTCAGGACACTTAAATGGTTTCTCCCCTGTGTGTATAAGCATATGATTTACAAGGCTATCCTTAGTACTGAAATCTTTCCCACAGTCTGGGCACTCATATGGTTTCTCTCCTGTGTGAGTCCTCTGGTGACTCACCAGCCGGGAATTTCAAAGAAAACTTTTCCCACAATCTGGACACATATATGGTTTTTCCCTAGAGTGAGTCCTCTGGTGTGTCACCAGGCGGGAATTGTTACTGAACCTTTTCCCACAATCAGGACATTCAAATAGTTTCTTTCTTGTGTGAGTCCTCTGGTGTTTCACCAGGTCAGAATTCCGACTGAACCTTATCCCACAATCAAGACATTCAAAGGGTTTCTCTCCGGTGTGAATCCTTTGGTGTGCCACCAGGCTGGAATTGTGATTGAACCTTTTCCCACAATTAGGACATTCAATGGGTTTCTCTCCTGTGTTAGATCTCTTGTGTATCACTAGCTGGGAAATATGATTGAAACTTTTTCTACAATCCAAACATTCAAACAGTTTTTTTGCCATGTGAGTTCTCTGGTGTTTTATCAAGCTGAAATTTTCACTGAAACAGTTTCCACAATCAGGACATTCAAAGAGTTAGGGTTAGGGTTAGGGTTAGGGTTAGGGTCATGAATCCTCTGGTGGCTAATGAGATGAGAATTTCTAATGAAACTTTTCCCACAATCAGGACATTCAAATGGTTTCTCTCCTGTGTGAGTCCTCTGGTGTGTCACCAGGTGGGAATTCTGACTGAAACTTTTCCCACAATCTGGACATTCAAATGGTTTCTCTCTTGTGTGAGTCCTCTGGTGGGTCACCAGGCTGGAATTGTGACTGAAACTTTTCCCACAATCAGGACATTCAAATGGTTTCTCTCCTGTGTGAGTCTTCTGGTGTGTCACCAGGCTGGAATTGTTACTGAACCTTCTCCCACAATGAGGACATTCAAATGGTTTGTCTCCTGTGTGAGTCCTCTGGTGTGTCACCAGGCTGGAATTCTGACTGAAACTTTTACCACAATCAGAACATTCAAATGGTTTCTCTCCTGTGTGAGTCCTCTGGTGTTTCACCAGGCTGGAATTGTGACTGAAACTTTTCCCACAATCTGGACATTCAAATGGTTTCTCTCCTGTGTGAGTCCTCTGGTGTGTCACCAGGTGGGAATTCTGACTGAAACTTTCCCCACAATCAGGACATTCAAACGGTTTCTCTCCTGTATGAGTCCTCTGGTGTGTCACCAGGTGGGAATTCTGACTGAAACTTTTCCCACAATCAGGACATTCAAACGGTTTCTCTCCTGAGTGAGTCCTTTGGTGTATCACCAGGCTGGAATTGTTACGGAAACTGTTCCCACAATCAGGACATTCCAATGGTTGTTCTCCTGTGTGAGTCCACTAGTGTATCACCAGCCTGGAATTGTGATTGAAACTTTTCCCACAATCAGGACATTCAAATGGTTTCTCTCCTGTCTGAGTCCTTTGTGGTCTCATGAGATGGTAATTTCTAATGAAACTTTCACACAATTTGGACACTCTTACGTGATGCGTGTCCTGTGATGTATTACCATGTTGCCATGCTCACTAAAGTATTCACATCGGGAGCACTCGTATGGCTTCTCTCCTGTGTGAGTCGTTCCATGAACCACAAGGAAGCTGTTCTGACCAAACTTTTTGCCATATTCAGATAATTTGTATGGCTTTTCTGCAGTTGGGATCTTCTTGTTTAATCAGTTATAATTTGCAATCTGTGCTTTTTCTACAATAGGCAGATCTATGGAGCTTTTCCACAACTGATATTCTTGAGGTCAAAAATATGTGTGATCTCTTGTTTAGTGCTGTTTTGATTAAAGCCGTTTGCTTCTTCCCAGAGCAAGGCCTGTATCATTGTCTGTCCTATGTGCCCCGCCCAATAAGACCTTTTCCTTCCCCCTAACTTCCAGATATTTCCATCTTTTTCTGAATGAAAAATAACCTTCCTTGATTTTTCATGCAATGTATCCTTGAGTTTCGTATTCTCTACTTTTTCCAGCTCAAAATCTCATGTTAATTTTCTCTCTTTTGTCTATTAGCTGCTGGAGAAGGAGAATTATGTGGTTTTCTGAAGGAAATGGAATATATTTTGATTTCTGGCACAAAATATATGACTTTTATTTCCTTTTGAACATTGCTTGTTATTCTCAGTTGTCCAGAGTGCTCTTATTGCCATCCTCTTTGTCTGTAAGTTTTAAAGAAAAGTGTAACTTTAATTGTGTATAAAATGGTTGCAGAAGATGTGAAAAAAAGTATACATTACAACGAAAAAGCAAACATGCCACAATGCTAGAATAATCTCTTACATTAATAATGATTCATTTGACACATGGAAGAGTACCAAGATATCTATTCAACCATGAAATTATGTTGTTGACTTGGGTCAATCATAAATTCTTGGCACTGCAAAGGGTTATCCTCAAATATATCTGGATGTACTAAGGATAGATTATATAATTGCAGATATATGCATATAGAAAGAAATACAGATACAAACACCTAGAAATGAATATATGTGGAAGCTCCATGATTTTTCAGCCTGACAAAATGTCGCAAAATGGTTAATGTCAAACCTTCTGAGCTAAATTTAGAGATGTGCGGCTTTAACTGAGGAAATGATGCCGAAAGCCTCTGCAAGATTTGAAGCACCAGTTTTGCTCATGAAGGTCCTCAGCTGCAAATAAGAGAAGAAAATGCTGTCTACAACCCCTTCTGGTGACATCCCAATTCACACAATCCTGACTTACTGAGTGCAATTGGGACTGGCTTCTGTGTCACTAAGCAGCCAGTCATGAAGCATGATGTCACATGACAGTGCCAACTTGCATCTGTTCCACAAACTGCGACTTGCAATTTCCTGCTGGCATTCCTACTAATTTTGCTTCAGAATCTAGCTGAGAAGGTCACAAACGGGGATCCTGAGTGTGGGATGCTGCAGCCATCATAAATGTGCAACGGTTGGCAGAACCCAAGTTGGTTTTTCTCCTTTTCCTGCACCTTCATAACCACATAACCATAACCACGAAAACGTTTTTCTGTTTTCGGAAAAACGGGCCAAAAAAGTTTCAAGAATGGGCCAAAAGAAGTCTCAAAAATGGCCCAAAAAGCCTCAAAAACAGCCCCAAAGAAGCCTCATAAACGGGGGGGAAAAGCCTCAAAAATGGACCAAAAAAAGCCTCAAAAACGAGCTGAAAAAAGCACCCAAAATAGCCGAAAATAGCCCCAGAAACAGGCTGAAAAAAGATTGGAAAGGGCCCGAAAAAAGGTAGGCCAAAAATTTTTTTTTGTTTTTTTCGTCTTCTAATTTTAGTTGTGTCTTTTAGTCAGGTGCGTCTTGTAGTCCAAAAAATACGGTAAAGCCAGTTGAACCTGGTTAATACCCGGATGCGGCACCAAATAGGAAATATCGTGCTTTTGGCAAGACCTGGAAGTTAAAAAACATAAACCCTAGAAAAAGACTAGTGGCAGAATCAGTGCAATTTTGTTGCCAAGAGAATAGCAAGCCCTTAACAGAATAGGTAATAAGTTGGAAGGGACCTTGGAGATCTTCTAGTCCAATCTCCATCTCAGGCAGGATCTCCTATAACAGTGATGGCTAACCTTTTTGCCATCGCATGCCAGGAGAGGGGGCGGCGGGGGAGGGTCGCATGCGCACGTGCCCACGTGCATGTGTGCGCAACCCCCTCCCCTCCCCCTCCCCGCTCCTGGCACATCATGGCCTGGTAGGCCCGTTTTTCTTTCTTACCTGGTTCCAGATCCTCTCTGTGTATCTGGGAAGGGCGAAAACAGCCTTTCCCACTCCCTTGGAGGCCCTACGGAGGCTGAAAAAGCCCATTTCCCAACTCTCGGTGGGACAGGAAGTGACATTTTTTGCTGTCCCCAGCCTCCAGAACCTCTCTAGGAGTCTCTAGGAGCCTCTTTAGGAGTCTGTAGGAGCCTCTCTAGGAGTCTCTGGTGGCTGGGGACAGGAAAAAACATCACTTCTTGTCCCACTGGGAGTGGGGAAATGGGCCCTTTGAGCCTCCATAGGGCCTCCAAGGAAGTGGGAAAGGGTGTTTTCGCCGTTCCCAGATACACAGAGAGGATCGGGAGCCAGGTAAGGAAAAAAAACGGGCATTCCCCACCCCCCCAGGCCCTCCAGAGGCAGGAAACAGCCTGTTTCTCTATTTCTGGTGGGCCCAGAAGGCCTGAAAATCAGCTGGCCGGCACGCGCATGCGCCCCAGAGCTGAGCTGGCGTGCCCACTAATATGACAAATGGCTGGCCAATCTTGTCTTAAAGCACGAGTGTCAAACTTGCCATGTCATGTTGCCGTCACGTGACATTTTGTGACATTCTACCCATTTATGGAGCTGGGGTGGGTGTGGCCTGCATGTCACGCATCCAGCCCATGGGCCGCCAGTTTGACACCCCTGTCTTAAAAGGTTCCTAATGAATCTAGATGACAACTTGTCATCCAAAAGGTAGAAAAGGGAACTAAGGATCTCCTATAGTGATCTAAATTTTTACTAGCAGAGAGGAAATTATAAGGGGGGGGGGTTGAAGTTGCAGATAAATTGGGGGAAGAGTGACCATGTCATACTGGAATTCAATATAATGCAGACACAAGCAATAGAGCAAAATCAAACTAATATCTTAGGCTTTAAAGCAGCTGATTTTAACAAACCAAGAGACAACTTGGGAAGGATTCCATGGATGAAAATCTTATACAAGAGCCTTGGTGGCGCAGCAGACTAAAGTACTATTAACTAACACCAGCTGCCTGCAATTACTGCAAGTTCAAATCTCACCAGGCTCAAGGTTGACTCAGCCTTCCATCCTTTCGAGGTAGGTAAAATGAGGACCCGGATTGTGGGGGCAATAAGCTGACTTTGTATAAAAAAGAACACCGCTTGGGGGGGGGGGAAAGCCCTACTAAGCGGGTATATACAAAAGCATGAAGGCTATTGCTTGACGCATTGTAAGCCGCCTTGAGTCTCCGGAGAAGGGCAGCATATAAATCGAACCAATCAATCAATCAATCAATCAATAAATAAATAAATAAATAAATAAATAAAATCTATCCTCAGTACATCCAGATATATTTGAGGATAACACTTTACAGTGCCAAGAATCTATGATTGACTCAAGTCAACAACATAATTTCATGGTTGAATAGATATCTTGGTACTCTTCCATGTGTCACATGAATCATAATTAATGTAAGAGATTATTGTAGCATTGTGGAATGTTTGCTTTTTTGTTGTAATGTATACTTTTTTTCACATCTTCTGCAACCATTTTATACACAATAAAAGTTACACTTTTCTTTAAAACTTACAGACAGAGAGGATGGCAATAAGAGCACTCTGGACACCTGAGAATAACAAGCAACGTTGAAAAGGAAATAAAATTGAGGACTCACACAGGAGAGAAGCCATTTGAATGTCCAGATTGTGGGAAAAGATTCAGTAACAATTCAGCCTGGTGAGACACCTGAGGACTCACACAGGAGAGAAATCATACAAGTGCCCAGATTGTGGGAAAGATTTCAGTACTAAGACTAGCCTTTTAAGTCATGTGCTTATACACACGGGAGAAACCATTTAAGTGCCCCAAGAGTGGACGGTGCTTCAGGAAGCATTCCACCGTTATTTCACACAAGAAAATGCAGATGGATTTTCCAAAGTGATGAGTGATGACCTAAAGCAGTGGTTCTTAAAGTGGGCGATACCAAAGTGGGGGGTAGTGGGATGACTTAGGGGGGCAGTAAGAGGCATGGGGGGAGGCTGGGGAGCGCTACAGGCAAAAAGGGGCGGCAGGGGGGCGCTAAGTGGCAAGGAGGGTGGTGGAGGGTGCCCCCTCTTTTGCCTGTGCCTCGCAGCAGTTACCTCCTTGCAAGCAAACAGCAAGAAAAAACAGCTCCTTTCAGCTTCAGCACAGGCTAATTAGCACAAGTTGATTAGATTGGCATCCCGACTCTCTCAGCTGTTTTGCGCAGGGCTCTGCAGCTTGCTGCAAAGAGTGCTAATCAAGCTATGCTGAAAACCAAACTGAAAGTAAAGCAGCCTGTTTGCTGTTCGCTGCAAGGAAAAATGAGGCAGAGGCAGAGGGAGATTTCTTTTTCTTCTTTTTCCTCACTAAAAAAGGTAGGTGCAAACAATGGGAAATTTAGGGCAAGAGAGGAGAGTTCAAAATTTTAAAACACAAAAGAAAAAAAGGAGGAAGAAAAAGGCAAAAATAAAAATGGGAAGGGAGAAAAAGAAATGAAAGAGAAAGATGTTATACATATTTAGAATTGAAATATGAATAGTAGTAAGAAATAAATGGGAAATCATGATTGTAAAAATGAAATGAGTAATAATTGGAATATTTGTCTTTGTATTTTTGAAATCTAGACGACGATAAGTTTTCTTTTTTCTTTTTTTTAGAAATATAAATAAGTATAAACTGTAACAATTGAAACACCTTTAATGGTGTATGGTGCTGAAAGTAAAAAGAATTAAGTTGTAGGTTGGATAACATTGTTCTATTTTTCATTAACAGCATTTTCACACATAATTTCTACAACTAGCATCCTTCTCTTTATTAACAAATTAACTTTTTGACTGACTCTTAACCATTTTCTTAGTCTCTCCACAGTTCTCTTTCTTGATGTTTTCCTCCCTTTCTTCCATTTCTTTAGCTTCTTCTTTTTCCTGTTCTTATATCCCCCCTTCAGCTTTTTTCCTTTAATTTTAACTCTATTACTTTTCATTCTCAATCTTACCCCATTTATTTCTCTTCATATTTGAGATGTATTTTGGGTGTCCTCCTGGACTCATGGTTGAGTCTAGAAGATCATATAATGACCATGACCAGGGGGCCATACGCCCAGATTCGTCTGGTGCGCTAGTTGCGTCCCTACTTGGACCGAGATGCCTTACGCAGTTACTCATGTGCTAGTCACCTCACATATTGACTACTGTAACACTCTCTTCATGGGGCTGCCCTTGAGGGCCACTCGGAGGCTTCAGCTGGTGCAAAATGCAGCCGGGCGGGTTGTGATGAGAGAATCCCGATACTCCCATGTTACACCCCTCCTGCACGACTTGCATTGGTTACCGGTTGCCCTCCGGGTGAGATTCAAGATGCTGGCGATGACCTATAAAGCCCTACGTGGCTTAGGCCCAGGATATTTGGCGGACCACCTATAGCCAGCAACAACATCCCATCGTCCCCTTTGAAGTCCCCAGATCGTTTTTTTTAGCGTCTGGGGAGGAAGCAAGGTGAGGCTCCCTATACAGCACGCTGAGGCTTCGGGCTCCAAGGGCAACTCTGCATAATTGCAGAGATAGACGACGCGACCAACGAAACGAGAGAAAGCTAAGAAAATTGTTAAAAATAAGCAGGGTGGAATCTGGACTTGAAAATCAAACCGCAAGTATTTTTCTTAGCCCTGTGAATGAATTTAGTAACTCAGAAGAAGTGAAAGTTTGTTTAAAATGGCGCCCGGCTTTAGCAATAAGGAATGCTGAAAGCGAAAGTTCAATTGTTTGAGCTTGTTTGTGCTACAAAGTAACAAAAAGTAACAGTGCTGGCCAGAAGAAAGAGGAAAAGTTCTTTTAAAACTGATTTGACTTGTTCCCTCTCCCTTGGGACTTGACTAAAGCTGGGGAAATTCCTGAAAGGTTTTTGTGGTGGAAAGTGAGAGAGGATATCCTTTTTAGAAAGAGTCAGGCTGCGAAGAATGGCTTCAAAACAAACAAAGCCAGCTAAAGCTGCTGGGGGGAGGTCCCCCACTCATAAACCAAAAGAGCAGCCTTTGAGTTCACAGATACAGACCCAAACACAAGAATCTGGATTTAATGATTTGAAGGAATTTATTGCTGGGGCTTTAGATCAGAAATTTGAAAAATCACAGCAGGAATTTAAAGAGATGGTTCAAGAAAAGTATGACAAGATGAAACGGGAAAAATTGACAGCTGTGACTGGTTTGTCAGAAGTAGTGCTCCAAGTTGATAAGAAAGTGGAACATCTTAGCTCAGAAGTAGAATCTAAAATGAAAGAAGCTGACCAAAAAATTTCTAATGTTGATAATAAAACACAAAGGCTTGAAAATGAAGTGACAATGATGCAATTCAGATTTATGGAGTTTGCTGTGAGGCTCAGAGGTATAAAAGAGAACAATAGAGAAGACCTGAGAAGGGTTTGCGCTGATGCTCTGGCTGTAATGTTAAAGGTTGACCCTGAGGAAGTTTTTTGTAAAATTGATAAGGTCTATAGAATGAACTCCTGGGTGGCAAGGCAAAGGCAACTGCCTAGAGATGTGGTGATCTACTTTACAGATAGAAGAATAAGAAACGATATTTTGAAAAATCTTTTGTTTCTACTATTCAAGTGGATGGAAGAGAGATTGGGATCTACAAAGAACTGCCACCTAAGATGTTGAAAGATAGAAAAGATTTTGGATTTTTGGTGACTGAACTAAAAAAACAGCAAATTCCATTCAGATGGGACACTCCAGTTAGCATAATATTGAGGTATCAAGGAGAGAGATATCGATTAAATACTCCTCAAAAAGCGGAAGAATTTTTTTCAGTGTTTTTAAATCTGGTACAACATCTCCACGTACTTCCTCGGTTATAGCCATAATGGAGGGTGAGAAGGATAAGCAATTTGAACAAGAGCTTGAAGAGCAGAGGAAACAGACAGAGAGGGAAGTAGTAGAGACTCAAGGAGCGGTAGGGGGCCTACCTTTGCTAGATCCTCCCTTACAGTCTTTAGTTGAACCACCTAAAAACACAAGAGAAGTAAAGATCAGCGTATTACTCGAGCAGCTTATAAACAATTCTTAGAGAAACAACAACATCAGAGCCCTAAGCTATCACAAGACGAACAGGGAGTTAATGGTAAAGCACAAAAATCCGAAGCTATGGGAGGAGCTAAGCCGAAGACCAATAGTGTGGAACAGAAACTTCAGCAAATGCTCTTATCGCTTCAAGAGCCTGCAGATGACAATTAAGTTTTTATCTTGGAATGTGAACGGATTGAATTCACCACAGAAAAGGAGGAAGATATTTCATTACTTGAGACAATCGAATAATGATGTTATTTGCTTACAGGAAACTCATATTAGAATACAAGATCAAAAATATCTGATAAATTCTAGATTAGGAACACAGTTTATAGCTTCAAATTCGGAGAAAAAGAATGGGGTAGTGATTTATACAAATAAAAGATTGCTAACAAAAATTATAGAAGCAGATGATTGTGGAAGATACATAGCAATAGAACTTTTTACAGATAATGGTCCAATCTTGGTGATTGGAATTTATGCTCCTAATCAGCAACAAGAAAATTTTTACAAGTTATTGCATTCTAAAATACTACAATGGGATTATAGATCTATTTTACTTATGGGAGATTGGAATGGAGTAATAGATCCTAAAATAGATAAGAAAAGCTTGGCAAAATCATGTGTCAAACTACCACAGTTTTTTTTTTTTTAATTTGAAAGATGATTTGGAATTGAAAGATATTTGGAGAGTGCATAACCCAAAAGAACTGGACTTTACTTTTTTTTCAGACAGACACAGATCCTTTTCCAGGATTGATTTTATTTTACTTACAGTTGATTTACTCTCAAAAACAAAGAAAACAAAGATATTTCCGAGAACTTTATCTGACCACAGCCCAGTATGGATAGAAATAGAAATGGGAAAAAATGAGAGAAAATCTTGGAGAGTAAATGAAAATTTGTTTAGATATGAAAAGAATGTAAATGAACTTAAGAAACAAATGAAGGAATTTTTTGAAATGAACTTGAATAAGGGTACCCCTATTGAAATTGTTTGGGATGCGAGCAAGGCATATATGCGGGGGGTACTGATTTATATGAATTCTAAACACAAATAAAATCGACAAAGAAAAAGATTAGAACTGGAAGGAGAGATAAAAAAAAAGAGCAGTTGCTTATAAAAAATCCAACAGATGAAAAATTACAAGGAGTTATAAAACTTTTGAAAGATCAATTCCATATGCTTACAGCGGAACAAGCAGCAACTAATTTACAATTTGCAAAACATAATACATTTAGTAATGCCAATAAGCTGGGCAGATGGTTGGCTTACACATTGAGGAAACAGCAGAGTACTCGGACTATTGGGAGTATTGAGTATAGAGGAAAGGAAGTATTTCAACAAAGATTAATTAAAGAAGCCTTTTTAGATTATTATTCTAAACTATATGCTAAAGATGATATACAGAATGAACTTATAAATAAATATTTAGAAGAAAAGAGAGTTATAAAAATTTCTAATGATCAAAAGGAAAGAACAAGTTTACCAATAACAGCTGAGGAGATTATTGTTGCTATTAAACAACTGAAAACAGCTAAAGCTCCAGGAACGGATGGTTTAACTGTGGAGTATTATAGAGCTTTACAAGCAGAAATGATTGAACATCTTAAAGACTTATTTTGTAGCATACAACAAGGGGGGAAAATACCCCCTTCATGGAAAGCAGCTTTTGTTTCTCTGATACCGAAAGAGGAGGCAGGCTCTATAAAACCGGAAAATTTTAGACCAATATCTCTCCTGAATACGGATTATAAAATTTATGTGAAAGTATTAGCCAACAGATTAATGCCAGTTATTCAAGAGGTGATTCATCATAATCAAGCAGGATTTATAGAAGGCAGATATTTGAAGGATAATGTGAGGCAAATTATAGACTTATTGGAATATCCTGAGAAGAATAAACAGATCGCTGCAGTGCTGGTGTTTTTGGATGCGGAGAAGGCCTTTGATCGAGTGAATTGGAATTTTCTATTAAAGACTTTAAAAAAGATGGACTTTGGGGATCAGTTTGTACAGGCGGTTGCAGCAATTTATCAAGAACAAACAGCACAAATTATTATTAATGGAAGTTTAACTACAAATTTTAGTATAGAAAAAGGCACAAGACAAGGTTGTCCATTATCCACGTTGTTGTTCATTTTAACCTTAGAAGTCTTGCTGAATACAATACCTTGAAGGGAATAGTGATAAGGCAAGAGGATTACAGAACAAGGGCATTTGCAGATGATCTGGTTGTTACCCTAACACAGCCGATGCAATCAATAATTCAGATGAAAGACATTATAAAAGAATATGGTATGGTATCAGGATTTAGACTGAACCAGAAAAAAACTAAGATGATAGTTAAAAATATGACAGCTGATCAAAAGAAAGAATTGGAAAGGAAGGCAGGCTTTGAAATAGTATCAAAGGTGAGATATCTAGGAGTTCAAGTTGCAGATTCAAATATAAAACTGTTTCAAAATAATTATGAGGTATTGTGGCGAAAAGTACAAAAGGATATGGAAACTTGGAAAAAACTGAGCTGTCTTTACTTGGAAGAATAGCAGCAGTTAAAATGAATGTTCTACCTAGATTTTTATTTTTGTTTCAAATAATTCCGGTGCTTAAAAGTGACAAATACTTGATGGAATGGCAAAAAGGAATGAATAAGTTTGTTTGTGTTGTAGCGCGGGAATAACGAGAGGCACAAGCAGGCTAGTGACAACAGCTCTTTAATTCAGGGTGAGACTTCAGCAAAAACACACAGGCAACAGCCCTCTTTATATACTTTCCAGAGGCAACCCAGAACCAATCAGAATTCACTGTGCATTTGAATTTCCTGCACAAAATAGATACATACATAACACCCCTCCCCTCCCAGAAGGCACTTATTCTATCTATTTACATATTTACATACAAAATCACGCAGGTGACCAGGGCGTTCTTAATCCTGGTTGACCTGCGCAGTTCAGTTGTTGGCGAGGTGTCAAGCCGGTCGGAGGGACCTCTCGTCTCTCCCGGCTCCGCCAATGGAACCTCCTGGATTTCTCCGGAGGTGTGGCTATCTCTGGCTGGGAGTGTTGGCTCGCTGGGGCGGCGCTGGAACTCAGGGTTGCCAGATAAGTATTTCAGCTTACTCGGGCTTGAGGTAGCTGTGTCAGGAAGACTTGGATAGTTAGGACATGAGTTTTCGTTTGGTAAATGTTTATGCAATTGATCTATATGTCTCCTCCAGATTTTACCATGCCCTATATCTACTGTATATGACTTTGGACCGGTAATTCCTACGATGGTTCCCTCTACCAATAAGGGCCCATTGGTGTAGCTTCTAGCAAACACCGGTGATCCTACTTCGAAATGTCTTAGTCCTCCCCCTTCCCTGGTGAAGCTATCGGAGGAATAATTAGGATGCAGTCTGTCTAGAACGCATCGTAGCTTTCGGCCCATTAAAAGCTCGGCTAGGCTGCGGCCCGAAGTAGGGCACGGGGTGGTATGCTGTACTGCTAAGAATTCATCTATTCTAGCCTGCCAGTCCCCTGCATCGAGCCGGGAAAGAGCTTCTTTGGCCGTTCTTACAAATCTTTCAGCAAGGCCATTAGAAGCCGGATGAAAAGGAGCAGCTAATGCATGTCTTATGCCTAATTCGGCTAGGTAGCCCTCGAATTGAGTCGCCGTGAATTGGGGCCCATTGTCGGATACCAGGGTGTCCGGCAAACCGTGTGTTGCGAATAGTTTTCTGAGTACTTCGATTACGGCCTCAGAAGTGGTAGATGGCATCAAGGCAATTTCGAGCCACTTAGAATATGCATCTACAATAATAAGAAAGTTTTGGCCATGGAACGGGCCAGCGAAATCGATGTGAATCCTCCCCCACGGCCCCTTCGGTTTTTCCCATTCATGAACGGGAGCTATGGGAGGATCTGGGCAGGACTCCTGGCATGGCCTGCACTTCCCCACCCACTCAGTGACATCTTGGTCAAGATGTGGCCACCAAACATAACCAAGAGCTAGGCCTTTCATGTGAACAATACCAGGGTGTCCTTCGTGCAGCATTTCTAAAACCCTGTGCCTTAATTGCGAAGGAATGACCACCCTGTCTCCCCACAACAAGCAACCCCCCAACATTGACAGTTCATTTTTCTTGTTAAAGTATAATTGAAAGTCACCACTGTCCACCTTGGTGGGCCAACCCCTTGTTACCCAGCCCATTACAGTGCGCAAAACAGAGTCTCTGGCAGAAACCCTCACCACCTCATTTGAAGAAATGGGGCCTGGGGAAACAATGTCAAGCAGTAAAACTGGGGCTTCCGGGGTCGGGTTGTCCAACAATTCGGGCAAGGGGCATCGGCTGAGGGCGTCAGCATGTCCTAAAGTTTTGCCTGGCCGGTGGAGCAGTCTGTACGAATATGCAGCTAAGAAAATGGACCATCTGGTCATCCGGGGGGAAAGAGCCGCCGGGGTCGGTTTATCTTCAGCCAAAAGTCCCAAAAGAGGCTGGTGGTCTGTAATGAGTTCAAAGGTGTGGCCAAACAAATACTCGTGAAATTTTTTGACCCCCACTACAGCCACTAGTGCCTCCCTATCTAGCTGGCTATAGTTCCTTTCAGCACTAGACAGAGTGCGAGAGTAATAGGCGATGGGCGCCTCTAACCCATTCGGCAGTCTATGGCTTAAAACCGCGCCTACGCCAAAGGGGGAAGCGTCACAGACCAATACTAGAGGTAGTTCAGAATTGTATTGGATGAGGAAACTGTCCTCAGACAAAAGTCTCTTAACCGTGCTGAATGCGGTCGCTTCTCGCTTGCCCCAAACCCATGGAACGTTTTTTCCCAGGAGCCTGTGCAGAGGCTCCACAATGGTGGCTTTGTCTTTCAAAAACATCGTATAGAAATTGAGAAGGCCCAGGAAGGCCTGCAGCTTGGATTTTGACTTGGGGGTGGGCGCGCTTTGAATGGTCCTGACTTTGCTTTCTGTGGGGTGAATGCCCGTGCTGTCGATTCTGTAGCCTAAGAATTCCACTGATGGAACCACTATCTTACATTTTGTTCACTTGAGTTTAAGTCCTGCTTCTCTGAACCTCGTTAGGACTTGTCTAACCCTCAGGCCTAACTGAGTCTCATCTTGGCCACTAATGAAAACGTCGTCGAAATACGGGACGACACCTGGAAGGCCTTGTAGAAGGCGCTCCATTGTGCTTTGAAAGAGTCCTGGGGCGATGCTGACCCCAAACTGAAGCCTGGTGCATTTAAAGGCACCTCTGTGATTTACAATTGTCTGTGATTCTGCTGTAGCGTCATCTACTAGCAGTTGCTAGTACGCCTGCGCAAGGTCTAGTTTTGCGAATAGCTTGCCAGGCCCCAGGAGTGTAGTAGATGGTGGACTATCGGAACCGGATAGGCGCTCTGCTGCAACGCCTTGTTAATCAAACATTTATAGTCGGCACAAATTCTAATTGAGCCATCCGATTTGACTGGCGTGACTATTGGGGTTTCCCACTTAGCGTGATCTACGGGAACTAGCACCCTTTGCTTAATGAGCTTGTCAAGCTCCGCATCAATTTTGGGCTTTAAAGCAAATGGAACTCGTCTTGCTTTCAGTCTGATTGGCGCTACGTTGGGGTCTAAATTAAATGATATAGGGGTCCCCACGTACTTGCCTAGAGTCTCTTCGAAAACGTCCCGAAACTCGTGGAGCAGGGTTTCTTTAAGCGATGATCCGCTGATGCTGTGAACGCCCGTGAAGCCCATGCCGAGGGCCCGGAACCATTTCATGTCCAGTAGACTTGGTAGGGGCTTGCTAACGACGGTCAGGGGCAGCTCTTTCTGGAACTCACCGTAGGTGACCCGGAACGTGCCCACGCCTTCAACGGGAACTTGGTTTCCCTGGTAGTCGAGTAGGAGGATTTTCTGACGAGACAGCTGGTTCTTCTGAAGTTTGGGCAGGAGTGCCTTGAGTGTTGACCAGGACATGATCGATAACGTAGACCCGGTGTCGATTTCCATTTCGCACGATTTGCCATTGATTTCTACTTTCGTGTAGACTTTCTCATCGTCGGTTGTGCTGGCTTGGCCGATTCTCGTGCTGTAGGTCTCCCGCTTTTGAGGTTCGCGCTGTTTTCTCGCGGCGTCATCTTTGATTGGCTGTTTTGAATGAGCTGGTTCTGGTTGGTCACAGTAGTCACGTGGTTTTCGACTACGCGGAAATTGAGCTCTGCAAACTCGTACTAGGTGGCCTTTCCTGTCGCAACGCCTGCAAATGGCTTCTCTGTATTTACACGATTGTCTCTCGTGATGCCCGCCACAGCTGGGGCAGTTCTCGTGGCGGCGGCTTCGCTCACTCAATTTCTTGTCTGTATGGAAGACGTCCTCGTCTGACTCTTCCTCTGTGCTGGCTCGCACCTCTTCTCTGTGGACGGGGGCTGTTTTCGGCCCGTCTTTGCTTGAACTTGGTCGCTGCAGCGCTTCCGAAGCTTTCGTTGATGCCTCGTGTGCTCGGGCTTTGTCTAGCGCGCTGGCTAGCGTTAGGTCTGGCTTGGCTAGAAGACGCCTTTGTAACTGGGTATCTCGAACCCCGCAAATCAGTTGTTCAAGCAACGCGTCGTCTAAGTCTCTGTAGTCACAATGCATTGCGGCTTTTCGAAGTGCGGCCACATAAGCACTGACCGGCTCTCCTTCTTTTTGAACTCGTTGCCGGAGTTCCTAGCGCTGAACGAATTTAGACGGAACTGGAGCGTAGTGGGCTCTCAGGTTGGCCTGAAGGACGTCCCAGGGAACCGTCTGGACTGGGGTTGGCTCGCAAAGGGATTCGGCCATCTCGAATACGTCTGGCCCGCAGTGGCTTAGGAACAGAGCCCTTTTTCTGTTCGCTGAGAGCCCTTGCATTTCGCTCGCTTCCAGGGAGCACTCAAACCTGGTCAGATACGATCCCCACTTCTCTCGGGTCGGGTCAAAGGGTTTTGGCGGAACGTAGGCAGACATGCCGTGTCTCCGTGTTCGCTAGTCACCCTGGCTGAAACTCCAAGCTCTTTTTGAATTGCCTCTTGTGTCCTCTATCCCACCTTCATCGCCAATGTTGTAGCGTGGGAATAACGAGAGGCACAGGCAGGCTAGTAACAACAGCTCTTTAATTCAGGGTGAGACTTCAGCAAAAACACACAGGCAACAGCCCTCTTTATATACTTTCCAGAGGCAACCCAGAACCAATCAGAATTCACTGTGCATTTGAATTTCCCGCACAAAATAGATACATACATAACAGTTTGGAATGAGAAAAAGCCAAGAGTTAAACTGAAAATTATGCAAGATGTTCGTGAAAGGGGTGGTCTTAAACTTCCAAACCTGCGATTGTATTATGAAGCTGCAGCGTTTATACAAGCGACTGGTTTGGAAGTACAAAGACTGGAATATTGAATATAGAAAGTTATGATCTTGAATTTGGCTGCCATGCATACTTATTTTATGAAAACAAGGTGGATAAAGTATTTAACAGCCATATTCTTAGAAGCTCCTTGATGAGAGTATGGAAGAAGCACCGACTCAAATGGGATTATAAAATACCGTTGTGGTTGGATCTTGGTCACATTATACAGAATATAAATATAAAGTCACTCGGGGGATTTTTATACAAAGAAGTACTTTTTAATGATGGGGCAGATTGCAACTGAAGTAATTAAACACACTGTTGGAAGAAGGGATTAATTTAACATGGTTACAGTATAATCAATTTCAATTGAGATGGAGAGAAGATCAAAAAATTGGATTAATGTTGCATGAAGAAGAATTGGTTAGACAGATAAAAGAGAAAGGCCCAATGCATATTAAGAGGGTTTATAATGTTTTGTTAGAAAGAGATTCAGAAAATGAATCTATCCCACCCAGAGGCCCGCTCGGGTGGGGAGACAGGGAAGCCCTGGACTGCCTATCCTTGCCGCCACCCCCCCCTTTGCCCCCAGCAACAGTGGTTCTGCCACTTCTCCGGCAGAACCCCCGGACCAGCTGGCAGGAGGGTGGAGGCAGGCTATGGCGACAGGCCGTTCCCGCTGGGTAACAGGCTGCTCCTGGAGCAGCCAGGAGATGGAGAAGCCACCAGCGGGCAGGCGATGCCAGATTTTGCCTCCCACCCGACCGAGAGACTCTGCTTTCCTTGGCAGCACCAGGGGATCCGTGCAGCTACTATCCCACCTCTCCTCAGCATCGGTCATGCTGCGAGGCTCCAACTCAAGGAGAAGATGGAGGAAGAGGGAGGCGGGGGAAGTCTAAATGGCGACTATCTCAAGCAAGCTGCAGCGCTATTATGCAAGGCTCCAAGTGGTTGGAGAAGAGGCAGAAATAGCAGCCAGGGCTGGGCTTTCAGCAGGTAAGCAACGCTGCCTCTGCCGTGAGGAACTTTGGGGAGGGCGGGGGCAGGCTGTGTGAGCAGTCTGTCTCTTAGCTGGTGAGAACGGCTACAGCCTGCCCCCGGCCTCTCTCTCCAAAGCGGGCTTCTGACATGGCCCAGACCTCCGGGGGAAGGGATTGAAGCCCTAGTCTGCTGCTCCTTCCGTTGTATGGGAAGACCAATATACTGCTTGAATTATCCGTTCCCTCCCTTCCCTCAATCCCATTTTATGGCTTCCCAACTTCCTCATCCTCTGCTTTCTGCTGTTTTCTCCAAGCAGCCAAGAGAGAATGGGCTTGCAAGGCTGTCAGTCTCCCATACCTGCGATGCCAGATATCGCCTCCCGCCCAACGAGAGACTCTGCTTTCCTTGGCAAAGCGCTTCATCATTGCAGGGCAGGGGATACGGGTGGCCCCAGAGGATCCGTGCAGCTACTATCCCACCCCTCCTCAGCCTCGGTCACACCACGAGGCTCCAACTCAAGGAGAAAATGGAGGAAGAGGGGGGCGGGGGAAGTCTAAAAGGCGGCTACCTCAAGCAAGCTGCAGCGCTATTATGCAGGGCTCTGAGTGGTTGGAGAAGAGGCAGAAATAACAGCCAAGGCTGCGCTTTCAGCAGGTAAGTAACGCTGCCTCTGCCGTGAGGAACTTTGGAGAGAGAGGCCGGGGGCAGGCTGTAGCCATTCTCGCCAGCTAAGAGACAGGCTGCTCGCACAGCCTGCCCCCGCCCTCTCCAAAGTTCCCCACGGCAGAGGCAGTGTTGCTTACCCGCTGAAAGCCCAGCCCTATTTCTGCTATTTCTGCCACTTCTCCAACCGCCCTGCATAATCGCGCTGCAGCTTGCTTCAGGTAGCTGCCATTTGGACTCCCCACCCTTCTTCCGTCTTCTCCTCCTTGAGTTGGAGCCCCGCAGCGTGGCCGAGGCTGAGGAGGGGTGGGATAGTAGCTGCACGGATCCCTGGCGCTGCGCCTGTTCCCTGCGCTGCAATGATGAAGCGCTTTGCCAAGGAAAGCTGAGTCTCAGGCTTCTCCTGGAGCATCAAGGAGAAGGAGTAGCTGCCAGTGGGGAGGCGAGCTGCCCCAGGAGGACCAGAGGAGAGCGCAGCTTCTCACTCATGGAGATCTACCAGTTGGGAAGTGGGCGCGGTAAGAGGTGCGCTGACCAGGAAGCAGTCATGCTCCCTGGCCAGAGAGGGTTGCACAAACCTTTGCTGGAGTGAACGTGCAACCCTCTCCTGTCAGGGAGCATGACCACTTCCTGGCTCGCGCATTTCTTACCGCTTTCCGCTACCATTTCCCCACCGGTGGATCTCCATGAGTGAGGAGCTGAGGAGCTGCGCTCTCCTCCAGTCCTCCTGAGGCAGTACGAGAACCGCTCTTGCTGGGGGCAAGGGGGGTGGCGGTGGCAGGTGCAGCAGGCCAGGGCTTCCCTCTGGAGGCCTGTGGCTATGCCAGAAGTCTTATCGGACAGGGAGACAGAGAAGCCTCGGACTGCCCTCAAAATAACGACTTTCCAGGCCCAAAACAGGGCGGAGGGGTGCCCGAAGTGCATGTGCAGGGCGTGCATGCGCAATGTGGGGCGCATGCGCAGGGGAGGGTCATGTGCACATGCGCATGTGGGAGGGTTCGCATTGCATTATGGGTGCTGGCACGCACAGGAGCTGTTGCATGCGCACATACACACTTCCGGCACGCCACGAGAAAAAGGTTTGCCATCACTGCACTAGACAATTCCTTTCCAATTCCTGCCACCTTTCTTTGTATGTTTTAGCCTCCAGCCCTCTAATCATCCCTACTGCTCTTCTCTGTGCTCTTTATAGAGTCTCAACACCTTTTTTTGTAATGTAGCGATCAAAACTGGTTGCAATAATCCAAGTGTGATCTTACCAAAGGATTATAAATTGGTACTAACACATCACATGATCTGGATTCTAGCCCTCTGTTGAAGCAGCCTAGGATTGTTTTGGCTTTTTTGGCCACTGCAATACAGTGTTGGCTCATATTTAGGTGATTGTCCACTAGGACATCCAAAATCCATCTTACGTTGATTATCAAATGCTTTACTGAAATTCCATTATACTATGTCCACAGCATTTTGCTCGTCTGTTTATTGAGACACTTTCTCAAAGAAGGAAATAGGATTTGTTTGGCATGATCTTTTTTTGACAAACCCATGTTGGCTTCTGGTTATAAGTTTGCTTGCTTCTAGGTGTTTGTAGATCTGTTGCTTGGTTATCTTTTTCAGGTTCTTCTCAGGCATTGATGTCAGGTTGATTGGTTTGTAGATTTGTGAAGTTTCCCCTTTTTTCAAGATGGGAGCTATATTAGTGTTCTGAACCAAGTCACGCTGGCATTGCAAGGTTTAAGTAGCATCTGTTTATTACTCACTTACTCAAAGTGTCAAATAACCCAGCAATGGTGTCAGTGAAGCTCCGCCCCAGCCCTCAGCCTCCGGTCTGGATTCCCCTGCTCTAAAAAGTAGGCCCTAGCTGACCGTGAGGCAAAGAGGGAAGTAATGATACCCACAAGTCCAGAGTTCCAACAACAAAAGGAGGTCCGAGTCCAAAGTTCAGAAGGAAAGTCTGAGGTTCGGAGTCCAAAAACACAGTCCAAAGTTCAAAACACAGGATCCAGCAAAGCTGGGAAAGTGCACATCAAAACAAGGAGGTGTTCCCAAGAAACACACTTTTACCCAGCATCTGGTTAAAATCACCCTTCCACAGCTGTTCCTTGTGTGGAGAGGTGGAGCTGCTTCCTCTCAAGCACCCTTGCTGACCTCTGTGCCTCCCTCCGGTCTGCTCTCCCTCCCTGTGGATCGAGTGGACGAGCGGCTCTTCTTAATCAGAGGTGGTCTGGAGACTGTCACCTCTGCTGGCCTCTGTAGCTGCTCTGCTTGGTTTTTTTTTACTTCCATGTCTTGCCAATAAGCATGGTGTTTCCTATTGGTGCTGCATCCATGTATTAACCAGGTTCAATTGAGGTATTGAGCAACTTTTGGTATGTTTAGTTGTATAGGTAGTACTTGCCTATTTGTTCCCTGAGCCTTCAAAGTTACTATAGCACTGTAAAGGCTGATGCACACCTGGTCCACAAATTTGTGGTCATCGTAGCACATGTTCAGTGACCACATGTCAGCAGTGGTTGCTGTGGTTATGAAGGTGAAGGAAAAACAGATGGACCAATTTGGGTTCTGCCAACCGGTGCACATATACGATTGCTGCTGTATCCCATATGCATGATCCCCATTTATGATCTCCCCAGCTAGCTTCTGACAAGTAAGTCAGTGGAGATACCAGCAGGAATTTGAATCTGAAATTCCCTTTAACAATCCACAGTGATTTGCTTAACAACTGCAGAGGATCACATGTAGGTTGGCACTCTCATGTGACATCATGCTCATGATCAGGCTGCTTAGTGATGCAGATGCCAGTCCAAATTGCCGTCAATATATGAAGACTGCTTGAATTGGGATGTCACTAGAGTGGTTGTGGACAGTGTTTTCTGCCATATCTGGAGCTGAGGATTTCCATGAGCAAAATGAGTTACGTATTTGGTAATGAGCCTTTGCACTGTAAGAATCTGTGATTGACCCAAATCAACAAGAGAATTTCATGATTGAATGGATATTTGAACTTGGATTTTGGTTGTTTTCCATGTGTCAAATGGATCATGATTAATGTAAGAAGTTATTCTAGCAATGTGGCATGTTCGCTTTTTAATTGTAAGGTACACTTTTTTTCTTTTTTCACATCATCTACAACAATTTTATAAACAATTAACATTACACTTTTCTTTGAATCTTATAGGCAAAGAAGATGGTAATAAGAGCACACTGGACAACTGATTATAACAAGCAACTCTGAAAATGGAAGAAAATCAAGCCAGAAATAAAAATATCTGGGGAGGAAAAATTCACTTGAAGAGCAATATAGGGTAGACAGAGAAGCAGGCCTCACTCTGGGAGAAAAAAAAAACCCCAGCTTTAATCAAAACACCACTAAACAATGAATAAAACATATTTTTGACCTCAAGAATATAAGTGTTGGAAAAGCTCTAGAGCAGTGGTTCTCAACCTTCCTAATGCCGTGACCCTTTAATACAGTTCCTCATGTTGTGGTGACCCCCAACCAGGGGTGGGTTCTAAATTTTTTTACTACCGGTTCTGTGGGTGTGGCTTATTTTGTGGGCGTGGCTTGGAGGTCATGTGACTGAGTGGGCACGGCTAGCTGGTCATGTGACCGGGTGGCCATGGCTATGTGTATAGGGACTACTCAGAGGGCTGAAAAAAGTCATTTCTGACACTTTTGACTGGTCCTCACACTTATGACCATCCTCACATTTATGCCCATGCAGCATTCTTAACAACCATGTCACTCATTTCACAACTGCTTCTCTTCACCATGGTGACAAGATAGAGCAAAAACGTAAAATGTGAGGACAGTCGTAAGTTCGAGGACTGGTCAAAAGTGCGAGGACCAGTCAGAAATAACTTTTTCAGCCCTCTGAGTAGTCCATATGCACAAAAGGACTACCCAGAGGGCTGAAAAAAGTCATTTCTGACTGGGTCTCGCACTTTTGACCAGTCCTCACACTTATGACCATCCTCACATTTATGCCCTGCAGCTTTCTTAACAACCATGTCACTCATTTCACAACTGCTTCTCTTCACCATGGTGACAAGATAGGGCAAAAACATAAAATGTGAGGACAGTCGTAAGTTCGAAGACTGGTCAAAAGTGTGAGGACCAGTCAGAAATAACTTTTTCAGCCCTCTGAGTAGTCCATATGCACAAAAGGATACAGCAATATAGAGGGATGAAGGAAGGGAAGGGAAATTAGAGTAGGAGTGAGGGTAAGAGAGGGAGGAAGAGAGGAGGAGAAGGAGAAAGGAAGAGGAAGTAGGGAGGAGAAGAAGAGGGTGAGGAAGAGAAAGTAAGAATGAAAGAAAAGAGAGAGGTGGTAGGTTTGAGGAGAAAGATTGCTGTACAATAAAAAAGATGAAAGGGAAGAAAGGCAACCCCAAACAAATATAAAGATATTAAGATAAAGAATGAATTGTTAAACTTTAAAGAATAAAAGAGAACAAATATGAATAAATAACAATAATTAGAAACACACATACAAACATACAATGTATTTTCTTTGAACAGAGTATTTGGCCGGTTCATAAATTTAAACAGTGTTTAGTCATTTCAATTAAATTTACAATTTCTATATTTCCTTTTTGCCATATTTATTCCTCATCTATTTTTGTAAAAAACCAATATTACCCTTCATCCTCATCTCTAATCTTAATCAAATTCAATTTTTCCCTTCTATTCTATATTATACCCCTTCCCATTGTCATCTATTTTTATATCCATCCTCACATTGGTTAATTATGTAATATTACAGTTGTTTAATATGAATTCAACATTTTAATATAAATCAATTAGTTATATAACTACCTTTTTTGTATATTATTCCAATTATTTCCATGCAATCCAATTTCTTACAAATCAATTAATTATATTTACCAATAATAATAAACCAAATAATTTCCCCCATATATTCCTCCAAACCACAACTTAACCATTTCTGCTTTCAACACAATATACAATTAATAGTACCTCAATTATTACAATTCCCTAGTTAAATAGAGCTTTTTTTCTTTTGTGTTTTAAAATCTCCTCTTTCTCCCTAAATTTCCCGTTGTTTGCACCTACCTTTTTTGGTGAGGAAAAAGAAAAGAAATCTGCCTGCCTAATTTTCCAACGTGCAAAGCCAACAGTCTGCTTTACTTTCTCTTTCGTTTTTCAGTTTAGGTAGGGGAAAAAAATCTGCACTCTTTCCAAGCAAACAAAAGAGCCCTGAGCAAAACAGCTGAGAGCAAATCAGCTGGGGGTCGGGAGCTGATCCAAGCAAGGGCTAATTAGCCTCTGCTGAAGCTCCGGGGGGCAATAAAATTACAAAAAAAACACCGAACCCTTTGTTAAATTGCTGGCTCCCCCGCCCCTCGCCCACCACTATTTATTGGCAATAAATAATGGTGCGGAGGGCGGGGCAAGCCAGCAATTTAACAAAGGGTTCGGCTGCACCACTGGCTCTAGGGCGGTCCTTTGAAGCCACGCGGCAAGAATTTAAACAGTTTTTTTTCCTCTAGCCATCGGAGGCAGCAATAGATGGGGAGTGGGCGGGGTAAGCGAACGGCCGGCGATCCAACAGAGGAGTGAGGGTGAGTGAAGGTGTGGGGGGGGAGAGAGAGGGCTTTGGCGACCCCTGTGAAATGGCCGTTCGACCCCCAAAGGGGTCGCGACCCCCAGGTTGAGAACCGCTGCTCTAGAGAGACACCTGTTGTGGGAAAAGCACAGATTGCAAATCATAACTGATTATGCACAAGAAGATCCACATAGGAGAAAAGTCTTAAAAGTGCTCCTAATGTGGTAAATGCTTTAGTGAGCTTGGGAACATGGTGATACATCAGAGGACTCACATCACGTTTGAGTGTCCAGATTGTTCGAAAATTTCATTGGAAATTCCCACCTCATGAGACAACACTCACACACAGTGAAAAAAAAAACATTTGAAGGACAGAAACCCCTTGAATGCCCTATCTGTGGGAAAGGTTTCAGTCACAATTACAGCCTGATGAACTACCAGAGGACTCACGCAGAAGAGAAACCTTTTGAATACCCTGATTCTGAAAAGGGTTTCAGTCAAAATTCCAGTCTGGTGACACACCAGAGGACTCACAAGAGAAACCATTTGAATGTCTGGTTTGTGGGAAAAGTTTCAGTAACAATTCCCACCTTGTAAGGCACCAGAGGAATCACACAGGAGAGAAACCCTATGAATGTCCTGATGTGGGAAAGATTTCAGTCAAAATTCCAACCTGGTAATACACAAGAGGTCTCACAAAGGTTTATTGATGAAGCCAAACCACACACAAAGACAGCATGAAATTCTGGGTCAGCTGACCCACTGGTTTGATGAATACATGGATTTTGATATGTTTCACAGATGCTGCTAGCTGGGGGGGTAGTGCAATGTCTGAAATGCCCTTAGGAGATTGTGCAATGTAGTGAGCCCTGTGTCTTCTGCTAAATGCTTTATTATGTCCTAAAGAGTCTTAATCCTATCATCCTGGAGCTGAAGGTCTTTTGTTTTAGCAATAGCAATAGTACTTAGACTCATATACCGCTTCACAGTACTTTAACAGCCCTCTCTAAGGGGTTTTACATAGTCAGCATATTGTCCCTAACAATCTGGCTCATTTTACCCACCTCGGAAGGATGAGTCTGGTGAGATTCGATCTGCCAAATTGCAGGCAGCTGGCAGTCAGCAGAAGAAACCCGCAGTACTGCACTCTAACCACTGCTCTTATAGATAGGCTGGCCCAATCTTTCTTAATGGGCACAAAATGCCTGCTGGGGGCTATTAAGAAAGACAGAGTCTGTCTTCCTACCTCTAAAAAAAACACGTTTCTCCATTTCTCATTTAGGGAAATATAATATTCTGCAGTTTTAATATTTCCCAAAATATTTCTTCTGGTGCTGACTTTCTACAAATCATAAAAAGCTCTTTACATTTCCAACATTCATTTGAGGTTCCTTCAAACATTCTGGACAATTTCTCCAGTGATAGATACACACAGTACATCATCTTATAAAACTTTTCTTTTACAGTTTAATGTGAATTTTAGATCTTTCATCCACATATTCTCCCATTGTTCAAGCATTATTTACATGCAAAATTCATTGTCCACTGAATCATAAAATGCTGTACATAGTCATCCTCCATGTTCCACTACAGTTTATAAACCTTAAAAATAGCACTCCCTTGGAGTATCTTGACTTGATGGGGCTGGCAGATCCTAAAATCTTGGGAGCCACAGAAAATCAGTTTTAAACTTTTGGGATGTAGAGAGGCATTGATCTCTATCGAGAGTCACCCCCTAAGATAGCAAATTCTGCCAAAAAAAAAAAAAAGATTCTGTCAATGATTACTTCAGCTTCAGCCACAACAATATCTGAGCAAATAAGATACAAAGTCAAGGTAAACCGCTCCAAACACAATTGCAGAAAATACGACTTCAGCAACAGAGTGGTCAATGCCTGGAATGCACTACCTGACTCTCTGGTTTCTTCCCCAAACCCCCAAAACTTTAACCTTAGACTGTCTACTGTTGACCTCACCCCATTCCTAAGGGGTCTGTAAGGCATAAGCGCACCATCACTCCTCCCGTCCCTGTCCTAATGTCCCTTTTTACTCTTATTCTTTTCATGTATTCAAATTATGTTTATGCTTTTATATGTTTTCTTATATATGCTTGACAAATAAAATAAAATAAAAAAAATAAAATGTCATGAACTTTCAGGGCTCAGCACGTAGCTAATCTTCGTAAGCTTAGAGGTATCACATTTCACTCTTTTGTTTGGGTCAGTTGTCAGAAGTCAAAAATGACGGTAGCATTTAATCAGTGAAAACCTCTTGCAACCGCCTTAGATAAGAGAGGGGACAAGCGCGTTTTTCTGCCTGTCTGGAGATGGCGCTCAAACAGGCAACACCAGTGGCTAGAAAGCGGACAGTACAGCAGGCGGCGCCTGTGGTTGTGTTTAAGGAGTTAAAATCATCAAGTACTGCTTTGCTAGAAAGGCTGGGAGGAGAGGAGAAGCGCAGAGGAACTTCCTCTTCCGGATGGCTGATGGGAGGAAGTTGGTGTGCAGAGCGGCTTTCCTGCTGTTTCCATGGTGGAAGCAGCAGCTGGCAGGTGAGTTGAGGGCAGCAGGTGGGAGGAGAGTCCGGGAGCAACTTGGGCTGGAAGCGGAGAAGCAACTGGGCTGAAGCCTCTCAGCTGCTGCTGCTGCAGGTTCCTTCCCTCCCCAAATGGAAGCCCACTGGTGCTGCAGGCTGGGAAACTGGGGGCTGCAATTTCTGCTGGTGGGAAGCTTGAAAAAGCCTCCTTCAAATGCAGGTTGAGTCTTTGGGGCTGGTTTCCCTCCAGAGGGAGCTCCATCACTGGAGGTTTGGAAGAGAGCTGGAAAAAACCTTGGAGGTCTTAATGACATCTCAGACAAATGGCTGTCCCGTCGGTTTAAAAGCCACCAGCAATGGAGCCCCACAACCTCTGGAGGGAAGCCATTCCCGAAGAATCAACCTTCACTCAAAAGAGACTTTTTCAATCTTCCAGGCAGCAGAAAATTGCAGCCATTCCCTTCCACTGGCTCATTGTTCTCACTGATGGGATTTTTCCTTTTTTCCAGCTTTTTCTCTCTCCTTGATTAGTTTCCATGCATTGCTTCTTGTCTTGTCCTTCTGGTGCTTTGGAAAAGAAGTTGACCCTCCAAGTATTGGAACACTGCTATCATGTCACCCCTAGTCCTTCCTTTCACTAGACGATTCATTCCCAATTACTGCAACCCCTAATTATCCCTCCTGCTCTTCTCTGCGCTCTTTGTAGAGTCTGGACGCCTTTTTTATATTGTGGTGATGAAAACTGGTTGCAGTAATCCAAGTGTGATCTTAATCACAGCATTATAAATTGGTACTAATACTTCATGTGATTCTATCCCTCTGTTTAGGCAGCCAGAGTTTCTCAGGTTTCTTGAGTCGTTTTCTCATTGATTGATTGATTGATTGGTTGGTTCGATTTATATGCCGCCCTTCTCTGGAGACTCAGGGTGGCTTACAATGCATTAATCAATAGCCTTCATACTTTTGTATATACCTGCTTAGTAGGGCTTTCGCCCCCCCCCCCCCCAAGCGGTGTTCTTTTTTATACAAAGTTAGCATATTGCCCCCACAATCCAGGCCCTCATTTTATCTACCTCGAAAGGATGGAAGGCTGAGTCAACCTTGAGCCTGGTGAGATTTGAACTTGCAGTAATTGCAGGCAGCTGGTGCTAGTTAACAGCACTTTAGTCTGCTGCACCACTAAGGCTCTTGTATAAGATTTTCATCCATGGAATCCTTCCCAAGCTGTCTCTTGGTTTGTTAAAATCAGCTGCTTTAAAGTCTAAGACATTAGTTTGATTTTGCTCTTGCTTGTGTCTGCATTATATCTTGTTACCAGTATGACATGGTCACTCTTCTCCCTATTTATCTGCAACTTCAACCCCCCCCCTCCCCTATAATTTCCTCTCTGCTAGTAAAAATTTAGATCACTATAGGAGATCCTTAGTTCCCTTTTCTACCTTTTGGATGACAAGTTGTCATCTAGATTCATGAGGAACCTTTTAAGACAGGGGTGACAAACTGGCGGCCCATGGGCTGGATGCGTGACATGCAGGCCACACCCACCCCAGCTCCACAAATGGGTAGGATGTCACAAAATGTCACGTGACGGCAACATGACATGGCAAGTTTGACACTGGTGCTTTAAGACAAGATTGGCCAGCCATTTGTCTGGAATGTTATAGGGTATCCTGCCTGAGAAGGAGATTGGATTAGAAGACCGCCAAGGTCCCTTCTGACTCATAACCTATTGTTACGGGCTTGCTATTCTCTTGGCAACCAAATTGCACTGATTCTGCCACTAGTCTTTTTCTGGGGTTTATGTTTTTTAACTTCCAGGTCTTGCCAAAAGCACGGTATTTCCTATTTGGTGCCGCATCCGGGTATTAACCAGGTTCAACTGGCTTTACCGTATTTTTCGGACTATAAGATGCACCTGACTATAAGACGCACCTAAATTTAGAAGAGGAAAACAAAAAAAAAAAGGTTTTGGCCTACCTTTTTTCGGGCCGTTTCCAGTCTTTTTTCGGTCTTTTTCTGGGACTATTTCAAGCCCATTTTTGAGTGCTTTTTTTAGCTCGTCTTTGAGGCTTTTTTGGGCTTGTTTCTGGGGCTTTTTCCCAGTTTTTGAGGCTCCCCCCCGTTTTTGAGGTTTTGGGGGGGCTGTTTTGAGGCTTTTTTTGTCAATTTTTGAGGCTTTTTTGTCCCATTTTTGAGGCATTTTTCTGGCCCGTTTTTGAGGCTTTTTTTTGGCCCGTTTTTCCGAAAAAACGTTCCTGTGGTTTTGAAGGTGCAGGAAAAGGAGAGACACCAACTTGGGTTCTGCCAACCATAGTACATTTATGATGGCTGCAGCATCCCACACTCAGGATCCCCGTTTGTGACCTTCTCAGCTAGATTCTGAAGCAAAATTAGTAGGGATGCCAGCAGGAAATTGCAAGTCGCAGTTTGTTGAACAGATGCAAGTTGGCACTGTCATATGACATCATGCTTCATGACAGGCTGCTTAGTGACACAGAAGCCAGTCCCAACTGCACTCAGTAAGTCAGGATTGCTTGAATTGGGATGTCACCAGAAGGGGTTGTAGGCAGCATTTTCTTCTCTTATTTGCAGCTGAGGACTTTCATGAGCAAAATTGGTGCTTCAAATCTTGCAGAGGCTTTCGGCATCATTTCCTCAGTTCAAACCACACATCTATAAATTTAGCTCAGAAGGTTTGAGATTAACCATTTTGGGACATTTTGTCAGGCTGAAAACTCATGGAGCTTCCACATATATCATTTGTAGGTGTTTGTATCTGTATTTTTTTCTATATGCATATATCTGCAATTATATTAATTAATGAGCCTCGGTGGCACAGCAGACTAAAGCTGTGCCACCAAGGCTCATTAATTAAGCCCTATTAAGTAACACCAGCTGCCTGCAATTACTGCAAGTTCAAATCTCACCAGGCTCAAGGTTGACTCAGCCTTCCATCCTTTCGAGGTAGGTAAAATGAGGACCCGGATTGTGGGGGCAATAAGCTGACTTTGTATAAAAAAGAACACTGCTTGGGGAGGGGGACGAAAAAACGAAAAAGTAGGGTATATACCCTACTAAGCAGGTATATACAAAAGTGTGAAGGCTATTGCTTAATGCATTGTAAGCCGCCCTGAGTCTCCGGAGAAGGGCGGCATATAAATCGACCCAATAAATAAATAAATAAATAAATATAATCTATCCTCAGTACATCCAGATATATTTGAGGATAACACTTTGCAGTGCCAAGAATCTATGACTGACCCAAGTCAACAACATAATTTCATGGTTGAATAGATATCTTGGTACTCTTCCATGTGTCAAATGAATCATAATTAATGTAAGAGACTATTCTGGCATTGTGGCATGTTTGCTTTTTTGTTGTAATGTATACTTTTTTTTACATCTTCTGTAACCATTTTATACACAATTAAAGTTACACTTTTCTTTAAAACTTACAGACAAAGAGGATGGCAATAAGAGCACTCTGGACAACTGAGAATAACAAGCAACGTTGAAAAGGAAATAAAATTGAGCCAGAAATCAAAATATATTCCAGTTCTTTCAGAAAAGCACACAATTCTCCTTCTCCAGAAGCTAATAGACAAAAGAGAGAAAATTAACATGAGATTTTGAGCTGGAAAAAGTAGAGGATACGAAACTCTTGGATACATTGCATGAAAAATCAAGGAAGATTATTTTTCACTCAGAAAAAGATGGAAATATCTGGAAGTTAGGGGGAAGGAAAAAGTCTTATTGGGCAGGGCACATAGGACAGACAATGATACAGGCCTTTCTCTGAGAAGAAGCAAACGGCTTTAATCAAAGCACCACTAAACAAGAGATCACACATATTTTTGACCTCAAGAATATCAGTTGTGGAAAAGCTCCATAGATCTGCCTATTGTAGAAAAAGCACAGATTGCAAATCATAGCTGATTAAACAAGAAGATACCAACTGCAGAAAAGCCATACAAATTATCTGAATATGCCAAAAAGTTGGGTCAGAACAGCTTCCTTGTGGTTCATGGAACGACTCACACAGGAGAGAAGCCATACGAGTGCTCCAGATGTGAATACTTTAGTGAGCAAGGCAACATGGTAATACATCACAGGACACCCATCACTTAAGAGTGTCCAAATTGTGTGAAAGTATCATTGGAAATTACCATCTCATGAGACAACAAAGGACTCACACAGGAGAGAAACCCTTTCGATGTCCTGATTGTGGGAAAAGGTTCAGTCATAATTGCAGCCTGGTGATACACCAGAGGACTCACACAGGAGAGAAACCATTTGAATGTCCTGATTGTGGGAAAAGTTTCAGTCAGAAGTCCAGCCTGGTGACACACCAGTCGACTCACACAGGAGAAAAACCATTTGAATGTCCTGATTGTGGGAAAAGTTTCAGTCACAATTTCAACCTGGTGACACACCAGAGGACTCACACAGGAGAGAAACCATTTGAATGTCCTGATTGTGGGAAAAGGTTCAGTCAGAATTCCAACCTGGTGTACCACCAGAAGACTCACACAGGAGAGAAACCATTTGAATGTCCTGATTGTGGGAAAAGATTCAGAAACAATTCCAGTCTGGGGGCACACCAGAGGACTCACACAGGAGAGAAACCATTTGAATGTCCTGATTGTGGGAAAAGATTCAGAAACTATTCCAGTCTGGTGATACACCAGAGGACTCACACAGGAGAGAAACCATTTGAATGTCCTGATTGTGGGAAAAGTTTCAGTCGCAATCCTGAGCTGGTGATACACCAGAGGACTCACACAGGAGAGAAACCATTTGAATGTCCTCATTGTGGGAAAAGTTTCAGTCAGAATTCCCACCTGGTGACACACCAGAGGACTCACACAGGAGAGAAACCATTTGAATGTCCTGATTGTGGGAAAAGTTTCAGTCAGAAGTCTGGTCTGGTGAGACACCAGAGGACTCACACAGGAGAGAAACTATTTGAATGTCCTGATTGTGGGAAAAGTTTCAGTCGCAATTTTGAACTGGCGACACACCAGAGGACTCACACAGGAGAGAAACCATTTGAGTGTCCTGATTGTGGGAAAAGGTTCAGTCGCAATTCCTACCTGGTGAGTCACCAAAAGATTCACACAGGAGAGAAACCCTTTGAATGTCCTCATTGTGGGAAAAGTTTCAGTCAGAATTCCCACCTGGTGACACACCAGTCGACTCACACAGGAGATAAACCATTTGAATGTCCAGATTGTGGGAAAAGTTTCAGTCGGAATTCCAGCCTGGTGACACACCAGAGAACTCACACAGGAGAGAAACCATTTGAATGTCCTGATTGTGGAAAAAGTTTCAGTCGCAATTCCCACCTGATGACACACCAGGAGAGTCACACAGGAGAGAAACCATTTGAATGTCCAGATTGTGGGAAAAGTTTCAGTCAGAATTCTGAGCTGGTGAGACACCAGAGGACTCACACAGGAGAGAAACCATTTGAATGTCCTGATTGTGGGAAAAGATTTAGTCGCAATTCCCGCCTGGTGACACACCAGAGGACTCACACAGGAGAGAAACCATTTGAATGTCCTGATTGTGGGAAACGGTTCAGTCAGAATTCCAATCTAGTGACACACCAGAGGACTCACACAGGAGAGAAACCCTTTGAATGTCCTGATTGTGGGAAAAGCTTCAGTCAGAATTCTGACCTGGTGAGACACCAGAGGACTCACACAGGAGAGAAACCATTTGAATGTCCTGATTGTGGGAAAAGTTTCAGTCGCAATTCCAGCCTGGTGACACACCAGGAGACTCACACAGGAGAGAAACCATTTGAATGTCCTGATTGTGGGAAAGGTTTCAGTCAGAATTCCCATCTGGTGACACACCAGAGGACTCACAGAGGAGAGAAACCATTTGAATGTCCAGATTGTGGGAAAGATTTCAGTACTAAGACTAGCCTTTTAAATCATGTGCTTATACACATGGGAGAAACCATTTAAGTGCCCCAAGAGTGGACGGTGCTTCAGGAAACATTCCACCTTTATTGCACACAAGAAAATGTGCATGGATTTTCCAAAGTGATGAGTGATGATCTAAAGCAGTGGTTCTCAAAGGGGCCGTACCAAAGTGGGGGGCCGGTGGGATGACTTAGGGGGGCAGTAAGAAGCAAGGGGGCAGCAGGGGGCACTAGAGGCAAAAGGGGGCGGCAGGGGGGCGCGGAGTGTGGCCCCCACCCTTTGGCCTGTGCCTCGCAGCAGTTACCTCCTTGCAAGCAAACAGCAAGAAAAAACAGCTCCTTTCAGCTTCAGCACAGGCTAATTAGCACAAGTTGATTAGATTGGCCTCCTGACTCTCTCAGCTGTTTTGCGCAGGGTTCTCCTGCTTGCTGCAAAGAGTGTTGGCGCAGATTTTTTCCCCTTTTGCTAATCAAGCTATGCTGAAAACGAAACTGAAAATAAAGCCTGCTGTTTGCTGCAAGAAAAAATGAGGCAGAGGCAAAGGGAGATTTCTTTTTCTTCTTTTTCCTCACTAAAAAAGGTAGGTGCAAACAATGGGAAATTTAGGACAGGAGAGGAGAGTTCAAATTTTAAAACACAAAAGAAAAAAGGCAAAGTAAAAGGCAAAAAAAAATGGGAAGGGAAAAAAAGAAATGAAAGAGAAAGATGTTATACAATACATATTTAGAATTGAAATAAGAATAATAGTAAGAAATAAATGGGAAATCATGATTGTAAAAATGAAATGAATAATAATTGGAATATTTGTCTTTGTATTTTTGAAATCTAGATGACGATAAGTTTTCTTTTTTCTTTTTTTTAGAAATATGAATAAATATAAATTGTAACAATTGAAATACCTTGAATGGTGTATGGTGGTGAAAGTAAAAAGGATTAAGTTGTAGGTTGGATAACATTGTTCTGTTTTTCATTAACAGCATTTTCACACATAATTTCTACAACTAGCATCCTCCTCTTTATTAACAAATTAACTTTTTGACTGACTCTTAACCATTTTCTTAGTCTCTCCACAGTTCTCTTTCTTGATGTTTTCCTCCCTTTCTTCCATTTCTTTAGCTTCTTCTTTTTCCTGTTCTTATATCTCCCCTTCAGCTTTTTTCCTTTAAATTTAACTCTATTACTTTTCATTCTCAATCTTACCCCATTTATTTCACTTCATATTTGAGATGTATTTTGGGTGTCCTCCTGGACTCACGGCTGAGTCTAGAAGATCATATAATGACCATGACCAGGGGGCCATACGCCCAGATGCGTCTGGTGCGCTAGTTGCGTCCCTACTTGGACCAAGATGCCCTACGCACAGTTACTCATGCGCTAGTCACCTCACATATTGACTACTGTAACACTGTCTACATGGGGCTGCCCTTGAGGGCCACTCGGAGGCTTCAGCTGGTGCAAAATGCAGCCGGGCGGGTTGTGATGGGAGAATCCCAATACTCTCATGTTACACCCTTACTGCACGACTTGCATTGGTTACCGGTTGCCCTCCGGGTGAGATTCAAGGTGCTGGTGATGATCTATAATACCCTACATGGCTTAGGCCCAGGATATTTGGCGGACCACCTGCAGCCAGCAACGACATCCCATCGCCCGGTCCGCGCCCATAGAGAGGGCCTGGTCAGGGTGCCGTTGGCTAGACAGTGTCGGCTGGCGGCCCCCAGCGGTAGAGACTTCTCTGTGGGTGCGCCCACCCTCTGGAATCAACTACCCTTGGAGCTCCGGTTGGCTCCTGACCTCGCACCTTCCGCCGCGAATTAAAAACTTGGTTCAAGTTCCACGACCTGGACTGATGGGGTTTTAAGGATTTTAATTTTTAGTGGGTCTAATCAGATTTTAACTTTGTATTATGGCTTTGTGAATTTTATTATTGTGAGCCGCCCTGAGTCCATTGGGAGATAGGGCGGCATATAAGCCAAATAAAATAAATAAATAAATAAATATTTTCCCATATCCATTTTTATTCTATCAGTATTGAACCCAGTGTAATCATCTTTATCTTTTTCCCCCAATTATTTCCTTTTCAATATTATCTCCTTGTTTCTCTTGCTTCTCATTCATCTTTTTTTTTTGCAAGCTAACCAATTCTCTGCTTCTTTATTTCCCTTAAATGCCTCCCTTTTTGAAATATCTCCTTTAGCGTCTCATATTCATCCTCCCAATTCTCCTTATTTTCAATTTTGAAATAATAATAATAATAATAATAATAATAATAATAATAATAATAATAATAATTTTATTTCTATACCGCCCTTCTCCCGAAGGACTCAGGGCGGTGTACAGCCTATTTAAAAAAAAGGCTAGGATTTTTAAGCTTATTCTTTTCATTTACATATGTGGGGGTGGGATGCTTTTCAAGGAGCCACAAGGGGGGCTGAGAGCAGAGTCATTCTGACAGTGTCTTTTAAAATTGCTTGGAAGACCCATTTTTTCCCTAACAATAATGTATACTTTGTATACTTTGTAATAAAAGTATACTTTTGTATACTTTGGAATAAAATGTATACCTGGAAAAAGTACTTGCAAAACTTGGACAGAAGGAAAAGGAAGGCAGGACTGGACTGGACTCATTATCATTAGCTAGTAGTTCATTGTTATCAGTGACTTCCGCTGATTTTAAACTCATTTTAAGACTGGGATTGGTGGCTACTGAAATATTCAACATTGGTCTCAGAAATCTTTGATTTGAACTATGGCAAGGAAAATCGTAAAATGGGGCAAAACTCACTTAACCATAATGATTTCTAGATATTTTAGGTGTAGAGAATTCAAGTGTTGAGAATGACCCATTATTTCATCTCTTTTTGCGCACTAGGTACCACTATTTGATATCTTTTCCTTTTATTCAAATAACAACAGAAAACCCAATACAATTCAGTATGAATTGGCTTTCCAGTCCTTCCGTGATGCACTTTTTCACATTGGTTATCTAGTTTAAATGCCAAAGGAAAATCAATGATATATTTTTCACACCTTTGGAGGATCACACTGTCAATTGTTCACACTGCTCAGGCAAAACTATGGTGTGAATTAAGTTTTAACTAAAAAATGGAGCTTTAATTCCAGAAGTCCATTCTTTAAACTTGGACTTCTGGAATTCAAAGGCTCTGGATTAAATAATACTCCAGACAGAGTATGCTGCTTTTAGACATGATAATAGCTGTCTAGAAAGGTGAGTTATGAGCTATTTTTACATCATCAGAAATTTAATTTATTACCTGTTAAAAATGCAAAGAGAAGGAGTACAGGGAGCAAATAAAAGACCTTCATGTTGGGGTTGGTTCTGGACCAAATCTTACTTGCGGGGCAGAAACCAGCTCTCAGCCCTCCTTGTGACTTCTTGAAAAGAATCCCCCCCCCACACACTCCACCGCCTGAGGAGGCAGGGGAGGGCTGCAGGTTGATCCCAAGGGGGTCTGGGAATGGGTGTGAATTCATCCCACAGCCCTCTCCATCCCCTCCTCTGTGAAATTGCTTTCTCCCACTCGCTGGTGGTCAGCAAATTCAAAAGGAACCCCCAGCTGAGAATCACTGCTCTAGATTAGTTGATTCAGGGGATTTCTCTAGTGTTAACTAATAGTGTTAGGTATCTTTGTTACAGGGATAAATTTGTATTGGAGCAGCCTGCAGACCTCCCAAAGATTTTGAGGTGGGGAAAGGAAAGTGTCAGCATTTCTGTAAACATTGGGACGATGTAATGCAAAGAGAAGGAGTACAGGGAGCAAATAAAAGACCTACATGTTGGGGTTGGTTCTGGACTAAATCTTACTTGTGGGACAGAAACCAGCTCTCAGGCCTCCTTGTGACTTCTTGAAAAGCATCCCCACCACCACCACGCTCCACCTCCTGAGGTCATGCTTCATGACCGGCTGCTTAGTGACACAGAAGCCAGTCCCAATTGTACTCAGTAAGTCAGGATTGCTTGAATTGGGATGTCACCAGAAGGGGTTGTAGACAGCATTTTCTTCTCTTATTTGCAGCTGAGGACTTTCATGAGGAAAACTGGTGCTTCAAATCTTGCAGAGGCTTTCGGCATCATTTCCTCAGTTCAAACCACACATCTATAAATTTAGCTCAGAAGGTTTGAGATTAACCATTTTGGGACATTTTGTCAGGCTGAAAACTCATGGAGCTTCCACATATATCATTTGTAGGTGTTTGTATCTCTATTTTTTTCTATATGCATATATCTGCAATTATATTAATTAATGAGCCTCGGAGCCTCATTCTATAGAACCGGTAGTAAAACTGGCAGGAGGCCCCGCCCACCTTCCCCGACATCACCAAAATGCTTCTGTGCATGTGCAGAAGAGTGCGTGCATGAGTGAGCGAAGTGAGCGTTCGAGGCCCCACTGCAAACTGGTAGTAAAGGTAAGTATAACCCACCCCTGGGTGGGGGGCACTGAGGATGAGTACCAAGGGGGCGGCGGACTGAAAAAGTTTGGGAACCTCTGACCTAAAGTGATGAGTGTAAAGGCTTGAATTTTAAGTCCAGCTGAGAAATTGACTCTTCAATTTGACCAGAAAGAATTTGCTTGATTGTTTTTGTCATCAAATATGTCATAGTATTAGATGGGAAGGAGGAAAGAAAAAATTGGAACATGTTAGTTTGATAATGGCTGTCTGGCTGGCCATCAGCCGCAGAAGTTGCTGGGTATTTATTTCTGCAGAAATTGTGCAATTCTGCAAAAATCATTTTAGGAGTGTTCTCTGCATTTTTATCATAATCAATGCTAGAAATGCCACATGCAGAGAACCAGCCTTTTTCTCCCTGGGTATCTTCCAGATTTTCCACCCCAGAATTTCCCAGGCAGCATCTCTTCAGGATAAGAGCGCTCAGGCTATAGTTAGAAGTTGTGAGTCCTCATGGAAGAAGAAAACAAGAGGAAAGAGAAATAGTTTATCTTTTCCTAACAATTCATTGCACCAAGCATGTCTGCTCAGGTTGTGAATGAGACACGCAAGTGGAAGAAACCATATGAATAGCAAATATATTGGGGGAGTTTGGGGCAGTGACAAAAGCAGTGTAAAATTTCAGATGCAAAGGCTACTCTGCCTTGCATGTGACCTTCATGGAGAAGAGCTGTAGGAATATTGAGTTGAGAAAAGGGATCTCCTTCGCTTGGAGGTTCCTCCTTGTTAGTCTTTGATGGCTGGGAGGTGTGAGCAGAACCAAGGGATTTTTACTTTTGTGGTTCCCCCCTTGGTAGGGAAATGTGAGGGGAAAAATTGTACAGTAGATGTTTCATTTCTAAAACAGCATTGCATAAGACTCATGAATAGATTTTGAGGGGGGAAAAGGAAAGTGTCAGCATTTCTGTAAACATTGGGACAATGTAATGCAACACTCTCTTCCCAATGCATGGGAGACCTTTCCTGTTCTTTCACTTCTCTCCCAGGACTCCTTAATTTGTTTAAAAAATTCCTTCAATTAAAGGGAACATTATTTGTAGCAGTGAAAGTGGTGTTTTACCTATGCAGATGGATTATCCTGATTTTGCTGGGATTGGAAGACACCAAAGAATTCCAAGATCATTCATTTCACCCACAAGATTCAAAAAGACAGGTTACAATGTTTTTTAGTAGGTCACATTGGATCTGATCCCTTGGTGACCAGGAGCAGATCAGGACTGGCATGTGGAGAAACCAAGATGTAACTCAATGGTATGTCTGGATAATCCCTGGGGACTTTCCATGACTGAGAATAGGATACGATAGGATAGGATTGAATGGAAATGAATTCTTTATTGGCCAAGTGTGATTGGACACAAGGAATTTGTCTTTGGTGCATATGCTCTCAGTGTACAGCAAAAGACAAGATACATTGTCAAGAATCGTAAGGTACAACACTTAATGATAGTCATAAGGTACAAATAAGTAATCAAATCATAGTAGGAAACAATATAAATCGTAAGGATACAAGCAACAAAGTAACAAAGTAAGAGCCTTGGTAGTATAGTAGTCTAAAGCACCCTGTTATTAAGACCAGCTGCCTGCAATTACTGCAGGTTCGAATCTCGCCAGGCTCAAAGTTGACTCAGCCTTCCATCCTTTCTAAGGTAGGTAAATTGAGGACCCAGTTGTGGGGGCAATAAGCTGACTTTGTATAAATATATACAAAAGGATGAAGGCTATTGCTTAGCACATTGTAAGCCGCCCTGTGTCTCTGGAGAAGGGCGGCATATAAATCAAATCTAAATAAATAAAAAAATAAAACCAGTCATACAGTCATAAGTGGGAGGAGATGGGTGATAGGAACAATGGGAAGATTAATAGTAATAGTAATTCAGACTTAGTAAATAAGTGTTCCGCCCTGGAAGGCAGGGCGGAGGATTTCGGACAATACCTATATGACAAAATCGCTCAGATCCGGGGGGATTTGGACTCTGACTGGGTAGATCAGGGCAGGGTGACGAGGAATAGTCTTGAGAATGTTATCTGGGAGGAGTTTGATGCTGTGACTCCTGATGATGTGGACTGGATTTTGGGGAGACTTAGTGCGGCCACATGTTTACTGGACCCGTGTCCCTCCTGGTTGGTACTGGCCTCCCGGGAGGTTACACGAGGCTGGCTCCAGGATGTTATCAATGCTTCGTTGAGTGAGGGTCATTTCCCCACCGCCTTGAAAGAGGCAGTGGTGAGGCCTCTCCTCAAGAAGCCATCCCTGGATCCGGCAATATTGGCCAACTATCGTCCTGTCTCCAACCTTCGCTTCCTGGCGAAGGTTGTTGAGAGTGTGGTCGCGCGACAGTTTCCGCAATTCCGGGAGGAAACATCCTATCTAGATCCGTTCCAGTCGGGTTTCAGGCCTGGGCACAGCACGGAAACGGCATTGGTCGCGTTGGTTGATGATCTCTGGAGGGCTCGGGACAGGGGTTGCTCCTCTGTTCTGGTCCTGTTAGACCTCTCAGCGGCTTTTGATACCATCAACCATGGTATCATGCTGCACCAGTTGGAAAAGTTGGGGATGGGGGGCACCGTATTATGGTGGTTCTCCTTTCTCTCCGACCGGTCGCAGTTCGTGTTGGCAGGGGGACAGAGGTTGACCTCAAGGCCTCTTATATGTGGAGTGCCTCAGGGGTCGGTCCTCTCGCCCCTCCTGTTCAACATTTATGTGAAGCCGCTGGGCGAGATCATCCGTGGCTTTGGGGTGAGATACCACTAGTACGCTGATGACACCCAGTTGTACATCTCCACTCCAGGCCACCCCAACGATGCCCTTGAAGTGGTGTCCCAGTGCCTGGAGGCTGTGCGGATCTGGATGGGGAGGAACAAGCTCAGGCTCAACCCTTCCAAGACTGAGTGGCTGTGGCTCCCGGCATCCCGATATAGTCAGTTGACTCCATCACTGACTATTGGGGGCGAGTCGTTGGCCCCCACTGAGAGGGCTCGCAATCTGGGAGTCCTCCTGGATACACAGCTGTCCTTGGAGGAACATCTGACAGCTGTAACCAGGGGAACCTTTTGTCAGGTTCGCCTGATTCGCCAGTTGCGGCCCTTTCTTGATCGGGATTCCCTGTGCACAGTCACTCATGCCCTCGTCACTTCTCGCCTTGACTACTGCAATGCTCTCTACATGGGGCTCCCCTTGAAGAGCACCCGGAGGCTCCAGCTGGTCCAGAATGCAGCGGCGCGGGTAGTGACGGGAGCAGCATGGCACTCCCATGTAACACCGCTCCTGCGCGAGCTGCACTGGCTCCCAGTGGTCTTCCGGATGCGCTTCAAGGTGTTGGTTATCACCTTTAAAGCGCTCCATGACATAGGGCCTAGCTATCTTCGAGACCGCCTGCTGCCACCGACGATCTCCCATCGACCCGTGCGCTCCCACAGAGAGGGCCTCCTCGGGGTGCCATCAGCCAAACAGTGTAGGCTGGTGACCTCCAGGGGGAGGGCCTTCTCTGTGGGGGCACCTACCCTCTGGAATCAACTGCCTCCAGAGATAAGGAGAATCCAAGACCTCAGTGTCTTCCGCCGTGCCCTTAAAACCTTCCTTTTCGAGCATGCCGGGCTGGCCTAATTTTTTAAGTGTTTTTAAGTGTTTTGTTTATTGTTTTTAATTAACGGGGCCAAATTTATATATGTATATTTTTAACTGTATTTTAATATTTGTACTTGATGTTTTTACTTGGCTGTTCACCGCCCTGAGTCCTCAGGGAGAAGGGCGGTATACAAATTCAAAATAAATAAAATAAATAAAATAAATAAAATAGTTTGACAGTGTTGAGGGAATTATTTGTTTAGCAGAGTGATGGCATTCAAACAAACCAGAACAAAAAACTGTTCTTGAGTCTAGTTGTTCTGGTGTGCAGTGCTCTACAGGGTCATTTTTTTAAATTAAATTTTTAATTAAAGACAAAACACAAAACCACACCCAGTGTATAATACAAAATAGGGAGAAGCGGGGGAATTTTTTCTTCATCTTCAGGTCTTCCAAAATTCTCTTTGCATTGGCACTGGCATTATTAGTTCCCGATTGCGTAGTCCACAAATGGTTGCCATATCCTCCAAAATATATTTTCTTTCAATAGTCCTTTTTTGAATTTTATATCACACGTTAACTTATCATTAAGAGCAAGTTTCCAAACTTCTCTGAACCATTCATTTATTTTGTATTCAATATTCAATTTGCAGTATCTTGCAATCATAATTTGTTCCATAATGACCAATATCCTTATAAGCTCTCTTTCATCAATTGTTAACACCTTATCATTCAACTTTAATATGAGGATGGTATCTACTCCCAACTTTACCTTCTTTTTAATTATTTTACTAGATTCTTCTATTCGTAATCAAAAATTCTTCACTTTACGACATCCATACCACATGTGTTCGTATGTTCCATTTTCCACTTTACATCTCCAACATAACCTGCTAGCACTTTTATTCATTTTATATAATCTTAATGGGAACAGGTACCATTTCCAGATAACTTTATAACTGTGTTCCTTTATTCTTATTGATAAGGTCCGCATTATTGTACTATTCCAATTCAAAATACATTTCTGTTCTGTAATATCTGTTTCTAAATCTTTTACCCAATTATCTTTCATCACCATTTGTAAATTACTATCCAAATTAATAATTTTATATACCTTACTAACCAATCCCTTAATTACAATTTCTTCCATTCCTAATTGGGATACTATTTCTTCAAATTCCGTTTTTAACCTTTCTGCCCTTATTTTATCCTTATATTTCTTATTCCAATTATTAACCTGTATCTTCTCCCACCAATTCAATTTTCACTTTTCATATATTTCCTCTTTTTTAAAATCATCTCTTACCACGTTTATCCATTCTTTTATTCCTTCCAGATTTTCCTCTTTTAACACCTGTTTCCTCTCCCTATTTAGATTTATGGGAAAATCCCCATCTTCCAAGTTCCCCAATTGTAATCTGTCTAGAATCAATTTTCTGTCAAATTTACTCCAAGTTTTCAACAAACTATTTAACAAATCATTTCTAACTTTAATTTTTTCTGCTATATTCTCCATAAAATATATTCTTCCCCATTTTTCAATTTCTCCCAACTCCAATTTTCCCCATAGTTTGTTTCGACCAACAATTATTTTAACTACAGTCCTCACTTGAAAGGATCTATAATAATTAATCAATTTGGGTATCCCAAGACCACCTTCCTTTTGATTTTGATACCATAATTTTTTAACTATCCTAGACCTTTTATCACCATTACAAAATTTGTCAATTTTCTTTTGATATAATTCCATATCCTTTTCAGAGATATATATTGGGAGCATTTCAAATAGGAAATTGAATTTCGGTAATAACATCATTTTACTTAATGCCACTTTCCCAAACCAAGAGAAATTTAATTTCTTATACTTCCCGATTTTCTCATCAATTTCTCTTATCAGTCTGTCATAATTCAACTTTTTCATTTCATTTATCTTTCTTGATAATATTATTCCTAAATACCTTATATTTTCTTTAACTTTTATTCCGAATTGATTTTTAAATTTCTCTTTTCCTTTTTTTATATCCCAATTTAATAACATTTCTGATTTAGCCCATTTATAGATAATCCAGTAAACTCTTCAAATTCCTCTAAATGCATCTTAATCTTTTCAATATCTTTTTCTGGATTTGTCATTACAATCAGGGTGTCATCGGCATACAAATTAATTTTAACACCTTTATATCCAATAATATCTTCGTCTTCTTCTATTTTTACTGCTGAGATCTCCATAGCAAGTAAAAACAATACTGGGGATAGAGGACACCCTTATCTTGTACCCGCTTCCAGAATTATCTCTTTTGTTAAAATCCATTCACTTTTACTCTGGCAACACGCTTTTGATATAATTTTGAAATAACTTTAGTACATTTATCTCCAAATCCATAAACCTTAATCAATTCTATAATCGTTTCCCATTGAATTGAATCAAATGCTTTAAATATATCCAACGCTAATATTCCTATTCTATCCTTATTATATTCTGCAATAAAAGTTGGGAAATGGGCCATTTCCAATCTCCAGAGAGCCTCTGGAGGGATGGGGAAAGCCATTTTCGCCCTGCCCAGAATCCAAGAAAGCCTCTGAAGCCTGGGGAGGGAGAAAAACGGGCCTCCTGGACCCACCGGTAACCTTTTTTCCGTCGCATGCCAAAAGTGGGGGGGGAGTGCAGGGGGATTATGTGCACATGCGCTGGGCCCGGAGGGACATTTAATTATGGGTGTGGGTGTATGTGAACGCGACCCCCCTGTGCTCCCCCCACTTTTGGCACGCAACGGTAAAAAGGTTAGCCATCACTGTCCTAAAGGGTCTTAATCCCATCATCCTGGAGTTGAAGGTCTTTTGTTTTAGCAATAGCAATAGTACTTAGACTTATATACCGCTTCACAGTGCTTTAACCGCCCTCTCTAAGCGGTTTTACAGAGTCAGCATAGTGTCCTCAACAATCTGGCTCATTTTACCCACCTCGGAAGGATGAGTCTGGTGAGATTCGATCTGCCAAATTGCAGTCAGCTGGCAGTCAGCAGAAGAAGCCTGCAGTACTGCACTCTAACCACTGCGCCACCACTGCTCTTATAGATAGGCTGGCCCAATCTTTCATAATGGGCACAAAATGCCTGCTGGGGGCTATTAAGAAAGACTGAGTCTGCCTTCCTACCTCTAAAAAGAACCATGTTTCTCCATTTCTCATTTAGGGAAATATAATATTCTGCCTTTTTAATATTTCCCAAGATATTTCATTCTTCTGGTGTGGGGTGGTGGTGGTGCTGACTTTCTACAATCATAAAAAGCTCTTTAGATTTCCAACATTCATTTGAGGTGCCTTTAAACATTCTGGACAATTTGTCCAGTGATAGATACACACAGTACATCATCTTATCAAATTTTTTTTTTATACTTTAATGTGAAATTTAGATCTGTCAAAAAAAAAATTCTGTCAATGACTACTTCAGCTTCAACCACAACAATATCTGAGCAAATAAGAGATACAAACTCAAGGTAAACCGCTCCAAATTCAATTGCAGAAAATACGACTTCAGCAACAGAGTGGTCAATGCCTGGAATGCACTACCTGACTCTGTGGTTTTGTTGGAAGAAATATCCTTCTGGGTTCTGCTCCAAGAGGGGAAAAAGACACTGGAAACATGGAGAATGCTTGGAAAGATGGTTTAATGGTGGGCAGGATCACATGGCTTGAGTTGCTGAACAGAAAAGGGCAGATACAGCGAATCCTCAGGTTTTTATGCTCTCTCTGGCTTTGAATTTCCTGGGGCCCCAAAAGAGTATCCTGATTGGTTGTCAGACTCCCAGGGGGTAGGGGTCTTAGCTAGCCTTGCTGGCTGATGTAATCTTCCCAGGTACCATGTGGTGAGCTTCTGTTGCTAGATGGGTAGAGGGCTAATCCTATCTTTGTTGGATCTTTGGCAATTCCTACTATGGCTCTGCCTGAAGGAGGTAGATCTTTGCTATGTAGAATAGACTGGCCCAGACCTTAATGGCCCATTGAGAAAGGGTGGGAGCAGGAAGATGGGAGCTGCTTCATCTTTAAAACATGCTTCTCCATTTCTCATCCAGGGAAATATAATATTCTGCCTTTTTAATATTTCCTAAAATATTTCATTCTTCAGGGAAAGGGGTGGGTGCTAACTTCCTACAGTTTCTTCCCCAAATCCCCAAAACTTTAACCTTAAACTGTGTACTGTTGACCTCACCCCATTCCTAAGGGGTCTGTAAGGCATAAGCGCACCATCACTCCTCCCGTCCCTGTCCTAATATCCCTTTTTACTCTTATTCTTTTCATGTATTCCAATTATGTTTATGCTTTTATATGTTTTCTTATATATGCTTGACAAATAAAATAAAATAAAATAAAAAAATAAAATGTCATGAACTTTCAGGGCTCAGCACGTAGCTACTAATCTTCATAAGTTTAGTGGTATCACATTTCACTATTTTGTTTGGGTCAGTTGCCAAGGTCAGTTGCCAGAAGTCAAAAATGATGGTAGCGGCTTCCGGTTTGCTGTTTGTCCCCGCTGGACGCTCCTTTGGGATCGTCGCACCCACTGCCTGTAAAGAGCCGCCTTTATAGCAGAATGGCGGCTCGAAAAAACTCCATTTCCATGAGGAAACGGAGATAGAGCAGGCTGGGGTGGGTTGAGTCCTCTGCCTAATCCCAAAAGTTTTTTTTTTACTTTTGGGACGGAGCGGAAGAGACTCCCCGTATCCCCAGCCGATGCTCCGGGCTCTGGGAGATCTCTGCTACACGCAGAGCTAAGGGGCAAAAGCAAGCCTGTAAATTTGTTAAATTAATTCAAGAAGACGTGAGTTGGACCTCTGATCCTGAAGCGCAAGTATTCTTCTTATTGTAGAAAAGTTATTGAAGTTGTTTAAGAAATGAAAGGAAAAAAGATTTTTAAAATGGCGATTGCTGCTGCGACTGCTGCGGCTTGAAGAGAGGCTGAAAGGGAAAGTCCTTCCGTTTTCTATTACAAAGTAGCGGAATGAATACTTCTGGCCGTAATTGAGGCAAAACCTCACTCTCACTCTTGCTTTTTTTTTCTTTTTTTTTTCCTGGGGATCTGATATTGATCTTGGTTGGAAACAAGCCTTTTTTTTTCTCTCTCTTTTCCACTAAATCTTGTCTGTGTGGGAAATGGCACCGGGACTTACACAGCTAGACAAACGGTGGGGGGAATCTCCCCCATTAATAAATTACACCAACAAGTTTTAACTCTCCAGTGTCAGAAACCTGATTTTAATATAATAGAATTTCTTCTTGAAGAGATTGTAAGAAGGGATGAGATTGTGAACCAGCAACTCGAAAAATTTAAGCAGGAAATTAAAGAAATTGGTGAATTGGTGAAATCAAAGTTTGACTTTTTGAATCGAAAGATTTTAAAAACAGCTAATGGTTTATCAGACTTTCTGATTCGGGTGGATGCAAAGACTAAATTATTAGAGTCTAAAATGAAGGAAACTGAGGAGAATTTGGATGACAAGATTCAAAAAATTAAAAAGGATTTGGTAAACATTCAGGATAATAGCTCAGAAGACAAACCTAAAATGGAGGTTGACCAAAAGACTGGTAATGAAGAAAATGTGCAACAGAGGATTGAAAGAGAAGTTTTAATGATTCAATATAATTTTACAGAATATGCAATTAGACTGAGAGGTTTGCAGGAAAATAATAGAGATGACTTAAGGAAAATATCTTCTGAAATTCTGGCTGGGATTTTAAAGGTTCAACCTGATGAAGTGTATTGCAGGATTGATAGAATTTATAGAATAAACTCCTGGTTGGCAAAGCAAAGGCAATTGCCTAGAGATGTGGTGATCTATTTTACAGATAAAGAAATTAGGAATAATATTGTGCAGAACTCTTTTAATTCTACTTTGCAATTTCATGGAAGAAAGATTTGGATTTTTAAGGAGCTCCCGACTAAGATGCTAATGGAGAGGAAGAAATTTGGCTTTCTAGTGACTGAGTTAAAAAAAAGAAATATCCTATTTAGGTGGAATGCCCCAGTTGGTTTAATATTGAGACACCAAGGAGTAAGATATCAACTGAACACTGTTGAAAAAGCGGAAGAATTTTATCAAAAAATTTTAAAAATGAATTTAACATCTTTAGGCATAATACAGGATAAGCAAAAGGAGTTGGAAACAAAAAGAAAATATCAAATTACAGAGGCTGTGGTGGATAAGTTGTCTTTGGACTCCCTGGATACCCCAGCTGGACTGTCTATAAATAAGAGAGCAGTGTCATCCGACTCCAATGTGATGAACCATCAAGTCACAGACAAGTGCGCAAATCAACCAGTTGATATACAAGTGATGGAGAAGAAAGATGAGATGATAAAACTAACCCAACAAGATCAACTCACAAAGCAGAATGAAAATCGATCAGCCGATACACAATTGGTAGGCACGAAACGAGGATGGAAATTCAACCCGCAAAAGAAAAAGAAAAGAAATAGATCTCATAGAAACAGCAGTTTCTAAACCAAGCAACAGTGAAGCCAGGGACTTTAAAAAATGAATGAATATCTGAAAAGATAGTGGAGGCGAACAATTGTTTAATACTATCCTGAGGATTGTGGCAGATCTCTGTAATGCCGTGATTTTGGGATGTGAAAAGAGCCTTACCTTGTTGGATTTGAATTATCTACTCTGGATTTCTTTTACTGGTAAATATATTATAATTATTTTTAGTTACAAGGCAAGAGAGTCACGCTGGGGCATGCAGAAGATCTGGTTGTTACCCATTAGGATGATGGGAATCAACAATCCTGATGAATACCACAACTATAACTATATGGATATAATTATAATGTCACTCGGGTGGTTGTTTTTACTTTTATATATATACGAGGATATCTACTACTGATGGGGGCAGAAGATGATTGAAGATTTTGAACAAACTGTTGCACCAGCATGTTATTTTACCCTATTATGGGTGATGGATTTAACGATCCAGTGGAAAGACATCAAAGAAGATATTATATGGATTATAAATTTAAAGTTATTGTCTTTTTTCTTTTTACAAAATGGAATGCATATATAGATATGTGTATATCTTAGTAAAGTGGGCAGTGGGTTATATTTAGAATTGTATTGCATGATTTTGTAGGAATTGAAGGGTTGAAATAGGTTAGTTTACTGATTGATTAGTCTAAGAAAAAGGATCCTTAAGTCATATATTTATGGGAGTGGAGGAATTGAATAGAACTGAATAAATGTTAAATTTGGATGTAGGGAGAAGGCCGCTTTAAAATGTTATATTAATATATATAAAAGATTAAATGCTAAATTGTAATAATACACTATAAGTTTAGGGGAGGAGAAAAAGGGCAGATTATCGTAAAAATGGGAGTTATAAGAATAATATGCTAAGGGTCAGTATTCTGAGGAGGGAGTAAGGGAAAGGAAAGATATTATGTATGTAATTAGTTATGAAATAGCCTATTGTTGTGAAGAAGTCACAGGGGGGGATGGGTGGTGAGGGGGGGTTAGGGAAGAGGGGGGGGAAAGGGGGAAAACTTGTATTTGAAAACTTTTTCAATTAAAAAAAAAATGATGGTAGCATTTAATCAGTGAAAACGACTACACTAACTTGTTTGCCAAGCGCAAACGCGCATATTTCCTCAGTTTCTGTGGGGCAGAGATGTTCGATACCACTATGACTTTAATGGCCCCCCAATCCATACATGTGGGGACGTGGAAGGATTTTATGAACAAATTAAAACAGCACTATGCCCCCGCGCCGTCCTGGATCGCTCGCCGACGGCATTTCTACCACAGGGATCAAGCCCCTGGGGAGACCATTAACCAATATGTCACGGCGTTGAGGAGAGCCACACGCCATTGCGAGTTCATGAACCTGGAGGATTATCTCCTTGACTGACTTGTGAGTGGAGTCAGAGATCAGAACCTAAAGAGGCGTTTAATTGTAAATCATGAACTTACGTTCCAGATGGCATTGGACGAGGCCTGTGCGGCTGAATTAGCCACTCTGTCAATCGCAGTGCTTCCCCGGGGGCAAAGCCCGCCCAAGTCGAATAGGGAAGCCTTGTCAGTACGTGAAATGAGTGAGGTTGACCTGTCAGACTCAGATTGCGAGGTGGATATTTGCTGAGTTCATGAGGCAAAGTCTAGGGCAACCGAGCAAAGGTCCCCGAAGGAAGGCATAACTGAGTGTTACAGTTGCGGGGGGAACCATCTACAAGCCTCGTGTAAGTTTAGAGACGCTGTGTGCCGCCGCTGTAGCTGGCAAGGCCATATAGCAAGAGTCTGCCGGTCCGCGCAGCTGCAGTCTAGAGCGAGGGCTCCTCGCGACCGGGAAGGGCAACGATGTTTCCGCCCGACTAATGAGTGTGGCAGGGACAACCGGAATTCTTCCTTTGTCAATCTGATCGTTCCGGCTGAGGGACTAATTAAGAACAAAATCCACCTCACATTGTACATTGAAGGAAGACCGTGTTGAATGGAGGTGGACACAGGGTCAGCCACCTCCCTCGTTTCCTGGGCCACGATTAAACGCCTTGTTCCGAAGATTTCAAAATGAAGGCTAGAACCTTGCAAGGTAATTTTAAGAGAATATCAAGGGGGGACTATTCCAGTGGTAGGTTCTGGGACCTTCTGGGTTCGTTTTAAGGGATTTGCGGGGTATCTATCATTAGTGGTTGTGAATGGACCCCTGCCAAGCCTTCTAGGGCTAAATTGGTTCGACGCCCTGGGTCTCACTGTTCAGGGTGTCAATGCCATTCATTCGTCTGAACTTGAAGTGTTTTGTAAAGAATTCCATGCAGTATTCAATGACCAGTTAGGAAAATATACGGGAACTCCTGTCTCATTTACTCTGGATCCCCAGGTGCAGCCGCGGAGACTAAAACCACGCCGTGTGCCACTGGCCTTGCGTCCAAAAGTGGACGCGGAATTGGACAAACTCATTGCACAAGGGGTTTTAGAGCCTGTCGATCACGCCCCTTGGGAGACACCTACTGTCATTGCTATTAAGGTGGACGTCTCAATCCGTATATGAGCTGATTACCAGGCGACTATTAACCAGGCGTTGTTGTCACATGCTTATCTTATCCCGGTAGTACAGCATTTACTACATTCCTTAAGTAACGGGTCAGTCTTTGCTAAGTTAGATTTAGCCAATGTGCTGGTCTCTGCATCCAGCACTTCACAACTGATGGACTGCCTTCATTGTGGGGCTCAAAGTCAAGAAATCTAAATGCAGCATTGCGGTACCCCAGGTTGAATTTTTGGGGTTCTTAATCGATGGCAAGGGAATTCATCCTACGGAAGCAAAGACTAAAGCGATCTTGGACGCCCCCACTCCTACGTGCAAATCTGAACTTCAAACCTTTCTGAGCCTTTTAAACTTCTATGCTGTATTTCTACCCCACAAGGCATCCGTTGCAGAGCCTCTCCACAGGTTATTAGACCAGGGAGCAAAATGGAACTGGACTGCTAAAGCCGCAGCTGCGTTTAAGTCTGTCAAACAATTGCTTGTGTCAAATTCTGTTCTCACTCAGTATTCTGAAAACCTCCCATTAGTCCTGGCTTGCGATGCTTCTCCGTATGGGGTCGGCGCAGTCCTCAGCCACAAGTTCCCAAATGGATCCGAAGCCCCTATGGCATTTTTTCCCCATACCTTGGCTCCCGCCGAAAGGAATTACTCTCAGCTGGACAAGGAGGCTTTGGCATTTGTGGCAGGAGTGAAGCGTTTCCATTATTACCTCTATGGCTGCCCGTTCACATTAACAACTGACCATCAACTGCTGCTAGGCTTACTGGCTGGAAATAAGCAAGTCCCACAGATCCTGTCCCCCAGATTCACCCGTTGGTCTGTTTTTCTGACTGCATACCAGTATACCCTGACCTACGTTCCAGGATGCCATTTGGCCCATGCGGACGCCCTGAGTCGCTGCCCAGTGGGCACCTTCTTCTGCGACCCTGCACCGGCTTCAGCTGTTTTCCTGATTGACAGCTCTTCTTTTGCTTTAACTGCAGCTGACATTGCCCGCCAGTCCGCTAGGGTCCCAGAATTCTCGCAAGTCTTCGACTGGGTAAAGCGGGGGTGGCCTACGGGTACCTTGGGGTCTATGTGGCTGCCGTATGTGTCTAGGAAACTGGAATTATCTGCACAAAGGGGTTGTTTACTTTGGGGGCACTGGGTGGTGGTTCCTCGGCCACTTCAAACGGCCGTCCTTGTCTCTCTTCATGCAGGTCACCCCGGAATCGTCCGGATGAAAGCGATGGGAAGGAGTTACATTTGGTGGCCTGGCCTGGATAAAAGCATTGCTGACTGGGTGGCATCTTGTCAGCATTGTCAGGAATCTCGTCCACTTCCCCCTAAGGGAATAGCCCGGGAGTGGGAGGAGCCTATTGCTCCATGGTCTCACTTACATTTAGATTTTGCAGGCTCTTTCCACTGGCAAATGTTCTTAGTGGTAGTGGACGCGTATTCTAAGTGGGTGGGATTGGTGCTAATGCACTCCACCATGGCAGATGCTGTTATAAGGGTATTGCGTGCACTATTTGCCACACATGGGCTGCCCGATCTTCTAGTGTCGGATAATGGTCCTCAGCTAACGGCATCCACTTTTGAACTATTCCTGGCATGACTTGGCATCCGGCATTGCCTTATTTCACCTCACCACCCAGCTGCTAACGGCCTTGTGGAAAGGGCCGTTCGCTCAGCTAAAGAAGCGCTTGGCCGTATGGGTCCGGGTGCATGGCCGGAGCGTCTTGCTGAGTATATGATCGTACAGCATACAACCCCCTGCCAGATCACTAACAGGAGCCCCGCAGTTAATCATGGGTCGGCGTTTATGGACCACCCTAGATTGACTGCACCCCCTATATGCCCCACACCCACCCATTCTACCCTCAAACAGGTAGAATGTCACGAAATGTCACGTGACGGCAACATGACATGGCAAGTTTGACACCCGTGGTTTAAGAGAAGATTGGCCAGCTTGTTGTGGATTTAATAAGACAAACACAACTTTTAGATTAATCAGAGACAAATTATATATTGTGCAATAGGTTCAAAGCTCTGTACATGAAGCGTTGAACAAAGACAGAAATTAGGTACAATGGTTTTATACCCTTATAGACAAAGGATTCTGTTAACTCAGCAATTCATATGGTCATATACATTTGTCATTTTTAATTGACATTTCCTAATTACTGAGTTTCTTTGCAAAACAGTTATAATTCTTTTTGTAGATTACTGAAGCATAGACTCAAATCATCTTCTGACAATAGACAACTTTTAACTCATGTGGATCCCCTTGACCTAACCAACCTTTAAGCTGTATGTCATTAGAATGTTCCTTTCTTCTGACAACTTAGAGGCCTCCTAGAGGAACCAAAAGGATTTTGGCTGAGTTTGTACTTTTTCCAACCAGATGCATTGCTTTTCAGAATAGAGTGAATAGAAAGTTATCCAGTGGTCATCTATCAGAGTCCGCTTCATTTACATTATTCCCCCCTCTGAAAGTTTTTCAATGCAGAAAATTTCACTATTCTCATATAAGTTTAACTTCTGAGTATACAAGGTTCCAATAAACAAATCTACCATATATAGGGTCTAACAAAATATAATAAATAAAAGTAAAGGATAGGTAGTTCTTTATTGTTTTTTTTTTTGTTTACTCTCTTGATTCTTGGGGAGATTCTCTACCTCTTTCTACAGGTTCCATTTCCTCATATGGGTCTGCCTCAGAATCTTTATGTTCTTCCACAGGATAGGGACCAAGTTGATTAAGAAAATGTTCTGTCAAAGCTAGTTCCTTTTCAACTTGAATCTCCTTTACTGCTCTTATTGATAGCTGTTTCAGCATAGGGATTGCACAAGGAATAAAAGCTAGGCCTGCCACAGCCATATTAATCCACCCGGATCCAGGCAACCAAGAAAACCACATGTCAGTTGTTTATAACCTCTGACCTATCTTGGAAGCCCTATCCTGCAATTCCTTGGCAATTTCTCTGACCACACCTGATTTGTTACATGTTCCTGTCCAGTTTGTTGGTAAACACAAATATGCATCCTTTCCACATAAGAAGATTTATGGAAAAGGCATGCACTCAGTAGTTCCTTGCATTAGTCCAGACCCCTAAGTCCCTGCCACAAATATTCCTGCTAGTGGTTGCAATGGGACTTCCAGTGAGGGGTCCTTCTGTTTATCTCTGAGAATTGGTCCTTCAAAAACATATCGAGAGGTAGTATTTCCAGGTGGAAAAAGGATACACAAACCTGATTTGGACTTTAAGTTGAACCAGAGTGGAAATTCTGGAGGTTGAAATGGTCTTGGACAGATTCCATCCACCCCACTTTCCATTCTTAAAGTTTATTTCTGGTAGCCTTTGTTCTAACCCAGAGTTGTGGTTTGACAGGAACAGCATGATAAGATGCAGGGCTAGCAGATAAACATTTCTGACCTAGGGTAGGGTCATACTGTTTAACAAGATCTTGACAATTGTTGTAGAGGCCCATTTTCCTTATCTATTCCCCCCTCAGCTGGGAATGTCAATAGTGCAACCTTAGGTGGTGGAGTTGACTTAGGTCTAAAGTAAGAATCCCGTGCGTAGACAATGCGTTTTTGGCGGTAGCGAACTTGACCTAAAGTGTCTCTACTTGGGGAATCAATGTTCATCTTATGTTCACTTGAGAGTCCTAGTGTGAATAATGTCCAAAGCCATAAACAAATCATAATCAACTATGGTGTGAAGCTCACTACGTCAGGGAAAGGGTTAGTGGTGTGTGTGGTTTGGGAAACAGGAGTACCAATAAAAATCCTAGGTCTACCACAAAACTGTTTCTTATATATGTACAACAAGAGTATTAGTAAGGCTAGAAAAGCAACTACCCACAGAACCCACACCCAAACTCCCTCTAACATTAGTATGTGTAAGAAAGTGTTATATTACAGCTAATAATATGTATATGTACAATGTGAAGGCAGTTGTCCTCTTTACAAATCTTCTGCCGTGCGTTGAGAATCAGCTTCCGGAGTGATTCAGCAAGGCTGATGATCATCACCGTGCGTTGAGAGTTCGTTCCCGGTAGAACTCAGCAGGGTGTATTCTTCTTAAACTTCCACGCCAATGGCCTCTCAGGTTTTTTTTTTTACCTGGTATCAGTCTCATCCAGTGGATCCAGGATCGTCCTCCTAAGATCTTAAAAGCACAATTACAAAACCAATACATCTGGGCGAGTGCGCAAAGGAATCTGAGCAGTTGTAGTCCTTTTCAGTTGGGAAATAGCATAGGCAACCACTGAATCCTAAGAAAGAAAAAATACAAAAATAGTCCAGATGATGAAGAACGCTATTCCCACTGGTGGCTGCCTACTAGTCCCTTGGGTCTTTTGGATTATCAACTTCAATGGATTTCCTTGATGAGATTGGGCCCGTTCACTTGGGGTCTAACTTCCATCCAGTTTGGATTAACATCCAATCATCGTGGTGGAATTTGTGGACTGGAAACTTCAAAGGTGGTGTTTGGGCTAATAGTCCTTGTTTCCTAAAAACTTCAAAATATCTGGACAGGTTATACACATATTGTTTCAATACTTTGTCTCTGGTTTCCAGGGAATTAATGCATATGCTTCCTGTAGTGAAAACTACTCCAAACAACAGTTCATATGATGATAATCTGTCTAGGTTGGGTAAAACTCTTGACACCACTGTTGCTGTAGCATTACTGCAGATAAAAGCTGCAACCCACCCTGTGAGGTGGTTCACTATGACTAATAAATATTTTACACTCCCCACTTTTGGTAATTCTGTAAAATCCACATGAATACATTGAAATGGTCTTAAAGCTGGTGGTACCTCTTACCCATCTGTTGTTTTCTGACAGCATGTTCATTCACCTTTTTACAAACCAAACATGTGTTTATAATTGATGTTACTAAAGGATATATCCCAATACAACCAAAGCTTAGTTTAAAAGTTCATCCACAATAGCTTGAAGTCCCCAATGACTCCACCCATATTTTGCCAAATGATGTCCAGAGACTAAGGGTTACAATGCATTAAGCAATAGCCATCATAAAGTCAGCTTATTGCCCCTCACAAACTGGGTCCTCAATTCACCTACCTTAGAAAGGATGGAAGGCTGAGTCAACCTTGAGCCTGGTGAGATTCGAATTTACAGTAATTGCAGACAGCTGGTGTTAAATTACAATGCATTTGTCTACTGAGCTATCCAGGCTCCCTGTCCATAGAGCTTAATTTAATGAATACAATTCAAAGGTTTGAGCAGTCTAATTTCGAGGCAATTTGTCTCCAGGGGGTGTCCCTCCAAATCAGGTCTTGTTTTTGTATGTAAACCAATTATTTCAACACCATAATGTTCTCATCCAAAGTGATCCATTGATCTGGTGTTGGTTAAGAACTGTGCTTGATTCAAATTGTGATCTGTAGATAAAATCAAATCTGTCTGCTGCATTAAAATTGTTTCATTTTTGTTTAGAATCTTGAATCAGATAACCACCAGTGAAGGATAGTTCTGACTTGATGTGGGGTGCTTACAATGAGGGCTCCCCAAAGGTCAATTTCCTACTTTCTGAGCCAACACCCCTCGTGCAATTCAATTTGTGTGTGTGTGTGTGTGTGTGTGCATGTGTGCATGTGTGCATGTGTGCCTACAAAGAGACCGAATGGCTTTTCCAAATTTGGCAAACCCAATACAGGAGCCCTGTTTTTTTTTTTTTTTTTAATTTGATTTATATGCCGCCCTTCTCCGAAGACTCAGGGTGGCTTACAATGTGCTCAGCAATAGCCTTCATCCTTTTGTATATTTATACAAAGTCAGCTTATTGCCCCCACAACTGGGTCCTCATTTCACCTACCTTAGAAAGGATGGAAGGCTGAGTCAACCTTGAGCCTTGGCGAGATTCGAACCCTGCAGTAATTGCAGGCAGCTGGTCTTAATAACCAGCTTAATAACAGGGTGCCTTAAACCCCTGTACCACCAAGGCTCTGGTTAAAGCCTGTTTCAAATTTTCAAGGCTTCCTCTTTCATGTCCCTCCCATTTCAAACTCCAAGGTCCAGATTCAATTAATTTTGCATAGAATTATCTTAATTCTTCCTTGTTTATAGATGGAGGCGGAGACGCCACCCCTCCTTTCTATCAGGAGTGATTTTTTTTTTACTACTCCTGTGTGTGGGGGGGGGAGTCTTTCCCTTTAAAAATTGCTAAAAGGCAGAGCTTTCCCTTCCTGAATTCAAAACTCCTGGAATCAGTTTATGGACTCAACCGGACTCACGGTTGAGTCTAGAAGATCATATAACGACCGTGACCAGGGGGCCGTACACCCAGATTCGTCTGGTGCACCAATTGCATCCCTACTTGGACAAAGATGCCCTACGCACAGTTACTCATACGTTACTCACCTCACGTATTGACTACTGTATCGCTCTCTACATGGGGCTGCCTTTGAGGGCCACTCAGAGGCTTCAGCTGGTGCAAAATGCAGTCGCGCGGGTTGTGATGGGAGAATCCCAATACTCTCATGTTACACCCCTACTGCGCGACTTGCATTGGTTACCGGTTGCCCTCCGGGTGAGATTCAAGGTGCTGGTGATGATCTATAAATCCCTACATGGCTTAGGCCCAGGATATTTGGCGGACCACCTGCAGCCAGCAACGACATCCCATCACCCGGTCCGCACCCTTAGAGAGGGCGTGCTCAGGGTGCTGTCAGCTAGACAGTGTCGGCTGGTGGCCCCCAGGGGTAGAGCCTTCTCTGTTGGTGCGCCCACCCTCTGGAATTGACTCCCCTTGGAGTTCTGGTTGGCTCCTGACCTCGCACCTTCCGCTGCAAATTAAAAACTTGGTTATTCAAGTTCCCCGTCTGGACGGATGGGGTTTTAAGGGTTTTAAATTTTAGTGGGTCTAATCAGATTTTAACTTTGTATTATGTCTTTGTGAATTTTATTATTGTGAGCTGCCCTGAGTCCATTGGGAGATAGGGCGGCATATAAGCCAAATAAAATAAATAAATAAATAAATATTTTCCCACATCCATTTTTATTCTATCACTATTGAACCTAGTCTTTTTTCCCCAATTGTTTCCTTTTCAATATTATCTCCTTGTTTCTCTTGCTTCTCATTCATCTTTTCTCTTTCTTTTTTTTCGCAATGTAACCAATTCTCTGCTTCTTTATTTCCCTTAAATGCCTCCCTTATTTTTTGAAACATCTCCCTTAGCGTCTCATATTCATCCTTCCAATTCTCCGTATTTTCAATTTTAAAAGGCTAGGATTTTTAAGCTTATTCTTTTCATTTCCATATGTGGGTGTGGGATGCTTTTCAAGGAGTCACAAGGGGGGCTGAGAGCAGAGTCATTCTGACAGTGTCTTTTAAAATTGCTTGGACAGAAGGAAAAGAAAGGGAGGACTGGACTCATTATCAGTAGCTAGAAGTTCATTATTATCAGAGACTCCCACTGATTCTAAACTCATTTTAAGACTGGGATTGGTGACTACTGAAATTTAAGTATTCAACATTGATCTCAGAAATCTTTGATTTGAACTATGGCAAGAAAAATCGTAAAATGGGGCAAAATTTTACTCCGGAAAAGGGTGGCATATAAATCGAACCAATAAATAAATAAACAAATAAAACTCACTTAACCATAATAATTTCTAGATATTTTAAGTGTAGAGAATTTAAGTATTGAGAATGACCCATTATTTCATCTCTTTTTCCACACTAGGTACCACTATTTGATTTCTTTTCCTTTTATTCAAATAACTACAGAAAACCCAATACAGTTCAATATGAATTGGCTTTCAAGTCCTTCCTTGATGCACTTTTTCACATTGGTTATCTAGTTTAAATGCCAAAGGAAAATCAATGATATATTTTTCACACCTTTGGAGGATCACATTGTCAATTGTTCACACTGCTCAAGCAAAACTAACAGGTGTGAATTAAGTTTTAGCTAAAAAATGGAGCTTTAATTCCAGAAGTCCATTCTTTAAACTTGGACTTCTGGAATTCAAAGGCTCAGGATTAAATGGTACTCCAGACAAAAGATGGAGAAGAGTATCTTGCTTTTAGACATGATAATAGCTGTTTAGGAAGTGTGTTAAAAATGCAAAGACAAGGAGTACAAGGAGCAAATAAAAGACCTTCATGTTGGCGTTGGTTCTGGACCAAATCTTACTTGTGGGACAGAAACCAGCTCTCAGCCCTCCTTGTGACTTCTGGAAAAGAATCCCCCCCCCACACGCTCCACCGCCTGAGGAGGCAGGGGAGGGCTGCAAGTTGATCCCAAGGGGGTCTGGGAATGGGTGTGAATTCATCCCACAGCCCTCTCCATCCCCTCCTCTGTGAAATTGCTTTCTCCCACTCGCTGGTGGTCAGCAAATTCAAAAGGAACCCCCAGCTGAGAATCACTGCTCTAGATTGGTTGATTCAGGGGATTTCTCTAGCGTTAACTAATAGCGTTAGCTATCTTTGTTACAGGGATAAATTTGTATTGGAGCAGCCTGCAGACCTCCCAAAGGCTCTGCGCACCCTGTTTTTGCAAAAAATGGGCCGGTTTTTCACAAAAATGGATATGCGGGGCAAAAATGGCTGTATTCCTTTTTTTAAAAAACAAACTTTATTAAATTATCAAACAATTATAAAAACAATTAAAACCATAATAAGATATTCATATACATAGATCATATCATATTTGACGTTTCATTTCTATTCTTTTACATATCTATATATATTCTTCTGCTCTACACATTATACATTTCATAACTATTCCCATATTCATTCTCCTGATGGTGAAGTCATTGTTGGTATTTATAGGAAATAAGCATGGAAATACACTCTCAATTATCAGTTCTTAGTTTAAAACTCACTATTAGAAAAAAGTAAAATTTAATACTCATCAAAATTATCTTTATGTTTTACTAAATATATCCTTATCCACTTTCTTTTCGCTTAATCCAATCGTACCACTTATCCCATACCTTAAAATACTTTGAGCTTTCCTTATCCTTTAATTTCAGTGTTAGTTGATCTGATTCCGCACATGCATATATTTTTTGTATTATCTGCTGGTCGGTTGGCAAATAATCGGTCTTCCAAACTTGTGCAATTGCTGTTCTGGCTGCCGTAATTATATGATGTATTAAATATGTCATTTCTTTTCTGATATTTTGATTATATATTCCTAATAAAAAAATCTCTGGGTCTAATTCTATTTCTTCTCCTGTAATTTGTGATATCCAAATTCTAATTTTCCCCCAGTGTACCTTTATTTTGGGACATAGCCACCATACGTGATAGAAAGTTCCTCAGGCCTGTTTACATTTCCAACAATTCGGATCCAAATTAGGGTACATTTGTGCTAGTCTCGCAGGGGCAAGGTGCCACCTATACCACATTTTGTATTGGTTTTCCTTGTAAGTTACTGATTTCGTTATTTTAATGTTGTTTTCCCAAATCCTTTCCCTCTCTTCTAGTTGAATATTCTTACCTATGTTTCTAGTCCAGGCAATCATTTGTCCTTTAATTATATTCTCATTTAAGTCAATTTCTAGTAAGTATTTATATATTTTAGATATTAATTTCCCTTCTTTCACTTCCAGAAATTTATCTAGCCTATTAGGGTTCACATCAATTCCTCCTTCGTCCCTGTCTTTCCTATATCTATTTTGTACTTGAAGGTAGGGCCACCAATCCAATTCCATTCCCGCGTCTCTGAGGTCCTGGCGTGTTCTTAGTAGTCCATTTGAATCTAGTAGGTCCCTATACCATATAATTCTGTGAAAATTTATAGTATTGGGGTGCATAGCCGCCTCCACTGTGGAAAAACCACTCAGGAACCTTCATATAGCATTTTTTTCTTTATCTCCAACCAATGCCAATTAGTGGTCTCCTAATTATATGATTATTAAAATGTTGGTATGTTTTGTTCCCGGAATTTCACAGGAAGGCGTGCCACCCCATCATTAAATCATGCCCTTCGAGTTTTAATAGTCGTTGATTGTCTAAATTAACCCACTCTTTTATCCATATCAGGCATGCTGCCTTATAGTATTTCTCCCACGCCGGGAAACCAAAACCTCCTCTAAATTTATCATCCTGTAGTGTATTCAAGCTTATCCTGGGTTTTTTGCCCTCCCATAAAAATTTAGACGTAATTTTATTTAAATTAATAAAGAATTTTTTCTCCAATTTCACTGGGATAGTCTGGAATAGGTAGAGGAGCCTAGGCAAGATGTTCATCTTCAGAGCCGCTATCCTTCCTAAAAATGAAATGTTTAAATTTCCCCATCTTTCTAAATCATTTTCGATTTGATGTATCATTCCACCGTAATTGTTTTTCTTTATGTCAATATTCTTATTTGTCAGGTTTATTCCTAAGCATGTTATTTTCTTAACTACATTTAGCCTGGATTGTTTCTCTAATTCCTCTATTTGTTTTGTTGTGGGAAAAGGTTCAGTCGGAATTCTGACCTGGTGAAACACCAGAGGACTCACACAAGAAAGAAACTATTTGAATGTCCTGATTGTGGGAAAAGTTTCAGTAACAATTCCCACCTGGTGACACACCAGAGGACTCACTCCAGGGAAAAACCATATATGTGTCCAGATTGTGGGAAAGGTTTCTTTGGAATTCCCGGCTGGTGAGTCACCAGAGGACTCACACAGGAGAGAAACCATATGAGTGCCCAGACTGTGGGAATGATTTCAGTACTATGGATAGACTTCTAAATCATATGCTTATACACCCTTCCAAGACTGAGTGGCTGTGGTTCCCGGCATCCCGATATAGTCAGTTGACTCCATCACTGACTATTGGGGGCGAATCTTTGGCCCCCTCGGAGAAGGCTCGCAATCTGGGAGTCCTCCTGGATACGCAGCTGTCCTTGGAGGAACATCTGACGGCTGTTGCCAGGGGGACTTTTGATCAGGTTCGCCTGATCCGCCAGTTGCGGCCCTTTCTTGATAGGGATTCCCTGTGCACAGTCACTCATGCCCTCGTCACCTCTCGCCTGGACTACTGCAACACTCTCTACATGGGGCTCCCCTTGAAGAGCACCCGGAGGCTCCAACTGGTGCAGAATGCGGCTGTGCGGGTGATTATGGGAGCGGCGTGGCGCTCCCATGTAACACCTCTCCTGCGCGAGCTGCATTGGGTCCCGGTGGTCTTCTGGGTGCGCTTCAAGGTATTGGTTCTCACCTTTAAAGCGCTCCATGGCTTAGGGCCAGGATATTTACGAGACTGCCTGCTGCTACCGATAACCTCCCTCCGGCCAATACCCTCTCACAGAGAGGGCCTCCTCAGAGTGCCGTCAGTCAAGCAATGTCGGCTGGTGGCCCCCAGGGGGAGAGCCTTCCCTGTGGGGGCACCTGCCCTATGGAATGAGCTACCTCCTGGAATACGACTGATCCCGGATCTCCGTACCTTCCGCAAGGCCCTGAAGATGTATTTATTTCATCAAACTGGCCTAGCTTAAATGGTTTTCTAATGGGATTTTAAATTTTAGAGATTGGGGGTTTTAAATTGGGAGGCCGATTGATTTAATTCTTTTAATTATCTTAACTTTTGTATTTTATGTATTTTTAATTCTGGCTGTTCACCGCCCTGAGTCCCTTCTGGGAGAAGGGCGGTATACAAATTAAATAAATATTAATAAATAATAATAATACACACAGGGGAGAAACCATTGAAGTGTCCTGAGTTTGAATGGTGCTTCAGGAAACCTTCCAACCTTATCACACACAAGAAAATCCACCTGAGGCCCAAAGTGATGAATGTAAAGAAGGCTTGAATTTCATTTCAAATGTCGCATTGTAATTTCAGCTGAGAAATTGACTCTTTAATTTGACTACAAAGAATTTGCCTGATTTTTTGTCATCAAATAGGTCATGGTCTTAGATGGGAAGGATCAAAGAAAAAAAGTGGAACATGTTAATTTGATAGGGACTGTTTGGCCATCAGCAGCAGAAGTTGCTGGATGTTTATTTTTGTAAAAATTGTACAATTTCTTTCTTTTGGGTGTCAGGTTCTTCAGGGCCTGCTGCTCAAGTAAGGGATTGGACAAGAAGATCTCAAAGATCCTTACCACCTCTGTTGTTCTGTTATGTACTTGCTGTTTTCTTGGCAACAATCTCGGACTGATCTGACACTGTCTTTTCTGAGATGATTATTTTTCTTACTTTCATATCTAGCCAAAAAGCACAGTCTTTCCTATTGGTACCTGTCATGGATAAATGACTTATTCTCAAATGAAAGAGACATATGCTCATAGAGTACTAAGGGTTAATTTATTCTTCCTTTCCTAATGTATTCCTCTGTAACCACTCCTACCTCCTAATCCCGCCTCAATGATATAAAAGGGGATGCATACTCCTCCTACTTGCTTCTATCTACAATCACTCAGTGAATATAGAATGCCTTCTGTAAATAAACATTACTTCGTTTGAATAATATATTTCTGAATTCTTTATTGAGTCCGATCCTCGAATTACAGCAACAATCTGGTAGCAGAGGATGGTTGGCTGACTCAATAAGAAAAAGACATGCCAAAGAAAGAAAACTTCAGAAACAAAAGAGAAAGACCCAACACCAGGGCACACAACAAAGAAATGGAAACAGATCAAGAAATGATCAATGAATCTACAACTATGATGACAAGAGAATCTGAAAACCTCACTACAGACAACGAAGAGGTAATCGATGAATCCGACGACCAAGAAGCGAGCGAGACAGAAAACAACACTCTCAGATCAGAAATACTAAGACTGCTGAAAAGCCAAAAAGACGACAAAAATCTCATCGCGAATCTCCAAGACATCATAAAAGATAGCGGAGCAGCGAGAGAAAATCACACCAACGCACCAGAATCTAAAGATCACAAAATGGTAAGCAAATTACCTATAGATGAGAGTGTAACTAAAGGAAGGACTAATGGTCCCGCGCAAAATTTTGAATGGCAGCCATCTTGGTTTCGACAGACCAGCAAAATGACTGAATCAGAACCAATCAGAAAGCAGAGTTCAAAATGGCTGGCGCAAAAAGCTTTACACAGCGTGAAAAATAAAAAAGAAAAATTCTATTCTTCAGAAGAATCTGATACAGACACCGAAGAAGCATCAACCGAACTACAAATCAAAACAGCTATGAAAACGCTTTTTGCAACTTTCGGTCCGAATTTAAAAATATCAAAGAAATCAACGAAAACACCAAAGAGAGCCGATCAAACAGCGAAGAAAAGACAAGCAGCACAATCCAAAAGCAAAGACTCAGAAGCAAGCAAGCAAATGTCTCAGCATCTATCCACTTCAACCCGAACGACAAGAACACCAACGCCCGAACCCAGAGAGCCTTGCAAGTACTCGCCCACACCACTAACGCTTCCGGGAGCCAGAGGCTTCAACCAAGATGACTTCGATGGAAAGAAGCAAGCCTCGATCATCACCTGGACACCCAAAGTCGAACCGGAGAGCGAATCATCGGAGGAGGAGCACTACGAGGGAGTTACGGTGACGAGAACCTCTTCCGACAGCTTCAGGGATGAAATGAACAATGCGCATGCGCTAATACTCCCAGAAGAATACAGAGACAATAAAGAACAGAGAGAACCATTCAGACTAATCGCGAGTATACCTACACCATTCTGCAACTATCAACATATACAAGATCATGGACAGCCAGTTGTAAGTAATGCAACAAATAACATTGGAAACTTGCCTAATGATTTTCCAAAATTGAGAACAGACGGTATTAATTTGCAGGAATGGAGTCAACAACTCCAGGTTGTTTTCTTAAAAGAGAATTTGTTATTTTTTATAACTAACCCTCCTAAAAAACCATGGACCCTAAAATTGGTCTGCCTACACCACAGAGCATTTTATTTACTAATATCTAGTATATCACCTGATATCTATCATAGTATTAAGCACAATTTAACTGTCTCAGAAATAATTCATTGTATGTTTAAACTGTTTCATAGTGAAAGTGTGGCAACCACAACTAGAATGTCTAAAAACTTTTTCTCAGCCAGGATAAAACCTGGAACAACCATAAGTGAACATTTATTATCACTAAACAAAATTAGAGCAGAACTTCATTTAAGGGGAGAAATAATATCTGATCAGACAATGAAATGTGTTATCATTAATTCATTAGACCCATCATGGGACAATTACATATCACATTTGGATACAATCAATTTAGGATATCTATCTATAGAGAGTTTGTCAAATAGATTAATAGCTGAAGATAATTCGAGAAGAAACCGCTACAGTACATACAAAGAACACAGACAAACCAAAAGGGTGGTATTCCAAGACAGATATCAAGAATCAATTGAGTGTTATAATTGTGGTTCCAAGGAACATTATAGAAGGGACTGTCCAAAACCTCCTAGGGAAAGACAAAGACATGACACTAGAAACAGATACCACGACAGGCAATCATCTATTGACAGATACAGACACAGAAACTCACCAAATTTTAGAGAACATAGAGGGGGCAGAGATAACTCAAGAGATAGGAAATCTGGATCGTTATATGGGTTAGACAAGTACACTATAACCAAAAAACAAGAATCAAAGAATAATGCCTGGCTCATTGATTCCGGGGCAACAAATCACACAACACATGATAAGAAAATATTATCTTCCTTCATAGAAGATAAATTTGTAATTAAAGTGGCTAATCAAGAAGAAGTCCAAGTCATTGGAAGAGGAAATGTAGAATTACCCGGTCTAGGGAAAATAGAGGGGGTCCTATTAATACCCAAAACACCTCACAACATTCTTAGTGCAATAAAGCTAAGCAGGGACTCTAACATAAATATAATATTCTCAAAGGGAAAAGTAACTCTAGATAAAAACAAAATAAACATAGGTAATATAATTACCAAAGGAGATTTACCATATTTAATCACAAAGGAAAGATGGCTACACAACATTGATTCAAACATAGAAAATGACAATAGCATAGAGAATGAAAATGATAATGACAGTGACAATGAAGAACACGAACCAGAACATAATGATGAAACCTTATCTATCAGTAATACACATACTAACAAAAGACCAATAATTGGAAAACCAATCCATGATGAATGTGCACATATATTACACAGAAAATTAGGACATGCCAGTTTTCCTGTAATACAAAAAATGATTGGACATGCTGAAGGTGTTAAAATAAAAGATTGTAAAAATTACTTGGAATGCTCAGTATGTAAGTCCTCAAAGCTCAGAATCAAGCCCAGACCCAAAAAAGCAACAAGAACATCAAATCATATTTTTAACCTGGTTCATATGGATCTAGTTGGCCTATTAACTCCATCAATTACATACAAAAAACAATATTTTCTTACTATTGTAGACGACTATAGTCGTTATGGCTTTGTCTACACCTTAAAACACAAAGATGAAACATTTCAAAAGTTTAAAGAATTTTACAAACGTGTAGAAACACAACACAACATAAAAATAAAACAGATTATGACAGACAGAGGATCTGAATTCATGTCAAAGGACTTCTCCCAATGGCTAAAGGCCAAAGGGATGCTACATTTCACCTCTAGTCCTTTCTCCGCTTTTCAAAATGGAGTAGTAGAACGAAGAAACTCGACACTACAAACCATGATTAGATGTACATTAGAAGATGCTGGTTTAGGCAAACATTTTTGGTCAGAAGCGCTATTATATTCCAATTATACCCTTAATAGACTTTGGTCTAGTGTCATAAATAAAACACCATACGAATTGATGTATAATAAAAAACCCAAGATAACCCACATGCATGTATTTGGAGTTACTGCAGATGTACATATACCGAAACAATTGAGACGTAAGGGAGATAATGTATCTAGGAGGCTCAGATTCATGGGCTATGAAACAGGCACAAAAGGATATAGATTTATTGACAATAATAACAAATTCATAATTTCTAGGACAGTTGTATTTCACGAACAGGCCAATTGGTCTAAGATACATCTTAATGAGATACTTCCAACAGCAAGACCAGATACTAAGACACAAAATAAAACAGAAAACTACAGTACACAAATGGGCAACACCAAAACATGGATGGGAAGTTGTCCCAAAATCAAAACAGACTCATTAACACAAAAAGAAGCAAGATATTTACATGATAACGACAGCAGACCACAAAGAACAATTATGTGTAACAGGAATCAAGTACCAAAAAGATATAAGGATTACATAATGCATATAAATAATGATACATCAACACCTAATACATATGAAGATGTATTGAAACTTCCCACAAAAGAAAGAAAGAAATGGGAATTAGCCATGGCCAAAGAAATGGACAGTTTACGAGAACTCAAAGTATTCACTCCAACACCAGCTCCAAAAGGTAAAACAATTATAGGCACTAGGTGGATATTTAAAATTAAGAATTTAGAAGGGGGTAACACTTTATATAAAGCAAGGCTGGTTGCACAGGGGTTTGCCCAAAGATATCCTGAGGATTATACCGACACATATTCTCCCACTGTAAGAACTGAAAGTGTTAAGACAGCTTTAGTAATAGCCTCAGCCCTTAATCTTGAAGTCTTTCAATACGATATACAACCGCATACCTACATGCAAAACTCGATAAGGAAATATATGTAAGAGCTCCTCATAGTCAGAACACAAATAGAAACGAAACATGGTTACTAAACAAAAGTTTATATGGATTAAAGCAATCCGGTAAACGTTGGTATGAATGTTTGGTCAACGTACTCAAAACTATGAACTTCAATGACACAACTGCAGACAATTGTTTCTTTGTTAGAAGAGATGGTGATTCATTAGAATTTGTGTTAATTTACGTGGATGACATTTTGTATATTGGTAAACATAAAGATAAGAGAGATACATTTGTAACAAAATTAGGAGAACATTTCTCATTGAAATCATTGGGGAAAGTGAATAAATATCTTGGAGTACAGATTAGTAAAACTAAAAAAGGATTTAGGTTATCCCAGAAGGACAAAATTGTTGAACTCTTGAATAGATGCAATATGAATGATGCAAAACCTTGTGATACTGAAGCGGGATTTACTAATCCCAATCAGTACCTGTAAATAAGTCAGGAGACAAGACCACGGAGATCCAGAGAAACAGGTTTATTGAGTATTGCTAGCAATAGGCTCAGTGCAGTCACCTGCCGAGGACTGAGCCCCGAACTACGCCCTAAGACAGACTTTTATAGGTTCTTGAGATTTGACTGTGACATAGCATATTCAGTTCCGCTTATGGATAATACATTGTGCATACAGATAGATAACTTTAAGGGAGATTCACTGGAAAAGTACAAAAGCAGAAGTTCATAGTTTTGTGATACATATTCCATATATGGGTATACCTTACATCTTACCCAATACATTCCAGTAAGTTCCATAGGGCATACAACTTGGTACATCTTGTGGTTACAACGGTTAGGGCAGAAGATTACAAATGCCAAGTTCCTTTTAGGCGTACAGATGTAGGAGAAAGGGCCTTAAGATTATATCTTTTATATAAGAGTGTAATAAACAGTGTAAATGAGGTTATATACCATTTGGTTGAGGGGGCTCTCCTTCATTCCCCTCTGTTGAGACTTAGCCAAGGAATGCAATTACTGCGAAGTTTCACATATGGGGTTATCTTCTTCCATATCTATAAGTTTCTGATATTCCCACCAGGCCATAGCTTGGGCTGTAGCCTTTTTCTCAACCAATAAAGATAGAGTGCTCGTGATTGTGCGAATAAAGATAGGGAGAATGCAAGGCAAAATAACACCTCCAGCTGCAATGAGGCCAATGAGAGCGACTATAGCTTGCAAACCAGGCAATTTCGGGAACCATCCCGAGAAGGCATCTGCTAGGTTGAAGCCTCTCCATGTCTGAACAGGGACATGTGCGATTTTGACCATTTTATCAGTAATTTCCTTAATAACATGGCCACTATCATCGATTTCAATGCAGCAGTTAGTGAGATTGAACTTGCCACACACACCTCCCTCTTTAGCTAACAAATAATCTAAAGCAAGGCGATTCTGCCAAGCTCCTCTTCCCCCCTGTTCCCAGCAGAACGCAATAGAGATAAAGAGCGTTAATGACAATACCAACAAACAAAAGAACAACAACCACCCAAATGGAAGACATAAGGTCACGGCGAATGCAAGCGGTCTCACGCATACGCCGAGCAGCATCCATCAGGGTTATGAAGAGGGGACCTTCCTTCCAGAGCGCAGGGTGTAACGAACACATACCAAATTGCTTTGAACCCTTATCAACAGCAGGCTCATCCATATCCACTCAGATCCAAACCTTCCAACCATGTTCAGTCCACTTCCATATCTTATATGCATGCTTACCTGCTGTCTGTTCTCTTAGTTTAGCTCTTTCGGCACCCAGCAGTGCAACCTGTATGGTGGGGCTAAGCTTGAGAGTATAATAGGAGGGTTTATCTAGACAATTTACAAGGTAACAAGATAATACTTCTTCTATGATTACTACATCACACGCGGTAACACAATGTATACAAAGAACACAGTCAATACAATGTGCACAGCAGCAGCATCCACACTTACATGAGCAAAACCAACACATTAGCAGAAGAAAATAAATACTCAATACAAAGAAAATAGGCCTTCTTCATCCAATCTTCCCCCGTGCGTAGAAAGTCAGCTTCCGGTGTGACTTAGCAAGGGTTCCAACTTCGGCTCCCGTTCGTAGAGGGACAGCTTCCGGGGTGTCACCAGAAGGGGTAGCCTGAGGTGAGGACCGCCCTCGACGAAAGGTAAGACGCAAAGGCTGCGCTGGATGGGGTTTCACTAGCCAGGTGGATGGCGCGGCAACCTTGACTCGTGACCAATGGATCCAAGGCTTAATTTCAGCAACTTTAATAGCAAGCAGAGAAGTCATAAGTACAGAGAAAGGACCCCTGCATTTGGGACAAAGGGGTTCCCGTTTCCATTCCTTAACCCACACCTCCTGACCCGGTGAGATATTATGGGTGGGTGTTACTAGCAGGTGAGGGCGGGAAGACAAGACATAATCCTGCAGCTTATGAACCATTTGATTAAGCGATTGGAGCTGTCTAAACTCAATAGCGTCCCCCACCTGGGCCACGGAAGACACATTGGGCCGAACTAAGTTGGGGATTCGCCCATAAAGTAATTCAAAAGGGGAAACAAGCAAATCTTCGCGAGGAGTACAACGTACAGCAAACAGAGCCAGAGGCAGGGCATCTGGCCACTTTAGGTGCGTTTCCTGACAAATTTTGGCCAGTGTATCCTTGATAGACCTATTGACCCTTTCTACGAAAGAACCGCTGCTAGCGTGGAATGCACAATGAAGGCGCCAGTGGATGCCTAACATAGTAGAAATTTATGCATGCTGACTTTCTAAAGAATATGAATGAATAATCCCCTGAGTTTAATGATAATACACTTTACAGATCAGTTATTGGTTCCCTTTTATATATTGCTAATTGGACCAGGCCCGATATTGCCCTACCCCTCAATTTGTTGTCCAGATATGTCAGTAAGCCTTTGGTTTATCATTGGGAAGCTATTAAAAGAGTGTTAAGGTATTTGAAACACAGCCTAGATTTTTGCTTATTATTAGAGCCCAACAATGTTAATGAGCCTATTCTCACTTGTTACGCTGATGCTGACTGGGCAGGCGACACTAAAAGCAGGAAGAGTACTTCTGGCTATATATTCTTTCTTAACAATTGTCCAGTCTAATGGTATACTGGAAAACAAGATCTAGTAGCTACATCAACTACTGAGGCAGAGTATATATGCTTGTCAAAAGCCTCCAATAATATCATATGGTTCAATGATCTATTAACCAATGTTTGGAAAAGTCCTTCACTACCATTTATTATACATGAAGACAACAAGGCTGCTATAGAGATATCCAGAGCAGATGCCGTTGGTCAGAGATCTAGACATATAGATATCAAATACAAACATGTAAGACTATTATCTCAAAATGGATTTATTAAAGCTATTCACTGTGAAACCACAGAACAAATAGCTGATATATTGACTAAACCTTTACAAACAAAACAACATAAATATTTAACTTCAAAACTGCATGTTTTATATTGTCCTGAATCTGAATCTGTATATAATTATTGCTGTATGTCGAATCGGCATTTAGAGGGGGATTTGTCATGGATAAATGCCTTATTCTCAAATGAAAGAGACATATGCTCATAGAGTACTAAGGGTTAATTTATTCTTCCTTTCCTAATGTATTCCTCTGTAACCACTCCTACCTCCTAATCCCGCCTCAATGATATAAAAGGGGATGCATACTCCTCCTACTTGCTTCTATCTACGATCACTCAGTGAATATAGAATGTCTTCTGTAAATAAACATTACTTCGTTTGAATAATATAATTCTGAATTCTTTATTGAGTCCGATCCTCGAATTACGGCAACAGTGCCCATCCATGTATTAACCAGTTTCAACTAAAAAAAGCTATTGGGGACCTTTTGTGATGTTCAGTTTGTGTATGTAGTCCTTGCTTATCTTGTTTCCTGAGCCTTCAAAGTTACAATGGCACTGTGAAAGCAGACATACAACTGGTCCCCAAATTTAGCACTTGCTCAGTGACCAGATGTCTGCAGTTCCTGTGGTTATGAAGGTGCAGGAAAAGGAGTTGCACCAGTTAAGGTTCCACCAAGCAGTGCATATTTATGATGGTTGCAGCATCCCACACTGCTGATCCCCATTTGTGACCTTCCCAGCTAGCTTCTGAGAAGCAAAACCAGTGGGGATGCCAGCAGGAAGTTGCAAGCCAAGGCCGTGTGAGATTGCCCTTCACAACCCACCGTGATTTGCTTAACAATGGCAGAGGAACAATACTCCAATATTTATTTTGTCACATGCCCACCATAAATGTGTTGGAAGAAATATCCATCTGGTTCAGTTCCAAGCTGGGAGAAAAACATGGAAGCTGATTGGAAACATGGTTTATTGATGAAGCCGAAGCACACACAAAGCACACACAGCCCTCTCTAAGTGGTTTTACATAGCATATTGCCCCTAACAATCTGGTTCATTTTACCCACTTCAGAAGGATGAGTCTGGTGAGATTCGATCTGCCAAATTGCAGGCAGCTGGCAGTCAGCAGAAGAAGCCTGCAGTACTGCACTCTAACCACTGCGCCACCACTGCTCTTATAGCTAGGCTGGCCCAATCTTTCTTAATGGGCACAAAATGCCTGCTGGGGGCTATTAAGAAAGACTGAGTCTGCCTTCCTACCTCTAAAAAAACATGTTTCTCCATTTCTCATTTAGGGAAACATAATATTCTGCCTTTTTAATATTTCCCAAAATATTTCATTCTTCTGGGGAGTGGTGCTGACTTTCTACCAATCATAAAAAGCTCTTTAGATTTCCAACATTCATTTGAGGTGCTTTTAAACATTCTGGACAATTTGTCCAGTGATAGATACACACAGTACATCATCTTATCAAACTTTTCTTTTATAGTTTAATGTGAATTTTAGATCTTTCAACAACATATTCTCCCATTTATTTATTTATTTATTTATTTATTTATTTATTTTTAAATTTGTATACCACCCTTCTCCCTGAGGACTCAGGGCGGTGAACAGCCAAATAAAACCATAAACTACAAACATTAAAATACAATTAAAAAGATATATATAAATTTGGCCCCATGATTAAAAACAATAACAAACAATTAAAAACGTTTTAAAAAGTGTTAGGCCAGCCCGGCTTGCTGGAAAAAGAAGGTTTTAAGGGCATGGTGGAAGGCACCGAGGTCTTGGATTCTCCTTATCTCTGGGGGCAGCTGATTCCAGAGGGTAGGTGCCCCCACAGAGAAGGCCCTCCCCCTGGGGGTCACCAGCCTACATTGTTTGGCTGATGGCACCCCGAGGAGGCCCTCTCTGTGGGAGCGCACAGGTCCATGGGGGGCCGTCAGCAGCAGGCGGTCTCGAAGATAACTAGGTCCTATGCCATGGAACGCTTTAAAGGTGATAACCAATACCTTGAAGCGCAACCAGAAGACCACTGGGAGCCAGTGCAGCTCACGCAGGAGAAGTGTTGTATGGGAGCGCCATGTGGCTCCCGTGACTCCCCGCGCCGCCGCATTCTGGACCAGTTGGAGCCTCTGGGTACTCTTCAAGGGGAGCCCCATGTAGAGAGCATTGCAGTAGTCCAGGCGAGAGGTGACGAGGGCATGAGTGACTGTGCACAGGGAATCCCGATCAAGAAAGGGCCGCAACTGGCGGATCAGGCAAACCTGATCAAAAGTCCCCCTGGCAACAGCCATCAGATGTTCCTCCAAGGACAGCTGCATATCCAGGAGGACTCCCAGATTGTGAGCCTTCTCCGAGGGGGCCAAAGACTCGCCCCCAATAGTCAGTGATGGAGTCAACTGACTATATCGGGATGCCGGGAACCACAGCCACTCAGTCTTGGAAGGGTTGAGCTTGAGCCTGTGTCTCCCCATCCAGATCCGCACAGCCTCCAGGCACTGGGACATCACTTCAAGGGCATCGTTGGGGTGGCCTGGGGTGGAGATGTACAGCTGGGTGTCATCAGCGTACTGATGGTACTTCACCCCAAAGCCACGGATGATCTCGCCCAGCGGCTTCACATAAATGTTGAACAGAAGGGGTGAGAGGACCGACCCCTGAGGCACTCCACATATAAGAAGCCTCGAGGTCGACCTCTGCCCCCCTGCCAACACGAACTGCGACTGCTCTGAGAGAAAGGAGGAGAACCACCGTAACACGGTGCCCCCCATCCCCAACTCCTCCAACCGGTGAAGCATGATACCATGGTCGATGGTATCAAAAGCCGCTGAGAGGTCTAACAGGGCCAGAACAGAGGAACTACCCCTGTCCTGAGCCCTCCAGAGATCATCTACCAATGCGACCAATGCCATTTCCGTGCTCTGCCCGGGCCTGAAACCTGACTGGAATGGATCTAGATAAGATGTTTCCTGCAGGTACTGCGGAAACTGTTGTGCAACCACACTCTCGACAACCTTCGCCACAAAGCAAAGGTTGGAGACAGGACGATAGTTGGCTAATACTGCTGGGTCCAGGGAAGGCTTCTTGAGGAGAGGCCTCACCACTGCCTCTTTCAAGGCTGTGGGGAAGTAATCCTCACTCAACGAAGCATTAATAATTCCCTGGAGCCAGCCTCGTGTAACCTCCTGGGAAGCCAGTACTAACCAGGAGGGACACGGATACAGTAAACATGTGGCCGCACTAAGTCTCCCCAGAATCCTGTCCACATCATCAGGGGTCACAGAGTCAAACTCTTCCCAGATAACGTTCTCAAGACTATTCCTCACCACCCTGCCCAAATCTACCCAGTCAGAGTCCAAATCCCCCCGGATCTGAGCGATTTTGTCATACAGATATTGTCCAAAATCCTCGGCCCTGCCTTCCAGGGGGTCCTCCCGCACTTCCGGGTAGAACAGGGAGTGGGTCACCCTGAACAGGGTGGCCAGACGATTCTCTGATGATGCAATAAAAGCAGAAAAGTAATTAAACTTTGCCGCTTTTATCACCACTAAGTAGGTCTTAATATGCGACCTTACCAGTGTTCGGTCAGATTCAGTGAGACTGCCCCTCCAACCACTCTCTAGGCGTCTTTTCCGGCATTTCATCTCCCTCAGCTCCTCAGTAAACCAAGGAGCCACGAGGGATCGACACCAGGTAAGAGGCCGCAAAGGCACGACTCGATCCAAAGCCCCACCAGCCGCCCGATCCCAGGCAGCCACCAGGTCCTCGGCCAAGTTGTGTGCCAGATCGTCAGGAAATGGCCCGAGCTCCATCTGGAACCTATCAGGATCCATCAGGCGCCTGGGGTGGACCCACCTAATTGGCTCCACCTCCCTGTGGCGGGGTGTAGCGGTTCGAAGGTCCAGATGAAGGAGTGAGTGATCTGACCATGACAAGGGTTTCATGTCTATATCCCCTATAATAAGACCACTCAACCACTGGCCAGAGACAAAAATCAAGTCCAGAGTGTGTCCCCCCCCCCCCCCGTGAGTGGGGCCATGAACTAACTGGGTCAGGTCCATGGCTGTCATGGAAGCCATGAACTCCCGAGCCATCTCCGACGTTTCACCAACGGACGGCAAGTTGAAATCACCCATGACCCTAAGCCTGGGTGTATCAACTGCCACCATGGCTATCACGTCGAGTAGCTCGGGCAGGGCCGTTGCCACGCAGCAGGGAGCCAGGTACGTAAGCAGCAAGCCCATCTGAAACCCATGACCCCATCTCACAAAGAGGGACTCACATCCAGCAATCTGTGACACAGTGATCTCCCTCGGACCAAGCCCTTCTTTAATAATAACCGTCACCCCCCGCCCCTCCTCTGGGCCCTCGGCTGATGGAATGCTCTGAAGCCCAGTGGGCACATCTCAACCAGAGGGACCCCTCCCTCTGGGCCCAACCAGGTCTCCGTAATACCTACCAGGTCCGCTCCCCACTCTTGAATAAGATCGTAAATGAGGGGGGCCTTATTTACCATGGACCTGGCGTTGCACAGCATCAGCCGGAGGCCCAGGTCCTGAGTAACTGTGCCACCTAGTATCTGGACCTTGGTGGATTACCCCCCCCCCCATCCCCCTTGGTCGCCCTCCCAATTCCCCTTAAAAATTATTAAAAGCCCTAATTAAAAAAACCCTCAATCCCCGCTTTAAAACATGCCACCTCTCGGGGCTCCAAAGCCCGTCCTTAAGGTAGGCCTTCGATAAAGTGGAAGGCCATCGCCGCAAGAGGGGGGCATCTCGCAGCGCGTGCAGATCCACTGAGGTGTAAGCCATATAAGTATGACGAGATAAGGGAGAGTAACTCTGGGTATCAGCGATGGTCCTAGAGGTGCGAGATAGCAATACGGTTGGATCTGGACAAAACTGGAGCCTCTCACTCTCTCACAGTGATGGGGCGTCCAGGTCAGATAGCTGCAGTGCAAGCAAATGGCCACAGCCGTTCTCTCACAGCGGCTGGATGACATAAGGCCAGCAGAGTTCAACTCTTTTCCTGAAGATGGAGCAGCAGCCATTGTCCAGGACTCTCAGTTTCTCCTTCCAAACCTGCAATCTCCCTTCCCCCGAGCCAAGGCCAGAAGGCGGTAATCGGGAGGCAGGGCTGAAATAAACAGCAGCAACGAGGAGATCGGAGATCAAACGACATTAAGTTCAAAGAGGGTGGTAGTAAAGTCCCAGAGTCAGAGGTGATGGAAAAAATGACCCGACCACAAACAGAGAGTCTGGGCAGTAACAGGGGAAGGCCGTTTCACCCGGGGGGGGGGAGTGAATCCAAGGGGGAGACCAGCTGGCTATTCATCAATCCCCCTCTATCACCTCACCTCCTTTAGCTTTTCTATTGTTCAAGCATGATTTACATCCAAAGTTCTTTGCCACTGAATCATAAAATGCTGTACATAGTCATCCTCCATGTTCCACTACAGTTTATAAATCTTAAAAATAGCACTCCCTTGGAGTATCTTGACTTGATGGGGCTGCCAGGTCCTAAAATCTTGCGTGCCACAGAAAATCAGTTTTAAACTTTTGGGATGTAGAGAGGTGTTGATCTCTATCGGGAGTCACCCCCTAACATAGTAAATTCTGTCCAAAAAAAAAAAAAAAAAAAGATTCTGTCAATGATTATTTCAGCTTCAACCACAACAATACATGAGCAAATAAGAGATAAAAACTCAAGGTAAACCGCTCCAAACTCAATTGCAGAAAATACGACGCCAGCAACAGAGTGGTCAATGCCTGGAGTACACTAGCAGACTCTTTGGTTTCTTCCCCAAACCCCCAAAACTTTAACCTTAGACCAGTGGTTCTCAACCTGTGGGTCAGGACCCCTTTGGGGGTCGAATGACCCTTTCACAAGGGTTGCCTAAGACCATTGGAGAACACATATTTTCAATGGTTTTAGGAATAATTTTATTGTTGGGGGTCACCACAACATGAGGAACTGTATTAAAGGGTCGCAGCATTAAGAAGGTTGAGAACCACTGCCTTAGACTGTCTACTGTTGACCTCACCCCATTCCTAAGAGGTCTGTAAGGCATAAGCGCACCATCGTTCCTGTCCTAATGTTCATTTTTACTCTTATTCTTTTCATGTATCCCAATTATGTTTATGCTTTTATATGTTTTCTTATATATGATTGACAAATAAAATAAAATAAAAAAAATAAAATGTCATGAACTTTCATGGCTCAACACGTAGCTAATCCTCATAAGCTTAGTGGTATCACATTTCACTCTTTTGTTTGGGTCAGTTGCCAGATGTCAAAAATGACGGTAGCATTTAATCAGTGAAAACCTCTTGCAACCGCCTTAGATAAGAGAGGGGACAAGCGCGTTTTTCTGCCTGTCTGGAGATGGCGCTCAAACAGGCAACACCTGTGGCTAGAAAGCGGACAGTACAGCAGGCGGCGGCTGTGGTTGTGTTTAAGGAGTTAAAATCATCAAGTACTGCATTGCTAGAAAGGATGGGAGGAGAGCAGACGCGCAGAGGAACTTCCTCTTCCGGATGGCTGATGGGAGGAAGTTGGTGTGCAGAGCGGCTTTCCTGCTGTTTCCATGGTCGAAGCAGCAGCTGGCAGGTGAGTTGAGGGCAGCAGGTGGGAGGAGAGTCCGGGAGCAACTTGGGCTGGAAGCGGAGAAGCAACTGGGCTGAAGCCTCTCAGCTGCTGCTGCTGCAGGTTCCTTCCCTCCCCAAATGGAAGCCCACTGGTGCTGCAGGCTGGGAAACTGGGGGCTGCAATTTCTGCTGGTGGGAAGCTTGAAAAAGCCTCCTTCAAATGCAGGTTGAGTCTTTGGGGCTGGTTTCCCTCCAGAGGGAGCTCCATCACTGGAGGTTTGGAAGAGAGCTGGAAGAAACCTTGGAGGTCTTAATGACATCTCAGACAAATGGCTGTCCCGTCGGTTTAAAAGCCACCAGCAATGGAGCCCCACAACCTCTGGAGGGAAGCCATTCCCGAAGAATCAACCTTCACTCAAAAGAGACTTTTTCAGTCTTCCAGGCAGCAGAAAATTGCAGCCATTCCCTTCCACTGGCTCATTGTTCTCACTGATGGGATTTTTCCTTTTTTCCAGCTTTTTCTCTCTCCTTGATTAGTTTCCATGCATTGCTTCTTGTCTTGTCCTTCTGGTGCTTTGGAAAAGAAGTTGACCCTCCAAGTATTGGAACACTGCTATCATGTCACCCCTAGTCCTTCCTTTCACTAGACGATTCATTCCCAATTACTGCAACCCACTAATTATCCCTCCTGCTCTTCTCTGCGCTCTTTATAGAGTCTCCATGCCTGTTTTATATTGTGGTGATGAAAAGTGGTTGCAGTAATCCAAGTGTGATCTTAATCAAAGCATTATAAATTGGTACTAACACTTCATGTGATCTCGATTCTATCCCTCTGTTTAGGCAGCCAGAGTTTCTCAGGCTTCTTGAGTTGTTTTCCCATTGATTGATTGATTGATTGATTGATTCGATCCATATGCCATCTATCAGGTTTTGGTGCTATCTTAAATAAACCTCCTCCAGCGCTGACAGCGCCCTTCTCCGGAGATTCAGGGCGGCTTACAATGCGTTAAGCAATAGCGTTAAGCAAACTAAAGCACTATTAAGTAACACCATTTGCCTGCAATTACTGCAAGTTCAAATCTTACCAGGCTCAAGGTTGACTCAGCTTTCAATCCTTTCGAGGTAGGTAAAATGAGGACCCGGATTGTGGGGACAATAAGTTGACTTTGTGTAAAAAAGAACACCGCTTGGGGGGGGACGAAAGCCCTACTAAGCAGGTATATACAAAAGTATGAAGGCTATTGCTTAATGCATTGTAAGGCGCCCTGAGTCTCCGGAGAAGGGCGGCATATTAAACGAACCAATAAATAAATAAATATATATATAATCTATCCTCAGAACATCCAGATATATTTGAGGATAACCCTTCCAGTGCCAAGAATTTATGATTGACCCAAGTCAACAACATAATTTCATGCTTGAATAGATATCTTGGTACTCTTCCATGTGTCAAATGAATCATAATTAATGTAAGAGATTATTCTGGCATTGTGGCATGTTTGCTTTTTCGTTGTAATGTATACTTTTTTCACATCTTCTGCAACCATTTTATACACAATTAAACTTACACTTTTCTTTGAAACTTATAGACAAAGAGGATGGCAATAAGAGCACTCTGGACAACTGAGAATAATAAGCATTATTGAAAAGGAAATAAAATTGAGCCAGAAATCAAAATATATACCAGTTCCTTCAGAAAACCACACAATTCTCCTTCTCCAGCAGCCAAACGAGAGAAAAGAGAGAAAATTAACATGAGATTTTGAGGTGGAAAAAGTAGAGGATACGAAACTCAAGGATACATTGCATGAAAGATCAAGGAAGATTATTTTTCATTCAGAAAAAGATGGAAATATCTGGAAGTTAGGGGAAAGGAAAAGGTCTTATTGGGCAGGGCACATAGGACAGATAATGATAAACACCACTAAACAATAGATCACACATATTTTTGACCTCAAGAATATCAGTTGTGAAAAAGTTCCATAGATCTGCCTATTGTAGAAAAAGCACAGATTACAAATCATAGCTGATTAAACAAGGAGATCCCAACTGCAGAAAAGGCATACAAATTATCTGAATATGGCAAAAGGTTGGTCAGAACAGCTTCCTTGTGGTCCATGGAATGACCCACACAGGAGAGAAGCCATACGAGTGCTCCCGATGTGAATACTTTAGTGAGCACGGCAACATGGTGATACATCACAGGACACGCATCATATAAGAGTGTCCAAATTGTGTGAAAGTTTCATTGGAAATTACCACCTCATGAGACAACAAAGGACTCACACAGGAGAGAAACCATTTGAATGTCCAGATTGTGGGAAAAGGTTCAGTTGCAATTCCCACCAGGGGACCCACCAGAGGACTCACACAGGAGAGAAACCATTTGAATGTCCTGATTGTGGGAACAGTTTCAGTTGCAATTCCAGCCTGGTGAGACACCAGAGGACTCACACAGGAGAGAAACCATTTGAATGTCCTGATTGTGGGAAAAGTTTCAGTCAGAATTCCAGCCTGGTGACACACCAGGGGACTCACACAGGAGAGAAACCATTTGAATGTCCAGATTGTGGGAAAAGGTTCAGTTGCAATTCCCACCAGGGGACCCACCAGAGGACTCACACAGGAGAGAAACCATTTGAATGTCCTGATTGTGGGAACAGTTTCAGTCGCAATTCCAGCCTGGTGAGACACCAGAGGACTCACACAGGAGAGAAACCATTTGAATGTCCTGATTGTGGGAAAAGTTTCAGTCAGAATTCCAGCCTGGTGACACACCAGAGGACTCACACAGGAGAGAAACCATTTGAATGTCCAGATTGTGGGAAAAGGTTCAGTAAGAATTCCCACCTGGTGACACACCAGAGGACTCACACAGGAGAGAAACCATTTGAATGTCCTGATTGTGGGAAAAGTTTCAGTCACAATTCCAGCCTGGTGACACACCAGAGGACTCACACAGGAGAGAAACCATTTGAATGTCCAGATTGTGGGAAAAGTTTCAATTGCAATTCCAGCCTGGTGAGACACCAGAGGACTCACACAGGAGAGAAACCATTTGATTGTCCTGATTGTGGGAAAAGTTTCAGTTGCAATTCCAGCCTGGTGACACACCAGAGGACTCACACAGGAGAGAAACCATTTGAATGTCCAGATTGTGGAAAAAGGTTCAGTAAGAATTCCCACCTGGTGACACACCAGAGGACTCACACAGGAGAGAAACCATTTGAATGTCCTGATTGTGGGAAAAGTTTCAGTCACAATTCCAGCCTGGTGACACACCAGAGGACTCACACAGGAGAGAAACCAGTTGAATGTCCAGATTGTGGGAAAAGTTTCAGTTGCAATTCCAGCCTGGTGACACACCAGAGGACTCACACAGGAGAGAAACCATTTGAATGTCCAGATTGTGGGAAAAGTTTCAGTTGCAATTCCAGCCTGGTGACACACCAGAGGACTCACACAGGAGAGAAACCATTTGAATGTCCAGATTGTGGGAAAAGTTTCAGTTGCAATTCCAGCCTGGTGACACACCAGAGGACTCATACAGGAGAGAAACCATTTGAATGTCCTGATTGTGGGAAAAGTTTCAGTCAGAATTCCAGCCTGGTGACACACCAGAGGACTCACACAGGAGAGAAACCGTTTGAATGTCCTGATTGTGGGAAAAGTTTCAGTCACAATTCCCACCTAGTGAGACACCAGAGGACTCACACATGAGAGAAACAATTTGAATGTCCTGATTGTGGGAAAAGTTTCAGTCATAATTCCAGCCTGGTGAGACATCAGAGGACTCACACAGGAGAGAAACCCTTTGAATGTCCTGATTGTGGGAAAAGGTTCAGTCGCAATTCCAGCCTGGTGATACACCAGTGGACTCACACAGGAGACAAACCATATGAGTGCCCAGACTGTGGGAAAGATTTCAGTACTAAGACTAGCCTTTTAAATCATGTGCTTATACACATGGGAGAAACCATTTAAGTGCCCCAAGATTGGACGGTGCTTCAGGAAACATTCCACCCTTATTGCACACAAGAAAATGCAGATGGATTTTCCAAAGTGATGAGTGATGACCTGAAGCAGTGGTTCCCAAAGTGGGCGGTACCAAAGTGGGGGGCAGTAGGATGACTTAGGGGGGCAATAAGAGCAAGGGGGATGGCAGGGGGGGGCGCTAGAGGCAAAAGCGGGTGGCAGGAGGACACTAAGTGGCGAGGGTGCAAAAAGCAAGAAAAAACAGCTCCTTTCAGCTTCAGCATAGGCTAATTAGCACAAGTTGATTAGATTGGCCTCCCGACTCTCCCAGCTGTTTTGCACAGGGCTCTGCTGCTTGCTGCAAAGAGTGCTAATCAAGCTATGCTGAAAACCAAACTGAAAGTAAAGCAGCCTGTTTGCTGTTCGCTGCAAGGAAAAATGAGGCAGAGGCAGAGGGAGATTTCTTTTTCTTCCTTTTCCTCACTAAAAAAGGTAGGTGCAAAAAATGGGAAATTTCGGGCAAAAAAGGAGAGTTCAAGATTTTAAAACGCAAAAGAAAAAAGAAAGAAAAAGGTAAAAATAAAAATGGGAAGGGAGAAAAAGAAAAAGAAATGAAAGAGAAAGATGTTATACATATTTAGAATTGAAATATGAATAGTAGTAAGAAATAAATGAGAAATCATTGTAAAAATGAAATGAGTAATAATTGGAATATTTGTCTTTGTATTTTTGAAATCTAGACAATGATAAGTTTTTCTTTTTTCTTTTTTTTTTAGAAATATGAATAAGAATAAACTAACAATTGAAATACCTTTAATGATATATGTTGGTGAAAGTAAAAAGCATTAAGTTGTAGCTTGGATATCATTGTTCTATTTTTCATTTAACAGCATTTTCACATATAATTTTAGCTAAAAATGGAGCTTTAATTCCAGAAGTCCATTCTTTAAACTTGGATTTCTGGAATTCAAAGGCTCTGGATTATAGCGTCCCGATATAGCCAGCTGACACCATCGCTGGCTATTGGGGGCGAATCACTCGCCCTCACGGAGAGGGCTCGTAACTTGGGCGTCCTCCTGGACGCACGGCTGTCTTTAGAAGACCATTTGACGGCCGTGGCCAGGGGGGCTTTTTATCAGGTTCGCCTGATACGCCAGTTGTGTCCCTTTCTAGATCGGGACTCTCTACGCACAGTCACTCAGGCACTAGTCACTTCCCGCCTGGACTACTGCAATGCTCTCTACATGGGGCTCCCCCTGGGGTGCACCCGGAGGTTCCAGCTGGTCCAGAACGCGGCCGCGCGGGGGATTATGCGGGCGACGAGGCACTCCCATGTGACTCCTCTCCTGCGCGAGCTGCACTGGCTCCTGGTGGTCTTCCGGGTGCACTTCAAGGTGTTGGTGACCACCTTTAAAGCGCTCCATGGCTTAGGGCCGGGGTATTTACGAGACCGCCTTCTGCCACCAATAGCCTCCCACCGGCCAGTACGCTCGCACAGAGTGGGCCTCCTCAGGGTGCCATCCGCCAGACAATGTCGGCTGGCAACCCCCAGGGGGAGAGCCTTCTCTGTGACGGCGCCCACCCTCTGGAACAACCTTCCCCCAGAGTTACGTACAATAACAGACCTCCGGATTTTTCGTCGGGCCCTGAAAACCTATTTATTTCAACTAGCTGGGCTGGCTTGAGTTAAATTTTAAATTGATTTTAAATTGGGTTGTTTTAATTTACGGCCAAAATATTTAATTATTTTAATACTGTTTTTAAATTTTGTATGCTCTATTTTTACTTTGGCTGTGCACTGCCCTGAGTCCTATTTGGAGAAGGGCAGTATAGAAATTTAATTAATTAATAAATAAATAATAAATAAATAAATGGTACTCCAGACAAAAGATGGAGAAGAGTATCTTGCTTTTAGACATGATAATAGCTGTCTAGAAAGGTGAGTTATGAGCTATTTTTACATCATCAGAAATTTAATTACCTGTTAAAAATGCAAAGACAAGGAGTACAAGGAGCAAATAAAAGACCTTCATGTTGGGGTTGGTTCTGGACCAAATCTTACTTGCGGGGCAGAAACCAGCTCTCAGCCCTCCTTGTGACTTCTGGAAAAGAATCCCCCCCCCCCCACGCTCCACCGCCTGAGGAGGCAGGGGAGGGCTGCAGGTTGATCCCAAGAGGGTCTGGGAATGGGTGTGAATTCATCCCACAGCCCTCTCCATCCCCTCCTCTGTGAAATTGCTTTCTCCCACTCACTGGTGGTCAGCAAATTCAAAAGGAACCCCCAGCTGAGAATCACTGCTCTAGATTGGTTGATTCAGGGGATTTCTCTAGTGTTAACTAATAGTGTTAGCTATCTTTGTTACAGGGATAAATTTGTATTGGAGCAGCCTGCAGACCTCCCAAAGTCTCTGCGCACCCTGTTTTTGCAAAAAACGGGCCCGTTTTTCACAAAAACGGGACATGCGGGGCAAGGCTTCAGGAGGCCAAAAATGGCTGTATTCCATGTGCAGTGGGACAAGAAAGTATTTAGTCAGCCACCAATTGTGCAAGTCCTCCCACTTAAACAGATGAGAGGCCTGTAATTGACATTATAGGTAGACCTCAACTATGAGAGACAAAACGAGAAAACAAATCCAGACAATCACATTGTCTGATTTGGAAAGAATTTATTTGCAAATTATGGTGGAAAATAAGTATTTGGTCACCTACAAACAAGCAAGATTTCTGGCTCTCACAGACCTGTAACAACTTCTTTAAGAGGCTCCTCTGTCATCCACTCAATACCTGTATTAATGGCACCTGTTTGAACTTGTTATCAGTATAAAAAACACCTGTCCACAACCTCAAACAGTCACACTCCAAACTCCACTATGGTGAAGACCAAAGAGCTGTCGAAGGGCACCAGAAACAAAATTATAGACCTGCACCAGGCTGGGAAGACTGAATCTGCAATAGGCAAGCAGCTTGGTGTGAAGAAATCAACTGTGGGAGCAATAATTAGAAAATGGAAGACATACAAGACCACTGATAATCTCCTTTGATCTGGGGCTCCACACAAGATCTCACCCTGTAGGGTCAAAATGATCACAAGAACGGTGAGCAAACATCCCAGAACTGCATGGGGAGACCTAGTGAATGAGCTGCAGAGAGCTGGGACCAATGTAACAAAGGCTACCATCAGTAACACACTACACCGCCAGGGACTCAGATCCTGCGGTGCCAGACGTGTCCCCCTGCTTAAGCCAGTACATGTCTGGGCCCATCTGAAGTTTGCTAGAGAGCATTTGGATGATCCAGAAGAGGATTGGGAGAATGTCATATGGTCAGATGAAACCAAAGTAGAACTGTTTGGTAGAAACACAACTTGTCGTGTTTGGAGGAGAGAGAATGCTGAGTTGCATCCAAAGAACACCATACCTACTGTGAAGCATGAGAGTGACAACATCATGCTTTGGGGCTGTTTCTCTGCAAAGGGACCAGGACGACTGATCCATGCACAGGAAAGAATGAATGGGGCCATGTATCGTGAGATTTTGAGTGTAAACCTCCTTCCATCAGCAAGGGCATTGAAGATGAAACGTGGCTGGGTCTTTCAGCATGACAATGATCCCAAACACACCGCCTGGGCAACAAAGGAGTGGCTTCGTAAGAAGCATTTCAAGGTCCTGGAGTGGCCTAGCCAGTCTCCAGATCTCAACCCCATAGAAAACCTTTGGAGGGAGTTGAAAGTCCGTGTTGCCCAGCGACAGCCCCAAAACATCACTGCTCTAGAGGAGATCTGCATGGAGGAATGGGCCAACATACCAGCAACAGTGTGTGCCAACCTTGTGAAGACTTACAGAAAACGTTTGACCTCTGTCATTGCCAACAAAGGATATATAACAAAGTATTGAGATGAACTTTTGATATTGACCAAATACTTATTTTCCACCATAATTTGCAAATAAATTCTTTCCAAATCAGACAATGTGATTGCCTGGATTTGTTTTCTCATTTTGTCTCTCATAGTTGAGGTCTACCTATGATGACAATTACAGGCCTCTCTCATCTTTTTAAGTGGGAGAACTTGCACAATTGGTGGCTGACTAAATACTTTTTTGCCCCACTGTATTTTACGGTTACTGTCTTCCTTAGTGGGTCGTGCAAACCGCTATTCCGAACAATGCTATTTATAGGGGGTGGGGGTGGGGGCAGTGGTGGATTGCCCCGGTTCTATAGAACCAGAAGTAAAACTGGCAGGAGGCCCCGCCCACTGACCCTGACATCACCAAAACGCTTCTGTGCATGTGCAGAAGAGTGTGTGCATCCGTAAGCGAAGTGAGCGATCGAGGCCCCACTGCAAACCGGTAGTAAAGGTAAGTAGAACCCACCCCTGGGTGGGGGGCACTGAGGGTGAGTTTGTAGTACCAAGGGGGCGGTGGACTGAAAAAGTTTGGGAACCTCTGACCTAAAGTGATGAGTGTAAAGGCTTGAATTTTAAGTCCAGCTGAGAAATTGACTCTTCAATTTGACCAGAAAGAATTTGCTTGATTGTTTTTGTCATCAAATATGTCATAGTATTAGATGAGAAGGAGGAAAGAAAAAATTGGAACATGTTAGTTTGATAATGGCTGTCTGGCTGGCCATCAGCAGCAGAAGTTGCTGGGTATTTATTTCTGCAGAAATTGTGCAATTCTGCAAAAAGAGCCTTGATAGTACAGTGGTTTGGTGCACCCTGTCATTAACACAGCTGCCTGCAATTTCTGCTGGTTCGAATCTCTCCAAGGCTCAAGGTTGACTCAGCCTTCCATCCTTTCTAAGGTAGGTGAAATGAGGAGCCAGTTTGTGGGGGCAATAAGCTGACTTTGTATAAAATATACAAAAGAATGAAGGCTATTGCTTAACGCATTGTAAGCCGCCCTGAGTCTCCGGAGAAGGGCGGCATATAAATCAAATTAATAAAAAAAAAAATAAAAAATAAATAAATAATCATTTTAGGAGTGTTCTCTGCATTTTTATCATAATCAATGATAGAAATGCCACATGCAGAGTACCAGCCTTTTTCTCCCTGGGTATCCTCGAGATTTTCCACCCCAGAATTTCCCAGACAGCATCTCTTCGGGATAAAAGCGCTCAGGCTGTAGTTAGATGTTGTGAGTCCTCATGGAAGAAGAAAACAAGAGGAAAGAGAAATAGTTTATCTTTTCCTAACAATTCATTGCACCAAGCATGTCTGCTCAGGTTGTGAATGAGGCACGCAAGTGGAAGAAACCACATGAATAGCAAATATATTGGGAGAATTTGGGGCAGTGACAAAAGCAGTGTAAAATTTCAGACGCAAAGGCTACTCTGCCTTGCATGTGACCTTCATGGAGAAGAGCTGTAGGAATATTGAGTTGAGAAAAGGGATCTCCTTCGCTTGGAGGTTCCTCCTTGTTAGTCTTTGATGACTGGGAGGTGTGAGCAGAACCAAGGGATTTTTACTTTTGTGGTTCCCCCCTTGGTAGGGAAATGTGAGGAAAAAAGATGTACACTAGATGTTTCATTTCTAAAACAGCATTGCATAAGACTCATGAATAGATTTTGAGGGGGGAAAAGGAAAGTGTCAGCATTTCTGTAAACATTGGGACAATGTAATGCAACACTCTCTTCCCAACACATGGGAGACCTTTCCTGTTCTTTCACTTCTCTCCCAGGACTCCTTAATTTCTTTCAAAAATTCCTTCAATTAAAGAGGAACATTATTTGTAGCAGTGAAAGTGATATTTTAGCTATGCAGATGGATTATCCTGATTTTGCTGGGATTGGAAGACACCAAAGAATTCCAAGATCATTCATTTCACCCACAAGATTCAAAAAGACAGGTTACAATGTTTTTTAGTAGGTCACATTGCATCTGATCCCTTTGAAGGATACTCGGACCAGGAGCAAATCAGGACTGGCATGTGGAGAAACCAAGATGTAACTCAATGGTCAGTCTGGAGGACTGGGGACTTTCCATGACTGAGAATAGGATACGATAGGATAGGATAGGATTGAATGGAATGAGGTACAACACTTCATTATAGTCATAGAATACAAATAAGTAATCAAATCATAGTAGGAAACAATATAAATCATAAGGATGCAAGCAACAAAGTAACAGTCATACACGGATTTGATTTAAATCAACTCGATTTAAATCATAATTTTTAAAGAGCAACTATCATCTCTGCTACTCGTTTGACCTGCTGTTGACTCACTGATAGTCCCAATGTTGCAGAATATACAGCCTTGTGCTACATAACTAAGCTACATTTCATGCTGAATAAAAAAAAATATTTATGTATCTTAAATAGAAAACTATCTTATGATAGATTTTTACCCCAAAAGTTTTTTATTAAAATAAATGCAATAAAAATAAAAAACAATCTGATTTCAATCAAAAAATCCGATTTAAATTTTAAAAAATCCAATTTTTTTTATTTTTAAAAAAAAAATCATTGATTTTTATCCACCCTGTTCATAAGTGGGAGGAGATGGGTGATAGGAACAATGGGAAGATTAATAGTAATAGTAATTCAGACTTAGTAAATAGTTTGACAGTGTTGAGGGAATTAAATACATGGCAGAGTGATGGCATTCAGTAAAAAACTGTTCTTGTGTCTAGTTGTTCTGGTGTGCAGTGCTCTATAGCCTCATTTTGAGGGTAGGAGTTGAAAGAGTTTAGGGGTCTAAATATTTTCACAGCCCTCTTTTTGACTCATGCAGTATACAGGTCCTCAATGGAAGGCAGGTTGGTAGTAATTGTTTTTTCTGCAGGTCTAATTATCCTCTGAAGTCTGGGTCTGTCTTGTTGGGTTGCAGAACCAAACCAGTTATAGAAGTGCAGATGACACACTCAATAATTCCTTTTTAGAACTGTATCAGCAGTTCCTTGGGCTGTTTGAGTTTCCTGATTTGGCACCAAAAGAACATTCTTTCTTGTGCTTTTTTGATATTTTTGATGTTAGGTGAATAATGTTCAAGCATTATTTACATCCAAAGTTCTTTGCCCACTGAATCATAAAATGCTGTACATAGTCATCCTCCATGTTCCACTACAGTTTATAAACCTTAAAAATAGCACTCCCTTGGAGTATCTTGACTTGATGGGGCTGCCAGGTCCTAAAATCTTGGGAGCCACAGAAAATCAGTTTTAAACTTTTGAAATGTAGAGAGGCGTTGATCCCTAAGATAGCAAATTCTGTCAAAAAACCCCCCAAAAAACAACATTCTGTCAATGATTACTTCAGCTTCAACCACAACAATACCTGAGCAAATAAGAGATACAAACTCAAGGTAAACCGCTCCAAACTCAATTGCAGAAAATACGACTTCAGCAACAGAGTGGTCAATGCACTACCTGACTCTGTGGTTTCTTCTCCAAACCCCCAAAACGTTAACCTTAAACTAAGGTGACCAGACGTCCCGCTTTTGACGGGATAGTCCCGCTTTTGAGCAATTTGTCCCACGTCCCGCGGCGTTTTAAAAAAGTCCCGATTTTTCATTCTGCCTCCTGAGTCCCAGCTGATGGCTAGAGGGAAAAAACCTGTTTAAACTCTTGCCATGGGGCTTCAAAGGGCCACCCTAGTTGATTAGCTGGGCTTCCCCCTCTCAGCTGATTTTCCCAGGCCTCTGCTCTTGCTAAATTGTTCCAGCAGTTTTTTTTTTCTTTGTGCAAACCAAGCTCAAAACGAAACTGAAAGTAAAACAGGCTGTTGGCTTTGCTGTTTGCTTGCAACGTTGGAAAATTAGGCAGCAGATTTATTTTCCTTTTCCTCACCAAAAAAGGTAGGTGTAAACAATGGGAAATTATTTAGGGCAAAAGAGGAGAGTTCAAGATTTTAAAACACAAAAGAAATAAAAGCTCTTTTTAACTAGGGAATTGTAATAATTGAGATACTATTAATTGTATACTGTGTTGAAAGCAGAAATGGTTAAGTTGTGGTTTGGAGGAATATATGGGGGAAATTATTTGGTTTATTATTATTGGTAAATATAATTAATTGATTTGTAAGAAATTGGACTGCATGGAAATAATTGGAATATTCATGTTCATATTGATTAATATACAAAAAAGATAGTTATATAACTAATTGATTTATATTAAAATGTTGAATTTGTATTAAACAACTGTATTACATAATTACATAATTAACCAATGTGAGGATGGATATAAAAATAGATGACAATGGGAAGGTGTATAATATAAAACAGAAGGGAAAAATTGAATTTGATTAAGATTAGAGATGAGGATGAAGGGTAATATTGTTTTTTTAAAAAAATAGATGAGGAATAAATATGGCAAAAAGGAAATATAGAAATTGTAAATTTAATTGAAATGACTAAACACTGTTTAAATTTGTGAACCAGCCAAATATTCTGTTCAAAGAAAATACATTGTATGTTTGTATGTGTGTTTCTAATTATTGTTATTTATTCATATTTGTTCTCTTTTATTCTTCAAAGTTTAACAATTCATTCTTTATCTTAATATCTTTATATTTGTTTGGGGTTGGCTTTCTTCCCTTTCATCTTTTTTATTGTACAGCAATCTTTCTCCTCAAACCTACCACCTCTCTTTTCTTTCCTTCTTACTTTCTCTTCCCCCCACCCTCTTCTTCTCCTCCCTATTTCCTCTTCCTTTCTCCTTCTCCTCCTCTCTTCCTCCCTCTCTTACCGTCACTCCTACTCTAATTTCCCTTCCCTTCCTTCATCCCTCTCTATCACTGTATCCTTTTATGCATATGGACTACTCAGAGGGCTGAAAAAGTTATTTTTGACTGGTCCTCACACTTTTGACCAGTCCTCGAACTTACGACTGTCCTCACATTTTACGTTTTTGCCCTATCTTGTCACCATGGTGAAGAGAAGCAGTTGTGAAATGAGTGACATGGTTGTTAAGAATGCTGCACGGGCATAAATGTGAGGATGGTCATAAGTGTGAGGACCAGTCAAAAGTGCGAGGACCTGTCAGAAATGACTTTTTTCAGCCCTCTGGTTAGTCCTTTTGTGCATATGGACTACTCGGAGGGCTGAAAAAGTTATTTTTGACTGGTCCTCGCACTTTTGACCAGTCCTCGAACTTACGACTGTCCTCACATTTTACGTTTTTGCCCTATCTTGTCACCATGGTGAAGAGAAGCAGTTGTGAAATGAGTGACATGGTTGTTAAGAATGCTGCACGGGCATAAATGTGAGGATGGTCATAAGTGTGAGGACCAGTCAAAAGTGTGAGGACCTGTCAGAAACGACTTTTCACCCCTCTGAGTAGTCCCTATACACATAGCCACGCCCACCCAGTCACATGGCCTCCAAGCCATGCCCACACAATAAGCCACACCCACAATGGTGTCCTTCTTACCAATGTTAAAATCTGTTCACCTTATCCTATACACATAGCCATGGCCACCCGGTCACATGACCAGCTAGCCATGCCCACAAAATAAGCCACACCCACAATGTCCCTCTTTACCAATATTAAAATCTGGTCACCTTACCTTAAACTGTCTACTGTTGACCTCACCCCATTCCTAAGGGGTCTGTAAGGCATAAGCGCACCATCGCTCCTGTCCTCATGTCCCTTTTTACTCTTATTCTTTTCATGTATTCCAAATATGTTTATGCTTTTATATGTTTTCTTATATATACTTTACAAATAAAATAAATAAAAAAAATGTCATGAACTTTCAGGGCTCAGTACTTAGCTACTAATCTTCATAAGTTTAGTGGTATCACATTTCACTCTTTTGTTTGGGTCAGTTGCCAGAAGTCAAAAATGAGGGTAGCATTTAATCAGTGAAAACCTCTTGCAACCGCCTTAGATAAGAGAGGGGACAAGCGCGTTTTTCTGCCTGCCTGGAGATGGCGCTCAAACAGGCAACACCTGTGGCTAAAAAGCGGACAGTACAGCAGGCGGCGCCTATGGTTGTGTTTAAGGAGTTAAAATCATCAAGTACTGCATTGCTAGAAAGGCTGGGAGGAGAGGAGTGGAGAGGCGCAGAGGAACTTCCTCTTCCTGATGACTGATGGGAGGAAGTTGGTGTGCAGAGCGGCTTTTGTGCTGTTTCCATGGTGGAAGCAGCAGCTGGCAGGTGAGTTGAGGGCAGCAGGTGGGAGGAGAGTCCGGGAGCAACTTGGGCTGGAAGCGGAGAAGCAACTGGGCTGAAGCCTCTCAGCTGCTGCTGCTGCAGGTTCCTTCCCTCCCCAAATGGAAGCCCACTGGTGCTGCAGGCTGGGAAACTGGGGGCTGCAATTTCTGCTGGTGGGAAGCTTGAAAAAGCCTCCTTCAAATGCAGGTTGAGTCTTTGGGGCTGGTTTCCCTCCAGAGGGAGCTCCATCACTGGAGGTTTGGAAGAGAGCTGGAAGAAACCTTGGAGGTCTTAATGACATCTCAGACAAATGGCTGTCCCGTCGGTTTAAAAGCCACCAGCAATGGAGCCCCACAACCTCTGGAGGGAAGCCATTCCCGAAGAATCAACCTTCACTCAAAAGAGACTTTTTCAGTCTTCCAGGCAGCAGAAAATTGCAGCCATTCCCTTCCACTGGCTCATTGTTCTCACTGATGGGATTTTTCCTTTTTTCCAGCTTTTTCTCTCTCCTTGATTAGTTTCCATGCATTTCTTCTTGTCTTGTCCTTCTGGTGCTTTGGAAAAGAAGTTGACCCTTCAAGTATTGGAACACTGCTATCATGTCACCCCTAGTCCTTCCTTTCACTAGACGATTCATTCCCAATTACTGCAACCCACTTAATATCCCTCCTGCTCTTCTCTGCGCTCTTTATAGAGTCTGGACGCCTTTTTTATATTGTGGTGATGAAAAGTGGTTGCAGTAATCCAAGTGTGATCTTAATCAAAACATTATCAATTGGTACTAATACTTCATGTGATCTCGATTCTATCCCTCTGTTCAGGCAGGCAGAGTTTCTCAGGCTTCTTGAGTTGTTTTCCTGTTTAAGATTTTCATCCATGGAATCCTTCCCAAGCTGTCTCTTGGTTTGTTAAAATCAGCTGCTTTAAAGTCTAGTTTGATTTTGCTCTATTGCTTGGGTCTGCATTATATTGAATTCCAGTATGCCATGGTCACTCTTCCCCCTATTTATCTGCAACTTCAAACCCCTCCCCCTTATAATTTCCTCTCTGCTAGTAAAAATTTAGATCACTATAGGAGATCTTTAGTTCCCTTTTCTACCTTTTGGATGACAAGTTGTCATCTAGATTCATTGTGGGAATGCGGTGGCCATAGTACATGTATAGACCAGTCTAACTGGTTGGACACATGTATGGACTTTAGCACCAAAATAATCTGACTATGGAATGCGGGTTCAACTGGATACTCTCTGAAGGGCCCTATTCATTCTCTCTTTGTTCATAACATAGACTGTATTTGCAAAGATAGAGATATCTCCTTGTGCTACATTCCTGAGAAGTGAAGTAATCAGATAAAGGAGATGGGCCTCTCGTCTGGTAGTAACTGGCACCAAATAGCCAGAGTTAAGTTTTGTTTTTACCTTAAGTATCGCTTTCCTAGAATTCACGTGATTTACTGTAAATTGTAGAATGTGAAACCTATATGGATATTTTTCTATTTCTTGTATGTAATATGAGATGTGTAGCCATAATAACGCCTTCTGATGACGCTGTATTTTGATAACTAATAAAAGAGATGGTAGCCTTTTGTTCGCTGCTCTCTCATCCCGAGAAACACCTGTCCTTGTGTTTTTCCTAATCTGGACTAATCATGAGAAGCCCACCAGGATGAATGCAACATATGGCGACCCCGACGTGATTCGTGGATCGAGCACGTCTCTTGGCACCCTCATACTCATTCGGCTGGAAAAAAAAGCCTCTGCAAACCAGGGCCGGTCGTCTGCGAACGAAGCACTCTCCCATAAATCGTGAGTATGGGGGCAGAATTCTCTAAGCCCCAGGTTACGCACCTTCACGAACTTAGGGAATTGGCCAAGTCCTCAATCATTGTTTTAAAAAGATAATGGGAAAGTCCTGCCCGTGATAAAAAAAGAATTTGATCTACCTTCTAAAATACAATTGGCAACATTATCCGGTTTATCCGGAAAAGGGCTCTTTAAAAGTGAATATGTGGAGACAGATGGGAACATGCCTCCACGAACCTCCCCAGCCCTTAAAAAATTTTTGCACTCTGGAGATTAGTTATAGAGTGTTTAATGATACATTTAAAAAAAAAAAAAAAAGCCTTCAGGACACTGTTAATGGTTCCTTTTCAGACTTTGTTGAGAGACTTCCAAGTTGCGATCTCGCGTTAAATCATCCACGCAGACGCACGGCATGAAATTAAACATCAGCTCATTCTGAAGGAGTCAGTTACACCCCCACTAAGCAGAATTTAAAGAAACAGACAAAAAAGGGGGATGGAATATAGAATAAATTCTTGAATTGCTTTCGGTCTGTCTACCGGCTGCAACTTTGCACGTTTATTTGGCAGATATGATTAAAGTGTGTCAGGATATAGGAACATCGTATAAAACTAATTTGTTAGCACTGCCTTATCATCAGGCAGCAAAACCTCAAGGAAAAGTGTAAAAATCCAAAAAGTGGGGGCATGTCTGTAACATCCTGCCCTCAAAACCCTGGTTATCATCGTATAGATGACATTTTAATTGGAGCACAAAAAATACAACCTAATTGGCTTTTTGAAAATACAAAATGATTTATGTGTAAATGAATTGCACATTGCCCCAGAAAAAAAACAGCTGTACGCTTCTTATCTGTATAGGGCATAAACTATGTGCAATCTCTTTTTGCTCCGGCTAAAGTTACCCAAAGTTAAATTTGCAACAATTACTGGGTACTATTAATTGGGTCCGCCCACATATTTTTCTTTACCTATGCATTTACTTAGCCCATTATTTGAGTTATTGACTAAAAGAAAAAGCCAGGAGAATTAATTCTGTTTTAAAACAGCAAAAAGTACATTGCTTTATTTGTCTCATTACCATCTAAAAATGTTTTACCCTTTATTTAAGCTATTGCTGAAATTATAACCTTGGGGCATAATCCAGACTGTCGAAGAAATGGAACTGATCTAATAAATATTATTCTTTCTATCTCAAAATCTGACTTTCACTTTTATCTTCAGAGTAATTCATCTCTTCAGTGTGCTCTAACTGACTATGTAGGCTGTATTTCATATCATTTGCCTAAAGATCCTAGGTTTACTTGCTTAAAGATTTCCTCCAGAGGAGCCATTGCTTACAAGGATACTCATGACGACATCTGGAAAGAATCTTACACTAATTGCGACTATCTTAGCTTTCACACTTTTTCTCAACAAGCTTTTAATCTGATCTATGATTCTCAGTATGTTTGACAGGCTGAAACAACTTGATTTCTGTTTAAAATATTTTGTCGATGTGCATCTATAATGATAGTGTGTGGAATTGTATGTGGTTGAAATAATTTTAATTATGATATTTTTGGCTGGCCAGCAAAAATTGACTGGGTTTGAACTTGAAACTGTGGAAAACCGGACAGTGGTTATGGGCCCATGTCACCTTTTGTGATTATGACTCCTGCCTGTGTTTTTCACTGTTTTGGGATAAACTAGTTCATTGAAATAATTTGAATGACTGATTCGCATGAAGGATGTATTATACAAAAGGTCTGATTGCAGTACAGATGTGAATGGGCGTGTATTGGATTGCATGAAATGTAATTTTGTGTATAAGCACCTTTCTTGTCTGTTTTAAAAAATTTTTCCTTTCCCTCACCCCCTCCTTTTTTTCCCTGGGAGATGAGAGGCACGAAAGGGGGGGGGGGGCTACGGTTTTTCTGTTCTTTTAACCATTTTTTTTTTCTCTCAGAGAACCAGCCAGAGAGGGGCGGGGTATAGGGTGATATCTGATACCTGCCTTTGCAGTTTCAGAGTATTGACTAAAAATACTCCTTTATGTTTTTATGTCTGCGTGCATTTTGCATACTTAACAGATGGCATGTTTGTTCTTTGTTTGTCTGTTGTTTATTTGTTTGTTTGTTTGTCAGCAGCATAAACTGCTGCCATTTTTAGGAATTATCACAGAGATGAGTTAGAAGTTACAATATGTAGACAGAGAGATAAAATACATAGGACATTTAATTAATGAAAGAAGTAACACCTGAAGAGTTGAGGAAATTTTTAGGATTGACTGGATATTGTAGGCTGTGAATAGATAATTGTGCTATTTTGAATAAAGACTGGTATGCAAAGAACCCAGTGTTACAGGGAATGTAAGAGAGAGTTAGTGAAGGAAAGCAGAAAGTTGACTTTTGGAAGTATGCTTGTTTACAAAGAGATTTAGAAGGAAGTATCAGATATTGGTGCAGAGAAGGAGTTGAATTGTTTAAGAGAAAAGTTGGCTTGCGCAGACTTGGGCTGGCTTGGAAGTCAGAATGGCAGTGGGAGAAAGGACTTGAATGTTTAGTGTTATAAGGAGATTTGTTTATTGGAAGGTTATAGATATTGTGGGTAGCGGAGACAGATTGGAAGAGGGAAATGACAAAGCTGCAACTGCGCTCATGGTTATATCTTCCATCACAGCATGGGACAGTCATGCCTATTTTCATCAAAATAAAAAGCATTAGCGAAACAATTTGGTCTCACGGCAGCTGAAGCGACTGCCATCATACAACAATGTCCTACCTGTAGTCAACAAGCTCATTCTATCCCTATGGGTGTAAAACCTAGAGGACTCAAAGCTTGTGAAATCTGGCAAATGGATGTGACTCAGTATCTTTTCTTTGCCCCATGGAAATATTTGCATGTTTCCATGGATACTTATTCAGGATTTATTAAAGCATCCCCCAAAAAGGGAGAAGCAACCAAACATGTAATAAATCATTGTATTCGGACTTCTGCATCGATGGGACGCCCAATTGAACTCAAAACTGACAATGGATCTGCGTACACCAGTACTGCCTTTGCAGATTTTTGTAACAAGTGGTCCATCACACACAAATTTGGCTTATAAAATTGAAAGAGGAAAAATGCCTCGGCCTCCCATCCATGCAAAACAAACTCAATCTTTGTTTATATACTTTGAACTTCCTTAACCTGACTGGACAGTCTCCCACATCGGCTGCGACCCGTCATTTTTCTGCTTATCCATCAGCTGCCCTAAAACTGAAGGTCTATTTCCACCAACTACCTGATCCTGCATGGAGAGGACCTGCTGACCTTATTACCTGGGGCCATGGATATGCTGCTGTCCAGGACAATGATCGCATCATTTGGATCCCCAGAAGACACGTAAGACCATTTCATTTACAACAAAAAGAAGGAGAAACCCCTGGTGCTGAGATTTAAGAAGAAAACAGCCTTGCTGAGTCCTCTTGGCAACAGACACTCAACAGACACTGAGTCCTCTTGGCAACAGGCACGGTGGTGACCATCAGCTTTGCAGGACTACACCGGAAGCTAGTCCCCTGCGCACAGCAGAAGATTCATCAGGAGGAAACTACCTTCACATTGTACATATACATTTTAACACTTTCTTACACATACTAATGTTAGTAGAATTGTTTTTCTAATTTTGCTAGTAATTTTGTTTCACACGTATAAGTGACTATGATTTGTTTATGGCCTTGGACATTGTTAGCTTTGGGACTCTCAAGTGACCATGTAAGGAACATCAAATCCCCACATACATACACTTCCAGTCAAGTACGCTCCCGTCAAAAACGCATTGTCTATGCACAAGCTCCTTACTTTCTACCTAAGTCTACTCCAACACCTAAGGTTCCCATATTGACATTTCCAGCTGAGGGGGGAGTGAATAAGAACAATGGGCCTCTGTAACAATTGCATACAGGAGACTATATATCACAGATTCTGGAATTAAGTCACGATCTTGCATCTATTGCCCCTAAATCTCATGATCCTTCATGTCAGCAACCTCTACATTCAATCATGATGGGACAGTAATAAAAGACATTCAAATAGCTGCTAATCGGACAAATTCCACTACTCCTATTTCTTAAACCACACCCACCACTGACATTGGGTGGCTCATTAAAAACTCAGATATCCAGAGACATCTTGCCCAATCTCGGGTGGCAATTAACTATCTGGATCTTCATTTATTAAATAACTGGACAGTACATATGTTCAATGAGACTATCAAGGTGCTGAAACTGATGAACAAAGAACTGGTTGAAATCAGGGAGGTGGTCTTACAAAACCGATAAGCCTTAGATATTATGCTAGTAGCTAAAGGAGGCGATTGTGCCCTCATGCACTCACATTCTTGTACCTATGTATCTGACTATCAGTATAACATCACTCACACCATAGAACATATGGAAAACTTGATCAAAAAATAATCCCTTATCATCCAATGGATCTGGCGCCATTGACATCTGGGCTGCTCTTTGGTCATGGCTCCCGGATGGTTCTTGGTTGAAATCAATTATGCCAATTATTGTATCTATAATTGTACTGCTTGTTTTGCTTTGTTGTATCCTATGTCTCCCCTCCCTTCTGCAAATGTGCAAAGGTTTTATTCCCTCCAATAGGAAGGACGTCCTGATAAGTGAAACCAAAGCCCTTCTGGAACTGGAGGAACAAATCAGGTGTGGTCAGAGAAGGTGCTCGGGACTTGCAAGATAGGGCTTCCAAGATAACTCAGTGGTTACAAACTCCTGACATGTGGTTTTCTTGGGTGCCTGAAACCGGATGGATTTACAATTTGTGTGAGCGATTTGTGGAAATGTATAACTGGAATACACCTCAGAAACATGATGGCCTACCTCGCTTGACATCTCCTGGCCACTTTTCCACTAACTTTGTTCACCATAATAAAAGGATGGGTGAGCTAAAAACATTTGCAGAAACCAGATGGCTGAAGAACATATTGTCTACTGTACTCATGATTATTGCTTTGCTTATTTCTGTATGTTGTAGTATTCAATATATTCCTGCTTTGTTTGCTATGATGATAGACATGTTTCCCAGGCATAAAGAGAACATCATAATAACAACACAGCTGAACCCTGTTGCAAAAAACAAAACCAGAGGAAATGTGGGAATGCGGTGGCCATAGTACATGTATAGACCAGTCTAACTGGTTGGACACGTGTATGGACTTTAGCACCAAAATAATCTGACTATGGAATGCGGGTTCAACTGGATACTCTCTGAAGGGCCCTATTCATTCTCTCTTTGTTCATAACATAGACTGTATTTGCAAAGATAGAGATATCTCCTTGTGCTACATTCCTGAGAAGTGAAGTAATCAGATAAAGGAGATGGGCCTCTCATCTGGTAGTAACTGGCACCAAATAGCCAGAGTTAAGTTTTGTTTTTACCTTAAGTATCGCTTTCCTAAAATTCACGTGATTTACTGTAAATTGTAGAATGTGAAAGAAGCCTTTAAGGCAGGGGTGAGAAACTGGCGGCCCATGGGCTGGATGCGTCATATGCAGGCCACACCCACCCCAGCTCCACAAATGGGTAGAATGTCACAAAATGTCACGTGACGGCAACATGACATGGCAAGTTTGACACTCGTGCTTTAAGACAAGATTGGCCAGCCATTTGTCTGGAATGTTATAGGGTATCCTGCCTGAGAAGGAGATTGGACTAGAAGACCTCCAAGGTCCCTTCCGTCTCATAACCTATTTTGTTACGGGCTTGCTATTCCATTGGCAACCAAATTGCACTGATTCTGCCACTAGTTTTTTTCTAGGGTTTATGTTTTTTAACTTCCAAGTCTTGCCAAAAGCACGATATTTCCTATTGGTGCCGCATCCGGGTATTAACCAGGTTCAACTGGCTTTACCGTATTTTTCGGACTACAAGATACACTTGACTATAAGACACATCTAAATTTAGAAGAGGAAAACAACAACAACAAAAAGGTTTTGCCCTACCTTATTTTGGGCCTTTTCCAGTCTTTTTTCAGCCTGTTTCTGGGGTTATTTTTGGACCATTTTTGGGTCCTTTTTTCAGCTCGTTTTTGCGGCTTTTTTCCCCATTTTTGAGGCTTTTTGGGGTTGTTTTTGAGGCTTTTTGGACCATTTTTGAGGTTTTTTGGGGGCATTGTTGAGGCTTTTTTTGGCCTGCTTTTGAGGCTTTGGAGGGGCTGTTTTGAGGCTTTTATGGTCAATTTTTGAGGCTTTTGAGGGCCATTTTTGAGGCTTTTGTGTCCCATTTTTGAGGCTTTTTTTTGGCCCATTTTTAAGGCTTTTTTTGGCCCGCTTTTCCGAAAAAACGTACCTGTGGTTATGAAGGTGCAGGAAAAGGAGAGACAACAACTTGGGTTCTGCCAGCCGTTGCACATTTATGATGGCTGCAGCATCCCACACTAAGGATCCCCGTTTGTGACCTTCTCAAGTAGATTCTGAAGTAAAATTAGTAGGGCTCTGGTGGCTCAGCAGACTAAAGCACTGTTATTAACATCCACTTACATCTGCCTGCAATTACTGCAAGTTCAAATCTCACCAGGCTCAAGGTTGACTCAGCCTTCCATCCTTTCTAAGGTGGGTAAAATGAGGACCCAGATTAATAAACTGACTTTGTATAAATATACAAAAGTATGAAGGCTATTTCTTAACACATTGTAAGGTGCCCTGAGTCTCCGGAGAAGGGCGGCATATAAATCAATTTTTTTTAAAAAAGGGATGCCAGCAGGAAATTGCAAGTCGCAGTTTGTGGAACAGATGCAAGTTGGCACTGTCATGTGACATCATGCTTCATGACCGGCTGCTTAGTGACACAGAAGCCAGTCCCAATTACACTCAGTAAGTCAGGATTGCTCGAATTGGGATGTCACCAGAAGGGGTTGTGGACAGTATTTTCTTCTCTTATCTGCAGCTGAGGACTTTCATGAGCAAAACTGGTGCTTCAAATCTTGCAGAGGCTTTTGGCATCATTTCCTCAGTTAAAGCCCCACATCTCTAAATTTAGCTCAGAAGGTTTGACATTAACCATTTTGGGGCATTTTGTCAGGCTGAAAACTCATGGAGCTTCCACATATATTCATTTGTAGGTGTTTGTACCTGTATTTCTTTCTATATGCATATATCTGCAATTATATAATCTATCCTCAGTACATCCAGATATATTTGAGGATAACCCTTTACAGTGCCAAGAATTTATGATTGACCCAAGTCAACAACATAATTTCATGGTTGAATAGATATCTTGGTACTCTTCCATGTGTCAAATGAGTCATAATTAATGTAAGAGATTATTCTAGCATTGTGGCATGTTTGCTTTTTCGTTGTAATGTATACTTTTTTTCACATCTTCTGTAACCATTTTATACACAAAGTTACACTTTTCTTTGAAACTTATAGACAAAGAGGATGGCAAAAAGAGCACTCTGGACACCTGAGAATAACAAGCAACGTTGAAAAGGAAATAAAATTGAGCCAGAAATCAAAATATATTCCAGTTCCTTCAGAAAAGCACACAATTCTCCTTCTCCAGCAGCTAATAGACAACAGAGAGGAAATTAACATGAGATTTTGAGCTGGAAAAAGTAGAGGATACGAAACTCAAGGATACATTGTATGAAAGATCAAGGAAGATTATTTTTCATTCAGAAAAAGATGGAAATATCTGGAAGTTAGGGGGAAGGAAAAGGTCTTATTGGGCAGGGCACATACAGGCATTGCTCTGAGAAGAAGCAAACAGCTTTAATCAAAACACTACTAAACAATAGATCACACATATTTTTGACCTCAAGAATATCAGTTGTGAAAAAGCTCCATAGATCTGTCTATTGAAGAAAAAGCACAGATTTCAAATCACAGCTGATTAAACAAGAAGATCCCAACTGTAGAAAAACCATACAAATTATTCGAATATACCAAAAGGTTTGGTCAGAACAGCTTCCTTGTGGTTCATGGAACGACCCACAGAGGAGAGAAACTCTTTGAATGCCCTATCTCTGGGAAAGGTTTCAGTCACAATTCCAGCCTGCTGCCACACCAAAGGACTCACACAGGAGAGAAACCCTTTAAATGTCCAGATTGTGGGAAAAGTTTCAGTCACCATTATGAGCTGGTGATACATCAGAGGACTCACACAGGAGAGAAACCCTTTGAATGTTCTGATTGTGGAAAAAGTTTCAATAAAAATTCCAACCTGGTGAAACACCAGAGAACTCACACAAGGAGAGAAACCATTTGAATGTCCTGATTGTGGGAAAAGGTTCAGTAACGATTCCAGTCTGGTGACACACCAGAAGACTCACACAGGAGATAAACCATTTGAATGTCCTGATTGTGGGAAATGTTTCAGTCACAATTCCAGCCTGGTGATACACCAGAAGACTCACACAGGAGATAAACCATTTGAATGTCCTGATTGTGGGAAATGTTTCAGTCACAATTCCAGCCTGGTGATACACCAGAAGACTCACACAGGAGATAAACCATTTGAATGTCCAGATTGTGTGAAAAGTTTCCTTTGGAATTCTGAGCTGGTGAGACACCAGAGGACTCACACAGGAGAGAAACCATACGAGTGCCCAGATTGTGGGAAAGGTTTCAGTACTAAGACTAGCCTTTTAAATCATGTGCTTATATGCATGGGAGAAACCATTTAAGTGCCCCAAGAGTGGACGGTGCTTCAGGAAACATTCCACCCTTATTGCACACAAGAAAATGCACATGGATTTTCCAAAATGATGAGTGATGACCTAAAGCAGTGGTTCCATCCCCTCATCTGTGAAATTGCTTTCTCCCACTCACTGGTGGTCAGCAAATTCAAAAGGAACCCCCAGCTGAGAATCACTGCTCCAGATTGGTTGATTCAGGGAATTTCTTTAGCGTTAACTAATAGTGTTAGCTATTTTTGTTACAGGGATAAATTTGTATTGGAGCAGCCTGCAGACCTCCCAAAGGCTCTGAGCACCCTGTTTTTGCAAAAAAACGGGCCAGTTTTTCACAAAAACGGGACATGCGGGGCAAGGCTTCAGGAGGCCAAAGATGGCTGTATTCTATGTATTTTACTGTTACTATCTTCCTTAGTGGGTCATGCAAACTGCTATTCTGAACAATGCTATTTATAGTGGGTGGGTCAGCGGTGGGATTCAATTTTTTTAACAACCGGTTCTGTGGGTGTGGCTTAGTTGGTGGTGTGGCCTGGTGGTCATGTGACCGGGTGGGCATGGCTAACTGGTCATGTGACCGGGTGGGCATGGCTATCTGCATAGGGACTACTCAAAGGGCTGAAAAAAAGTCATTTCTGACTGGTCCTCGCACTTTAGACTGGTCTTCGCACTTATTTCTGGTCATCATTTATGCCCATTGTAGCATTCTTAAAAACCGTGTCACTCATTTCACAACTGCTTCTCTTCATCATGGTGACAAGATAGGGCAAAAACATAAAATGTGAGGACAGTCGTAAGTTCGAGGACTGGTCAAAAGTGCGAGGACCAGTCAAAAATAACTTTTTCAGCCCTCTTGAGTAGTCCATATGCATAAAAGGATACAGCAATAGAGAGGGATGAAGGAAGAGAAGGGAAATTGGAGTAGGAGTGAGGGTAAGAGAGGGAGGAAGAGAGGAGGAGAAGGAAAAAGGAAGAAGTAGGGAGGAGAAGAAGAGGGGGGAAGAGAAAGTAAGAAGGAAAGAAAAGAGAGAAGTGGTAGGTTTGAGAAGAAAGATTGCTGTACAATAAAAAAGATGAAAGGGAAGAAAGCCAACCCCAAACAAATATAAAGATATTAAGATAAAGAATGAATTGTTAAACTTTAAAGAATAAAAGAGAACAAATATGAATAAATAGCAATAATTAGAAATGCACATACAAACATATAATGTATTTTCTTTGAACAGAGTATTTGGCCGGTTCACAAATTTAAACAGTGTTTAGTCATTTCAATTAAATTTACAATTTCTATATTTCCTTTTTGCCATATTTATTCCTCATCTATTTTTTAAAAAAACCAATATTACCCTTCATCCTCATCTCTAATCTTAATCAAATTCAATTTTTCCCTTCTATTCTGTATTATACCCCTTCTTATTGTCATTTATTTTTATATCCACTCTCACGTTGGTTAATTATGTAATATTACAGTTGTTTAATACTAATTTAACATTTTAATATAAATCAATTAGTTATATAACTATCTTTTTGTATATTAATCAACATGAACATGAATATTCCAATTATTTCCATGCAATCCAATATTTTACAAATCAATTAATTATATTTACCAATAATAATAAACCAAATAATTTCTCCCATATATTCCTCCAAACCACAACTTAACCATTTCTGCTTTCAACACAATATACAATTAATAGTATCTCAATTATTACAATTCCCTAGTTAAATAGAGCTTTTTTTCTTTTGTATTTTAAAATCTTGAACTCTCCTCTTTTGCCCTAAATTTCCCATTGTTTGCAGTTTTGCACCTACCTTTTTTGGTGGGAAAAAAAAAATCTCTCTCTGCCTCATTTTGACCGTGCTTTACTTTCAGGTTCGCTTTTTCAGCATAGCTAGGGGAAAAAAAATCTGCTCCAGCACTCTTTACAGATAGCAACAGAGCCCTGGCAAAATAGCTGAGAGCAAATCAGCTGAGAGTCGGGAGGCCGATCTAATCAACTTGTGCTAATTAACGGATGCTGAAGCTGAAGGGGCTGTTTTTTCATGCTGTTTGCTTGCAAGGAGGTAAGTGCTGCGAGGCACAGGCCAAAGGGTGGGCGCCACCCTCCTTGCCACTTAGCCCCCCCGCTGCCCCCTTTCCTCTTACTGCCCCCTAAGGCATTCCACCGCCACCTAGGGGGCGGTACCACTCACTTTGGCAACCACTGGCTTAACTACTTAACAACCGGTTCTACCGAAGTAGAATCTCACTACTGGGTCTACCCATTTATTTTTGCAGGCATCGGTCTACTCATTTGTTTTCTTTTAACACTGATCAGCTGTAGGGCGGCCCTTTGAAGCCCCGCGGCAGCTGTGAGGCCAATAAAATTATAAAAAAACACCGAACCGTTTGTTAAATTGCTGGCTTGCCCACCCCTCGCCCAGTGGTGTTCAGTCTAAACTGAACAGTAACAGGATTTATCACTATCGGGAAAGGCGCTCTGAACTTAGGACCTAATTTTCTCCTGGGCAGTTTGAGTTTTATTTATTTATTTATTTATTTATTTTTCCAAATTTGATTTATATGCCGCCCTTCTCCGGAGATTCAGGGCGGCTTACAATGCGTTAAGCAATAGCCTTCATACTTTTGTATATTTATACAAAGTCAGCTTATTGCCCTCACAAACTGGGTCCTTAATTTACCTACCTTAGAAAGGATGGAAGGCTGAGTCAACCTTGAGCCTTGGAGAGATTCGAACCAGCAGTAATTGCAGGCAGCTGTGTTAATAACAGGGTGCTTAGACCACTGTGCTATCAAAGCTCATAGATACTTTGTATCTAAAAACTTTTAGATACAAAGTATCTAAAGCTCAAAGGCTTTAGATACTTTGTTGGCAAGTACACTTTGGCTCTGATCTGCAGCTCCTCAGTGAACTGTTTCTTCAGCATTTCGAATGCTGGGCCACAAGTTGGGCCACCCACTTGGCCACTTTGCCCTCCATGTTGTCAGCAATGGCTGAGATCATTTTGTCAGCCCTGGAGCCCATCTTTTTCTTTGGATCTTCAGGGCTGCCACATTTAGTGCTGTGGGAAAACAGGAGTGGGGTTTGCATGGAGTTGGTGGAGATATATAGTCATAACAACATTCTTTGCTCTGGGAGTCAAGGACGTTCAGCCTGCACTTGAAGAGGTGTAACCGGGGAACATCAGGACGGTGGATTGATTGGGCCATGTGACTGACATGTGGGTGCAGGGGAAGGGACTGACTTTCCTTTGGGTGGGGAAAATGTGGGGGCTTTCAGATTTGGGTTTTCCCAGATGTGCCAATATGACATTTCTAATAAAATGAAACTTTGAGGAACTGCTGGCCTCGGAGTCTTACTTGGGTGGGGGATGTTCCTTGGAACCTTGACATATTTCTTCATCAGATTGGTACTGGGCTTCATAGTGATTGAGGTGGGACCAAATCTGGTTCATGTTCCATTGGCACTGGATCCACTCCTGTCCAGTGTAGTATGCCCAGCCCAGAGGGATCTGGTCCACCGGTGGCAGACTAAGGAGAGGCTGGCGAGGTGGACTACCTGGCGTTGGTAGACCATGGCCCCTCGTTGTAGGCCTGGGCTGGATTGGTCTAGGCTAGGGGCCCTGGCTGTTGGCTGACAACTGTCACTGGTTAAGCTGTCAGTTCGGTAGATCAGGCCCAACAAGGGAGGCTTAGGAGCAATCTGCTCAGCACTGAGTGAAAGGAGGAGGAAATCCCACTCTGAGTGGTCACACTCCCCTGGCCAGAGAAGGTGAAGGTCAGCTGGGCCAGGACCATTACAGGCTGGCTGGCTGGGGGTTGCTGGCCCAAGCAGCTGATGCTCAGCTGGCCAAATCTCTCTGGCAGCCCCTCCAGGGTTTGGTTCTTTTTAAAAAAAGTTTTATTGGATTTTAATTTTTAAACATATATCAACATGTTAATACAAATAGCAACAGTCAATTGTTACATTAATCAAACTTATATACTCCTAATATTAATGTACATGATTATTTTAAAGTAGTTATTCAATATTTCAATGTTCCATTCTAATGCTAATAATCTTAAACATACATAGTAATACCATCTTTCAACCTCTCATCTTCCCATATAATTATTACTTATATTCAATTTGCTTTACCCTAGTCGAGTTGTGAAGTCCATATATTTTTGCAGTGTAAGAGTTGCAAATTGCTAATGTTAATACACATGTTTATGTTAATACGCATGTTTATGTTAAGACATAGTCCTTTATATAAAGGTGTATATTCTTATTTCTACCTCTATTCTAGTTTTTAATTAGGCCATCATTATATTAGAAAAAAGAAGAAAGGAAAAAATATTTTCTATCCATCATCTCTTGCCCGTTTTAATACTTCAATTCTTATTCGTTTTTTTGGCTTTCCTCCATAATCCTCTCTTGGATCTTTGACTCTGTCAACATTTGTATCTTCATTATTCTATCTAAACATTTCTCCTATCTCTATCCTTCTATGCTGCCAGATCTCCAGAGTATCCACCCATTCCCCTATCTCTCTTTCAAAGACATCTTCCAGGCTATCCAATTCCATTTTTGTATCTCTCTTCTCATCATCTTGTTTTGTTTGGTGATTTGTCTGTTCTATCTTTTTCTCCATTCTTTCAGCCGCCTCCTCTGTTTCCTGGACTCTTTGATCTTCATTCATTGTCAGTTGTATCATATTTTCTATTTTGCCACTTATGCCTTGGATTAAATTTTTTATCTTTCTGTGGTTCTTTGTCACGGTGTCCCAATGCTTTGAAACATCCATGCCATTTCTCTTGAAATCTCACTCATTTCCCCCTGATAGAGCATCTTGTCTTAGTTTAATAAATCCACTTTTAGTCAAGGCCAAAAACAATATATTCAGTTCCAATTTTGCTCATCAGAGAGTTCAATACTCATAACTTTTTACATCTCAGGGTTATTAATTCCATTTAAGTAGTCCAGGCAGTTTCTGCAAAACAAAAGTCGCTTTACTTTATTTATGAGTCTTCCTTATTCTCACAATAGTAATTAATTATAGAACAGTTAGTATCGCCACAATCCTTCAAAAGAATGTTGCTTGTTTCTTCTGTCAGAATTTTCCTAGATTTGTAGGGGTGTAGTGTATTCCATTCACCAGGAGATGGCAGCATCATTAGGTTTCAGCTATTTCAAGCGTGATAGATTAATTAATCCAAATTTAATTCAATTTATAGAGACAAAATTGAGTTCTTGATTTAATTGAGGTATATAGTTCCAACATTTTATAATGCCTTTCCATAACAACACTTACTTAGTTTAAAATCCAATTTTCTATGGTTAAAAGGTCTTTAGCTTTTCTCCCCTTAGCTCCTTTCATTTAGATCTAGGATTTTTCTCTCTATGGTTGTTCACTGCTTTAAAAAAGATAATTCTAAGAGTCTCTTCCTGGTTTGTTTTCTTTTTTCCTTTAAGTTTAGGGACTAAATACAGAAAAAAGAATCATCTCACCCAGCTCCAATCCCTGTTCATTTATACCGCTCCTGCACATTTCTTAGTTGTTCCTCGGCTGCCCCAGCTTTGCTGCAGCCATCTTTAGGTTGCCTCTTCTCGTTGTGGCTGAGAGGGGGAAAAAAACCTGAGTCAAGCAGGAGAGTTGGGACTTTCTGCGACCTTGCAGGGCACCCCTCTTTGCTTCGCCTCCCTTACAGGGTGGTTTTGATTCCTCTCGGAGCCCACCAATGGGGAGAACTTCGCACAGGAGCGCAGAGACCCACTCCTCGTGTCTGATCTTGCCACAAAGTCAGCCGGAGGTTAGGCTCCTTGATAGCGTTGGATTCCCCATTCCCTGGACTCGCTAATGTTCAACGGACTCGTAGCCCTCCACTCAAAAACAGTGATGCACTCTGCTCGAGCTGAGGAAATCTGCAGTTCCTAGAACACCAGATGGCTCTTCAGGTCCTCTCCAGCCCGGTATAATTCTTTGGCTGCTGGCAACTTCAAAGACTCTGGGTTCGCTGGGATTCTGAGGCTGCTCCCTGAGCCATTTCCCCACTGGTGAAGCTCCTGGGTGGACGGCCAGGGCACATACTCCTTGGGCTGGGCAGCCAGTTGGCACTCAATCTCTGCCGCTGCAGCTTCCACTTGTTCCACCACAGTGGGGTATCCAAGGCTTCCGGAGCTGTCCCCACAGTCTCCTCCAGTCCCCACAGCTCCTCTGGTACTGGTGGACTTCTCCATCTTCCCTAAGTCTTCCCACTGCCCGGTTTCCCAGGTAAACATCCAGAGTTTAGGACCCTGGACAGCTGCCCTGCAAGCGTAGGGAGCTTCTTTATTGTTTTTATTCGGAGAGTCGGGTTAGTGTCTGGGTTCCAAATAACTCACCCAACGAAATCAAAACTCTGAGGCCTGAAATTTCCTCAGAATAAACATTTATTAGGAATGCCATATTGGCACAGCTGATGAAAAACCGATTCTGGAGGACCTGAGGTTTTCCCCACCCAAATCAAATCCTCTAGGTCACACGTCCATCACATGATTCAATCAGGTCACAATCCTTCGGTTGTCTTTGGTCCACACCTTCCAAACACCTGGTGGGGACGTCCTTGGCTCGCAATTGACATTTAAAGAAAATGAAGTTTTTGGCACATGGAGTTGCAGCCCCATGAGACAGGAGGGGCAGGGCCTCCCAGCCTTCAAATAAGATTCCTTTTAAACTGAAGCCCTTTTTCCTCAAACGTTGCTTCCCATGTTTGTCTTTCCTACAACCTGGCCCGCCTCTCGGTTTCACTCACATTCAAGTGCCCATTGCTCCCAGTACTGCTGTGGGAGCTTCCTGCTTCTTGGTCTCTGGTGGCATGCTCCACGGTGGTCCGAAGTCCGCCGCCATTGCCTCCTCCCTTGCAGAGAGGCTGAGATGCAGAGGGCTGAGGGTGACATTGTGCGCGTTTCCCCCCCAACACCATGGGTAGTCCATGAAGTTGCTGAAGCCAGGGCTGGTAGGGATGGGTGATGGTCGTTCTGTTCACTGTGACTGCCTGCAAAGATAAGGCTGACAGAGGGGGAGGGAGACCCACCTTGGGCCCACCATGCTCGCCTGAAGGGTGCAGGCTGTGTAGAGGAGAGGGGGAGGCTTGACCACCTTTTGAGCCCAGCTCTTGGCTTCCGTGGGGCCCCCGGGTGGCTGCCGCCCGCTCGCCCTCCCCTCTGCCTCGGGTCTCACCTCCAGCCTGCAATGGGGATGTGCTGCTTTCGGGCCAGTCCACCCAGCGGGTAGGGAAGCAGGTGGAGAGAGCGCTGCGCTGGGGCCGAGTCCACTGCAGTGCGATGAGGTATGCATGTCCAGCCCTGGGACATTCACCTGCCTGCCAGGAGCACCACCGCCAGGCATTGTTGGAATCTGAAGAGCAGGGTGCTCAGCCTGGCAGAGGCTGATATTTACATATTGTAATATTTATATTATGTAATATAATTTTTATTTTTTCACGTCATCTCTAAGCACTTTATAAACAATTAAAGTTACATTTTTCTTTGAATCTTACAGGCAAAGAAGATGGCAATAAGAGCACTTGGAACAACTGAGAATAACAAGCAATGTTAAAAAGGGAAGAAAATCAAGCCAGAAATCAAAATATTTTCCATTTCCTTCAGAAAACCACACAATTCTCCTCCTCCTCTTGTTAGACAAGAGAGAGAAAATCAAGAAAGAATAAGCAGATTATGCAGAACTCAATGATACATTACATGAAAAGTGAAAGGAGATTATTTTTCAATCAGCAAAAAAGAGAAGTATCTAGAAGTCAGTGGGGAGAAAAAGGTCAATAAGGAAAGTCACATAGAGTAGACAGGAATGCAGGCTTCTCCCTGTGAGGAAGAAAAAGGCTTGAATGAAAGCACCACTAAACAAGGCATTGTCTATATTTTTGACTCCCTCAAGAATATCAACTGTGGAAAAGCTCCATAGATTTGCCTATTGTGGGAAAAATACAAGTTGAAAATCACAGCTGATTATTCACAAGAGGAGCCAGAAAAGAGAAAAGCCATAGAAATTACCTGACTGTGGCAAAAGTTTCAGTCAGAATAGCTCCTTTGTGGTTCATGGAAGCAACCACACAAGAGAGAAGCCATAAAAATGCTCCCAATGCGGTAAACGTTTTAGTGAGCATGGCATGTGGTGATACATCAGAGGTCTCACAGCAGGGAGAAAACGAATGACTGTGTAGATTGTGTGAAAGTTTCATTAGAAATTCCCAGGTCATGAGACGCTAAAGGCCTCACACATAGGAAAAAAACATTTGAATATCCTTTCTGTGGGAAAAGTTTCAGTGAGAATTCCAGTCTGGTTAACCCACCGAAGACTCGCACAGAAGTGAAACCCTTTGAATGTCCTGACTGTCATCAGGAAATCATTGTCACAATTCCATTCTGGTGATACATCAGTAGATTGACTCCAGGGAGAAACTGTATGAGTGTCTAGATTGTGGGAAAAGCTTCATTATCCATCTCATGAGACACCAGAGAACTCACATAGAAGATAAACACTTTGAATGTCTGATTATGGGAAAACTTTTAGTCAGAATTCCAGCCTGATGATACACCAGAGGACTCACACAGGAGAGAAACCCTTTGAATGTCCTGATTGTGGGGAAAGGGTCCGTAACAATTCCAGCCTAGTGATACACCAAAGGACTCATACAGGAGAGAAACCATTTGAATGTCCTGATTGTGGGAAAAGGTTCAGTTGCAATTCCAGCCTGGTGAAACACCAGAGGACTCACACAGGAGAGAAACCATTTGAATGTCCTGATTGTGGGAAAAGGTTCAGTAACAATTCCAGCCTGGTGAAACACCAGAGGACTCACACAGGAGAGAAACCATTTGAATGTCCAGATTGTGTGAAAAGTTTCCTTTGGAATTCTGAGCTGGTGATACACCAGAGGACTCACACAGGAGAGAAACCGTTTGTATGTCCTGATTGTGGGAAAAGTTTCAGTCACAATTCCAAGCTGGTGAAACACCAGAGAACTCACACAGGAGAGAAACCATTTGAATGTCCTGATTGTGGGAAAAGGTTCAGTCAGAATTCCAGCCTGGTGATACACCAAAGGACTCACACAGGAGAGAAACCCTTTGAATGTCCAGATTGTGGAAAAAGGTTCAGTTGCAATTCCCACCAGGGGACCCACCAGAGGACTCACACAGGAGAGAAACCATTTGAATGTCCTGATTGTGGGAACAGTTTCAGTCGCAATTCCAGCCTGGTGAGACACCAGAGGACTCACACAGGAGAGAAACCATTTGAATGTCCTGATTGTGGGAAAAGTTTCCTTTGGAATTCTGAGCTGGTGAGACACCAGAGGACTCACACAGGAGAGAAACCTTACGAGTGCCCAGACTGTGGGAAAGATTTCAGTACTAAGACTAGCCTTTTAAATCATGTGCTTATACACATGGGAGAAACCATTTAAGTGCCCCAAGAGTGAACGGTGCTGTAGGAAACATTCCACCCTTATTGCACACAAGAAAATGCACATGGATTTTCCAAAGTGATGAGTAATGATCTAAAGCAGTGGTTCCCAAAGTTAGCGGTACCAAAGTGGTAGCAGTGGGATGACTTAGGGGGACAGTAAGAGGCATGGGGGGCAGCAGGGGGCCACTAAGTGGCAAGGAAGGTGGCCCCTACCCTTTGGCCTGTGCCTGAGGATATATGTGGTAACTTTATTGTCTTACATTGTGACATTATATAGTTTGTTACTACAAGTTACAGCAGTACTTGACAGCATCTCATTGGCTCACAGAATCTTTTAGCTAACTAGAACCATTACTTATAATGTTATCTAGGGTTAACACACATCCCCCTTCCTATCCTCTTGTTCCTCTTGTTTATAAAGTTAGGGTCTAATGCCATTTCCTGGCACCTACATGTGAGTAACCTTCCTTATCTGAGGTTTGCCATCCAAGATAAGGAAACATTCCTACACATAGCAGACTACAGGCTCCTATATGTCCTCTCTTTTTATTTAATTTTGAGGGAACAAAGATTTTTGTATGTATCGCAATTGATAAGGAGGCAGAGAGAGAGGAGCAGGACGAAAGATAGTAATTAATGAGGGAATACACTGAATGAAACAACAGCAAGCGACTAACATGACAATAATAATTACAGCATAAAAAAACAACTGCTTAAACCAGGACCAATCAGGAAGCCAATTGGTCAACCAGTCAAAAGGAGAGGAAATAGCAGGAACATTATTCTGAAAATATGATTGGAGTTTAGCAAGTTCTGTCACTGCGTTCTTTTATTTACCAGCTGAGCTCATCATTTCTGGACTGTCTGACTTTCCGTAGCTTGCCAACTTCTTATCAGTAAGCTACGTGTTTCCGTATACACCCACATTCCTTCACACACTCTTTCCTTTGTTTCTCATGCCACGGGAGTGTCGACTGCTGAAAAGCAGCCGGCCCGAATTATTATTTCAAAATGTAGCAATTATCTTTCTTAGTTAGTAAGGTGTTTTATTTTCTTTATAACAAATAAATGAGTTTTATTAGAGAACTTTTCTTTGGGTTTTCTATTCAGAATATTGCAACAAGGAATAAGCCACAATCCATCCTCTAATTAAATCAGGGTGATTAGTCCCAGAGCCAAACATGGGATTAATCAATGCCCTGACATCTGGTAGCTCGGACAGTTGATTTATGGCTTTTTTCCTTGTTTTGTTATTTCTGATAAGAGCGCATAGGCAATTAGTTTTTAGCTACTGAAGTACGCTAATTATTTTGCTAAGATGCCGAAGAAGAAATAAAACAAATACAGAATGCATTTTGCCGAAAATATAGATATCTCTGCTCTCACTAATGAAGAAGCGAAAAGAATTCTACAAAGGCTTCAGGAGGAAAATAACAGAAAAGTTGCTTTTGAAGATGATGATTTATGACTGAGGTCAGTAACATTTTCTTCTGATTTTCCAAGCTCTGAAAAAGTCCTCCCAGAACCTTCTGAATTTGTAACGCTCGGTGCAAGGCCAAAGCAAACTGCCGAGCAAAATTACTCCCACGCAGAGAGAGAAACAATTCATTATTCTCCTCAAAGCCTTGAGCTCACCCAGCGTGAGATGGCCATTAAATCCTACCGTGAACATGTAAAATATTATGAAAATGAACTTTTTCGATTTAAGAGAGATTTGTTTATGCTCGAACAAGATAAGGGAGAATCTCGTGACTTAAGATTTTCAAAAAGCGCCATCTTGTCTTCTTCCTCAGAGCCAAAGACACTCCCCCTGGTGGATTTTGTGTCAAGCCAATCAGACCAGAGAGCACTGCATACGTCACATGAAAGTCTCCCTGATCAAGTTACACATAAACCTGCCACACAGTCATTTCTTGTAACTGCAAAGCTGCCTGAAGCTAAAGGTGCAGCACCATCTGCTGGCGAAAGTAATTTACTATAGGAAGCTGAAAGAGAAAGGAGCTTAGATCAGCATTTTAAATTACTACAGCAGACCCTGGCAAACCTGTCTCTAACTCACTCAGAGATTCAAGCTGAAATGCCACAAGTGTCTCCACGGGCTCAAACTCCAACACCCCCTGGTGGTGATGGTGTCTTTTTAGATGGAACACAGCCACGTTTTATGCAGCAAAGGCAAATGACTGCATCTCCAGCAGGTCATGCCAATATTGCAGATCAAGCACAAATGGCAACTGGAATATAGCAGATTCCAGTGCATCAGCCACAGCAGCTACAAATGCCTGCATATGTGCCCCAGCCACAAGTGCAAATAGGGCCAGCTCCTGGCCCACCTCCAATGACACAACCAAGACCATTTTAGGTCCACAACAGGCACAGCAAATACCACAGGCATTTCTGCCAGCACAGCCAGCATATCAAATGCAGGCTCCTTACCAGGCATTTTCTGTCTCTCCACTAACTGGTGAGTCAAAACTAAAAATGTCAGGACATAATTATAAAGCCTGGGTCAGTGAGATTACACTATTGCTTCTTAGAGAAGGCACTCACTGCATGGTTTTTAATCCTCCTGCTCAACCTTGGACTTATGCAATAAGAGATTTAGAGATAAGGGCTCGCACAACATTATTGATGTCCATGGATACTGAACTGCAGGTCACTTTTCCACCAAATACAACAGCCCGACAAATTTGGGCTGAATTGGAGAATTGCTACAGGCCTATCTCAATTGAATCTTCATGTTTACTCATGTCTGAACTCCACGGTTCGAGATTGAAACCTGGTGAACAAATTGGAGGGCATTTGACCAAACTGAAAGGAATCAGAACAGAATTGAGAGAAAGAGGCCATAACATTGAAGATATTCAAATGATCAGCATCATTATTAACTCTTTGAATTATGAATGGAAAGATGCTGTTACAAAAATTAACCAAGTCCCAATTGCTCAACGCACAGTGGACAATGTATGCAGACTTTTAATTGAAGAAGAGGCATTCATGTTGGCCACGCCACATTTGAGAGGACCACCCGCATCAAGAGCTCCAGCTAGGCGCCCCTTCCGAGGAGGGACCTACGCTCCAAGGATGCCAAGGTGCAACACCTGCAATCGTGTGGGACATGCCACCCGGGATTGTCCCCAATGAGTTCCAGCTCCTCTCACATATCAGCCCAGAGGAACAGATTCCAGAGGCAGAGGCGGAAGACAAGGTCGTCGTGGTCCCCCGCGTGATCCACAAACTCCACTCGCCACATTGGCTTTAACCAATGATCCACAACCTCAACCAGAGTACGACAGACGACTCCTGTGGACTTTGGACAGTGGTGCAGCATTGCATGTTACCTATAGAAAGGAACTTTTCACAGAAATGCACGAGCCAGAACCAGAACTACGTGAACTTTATTCTTTTTCAAATCATCCTTGTCAGGTCAAAGGAAAAGGAACTGTTTATGTTGAAGAGCTCGATGCATTCATTCCTGATGTTTATTACATACCAACAGCAACCAGTAACTTGCTTAGTCAGAGTCACTTGTCTAGAATGTTAAAGTTCCAGGTTCACCACCTTGAAAATACAAGTTACATAGTTAAAGATGGAGATGTTGTTGCTGGAACCATATTAATTGGTGGTGTTTATTACTTAAAGCCAAAGCCTAAAACGCAAACACAGGCAAGTATACAAACCCCAAAAAGGGAAAGCACAGGCCCAGATAGAGATGCTCCAGAGAGAGATCCTGTTGCTATTCCAAAGGGTCCTAAAGCCAACAAAAAGAAAGTTGGTAAACAGGTTGCTCAGAGCAAGCCTGAGGTTCCGCATAAAAATGTTAATGTTGAGAATTCACTAACTGGTAAACCTTTGCATTCCAGGTGTATCCACAAATAGCATAGAAGATTGGGGCATGCCAGTTTCCGTGTTTTTAGGAAGATGGCAGAGTTCGCAAAAGGTTTGGATCTAAAGGGGTGTAAGGTGTTTTTGGATTGTGCTGTATGCAAAAAGGCCAAATCCAAAGCGGCAGCCATTCCCAAACACGCTACACGCCTGTCAACACGCATTTTTGGGAGCCCCAGTTATGGGAGCCTCTGCCCAGCCTGTTGATGGCTTTTTTCGCCCTCCGGAATATTGCGGCTGGGCGGAGCCAATGCGGGAGGCGCCGCAGGAGGATGGCAGCCTTCTTCTACGCCGGAGGCCGCGGAGGCTGGAGTGGCAGCTGTGGGCGCGGCGGCATGGAGCGCGGCGGCATGGAGCGGGCCCTCCCCTCCCAGGCCCTGGATGCTGTCCTGGTGGTCCTGGGATGTGCTGAGGGGCCGGGTTCCGGACGGCGTCGACGATGGCAGCTGAGGCGGCAATGGCGGCTGTGGCTCGATGGCGAGACGATGGCGGCGGCGGCCTGGTGCTTAGCAGTGAAGAAGGGGGGGAGATATGGCCGCTTTGTTTCTGGCCTTACCATCTATACCTAGAATAGACCATCTGACCTGGGGGCTGGAGTCTGGAGGCGGGAGATACAATCAGGGGGATTTATGAAGTTCTGGGGGTCGGAGAGGCTGGAGTGCGGCCAAAAAACTGGTCATCTGGTCGCCTCGATCCACCACCCCCCATGCCTTTGCCATGCCTTTGACTTGGTCTTCGGCTCCCCGCCTCCAGATTGTGTCCAGCTGTATGTTATCCCTCCCTTTTGAACATCTTCTCTCCCTCGGGTTTAATATCATCATGCCTCTATGGTTTGGCTCCTTTTTCATCTTGAGCCCCAAGCTGGAGGGTGTCTGGGCAATTGTCATGCGGGAGCTGAGGGAGTTGCTGCCTTTCACCAACGGAGGAATAGACCATCTAACTCTCCTAAGCCCTTTCCATCTGGGCTAGCCACCGTGAGAGGGTGGCTTGGATTCTTACCCCAATTTTAATGAACTGACACTGGACTCTTCCCACTGCAGTGAGAGGGCAGTGGAGTCCAGCCTACCGGCTTTGAGATCCATCTTGCTCCAATACCTTAGACTATTTATCAAACTCCTGACCAGACTTTCTACCTCTCATCTATGTATGGCTTATACCTCGGCAGACCTGCTTGCGCTGCGAGATGCCCCCCTCTCGCGGCGATGGCCTTCCACGTTATCAAAGGCCTACCTTAAGGACGGGCTTTGGAGCCCTGAGAGGTGGCATGTTTCAAAGCGGGGATTAAGGGGTTTTTTAATTAGGGTTTTTAATAATTTTTTAAGGGGAACTGGGAGGACGACCAAATGGGATGGGGGGGTAATCCACCAAGGTCAGAGACGAGCCCGGCACGGGGTAACGGTTTGGAGGACATTGGACGAGGGAATGGGGAGGGGGCGGAGGGCTATCCCAATGAGGGAAATACCATCAGCACGGTGGTTGGGAGGGGCAGATATGGCGGGAACAGGGGGCCACATCATGTGTTGGGGACGCGCACTCGCTGTTTGAGAGCAATTGCACGCCCCGGCCCCCAAGGCTCCTCTCAGATACTAGGTGGCTTAGATACTCAGGACCTGGGCCTGCGGCTGATGTTGTGCAACGCTAGCTCTGTGGTAAATAAGGCCCCCCTCATTCATGATCTTATCCAGGAGGGGGGAGCGGACCTGGCAGGTATTACAGAGACTTGGTTGGGACCGGAGGGAGGAGTCCCTCTGGTCGAGATGTGCCCACCAGGTTTCAGAGCATACCATCAACCGAGAGCCCAGGGGAGGGGCGGGGGGGGTGGCGGTTATTATTAAAGAAGGTCTTGGTTCGAGGGAGACCACTGTGCCTCAGATTGCCGGATGTGAGTCCCTCTTCGTGAGATGGGGTCATGGGGTTCAGATGGGCTTGCTGCTTGCGTACCTGACTCCCTGATGCGTGGCAGCAGCACTGCCTGAGCTACTCGACGTGATAGCCACGGTGGCAGTTGATACACCCAGGCTTATGGTCATGGGTGATTTCAACTTGCCATCCGTTGGTGAAACGTCTGGGATGGCTCGGGAGTTCATGGCTTCCATGACGGCCATGGACCTGACCCAGTTAGTTCATGGCCCCACTCACGGGGGGGGGGGGGGCACACTCTAGACCTGATTTTTGTCTCTGGCCAGTGGTTGAGTGATCTTGTTATAGGGGATATAGACATGGAGCTCTTGTCATGGTCAGATCACTCACTCCTTCGTCTGAACCTTCGTACCACTACACCCCGCCGCAGGGAGGCGGACCCAATTAGATGGGTCTGCCCCAGGCACCTGATGGATCCCGATAGGTTCCAGACGGAGCTTGGGCCAGTTCCTGATGATCTGGCACACGACTCAGCCGAGGACCTGGTAGCTGCCTGGGATCGGGCGGCTGGTGGGGCCTTGGATCGAGTCGTGCCTTTGCGGCCTCTGACCCGGTGTCGATCCCTCGTGGCTCCTTGGTTCACCAAGGAGCTGAGGGAGATGAAACGCCGGAAAAGACGCCTAGAGAGCGGTTGGAGGGCCAGTCGCACTGAATCTGACCGAACACTGGTAAGGTCGCATATTAAGACCTACCTAGTGGCGATAAAGACGGCAAAGTTTAATTACTTTTCCGCCTCTATTGCGTCATCAGGGAATCATCCGGCTGCCCTGTTCAGGGTAACCCGCTCCCTGCTTCACCTGGGAGCGTGGGAGGATCCCTTGGAAGGCAGGGCGGAGGATTTCGGACAATACCTGCATGACAAAATCGCTCAGATCCGGGGGGACTTGGACTCTGACTGGGTAGATCAGGGCAGGGTGACGAGGAATAGTCTTGAGAATGTTATCTGGGAGGAGTTTGATGCTGTGACTCCCGATGATGTGGACAGGATTTTGGGGAGACTTAGTGTGGCCACATGTTTACTGGACCCGTGTCCCTCCTGGTTGGTACTGGCCTCCCGGGAGGTTACACGAGGCTGGCTCCAGGGTGTTATCAACACTTCGTTGAGTGAGGGTCACTTCCCCGCGGCCTTGAAAGAGGCGGTGGTGAGGCCTCTCCTCAAGAAGCCGTCCCTGGATCCGGCAATATTGGCCAACTTTCGTCCTGTCTCCAACCTTCACTTTCTGGCGAAGGTTGTTGAGAGTGTGGTCGCGCGACAGTTTCCACAATTCCTGGAGGAAACATCCTATCTGGATCTGTTCCAGTCTGGTTTCAGGCCTGGACACAGCACGGATACGGCATTGGTCGCGTTTGTTGATGATCTCTGGAGGGCTCGGGACAGGGGTTACTCCTCTGTTCTGGTCCTGTTAGACCTCTCAGCAGCTTTTGATACCATCGACCATGGTATCATGCTGCACCGGTTGGAAGAGTTGGGGATGGGGGGCACCGTGTTACGGTGGTTCTCCTCCTTTCTCTCCGACCGGTCACAGTTCATGTTGGCAGGGGGGCAGAGGTCGACCTCGAGGCCTCTTATATGTGGAGTGCCTCAGGGGTCGGTCCTCTCGCCCCTCCTGTTCAACATTTATGTGAAGCCGCTGGGCGAGATCATCCGTGGCTTTGGGGTGAGATACCATCAGTATGCTGATGACATTCAGCTGTACATCTCCACCCCAGGCCACCCCAACGATGCCCTTGAAGTGATGTCCCAGTGCCTGGAGGCTGTACGGATCTGGATGGGGAGGAACAGGCTCAAGCTCAACCCTTCCAAGACTGAGTGGTTCCTGGCATCCCGATATAGTCAGTTGACTCCATCACTGACTATTGGGGGCGAGTCGTTGGCCCCCACAGAGAGGGCTCGCAATCTGGGAGTCCTCCTGGATACGCAGCTGTCCTTGGAGGAACATCTGATGGCTGTAACCAGGGGGACCTTTTATCAGGTTCGCCTGATCCGCCAGTTGCGGCCCTTTCTTGATCGGGATTCCCTGTGCACAGTCACTCATGCCCTCGTAACCTCTCGCCTTGATTACTGCAATGCTCTCTACATGGGGCTCCCCTTGAAGAGCACCCGGAGGCTCCAACTGGTCCAGAACGCAGCAGCGCAGGTAGTGACGGGAGCAGCGTGGCGCTCCCATGTAACACCGCTCCTGCGTGAACTGCACTGGCTCCCGGTGTCTTCAAGTGCACTGGCTCCTGGTGTTGGTTATCACCTTTAAAGCGCTCCATGGCATAGGGCCTAGCTATCTTCGAGACCGCCTACTGCCACCGACGATCTCCCATCGACCCGTGCGCTCCCACAGAGAGGGCCTCCTCGGGGTGCCATCAGCCAAACAATGCAGGCTGGTGACCCCCAGGGGGAGGGCCTTCTCTGTGGGGGCACCTACCCTCTGGAATCAGTTGCACCCAGAGATAAGGAGAATCAATGACCTCAGTACCTTCCGCCGAGCCCTTAAAACCTTCTTTTTCCAACAAGCCGGGCTGGCCTAATTCTTTTTAAGTGTTTTTAATTGTTTTGTTTATCGTTTTAATTAATTGGGCCAAATTTATATATATTTTTAACTGTATTTTAATATTTGTATTTGATGTTTTTATTTGGCTGTTCACCGCCCTGAGTCCTCAGGGAGAAGGGCGGTATACAAATTCAAAATAAAATAAAATAAAATAAATAAAATAAATTTTTGATTTGGTTCACACTGACATAGTTGGTCCTTTCCCGCCATCATTTGGTGGTAGAAAATATTTTCTAACAATTGTTGATAATTACTCTAGATATGGATATGTATATCCTATGAAAGAAAAATCAGAGACCTTTCAGATCTTTAAAGACTTTGCAGCCCTTGTTTCTACCCAACACCAAGTTCGCATCACCAGAATCCAGAGTGATCATGGTGCCGAATTCATGTCTCAGCGTTTCCAGGACTGGATGCATAAGAATGGAATTCTTCATCAGACTTCGGCCCCTTACAGACCGGCTCATAATGGGGTCGCAGAACGAAGACAAGAGGTCCTGCAAACCATGATGCGTTGTCTCCTAGAAGACGCCAACCTTGGGAAGATATACTGGGGTGAAGCTATCAAGTATGCAAATTACATTGTAAACCGTACTTGGAGCAGTGTAACAAATCAGACTCCTTTCTTCATGTTGTATGGCTATAAGCCCGATCTTAAAAACATCCATATTTTTGGTTCATATGCTATGGTGAACATTCCCTTAGCTCAAAGAAGAAAAGGAAGTCCAGCAGCAAAGAGACTGAGATTTATGGGTATTAATGATAACTCAAAATGGAGCAAATTTATTGACTCTAAACATGTAATTGTGATTTCCTAATCTGCTAATTTTGAAGAAGATATTGACTGGTCCAGGATTCATTCCAATGATCCTGGAGTTTATTTTCCTAGAGATGATACTGCTGATGCCACGCAGATTGATGATCAAGATTCCACTGATTCTTCTCAACCCGATGTTCCGTCTTCGCAAGCCGCGGATGCTGATGCTAGCGACGAAAGTGAGGATGAGGACGAAGCAGAAGAAGACTGGACAGTTGTCCCGAGACATTCCAAGAGGGCCACAAAAGGAATCCCTCCACAACGATATTCTTGGCAACTGACAAAAGCACTCTTGCCTTTGATTTGCAATGTTACACTTCCACCTGATAATTTCACACAAATCAAGCAGCTCCCTGATTCAGAGCAAGACAAATGGTATGATGCAATGCAGGTTGAAATGGACAGTCTAAAGAAACTTAAAGTATTTACACCTGCAAAACCTCCAGCAAACAAAAAGGTCATTGGCACTCGATGGGTCTACAGAATCAAAAAGAAACCAAATGGTGAGTCATTGTACAAAGCCAGACTTGTAGCTCAGGGTTTCGCTCAACGTTATCCTGAGGACTACACAATACCTACTCACCGACAGTCAGAACTGAGAGTGTAAAAATTGCTTTAGCAACTGCAACTATCCTTGGTTTAGAAGTTTTCCAGTTTGATGTTGACACGGCTTATCTGCATGCAGACCTAGACGAAGAGATCTACGTGAGAAGTCCTCCAGGATTCCGACAGCAGGAAGGGGATACCTGGTTTTTAAACAAAAGTCTTTATGGTCTGAAACAATCTGGTTTAATGTGGTATTTATGTCTTACTGACAAACTAAATTCAATGGGCTTTATTAAGTCCGAAACCGATGAGTGCGTGTTCACAAAAAGATCTAACAATGCATATGAGATAGTTCTTGTTTATGTTGATGATATTGTTTACATTGGTCCAAATAAGCAAATGAGTGAAATTTTTGCCAAAGCTTTGCAGAGATACTTCACATTGAAATCATTGGGTCACATTAGCACTTATTTAGGTGTTCAGATTGAAAAAACACAGAAGGGGTTTAGTCTTTCACAAGAAGATAAAATTGAACAAGTTTTGCATCATTGCAACATGAAAGATGCTAACACAACAAAGACACCCATGCAAACAGATTTTCATAACTTGACACAACAAACAAGTCCTGAGTTTGAGGATCAAACACTTTATCATTCAGTCATTGGGTCACTGTTATACATTAGTAGTTGGACCAGACCCGACATTGCACTTAGTGTTAATCTCTTATCACGACACGTAGGTAAGGCAAAACAGTTTCATTGGAAATGTATTAAGAAATTATTGAGATACCTAAAATACACTAAACACTTGAAGTTATTGTTAGAACCAACACATACTGATTATGTAGAATTAAGTTGTTACGCAGATTCTGATTAGGCAAGTGATAAGAAATCACGCAAAAGTACTTCAGGTTATATGATGTTCTTAAATGGATGTCCTGTTTATTGGCAAGTACGCAAACAGAATTTTGTTTCTTGTTCATCTACTGAAGCTGATATTCTTGTATTTCAGATGCATGTAATTCTCTAACTTGGTTTGATGCTTTAGTCACAGATATCTGGACACACCCGATCCGACCGATCACAGTGATGGAAGACAATGAATCGGTGGTTTATATTTCTGAATCACATTTCACAGGTTCTAGGTCCAGACACATTGACATCCGTTATCAAAACATAAAACATTTAGTGAAAAAAGGTTTTGTCAAAATGCAATATGTATCTACACATGATCAAATTGCTGATATGCTCAACAAACCACTTCCAGCAGCTCAACATGAGTATCTGCGTAAGAAGATGTGCCTTATTTGATAATGTACTGATATTTGCTCAACTGGCAAAATAAGGGGAATGTCACTGCGTTCTTTTATTTACCAGCTGAGCTCATCATTTCTGGACTGTCTGACTTTCCGTAGCTTGCCAACTTTTATCAGTAAGCTACGTGTTTCCGTATACACCCACATTCCTTCACACACTCTTTCCTTTGTTTCTCTTGCCACGGGAGTGTCGACTGCTGAAAAGCAGCCGGCCCGAATTATTATTTCAAAATGTAGCAATTATCTTTCTTAGTTAGTAAGGTGTTTTATTTTCTTTATAACAAATAAATGAGTTTTATTAGAGAACTTTTCTTCGGGTTTTCTTTTCAGAATATTGCAACAAGGAATAAGCCACGATCCATCCTCTAATTAAATCAGGGTGATTAGTCCCTGAGCCAAACATGGGATTAATCAATGCCCTGACAAGTTCATCTTCAATGGTTTTGTTCAAAGAGTGAAAATGAACAGCACATCCATGACGGCCAACAAGTTTACAAAAACCTCCTTGTCGTGCTAACAAATAGTCAATAGCAAAACGTTGCTGGAGCACATCCTGATTCAGGTCCTCAATTTCATGTTGGAGATCATGAACAATAGCAGCAGTGGCATTAATTGATTTCTCCAGCCGACATCTTAAGCCCAGGATAGAATGTCTATTTTCTTGAGCTATTATTCCAGGGTAAGCCCCTAAGGTGATCACCCCAGTAATAGCTCCAGCCACAGCATGGCCATAGGTATTTAGTGAGGACAGTTGTGTATCAATGATGACTTCATCAGTACATGTAGGACCTAATGGAGCACGGCGCCGTCGTGAAGAAGAAGAGAGAGCGCCAATCTGCACAGGTAGGGAAAAGTAGCCACTAGCAGCACACTGATAGTTTTGAGGGTGTATGTTGGTTGCATATTTGTCAAAAAATAACCACATGTTAGGGAAGCGTTAAAAATAGGAAAATTATCAGGATACATTTCAGGCACAATATTAGGCCCATACAAAAAAGAATTAAAGGTTCCCCAGAACCAATAATAGTGCAATAACTATAATTCCCTACTTTCGATAAAATGCATCGAGCCTTAGCATAATCATTCCAATTGTTAAGCCAAGTATGGTGAGCATAACAGCAAAAACATAAGCCTTTAGTAAATTGATTAGTACAAAGATAACTCCAACAAACAGAAGTTGCATTGGCGGCTTAGAAAACAACCAAGAATAATGAATGGTTTGCAGCTGTGAAACAAAGGAAGAAGAAGATATTAAATTAGGTATGAAAGCAACTTGACCCAAAGCCATAGGAGGCTCATAGTACAGGGTGACATTAGTACCATGAACCAAAAACATATATTGAGCATGATGAACCCAGAGATTAGGACTAATTTGTATAGGCTGAGTGTCATGCAAAGCAATAACAGAACCAAGAGAAGACAAGAGAATACAAAAAAGAATTGTAACAGAATTAGCTGTAATAATAGCAAAGACAGCAGCAACTAGATTTTCAGGAGTCTGAGGTAGGGCAGCATGAGCCAACTGTTGTTGAGCTTGGTATGTTGTGGCCTTCACTTGCCCCCATGTGATTGGCGGGGGTTGTTGCCACTCAGGATTAGGAGCAAGACAATACTTCACTAACGGCTTGTCAGTGGTTTTATTGCACGAAAATGAACATTAACAGGAACATCTGAAAAAGAATCTACAAGAGTTAAATAATTCCAGGTAAACAAAGCAACAGATAGTAAATGTTGAATCTTTTGCAAATGGTATGGACCAGACTCATGCTGTAGCTGTCTCTGGAAGAAGAACTTAAAAGTTCGATGGGCACGTTCCACAATAGCTTGTCCTTGAGAATTATAGGGAATGCCATGGACTAAGGTCATTTCCTCTTGCTGACAGAAAAGACTAAAGTCTTTGCTGATATATGCAGGACCATTGTCAGTTTTAATTTGAACAGGGTGAACAGCTATTTCTATGATTGAAATAGCGGCTAAACAATGAGTGGCGACATCCTGAGCCCGCTTGTGACGGGATGCAGTAACCCAAAGAAAATGAGAATAGGTATCAATGATAACATGTAATTTATCATATGGCTTGAAAGAGGAAAATTGTGTTACATCCATTTGCCAGATTTGATTGGCAGAGGTACCCCTAGGGTTGACCCCACTAGGGAACGGAATGGCTGACTGTTGGCAGGAGGGACATGCTCGTATAATATCCCTGGGCCAAAGGAATATGAAACTGTTTTGCCAAAGATTTTGCATTTTGATGAAAATATGAATGACTGGTCACCGGATCAGAAATAAAGAAGCAATTTCCTTAAGAGATTCATCTGCAATGCGGTTACCTTTGGTTAGAGCATTTTGGTAATGAATATAAAACTTCTCCAAGATAATTGGAGAAGGCAATCTGATAACTTTCAGATATCATCATAAGATGATCATGCTCAATCTTTGTACGGGTGAAGGCAATGCCTATCAAATCTTGTCCAATCAGTTGCAAAGCATACTTTTGGCCTTTTATAATCAATTCTTCTAAAGCAGACTGGTAAGGATAAATGTTTCTAGGTGGAGTAGCAGATAAATTTAACCACTCATGAATAGCTATTTTTAATGTGCTCTTAATGGTATATAAACACCCAGTAGGCAATGGAGAAGTAGGAAGAATAGCTAAGCGTAGTCCTGCTTCTATTGACTCAATTCGGTTAACATATTGTTGCTTAACTTTGTCCAAGATGAGCTGTAAGCACCTTTTTTGATCATTCATCAAATGAACTGTATCACCAGGGGGTTGCGCTCCTTTTAAGGGTTGGAATAGAGGTAACATATCACCAGTTGTTATGCAGAAGAAAGGCCTAGCCCAGTTAATAATGCCTAGCAACTTTTGCCATTGAACTAAAGTATAAGACTTTTGTACCTTTAAGTCAGGCAATACTGGAATAGAAGAAGCTTTCAGTAACCTAGGACCCAAGTATAGGTAAGGTTCAGTTTTCTGAATTTTATCATCTGCAATAAACAATCCTTTCTGTGCAACAATAGTTTTTAATTCCTGCAGAAGGGCTATAGAATCAAACTGAGGAGCAGCTATTAAGATATCATCCATGTCATGGTAAACCAAATAAGATGGAAATTTCTCACAAAATGGCTGGAGTGCAGTGTCCACAAAATACTGGCACAAAGTAGGAGAATTAAGCATGCCCTGTGGTAAAACACGCCAATGATATCGTTTGGTTGGCATGCTATTATTAAAAACAGGAACAGTAAAAGCAAATTTTTCTTTATCCTGTGATTGAAGCGGAATAGTAAAGAAATAATCTTTTAAATCGACAACCAACAATTGATAAAAATTAGGAATTAGATTAGGATTAGGAAGACCACATTGCAAAGGACCCATCGGCTGAATACATCTAACGATGCCCTTGAAGTGATGTCCCAGTGCCTGGAGGCTGTGCGGATCAGGATGGGGTGGAACAGGCTCAAGCTCAACCCTTCTAAGACTGAGTGGCTGTGGCTCCCGGCATCCATCACTGACTATTGGGGGCGAGTCGTTGGCCCCCACAGAGAGGGCTCGCAATCTGGGAGTCCTCCTGGATACGCAGCTGTCCTTGGAGGAACATCTGACGGCTGTAACCAGGGGGACCGTTTGTCAGGTTCGCCTGATTCGCCAGTTGCGGCCCTTTCTTGATCGGGATTCCCTGTGCACAGTCACTCATGCCCTCGTCACCTCTCGCCTTGACTATTGCAACGCTCTCTACATGGGGCTCCCCTTGAGGAGCACCCGGAGGCTCCAGCTGGTCCAGAACGCAGCAGCGCGGGTAGTGACAGGAGCAGCATGGCGCTCCCATGAAACACCGCTCCTGTGCGAGCTCCACTGGCTCGCGGTGGTCTTCCGGGTGCACTTCAAGGTGTTGGTTATCACCTTTAAAGCACTCCATGGCATAGGGCCTAGCTATCCGAGACTGCCTGCTGCTACCGACGACCTCCCATCGACCCGTGCGCTCCCACAGAGAGGGCTTCCTCGGGGTGCCATCAGCCAAACAGTGCAGGCTGGTGACCCCCAGGGGGAGGGCCTTCTCTGTGGGGGCACCTACCCTCTGGAATCAGTTGCCCCCAGAGATAAGGAGAATCCAAGACCTCAGTGCCTTCCGTCGTGCCCTTAAAACCCATTTTTTCAAGCAAGCCGGGCTTGCTTAAGAAGAAATTTTTAAATGTTTTAATTGGTAGTGAGTTTTAATTGGGCCAAATTTATATATCTTTTAATTGTTTTTAATATTTGTACTGCATGTTTTTTTAATTTTGGCTGTACACCACCCTGAGTCCTCAGGGAGAAGGGTGGTATAGAAATTCAATAATAAATAAATAAATAAATAAATAAATAAATAAATAAATAAATAAATAAATAAATAAATAAATAATAATCTCCATTTCCCACTTTTCTTTTTAATAACAAAGACAGGAGTATTCCAGGGGCTAGTAGAGGGTTCAATATGACCAGCAGCTAATTGTTCCTGAACAAGTTGCTGTAAAGCAGATAATTTTTCCACTGAAAGAGGCCACTGCTCCACCCACACGGGGGCAGTAGAGAGCCACTTAAGGGGAAGAGCCATCATCCAAAATCAATTTTGTATTCAAAAAGGAAAGGAGGTCCCGACCCCAAATATTAGTATGAATATCTAAAATATAAGGTTGCAGGGCAAAGGACTTACCAGCTGCTGTGGAGAATTGAATATCATGCACACTCTGCCAGGCTGGAGTTGAACCACCTACACCCCATAAAGAAGAAACTGACTTCTTAGGCCATTGGACAGGCCACTGTAAAGACGAAATAACAGTAACATCGGCTCCAATATCAAGCAACCCTTGAAAAGGTTGCTTATTCAAATAGAGAGTTAACAAAGGACGAAAGGAAGTAACAGACTGAAGTAAAGCCACAGAAGGAGAGGTAGAACCAAAACCAGCATCCCCATGTACCCCTGTGCCAGAACAAGGGACTTGATAGGGAAGCAAAAGTAATTGAACAATAGAGGATTGTTCACCCAAGCCTGAATAAAAAAAATTCCAGTGTAATCAGAATCAATAACAGCAGGGACTACAAAGCATCCTTTTTTATGAGCTGAAGATTGAGGCAAGATAAGACCCACTAAACCAGAGGGAAGAGGGCCTTTAAATTGAGAAGGAATCAATTTAACCTCCAAAGGAAATTTAAATTCCACAGATTCCTGAGTTATTAGATCGATCCCAGCACTACCTGCTGTGGCTGGGACTGCAGAGGAAAGGCTGTGGGGAGGAGACATTACTAGGGGAAAGGCACCCTTTTGGCTCTGGGTGGGTGCCGCACCCATTGGCAAGTTTTCCGACCAAAAACGGCACTGATTAGCCCAATGAAATCCTTTTTTACAAATTGGGCATTTTTTAGAAGGGCGATTTTGAGAGGCTGCAGGAGTCGAGCGACAGTCCTTTTGAAAATGTCCAGATTTACCACATTTAAAGCAATTGCCAGCAGGACGTTGCCCTTTTTGTATAGCAGCAGCTAAAAGGTGCATTTTATATGTTTGAGAACCAATATCCTGGCAGACCCGCAGCATGTCAGCCAAAGTATAATGATTGGTAGCTTTTAAGGGCTGCAAGGCTCGCTTACAATCAGAATTGGCATTTTCAATAGTTAATTGCTGAAGAAGCTCCCCTGCAGCTTCTTGATGGTCAAATTGTTGACAAATAGCTTTAGACAATCTCTCCACAAAATCAGCATAGGGCTCCTAGCCCCCTGGTTCCCCAGCCTGTGGCACCTTTAAAAAGGCACGAAATGCACATTCAGAAACAATAGTTAAGGTGGCCGGGGAAAGCCCAGTTTGGGCAGGAATTGTAGCAAGTTGACCTGAGCCAAAGAGTTGTTCCACCGTGTATGCTCCCCCACTTCCCAGAGCAGCAGCCTGGGCATGTCTCATAAATTCACGTTCCCAAATAACATATTGCATTGAAGTTAAAATCATTCGGAAAACTTGCTTCCAATCTTCAGGAACCATAGTATATCCATTTTTTATTCCTTCTACCAAGCCTCTGGCAAAATTGCCACTGATACCATAATCAGTGATAGCCTTCTTCAGTTCTCTTAAAATTTGATAAGGTGATCCTTCCCATTCCGCTATCTGCTGTCCTGCCAATTGGCCCTGGCCCTGATGATATTGTCCAGGACATACAGACAACAATTTAGCAAGTTCTGCCCCAGACATGGAGGAATCCCGTTTACAGGATTTCACCATTTTTTGAAAAGAGGACTGAACAGCAGAGTTAGAAAATTTAGTAATCTGACCTGTGTCATTAGGAGCCGAAGGAGACAGATAGTCCATGGAGGAAGGGGGACAGATAACAGCATTAGAGTAACATGGAGGTGGAGAAGATAAAAGAGACAGTTCAGTAGTTCCAAATTTTTCCACTGCATATCTACATAAATGCCATACATGCAAAATCTCTACCTTAGCTCTTGGCTCAGCATGTAAAACTTTCCCAATTTTTTCCCAATCAGATAATCTTAAAGACCCCTTTTCAGGATACCATAAACACTTATTTGCAATCTCCTGGACCAGCCGTAAGAGACTGCGTTCTGATACATCAGTGTGATTTTTCTTAAGTAAATAGTTTAATTCTTCAGCATGCTTTCTTTGTCCCTCAGAAAGCAAGGCCCCCATTACTTACAGAAACCTTTAGAAGGTTGAAGAAGCTACGAGGGCTGATGGTGCACCAGTCCTTGTCGGATGAAGTAAGGGTCCCTGTTCCTCAGGCGCCACGTGTAGAGTAACCACACACACAAAGGTTGAGGATATATGTGGTAACTTTATTGTCTTACATAGTGACATTATATAGTTTGTTACTACAAGTTACAGCAGTACTTGACAGCATCTCATTGGCTCACAGAATCTTTTAGGTAACTAGAACCATTACTTATAATGTTATCTAGGGTTAACACACATCCCACTTCCTATCCTCCTGTTCCTCTTGTTTATAGAGTTTATAGAGTTATAGAGTTACTCACATGTAGGCGCCATTTCCTGGCGCCTACATGTGAGTAACCTTCCTTATCTGAGGTTTGCCATCCAAGATAAGGAAACATTCCTACGCATAGCAGACTACAGGCTCCTACACCAGAGGGCTGAAAAAAGTGATTTCTGACAGGTCCTCGCACTTTTGACCGGTCTTTGCCCTTATGACTGGTCATCATTTATGCCCATTGTAGTATTCTTAACAACTGTGTCACTCATTTCACAACTGCTTCTCTTCACCATGGTGACAAGATAGGGCAAAAACATAAAATGTGAGGACAGTCGTAAGTTCGAGGACTGATCAAAAGTGCGAGGACCAGTCAAAAATAACTTTTTCAGCCCTCTGAATAGTCCATATGCATAAAAGGATACAGCAATAGAGAGGGATGAAGGAAGGGAAGGGAATTTAGAGTAGGAGTGAGGGTAAGAGAGGGAGGAAGAGAGGAGGAGAAGGAGAAAGGAAGAGGAAGTAGGCAGGAAAAGAAGGGGGGAAGAGAAAGTAAGAAGGAAAGAAAAGAGAGAGGTGGTAGGTTTGAGGAGAAAGATTGCTGTACAATAAAAAAGATGAAAGGGAAGAAAGCCAACCCCAAACAAATATAAAGATATTAAGATAAAGAATGAATTGTTAAACTTTAAAGAATAAAAGAGAACAAATAGGAATAAATAGCAATAATTAGAAACACACATACAAACATACAATGTATTTCCTTTGAACAGAGTATTTGGCCAGTTCACAAATTTAAACAGTGTTTAGTCATTTCAATTAAATTTACAATTTCTATATTTCCTTTTTGCCATGTTTATTCCTCATCTATTTTTTTAAAAAACCAATATTACCCTTCATCCTCATCTCTGATCTTAATCAAATTCAATTTTTCCCTTCTATTCTATATTATACCCCTTCCCATTGTCATCTATTTTTATATCCATCCTCACATTGGTTAATTATGTAATATTACAGTTGTTTAATACAAATTCAACATTTTAATATAAATCAATTAGTTATATAACTATCTTTTTTGTATATTAATCAATATGAACATGAATATTCCAATTATTTCCATGCAATCCAATTTCTTACAAATCAATTAATTATATTTACCAATAATAATAAACCAAACAATTTCTCCCATATATTCCTCCAAACCACAACTTAACCATTTTTACTTTCAACACAATATACAATTAATAGTATCTCAATTATTACAATTCCCTAGTTAAATAGAGCTTTTTTTTCCTTTTTTCCTCTTTTGCCATTTGCCATAAATTTCCCATTGTTCGCACCTACCTTTTTTGATGAGGAAAAAGAAATCTGCCTTTCCAACATTGCAAGCAAACAGCAAAGCCAACAACCTGCTTTACTTTCAGTTTTGTTTTCAGCTTGAATTGCACAAGGAGAAAAAAAAATCTGCTCCAGCAGCACTCTTTGCAGCTAGCAAAAGACCCCTGCGCAAAACAGCTGAGAGCAAATCAGCTGAGAGTCGGGAGGCCAATCTAATCAACTTGTGGTAATTAACCTAGGCTGAAGCTGAAAGGGGCTGTTTTTTCTATTTTTGCAGGCACCGGTCTACTCATTTGTTTTCTTTTAACACTGATCAGCTGTAGGGCGGCCCTTTGAAGCCCCGCAGCAAGAGTTTAAACAGTTTTTTTTCCCTCTAGCCATCAGCTGGGACTCAGGAGGCAGCAATAGATTGTGAGTGAGCGGGGTAAGCGAATGGCGACCGGGCTGGGAACCGGTTCGAGGGCATGGCCAGCCAAACTTACTACCGGTTCTCCGAACTATTAAATTTTTTTACTACATGTTCTTGCGAACCGGTACGAACCGGGAGCAACCCACCACTGATTGATACTTTTGTGGTTCCCCCCTTGGTAGGGAAATGTGAGGAAAAAAGATGTTTCATTTCTAAAACAGCATTGCATAAGACTCATGAATAGATTTTGAGGGGGGGGGAAGGAAAGTGTCAGCATTTCTGTAAACATTGGGACAATGTAATGCAACGCGCTCTTCCCAACACATGGAAGACAGGTTACAATGTTTTTTAGTAGGTCACATTGCATCTGATCCCTTTGAAGGATACTCAGTGACCAGGAGCAGATCAGGACTGGCATGTGGAGAAACCAAGATGCAACTCAATGGTCTGTCTGGATAATCACTGGGGACTTTCCATGACTGAGAATAGGATACGATAGGATAGGATTGAATGGAAATGAATTCTTTATTGTCCAAGTGTGATTGTGTTGTGGATTTAATAAGACAAACACAACTTTTAGATTAATCAGAGACAGATTTTATATATTGCGCAATAGGTTCAAGGCTCTGTACATGAAGCGTTGAACAAAGACAGAAATTAGGTACAATGGTTTTATACCCTTCTAGACAAAGGATTTTGTTAACTCAGCAATTCATATGGTCATATACATTTATCATTTTTAATTGACATTTCCTTATTACAGAGTTTCTTTGCAAACAGTTACTGAAGCATAGATTCAAATCATCTTTTGACGATGGACAATTTTTAACTCATGTGGATCCCCTTGACCTAACCAACCTTTAAGCTGTATGTCATTAGAATGTTCCTTTCTTCTGACAACTTAGAGGCCTCATAGAGGAACCAAAAGGATTTTGGCTGAGTTGTACTTTTTCCAACCAGATGCATTGCTTTTTAGAATAGAGTGAATAGAAAGTTATCCAGTGGTCATCTATCAGAGCCCGCTTCATTACATTATTCCCCCCTCTGAAAGTTTTTCAATGCAGAAACTTTCACTATTCTCATATAAGTTTAACTTCTGAGTATACAAGGTTCCAATAAACAAATCTACCATATATAGGGTCTAACAAAAGATAATTAATAAAAGTAAAGTATAGGTAGTTCTTGATTGTTTTTCTACTCTCTTGATTCTTGGGGAGATTCTCTACCTCTTTCTACAGGTTCCAGGATAGGGACCAAGTTGATTAAGAAAATGTTCTGTCAAAGCTAGTTCCTTTTCAACTTGAATCTCTTTTACTGCTCTTATTGATAGATGTTTTAGCATAGGGATTGCACAAGGAATAAAAGCTAGGCCTGCCACAGCCATATTAATTCACCCGGATCCAGGCAACCAAGAAAACCACATGTCAGTTGTTTATAACCTCTGACCTATCTTGGAAGCCCTATCCTGCAATTCCTTGGCAATTTCTCTGACCACACCTGATTTGTTACATGTTCCTGTCCAGTTTGTTGGTAAACACAAATATGCATCCTTTCCACATAAGAAGATTTATGGAAAAGGCATGCACTCAGTAGTTCCTTGCATTAGTCCAGATCCCTAATCCCTGCCACAAACATTCCTGCCAGTGGTTGCAATGGGACTTCCAGTGAGGGGTCCTTCTGTTTATCTCTGAGAATTGGTCCTTCAAAAACATATCGAGAGATAGAAAAAGGAGATGGAAAAAGGATACATAAATCTGATTTGGACTTTAAGTTGAACCAGAGCAGAAATTCTGAAGGTTGAAATGGTCTTGGACAGATTCCATCCACCCACTTTCCCTTCTTAAAGTTTATTTCTGGTAGCCTTTGTTCTAACCCGGAGTTGTGGTTTGACAGGAACAGTATGATAAAATGCAGGGCTAGCAGATAAACATAAGCAGCATTTCTGACCTAGGGTAGGGTCATACTGTTTAACAAGATCTTGACTTTATTCCAAAATCCGTGATATATAGTCTCCTCTATGCAATTGTTGTAGAGGCCCATTTTCCTTATCTATTCCCCCCTCAGCTGGGAATGTCAATAGTGCAACCTTAAGTGGTGGAGTTGACTTAGGTCTAAAGTAAGAACCCCGTGCATAGACAATGCGTTTTTGGCGGTAGCGAACTTGACCTAAAGTGTCTCTACTTGGGGAATCAATGTTCATCTTACGTTCACCTGAGAGTCCTAGTGCGAATAATGTCCAAAGCCATAAACAAATCATAATCAACTATGGTGTGAAGCTCACTACGTCAGGGAAAGGGTTAGTGGTGCATGTGGTTTGGGAAACAGGAGTAGCAATAAAAATCCTAGGTCTACCACAAAAACCGTTCCTTATATATATAAAACAAAATTACTAGCAAGATTAGAAAAACAAGTACCCACAAAACGTACTCCTTAACTTCTAATAACATTAGCATGTGTAAGAAAGAGTTATATTACAGCTAATAATATGTATATGTACAATGTGAAGGCAGTTGTCCTCTTTACAAATCTTCCGCCGTGCGTTGAGAATCAGCTTCCGGAGTGATTCAGCAGGGCTGATGATCACCTGGTATCAGTCTCATCCAGTGGATCCAGGATCGTCCTCCTAAGATCTTAAAAACACAATTACAAAACCAATACATCTGGGCGAGTGCGCAAAGGAATCTGAGCAGTTGTAGTCCTTTTCAGTTGGGAAATAGCATAGGCAACCACTGAATCCTAAGAAAGAAAAAATACAAAAATAGTCCAGATGATGAAGAATGCTATTTCCACTGGTGGCTGGATCCTTTGGATCATCAACTTCTAACTTCCGTCCAGTTTGGATTAACATCCAATCATCGTGGTGGAATTTGTGGACTGGAAACTTCAAAGGTGGTGTTTGGGCTAATAGTCCTTGTTTCCTAAAAACTTCAAAATATCTGGACAGGTTATACACATATTGTTTCAATACTTTGCCTTTGGTTTCCAAGGAAGTAATGCATATGCTTCCTGTAGTGAAAACTACTCTAAACAACAGTTCATATGATGATAATCTGTCTAGGTTGGGTAAAACTCTTGACACCACTGTTGCTGTAGAATTACTGCAGATAAAAGCTGCAACCCACCCTATGAGGTGGTTCACTATGACTAATAAATATTTTACATTCCCCACTTTTGGTAATTCTGTAAAATCCACATGAATACATTGAAATGATCTTAAAGCTGGTGATACATCTTACCCATCTGTTGTTTTCTGACAGCATGTTCATTCACCTTTTTACAAACCAAACATTTGTTTATAATTGATGTTACTAAAGGATATATCCCAATACAACCATAGCTTAGTTTAAAAGTTCATCTACAATAGCTTGAAGTCCCCAATGACTCCACCCATATTTTGCCAAATGATGTCCAGAGACTAAGGGTTACAATGCATTAAGCAATAGCCGTCATAAAGTCAGCTTATTGCCCCCCACAAACTGGGTCCTCAATTCACCTACCTTAGAAAGGATGGAAGGCTGAGTCAACCTTGAGCCTGGTGAGATTCGAATTTACAGTAATTGCAGACAGCTGGTGTTAAATTACAATGCATTTATCCACTGAGCTATCCAGGCTCCCTGTTCATAGAGCTTAATTTAATGAATACAATTCAAAGGTTTGAGCAGACCAATTTTGAGGCAATTTGTCTCCAGGGGGTGTCCCTCCAAATCTGGTCTTATTTTTGTATGGAAGCCAATTATTTTAACACCATAATGTTCTCATCCAAGGTGATCCATTGATCTGGTGTTGGTTAAGAACTGTGCTTGATTCAAATTGTGAACTGTAGGTAAAATCAAATCTGTCTGCTGCATTAAAATTGTTTTATTTTTGTTTAGAATTTTGAATCAGATAACCACCACTGAAGGATAGTTCTGACTTGATGTGGGGTGCTTACAATGAGGGCTCCCTCAAAGGTCAATTTCCTACTTTCTGAGCCAACACCCCTCGTGCAATTCAATTTGTGTGTGTGTGTGTGTGTGTGTGTGTGTGTCTGTTTACAAAGAGACCAAATGGCTTTTCCAAATTTGGCAAACCCAATACAGGAGCCCTGGTTAAAGCCTGTTTCAAATTTTCAAGGCTTCCTCTTTCATGTCCCTCCCATTTCAAACTCCAAGGTCCAGATTCGATTAATTTTGCATAGAATTGTCTTAATTCCTGCTTATTTATAGATGGAGGCGGAGATGCCACCCCTCCTTTCTATCAGGAGTGATTTTTGTTTACTACTTCTGTTGGGGGAAAAAAAGTTTTTCCCTTTAAAGATTGCTGAAAGGCAGAGCTTTCCCCATCCTGAATTCAAAACTCCTGGAATCAGTTTTATTGTTCCTAGTAAGGCAAGCAAGAAACAAACACATCTTTTATTCTTCCTTTTGTTGTGGAAATAAGGCGGCGTCTCAGCTTCTTAATGGCCCATTGGTAAAGGTGGGGGCTGAACTCTGCCTGAGTTTCTGCCTGTTTTCTTTAGGGGAATTTTCTTGTGCTTTTAATATTGAGCTTCTCAAATCTTCCAACACTCCCTTCACTGATTAAGTGTATTCAAATGCTTTGTTCACTTAATCTGATCTCTGTCAATGAAAAACACCACTTCTCTTTTCTTTGGATCGGGCAATCTTTAACGCTGTCTTCCCTGCCCATATCACCACTTCTCTCCTACTTCTTAGCACTTCCACATTTCAATCTGCCAACTTCCATAACTTTCCAAAAACAAATCACATACCTTCTCCTTTCCATCAATTCTACTTTCTCTAACTCCTTCTTATTATAACATTCAATTCCTCCTACCACTGCCATCCTGATTTCCAAGCCAGCACAAGTCTGTGTAGACAAACTTAAAGGCAACTTTCTGACTTCCCTTAAAACTTCCTCTCACTTTTCAACTACCGTATATCCTTTCTATAAACAAATTAGCTCCTCAGCACCAATTATCTAATCTCCCCGCAAACTGAAGTGAACAAAAACAAGCATACTCTCGAGGCAGAATCCAACATTTTGGACAAAAATGCCACTGAATCTCTCCCACCACACATCGCAATTTCCAACTCATCTCTGTGACAATTCCCAAAAGGGCAGCAGTTTATGCTACTGACAAACAAAAAAATAAACAACAAACAAACATACAAACGAACAAACGTGCCATCTGTTAAGTATGCAGAATGCACGCAGACATAGAATAAAAATAAGAATAAAAATAAGTTTATTTCTATACCACCCTTCTCCCGAAGGACTCAAGGCGGTGTACAGCCTATTTTGTTTAAGACAAACACCTATTTAAAATAATTAAAAATATTAAATGGATTCGGCTCAATTTAAAACCCCAGAAATTTAAAACATCCGATTTAAAATTATGTTGCTAACCCAGCCTGGCGAAATAACAGGATTTTGAGTACAGGTTTAATGAAGCGTTTTTAAACCTCCAAAAATTTCCAGAAAAAATAAAATCAAAATTGTATTCAGAGCAGAAAAGTTTTCATATGCAAATTAAAGAGACCAACAGCAACAGCATTAGCCGATCACCCACTTCCCCCTCCTTTCTCTGCTCAGCAGAGAGACATGCTGTCCGCAGCCCACCCTTTTCCTGCTTCTTTCTTCCAAAGGAAGGGGGGGTGGGGGGGAAATACAGGGAAAAAATATTTAAAGTACGTAGAATTCTCATCTTCCTTTCGCCTCTCCTTTCAACAACACAACCCTCTGCATTTCTTTCTAATTTCTCACATTCTCAACACACTGGCATTCACATTTGCACTGCAATCAACTTCTTGTTTAAACCAATTTCACATACAAAAAATCCTACTTCATACAATCCAACCATTACAATAATCTCAAATATCTCCCACAGCCTCAAGCACAAATCTACTTTGCTGGCAGCCACACATATCACAATCAATTAAATTCCATTCAAATTTACACACTATCATTATATATATACATATATATTTAACAGAAATCACACCAAATTGATCAAATCATATCTGTTTTCCCATTTAGACAGGCTTCACCTTTTTAACTGCCTGCTAAACCCCGGGAGGGAAGAACAGTAAACTCTGGCTGTTTAAGAATGTCAGTTTATCAGAAAATTTATAACACTGCAATTAGTTCTTCTCTTACCACACATAAGATTACACACAATACTTAGTTCCTTAATTCCAAAACTTAAATACTTAACTCCAGAGACTTCAGGATGCCACCTGGTCTCCCAGGGGGTTGATCAAACCCCACTCTTCCACCCCTTTAAAGGGTAGGCACCTCTAAACAGAGAGACTTTAACTCTCTGATTTATACTTACCTGTTTTCTTTTTCTTTCTTTCTTTTTTGTATTTATGTTGAGTCTCTGTGTCTGATCAACCTTCAAGGATTCTTGACTGGCCTGTTTTCGTCAGCGGGTTTACGGCACCTCCTCACTGAATCTCCGTGGACTTCAAAGGAGTCCTAATGGCCGGCCAGTGGATTTTCCTTGGGGAGGCGTCGATTCCCGCCGAGGCAGGCTGTCTGGTAGAACAAAAGTTCTCTGCCTTGTAGTCCCATCTGCAGGGTGCCATAAATGTTGTGGATTTAATAAGACAAACACAACTTTTAGATTAATCAGAGACAGGTTTTATATATTGCGCAATAGGTTCAAGGCTCTGTACATGAAGCGTTGAACAAAGACAGAAATTAGATACAATGGTTTTATACCCTTCTAGACAAAGGATTCTGTTAACTCAGCAATTCATATGGTCATATACATTTATCATTTTTAATTGACATTTCCTTATTACAGAGTTTCTTTGCAAACAGTTACTGAAGCATAGATTCAAATCATCTTTTGACGATGGACAATTTTTAACTCATGTGGATCCCCTTGACCTAACCAACCTTTAAGCTGTATGTCATTAGAATGTTCCTTTCTTCTGACAACTTAGAGGCCTCCTAGAGGAACCAAAAGGATTTTGGCTGAGTTGTACTTTTTCCAACCAGATGCATTGCTTTTTAGAATAGAGTGAATAGAAAGTTATCCAGTGGTCATCTATCAGAGCCCGCTTCATTATATTAATTGGACACAAGGAATTTGTCTTTGGTGCATATGCTCTCAGTGTACATAAAAAGACAAGATACATTTGTCAAGAATCATAAGGTACAACACTTAATGATAGTCATAGGGTAGAAATAAGTAATCAACTCATAGTAGGAAACAATATAAATGATAAGGGTACAAGCAACAAAGTAACAGTCATACAGTCATAAGTGGGAGGAGATGGTAATAGGAAAAATGGGAAGATTAATGGTAATAGTAATTCAGAGTTAGTAAATAGTTTGACAGTGTTGAGGGAATTATTTGTTTAGCAGAGTGATGGCATTCAGTAAAAAAACTGTGTTTTAGTTGTTCTGGTGTGCAGTGCTCTATAACGTCATTTTGAGGGTAGGAGTTGAAACAGTTTAGGAGTCTGTAAATATTTTCACAGCCCTCTTTTTGACTCATGCAGTATACAGGTCCTCAATGGAAGGCAGGTTGGTAGTAACTGTATATTCTGCAGTTCTAATTATCCTCTGAAGTCTGGGTCTGTCTTGTTGGGTTGCAGAACCAAACCAGTTATAGAAGTGCAGATGACACACTCAATAATTCCTTTTTAGAACTGTATCAGCAGTTCCTTGGGCTGTTTGAGCTTCCTGAGTTGACGCCGAAAGAACATTCTTTGGTGTGCTTTTTTGATGATGTTTTTGTTGTCAGGTGAATAATGTTCAAACATTATTTACATCCAAAGTTCTTTGCCCACTGAATCATAAAATGCTGTACATAGTCATCCTCCATGTTCCACTACAGTTTATAAACCTTAAAAATAGCACTCCCTTGGAGTATCTTGACTTGATGGGGCTGCCAGGTCCTAAAATCTTGGGAGCCACAGAAAATCAGTTTTAAACTTTGGGGATGTAGAAAGGGGTTGATCTCTATCAAGAGTCACCCCCTAAGATAGCAAATTCTGTCAAAAAAAAAAAATTCTGTCAATGATTACTTCAGCTTCAACCACAACAATATCTGAGCAAATAAGAGATACAAACTCAAGGTAAACCGCTCCAAACTCAATTGCAGAAAATACGACTTCAGGAACAGAGTGGTCAATCCCTGGAATGCACTACCTGACTCTCTGGTTTCTTCCCCAAACCCCCAAAACTTTAACCTTAGACTGTCTACTGTTGACATCACCCCATTCCTAAGGGGTCTGTAAGGCATAAGCACACCATCGCGCCTCACGTCCCTGTCCTAATGTCGCTTTTTACTCTTATTCTTTTCATGTATCCCAATTATGTTTATGCTTTTATATGTTTTCTTATATATGCTTGACAAATAAAATAAAGTAAAATAAAAAATAAAATGTCATGAACTTTCAGGGCTCAGTACGTAGCTAATCTTCGTAAGCTTAGAGGTATCACATTTCACTCTTTTGTTTGGGTCAGTTGCCAGAAGTCAAAAATGACGGTAGCATTTAATCAGTGAAAACCTCTTGCAACCGCCTTAGATAAGAGAGGGGACAAGCGCGTTTTTCTGCCTGTCTGGAGATGGCGCTCAAACAGGCAACACCTGTGGCTAGAAAGCGGACAGTACAGCAGGCGGCGCCTGTGGTTGTGTTTAAGGAGTTAAAATCATCAAGAACTGCATTGCTAGAAAGGCTGGGAGGAGAGGAGACGCGCAGAGGAACTTCCTCTTCCGGATGGCTGGGAGAAAGTTGGTGTGCAGAGCGGCTTTCCTGGTGTTTCCATGGTGGAAGCAGCAGCTGGCAGGTGAGTTGAGGGCAGCAGGTGGGAGGAGAGTCCGGGAGCAACTTGGGCTGGAAGCGGAGAAGCAACTGGGCTGAAGCCTCTCAGCTGCTGCTGCTGCAGGTTCCTTCCCTCCCCAAATGGAAGCCCACTGGTGCTGCAGGCTGGGAAACTGGGGGCTGCAATTTCTGCTGGTGGGAAGCTTGAAAAAGCCTCCTTCAAATGCAGGTTGAGTCTTTGGGGCTGGTTTCCCTCCAGAGGGAGCTCCATCACTGGAGGTTTGGAAGAGAGCTGGAAGAAACCTTGGAGGTCTTAATGACATCTCAGACAAATGGCTGTCCCGTCGGTTTAAAAGCCACCAGCAATGGAGCCCCACAACCTCTGGAGGGAAGCCATTCCCGAAGAATCAACCTTCACTCAAAAGAGACTTTTTCAGTCTTCCAGGCAGCAGAAAATTGCAGCCATTCCCTTCCACTGGCTCATTGTTCCCACTGATGGGATTTTTCCTTAATTCCAGTTTTTTTCCTCTCCTTGATTAGTTTCCATGCATTGCTTCTTGTCTTGTCCTTCTGCTGCTTTGGAAAAGAAGTTGACCATTCAAGTATTGGAACACTGCTATCATGTCACCCCTAGTCCTTCCTTTCACTAGACGATTCATTCCCAATTACTGCAACCCCTAATTATCCCTACTGCTCTTCTCTGCGCTCTTTATAGAGTCTGGACGCCTTTTTTATATTGTGGTGATGAAAACTGGTTGCAGTAATCCAAGTGTGATCTTAATTTAAAGCATTATAAATTGGTACGAATACTTCATGTGATCTCGATTCTATCCCTCTGTTCAGGCAGCCAGAGTTTCTCAGGCTTCTTGAGTTGTTTTCCCATTGATTGATTGATTGATTGATTCGATCCATATGCCGCCCTTCTCCGGAGATTCAGGGCGGCTTACAATGCGTTAAACAATAGCGTTAAGTAGACTAAAGCACTATTAAGTAACATCAGCTGCCTGCAATTACTGCAAGTTCAAATCTCACCAGGCTCAAAGTTGACTCAGCCTTCCATCCTTTCGAGGTAGGTAAAATGAGGACCTGGATTGTGGGGGCAATAAGCTGACTTTGTGTAAAAAAGAACACCGCTGGGGGGGGGCGAAAGCCCTACTAAGCAGGTATATACAAAAGTATGAAGGCTATTGCTTAACGCATTGTAAGGCGCCCTGAGTCTCCGGAGAAGGGGGGCATATAAATCAAACCAGTAAATCAATAAATAAATATATATATATAATCTATCCTCAGTACATCCAGATATATTTGAGTATAACACTTTGCAGTGCCAAGAATCTATGATTGACTCAAGTCAACAACATAATTTCATGGTTGAATAGATATCTTGGTACTCTTCCATGTGTCAAATGAATCATAATTAATATAAGAGATTATTGTAGCATTGTGGAATGTTTGCTTTTTTGTTGTAATGTATACTTTTTTTCACATCTTCTGCAACCATTTTATACACAATTAAAGTTACACTTTTCTTTAAAACTTACAGACAAAGAGGATGGCAATAAGAGCACTCTGGACAACTGAGAATAACAAGCAACATTGAAAAGGAAATAAAATTGAGCCAGAAATCAAAATATATTCCAGTTCCTTCAGAAAAGCACATAATTCTCCTTCTCCAGCAGCTAATAGACAAAAGAGAGAAAATTAACATGAGATTTTGAGCTGGAAAAAGTAGAGGATCCGAAACTCAAGGATACATTGCATGAAAGATCAAGGAAGATTATTTTTCATTCAGAAAAAGATGGAAATATCTGGAAGTTAGGGGGAAGGAAAAGCTCTTATTGGGCAGGGCACATAGGACAGACAATGATACAGGCCTTGCTTTGGGAAGAAGCAAACGGCTTTAATCAAAACACCACTAAAGAAATCACACATATTTTTGACCTCAAGAATATCAGTTGTGTAAAAGCTCCATAGATCTACCTATTGTAGAAAAAGCACAGATTGCAAATCATAGCTGATTAAACAAGAAGATCCCAACTGCAGAAAAGCCATACAAATTATCTGAATATGCCAAAAAGTTTGGTCAGAACAGCTTCCTTGTGGTTCATGGAACGACTCACACAGGAGAGAAGCCATACGAGTGCTCCCGATGTGAATACTTTAGTGAGCATGGCAACATGGTAATACATCACAGGACACCCATCACGTAAGAGTGTCGAAATTGTGTGAAAGTTTCATTGGAAATTACCACCTCATGAGACAACAAAGGACTCACACAGGAGAGAAACCCTTTCAATGTCCTGATTGTGGGAAAAGGTTCAGTCAGAATTGCAGCCTGGTGACACACCAGAGGACTCACACAGGAGAGAAACCATTTGAATGTCCAGATTGTGGGAAAAGGTTCAGTAAAAGTTCCAATCTGGTGTCACACCAGAGGACTCACACAGGAGAGAAACCATTTAAATGTCCTGATTGTGGGAAAAGTTTCAGTCAGAATTGCAGCCTGGTGACACACCAAAGGACTCACACAGGAGAGAAACCATTTGAATGTCCAGATTGTGGGAAAAGGTTCAGTAAAAGTTCCAATCTGGTGTCACACCAGAGGACTCACACAGGAGAGAAACCATTTGAATGTCCTGATTGTGGGAAAAGTTTCAGTCACAATTTCAACCTGGTGACACACCAGAGGACTCACACAGGAGAGAAACCATTTGAATGTCCTGATTGTGGGAAAAGTTTCAGTCAGAATTTCAATCTGGTGGCACACCAGAAGACTCACACAGGAGAGAAACCATTTGAATGTCCTGATTGTGGGAAAAGCTTCCTTTGGAATTCTGAACTGTTGAGACACCAGGGGACTCACACAGAAGAGAAACCATTTGAATGTCCAGCTTGTGGGAAAAGGTTCAGTAAAAGTTCCAATCTGGTGTCACACCAGAGGACTCACACAAGAGAGAAACCATTTGAATGTCCTGATTGTGGGAAAAGATTCAGAAACAATTCCAGTCTGGTGGCACACCAGAAGACTCACACAGGAGAGAAACCATTTGAATGTCCTGATTGTGGGAAAAGCTTCCTTTGGAATTCTGAGCTGGTGAGACACCAGAGGACTCACACAGGAGAGAAAGCATTTGAATGTCCAGATTGTAGGAAAAGGTTCAGTAAAAGTTCCAATCTGGTGTCACACCAGAGGACTCACACAGGAGAGAAACCATTTGAATGTCCTGATTGTGGGAAAAGTTTCAGTCACAATTTCAACCTGGTGACACACCAGAGGACTCACACAGGAGAGAAACCATTTGAATGTCCTGATTGTGGGAAAAGTTTCAGTCAGAATTCCAATCTGGTGGCACATCAGAAGACTCACACAGGAGAGAAACCATTTGAATGTCCTGATTGTGGGAAAAGTTTCAGTCGCAATTCTGAGCTGGTGAGACACCAGAGGACTAACACAGGAGAGAAACCATTTGAATGTCCTGATTGTGGGAAAAGTTTCAGTCAGGATTCCAATCTGGTGGCACACCAGAAGACTCACACAGGAGAGAAACCATTTGAATGTCCTGATTGTGGGAAAAGGCTCAGTAACAATTCCACCCTGGTGAAACACCAGAAGACTCACACAGGAGAGAAAGCATTTCAATGTCCTGATTGTGGGAAAAGATTCAGAAACAATTCCAGCCTGGTGACACACCAGTCGACTCACACAGGAGAGAAACCATTTGAATGTCCTGATTGTGGGAAAAGGTTCCTTTGGAATTCTGAGCTGGTGAGACACCAGAGGGCTCACACAGGAGAGAAACCATTTGAATGTCCTGATTGTGGGAAAAGTTTCAGTCGCAATTCCAGCCTGGTGACACACCAGGAGACTCACACAGGAGAGAAACCATTTGAATGTCCTGATTGTGGGAAAAGTTTCAGTCACTATTCCCACCTGGTGACACACCAGAGGACTCACACAGGAGAGAAACCATTTGAATGTCCAGATTGTGGGAAAAGTTTCAGTCACAATTCCAGCATGGTGAGACACCTGAGGACTCACACAGGAGAGAAAATATACGAGTGCCCAGATTGTGGGAAAGATTTCACTACTAAGACTAGCCTTTTAAATCATGTGCTTATACACACGGGAGAAACCATTTAAGTGCCCCAAGAGTGGACGGTGCTTCAGGAAACATTCCACCCTTATTGCACACAAGAAAATGCGCATGGATTTTCCAAAGTGATGAAAGATGACCTAAAGCAGTGGTTCCCAAAGGGGCCATACCAAAGTGGGGGGCGGTGGGATGACTTAGGGGGGCAGTAAGACACAAGGGGGCGGCAGGGGGCCGCTAGAGGCAAAAGAGGGCGGGAGGGGGGCGCTAAGTGGCAAGGAGGGTGGCCCCCACCCTTTGGCCTGTGCCTCGCAGCAGTTACCTCCTTGCAAGCAAACAGCAAGAAAAAACAGCTCCTTTCAGCTTCAGCACAGGCTAATTAGCACAAGTTGATTAGATTGGCATCCAGACTCTCTCAGCTGTCTTGTGCAGGGCTCTGCTGCTTGCTGCAAAGAGTGTTGGAGCAGATTTTTTTCCCCTTGTGCTAATCAAGCTATGCTGAAAACGAAACTGAAAGTAAAGCAGGCTGTTTGCTGTTTGCTGCAAGGAAAAATTAGGCAGAGGCAGCGGGAGAATTATTTTTCTTCACCTCACTAAAAAAGGTAGGTGCAAACAATGGGAAATTTAGGGCAAGAGAGGAGAGTTCAAGATTTGAAAACACAAAAGAAAAAAAAGAGAGAGAAAAAGGCAAAAATAAAAATGGGAAGGGAGAAAAAGAAATCAAAGAGAAAGATGTTATACATATTTAGAATTGAAATATGAATAGTAGTAAGAAATAATTGGGAAATCATGATTGTAAAAATGAAATGAATAATAATTGGAATATTTGTCTTTGTATTTTTGAAATCTAGACGATGATAAGTTTTCTTTTTTCTTTTTTTTAGAAATATAAATAAGTATAAACTGTAACAATTGAAATACCTTTAATGGTGTATGGTGGTGAAAGTAAAAAGGATTAAGTTGTAGCTTGGATAACATTGTTCTATTTTTCATTAACAGCATTTTCACACATAATTTCTACAACTAGCATCCTTCTCTTTATTAACAAATTAACGGTTTCACTGACTCTTAACCATTTTCTTAGTCTCTCCACAGTTCTCTTTCTTGATGTTTTCCTCCCTTTTTTCCATTTCTTTACCTTCTTCTTTTTCCTGTTCTTATATCTCCCCTTCAGCCTTTTTCCTTTAATTTTAACTCTATTATTTTCATTCTCAATCTTACCCCATTTATTTCTCTTTTCTTCATATTTGAGATGTATTTTCCCATATCCATTTTTATTCTATCACTATTAAACCCAGTGTGATCATCTTTATCTTTTTTCCCAATTATTTCCTTTTCAATATTATCTCCTTGTTTCTCTTTCTTCTCATTCATCTTTTCTCTTTTTTTTTGCAAGCTAACCAATTCTCTGCTTCTTTATTTCCCTTAAATGCTTCCCTTACTTTTTGAAACATCTTCCTTAGTGTCTCATATTCATCCTCCCAATTCTCTATATTTTCAATGCTAAAAGGCTAGGATTTTTAAGCTTATTCTTTTCATTTACATATGTGGGGGGTGGGATGCTTTTCAAGGAGCCACAAGTGGGGCTGAGAGCAGAGTCATTCTGACAGTGTCTTTTAAAATTGCTTGGAAGACCCATTTTTTCCCTAACAATAATGGTTTGTATACTTTGGAATAAAACATATACCTGGAAAAAGTACTTGCAAAACTTTGACAGAAGGAAAAGGAAGGCAGGACTGGACTCATAATCAGTAGCTAGTAGTTCATTGTTATCAGTGACTTCCGCTGATTTTAAACTCATTTTAAGACTGGGATAGGTGGCTACTGAAATATTCAACATTGGTCTCAGAAATCTTTGATTTGAACTATCAAACCTCTGATTTGAACTATCAAATCTTTGATTTGATCTTTGATTTGAACTATCAAATCTTTGCTTTGAACTTTGAACTATAGCAAAAAAAAATTGTAAAATGTGGCAAAACTCACTTAACCATAATAATTTCTAGATATTTTAAGTGTAGAGAATTCAAGTGTTGAGAATGACCCATTCATCTCTTTTTCTGCACTAGGTACCACTATTTGATTTCGTTTCCTTTTATTCAAATAACAACAGAAAACCCAATACAGTTCAGTATGAATTGGCTTTCCAGTCCTTCCTTGATGCACTTTTTTACATTGGTTATCTAGTTTAAATGTCAAAGGAAAATCAATGATATATTTTTCAGACCTTTGGAGGATCACACAGCTCAAGCAAAACTAATGGGTGTGAATTAAATTTTAGCTAAAAAATGGAGCTTTAATTCCAGAAGTCCATTCTTTAAACTTGGACTTCTGGAATTCAAAGGCTCTGGATTAAATGGTACTCCAGACAAAAGATGGAGAAGAGTATCTTGCTTTTAGACATGATGATAGCTGTCTAGAAAGGTGAGTTATGAGCTATTTTTACATCATCAGAAATTTAATTTATTACCTGTTAAAAATGCACAGAGAAGGAGTACAAGGAGCAAATAAAAGACCTTCATGTTGGGGTTGGTTCTCGACCAAATCTTACTTGTGGGGCAGAAACCAGCTCTCAGCCCTCCTTGTGACTTCTTGAAAAGCATCCGCCCCCCCACACGCTCCACCGCCTGAGGAGGCAGGGGAGGGATGCAGGTTAATCCCAAGGGGATCTGGGAATGGGTGTGAATTCATCCCACAGCCCTCTCCATCCCCTCCTCTGTGAAATTGCTTTCTCCCACTCGCTGGTGGTCAGCAAATTCAAAAGGAACCCCCAGCTGAGAATCACTGCTCTAGATTAGTTGATTCAGGGGATTTCTCTAGTGTTAACTAATAGTGTTAGCTATTTTTGTTACAGGGATAAATTTGTATTGGAGCAGCCCGCAGACCTCCCAAAGATTTTGAGGTGGGGAAAGGAAAGTGTCAGCATTTCTGTAAACATTGGGACAATGTAATGCAAAGCTCTCTTGCCAACACATGGGAGACCTTTCCTGTTCTTTCATTTCTCTCCCAGGACTCCTTAATTTGTTTTAAAAATTCCTTCAATTTTTTCCTTCAATTAAAGGGGAACATTATTTGTAGCACTGAAAGTGATATTTTAGTTATGCAGATGGATTATCTTGATTTTGCTGGGATTGGAAGACACCAAAGAATTCCCAAGATCATTCATTTCACCAACAAGATTCAAAAAGACAGGTTTTGATTTTTAAATGTTTTTTAGTAGGTCACATTGTAGTGGGAGGAGATGGGTGATAGGAACAATGGGAAGATTAATAGTAATTCAGACGTAGTAAATAGTTTGACAGTGTTGAGGGAATTATTTGTTTAGCAGAGTGATGACATTCAGTAAAAAACTGTTCTTGTGTCTAGTTGTTCTGGTGTGCAGTGCTCTATAGTGTCATTTTCAGGGTAGGAGATGAAACAGTTTAGGGGTCTGTAAATATTTTGACAGCCTCTTTTTGACTCATGCAGTATACAGGTCCTCAATGGAAGGCAGGTTGGTAGTAATTGTTTTTTCTGCAGTTCTAATTATCCTCTGAAGTCTGTGTCTGTCTTGTTGGGTTGCAGATTCAAACCAGACAGTTATAGAGGTGCAGAAGACACACTCAATAATTCCTTTTTAGAACTGTATCAGCAGTTCCTTGGACTGTTTGAGCTTCCTGAATTGGCACAGAAAGAACATTCTTTGTTGTGCTTTTTTGATGATAGGTGTCCATTTTAGGTCTTGAGATATCGTAGAACCTAGAAATTTGAAGGTCTCTACTGTTGATACTGTGTTGTCTAGTATTGTGAAAGGTGGAAGTATGGTAGGGTTTCTCCTAAAGTCTACCACCATTTCTACAGTTTTGAGTGTGTTCAGTTCCAGGTTGTTCCATTCATACCAGGAGGCTAGTGGTTCAACCTCCCGTCTTTATGCAGATTCATCATTGTCTCGAATGAGACCAATCTCTGTTGTATCATCTGCAAACTTCAGTAGTTTAAGAGATGGATCATTTGAGATGCAGTCATTAGTATATAGAGAGAAGAGAAATGGGGAGAGCACAAATCCTTGGGGGGGCCCTGTGCTAATTGTACAGGTATCTGATGTGATTCTGCTTAGCTTCACCTGCTGCTTCCTGTCTGTTAGGAAGCTTATGATCCACTTACAAGGGTGTTCAAGTACCGCTAGCTGATTTAGCTTAGTTAGAAGTATGTCCGGAATGATGGTATTGAATGCTGAAATAAAGCCTATAAAGGGGACTCTTGCGTAGGTCTTTGGAGATTTAAGACGTTGTAGGATGTAGTGCAGAGCCATATTAACAGCATCATCTGTCAATCTATATGAGTGGAGAACACAAACTATCTCCCTGCTCCTAGCCCAGCACTGTCACCCACCCTATCAAATTCAAATAGGTGCCAAATTTCTAAAATTTAAAATAGTAAAATGCTCAATATACTTAATATTAACTGATTATTTTCCTTTTTCTCTTTCCCTGGTGTCATATTTTAGTGCACATCTTTATCATGTCTTGTTTTATTATGGTTAGACATTGGAAACCCTTCCAATGCTCCCAAAGCCTCTGAATCTCTCTCAGGTCTATATAAAAATTTCAAGCAAAGTTAAGTAAAGCCAACTTAAGAATCAGAGGGGATGGTCTACATGTCAGGGTTCCAAGTAACAGACCCAACGAAATCAAAACTCTGAGGCCTGAACTCTCCTCAAAGTAATTGTTTATTAGGAATGTCATATTGGCACAGCTGGTGAAAACCAGATTCTGAAGGACCCGAGGTTTTCCCACCCAAATCAAAACCCAAAATTCTTGCTCTCAGGTCACACATCCATCATATGGTCCAATCACGTCACAGTCCTCCTTTGGCTGTCTTTGGTCCACGCCTTCACATTACCTGGTGGGGACGTCCTTGGTTCCCATGGGAAAGAATGTTATTATGGCTACAATTTTGCCCAGTTATCTCTACCTCTCCCCTCACATTCCCACAGCAGCAACCAGCCTTGCTGTGTCAGTCCTGAAGATTTCCAAAATGGTTTCAGGGCTGACAGGCTACCCCCACTCAGCTGAGAAGGAACTCTTGAAAGAGAGAAATCAGAGGTTTACCAGGCTCACCTTCAACACCCCCGCCCCAGGTGGCCCCTTGGGCTTAACTAGGATATTTGTCATGAAACTGTTTAATCAACCTGTCTGCTTTTACATCCCAGGTCTTAACCCAGGTAGCTTCAGATAAGGGTATCCCTTCCAGTGGACTAGGTATTGCAAGGGACCCTGCTGAAAATGAGTCTAAGATCTTTTTTTACCTCATATAATGGGTTTCCCCTTGTACTAAAATAGGCATTGGGGCGGTCCAGTGTACTGGCCTTAGCTGAGAGCCTGCTGCGGTTTTTAGCAAGCTGCTATGGAACACCGGGTGCACTTTCCCTAACAAGCGTTTTGAGTCTAAGCTGAACAGTAACAGGATTTATCACTATCGGGAAAGGCCCTCTGAACTTAGGACCTAATTTTCTGCTGGGCAGTTTGAGTTGTAGATACTTTGTTGGCAAGTACACTTTGGCTCTGACCTGCAGCTCCTTAGTGAACTGTTTCTTCAGCATTTCGAATGCCTGCTGGCAATCCAGGGACCATGCCAGTGACTGACTGGGCTGCGGTTCTTCAGCTTCCTATAGCCATCTTCCCACATGATGGCAGGGCCCCACTTGTCCAGCCATGCTAGGCCCAGGATGACGGACTCTGTCATTTTTGGCATCGCTATTAATCGGATGAACTCCCAGTGACGGTGCATTTGAAGCCTCACTGGTTCAGTGACCAGGGTGGCTGGGACACTGCCTATTAGTGTCCCATCATGTTGCTCAGCGTAGAGGAACTTCCGGATGACTGATGGGAGGAAGTTGGTGTGCAGAGCGGCTTTTCTGCTGTTTCCATGGTCGAAGCAGCAGCTGGCAGGTGAGTTGAGGGCTGCAGGTGAGAGGAGAGTCCGGGAGCAAGTTGGGCTGTTCGGTTCCCTCCACGGCCTGGAAGCGGAGAAGCAACTGGGCTGAAGCCTCTCAGCTGCTGCTGCTGCAGGTTCCTTCCCTCCCCAAATGGAAGCCCACTGGTGCTGCAGGCTGGGAAACTGGGGGCTGCAATTTCTGCTGGTGGGAAGATTGAAAAAGCCTCTTTCAAGTGGAGGTTGATTCTTTGGGAATGGCTTCCCTCCAGAGGTTGTGGCTGCTCCCATCACTGAAGGTTTGTAACAGAGCTGGAAGGGACCTTGCAGGTCTTCTATTCTTACGCCCTGCTCAAGCAGGAGACCCATTGCAGACAAATGGCTGGCCAGTCTGTTTAAAAGCCTGCACTGATGGATTTCCCACAACTTTTGAAGAAAAACGGTTCAATTGGTTTATTTATTTATTTATTTATTTATTTATTATTAAAATTTATATTCCGCCCTTCTCCCGTAGGACTCAGGGCAGCTCACACAATAAAAACCACAACAATAAAATACTAAAAACCAATCCAAATTTAAAATCCCCAAAGTTAAAAGCCTCATAGTCGGTCAGGGAATTTGCTGAAAAAGCCATGTCTTCAGACCAGCGTGGAAAGTGCGGAGATCAGGAGCCATCCGAGCTCGGTGGGTAACCCATTCCAGAGGGTCGGTGCGGCCACAGAGAACGCCCTCATCCTGGGGGTCGCCAGCCGACATTGTCTGTCCAACGGCACCCGGAGGAGGGCAGCTTTATGAGAACGCAGTGGGCGGTGGGAGGCCGGTAGGAGATGGTCCTGCAAGTACCTCGGGCCCATGCCATGAAGGGCTTTATAGGTAAGCACCAGCACCTTGAAGCGGATCTGGAAGGCCACAGGCAGCCAGTACAGCTCGCGCAGGAGAGGTGTTGCACAGGAGTAACGGGAAGCTACTGTAACAACCCACCCGGCTGCATTCTGGACCAGCTGGAGCCTCCGGGTGCACCCCAAGGGCAGCCCCATGTAGAGGGCGTAGCAGTAATCCAACCGAGAGATGATGAGAGCTTGAGTGACTGTGCTGTTAAGTGACTGTGCTGTTGAGTGACTGTGTCTGTGACTGTGACTGTTAACTGTTTTCAGTGTCAGGAAATTTCTCCTTAGTTCTAGGCTGCTTCTCTCCTTGATTAGTTTCCATTCAGTTTCTTGTGCTGCCTTCAGATGCTTTGGAAGAATAGGTTGACCCCCTTTTCTTTGTAGCAACTCCTCAAGTATTGGAAGACAGCCATCATGTGACCCTCTAGTCCTTCCTTTCAATAGACAATTCCTTTCCAATTCCTGCCACCTTTCTTTGTATGTTTTAGCCTCCAGCCCTCTAATCATCCCTACTGCTCTTCTCTGTGCTCTTTATAAAGTCCCAACATGTTTTTTTGTAATATTGTGGTGATCAAAACTGGTTGCAATAATCCAAGTGTGGTCTTACCAAAGGATTATAAATTGGTACTAACACGTCACATGATCTGGATTCTAGCCCTCTGTTGAAGCAGCCTAGGATTGTTTTGGCTTTTTTGGCCACTGCAATACAGTGTTGGCTCATATTTAGGTGATTGTCCACTAGGACATCCAAAAGCCATTTTACAATTGCTGCTATTGAGCCAAGTTGTTCCTCCATTGCCATTTGGTTTTTCTTGGTTAAATGTAAAACCTATTTTTTTCCCTCTCCATTGAATTTCATTTTGTTGCATAGGGCCCAGTGTTGAAATCTATCAAGATTCTTCTGTATCTTGAGTTTGTCTTTTGGGGTGTTGGCTATTCCTGCCAGTTTAGTGTCATCTCCAGATCTGATGATTTCTCCTTCTATTCACTTATCAAAATTGTTTATGAAGATACTGAAGGATACTGGGCCTAAGATAGAACTTTGGGGTTCTACCCCACTGCTTACCTTCCTCCATGTAGATGTAATTCCATTGATTGTTCAGTGCGGTTTGTCAGCCAATGGTGATGCTATCCAACCCATATTTTCTTTTTTACCAAGACACTGATTGTGTTCTACTTTATCAAATGCCTTACTGAAATTCCATTATACTATGTCCACAGCATTTTGCTAGTTTCTCAAAGAAGGAAATAAGATTTGTTTGGCATGATCTTTTTTTGAAAAACCCATGTTGGCTTCTGGTTATAAGTTTGCTTGCTTCTAAATCTGTTGCTTGATTATCTTTTTCAGGATCTTCTCAGGCATTGATGTCAGGTTGATTGGTTTGTAGATTTGTGAAAAGTTTCCCCTTTTTTTAAGATGGGAGTTATATTAGTGTTCTGAACCAAGTCACGCTAGCAAGGCAGGGTTTAAGTAGCATCTGTTTATTACTCACTTACTCAAAGTGTCAAATAACCCAGCAATGGTGTCAGTGAAGCTCCGCCCCAGCCCTCAGCCTCCGGTCTGGATTCCCCTGCTCTAAAAAGTAGGCCCTAGCTGACCGTGAGGCAAAGAGGGAAGTAATGATACCCACAAGTCCAGAGTTCCAACAACAAAAGGAGGTCCGAGTCCAAAGTTCAGAAGGAAAGTCTGAGGTTCGGAGTCCAAAAACACAGTCCAAAGTTCAAAACACAGGATCCAGCAAAGCTGGGAAAGTGCACATCAAAACAAGGAGGTGTTCCCAAGAAACACACTTTTACCCAGCATCTGGTTAAAATCACCCTTCCACAGCTGTTCCTTGTGTGGAGAGGTGGAGCTGCTTCCTCTCAAGCACCCTTGCTGACCTCTGTGCCTCCCTCCGGTCTGCTCTCCCTCCCTGTGGATCGAGTGGACGAGCGGCTCTTCTTAATCAGAGGTGGTCTGGAAACTGTCACCTCTGCTGGCCCTCTGTAGTTGCTCTGCTTGGTTTTTTTTACTTCCATGTCTTGCCAATAAGCATGGTGTTTCCTATTGGTGCTGCATCCATGTATTAACCAGGTTTAATTGAGGTATTGAGCACCTTTTGGGATGTTCAGTTGTATAGGTAGTACTTGCCTATTTGTTCCCTGAGCCTTCAAAGTTACTATAGCACTGTAAAGGCTGATGCACACCTGGTCCACAAATTTGTGGTCATCGTAGCAATGTTCAGTGACCACATGTCAGCAGTGGTTGCTGTGGTTATGAAGGTGCAGGAAAAACAGATGGACCAATTTGGGTTCTGCCAACCGGTGCACATATACAATTGCTGCTATATCCCATATGCATGATCCCCATTTATGATCTCCCCAGCTAGATTCTGACAAGTAAGTCAGTGGAGATACCAGCAGGAATTTGAATCTGAAATTCCCTTTAACAATCCACAGTGATTTGCTTAACAACTGCAGAGGATCACATGTAAGTTGGCACTCTCATGTGACATCATGCTCATGATCAGGCTGCTTAGTGATGCAGATGCCAGTCCAAATTGCCGTCAGTAAATGAGGTCTGCTTGAATTGAAATGTCACCAGAGTGGTTGTGGACAGTATTTTCTGCCAGATTTGGAGCTGAGGATTTCCATGAGCAAAACGAGCTATGTATTTGGTGATAAGCCTTTGCACTGTAAGAATTTGTGTTTGACCCAAATCAACAAGAGAATTGTTGGGAAAGTGTTGGGAAAGCTCTAGAGAGACCCCTGTTGTGGGAAAAGCACAGATTGCAAATCACAACTGATTATGCACAAGAAGATCCACACAGGAGAAAAGTCTTAAAAGTGCTCTTAATGTGCTAAATACTTTAGTGAGCATGGGAACATGGTAATACATCACAGGACACCACGTAAGAGTGTCCAGATTGGGTGAAAATTTCATTGGAAATTCCAATGGAAGTTTCAGTCACAATTTCAACCTGGTGACACACCAGAGGACTCACACAGGAGAGAAACCATTTGAATGTCCTGATTGTGGGAAAAGTTTCAGTCACAATTTCAACCTGGTGACACACCAGAGGATTCACACAGGAGAGAAACCATTTGAATGTCCTGATTGTGGTAAAAGTGTCAGTCAGAATTCCCACCTGGTGACACACCAGAGGACTCACACAGGAGAGAAACCATTTGAATGTCCTGATTGTGGGAAAAGTTTCAGTCAGAATTCCCACCTGGTGACACACCATAGGACTCACACAGGAGAGAAACCATTTGAATGTCCTGATTGTGGGAAAAGTTTCATTAGAAATTCTCTTCTCATTAGCCACCAGAGGATTCATAAAGAAGGCCCTTTGAATGTCCTGATTGTGGAAAGTGTTTCGGTGAGAATTTCAGCCTGATAAAACATCAGAGAACTCACATGGTAAAAAAACTGTTTGAATGTTTGGATTGTAGAAAATGTTTCAATCATAATTCCCAGCTAGTGATACACAAGAGGTCTCACACAGGAGAGAAACCCTTTGAAAGTCCTGATTGTGGGAAAAGGTTCAGTCCGAATTCTGACCTGGTGAAACACCAGAGGACTCACACAAGAAAGAAACTATTTGAATGTCCTGATTGTGGGAAAAGGTTCAGTAACAATTCCCGCCTGGTGACACACCAGAGGACTCACTCCAGGGAAAAATCATATATGTGTCCAGATTGTGGGAAAAGTTTTCTTTGGAATTCCCGGCTGGTGAGTCACCAGAGGACTCACACAGGAGAGAAACCATACAAGTGCCCAGACTGTGGGAAAGATTTCAGTACTAAGGATAGCCTTCTAAACCATATGCTTATACACACAGGGGAGAAACCATTTAAGTGTCCTGAGTGTGAACGGTGCTTCAGAAAACCTTCCAACGTTATTGCACACACGAAAATCCGCCTGAGGCCCAAAGTGATGAATGTAAAAGAAGGCTTGAATTTCATTTCAAATGTCCCATTGTAATTTCAGCTGAGAAATTGACTCTTTAATTTGACTACAAAGAATTTGCCTGATTTTTCTTCATCAAATAGGTCATGGTATTAGATGGGAAGGATCAAAGAAAAAAAGTGGAACATGTTAATTTGATAGGGACTGTTTGGCCATCAGCAGCAAAAGTTGCTGGAAGGTTATTTTTGTAAAAATTGTACAATTTCTTTCTTTTGGGTGTCAGGTTCTTCAAGGCCTCCTGCTCAAGTAAGGGATTGGACTAGAAGATCTCAAAGATTCCTTCCAGCTCTGTTGTTCTGTTGTGTACTTGCTGTTTTCTTGGCAACAATCTCTGACTGATCTGACACTGTCTTTTCTGAGATGATTGGTTTTCTTACTTTCATGTCTAGCCAAAAGTCTTTCCTATTGGTGCCCATCCATGTATTAACCAGTTTCAACTAAAAAGGCTATTGGGGACCTTTTGTGATGTTCAGTTTGTGTATGTAGTCCTTGCTTATCTTGTTTCCTGAGCCTTCAAAGTTACAATGGCACTGTGAAAGCAGACATACAGCTGGTCCCCAAATTTAGCACTTGCTCAGTGACCACACGTCTGCAGTTCCTGTGGTTATGAAGGTGCAGGAAAAGGAGTTGCACCAGTTAAGGTTCCACCAAGCAGTGCACATTTATGATGGTTGCAGCATCCCACACTGCTGATCCCCATTTGTGACCTTCCCAGCTAGCTTCTGAGAAGCAAAACCAGTGGAGATGCCAGCAGGAAGTTGCAAGCCAAGGCCGTGTGAGATTGCCCTTCACAACCCACCGTGATTTGCTTAACAATGGCAGAGGAACAATACTCCAATATTTATTTTGTCACATGCCCACCATAAATGTGTTGGAAGAAATATCCATCTGGTTCAGTTCCAAGCTGGGAGAAAAACATGGAAGCTGATTGGAAACATGGTTTATTGATGAAGCCGAACCACACACAAAGCACACACAGCTCTCTCTAAGCCAGTGGTTCTCAACCTTCCTAATGCCACGAACCTTTAATACAGCTCCTCATATTGTGGTGACCCCCAACCAGGGGTGGGTTCTAATTTTTTTTGCTACCGGTTCTGTGGGCGTGGCTTATTTTGTGGGTGTGGCTTGGAGGTCATGTGACTGGGTGGGCGTGGCTAGCTGGTCATGTGATCAGGGGGCCATGGCTATGTGTATAGGGACTACTCAGAGGGCTGAAAAAAGTCATTTCTGACAGGTCCTCGCACTTTTGACTGGTCCTCACACTTATGACCATCCTCACATTTATGCCCGTGCAGCATTCTTAACAACCATGTCACTCATTTCACAACTGCTTCTTTTCACCATGGTGATAAGATAGAGCAAAAAACGTAAAATGTGAGGGTAGTCGTAAATTCGAGATCTGGTCAAAAGTGCGAGGACCAGTCAAAAATAACTTTTTCAGCCCTCTGAGTAGTCCATGTGCACAAAAGGGCTACCCAGAGGGCTGAAAAAAGTGATTTCTGATAGGTCCTCGTACTTTTGACCAGTTTTTGCACTTATGACTGGTCATCATTTATGCCCATTGTAGCATTCTTAACAACCGTGTCACTCATTTCACAACTGCTTCTCTTCACCATGGTGACAAGATAGGGCAAAAACGTAAAATGTGAGGACAGTCGTAAGTTTGAGGACTGGTCAAAAGTGCGAGGACCAGTCAAAAATAACTTTTTCAGCCCTATGAATAGTCCATAAGGATAAAAGGATACAGCAATAGAAAGGGATGAAGGAATGGAAGGGAAATTAGAGTAGGAGTGAGGGTAAGAGAGGGAGGAAGAGAGGAGGAGAAGGAGAAAGGAAGAGGAAGTAGGGAGGAGAAGAAGAGGGGGAGGAAGAGAAAGTAAGAAGGAAAGAAAAGAGAGAGGTGGTAGGTTTGAGAAGAAAGATTGCTGTACAATAAAAAAGATGAAAGGGAAGAAAGCCAACCCCAAACAAATATAAAGATATTAAGATAAAGAATGAATTGTTAAACTTTAAAGAATAAAAGAGAACAAATATGAATAAATAACAATAATTAGAAACACACATACAAACATACAATGTATTTTCTTTGAACAGAGTATTTGGCCCGTTCACAAATTTAAACAGTGTTTAGTCATTTCAATTAAATTTACAATTTCTATATTTCCTTTTAGCCATATTTATTCCTCATCTATTTTTCTAAAAAACCAATATTACCGTTCATCCTCATCTTTTATCTTAATCAAATTCAATTTTTCCCTTCTATTCTATATTATACCCCTTCCCATTGTCATCTATTTTTATATCCATCCTCACATTGGTTAATTATGTAATATTACAGTTGTTTAATATAAATTCAACATTTTAATATAAATCAGTTATATAACTACCTTTTTTGTATATTAATATGAACATGAATATTCTAATTATTACCATGCAATCCAATTTCTTACAAATCAGTTAATTATATTTACCAATAATAATAAACCAAATAATTTCCCCCATATATTGCTCCAAACCACAACTTAACCATTTCTGCTTTCAACACAATATACAATTAATAGTATCTCAATTATTACAATTCTCTAGTTAAATAGAGCTTTTTTTCTTTTGTGTTTTAAAATCTTGAACTCTCCACTTTTTCCCTAAATTTCCCATTGTTTGCACCTATCTTTTTTGGTGAGGAAAAAGAAAAGAAATCTGCCTGCCGAATTTTCCAAAGTTGTAGCAACAACAAAGCCAACAGCCTGCTTTACTTTCAGTTTCATTTTTCAGCATAGCTGGGGGAAAAAAAATTGCTCCAGCACTCTTTGCAAACAAGCAGTAGAGCCCTGAGCAAAACAGCTGAGAGCAAATCAGCTGAGAGTCGGGAGCCAATGCTCTTAGCCTATGCTGAAGCTCCGCGGGCCAATAAAATTACAAAAAAACACAGAACCATTTGTTAAATTGCTGCCTCGCCCACCCCCCGCCCACTATTTATTGGCAATAAATAGTAGTGCGGAGGGGCGGGGCAAGCCAGCAATTTAACAAACGGTTCAGCTCCTAGAACCGGCAGAATCCCACCACTGGCTATAGGGCGGCCCTTTGAAGCTCCGCGGCAAGAATTTAAACAGTTTTTTTTTCCTCTAGCCATCAGCTGGGACTCAGGAGGCAGCAATAGATTGGGAGTGGGCGGGGTAAGCGAATGGCCGGCGATCCAACAGAGCAGAGAGTGAGGGTGAGTGAAGGCGTGGGGGGGCGAGAGAGGGCTTTGGCGACCCCTGTGAAATGGCCGTTCGACCCCCAAAGGGGTCGCGACCCCCAGGTTGAGAACCGCTGCTCTAAGCGGTTTTACAGAGTCAGCATATTGTCCTCAACAATCTGGCTCATTTTACCCACTTCAGAGGGATGAGTCTGGTGATATTCGAACTGCCAAATTGCAGTCAGCTGGCAGTCAGCAGAAGAAGCCTGCAATACTGCACTCTAACCACTGGGCCCTACTGCTCTTATAGATAGGCTGGCCCAATCTTTCTTAATGGGCACAAAATGCCTGCTGGGGGCTATTAAGAAAGACTGAGTCTGCCTTCCTACCTCTAAAAAAACATGTTTCTCCATTTCTCATTTAGGGAAATATAATATTCTGCCTTTTTAATATTTCCCAAAATATTTCATTCTTCTGGGGAGTGGTGCTGACTTTCTACAAATCATAAAAAGCTCTTTACATTTCCAACATTCATTTGAGATGCTTTTAAACATTCTGGACAATTTGTCCAGTGATAGATACACACGGTACATGATCTTATCAAACTTTTCTTTTATAGTTGAATGTGAATTTTAGAACTTTCATCCACATATTCTCCCATTGTTCAAGCATGTTGGAAGAAATATCCTTCTAGGTTCTGCTCCAAGTGGGGAAAAAGACACTGGAAACATGGAGACTGCTTGGAAAGATGGTTTAATGGTGGACAGGATCACATGGCTTGAGTTCCTGAACAGAAAAGGGGGCAGATACAGTAAATTCTCGGGTTTTTATGCTCTCTCTGGCTCTGCATTTCTTGGGGCCCCGAAAGAGTATCCTGATTGGTTGTCAGACTCCCAGGGGGTGGGGGCCTTGCTGGTTGATGGTCACATGTGCTTCCCAGGTCAAATGTGGTGAGTTTCTGCTGCTATTGTGTAGAGGGCTAATCCTATCTTTGTTGGATCTTTGGCAATTCCTACTATGGTTCTGCCTGAAGGAGGCAGCTCTTTGTTATGTAGAATAGACTGGCCCAGGCCTTAATGGCCCATTGACAAAGGGTGGGGGCAGGAAGGTGGGAGCTGCTTCAAAACATGCTTATCCCAGGGAAGTATAATATTCTGCCTTTTTCATATTTCCTAAAATATTTCACTCTTCCAGGAAAGGGGTGGGTGCTAACTTCCTACAAGCATGATTTACATCCAAAGTTCTTTGCCACTGAATCATAAAGGAGCCTTGATAGTACAGTGGTTTAGTGCACCCTGTTATTAACACAGCTGCCTGCAATTTCTGCTGGTTCAAATCTCTCCAAGGGTCAAGGTTGACTCAGCCTTCCATCCTTTCTAAGGTAGGTGAAATGAGGACCCAGTTTGTGGGGGCAATAAGCTGACTTTGTATAAAATATACAAAAGAATGAAGGCTATTGCTTAACGCATTGTAAGCCGCCCTGAGTCTCCGGAGAAGGGCGGCATATAAATCAAATTAAAAAAAAAATGCTGTACGTAGTCATTCTCCATGTTCCACTACAGTTTATAAACCTTAAAAATAGCACTCCCTTGGAGTATCTTGACTTGATGGGGCTGGCAGGTCCTAAAATCTTGGGAGCCACAAAAAATCAGTTTTAAACTTTTGGGATGTAGAGAGGCATTGATCTCTATCGAGAGTCACCCCCTAAGATAGCAAATTCTGCCAAAAAAAGAAAAAAATTCTGTCAATGATTACTTCAGCTTCAACCACAACAATACCTGAGGAAATAAGAGATACAAACTCAAGGTAAACTGCTCCAAACTCAATCGCAGAAAATAAAACTTCAGCAACAGAGTGGTCAGTGCCTGGAATGCACTACCTGACTCTCTGGTTTCTTCCCCAAACCCCCAAAATGTTAACCTTAGACTGTCTACTGTTGACCTCACCCCATTCCTAAGAGGTCTGTAAGGCATAAGCGCACCATCGCTCCTGTCCTCATGTTCCTTTTTACTCTTATTCTTTTCATGTATTCCAAATATGTTTATGCTTTTATGTTTTCTTATATATGCTTGATAAATAAAATAAATAAAAAAAAAATGTCATGAACGTTCAGGGCCCAGCACGTAGCTAATCTTCGTTTCAGTTTTCAGTTTCAGTTTTATTTGATTTGTATACCGCCCTACTCCCGAAGGACTCAGGGCGGTGAACAGCCAACAATAAAATACATAGATACACAAAATTTAAAAACCCAATAAAATCAAATTAAATTATTTGGCCCAGACAAATTAAAACACCCCGATAATTTAAAAACAGATTAAAATTTAAATATTTAAAAAGGGAAGAGATTAGGCCAAGCCCGCTTGATGGAATAAAAAGGTCTTCACAGCACGGCGGAAGGAGCGCAGATCCGGGATCCTCCGTATCTCCGGGGGGAGCTCATTCCAGATAGTAGGTGCCCCCACAGAGAAGGCTCTCCCCCTAGGGGCCGCCAGTCGACACTGTTTGGCTGACGGCATCCGGAGGAGTCCCTCTCTATGAGAGCGTACTGGCCGGTGGGAGGCTATTGGTGGTAGTAGGCGGTCCCGTAGATAACCAGGTCCTAAGCCATCGAGCGCTTTAAAGGTGGTAACCAAAACCTTGAAGCGCACCCGGAAGACCACCGGGAGCCAGTGCAGCTCGCGCAGGAGAGGTGTTACATGGGAGCGCCATGTCGCTCCCATTACCACCCGCGCGGCCGCACTCTGCGCCAGTTGGAGCCTCCGGGTGCTCCTCAAGGGGAGCCCCATGTAGAAAGCATTACAATAGTCCAGGCGGGAGGTGACGAGGGCATGAGTGACCGTGCGTAACAAGTCCCGATCCAGAAAGGGACGCAACTGGCGAATCAGGCGAACCTGATAAAAAATCCTCCCGGTCACGGCCGTCAAATGCTCTTCTAAAGACAGCCGTGAATCCAGGAGGACGCCCAAGTTGCGAGCCCTCTCCGTGGGGGCCAATGATTCGCCCCCAATAGTCAGTGTTGGCGTCAACTGACTATATCGGGATGTCGGAAACCACAGCCACTCGGTCTTGGATGGGTTGAGCCTGAGCCTGTTCCTCCCCATCCAGATCCGTACGGCCTTCAGGCACCGGGACATCACTTCAAGGGCATTGTTGGGGTGATCCGGGGTGGAGATGTACAGCTGAGTGTCATCAGCGTACTGATGGTACTCCACCCCGAAACCATGGATGATCTCGCCCAGCGGCTTCACATAAATGTTGAACAGGAGAGGCGAGAGGACCGACCCTTGCGGCACCCCACATATGAGGGGCCTCGGGGTCGACCTCTGTCCCCCTGCCAACACAGACTGCAACCGGTCAGAGAGAAAGGAGGAGAACCACCGCAACACAGTGCCTCCCACCCCTAACTCTTCCAACCGGTGCAGCATGATACCATGGTCGATGGTATCAAAAGCCGCTGCGAGATCTAACAGGACCAGGACAGAGGAGCACCCTCTGTCCCGAGCCCTCCAGAGATCATCAACCAACGCGACCAATGCCGTTTCCGTGCTGTACCCAGGCCTGAAGCCCGACTGGAATGGATCCAGATACGTCGTTTCATCCAGGTGCTGAGGGAGCTGTTGCGCAACCACACTCTCAACAACCTTCGCCACAAAACGAAGGTTGGAGACCGGACGATAATTTACCAACATTGCCGGGTCCAGGGAAGGCTTCTTGAGGAGAGGCCTCACCACCGCCTCTTTCAAGGTGGCAGGAAAGACACCCTCACCCAGCGAAGCATTTATAATCCCCTGGAACCAGGCTCGTGTCACCTCCCGAGAAGCCAGCACTAACCAGGAGGGACACGGGTCCAATAAACAAGTGGTCGCGTTCAGTCTACCCAGAATCCTGTCCACGTCCTCAGGGGTCACAGGATCAAACTCATCCCAGATAACATTCTCAAGACCTGCCCCAGTCCCTCCCCCTGAGACTACCCAGTCGGAGTCCAGATCTTCCCGAATCTGAGCGATTTTGTCATACAGATATTGAACAAAATCCTCGGCTCTACCCTCCAAGGGGTCCTCCCGCGCTTCCTGGTGGAGCAGGGAGCGGGTCACCCTAAACAGGGCGGCCGGGCGATTATCTGATGACGCAATAAGAGCAGCAAAATAGCTACATTTCGCTGCTTTTATCGCCACTAGGTAATTCCTAATATGAGATCTTACCAGTGTCCGGTCAGTTTCAGAAAGACTGGCCCTCCAACTACTCTCTAGGCGTCTTTTCCAGCGCTTCAACTCCCTCAGCTCCTCAGTGAACCAAGGAGCTAAATGAGATCGGCGCCGGGTCAGAGGCCGCAAAGTCACGACCCGATCCAGAGCTCCAGCAGCCGCCCTATCCCAGGCGGCCACTAGGTCTCCAGTCGAGGTGTGTGCCAGAGCCTCAGGGAATGGCCCAAGCTCCATCTGGAACCTATCAGGTTCCATCAGGCGCCTGGGGCGGAACCATCTTACCGGCTCCGCGTCCCTGCGGCGGGGTGTAGCGGTTCGAAGGTTGAGACGAAGGAGAGAGTGATCAGACCATGACAAGGGCTCGGTGACTATATCCCCTATCTCGAGATCACTCAACCACTGTCCAGAGACAAAAACCAGATCCAGCGTGTTTCCCCCCGTGTGGGTAGGGCCATGAATTAACTGGGTCAGGTCCATGGCTGTCATGGAAGCCATGAACTCCCGAGCCACCTCAGATGCCTCACCAACGGACGGCAACTTGAAATCCCCCATGACCATAAGCCTAGGGGTCTCAACCGCCACCGTGGCGATGACGCTGAGTAGCTCGGGCAGGGCTGCTGCCAAATGGCAGGGAGCCAGGTACGTGGTCAGCAAACCCATCTGAACCCCGTGACCCCATTTCACAAGGAGGGATTCACAGCCGGCCGTCTGAGGAACAGTGGCCTCCCTCGGTCTCAGACCTTCGTTAATAATAACCGCTACCCCCCCCGCCCCTACCCTGCAACCTCGGCTGATGGAATGCGCGGAAACCTGGTGGGCACATTTCAACAAGAGGGACCCCCCCCTCTTGGCCCAACCAGGTTTCCGTAATACCTGCCAGGTCCGCTCCCCACTCCTGAACAAGATCACAAATGAGGGGGGCTTTATTTACTACAGACCTGGCATTGCATAACATCAGACAGAGGCCAGGGCCCTGAGGATCTGCGCCACCTGGAGAACGAGTGGAGCTTTGGGGGCCGGAGCGCGCCACCGCTCGAAGACAGCGGGCGCGGGCTCCCCTAACACGATATGGCCCCCTGCTCCCGCCATATCTACCCCTCCCAACCACAGTACTGATGGTAGAAACCTTATCTGGATGAACTTTATCCCCCCTCTTGACCCCGGGCCCCCCACCCCCGTGCCGTGCTCCACAGCCATACCTGGCCCTCCCCTTAGTGGGTTATCCCCCATACCCACGGCCTTACTTCTGATCCAACCCTCCCCCCCCCAGAACCCCTTAAGATATTTGTTAAAACTTTATATAAAAATCCCCTCAACCCCCTCTTCGTAAGCTTAGTGGTATCACATTTCACTCTTTTGTTTGGGTCAGTTGCCAGAAGTCAAAAATGACGGTAGCATTTAATCAGTGAAAACCTCTTGCAACCGCCTTAGATAAGAGAGGGGACAAGCGCGTTTTTCTGCCTGTCTGGAGATGGCGCTCAAACAGGCAACACCAGTGGCTAGAAAGCGGACAGTACAGCAGGCGGCGTCTGTGGTTGTGTTTAAGGAGTTAAAATCATCAAGTACTGCATTGCTAGAAAGGCTGGGAGGAGAGGAGACGCGCAGAGGAACTTCCTCTTCCGGATGACTCATGGGAGGAAGTTGGTGTGCAGAGCGGCTTTTGTGCTGTTTCCATGGTGGAAGCAGGAGCTGGCAGGTGAGTTGAGGGCAGCAGGTGGGAGGAGAGTCCAGGAGCAACTTGGGCTGGAAGCGGAGAAGCAACTGGGCTGAAGCCTCTCAGCTGCTGCTGCTGCAGGTTCCTTCCCTCCCCAAATGGAAGCCCACTGGTGCTGCAGGCTGGGAAACTGGGGGCTGCAATTTCTGCTGGTGGGAAGCTTGAAAAAGCCTCCTTCAAATGCAGGTTGAGTCTTTGGGGCTGGTTTCCCTCCAGAGGGAGCTCCATCACTGGAGGTTTGGAAGAGAGCTGGAAAAAACCTTGGAGGTCTTAATAACATCTCAGACAAATTTATTTTATTTTTTTATTTTTTTATTTTAATTTGATTTATATGCTGCCCTTTTCCGGAGACTCAGGGTGGCTTACAATGCGTTAAACAATAGCCTTCATACTTTTGTATATACCTGTTTCGTAGGGCTTTCGCCCCCCCCCCCCAAAGCGGTGTTCTTTTTTATACAAAGTCATCTTATTGCCCTCACAATCCAGGTCCTTATTTTACCTACCTCGAAAGGATGGAAGGCTGAGTCAACCTTGAGCCTGGGGAGATTTGAACATGCAGTAATTACAGGCAGCTGAATGTTAATAACAGGCTATAACAGGCTATTAGTCTGCTGCGCCACCAGCCAGACAAATGGCTGTCCCGTCGGTTTAAAAGCCACCAGCAATGGAGCTCCCACAACCTCTGGAGGGAAGCCATTCCCAAAGAATCAACCTTCACTCAAAGGAGTCTTTTTCAATTTTCCAGGCAGCAAAAAATTGCAGCCATTCCCTTCCACTGGCTAATTGTGCTCACTGATGGTATTTTTCCTTAATTCCAGGTTGTTTCTCTCCTTGATTAGTTTCCATGCATTTCTTCTTGTCTTGTCCTTCTGGTGCTTTGGAAAAGAAGTTGAACCTTCAAGTATTGGAACATTGCTATCATGTCACCCCTAGTCCTTCCTTTCACTAGACAATTCATTCCCAATTACTGCAACCCCTAATTATCCCTACTGCTCTTCTCTGCACTCTTTATTAGAGTCTGGACGCCTTTTTTATATTGTGGTGATGAAAACTGGTTGCAGTAATCCAAGTGTGATCTTAATCAAAGCATTATCAATTGGTACTAATACTTCATGTGATCTCAATTCTATCCCTCTGTTTAGGCAGCCAGAGTTTCTCAGGCTTCTTGAGTTGTTTTCCCATTGATTGATTGATTGATTCGATCCATATGCCGCCCTTCTCTGGAGATTCAGGGCGGCTTACAATGCGTGAAGCAATAGCGTTAAGCAGACTAAAGCACTATTAAGTAACACCAGCTGCCTGTATTTACTGCAAGTTCAAATCTCACCAGGCTCAAGGTTGACTCAGCCTTCCATCCTTTCGAGGTAGGTAAAATGAGGACCCGGATTGTGGGGGCAATAAGCTGACTTTGTGTAAAAAAGAATACCGCTTGGGGGGGGCGAAAGCCCTACGAAGCAGGTATATACAAAAGTATGAAGGCTATTGCTTAACGCATTGTAAGCCGCCCTGAGTCTCCAGAGAAGGGCGGCATATAAATCGAACCTATATATATATATATATATATATATATATATATATATATATATATATATATATATATATATATATATAATCTATCCTCAATACATCCAGATATATTTGAGGATAACACTTTGCAGTGCCAAGAATCTATGATTGACGCAAGTCAACAACATAATTTCATGGTTGAATAGATATCTTGGTACTCTTCCATGTGTCAAATGAATCATAATTAATGTAAGAGATTATTGTAGCATTGTAGAATGTTTGCTTTTTTGTTGTAATGTATACTTTTTTTCACATCTTCTGCAACCATTTTATATACAACTAAAGTTACACTTTTCTTTAAAACTTACAGACAAAGAGGATGGCAATAAGAGCACTCTGGACAACTGAGAATAAGAAGCAACGTTGAAAAGGAAATAAAATTGAGCCAGAAATCAAAATATATTCCATTTCCTTCAGAAAAGCACACAATTCTCCTTCTCCAGCAGCTAATAGACAAAAGAGAGAAAATTAACATGAGATTTTGAGCTGGAAAAAGTAGAGAATACGAAACTCTTGGATACATTGCATGAAAAATCAAGGAAGATTATTTTTCACTCAGAAAAAGATGGAAATAGCTGGAAGTTAGGGGGAAGGAAAAAGTGTTATTGGGCAGGGCACATAGGACAGACAATGATACAGGCCTTGTTTTGGGAAGAAGCAAACGGCTTTAATCAAAACACCACTAAACAATAGATCACATATATTTTTGACCTCAAGAATGTCAGTTGTGGAAAAGCTCCATAGATCTGCCTATTGTAGAAAAAGCCCAGATTGCAAATCATAGCTGATTAAACAAGAAGATCCCAACTGCAGAAAAGCCATACAAATTATCTGAATATGCCAAAAAGTTTCGTCAGAACAGCTTCCTTGTGGTTCATGGAACGACTCACGCAGAAGAGAAGACATACGGGTGCTCCCGACGTGAATACTTTAGTGAGCATGGCAACATGGTACTACATCACAGGACACCCATCACGTAAGAGTGTCCAAATTGTGTGAAAGTATCATTGGAAATTACCATCTCATGAGACAACAAAGGACTCACACAGAAGAGAAACCCTTTCAATGTCCTGATTATGGGAAAAGGTTCAGTCAGAATTGCAGCCTGGTGACACACCAGAGGACTCACACAGGAGAGAAACCATTTGAATGTCCAGATTGTGGGAAAAGGTTCAGTAAAAGTTCCAATCTGGTGTCACACAGAAGAGAAACCCTTTCAATGTCCTGATTGTGGGAAAAGGTTCAGTCAGAATTGCAGCCTGGTGACACACCAGAGGACTCACACAGGAGAGAAACCATTTGAATGTCCTGATTGTGGGAAAGGTTTCAGTCACAATTTCAACCTGGTGACACACCAGAAGACTCACACAGGAGAGAAACCATTTGAATGTCCTGATTGTGGGAAAAGCTTCCTTTGGAATTCTGAGCTGGTGAGACACCAGAGGACTCACACAGGAGAGAAACGATTTGAATGTCCAGATTGTGGGAAAAGGTTCAGTAAAAGTTCCAATCTGATGTCACACCAGAGGACTCACACAGGAGAGAAACGATTTGAATGTCCTGATTGTGGGAAAAGGTTCAGTCACAATTCCAATCTGGTGGCACATCAGAAGACTCACAAAGGAGAGAAACCATTTGAATGTCCTGATTGTAGGAAAAACTTCCTTTGGAATTCTGAGCTGGTGAGACACCAGAGGACTCACACAGGAGAGAAACCATTTGAATGTCCTGATTGTGGGAAAAGTTTCAGTCGCAATTCTGAGGTGGTAACACACCAGAGGACTCACACAGGAGAGAAACCATTTGAATGTCCTGATTGTGGGAAAAGTTTCAGTCAGAATTCAAATCTGGTGGCACACCAGAAGACTCATACAGGAGAGAACGCATTTCAATGTCCTGATTGTGGGAAAAGATTCAGAAACAATTCCAGCCTGGTGACACACCAGTCGACTCACACAGGAGAGAAACCATTTGAATGTCCTGATTGTGGTAAAAGTTTCAGTCAGAATTCCAATCTGGTGACACACCAGAAGACTCACACAGGAGAGAAACCATTTGAATGTCCTGATTGTGGGAAAAGCTTCCTTTGGAATTCTGAGCTGGTGAGACACCAGAGGACTCACACAGGAGAGAAACCATTTGAATGTCCTGATTGTGGGAAAAGTTTCAGTCGCAATTCCCACCTGGTGACACACCAGGAGACTCACACAGGAGAGAAACCATTTGAATGTCCTGATTGTGGGAAAAGTTTCAGTTACAATTCCCACCTGGTGACACACCAGAGGACTCACACAGGAGAGAAACCATTTGAATGTCCGGATTGTGGGAAAAGTTTCAGTCACAATTCCAGCCTGGTGAGACACCTGAGGACTCACACAGGAGAGAAATCATACGAGTGCCCAGATTGTGGGAAAGATTTCACTACTAAGACTAGCCTTTTAAATCATGTGCTTATACACATGGGAGAAACCATTTAAGTGCCCCAAGAGTGGATGGTGCTTCAGGAAACATTCCACCCTTATTGCACACAAGAAAATGCGCATGGATTTTCCAAAGTGATGAGAGATGACCTAAAGCAGTGGTTTCCAAAGGGCCGTACCAAAGTGGGGGGCGGTGGGATGACTTAGGGTGGCAGTAAGAAGCAAGGGGGGCGGCAGGGGGGCGCTAGAGGCAAAAGGGGGCGGCAGGGGGACGCTAAGTGGCAAGGAGGGTGCCCCCCACCCTTTGGCCTGTATCTCGCAGCAGTTATCTCCTTGCAAGCAAACAGCAAGAAAAAACAGCTCCTTTCAGCTTCAGCACAGGCTAATTAGCACAAGTTGATTAGATTGGCGTCCCGACTCTCTCAGCTGTCTTGTGCAGGGCTCTGCTGCTTGCTGCAAAGAGTGTTGGAGCAGATTCTTTTTCCCCTTGTGCTAATCAAGCTATGCTGAAAACGAAACTGAAAGTAAAGCAGGCTATTTGCTCTTTGCTGCAAGGAAAATTAGGCAGAGGCAGAGGGAGAATTCTTTTTCTTCTTTTTCCTCACCAAAAAAGGTAGGTGCAAACAATGGGAAATTTAGGGCAAGAGAGGAGAGTTCAAAATTTTAAAACACAAAAGAAAAGGGGAAAGAAAAAGGCAAAAATAAAAATGGGAAGGGAGAAAAAGAAATGAAAGAGAAAGATGTTATACATATTTAGAATTGAAATATGAATAGTAGTAAGAAATAAATGGGAAATCATGATTGTAAAAATGAAATGAGTAATAATTGGAATATTTGTCTTTGTATTTTTGGAATCTAGACGATAAGTTTTCTTTTTTCTTTTTTTTAGAAATATAAATAAGTATAAACTGTAACAATTGAAATACCTTTAATGGTGTATGGTGGTGAAAGTAAAAAGGATTAAGTTGTAGGTTGGATAACATTGTTCTATTTTTCATTAACAGCATTTTCACACATAATTTCTACAACTAGCATCCTTCTCTTTATTAACAAATTAACTTTTTGACTGACTCTTAACCATTTTCTTAGTCTCTCCACAGTTCTCTTTCTTGATGTTTTCCTCCCTTTCTTCCATTTCTTTAGCTTCTTCTTTTTCCTGTTCTTATATCTCCCCTTCAGCTTTTTTCCTTTAATTTTAACTGTATTACTTTTCATTCTCAATCTTACCCCATTTATTTCTCTTCATATTTGAGATGTATTTTGGGTGTCCTCCTGGACTCACGGTTGAGTCTAGAAGATCATATAATGACCATGACCAGGGGGCCATACGCCCAGATTCTTCTGGTGCGCCAGTTGCGTCCCTACTTGGACCGAGATGCCCTATGCACAGTTACTCATGCGCTAGTCACCTCACGTATTGACTACTGTAACACTCTCTACATGGGGCTGCCCTTGAGGGCCACTCGGAGGCTTCAGCTGGTGCAAAATGCAGCCGGGCGGGTTGTGATGGGAGAATCTCGATACTCCCATGTTACACCCCTCCTGCGCGACTTGCATTGGTAACCGCTTGCCCTCCGGGTGAGATTCAAGGTGCTGGCAATGACCTATAAAGCCCTACATGGCTTTGGCCCAGGATATTTGGCGGACCACCTGTAGCCAGCAACGACATCCCATCGCCCGGTCCGCGCTCATAGAGAGGGCCTGGTCAGGGTGCCATTGGCTAGACAGTGTCGGCCGGCGGCCCCCAGGGGTAGAGCCTTCTCTGTGGGTGTGCCCACCCTCTGGAATCGACTACCCTTGGAGCGCCGGTTGGCTCCTGACCTTCGCACCTTCCGCCGCGAATTAAAAACTTGGTTATTCAAGTTCCACAAGCTGGACTGATGGGGTTTTAAGGGTTTTAAATTTTAGTGGGTCTAATCAGATTTTAACTTTGTATTATGTCTTTGTGAATTTTATTATTGTGAGCCGCCCTGAGTCCATTGGGAGATAGGGCGGCATATAAGCCAAATAAAATAAATAAATAAATAAATATTTTCCCACATCCATTTTTATTCTATCACTATTGAACCCAGTGTAATCATCTTTATCTTTTTTCCCCAATTATTTCCTTGTCAATATTATCTCCTTGTTTCTCTTGCTTCTCATTCATCTTTTTTTTTTTTTGCAAGCTAACCAATTCTCTGCTTCTTTATTTCCCTTAAATGCCTCCCTTACTTTTTGAAATATCTCCTTTAGCGTCTCATATTCATCCTCCCAATTCTCCTTATTTTCAATTTTGAAAGGCTAGGATTTTTAAGCTTATTCTTTTCATTTACATATGTGGGGGTGGCATGCTTTTCAAGGAGCCACAAGGGGGGCTGAGAGCAGAGTCATTCTGACAGTGTCTTTTAAAATTGCTTGGAAGACCCATTTTTTCCCTAACAATAATGTATACTTTGTATATTTTGTAATAAAAGTATACTTTTGTATACTTTGGAATAAAACGTATACCTGGAAAAAGTACTTGCAAAACTTGGACAGAAGGAAAAGGAAGGCAGGACTGGACTCATAATCAGTAGCTAGTAGTTCATTGTTATCAGTGACTCCCACTGATTTTAAACTCATTTTAAGACTGGCATTGGTGACTACTGAAATATTCAACATTGGTCTCTTTGATTTGAACTATCAAACCTCTGATTTGAACTATCAAATCTTTGATTTGAACTTTGATTTGAACTATGGCAAGAAAAATTGTAAAATGGGGCAAAACTCACTTAACCATAATAATTTCTAGATATTTTAAGTGTAGAGAATTCAAGTGTTGAGAATGACCCATTATTTCATCTCTTTTTCCGCACTAGGTACCACTATTTGATTTCTTTTCCTTTTATTCAAATAATAACAGGAAACCCAATACAGTTCAGTATGAATTGGCTTTCCAGGCCTTCCTTGATGCACTTTTTCACATTGGGTATCTAGTTTAAATGCCAAAGGAAAATCAGTGATATATTTTTCAGACCTTTGGAGGATCACACTGTCAATTGTTCACACTGCTCAAGCAAAACTAACAGGTGTGAATTAAGTTTTAGCTAAAAAATGGAGCTTTAATTCCAGAAGTCCATTCTTTAAACTTGGACTTCTGGAATTCAAAGGCTCTAGATTAAATGGTACTCCAGACAAAAGATGGAGAAGAGTATCTTGCTTTTAGACATGATAATAGCTGTCTAGAAAGGTGAGTTATGAGCTATTTTTACATCATCAGAAATTTAATTTATTACCTGTTAAAAATGCAAAGAGAAGGAGTACAGGGAGCAAATAAAAGACCTTCATGTTGGGGTTGGTTCTGAACCAAATCTTACTTGCGGGGCAGAAACCAGCTCTCAGCCCTCCTTGTGACTTCTTGAAAAGAATCCCCCACACACACACACACACGCTCCACCACCTGAGGAGACAGGGGAGGGCTGCAGGTTGATCCCAAGGGGGTCTGGGAATGGGTGTGAATTCATCCCACAGCCCTCTCCATCCCCTCCTCTGTGAAATTGCTTTCTCCCACTCGCTGGTGGTCAGCAAATTCAAAAGGAACCCCCAGCTGAGAATCACTGCTCTAGATTAGTTGATTCAGGGGATTTCTCTAGTGTTAACTAATAGTGTTAGCTATTTTTGTTACAGGGATAAATTTGTATTGGAGCAGCCCGCAGACCTCCCAAAGATTTTGAGGTGGGGAAAGGAAAGTGTCAGCATTTCTGTAAACATTGGGACAATGTAATGCAAAGCTCTCTTGCCAACACATGGGAGACCTTTCCTGTTCTTTCATTTCTCTCCCAGGACTCCTTAATTTGTTTAAAAAATTCCTTCAATTAAAGGGGAACATTATTTGTAGCACTGAAAGTGATATTTTAGTTATGCAGATGGATTATCCTGATTTTGCTGGGATTGGAAGACACCAAAGAATTCCAAGATCATTCATTTCACCAACAAGATTCAAAAAGACAGGTTACAATGTTTTTTAGTAGGTCACATTGCAGTGGGAGGAGATGGGTGATAGGAACAATGGGAAGATTAATAGTAATTCAGACGTAGTAAATAGTTTGACAGTGTTGAGGGAATTATTTGTTTAGCAGACTGATGACATTCAGTAAAAAACTGTTCTTGTGTCTAGTTGTTCTGGTGTGCAGTGCTCTATAGTGTCATTTTCAGGGTAGGAGAGGAAACAGTTTAGGGGTCTGTAAATATTTTGACAGCCTCTTTTTGACTCATGCAGTATGCAGGTCCTCAATGGAAGGCAAGTTGGTAGTAATTGTTTTTTCTGCAGGTCTAATTATCCTCTGAAGTCTGTGTCTGTCTGGTTGGGTTACAGTTATAGAGGTGCAGATGACACATTCAATAATTCCTTTTTAGAAGTGTATCAGCTGTTTCAGATTCCTGAGTTGGTGCAGAAAGAACATTCTTTGTTGTGCTTTTTTGATGATGTTTTTGATGTTAGGTGTCCATTTTAGGTCTTGAGATATGATAGAACCTGGAAATTTGAAAGTCTCTACTGTTGATACTATGTTGTCTAGTATTGTGAGGGGTGGAAGTATGGAAGTGTTTCTCCTAAAGTCTACCACCATTTCTATGGTTTTGAGTGTGTTCAGTTCCAGGTTGTTCCATTCATACCAGGAGGCTAGTGGTTCAACCTCACGTCTTTATGCAGATTCATCATTGTCTCGAATGAGACCAATCACTGTTGTATCATCTGCAAACTTCAGTAGTTTAAGAGATGGATCATTTGAGATGCAGTCATTGGTATATAGAGAGAAGAGAAATGGGGAGAGCACAAATCCTTGGGGGGGCCCTGTGCTAATTGTACAGGTATCTGATGTGATTCTGCTTAGCTTCACCTGCTGCTTCTTGTCTGTTAGGAAGCTTATGATTCACTTACAAGGATGTTCAGGTACCGCTAGCTGATTTAGCTTAGTTAGAAGTATGTCCGGAATGATGGTATTGAATGCTGAACTAATATACGTAATATTAACTGATTTTTTTTTCCTTTTTCTCTTTCCCTGGTGTCATATTTTAGTGCACATCTTTATCATATCTTGTTTTATTATGGTTAGACATTGAAACCCTTCCAATGATCGCAAAGCCTCTGAATTTCTCTCAGGGCTATATAAAAATATGTGTCTTCTGCTAAATGCTTTATTATGTCCTAAAGCCGTGATGGCGAACCTATGACATGCGTGCCACAGGTGGCACACGGAGTCATATCTGTGGGCACACGAGAGTTGCCCTAGCTCAGAGCCAACTGATTTTCAGTTCTTCTGGGCCCACTGGAAGTCGGGAAATGGGCCATTTCCAGGCTCTAGAGAGCCTCCGTAGGGATGGGGAGAGCCATTTTCGCCCTGCCCAGGGTCCAAGAAAGGCTCTGAAGCCTGGGGAGGGAGAAAAACGGGCCTCCTGGACCCACCGGTAACCTTTTTGCCGTCGCATGCCAAAAGCGGGGGGGGTGGAGCACAGGGGGATTATGTGCGCATGCGCGGAGCTCAGGGGGACATTGAATTATGGGTGTGGGCGTACGTAAACGCGACCCCCCGTGCTCCCCCCACTTTTGGCACGCAAAGGTAAAATGGTTAGCCATCACTGTCCTAAAGGGTCTTAATCCCATCATCCTGGAGCTGAAGGTCTTTTGTTTTAGCAATAGCAATAGTAGTTAGACTTATATATCGCTTCACAGTGCTTTAACAGCCCTCTCTAAGCGGTTTTACAGAGTCAGCATATTGTTCCCAACAATCTGGCTCATTTTACCCACCTCGGAAGGATGAGTCTGGTGAGATTCGATCTGCCAAATCTGCAGGCAGCTGGCAGTCAGCAGAAGAAGCCTGCAATACTGCACTCTAACCACTGCACCACCACTGCTCTTATAGATAGGCTGGCCCAATCTTTCGTAATGGGTACAAAATGCCTGCTGGGGGCTATTAAGAAAGACTGAATCTGCCTTCCTACCTCTAAAACAGCAGTTCTCAACCTGGGGGTCGCGACCCCTTTGGGGGTCGAATGGCCATTTCACAAGGGTCGCCAAAGCCCTCTCTTGCCCCCCCCCCACGCCTTCACTCACCCTCACCCTCTGCCTCTGTTGGATCGCCGGTCGCCATTTGCTTACCCCACCCACTCCCAATCTATTGCTGCCTCCGGAGTCCCAGCTGATGGCTGGAGGGAAAAAAAACTTTAAATTCTTGCCGCAGGGCTTCAAAGAGCTAGCTGCAAAGTGGTAAATTCCTGGAGCAATTTTTTTTTCCCCTAGCTATGCTGAAAAAGTGAAATTGAAAGTAAAGAAGGGTCTTTGCTGCAACGTGACAAAATGAGGCAGAGAGATTTCTTTTTCTTTTTCCTCACCAAAAAAGGTAGGTGCAAAACTGCAAACAATGGGAAATTTAGGGCAAAAGAGGAGGTTCAAGATTTTAAAACACAAAAGAAAAAAAGCTCTATTTAACTAGGGAATTGTAATAATTGAGATACTATTAATTGTATATTGTGTTGAGAGCAGAAATGGTTAAGTTGTGGTTTGGAGGAATATATGGGGGAAATTATTTGGTTTATTATTATTGGTAAATATAATTAATTGATTTGTAAGAAATTGGATTGCATGGAAATAATTGGAATATTCATGTTCTTTTTTTTCTTTTTTTAAAATTTGATTTATATGCTGCCCTTCTCCGGAGACTCAGGGCGGCTTACAATGCGTTAAGCAATAGCCTTCATTCTTTTGTATATTTTATACAAAGTCAGCTTATTGCCCCCACAAACTGGGTCCTCATTTCACTTACCTTAGAAAGGATGGAAGGCTGAGTCAACCTTGAGCCTTGGAGAGATTCGAACCAGCAGAAATTGCAGGCAGCTATGTTAATAACAGGGTGCACTAAACCACTATACTATCAAGGCTCTTTTGTATATTGATTAATATACAAAAAGATAGTTAAATAACTAATTGATTTATATTAAAATGTTGAATTTGTATTAAACAACTGTATTACATAATTACATAATTAACCAATGTGAGGATGGATATAAAAATAGATGACAATGCGAAGGGGTATAATATAGAATAGGAGGGAAAAATTGAATTTGATTAAGATTAGAGATGAGGATGAAGGGTAATATTGGTTTTTAAAAAAATTGATGAGGAATAAATATGGTAAAAAGGAAATATAGAAATTGTAAATGTAATTGAAATGACTAAACACTGTTGGAAGAAATATCCTTCTGGGTTCTGCTCCAAGTGGGGAAAAAGACACTGGAAAAATGGAGACTACTTGGAAAGAAGGTTTAATGGTGAACAGGATCACATGGCTTGAGTTCCTGAACAGAAAAGGGGCAGATACAGTAAATCCTCGGGTTTTTATGCTCTCTCTGGCTTTGCATTTCTTGGGGCCCCGAAAGAATATCCTGATTGGTTGTCAGACTCCCAGGGGGTGGGCGTCTTAGCTAGCCTGGCTGGCTGATGGTCACATGTGCTTCCCAGGTCACATACTTCCCAGGTCAGGTGTGGTGAGTTTCAGTTGCTAGATGGGGCCCATTGTGTTAGTTTCTGTTGCTATTGTATTGCAAATGTCCTTTGACAAAGGATTGACTTTCTGCCTCTGGCCCATTAACAAAGGGTGGGGAGCAGGAAGGTGGGAGCTGCTTTGTCTGTAAAATATGCTTCTCCATTTCTCATCCAGGGAAATATAATATTCTGCCTTTTTAATATTTCCCAAAATATTTCATTCTTCTAGGAAAGGGGTGGGTGCTAACCTCCTACAACTGTTTAAATTTGTGAACTGGCCGAATACTCTTTTCAAAGAAAATACGTTGTATGTTTGTATGTGTGTTTCTAATTATTGCTATTTATTGTTATTTGTTCTCTCTTATTCATTAAAATTTAACAATTCATTCTTTATCTTAATATCTTTATATTTGTTTGCGGTTGGCTTTCTTCCCTTTCATCTCTTTTATTGTACAGCAATCTTTCTCCTCAAACCTACCACCCCTGTCTTTTCTTTCCTTCTTACTATCTCTTACTTACCTCTTCTTCTCCCTACTTCCTCTTTCTTTCTCCTTCTCCTCCTCTCTTCCTCCCTTTCTTACCCTCACTCCTACTCTAATTTCCCTTCCCTTCCTTCATCCCTCTCTATTGCTGTATCCTTTTATGCATATGGACTACTCAGAGGGCTGAAAAAGTTATTTTTTACTGGTCCTCGCACTTTTGACCAGTCCTCGAACTTACGACTGTCCTCACATTTTATGTTTTTGCCCTATCTTGTCACCATGGTGAAGAGAAGCAGTTGTGAAATGAGTGACATGGTTGTTAAGAATGGTACAATGGGCCATAAGTGCGAAGACGGTCAAAAGTGCGAGGACCTGTCAGAAATCACATTTTTCAGCCCTCTGGGTAGTCCTTTTGTGCACCCACGTTTCTCCATTTCTCATTTAGGGAAATATAATATTCTGCCTTTTTAATATTTCCTAAAATATTTCATTCTTCCAGGAAAGGGGTGGGTGCTAACTTCCTACAGTTTCTTCCCCAAATCCCCAAAATTTTAACCTTAAACTGTCTACTGTTGACCTCACCCCATTCCTAAGAGGTCTGTAAGGCATAAGTGCACCATCGTCCCTGTCCTAATGTCCCTTTTTATTCTTATTCTTTTCATGTATTCCAATTATGTTTATGCTTTTATATGTTTTCTTATATATGCTTGACAAATAAAATAAAGTAAAATAAAAAATAAAATGTCATGAACTTTCAGGGCTCAGTACGTAGCTAATCTTCGTAAGCTTTGAGGTATCACATTTCACTCTTTTGTTTGGGTCAGTTGCCAGAAGTCAAAAATGACGGTAGCATTTAATCAGTGAAAACCTCTTGCAACCGCCTTAGATAAGAGAGGGGACAAGCGCGTTTTTCTGCCTGTCTGGAGATGGCGCTCAAACAGGCAACACCAGTGGCTAGAAAGCGGACAGTACAGCAGGCGGCGTCTGTGGTTGTGTTTAAGGAGTTAAAATCATCAAGTACTGCTTTGCTAGAAAGGCTGGGAGGAGAGGAGACGCGCAGAGGAACTTCCTCTTCCGGATGACTCATGGGAGGAAGTTGGTGTGCAGAGCGGCTTTCCTGCTGTTTCCATGGTGGAAGCAGCAGCTGGCAGGTGAGTTGAGGGCAGCAGGTGGGAGGAGAGTCCGGGAGCAACTTGGGCTGGAAGCGGAGAAGCAACTGGGCTGAAGCCTCTCAGCTGCTGCTGCTGCAGGTTCCTTCCCTCCCCAAATGGAAGCCCACTGGTGCTGCAGGCTGGGAAACTGGGGGCTGCAATTTCTGCTGGTGGGAAGCTTGAAAAAGCCTCCTTCAAATGCAGGTTGAGTCTTTGGGGCTGGTTTCCCTCCAGAGGGAGCTCCATCACTGGAGGTTTGGAAGAGAGCTGGAAAAAACCTTGGAGGTCTTAATAACATCTCAGACAAATTTATTTTATTTTTTTATTTTTTTATTTTAATTTGATTTATATGCTGCCCTTTTCCGGAGACTCAGGGTGGCTTACAATGCGTTAAACAATAGCCTTCATACTTTTGTATATACCTGCTTAGTAGGGCTTTCGCCCCCCCCCCCCCCCAAAGCGGTGTTCTTTTTTATACAAAGTCATCTTATTGCCCTCACAATCCAGGTCCTTATTTTACCTACCTCGAAAGGATGGAAGGCTGAGCCAACCTTGAGCCTGGTGAGATTTGAACTTGCAGTAATTGCAGGCAGCTGGTGCTAGTTAACAGCACTTTAGTCTGCTGCTCCACCAAGGCTCTTGTATAAGATTTTCATCCATGGAATCCTTCCCAAGATGTCTCTTGGTTTGTTAAAATCAGCTGCTTTAAAGTCTAAGACATTAGTTTGATTTTGCTCTATTGCTTGTGTCTGCATTATATCTGTTACCAGTATGACATGGTCACTCTTCTCCCTATTTACCTGCAACTTCAACCCCCCCTCCCTTATAATTTTCTCTCTGCTAGTAAAAATTTAGATCACTATAGGAGATCCTTAGTTCCCTTTTCTACCTTTTGGATGACAAGTTGTCATCTAGATTCATTAGGAACCTTTTAAGATGGGTGACAAACTGGCGGCCCATAGGCTGGATACGTCACATGCAGGCCACACCCACCCCAGCTCCACAAATAGAAAGAATGTCACATGACGGCAACATGACATGGCAAGTTTGACACCCGTGGTTTAAGACAAGATTGGCCAGCCATTTGTCTGGAATGTTATAGGGTATCCTGCCTGAGAAGGAGATTGGACTAGAAGACCTCCAAGGTCCCTTCCAACTCATAACCTATTCTGTTAACGGCAGTGGTTCTCAACCTTCCTAATGCCGCGACCCTTTAATACAGTTCCTCATGTTGTCGTGACTCCCAACCAGGGGTGGGTTCTAAAATTTTTTACTACCAGTTCTGTGGGTGTGGCTTATTTTATGGACGTGGCTTGGAAGTCATGTGACTGGGTGGGTGTGGCTAGCTGGTCATGTGACTGGGTGGCCATGGCTATGTGTATAGGGACTACTCAGAGGGCTGAAAAAAGTCATTTCTGACAGGTCCTCGCACTTTTGACTGGTCCTCACACTTATGACCATCTTCACATTTATGCCCGTGCAGCATTCTTAACAACCATGTCACTCATTTCACAACTGCTTCTTTTCACCATGGTGATAAGATAGGGCAAAAAACGTAAAATGTGAGGATAGTCGTAAATTCGAGATCTAATCAAAAGTGCGAGGACCAGTCAAAAATAACTTTTTCAGCCCTATGAATAGTCCATAAGGATAAAAGGATACAGCAATAGAAACGGATGAAGGAATGGAAGGGAAATTAGAGTAGGAGTGAGGGTAAGAGAGGGAGGAAGAGAGAAGGAGAAGGAGAAAGGAAGAGGAAGTAAGGAGGAGAAGAAGGGGGGAAGAGAAAGTAAGAATAAAAGAAAAGAGAGAGGTGGTAGGTTTGAGGAGAAAGATTCCTGTACAATAAAAAAGATGAAAGGGAAGAAAACGAACCGCAAACAAATATAAAGATATTAAGATAAAGAATGAATTGTTAAACTTTAAAGAATAAAAGAGAATAAATATGAATAAATAGCAATAATTAGAAACACACATACAAACATACAATGTATTTTCTTTGAACAGAGTATTTGGCTGGTTCACAAATTTAAACGGTGTTTAGTCATTTCAATTAAATTTACAATTTCTATATTTCCTTTTTGCCATATTTATTCCTCATCTACTTTTAAAAAAAAACAATATTACCCTTCATCCTCATCTCTAATCTTAATCAAATTCAATTTTTCCCTTCTATATTATACCCCTTTGCATTGTCATCTATTTTTATATCCGTCCTCACATTGGTTAATTATGTAATTATGTAATACAGTTGTTTAATACAAATTCAGCATTGTAATATAAATCAATTAATTATATAACTATCTTTTTTGTATATTAATCAATATGAACATGAATATTCCAATTATTTCCATGCAATCCAATTTCTTACAATTGGATCAATTAATTATATTTACCAATAATAATAAACCAAATAATTTCCCCCATATATTCCTCCAAACCACAATTTAACCATTTCTGCTTTCAATACAATATAGAATTAATAGTATCTCAATTATTACAATTCCCTAGTTAAATAGAGCTTTTTTTCTTTTGTGTTTTAAAATCTTGAACTCTCCACTTTTGCCCTAAATTTCCCATTGTTTGCAGTTTTGCACCTACCTTTTTTGGTGAGGAAAAAGAAAAAGGAATCTCTCTCTGCCTCATTTTGTCACGTTGCAGCAAAGACCCTGCTTTACTTTCAGTTTCGATTTTTCAGCATAGCTGGGGGGGAAAAATCTGCTCCAGGAATTTACCTCTTTGCAGCTAGCTAGCAAGAGAGCCCTCTGCAAAACAGCTGAGAGCAAATCAGCTGAGAGTCAGGAGGCTGATCAAATCAATTTATGGTAATTAACCTATGCTTAAGCTGAAAGGGGCTGTTTTTTTCTGTTTTTGCAAGCACCGGTCTACACATTTGTTTTCTTTTAACACTGATTAGCTGTAGGGCGGCCCTTTGAAGCCCCGCGGCAAGAATTTAAACAGTTTTTTTTCCCTCTAGCCATCAGCTGGGACTCAGGAGGCAGTAATAGATTGGGAATGGGCGGGTAAGCGACCGGCGATCCAACAGAGGCAGAGGGTAAGGGTGAGTGAAGGCGTGGGGGGGGGCGAGAGAGGGCTTTGGCAACCCCTGTGAAATGGCCGTTCTACCCCCAAAGGGGTCGCGATCTCCAGGTTGAAAACCGCTGTGTTACCGGCTTGCTATTCTCTTGGCAACCAAATTGCACTGATTCTGCCACTAGTCTTTTTCTAGGGTTTATGTTTTTTAACTTCCAGGTCTTGCCAAAAGCATGATATTTCCAATTGGTGCCGCATCCAGGTATTAATCAGGTTCAACTGGTTTTACCCTATTTTTTGGACTATAAGACACACCTAAATTTAGAAGAGGAAAACAACCCCAAAAAAAGTTTTTGGCCTATCTTTTTTTGGGCCTTTTCCAGTCTTTTTTCAGCCTGTTTCTGGGGCTATTTTCGGCCCATTTTGGGTGCTTTTTTCAACTCGTTTTTGAGGCTTTTCCCCCCTGTTTATGAGGCTTTTGGGGGCTGTTTTTGAGGCTTTTTGGCCCATTTTTGAGGTTTTTGGGGGCCATTGTCGAGGCTTTTTTGCCCGCTTTTCAGGGGCTGTTTTTGAGGCTTTTTTGGTCAATTTTTGAGGCTTTTTTTGGCCCATTTTCCAAAAAAACATTCCTGCGGTTATGAAGGTGCAGGAAAAGGAGAGACACCACCTTGGTTTCTGCCAACCATTGCACATTTATGATGGCTGCAGCATCCCACACTCAGGATCCCCATTTGTGATCTTCTCAGCTAGATTCTGAAGTAAAATTAGTAGGGATGCCAGCAGGAAATTGCAAGTCACAGTTTGTGGAACAGATGCAAGTTAGCACTTTCATGTGACATCATGCTTCATGACCGGCTGCTTAGTGACACAGAAGCCAGTCCCAACTGCACTCAGTAAGTCAGGATTTTCTTCTCTTATCTGCAGCTGAGGACTTTCCTGAGCAAAACTGGAGCTTCAAATCTTGCAGAGGCTTTTGGCATCATTTCCTCAGTTCAAATGCCACATCTCTAAATTTAGCTCAGAAGGTTTGACATTAACCATTTTGGGACATTTTGTAAGGCTGAAAACTCATGGAGCTTCCACATATATTCATTTGTAGGTGTTTGTACCTGTATTTCTTTCTGTATGCATATATCTGCAATTATATAATCTATACTCAATACATCCAGATATATTTGAGGAAAACCCTTTGCAGTGCCAAGAATTTATGATTGACCCAAGTCAACAACATAATTTCATGGTTGAATAGATATCTTGGTACTCTTCCATGTGTCAAATGAATCATAATTAATGTAAGAGATTATTATGGCATTGTGGCATGTTTGCTTTTTCGTTGTAATGTATATTTTTTTTCACATCTTCTGCAACCATTTTATACACAATTAAACTTACACTTTTCTTTGAAACTTATAGACAAAGAGGATGGCAATAAGAGCACTCTGGACAACTGAGAATAACAAGCAACGTTGAAAAGGAAATAAAATTGAGCCAGAAATCAAAATATATTCCAGTTCCTTCAGAAAAGCACACAATTCTCCTTCTCCAGCAGCTAATAGACAAAAGAGAGAAAATTAACATGAGATTTTGAGCTGGAAAAAGTAGAGGATATGAAACTCAAGGATACATTGCATGAAAGATCAAGGAAGAATATTTTTCATTCAGAAAAAGATGGAAATAGCTAGAAGTTAGGGGGAAGGAAAAGGTCTTATTGGGCAGGGCACATACAGGCATTGCTCTGGGAAGAAGCAAACGGCTTTAATCAAAACACCACTAAACAATAGATCACACATATTTTTGACTTCAAGAATATCAGTTGTGGAAAAGCTCCATAGATCTGCCTATTGTAGGAAAAGCACAGATTGCAGATCATAGCTGATTAAACAAGAAGATCCCAACTGGAGAAAAGCCATACAATTATCTGAATATGGCAAAAGGTTGGTCAGAACAGCTTCCTTGTGGTCCATGGAATGACCCACACAGGAGAGAAGCCATAGGAGTGCTCCAGATGTGAATACTTTAGTGAGCATGGCAACATGGTGATACATCACAGGACACCCATCACGTAAGAGTGTCCAAATTGTGTGAAAGTTACATTGGAAATTACCACCTCATGAGACAACGAAGGACTCATACAGGAGAGAAACCCTTTGAATGCTCTATCTGTGGGAAAGGTTTTGGTCTGAATTGCTACCTCGTGAGACACCAGAGGATTCACACTGGGGAAAAAACATTTGAATGTCCTTTCTGTGGGAAAGGTTTCAGTCACAATTCCAGCCTGCTGGCACACCAGAGAACTCACACAGGTGAGAAACCATTTGAATGTCCTATCTGTGGGAAATGTTTCAGTCACAATTCCAGCCTGCTGGCACATCAGAGAACTCACACAGGTGAGAAACCATTTGAATGTCCTATCTGTGGGAAAGGTTTCAGTCACAATTCCAGCCTGCTGGCACACCAGAGGATTCACACAGGAGAGAAACCATTTGAATGTCCTGATTGTGGGAAAAGTTTCAGTCACAATTTCAGCCTGGTGACACACCAGAGGACACACACAGGAGAGAAACCATTTGAATGTCCTGATTGTGGGAAATGTTTCAGTCACAATTCCAGCCTGGTCACACACCAGAGGACTCACACAGGAGAGAAACCATTTGAATGTCCTGATTGTGGGAAAAGGTTCAGTAAAAATTCCAATCTGGTGACACACCAGAAGACTCACACAGGAGAGAAATCCTTTCAATGTCCTGATTGTGGGAAACGTTTCAGTCAGAATTCCAGCCTGGTGACACACCAGAGGACTCATACAGGAGAAAAACCATTTGAATGTCTTGATTGTGAGAAAAGGTTCGGTAACAATTCCAATCTGGTGGCACACCAGAAGACTCACACAGGAGAGAAACCCTTTGAATGTCCTGATTGTGGGAAAAGTTTCCGTAACAATTTCAGCCTGGTGACACACCAAAGGACTCACACAGGAGAGAAACCATTTGAATGTCCTAATTGTGGGAAAAGTTTCAGTCACAATTCCAGCCTGGTGACACACCAAAGGACTCACACAGGAGAGAAACCATTTGAATGTCCTGATTGTGGGAAAAGGTTCAGTAACAATTCCCATCTGGTGACACACCAGAAGACGCACACAGGAGAGAAATCCTTTCAATGTCCTGATTGTGGGAAAAGTTTCAGTCAGAATTGCAGCCTGGTGACACACCAAAGGACCCACACAGGACAGAAACCATTTGAATGTGCTGATTGTGGGAAAAGGTTCAGTAACAATTCCAATCTGGTGACACACCAGAAGATTCACACAGGAGAGAAATCCTTTCAATGTCCTGATTGTGGGAAAAGTTTCAGTCAGAATTATAAACTGGTGAGACACCAGAGGACTCATACAGGAGAAAAACCCTTTGAATGTTGTATCTGTGGGAAAAGTTTTAGTGATAATTCCAGCCTGGTGAGACACCAGAGGACTCACACAGGAGAGAAACCATACGAGTGCCCAGACTGTGGGAAAGATTTCAGTACTAACACTAGCCTTTTAAATCATGTGCTTATACACACAGGAGAAACCATTTAAGTGCCCCAAGTATGGACGGTGCTTCAGGAAACATTCCACCCTTATTGCACACAAGAAAATGCAGATGGATTTTTCAAAGTGATGAGTGATGACCTAAAGTGAGGAGTGTAAAGACTTGAATTTTAAGTTTTAAGCTGAGAAATTGACTCTTCAATTTGACCAGAAAGAATTTGCTTGATTGTTTTTGTCATCAAATATGTCATAGTCTTAGATGGGAAGGAGGAAAGAAATAATTGGGACATGTTAGTTTGATAATGGCTGTCTGGCTGGCCATCAGCAGCAGAAGTTGCTGGGTATTTATTTCTGCAGAAATTGTGCAATTCTGCAAAAATCATTTTAGGAGTGTTCTCTGCATTTTTATCATAATAAATGATAGAAATGCCACATGCAGAGTACCAGCCTTTTTCTCCCTGGGTATCCTTGAGATTTTCCACCCCAGAATTTCCCAGGCAACATCTCTTCGGGATAACAGCGCTCAGGCTGTAATTAGAGGTTGTGGGTCCTCATGGAAGCAGAAAACAAGAGGAAAGAGAAATAGTTTATCTTTTCCTAACAATTCATTGCACCAAGCATGTCTGCTCAGATTGTGAATGAGGCACGCAAGTGGAAGAAACCATATGAATAGCAAATATATTGGGGGAGTTTGGGGCAGTGACAAAAGCAGTGTAAAATTTCAGATGCAAAGGCTACTCTGCTTTGCATGTGACCTTGATGGAGAAGAGCTGTAGGAATATTGAGTTGAGAAAAGGGATTGTGTTTTTGAGTACAGGATCTCCAGGTTCATTCGCAACTCCTGTTGTGATCTCCTTCGCTTGGAGGTTCCTCCTTGTTAGTCTTTGATGGCTGGGAGGTGTGAGCAGAACCAAGGGATTGATACTTTGGTGGTTTCCCCCTTGGTAGGGAAATGTGAGGAAAAAAATTGTACAGTAGATGTTTCATTTCTAAAACAGCATTGCATAAGACTCATGAATAGATTTTGAGGGAGAAAAAGGAAAGTGTCAGCATTTCTGTAAACATTGGGACAACGTAATGCAACTTCGTTGAGTGAGGGTCACTTCCCCGCTGCCTTGAAAGAGGCGGTGGTGAGGCCTCTCCTCAAGAAGCCGTTCCTGGATCCGGCAATATTGGCCAGCTACCGTCCTGTCTCCAACCTTCACTTCATGGCGAAGGTTGTTGAGAGTGTGGTCACGCGACAGTTTCCACAATTCCTGGAGGAAACATCTTATCTAGATCCATTCCAGTCGGGTTTCAGGTCTGGGCACAGCATGGAAACGGCATTGGTCGCGTTGGTTGATGATCTCTGGAGGGCTCGGGACAGGGGTTGCTCCTCTGTTCTGGTCCTGTTAGATCTCTCAGCGGCTTTTGATATCATCGACCATGGTATCATGCTGCACCGGCTGGAAGAGTTGGGGGTGGGAGGCACCATGTTGCGGTGGTTCTCCTCCTTTCTCTCCGACCGGTCACAGTTTGTGTTGGCAGGGGGGCAGAGGTCGACCTCGAGGCCTCTCATCTGTGGAGTGCCACAGGGATCAGTCCTCTCGCCCCTTCTGTTCAACATTTATGTGAAGCCCTGGGCGAGATCATCCGTGGCTTCGGGGTGAGATACCACCAGTACACTGATGACAGCCAGCTGTACATCTCCACCCCAGGCCACCCCAATGATGCCCTTGAAGTGATGTCCCAGTGCCTGGAGGCTGTGCGGATCTGTATGGGGAGGAACAGGCTCAAGCTCAACCCTTCCAAGACTGAGTGGCTGTGGCTCCCGGCATCCCAATATAGTCAGTTGACTCCATCACTGACTATTGGGGGTGAGTCTTTGGCCCCCACAGAAAGGGCTCGCAATCTGGGAGTCTTCCTGGATATGCAGCTGTCCCTGGAGGAACCCCTGACAGCTGTAACCAGGGGTACCTTTTGTCAGGTTCGCCTGATTCACCAGTTGCAGCCCTTTCTTGATTGGGATTCCCTGTGCACAGTCACTCACGCCCTCGTCACCTCTCGCCTTGACTACTGCAACGCTCTCTACATGGGGCTCCCCTTGAAGAGCACCCGGAGGCTCCAACTGGTCCAGAATGCAGCAGCACAGGTAGTGACGGGAGCAGCATGGCGCTCCCATGTAACACCGCTCCTGCACGAGCTGCACTGGCTCCCAGTGGTCTTCCGGGTGCGCTTCAAGGTGTTGGTTATCACCTTTAAAGCGCTCCATGGCATAGGGCGTAGCTATCTTCGAGACTGCTTGCTGCTACTGACGACCTCCCATCTACCCGTGCGCTCCCACAGAGAGGGCCTCCTCAGGGTGCCATCAGCCAAACAATGTAGGCTGGTGACGCCCAGGGGGAGGGCCTTCTCTGTGGGGGCCCCTACCCTCTGGAATCAGTTGCCCCCAGAGATAAGGACAATCCAAGACCTCAGTGCCTTCCGCCATACCCTAAAAACCCACTTTTTCCAGCAAGTTGGGCTGGCTTAAGAAGAAATTTTTAAATGTTTAATTGGTTTGTGATTTTTAATTTTTGGGCCAAATTAATATATATTTTAATTGTTTTTTAATATTTGTATTTCATGTTCTTAATTCTGGCTGTACACCGCCCTGAGTCCTCAGGGAGAAGGGCAGTATATAAATTGGAAATAAAATTAAATAAATAAAATAAATAAATAAAAAGCTCTCTTCCGAACACCTGGGAGATCTTTCCTGTTCTTTCACTTCTCTCCCAGGACTCCTTAATTTGTTTCAAAAATTCCTTCAATTAAAGGGGAACATTATTTGTAGCAGCGAAAGTGGTATTTTACCTATGCAGATGGATTATCCTGATTTTGCTGGGATTGGAAGACACCAAAGAATTCCAAGATCATTCATTTCACCCACAAGATTCAAAAAGACAGGTTACAATGTTTTTTAGTAGATCACATTGCATCTGATCCCTTTGAAGGATACTCGGTGACCAGGAGCAGATCAGGACTGGCATGTGGAGAAACCAAGATGCAACTCAATGGTCCGTCTGGATAATCCCTGGGGACTTTCCATGACTGAGAATAGGATACGATAGGATAGGATTGAATGGAAATGAATTCTTTATTGGCCAAGTGTGATTGGACACAAGGAATTTGTCTTCGGTGCATATGCTCTCAGTGTACATAAAAAGACAAGATACATTTGTCAAGAATCATAAGGTACAATACTTAATGATAGTCATAGGGTACAAATAAGTAATCAAATCATAGTAGGAAACAATATAAATTGTAAGGATACAAGCCACAAAGTAACAGTCATACAGTCATAAGTGGGAGGAGATGGGTGATAGGAACAATGGGATGATTAATTGTAATAGTAATTCAGACTTAGTGAATAGTTTGACACTGTTGAGGGAATTATTTGTTTAGCAGAGCGATGGCATTCAGTAAAAAACTGTTCTTGTGTCTAGTTGTTCTGGTGTGCAGTGCTCTATAGTGTCATTTTGAGGGTAGGAGTTGAAACAGTTTATGTCCAGGATGTGAGGGGATCTGTAAATATTTTCACAGCCCTCTTTTTGACTCATGCAGTATGCAGGTCCTCAATGGAAGGCAGGTTGGTAGTAATTGTTTTTTCTGCAGTTCTAATTATCCTCTGAAATCTCTGTCTGTCTTGTTGGGTTGCAAAGCCAAACCAGACAGTTATGATGACAGACTCAATAATTCCTCTGTAGAACTGTATCAGCAGTTCCTTGGGCAGTTTGAGCTTCCTAAGTTGGCGCAGAAAGAACATTCTTTGTTGTGCTTTTTTGATGACGTTTTTGATGTTAGGTGTCCATTTTAGGTCTTGAGATATGATAGAATCTAGAAATTTGAAGGTCTCTACTGTTGATACTGTGTTGTCTAGTATTGTAAGAGGTGGTAGTATGGAAGGGTTTCTCCTAAAGTCTACCACCATTTCTACGGTTTTTTGAATGTGTTCAGTTCCAGATTGTTCCGGTCATACCACAAGGCTAGTTGTTCAACCTCCCGTCTGTATGCAGATTCATCATTGTCTCGAATGAGACCAATCACTGTTGTATCATCTGCAAACTTCAGTAGTTTAACAGATGGATCATTTGATATTCAGTCATTGGTATATAGAGAGAAGAGAAGTGGAGAAAACACAAATCCTTGGGGGGGCCCGTGCAAATTGTACAGGTATCTGAAGTGATTCTGCTTAGCTTCACCTGCTGCTTCCTGTCTGTTAGGAAACTTATGATCCACTTACAAGGATGTTCAGGTACTGCTAGCTGGTTTAGTTTAGTTAGACGTATGTCCGGAATGATGGTGTTGAATGCTGAACTAAAGTCTATAAAGGGGACCCTTGCATAAGTCTTTGGAGATTCAAGATGTTGTAGGATGTAGTGCAGAGCCATATTAACAGCATCATCTGTCAATCTATATGAGTGGAGAACACAAACTATCTCCTTGCTCCTAGCCCAGCACTGTCACCCACTCTATCAAATTTAAATAGGTGCCAAATTTCTGAAATTTAAAATAGTAAAATGTTTAATATGCTTAATATTAACTGATTGTTTTCCTTTTTCTCTTTCCTTGGTGTCATATTTTAGTGCACATCTTTATCATGTCTCATTTTATTATGGTTATTTATTGGAAACCCTTCAATGATCCCAAAGCCTCTGAATCTCTCTCAGGGCTATATAAAAATATCAAGCAAAATTAAATAAAGCCAACCTAAGAATCAGAGGGGATGGTCTATATGTCAGGGATTCAAGTAACAGACCCAACGAAATCAAAATTCCGAGGCCTGACCTCTCCTCAAAGTAATTGTTATTAGGAATGTCATATTGGCACACTACAATTTCCCCGTTATCTCTACCTCTCCCCTCACATTCCCACAGCAGCAACCAGCCTTGCTATGGCAGCCCTGACGATTTCCAAAATGGTTTCAGGGCTGACAGGCTACCCCCACTCAGCCGAGAAGGAACTTCTAAAAGAGAAAAATCAGAGGTTAACCATTTTCACCTTCAACACCCCCCCCCCCAGGTGGCCCCTTGGCTTAACTAGGATATTTGTCATGAAACTGTTTAATCAATCTGTCTGCCTTTACATCCCAGGTCTTAACCCAGGTAGCTTCAGATAAGGGGTATCCCTTCCAGCGGACTAGGTATTGCAAGTGACCCTGCTGTAAATGAGTCTAATATCCTTTTTACCTCATAATGGGTTTCCCCTTGTACTAAAATAGGCATTGGGGCGGCCCAGTGTACTGGCGTTAGCTGAGAGCCTGCTGCAGTTTTTAGCAAGCTGCTATGGAACACTGAGTGCACTTTCCCTAACAAGCGTTTTGAGTTTAAGCTGAACAGTAACAGGATTTTTCACTATCAGGAAAGGCCCTCTGAACTTAGGACCTAATTTTCTGCTGGGCAGTTTGAGTTTTAGATACTTTGTTGGCAAGTTCACTTTGGCTCTGATCTGCAGCTCCTCAGTGAACTGTTTCTTCAGCATTTTGAATGCCTGCTGACAATCCAGGGACCATGCCAGTGACTGACTGGGCCACGGTTTAGAGGCATCACCACCACCCCACCCCACCCCGTCTTCAATAGTTCTGTCAGGGGCAGTGCCACTTTTGCAAAGCTGGGATGAACTGCCTGTAGAAGTTGGCAAATCCCAGGAAACTCTGAAGCTGTTTACTGGTGCGTGGGTGTTGCCAGTCTAGCACCATTTTCACTTTTCCCGGGTCCATTTCGATTTCTTCATTTGACACTCGGTAATCCAGGTAGTCTAGGGACATCTTGTGGAACTCACATTTTGACAGTTTAGCATATAGTTTAGCTGCTAGGAGTTTCTTTAGGACTTGGCGCACTAGTTTAATGTGCTCGTATAGTTTTCACTGAATATAAGAATGTCATCCAAATAGACTAGGACACCCTGGTAAAGATGCTCATGTAACACCTCATTAATTAGCTGCATAAAGACTGGGGGCTCCCTGTAGGCTGAATGGCATTACTTTGAACTGGAAACTGCCCAGCGGGCAGTTAAAGGCTGTTTTCCATCATCTCCTTCCTTGATCTGCACCCGGTAGTAAACCTCTCTCAAGTATAGCTTGGTAAACACCTTCCCCTTCGCCAAGTGGCTTATCCCCTGTCCCTAATGTCCTTCATTAGGGACAGGGGATAGGTGTTTTCTACGGACACTGCATTTAGATCTCTAAAATCAACTCAAAGCCTCATCAACCCATATTTTTTTTTGTTTGAAAAGCACCGGGGTAGCCACTCTAGACTTGGCCCATTGGATGAACCCCCTCACCAGGTTGGGGTAGATGTATTTTCTCAGCTCATCCATCTCCCTAGGAGTCATGGAATACATTTTTGGCTTGGGCAATTTAGCCCCTGGTACAAATTCTATAGCACAGTTGGTGGGTCGGTTGGGGGGGTAGGGTGTTGCACTGTTGTTCACTGAAGGTGGCAGCCAAGTCCCGGTACTCTGAGAATTTGGGGACAGTCCGGTGGCGAGTCAGTGATGGCTGCCACTTTTTCACTGGACCTAGGGATGTGTGGCGGTGCCACCGGGTGAGCCTTGTCATCAGGGCAGGGTGGCAACGGTCCTATCCCATCTTCAGCTTCCTATAGCCATCTTCCCATGTGATGGCAGGGCCCTACTTGTCCAGCCATGCTAGGCCCAGGATGACGGACTGTGTCATTTTTGGCACCGCTATTAAGCGGATGAACTCCCAATGACGGTCCATTTGAAGCCTCATTGGTTCAGTGACCAGGGTGGCTGGGACACTGCCTATTAGTGTCCCATCATCTTGCTCGAAGTGCATGGGCCGTGCCAGGGGTATCGTGCTCATTCTTAGTCTGGACCGTGGAGAGGATGATCAAGCATCTGGTGCACCCAGTGTCTAAGATGGCCTCTATTTCCCCTTGGGCTCCTGTCCTGGGCACCATTATTTGCGACCTTATGGTGAAGGGGCAGATGGCCTCACCATCAGGTCATCTTTGCTGCTCTCATTGCTGTTGCTTCCCCCCCCCCCTTTTCAGGAGAGGTGGGAACCTCAATGGCCTTCCTGGCCAATTGCCCCTTGTCCGCTGACTTGCATGTTCTCTTCACTTTAGGTCCTGCCAGAGTCCAGACTTGGGGGGACAGGTGCCAGGGCTAGGCACTTGGATGCTCAGTGACCTTGATGGCTGCATTTGAAGCACTTGATGGCCACAGGCAAGGTCTGCCTGGGCTCTTCCAGCTGCCTCATGGTGGTGTGGCAGCCCAAGACCCTTTTTTGGTTTTTTAGTTTTTTGCTCTGGTGCAGTTTTTTGCTTTTGGTGGGCATTCAGTACCATTCTTGTATGCACTCAGAAAGCCCTTGGAAGGTGCAGGCTTGGCGGTGGTCCTATTCCAGGGCCTCCTTGAAGTGATGGACCAGGAGGTGTTCTGGCTAGTCTCTCCGTTTTCCCGCCACTCTTCGGAATTCCAATACTAACTCCTTCACGGGGCGGCCCTTTTGCTTGACGTCTTTAATCTCAGCCTCTGCCTCTTGCCCCTGGATTGTATCTTCAAACCAGGGCCTTAGTAGCTGCAGGAATTTGTCGGCATCCTCGAGTTCAGGGGTCTCCTCATCATGCAATTGGGCCACCCACTTGACCACTTTGCCCTTCATGTTGTCAGCAATGGCTGAGATCATTTTGTCAGCCCTGGAGCCCATCTTTTTCTTTGGATCTTCAGGGCTGCCACATTTAGCACTGAGGAGGGGGGGGTTGCATGGAGTTGATGGAGATATATAGTCATAACATCATTCTTTGCTCTGGGAGTCAAGGACATTCAGCCTGCACTTGAAGCGGTGTAACTGGGGAACATCGGGATGGTGGATTGATTGGGCCATGTGATGGACATGTGGGTGCAGGGGAAGGAATTTTGACTTTTCCTTGGGTGGGGAAAATGTGGGGGCTTTCAGATTCGGGTTTTCCCAGATGTGCCAATATGACATCTCCAATAAAATGAAACTTTGAGGAACTGCTGGCCTCGGAGTCTTACTTGGGTGGGGGATATTCCTTGGAACCTTGACATATTTGTTGATCAGATTGGTACTGGGCTCCATAGTGATTGAGGTGGGACCAAATCCGGTTCACGAAGTATGCTAGCTTTTCAGGACTCCCATCAAAAGTGGCTCTGAAGCAGGGGGTGGGACAGTCAGCGGTGTTGGTAGTGGCTGACCTGAGACCAGATGGAGAACGGGGGCTGGCAGGCTGGCATCCATTGGCACTGGATCCACTCCTGTCCAGTGTAGTATGCCCAGCCCAGAGGGATCTGGTCCACCGGTGGCAGACTAAGGAGAGACTGGCGAGGTGGACTACCTGGCCTCGGTAGACCATGGTCCCTTGTTGCCGGCCTGGCTGTTGGCTGACAACTGTCACTGGTTGAGTTGTCATTTCGGTAGATCAGGCCCAACAAGGGAGGCTTAGGAGCCATCTGCTCAGCACTGAGTGAAAGGAGGAGGAAATCCCACTCTGAGTGGTCACATTCCCCTGGCCAGGAAAGGTGAAGGTCGGCTGGGCCAGGACCATGACAGGCTGGCTGGCTGGGGGTTGCTGACCCAAGCAGCTGATGCTCGGCTGGCCAAATCTCTCTGGCAGCCCCTCCAGGGTTTGGCTCTTTTTTTAAAAAGTTTTATTGGATTTTTATTTTTAAACATATATCAACATGTTAATACAAATAGCAACAGTCGTTTGTTTGTTTGTTTGTTTGTTTGTTTATTTATTTTTTATTTTTTATTTTTATTTTTTTAGTGTTTTATTATTAAGAAATTATAATAATACAATTTTTGTCCATCCGGTTACATAGTATGGAAAAAAGAAATAAATAAAAATATAAATGTTTGTACATATATAGATAATCTTTGCAAACCAGTTACATGGTATAAAAATGTGTTCTCATATCATTCTTAATGTGTATATATATAATAAATCTTTAAAGGTAAATTAGTAAATACATAAGTCATATCTTTTGCTTACCCATGTAACCTTTCCTTGCCTCGTTATATTTCCTACCATCTACAGTACATCTTCTCTTTCTATTTCATTTAACTATTTCTTGTACTTGCTCTGGTCTCTTTCCTTTTTTTTAAATTTCATCTTCCTCTTCTCTAACCACCCGTACCACTTGTCCCACACGCTATAATAATTATAAAATTATTTATGATTAATAATTTATTTTATTTTATTTTTTATACTGCCCTTCTCCCGAAGGACTCAGGACAGTGAACAGTCAAAATAAACATATATATAAAAATGTGAATAGAAGCAATAAATAATAATTAAGTCAATTTGGCTTATCAGTTAAGTTAAGTTAACATCTTCAGAATAAAATTTACACAATTAGGAAAAGGAAAGAAAAAATTAATTATGCCAGCCCGGCTTGGTGAAAGAGGAAGGTCTTAAGTGCCCGACGGAAAGTACGAAGATCTGGGATTATTCTTATCCCTGGGGGGTATCCTGTTCCAAAGGGTAGGTGCCCCCACAGAGAAGGCTCTCCCCCTGGGAACCACCAGTTGACATTGCTTTAGTGATGGTACCCTGAGGAGGCCCATTCTGTGGGAGCGTACTGGTTGGTGGGAGGTTATAGGTTGCAGAAGGTTAATTTGTTACATTAATCAAACTTATATACTCCTAATATTAATGTCCATGATTATTTTAAAGTAGTTATTCAATATTTCAATGTTCCATTCTAATGCTAATAAACTTAAACATACATAGTAATACCATCTTTCAACCTCTCATCTTCCCATATAATTATTACTTATATTCAATTTATATAAAAATTATATCTACTTAATATTCCCCCTATTTATTATTTCTACCTCATTCTTCTAGTCAGGTCACTCTTACTATTCCTTGTTTGTTTGTTTGTCAAACACATAAGGTAACAGATATAAGTATAAACATGATTATGAATACAGGGTAAGGTTACGAATACATGGGTACAGTAGGACAGGAACGGTAGGCACGTTGGTGCGCTTATGCACACCCCTTACAGACCTCTTAGGAATGGGGTGAGGTCAATAGTTGACAGTCTAAGGTTAAAGTTATGGGGGTTTGGAAAAGTAACCACAGAGTCTGGTAGTGCATTCCAGGCATTGGCCACTGTTGCTGAAGTCATATTTTCTGCAATCAAGTTTGGAGCAGCTTACCTTAAGTTTGTATCTATTGTGTGCTCGTGTACTGTTGCGGTTGAAGCTGAAGTATTCATTGACAGATAAAATGTTGTAGCAGATAATTTTGTGTACTACGTTTAGGTCAGACAGAACGCAGCATAGCTCTAAATTGTCTAAGCCCAAAATTTCCAGCCTGGTGGCATAAGGTATTCTGTTGTGAGCAGAGGAGTGGAGGACTCTTCTCATGAAATATCTCAGGACTTACTCAATTGTATTAATATCCGATATGCAGTGTGGATTCCATACAGATGAGCTGTATTCAAGAATTGGTCTAGCAAAGGTTTTGTATGCCTTAGTTTGCAGTACAATATTACCGGAGAAGAAGCTTCGTAAGATTAGATTTAACAACTCTTAATGCCTTTTTGGCAATGCTGTTGCAGTGACTCTTAATTAACTCTTAATTAATTAACTCTTAATTTATTAATAAATTATTTGTCTTAATTAATTAATTATTAAGAGTTAATTAACTTTTAATTAACTCTCAATTTATTAACTCTTAATGCCTTTTTGGCAATGCTGTTACACTGACCTCTGGCACTTAGATCATTAGAGATGAATACTCCAAGGTCCTTGACAGAGTGAGGGTCGTATACGAGGTCGTATCCGCTCAGTTTGAATTTTGTGTTCTGATTTGTTTTGCCAATGTGTAAGACAGAGCGTTTGTTGGTTGAGATTTGGAGTTGCCAACTGTTTGACCATTCTGACACATATTAAAGTCTCTGTGTAGGTAGCAGCATTGTCGGTGGTGTTGAATAGTTTTACATCATCAGTGAAGAGAATGCAGCTGCTTATAATATGATTGCAAAGGTCATTTATGTAAAGTATAAAGAGTGTGGATCCTAAAATGCTGCCTTGGGGGGCTGTTAACAGGTGCAGGGTTTGATAGGGCATTCCCTATTTTGACTACTTGTTGCCTGTTTGATAGGAACACAGCTAACCACTTTATGCAGGGATCCGGCTATGCCGTGAGATTTTAGTTTTAGAAGTAGTTTGTCATGTACCACTGAATCAAAGGCTTTACCGAAGTCCATATAAATTGCGTCTATTGCTTTACCCTAGTCGAGTTGTGAAGTCCATATATTTTTGCAGTGTAAGAGTTGCAGATTGCTAATGTTAATACATACGTTTATGTTAATACACATGTTTATGTTAAGACATAGTCCTTTATATAAAGGTGTATATTCTTATTTCTACCTCTATTCTAGTTTTTAATCAGGCCATCATTATATTAGAAAAAAGAAGAAAGGAAAAAAATATTTTCTATCCATCATCTCTTGCCCGTTTTAATACTTCAATTCTTATTCATTTTTTTGGCTTTCCTCCATACTCCTCTCTTGGATCTTTGACTCTGTCAACATTTGTATCTTCATTATTCTATCTAAACATTTCTCCCATCTCTATCCTTCTATGCTGCCAGATCTCCAGAGTATCCACCCATTCCCCTATCTCTCTTTCAAAGACATCTTCCAGGCTATCCAATTCCATTTTTGTATCTCTCTTCTCATCATCTTGTTTTGTTTCGTGATTTGTCTGTTCTATCTTTTTCTCCATTCTTTCTACCGCCTCCTCTGTTTCCTGGACTCTTTGATCTTCATTCATTGTCAATTGTATCATATTTTCTATTTTGCCACTTATGCCTTGGATTAAATTTTTTATCTTTCTGTGGTTCTTTGTCATGGTGTCCCTAATGCTTTGAAACATCCATGCCATTTCTCTTGAAATCTCACCCATTTCCCCCTGATAGAGCATCTTGTCTTAGTTTAATAAGTCCGCTTTTAGTCAAGGCCAAAAACAATATATTCAGCTCATCAGAGAGTTCAATAATCATAACTTTTTACATCTCAGGTTATTAATCAATTCCATTTAAGTATTCCAGGCAGTTTCTGCAAAACAAAAGTCGCTTTACTTTATTTAAGAGTCTTCCTTATTCTCACAATAGTAATTAATTATAGAACAGTTAGTATCGCCACAATCCTTCAAAAGAATGTTGCTTGTTTCTTCTGTCAGAATTTTCCTAGATTTGTAGGGGTGTAGTGTATTTCATTCACCAGTAGATGGCAGCATCAATAGGTTTCAGATGTTTCAAGCGTGATAGATTAATTAATCCAAATTTAATTCAATTTATACAGACAAAATTGAGTTCTTGATTTAATTGAGGTATATAGCTCCAGCATTTTATAATGCCTTTCCATAACAACACCTACTTAGTTTAAAATCCAATTTTCTATGGTTAAAAGGTCTTTAGCTTTTCTCCCCTTAGCTCCTTTCATTTAGGTCTACGATTTTTCTCTCTATGGTTGTTCACTGCTTTAAAAAAGATAATTCTAAGAGTCTCTTCCTGGTTTTTCTTCTTTTTTCCTTTAAGTTTAGGGACTAAATACAGAAAAAAGAATCTTCTCACCCAGCTCCAATCCCTGTTCATTTATACCGCTCCTGCACATTTCTTAGTTGTTTCTCAGCTGCCCCAGCTTTGCGGCAGCCATCTTTAGGTTGCCTCTTCTCATTGTGGCTGAGAGGGAAAAAAAACCCAGGTCAAGCAGGAGAGTTGCGACTCTCTGCGACCTTGCAGGGTACCCCTCTTTGCTTCGCCTCCCTTACAGGGTGGCTTTGACTCCTCTTGGAGCCCACCAATGGGAAGAACTCGGCACGGGAGCGCAGAGACCCACTCCTCGTGTCTGATCTTGCCACAAAGTCAGCCGGAGGTTTGACTCCTTGATAGCGATTGGATTCCCCATTCCCTGGATTCGCTAATGTTCAACAGACTTGTAGCCCTCCACTCAAAAACAGTGATGCACTCTGCTCGAGCTGAGGAAATCTGCGGTTCCTGAAACACCAGATGGCTCTTCAGGTCCCCTCCAGCCCGGTATAATTCTTTGGCTGCTGGCAACTTCAAGGACTCAGGGTTCGCTGGGATTCTGAGGCTGCTCCCTGAGCCCACAGCTCCGCTGGTACCGATGGACTTCTCCATCTTCCCTAAGTCTTCCCACTGCCCAGTTTCCCAGGTAAGCATCCAGAGTTTAGGGCCCTGGACAGCTGCCCTGCAAGCGCAGAGCTTCTTTATTATTTTTATTCGGAGAGTCGGGTTAGTGTCAGGGTTCCAAATAACACACCCAATGAAATCAAAACCTGGAGGCCTAAAGTTTCCTCAGAATAAACATTTATTAGGAATGCCATATTGGCACAGCTATGAAAAACCAATTCTGAAGGACCTGAGGTTTTCCCCACCCAAATCAAATCCCAAAGTTCTTGCCCCTAGGTCACACGTCCATCACATGGTCCAATCAGGTCACAATCCTTCGGTTGTCTTTGGTCCACACCTTCCAAACACCTGGTGGGGACGTCCTTGGCTCGCAATTGACATTTAAAGAAAATGATTATTTTGGCACATGGAGTTACAGCCCCATGAGACACGAGGGGCAGGGCCTCCCGGCCTTCCAATAAGGTTCCTTTTAAACTGAAGCCCTTTTTCCTCAAACATTGCTTCCCATGCTTGTCCTTCCTACAACCTGGCCTGCCTCTCGGTTTCACTCACATTCAAGTGCCCATTGCTCCCACTACTGCTGTGGGAGCTTCCTGCTTCTTGGTCTCTGGTGGCATGCTCCACAGTGGTCTGAAGTCCGCCGCCATTGCCTCCTCCCTTGCAGAGAGGCTGAGATGCGGTGGGCAGAGGGCTGAGGGTGACATTGTGCACGTTTCCCCCCCCAACGCCATGGGTAGACCATGAAGTTGCTGAAGCCAGGGCTGGTAGGGATGGGCGATGGTCATTCTGTTTACTGTGACTGCCTGCAAAGATAAGGCTGATGGAGGGGGAGGGAGACCCACCCTGGGCCCACCGTGCTCAGCTGAAGGGTGCAGGCTGCGTCGGGGGAGAGGGGGAGGCTTGACCACCTTTTGAGCCCAGCTCTTGGCTTCCGTGGGGCCCCCGGGTGGCTGCCGCCCACTCGCCCTTCCCTCTGCCTCGGGTCTCACCTCCAGCCTGCAATGGGGATGCACTGCTTCCAGGCCAGTCCACCCAGCGGGTAGGGAAGCAGGTGGAGAGAGCGCTGCGTTGGGGCCGAGTCCACTGCAGTGCGATGAGGTATGCATGTCCAGCCCTGGGACATTACCTGCCTGCCAGCACCACCACCGCCAGGCATTGTTGGGATCTGAAGAGCAGGGTGCTCAGCCTGGCAGAGGCTGATATTTACATATTGTAATATTTATATTATGTAATATAATTTTTATTTTTTCACGTCATCTCTAAGCACTTTATAAACAATTAAAGTTACATTTTTCTTTGAATCTTACAGGCAAAGAAGATGGCAATAAGAGCACTTGGAACAACTGAGAATAACAAGCAATGTTAAAAAGGGAAGAAAATCAAGCCAGAAATCAAAATATTTTCCATTTCCTTCAGAAAACCACACAATTCTCCTCCTCCTCTTGTTAGACAAGAGAGAGAAAATCAAGAAAGAATAAGCAGATTATGCAGAACTCAATGATACATTACATGAAAAGTGAAAGGAGATTATTTTTCAATCAGCAAAAAAGAGAAGTATCTAGAAGTCAGTGGGGAGAAAAAGGTCAATAAGGAAAGTCACATAGAGTAGACAGGAATGCAGGCTTCTCCCTGTGAGGAAGAAAAAGGCTTGAATGAAAGCACCACTAAACAAGGCATTGTCTATATTTTTGACTCCCTCAAGAATATCAACTGTGGAAAAGCTCCATAGATTTGCCTATTGTGGGAAAAATACAAGTTGAAAATCACAGCTGATTATTCACAAGAGGAGCCAGAAAGGAGAAAAGCCATAGAAATTACCTGACTGTGGCAAAAGTTTCAGTCAGAATAGCTCCTTTGTGGTTCATGGAAGCAACCACACAAGAGAGAAGCCATAAAAATGCTCCCAATGCGGTAAACGTTTTAGTGAGCATGGCATGTGGTGATACATCAGAGGTCTCACAGTAGGGAGAAAACGAATGACTGTGTAGATTGTGTGAAAGTTTCATTAGAAATTCCCAGGTCATGAGACGCTAAAGGCCTCACACATAGGAAAAAAACATTTGAATATCCTTTCTGTGGGAAAAGTTTCAGTGAGAATTCCAGTCTGGTTAACCCACCGAAGACTCGCACAGAAGTGAAATCCTTTGAATGTCCTGACTGTCATCAGGAAATCATTGTCACAATTCCATTCTGGTGATACATCAGTAGATTGACTCCAGGGAGAAACTGTATGAGTGTCTAGATTGTGGGAAAAGCTTCATTATCCATCTCATGAGACACCAGAGAACTCACATAGGAGATAAACCCTTTGAATGTCTGATTATGGGAAAACTTTTAGTCAGAATTCCAGCCTGATGATACATCAGAGGACTCACATAGGAGAAAAAATGCTTTGAAGGTTCTGATTGTGGGAAAACTTTGTTATAATACCAATTTGGTGACACATACAGGAACCACAAAGGAGAAAACCCATTTCAATGTCCTGACTGTAGGAATAGTTCCAGTCATAATTCCATCCTGGAATTATAAGAATTATAATCAATAAGAGGATTCACTCCATGGAGAAACCCTATGAGTGTCGAGAATGTGGGAAAGGTTTCATTAGAAATTCCCACCTCATGCGACACCAGAGGACTCACACAGGAGAGAAACCCTTTGAATGTCTTATCTGTGGGAAACGTTTTAGTGATAATTCCAGCTTGGTGAAACACCAGAGAACGCACACAGGAGAGAAACCCTTTGAATGTTGTATCTGTGGGAAACGTTTTAGTGATAATTCCAGCCTGGTGAAACACCAGAGGACTCACACAGGAGAAAAACCCTTTGAATGTCCTGACTGTGGGAAACGTTTCATTAGAAATTCCCATTTCATGATACACCAGAGGATTCACACAGGAGAGAAACCATTTGAATGTCCTATCTGTGGGAAAAGTTATAGTGATAATTCCAGCCTGGTGAAACACCAGAAAACCCACACAGGAGAAAAACCTTTTGAATGTCCTGACTGTGGGAAAAGATTCAGTCAGAATTCCTACCTGGTAATTCACCAGAGGAGTCACACAGGGGAGAAACCCTTTGAATGTACTGACTGTGGGAAAAGATTCAGTCAGAATTCCTCCCTGGTAGTACATCAGAGGATTCACACAGGAGAGAAACCCTTTGAATGCCCTATTTGTGGGAAAAGTTTCAGTCACAATACCAGTCTGATGAACCATCAGACTACTCACACAGGAGAGAAACCTTTTGAATGTCCTGACTGTGGAAAAGGTTTTAGTCAAAATTCCCACCTCATGAGACACCAGAGAACTCATCCAGGAGAAAAACCCTTTGAATGTTCCGATTGTGGGAAAAATTTCAGTGAGCATTCCTATCTCGTAATACACCAGAGGACTCACACAGGAGAAAAACCTTTTGAATGTTCAGATTGTGGGAAACGTTTCAGTCGAAATTCCTACCTCATGAACCACCAGAGGACTCACACAGGAGAGAAATTCTTTGAATGTCCAGATTGTGGGGAAAGTTTCATTAGAAATTTCCACCTCATGAGACACCAGAGTACTCACACAGGAGAGAAACGCTTTAAATGTCCTGACTGTGGAAAAAACTTCAGTCAGAATTCCCACCTCATGAGACACCAGAGGACTCACACAGGAGACAAACCCTTTGAATGTCCTGATTGTGGAAAAAGTTTCAGTCAGAATTCCCACCTTATCAACCACCAGAGTACTCACACAGGAGAGAAACCATTTGAATGTCCTGACTGTGGGAAAAGTTTCAGTCGAAATTCCCACCTCATGAATCACCAGAGGACTCACACAGGAGAGAAACCTTTTGAATGTCCTGACTGTGGGAAACGTTTCAGTCGGAATTCCTACCTGGTAATACACCAGAGGACTCACACTATGGAGAAATCTTTCTAATGCCCAGTCTTTGGACGTTACTTCAAGCATAAATCATCCCTTATGGATGATTTATAAAGGAAATCCACATGAGGCAACAGTTGAAGGGTTTAGAGAAGTCTTGAATTTCATTTGTGATCTCCCATTCACAAAGTGTAAATGAAAAATTGACTGAATTCTGGCCTGATTCCTTTTACTTAAACTTATAGGTGAAGAGAAAAGGTGGAGAAAGTGGAAAATGGCTAAGTACGATTGGCAGAATCTTCTGAATATTTTTGCAGAAGTAGTGGAATTCCTCAAAAAGAAATTTTGGCTGGTGCTTTTGTATGTTGATTATGGACCCACATGGAGTTTCAGCTTGTACCTTGTTTTCACCCAGATTTAAACCCCAGAAGACCCCAGCCAGCATAAACGTAGTCCTCTAGATAGAACTATTATGGGACTGAGTTGTTAAGCAGAACACTGGCTACCTCAGCACTGGGGAAAACTCTTGGAAGCCTAGTATAGGGCCAGGCTTGCCTGCTGTAGGCATCCCTAGGCCTCCCCCACCCTCTAAGACATCCTGTGCTCTGTTTTGTAAGCCTTGTTTCCGCTCAGCCCTTCATTCTGCCTCAGGATCCCCTTACACCTGATTATCATCCCACCAGATCTCCCATCCTCCTCTCTGATCTCATGTTGGGGAGGGAGGGAAGGACAGATATCCTTGGGCCTCATGACTGTGTCCTGGAAACCACCACCATTTTCAGTGAGCCCTGAATTCATCCCTGAGCTATGCGGTGAACTTGTGGAAGTGGTTGCCATTTTGCCACATTGTCCTCTGTCACATAGAAGACGGAAATAACCAATCTTGTTTTGCTACCTTAACATGAGAAAAAAAATGTACATTAGAAAATGTCTCATTTTTTAAAATGCATTATGTTGGAAGGATCAGAAGCATTTGACATGTAAAAAATGGGTCTTGTCGGTGTTGCTATGAACATTAGGGCAAGGCAAGATGCTCAGATTTACCTCAAACTGAGATGGGCAGTAATAAAATTTAATAATAAATTAATTTAATAATATAAAGGTAATGTAAAGCTCATTTCCCAAGTCTTGCTCAGCGATGAGTCCACACATACAGTGAGTTTTTAACACACTATACTTATTAACTTGTAATCTCTCTCCTGTCCATTCTGCATCACTATGACCAATCTGTCTTTCTCAGCTTCCCTTCCTTCCTCATTATAAATTTAGAATTTCAGATTCAGATTCACACAGGAGACAACCTTATAATTGTCCAAATTGTGGGAAACGTTTGATTGGAATTTTGAACTAGTGATACACCAGAGGACTCACACAGAAGAGAAACTATATGAATCTTCAGTTTGTGGAAAAAGTTTCAGTCAGAATTCCCACCTGGTGATACACCAGAGGACTCACACAGGAGAGAAAGCATATGAGTGTCTAGATTGTGGATTCTCATCTGATGACATACAAGAAGATTCACAAAGGAAGAGAAACTATTTGAGTGTACAGATTGGGGGAAAACTTTCTTTCAGAATTCAGACCTGATGATACACTAAAGAAGGCACACAGGAGAGAAACCATAAGAGTGTGCAGACTGTGGGAAAGATTTTAGCCCAAGGTCTAGTCCCGTGATGGCGAACCTATGGCATATGTGCCACAGGTGGCACACGTAGCCATAACAGTGGACACGCAAGCTCAGCTCTGGTGTGCATGCACGTGCTGTTCAGCTGATTTTCGGGCCTTCTGGACCTACCAGAAGCAGGGAAACAAGTTTTTTCCTGCCTCTGGAGGGCTGGGGGGACCTTTTTCTTTCTCACCTGGCTCCAGATCCTCTCTAGGGAGGGCGAAAACAGTCTTCCCCACTCACTTAGAGGCCCTCCAGAGGCCAGAAATGGTCCATTTCACAATTTCCGGTTGGACAGGAAGTGATGTTTTTTGCTGTCCCCAGACTCCAGAGCCTCTCAGGTCAAGGGAGTCAAGGGATATTTTTCATTCAGCAAAAGAGGGAAATAACTGGAACTCGGTTGGGAGGAGACTCAATAGTAAAGCCACGTAGAGCAGACAAGAATACAGGCCTCTCCCTGTGAGGAAGAAAACGTCTTGAATGAAAGCACCAATAAACAAAGCATTGTCCATATTTTTGACCTCCTCAAGAATATCAGCTGTGGGAAAGCTCCATAGATTTCCTTATAAGAAAAGCACAGATTGCAAATCACAAGTGATTATGCAACGAGGAGCTAGACAGGAGAAAAGCCATATACATTAGGTCAATGTAACAAAAACTGGTCAGAACAGCTCCCTTGTGGTTGTGTCTAGATTGTGGGAAAAGTTTCATTAGAAATTTCCATCTCAGACACCAGAGAATTCACACAAAAAAACCAATCAAATGTCCTTTCTGCGGGAAATGTTTCAGTCAGAATTCTAGCCTCATGGTACACCAGAAGACTCGTATAGGTGTTGTGACCTAGGCCCAACTTGTTATTACCAGACACAATCAGTCCTAAACAAACATATTTTTTTAGAACAGCTGAGAATTACTTAATTCTCATCTTAATCCAAATTAAGTCCAAAACAAATTCTTCGTAAACAGTCCTTTGGCCTTATCATCAACCTTTGTCTACTTTGGCACCCTGTCAAAGGCTTTTCTTGGCAAAAGTTCAGAAGCAAGAGATGCTGACAAGAACAAATGTAGCAACGTTGCTTTCCTACAAAGACCCCAAGAGCCATTGCTGCTCTTTTAAGCCTTCTGGGAGGGGCCAATCATCTCCTGGCCTTATTCCCGAGTCGTCCTTTTTGCTTTAGCTGCACTTGCCTTCTGGCAGCTTTTTGCATGCATACACTAGGAATAGGCTCTTCCTGTTCCTCTGCCTCTCTGCTATCCTGCTCTGGAGGCTCCGGAATCCGCGCATCACTCCCAGATGGCCCTGGCCCCATCTCTGCCTCCGATGCAGAACCCACATCCGGGCCTTCCTCTGACTCCAGGAGTGGCCCATTGTCCTCCCCAGCCTCTTTACTGTCCAACTCCGTTGCCAGCTCCGCATGATAATTACAGCCTAGTGACATACCAGAGGACTTCCACAGGAGAGAAACACTATGAAAGTCCTAATTGTAGGAAACGTTTTTGTGATAATTACAGCCTAGTGAAACACCAGAGGATTCGCACAGGAGAGTAACCCTATGAAAATCCTAATTGTAGGAAATGTTTTTATGATAATTGCAGCCTAGTGAAACACCAGAGGACTCGCACAGGAGAGAAACCTTTTCAATGTCCTGATTGTGGGAAACATCTCAGTCGGAATTTCCACCTCTTGAGACACCAGAAGACTCACACCATGGAGAAACCTTTCAAATGTCCATCTGTGGACTTTACTTCAAGCATAAACCATCCCTTATTGCACACAAGGAAATCCACATGAGGCAAAAGTTAAAGAGTTTAGAGGAGGCTTGAATTTCATTTGTGATCTCCCATTCAAAGTGTAGGTGAGAAATTGACTGTTTGCATTCTGGCCTGATTCTTTTTACTCAAACTTTTCTCAGGATTAAAATTGTAGGTGGAGAGAGAATTACACACATATCATCTGGTGTAATTACATTTATTGTAGTAACATTTTTTTTCTTTTCCCCTCCCATCTCCCTTTTCCATTTACACAAGTGTCATCTGAATTTCTATTTCTTTTTTTCTTCTCTCTCATTTACCTTTACATTGTCTAATTTATTCCTCTGTCATCTTTTATTCATATTTCTTTTCTAACCATACATAAAATCGTCCCCATGTCTTGAAATACACCGATTCCTCTTTATCTTTTATTCCTAATGTTAATCTGTTCAGTTCTGCACAATCTAAAATTTTCTTTATTATTTCACCTTCTGACGGGATTTTTTCTATCTTCCAATTTTGTGCAAATACAATTCTTGCTGCTGTTTTTATGTGTATAATTAAATACATATCTTCTTTACTATAGCTCTCTGGTCAAATACCTAATAGAAAAATCTCTGGTTTTAATTCTATACTGCGTGCCAAAAGCAGGAGAAGTGCAGGGGGATCGCACATGTGCATGCCCACACCCATAATTCAATGCCCCCTGCACTCCGCAACCCCTCGTATATGCGCATGACCCCCCAGCTTTTGGCGCGCGACAGCAAAAAGGTTACCGGTGGGTGCGGTTGGCCTTTTTTTGCCCTCCCCAGGCTCCAGAGACTTTCTTGGAGCCTGAGAAGAGTGAAAACGGCCTCCCCCACCCCCTGCAAGCCCTCTGGAGGCTGAAAACGCCCTCCCAGAGCCTCCGTGTGAGCCCTGTACTTACTTGGCATCCAAAATGGGCCACATGAAGAATCCTGGGAGGGGAGGGGTGGCATGGGCTCAACAGTATTAAGGGTCAGAGGAATCTAGGTGTCCTACTGGATAGATATGAGCCAGTAGTATGCTGTAGCTGCTAAAAAAGCCAGTGTAGTCCTAAACTGCATCAACAAAGGGATTGTGTCAAACAGGGGTGGGTTCTAATTTTTTTTACTACCGGTTCTGTGGTCGTGGCTTGTTTGGTGGGCGTGGCTTGGTGGTCATGTGACTGGGTGGTCGTGGCTTGGTGGTCATGTGACTGGGTGGGTGTGGCCAACTTGATGTCACTCACGTCAAAGGTTAGGGTTAGGGTGCCTGGCCTCTCCTCGCCTCAAAGGTCTCAACAAGATACAATTTCCCAATTGTACAATTTTTACTACTACTGAACATCCAAAATATGTGTACATATATATTACATAGTATAGTGTGTATAGGCACACAAAAAGATACATTATCTACTATATACTGTATACTGTACACACACACACACTGTTGCAATATTTTCAGGATCAGACTCAATAAGTAAAGTAAGAATAGTATGTTTAAATAAAGCTCTGTTTAATCACAGATGGCATTCTATATTCACTGAATATTCACAAATAGAAGCACTGAAAAATGGCATACAGCTCCTTATATATACAAGGGGAGGAGCTAGATATGGGAGTAGTTAGACATACATACATTAAGCAATGGAAATAAGTTAACTCTTGATATACTGTACAGATACTATTTACATGATGGAGAATAAAGCATTTACTTGTGACAAATCCCCCTCTAAATGCTGATTCGACATATGACAATAATTACATTCAGATTCAGAACAATATAAAACTTGTAGCTTGGTAGTTAAGTATTTGTGTTGTTTAGAAGGTAAAGGTTTTGTCAAGATGTCAGCTATTTGCTCTGATGTTTCACAATGAATAGCTTTAATAAATCCGTCTTGTGATAATTGCCTTACATGTTTGAATTTTATATCTATATGTCTAGATCGCTGTCCAATAGCATCAGATCTAGATATTTCGATGGCAGCTTTGTTATCTTCATGTATGATGTAAGGCAATGAAGGTTTTTTCCAAATATTAGACAATAAATCATTAAACCATACTAGGTTATTTGATGCTTTAGACAGACAAACATATTCTGCCTCAGTAGTTGATGTACCTACCAAATCTTGCTTACCAGTGTACCAGTAAACTGGGCAGCCGTTAAGGAAAAATATATAGCCAGATGTACTTTTTCTACAAGTGACATCACCAGCCCAATCTGCATCTGCATAACATGTGAGAATGGGTTCATTTGTATTATTGGGTTCTAATAACAAGCAGAAGTCTAAGCTATTTTTTAAGTATCTTAATATCCTCTTGACAGCTTCCCAATGGAATGAAGAATGAAGGCTATTGCTTAACGCATTGTAAGCCGCCCTGAGTCTCCAGAGAAGGGCGGCATATAAATCAAATTTAAAAAAAAAATGGTATGATAATGGTTTACTGACATGTCTGGATAATAAGTTAAGGGGTAAAGCAATATCAGGTCTAGTCCAGTTAGAGATATAGAGAAGAGAGCCGATAACAGACCTATACAATGGGTTATCTTTAAATTCTGGAGATGACTCATCAGTGTTTCTTAGAAAATCAGTCTGCATGGGAGTATCACATGGTTTGGCATCATTTAGGTTACATTTGTTTAAGAGTTCTATAATTTTATCCCTTTGGGAAAGTTTGAATCCCTTTGTTTTGCTGATTTGAACACCAAGATATTTGTTTACTTTCCCTAATGATTTTAAGGAAAAGTGTTCATTGAGTTTTGTTACAAAAGTTTCTCTCCTTTTTGTATCTTTGCCTATATATAGAATATCATCAACATAAATCAATACAAATTCTGGAGAATCACCTTCACTCTTAACAAAGAAACAATTGTCAGCAGTAGTGGCAACAAAGTTCATAGTTTTAAGTACTTTGACTAAACATTCATACCATCGCTTGCCAGATTGTTTCAATCCGTATAGACTTTTGTTTAATAGCCATATATCATTTTTGTTTGTATATTGACTATGAGGAGCTCTTACATATATATCGGTATCTAATTTAGCATGTAAATATGCAGTTTGTATATCATATTGAAATACCTCGAGATTAAGTGCTGATGCTATAACTAGAGCTGTTTTAACACTCTCAGTTCTTACAGTAGGAGAGTAAGTGTCTGTATAATCCTCAGGATATTTTTGAGCATAACCTTGTGCGACTAGTCTGGCTTTATACAGTGTGTTACCTCCTTCCAAATTCTTAATTTTATATATCCACCTGGTACCAATAATAGTCTTATCCCTTGGGGCTTGTGTGGGTGTAAAAACATTCAATTCTTGTAAGCTATTCATCTCCTTGGTCATTGCTGATTCCCACTTTTCTCTTTCTTTGGGGGGAAGTTTCAGCACTTCTTCATAAGTGTTTGGTGTTACTATTTCTCCATTCATACACATTACATAATCTTTGTATTTATTAGGCACCTGATTTCTGTTACTTCTGGTTGTCCTCACTGGTATACTATCATTGTCATGTAAATACCTTGCTTCCTTTTTTGTTACTGAATCAGTTTTTATTTTGTGTTGACTATTTGTCCATGTTCTAACTTTGTTTTTGCGTGTGCTGTTATTGTTTTTCTTTTCAATATTCTTATTTTGATGTTCAGTGTCTGAATTGGTGTTTGGGAATATTTCATTAAGGTGTATTTTGGACCAATTGGCCTGTTCATGAAATACTGCTGTTCTTGAAATTATGAATCTGTTATTGTTATCAATAAATCTGTATCCTTTTGTGCCTGTTTCGTATCCCATGAATTTAAGTCTTCTGGATACGTTTTCACCTTTACGCCTTAATTGTTTAGGTATATGTACGTCTGCAGTGACTCCAAATATATGCATGTGTGTTAACTTAGGTTTCCTACCGTACATCACTTCATATGGTGTTTTATTCACTATGCTGGACCAAGTCCTATTTTGGGTGTAATTGGAAAATTGTAAAGCTTCTGACCAGAATTGTTTACCTAAACCAGCATCTTCTAATGTGGATCTAATCATGGTTTGTAGTGTCGAGTTCTTTCTCTCTACCACTCCGTTCTGGAATGCAGAGAAAGGACTAGATGTGTAATGCAACATCTTTTAGCCATCGTGAGAATTCCTTTGACATGAACTCACATCCTCTATCTGTCATAATTTGTTTTATTCTAATGTTGTGTTGTGTCTCTATGCATTTGTAAAATTCTTTGAATTTCTGAAATGTTTCATCCTTATGTCTTAATGTGTAGACAAACCCATAATGACTATAGTCATCCACAATGGTTAGAAAATAGCGTTTTTTATATGTGATTGATGGTGTCAATGGGCCAACTAAGTCCATGTATACTAATTCAAAGATTTGTTTGGTTGACCTGGTTGATTTTTTGGGCCTGGGGCTAGTTTTGAGTTTTGTGGATTTACACACTGAGCATTCTAGATAGTTTTTACAGTTTTTTATTTTAACACCATCAGCATGTTCAATCATTTTTTGTACTACAGGAAAACTAGCATGTCCTAATTTTCTATGTAAGATATGAGCACATTCATCATGAATAGGTTTGCCTATATTAGGTCTTTTATCATTGGATGAGTTTTTGTTGTTATGAACTACCTCATGTTCCTCATTATCACTATTACTATTTTCTTCGTTATTTATGTCATTGTCATCCTCTATGTTGGAATCAATATTGTGTAAACATCTTTCATTTGTTATTAAGTAAGGTAAGCCTCCTTTTATAATGACAGTACCTACGCTTGTTCCATTTTTCTTTAAAGCTGCATTCCCTTTTGAAAAGACTATGTTTATGCCAGATTCTCTGCTTAGTTTTATTGCACTAAGTATGTTATGAAGTATTTCAGGTATTAACAATACCCCCTCTATTTTTCCTAGGCCAGGTAAGATTATATTTCCTCTACCTATGACTTGGACCTTCTCTTGATTAGCTACTTTGATTACAAATTTATCTTCAACAAACGAAGATAATATATTTTTGTTGTGTGTAGTGTGATTTGTTGCACCAGAGTCAATGAGCCAATCGTTATCTTCTGGTCTATGTATGTTGTTGTTGTTGTGTTTGTTCAGTCCATTCAATGAACCAGATTTTCTATCTCTTGAATCATCTCTACCCCCTCTATGTTCCTTATAGATGGGTGGACTTCTATATCTATGTCTGTCAGTGGATGACTGTCTGTTGTGATATCTATCTCTATGATCTGTCCTATGTTTATCTCTGAGGAATTTAGGACAATCTCTTCTTTTATGCTCCTTGGACCCACAATTATGGCATTTGATTGGTTCATGGTACCTTTCTTGAAATGCCACTTTCTTATATTGCTTATGCTCTATGTGATTATTATAACGATTTCTTCTCGAATTGTCTTCAGCTATCAACCTATTAGAAAGGTTTTCTATGGATAAATACCCTAAATTGATTGTATCTAAATGGGATATATAATTATTCCAAGATGGGTCTAATGAATTGATAATAACACTTTTCATTGTTTGATCTGAAATTATTTCTCCTCTTAGTTGTAATTCTGCTCTGACTTTGTTTAAGTATATTAAATGTTCACTTATGGTGACCCCAGATTTTAACCTGGCTGAAAAGAAATCCTTAGACATTCTTGTTGTAGTGGCTACACTATCACTGTAAAACAGCTTAAACATGCATAGAACAATTTCTGATACAGTTAGATTTGACTTAATACTATGATACATAGCAGGAGATATACTGGATATTAGTAAGAAAAATGCTCTATGGTGTAGGCAGTCCAATCTTAAAGTCCAAGGTCTTTTTGGAGGGTTAGTAATGAAAAACAATAAATTTTCTTTCATAAAGACAACTTGGAGCTGTTGGCACCACTCTTGTAAATTAACACCATCTACCCTCAGTTTTGGGAAATCATTGGGTAAATTCCCAATGTTGTTAGCTCCATTACTTACAACTGGAGGAAGTCCATGGTCTTCTAAGTGTTGGTAACCGCAGAATGGCATGGGGATGCTAGCGACGACTTTAAATGGCAGTCTCTGTCTTTCTCTTGCTTCGAAGCTGTCTGTGTAGCTTTGCACATGCGCATTGTCCATTTCGCTCCTGAAGTCATGGTGAAAGGTTCTCGTCGCTGCAGCTCCCTCGCATTGTTCTTCTTCAGAAGACTCGGTCTCTGGTTCAGCCTTGGGAGTCCTGGTGGCGATGGGAGTCCTTTTATTGAGAGCGCTGGTCTCTGGAATTGTTTGCGGCGTAGGCTGGTATCTGCAGGGCTCTCTGGGTTCAGGCGTCTATGCTTTCGCTGTTTGCATAGAGGCGTGCGATCTTCGGGAAGTTCGTTTACTCACTGTTCTTCCTTTTGTTTTTTTACTGCAGTTTTTTGCTGATTCTTTAGTTATTTTCAATTTTGACCCAAAAGTTGCAAAAAGCGTTTTCATTGCAGACTCTACTTGATTTTCTATTGATTCTTCTTCAGTCTCTGTGTCAGACTCTTCTGATGTATGGATCTTTTCTCTTTTGTTTTTTGCATCAAGTAAGTCCTTTCGCGCCAGATATTTTGAATCTTGTCTTCTGATTGGCTCTTCATCGCTTAGACTGAAGGTTCGTTGAAACCAAGATGGCTGCCATTCAAAATTTTGCGCGGGACCATTGTTCTTCTCCTTCGTTGCATTTTTGTCTGTAGACAAATCGCTCACCTTTTTTGAGTCTTTATTTTCATCTGTAACGATGTGCTTTTCTCTCGCTGCTCCGCTTTTTTTCAGTAAGTCTTGGAGGTTCGCGATGAGGTTTTCATCGTTCTTTTGATCTTTTAAAAGTTTTAGTATTTCTGACCTGAGTTTGTTATTTTCTATTTCGTTTTCTTTTTGATCATTGTTCTCATCTATTATTTCTTCGTTGTCTGTAGTACAGTCTTCAGATTCTCTCGATATTTCAGTTGCGTATTCATCAATTATTTCTTGTTCTGCTTCCATTTCTTTAGTATATGCCCTGGTGTTGGGTCTTATTTTTTTTATTGAGTCAATTAACCATCCTCTGCTACCAAATTGTTGCAATATTTTCAGGATCAGACTCAATAATTAAGGTAAGAATAGTATATTTAAATAAAGCTCTGTTTAATCACAGATGGCATTCTATATTCACTGAATATTCACAAATAGAAGCACTGAAAAATGGCATACAGCTCCTTATATATACAAGGGGAGGAGCTAGATATGGGAGTGGTTAGACATACATACATTAAGCAATGGAAATAAGTTAACTCTTGATATACTGTACAGATACTATTTACATGATGGAGAATAAAGCATTTACTTGTGACACACACACACAGACACACCTCTTCTAAAACTATACACATTCAACCTCACTTACTACATTTGGAAAAACACACCCAGAGTCCACTTTCTGTCACATATTTAACTATAACTTCTGTACATTAGAACATTACACACGCCTTCAGATTTACTTTCCTAGCCTGCACATGACTGTTAGAGCCAGGAGAGGTCATGGATTGAGTAAAATGTGGTGAAATTCACTTAACAACACAACAAGTATTATTTCTGCCTTCCTCTGCATGGCAGCTTTGTTCTAGTAAACTCCTTCTTCTTTCTGGCAATTTTCCTCTCTGTTAGAGGCACCAAAGTAATCTAGATGATGTAAGGTTTCCTGCTGGAGCAGGGGGTTGGACTAGATGGCCTCTAAGGTCCCTTCCAGCGCTAGATTGCTGTCCTGTTTCAATTGTCTTCTGAAACCACGTCTAATGCCAGGGTTTGTGGTCCTTCCTTCCTCTTCTCTCTCTCTCTCTCCCCCCCCTTCCTTCCTCTTTCTTTCTTTCTTTTTCTTTCTTTTCTTTCTCTCTCTCTTTTCTCTCTCTCCCTTCCTCTTTCTTTGTCTTTCTTTTTCTTTCTCTCTCTTTTCTCTCTCTCTCCCTTCCTTTCATCCTTCCTTTCTCTTTCTTTCTCTTTCGTTCTTTCTTTCTTTCTTTTCTTTCTTTCTTTCTCTCTGTCTCTTTGTCTCTCTTTCTTTGTCTCTCCCTCTTTCCTTCTTTCTCTTTCTTTCTTTCTTTCTTTCTTTTTCTATTTCTCTCTCTCTCTCTCTCTCTTCTTCCCTCCCTCCCCTTCCTCCTGAAATGCCAGCAAAACCCACCACTTTGCTCCTAAAGTGGTCTAGGGCAGGGGTCACCAAACTTGGCAACTTTTAGTCTTGTGGACTTCAACTCCCAGAGTTCCTCAGCCAGCAAAGCTCTCTCTCTCTCTCTCTCTCTCTCTCTCTCTCTCTCTCTCTCTCTCTCTCTCGGCTTCTTGGCCTGAGCAACAAAGTCCCCTCCCCTCCCGACCTTTGGTCTCCGCAGCCTGTCAGGAGAAGGAAGTACAGGCGGGAAGGCGCTGGGGGGGGGGCGCTGTCCGGCCAGGTCAAATGCAGGACCAAGTATTAAAGGAAGGAACCATCTGTGCTTGGAAAAGGGGGGGACCAAATCCCACCCCACCCCGCTTCCCTTTTACCTTTTTTTAAAATTTATTAAAGAGTTTTACAAAAGGAAGAAAAAAAGTTTTTACAGATATTTCCCCGTCCCCCCCTCTTCCTTACCCGACCCCCACCCACCCCAAACTTCCCAGAACAAAATACAGGGTATAACAATTAACAATCATATGCTAAACTAAGCTAATCAACTAAAGATTCCTATCCCCCACTTCACACTTTAACTCCCCTTTTACTTAACTAAATATAAATACTCTTAATTTTTCTATTCATTCATAAGCTATTTGATACTTTTTAGTCCGATATTTGTTTTGAATATAATCAATCCATCTTCTCCATTCCGATATATATCTTTCTTGTGAATGATCTTTCAAATATGCTGAAATTTTCGCCATTTCTGCCAGATTCGCTACTTTTAATGTCCATTCTTCAATAGTAGGCAAATCTTCCTTCTTCCAATATTGCGCCAACAAAAGTCTCCCTTTTATCTTTCTTTAACGCGTCCCGCTTCCCTCCCCAAACCTTGGGAGGCGGCGTCCTCCGCGCCACAAAGCCCTTGAGGTGGCTGCAGGAGGGGGAAAAGAAAAAAAAAGCCTTGGCCTCTGAAGCGTCTCGAAAGTGTGTGTGTGTTTGGCAGTGCTGACGTGAGCCACGCGATCGGCCCCTTGCCTTTCGCTGCCACCGCCACCTCTGCCTCTTCCTTCTCGGCCAACAGAAGTCGGAGAGGAAAAGGCAGTTGCTTTGCTGAGCGTTTCTCCGCATTTCCATCCCAAGTCAGCCCCCCTCACTGGAAATGCGGAGAAACGCTCAGCAAAGCAACTGTCTTTTCCTCTCCGACTTCTGTTGGCAGAGCATGATGGCAGGCCATTCTCACTGGATAAACAGACAGGCTGCTCCTGGAGCAGCCAGGAGAAGGAGAAGCTGCCAGCAGGGAGGCGAGCCGCCCCAGGAGGACCGTAGGAGAGCGCAGCTTCTTACTCATGGAGCTCTACCAGTGGAGAAGTGGGCGCGTTAAGAGGTGTGCTGGCCAGGAAGCGGTCACCAGGAGCCTTGGTGGCGTAGCAGACTAAAGCACTGTTAAGTAACACCAGCTGCCTGCAATTACTGCAAGTTCAAATCTCACCAGGCTCAAGGTTGACTCAGCCTTCCATCCTTTCGAGGTAGGTAAAATGAGGATCCGGTTTGTGGAGGCAATAAGCTGACTTTGTATAAAAAAGAACACCTCTTGGGGTGGGGTGGCGAAAGCCCTACTAAGCAGGTATATACAAAAGTATGAAGGCTATTGCTTGACTCATTCAGTCTCTGGAAAAGGGCGGCATATAAATCGAACTAATAAATAAATAAATAAATGCTCTGTAGCCGGAGAGGGTTGCACAAACCTTTGCTGGAGTGAACATGCAACCCTCTCCTGCCAGGAAGCATGACCGCTTCTTGGCTCGCACATTTCTTAGCGCTTTCCGTGACCACTTCCACGCTGGTGGATCTCCATGAGTGAGGAGTTGCGCTCTCCTCCAGTCCTCCTGGGGCAGCTCACCTCCCCGCTGGTGGCTTCTCCTTCTCCTGCCTGCTCCAGGAACAGCCTGTTACCCGGCGACAATGGCCTGCCACCACAGCCTGCCCCGCCCTCTCTGCCCCAGCAGTTGCTCCTGGTGTTGCCGGAGAAGCGGCAGCACGAGAACCGCTCTTACTGGGGGCAAGGGGGTGGCGGTGGCAGAAGCAGCAGGCCAGAGCTTCCCTTCCTCCCCCCCTCCAGAGGCCTGGGGCTATGCCAGAAGTTTGCTCGGGCGGGGAGACAAGAAAGCCCCGGACGGCCCATCCTTGCCACCACTGCTCCCTCGCCCTTGGCAGCAGCGGTTCTTGCACAGGAGCAGCTGGCAGGGGAGAGGGGATGGTGGCAGGCTGTGGCAGCAGACAGTCTGAGCCAGCTAAGAGGCTCAGCTCCGGAAAGCATCACCCCAAACATACCTGGCTTCTCCCTGCAGCAGCCCACATGGATCCCAGGCAGCGCAACTTTGGGGCCTTTCCTCATGGTGGTGGTGACGAGGCAGGAAGGCAGCCGGGTGCACGGGAGCGACTGGCAGCACCGCTCCTGGCTGGCAAAGGGTGGAGTCCCGGGGCTACAATGATGGTGGGCGGGGTAAGCAAGTGGCGACTGGGCCGGGAACCAGTTCGGGGGCATGGCCACCAATCTTATTAACGGTTCTCCGAACTACTAAAAAATTTTACTACCGGTTCTTGTGAACCGGTACAAACCGGGAGCAACCCACCACTAGTGTCAAGACAACAAGGAGTAATAGTACTGCTTCACACTATGCTAGGAGACCACACTTAGGATATTGCATCCAGTTCTGGTCACCACAATATAGAAAAGATTAAGACCATGGAAAGTGCAAAGAAGATCAATAAAGATAATAAAGGGTCTGGATGGTAAATCGTATGACGATCAGTTGAAGGAGGTAGGATAACTAGGCTATTGAAGAAAAGGATTAGAAAGAAGCATGGTAAGGGGGCTTTTAAGAAGTGACTGTGCTCCCCATGGCGTCTTCTTGGAAAGAGCTTAGACTCAGAAACTTCCATTTGGGAGAGAGCCATCCATTTGTGTGTGCTCATAATCCCAAATTCCTCCATCAGTCCCAGAGGAATGGGAGCTCCCAGAACAGAAATATCTCACCATGATCATTCACATCCTTCTGGGTAATCCACAGCTGGATAGGAGAATGATTATTTCTTCCCCACAATGCTTCCAGCAAATGACATCCAGTGCAAATGCCTTTTTCTGGGTGTAATACAGATAGTCCTCACTAACCATTTGCCTGGTTTAGGAACCATTCAAGATTATGTTGGTATATAAAAAACAGTTTGGCAAACAATCTTTGCATTGACAACCATCACATTGTCCCCTGATCAGTGGTGGCATTCAGCCGGATATATCCTGTTTCCCCAAAAATAAGACATCCCCTGATAATAAGCCCAATTGGGCTTTTGAGTGCATGGCAATAAGGCCAAGCACTTATTTCAGGGTTCAAAAAAATATAAGACAGGGTCTTATTTTCGGGGAAACGTTGTATTAATTGTTGTGAGCCACCCTGAGTCCTATGGTGATAGGGCGGCATATAAATCTAATTAAAATAAATAAATAATAAATAAATAAAATCTGGTTTGGACTAACTGGTAGCAGCGGATTTGGGAGCCTCTGCCCACCCGCCCGAATGTCATCATGACCAGAAGGGAAGTGAGGTCAAAAGCCTGTTGCAATAAAGTGATTTGGTGTATTTCTTGCTTTTTACATGGGGAGCTTCTTGCTCTGTTTCTGTGGTGATGAGTGAATATTCACTAACAAGTTAGGGATAATCATCATAATCAAGTTAGAGTCTATTGATGTGATCACTGAAGTAAAAAATGACTTGAACGCATAGAATCAATAAAAAATCTTGCAGCTGCCTTAGGCAGGGATGAAACATGGTTTCAGCTTTATGTCACTAAATGGCACACTATAGATGAGCAACACCCATAACTGAGGCATAAGGAGTTTAAACATTTAGATTCCTAGACAGGATTTGGAAGAGGAGAACAGCAGGAGAGCTTCCTCTTCCAGCTCTCCGCTGAGAGGATGGAGGCAGTGGGGTGGAGGGTGGCCGTCCTGGTCTTCCCAGGATGGAAGCAGCAGCTGAAAAGTGAGCTGAGCACAGGTGGAGGAGAGATCAGAAGCAAATAGGACTGCTTGGGTTTCCCCCGGAGGGGGGGAGGGAGGCAGAGAAGCAAGGAGGCTGAAACAAGTCAGCTGCTACATATTCCTTCCATCCCCAGATTGTATTCCACTGGTGGCACATACTTTAAAACTGGTGCCTGCATTTTAGTCTCCTCCATGTTAGAGTTGACTCCTTGTAATTTTTGTTCTCCTTTGTTCTTTTCTTGGCAACAATTTGGAACTGATCTGCCAGTGGTGTCTTCAGGAATTTTATTTTTATTTCTATATCTAGCAAACAAACACATGATTTCCTGGTGGTGTGCTGTCCATGGATTAACATGGCATAACTGTGCTTAACCCACAACTTTTTTTAAAAAGTCACTATTGAGCCCATAAGATTACCATCATCATCATTACCATCCATATCTTATTAAATCTGCATTAAAAATGGCACTGTAGGGTGTCCTCCTAAAAAGGTTTGCCTGGTGATCAGTTAGCTATTTGGTTTGATTGGCCATTCTATTTTGCCTTTTGTTCTTTTACAAACCTTTTTTGGAAACATTTCTACCAAATATAGGCTATCACTCCCTCTTTCTTAGACCCATTTTCTAAACCCTGCTGCATATTTTTCCTCTCTCTGTGATATAATGGAGACTTCCATGCAGGCCAATTTACCGAGGAACATGGCATTTAGCATTTAGCAAATATAAAATGTCCTCCTTCAGCAATGAAGAGACATGGTGGGTGCTTTTCAGGAGTGGGTTCCAAAATTTGTTACTACCGGTTTTGTGGGCGTGGTTTATTTTGTGGGTGTGGCTTCCTGGTCATGCGACTCAGTAGGTGTGGCCAAGTCATCATCACTGACTTTTTTGCCCTAATGACCCCCAGGCTAAAGCACCAGCTGAAAGGAACACTTAAGTACAGCCATTAAGACAAGGGGAATTAGGCTAAAAATAACTCTCCTGGAACTCCCCATTTCCCCTTTCATGGCAGACTTAACCCCTAGGATATGAAAGACAAAAGACCTGGGACCATGATTCAGGCAGGTAAAACAGGAAAATGACACCAGGGGCAATCAGAAACACATCAAAACCCATCAAGCTGCAGGAGCTCACAAAGCTGAACATATGAAAGCAGCTATTGAGTCACATAAAACATGATTGCTGCAAGAAGTAGCCACCTCACAAAAATTATACAACCTCAAAAACCACTTATTACACTTACACACATAATCTCGCAAAGCTGCACATATGAAAGCATCTATTGAAATTGAGTCACATAAAACAGAACCACGTTCCATGTTTCTTGCTTTTATATGTGCAGCTTTGTGAGATTTTGTGTTTCTGTGGTGAGTATGAATCACCACACAAACACACAGAATCTCACAAAGCTTGCACAAATCTAAACATATAAAGCAGCTAAAATTTCCTAAATTTTATGTGACTCTATTTCCTGAAAAAAAATACATTTCCTAAAAACACCATTTCCAAAAAAAAAATACATTTCCTAAAAACAATACAATTTTCTAAAAATAATTTTTTTAAATCATAAAGAAAAAAAACCCAGCCACTTACCCAATTGAAGGTACAAGGCAGGCAGGCAGGCAGATTCAGTTGCTCACCAATGAAATGGATGCCTTCCACTTCAAGCCAGGCAGGTTTGCCTTCCAGTCGCTCAGGATTCGGCTCCTGAAGGCTGGAGGCTGTACAACGCAGGCAGGCTGGAGGCTGGAGGGATGGTGGAAATGTTAGGCCATGTTAGATTCTCCGGCTAGCTAATAGAGGCCGAGGATTTGGCCTGCAGGCCAGCAGGGCTCCAAGAGAGCTCTGGCTGGCTAACAGAGGCTGGGGATTTGGCCTGCCAGACAGCAGGCCTCCAAACAAGCTCCAGATGGCTACAGGAAGTCGGGGATCAGGCCGGGCAGCCAGCAGGGCTCCAAGAGAGCTCAGAATGGTTAATAGAGGCCGGGGATTCAGCCTGCTGGGCAGCAGGGCTCCAACAGAGCTAGAGGTGGCTACAGGAAGCCGGGGATCAGGCCGATAAGTGCTTCCTTTAGGTGGGAAGAGACAGCTCCATTGGCAGAATGCACAGGCGTGAGTCCCGCCGGGGAGGTCACCACTGACTCACGAAGCAAGTAGTGGGCCACGTGGGGAAGAAGTGTATATATAGGGCTCAGATGGGTGGGGCGAACTTCGAGTGGGCGAGTGAGCATCGAGCGTGCACTGTGTGAACATTGGGTAGGGCAAGCAAGCGGCAACCGGGCGACTGATACAGGGGTGTGGCCGGCCAGCCATCGCTAATGGTTCGGCGACCAAGGCCAAATTATCACTACTGAACCGGTGCGAACTGGGAGCAACCCACCACTGGTGCTCTTGGATGCAGCCCTGGCCAACAGGAGTGAAGTTGCCTCCCTTGTAATGTCTGGCCCGATGGTGCTCCCATGTAATCAATCCTTGGGAGCCACAGAAAATCAGTCATGAAGTTTTGGGATGTAGAGAGGCTTTGATCTCCACTGACAGACACCCCCAATAAAGCTTATTCTGTAATTCTGTAAAAAAATCACATAGCTAATCTTGGTAAGGTTAAGTAGCATCACATTTCACTATTTCACTTGGCTAAGTTGCAAAGATCAATTGCTAGAAGTCAAAAAACGACTTGATACAATTAAATCAGTAAAAACATCTTCCACACGCCTTATGTAGAGACAGAACAAGCGTTTCCTATCTGGTGATGGAGGTGAAGGAAACAACATCTGTACAGTAGGCAGGCTCTGTGTCTGGGTTTAAAGAGTTAAAACCATAAAGTACTTACTTCCTAGAGGGGATGGGAGAAAAGGAGAAGCACAGAGGAACTTCCTCTCTTGGATCGCTCATGGGAGGAAGGTGGTGTGCAAGGAGGCTTTTGTCCTCTTCCATATCTGGAAGCAAAAGCTGGTAAGTGAATTTAGGGCAGGTGGGAGGAGAGTCCGGGAGCAAGTCGGGCTGTTTGGTTTCCTCCATGATTTGGAAGCAGAGAAGCAACTGGGGTGAAGCCTGACAGGTGCTGCTGCTGCAGTTCTTTCCCTCCCCAACAGATGGCTGCAATTTTCTGCTGGTGGGAAGCTTTAAAAAGTCTCTTTCTAATTAAGGTTGATTCTTTGGGAGCGGCTTCCCTCCAGATGTTGTGGGTGCTCCCATCACTGGAATGAGCTGAAACTTCTGTCCCAATCCCCTGCTCATTTCACACAAATGGCTGTACAATCTCTTCCAAAAGCCACCAGTGATGGAACCTACAACTCCTGAAGGTAAGCTGTTCCACTGATTAATTGTTCCCACTGTTAGGAAGTTTTTCCTAACGAAGTTCTAGAATCTAGGTTGCTTCTCTCCTGATTAGTTTCATCCAATAGTTGCACATTTATGATGGCCACAGCGTCCCACACTTATGATCCGAATTTGTGACCTTCCCAGCTAGCTTCTGATAGGCAAAATCAGTGGGTATACTGGCAAGAAATTGCAAGTTACAGTCATATGAAATTGCCTTTAACAGCCCACAGTAATTTGCTTAACTACAGAGGAACAGATGTAAGTTGGCACTGTCATGTGACATCATGCGTAATGATGGAGTTGCTTCGTGATGCAAATATCAGTTCCAATTGTGGTAGGTTAAGTGAGGACTATTTGAGTGGGGATGTCACCAGAGTACTTGTGGACAGTGTTTTCTGCTCTTATTTGCAGTTGAGGATTTCCATGAGCAAAAATGGTGCTTCAAATCTTGCAGAGGCTTTTGGAATCATTTCATCAGTTAAAGCCCCTACATCTCTAAATTTAGCTCAGAAGGTTTGACTGTAACCATTTTGGGACATTTTGTCAGGCTTGAAAGACATAGATTTTCTCCATGTATACATGTGTAGGTGGCTGCATCTGTATTTCTCTCTGTGAGGATAGGTCTGCAATTATATAATCTATCCCCAGCACTTCAAGATATATTTCATGATAGTCTTTTGCATTGCTAAGAATTTGTGATTGACCCAACTTAAACAACTGAATTTGAATGTTGAACACGGATCTCAGTAGTCTTCCATGGGTCAAATGAATCATAAATAAGGTAAGAGAGTATTATACCGCCTGAAAATAAGCACTCAGGCTTATTTTGGGAGAGGTCTTACTTTTTTTAAGCACTACTGCTGTCCCCACCCTCTCCATCACACTGTCTGCTTGCCCACGACTGCAACGGGCCAAGCTCTCAGCATGCCTTCTCTGTGGGGAGAGCCTTCTCTGTGGGGGCACCTACGATCTGGAACGAGCTCCCCCCGGAGATACGGAGGATCCCGGATCTTCGCACCTTCCGTCACGCGCTTAAAACGTTTTTATTTCATCAAGCTGGCCTGGCCTAAATCTTCTCCTTTTTTAAATTTAAATTTTAAACATAAATTTTAATCTGTTTAATTATGGGGTATTTTAAAATTCAGCCTAAATTATTTAATTCGTTTTACTTTATTTTAAATTTTGTATTTCTGTGTTTTATCTTCTGGCTGTTCACCGCCCTGAGTCCTTCGGGAGAAGGGCAGTATAGAAATTTAATAAAATAAATATAATGCCTTGCCCTTCTTGGCACAGTTCAAATATCATTAAATCGAAGCGTGGAGTGACAGGTGTGGGGGAGAAGACAGGCGATCTGCACATGCTGCATGGCTGCCTGGTCATGGGAGGCTCATGAGAGACTTGCGTGGCAGCACTTGCAGCAGGCAGAGTTATGGGGTAGACAGGTGATCCAGACATCCTGTGCTGGTGCTTGTTCGGCTAAGCCACGGGCAAGCTGAGAGATGCTGGGATGGAATGGGCAGTGTGTTGGGATCACCTCTGCCTCCCCCATGCTTCTGCCTCCATCTGCTGCTGATGCCACCGCGTAAGCCTCCTGTGAACCTCTCATGAGGAAAAAGAGGGAAAAAGCAAAGTGGCTGGCTGTGGAGCTGCCGGCTTCGTGAAGCAGCCCAACAAGCAGAAGCACCGCACCAAGCAAGAGATGGACGAAAGTCATGCTGCCAGCTGCCTTGTGGTTTGCTCTATCATGCCTCAAATGTGGAACCCAGCGAGGAAGGAAGAGGGCAGAGTTGTGCCCAGCGCCTGTGAAACCTTTCCCTCCTCCCATCGGATTAAATGAGTAGCTCCTCGCTTTCCCTCTCGCTCCCCCACAGCCCTTGCCACCGCCACCATCTGTCCCTCTGCTACACAAACACACACAAACACACACATTTACACTTCATCAAAAGTGAAAAGACATGCACAGGAATCAAAAGGCTTTCTCTCTTCTCCCACCACCCCATGCTATGCTGCAACACAGTGATCAGAACAGGCCTTCTATAAAGGATGAAAAACACATGCCACCATGCTCAGGATTAGTAGTTGCTGTGCTGCCCCAAGGGGCCAGCAGGATTCAGCTGCAGCTGGACACCCTCACTCCCCCGTCCCGTGTGCTCGCCACCTCTCATGCTGGCCAAGCCCATACTCGTGGGCTTATTTTTGGGATACGGTTTATATTAGGTCCACTCCAAAAATCAGACTTGGGCTTATTTTCGGGGTGGGTCTTATTTTCAGCAAAACACGGTAGTATTGGGACATGTTTGCTTTTTCATTGTAATATATACTTTTTTCTTTTTTCACATCAAATCTAACCATTTTATAAACAATTAAAGTTCTACTTTTCTTTGAATCTTACAGACTCACATAGGAGAAAAATTCTTTGAATGTCCTGATTGTGGTAAAACTTTCAGTTGTAATTCCAATTTGATGATACACCAGAGGAATCTCAAAGGAGAGAAACCCTTTCAATGTCCTGACCGTGGGAGAGGTTCCAGCTGTAATTCCAGCCTGGTAATACATCAGAGGATTTACACCATGGAGAAACCCTATGAGTGCCGCGATTGTGGGAAAGGTTTCATTAGAAATTCCCACCTCATGAGACACCAGAGGACTCACACAGGAGAGAAAGCCTTTCATTGTCCTATCTGTGGAAAAGGTTTTAGTCAGAATTCTCACCTCATGAGACACCAGAAGACTCACACAGGAGAGAAACCCTTTGAATGTCCTTATTGTGGGAAATGTTTCATTAGAAATTCCCACCTCATAATACACCAGAGGACTCACACAGGAGAGAAACCCTTTGAATGTCCTATCTGTGGAAAAAGTTTTAGTGATAATTCCAGCCTGGTGACACATCAGAGGACTCACACAGGAGAGAAACCCTTTGAATGTCCTGACTGTGGAAAATGTTTTAGTCAGAATTACCACCTCATAAGACACCAGAGAACTCACACAGGAGAGAAACCCTTTGAATGTCCTATCTGTGGGAAAGGTTTTAGTGATAATTCCAGCCTGGTGATACATCAGAGGACTCACACAGGAGAAAAACCCTTTGAATGTCCTATCTGTGGGAAAGGTTTTAGTGATAATTCCAGCCTGGTGACACATCAGAGGATTCACACAGGAGAGAAACCCTTTCAATGTCCTATCTGTGGGAAATGTTTTAGTCAGAATTACTATCTCATAACTCACCTGAGGATTCACACAGGAGAGAAACCCTTTCAATGTGTTTTCTGTGGGAAAGGTTTTAGTCAGAATTCTCACCTCATAAGACACCAGAGGACTCACACAGGAGAGAAACCCTTTGAATGTCCTATTTGTGAGAAATGCTTTAGTGATCATTCCAGCCTGGTGACACATCACAGGACTCACACAGGAGAGAAACCCTTTCAATGTCCTATCTGTTGGAAAAGTTTTAGCGATAATTCCACGCTAGCGAGACACCAGAGGACTCACACAGAAAGGAAACCTTTTCAATGTCCTCATTGTGAGAAACATTTCATTAGAAATTCCCACCTCATAATACACCAGAGAACTCACACAGGAGAGAAACCCTTTGAATGTCCAGATTGTGGGAAAAGTTTCAGTCAAAATTTCAACATCATGATTTACCAGAGTACTCACACAGGAGACAAACCATTTGAATGTCCTGACTGTGGAAAAAGTTTTAGTTAGAATTCCCACCTCATGAGACACCAGAGGACTCATAGGAGAGAAATGTTTTGAATGTCCTGACTGTGGAAAACATTTTACTTAGAATTTCCACCTCATGAGACACCAGAGGATTCACACCATGGAGAAACCTTGTCCAGTCTGTGGACTTTACTTCAAGCATAAACCATCCCTTATTGCATACAAGGAAATCCACATGAGTCAAAAGTTGAAGAGTTTAGAGGAGGCTTGAGTTTCATTTGTGCTCTCCCATTCAAAGTGTAGGTGAGAAATTGACTGTTTGCATTCTGGTCTGATTCTTTTTACTCAAACTTCTCAGGATTAAACTTGTAGGTGGAGAGAAAAGGAAAGTGGAAAATGGCAGAATCTTCTGGATATTTCTTTTTGCAGAAGTAGTGGAATTCCTCAAAAAGAAATTTTGGATGGTGCTTTTGTATGTATGTTGATTATAGACCCACATGTGGAGTTTGGTTCTAGCTTGGTTTCAAGTCCCCACCCAGCATAAAAGTAGTCCTCAAAATACAATTACCATGTTCCCTGAAAATAAGACCCTGAGTTATATTTTTTGAACCCCAAAATGGCTTGGCCTTATTATTGGGGGATCTTATTGTTTTGGGGGATGCAGGAGGCGGTGAGCGTAGGGTGCAGATAGGGTGGGGGAGAAGTGAGATGCGTGGATCATGACAGGGCTCCTCATGCTGTCTCTTCTCCCCCTCTCGCCGGGCATGGCAGGGCTTCTTGTCCCTGCCCAAATTGGAATCAATTTGGAGATTGCAGGTGGGGAGGGGTGGGGCCAGGGAGACAGGAGACGCACTTCTTGTCTGCCTTGTTGCGTGTCTTGCCGTTGTCTGCAGGCAAACACATTGTAGGGTAAAACCAAACTTCTCACAAGTTCAAGAAGTTTGATTGAACTCGCAATGGTTTTTTTACCCTACAATGTGTTTGCCTGCAGACAACGACACGCAACGGAGCTACAAGGCTGGTAAGACTCATCTCACATCTCCCCAGTCCCAATCCTCCCCACCTGCTACCCCCAAATTGCATCCAATTTGGGCAGGGGCAGGAAGCCCTGCCATGCCCGGTGAGAGGGGAAGAAGAGATGGCAAGAGTGTGTCTCGTTTCTCCCCCACCCCACCTGCCACCACCCTCGATAAAGAGCCAGGAACTGTGGAAAAGGGAGCCGGGGGCGGGGGTGTGGGCTTTGGGCATCTGGGGCTGCCAGGAGTCGCCCGGTGGAAAGGCGGGAGCAGGGCGGGAGTTTGCAAACGATCGCTTCCCCTTTGCCTTCTCTACCAAAAGCGCTCCTTGGGTGCAGCCACTTGAACAGCAGGAGACTCGTGCCTCGCGCCGGCCTTCCGAAGGGTACTGTAGCAGCAGCTATGCACATTTTTTTAAACCTTATTTCATCCCGATCCACATGGCCCAGTACTGTCAGGATGAAATAAGAGTAAAAAAATTGTGGATAGCTGCTGCTACAGTACCCTTTGGAAGGTTGGTGCGAGGCACATGGGGCACAAGGCTTGGCCTCCTACTGCAGAAGTGGCCACAATTCATGGCAAAAATGGCCGCACTTGCTGGAGGCAGCGGCCTGAGTGGCACCCATGAGGCAGCTGTTCCGTAGGTAAGGCAGGTTCGAGGCGTGTGGGGTGCATCACTTGGCCATGTTTGCTGGAGGTGGCAGCCTGAGCAGCACCCAGGAATCAGCTGTGAATGGCGGCCTGAGCGGCTCAGCTGATCCAATTAAGGGGCCAAGAAGCCCTGAGATGACTGGGAAAGGGCTGCCTCCTGTGCTAGCCACACCCACCCTATCGCTAGGGCTCATTTTGGGGGGAGGGCGTATGTTTATGCCCACCCCAAAAATAAGGCTTGGCCTTATTTTCGGGACATGTCCTATTTTCGGGGAAACACGGTATTATGGGACTTGCAGTTATGGTTGCATGTTGCAATGACTGTTAAGTGAGACTGCTTTCCTTAACTACCCGAATCCCCCTGCTCTCCCTGAGTCAGCTAGTAATTGAATGTGCGAGTTCCTGAGCAGAATACTGGCTACCTCAGCGCTGGGGAAAATTCTTGGAAGCCTAGCACAGGGCCAGACTTGTCTGCTGTAGGTATCCCTAGGCCTCCCCCACCCTCCAAGACACCCTGTGCTCTGTTTCCTAACCCTTGTTTCCATTCAGCCCTTCAATCTGCCCCAGGTTCCCCTTACACCTGACTCCAATCCCACCAGACCTCCCATCCTCCTCTCTGATCTCATGTTGGGGAGGGAGGGAAGGACAGACATCCTTGGGCCTCATGACTGTGTCCTGGAAACCACCACCATTTTCAATGAGCCCTGAATTCGTCCCTGAGCTATGCTATGCAGTGGACTTGTGGAAGTGGTTGCCATTTTGCCACATTGTCCTCTGTCACGCAGAAGAGGGAAAAAAACGATCTTGTTTTGCTACCTTAACATGAGAAAAAAAAATGTACAATAGAAAATGTCTAACAAAATGCATTTTGTTAGAATGATCAGAAGCGTTTGACATGTAAAAAATGGGTATTGTCAGTGTTGCTATGAACATTAGGGAAGACAAGATGCTCAGAGTTGCCTCAAACTGTGACATGAGCAGCAATAAAGTTTAATAATAACTGAATCTATATATATAAAAGCGAAAACCATTCATATTGTAATCACAAAATCTCCAGAACCATAAAGTGTACAAACTTGAAATTTGCCATGTATCTTCCTCTTTGCTTCTAGGTGCTCACTAAGAAAGGATTTTTCAAAATAACTATCAGAGCATTATTATTTCCTGTATTATAATTAACACACTGATGCTATGGAGTTCTACTCCCCCTCCCCACCTGAAAAGAAATCTGTCCCAAATGCAAAACACAACAGAGGAGAGGAGTTTCACTTTCAGTTTTACTTTCACAACAGCAAGCAGGGGATAGGATAGGAGAGGTTTCTGTCAGGCAAGGCTGAGGGAGAGGATAGGGAGGCTTCTGTGGGGCAAGGCTGAGGGAGAGAAGGGGATAGCATAGAAAAGGCTTCTGTGGGGCAAGGCTGAGGGAGAGAAGGGGATAGCATAGAAAAGGCTTCTGTGGGGCAAAGCTGAGGGAGAAGGGAATAGGATAGGAGAGGCCTCTGTGGCAAGCTTGAGGGAGAGAAGGCAATAGGATAGGGAAGGCTTCTGTGGGACAAGCCTGAGGGAGAGAAGGGGATAGGATATGGGAGTCTTCTGTGGGGCAAGGCTGAGAGAGAAGGGGATGAGTGAGTCTTCTGTGGAGCAAGGCTGAGGGAGAGAAGGAGATAGGATAGGAGACATTTCTGTAGGGAAAGGCTGAGGAGGAGAAGGGGAGAGGAGAATCCGATCATAACTACTCATTAATTTTCAAGCTTTACAGTAAATGTCAATTTATTAAGCCCCATCACATAGTTTCCTAGGGAAGCACGGGTATCCAGCTAGTTTAATAATAAAAAGGTAATGTAAAGCTCATTTCCCAACTCTTGCTCAATGATGAGGACTCCACACATACAGTGGATTTCTAAGGCATTATGATTGTTAACTTGTAATCAATCTCTTCTGCATTTTGCATCTCTATGACCAATCTGTCTTCCTCAGCTTCCCTTCCCCGCTCCTCATAATTTCAGTTTTAGTCATACATCGGTCCATGCACTCTTTGACTCTGATGATGTGAGCTGCAGTTAGGCTTCTGCCTCTTAATTTATGTGTTGTATTGCTATCTGCTCCAGTCCAACATTCTATGAAAGAATGGCATTTCATTAGGCACAGTTAAAAATTGTGCCTTCTAAAAAATTAAAATGGCTAAACTGGATCTGTTTTGATGGGCCTTCTTCTTGGATACAGGGATGGTCTTCTTATCACTGCCAGTCTGAGAGATGGAAATTTGAAACTGGACAAGTAAGCTACAGTTCCCCTTGTAACTTTACAACCTCTAAAGGTTATAATTGGTTATGCCAGTGGGTTTGTAGCTTTAGAAAATCACCATTACAGAGGATCTGTCTGACTTCCCTGATGATTCTCCAAATTCTGAATTGGATTATTTATTTATTTAGCGTATGGTTGGTCACACACAGTATTAAAACACTTCATTTTTACAGGTTAAAAACAATTAAAACAAAAAAGCAGTAAGAAAACCTAAAAGGAAAACAGAAATAACATTTCAAAGTTTAATGTCAAGTTTGGAGATCCAGTCAGTAGCTGCCGTTGTTATGTAGAGGAAGTCCCTAGAATCTCCTGGATAACTTCTGTTAGGGCATTCCCTCACTATATGCTGGATAGTCTGTCGAGGGGCCCCGCAATCACATTGTGCTGAAGGTGTCTTTCCCCATTTATACAGGGAGTCAGCACATTGGATTCGATAGACATTGTGAAAGTTGAGATCCCCATGATGGAGACAGTGAGCAGACACAAATGTTTTGAAAACCCTGGGAATGAATTTCTTTAACATAAGAAGAACTTGGCTGATCAGTCTGAAAGCTGGTCCTGAGTGTGACACTTGGGGTATTTGGAAATGCCTGTGACCCCCTCTTGGTTCTTCTGGGCTCAGTGCCCCCTGGTTTTATTCTTTTTTTAAAAAAGTTTGGGGATTTCACAACTTATTTAATTAAAGCAAACTTCTCTTTCTGTTTCCACTAATTCTTCTGGAGAAATAGAAATGATGGGCAACTGTAACTGAAGCCAGAATGGGTTTAGCAGAAACTTATGATGCCAGACAATCATTATTGCTATTTTTTATAAAGTAACTAAACTAGTGGATCTGCGAGATGTTGTGGAGATAGTATACTTGGACTTCAGCAGAACATTTGACAAGGTGAACCACAACTTACTTCTGGGTAAGACAGAACAACATGGGATAGACAAAACCAGCACCAGGTGGATTCTCAGTTGACTGACAAACTGCACTCATTCAATAGTCCTCAATGAAGTAGATCTACGTGGAGAGAAGCATGCAGTGGGGTACCTCAAGGTTCAGTCTTGGGCCCAGTACTCTTCAACATCTTCATAAATCATCTAGATGAGGGGATGGAAGGGGAACTCATGAAATTTGAAGACACCAGGTGGGGTGGAAGAGCCAATATTTTAGTAGACTCAAGATCCAGAATTTGAGAGACATGAGCATTGGGCCAGGAAAAAGCAGTTCAGTGGTGAGAAAAGTAAGGTCTTGTCTTTAGGTAGGAAAAACCAAACACACAGGTAGAGAATAGATAGTACCTGGCTCAACAGTATTAAGGATCAGAGGAATCTAGGTGTCCTACTGGATATGTATGAGCCAGTAGTGTGCTGTAGCTGCTAAAAAAAGCCAGTGTAGTCCTAGGGTGCATCAACAAAGGGATTGTGTCAAGACAACAAGAAGTAATAGTACTGCTTCACACTATGCTATGAGACCACACTTAGAATACTGCATCCAATTCTGGTCACCACAATACAGAAAAGATATTAAGACCATGGAAAGTGCAGAGAAGATCAATAAAGATAATAAAGGGTCTGGATGCTAAATCGTATGACTATCAGTTGAGGGAGGTAGGATAACTAGGCTATTGAAGAGAAGGATTAGAAAGAAGCATGGTAAGGGCGCTTTTAAGAAGTGGCTGTGGTCCCCGTGGCATCTTCTTGGGAAGAGCTCTGGCTCAAACCCTTCCATTTGGGACAGAGCCATCCATTTGTGTGTGCTCATAATCCCAAAGTCCACTCATCAGTCTCAGAGGAAAGGGAGCTCCCAGCAGAAATATCTCACCATGATCCTTCATATCCTTCTGGGTAACCCACCAGCTGGATAGGAGAACAATTATTTCCTCCCCATGATGCTTCCAGCAAATGACATCCAGTGCTATCTCAATATCCATATTGATTCACTTAATGACCAGAAAAGAAGTGAGGTCAAAAGCCTGTTGCAATAAAGCGATTTGCCAGAATTGCCCATCACAATTGTAGTCACTACGTGAGGACTATCAATGTTCATCATCACCCTGCAGGCTTATTCCTGCAGTTGATAGGGAGGAGACCAATGTGCAGTAGGGAGTCTCTCTGGATGGCTTTCCTGTTAGAGCTGGGGTGCTGCCAGAGGGGAGGTATTGTTGCTGGACTAGGAGTGGGGACACCCAAGTTCCAGTCCCCCCTAAACCATGAAAGGTCCCTCCCCTTGGTGTAGTATTTTTCATCTCATTATACTATATATATATTTACATATAAATACACACACACATCCATATATATATATATGCAAAAAATTAAAATCTCGGGTGTTTTCCCGCATCATGTTAAATAAGTTAGTTAAAATGTTTAAAATTCTGGTTAAAATCCTAGCTTAAAATCTTCCAAAAATCCTTACAGATTTTAAGCTAGGATTTTAACCAGAATTTTAAACATTTTAACTAACTTATTTAACATGATGCGGGAAAACACCCGAGATTTTAATTTTTTGCATATATACACACCCGTGAAAACTTAAGATGTGTATGTATGTATGTATGTATGTATGTATGTATATATATATATATATATATATATATATATATATATATATATATATATATATATATAGTGTTTTACCGAGACACCTGGTCTACTCCAACATGTGGGAGAGAGCATTCTGCTCTCCCTTTATTTCTTTTATCAGTAAAATATATTTGGTATATATATATATGTATGTATGTATGTATGTATATGTATATGTATACACACACACACACACACACACACACACACACACACACCTCAAATTTATATTTCTGGATTGCAGCTGAAAGGCGAAAGGGAAGCACTATGCTCCCTCCCATGTTGGGGTAGACCAGGTGTCTCGATAGAAAAACACTTTATATATACATATATATATATATATATTATGTATATACATGTACATATATATATATATATATATATATATATATATATATATATATATGTATATGTATATGTATATGTATATGTATATGTATATGTATATGTATATGTATATGTATATGTATATATGTATATTATATGAATATATTTCAAGTATTCATAATCATGTTTATACTTATATCTGTTATCTAATACATGCTTGACAAAATAAATAAGTAAATATAAACACATAGTTCTCGCTTTTTGCATGGGGAACTTCTTGCTCTGTTTCTGTGGCGATGAGTGAATACTTGGGAGGCCTGAACAAACAAGTTAGGGATAATCATCATGGAGAAAGTCTATTGATGTGGTCACTGAAGTAAAAAACCACTTGAACGCATAGAATTAATTTTAAAAATCTTGCAGCTGCCTTAGGCAGAAATGAAACAACATGGTTTTCAGCTTTATGTCACTAAATGGCGCACTGTAGATGAGCGACGCCCCACGCTAAACAACTGTAGAGGATTGGTAACTGAGGCATAAGGAGTTTAAACATTTGAACAGTAGATTCCTAGACATCATTGGCATTCTTCAGTCTCAGTCTCAAAAGACTATGGTATCGTGCTCTAGATTCCTAGAGAGGATTTGGAAAAGAGGAGAACAGGAGGAGAGCTTCCTCTTCCGACTCTCCGCTGAGAGGTTGGAAGTGGGGGGGGGAGGAAGGGTGGCTTTCCTGGTCTTCCCAGGGTGGAAGCAGCAGCTGAAAGCTAAGCACAGGTGGAGGAAAGACCAGAAGCAAATACGCTCTGAGTTTAAAGAGTTAAAACCATCAAGTACGTAATTGCTAGAGAGGATGGGAGAAGCACAGAGGAACTTCCTCTCTTGGATCGCTCATGGGAGGAAGGTGGTGTGCAAGGAGGCTTTTGTCCGCTTCCATATCTGGAAGCAAAAGCTGGTAAGTGAATTTAGGGCAGGTGGGAGGAGAGTCGGGAGCAAGTCGGGCTGTTTGGTTTCCTCCATGATTTGGAAGCAGAGAAGCAACTGGGCTGAAGCATGTCAGCTGCTGCTGCTGCAGTTCTTTCCCTCCCCAACAGATGGCTGCAATTTTCTGCTGGTGGGAAGCTTTAAAAAGTCTCTTTCTAATTAAGGTTGATTCTTTGGGAGCGGCTTCCCTCCAGATGTTGTGGGTGCTCCCATCACTGGAATGAGCTGAAACTTCTGTCCCAATCCCCTGCTCATTTCACACAAATGGCTGTACAATCTCTTCCGAAAGCCACCAGTGATGGAGAACCTACAACTCCTTTTTTTATTATTAAAAAGTTTTATCAGTATTATAACAATTTTTCCCATCCCTCCTCCCCCTCCCCCCCCCATCCTTCATCACCCCTCTCCCTCCAACCCCCCCACCCCGGACTTCCCAGAGCAAATATAGGGTATAATATTTAACAAACATAAACTAAAATATGCTAACTTTCTGTAATCTCCAAACTCCCTCTTGCTCTTTAACTCCACTTTCTACTAACAAAACATAATTCAAAAAGAAAATTTTGGTTTCATTCATAGGCTATTTGAAACTTTTTAGTCCGATATTTGTTTTGAATATAGTCAGTCCATCTTCTCCATTCCGATATATATCTTTCATTTGAATGGTCCTTCAAGTATGCCGAAATTTTTGCCATCTCTGCTAAATTCACTATTTTTAACGTCCATTCTTCAATAGTAGGTAAGTCTTCCTTCTTCCAATACTGTGCCACCAGAAGTCTGGCTGCTGTTATTAAATTTAAAATCAATTTAGTCTCTATGACTGTACATTCTGTAATTATACCCAACAGAAAGAACTGTGGAGTAAATTTTATCTTCTTCTTGAGAATGTTTTGGATAATCCACCATATTTTTATCCCAAATGCTTTAATTTTTTTACATGTCCACCATATATGATAATATGTGGCATCATCACATTCGCATCTCCAACACTTAAGTTGCAAACTTGGATACATACAGGCTAGCTTTTTAGGATCTAGATGCCATCTATAAAACATTTTATAAAAATTCTTAAGTTTTGGGCTTGCGTAAACTTTACATTTCTAACCCATATTTTTCCCCACGTTTCCATCATTATTGGTTCTTCAATATTTTGTGCCCATTTTATCATACAGTCCTTAACTAGCTCTGTTTCTGAATCTATTTCTACTAATGCATTATACAACCTTTTTATATGCATTTGACTTTGTTCTCTAATGTCCTCATTTTGCAAGATACCAATTTTCTGATCTTCTCTCCATTTAGCTTGCAGCTGTCCATACTGAAACCCTGTTTGAGTTATCCTTTCTTCTCTTAATTGATTCAAAGATTTTAGTTGTAGTATACCTCTTTCCTTAATAAGAAGCTCTTTATAAGTAATCACATCTTGTTTTTGCTCTACACTTATATTCTCTATCGCGTGTCTGGGTATTGCCCACATTGGTAACTTATCATTTAATTTATACTGATACTTTTTCCAGACACGCAATAAAGCATTCCTTAATATGTGACTTTTAAAAGTCTTATCCACTTTCTTATCATATAATAAATAAGCATGCCAACCGTAAACAAAATCATATCCGTCAATATTCAATATTCTTTCTTCTGTTGAATTCATCCAGTCGCTCATTGCTGATAGAGCAGCTGCCTCATAATATAATCTTAAATTGGACATTTTGAGACCTCCTCTTTCACGTATATCCTGCATTATTTTTTGCTTTATTCTCGGTCTCTTCCCTGCCCAGACAAAATTATTAATACCCTTCTGCCATATCTTCAAATTCTCATCTTTTTAAAGTATTGGTATCATTTGAAAAAGAAATAAAAACTTAGGCAAAACATTCATTTTTACTGCTGCTATTCTTCCCAACAAAGATGGGAAACAAATTTTTTTCCAATTTTCCAACTCTCTCTGTATTTTTTGCCACAACGGATCATAATTATGCTTAAATAATTTCGCATTTGATGTCGTGATATAAACCCCTAAATACTTAACTTTTTTTACTATTTCAAATCCTGTTAGTCTTTCGAATTCATCTTTTTGATTTGTAGTCATGTTTTTAGTTATTATCTTTGTTTTCCCTGCATTTATTTTAAATTCAGATACTTGTCCATATTGATTAATTATATCCATTAAACCTACAACCGACTGTAATGGTTGGGTTAAAGTAACAACCAAGTCGTCTGCAAATGCTCGTAATCTGTAGTCACACTGCCTAATTTTAATTCCATTTATTTTATCCAACCCACGTATTTTACTCAACAAAAATTCCAAAGTCAAGATAAACAATAATGGAGACAAGGGACATCCTTGTCTTGTTCCTTTTTCTATATTAAAAGTATCTGTTAAACTACCATTAATTATTATTTGCGCTGTTTGTTTCTGATATATTGCCTTAATAGATTGTGTAAAATATTCTCCAAACTGCATCTTTTCTATTATTTTCAATAAGAAATACCAATTCAATCGATCAAATGCTTTCTCCGCATCAAGAACCGCAGGGATTTGGTTGTTCCTCCCCAAATACTCTTAATAGGTTAACAAGTTGCCTTACATTGCTCTTCATTTGTCTACCATTTATAAAACCAGTTTGATCATTATGAATCATTTGTTGCATGACTGTCATTAACCTATTTGCTTGTATTTTAGCAAAAATCTTGTAATCTGTATTTAAAAGTGATATAGGCCTATAATTTTTTGGCTGGGTGTGGTCTTGCTCCTCCTTTGGAATCAGAGAAATAAAAGCTGTCCTCCAGGATGGGGGTGCATCTCCTCCAGATTGTATATTAGTAAATAATTCTTTAAGTGGTCCCACCATTTCTAACTGCAAGTCTTTATAATAAGTGGCTGTCAAACCATCCGTCCCAGGGGCTTTACCCACTTTATTTATTTATTTATTTAATTAATTAATTAATTAATTAATTAATTAATTAATTTTTATACCGCCCTTCTCCTGAGGGACTCAGGGTGGTGAACAGTTAACATAACATACATATAAAATGTGAATATAAGATGATTAAGCCAATTTGGCTCATCGGTTAAGAATTTTCAGCATAAAGATTTAGAACAATGAAGAGATTTATGCCAGCCCAGCTTGGTGAAAGAGAAAGGTCTTAAGTGCGCGACGGAAAGTACGAAGATCTGGGATCATTCGTATCTCTGGGGGTAACCTGTTCCAAAGGGTAGGTGCCCCCACAGAAAAGGCTCTTTCTCTGGGAACCACCAGTCGACATTGTTTTAATGACTTTCAACTGCTTAATTGCAAACATAATTTCCTCAGAAGTTATCGGTTGATTTAAACCCTCCCTTTGCTCTTTTGTAATTATAGGAATATTCTCTTTCTGTAAATATCTATCTATATCTATACTTCGAATTTTATCACTAGCGTACAACCTCGTATAAAATTCTAAAAATGCTTTCTTAATCATATTTTGCTGATAAACCTCTTTATCTTTATATTCTATTTTCTCTATAGTCTGTGACTTTTGTTTTTTCCTTAAGAGGTATGCTAACCATCTCCCTGGTTTGTTAGCATTGCAAAAAATATTGTGTTTAGCATATTGCAAGTTAGTTGCAACCTGATCTGCCATTAACATATTAAATTGCCCTCCCAGTAAATTAATTGCCTCTTTTATTTTCTTATCTGCTGGGTTCAATATCAAAGCTTGTTCTTTTTTTTAATTTCCTCTTCTAAGTCCTTCCTTTTTTTCCCCTGTTTATGTCTATGTTTATTATTCAAATATATCAAAATACCTCTCATATATGCTTTGCTTGCATCCCAAACCATTTCCATAGATGTACCCTTATGCATATTCATAATGAAAAATTCTTTCATAAATTTTTTACATTCTTTTACATTTTCCTCATATCTAAACAGATTTTCATTTAACCTCCAAGACCTCTTAAATCCCTTTCCATACTCTAATTCCATCCAAACTTGACTATGATCCATTAAAACTCTTGGACAAATCTTTGTCTTCTTCATCCTAGAAAAGAGATCATTAATAATTAATATGAAATCAATCCTAGAGAAAGATTGATGTCTATCAGAAAAGAAAGTAAAATCTTTTTCTTCAGAATTCCTCTCTCGCCAAATATCTCTCAACTCCATAACATCCATCATCTCAAAAAATGATTTTGGCAATCTGGCACGCGTTGAGATATTTTGCAAAAGCCCCTTCTTATCTTTTTTAGTGTCCAAAACTCCATTCCAATCACCCAATAAAATGCATGATTTATAATCCCATTGTAGTAACTTGGAATGTAAAAGCTTATAAAATTTTTCCTGTTGTTGGTTCAGTGCATATACTCCAATTAAAAGTATTTTCCCCCTTTTATTAAAAGTTCAATTGCTATAAATCTTCCTTGATCTGCTTCAATTAGTTTAGCAGTTAAGTCTTTTTTTAAGTATATAACTATACCATTCTTCTTCTCAGGAGCAGATGCAACAAAATGTGTACCTAGCCTTGCATTTATTAAATATTTTTGATCTTTCCTTCTAATATGAGTCTCTTGTAGACAGATTACTTCATTTTTAAACTGTTTCAGATAATGAAATATTTTTCTCCTCTTCTGTGATGAATTGAAGCCATTAACATTCCAACTCAGAAATCTAGTTGCCATTCTTGGCCCCCTGAAGCTTGCGGAGCATTTGCTGGAAATCTCCATGCATTTTGCTTTTTGGCCTTGCTCCTCCCACTGCTTCTGTTTTTGTAGTTTCTTGAGTTGTCATCTGAAGTTGCTGCACTCTTAATTCTTCTTGACGCTTGGCTGCCGCTCGGGTCTGTCTTTGATCCTTAGGTTCTTCTATTTTTTCAAATACCTCCAAAGCTTGAGCAGTAGTCGAAAGTTGTATTAAATCTTCTTGAATAATCAAAGCTCCTCTTTGGGCCTGTACCAACCATTCTTCCTTCTCCCCTTTTTTGCCCCCTCTGCTTCCGTCTTCCTTCTGGTTTCTGGGGACTGTGGGCATCCAGCCTTTAGTACATTGGTGTAAAAATCTCTTGCCTTCCACACTGAATTAAGATGATATCTTTATCCTGAATAATTCACCACTAGTCCAGCTGGAACCTCCCATCTGTACTGTATCTGACGGTTTCTCAGTTCTTCCACCAGGAAGGTATAATCCCTTCTGGCTCTCAACATTTTGGGGGGGATTTCTTTCAGTATTAAAACCTCCTGCCCCTGCACTTGAGGTTTATTTTTAAAAGTGGCTTGTAAAATTTCATTGCGTATTCTCCTTGTAATAAAGTAAACTACAATGTCTCTTGGTAAATGTTTCTGTCTGGCGACCCATGAATTGACATGGTAAATTTTGTCAGTTTGCCACTCAAGATTTGCTTTTTGTTCTCCCATTATCTGTGCAAATGCTTCTGAAAAAATCTCTCTCAGATTCTCTTGCTTATTTTCCTTCAGGCCTCTTACTCTCAAAGCAAATTCCATGTCTCTATATTGTATCATTATTACATCAGCCTCTGCTCTTTCCATCTTATTCTGAACCTCTCCCATTTTATTTTCCAAATTCACATTAAACTGCTTAATTTCTTCCACTCTTTCATCTAGTGTTTCAATATGGCTTGCCAGACCTTGGACTGCCATGACAATATCTTCTCTAATTTCCTGATTTCAATTTTGAATAAACTGTTTAATTTCAGCCATCTCATCAGCAACATCTCGCATTTTATCCTCAAACACCAAAGTAATTTTTTTTCTGTAACAGAGGCTTGTGTTTTAAGGGCTTCCTGCAACATTTCAAGTGTTAACGTTGGTGGTTCCGTTGGAGCTATGAGGGATTGCAATTTGGATGTTTGAGCTGGCGAGTTCCCAGTGCTTTTAACAACAGTCTTTATTTGTTTTGAAGCCATTTTTAATTTCCAATTTGAATTTATTCAGCAACCAGAACAACAAATCCATCAAATCCAAAAGTTTCCAATCTTTAAATAATGTCAATCATTTTTTAAAAAACACTACTATAGTCTTTTTAACCTTTATTCTTCTTTCTTTCAAAGCAAGGATCTCTAGTTTTAAACAGGGGCTGCCAGCGCTAAATGGAATTTTCCTTTTAACTTTCACTTTCACGCCCCATTAGAGCTCAATCGCCATCTTGGTTTCACTTTCTTCCCTTAATAGCTCAGAAGGAAGTAATACACATTTGGAGTTAAAGTTTAGTATTTGCAAATCTGATCTCTCCTGGCTTTGCTTAGCCTGCTTCCAAGTCCAATGTTTAATTCAAAGTGTTGTTTGCAGGGGTGGTCGCGGCGTCTTGTTCTGCTTAAAGCAGAAATGTCCCGGATCCGGAGCTCTGTCGGGCTTCCAGGGAGCTCTCACCCTTCGAGCTCCAGAATTGTTCCTGGGGCTTCTTGGGGAGCTCTACCTACACCCATCTGCTCTCTTCCTCCCCTTTTCCCGGGGAGAAAGTTTCCAAGCCGCTAGACAGCTGATTTGCGCTGTTCTAGCGGCTTTACTCGATCGTGGGGCTGGCGCTCACAAAAGGAGCGTCTTCGGTGCCTACGGTGCCACCGGAAGTCCGGAACACCTACAACTCCTGAAGGTAAGCTGTTCCACTGGTTAATTGTTCCCACTGTTAGGAGGTTTTTCCTAACGAAGTTCTAGAATCTAGGTTGCTTCTCTCCTGATTAGTTCCATCCAATAGTTGCACATTTATGATGGCCACAGCATCCCACACTCATGATCCCAATTTGTGACCTTCCCAGCTAGCTTCTGATAGGCAAAATCAGTGGGTATACTGTAGTGGTGAAATCTAAAATTTGTTACTACCGGTTCTGTGGGCGTGGCTTGGTGGGGGGGGTAATGTAACGGTGGGCGTGGCCATTTTTTTTAACTTTTAAAACCATTTTTTCTACAACCTCTTCAGCAAAAAAGAAAAAGGTTTTTTTTCTTTTAAATGCCTCTGCCGATCAAGCAACTCAGCTGGGATCGGCAGAGGCATTTAAAAGAAAAAAAAGGTTTTTTTCTTTTAAATGTCTCTGCCGATCCCAGTTGAGCCACACGATCATCAGAGGCTTTGTTTTTTACTTTTAAAAGCATTGTTTCGGCGGAAGAGGTTGTAGAAAAAATGCTTTTAAAAGTTAAAAAAAAGCCTCTGATGATTGTGCAGCTCAGCTGGGCATGGAGGGGGGGCAGGGATTTTTGCTACCAGTTCTCCAAACCACCCGCCTCCATCGCTATTGGATCGGGTGATCCGTTCTGAACCGGGAGCATTTCACCCCTGGTATACTGGCAAGACATTGCGAGTCACAGTCATATGAAATTGCCTTTAACAACCCACAGTAATTTGCTTAACTATAGAGGAACAGATATAAATTGGCACTGTCATGTGACATCATGCTTAATGCTGGAGCTGCTTCGTGATACAAATATCAGTTCCAATTGCGGTAGGTTAAGTGAGGACTATTTGAGTGGGGATGTCACCAGAGTACTTGTGGACAGTGTTTTCTGCTCTTATTTGCAGTTGAGGATTTCCATGAATAAAAGTGGTGCTTCAAATCTTGCAGAGGCTTTTGGCATCATTTCATCAGTTAAAACCTCCACATCTCTAAATTTAGCTCAGAAGGTTTGACTGTAACCATTTTGGGACATTTTGTCAGGCTTGAAAGACATAGATTTTCTTCATATATACATGTGTAGGTGGCTGCATCTGTACTTCTCTCTGTAGGGATATGACTGCAATTATACAATCTATACCCAGTATTTCAAGATATATTTCATGATAGTCCTTTGCATTGCAAAGAATTTGTAATTGGCCCAACTAAACTGTCAGAGTATATTCATCAACTGGAATAGGACATGGTAACAAAGTCAGCCATGTTGGGAGACAGACTGAAGCCAGGGTGTGTCTTTGCAGTTTATGAGTCTGTGCAGAAAATTGAAAATGAAACTAGTCTCTCTGGTGTACTTTGTTATACTCTATGTGAACATGTCTGCTGATCTGAGCTAAAGAATCAACTGTTGATATTGTAAATATACTTTCTGTGTTTTATGAATATAAAGAACTTAATGAATCCAGCTGATTCAGTTATCCAGCTGATTCAGTGTAGTTCTGGATTTGATTTATGCAAGAAACTCTGATGTAAACAACTGAATTTGATTGAATGTTGATGATGGATCTCAGTAGTCTTCCATGTATCAAATGAATCATAAATAAGGTAAGAGAGTATTATACCGCCTGAAAATAAGCACTCAGGCTTATTTTGGGGAAGGTGTTACTTTTTTTAAACGCTACTGCTGGCCCCGCCCTCTCCGTTGCACTGTCTGTTTGCCTGCGGCTACAACGGGCCAAGCTCTCAGCATGCCTTGGCCTTCTTGGCACAGTGCAAATATCATTAATTCCGAGTTTAGAGTGATAGGCGGTGGGGAGAAGACAGGCGATCTGGACATGCTGCATGGCTGCCTGGCTCACAGGAGGCTTGCCCGGCAGCTCTGGCAGCAGGCAGTGGTATGGGGTAGGCAGGCTATTCACACAACCTGTGCTGGTGCTTGTTCAGCACAGCCACTATGCAAGCCTCCTGTGTGCCTCCCATGAGGAAAAAGAGGGAAAAAGCAAAGTGGCTGGCCATGGAGCTGCCAGCTTTGGGAAGCAGCCCACCAAACAGAAGTGCCGCACCCAGAAAGAGATGGGCGAAACTTATGCTGCCAGCTGCGTGCGGTTTGCTCTATCGCCCCTCAGCTTTGGAACCCAGCGAGTAAGGTGGTGGGACAGAGCTGTGTGTAGCGCCCACAAAACCTTTCCCACTTCCCATCAGGTTAACGCATAGCTGCTCACCTTCGCTCTAGCTGCCCCTCCCCCGCTTTCAGAGCCTTCACCACCACCACCACCTGATCCTCCACTACACACACACACACACACATACACTTATACACTTAGTGAAAAGTGAAAAGACATGCACCAGAATTAAGAAACTTTCTCTCTCACCAACCCGCGCTATGCTGCAATGTGGTGATCGGAATAGGCCTTCCCCCCTTCTATTAAGGAGGCAAAACACATGCCTCCACACTCAGAATTAATAGTTGTTGCGCTGCCCTAAGGGGCTGGCAGGCTTCAGCTGCACCCGGACACCGTCACCCACTCCCCTTGTGCTCGCCGCCTCTCATGCTGGCCGTGCCCATACTCCCGGCCTTATTTTTGGGGTAGGGCTTATATTAGGCCCATTCCAAAAAATCAGGCTGGGCTTATTTTCAGAAAAACAAGGTAGTATTGGGGCATATTTGCTTTTTCATTGTAATATATACTTTTTTCTTTTTTCACATCATTTCTGGCCACTTTATAAACAAAGTTCTACTTTTCTTTGAATCTTACAGACAAAGAAAATGTCAATAAGAGCACTCGGGACAACTGTAAATAACAAGCAACATTGAAAAGGGAAGGAAATTGAGCCAGAAATCAAAATATTTTCCATTTCCTTCAGAAAACCACACAATTCTCCTCCTCCTCCAGCAGCTGCTAGACAAAACAGATAAAATCAAGAAAGATTTCAACCAGGAATAAGCAGATTATGTAGACCTGAAGGATGCATTACATGAAAAGTCAAGGGAGTTTATTTATCATTCAGCAAAAGAGGGAAATATTTGGAACATAGTGGGGAAACTGTCAATAGTAAAGCCACATAGAGCAGACAGGAATGCAGGCCACACCCTGTCAAGACTTAAAATGACTTAAATGGAAGCACCACTAAGCAAAGCATTGTCCATATTTTTGACTTCCTCAAGAATATCAGCCATGGAAAAGCTCCATATATTTGCCTATTGTGCGAAAAGCACAGATTTCAAATCACAGCTGATTATGCAATGAGGAGCGAGACAGGAGAAAAGCCATACACGTGATCTCAATGTAGCAAAAACTGGTCAGAACAGCTCCCTTGTGGTTGTATCTAGATTATGGGAAAAGCTTCATTAGAAATTTCCATCTCAGACACCAGAGAATTCACACACACACAAAACTATTCAAATGTCCTTTCTGTGGGAAAAGTTTGTCAGAATTCTAGCCTTGTGATACACCAGAAGACTCACATAGGAGAAAAATTCTTTGAATGTCCCAATTGTGGCAAAATTTATAGTTGTTATTCCAATTTGATGATACACCAGAGGAATTTCAAAGGAGAAAAACCCTTTCAATGTCCTGACCATGGGAGAAGATTCAGTCGTAATTCCAGCCTGGTAATACACCAGAGGATTCACTCCATGGAGAAACCCTATGAGTGTCGAGATTGTGGGAAAGGTTTCATTAGAAATTCCCACCTGATGAGACACCAGAGGACTCACACAGGAGAAAAAGCCTTTGATTGTCCTATCTGTGGAAAAAGTTTTAGTCAGAATTCCCACCTGATGAGACACCAGAGGACTCACACAGGAGAGAAACCGTTTGAATGTCCTATCTGTGGGAAAAGTTTCGGTGAGAATTCCTACCTGGTAACACACCAGAGGACTCACACAGGAGAGAAACCCTTTGAATGTCCTATCTGTGGGAAAAGTTTCAGTGAGAATGCCAGCCTGGTAATACACCAAAGGACTCATACAGGAGAGAAACCCTTTGAATGTCCTGATTGTGGGAAATGTTTCATTGGAAATTCCAATCTCATGAGACACCAGAGGACTCACACAGGAGAGAAACCCTTTGAATGTCCAGATTGTGGGAAAAGTTTCAGTCGAAATTTCCTTCTCATGAACCACCAGAGGACTCACACAGGAGAAAAACCCTTTGAATGTCCTGACTGTGGGAAACGTTTTAGTCAGAATTCCCACCTCATAAGACACCAGAGGACTCACACAGGAGAGAAACCCTTTGAATGTCCTGATTGTGGGAAATGTTTCATTAGAAATTCTCACCTCATAATACACCAGAGGACTCACACAGGAGAGAAACCCTTTGAATGTCCTATCTGTGGGAAAAGTTTTAGTGATAATTCCAGCCTGGTGACACATCAGAGGACTCACACGGGAGAGAAACCCTTTGAATGTTCTGACTGTGGAAAACGTTTTAGTCAGAATTACCACCTCGTGAGACACCAGAGGATTCACACAGGAGAGAAACCCTTTCAATGTCCTGATTGTGGGAAATGTTTCATTAGAAATTCCCACCTCATGAGACACCAGAGGACTCACACAGGAGAGAAACCCTTTGAATGTCCAGATTGTGGGAAAAGTTTTAGTGATAATTCCACCCTGGTGAGACACCAGAGGACTCACACAGAAGTAAAGCCTTTTTAATGTCCTGATTGTGGGAAACATTTCATTAGAAATTCCCACCTCATAATACACCAGAGTACTCACACAGGAGAGAAACCCTTTGAATGTCCTGACTGTGTCAGCGTTCCAGAAAACATGCCAGTATACCTACTCTAATAAATTATAAACTCCGAGGCAAACATTTCTCAAAGTTTCATTTATTAGAGTAGGTATACTGGTACATCTGGGAAAACCCGAATCCTTGAGTTTCGGGTTTCCCCTCAATCAATCAAAACCCCAAATCCAGCCCCTGCACCCATCAGTCTGTCACATGGATGTCTCAACTTGAGCCATCGCTGCAACCACTCCTTTAGATATATAAACACCATGACCTTGACCAAAGGGAAGAATGCTGTTATGTCTAACTACAATCACTCTCCTAAATCCCCCCTCCTACTTTACCAAGCGCAAGGAGTTGGCAGCATGGAACCTTCTGGTGCTAATATGTCTTCCAAAGCAGATAGAGTGTGGAAAACATTTTAGTCAAAATTACTACCACATGAGACACCAGAGGATTCACACAGGAGAGAAATGTTTTGAGTGTCCAGATTGTGAGAAAAGTTTCAGTCAAAATTCCAACTTCATGACTTACCAATGTACTCACATCGGAGAAAAACTCTGAATGTCCTGACTGTGGAAAACATTTTAGTCAGAATTTCCAACTCATGAGACACCAGAGGACTCACACTATGGAGAAACCTTTCAAATGTCCAGTCTGTGGACTTTACTTCAAACATAAACCATCCCTTATTGCACACAAGGAAATCCACATGAGGCAAAAGTTGAAGAGTTTAGAGGAGGCTTGAATTTCATTTGTGATCACCTGTTCAAAGTGTAGGTGAGAAATTGACTGTTTGAATTCTGGTCTGATTCTTTTTACTCAAACTTTTCTCAGAATTAAACTTGTAGGTGGAGAGAAAAGAAAAGTGGAAAATGGCCTGGCTCCCATATCCCCAGACCTTACACCCTCTTCCTTACCTTTTGAAGATCTCTGATCCTCATTTTGGGAAGGGAGAGAAGGACATGCATGACTGTATCCTGGAAGCAGCACCATTTTCAGTGATCCCTGGATTTGTCCCTGGGCCATGCAGTAGACTTTAGGATGTAGCCATTTTGCCACACTGTTACATAGAAGAGGGAAAAACCTCTCTGTTTTGCTACCTTAACATGAGGGGAAAAAATGTACAATAGAAAATGTCTCATTTTTAATAATGCATTATGTTAGAATGATCAGAAGCATTTGACATGTAAAAAATGAGTCTTGTCAGTGTTGCTATGAATATTAGGGCAAGGCAAGATGCTCATATTTGCCTCAAACTGTGAGATGGGAAGCGATTAAGTTAAATAATAAATGAATTTAATAAGAAAAAGATAATATAAAGCTCATTTCCCAACTCTTGCTCAGTGATGAGGACTCCACACATACAGTGCGTTTCTAAGGCATTACAATTTTTAACTTGTAATCTGTCTCTTCTGCATTTTGCATCTCTGTGTCAGCTTCCCTTCCCTCCTCATTATAAATTTAGAATTTCCGTTTCAGATTCAGATTCACACAGGAGAGAAACCTTATAATTGTCCAGATTGTGGAAAAAATTTCATCAGAATTCCCACTTGGTGATAAAAAAGTTTGATTGGAATTTTGAACTGGAGATACAATAGAGGAGTCACACAGAAGAGAAACCGTACAAATCTTCAGTTTGTGGGAAAAGTTTCAGTCAGAATTCCAATCTGGTGATATACCAGAGGACTCACACAGGAGAGAAACCATATAAATGTCCAGTTTGTGGAAAAAAGTTTCATCAGAATTCCCACCTGGTGATACACCAGAAGATTCACACAGGAGAGAAAGCATATGAGTGTCTAGATTGTGGGAAAACGTTCTTTCAGAATTCAGACCTGATGATACACTAGAGAAGTCACACAGGTCAGAAACTGTAAGAGTGTGCAGACTGTTGGAAAGATTTTAGCACTAGGTCTAGTTTTATAAATCATGTACGTAGAGTATACATACTGGGGAGGAACCATTCAAATGCCTTGATTGTGGATGGTGCATCACAAAAAATTCCTCCCTTACTGTGCACAAGGAAATTCACATTATTCAGGAGGTGGTAAGTTTAGAGAAGTTTGAAATTCATTTGTGGTGTCCCATTGGAAGTCCAGATGAAAAACTGATTACTTACTCTGTGGCCTGATTTTTGTTAGTTAAATGTCTCATCATGAGACATCAAGGATGAGAGAGAAAAAATCAAAATGTTAATTCAACAAAGGCAAACTACATATCTGGCCATCAGCAGGAGTCAATGTATATTTATCTTAGCAGAAATAGTGCAATTTGCAAATTGAGCATTATAGAATATAGAAATGCTTTATGCAGAGTTTCAGCCTTCTCTCTGGGTGTCGTCCAGATTTTAAAGCCAGAATTTCCCAGCCAGCATATCCTTTGCACAAAATGTCTGTGAGTCATAAGCAATGTGGCAGCGTGAAAGCTTCTGGTGCTTCCAGAAACTCAATGTTTCTGAGTGGTCCCAGTAAGCTGCTGAAGCTTCTAAAAAATACATTGTAAAAAAAATACGTACAGAGGTTGTAGCTTGAGCAGTAAAAACATTGTGGTTTTGATTATAGGTTCTTAGGTTCATGAATAACTCCTGCTGTGATCTAGTCTTCTTGGAGATGCTGGCTTGTTACCCCAGTGGTAGCAGCACGAAGATGTTGACAAATTTGTTGTAACTGCCTTGGTGTTTGAGCTGTGAGAAATAAATTATACGGTGGAAAATGTTTCATTTCTAAAATATATATATATATTTTTGTAAAAAGTTTTTTTTATTTTTTACACAAACACACAAACAAACAGGTCAGAACAGAACCTGTCAGAACCTGCTGGATTTCACCCCTGGTTTATGTGCAGAACAGAAATTGAATTAATTTTATTTCAATATACAAAAAAGACACATTAAAACACGAGAGAAATAGGAGAATATCCAACCAACCCACCCACCCCCCACTTTACAATAAAAAGATAAATTAGACCCCCAAAACCTACAGACACTGTCTTTAACAAAACTGAGAAATTTAAAAGGCATCCCAAACACCAAAGCAGCTGGACAAAGGGCAGGCCAAAATACAAGCTGGACAGATACGACCTTGTAGACGACCCTCACTCTGTCAAGGACCTTGGAGTATTCATCTCAAATGATCTAAGTGCTAGAGCTCACTGTAACAGCATTGCCAAAAAGGCATTAAGAGTTGTTAATCTAATCTTGCGAAGCTTCTTCTCCAGTAACATTGTACTGCAAACTAGGGCATACAAAACCTTTGCTAGACCAATTCCCGAATACAGCTCATCTGGCTGGAATCCATATTGTATATTGGACATTAATACAATTGAGCAAGTCCAGAGGTATTTCATTAGAAGAGTACTCCACTCCTCTGCTCGCAATAGAATACCTTATGCCACCAGGCTTGTAATTTTGGGCTTGTCCAACCTAGAACTATGCCACCTACAGTCTGACCTAAGCGTAATCCACAAAATTATCTGCTACAACATCCTTCCTGTAAACGATTACTTCAGCTTCAACCGCAATAATACACAAGCAAACAATAGATACAAACTCAAGGTAAACCGCTCCAAACTTGATTGCAGAAAATACGACTTCAGCAAAAGTGGTCAATGCCTGGAACGCACTACCTGACTCTGTTGTTACATTCTCAAACCCCCATAACTTTAACCTTAAACTGTCTACTGTAGACTTCACACCATTCCTAAGAGGTCTGTAACTGACTACTGTGGACCTCATCCCACTCCTAAGAGGTCTGTAAGGGGCATGCATAAGTGCACCAGCATGCCTACCGTCCCTGTCGTACTGTCCCCGTTTATTCACATATTTCCTGTGTTCTTATTCATGTTTATACTTATATCTGTTATCTCGTACATGTTTGACAAACTAAATAAATAATTAAAATAAATAAATTTTTAAAAAAGTAAATCCATGAAGAGGCAGTAATCCATGAAGGGATAAAATATAGAGAGGAACATTATTTGTAGCAGCGAAAGTAATATTTTAGCTATGCAGATGGATTATCCTGATTTTGCTGGGATTGGAAGACATAAAAGAATTCCAAGATTGTTCATTTCACCAACACAATTCAAAAAGACAGGTTACAATTTTTTTTAGGTCACATTACAACTGATCCCTTTGAAGGATACTCGGTGACCAGGAGCAGATCAGGACTGGCGTATGGAGAAACCAAGATGTAACTCAGTGGCCTGTCTAGATAATCACTGGGGACTTTCCATGACTGAGTGGAGAACACAAACTGTATCTCCCTGCTGTTAGACCAGCACTGTCATCCGCCCCTCCCTTATGCCCAGAAGCCCCAGTGCACAGACTAAAGAAAATATCTTGGGAGATATGCAAACTCCATTACTAAAGAGATGAGGGGAAAACATCTCCCCAAGTCCACAGTATATGGATCCTATTGTGAAGAGACTCACAGAAAAACCTCTCTAATTCAGAGGAGTATAAGAAGGTGGGAGAAGGTACAAGGAAGATACTTGTGTCAGGGAATTGTGCAGCCTGTGTCCAAATGGAGTCAGAGATTCTGACAAGAACTTGTGGCTTTATATAAATTAATATATTTAGAGTAAATAAGAGAGGCAAACAGGAGCATAGTGAGGTAAAATCAACACGGCAGGAACATCAGGTTAAACACAGCACACAGGGCAAAAAGGCGGGAAACAAGGAAACTCCCCCTTTTCACTCAAGGCAGCCAATCACAGTTCAGATTGCCTCATGCAGTAGCCAGCTCTCTTCAATCAATCAGCTGTAACGGTGTGTTTTGACTCTTTACACAACCCCCACTGTTCCAGTTATAAATTTAAACATCTTGACACCCCTCTAATTTATAGCTGGACAGCATTTTAACCATGTTGTTTCACAAGATCCTTTCTTTTAGAACTACCAAAAGACAAAAATAAAAAATAAAAAATAAAAACCTAAGAAGTAACTGGGTTTTTGAAACAAAGACCATTTTGCAAGTTAATCATATTTTATGCATTTTAATAAATAACATCAAGCTAATCTTTTGCCAATTCAAAAATGAATTATGTGGTGCGTGAGTGGTCTGTTTTAGAGAGAGGGAATGATTGGAATTGTGCTGGTCACAAACTAAAGTGGAAATTATAAGTGACAAGTGATATGCGTGCCTTGCAAAGCATCCCTTTCTTATTGGCCCTACTATATTGCTAGCTTGTTTTCCTCTGATGTGACAATCCCAATCTCACAGGTGGCATCACCCATGCCCACCATGGTTGCCCCTGGCCCCTTTTGCTTGGAGCCATCACCATTGGATTGGGAAGGGAATGGAGATTTTACTGTATCCTTCCCCTGGAGTAGGGTGGGAATGGAGATTTTACAGTATCCTTCCCCTGCCACGCCCACCAAGCCATGCCACACCCACCAAGCCACACCCACAGAACCGGTAGTAAAAAAATTTGAAACCCACCACTGCAAGAAAACCCCCAGAAGGCAAGAAAGGGGGACAGCATGTATCCATATGAGGATAAAACTAATAATTTATGTCAAATTATGTACTTAAGAGTTAAGTGCAGAGCAGAAATAAATATTAATTGAATTTCAATATAGATAGAAGAAAGAAACATTAAAACTAACACAAAGGAAATAGCAAAACACCCAAAACAAATCTCCTTACAATAACAAAGATAAATTAGACCCTCAAAACTTACTATGTATCTAACAAAATTGAGCAAACTAAAAGGTAATCCAATGCCAGAGGAAATGGTCCATGGGGCCAGGCCAGAAGCCACCAGTCCCCAATCAGAAAAACACTCATTTCCTCAGAAGAAAAGTCAGAAATTCAGATAGAAAGATGAAAAAGATATGTTATCTGGAGAGTAAGGACCAGCCAATTGCAAAGATCTTGGACTGGAACTTGAAAGCTGCAGACTTGAATTTGCTATCGGAGCAGCAGGTACAGCTCAAGGGGTACATTTTGTGGGGAGGAAGAAGATCTGGTTTGGTGTAGTTGTGAAGGCACCAGATTAGAAACAAGGAAACGCTCAGTCCCAGTTCCCCCTGCAAGTCCTCTCAGGCTTAAGAAACTGGAAAGGGTGAAACTACTTCCAAAACCCCTTGCCAAGGAAACTGCAAGGCCAGACATCAGTTCTAAGCTAAAGGCACCAAAAACAAATATCCAGGATAAATCTCAGGGGCCCTGGATGGAAAGCCATGAGTTCTAATTCAGTGTTAGGTTAAGCATGAAGAAGCTTTCCATGAGCTATGGAATATTGAGAGGCAAAAAGTATATCTCGGTAGGTAAGAAGGTTGTCTGGGGGGGACATATGCCCTGTAAATTACAGCATGCTACCCAGGAAGTGCTTTGTACGCCATATTGAGTTCCTGAATGAAAAGACAATCAATAAAATACAGATAGTCCTCAACTCAGAACAGTTCATTTAATGATTGTTCAAAGTTACAACAGCACTGAAAAAAGTGACTCATTACCTTTTTTCATACTTATGATCTTTGCAGCATCCCCATGGTCATGTGATTTACAATTGGATGCATGACAGCTGACTATATTTATGACAGTTGCAGTGTCCTGGAGTCACGTGATCCACCTGTCTGACCTTCTAACAAGCAAAGTCAATGGGGAATCGGGATTCACTTAACAACCATGTTACTAATTTAATAACTGCAGTGATTCACTTAACAAATTTGGCAAGAAGAGTCATAAAATGGGGCAAAACTTGCTTAACCAATTTCTCACTTAGCAATGTAAATTTTGGGCTCAATTGTGGTTGTAAGTTGAGGACTATCTGTATATGTTGAGGTTATTATATTTCAACTTCCTCCATACAACAAAGCTTTGATCCGATAGCTAAAAGGCCACTATCACCATCCAAACCTTACTAGATCTCCATTAAAAATGGCAGCGTAGGGTGTCGCTGTAAAAAAGTTAGCCTGGTAATCAGTCAGCCATATGTGTTGGTAGGATATTATATTCTTCCTTTAAAAAAAAAAAAGTATTTTAGAAATATTTCTTCTACTCTGGATTGACAATTGTCCCCTCTGTCTTAGCCCCCATTTTCTAAGCCCTGCTGCATATTTTCCTCTTTCTGTGAGGTTCACCTGATTCTCCAGTTGCGTCCCTTTCTGGATCGGGACTCGTTAAATACGGTCACTCATGCCCTCGTCACTTCCCGCCTGGACTACTGCAATGCTCTCTACATGGGGCTCCCCTTGAGGAGCACCCGGAGGCTCCAGCTGGTCCAGAATGCGGCCGCGCGGGTGGTTATGGGAGCGACGGGCCCTCCCATGTGACCCCCCATCCTGCGCAAGCTGCACTGGCTCCCGGTGGTCTTCCGGGTGCGCTTCAAGGTTTTGGTTACCACCTTTAGAGCGCTCCATGGCTTAGGACCAGGGTATCTACGAGACCGCCTTCTGCCACCAGTAGCCTCTCACCGACCAGTACGCTCTCATAGAGAGGGGCTCCTCAGGGTGCCATTGGCCAAACAATGTCAACTGGTGGCCCCCAGGGGGAGAGCCTTCTCTGTGGGGGCACCCGCCATCTGGAACGAGCTCCCCCCGGAGATACGGAGGATCCCGGACCTGCGCGCTTTCCACCGTGCCATCAAAACATTTCTTTTCCAGCAGGCTGGCCTGGCCTAACCTCTCTTTTAAACTGCTTTTTAAAACTTTTAAAATTTTTAAATTTTAAATTTGTCTTATGAATTTGGAGTGTTTTAAATTTCATTTTCTGGGCCAATTATTTAATTGTATTTTAATGGTTTTTTAACATTTGTATTATATGTATTTTATTTGGCTGTTCCCCACCCTGAGTCCTTCGGGAGTAGGGCAGTATACAAATTCAAAAAATTTTAAAAATTTTTTAAAAATTAAAAAAAAATGGAGACTTGCCTGCAAGTAAATTTACAGAATTTACACATGGCATTTAACTTTTAGCAGATATACAATTTCCTCCTTCAGGAATAAAGCTTCAGGCTAGGTGCTCTTGGATGCAGCCCTGGCCAACAGGAATGAAGCTGGCTCCCCTGGAGCATCTTGCCTGATGGTGTTGCCATGTCCTAAATCCTTGGGAGCCACATTAAATAAGTTATAAAGTTTTAGGGTATAGAGAGGCTTTGATCTCCACTGACAGACACCCCCAAGAAATCTTATTCTGTAATTCTGTAAAAAAAAATGTCATTACTTTTTAGGGCTCAGGCCATAACTAATCTTTGTAAGATTAAGTAGCATCACATTTCACTATTTCACTTGGCTCAGTTGCAAAAGTCGGTTGCTAGAAGTCAAAAACGACTTGATAGCTTTAATCAGTGAAAACATCTTTGCAGATCCCTTAAATAGAGACGGGACAAGTGGTTCCTATCTGGACATGGAGATCAAGGGGAGAAAAACTGACACTACAGTAGGCTGGCTCTGTGGTTGCGCTTAAGGAGTTAAAACCATTGAGTACTGTATTGCAAGAAAGGATGGGAGGAGAAGCACAGAGCAACTTTCTCTTCCTGATCACTCAATGGGAGGAAGGTGGTGTGCAGAGTGGCTTTTGTGCTCTTCCCAGGGTGGAAGTAGCAGCTGGCAGGTGAGTTGAGGGCTGCAGGTGGGAGGAGAGTCCGGGAATAACTCAGGCTGTTTGGTTCCCTCCACAGCCTGGAAGCGGAGAAGCAACTGGGCTGAAGCCTCTCAGCTGCTGCTGCTGCAGGTTTTTTCCCTCCCCAAATTGAAGCCCACTGGTGCTGCAGGCTGTGAAACTAGTGGCTGCAATTTTCTGCTGGTGGGAAGATTTAAAAAGTCTCCTTCAAGGGAAGGTTGATTCTTTGGGAATGGCTTCCCTCCAGAGGTTGTGGCTGCTACATCACTGGAATGAGTTGAAACTTCTATCCCAATCCCTTTCTCATTCTCAGTCCTGCCTGCCAGTCCTCTCAGGCTTAAGAAACTGGAAAGGGTGAAACTACTTCCAAAACCCCTTGCCAAGGAAACTGCAAGGCCAGACATCAGTTCTAACCTAAAGGCATCAAATGGCTGTGCAATCTCTTCTAAAAGTAGAATAGAATAGAATAGAATAGAATAGAATAGAATAGAATAGAATAGAATAGAATTTTTTATTGGCCAAGTGTGATTGGACGCACAAGGAATTTAATTTCCAATTTATTTAATTTAATTTCCAATTTATATACCGCCCTTCTCCCTGAGGACTCAGGGCGGTGTACAGCCAAAATAAGAACATAGAATACAAATATTAAAAACAGTTAAAAATATATATAAATTTGGCCCAGAAGTTAAGAAATCACAAACTGATTAAAAGAATTTAAAAAGTTTCTTCTTAAGCCAGCCCGGCTTGCTGGAAATGATGGGTTTTAAGGGCACAACGGAAGGCACTGAGGTCATGGATTCTCCTTATCTCAGGGGGCAACTGATTCCAGAGGGTAGGAGCCCCCACAGAGAAGGCCCTCCCCCTGGGGGTCACCAGCCTACATTGTTTGGCTGATGGCACCCTGAGGAGGCCCTCTCTGTGGGAGCGCACGGGTCGATGGGAGGTCGTCGGTAGCAGCAGGCGGTCTCGCAGATAGCTAGACCCTATGCCATGGAGCGCTTTAAAGGTGATGACCAACACCTTGAAGCGCACCCGGAAGACCACCGGGAGCCAGTGCAGCTCGCGCAGGAGCGGTGTTACATGGGAGCGCCATGTTGCTCCCATCACTACCCACGCTGCTGCATTCTGGACCAGTTGGAGCCTCCAGGTGCTCTTCAAGGGGAGCCCCATGTAGAGAGCGTTGCAGTAGTCAAGGTGAGAGGTGACGAGGGCGTGAGTGACTGTGCACAAGGAATCCCGATCAAGAAAGGGCCGCAATTGGCGAATGAGGCGAACCTGACAAAAGGTCCCCCTGGTTACAGCTGTCAGGTGTTCCTCCAAGGACAGCTGCATATCCAGGATGACTCCCAGATTGCAAGCCCTTTCAGTGGGGGCCAAAGACTCGCCCCCAGTAGTCAGTGATGGAGTCAACTGACTATATCGGGATGCCGGTAGCCACAGCCACTCTGTCTTGGAAGGGTTGAGTTTGAGCCTGTTCCTCCCCATCCAGATCTGCACAGCATCCAGGCACTGGGACATCACTTCAAGGGCATCGTTGGGGTGGCCTGGGGTGGAGATGTACAGCTGGGTGTCATCAGCGTACTGATGGTATCTCACCCCGAAGCCACGGATGATCTCACCCAGCGGCTTCACATAAATGTTGAACAGAATGGGCGAGAGGACCGATCCCTGCAGCACTCCACAGATGAGAGGCCTCGAGGCCTCTGCCCCCCTGCCAACACAAACTGTGACCGGTCAGAGAGAAAGGAGGAGAACCACCGCAACACGGTGCCTCCCACCCCCAACTCTTCCAGCCGGTGCAGCATGATACCATGGTCGATGGTATCAAAAGCCGCTGAGAGATTTAACAGGACCAGAACAGAGGAACAACCCCTGTCCTGAGCCCTCCAGAGATCATCAACCAACGTGACCAATGCCGTTTCCGTGCTGTGCCCAGACCTGAAACCTGACTGGAACAGATCTAGATAAGATGTTTCCTCCAGGAATTGCAGAAACGGTCGTGCGACCACACTCTCAACAACCTTCGCCATAAAGCGAAGGTTGGAGACAGGACGATAGTTGGCCAATATTGCCGGATCCAGGGACGGCTTCTTGAGGAGAGGCCTCACCACCGCCTCTTTCAGGGCAGCGGGGAAGTGACCCAAATTTGTCTTTGGTGCATATGCTCTCAGTGTACATAAAAAGACAAGATACATTTGTCAAGAATCATAAAGTACTTGATATTTTAGCTATGCAGATGGATTATCCTGATTTTGCTGGGATTGGAAGACACCAGAGAATTCCAAGATCATTCATTTCACCCACAAGATTCAAAAAGACAGGTTACCATGTTTTTTAGTAGGTCACATTGCATCTGATCCCTTTGAAGGATACTCGGTGACCAGGAGCAGATCAGGACTGGCATGTGGAGAAACCAAAATGTAACTCAATGGTCTTTCTGGATAATCCCTGGGGACTTTCCATGACTGAGAATAGGATACGATAGGATAGGATTGAATGGAAATGAATTCTTTATTGGCCAAGTGTGATTAGACACAAGGAATTTGTCTTTGGTGCATATGCTCTCACTGTACATAAAAAGACAAGATACATTTGTCAAGAATCATAAGGTACAACATTTAATGATAGTCATAGGGTACAAATAAGTAAGCAAATCATACTAGGAAACAATATAAATCATAAGGATACAAGCAACAAAGTTACAGTCATACAGTCATAAGTGGGAGGAGATGGGTGATAGGAACAATGGGAAGATTAATAGTAATAGTAATTCAGACTTAGTAAATAGTTTGACAGTGTTGAGGGAATTATTTGTTTAGCAGAGTGATGGCATTCAGTAAAAAACTGTTCTTGTGTCTAGTTGTTTTGGTGTGCAGTGTTCTACAGGGTCATTTTGGGGGTAGGAGTTGAAACAGTTTAGGGGTCTGTAAATATTTTCACAGCCCTCTTTTTGACTCATGCAGTGTACAGGTCCTCAATGGAAAGCAGGTTGGTAGTAATTGTTTTTTCTGCAGTTCTAATTATCCTCTGAAGTCTGTGTCTGTCTTGTTGGGTTGCAGAACCAAACCAGACAGTTATAGGGATTGTAGATGACAGACTCAATAATTCCTCTAATTCTGAAAGTAAACTGTTCCACTGGTTAATTGTTTTCACTGTTAGTAAGTTTCTCCAAACAGGAAGTTCTAGGTTGCTTTTCTCCTTGATTAGTTCCATCCATTGCTTCTTGTCTTGCTTTCTGGTGCTTTGGAAACTCTCTTCTTTATGTCAACTCCTCCAGTATTGGAACACTGTTCAACCGTTCAGTGTTTTTTTAATTTCATATCTTGCCAATAAGTATGGCATTTCCTTTCCTATACATGTGGAGGGGGGGAGAAGGGAATAAAAGGAAGTTTTGGCAGGAAGGGGAGGAGACAAAGGGAGTGCGAGAGAAGGAAGTGGGGGGGTGGTAAGCTGGGAAAAAAGTGGGAAGGTAAGGATAGGAAGGGATGCCTGGAAAAAAGGAGGCCCGAGAGGATAGAAAAAGAGGCTTAAGGGGGAAATGGAGAAAGAGGCCTGGGGAAAGGGAGAGGGAGTGAAGGCAATAGGGAGGATAAGAGAGGCTTCTGAGGGGCAAGCCTGAGGGAGAGAAGGGGATAGGAGAGGAATGGCTTCTGTGGGGCAAGCAGAGGAATCCATGAAGGAGCAGAGGCAGTGGAAGGAGAACCCAGCAGGCCATTCAAGAGAGAGAGAGTGTGGCGGGGTGGGGGAAGGAGAGAAAGAGGGGCAGGAGGAGGGAGGGAGGGAGGGAGGGAGGAAGGAAGGAAGGAAGGAAGGAAGGAAGGAAGGAAAAATATCCAGCCATATGAATACCATCTCATCACAGGACCCGCTTACTGGGAAAAAAGTGACCATCACCCCACCACATGACCTGCCTGCTGAGAGACTGACCACCACTCCACTACATGACACAGGCCAGTAGAGGTGCCTGAGCAAGGGACCAGAGTGGACTGGCGGCCATACCAAGAGGGTCAGGAGAACCCAGACTCCAGCAGCCCTTTTGGGGGTAGCACTACGTGGGGTTTCTTCTGGGATTTTTTTCTGGGCTTTCTCGACGGGGGATGGTCCCATCCAGAGACTTGAGCCAAGTGAGCAAAATGGACACCACTGCCGTCACTAAGTGGTGTGAGAACCAGAACTGTGAGATAGAGACAAGTTTAGCAATTGACGTCCCTGGGGATGTTTGGTCAGAACAGAAAATTCTCTAGGCAGTGAGGGCCCGTGTCCCAGACCAGAGGATATGTGTTGTAGATATGAAAGTGGACTGGGACTCTTCTCACTCTTATGTGCTATTGGAGTGGAAGATAAGGATCCCAGAGTGCTTTGGGGTTGAAAGCTTTCAATTAACCAGACATAAGGGCAAGGATGATACACCCAACCCCATGGGCCATGCCTTCAGCAAAGACATTGGGCCCCCAAGTGGAGACACACACACCTTGGTTACCGTAGTGCAGGGTCTGCCCAGGCTATGGGGAACCTGACACCCAACCAAATCCTGACTGGCAACTACTGTGCAGGTGCTGGGTACAAGAAATTACGTACCTTTTCAGGGATAGTCAGTGCCAGAGGGGGATGAAGAATATGAAACTTGGATGGAATAGGCAGTACAAGCAGTTGAAGAGTGGGATGTATCAGACACTCAAAAGAAGCAGAGGGTTAGAGAGAGCCTAACAGTCTTGCTCTAGAAGCCATTAAAAACTTAACACTCAGCCAAAGGCATTTCACTGTTGCGAGATTACTTCTGTTTACTACAGGATGAATCAGGACCTGTTGAAACAGTTTCTAGTCTGCTGTTTCAATTCGAGCAAATGTACCAGAAGAGAGGTGAAAGGCTGTCTGAGTACATAGATTGATTGATTGGTTGGTTGGTTGGTTGGTTGGTTGGTTGGTTGGTTGGTTCAATTTATATGCTGCCCTTCTCCGGAGACTCAGGGCGGCTTACAATGCGTTAAGCAATAGCCTTCATACTTTTGTATATACCTGCTTAGTAGGGCTTTTGGCCCCCTCTAAGCAGTATTCTTTTTTATACAAAGACAGCTTATTGCCCCCACAATCTGGGTCCTCATTTTACCTACCTCAAAAGGATGAAAGGCTGAGTCAACCTTGAGCCTGGTGAGATTTGAACTTGCAGTAATTGCAGGCAGATGGTGCTAGTTAACAGCACTTTAGTCTGCTGCGCCAACCAAGGCTCTTTACATCAGACAATTGAACAAGTTGCTGTATCAGATTGTGGAAAAGAAGGGGATGGATCCAGCTGAAGTAGAACATGCCAGGATGGAACAGCTTTATGCTCAGACCCAGTCTGGAATCAGCTAAAGATTCTGGCTGCAGGGAACATCTGGGGTTATCATAAGATCATTAAAAGAGTTAGGGCAACAGAAGTGGTGGAGGAAGCCAAAGAGGCAACAGCTGATCTGCCACCAAAATGGCCTCCAGGTGCAGAATTGAGGAAAACAAGATGACGATGCCTGGCTCACCACTATGGAAGCCAAAATATCCCATCTAACAGAGATGATGACCTCGTGGGCTGATCAATGAGAAGATGGGCTCTTATGCTTCAGTTGAGCAGCCACCGAGGCCAGTGATCTGTTATAACTGTGGGGGTGCAGGGCACTACATGAGTACTTGTACAAAACCTCACAAACTACGAAGTCTGGTGCAGCTAGGAAATTAAAAAGGGCCCTCAGTGACAGGAGTGATGGGAGCATCTCCCTTAGCAAAGTGCTCCCTTACCCAAGGACATAGCGAGGTCAAAGTGACGAGGCTCTGGCAACAGCCTTCAGAGACTCACAAGATTATCCAAGCACAGACTGTCAGACCAGATGCTGCGTCTCTTACCACAATGATTCCTAAACGGTGGGCCCTTTTCCAATGGTGCCGGTGCAAGTGGAAGGCATCTACACTAGGGGTCTCTTGGATTCAGGTGTACAAGTGACATTACTGTACCAGAATTTCTATGACAGTGATCTGTCCCCGTCCACACACACACACAAACACAGCCAGCCAAGGGTTAAGAAAGTACTTGGCACGCACACAGGTCGTTATCTCAAACTTTGCAGCAATATAATCACCGTCTGCCAAGAGCTTTTACTGCAACAGATAACACAAAATTACATACGCATTGCAAATAGTCCAGCAAAACAAAATCCCTTTCGGCAGCTTCAGACGTTGTTCAAGTGACTAGCCAGAGTTCGTTTTTGTTTGTCACGGAGTTTTACCAGCCACCACCCTCTCTTATATAGTCTCTGGGGTGTGGTCCAGTGACTCAGTTCTAATCCCTAGCACACCTCCTTAACTGCTGCAACCGTTTATCATGCCTTCGTTGGCGTGCATCCAGGAATGACAGCTCTCCTTCACTCTCATCCGAGACACCTGGCTCCTGGCTAATCTCCTCTCCCTTGGCCGGCACCTGAGACAGTGCCAGAGGGGAGGGGCCTGGAGAGGGAGGCCTGGCTGACTCCTCTTCCTCATGTTCGGAGCTTTCTTCCTCCGATGAGATAGGCTCAGAGGGCGGGGCCACAACAGACAGGCATCTGAGGCACATACTAATACAAAAATTAGATGATTTGAAGATTTGGGGCATTGGAACAGAGAAGTTCCCATACAATAGGTATCTACCTATCCAGCTAACATTTGGATCCCCAGTTGTTGGATATGCTGAAAACTTTGACACCCTGGCCATTGTTTGTACTTGCCTCTCGGGAATTAGCCAGGGCTCCCTGATTGTGGGGACAAATACCAATTTAGTTAGATGTCTGCTCACCCCAATTGTCCCAGCAGGAGATGACTTGGTGATGGGGGAGATTCATCCTGCACTGCAAACAGTACACTGACACCTGGTGCAAGAGCCACAGGCTCCTGCAGAAGGTGTGGGACGATTGTGGGAAATGGACCAGGTGAAGAGAGTACTACAACCAGGGGAGGTAGCGTGTCTACGGGCATCCAAAGTGGACTGGAAAGAGCCTGGGCCTTACTTGAAACTAACCCCAGAAGACAGAACTTTGGACTGGAGATAATCCCAGAGGTGGTCTCCACAAGGGCCTTGCAGCAGGCCAAAAGATAGATTTTGGTCGGAGTTTGAAATGTTACCAACTTCCCTGTGAGATTGAAGGACCAGATGAAGAACACACAGCTTTCCCAAGAGTGGCAGGAGAGGACTAGAGACCAATTTTGGAAGTGGCGACATCTGTTCTCAAAAAATGAATTTGACATTGGGTGTGCTAAGAGTGCTCAACATCTTATTCTTCTACAGGAACATAAGCCTTTCTGAGAAGGGTTTCGGCAGATTCCCTTAAGTGACTTAGATGACCTCAGAGAACATCTAACGGAGTTGAAGAGAACTGGGGTCATCCAAGAATCTCCAGGTCCCTATGCTTCTCCCATAGTATTAGTCTGGAAGAATGGATCCCTGAGAATGTGCATAGATTACTGTACCCTCAATTGGAGGATCATTCCAGATCAGTACACTACTCCTCAGATCGAAGAAGCCCTGCATTGTTTATTGGGAGGAAAGTGGTTCAGTGCACTAGATTTGAGAAGTGGCTACCACTAGATTCCCATGTATCCAGATGATAGAGAGAAAACTGCTTTCATCTGCCCCTTGGGGTTCTATGAATTCATTTGGATGCCCCAAGGGTTATCAGGACCCCTGGCAACCTTTCAGAGACTCATGGAGCAGACAGTGGTAGACATGAACTTGATAGAGGTGCTAATGTACCTAGACGAGATCATTGACTTTGATGAGACTCTTAAACAACATGAGGAACACTTGGAGAAGGTTCTGACCAGTCTCCATGAAGGAGGGTTGAAGCTGTCATTAGAGAAATGCCAATTTTCTCAACTATCTGTTGATAAAACCATGACCATACATACTTTGGTCATGTTGTCTCTGCTGGAGGGATATCAACTGACCCCACAAAATTGGAGGCTGTCACTTCCTGGCCAAGACCCCAAATGTGGCTGAGCTGTGATCATTTCTAGGATTCTGCTCATACTGTCGGAGGTTTGTCAAAGGGTTTGCAAAGATAGCCTGTCCCCTCAATAATTTGTTGAAGAATGAGGAGGCAGAGGATGTGTCTGTTTGGTCACCTCCATCAGAAGAAGGGACCCAGGAAGTCTCAGAAGTCAATTCAGGCAATGGATTAAGCAGTGCAAGCAGGCCTTCGACCAACTGAAAGGAGACTCACAAATGCCTGTCTTGGCCTACACAGACCCGAACTGGCCATACGAACTACATGTTGATGCCAGTCGGGATGGTCTTGGGGGAGTACTATATCAGGAATATAATGGACACCTGAGGCCTGTCGCATACATCAGAGGCCTCACTTCAGCAACACTCAACACCAACACTCCCTTGTACAAAAAGTCATGCAGCTCCTCATTGATCAATTGATGAACACCAGAGAGGTCCCCTGTAAGCCAAAAGGGAGCACCTCGAACTGGAAACATCCCAGGGGGCAATTAAATGCTGTTTTCCATTCATCGCCCTCCTTGATTTGCACCCGGTAGTAAGCTTCCCACAAGCCTAACAGTGAAGATTTATCCTTTGGCTAGATGTGCCAACATGTCCTTCATCAGCGGCAATCGGTAGACATTTTCTACATACACTGCTTTTACCCCCTATAATCAATGCATAGATGAAGAGTCCCATCTATCTTTTCCTGGAACAAAACTGGGACTGCCACTCGTCACCTTACTGGTTGGATAAATCCATGTTTTAAGTTCTTGTCTATGAAGGTTCGAAGCTCTCCTAGCTTGCGTGGAATCATTGAGTAAAGTTTAGGCTTCAGGAGAATTCTCCAGGAAGAATTTCAATACTGCAGTCCATGGAGCAATGGGGCAGGAGCGCATCAGAGCCTTTCTCACTAAACACATCTCTCAAGTCCCAGTACTCCTTTGGGATTTTGGATTCACTTATTGAGTGGTCCCGAGCTGCTGCCCCCAGCTCCCTTTGCCCTTTGTTTCTCTCACCGCTGGTTTTGAGATCTTTTCCTCTTCCTTGGCCACTTTCTGCCGAATCTTCAAAAGCCCCCTCCTCCAATTCACTTCAGGGTTCCATTTCCGCAGCCAAGACAGTCCAAATAGGAGGGACCTCTCCATTCCTCGTGCCACTATAAAATTCAGAGTCTATTTATGCTTTCCCATTCTCATCTCTACTGGTTCAGTTATAAAGTGAGCTGGGTCCCTTCCAGCTACAGTTCCATTTAGCTGGCAAAAAGCTATGGGCATTCTCAGCCATTTGAGTCTCACTCCCAGCTTTTCAATGACTTCAGGGCTGACTGGATCTAGTGCAGCCCGAGTCCAATAAAGCCAGCATCCTTCCTTGAGCCCCTGAAGAGGGCACCACTAACTCCACAGGGAAGTTAGAGGGGTCACCTGCCGACTACTCAGGAATCATCGTCGTCGCTGTTAGCCTCACCCGAGTTGGTTGGAGTTCCCAACCCCTCAGAGCCAGGAGCGGTGAACTCTACAACCTCCAGACCTTTCAGCACTGTCTCTCAGGTCCTTGGAAATGGTTTTGTTGCCTCCTCCCTTGGGGTTGCTGTGGTGCTGAGGTTGGGTCTGCTGGATTGATATGTTGCAACTTGATGCCTCCCCCCACCCACATCTGAGGCACATTGTGCTCCTGGGGTGTTTCTTACAAGTGGGAAGAACTCACCTGGTCTGCTGGTCCCCCAGCATCAGTCCTGGGCAAGGTTGATCTCCACTTCTGCTGTCAACACATACCAGCATTGTAGGGTTTGTGGAGCTGTGTGCAAGATGCAGGTGTGGTAGATGTCATCATTGAGGCCATCTTTGAAACACTCAATGAGGATGTTTTTGGACCATGCAGCCAGCCGGCATGCCAACTCTCGAAACTCCTGGGTATATGTGTGCACTGACCGTCGCTCTTGGGTGATGGTCTTTATCTAGATCCTAGCCTTGCATTCAACCAGTGGGTCCCAAAAACCGTTGGCAAAGGGCTGCCATAAAGTGGTCATAGTTCTGCAGTTGGGGGCATTGCCATTGTGGAGAGAGACCATCCACTCCGCTGCTACCCCCTCCAGGGCCATGGTTACTCATCTTATCCAGGCTTCTGCCGTCTCCAATTCGGCCCCATACTCCTGCATGAAGTTCCAGACTTGCACCAGGAAGAACCCCAATTGCTCAGGATCTTCCCCATATTTAACACCCAACACTGGGACCTTTGGGGCCTGGGGCCTTCGAGAAACGGTCTCTGCAGGCTGAGTGGCTTGCGCAGCTTGGTCTGGGGTGACCCAGGGACCTTGAGAAGCTGCTTGTGCAAGAGGCTCTTGGAATCTTTGACTCCCCCTAACCTGTTATATCAGGAACAGGGCCTGGTTCAGCATGGCTTCCTCTGGGCTTCTCTCCAGGGGGGATCTTCCCTTTGCCCTAGGCCCCTCGCCCACCTGAGCCTGATGGGCTTCTCACTGAAGTCCAGCTCCTCTTGCCAACCAGCCACATGAATGCAATCATATCATGTGACCTGCTGGGAAAATACCCCACCACGTGACCTGTCTGCTGAGAGGAGACTGACCACCATGACACTATGTGACCCAAGCCAGTAGAGATGCCTGAGCAAGGGACCAGTGTGGACCAGCGGCCATACTAAGAGGGCCAGGAGATTCCGGACTCCAGTGGCCCTTTCCAGGGTAGCCTTGTATTAACCAGGTTCAGTTGTGCTTAATCCAGCACTTTCTAAAAAATAGCTATTGAGGACCTTTTGGTATCTTTGGTTGCACAGGTAGTCCTCACTTACCACTTCTTCCCTGAGCTTCAAAGTTACTATGGCACAGTAGAAGCAGATGTGCACCTGGTCCACAAAATTCGTGGTAATCCTAGCACTTGTTTAGTGACCGCACGTCAGAGTGAGTGTGATTTTGAAGGTTCAGGAAAAGGAGTTACACCAACTCGGGTTCTGCCAATAGTTGCACAATTATATGGCAGCAATATCCCACACTCATGATCCCAATTTGTGACCTCCCCAGCTAGCTTCTGACAAGCAAAATTGTTGGGTATGCTGCAGAGGTGGGTTTCAGCAGGTTCTGACCAGTTCTGGAGAATCGGTAGCGGAAATTTTGAGTAGTTAGGACAGTGGTCGGCAAACCACGGCTCACGAGCCACATGCGGCTCTTTGGCCCCTTGAGTGTGGCTCTTCCACACTCGTGATGCCCTGGCCAGCTGTGGCTGAGCCGAGAGCGTGCGCATGCACAGGGAGGGTCTCCCCACATGTGCACATGCTCCCGGCTCAGACACAGCCGGGAGGATGTGCTCTGAAGAGCTCCTGTGAGAAGCGGCACGGTGGAATAACGAGACCCCTCCCGCTCAGCCAAATGCCGGGCTCTTGCCCAGGTACGGAGGTGGAGAAAGAAGAGACAGAATAAGGCTACCAAGAAAGCGTCTACTACAGCTACCTCCTCCGCCAAGAAGCCGAACTATGAAACCGGAAGTTTAGCGAAGCGGATTAGAATGACACCGCAGGAGGAACTTCCTGTCCCATCCTGTTAAGACCCTCCTAATTGAGCAGCCACTCACCCTGCAGGTGCCTTTGCTGTGCTTTGGTGCTCGTTTGGGGAGGGTCTCCCACCCATGCACATGCTCCTCACAAGAGGAGGGGGAGGAGGAGGACGGTCACCCGAAGGGAGGGGGAGAGACACAGAGAGAGATGGGGGAGAGAGAGAGACATAGAGACACATACAGAGTGATATATAGAGACGGGTGAGAGAGGGGAAGAGAGGGAGAGATACAGAGGGAGAGAGACATGGGGGGGAGAGGGGGAGATAGGAAGAGGGGAAGAGAGACAGAATAGTTTTGTGGCTGGGTAGGCATGGCTGGGGGGAGGTCATGTGACTGGGTGAGTGAGTGACATCAAGTTGGCCACGTCCACCCAGGTTTTGTGGCTCCGGTGTGTTTTTTTTCTGTGGGAAATGGGTCCAAGTGGCTCTTTGAGTGTTTACGTTTGCCGACCCCTGAGTTAGGAGAACTGGTAAATATCACCTCTTCGCCCCCATCTATTCTCTGCCTCCTGAGTCCTAGCTGATCAGGAGGAAATGGGGATTTTGCAGTGACCTTCCCCTGGAGTGGGGAGGGAATGGAGATTTTGCAGTATCCTTCCCCTGCCATGCTCACCAAACCACACCCACCAAGCCGTGCCATGCCCACCAAGCCACACCAACTGAACCGGTAGTAAAAAAATTTGAAACCAACCATTGGTATGCTGGAGCAGGCTTTCAGCATAATTTCATCAATTAAAGCCTCAACATCTCTAAATTTAGCTCAGAAGATTTGACTGTAACCATTTTGGGACATTTTATCAGACTTGAAATATTCTCTCTGTATATCTGTATTTCTTTCTGTAGGGATGTCTGAAATTATATAAGCTATCCCCAGCACTTCAAGATATAATTGATGATAGTCCTTTGCATTGCTAAGAATTTATGATTGACCCAACTAAACAACTGAATTTGTTTGAATGCTTATTTGAACATGGATCTCAGTAGTATTCCATGTGTCAAATGAATCATAAATAAGATAAGAGACTATTCATGCATTGGGGCATGTTTGCTTTTTCATTGTAATATGTTATTTTTTTCCTTTTTCACATCATCTCTAACCATTTTATAAACAATTAAAGTTACACTTTTCTTTGAATCTTACAGACAAAGAGGATGGCAATAAGAGCACTCCGGACACCTGTCAATAACAAGCAATGTTGAAAAGGGAAGAAAATCAAGCCAGAAATCAAAATATTTTCTATTTCCTTCAGAAAAACACACAATTCTCCTTCTCCTTCAGCAGCTGTTAGACAAAAGAGAGAAAATCAAGAAAGATTTCAAGATGGAATAAGCAGATTATGCAGAACTCAAGGATACATTACGTGAAAAGTGAAAGGAGATTATTTTTCAATCAGCAAACATGGTAAATATCTGGAAATCAGTGGGGAGGAAAAGGTCAATAAGGGAAGTCACATAGAACAGAGATGAATGTAGCCACACCCTGTCAGGAAGAAAATGGCCTGAATGAAAGCACCATTAAATAAGGCATTATCCATATTTTTGACCTCCTCAAGAATATCAGCTGTGGAAAAGCTCCATAGATTTGCCTATTGTGGGAAAAGCACAGATTCCAAATCACAGCTGATTATGCAACAAGGAGCTAGACAGGAGAAAAGCCATACACATTATCTCAATGTAGCAAAAACTAGTCAGAACAACTCCCTTGTTGAAGCAACCACACAAGAGGGAAGTCATAAAAGTGCTCCCAATGCAATAAATGCTTTAGTGAGCATGGCAACATGGTGATACATCAGAGGACTCACTATAGGGAGAAAACGCATGACCGTGTAGATTGTGTGAAAGTTTCATTAGAAATTGCCAGGTCATGAGACACTAAAGGACTTATACACAGGAAAAAAACCATTTGAATATCCTTTCTGTGGGCAAAGTTTCAGTGAGAATTCCAATCTGGTGAAGCACCCAAGACTCACACAGCAGTGAAACCCTTTGAATGTCCTGACTGTGGGACTGTGGGACGACTGTGCGTCGTCACAGCAGCGTCGCTTGATGTATCGTGACTTTTCCCCTTTGCTAAAATGGGCATGGGCGTGGCCAGTGTGTGACGCATCTAGCCAGTAGGCTGCGATTTTGACTGGCCTGCACTTGAGGAATCCCAAAGGAGAAAAACCCTTTCAATGTCCTGACTGTGGGAGAAGTTCCAGTCGTAATTCCAGCCTGGTAAATACATCAGAAGATTCACTCCATGGAGAAACCCTATAAGTATCGAGGTTGTGGAAAACGTTTCATTAGAAATTCCCACTTGATGATACACCAGAGGATTCACAAAAGAGAGAAACCCTTTGACTGTCCTATCTGTGGGAAATGTTTTAGTGATAATTCCATGCTGGTGAGACACCAGAGGATTCACACAGGAGAGAAACCCTTTCAATGTCTTGATTGTGGGAAATGTTTCATTACAAATTCCAACCTCATGAGACACCAGAGGACTCACACAGGAGAGAAACCCTTTCAATGTCTTATCTGTGGGAAATGTTTTAGAGATAATTCCAGCCTGGTGACACACCAGAGGACTCACACAGGAGAGAAACCCTTTGAATGTCCCGATTGTGGGAAAACTTACAGTCAAAATTCCCAACTCATGAACCACCAGAGGACTCATACTGGAGAGAAACCCTTTGAATGTCCAGATTGTGGAGAAAGTTTCATTAGAAATTCCCACCTCATGAGACACCAGAGGACTCACACAGGAGAAAAACCATTTGAATGTCCTGACTGTGGAAAAGGTTTCAATCAGAATTGCGAACTCATGAGACACCAGAGGACTCACACAGGAGAGAAACCATTTGAATGTACTGATTGTGGAAAAGGTTTTAGTCAGAATTCCCATCTCATGAACCACCAGAGGACTCACACAGGAGAAAAACCTTTTGAATGTCCTGACTGTGGAAAAGGTTTTAGTCAAAATTCCCATCTCATAAACCACCAGAGGACTCACACAGGAGAAAAACCTTTTGAATGTCCTGATTGTGGAAAAGGTTTTAGTCAGAATTCCCACCTCGTGAGACACCAGAGGACTCACACAGGAGAGAAACCCTTTGAATGTCATGATTGTGGGAAATGTTTCATTACAAATTCCCACCTCATGAGACACCAGAGGACTCACACAGGAGGGAAACCCTTTGAATGTCATGATTGTGGGAAATGTTTCATTACAAATTCCCACCTCATGAGACACCAGAAGACTCACACAGGAGAGAAACCCTTTGAATGTCATGATTGTGGGAAATGTTTCATTACAAATTCCCACCTCATGAGACACCAGAGGACTCACACAGGAGGGAAACCCTTTGAATGTTCTGATTGTGGGAAATGTTTCATTACAAATTCCCACCTCATGAGTCACCAGAGGACTCACACAGGAGGGAAACCCTTTGAATGTTCTGATTGTGAGAAAAATTTCAGTGAAGATTCCTATCTCGAAATACACCAGAGGATTCAAACAGGAGAGAAACCCTTTGAATGTTCAGATTGTGGGAAAAGTTTCAGTCGAAATTCCTATCTCATGGATCACCAGAGGACTCACACAGGAGAGAAACCCTTTGAATGTCCAGATTGTGGGGAAAGTTTCATTAGAAATTTCCACCTCATGAGACACCAGAGAACTCACACAGGAGAGAAACGCTTTAAATGTCCTGACTGTGGAAAAGGTTTCAGTCAGAATTCCCACCTCTTGAGACACCAGAGGACTCACACAGGAGACAAACCCTTTGAATGTCCTGATTGTGGCAAAAGTTTCAGTCAGAATTCCCACCTCATCAACCACCAGAGTACTCACACAGGAGAGAAACCTTTTGTATGTCTTGACTGTGGGAGAAGTTTCAGTCGAAATTCCCACCTCATCTATCACCAGGGTACTCACAGAGGAGACCAATCTTTTGAATGTCTTGACTGTGGGAAAAGTTTTAATCAGAATTCTTACCTGGTAATACACCAGAGGACTCACTCCATGGAAAAATCTTTCTAATGTCCAGTCTGTAGACATTACTTCAAGCATGTTTTTGTTGTTCGTTGCGAAGTCATGTCCGACCCATTGCGACCCCATGGATAACGTTCCTCCAGGCCTTCCAGTCCTCTACCATCCTCTGGAGTCCATTTAAGCTCATGCCTACTGTTTTAGTGACTCCATCCAGCCCCCTCGTTCTTTATTGTCCCCTTCTTTCCCAGCATTAGGCTCTTCTTCAGGGAGCCCTTCCTTCTCATTAGGTGGCCAAAGTATCTGAGTTTCATGTTCAGAATCTGGCCTTCTAAAGAGAAGTCAGGGTTGATCTCTTCTAGGACTGACCAGTTTGATCGCTTTGCAGTCCAAAGGATTCGCAGGAGTCTTCTCCAGCACCATAGTTCAAAGGTCTCAATTCTTTGGCGCTCAGCCTTTCTTATGGTCCAACTTTTACAGAATTTTCACTTCAAGCATGAACCGTCCCTTATTGCACACAAGGAAATCCATATGGGAAAAAGTAGGTGAGTTTAGAGAAGTCCTGAATTTCATTTCTGATCTCCCATTGAAAGTGTAGGTGAGAAATTGACTATTTGAATTCTGGCCTGATTCCTTTTACTCAAACTTTTCTCAGGATTAAATTTGTAGGTGGAGAGAAAAGGAAAGCGGAAAATGGCTAACTACCAGATTCTGGTTATCAGGAGAATCTTCTGGATATTTCCTTTTGCAGAAGAAGTAGAATTCCTCAAAAAGGAATTTTGGATGGAGCTTTTGTATTTTCATTGTGGACCCACATGTGGAGTTTCAGTCTTCTAACTTGGTTTCACCCAGATTTTAACCCCAGAATTCCCTAGCCAGCATAGAAGTAGTCCTCAAGATAAAACTATTATGGGACTTGCAATTATGATTGCATGTTGCAACGGCCGTTAAGTGAGACTGCTTTTCTTAACTGCCCGAGGCAGCTATTAATTAAATGTGTAGTCACTAAGCAGAACACTGGCTACCTCGATGCAGGGGAAAACTGTTGGAAGCCTAGCTCAGCATCATGATGCTTGCCTGCCATACGCATCCCTAAACCTTCCCAACCCTCCAAGACCCCCTGTGCTCTGTTTCCTATCCCTTGTGTCCCCTTGGCCCTTCACTCCTCCACATGGTCCTCTCACTCCTTTCACTCCTCCCCAGGGTCCCCACAGGCCTCTCCTTTCCCCAAGGATCTCCTTAAGCCTGACTCTATCCCTCCAGACCTCATACCCTCCACCTCCTTACCTTTGGAAGATCTCTGATCCTCATGTTGGGGAAGGAGGGGAGGACACACATCCCTGGGACATATGACTGTGTCATGGAAGCGGCTATCATTTTCAGTGGGCCCTGGATTTGTCCCTGGGTCACGCAGTGGACTTGTGGAAGAGGCTGCTATTTTGCCACAGTTTGCACTGTTGCACAGAATATGGACAAAACTCTGTGTTTGGCTACCTTAACATGAGGGGGGAAATGTACAGTAGAAAATGTTCTTTTTTTAAAAAAATGCATTATATTACCTTTATCAGTAGCTTTTAACATGTAAAAATGGTTATTGTCAGTGTTGCTATGAACATTAGGGCAAGGCAAGATGCTCAGATTTGCCTCAAACTGTGAAAGTTTAATAATGAATGGATGTAATAGGTAATGTAAAGCTCATTTCCCAACTCTTGCTCAGTGGTTGAGGACTCCACACATACAGTGGGTTTTTAATGCACTACAATTGTTAACTTGTAATCTCTCTCTTCTGCATTTTGCATCTCTGAGGTCTCCATGATGGAGGCAGTGGGTAGACACAAATATCTCAAAACGCCTGGTGGTGAATTTTTTTATCAAGAAGAACTTGGCTGATCAGTCTGAAAGCTGCTCCGGAGTGTGGGACTCTAGAGTATTTGGAGATGCCTATGCCCCCCTCTTGATTCTTCAGGGGTTGTGTCAAGAGAACAAGAGGTATTAGTACTGCTTCACACTATGCTAGGTCCTAAATCCTTGGGAACCACAGGAAATCAGTCATAAAAGTTTAGGATCTAGAGAGGTAATCTTTACTGAGAGCCAAACCCCTACAAAAGTGCAGGAATCTATTGATAGGCTTTCAATCTGCAAACTAACACCCTCCAAATATTCTGTTCAGGAATACTCAGGTCTGATTTCTTACTCTGGAAATTGGGAAGACTGCTCTAGCGAGATTCACTCCCCAATAATACAGATGGGGAATTAATGTTGCATGTTCCTTTATTCTATTAATGGAATCAAGCTAGCAATAATTTAGGGATTCTGCACACAAATAAGTGCTTGATGAGCTTTTAAGGCCCAGAAACTGGTTAATGTTGAAAAGCTAAGTACAGTCAAGCTTCCATCTTCAGGTTTCTGTCTCTTGCAAAACTAAGTGTTCATGAGTTGTTCTGTGTGCGCACACCCCACAACAAAAAAAGAGCCTTGATAGTACAGTGGTCTAAGCACCCTGTTATTAAGACCAGCTGCCTGCAATTACTGCTGGTTCGAATCTCTCCAAGGCTCAAGGTTGACTCAGCCTTCCATCCTTTCTAAGGTAGGTAAATTGAGGACCCAGTTTGTGGGGGCAATAAGCTGACTTTGTATAAATATACAAAAATATGAAGGCTATTGCTTAGCACATTGTAAACTGCCCTGAGTCTCCGGAGAAGGGCGGCATATAAATCAAATTAAAAAAAAAAAAGAGTGGCTGGAACAATCTTCACCAATCCTTAAAGGAGGTGTGCTTTGACTGCTGAATGCATATAGTGCTCCCCCCTTCTTTCCCTTGATGTGGTCTTCGCTTCTTGCATGGGGAGCTTCTTGCTCTCTTTCTGTGCTGATGAGTGAATCCTTGGGAGGCCTAAACAAATAAGTTAGGAACAATCATCATGGAGAAATTCTATTGATGGGATAACTGGAGTGAAAAATGACTAGATGGTGCACAATCAATGAAAAAATCTTGCAGCTGCATTAGGTAGAGATGGAACTATATGGTTTTCAGCTTAATGTCATTAAATGGCACACTATAGATAAGCAATGGCCACAATAGAAAACTGTAGACTAGAGTACAGGAAAACATTGGTAATTGAGGTCAAAAGAGTTGGCCTCAAAAAAAAAAAGAGTTTAAACATTTGAACAGTAGATTCCTAGAGAGGATTTGGAGGAGAAAAGGAGAACAGCAGGAGAGCTTCCTCTTCTGGCTCTCCGCTGCGAAGGGTGAGGTAGGGAGGGAGGCCTCCTGGTCTTCCCAGGGTGGAAGCAGCAGCTGAAAGGTGGTGGAGAGCCAGAAAGCAAGTAGGGCTGTTTGGGTTTCCCCAGGGTGTAAAAACGGAGATGCAACGAGGCTGAAACATGTCAGCTGCTACATATTCCTTCCCTCCCCAGATTGTATTCCACAGATGATGCATACTTTAAAACTAGTGCTTGAGTTTTTCTTTGTGTTGGGAGTTTTAAAAGGTCTCCTTCATGTTAAGGTTGACTCCTTGTAATTTTATGGGCATGTTCGTTTCTTGGCAACAATTTGGAACTGATCTGTCAGTGCTATCTTCAGGAATTTTGTTTTTACTTCTATATCTAGCAAACAAACACAGGATTTTCTGGTGGTGTGCCATCCATAGACTAATATGGCACAACTGTGCTTAACCCACAACTTTTTAAATAAGTTATTATTGAGCCCATTTATGATGTCCTGTTTTATAGGTAGACCTACCTTATGACTTATCACTCAGTCTTCAAAGCTACATTCACAACTGACTTCTAACATACAAAATGAATTGGAAATTGACAGGAAGCTGCAAGTCACAGCCATGTTTACACTGCACTGAGGAGACCACAGTGATTCACTTAATGACCACAGCCAGAACAGTTGTTGTAAATTGGCATAGTTATGTGATGTCATAGTTAATGACTATGCCATTTAGGAATGGACTTGCTGGTCCCAGTGAGGTAAGTGAGGACTACCTGAATTGGGTTGTCATCAGTGTGATTGTGGAGAGTATTTCTTGCCTATTTCTTATTTGGAATGGTGGATTTCCATGGGCAAGCATGGTTCTTTCAATCTTACCGAGGCTCTTGAGATCATTTCATCAGTTAATCCACCCACCCATCTACCCCCACCCCTCTACATTTAGATCGAAAAGTGTGAGTTTATCCACATATATGTGTATATGTATGATCTGTCCCCAGCACTTCCAGAATCCAGATATATTTAACTCTTTGCAGTTCTATGAATTTGTGATTGATCCAAGTCAGTAAGTAAATTTCCCAGTTGAATGGGTATTTGATTGTAAGGGGTTAAATTAGCATTTTGGCATCTTTGATATGTTTTACTGTAATATACATGCTTTTGGCTCTTATATTTTTTGAAATGTTGAAATGCCATTTTATAAATCATAATTAAACTAACCCTTTTATGTGAATCTTGCAGGGAAAAGAATGCCAATGAGAGCACTGTGGAGAACTGAGAATCACAAGCAGCCTTAAAAAGCCCAGGAAACCAAGTCAGCAATCAAAATCTTACTAGTTCCTCCGGAAAACCCCAAAACTCTTCTTCCCCAGCAGGTAACAGACAAGGAGAAAAAAACTAAGAAAAGAGTTCTGAGCTGGACAAAATAAGAGTTTGTGGAAGAAACATCAAAATATCAAGGGAGATCAATTCCTAGTTCAAAAAAAAAAGGGAAATAGCTGGAAGTCAGTGGGAAGGAAAAGGTCGCTTGGACAGCCACATAAGGCAGACAGTAATGCAGGTCTCATTCTGTGAGGAAGGAAATAGTAGCTTGAATCAAAGTCCATCCAAGAAGTAATTCAGAGTATTTTTGATATCCTTGTTAATCCAAGAATATCAGTGGTGGAAAAGCTCTACAGATCTGATTATTGCGGGAAAAACCCAGATATTGTAGATCACAACTGATTATGCCCGAGAGGATCGACACTGGAGGAAAGCCATATCAGTGCTCCCAATACAAACAAAAACTTTGGTCAGAAGAGCTCCCTGGTTTTTCATGGATGGACTCACACCAGAGAGGAGCCCTACCAGCTCAATGAGTAGATTTTGTGAGTAAAAAGATCCAGGTTGGTGTAGTGGTGAAGGCACCAGGTTAGAGACCAATAAATACTCAGTTCCAGTTCTGCCTTAAAGTGTGAAACCATCTGTGCAACTTTTGGACAATCCTATCAGGCCTAGGTCTAAAAGCAGCAAAGTAAACGGCTTGCCTAACTTAAAAGGCACCAAAACCAAACATCTGGTGTAAAGCTCAAGGATGCGGGATGAAAAGCCCCCATCCAGCAAAAACAAAAATAAAAGAAAGAAAAGGGTTAGGGTTAGGTCATAAATTAGTGTTAAAATTTAGCAGTAGGTCAGACATAAGGACACCTTCCATAAACTATGGAATATTGAGAAGCAAAATGTATGTCACGATAGGTAGGTAAGCTGTCTGGGGGACATTTATCCTGTAAATTACAGCATGATACCCTGTGCTTTGTATGCCATTATGTGTTCCTGAATGAAAAGGAAATCAATACAATTTTGGGGTTATTTTATTCCAGATTCCTTCACACAACAGAGTTTAGAGCCAATATCATCAGAATAGAATAGAACTGGAAGGGACTTGGAGGTTTTCTAGTCCAACCTGCTGCTCAACAGGGAACCTTATACCATTACAGAGGAGTGACTTTCTAGTCGCTTCTTAAAAACTTCCAGTGGTGAAGCACCCACAACTTCTGAAGCCAATTGGTTCCACTAGTTAATTGTCCTTACTGTTAGGAAGTTTCACCTCAATTCCAGGTTTCTTCTCCTTATTTTCCATCCATTGTTCTTCCCTTGCCTTCTCTGGCTTTGGTAAATAAGTTGACCCCCTGCTCTTTGTGGCATCCATTCAAATACTGGAATATTGCTGTCATCATCATCATCATCATCATCATCATCATCATCATCCATATCTTATTAAATCTGTATTAAAATGGCATTGTAGGGTGTCCTTCTAAAAAGTTTAGCCTGGTGATCAGTTAGCCATGTGGTTTGATTGGCTATTCTACTTTGCCTTTTATTTTTTTTAGGAATCTTTTTTTTTGGAAACATTTCTACCAAATATAGACTATCACTCCTTCTTTTTTAGATTCTATTTTCTAGAGCCTGCTGCATATTTTTCGCTCTATGTGACCTAATGGAGACTTCCATGCAGACCAATTTACAAAAGCACATGGCATGTAGTTAGCAAAATCAGGAATGAAGAGACGGGGTGCTCTTGGATGCAGCCCTGGCCAACATAAGTGAAGTTGGCTGTCTGACCAGATGGTGCTCCCATATAATAAATCATTGGGACCCATAGGAAATCAGTCATAAAGTTTTGGGATGTAGGGAGATTTTGATCTTCACCAAATGTCACCCCTAAAAAAGCTGATTGTGTGATTCTGTAAAACCTCCATGAACGTTTAGGGCTCAGCACTAGCTAGTCTTCCTAAGCTAAGTAGCCTCACATTTCATTATTTCACTTGGCTCAGCTGTCGGTTGCTAGAAGTCAAGATCGACTTGATAGCATTTAATCAGTGAAAACATCTTGCAAGCGCTTTAGGCAGTAGAGACGGAACAACCTTGTTTTTCTGCCTCCTATCTGGAGGTGGCGATCAGGTAGGCAACCCCTGTGCCTGAAAAGTGCATAATAAAGGAGTTAAAACCGTAGAGTACTAGATTGCTAGAAAAGATGGGAGGAGAGGAGAAGCGCAGAGCAACTTCCTCTTCCGGGTCAGAGGAGTAAAGTGGAGTGCAGAGTGGCTTTTCTGCTCTTCCCGGGGTCGAAGCAGCAGCTGGCAGGTGAGTTGAGGGCTGCAGGTGGGAGGAGAGTCCGGGAGCAACTTGGGCTGGAAGCGGAGAAGCAACTGGGCTGAAGCCTCTCAGCTGCTGCTGCTGCAGGTTCCTTCCCTCCCCAAATGGAAGCCCACTGGTGCTGCAGGCTGGGAAACTGGGGGCTGCAATTTCTGCTGGTGGGAAGATTGAAAAAGCCTCTTTCAAGTGGAGGTTGATTCTTTGGGAATGGCTTCCCTCCAGAGGTTGTGGCTGCTCCGTCACTGGAGGTTTGTAAGAGAGTAAAAGAGCTGGAAAGGACCTTGCAGGTCTTCTATTCCTACACCCTGCTCAAGCAGGAGACCCAATATCATTTCAGACAAATGGCTCTCCAGTCTCTGTTTAAAAGCCACAATAATAAACAATAATTTAACTACCAGTTTTGTGCCCTAATGACCATTTTAAGTGTATAAAACCGATATTAAGTCTTATTTCCAGGGGATCATGTCTTACTTTACTGGGGGGGGGGTGGGGGGGTGGGGGGGGGCTGCGCATAATTCAGTGCCTGGCGCCCAGATGCCCTCACTTAAGTTTCTGTATATTTGATACCACGGACAGTACAAATCTTATTATCTGTGTTAAGGTTATAGAAAATAGCAGACTTAACAGAATGATGATGATAGTATATATTTTATATAGTTTGTCCCAAATTCAAACATTATCATTTAACTATTGGGTGCAGAGACATTGGGCTCTTCTTTATGGCTGAATTAAACTCCTATTCACTACTGCTTGAACTAACAGGAAAGTATACCAACTTAAAATGTATTGGTCCAGTGCCAATCTAATCCACTATAGTAATGAAGCTGATGACCAACACTATTTTTACTATTTTAGTGTCAAATTAAGGAGACATTGGCGCAGGGAAAGCCATGTTAGCCTATAGCAGTGGGCGGTACTGCCCCCTGGGGAGTGGTGGAATAATAATAATAATAATAATAATAATAATAATAATAATAATAATAATAATAATAATAATAATAAATAATTTATTTCTATATCGCCCTTCTCCCAAAGGACTCTGGGCGGTGTACAGCCTATTAAAAGCACAAAGACAGACATCAATTTAAAAATAATTTAAATTATTAAATAATTTCGGCTCAGAACCCCAAATTTAAAACACCCAATTTAAAATCATTACATTGATAGCCCAGCCTGGCGGAACAGCAGGGTCATGAGGGCACAGCGGAATACACGGAGGTCGGAGATCTTATGCATTTCCGGGGGCAGTTCATTCCACAGGGCAGGGGCTCCCACAGAGAAGGCCCTCCCCCTGGGTGTCGCCAGCCGACATAACTTGGCGGATGGCACCCTGAGGAGACCCTCTTTGTGGGAGCGGACTGGCCGGTGGGAGGCTATTGGTGGCAGAAGTCGGTCTCAAAGGTACCCGGGTCCTATGCCATGGAGCGCTTTAAAGGTAGTGACCAGCACCTTGAATCGCACCCGGAAGACCACTGGGAGCCAGTGCAGCTCACGCAGGAGGGTGTCACGTGGGCACAACGAGTTGCGCCCATAACCACCTGCGCGGCCACATTCTGGTCCAGTTGGAGCCTCTGAGTGCTCTTCAAGGGGAGCCCCATGTAGAGAGCATTACAATAGTCCAGCCAGGAGGTGATAAGAGCATAAGTGACCATGTGCAAGGCGTCCCGGTCCAGAAAGGGCTGCAACTGGCAAATCAGGCAAACCTGATAAAAGGCCCCCCCTGGCCACGGCCGTCATATGCTCTTCTAAAGACAGCCATGCGTCCAGGAGGACACCCAGATTGCGAGCCCTCTCTGTGAGGGGTAGAGATTCACCCCCAATAGTCAGCGATGGCACCAGCTGACTATACTGGGACGCCGGAAGCCACAGCCACTTGGTCTTGGAAGGGTTGAGTCTGAGCCTATTTCTCCCCATCTAGACCCGCCCGGCCTCCAGGCAGCGAGACATCACATCAAGGGCATCGTTGGAGTGGTCTGGGGTGGAGATGTACAGCTGAGTGTCATCAGCGTACTGATGGACTCTCATCCCTACACGGATGATCTCACCCAGCGGCTTCACATAAATGTTGAACAGAAGGGGCAAGAGGACCGACCCTTGCGGCACTCCCCATGCGAGGCACCTCGAGGTCGACCTCTGCCCCCCTGCCAACACAAACTGCGAACGGTCGGAGAGGAAGGAGGAGAACCACCGCAGGACGGTGCCCCCTATTCCTAACCCATGGTTGATGGTATCAAAAGCCGCTGAGAGATCTAATAGGACCAAGACAGAGGAGCAACCCCTGTCCTGAGCCCACCAGAGAACATCCACCAACACGACCAATGCCGTTTCTGTGCTGTACCCCTGCCTGAAGCCTGACTGGTACAGGTCCAGATAGATAGCTTCATCCTGGTGCTGGGGAAGCTGTCGTGCCACCACACTCTCAACAACTTTCGCCACAACACGAAGGTTGGAGACCAGACGGTAGTTAGCTAATTCAGCCGGGTCCAGGGAAGGCTTCTTGAGGAGGGGCCTCACCACCGCCTCTTTCAAGGCGGCGGGAAAGGCATCCTCACTCAAAGAAGCACTTATAATCCCCTGGAGCCAGCTTCGTGTAACCTCCCGGGAGGCCAGTACCAACCAGGAGGGACCCGGGTCCAATAAACATGTGGCAGCACTAATCTTACCCAGAACCCTGTGTACATCCTCGGGAGTCACAGGATCAAACTCCTCCCAGATAATATTCTCAAGACCTACCCTCATCTCCTCCCCTGGACTCATCCAGTTGGAGTCCAAGTCTTCCCGAATCCAAGCGATTTTATCATGCAGGAATTGCACAAAATCCTCAGCTCGACCCTGCAAGGGATCTTCCCGCACCCCTCCCCCACAAAGAAGGGAGTGGGTCACCCTAAACAGAGCGGCTGGGCGGTTCTCTGTAGATGCGATAAGAGTGGAAAAATGGTTAGATTTTGCCGCTTTTATCGCCACTAGGTAGGTCTTGATATAAGACCACCAGTGTCCAGTCAGAATCAGATTGACTAGTCCTCCATATGCTCTCTAGGCGTCTTTTCTGATGCTTCATATCTCTCAGCTCCTTGGAGAACCAAGGAGCCAATTGAGATCGGCATCGGGTCAGAGGCCACAAAGGCATGATGCTGTCCAAAGCTCCGACGGCCGCACTCTCCCAGTCGGCCACCAGGTCTTCGGTCAGGTCATATGCCAGGGTCTCAGGAAACGGCCCAAGCTCCGTCAGGAACCTTTCAGGATCCATCGGGCGCCTGGGATGGAACCATCTGGTTGGTTCCGTCTCCCTGTGGCGGGGGGAAGCAGCTGGAAAGTCCAAGTGAAGGAGCGAATGATCTGTCCATGACAAGGGTTTAATGTCTAGGTCCCCTCTACCAAGATCATTCAATCACTGACCAGAGACGAAAATCAAGTCCAGAGTATGTCTCCCTATGTGAGTGGGGCCTTGAACTAACTGGGTCAGGTCCATGGCCACCATGGAAGCCATGAACTCCCGAGCCACCTCTGACGTCTCACCTGCGGATGGTAGGTTGAAATCCCCCATGACAATAAGTCTGGGGGTATCAACCGCCACCCTGGCAATAACGTCAAGCAGCTCGGGCAGGGTCGCCGCCATGTGGCAGGGAGCCAGGTACATAGTCAGCAAACCCATCTGCACCCCACAGCCCCACTTCACAAAAAGGGACTCCCATCCGGCTCTCTGAGGAACAGTGGTCTCCCTCGGACAAAGACTTTCCCTAATAATCGCCGCCACCCCCCCCCACCCCTCCCCTGAGCCCTTGGCTGATGAAATGCACGGAAACCTGGTGGGCACATTTCAACGAGGGGGACCCCCCCCCTCCTGGCCCAACCAGGTCTCTGTAATACTTGCCAGGTCCGCACCCCCCTCCAAAATAAGATCACAAATGAGTGGGGCTTTGTTAACAACCAACCTGGCATTACATAACATCAGCCATGGACCCAGGGCCTGAGGCTCTGTGCAACCCCAAACATGAGTCACACATTGCGGGCCGGAGTGCGCAATTGCTCGTAAACAGCGTGAGTGCACCCCCGGTGCGTGATATGGCCCCCTGCGTCCGTCATATCTGCCCCTCCCACTCATTATTTCAATTACACTGCCCTTCCTATCACCCCCCTGCTCTCCAGTCACATTTCCTTCCATGACCTCTCTGCTGCGTCCAATCGACCCATCACCCCGCTCAGTGGCTATATGGACCCCCCCAGGTCCACTTTTACAACCCCCTCCCACCCCAGAACCCCTTAAAATTTTAGTTAATACATTTAAAAAACCTCTTAATCTTCTCTTTAATGCATGCCATCTCTCGGGGTTCCAAAACCCATCATCAAGATAGGCCCTCGATAACATGGAGGGCCAAACCTGCGATAAGGAGAAATCTTGCAGCGCAAGAAGTTTGGACCTTGAGTACATCCAAACTCTGGGATGATGGTGAAAATATGGCCAGGGAGTCCACAGTGATAGTGCAAAAAAGGTCCAGGAGACAGGTCAAATTAAACATAACCGGGAGAGCCTCCATTGCCCTCTCACGGCAATGAGGTCGAGTCACAGTGTTCCGATAACAGGGGGGGGGGAACATCCAAGCCATCCTCTCATGGTGGTTGGGCCACACTGGCCCTGGAAAAGGTGGAACATCCCACCAGTGGTGAAAATGTAGTACAGAACCGGCTCCATCAATCCTCCCGTAAACTGCCATTCTCCATATGGCCAGCAAGCAGGATGAAAAAAAGAGCCAGGTCCCAAGACTCCGAAATAAGGAGGTCCACATTGTTCACAAAGGTGAGCGTACCAGAAAGGGAAAAGATGGAAATGGGTAGGGCCACCTCCATCGAGCAGGAACCAATAGGGCAAGGGTGACCGTCCTGGGGCCTATAAACCGGCCAAAGGTGGGGGAGGGGTCATACGAGGCAACAGGATAGACACCACTCTGTCAACCTCTCGACCCTCCTCATCCACCCCGGATCTTCAACAGCCACCCCATGTCCAGTCTTGGCCTCCAACGATGTTAATGGAGGAGGCCTCGCCACGGGCTAATCTTCGGGAGTTACCCCAACAGCCCTCTAGTGGTCCAGCAGGCTCCGGGATCTAAATTCCAGAATGGAGGGGCTCCCACCATCGTAATACCCCTCCTCCGCTGTTAGCACCCGACTTCTAGCCATCCCACCAGCCAACTGTTGCCCCGTCGGCAGCGTCGGCGTTAGCATCATCGCAGGCACCACCAATAGCCACCTCGAGTATCTTCACCTCGTAGACGCCCCTCTACTCCAACCAGGCATCTACGGCTCTGACGGAGAGATGCTGTCCACGTTGACGCCACAGCCAGTGCCGCCGGCGTCTCTCCAGCTGTAACTACTGACGGGCCATCTAGCTAGGAAAGCCAGTTAAACAAGCCAACGCGCTAGTTTGCCACAACCACTGCCACTGACGCCGCCCTTCCCGTGGCGACCATGGACCGGCATTTCCTTACAGAGTCGATGTTCCAGGGAACGTTAGAGAGCGAGAAAGCTCTCTAACTGCTGACAATAGGCTCCGCTTGCTAGGAGGGGGGGGCATAGATGGTCAAAACGGCCCCTCGGAACCCCCTAAAGGCCAAATATCACCCCATCTCTCCACAGCATTTAGAGCAGGACCGCCATCTTGGACATGCGCAAATCGAATGACTTAGGGGGGCACTAAGAGGCAAGGGGGGCGGCATGGGGGTGCTAAGAGCTCAGATCATTAGACTAGCTGGCCAGTGTGCATGCATGCACCAGAAACTGAAAGTTTATTTCCTGCCGCGCGCATGCCCACTGGGCAGCTCCTCTTACCACACATGTGAGGCTGAACTGTTGGATGCTTTCTTATTGCTCTCCTTGCTTGCTATTGGTCGCTGCTTACCCGAACCACCCAGTCCAGGCCCAGCTGCTCTGGTCCTCGCCCACGTGATTGCCATTGCCTTCCTAATTTTTGGTAAGTTGCAGGTGGGCTGCCATGGGAGGTGAGGGCCTTGGGGAGTGGCATGGCTGGCTGGCTGCTGCTGTTGGTGCTGTGCCGCTCAGGAAGGAGGAGGGCTGCAGTGGGGGGAGGCCTGGGGAGGGTGGCAGGCCTGGCTGGCTGCCGCTGGTGCCATGCTGCCCAGAATCAAGGTAGGCTGCCATGGGGGGTGGGGGAGGCAGGCCTGGTTGGCTGGCTGGCTGGACACATACTAGCCATCCCGGGAAGGCCTCTGGTGACATCAGGTTCGGCGGCAAAGCTCTGAATGCCTCTTTCTTACCGTAGTAAGGGGACGGGCTGAGGTGCAAAACGTCAGCAGCTGTTGCGCTGTCGCCTGCACTGCTTGCTTGGAGCTGGTTTGGAAATGGAAAAAACGCAGCCGAATTAGGTGGGACACGCCCCACCCAGATCCTCCAAATGGGTCTCCCTACGGTAGCCTCCCCGCTGAAAAGTGCTTCCTGCTTCTCCTCTACCTGCATGCTGTTATAGGCTCTGTACCCAGGTAGCGGCCGGTGGCCCTGGGTAGTGGCATCTTGTTGGTCTTGGAGGGTGCAGCAGCATGCAGGTAGAGAAGCAGGAAGTGCTTTTTGCACCCCCAGCTCATTCGCTGGAAGAAAGAGCGGGCTCTCAGAAGAGTGGGCTCCATTTGGGTGGGCGATCACTTTTGGGTTGCGTAGTTCAGCGGGGAGGCTACCGAAGGGAGACCTGTTTGAAGGGAGCTAGGTGTGGCATGTCCCGCCTAATTCGGCTGCATTTTTTCCGTTTCCAAACCAGCTCCAAGCAAGTGGTGCAAGCGGCGGTACAAGAGGACCTTGTGAACACCAGAGGGAGGAGCAATGATTCCCAGCGCTCACCTCTTTCTTCCCTTCCTCGGTGGGAAGAGTTATAGTTGTTCCCACTCAGGTTTTCCCTGGGAAGGCTGACTTCTCCAGCAGAATGTTAGGATCCACAGGTACCAGGCCGCTTCATTTGATCCTCCTGCAGAGCTGAGCCCCTTTCTTTTTTTGGGGGGGGGGTCCTTTAAGAAAGTTGCGGAATTATGTATTCACGTTTAAAACAAAGCGAGCGATCCCAGATGATCAGATAGGATCTGGAAGACAGAATCAAAAGCCAGCTACATTTCAGCTGGATGTGTTGTGCGGACGCAGCCTTTGTAATTTTTAAAAGTAAAGCTTTTACTACTCACTACAGCTTGGTCAGCAAAGAAGGTCTATATGAACCATCATTTCACATATTGTGTTAATCCACCCACATTTCCACCTAATCATTATCATGATGTCATCACGCCGGGTACTCGTATGTGTGCGTATCTGCATGTGGGCGGACCTGCTTGGAGATGGATAGAGGAGCGGTGTCTCGGTTCCTAAGACCATCAAAAATATGTGTTTTCCGATGGTCTTAGGCGACCACTGTGAAAGGCTCGTTCGACCCCTAAAGGGGTTGCAGCCCACAGGTTGAGAACTGCTGTTCTAGGTGTTTATAGATCTGTTGTCTGGTTATCTTTTTCAGGCTCTTCTCAGGCATTGATGTCAGGTTGATTGGTCTGTAGTTTTGTGAAAAGTTTTCCCTTTTTGGAAGATGGGCGCATGGATCAGTGTTCTGAACCATGTCACTCTGGAAAGGCAGGGTTTAAGTAGCATTATTTATTACTCAGTGTCAAATGAAGCACCAATTGTGCCAGTGAAAATCCTCTGCCCCCGGTCTGGATTCCCCTGCTGTAAAAAGTAGGTCCTAGCTGACCATGAAGCAAATTGAAATAATGATACCCACAAGTCCAGAGTTCCAACAACAAAAGCACAATCCGAAAGTCAAGTCCCAAGTCCACAAGGAAAGTCTGAGGTTCAGAGTCCAAAAACACAGTCCAAAGTTCAAGAGGCAGGATCCAGCAAAGCTGGGAAGATACACAACAAAACAAACGTGTGTTCTCAAGAAACACACTTTTACCCAGCATCTAGTGAAATCACCTTTCCACAGCTGTTCCCTGTGAGGAGGGGTGGAGCTGCTTCCTCTCAAGCAGCCTTGCTGACCTCCTCTGTGCCTCCCTCTGGTCTGCTTTCCTCACCCGTGGATCGATTGGAGTAGCGGCTCCTCTTAATCAGAGGTGGTCTGGAGACTCTCATCTCTGCTGGCCGTCTGTAGCTGCTTGTTTTTTTTTTACTTCCATGCCTTGCCAGTAAGCATGGTGTTTCCTATTGGTGCTGCATCCATGTATTAACCAGGTTCAATTGTGCTTTTTAAAAAATAACTATTGAGGACTTTTGGGGATGTTCAGTTGTATAGGTAGAACTTGTCTATTTGTTCCCTGAGCCTTCAAAGTTATTATAGCACTGTAAAGGCACATGTACACCTGGTCCACAAATTTGTGGTCATAGTAGCACATGTTCAGTGACTGCACATTAGCAGTTGCTGTGGTTATGAAGGTGCAGGAAAAACAGATGGACCAATTTGGGTTCTGCCAACCAGTGCACATATACGATTGCCACTGTATCCCATACTCATGATCCCCATTTATGACCTCCCCAGCTAGTTTCTGACAAGCAACTCAGTGGAGATACCAGCAGGAATGTCAGGTCCCATATATTTCTATAGGGATGCTGTCATTCTGTGGGGAGGCTTGGGGGATCTCTGTATGGAGTTTCTGTTTCTATTTCCTGCTTTGCTTTGCTGTAACTTTCAGGGCCTTGGGAGGAGGGAAGGAACATGCCTCAATCCAGGTGCCTTATCTCATCTCTGGAGAAGAGCAGCAGCGTTGTCTTGGAGACTGGTGTTTATCACCTCCTCAGCCTGAGTTTCTCATAATATCTTTATACCTCGGGTGTGATGATGTATTGGACTTTGGGAGGGACTCCCTGTCTGCTTTGCACTGATTTAATTTGCACTGGTTTAATTTACTCTTTTAAGCGGGAAACTTAATTCCTGCCTAGATCTCTTGCTATCACAATCTTCCAATAAAAGTTTCCTTTTGAAATGGCTTTTATTTCAAGAGTTCTGCTTTCTTGAGAGGATTGGCAAGGCAGGACCTTACAAGGAATTTGCAAGTCACGGTCATTTGAAATTGCCTTGAACAACCCCCAGTGATTTGCTTAACAACTGCAGAGGAACAGATGTAAGTTGGCACTCTCATGTGATAACATGATCATGATCAGGCTGCTTAGTGACCAGGTATCAGTCTCAATTGTGGTCAGTAAATGAGGACTGCTTGAATTGGGATGTCTCTAGATAGGTTGTGGACAGTATTTTCTGCCCATATTTGGATCTGAAGACTTCCATGATTCCATGAAATGGGTGCTTCAAATCTTGCAGAGGCCTAAGGCATCATTTCATCAATTATAGTCCCACATTTCTAAAATTATCTCAGACCATCTGTGACCATTTTGGAGTATTTTTTCAGGTTTGAAAGACATGGATTTTTGACATATATACATTTGTATGTGTCTGTTATCTGTTTTTCTCTCTGTGTGCATATATCTGCAATTAGATAATCTATATAATACCAGCACTTCCAGATATATTTGAGGATGAGCCTTTGCACTGTAAGAATTTGTGATTGACCCAAATCAACAAGAGAATTTCATGATTGAATAGATATTTGAACTTGGACCTTGGTTGTTTTCCATGTGTCAAATGGATCATGATTAATGTAAGATGTTATTCTAGCAATGTGGCATATTCGCTTTTTCATTGTAGCGTAAACTTTTTCTTTTTTTACATTTTCTACAATCACTTTATAAACAATTAACATTACACTTTTCTTTGAATCCCACAGGCAAAGAAGATGGCAATAAGAACACACTGGAAAACTGATAATAACAAGCAACTTTGAAAAGGAAAGAAAATCAAGCCAGAAATCTAAATATTTTCCATTTCTTTCACACAATTCTCCTTCTCCAGCAGCAGATAGACAAAAGAGATAAAATTAAGAAAGATTTCAAACTGGAATAAGTAAATTATACAGAACTCAAGCATACATTACATGAATAGTCAAGGGAGATTATTTTTTATTCAGAAATAGAGGGAAATATCTGGCAGTTACTGGGAAGGAAAAAGGTCATTTGGAGAGCCATGTAGGGCAGACAGAGAAGCAGGCCTCACTCTGGGAGGAAAAAAACTGATTTAATCAAAACACTACTAAACAATGGATGACATATATTTTTGACCTCAAGAATATAAGTGTTGGAAAAGCTCCATAGATGTGCCTGTTGTGGGAAAAGCACAGGTTCTAAATCGCAGCTGATTATGTACAAGGAGATCCACACAGGAAACAAGTTTTAAAAGTGCTCCCAATGTGGTAAATGCTTTAGTGAGCATAGGAACATGGTGTTACATCAGATGACTCACAACATGTATTAGTATCCAGATTGTGTGAAAGTTAAATTGGAAATTCCCACCTCATGAGACAACAGAGGATTCACATAGGAGAGAAATCTTTTGAATGCCCTGATTGTAAAAAAGTTTCAGTCAACATTCCTACCTGGTGAAACACCAGAGGACTCGCACAGGAGAGAAACTCTATCAATGTCCTGATTGTGGGAAAGGTTTCAGTAACAATTCCAACTTGGTGATGCATCGGACGATTCATACAGGAGAGAAACCCTTTGAATGTCCTAACTGTGGGAAAAGGTTCAAACACAATTCTAGCCTAGTGATACACCAGAGGACTCACACAGGAGAGAAACCCTTTGAATGTCCTGATTGTGGAAAAGGTTTCAGTAAAAATTCCAGCCTGGTGACACACCAGAGGACTCACACAGGAGAGAAACCCTTTGAATGTCCTGACTGTGGGAAAGGTTTCAGTCAGAATTCCAATCTGGTGAAACACCAGACAATTCATACAGGAGAGAAACCTTTTGAATGTCCTTATTGTGGGAAATGCTTCAGTCAGAATTACCATCTCGTGATACACCAGAGGAGTCACACAGGAGAGAAACCCTTTGAATGTCCTGACTGTGGGAAAGGTTTCAGTCAGAATTCCAACCTGCTGATGCACCAGACGATTCATACAGGAGAGAAACCTTTTGAATGTCCTGATTGTGGGAAAAGATTCAAACACAATTCCAGCCTGGTGACACACCAGAGGACTCACACAGGAGAGAAACCCTTTGAATGTCCTGATTGTGGAAAAGGTTTCAGTAAAAATTCCAGCCTGGTGACACACCAGAGGACTCACACAGGAGAGAAACCCTACGAATGTCCTGACTGTGGAAAAGGTTTCAGTCAGAATTCCAACCTGGTGACACACCAGAGGACTCACACAGGAGAGAAACCCTTTGAATGTCCTGATTGTGGGAAAAGTTTCAGTCAGAATTACCACCTCGTGATACACCAGAGGACTCACACAGTAGAGAAAGAGTTTGAATGTTCTGATCATGGGAAAAGTTTCAGTAAGAATTCCAACCTCATGATACACCAGAGGACTCACACAGGAGAGAAACTATATGAGTGTCCAAACTGTGGGAAAGATTTCAGTACCAGGGCTAGCCTTTTAAATCATGTCCTTATGCACACAGGAGAGGAACCATTTAAGTGCCCCGAGTGTGCATGGTGCTTCAGGAAACCTTCCAACTTTATCGCACACAAGAAAATGCACCTGAGGCTCAAAGTGATGAGTGTAGAGAAGGCTTGAATTTCATTTCAAATGTCCCATTGTAAATTCAACTGGGAAATTGACTTTTTAATTTGAGTATAAAGAATTTGCCTGATTTTTTGTCATTAAATAGGTCATGGTATTAGATGGGAAGGAGAAAAGATATAAGTGGAACATGTGAATTTGATAAGGACCATTTGGCCATTAGCAGCAGAAGTTGCTGGATATTTATTTTTGCAGAAATTGTAGAAATCTGCAAATATCTTTTTAGGAGTGTTCTTTCCATTTTTATCATAACAAATGATAGAAATGTCACATGTAGAGGCCCCGTCTTCTCCCCGGGTGTCCTCAATATTTTCAGCCCCAGAATTCCCCAGCCAGCATCTTTTCAGGATAAGAGCACTAAGGCTATAGTTAAAGATTGTGACTCCTCATATAATGAGAAAACGGGAGGAGAAGACAAATACTGTATTTTTGGTGTATAAGGCGCTCCAGAGTATAAGATGCACCTTATTTTGGGGGAGGAAAAAAATTCTGCCTACCAGCATCCATCAGTATTCATCTGGCTAGTGTCCTTGCAGCAAATAGCGAACAGCCAGGTCAGCTTCAGCACATTATTGCAGCCTGATTTAGTATGAGCAGCTGATTCGTGGGTGGATCGGCCTCCCGGAATACCCCCAATCAGCTTTTCCAGGCTGCAGGGATTGCTACAGACCATGACCACCTCCATGCCTTGCGTTTTTGGCCTCTCTGCCTCACATTTTCAACATCTGAATGCTCCATTTCAGACCTGTTCAAGGCTGCGGGAATCACCAGGGCGTATCGCCGCCTTTGTGCATTGCATTTTCAGCCTCCACAGCCCTTTTATGGCCTCTGCACATCGTGTTTTTTGGGTGGTCCCAGGCTGCTGATCCTGCCCAAGAATGCAATGTGCAGAGCCCAAAAATGGGGTGTGCAGAGCCCAAAAATGTAATACACAGAGGCTGAGAACGCAATGGCCAAAGGGTGGGGCCGGCGTGTGGGTAGGGCTTCATTCAGAGGTGCCTGCCTCCTTGTTAGTCTTTAATGGCTTGGGTGTGAGAGCAGCACCAAGGGTCTGACATTTTGTGGTTCCCCCCTTGGTTGGAAAATGTGAGAAAAATTATATAGTAAATAATGTTTCATTTCTAAAGCAGCATTGCATAAGAATCATGAATAGATTTTGAGAGAAAAAAAGGGAAGTGTCAGCATTTATGTAAACATTGAGACAAGGTAATCCAACATTCTTCCCACCACATGGGAGGTGTTTCCTGTTTTTCATTTCTCTCCCAGAGCACCTTAATTTTTTTCAAACATTTATCCTTCAAATATAGAGAGGAACATTATTTGTAGGAGCAAAAGTGATGTTTTAGCTATGCAGATAGATTATCCTGATTTTGCTGGGATTGGAAGACACCAAAGAATTCCAAGATTGTTCATTTCACCAGCACAATTCAAACAGACAGGTTAGGGTTAGGGTTAGAGAAACCAAGATGTAACTCAGTGGTCTGTCTGGATTATCACAGGACTTTCCATGACTGAGTGGAGAACACAAACTGTATCTCCCTGCTGTTAGCCCAACACTGTCACCCGCCCCTCCCTTATGCCCAGAAGCCCCAGTGCACAGACTAAAGAAAATATCTTGGGAGATATGCAAACTCCATTACTAAAGAGATGAGGGGAAAACATCTCCCCAAGTCCACAGCATACGGATCCTATTCAGAAGAGACTCACAGAAAAACCTCTCTAATTCAGAGGAGTATAAGAAGGTGGGAGAAGGTACAAGGAAGATACTTGTGTCAGGGAATTGTGCAGCCTGTGTCCAAATGGAGTCAGAGACTCTGACAAGAACTTGTGGCTTTATATAAATTAATATATTTACAGTAAATAAGAGAGGCAAATGGGAGCAAAGTGAGGTAAAATCAACACGGCAGGAACATCAGGTTAAACACAGCACACAGGGCAAAAAGGCGGGAAACAAGGAAACTCCCCCTTTTCACTCAAGGCAGCCAATCACAGTTCAGATTGCCTCATGCAGTAGCCAGCTCTCTTCAATCAGTCAGCTGTAATGGTGTGTTCTGACTCTTTACACAACCCCCACTTTTCCAGTTATAAATTTAAACATCTTGACACCCCTCCAATTTATAGTTGGACAGCATTTTAACCATGTTGTTTCACAAGATCCTTTAAGAACTACCGAAAGACAAAAAAAAAAAAAAAACAACCCAACCCAACCCTAAGAAGTAACTGGGTTTTTGAAACAAAGACCATTTTGCTAGTTAATCATATTTTATGCATTTTAATAAATAACATAAAGCTAATCTTTTGCCAACTCAAAAATAAATTCTGTGGGGTGTGAGTGGTCTGTTCTAGGGAGAGGGAATAATTGGAATTGTGCTGGTCACAAACTAAAGTGGAAATTATAATAAACTGACACGTGATTGAGGTGCTTCTACTCTTGCTTATTTCTTCTGTTCATTTCCCTCACAAAGCCTCCCTTTTCTTGTTTGCCCTACTATTTTGCTGGCTTGCTTTCCTCTGATGTGACAATCCCAATCTCACAGCTGGCATCCCCTTGCCCATCCTGTGTCAGGCCTGGAAGCCATCTTTTGCCTTAGGCCTTCAGTCCTGCCACATTTCCTACTGTGGGAAACTGGGAGGGGGGGATTGTATGGACTGTGATGTACAGTCATAATGACATTCCTTTCTCAGAAAGTCAAGGACATCTTGCCCTGCACCTGGAAGGCTGGACCTGGGAGGCATCTCCAGTTTTTTTGGTGGAATATTCTATTTTTATTTTTAAAAAAATGTATTTTAGAAATACATTTAAAATAAGTTTAGAAATGGTAGTAATTGTGAGAGGCATCTTGAAGTCCTTGTAGACCATGGGTGTCAAACTTGATCGTGTCACGTGACGTATTGCAACTGTTTGTGCCTCTGTGGAGCCAGGGCGGACGTGGCCTCCGTGTGACTCATCCGGCCTGGCAGCCACCAGTTTAACAGGCCTGTAGTAGACAATCTTTTAAATATGAGCCAACAGTGTGCTGCGGTCACCAAAAAAATCCAACGCAGTTCTAGGCTGCATAAACAGAGGGATAGAATCAAGGTCATGTGAAGTGTCCCCCAGCCCCCCAGTATAAAAATACAAACAACCAAGAAGATAAAATATTTAGGGATTTGGCTTACAGCTAAATGTTCCTCAATCAAGGAGGACAACTAGGATAAAATTCTACAGCAAATAAAAAAAGACCTAGAAAATTGGAAAAACTTACAGATCTCATTTTTGGGAATAAAACTAGGGGTTTTTTTTTATTTTTTTTATTTTTTTTGAGGCTTTAAAAACAATAGTTACTAAATTTATATGGCGGGGAAAAGGCCGAGAATTAAGACTCAAACTTTTACAAGACATAAAAAGTGGGATTAGCACTTCCAGAATGGGGACTATACTACCAACTTTTATCTTAATCTGGTTAAAAGATTGGATAGAATTAAAAAATAAAAGAGGTTTAGCAATAGAGGGGCATGACCTACAAGTAGGATGGCATGCATTGCTTTGGGATCAAAAATACAAAATACAAAGCTACTTTGGAAGGCACATACTAAGGAATGCATTGCTAGAAATCTGGCTAAAAAGAAAAAAACAGCATTATGCAAAAATACCAATGTGGATATCACCAATGGAAGCATTTGTCAGGTATAAATGCCCTACCCGTGCCAGGGACCAGCTATAGCTCAGCAGTGCAAGGGTTAATCCAGACACCCACCTGGCCAGCTCCTCCCATAGGCCCCTCCTTACCTGAATCCCCGCCCACAGGAACAAAAGGTGGGCACACTCCTCCATGTTGCTCAGATCCTAATATAACCAAGTGATGATGTGATGAACCTGCAAATAAAAGGAGAGATATTTTACTTGAAGCCTCAAGTCTCTTTATTGGGCCTGATCCACCAATCCTTGTAACAAAATGGTAGCAGAGGATGGTTGGTAAGGCCCAGAGATCCCAAGACACAAGACAAGGACCCGTACCTACCTGCAGAATGGCGACACCCCCGAAGCAACGGGAAAGCAACCCATCGGACTCGCCAGGGAAGGCAGGAACCTCAACCCCCCCCAAAGCCTCCGCGACGGAAGAAAGGGGGGAGATCGAGAAAGGGAAAAGAGCCCACCACGACCAAGAAGAAGAGAAGCTACGACTCGACGTCCTGCAGCTGTTGAAAGAGCGAGCCGGCGACAAGAACCTCCTTGCCGACCTGCGGAGCTTCATAATCGACCGCGAGGTGGCAAGGAGCGAAGAAGGCTCGGACTCCGAACTCGAGGAGCTGGACTCGGTGAGTGGATCGCCCAAAAGGGCACTTCCAACGGCCACCGAGCCCCAAAGCCCCGCCCTAAATTTGAAACGGCGGCCATCTTTGTCCATGTGGTCGGACAAGATGGCCGACCCCCAACCAATCAACAAACAGAATTCAAAATGGCCGGCGCGCGAAAAATGCCGGACCATGAGCCATGATGAAAGTGACCGGGGAGAGGGGACCGAATCCGACTCCGACCCCTGGTACACCCCCAGCGAGCGGCAAGTGGATAGGGCCATGAAGACCCTTGCCGCCGCCTTCGGCCCAGGCCTCAAAATCACTAAAGAGAAGCCGGAGAGGCCAAAACAAAAGGGAAAACGAGGAGAGGGGCAACGAAGCACCCACCCGAGAGCCACCGACGCCCGCGACAGCTCGCCAGCCCACCTTCGCACCCCAGGGACACCGCGCCTCCGATCGCCCAGGCCACACACCCCGGACCGCATGGATTGGGGCAGCTACTTACAGCCATCGCCGGAGCCCCAGCGCCGCCAGGATCTTCGTTCCAGAGAAGCAGCTGCTGGACGACGCCTTCCGGAGCACACCTGGACCCCCAAGGCCGAAGCCGAGGCCTACCCGACCGACAGAGGCCTCTACAGCGGAGCCGCGATGAACAGGTCCTTCCACAGCGACGGCGGAGCTGAAATGGACTTCGCGCATGCGCTCTTCCGCCTAGAGGAAGAAAAAAGAAAAAAATTACAAAGCGGGACTTTTAAACTACCGGCAAGCGTTCCCATGCCTTTCTGCTGCTATAGGCACATAAGGAACCATGGACAACAGCCAGCAGTAAGTAACTTTACTAATAGTGCTGGGAACTTACCTGTTGACTTTCCCAAGTTGAGAATGGATGGGGGCAATATCCTAGAGTGGTCACAGCAACTCCAAGTGGTATTCCTAAAAGAGAATATGTCTCATTTTATTAATGATCCCCCAGAGAGACCATGGTCTTTAGAGCTGGATTGCATGCACCACAGGGCATTCTACCTTTTAGTTGCAAGCATATCACCCACTATTTACCACTGTATTGGACATAACCTCACTGTATCAGAAATTATAGGAAAAATGTTTGGGTTATTTTACAGTGAGAGTGTGTCCACCACCACCCAAATCTCCAAAGACTTCTTTTCTGCCAGACTTAAGCCAGGAACACCCATGAGTGAGCACCTAGTGTCCTTAAGTGGTACCAGGGCAGAGCTACACCTCAGGGGAGAGGTTATTTCCGACCAGATTATGAAGAGCGTAATAATTAACTCTTTAGATCACTCATGGAATAACTTCTTGACACACTTAGATACCGTTAGCCTGGGAATGCTATCCGTGGAGAAGCTATCCAATAAGCTGATCGCGGAAGATAATCTGAGAAGGAGCCGCCCCGGCCCTCCCAGAGAACATAAGAGTGAGAAGAGAGTAGTCTTCCAAGAGAGACAACACAACATGCCAGAATGTTATATCTGCGGGTCAAGGGGACACATCAAAAGGGACTGCCCCAAGAACTATAGGGAGAGAGGCAGACCAGAGCACAGGCACAGACAAACGGAAAGGCACACATCGGAAGAAAGGTATAGGCGCAGGGACTCACCCAACCCCAGGGACAGGAGGGGGAACAGAGACAGCTCACGCGACAGCAGGACAGGGTCCTTATACGGGATAGGTGAGCGCACACACATCACATACCAAGACAAAGACACCAGCTCATGGCTCCTGGACTCGGGAGCCTCCAACCACACCACCTACAATCAGAAGCTACTCTCATCATTCAAGAGGGAAGACTTTTCGATCAAAGTCGCAGACCAAAATCAGGTTAGGGTGACAGGCAAAGGGACAGTTACATTGCCAGGCTTGGGAAAAATAGAGGGGGTGCTGCTAGTCCCGGGGATACCCCACAACATCCTAGCCGCAGTAAAACTTAGCAAGGAATCAGGGGCTGAGGTGACCTTTACAAATGGTTATGTCAAAGTTAGCAAGAATGGGGAAGATATAGGGAGAGTAACCGTCAACCAAGGGTTACCATACATAACTTTCCATGAGGATGACGCCCACAGCGTGTGCACCAGTTCAGAGGACACAGAGGGCACCGATCAGGGCAGGACTGAGGGAGAACAGGTAGATGGGAGAGAGGTAGATAGCGATGGCGACACGACACAAGAAACACGACACAACAGACACACCCAAAAGGGGCCCTCAATAGGCAAACCCATGCATGACGACTGTGCTCATCTGCTACACCGGAAGCTAGGGCACGCCAGCTTCCCCGTGGTCCAGAAAATGGCCAATTGTACCGAGGGTGTCAAAATAAAGAACTGCGAAAACTACCTCGAGTGCTCGGTGTGCAAATGTTCAAAATTAAAGGTAAAACCCAGGCCCAAGAAGTCGTTACGCGCCGCCAAACAAATATTCGACCTAGTTCACATGGACCTGGTAGGGCCCCTAAGGCCATCCATAAATTACAAGAAAAGATACTTTCTCACCATAGTAGATGACTTTAGCCGATATGGCTTCGTCTATACTTTAAGGAAAAAGGATGAGGTCTTCCAGAAATTCAAAGAGTTTTACAAAAGAGTAGAAACACAAAACAACACACAGATCAAGCAAATCATGACTGACAGAGGATCTGAGTTTCTATCTAAGGACTTCTCCCATTGGCTCAGATCCAAAGGCGTGATTCACTTTACGTCGTCCCCGTTTTCCGCCTTTCAGAACGGGGTCGCAGAACGGCGCAACTCCACGCTCCAGACGATGGTCAGGTGCGCCTTAGAGGACGCGGGCATTGGCCAGCACTTCTGGTCTGAAGCCCTGGTCTATTCCAACTACACTCTCAACAGAACATGGTCCAGTGTGATAGACAAAACACCATACGAGCTCATGTATAACAAAAAGCCACAGATAGCACACTTACATGTGTTCGGCGTGACCGCTGATGTCCACATACCCAAACAGTTACGCAAAAAAGGGGACAAGGTATCCAGAAGACTGAGGTTTATGGGATACGAGCCAGGAACCAAGGGCTTCAGGTTTGTGGATAGCAATAATAGATTCGTGATATCTAGGACAGCGACTTTCCATGAGCAGGCCAACTGGTCCAGAATACACTTAAACGAGGTACTCACCAAGCGAGAGGATAGTCCAATTGAGCAAGCTCAAGACGAAAGCGAGGCAGTGGATAGACGGGAAGGGGGTAGGCCCAGGCCCAACCTCCAAGGCATCAAGGTTGAGGGATGGAAGGAGAATCACCCCAAGATAAGTGTAGACTCACTGACCCAAAGAGAGGCCAGACATCTGCATGACACTGAGCAGACGGTAGACAGACCGGTCAGGTCTACCAGAAACCAATTGCCAAGAAGACTAAATGATTACGTGATGCACGTGCACACGAATCACGTCACACCCAACTCCTACGAAGAGGTATTGAGACTACCCCAGGAAGAGAGGGCAAAGTGGGAGTTAGCCATGGCCAAAGAGCTGGACAGCCTGAGGAAGCTAGAGGTCTACACCCCAACCAAAGTCCCAGAGGGCAAGAACACAATAGGCACCCGATGGATCTTTAAGATCAAAAACTTAGAGGGTGGGCAAAGCCTATACAAAGCAAGATTAGTTGCCCAGGGGTTTGCTCAAAGGTTCCCGGAGGACTACACTGACACCTACTCGCCCACCGTAAGGACAGAGAGCGTAAAAAGCGCCTTGGTCATCGCATCTCTGCTAGGACTGGAGGTGCACCAGTTTGATGTACAGACCGCCTACTTGCACGCCAATCTAGATAAAGAGATATACATCAGAGCGCCTCACAGCAAAGAAACCAACAGGGGGGACACCTGGTTACTCCACAAGAGCCTATACGGACTGAAGCAATCGGGCAAGCGCTGGTACGAATGCTTGGTAGAGGCACTGAAGTCTATGGGGTTCACGGCGACCATAGCTGACAACTGCTTCTTCACCAGGAAGGAGGGGGACTCGCCAGAATACATCCTGGTTTACGTGGATGACATACTATATATCAGCAAGCACGAAGAGAACCGCGACACCTTCGCCAGCAGACTGAGCGAGCACTTCACCCTAAAATACCTCGGAAAGATAAACCGGTACCTGGGGGTGCAAGTCAACCAAACACCAAAAGGTTTCCAGCTGTCACAGAAAGAGAAAATAGAAGAGTTACTCCATAAGTGCAACATGGCAGACGCCAAGGGGTGTGATTCGCCCATGCAGACGGACTTCCTGAGAAACATGCATGATGAATCACCCGGATTTGAAGACAACACGCTGTACAGGTCAGTCATAGGCTCTCTCCTGTATATCGCTAACTGGACAAGACCGGACATTGCTCTATCAGTTAATTTATTGTCCAGACACGTGAGCAAACCCACCACATACCACTGGGACGCGGTGAAAAGGGTGCTAAGATACCTGAAACAAAGTGCCAATGCATGCCTAACCCTAGAGCCTGAAAAATCCAACGAACCCATCCTCTCCTGCTATGCCGATGCTGACTGGGCCGGAGACACCAAAGGCCGGAAGAGCACATCTGGATACATATTCTACTTAAATAACAGTCCGGTGCATTGGTATACAGGCAAGCAAATCTTGGTGGCAACCTCGACTACCGAAGCTGAATACATATGCCTCTCCAAGGCCGCCAACAACCTCATCTGGTTCGACGACCTACTGGCCAGCGTGTGGAAAGAACCAGCTTACCCAATAAATGTTTACGAGGATAACAAGGCCGCTATAGAAATATCCATGTCCGACGCTGTAGGGCAAAGGTCAAGGCACATAGATATAAAGTATAAGCATGTGAGACAGCTCTCCAGAATCGGTTTCATAAAGGCCATACACTGCGATACAGAAGAACAGACTGCAGACATACTCACAAAACCTCTGCAGGGCAAACAACACTCACACTTAGTTTCCAAGCTCAACATTCGCCACAGGGTACCAACCAGTCAGTCAGGCCTACAGACACAGGTCAGGCATTTAGAGGGGGATTTGTCAGGTATAAATGCCCTACCCGTGCCAGGGACCAGCTATAGCTCAGCAGTGCAAGGGTTAACCCAGACACCCACCTGGCCAGCTCCTCCCATAGGCCCCTCCTTACCTGAATCCCCGCCCACAGGTACAAAAGGTGGGCACACTCCTCCATGTTGCTCAGATCCTAATATAACCAAGTGATGATGTGATGAACCTGCAAATAAAAGGAGAGATATTTTACTTGAAGCCTCAAGTCTCTTTATTGGGCCTGATCCACCAATCCTTGTAACAGCATTAAAGCACCCAAATTTAATCGAGATGGATAAGATAATTAGGTATAGGGATGTACTAAAAGAACAACGAAATTGGAAAACAAAACAGAAATTGGAACAGGATTTAGGTAGGGAAATTGATTGGTGGGCATATACACAATTCAATCTAAATATAAAGAAGACATAAAATTATATGAAATACAAAATGAGCAGCATGACCTGGACAAAATTATACAAGGGACAGGAGAGAAATTAATTAGCAAGATATATAATTTTTTATTGCGGTACAAGATGGAAGACGAGGTAGTTAAGGAAACAATGATTAAATGGGTTATATAAAGAAGGGTTGCAGGAACTGGGTATGTCTAGGGGAGGCATGATAGCAGTGTTCTATCTCAGGGGTTCCCACAAAGAAGAGGGAGTCAAGCTATTCCCCAAACCACCTGAGGGCAGGACAAGAAGCAATGGGGGAAAACTAATCAAGGAGAGAAGCAATTTAGAAGACATTTCCTGGCAGGTAGAACAATTAATCTGTGGAACGACTTGTCTCCAGAAGTTGTGAATGCTCCAACACTGGAAGTTTTTAAGAAGAGATTGGACAACCATTTGACGTGGTGTAGGGTTTCCTGCCTAAACAAGAGGTTGGACTAGAAGACCTCCAAGGTCCCTTCAAGCTCGTTCTGGTCTTTCTTCTACTATATATTAACAATTGTCTCCTCTTTCTTAGCCCCCATTTTCTAGTCCCTGCTGCATATTTTCCTCTATCTGTGACCTAATGAAGACTTGCCTGCAAATAAATGTACAGAAGTTACACATGGGATTTAACATTTAGCAGATATACAATTTCCTCCTTCAGGAATAAAGCTTCAGGCTAGGTGCTCTTGGATGCAGCCCTGGCCAACAGGAGTGAAGCTGGTTCCCCTGGAGACTCTCACTTGATGGTGCTGCCATGTCCTAAATCCTTGGGAGCCACATTAAATAAGTCATAAAGATTTGGGGTGCAGAGAGGCTTGGATCTCCACTGAGACACCCCGAAGAAAACTTATTCTCTAATTCTGTAAAAAACAACAACACGTCAAGACCTTTTAGGGCTCAGCACGTGAGCTAAGTAGCCTCACACTTCACTATTTCACTTGGCTCAGTTGCAAAGGTCGGTTGCTAGAAGTCAAAACCAACCTGATAGCATTTAAACCAGGGGTGTCCAAACTTGGCAACTTTAAGACTTGTGGACTTCAACTCCCAGAATTCCTCAGGCAGCTTCTGGGAGTTGAAGTCCACAAGTCTTAAAGTTGCCAAGTTTGGACACCGCTGGTTTAAACAGGGGAAACATCTTGCAAACGCTTTAGGTAGTAGAAACGGGACAAGCGTGTTTTTCTGCCTCCGATCTGGAGATGGCGATCAGGTAGGCAACCTCTGTGCCTGAAAAGTGCATAATAAAGGAGTTAAAACCATCGAGTATCATATTGCTAGAAAGGATGGGAGGCGAGGAGAAGCGTAGAAGATCTTCCTCTTCCGGATGGCTCATGGGAGGAAGTTGGTGTGCAGAGCGGCTTTTGTGCTGTTTCCATGGTGGAAGCAGCAGCTGCCAGGTGAGTTGAGGGCAGCAGGTGGGAGGAGAGTCCGGGAGCAACTTGGGCTGGAAGCGGAGAAGCAACTGGGCTGAAGCCTCTCAGCTGCTGCTGCTGCAGGTTCCTTCCCTCCCCAAATGGAAGCCCACTGGTGCTGCAGGCTGGGAAACTGGGGGCTGCAATTTCTGCTGGTGGGAAGCTTGAAAAAGCCTCTTTCAAGTGGAGTTGATTCTCCAGAGGTTGTGGGTGCTGCATCCCTGGAGGTTTGTAACAGAGGAGCTCATAGTTTGAAGGATCCTTGGAGGTCTTCTATTCCAACCCCTGATCAAGCAGGAGACCCGATATCATTTCAGACAAATGGCTCTCCAGTCTCTGTTTAAAAGCCTCCAGTGATGGAGCACCCACAACTTGGATATTCCTGCCAGCTTGGTTTCATCGAAATTTGATGAGTTTGGTGAATATAAATCACCAGGACCTGATTCTCAGAATACCAGGGTTCTGAGGGAGCTGTCAGGTGTTATCTCAGAACCCTTGTACCATACCCTTGTGCCGTCTGTCAGGCAGTGTCGGCTGGTGACCCCCCCCCAGGGAAGAGCCTTCTCTGTGGGGGCACCCGCCCTCTGGAATGAGCTACCCCCAGGGATATGAATAATCCCGGACCTCCGTACTTTCCGCCGGGCCCTGAAGACTTTTTTATTTCAGCAAGCCGGGCTGGGTTAAAAATTTTTAATTGGGTGAATTTTATGGGTAAGGGGTTTTAAATTGGAGAAGCCTAAGATAATTTAATTTTGTTTTAATGTATTTTAATATTTGTATTGTGTGTTTTTAATTCTGGCTGTTCACCGCCCCGAGTCCTTCGGGAGAGGGGGCAGTATAAAAATTTAATAAATAAATAAATAAATAAATAAATATCTTTCAAAAATCCTGGGGTATCCCGGAGTATTACCTGAGGATTGGAAAAGAGCTAATGTAGTTCCCATCCTCAAAAAAAAAGAAAAACCAGACCCAGGAAACTACAAAACTACAAACCCAGTGCTCCAAGATTTTTTAAAGATATGATACAATGATTATGAGATAACATCTGCCAACTCTTTCAGAACTCTGGAATGTAATCCATCAGGTCCTGTTGATTTATATTAATCAAGGTCAGACAAGTGGTCTCTTACCATTTTCTTGCTTATTTTAATTTTTATTTCTAGTCTGTCTTTTACAGTTTTTGGTAGGTTGGACAATAGTTTCCTTTTGTGTGAAGACTGATGCAAAGAATGAGTTAAGCAGCTCTGCTTTCTCTCTACTGCCTGTTACTTCCTTGCTATCTTCTCTCTTTAGTGGACCGACTGTTTCCTTGACTTTGTTGTTATTTATATGTGGAAACTTTTTTTATTATCTTTGACTTTTGTTGCAAGTCTTTGTTCATAGTGAGCCTTTGCTTTCCTGACTTCACCTTTGCGGATTCAGGCTATCTGCTGATATTCTGCCTTAGTTATGTGTCCCTCTTTCCACTTTTTGTACTTGTCCTTTTTATCTCCCACTTGCTGCAGAGTTTGTCTCCCAGTTGATATCAGGGCAGTTAAAGTCTCCCATAATTATTGCGGTATTTTTCCCACATACATTTGTTAATTGATTAGCAAAGAGTTCATCTATTTCTTCTGCTTGGTTGGGTGGTCTGTAGTGTACACCTATAGCAATTTCATTTTCCCCCCTTTTATATTGACCCGTATAGATTCTAGGAGGTTTGTACCCTTAGTTTTGTGAGTTCATCTATTACTTCTGCTTGGTTGGGTGGTCTGATAGATAGTAGGGGCTCTTGGTTGTTTTCTTCGAAGAGTGACATGTTTCCATTGCCTCTTTAGATACATATGGAGGCTCATTTTTTACGGAAGCTGTTTGTTTCGTATTGTATTCAATTTGGGTGAATCCATTTTTAAAATAAATTTGACTTTCAGAGTGCTTGAGTTGCCTCTAAACACTTTACTTTTTCTTCTATTAATTCAAATATTTTACCTTTAATACATACATAGTTTCATGCAATGATGGGCATGATAAAGGACCAAAATGGCAGAGACCTAACAGAGGCAGAAGAGATTAAGAAGAGGTGGCAAAATTACACAGAAGAACTATACAAAAACGAGCTTAATATCCCTGATAACCACGATGGGGTGGTCATTGACCTCGAGCCAGACATCCTGGAATGTGAAGTCAAATGGGCCTTGGGAACATCTGAGCAACAACAAAGCTAGTGGAGGTGACAATATTCCAGCTGAGCTCTTCAAAATCTTAAAAGACGATGCAGTAAAAGTGCTACACTCAATTTGCCAGCAAATTTGGAAAACTCAACAGTGGCCACGGGATTGGAAAAGGTCAGTTTACATTCCAATTCCAAAGAAGGGTAATGCCAAAGAATGCTCCTGAGACAGGAGGAAAGTAGACCCCAAAATTCTGGATAAAATATTAAGAGATTAATCAAAGACTATATTGTTTATGTGTTGCAAGCTTGTGGAAAATCACAGAATATTTGCTGAATGCTTAATGACCTATATATTATATTGTTGTGTAACAGAATAGCCAGTAAAGGGTGGGTACTGAAAGTAATAGATGGTGTAAGATATACCCTAAAAGGAATAGTATGGTCAGATAACTTCTCCTTTTTACATATCCTGTTTTCAAGCTGATGTATGTACTCTGTTTAATGCTGATATAGCTAGATAAGTGACAAAGTGCAACGCCTAACTGTATAAAGGACGGACCCCAGGAGTAGCTCTGGGTTCAGAATCTGACATGCGAATGCTCTGAACCTTTGCGCAAATAAACCTGTGTTCTCCAACCTTCGTGGTCTCGTCTCCTGAATTCGGTAAAGAGGGCCTTCTGCTTCATTTCAACTACTGCACCATTGTACTCATTTCACATGCTAGCAAAGTTATGTTCAAAATCTTACAAGCTTGCCTCCAGCACGGAACGGAACTTTTCGCCTCGGTCTATTCGCCTTGCCTGTTTCACCTTGAGGTTTTTACCTCTGCGTTATTAGCCACAAATGTTTCTCCTCAGCTGATCCTGCCCCCAGTCTGCACATCGGCCATGGCCCCTTCGTCCCAGTCCATTCGCCGGGCCCCATTTGTCAAAGTACATTTTGCGTTGGGCTTTTGGCCTCCCAGGACAATTCGCAGCCAGCCAATCTTTTGAGGATTTGGAGAAGATGGGAAGAGGACATTTCCATTCTTGTGAGCCAAAGTGCCTGAGACAACGGCTGGTTCACATCTCTTTGCCACAAAGGATGGAGGGCAGGGGGGGGGAGGGAAGTAACTTCCCCAAATCCTCAAAATTCCTAAATCCCCCCTCCCCCCTCGCCGGGATGTTTGGGGAAAGGAACGTGAGCAGAGAAAGAGAAAAGGACAAGTGATTGGAATTAGTGTTGCTCCTCAGTCCTCTTCATTTCCATCCTTGTTTGTTGCTCCTCAGTCCTCTTCATTTCCATCCTTGCAAGCAGCCAGGCTTGCAAGGATGGAAATGTCCTCCTCCCACCCCCACTCCCACTCCTGTCCTTTGTGGCAAAGAGATGCAAACCAGCATCAGAGATGCAAACTTGTCTCAGGCACTTTGGTTCGCAAGGATGGAAATGTCCTCCTCCCTTCTTCCCCAAATCCTCAAAATCTCCGAACCCTCCTCCCTCCCCTCCGTCCTTTGTGGCAAAGAGATGCGAACCATTTGGGGGGGAGGGGTGTTGTTGGCTGTCCTGAGCCTCCCTCTGAACTGCAGCCCCCACACTTCCACTCCCAAAGCTCCCGAGTCTCTGCACTGATTGGCCGGCTGCGAATTGTCCTGGGAGGCCAAAAGCCCAATGTGAAATGTACTTTGACGAATGGGCCCCAGCGAACGGACTGGGACAAAGGGGCCATGGCCGATGTGCAGACTGGGGGCGGGATCAGCTGAGGAGAAACGTTTGTGGCTAATAACGCAGAGGTGAAAACCTCAAGGTGAAACAGGCAAGGAAAATAGACCAAGGCGAAAAGTCCTCGACCGTCTCCAGCAGTATGTGGACCGAGAACTACCAGAATTACAGGCAGAATTTCGAAGAAGCAGAGGAACTAGAGATCAAATTGCCAACTTATGCTGGATCATGGAGAAAGCGAGGAAATTTCAGAAATACATCTACTTCTGTTTCATTGACTATGTTAAAGCCTTTAATTGTGTGGATCACAACAAATTGTGGCAAGTTCTTACAGAGATGGGAATACCAGACCATCTTATTTGTCTCTTGAGAAACCTATATGCAGGTCAAGAAGCAACAGTGAGAACTGGACACGGAACCACTGATTGGTTCAAAATTGGGAAAGGAGTTTGGCAAGGCTGTGTACTGTCACCTTGCCTATTTAGCTTATATGCAGAGCATATCATTAGAAAGGCGGGGCTAGGTGAATCACAAGTTGGAATTAAAATTGCCTGGAGAAATAACAACCGCAGCTATGCAGATGATACCATTCTAATGGCAGAAAGTAAAGAAGAACTAAAGAGCCTCTTGATGCAGGTGACGGAGGAGAGTGCAAAAGTTGGCTTAGAATAGAATAGAATAACAGAGTTGGAAGGGATCTTGGAGGTCTTCTAGTCCAACCCCCTGCCCAGGCAGGAAACCCTACACCACTTCAGACAAGTGGTTATCCAACATCTTCTTAAAAATTTCCAATGTTGGGGCATTTACAACTTCTGCAGGCAAGTTGTTCCACTTATTAATTGTTCTAACTGTCGGGAAATTTCTCCTTAGTTCTAAATTGCTTCTCTCTTTGATTAGTTTCCCACCATTGCTTCTTGTTCTATCCTCAGGTACTTATAGAATAGTTTGACTCTTTCTTCTTTGTGGCAACCCCTGAGATATTGGAACACTGCTATCATGTCTCCCCTAGTCCTTCATCAAACTAGACATACCGAGTTTACTGCAACCGTTCTTCATATGTTTCAGCCTCCAGTCCCCTAATCATCTTTGTTGCTCTTCTCTGCACTCTTTCTAGGGTCTCAACATCTTTTTTACATCGTGGCGACCAAAACAGAATGCAATATTCCAAATGTGGCCTTACCAAGGCATTATAAAGTGGTATTAACACTTGTGATCTTGATTCTATTCCTCTGTTCATGCAGCCCAGAACTGTGTTGGCTTTTTTGGTAGCTGCTGCACACTGCTGGCTCATATCTAAATGGTTGTCCACTAGGACTCCAAGATCCCTCTCACAGTTACTACTATTGAACAAGGTACCACATATACGGTACCTATGCATTTTATTTATCTTCCCTAAATGAAGAACCTTGCTTTTTTCACTGTTGAATTTCATTTTGTTAGATAGCACCCAATGTTCAAGTCTGTCAAAATCCTTCTGTATCTTAAGCCTATCTTCTGGAGTGTTGGCTATTCCTACCAGCTTGGTGTCATCTGCAAATTTGATGAGTTTCCCATCTATCCCCTCATCCAAGTCATTGATGAAGATGTTGAACAATACTCAGCCTAAAACAGAGCTCTGGAGTACTCCACTGCATATTTCCCTCCATGTAGATGCAGTTCCATTGAGGACTACACATTGAGTGCGGTTGGTCAGCCAGTTACGAATCCATCTGGTGGTGATGCTGTCTAACCCACATTTTTCTACCTTATCTAGTAGTAGGTTATGGTCTACTTTATCAAATGCTTTACTGGTCCAAGTAAATTATATCGACAGTATTCCTCTGGTCCACTAATTTTGTCACTTTGTCAAAGAATGCAATAAGATTAATCTGGCATGATCTGTTTTTGACAAACCCATGTTGGCTTTTGGTTATTACTTGGTTTGCTTCTAGGTGTTTGGTGTTCGGTAATTGTTTGATTATCTTTTCCATAAACTTGAAACTCAATATTAAGAATACTAAGATCATGGCATCCGACCCTCTCAATTCCTGGCAAATAGATGGGGAAGAAATGGAGGTAGTGACAGATTTTATTTTCCTGGGCTCCAGGATTACTGCGGATGGGGACTATAGCCAACAAATTAAAGATGCTTGCTCCTGGGGAGGAAAGCTATGGCACATCTAGACAGCATACTAAAAAGCAAAGCCATCACCCTGCCAACAAAAGTGCGTATAGTCAAGGCTATGGTTTTCCCAGTTGCAATGTATGGCTGTGAACGTTGGATCATAAGAAAGGCTGGGTGCCAAAGAATTGAGGCCTTTGAACTATGGTGCTGGAGAAGACTCCTGCGAGTCCCTTGGACTGCAATGCGATCAAACTGGTCAGTCCTAGAAGAGATCAACCCTGACTGCTCTTTAGAAGGCCAGATCCTGAAGATAAAACTTAAATACTTTGGCCACCAAATGAGAAGGAAGGACTCACTGGAGGAGAGCCTAATGCTGGGAAAGGTTGAGGCCAAAAGAAGAACGGGATGACAGAGAACGAAGTGGCTGGATGGAGTCACTGAAGCAGTCGGCGTGAACTTAAATGGACTCAGGGGGATGGTAAAGGACAGGAAGGCCTGGAGGAACGTTGTCGATGGGGGTCTCAATGGGTCGGACACGACTTTGCAACTAACAACAACAATGGAGTCATTTTTTAAAGATGCTGTCTGCTCCGTCAGTGTGGAAGGGATTGCCACTCTCGAATTGGCCTTTTTAGTCACACTAGATGCTGTTTTAGGACAGCTTTCCAGAGCACAATACCATAGTCTTTTGAGACTGAAGGATGCCACTGCCAATGAATCTGCTCCCTATTGTGTTTTACTTTGGTGTAGTCTTCTTGTTTAGGTTGGGATTTCTCGTTTTCCGAATTGGCTTTCAGAGTGCTAGAGTTGCCTCTAAACACTTTAGTTTTTCTTCTAGTAATTCAAGTAGTTTATAGTTTGGATCCTCTGTGGGCATAAGCTGAAAGATATGGCAGACTTTGCAAGAACTATAGTGTCAGTTTCTATCCATGACTTTTTTCTTTGTTTGCTTAAAAATTAAAATTATTTTTTTAAAAAAATTAAATATTTTCCATTGCAAAGTGTCAGTTTACAATAATTTACAAGAGTTCTTGACCTTTTCTGTCTTGAAAAATTCTTCACTATCTTCCCTGTTTTAAGTGTCTTATCTCTTTTTCTGTGGTTTATTTTTTCCTCTTAGATAATTAAGAATTTAAACATTTCTAAAGAATTAAAATAAGTAAACTTTTTTTTAATGTTTAGTTGAAAAAAGAAATTGAAAAATTGAAAAGGGAATATTATTTTAAAAATTGAAAAAAGAATTTTAAAATTGAAAGATTTAAAAATTGAAAAAATTTTAGAATTGAAAAAGATTTAAAAATTAAAAAAATGAAATTAAAAATGTTATATAAGAGTTGAAAAAAAGAAGACTTAAAATTGGAACAAGTAGTTTAAAAATTGAAAAAAAGAAATTGAAAAAATTAAACTCTCCCATTACATCTTGATGTTTCCCTCTTGATACAGTTTGTAATCGACACGTGTATTGAAAATGACAGATGAATAAAATTTACTAGTTTTTTTTACTTCCATGTCTTGCCAATAAATATGGTATTTCCTGTCCCATCATCCATGTATTAACCAGGTTCAATTGTGCTTAATCCAGCACTTCCTAAGAAATAGCTATTGAGGACCTTTTTGCATCTTTGGTTGCACAGGTAGTCCTCACTTACCACTTCTTTCCTGAGCCTTCAAAGTTACTATGGCACAGTAGAAGCAGACGTGCACCTGGTCCACAAAATTTGTGGTAATCCTAGCACTTGTTCAGTGACCGCATGTCAGTAGTGACTGTGGTTTTGAAGGTGCAGGAAAAGAAATTGCACCAGTTCGGATTCTGCCAATAGTTGCACATTTATGATGCCTGCAACATCCCACACTCATGATCCACATTTGTGACCTTCCCAGCTAGCTTCTGAGAAGCAAAATCAGTGGATATACTGGCAGGAAATTGCAAGTCACGGTCATATGAAATTGCCTTTAGCAACCCGCAGTAATTTGCTTAACAACTACAGAGGAATAGATGTAAGTTGGCCCTGTCATGTGACATCATGCTTAATGATTGAGCTGCTTAGTGACGCAGATATCATAATTGCGATAGGTTAAGTAAGGACTTCTTGAACAAGGATACCACCATAGGAGTTGCAGACAGTATTTTCTGCTATATAATGGGTGAATCTATATTTGAACGTGGATCTCACTAGTCTTTCATGTATCAAATGAATCATAAATAATTTCAGTGATGATTCTAATATTGGGGCATGATTGCTTTTTCATTGTAATATATACTTTTCATTTTTCACATCTCTAACCATTTTATAAACAAAGTTACACTTTTCTTTTAATCTCAGGGACAAACAGGATGGCAATAAGAGCACTGTGGACAACGGTCAATAACAAGGAACGTTGAAAAGTGAAGATAATCAAGCCAGAAATCAAAATATTTTCCATTTCCTACAGAAAAACACAGAATTTTCCTCCTCCTCCTCCAACAGCTGTTAGACAGAAGAGAGAAAATCAAGAAAGAATAAGCAGATTATGCAGAATTCAAGGATACATTACATGAAAAGTCAAAAGAGATTATTTTTCAATCAGCAAAAAAGGGAAATATCTGGAACTGAGTGGTGAGGAAAAGGTCAATAGTAAAGCCATGTAGAGCAGACAGTAAGGCACCCGTGTGAGGAAGAAACCGGCTTCAATGACAGCCCCACTAAACAAGGCATTGTAAGAATTCCAGCCAGGTGATCCATCAGTGGATTGACTCCAAGGAGACACTGTATGAGTGTCTAGACGGTGAGAAAAGCTTCATTAGAGATTTTCATCTCATGAGACACCAGAGAACTCACACAGAAGAGAAACACTTTAAATGTCCTGATTATGGAAAAGTCGCAATTCCAGCCTGGTGATACACCAGAAGACACACATAGGAGGGAAATGCTTTGAATGTCCTGATTGTTGGAAAATGTTGGTTGAACTTCCAGCTTGGTGATACATCAGAGGATTAACTCCACAGAGAAACCCTGTGAGTGTCGAGGTTGCAGGAAAAGTTTCATTAGAAATTCCCAACTCACGAGACACAAGACCATGCACACAGGAGAGAAACCCTTTGAATGTCCTGATTGTGGGAAATGTTTCAATAGAAATTCCCACTTCATAATACACCAGAGGACTCACACAGGAGAAAAACCCTTTGAATGTCCTGACTGTGGGAAACGTTTTAGTAATAATTCCAGCCTGGTGACACACCAGAAGACTCACACAGGAGAGAAACGCTTTGAATGTCCTGACTGTGGGAAACGTTTTAGTAATAATTCCAGCCTGGTAATACACCAGAGGACTCACACGGGAGAGAAACCCTTTGAATGTCCTGACTGTGGGAAACGTTACATTCAGAATTCCAGCCTGGTAAGGCACCAGAGGACTCACACAGGAGAGAAACCCTTTGAATGTCCTTTCTGTGGGAAAAGCTTTAATTATAATTCTGATTTGCTGATACACCAGAGGACTCACACAGGAGAGAAACTTTTTGAATGTCCTTTCTGTGGGAAAGGTTTCAGTAAGAATTCCTACCTGGTGATACACCAGAGGACTCACACAGGAGAGAAACCCTTTGAATGTTCTGACTGTGGGAAAACTTTCATTACAAATTCCCACCTGGTGACACACCAGAGGACTCACACAGGAGAGAAACCCTTTGAATGTCCCGACTGTGGGAAAAGTTTCATTACAAATTCCCACCTGGTGTCACATCAGAGGACTCACACAGGAGAGAAACCCTTTGAATGTCCTGACTGTGGGAAAGGTTTCAGTCAGAATTCCGGCCTGGTGACACACCAGAGGAGTCACACGGGAGAGAAACCCTTTGAATGTCCTGAATGTGGGAAACGTTACAGTCAGAATTCCGGCCTGGTGAAACACCAGAGGATTCACACAGAAGAGAAACTTTTTGAATGTCCTGACTGTGGGAAAGGTTTCATTGAAAATTCCAGCCTGGTGACACACCAGAGGACTCACATAGGAGACAAACCTTTTGAATGTCCTGATTGTGGAAAAGGTTTCAGTAAAAATTCCTACCTGGTGACACACCAGAGGACTCACACGGGAGAGAAACCCTTTGAATGTCCTGACTGTGGGAAACGTTACATTCAGAATTCCAGCCTGGTAACACACCAGAGGACTCACACGGGAGAGAAACCCTTTGAATGTCCTGACTGTGGGAAAGGTTTTAGTAATAATTCCAGCCTGGTGACACACCAGAGGACTCACACAGGAGAGAAACCCTTTGAATGTCCTGACTGTGGGAAACGGTACAGTCATTATTCTAGCCTGGTAATACACCAGAGGACACACACGGGAGAGAAACCTTTTGAATGTCCTATCTGTGGGAAAAGCTTTAATAATAATTCCAATCTGGTGACACACCAGAGGACTCACACAGGAGAGAAACCCTTTGAATGTCCTGACTGTGGGAAACGGTACAGTCATTATTCCAGCCTGGTAATACACCAGAGGACACACACAGGAGAGAAGCCCTGTGAATGTCCTATCTGTGGGAAAAGCTTTAGTAATAATTCCAATCTGATGATACACCAGAGGACTCACACAGGAGAGAAACCTTTTGAATGTTCTTTCTGTGGGAAAAGTTTCAGTCAGAATTCCAACCTGGTGAAACACCAGAGGAGGCACACAGGAGAGAAACCCTTTGAATGTCCTGATTGTGGGAAAAGTTTCAGTCAGAATTATGACCTGATGAACCATCACTCTGGGGAAAAACCATATAAGTGTCCAGATTGTGGGAAAAGTTTCCTTTGGAATTGTCGACTGGTGAGTCACCAGAGGACTCACATAAGAGATTAACCAGATGAGTGTCCAGACTGTGCAAAGATTTCAGTACTAAGGATAGGCTTCTAAATCATAAGCTTATACAAATAGGAGAGAAAACATTTAAATGCTCTGAGTGTGCATGGTGCTTCAGGACCTTCCAACCTTATTGCACACAAGAAAATGCACCTGGGGCCCAAAGTGATGAGTATAGAGAAGGCTTGAATTTCATTTCAAATGTCCCATTGTAAGTTCAATTGAGAAATTGACTCTTTGAGTACAAAGAATTTGCCTGATTTTTTGTCATCAAATATGTCATGGTATTAGATGGAAAGGAGGAAAGAAAAAAGTGGAACATGTTAATTTGATAAGGACTGTTTGGCCATTAGCAGCAGAAATTGCTGGATATTTTATTTTTGCAAAAATTGTAGAAATCTGCAAACATCTTCTTAGGAGTGTCCTTTCCATTTTTATCATAACAAATGATTGAAATGCCATATGCAGAGGCCCTGTGTTCTCCTTGGGTGTCCTCTATATTTTCAGCCCCAGAATTCCCAAGCCACCTTTTTTTCAGGATAACAGCATTCAGGCTACAGTTAGAGATTGTGACTCCTCATATAATGAGAAAAGAAAAGAGGAGAGGAGAAATACTGTATTTTTCGGGGTATAAGGCACTCCGGAGTATAAGATGCACCTTAATTTTGGGGAGGGGAAAAAAATGTGCCTCTGCCTACCAGCCTCCATCGGTATTCATCTGACCAGCTTCCTTGCAGCAAATAGCGAACAGCCAGGTCAGCTTCAGCACATTATTGCAGCCTGATTCAGCATGAACAGCTGATTGGCGGGTGGATCGACCCCCCGGAATACCCTCAATCAGCTCTTCCAGGCTGCAGAGATTGCTACAGACCATCACCGCCTCCATGCCTTGCATTTTTGGCCTCTGTGCCTTACATTTTCAGCCTCTGAATGCTCCATTTCAGACTTGTTCAAGGCTGCGGGAATCGCCAGAGCATATTGCCACCAATTGCATTATCTGCCTCTGCATTGCTTTTTCAGCCTCCACAGCCCCGTTTCTGGCCACCTTCCAGGTGGAGGCCACCAGCCTCCACCTGGAAGGCTGGACCTGCGAGGCATCTCCAGTTGGGACAGTGTTTGATTGGACCATGTGATGGACTTGTGGGTGTTGGGCCGGGACTTTAACTTTTCTTTGGGTGGGGAAAACCTGGAAATTTTCAGATTCGGTTTTTCCCCAATGTGCCATTATGACATCTCTAATAAAATGTAACTTTGAAGAAACTCAAGCCTCGGAGTTTCTTTCATTGGCGGTGTTACTTGGAATCCTGACACATTGGCTGCCCCTGACCCCTTTTGCCCGGTGTCATCACCGTTGTTATATCACAAGTGCTGGGCAGGGCAAAGGGTGCTCTGGGAACTGCCCTGCCATTGCTCTCGCCAACTTGCACTGAGCACCAGCTGGCCGGCAGGTATGTGGGTGGCTGTGGCTACTTCTGTGTGCCTCCCACAGCAAGTTGTCCCTGCAGTAAATTAGTCATGTCAGGTTGTCCTCAAGGAGTTGGCAGAGGCGAGTTGCCCCTTTCTGCCAGTTAGTTTCAAATTTAAACATGTTGAAAGTTTCTAAATTTTAAAATATTGAAAGACACTTGTGGTTGGCTTGGTACCACAGAGTTCATTGCCAAGAGTGGTTTTTCTTTTTATTCCAATTCTGCAATTTTTCCTTTTTGGGGTGTGGTATTGGAGATGTGTGATGCATACAAGAAAATCCCCAGAAGGTAAAAAAGGTGGACAACACGTATCAATATGAGGATAAAAATAATAATTTATGTCATGATTAAGAGTTAAGTGCAGAGCAACAATAAACATTTATTGAATTTCATTATATAAAGAAGAAACATTAAAACGAATCCAAAGGAAATAGCAGAATACCCAACAAAATATTTCCTAATAGAAAAATGAGACCCCAAAAACTTACTAACACCACATATCTAACAAAATTGAGCAAACTGAAAGACAATCCAATGCCAGAGGAGATGGTCCATGGGGCCAGGCCAGAAGCCACCAGTCCCTAATCAGAGGAATTCTCCATTTCCTCAGAAGAAAAGTCCGAAATTCTTACTAGATCTTTATTAAAAATGGCAGTGTAGGGTGCCCCCGTAATAAAATTAGCCTGATTATTAGTCAGCCATGTGCTTTGGTGGAATATTCTATTTTTCTCTCTTATTTTTTTAAAATGTATTTTAGAAATACATTTAAAATAAGTTTAGAAATAGTAACTATGAGAGGCATCTTGGAGTCCTTGTAGACCACGAGTGTCCAACTTGATCCTGTCACGTGATGTATTGCAACTTTTTTTGCCTCTGTGGCATCTGTGTGACACATCCGCCTGCCAGCCACCAGTTTAACAGGCCTGTAGTAGACAATCATTTAAATATGAGCCAATAGTGTGCTGCAGTCACCAAAAAATCCAATGCAGTTCTAGGCTGCATAAACAGAGGGATAGAATCAAGATCATGTGAAGTGTTTTCCCCCCACCCCCACCCCCCAAGTATAAAAATACAAACAACCAAGAAGATAAAATATTTAGGAATTTGGCTTACAGCTAAATGTTCCTCAATCGAGGACAATTACGATAAAATTCTACAGAAAATAAAAAAAGACCTAGAAAATTGGAAAAACTTACAGATCTCATTTTGGGGTGGATTGCTATAATCAAAATGAATATACTGCCAAAAATACTATTTTGTTTCAGGTTATTCCAATAAAATTAGGGAAATTCTTTTTTGATCCTTTAAATAAAGCACCCAAATTTAATCGAGATGGATAAGATAATTAGGTATAGGGATGTACTAAAAGAACAACGAAATTTGAAAACAAAACAGGAATTGGAACAGGATTTAGGTAGGGAAATTGATTGGTGGACATATACACACATTCAACCTAAATATAAAAAAGACATAAAATTATATGAAATATAAAATAATCAGCCTGACCTGGACCAAATTATACAAGGGACAGTGGAGAAATTAATTAGGAATATATATAAATTTTTATTGCAGTACAAGATGGAAGACGAGGTAGTTAAGCAAACAATTAAATGGGCAAAAAGTTTTAATTATAATATAGAACTGGAGAGATGGGGGAAAATGTGGCAAGTAAATGCAAAATTAACTATGCGGCATTCAAAGAGAACCAGTTGAAGATGTTTTAGAGATGGCACCTCCCGCCAGCAAGGCTTGCTAAGATGTTCCCAAACAGCTCACCAATATGCTGGAAATATAACAAGATTTACAGAACATATTATCATCTTTGGTGGACATGTCCGGCTGCAAAAAGCATTGGGCCAAAATCAAGAAGTAGTTGGGAAAAATAACAGATCAACTGATTGATTGGAAACCAGAGATATTCTTGTTAGGAATATTCATTAGAAATTATACCAAACAAATAAAATACTTAATCTTACATATAATAACGGCCAGAATAATAATATATGCACAAAATTGGGGGAAAAAATACACCAATAGAGGAAGATCTGATAAAGAAAATTTTAGATTCTGCTTAGATGGACAAATTAAGAAAGGAAATTAAAGTAAGATACAGAATACTATGCAATATGGAAGAAATGGTACAACTGGCTGGAGATTAGAAATAGTGAACAATAACAAAAGGGGAGAAATCATAAGTGTAAAGTGTTTGTAAGTTAATGTATAAAGTGTATAAAATCAATATTATGAGTGATAGAAATTATAGAGTAATAAGGGATAATGGGACAAGAAGGATATAAATATTATAAGGGAAAATGGGAGAAAATGTAAATATTAGAAGACTACCGCTATGAAATAGTTGTAATAAGGGACTATATGTTATATGTTTTCTGTTTGTTATATTGTGTTGTTTTATAAATTAATTTAAAAAAAGATCATGTGAAGTGTTAATGCCACTCTATAATGTCTTGGTAAGGCCACACTTGAAAGCATCTAGTTTTGGTTGCCACGATGTAAAAAAAGATGTTGAGACTCTAGAAAGAGAGCAGAGAAGAGAAACAAAGATGATTAGGGCCCTGGAGGCTAAAATATATAAAGAAGGGTTGCAGGATGTTATGTATGTAGATTTTGGGCGGGCAGTTTGAATGTCAGCTGATTGGCTGACCACCACAGCTGCAAGGTATATAAAGGGAGCTGTTTCCCCTGGTCAGTCGCTGGGTTCTCACCCTACAATAAAGAGCTGTTGTCACTCACTGTCTGGCTTGCTGCGTCCTCATTCATCCAACTTAACATTGGCGACGAGGGTGGGATATTGAGGCCAGAAGCCACAGACAGAGCTGAAGTCACGAGCCGACAAGAGAGCTGCAAACCCGAATCCAGCCAGACGAGCGAGCGGAGCACTTGGAGAATCTACGTGCCGCCAGCGTCTTTCAACCCTGCGGAAGAAAAGTGGGGATCCTACATGTCCCGCTTCAAATGCTTCCTGGTGGCCAGCGACCAGCAGGGGCTGCCTGATGTACGGAAGAAAGCCCTGTTCCTGAGCCATTGTGGAGCGAAGGTGTTCAATATGGCCAAGGCCCTGTCGGAACTGAACTCAGTCCACACCATCTCGTGGCAGACACTTCAGACACTGCTGAAGGACCACTATGCCCCAACGCCATCGAAGTATGTCCAACGGTTCGACTTCCGACAACGGCTGCAGCAGGAAGGAGAATCGATCAGCGAGTACGTCGCTGCCCTGCGTAAGGCCGCAAACCAGTGCAAGTACAGAGACCTCGATGAAATGCTGCTAGAGCAACTAATCTGCGGAGTGAGAGATATTCATGTGCACAGGAGGTTGCTCTCAAAGACAAATCTCACGCTACATGTTGCACTGGATGAGGCGAGGGCTCAAGAATCCTCATCCAAGGCAGCTGAGAGACTACAGGGGACGACGCAGAGCAGAATGGCACAGAAGTCAACCCCGGTTCACCAGGAAACCGTGGGAACGGAGAGCGAGGGAGAGTCAGATGGGGAGGTCTACCAGACAGAACAATACCGGCAGAGCAGGCGAGGTCAACGAGATGCCTGTGTGAGTTTTGGGGGGACCCCATCCATGCCAGATCTGCAAGTTCCGAGACACCATTTGCCAGCAATGCGAGCGGAAGGGGCACATCGCCAGAGTCTGCAGAGCCAAGCAAAACCCCCATTACAAGCCACAGAGCAACGTGAGCCAATCAGAGACGGCGCAGCGGATGAGAACCAATCCGAAGGGCGGCTACAGGAGAAGCGCGAAATCTGAGGATCTCGAGGCCTGCACCATCTGAATCAGCCGGGGAGAAGACCTACACGATGGTCGGTATCGAGGGGCAGGAGTGCGTAATGGAGATCAACACCGGATCTCCAATTACCATCATGTCCTGGGACAAGCTAAAGGAGGCCGTCCCCAGCATCCAGATACGGCAACTACGGCACCAGCGGCTGGGACTGCGCGATTACCAGGGGAACCGCATCCCTGTGGAAGGAATCGGCGAGTTCCAGGTGGAGTACAGGGAATTCCGGGAGAAGCTTCCCCTCATCAGCTTCCCCTCATCAGCGGAAAACTCCCAACCCTCCTGGGCATGGACTGGTTCAGAGCCCTGGGCATGGGATTCACTGGAATCCGCAACGTGCGAGGCACCCTGAACGACGACCTGATGCAGGAGTTCCAGGATGTGTTCGACGAACATCTCGGCAAGTATATGGGGACCCCTATCTCATTTAACCTCGACCCCAACATTGCCCCCATCAGGCTGAAACCAAGGAGGGTACCTTTCGCCCTGAAGCCTAAGATCGACGTGGAATTGGACAAATTGATAAAGCAAGGGGTGTTAGTGCCAGTCGATCATGCTCAGTGGGAGACCCCAATTGTGACCCCCGTTAAACCGGACGGGTCTGTGCGCATCTGCGCTGACTATAAGTGTACAATCAACAAGGCCCTACAGCAGAGTGCCTATCCGGGTCCGATCGTGCATCACCTTCTGTACTCCCTAGGCCCAGGCAAGATTTTCGCTAAACTCGATCTTGCGCAGGCGTACCAGCAGCTGCCGGTAGATGGCGCTACCACAGAGGCACAAACTATAGTAATGCATAGAGGTGCCTTCAAATGTACCAGACTCCAGTTTGGAGTCAGCATAGCTCCAGGACTATTCCAGAGCACCATGGAGCGACTGCTACAGGGGATCCCCGGGGTGGTCCCGTGTTTCGATGATGTGCTAGTCACCACAGGAGACGAACAGCAGCTAGGGGAGAGGCTGAGACAAGTCCTAGGAAAGTTCAGGAGTGCAGGACTCAGAGTCAAACGCAACAAGTGTATGATTGCAGTCCCTTCCATGGAGTTCCTGGGGTACCAGGTAGACGGAGCCGGCATACACCCCACCGAAAGCAAGATTAGGGCGATCCGAGAGGCCCCGACCCCCAAAGATAAGGCGGAACTACAAGTGTTCCTGGGACTATTGAACTTTTATGCAATTTTTCTAAGGGACAAGGCAACAGTAGCGGAGCCCTTACACAGACTGTTGGCCAAAAAGTCCAAATGGGTTTGGGGGAAGGCTGAAGCTACAGCGTTTGCAGCTGTAAAGAAACTCTGTCAGCTGAGAGTTTCCTAATTCAATACAATTCTATGCTTCCCTTAGTGCTAGTCTGTGATGCATTCCCTTTCGGCGTGGGGGCCGTCCTGAGCCATAGACTACCGAACGGTCTAGAGGCACCCATCGCCTACTACTCCTGGACTCTTTCAAGCGCCGAACAGAACTACAGTCAACTTGAAAAAGAGGCCGTGGCAGCTGTCTCAGGAGTCAAGAAGTTCCACGAGTACCTGTTCGGCAGAGACTTCGAACTCATCACAGATCACTGCCCCCTTCTGAGTCTCATCGCAGGGGACTGACACACCCCGGCAGCCCTATCTCCCAGGATGACATGCTGGGTCATCTTTCTGGCAGCATACTTCTATCGCCTGGTACATCGACCAGGGGTGAGCATGGGCAATGTTGATGCCCTCAACCATTGCCTGTTACCGGACAGGATAGAGGACCCCACACCTGGAGTTCCAGTCCTGCTGATTGACGTCTTGGACTCGGGGCCCATCACTTCAGCAGAGGTAGCGAGAGCCTCAACCAGAGACCACGTGATTAGGAAAGTCACAAGTTGGATCATGAGGGGGTGGCCGGAAAAGCCTGAGGGCGGAGAATTCAAACATTTCGCGAACAAAAAGGGCGAGCTAACAATGCAAGGGGATTGTCTTTTGTGGGGCGATCGGGTTATTGTTCCCTTGTGCCTAAGGGAGAAAGTTTTAAAGCTGTTGCATGAGGGGCATCCCGGGATTGTAAGGATGAAGGGGTTAGCTAGGAGTTACATATGGTGGTCCCTAATGGATAAAGACATCACTGAGGATGGGGAAGTGCCGACCCTGCCAAGAGTCCAGACCAGACCTCCCCACAGCACCAGTCAGGGAATGAGAATGGCCCCATGGTCCCTGGTCCAGGATCCACATAGACTTCGCTGGCCCATTCATCGGCAGGTATTTATGGTCGTAGTAGATGCTTTCTCGAAGTGGTTGGAGTTCAGACTCATGAAAACCACTACCACCGACGCCGTCATTAGGGAACTAAGGCAGTTGTTCGCTACCCATGGCCTACTGGACACTTTAGTCTCAGATAACGGGCCCCAGTTCACGGCCACGCAGTTTGAGGGTATCTAGCAGAGTTGGGGATCAGACACGTCCTCTCCGTCCCGTTTCATCTGGCTAGTAATGGATTGGCGGAGAGATTTGTGAGAACGGCTAAGGAAGCCATCTCACGCCTAGGCCCCAGGGACTGGCAGGAGCGGATAAATTCTTAATGGCCCAACACACCACACCATGCACCGCCACAGGCAGGAGCCCGGCGGAACTTCTGATGGGGAGGAAGCTCCGAGGAGTCCTAGACAGGCTACACCCCAGTTATTCCTCTGACAATTTCAGAGGGGCAGAAAGAAGGCTGAGAGAGTTCACAATAGGGATGCCCGTCTTTGCTAAGAATTACGGGAACGGGCCCCTCTGGGAAACTGGGACAATCACAGAGATAACAGGCCCCAAGTCGTATAGGGTAGACAAGGGAGATGGGAGGATTTGGCGCCGACACATTGACCAGCTACAAAAGCATTGGGCCGCCGACACAGAAGAAGAATTCGATGAACCGCTCCCTAGCTACCGACAGAACTCCTGAACTAACTCAAACCCGAGTCTAGCGGAGGGCTTAGCTGTCGGCCCCAAGATCCAGCGCCGCCCCACAGCTGAAGATTGACCAGCCGCAGAAGTTGCCGCCCACAACGAATTCTCGGAGGTACCATTGGCGGAGCAGGGAGAAACAGGGAGTTCCTCCGACCTGCTCGACGCCACACCTCCGATTGAACTGCGCAGGTCAACTAGGGTGCGGACACACCCTAGTCACTTGAGAGACTTTGTATGCTAATGTTCACCCCAAGTGACTTCTGGGAGGGGAGGAGTGTTATGTATGTAGATTTTGGGCGGGCGGTTTGAATTAACTGACCATCAGCTAATTGGCTGACCACCACAGCTGCAAGATATAAAGGGAGCTGTTTCCCCTGGTCAGTTGCTGGGTTCTCGCCCTACAATAAAGAGCTGTTGTCACTCACTGCCTGAATTGCTGCGTCCTCATTCACCCAACTTAACACAGGAACTGGGTATGTCTAGTTTAATGAAAAGAAGGACTAGGGGAGGCATGATAGCAATGTTCTGTTTCAAGGGCTGCCACAAAGAAGAGGGAGTCAAGCTATTCTCCAAAGCACCTGAGGGTAGAACAAGAAGCAATGGGTGGAAATTAATCAAGGAGAGAAGCAATTTAGACATTTCCTGGCAGTAGAACAATTAATCTGTGAAACAACTTGCCTCCAGAAATTGTGAATGCTCCAAAACTGGAAGTTTTTAAGAAGAGATTGGACAACCATTAGTCTGAAGTGGTGTAGGGTTTCCTGCCTAAGCAAGGGGTTGGACTAGAAGATCTCCAAGGTCCCTTCCAGCTCCTTCTGTTCTGTTCTTTGTACTATATATTAACAATTGTCCCCTCTTTCATAGCCCCCATTTTCTAGTCCCTGCTGCATATTCTCTAATTTTGTAAAAAACAACAACACGACCTTTTAGGGCTCAGAACGTGAGCTAAGTAGCCTGACATTTCACTTTTTCACTTGGCTCAGTTGCAAAGGTCGGTTGCTAGAAGTCAAAACCAACCTGATAGCATTTAAACCAGGGGTGTCCAAACTTGGCAACTTTAAGACTTGTGGACTTCAACTCCCAGAATTCCTCAGGCAGCTTCTGGGAGTTGGAATCCACAAGTCTTAAAGTTGCCAAGTTTGGACACCCCTGGTTTAAACAGGGGAAACATCTTGCAAACGCTTTAGGTAGTAGAAACGGACAAAGGTGTTTTTCTGCCTCCGATCTGGAGATGACGATCAGGTAGGCAACCTCTGTGCCTGAAAAGTGCATAATAAAGGAGTTAAAACCATCGAGTATCATATTGCTAGAAAGGATGAGAGGTGAGGAGAAGCGCAGATGAACTTCCTCTTCCGGATGACTCATGGGAGGAAGGTGGTGTGTGCAGAGCGGCTTTTCTGCTCTTCCCAGGGTCGAAGCAGCAGCTGGCAGGTGAGTTGAGGGCTGCAGGTGGGAGGAGAGTCCGGGAGCAAGTCGGGCTGTTCGGTTCCCTCCACGGCCTGGAAGCGGAGAAGCAACTGGGCTGAAGCCTCTCAGCTGCTGGTGCTGCAGGTTCCTTCCCTCCCCAAATGGAAGCCCACTGGTGCTGCAGGCTGGGAAACTGGTGGCTGCAATTTCTGCTGGTGGGAAGATTGAAAAAGCCTCTTTCAAGTGGAGGTTGGTTCTCCAGAGGTTGTGGGTGCTCCTCTGTTTGTAACAGAGGAGCTCATAGTTTGAAGGATCCTTGGAGGTCTTCTATTCCAACCCCTGATCAAGCAGGAGACCCGATATCATTTCAGACAAATGGCTCTCCAGTCTCTGTTTAAAAGCCTCCAGTGATGGAGCACCCACAACTTCTGAAGGCTAAGCTGTTCCACTGGTTAATTGTTCTGGGTGTCAGGAAATTTCTCCTTAGTTCGAGGCTGCTTATCTCCTTGCTCCATCCAGTTTCTCCTCCTACCTTCAGGTACTTTGGAGAAGAGGTTGAAACCCCCTCCCACTTCTTTGTGGCAACTCCTAATGTATTGGAACACCTAGTTTTCCTTTTCACTAGGCTAGACATACCCACTTCCTGCAACCATTCTTTATATGTTTCAACCTCCAGCCCTCTAATCTCTACCCTCTTTATAGAGTCTCAACACCCTTTTTATATTGTGGTGATCAAAACTGGATGCAATATTCCAAGTGTGGTGTTACCAAAGCCTTATAAATTGGTACTAACGCTTCACTTGATCTTGACTGTATCCCTCTGTTAATACAGCTGAAGATTGCATTTGCTTTTTGGGCCACTGCAACACCCTGCTGGCTCATATTTAAATGATTGCTGACTAGGATTCAATGTTCCCTCTCATAAATACTGCCAGGTGCCACCTATTCTGTACCTGTACATTTGGTTTTTCTTGCTTAAGTGTAAAACCTTGGGGTTCTTTTTCTCCATTGAGTTTCATTTGGGCCCAGGGTTCAAGTCTTTCAAAAATCCTGTGGTATCCCGGAGTATTACCTGAGGATTGGAAAAGAGCTAATGTAGTTCCCATCTTCAGAAAAGAAAAACCAGACCCAGGAAACTACAAAACTACAAACCCAATGCTCCAAGATTTTTTAAAGATATAATACAATAGTTATGAGATAACATCTGCCAGCTCTTTCAGAACTCTGGAATGTAATCCATCAGGTCTTGGTGATTTATATTCATCCAGATCAGACAAGTGTTCTCTTACCATTTTCTTGCTTATTTTAATTTTTATTTCTAATCTGTTTTTTATAGTTTTTGGTAGGTTGGACAATAGTTTCCTTTTGTGTGAAGACTGTTAAGTAGCTCTGCTTTCTCTCTACTGCCTGTTACTTCCTTGCTATCTTCTCTAGTGGACCAACTGTTTCCTTGACTTTTTTATTGATATTTATATGTTGAAACTTTTTATTATTATCTTTGACTTTTGTTGCAAGTCTTTGTTCATTGTGAGCCTTTGTTTTCCTGACTTCATCTCTGCAGATTCAGGCTATCTGCTGATATTCTACCTTAGTTATATGTCCCTCTTACCACTTTTTCTACTTGTCCTTTTTATCTTTTAGTTTATTAGAGTGAGAGATCTGCAACCATGCTGGTTTCTTGTTGGATTTCACATTTTTTCCTTTTTAGTGGTATAGTGTTTGGGCTTATATGATCATATTTTTCAGTGTTTCCCATGCTTCTTGAGTTGTTTTCCCCTTTAGGCTTTTTATCCATGAAATTTTGCTTAGGGTCTCCCTGAGTTTGTTAAAATCAGCTCTTCTAAAGTTTAAAACATTGGTTGGATTATGTTCTATTGCTTGTATTTGCTTTATATTGAATTTCAGTAAGAGGTGGTCACTCTTGCCCAAGGTTCCGAAATCTTCAACGCCTATCACTTCTTCTCTATTAGTAAGAATTAGGCCAGTATAGTTTTTCCTCTAGTTCCCTCCTCTATCTTTTGGATGATAAAGTTGTCAGCTAAATTGGTTAGGAATCTGTTCAATCTCCCACTTGCTGCAGAGTTTGTCTCCCAGTTGACATCAGGACAGTTAAAGTCTCCCATTACTATTGCAGTATTTTTCTTACATACATTTGTTAATTGATTAGCAAAGAGTTCATCTATTACTTCTGCTTGGTTGGGTGGTCTGATAGATAGTAGGGGCTCTTGGTTGTTTTCTTCTAAGAATGACATGTTTCCATTGCCTCTTTAGATACATATGGAGGCTCATTTTTTACGGAAGCTGTTTGTTTCGTATTGTATTCAATTTGGGTGAATCCATTTTTAAAATAAATTTGACTTTCAGAGTGCTTGAGTTGCCTCTAAACACTTTACTTTTTCTTCTATTAATTCAAATATTTTACCTTTAATACATACATAGTTTCATGCAATGATGGGCATGATAAAGGACCAAAATGGCAGAGACCTAACAGAGGCAGAAGAGATTAAGAAGAGGTGGCAAAATTACACAGAAGAACTATACAAAAACGAGCTTAATATCCCTGATAACCACGATGGGGTGGTCATTGACCTCGAGCCAGACATCCTGGAATGTGAAGTCAAATGGGCCTTGGGAACATCTGAGCAACAACAAAGCTAGTGGAGGTGACAATATTCCAGCTGAGCTCTTCAAAATCTTAAAAGATGATGCAGTAAAAGTGCTACCCTCAATTTGGAAAACTCAACAATGGCCGCAGGATTGGAAAAGGTCAGGTTACATTCCAATTCCAAAGAAGGGCAAAGCCAAAGAATGTTCCAACTACCCCACCATTGCACTCATTTCACATGTTAGCAAAGTTATGCTCAAAATCCTACAATCTAGTCTCCAGCACGGAATGGGACTTTTTCCAGCACGCTGCTCCTCCAATCCATCCACTGGGATATTCTCCTAGTTGCTGGGGAATACTGAGTGTAGATTTCTCTCTCCTCTGGCTGACCACGCCCACTCTGTCAGTCCTACGTCAGTCTTTCTCACTCAGTGACTGAGGAAACTTGCTTCTTTGCTTCTCTCTCGAGTGATTTCTCTGGCTGACTTGGTTTAGCTAAATTTTCTTTATTTTTTTGGTTTTTTTGTTGTTGTAGCTGATTAGATGGCTTATTAGTGTAGAAGGAGCTGCTACGTGGGAGCTTTGTGGCTGCAAGGGGTGGTAACGAGCCTGGGGCTCCAGGCCGTTCCGCTTCGGATTTCACTATCCCTCAGCAGCATTCTGGATTCCGACTCGGCTGGGTGGATCCGTGCAGTATTTAGCCGCTAGCGTCTCGTTGGGATACCGGTGAGCCGGTACAGCCACGAACGCTTCAGCTCCGAAATTTTAGCGGCTCCGGAGTCAATGCCTATGCAATCCAGCATACTCTGACATCCAGGCTTGCCTGACAGCGCCCTGATCGAGCACGGAGTCACCGACCACTGGTGATTCCGTTGGAGGCTCGCGGCCATCGTTATCGGACTGAGGAATGGGCGGCTGCCATTTTGGGATCATTCGGCGGCGTTTCCTTTTGTTTGGGACTGTTGACAGTTGCGACCGCCATTTTGACTGACTGAAGGTTGGCGGCTGCCATTTTGAATTACCGTTACAGGCCTGAGGTACTGAGCTAATTTGGGGCGCGTTGCTAACTTGTTCAGGCGGCGTTGTTTGGCACTCGCGTGAGGCCTAGCCAGTGTGCCTGGATTACGATCAGTGTTGGGGCGATTGGGGACTGTGGACGTTTAGTCAAGCCTTGCTGGCCCTGCACACATTTGAACCCCATTGCTGTTCTAAGGGAAGGAACTGCTTCCACTGTGCATCAGAGCTTAGCCTTCCTTAGCAACCTTTGCCATCAACTGCACTTGGCACCTGCAAAATGGCAGATTCCGATTTATCATCAGATCTGGAGCAGGCGTTTGAGCAGCATTTGAGCAGCGATCAACCTAGGGCAGGACACAAACGGAGTAAGGCCAAGACTTCTGATAGACCTGCCAAAACATCTCGTTCCAAGGCCTTAGCTCATACCAGAGTTGAGCTGCGCCGCCATAAAGCGCTTGAAAAACAATTTGAAAAGGTCAGGAAGACCAAGGGATCATTAGCCTGTCCTGAATTGGCTGCGGAACCTCCCTCTCCATCCAACTCTACAACCAGAGACGGTGTAGCCAGATCCCAGTCCGGGACCTCTGACTGTTGCTGCTACCAGGGCGAGCCTATGTCGAATTTGCAGGCTTCAAGGAGGGTTTCGATGTCCCTGCCCAATGTCTCTTTGGCGCCTCTGAGTGATCAGCCTGTGAGTTCTAGGCGTGCCCCTGAGATGACCTTTACACCAACAGTGGCGGGGCTTCAGCCGGAAAAACCCACCTCTCAGCTGGACCTTCAGTCCATGTTGTCAGATGCATTGGCGAAGATTTTGGTGGCTGGACTCCAACAAGGTTCCAGTGCGTCTCAACCTTCTGCTGCGAGCTGAGTTGGGCTTTAGGAAGACGCATCAGGCGGCTGCTTGGGCGATCAAGGCGGCTACTGCCACTTCATTCTTCAGTAGAGCTACATTGCTCTAGCTCCGGCAGCTGCAAGAGCGTCTCCCTGCGAATGAGATGCGCATCCAACAAGATATCAACAAAATTGTAGCGGCTACAGAGTACTCAGCGGATGTTTCCCTTAATGCCGCTAAGTTTGCCTCTCGCGCCTTAGCATCGTCAATCACCAATCGCCATCTCTTCTGGCTTCGGAACTGGAAAGCTGATTCAAAAGCTAAGTGGAAGTTGGCTTCTTCAGAGTTCAAGGCGCCCTCCTTGTTCGGAGCATCTCTCGAGCCTCTCTTGGTGGAAGATAAAGAGAAGCGTAAGATCCTTCCTTCTTATCGAAGCCCGGAGTGCCGTTACGTTCCTTACGGCCAGCGCCAGCCCTTTCGGTCCAGCTCCGGACCCAGCGGGTCCTACTCCCACTGACCATTTGCCCAAGATGCGGACCGTGGTTCGGACAGGCAGACATCCAGAGACCGTGCCCGCAATCAGTCCTTTTCCAAGCGGCCGTTTCGAGGTGGGGGTTTCCGCTCCAACAAACGAGGCAAGTGACTCTCAGCTCTCAGATCCCATTGGTGTCGCCTCCAACTGTATCACCATCAATGGGCTCTGTCAACTCCGGAGGAGTGGATCCGGCGCACAGTTCGATGCGGTCTTTGGAATTTCTTGGGGTCCCGCCAAGTCGCTTTCGTCGTTGCCCAGTGCCCCACCTGCCTCAACAACGCCAATTGATGGAAGCAGAGATCTCTCATCTACTGACCATCAGGGCTATAGAGCTGGTTCCCGAAGGTCAGGAGACGACAGGATTCTATTCCACCCTGTTCCTGGTGGCCAAAGCTTCGGGGGGACACAGAGGCATCTTGAATCTGAAACAACTAAACAAATTCATCTTGTATCGAAGGTTCAAGATGAAGTCTCTCGAATCGATCCTGGCAAGCATCAGATGGAATGACCTTCTGCAGTCCGTAGACCTTCGAGAGGCGTATTTACATGTACCGATCCACCCGGCGCATCGCCCGTATCTGAGATTCGAGTACAACAACCATCATTTTCAGTACTGTGCGATGCCCTTCGGCCTTTCCTCTGCCCCCAGAACTTTTACCAAACTGGTGGCGGTCATAGCAGCGTCGCTTCGTTCTCAGGCGATACGTCTTCTCTGTTACTTGGACAATGTCCTCGTCATGTCCATGTCTCCGGCTCAACCGGTCACGGATATGGAAGCGGTGATTCGTGGGTTCACAACCCATGGATTCACAATCAATTACAAAAAGAGTCATCTCACACCGACTACGCGGCTTCTACATTTGGGAGCAGTGATCGACACGTCCAGAGGGCAGGTGTTCCTATCACCAGAAAGGGTGGACAACATCAAGACCTGGGCGACTCAGATAAAGACCCAGCGGAAAGTACCTCTTCTTCAGCTGTCTCAACTGTTGGGGAAGATGGTGTCCTGTATCGCTATCGTTCCCTGGGCACACAGACACATGAGACCTCTGCAGTGGCTCCTGCTGCCCTTTCAGAAGTCTGGCCGCAGCACATCCAGCTCGAAGATTCTTCTGCCTCCCCAAGTACGGTTGTCCCTAATGTGGTGGATGTCGCCAGCAATCTGGGAGGGATGTGTATTCCTGGAGGTGGATCGACTGGTCCTGACATCGGACACCAGCCTTGTGGGCTGGGAGGCCCACCTCTTAGATCAGGTGGTCCAGGGTCGTTGGACTCGTGCAGAGAGGGCGAACAGCATCAACTGGTTAGAGTTGATGGCTGTTCACCTCACTCTACGTCACTTCTGTCCCATCTTGGAAGGCCAACATGTGTTGATCTGGACAGACAACATGACGACCAAAGCCCACATAAATCGCGAAGGGGGCACACGTTCCAAGACTCTGATGATAGAAGCCGAATGTCTTCTAGCCCGGGCAGAGCGCCACATGGCGTCATTACGAGCAGATCACATCTCTGGCGTGTCAAACACACAGGCGGATTGGCTGAGCAGAGAACGCCTTGACTAGGCCGAGTGGAGGCTTCACCCCAACATTTTTGCAGAAATCGCTCACCAATTCGGACAACTTCTGGTGGATTTATTCGCCACGCCTCAAAATACACAGTTGCCTCATTTCTTCATGTGCTACCAGTGTACAGGTGCAGAAGGCTGCAACGCTCTAAGGCAGTGGTTCTCAACCTTCCTAATGCCGCGACCCTTTAATACAATTCCTCATGTTGTGGTGACCCCCAACCAGGGGTGGGTTCTAATTTTTTTTACTACCGGTTCTGTGGGTGTGGCTTATTTTGTGGGCGTGGCTTGGAGGTCATGTGACTGAGTGGGCGTGGCTAGCTGGTCATGTGACCGAGTGGCCATGGCTATGTGTATAGGGACTACTCAGAGGGCTGAAAAAAGTCATTTCTGACAGGTCCTCGCACTTTTGACTGGTCCTCACACTTATGACCATCCTCACATTTATGCCTGTGCAGCATTCTTAACAACCATGTCACTCATTTCACAACTGCTTCTCTTCAACATGGTATAAGATAGGGCAAAAATATAAATTGTGAGGACAGTCGTAAGTTCGAGGACTAGTCAAAAGTGCGAGGACCAGTCAAAAATAACCTTTTCAGCCCTCTGAGTAGTCCATATGCATAAAAGGATACAGCAATAGAGAGGGATGAAGGAAGGGAAGGGAAATTAGAGTAGGAGTGAAGGTAAGAGAGGGAGGAAGAGAGGAGGAGAAGGAGAAAGAAAGAGGAAGTAGGGAGAAGAAGAAGGGGGGGAAGAGAAAGTAAGAAAGAAAGAAAAGACAGAGGTGGTAGGTTTGAGGAGAAAGATTGCTGTACAATAAAAAAGATGAAAGGAAAGAAAGCCAACCCCAAACAAATATTAAGATATTAAGATAAAGAATGAATTGTTAAATTTTAAAGAATAAAAGAGAACAAATAGCAATAAATAGTAATAATTAGAAACACACATACAAACATACAACGTATTTTCTTTGAACAGAGTATTTGGCCGGTCCACAAATTTAAACAGTTGTAGGAGGTTAGCACCCACCCCTTTCCTAGAAGAATGAAATATTTTGGGAAATATTAAAAAGGCAGAATATTATATTTTCCTGTATGAGAAATGGAGAAGCATATTTTACAGACAAAGCAACTCCCACCTTCCTGCCCCCCACCCTTTGTTAATGGGCCAGAGGCAGAAACTCAATCCTTTGTCAAAGGACATTTGCAACACAATAGCAACAGAAACTAACACAATGGGCCCCATCAAGCCATGTGATCCTGTCCACCATTAAACCATCTTTCCAAGCAGTCTCCATGTTTCCAGTGTCTTTTTCCCCACTTGGAGCAGAACCCAGAAGGATATTTCTTCCAACACAGTATTTAGTCATTTCAATTAAATTTACAATTTTTATATTTCCTTTTTACCATATTTATTCCTCATCTATTTTTTTTAAAAAACCAATATTACCCTTCATCCTCATCTCTAATCTTAATCAAATTCAATTTTTCCCTTCTATTCTATATTATACCCCTTCCCATTGTCATCTATTTTTATATCCATCCTCACATTGGTTAATTATATAATACAGTTGTTTAATACAAATTCAACATTTTAATATAAATCAATTAGTTATATAACTACCTTTTTTGTATATTAATCAATATGAACACGAATATTCCAATTATTTCCATGCAATCCAATTTCTTACAAATCAATTAATTATATTTACCAATAATAATAAACCAAATAATTTCCCCCCATATTCCTCCAAACCACAACTTAACCATTTCTGCTTTCAACACAATATGCAATTAACAGTATCTCAATTATTACAATTCCCTAGTTAAATAGAGCTTTTTTTCTTCTGTGTTTTAAAATCTTGAATCTCCTCTTTTGCCCTAAATTTCCCATTGTTTGCAGTTTGCACCTACCTTTTTTGGTGAGGAAAAAGAAATCTCTCTGCCTCATTTTGTCACGTTGCAGCCAAGACCCTGCTTACTTTCAATTTTGCTTTTTGAGCATAGCTAGGGGGGAAATCTGCTCCAGGAATTTACCTCTTTGCATCTAGCTAGCAACAGAGCCCTCCGCAAAACAGTTGAGAGTAGGGCGGCTCTTTGAAGCCCCGCGGCAAGGATTTAAAGTTTTTTCCCCCTCTAGCCATCAGCTGGGACTCCGGAGCAGCAATAGATGGGAGTGGGCGGGGTAAGCGAACGGCGACCGGGCGATCCAGCAGAGGCAGAAGGTGAGTGAAGGCATGGGGAGGGGGGTGAGAGAGGGCTTTGGCGACCCCCATGAAATGGCCGTTCGACCCCCAAAGGGGTCGCGACCCCCAGGTTGAGAACCGCTGCTCTAAGGTGTCCGTGGCCATCCTGGCTGCTCTATGTCTTTCCACCCCTTCCACTGATTCCACAAGTGGTTCGGAAGTTCTTGAAGGAGCAAGCGGAACTTCTGTTGATTGCTCCACTATGGCCACGCAGGCCCTGGTACGCGGACTTGGTCAGTCTGTCGGTCTCTCCACCGTGGACAATCCCTCAGCATGTAATCTCTCTCAGCCAAGGGGTCATCGCCCATCCGGAACCTCAGTGGCTCCGGTTGACCGTCTGGCATTTGAGAGGATCTTGCTGAGGAAGGACAGACTTTCCGACAACGTCATAGATGTCATTCAGTCATCCAGGCGCCGTTCCACGACTCGTATTTTTCAGGCATCTTGGAGGGCTTTTGCGGCTTGGTGTTCAGCACACCATGTGAACCCAACCTCTGCCGACATTCCGGATGTGTTGGATTTCTTGATGGACGGTTTGTCCAAAGGTGTAGCCGCTCTTGCCACGGTGATTTCTTGTGAGCCACATCGAACGCTGTCTCAGAATCCTCGTATCAGGGGGTTTCTCCATGGAGCCACCAACTTATCTCCTCCGACAGTGCATCGATACCCGTCTTGGGACTTGACTCTGGTGCTCCAGGCACTTACCTCTGCTCCCTTTGAGCCGCTGGGTTCCAGCCCGATTAAGTTTCTTACCTTCAAACTTACCTTTCTACTCGCTATCACATCTGCGAGGAGGATTTCTGAGCTCACGGCCTTGTCGGTTCGGAAAGACCTTTGCATTTTTTGCCCCAACAGGGTGGTGATGAGGTTGGACCCTTCCTTCACACCTAAAGTCAACTCCTGATTTCACAGGGCCCAGGAGCTCATCATCCCGGACTTTTGCCCCGATCCACGTAACCCTCGTGAGAAAAGTTGGCACACACTTGATGTGAGGAGAGCACTCCGTCGATACATTAGATGAACTGAGTCCTTTCGTCTTACGGAGGCCTTGTTGGTGTTGTTTCACCCATCTTCGATGGGCAACAAAGTGTCGTCAGCTACAGTGGGTCAGTGGATCAAGGCCTGCATTTCGACCGCGTATGACATCAAAGACAGACCTGTTCCAGGAAAGCTTTATGCTCATTCGACCCATAGTGCAGCGACGACAGCGGCCTGGGCTACGCAAGCTTCTATCCTGGATATTTGCCGAGCAGCCACGTGGGCGTCAGCTTCGTCGTTCATTCGACACTATAAGATAGACTCTTTTGCATCAGCGAAGGCTGCGTTTGGCCGTAGGGTTTTGCAACAGATGGCCAATGTCCCAGACTCGGGAAGCAGTCAGCCTCCTGCCCAGGATAGTCAGCTTGGGTAGATCCCAGTGGATGGATTGGAGTCGCAGCATGTTGTAAAACGGACGTTGACTTACCTGAACATCCCTTTTCAGAATGCTGTGACTCCAATCCATGCCCACCCTGTTAGGGCTTCCTTTTACCTGTTATGGTTGTTGTTCCGACTTTTAGACTTATGGTTTTTTTGTTCCTTCGTGAGGAAAGATTGAGGTAAGACTGACAGAGTGGGCGTGGTCAGCCAGAGGAGAGAGAAAACTACACTGAGTATTCCCCAGCAACTAGGAGAAGATCCCAGTGGATGGATTGGAGTCGCAGCGTTCTGAAAAGGGACGTTCAGGTAAGTCAACGTCCGTTTCGCCTTGGTCTATTCGCCTTGCCTGTTTCACCTTGAGATTTTCATCTCTGTGTTATCAGCCACAAACTTTTCTCCTCAGCTGACCCCGCCCCCAGGCTGCACATCGGCCACGGCCCCTTCGTCCCAGTCCATTCACCGGGGCCCATTCATCGAAGTACATTTCGCGTTGGGCTTTTGGCCTCCCAGGAGAATTTGCAGCCAGCCAATCTTTTGAGGATTTGGGGAAGAGGGGAGGAGGACATTTCCATCCTTGCGAGCCAAAGTGCCTGAGACAAGGGCTGGTTCGCATCTCTTTGCCACAAATGACGGGGTTTGGTGGGGGCGGGAGGGAGGAGGGGAGGAGGACATTTCCATCCTTGCAAGCCAGGCTGCTTGGAAGGATGGAAATGAAGAGGACTGAGGTTTCACTGAAAGGAGTTTGTTTGAAGTCCAGTATGTTTGGAGTCTGAGAAGAAAATTCTTTTTACCACCTTTTTTTTTTTTTTTTTTTGCCAGGGACAAATACATTGATCTGGCTTTGATTTTCCTGCCCTTTACCCTTAACAACCTCTTTCCTCAATAAACAAACAGGAGAACTTAAATAGCCAGATTTTGTCTTTAGTGCATATGCTCTCAGTGTACATAAAAAGAAAAGTTACTTTCATCAAGAATCATAAGGTACAACACTTAATGGTAGTCATAGGGTACAAATAAGCAATCGAATCATACTAGTGTAAGGTTTGGCAATATGCTTAAGCCAAAAATGAACCAAAACAAAGTCTTAAACAGAGGCTTGAAAACCAAAGAAAATAGGCTTTATTCTTTGATCAAAGTAAGAAGTTCCAAACACATTTACCAGAAACATGGAAGGAAAATTCTACAAAACATGAGACATAGCAGTATAATATTACTCTAGTCATATAATCTGAATTGTAAAAGTCAGTAAAAGTCATTGTTTTAAGTGTCTGTCTCCTTTTCTGTTGTTTATTTTTTTCCTCTTAGATCATTAAGAATTTAAACATTTCTAAAGAATTAAAATAAGTAAACTTTTTTTAATGTTTAGTTGAAAAGAGAAATTGAAAAATTGAAAAAGGAATATTACTTAAAAACTTGAAAAAAGAATTTTAAAATCGAAAGATTTAAAAATTGAAAAAAGAATTTTATTAAAAAATTGAAAAAAGAATTTTAGAATTGAAGATTTAAAAATTAAAAAAATTAAATTAAAAATGTTATTTAAGAGTTGAAAAAAGAAGACTTAAAATTGGAACAAGGAGTTTAAACATTTTTTAAAAAATTGAAAAAATTGAAAAAGAATTTTTCTTAAGGAATATTGGAATATTCCTTAAGGAATATTGAATTCCAATATAATGTGGTCACTCTCGATAAACGTTATGGCAACTTCAACTCCTTCTATCGCTTCTGTTTTAGTAAGAATTAGGTCCATTATAGTTTTTCCTCTAGTTCCCTCCTCTACCTTTTGGATGACAAAGTTGTCAGCTAAATTGGTTAGGAATCTGTTCAATCTTCTATTTGCTGTAGAGTTTGTCTCCCAGTTGATATCAAGGCAGTTAATGTCTCCTATTACATCTTGATGTTGCCCTCTTGATACAGTTTGTAATCCACACATGTATTGAAAATGACAGATGAATAAAATTTACAGTTTTTTTACTTCCATGTCTTGCCAATAAGCATGGTATTTCCTGTCCCACCATCCATCCTAGCACTTGTTCAGTGATCGCACGTCAGCAGTGACTGTGGTTTTGAAGGTGCAGGAAAAGAAGTTGCACCAGTTCGGGTTCTGCCAATAGTTGCACATTTATGTTGCCTGCAACGTCCCACACTCATGATCCCCATTTGTGACCTTCCCAGCTAGCTTCTGACAAGCAAAATCAGTGGATATACTGGCAGGAAATTGCAAGTCACGATCATATGAAATTGCCTTTAGCAACCCACAGTAATTTGCTTAACAACTACAAAGGAACAGATGTAAGTTGGCCCTGTCATGTGACCCCCTTGGGTCGCCGAGAGGAACGGGCAGGTTCCTCGGGGCCGGAGGCTTTCCCTTCATGCCAGCGGCAGTGGAACGACAGCCATGGCGGCCATCCCGAAACCGTGGCAACCGGGAACAAGATCATGCTGGAGGATAGGAGGAGAAGCGAGAAGCGGAGAGCGGAGCAGGGAATTTGAAAGCCGGGTGAGTTGACTTCTGCCCAGGCGAGAACTGCCCGTAAATGTTGGATTTACAAAAAGTGTGCCCTAGCCTTAACAGCGGCTGAGAAACATCGGGGCAAAAAGACTCAAAAGAATGGTGAAGAAAAGACCTGTTGATAGATAGCATTAATTATAGACTTTTTGGAAATAATTTTATTACAGATTTGGTCTTTTTTTTTTTTTCTTTTTTTTTTTGTGGCTAAACGAGATTGGATTATGTTTGAGAGAGAGGAAGGAGAAGAGGAAATAAATATGTTTTTAAAAGTAAAGATAAAAGACAAAAGAAGATGGAAAAGTTGGCTGCCAGCTGAAAAGGGAAAGTGTAAATTCCAGACGGCTTGTTACTTGAAAGAGAAAATTTGATGCCTGTTATTTAAAGTGGATTATTTTGAGAAAAATTTCAAGAGGCTTGACTTTGGACATATAATCTGTGTATTGGAGGATATTGAAGATCAGAAAGAAGAAACTAAATGGAATAATGAAAACTGATTTATTAAGCGTGACAACAAGAGAAAAAGGGCATGGCAACAAAAGAATAACATGATGATACCATATATGGAACAGTCAATTCAGAATTAACTTTATAGAACTTCTAACTTTGAGGACATTGAAATGGAAAATAAATATACTCAGATTATTATTATTATTATTATTATTATTATTATTATTATTATTAAATTTATATACTGCCCTACTCCCGAAGGACTCAGGGCGGTGAACAGCCAGAAAGTAAAATATACATAATACAAATGTTAAAAACCATTTAAAATACATTAAATACATTGGCCAGATTTAAAACACCCCAATTATAAAACCAATTTAAAAACAATTTAAAAAGGAGGTTAGGCCAGACCAGCCTGCTGGAATAAGAATGTTTTGAGGGCGCGGCGGAAAGTGTGCAGATCCGGGATCCTCCGTATCTCCAAGGGGAGCTCGTTCCAGATGGCAGGTGCCCCCACAGAGATAGATTGGAGAGGGGAAAAAAATGGAATATAAAGTAACAAGATAACAAAATACCATAGTTTGAATTAAATGGATGTAATGGTGTCTGGGAATTTGATCTTTGAATAATTTTAGGAGATACCTTCCTTCTCTGGGCTCTCTCAATTTTATTTTATTTTATTTTATTTCTTTTTTCTTTTTTTTTTCTTTTGTCCCTTTTTCCCTCTCTATTTTTTCTAATTCTCTTTTCAATTTCTTTTGTTATATTTCTATTCTCTTTCCTATTTATCCTTGTTTTTTCCTTTTGTTTTTATTTTAACTGTTATTAATATTGTTACTATTCTCTCTCTTTTTTACTATTATTTTTATCTAAGTTGATTTTATGAATATACAACAATTTGACTAGGAAAAAATGAGTATAAATGATTGAAAATTACGATTTTTGGATGTTTTAATACTTTTTTAAACTTGGAATTTTTAAGCTCTATTTACAGACCTAATAATTTAGAAGAAAATGTTTTCTAAGGTGCTGGATATTAAGAAGAATTAATTACAGATTTAATAATTATGGAAAATTGATTTTAAAGTGATTTAAAATGTTGATATTCACTGGAAATAAATATGGCACGGGAGAAAGCCTAGGAGAGAATAGGAGCTAAGATATTTGTCAATATACTTTTTTATTTTAAATCAGTTAAAGATATGGAGGAGAATGGATTTAAAAATGAATATGAGTAATATATTGTGAATTAATTTAAGGGTTAAATAATTGAATAAGAGATGTAGAAAAGGAGGAAAACATAAAGCTGGACAATAATTAAAATAAAGTGTTATGAATTAGTTAAACAAATGAAGTTAGGAGTGGAGGGAAGCATGATTCTGGAGAACAGTGAAAGTAAAGCTGTGATCTAGTCTTACAAATAAGGTAGGAGTGGAGGAAAGCATCATACTGGAGAACAGTTAAGGCAAAACTGGGAACCAGTTAAAAATAAAAATAAGAGTTAGGAGTGGAGGAAAGCATTGCTGGAAAGCAATCGATTAAGATGCGAACCAGCCAAAAAATAAACTCAGGAGGAAGTGGAGGAGATAATACTGGAGAATAGTTAAGCCAAACTGTGAACCAGTTAAATAAATAGAGATAGAAGTGGCGGAAAACACTGTTGGGAAATAGCTATTTAAATTATGAATCAGTTAAATATTAGACTTTAAAATAAAGTATTTTGGGAGCGACAAATTATAGATGGAAATGTTGATTGATTTAGAAACAAGAGAGGAGGAAAATATTCTTTGTCAAGATTATGGATACTAGTTGCCATTTAAAAGAGGTACAATATAGACTCGATGTAATAGGTCTTAGAAATGAGGAATATATATGAAATATTGATTGTTAAAATGACAAAGATTTGGAATGATGTTTATTTGGAAATAATTGTTTAGAATTTAGGGTGACATAGTAGAATGTTTAAAATCTAAATGTTTAGAATAAGATTTTTTTTTTAAAGAGGTAAATAGATAAAATTTGGAACAAAATTGGTTGAGGGAATGTGAGTAATTGTATTTAATTTATACCGGATCAAATCCTTGCTCTAAAAAGATGTATTTTATGTTTTATGTTTTAAAAAATAAAAAAAAAAGATATAATTGAAGATAGGTTCTTTCCATTGCTAAGAATTTCTGATTAACCCCAATCAACAATTGAATTTGAATGGACATTTGAATGTGGATATCGCTAGTCTTCCATGCATCAAATGAATCATAAATAATTTCAGTGATGATTCTAGTATTGGGGCATGATTGCTTTTTCATTGTAATATAAACTTTTTTCATTTTTCACATCTCTAACCATTTTATTAAAAAAGTTACACTTTTCTTTGAATCTTACAGACAAACAGGATGGCAATAAGAGCACTCTGGACAACTGTAAATAACAAGGAACATTGAAAAGTGAAGATAATCAAGCCAGAAATCAAAATATTTTCCATTTCCTTCAGAAAAACACAGAATTTTCCTCCTCCTCCTCCAACAGCTGTTGGACAGATGAGAGAAAATCAAGAAAGAATAAGCAGATTATGCAGAATTCAAGGATACATTACATGAAAAATCAAAGGAGATTATTTTTCAATCAGCAAAAAAGGGAAATATCTGGAACTGAGTGATGAGGAAAAGGTCAATAGTAAAGCCATGTAGAGCAGACAGTAAGGCACCCGTGTGAGGAAGAAACCGGCTTCAATGACAGCCCCACTAAACAAGGCATTGTAAGAATTCCAGCCAGGTGATCCATCAGTGGATTGACTCCAGGGAGACACTGTATGAGTGTCTAGACGGTGAGAAAAGCTTCATTAGAGATTTTCATCTCATGAGACATCAGAGAACTCACAGAAGAGAAACACTTTGAATGTCCTGATTATGGGAAAGTCGCAATTCCAGCCTGGTGATATGCCAGAAGACTCACATAAGAGGGAAATGGTTTGAATGTCCTGATTGCTGGAAAACTTTTAGTTGAACTTCCAGCTTGGTGATACATCAGAGGATTAACTCCACAGAGAAACCCTGTGTGTGTCGAGGTTGCAGAAAAAGTTTCATTAGAAATTCCCAACTCATGAGACATGAGACCATGCACACAGGAGATAAACCCTTTGAATGTCCTGATTGTGGGAAAGGTTTCAGTCAGAATTCCAGCCTGGTGACACACCAGAGGAGTCACACGGGAGAGAAACCCTTTGAATGTCCTGATTGTGGGAAAAGTTTCAGTCAGAATTCCCACCTGGTGATACACCAGAGGACTCACACAAGAGAGAAACCGTTTGAATGTCCTGACTGTGGGAAAGGTTTCAGTCAGAATTCCAACCTGGTAATGCACCAGAGGACTCACACAGGAGAGAAACCCTTTGAATGTTCTGGCTGTGGGAAAAGTTTTAGTCAGAATTCCAACCTGGTAATGCACCAGAGGACTCACACAGGAGAGAAACCCTTTGAATGTTCTGGCTGTGGGAAAAGTTTCAGTCAGAATTCCCACCTGGTGATACACCAGAGGACTCACACAAGAGAGAAACCCTTTGAATGTCCTGACTGTGGGAAAGGTTTCAGTCAGAATTCCAACCTGGTAATGCACCAGAGGACTCACACAGGAGAGAAACCCTTTGAATGTCCTGATTGTGGGAAAGGTTTTAGTGATAATTCCAGCCTGGTGACACACCAGAGGACTCACACAGGAGAGAAACCCTTTGAATGTCCTGACTGTGGGAAACATTTTAGTAATAATTCCAGCCTGGTGACACACCAGAGGACTCACACAGGAGAGAAACCCTTTGAATGTCCTATCTGTGGGAAAAGCTTTAGTGATAATTCCAATTTACTGACACACCAGAGGACTCACACAGGAGAGAAACCATTTGAATGTCCTGACTGTGGGAAAGGTTTCAGTCAGAATTCCAACCTGGTGAAACACCAGAGGATTCACACAGGAGAGAAACACTTTGAATGTTCTGACTGTGGGAAAAGATTCAGTCAGAATTTCTACCTGGTGAAACACCAGAGGATTCACACAGGAGGAAAACCCTTTGAATGTCCTGATTGGGGAAAAGTTTCAGTCAGAATTATGACCTGGTGACTCACTCTGGGGAAAAACGATATAAGTGTCCAGATTGTGGGAAAAGTTTCCTTTCGAATTTTCGACTGGTGAGTCACCAGAGGACTCACATAGAAGAGTAACCATATGAGTGTCCAGACTGCAAAGATTTCAGTACTAAGGATAGCCTTCCAAATCATAAGGTTATATACACGGGAGAAACCATTTAAGTGCTCTGAGTGTGCATGCTGCTTCAGGAAATCTTCCAACCTTATCGCGCACAAGAAAATGCACCTGAAGCCCAAAATGATGAGTGTAGAGAAGGCTTGAATTTCAACTGAGAAATTGACTCTTTTATTTGAGTACAAAAAATTTGCCTGAGATTTTGTCATCAAATATGTCATGGTATTAGATGGGAAGGAGGAAAGGAAAAAGTGGAACATGTTAATTTGATAAGGACTGTTTGGCCATTAACAGCAGAAATTGCTGGATATTTTATTTTTGCAAAAATTGTAGAAATCTGCAAACATCTTTTTAGGAGTGTTCTTTCCATTTTTATCATAACAAATGATTGAAATGCCACATGAAGAGGCCCCGTCTTCTCCCTGGGTGTCCTCCCCCAATCAGCTTTTCCTGGCTGCAGGGATTGCTATAGACCATCGCTGCCTCCGTGCCTCACATTTTGAGCCTCTGAACGCTCCATTTCAGACTTTTCAAGGCTGCAGGAATCGCCAGAGAATATTGCCACCTCTGTGCATTGTCTTTTCAGCCTCCACAGCCCTTTTATGGCCTGTGCACATTGTGTTTTTGGGTGGTCCCAGGCCGCCGATCCTGCCCAAAAATACAATGCGCAGAGGCCAAAAATAGGGCGTGCAGAGGCCGAAAACGTGATCCGCAGAGGCTGAAAACACGATGTACAGAGGCAGCAATCAGTGGCGATGTGCTCTGGCATAGGTCTAAAACGCGTTGTTTGGAGGCCAAAAATGGCCAAAGGGTGGGGCCGGCGGGTGGGCTTGGCTACATTCAGTATATTAGACACACCCAAATTTTCACCCTCTTAGGGGGAGAAAACTGTGTCTTATACTCCGAAACACACAGTAGTTTATCTTTTCCTAACAATTGCAGAAATTCATTGCGCCAAGCATGTCTGCTCAGATTTTGTCAAGAATGAGGCATGCAAGTGGGAGAAACCATACAAATAGCAAATGTATGGGGGGAGTTTGAGGGAGTGACAAAAGCAGTGTAGAATTTCAGATGTAAATGTTCTGCCCTACAGGTGACCTTCATGGAGAAGAATTGTAGGAATATTGAGTTGAGGAGAAAAGGGATTGTGTGTCAGGTCCCCATAGATCCTTATGGGGATGCTGCCATTCTGGCAGGGAGGGCCTGAATGCCACTCTACTTACTATCACTGTCTCAATAAATATTTCCTTTTGAAATCCCTCCTGTTTCAAGAGTCCTGCTTTCTTGAAGAGACAGTAGAGGCAAGTCCTTACATTGTGTTTCTAAGCACAGGCTCCAGGTTTATTCGCAACTCCTTCATTTGGAGGTGCCTGCTTCCTTGTTAGTCTTTGATGGCTGGGGTGTGGGAGCAGCACCAAGGGTCTGACATTTTGTGGTTCCCCCCTTGGTTGGGAAATGTGAGAAAAATTGTACAGTAAATAATGTTTCAATTTCTAAAGCAGCATTGCATAAGAATCATGAATAGATTTTGAGAGAAAAAAAGGAAAGTCAGCATTTATGTAAACATTGAGACAAGGTAATCCAACAGTCTTCCCAACACATGGGAGGTGTTTCCTGTTTTTCATTTCTCTCCCAGAGCACCTTAATTTTTTTCAAACATTTATCCTTCAAATATAGAGAGAAACATTATTTGTAGGAGCGAAAGTGATGTTTTAGCTATGCAGATAGATTATCCTGATTTTGCTGGGATTGGAAGACACCAAAGAATTCCAAGATTGTTCATTTCACCAGCACAATTCAAACAGACAGTGAGTGAGGTAAAATCAACACGACAAAACATCAGGTAAAACAGAGAGCACACAGGGTAAAAAGGCGGGAAACAAGGAAACTCCCCCTTTTCACTCAAGGCAGCCAATCACAGTTCAGATTGCCTCATGCAGTAGCCAGCTCTCTTCAATCAATCAACTGTAATGGTGTGTTCTGACTCTACACAACCTCCACTGTTCCAGTTATAAATTTAAACATCTTGACACCCCTCCAATTTATAGTTGGACAGCATTTTAACCATGTTGTTTCACAAGATCCTTTAAGAACTACCAAAAGACAGAAAGAAAGAAAAACCAACCCTAGGAAGTAACTAGGTTTTTGAAACAAAGACCATTTTGCTAGTTAATCATATTTTATGCATTTTAATAAATAACATCAAGCTAATCTTTTGCCAACTCAAAAATGAATTATGTGGTGTGTGAGTGGTCTGTTCTAGGGTGAGGGAATAATTGGAATTGTGCTGGTCACAAACTAAAGTGGAAATTATAATAAGATGACACGTGATTGAGGTGCTTCTACTTTTGCTTATATCTTCTGTTCATTTCCCTCACAAAGCATCCCTTTTCTTGTTTGCCCTACTATTTTGCTGACTTGCTTTCCTCTGATGTGACAATCCCAATCTCACAGCTGGCATCCCCCTCCCCATCCTGTGTCAGGCCTGGAAGCCATCTTTTGCCTTAGGTCTTCAGTCCTGCCACATTTACTACTGTAGGAAACTGGGAGGGGGGATTATATGGAGCAGGGGTGATGTACAGTCATAATGACATTCCTTTCTCAGAAAGTCAAGGACATCTTGTCCTGCACTTGAAAGGCTAGACCTGGGAGTCATCTCCAGTTGGGACAATGTTTGATTGCACAATGTGATGGACTTGTGGGTGTTGGGCAGGGACTTGAACTTTTCTAAAAGAATGTCCATTAAAACGAACACAAAGGAAATAGCAGAATACCCAACAAAATATTTCCTAAGAGATAAATGAGACCCCAAAAACTTATTAACACCACATATGTAACAAAATTGAGCAAACTAAAAGACAATCCAATGCCACAGGAGATGGTCCATTGGGCCAGGCCAGAAACCACCAGTCCCTAATCAGAGGAATTCTCCATTTCCTCAGAAGAAAAGTCTGAAATTCTTACTAGATCTTCATTAAAAATGGCAGTGTAAGGTGCGATCACGGGTGTCAAACTTGATCGTGTCACGTGACTTATTGCAACTTTTTTTTGTCTCTGTGGAGCCAGGGCAGGCGTGGCCTGCACGTGACTCATCCGGCCTGGCAGCCACCAGTTTAAGAGGCCTGTAGTAGACAATCATTTAAATATGAGCCAACAGTGTGCTGCAGTCACCAAAAAATCCAACGCAGTTCTAGGCTGCATAAACAGAAGGATAGAATCAAGATCATGTGAAGTGTTTCCCCCCCACACACACACACACCCAAGTATAAAAATACAAACAACCAAGAAGATAAAATATTTAGGGATTTGGCTTACAGCTAAATGTTCCTCAGTCAAGGAGGGCAACTACAGATCTCATTTTGGGAGAGGATCGCTACAATCAAAATGAATATACTGCCAAAAACTATTTTTGTTTCAGGTTATCCCAATAAAATTAAGGATTTTTTTTTTTGATGCTTTAAATAAAATAGTTACTATATATGGCAGGGGAAAAGGCTGAGAATTAGACTCAAACTTTTCAAGACACAAAAGACAAAGGGGGATTAGCACTTCCAGAACGGGGACGATACTACGAAACTTCTATCTTAATCTGGTTAAAAGATTGGATAGAATTAAAAAATAAAAGAGTTTTAGCAATAGAGGGGCACGACCTACAAGTAGGATGGAATGCATTGCTTTGGGATCAAAAATACAAGATACACACCTACTTTAGAAGGCACATACTAAGGAATGCATTGCTAGAAATCTGGTTAAAAATAAAAAAACAGCATTATGCAAAAATACCAATGTGGATATCACCAATGGAAGCATTAAAGCACCCAAATTTAATCGAGATGGATAAGATAATTAGGTATAGGGATGTACTAAAAGAACAACGAAATTTGACCTTAATGAATGGGAAGATGCCTGGAACAAAAATTATAAATTAACTAGAGCAGCCACGTATAAGGAAAACCATTACAAAATGCTTCACAGGTGGTATTTAGCACCTGCAAGATTAGCAAAGATGTTCCCCAATGCACAGCCAAATTGTTGGAAATGTGGCCATGGTCACGGCACCTTCTTTCATATGTGGTGGACATGCCCCGAAGCAAAAAGGTATTGGAGCAAAATTCGGAGATGGTTGAAAGATATACTCAAAGAAGAAATTGACTTGAATCCAGAAATATTTCTTCTGGGAATGGCAAAGAAAGGGCATGGAAAGGAAAAGGTCCATCTCCTAATACACATAGCTACAGCTGCCAGACTAGCATACGCTCAATATTGGAAAAAGAAAGACCTACCACCAGACGACCTTATAATTAATAAAATATTAGAGTGTGCAGAGATAAGTAAATTAACACACGAGATAAATAATGATGAAAACTCTGATTATGATACTGTGTGGGGAAGATGGTACGAATGGATAAATGATAGAATTAAGGAAGGAATAAATGGTGCAGAAATTAATTAGAAATATGTAGTATAAATGACACCAGACATTTACTTATGTATATATGTAAAAACACTGCGAATTCGATGTTAAACAGAATCGTGACTATATTTTATTTGTGTAAAAAAAAAAAACCCAATAAAAATTGTATTAAAAAAAAAAAAGAAAAGAACAACGAAATTTGAAAACAAAACAGGGATTGGAACAGGATTTAGGTAGGGAAATTGATTGATGGACATATACACAAATTCAACCTAAATATAACAAAGACATAAAATGATATGAAATACAAAACGATCAGCATGACCTGGACCAAATTATACAAGAGACAGTGGAGAAATTAATTAGGAATATATATAAATTTTTATTGCAGTACAAGATGGAAGACGAGGTAGTTAAGCAAACAATTAAATGGGCAAAAAGTTTTAATTATAATATAGAACTGGAGAGATGGGGAAAAACGTGGCAAGTAAATGCAAAATTAACTATGTCTGTGGCATTCAAGGAGAACCAGTAGAAGATGCTTTAGAGATGGCATCTCTTGCCGGCAAGGCTTGCTAAGATGTTCCCAAACAGCTCACCAATATGGCGGAAATATAACAAGGTTTACGGAACATATTATCATCCTTGGTGGACATGTCCGGCTGCAAAAAGTATTGGGCCAAAATCAAAAAATGGTTGGAAAAAATATCAGATCAACCTATTGATTGGAAACCAGAGACATTCTTGTTAGGAATATTCACTAGAAATTATACCAAAGAAATAAAATACTTAATCTTACATATAAAAATGGCCACAAGAATATCATATGCACAAAATTGGAAAAAAGAAAATACACCAACGGAGGAAGAACTGATAAAGAAAATTTTAGATTGTGCCGAGATGGACAAATTAACAAAGGAAATTAAAGAAAAGTAAGATACAGAATACTATGCAATATGGAGGGAAATGGTACAACTGGCTGGAGATTAGAAATGGTGAACAATAACAAAAGGGGAGAAATCATAAGCGTAAAGTGTTTGTAAGTTAATGTATAATGTGTATAAAATCAATATTATGAGTGATAGAAATTATAGAGTAATAAGGGATAATGGGACAAGAAGGATATAAATATTATAAGGGAAAATGGGAGAAAATGTAAATATTAGAAGACTACTGCTACGAAACAGTTGTAATAAGGGAATATGTTATGTGTTTTATGTTTGTTATATTATGTTGCTTTATAAATAAATTAAAAAAGATCATGTGAAGTGTTAATACCGCTTTATAATGTCTTCGTAAGGCCACACTTGAAATACTGCATCCAATTTTGGTCACCACAATGTAAAAAAAGGTGTTGAGACTAGAAAGAGTGCAGAGAAGAGCAACAAAGATGATTAGGGGCCTGGAAGCTAAAATATATAAAGAAGGGTTGCAGGAACCGGGTATGTCTAGTTTAATGAGAAGAAGGACTAGGGGAGGCATGATAGCAGTGTTCTATCTCAGGGGTTCCCACAAAGAAGAGGGAGTCAAGCTATTCTCCAAAGCACCTGAGGGCAGGACAAGCAGCAATGGGTGGAAACTAATCAAGGAGAGAAGCAATTTAGGAGACATTTCCTGGCAGGTAGAACAATTAATCTGTGGAACAACTTGCCTCCAGAAGTTGTGAATGCTCCAACGCTGGAAGTTTTTAAGAAGAGATTGGACAACCATTTGTCTGACGTGGTGTAAGGTTTACTGCCTAAGCAAGGAGTTGGACTAGAATGTTACAGTTGAAAATACCTAACCTACTATCTGTAAATATGTGTGCTTGTGCATATGTCATTGTGTGATGTCATTGTGTTCCTTACCATTGGTTACTACTTACCATTAGCCCCGCCTCCTCTGTATATAAGCTTTCGCTCTTCTCAGATTGATAGCTGTCTAAATGTGTTCCTGAGGAAGAAAATAAATATTATTATTACAAGTAAGTCTACAGTCTCTTATATTGGGCCTAACCAGGATAACCAACTAGCAACAAATTGGTAGCAGAGGATGGTTTGGTAGGCCCAACCGAACATAAAGATGCAAGACTCACATAACGACAAAAGAAGACCTGCCACCAGATACATAACGAAAAGAATGGCAGCTCAACTAACTTCTGACAAATATACACCACTTGAAAATATTAAGAAACAAACGCAATTACAAGAAAATGAACTGCTAACACAAAACAAACAACCACTAGCTGGAGCAGAACAAACTTTCTCAACACCAAACAAAGAAGATGAGGTAAAAAGAAAAATGCTAGAATTAATAGAAACAACTACAGTTGAATCAAATCTGCTTGTGAAAATCCGCAGCATGATAAACGAAAATAACAAACAAGAAAACTGCAAGGTAAGAAACTCAACCCCTGACTTCAAAAATGACACCGAAGATGGCGACAGCTTCCCGCCTTTTTCATGGCAGCCATCTTACTCACCTAATACCTCTAAAATGCCTGACCAATTACTAAAAGAATTCCAAACCTCAAACTACGAAATAAAAAACAAAACCTACCAAGAAGATGACTACCCGAGTCCAAAAACAAATAAAAAACAATTATTTAAACAAAACAAAGCTCAACCTACTGAAGTAGAAATAGACAATGCTATATAGGTGCTGACTGCAGCACTCGGGACTAAACTAACAATACCAAACAAACAACCAGAAAATGAAATAGAAAATTCTAAACTACCATCTACCAAAAGCCAAAAAGAAATAGACTGTCTAAAGAAAGGCCTAGCCACCCGAAGAAAAACAAGCTGGCAATCATACTTACCTACCGAAGAGCAACTCCCTGAACAACCCGGCTCCATTGGCAATGGCGGCCTGCCTCAAGCTCCACTTACTGACGACCTCAGAGAAGACTCCCTGACGAGCAGAGCAGCACCCCAGGCATTCTTCAGTCACCAGAGGCCCTCCGGAAACAAAGCAGAGCAACAGAAGGCCGTCTGGGACTTCACCCCAGGAGCTGCAGACACAGGAACCTCCCTCGCCGGCTGCTGGAGAAAAATGAGGACTGAGCATGCCCAGAACGAGCCTGTAAAGAAAGAAGAAGAAAACATAAATACAAGTCAGCGCAACATAGAGATAAGTAAATACAGACATGCATCTACCATACCCAGGCCTTATTGTGAGTATGCTAAGGTCTTAAATCATGGACAGCTACTAAACATGAATAACACTTCACAACACTCAGGGACAATACCTTCAGACTTTATAAAGTTAAGATTAGATGGAAGCAACTTAATGGAATGGAACCAGTGTTTACAGATTACATATTTGAAAGAGAATGTTTTATTTTTTATTGATAACCCACCAGATAAGCCTTGGACCTATGAAATAGACTGCCTCCATCACAAAGCATATTATATATTAATTGCCTCTATTTCCCCAAGTATACTTCCCAGTATAGAGCATAATTTAACTGTATTTGAAACATATCAAAAATTATTCAATTTGTTCTATAGTAAAAGTGTAGCCACCACCACAAAAATTTCTAGGGAATTCTATTCTGCCAAACTAAAACATGATACCTCCATGAGTGAACATATCTTGAATCTAAACGCTGTAAGAGCAGACCTTATTCAAAGGGGGGAAACCATTTCTGATAACACCATGAAAAGCATTATAATTAACTCATTAGATCACAGCTGGGATAACTATATTACCTTAATAGATAACCTAAGTATAGAACAAATTACTTTAGAAAACCTCACCAATAAGCTTATTACTGAAGATAGACTTAGAAGAGAGCGATATACACAACAAAGGGAAGGTAGAAATCAAAGAAGAACTGATTTTAGGGTCAGAGATAGGTACCCACATGAATGTCTCATATGTGGATCTGAAAGACATCAGAGTAGAGATTGCCCCAAGAATGCAGGATACAGTGACTCATATCAACACAAGGATAGGAGAATACACTTCTTAGACAGAACTTCCCCAGATTACAGGTATAAGCGAAGAGAATCACCACACCCTAGAGAAAGACAAATGTACAGAAATAACCCTAGAGAAAATAAGAAAGGATCACTATATGGAATAAGAAACAATAACATTTTGATGTCTGATTCACTCAACACTTGGCTCATAGATTCTGGAGCCACATGTCATACAACTCATAATAGAGAAATATTAAGCAACTTCACTGAAAAGAAATATTACATTAAAGTAGCAAACCAAAATAAGGTCCTAGTGAGAGGAATAGGAGACACGCATATAAAGGGTATAGGGAAATTAGAGGGGGTACTATTTGTGCCCGAAATTCCAAATAACATATTGGCAACCCTAAAATTAAGTATAGAGAATGAAATAGAAACCACTTTCAGAGGTGGAAAGGTATTTATGACTAAGAACAACAGAAACATAGGTAAACTATTTACAAATGATGGACTAACATACCTACTGCCACAAGATAACGAACTAGTCTATGCAAACTATCAATTAAGAAACAAAAAGCCAAATTCAGATAGCCATGATGAAAGTAATAATGATAATGCATCAAACACTGATACTAATATGTCTGAAAATTTAAACAATGGAAGACCTATTCACGATAATTGTAGTCACTTACTCCACAGAAAGCTAGGACACGCAAGCTTTCCCGTCATACAAAAAATGTTAGAATGTTCCGAAGATTTAAAAATAAAGAACTGTAAAAATTACTTAGAATGCTCTGTGTGCAATTCATCCAAAATTAAAAACAAACCAAAACCCAAAAAAGCCACTCGCACCACACAATCAATTGTTCAACTAATTCACATGGATGTAGTAGGTCCATTAAAACCCTCAATTAAATATAAAAAAAGATACTTTCTAACCATAGTCGATGACTACAGTAGATTCGGTTTTGTATACACCCTTAATCACAAAAATGAGGTTTTCAAAAAATTTAAGGAGTTCTTTAAAATGGTAGAGACGCAACACAATACTAAAATTAAACAAATAATGACTGACAGGGGGTCGGAATTCCTATCCAACGAATTTTCAAATTGGCTAAAATCACAAGGAATATTGCACTTTAAATCTTGTCCGTTTTCCCCATTTCAAAATGGAGTCTCTGAAAGAAAAAATGGTTTGCTACAAACCATGGTTAAATGTGTGTTAGATGATGCTGGCTTAAACCAATCATTCTGGGCTGAAGCCCTTACTTATTCCAATTACACTATAAATCGCTTATGGTCCAGTACAATCAACAAGACCCCATACGAACTCATGTATGGAAGAAAACCAAAAATTGGGCATTTACACGTATTTGGTGTATCTGCTGATGTATATGTCCCCTCACAATTAAGGCGCAAAGGAGAAAAAGTATCCAAAAGACTGATATTTATGGGGTACGAATCAGGAACCAAGGGATATCGCTTCATTGATAAAAATAACCATTTCATTGTATCCAGATCTGCTGTGTTTCATGAACACATGAACTGGTCAAAATTACATCTCAACGAAATATATCCAGAATCAAAAAATATTACACACACGCACACAGATCATCATACATCAGATACCAATCCCAAAACCACAACCACGAACAGAATTAAATGCCCAAAAACAATTAATGATGAATGGAAGAAAGGACACCCCACTTTGAAGGTAGACCAATTAACTGAAAAAGAAGCTAAATATATGCATAGCGATGAACATCCCCAGAATAGGCCCATTAGATCCAATAGGGGCACAATTCCTAAAAGATTAGATGATTATGTACTGTCTATTCAAGCTAAACACCTGACTCCCAACACCTATGATGACATACTTAAGTTACCTCCAGAAGAAAAAAGTAAGTGGGAGGAAGCAATGAAAAAAGAGATGGACAGTTTAAAAGAACTAAATGTATATACACCAACAGATCTACCCACTGAGAAGTCCCCCATTGGCACTAGATGGATCTATAAAATCAAAGAGCTAGAGGATGGTAAATTCTTATACAAAGCCAGGTTAGTGGCTCAAGGTTTTGCTCAAAGGTTTCCGGATGACTATGAAGACACATACTCCCCAACCGTTAGATCAGAAAGTGTGAAAACAGCATTAGTATTAGCTTCCATTTTAAATCTGGAAGTATATCAATTTGATGTACAGACAGCCTATCTGCATGCTGATCTCGATAAAGAAATTTATGTAAAAGCACCCCCAGGAAAAGATACAAAAAAGGGAGAAATTTGGCTATTGAATAAGAGCCTTTATGGACTAAAACAGTCCGGCAAACGGTGGTATGAGTGTTTATCAAAGATACTTAACGATATAGGCTTTGTGGCTACTTCATCTGATTTTTGTTTTTTCACAAAAAGAAATAATGATTCTATTGAATATGTTTTGATTTATGTTGATGATATATTATATTTTGGAAGTGACAAGGTTAAATGTGATAATTTCGCTGAACAATTAGGCAAAAATTTCAACTTAAAAATATTAGGAAAGGTAAATAAGTATTTAGGAGTCCAAATTGACAAAACAGATAAGGGTTTCAAATTATCCCAGAAAGACAAAATTATAGAACTCATAGAAAAATGTAATATGGTTAACTCAAAAATTTGTGAAACTCCCATGTCAACTGATTTTTATAGGAATGTGTACAATGAATACGAACCATTTAAGGATAACACTTTATATTGATCAATTATTGGGTCCTTATTATACATATCTAATTGGACTAGACCTGATATCACCCTTGCCGTAAATTTGTTGTCAAGACATGTAAGCAATCCTAACTTATACCATTGGGAAGGAATCAAGAGAATTTTGAGATATCTGAAATCTAGCATTAATGTATGTCTATACCTAGAACCATTCATTTCTGAAAAACCAACTTTGACCTGCTACGCTGATGCAGATTGGGCTACTGATTCAAAAAGCAGAAAAAGCACTTCTGGATATGTTTTTCTTATAAATGGTTGTGCGGTGCACTGGTACACTGGCAAATAGAACTTAATTGCCACCTCTACAGCAGAAGCCGAATACGTTTGCTTATCCAAAGCGGTCAATAATCTAACTTGGTTCGATGATTTATTATGTAATGTGTGGGATGAACCTATTTATCCAATTATCATCAATGAGGATAATAAGGCAGCGATAGATATATCAGCTTCCGAAGCGATAGGTCAACGATCTCGACATATCGATATCAAATATAAACATGTGAGGCAACTGTCATGTATAGGATTCATTAAGGCTGTTCATTGTGATACTAATGAACAAATTGCTGATATCCTCACTAAGCCATTAGCAACCAAACAACATGTGTATTTGACTTCCAAACTTAATGTACATATATAAACTTAATAACCCACCATTAGTTAGGTATTTTAGAGAGGGATTTGTTACAGTTGAAAATACCTAACCTACTATCTGTAAATATGTGTGCTTGTGCATATGTCATTGTGTGATGTCATTGTGTTCCTTACCATTGGTTACTACTTACCATTAGCCCCGCCTCCTCTGTATATAAGCTTTCGCTCTTCTCAGATTGATAGCTGTCTAAATGTGTTCCTGAGGAAGAAAATAAATATTATTATTACAAGAAAGTCTACAGTCTCTTATATTGGGCCTAACCAGGATAACCAACTAGCAACATAGAAGACCTCCAAGATGCTTTCAAGCTCGTTCTGTTCTGTTCTTTCTTCTACTATATATTAACAATTGTCTCCTTTTTCTTAGCCCCCATTTTCTAGTCCCTGCTGCATATTTTCCTCTATCTGTGACCTAATGAAGACTTGACTGCAAATAAATGTACAGAAGTTACACATGGGATTTAACATTTAGCAGATATACAATTTCCTCCTTCAGGAATAAAGCTTCAGGCTAGGTGCTCTTGGATGCAGCCCTGGCCAACAGGAGTGAAGCTGGTTCCCCTGGAGACTCTCACCTGATGGTGCTGACATGTCCTAAATCCTAGGGAGCTACATTAAATAAGTTATAAAGATTTGGGGTGCAGAGAGGCTTTTTTTTCTTTTTTTTTCTTTTTAAACAAACATACATAAAACCATTTTCAATTACAAACAGTGTGTCGGTTGCTTACAAGTGTTTTGTGCATCTTCACCATATTCATAGCTTACAGTTTACCTAACTTCTCATATTATCGATCTAATATATATCTATGTATTATTGTCCTCATAAATCATTTATTTGACTATGGCTATTTCTTCTCTCATTTTGTACGAAATATTCTAAGATTTTAGTTAATTTATATTATAAGATTCATTTCATCATCCTAAATCAATCCAATAATAATAATACATAATAATACAATAATAATACATCTTTATGTTATATTTTATATAATTCTACAATTTTTGTATTATAAAGATCTCTACCATATTTCATTTCCATTTTTTTTAACCATTGATAAAATAGGTCCTATATCTTATAATATTGTCTATCTTCTTGTTCTCTAATTTTAAATGTCAATTTGCTCATTTCAGCACATTCCATTATTTTCTTAATAACTTCATCTTGCGTTGGTATTTTCTCATTTTTCCAACTTTTAGCAAACAGAATTCTAGCCGCTGTTAATACATTCACAATCAGATATCTCAATTCTCTATTATATATTTCAGGTACAATCTCCAATAGAAAAATCTCTGGTTTAAAATCTATGTGTTTTTTTGTCATTTTTTCCAACCATGTGTGGATTTTAGTCCAATATTTCTTGGCTTCTGGGGTGCAGAGAGGCTTTGATCCCCACTGAGACACCCCCCCAAGAAAGCTTATTCTGTAATTGTGTTAAAAAAAAGAACACGTCATGAACTTTTAGGGCTCAGCACTAGCCTCACATTTCACTATTTCACGTGGCTCAGTTGCAAAGATCGGTTGCTAGAAGTCAAAACCAACTTGATAGGATTTAAACCAGGGGTGTCCAAACTTGGCAACTTTAAGACTTGTGGACTTCAACTCCCAGAATTCCTCAGGCAGCTTCTGGGAGTTGAAATCCGCAAGTCTTAAAGTTGCCAAGCTTGGACACCCCTGGTTTAAACAGGGGAAACATCTTGCAAACGCTTTAGGTAGTAGAAATGGACAAAGGTGTTTTTCTGCCTCCGATCTGGAGATGGCGATCAGGTAGGCAACCTCTGTGCCCGAAAAGTGCATAATAAAGGAGTTAAAACCATCGAGTACCGTATTGCTAGAAAGGATGGGAGGCGAGGAGAAGCGTAGAAGATCTTCCTCTTCCGGATGGCTGATGGGAGGAAGTTGGTGTGTGCAGAGCGGCTCTTGTGCTCTTCCCAGGGTGGAAGCAGCAGCTGGCAGGTGAGTTGAGGGCTGCAGGTGGGAGGAGAGTCCGGGAGCAAGTCGGGCTGTTCGGTTCCCTCCACGGCCTGGAAGCGGAGAAGCAACTGGGCTGAAGCCTCTCAGCTGCTGCTGCTGCAGGTTCCTTCCCTCCCCAAATGGAAGCCCACTGGTGCTGCAGGCTGGGAAACTGGTGGCTGCAATTTCTGCTGGTGGGAAGATTGATTGAAAAAGCCTCTTTCAAGTGGAGGTTGATTCTCCAGAGGTTGTGGGTGCTGCATCCCTGGAGGTTTGTAACAGAGGAGCTCATAGTTTGAAGGATCCTTGGAGGTCTTCTATTCCAACCCCTGATCAAGCAGGAGACCCAATATCATTTCAGACAAATGGCTGTCCAGTCTCTGTTTAAAAGCCTCCAGTGATGGAGCACCCAGAACTTCTGAAGGCTAAGCTGTTCCACTGGCTAATTGTTCTGGGTGTCAGGAAATTTCTCCTTAGTTCGAGGCTGCTTATCTCCTTGCTCCATCCAGTTTCTCCTCCTACCTTCAGGTGCTTTGGAGAAGAGGTTGAAACCCCCTCCCACTTCTTTGTGGCAACTCCTAATGTATTGGAACAGCTAGTTTTCCTTTTCACTAGGCTAGACATACCCACTTCCTGCAACCATTCTTTATATGTTTCAACCTCCAGCCCTCTAATCATCCTTGCTGCTCTTCTCTGCCCTCTTTATAGAGTCTCAACACCCTTTTTATATTGTGATGATCAAAACTGGATGCAATATTCCAAGTGTGGTGTTACCAAAGCCTTATAAATTGGTACTAATGCTTCACTTGATCTTGACTGTATCCCTCTGTTAATACAGCTGAAGATTGCATTTGCTTTTTTATTATTATTATTGAAAAGTTTTTAAAAATTTTACACATATTTTCCCCTCCCTCCTCCCCGCTCCTGCCCCAACCCCCACCTTGACTTCCCAGAGCCAATACAGGGTATAGCATTTAACAAACATAAAAAAAAAAATACACTAACTATCTAAAAATTTATCTCCCTCTTGCACTTTACCTCCCCTTGTTCATATCTAAATATAACTATTTAAACCAATTATTGCTTGAAAATAATCAATCCACCTTCGTTTTTGTCCGTTCTTCAATAATAAACTAGTCTTCTTTCTTCCAGTATTACACAATCAGAGCCCAGTTACAATTAACCATCACATCTCCAACCCTTACATATATTAACACATTAACAAAATATTTTAACCAATCTCAAATACAATATATTGTAAAAAGCTTAGTTTTACTTTTTACCCCATAAACTTATATTAATTCTTCTTGGAAACATTCCTTAATAGCTTTGCATAAACTTATTCATCTTATTCTCTACGTATCCACTACGTATAATCAAATACCATCTTCACTATTTAATAGCTATAGAAAATATTGTAAATACCTTCCCTCAACCCTTGCACTACTTATATTTTCCTTATAACCCACAAGTTTATATTTATTCTTCAACAAAACATTCTTTAATATAACATTAATGTAATTTAAAACAAAGTATAAAGGTTTAAGTAATATCCTTCTTCTAACCCATTATATTAAATGATCTACACTGTCCATAACTTTTACATCCACAATATTTTTCTTTTAACCCATCAGCTTATATAAATTCTTCAACAAAGCATTCCTTGAAATATACTTCAAGACAAAAGTGAAAGTTTGGTCAGTGGCCCATAACAATTCAAACATAACATTACTTAATATAACTTTTCAGAACAAATCATGTCCCTAAATATAAGTAAATCATTCATTTTCACTATAATATAACTTTTCAAAACATATCCCTAAATACAGGTATAGTCATTCGTTTTCACTATACTATCCTCCCCAACAAGGAGGGTTATAATTTTTCCATCTCCATTTTTTCCTGACTTTTTTGCGAATCTTCTTCTTCAGTCTTATTCCTCTGCCTTCTTTTATTTTTATAAGTTCTTGAATTTTCAACTGAAGTTGCTGTACCTTACAATCTTGTTCTCTTCGCAAAGTAGTTCCTTTCAGTGAACACACCTCTTTAACTGCGATTGAGAGTCCATTTTTGTAAAAAAGTTGTAAAGTTCCACTTCGAATCCTCCTCCTTATATTAAAAATCCGAACGCCTCCTGACAATTTTCCAGTTGACTGTATCAAAGCCTCTGGAGAAATCTCTCACATTTCCTGGTTATGCTCCTTCAAACCACTCAGCCTTTCCTTCTTAATTTTAAAAACATCCATTCCGTTTTCCAAAGGCACATTAAACTGGATTGTTTCTCCCACCTCTTCATTCAGCAGCTCACTATTATTTGGCATCTGAAATACCGATACAGTATCTTCACTTGTATCTTTGTTGCAAATTTGAGTAAAATCCTTCTTGAAAAACCCTTCCATTCTTTCCACTAACGCGGAGGTAAATGATTCTAAAATTTCTTTAAAAAGATCCACAGTCAGTATTTGTGTATTTACTGATGTATATAATGGTAAGCCTTCATCACTTTCAAAAAAGCCAGCCATTTTTTTTTCTTCCCAATAAAACTTTCACTTTATACTTTTCCAGCAGTAAATAAAATCATTTATTCCAATCCTTAAGTGGTACAAGTTTTTTTTAGAAATAATTTTTAAATCCCTCTCCTTTTAAGATAAAATCCTCTTCTTTTAAACAGGGGCTTTCAACACAACATAATACTTTGTATCTAACTTTCACTTCTTCACGCCCCGTTAGAATCAAACGCCATCTTACTTTTCCTTTCTCCCATAGAAATTCAGAGGGAAGTGATAGACTTTTCGGAGTTAAAGTTTAGTACTTGCAATTTTAGTTTCTCCTGTAGTTGCTCTGCCAGCTTTCAAGTCCAAGATCTTTTTTAAAATTGAGTTGCTGGGGTGGTCGCGGCGTCTAGTTCTGCTTGAAGCAGAAACATCCCGGGTCCGGGGCAATGATGGACTTTCTGGGGAGCTCTGACCCTTTAAGCCCCAGATTTAAAAAGAAACCTGGGGCTCTTGGGGAGCTCTACCCACACCCGTCAGCTCTCTTTCCCCCCTTCTCCCAGGGGGAAAGTTTTCAAGCCGCTAGACAGCCAATTTTCGCTGTTCTAACGGCTCTAACGGAATCCCGGGGCTGGCGCTCACAAAGGAGCATCTTTTGGCACCAGCGGAGCCACTGAAAGTTGGATTGCATTTGCTTTTTTGGCCACTGCAACACCCTGCTGGCTCATATTTAAATGATTGCCCACTAGGATTCAATGTTCCCTCTCATAGATACTGCCAGGTTCCACCTATTCTGTACCTGTACACTTGGTTTTTCTTGCTTAAGTGTAAAACCTTGGGGTTTTTTTTCTCCATTGAGTTTCATTTTGTTAAATAGGGCCCAGGGTTCAAGTTGAGATTCTTCTGAAAGGACCAAAAGGGCAGGGACCTAACAGAGGCAGAAGAGATTAGGAAGAGGTGGCAAAATTACACAGAAGAACTATACAAAAACGAGCTTAACATCCCTGACAACCACGATGGGGTGGTCATAGACCTCGAGCCAGACATCCTGGAATGTGAAGTCAAATGGGCCTTGGGAACATCTGAGCAACAACAAAGCTAGTGGAGGTAACAATATTCCATCTGAGCTCTTCAAAATCTTAAAAGACAACGCAATGAAAGTGCTACCCTCAATTTCCCAGCAAATCTGGAAAACTCAACAGTGACCACAGGATTGGAAAAGGTCAGTTTTCATTCCAATTCCAAAGAACGGCAATGCCAAAGAATGTTCCAAGTACCGCACCATTGCACTCATTTCACATGCTTGCAAAGTTATGTTCAAAATCCTACAAGCTAGCCTCCAGCAATATGTGGACCGAGAACTAACAGAAGTACAGCCAGAGTTTCGAAGAGGAAGAGGAACTAGATGTCAGGACTGCCTCCTTCCATTACTCAAGAAAGAAAACCCCAACTCCATTTTCATAGAGAAAGGTATATTTTACTGAACAGGAACTGAATGCAGTCAAAGAAAAGCAAGGTCTGAAGCAGAGGCGCGAAAATCACATATAGAAAACATCCCACCCAACTGTCCAGTGTAAATCATCCAATCCACAGGTTCTCCAGGGGTCATGTGGGAGCAAACATCTGGCAGTGTCATCCTCTTGCTATGCCACGACTATTGACCTTGAGACGTTATCTGCTTGAAAGAAAACGCTGCAGCAAAATTTTACTTTCCTTTTCCTCCAGCTCGCTTCCCCCCTCCCAAAAATTTCAGTAGCTCCCCCCTTCCCCTATTTCATGGCAGCCGAACAAGTAAGCAATGAAAGAACGGAGGCTGACATTCGGCCCTCCTGCAGAAGAGACATTATTTCTACAAGAAACCAAAATGACATAAAACAGAGGATCACAGAAGTAGAGCATGACATAAAAACAGATTAAGGTTTATCAGGATATTTGAAGTGAAACAATTGTACTTTCTTAGGAGCTCAAATATCTTGTTTATTCACCCATTCAGCCTTAGATAATGGGAAATGTTTCCAGGTCACCAAATACTGCACCTTACCCCAATGCTTTCTAGAATCTAAAATCTCTTTTACCTCAAAATGCTGTTCCCCTTCAATTAGTATGGGGACAGGAGGAGGTTCTTGGTCTGGACGTAAAAGGGACGAATGCTCCGGTTTTAGCAAACCTACATGAAACACCGGATGAATTCGCCTCAAATTTTTTGGTAACTCCAATTGTACTGTGACTGGGTTAATGATCCGAACTACCGGAAAAGGACCCACATATTTGGGTCCAAGCTTTTTAGACTTTTGGGTAGTTTGCAAGTATTTGGTGGAGAGGTAAACCATATCACCAACTTTATAAGTCAGTGCTTGAACCCTCTTCTTATCGGCTTGGGCTTTATGAGCCTAATGTGCTTCATCCAGTGCCTTGCGAGTTACTCAGCAAGTGGCACGTAACTGTTCGATCCAATCAACCAAGGAGGGGCTTTGTGGATTTTCCTGAGACAACTCTGGAATGGGCACAAACCCTGTGCTGCTATGTATGGAGTTATTATACCTCTGCAAACGGCAGTAAATCTGCCCAGTTATCTTGCTGATAATTTATGTAACATTTCAGATATTGTTTTAATACGGAATTGGGTCTCTCACGATCCCCATTAGTTTGGGGGTGATGGGCGGAGCTTAACCCTTGAGCAGAGCCTATCAACCCTAGGAACTCTTTCCAAAAATCGGAGGTAAATTGAACTCCTCTATCTGAAATTATACGTTCTGGAGCTCCATGTAACCTATATACATGTTGGACAAACATTTTTGCAAGTGTTTTTGCAGAAGGGATCTTGGGACATGGGATGAAGTGCACTTGTTTGGAAAACAAATCAGTAACCACCCAAATAACTGTGTTCCCCCCACTTTCGGGCAATTCTACAATAAAATCCATGGAAATTTCCTTCCGTGGGGCACCCAGTCTGGCAACACTCTGAAGCAGTCTGGGTGGCTTTCCTGGAGGCCTCTTGGCCGAAGCACACATGGGACAGCTGGCCACATATGCCTCTATGTCCTTCTTGAATGCGGGCCACCAGAACTGTCGCTTAACTAGATGTAACGTTTTCACAAATCCAAAATGCCTGGCAACTTTGGCATCATGGACGTGCTGTAAAACTGTCGCTCTCAGGCTGGCGGAACATACAGCTTGGCTCCCACCCAAACAAGTCCTTCCCGAAGTGTACACTCATTTGAATGAGCCAGAAACCACTCGTTGGTCTTTAGAGCATCTTGTAGCTGCTTAGTCAAGTCGTCCGACAAAGTTGGATCTGCTTTCGCCTGGGCTCTAGTAACTACTGGTGCAGCCAGTTGTATTGAGGGGATAATTGGCCAAATCACCTCCTCTAACACTATTAGAAAGGGCATCTGCCATGAAGTTCTTCCTCCAGGAAGGTAGCGTAGGAAGAAATTAAATCGTTTGAAGTGTTGAGCCCAGCGGACTTGTTTTGAGGACAGTTTATGTGGCGTTTTCAAAGCTTCTAAGTTTTTGTGGTCAGTCCACACCTCAAACGGGTGCTTAGCTCCTTTAAGGAATTGTCTCCACATTAACAGTGCCCAACGAACCGTAAAAGCCTCCTTTTCCCATATGGCCCATCTCCTCTTGGTCTCCGTTAGCTTATGAGAGGTATAGGCACAGGGTTGCAGCTTTCCTTCTGTAATCGCTTGTAGTAACACTGCCCCTACTGTTACATCGCTGGCGTCGGCCTGTACAACAAAAGGGGCTTCCATTTCAGGATGTTTAAGGACCAGTTCGGCAGCAAACAACCGTTTCAGTTTCTCAAACACTGCCTGACAGTCCAGAGTCCATTTGAGGGGCCGGGAGGGCTTTGGTTTCATTTCCCCTTTTGTCTTCAGAAGATTTGTAATTGGCAATGCGATTTTGGCGAACAAGGGGATGAACTGTCTATAGAAGTTAGCAAATCCCAGGAAACTCTGTAGTTGTTTGCAGGTCAGGACTGCCTCTTTCCATTATTCAAGAAAGAAAAACCCCGACTCCATTTTCATAGAGAAAGGTATCTTTTACTGAATATGAACTGAATGCAGTCAAAGAAAAGCAAGGTCTGAAGCAAAGGTGCAAAAATCACATATAGAAAGCATGCCCCCCCAACTGTCCAGCGTAAATCATCCAATCCACAGGTTCTCCAGGGATCATGTGGGAGCAAACGTCTGGCAGTGTCATCCTCTTGCTATGCCACGACCTTGAGACGTTATCTGCTTGAAAGAAAACACTGCAGCAAAGTTTTACTTTCTTTTTTCTCCAGCTCGCTTCCCCCTTCCCAAGAATTCCAATAGCTCCCCACTTCCCCCGTTTCATGGCAGCCGAGCAAGTAAGCAACGAAAGAGCAGAGGCTGACACTAGAGATCAAATTGCCAACATACACTGGATCATGGAGAAAGTGAGGGAGTTCCAGAAAAACATCTACTTCTGCTTCATTGACTATGCTAAAGCCTTTGATTGTGAGGATCACAACAAATTGTAGCAACTTCTTACAGAGATGGGAGTACCAGACCATCTTATTTGTCTCTTAAAAAACCTACATGCGGGTCAAGAAGCAACAGTGAGAACTGGACACGGAACCACTGATTGGTTCAAAATTCGGAAAGGAGTTTGGCAAGGCTGTATACTGTCACCTTGCCTATTTAACTTATATACAGAGCACATCATGAGAAAGGCTGGACTAGATGAATCACAAGTTGGAATTAAAATTGCGAGGAGAAATATCAACAACCTCAGATATGCAGATGATACCACTCTAATGGCAGAAAATGAAGAGGAACTAAAGAGCCTCTTGATGCGTGTGGAGGAGGAGAGTGCAAAAGTTGGCTTGAAACTCAACAATAAGAAAACTAAGATCATGGCATCCGGCTCTCTCAATTCCTGGCAAATAGATGGGGAAGAAATGGAGGTAGTGACAGATTTTATTTTCCTGGAATCCAGGATTACTGCAGATGGGACTATAGCCAAGAAATTAAAAGATGTTTGCTCCTAGGGAGGAAAGCTATGGCAAATCTAGATAGCACACTAAAAAGCAGAGACATCACTCTGCCAACAAAAGTGCATATAGTCAAGGCTATGGTTTTCCCAGTTGTAATGTATGGCTGTGAAAGCTGGATCATAAGAAAGGCTGGGTGCCAAAGAATTGAGGCCTTTGAACTATGTTGCTGGAGAAGACTCCTGCGAGTCCCTTGGACTGCAAAGCGATCAAACTGGTCAGTCCTAGAAGAGATCAACCCTGACTTCTCTTTAGAAGGCCAGATCCTGAAGATAAAACTTAAATACTTTGGCCACCAAATGAGAAGGAAGGACTCACTGGAGAAGAGCCTAATGCTGGGAAAGGTTGAGGGCAAAAGAAGAATGGGATGACAGAGAACAAAGTGGCTGGATGGAGTCACTGAAGCAGTCGGCGTGAGCCTAAAAGTAACCGGGGATGATAAAGGACAGGAAGGCCTGGAGGAACATTGTTAATGGGGGTCTCAATGGGTCGGACACAACTTCGCAACTAACAACAACAATGGAGTCTGCTCCCTCAGTGTCAAAGGGATTGCCAATCTTGAATTGGCCTTTTTAGTCATACTAGATGCTGTTTTAGGACCGCTTTCCAGAGCACGATACCATAGTTTTTTGAGACTTAAGGATGCCACTGCCAATGCATCTGCTCCCTATTGTGTTTTACTTTGGTGTAGTCTTCTTGTTTAGGTTGGGATTTCTCTTTTGCTCATTGGCTTTCAGAGTGCTAGAGTTGCCCCTAAACATTTTAGTTTTTCTTCTAGTAATTCAAGTAGTTTGTAGTTTGGATCCTCTGTGAGGATAAGCTGAAACATGTGGCAGACTTTGCAAGAACTATAGTGTCAGTTTCTATCTCCATGACTTTTCTTTGTTTGCTTAAAAATTAAAATTAAAATTTTTAAAAAATGTAAATATTTTCTGTTGCAAAGTTTTACAATAGTTTACAAGAGTTCTTGACCTTTCCTCTTCTGTCTTGAAAAATTCTTCACTATCTTCCCTGTTTTAAGTGTCTATCTCTTTTTCTGTGGTTTATTTTTTTCCTCTTAGATCATTAAGATCATTAAGAATTTAAACATTTCTAAAGAATTAAAATAAGTAAACTGTTTTTTTAATGTTTAGTTGAAAAAAGAAATTGAAAAATTGAAAAAGGAATATTATTTAAAAATTTTAAAGAATTTTAAAATTGAAAGATTTAAAAATGGAAAAAAGAATGTGATTAAAAAATTGAAAAAAGAATTTTAGAATTGAAAAAGATTTAAAAATTAAAAAAAATAAACTAAAAACTGTTATTTAAGAGTTGAAAAAAAAGACTTAAAATTGGAACAAGGAGTTTAAAAATTGAAAAAAAAGAAATTGAAAAAATAGAAATTTTTTTTTAAGGATTATTGGAATATTCCTTAAGGAATATTAGAATATTCCTTAAGGAATATTGAATTCCAGTATGATGTGGTCACTCTCGACAAACATTATTTTGTCTCCCAGTTTCTTTCAGGACAGTTAAAGTCTCCCATTACAACTTGATGTTGCCCTCTTGATACAGTTTGTAATCCACACGTGTATTGAAAAAGGCAGATGAATAAAATTTAAAAGTTTTTTTTACTTCCATGTCTTGCCAATAAGTATGGTATTTCCTGTCCCACCATCCATGTATTAACCAGGTTCAATTGTGCTTAATCCAGCACTTCCTAAGAAATAGCTATTGAGGACCTTTTGGCATTTTTGGTTACACAAGTAGTCCTCACTTACCACTTCTTCCCTGAGCCTTCAAAGTTACTATGGCACAGTAGAAGCAGACGTGCACCTGGTCCACAGAATTTGTGGTAATCCTAGCACTTGTTCAGTGACCGCACGTCAGCAGTGACTGTGGTTTTGAAGGTGCAGGAAAAGAAGTTGCACCATTTCGGGTTCTGCCAATAGTTGCACATTTATGATGCCTGCAACATCCCACACTCATGATTCCTATTTGTGACCTTCCCAGCTAGCTTCTGACAAGCAAAATCAGTGGATATACTGGCAGGAAATTGCAAGTCACGGTCATATGAAATTGCCTTTAGCAACCCACAGTAATTTGCTTAACAACTACAGAGGAACAGATGTAAGTTGGCCCTGTCATGTGACATCATGCTTAATGATTGAGCTGCTTAGTGACGCAGGTATCATAATTGCGATAGGTTAAGTAAGGACTTCTTGAACAAGGATATCACCATAGGAGTTGCAGACAGTATTTTCTGCTATATAATGGGTGAATCTATATTTGAACGTGGATCTCACTAGTCTTCCATGTATCGAATCATAAATAATTTCAGTGATGATTCTAGTATTGGGGCATGGTTGCTTTTTCATTGTAATATATACTTTTTTCATTTTTCACATCTCTAACCATTTTATAAACAAAGTTACTCTTTTCTTTGAATTTTACAGACAAACAGGATGGCAATAAGAGCACTCTGGACAACTGTCAATAACAAGGAACTTTGAAAAGTGAAGATAATCAAGCCAGAAATCAAAATATTTTCCATTTCCTTCAGAAAAACCTAGAATTTTCCTCCTCCTCCTCCAACAGCTGTTAGACAGAAGAGAGAAAATCAAGAAAGAATAAGCAGATTATGCAGAATTCAAGGATACGTTATATGAAAAGTCAAAGGAGATTATTTTTCATCAGCAAAAAAGGGAAATATCTGGAACTGAGTGGGGAGTAAAGGGTCAATAGTAAAGCCATGTAGAGCAGATAGTAATGCAGGCCTCTCCCTGTGAGGAAGAAAACGGCTTCAGTGAAACCAACACTAAACAAGGCATTGTAAGAATTCCAGGCAGGTGATCCATCAGTGGATTGACTCCAGGGAGACACTGTATGACTGTCTAGACTGTGAGAAAAACTTCATTGGAGATTTTCATCTCATGAGACACCAGAGAACTCACACAGAAGAGAAACCCTTTGAATGTCCTGATTATGGGAAAGTCACAATTCCAGCCTGGTGATACACCAGAAGACTCACATAGGAGGGAAATGCTTTGAACGTCCTAATTGTTGGAAAACTTTTAGTTGAACTTCCAGCTTGGTGATACATCAGAGGATTCACTCCACAGAGAAACCCTGTGAATATTGAGGTTGCAGGAAAAGTTTCATCAGAAAATCCCAACTCATTAGACATAAGACCATGCACACAGGAGAGAAACCCTTTGAATGTCTTGACTGTGGGAAAAGTTTCATTACGAATTCTCACCTACTGACACATCAGAGGACTCACACAGGGGAGAAACCCTTTGAATGTCCTGACTGTGGGAAAAGTTTCAGTCAGAATTCCAGCCTGGTGATACACCAGGGGACTCATACAGGAGAGAAACCCTTTGAATGTCCTGACTGTGGAAAAGGTTTCAGTCAGAATTCCAGCCTGGTGATACACAAGAGGACTCACACAGGAGAGAAACCCTTTGAATGTCCTGACTGTGGGAAAGGTTTCAGTGAGAATTCCAACCTGGTGAAACACCAGAGGATTCACACAGGAGAGAAACCCTTTGAATGTCCTGACTGTGGGAAAGGTTTCAGTCAGAATTCCAACCTGGTGAAACACCAGAGGACTCACACAGGAGAGAAACCCTTTGAATGTCCTGACTGTGGGAGAGGTTTCAGTCAGAATTCCAACCTGGTGAAACACCAGAGGATACACACAGGAGAGAAACCCTTTGAATGTCCTGACTGTGGGAAAAGTTTTAATAATAATTCCCACCTGGTGACACACCAGAGGACTCACACAGGAGAGAAACCCTTTGAATGTCCTATCTGTGGGAAAAGCTTTAGTGATAATTCCAATTTACTGACACACCAGAGGACTCACACAGGAGAGAAACCCTTTGAATGTTCTGACTGTGGGAAAACTTTCAGTCAGAATTCCTACCTGGTGAAACACCAGAGGATTCACACAGGAGAGAAACCCTTTGAATGTCCTGACTGTGGGAAACATTTTAGTAATAATTCCAGCCTGGTGACACACCAGAGGACTCACACAGGAGAGAAACCCTTTGAATGTCCTATCTGTGGGAAAAGCTTTAGTGATAATTCCAATTTACTGACACACCAGAGGACTCACACAGGAGAGAAACCATTTGAATGTCCTGATTGTGGGAAAAGTTTCAGTCAGAATTTCTACCTGGTAAGGCACCAGAGGACTCACACAGGAGAGAAACCCTTTGAATGTCCTGACTGTGGGAAAAGTTTTAATAATAATTCTCACCTGGTGACACACCAGAGGACTCACACAGGAGAGAAACCCTTTGAATGTCCTGACTGTGGGAAACATTTTAGTAATAATTCCAGCCTGGTGACACACCAGAGGACTCACACAGGAGAGAAACCCTTTGAATGTCCTGACTGTGGGAAAGGTTTCAGTCAGAATTCCAACCTGGTGAAACACCAGAGGACTCACACAGGAGAGAAACCCTTTGAATGTCCTGACTGTGGGAAATGTTTCAGTCAGAATTCCAACCTGGTGAAACACCAGAGGACTCACACAGGACAGAAACCCTTTGAATGTCCTGATTGGGGAAAAGTTTCAGTCAGAATTATGACCTGGTGAACCATCAGAAGACTCACTCTGGGGAAAAACCAGATAAGTGTCCAAATTGTGGGAAAAGTTTCCTTTGGAATTGTTGACTAGTGAGTTACCAGAGGACTCACATAGGAGAGTAACCATATGAGTGTCCTGACTGCAAAGATTTCAGTACTACGGATAGCCTTCTAAATCATAAACTTATATACACAGGGGAGAAACCATTTAAGTGCTCCTGAGTGTTCATGTGCTTCAGAAAACCTTCCAATCTTATCGCACACAAGAAAATGCACCTGGGGCCCAAAGTGATGCGTGTAGAGAAGGCTTGGATTTCATTTCAATGTCCCATTGTAAGTTCAATGGAGAAATTGACTCTTTGAGTACAAACAGTTTGCCTGATTTTTTTTTCATCAAATATGTCATGGTATTAGATGGGAAGGAGGAAAGAAAAAGTGGAACATGTTAATGTTAATTTGATAAGGACTGTTTGGCCATTAGCAACAGAAGTTGCTGGATATTTTATTTTTTGCAAAAATGTAGAAATCTTCAAACATCTTCTTAGGAGTGTTCTTTCCATTTTTATCACAACAAATGAATGAAATGCCACATCTTCTCCCTGGGTGTCCTTGATATTTTCAGCCCCAGAATTCCCAAGCCAGCATCTTTTCAGGATAAGCACACTCAGGCTATAGTTAGACATTGTGATTCCTCATATAATGAGAAAACGAGAGGAGAAGAGAAATACTGTATTGTTCAATGTATAAGGCGCTCTAGAGTATAAGACGCACGTTAATTTTGGGGAGGGAAAAAAAATCTGTCTCTGCCTACCAGCATCCATCGGGATTCATCTGACTAGCTTCCTTGCAGCAAATAGCGAACACCCATGTCAGCTTCAGCACATTATTGCAGCCTAATTCAGTGTGAGCAGTTGATTGGCGGATGGATCGGCCTCCTGCAATACCCCCAATTAGCTTTTCCAGGCTGCAGGGATTGCTGCAGACCATTGCTGCCTCCGTGCCTTGCGTTTTTGGCCTCTGAACGCTCCATTTCAGACCTGTTCAAGGCGGCGGGAATCGCCAGAGTATATCACCGCCTCTGTGCACCGCATTTTCAGCCTCCACAGCCCTTTTATGGCCTCTGCACGTCATGTTTTTAGGTCCCAGGCATTTTCAGCCTCTGAACCCTCTATTTCAGACCTGTTCAAGGCTGCGGGAATCGCTAGAGTATGTTGCCGCCAATCACTGCCAGAAATTCATTTCGCCAAGAATGTCTGCTCAGATTTTTTCAAGAATGAGGCATGTAAGTGGGAGAAACCATATGAATAGCAAATATATGGGGGGAGTTTGAGGGAGTGACAAAAGCAGTGTAGAATTTCATATGTAAATGTTCTGCCCTACAGGTGACCTTCATGGAGAAGAGCTGTAGGAATATTGAGTTGAGGAGAAAAGGGATTGTGTGTCAGGTCCCCATAGATCCTTGTGGGGATGCTACCATTCTGGCAGGGAGGGTCTGAATGCCATTTTATGACCTTTTCTTGTTTCTGCTCTTTTCTCAACTTTAATGTACTTTCCTGGGAATGGGAGGGGAGAGGAATTGCCTGTGGCCATCTGTTTTGTCTCAGCTCCAACAGAAGGGGCAAGCAGCGCCTGAGAACACCTTCTTACCACCTTCTCAACTCAGAGTTTTCACAACAATTTTGTACCTGTGGATTGGCTCCCCTTAGATTGGGCAGAGGGGAGGGGTTTCTACAACTTTTTACCTAACGGTTCTGAGCAGGAGCTTCAGATCCTACCTTGCTCTACTTACTATCACTGTCTCTCAATAAATATTTCCTTTTGAAATGCCTCCTGTTTCAAGAGCCCTGCTTCCTTGAAGAGACAGTAGAGGCAAGTCCTTACATTGTGTTTCTAAGCACAGGCTCCAGGTTTATTCGCAACTCCTTTGCTTGGAGGTGCCTGCTTCCTTGTTAGTCTTTGATGGCTGGGGTGTGGGAGCAGCACCAAGAGTCTGACATTTTGTGGTTCTCCCCTTGGTTGGGAAATGTGAGAAAAATTGTACAGTAAATAATGTTTCAATTTCTAAAGTAGCATTGCATAAGAATCATGAATAGATTTTGAGAGAAAAAAAGGGAAGTGTCAGCATTTATGTAAACATTGAGACAAGGTAATCCAACACTCTTCCCAACACATGGGAGATGTTTCCTGGTTTTCATTTCTCTCCCAGAGCACCTTAATTTTTTTCAAACATTTATCCTTCAAATATAGAGAGGAATATTATTTGTAGGAGCGAAAGTGATGTTTTAGCTATGCAGATAGATTATCCTGATTTTACTGGGATTGGAAGACACCAAAGAATTCCAAGATTGTTCATTTCACCAGCACAATTCAAACAGACAGGTTAGGGTTAGGGTTAGAGAAACCAAGATGTAACTCAGTGGTCTGTCTAGATAATCACGGGACTTTCCATGACTGTGGAGAACACAAACTGTATCTCCTTGCTCTTAGCCCAGTACTGTCACCCGCTCTACCCTATGCCCAGAAGCCCCAGTGCACAGACTAAAGAAAATATCTTGGGAGATATGCAAACTCCATTACTAAAGAGATGAGGGGAAAACATTTCCCCAAGTCCACAGCATACGGATCCTATTCAGAAGAGACTCACAGAAAAACCTCTCTAATTCAGAGGAGTATAAGAAGGTGGGAGAAGGTACAAGGAAGATACTTGTATCAGGGAATTGTGCAGCCTCTTTCCAAATGGAGTCAGAGACGTTGACAAGAACTTGTGGCTTTATATAAATTAATATATTTACAGTAAAGACAGGCAAATGGGAGCAAAGTGAGGTAAAATCAACACGACAGAAACATCAGGTAAAACAGAGAGCACACAGGGTAAAAAGGCGGGAAACAAGGAAACTCCCCGTTTTCACTCAAGGCAGCCAATCACAGTTCAGATTGCCTAATGCAGTAGCCAGCTCTCTTCAATCAATCAGATGTAATGGTGTGTTCTGACTCTACACAACCTCCACTGTTCCAGTTATAAATTTAAACATCTTGACATCCCTCCAATTTATAGTTGGACAGCATTTTAACCATGTTGTTTCACAAGAAGTTCCTTTAAAAACTACCAAAAGACAAAACAAAAACAAAAACCAACCCTAAGAAGTAACTGGGTTTTTGAAACAAAGGCCATTTTGCAAGTTAATCATATTTTATGAATTTTAATAAATAACATCAAGCTAATCTTTTGCCAACTCAAAAATGAATTATGTGGTGTGTGAGTGGTCTGTTCTAGAGAGAGGGAATAATTGGAATTGTGCTGGTCACAAACTAAAGTGGAAATTATAATAAGCTGACACGTGATTGAGGTGCTTCTACTTTTGCTTATTTCTTCTGTTCATTTCCCTCACAAAGCATCCCTTTTCTTGTTTGCCCTACTATTTTGTGGGTTGCTTTCCTCTGATGTGACAATCCCAATCTCACAGTTGGCATCCCCCTGCCCATCCTGTGTCAGGCCTGGAAGCCATCTTTTGCCTTAGGTCTTCAGTCCTGCCACATTTACTCCTGTGGGAAACTGGGAGGGAGGATTGTATGGAGCAGGGGTGATGTACAGTCATAATGACATTCCTTTCCCAAAGTCAAGGACATGTTGCCCTGCACCTGGAAGGCTGGACCTGGGAGGCATCTCCAGTTGGGACAATGTTTGATTGCACAATGTGATGGACTTGTGAGTATTGGGCAGGGACTTGAACTTTTCTAAAACAATGTCCATTATTCACCCCAGCGAGGACAAATTATATTTAGTGGACATAGATTTCTGAATAAAATAGGACAAGAAACAGAAGACATTGAAAGACTTTAGTGGCTGGCTTGGTACCACAGAGTTCATTGCCAAGAGTGCTTTTTCTTTTTATTCCAATTCTGCAATTTTTCCTTTTTGGGGGATGGTATTGGAGATGTGTGATGCATACAAGAAAATCCCCAGAAGGCAAGAAAGGTGGACAACACGTATCAATATGAGGATAAAAATAATAATTTATGTCATGATTAAGAGCAACAATAAACATTAATTGAATTTCATTATACAAAGAAGAAACATTAAAACGAACACAAACGAAATAGCAGAATACCGAACAAAATATTTCCTAAGAGATAAATGAGACCCCAAAAACTTAACACCACATATCTAACAAAATTGAGCAAACTAAAAGACAATCCAATGCCAGAGGAGATGGTCCATGGGGCCAGGCCAGAGGCCACCAGTCCCTAATCAGAGGAATTCTCCATTTCCTCAGAAGAAAAGTCCGAAATTCTTACTAGATCTTCATTAAAAATGGCAGTGTAGGGTGCCCCCGTAATAAAGTTATCCTGATGGTCATTCAGCCATGTGCTTTGGTGGAATATTCTATTTTTCTCTCTTATTTTTTTAAAATGTATTTTAGAAATACATTTAAAATAAGTTTAGAAATAGTAGTAACTGTGAGAGGCATTTTGGAGTCCTAGTAGACCATGAGTGTCCAACTTGATCCTGTCACGTGACGTATTGCAACTTTTTTTGCCTCTGTGGAGCCGGGGTGGGAGTGGCCTGCGTGTGACTCATCTGGCCTGCCAGTCACCAGTTTAACAGGCCTATAGTAGACAATCATTTAAATAAGCCAACAGTGTGCTGCAGTTACCGAAAAATCCAATGCAGTTCTAGGCTGCATAAACAGGGATAGAATCAAGATCATATGAAGTGTCCTCCCCCACCCAAGTATAAAAATACAAACAACCAAGAAGATAAAATATTTAGGGATTTGGCTTATAGCTAAATGTTCCTCAATCAAGGAGGACAACTACGATAAAATTCTACAGTAAATAAAAAAAGACCTAGAAAATTGGAAAAACTTACAAATCTCATTTTGGGGGAGGATCGCTATTATCAAAATGAATATACTGCCAAAAATACTATTTTTGTTTTAGGTTATCCCAATAAAGTTAGGGATTATTTTTTTTTTTTTGATGCTTTAAATAAAATACTTACTAAATTTATATGGCAGGGGAAAAGGCCGAGAATTAGACTCAAACTATTACAAGACACAAAAGACAAAGGGGGATTAGCACTTCCAGAATGGGGATTATACTACAAAGTTCTATCTTAATCTGGTTAAAAGATTGGATAGAATTAAAAAATATAAGAGGTTTAGCAATAGAGTGGCACAACCTAAAGTAGGATGGCATGCATTGCTTTGAGATGAAAAATACAAAATACACAGCTACTTTGGAAGGCACATACTAAGGAATGCATTGCTACAAATCTGGCTAAAAATAAAAAAACAGCATTATGCAAAAATACCCATGTGGATATCACCAATGGAAGCATTAAAGCACCCAAATTTAATCAAGATGGATAAGATAATTAGATATAGGGATGTACTAAAAGAACAACGAAATTTGAAAACAAAACAGGAACTGGAACAGGATTTAGGTAGGGAAATTGATTGGTGGACATATACACAAATTCAATCTAAATATAAAAAAGACATAAAATGATACGAAATACAAAACGAGCAGCATGACCTGGACAAAATTATACAAGGAGAAATTAATTAGCAAGATATATATATATATTTATTGCGGTACAAGATGGAAGACGAGGTAGTTAAGGAAACAATGATTAAATGGGCAAAAAGTTTTAATTATAATATAGAACTGGAGAGATGGGAAAAATCTAAGTAAATGCAAGTAAAATTACTTGGCAAGTAAATGCAAAATTAACTATGTCTGCGGCATTCAAGGAGAACCAGTAGAAGATGTTTTAGAGATGGCACCTCCCACCGGCAAGGCTTGCTAAAAAGTTCCCATACAGCTCACCAATATGCTGAAAATATAACAAGGTTTACGGAACATATTATCATCTTTGATGGACATGTCCGGCTGCAAAAAGTATTGGGCCAAAATCAAGAAGTGGTTGGAAAAAATAACAGATCAACCGATTGACTGGAAATCAGAGACATTCTTTTTAGGAATATTCACTAGAAATTATACCAAAGAAATAAAATACTTAATCTTACATATAAAAACGGCCGCAAAAATATCATATGCACAAAATTGGAAAAAAGAAAATACACCAACGGAGGAAGAACTGATAAAGAAAATTTTAGATTGTGCCGAGATGGACAAATTAACAAAGGAAATTAAAGTAAGATGCAGAATACTATGCAACATGGAACAAATGGTACAATTGGCTGGACATTAGAAATAGTGAACAATAACAAAAGGGGAGAAATCATAAGCGTAAAGTGTTTGTAAATTAATGTATAATGTGTATAAAATTAATATTATGAGTGATAGAAATTGCTTTATACTAACATGGGCCGACAGAAATCAAGGCAGATTAGTTAACCATAACAATGTCCTTTAATTATTACTTCAACAACAGAATAACGTGAACAGCGAACTGCATGAACGGTGCGAGCGAGCTAGCCCTCATAAGCTGACAGCTCTTATATACCGGAGCTGTCAGTGTCTAACCCAATCAGCGCCCTCTTACTTCCCGCCAAGTTAGCGCCCTCTCCTGGCAACTTCGATTACGCATGCGCCGACTGTCAGGACATAACAGAAATTATAATAATAAGGGTATAATGTAAGAGGAATAAGGGATAATGGGATAAGAAGGATATAAATATTATAAGGGAAAATGGGAGAAAAAGTAAATATTAGAAGACTACCGCTATGAAATAGTTGTAATAAGGGAATATATGTTATGTGTTTTCTGTTTGTTATATTGTGTTGTTTTATAAATAAAAAAAAGATCATGTGAAGTGTTAATACCACTTTATAATGTCTTGATAAGGCCACACTTGGAATACTTCATCCAGTTTTGGTCGCCACAATGTAAAAAAGATGTTGAGAAAGAGTGCAGAGAAGAGCAACAAAGATGATTAGGGGCCTGGAGGCTAAAATATATAAAGAAGGGTTGCAGGAACCGGGTATGTCTAGTTTAATGAAAAGAAGGACTAGGGGAAGCATGATAGCAGTGTTCTATCTCAGGGGTTCCCACAAAGAAGAGGGAGTCAAGCTATTCTCCAAAGCACCTGAGGGCAGGACAAGCAGCAATGGGTGGAAACTAATCAAGGAGAGAAGCAATTTAGGAGACATTTCCTGGCAGGTAGAACAATTAATCAGTGGAACAACTTGCCTCCAGAAGTTGTGAACGCTCCAACACTGGAAGTTTTTAAGAAGAGATTGGACAACCATTTGTCTGAAGTGATGTAGGGTTTCCTGCCTAAACAAGAGGTTGGACTAGAAGACCTCCAAGGTCCCTTCCTGCTCGTTCTGGTCTTTCTTCTACTATATATTAACAATTGTCTCCTCTTTCTTAGTCCCCATTTTCTAGTCCCTGCTGCATATTTTCCTCTATCTGTGACCTAATGAAGATTTGACTGCAAATAAATGTACAGAAGTTACACATGGGATTTAACATTTAGCAGATATACAATTTCCTCCTTCAGGAATAAAGCTTCAGGCTAGGTGCTCTTGGATGCAGCCCTGGCCAACAGGAGTGAAGCTGGCTCCCCTGGAGCGTTTCATCTGGAGCTTTCACTATTTCACTTGGCTCAGTTGCAAAGGTCGGTTGCTAGAAGTCAAAACCAACCTGATAGCATTTAAACCAGCGGTGTCCAAACTTGGCAACTTTAAGACTTGTGGACTTCAACTCCCAGAATTCCTCAGGCAGCTTCTGGGAGTTGAAGTCCACAAGTCTTAAAGTTGCCAAGTTTGGACACCGCTGGTTTAAACAGGGGAAACATCTTGCAAACGCTTTAGGTAGTAGAAACGGGACAAGCGTGTTTTTCTGCCTCCTAGCTGGAGATGGCGATCAGGTAGGCAACCTCTGTGCCTGAAAAGTGCATAATAAAGGAGTTAAAACCATCGAGAACCGTATTGCTAGAAAGGATGGGAGGCGAGGAGAAGCGCAGATGAACTTCCTCTTCCGGATGACTCAATGGGAGAAAGGTGGTGTGTGCAGAGCAGCTTTTGTGCTCTTCCCAGGGTCGAAGCAGCAGCTGGCAGGTGAGTTGAGGGCTGCAGGTGGGAGGAGAGTCCGGGAGCAAGTCGGGCTGTTCGGTTCCCTCCACGGCCTGGAAGCGGAGAAGCAACTGGGCTGAAGCCTCTCAGCTGCTGCTGCTGCAGGTTCCTTCCCTCCCCAAATGGAAGCCCACTGGTGCTGCAGGCTGGGAAACTGGGGGCTGCAATTTCTGCTGGTGGGAAGATTGAAAAAGCCTCTTTCAAGTGGAGGTTGATTCTCCAGAGGTTGTGGTGCTGCATCCCTGGAGGTTTGTAACAGAGGAGCTCATAGTTTGAAGGATCCTTGGAGGTCTTCTATTCAGGGTGGATTTGATTTAAATCAAACTGATTTAAATCACTAGTCAGTAAGGCTTGATTTAAATCATAGTTTTCTACATAAAGACTAATTCTTGCTGGTATAACTTTAATATGCAAGTAGATGAAGATTTTTAGAATAACAACTTTTCATATTAGTTTTTTTATCCCCAGTTTAATAGGTTAATCATTCATATTTGGACAACTTTTCTGTTGTACTTAGGAAGGAGAAAAATAATAACTACCTTAATAATAACAATTTAAATAGATTTATTCAACTGAAACAATAACATTACAGCATATGTTATTTGCTTAAATAAACATCCATGTTTGTTAACTAATTTGGCTAAACAATATATATATATATTTTAAGAAACTTAGACTGTCAGCCCAGCCTACACATGAAAAACTTAAATACTGTCCTCTGTTGCTCACTCGTCATCTTCATCATCTTGTTTGTTCATGATCTGAAAAATAAAAACAAGCTTTCCTGCTTTATCGGGTCCCAAACGATTTCTCAATTTAGAATGAATGAGTCCAAAGGAAGAGAATATTCTCTCAACACCTGCAGAAGAAGCTACTGCTGTTAAAAGTGAAATCATTATTTGAACAGTCTCTAAATCCAAGTGCTTAAGTGACTTCCACCAGTTCACTGGTGTGACTTTCTTTAAAATATCTTCAGCAAACATATATTTCTTGAATGGTTCCCCCTTAGCTTTGAAGTTTATTATAGATGGCATTACAGATGGATGATTGCTGGATACCCATGTCATAGCTAACTCCTCTTCCTCAACACTTAAGTTTTGACCCTGATACTGGATATTGACAATATTTGCCCAAAAATGATCTGGAAACAGTACTTGTCCCATTCGTTTTTTTAATGCTTGTAATTTAATTCTGGTCATGTGTAGTTCTGTTTTTAAGTGTTCACTCAGTTCCTTCCAAATTTCAACAGCATCAGCAATAAAACAGCTATTTTTGTGTATTTTGTTTAAAGCTTCAGAGATGGGTTTCAGGATGCTCAGCATATGTTCAACATTTCTCTTAAGCCCAATGTTGAGGATTTTGGCCGTGACAGTGCCATCTATTTTATCTCGATTTTCTTCACAAACTGTCATCAGAATAGGCCTGTTCTTTTTTTTTCTTTTTTTTTTTGTAAATATTTTTTATTTATTTTTTTCAAATTTAAACATAAAAACATAACTTTCAAGAGCAAAAATCTTGATCCGGTCATAGATGTTTACCACGCTTACATTCCTTTCACAAGCTCAATTCACAATTTCCATTACATCTTTTATAAGTAAACAAAAAGAAAAAAAGATAAAAAAGAAATTCAAAACTTAAGAAAAAACCAATTTTACCTCAAATTTAACATTTTCATCTATATAAATCCATTATATCTATCCAAAATTAGTTTCAAATTCACTTTCACTCATTTTTACATCTTCATAACAATTCTAAACATATCTTTATTCCTCTTTACCTTATATCTTATACAAATCATATCAAAATAATTTTTACAATATTCTAACCTCTTGTTAAGTGTTTACGTTACAATTTTATCACCATTTATTCTTAGTTTCAATTCAATACCACTCCATTTTTATTATATTTTATAAAACAATATTTTGTCTAATTTTAATCCTTTGACCCTTATCCTCAAATCAGTTTACCTTAGTTTTTTTTCCTCACAGTTTACATATTACACAGATTTCTCACAAAGGCATATTTTATTTACTCCAATTTCTAATATATTTTCCACTATATCTCCCTCTAATATTTAACTATCTTCCAGCTTGTTCTATTTGATTAATTCTCAGCTTGATCCCCTCCAAAACACCAACTATTTAGTTGATTTCAGAATAGTTCCTCAATCTCCTCCAACTCTCCTCCTATTTGTTTGACTGTTTCTAGCATTTTATGGGCTGATTTCCAGCATAGTCTCCTCCAACTCTCCTCCTATTTGTTTGGCTGTTTCCAGCATTTTGAAATAATTTCCAACGTATTTCCACCAAGTCTCAAACTCTTATCTAGTTGGTATCCATCCCACACATTTTAACTGTAATGTAATTATCTGTTTTCCAGAATGCTGCTACCACACTCCAGCAATGGGTAAATCCTCATTTCTGACAGCAACTGAGAGAACTTAAAATTTAAATTAGCCTCCCACTCTGTGCTCCTACCACGCCCCTTTTGCACCCATATCCCCAGTCTTTCTCTCAGTTGCTGATGGACTGAGAGGGTTTTCTCTGTGGTCTGGAGTTGCAATTAGGCCTTTGTTTATTTTTGATTAGCCCCTTTTTAGTTTGCTTTCCTTTCGGGTAGTTGGTCTTTATTTTCATCTTTTTGTTCATTTGAACCCCCGCCTGACAGCTGTTAGTCGGATTCGTGTCCGGCGCACCGGATCGTTCCGACGCTAGCGCTTGGAGCGCTTACAGCCGCCGGTTTCTATCCCTGCGGGGCGGAGCCGGCTGTGTCTCAGCCGTCGACGGTTTCGGGCTGGGCGGTTTGCCGTCCTTCCCGACCGGCTTTATCGGAAGTGTGAGGAAGCGGCGGGGGAAGGAAGCCGACGTCAGGTGACTGCGGGTGGCGCCGTTGTTGATACCAATCGTTGGCCTGGGGAGTCGGCCCCCATGAGCGAAGGTTGGGGGGGCGTGGTGTGGCTCGCAGTGGCTCGCCGCACCTCTGTCGCTTCTTCAACAGTCGGAGATCCGTTAACCGCCTGGCTGGCAAAGAAGAGACGCCAGGGGAGCGCAAGTAATATTGAGGCTGCAGATTGGAGAGCCACCATTTTTCCCCTTACTGCACTATCATTGGGGGCCGCCATTTTGGTTATCTGGGTGGCCGCCATTTTGTTCTCCAGCCTCAGCGCGGCCTTGGCGAGGTTGCTACAGTGTCTTGGTGCCGTGCAATAAGGCACCAAAAGGAAGTGGGGGTCATTTTAGGCCCCGCAGGCCCTTATTCATCACTTCAAGGCGGAGGGTACTCAGCCTTTGCGTTTTTCTGCCTGCACCTCTGGGCAGAGCGCTAAGAGGTACCTGAACCCCTTTCTGCAAGGGGGGAGGGGGCTATAGCTCCTGCAGAGAGAGCCTTCCTCCCGTAGAAGGTGATTGGCCTTATTGATTGGGCCTAGTTCAAAAAAAAAAAACAAAAACACCCAAATGGCCGATTCCTCGTTTTCTTCTGACGTGGAACAGGAGACCAGTCCTGTAAGGCCCGCCAAGTCCCGCAAGAAGACGTCAAGCAAAACTTCTGCATTGGGCAGCCATGGGGCCCATTTACCTAAGGGCTCTGCTACGGCTGATAAGGACGCCCTTAGACGTCACAAGGCCTTGGAGCAGCAGTGGGAGAAGGCCAGACTGGCGGCTGCTTCGTCCTCCAGCTGGGAGACGGGGGCTAGCCAGCAGTATGCCCCTGTCGCCGAACGATCAGAATCGCGGGGGGTAGAGCCTGATCCTTCGACTCTACGGAGGGGCGTATCTCAATCCCTGCCGGATGTGTCACTAGTTGGCCTGGAGTCATTGGCGCCGCCTCATCATCAACCTTCCGCCACTTTCACGCCTATTGCGGTGGGACTTCGGATGGTGGACCCCTCCCCGCCTCCGTCGCAGATGGACTTCCAGTCGATGCTTTCTACAGCATTGGCCTCGATCATGGCAGCAAGTGCCCAGACAGCAGCTCAGACTTCATCTGCTGGAACGTCTTCAGGCGGACGGTCTACCTCAGAGTCGTGCAGAGCCCGGTCCTCGTCTCGCAGGGAATCTGATGAGTCAGAGCTCGGACCAGGAGGAGGATGAGGCTGAAGCCATGGAGTTTTCTGAGGACGAGGGCTTGCAACCGGATGCTCCGGCCTTCACGGGCTTGTTTCGTCCAGCTTAATTTAAGTTTCTTCTACACAAGGCTCATTTGACAACTAATCTGGGGTCGGTGGGGGCCCAGCCGCCGGCAGCCCAATCAGAATCGGGGCCACATGATGCCTTGTTCAAGCAAGTCAAGCAGGAGAAGGACTTTGTACCGTGCCCTCAGCTGTTCACAGATGTGTTGCAGGCTCCTTGGAACCAGCCTGGGTCGTCCACCGCTCCCAGCAATTTGGACAAGAAATTGTTCTGTCCGGCTCCTGAGTTAGAGACTCTGTTGAATGTTCCCACGGTGGATGCTCCGGTAGCAACCCTCACGACTCAATTTTTGCAATCAGTGGACTTGCGAGAGCCTATCTTCATGTTCCGGTGCTTCCCTCGCATCGACAGTTTCTACGCTTCGAGTATGCGGACAGACACTACCAGTATTGTGCGATGCCGTTCGGGCTATCTTCGGCTCCCAGGATGTTCACCAAGTTGGTGGCAATAGTGGCCGCAACTCTCACTGCGGTTCTGGTGAGAGTTTTATGTTACCTGGATGACGTGTTGGTCCTCTCGTCTTCCAGGGCACAAGCGGCGCGTGACATGGATCAGGTGTTGTCAGCCTTCTGCAGGCACGGCTTCACGGTCAATTTCGACAAGAGCCATCTCGTCCCTTCTACCTCGATCCTGCACCTCAGGACCGTAATAGACTCTGTGAGAGGGCAGGTGTTCCTGTCATCGGAGAGGGTGAAGAACATCCACATGCTGCTGGACCAAGTACTGGTCTGGAGATCGGTGCCTCTGCTGACTTTGTCGCAGTTACTGGGGAAACTGGTCTCGTGCTTCCGCATTGTACCATGGGCTCGCAGGCACTCCCGTCCGCTACAATGGCTGCTTCTCCCTTTCCAGCGGAGGGGCTGTGCAGACTCTACAAGGAAGGTGATTGTGCCCCCCCAGGTCCGGCTGTCGCTCCAGTGGTGGAGGTCGCCTGCAATTCTGAAGGGATGCAGTTTCCTGGAACTGGAACGGATCATGGTTACCACCGATGCCAGTCTTCTGGGGTGGGGGGCCCATCTGGGGGTCCAGGTAGCCCAAGGGCGGTGGACTCCGGAGGAGAGCGCCCACAGCATCAACCTTCTTGAACTTCGGGCGATTCGCCTGGCTCTACTTCACTTCCGCCCATTGATCCAGGGTCGCCACGTCCTAGTCCTCACGGACAACACGTCCGCCAAGGTGCACGTGAATCAAGAAGGGGGGACGAAGTTGAAGGTGTTGATGCGCGAGTCAGAGAGGCTGTTCGGTTGGGCGGAGCGCCACCTGTTGTCGATTTGTGCAGACCATATTTCAGGGACGGCCAACGTTCAAGCAGATTGGCTCAGCAGGGAGGTGATTGATCAAGCCGAATGGCAGCTGCTTCCGAGGCTGTTTTGGGAGGCCTTTCTGCGGTTCGGGCAACCGGTGGTGGATCTGTTCGCCAGTCCCACCAACGCTCAACTTCCCAGGTTCATATCTCGTTATCCATCCCCGTTGGCAGAAGATGTGGACGCGCTGAGGTATCGGTTGCCGGTCGGGCTACTTTATGCCTTTCCTCCGATCACGTTGATCCAGCAGGTGGTCCGGAAGATGATTGCGGAGAGGGCGGAAGTGTTGCTGGTGGCACCCCATTGGCCGCGCAGACCGTGGTTCGCGGACCTCGTGGAGTTTTCTGTGACCGAACCGTGGGTGATCCCGCCTCATTGAATACCACTGTGCCAAGGGCTCATCCGCCACCCAGAACCTCAGTGGCTCCAGTTGGCCGTTTGGCATTTGAATGCGTCATCCTCAGGAAGGGCCGCTTGCCGGACACTGTGATTGGTACAATCCAAGCGGCCCGTAGGCCCTCAACGACTAGAATCTACGAAGCTTCATGGGGGGCCTTTTGTCGTTGGTGTGCTGGAGCTCATGTGGACCCGACGTCTGCGACGATTCAGGACTTTTTAGGTTTTCTCCAATCGGGACTGGACAAGGGTCTTGCCCCATCCACATTGAGACGACAAGTGGCGGCTTTGGCCACAGTGCTTTCTTTTCCTCCGTATACTTCATTGGCTCATCACCCGTGGGTGAGAGGTTTTCTCCATGGGGCTACGAACCTGAGGCCGCCCGTTGTCCATCGCTATCCTTCTTGGGATTTGTCACTAGTGTTGCAAGCCCTTACAGTTTCCCCATTCGAACCTCTGGGTTCTGTTTCTCTCAAGTTCTTGTCGTTCAAGGTTGCCTTTCTGCTAGCAGTTACTTCGGCCAGGCGAGTTTCCGAACTGGCTGCTCTGTCCATTCGGAAAGACTTGTGTATATTTCACCCTAACACTGTGGTGCTTCGCCTGGATCCGGCATTTACACCCAAAGTTAACTTGTGGTTTCACCGTTCGCAGGAGCTGGTTCTGCCGGATTTTTGTCCATCGCCCAGACATCATCGGGAGGTTCTTTGGCACACGCTCGATGTTTGCAGGGCCCTGAGGCGTTACATTTGTAGGACTGAGTCGTTTCGGAAGTCGGAGGCACTCTTCGTTTCCTTTCATCCTGCTTCGATGGGTCAAAAGGTGTCGGCCACGATTGGTCGTTGGATCAAGGCCTGTATCGCTTCCGCTTATGAGAGACAGGCCAGGCCTGGCCTGTGCCATCGAGAATCCAGCCTCATTCTACTCGGAGTGCCGCAACCTCGGCAGCTTGGGCGACTCAGGCTTCTGTGTTGGACATTTGTAGAGCGGCTACGTGGACATCGTTGTCGCCTTTCATTAGACATTATCGTATTGATTCTTACGCTTCTGCTGAGGCGTCATTTGGTCGTAGAGTTCTGCAGTGTGGTTTCTGGGGAGAGCAGTCAGTTGCCCGGCCCTGGGAATTAGACTTGGGTATGTCCCATTGCTGGAGTGTAGTAGCAGCGTTCTGGAAAATGGACGTTGACTTACCTGAACGTCCTTTTTCGGAAAGCTGAGGATACACTCTATCCCTCCCTGTTGGTACTGCTCTGTTGGTTTGTGTTGTCTGGTTGTTACTGTGTTTGACTTAATAAAGTTGTTTGTTTTACTGTTCCTGTTCGGTGCCTTCGTTCAAGACTGGAGATACGGGTGCAAAAGGGGCGTGGTAGGAGCACAGAGTGGGAGGCTAATTTAAATTTTAAGTTCTCTCAGTTGCTGTCAGAAATGAGGATTTACCCATTGCTGGAGTGTATCCGCAGTGTTCCGAAAAAAGACATTCAGGTAAGTCAACGTCCATTTTATATCATTTTTCCATCCTGCTCTTTCAATTTAAATCTCAGTATATTTCATAATAGTCATCATTTCCAATTTACATTACCTTAATTCAAGACTAATCACTAGCATCTGTGTATCTTGTATTTTGTTCAATCAATCCTTATCAGTTTAACATTTGTTTGCAAATTAAAGTTAAAACGTATTACATCAAACAATACATTTTCTTAAGGTTTTCCTGCCTCAAAATATATTCTTCTTTGTTATTTTTATCCCCTTGATATCATCCACTATTTTACTAGCCACCTCTTATTTTCTATTTTTATTATTTCACAACCCTTCCTGTTTTTATCCAAAAATCATATATACCTAGGCTTTTAAACTTTATCATATATACATAGGCTTTTAAACTTTACATTTCAGTTAGTCACATTTAAATTTATCCACTTTAATTCTTCCTTTTCTTCCTTTTCCCCTCTGTCCAAAGTGCTTTATTTCAAAGTTCATCAGTTCAAAGTAAAGAATTTCTGTATGTCCCTTTAAAACTTTTACACTGTCTGTTCCAGGCGTAGTGCATCAACTTCCTGTCTTTGTTAACTACACCACACCTAGTTTTGTCAGTCTCCATTGTTAAAATCCAAAATGTTCTTTCTTTCTTCTTTCTTCTTTCTTAAAATCATCTGGGACAGAGTAGGAATCTCCAAAATCTCTATATCCAATATTAATTTCAGGTAATCCAAGGTAAAAAGCCAATTAACATGTTTCTTTTCCACCCAGAAAGGGAAATCTCTTCAATCCACTTCCCTGCTTAATCACTGCAGACTCCATGGCTATTTTGTAGCCATCTATCTGTCTATCTTCATTAGCTTCATTTTCTTTTAGAAGCATTAATTCTCAGGAATATCCATTTCTCCTCTCCACTCCAGTTAAAGGCACAATCAAATTTCGGAAATTTATTAGTGCCAAATCATCCAATTTAAGTTTACTGCAACAAAATTCAATTCGGGTCTTTTACCCATTTTTTTTTCTTTTCAATCTTTAAGCCCCGCAGTCAAGCAGCCGCTTTTAATTTTGGGGTCTTATTTTTCAATAATTCCAAATAGGTACATTATATTGCCTGGGTTGATGTCACTCACCCGGCTTCTTGATTTTTGCTCTTTCTTCATCTTCTTCCTCCAGCACAATCCTTGTTCCTGGTTGTCGCAGTATCAGGGCAGCCGCCATGGCTGCCGTTCCACTGCCGCCGACGTGAAGGAGAAGCCTCCGGCCCCGAGGAACCTGCCCATTCCTCTCGGCCGCCCAAGGCGATCCTTCTTGTCCCCCTGTCCCTTCAAGATAGGGGAGGTCCGCAGACCTATCGGCGGCAGCTTAGCAGAGGGGATTTGGCAGAGCTCAGCGGAGCTCGCCATTTCCCCGTCTGTGTCCCCGCGGCACCAACCAGAAGCCTCTGAATAGGCCAGTTCTTGATATACTGCTCAAAACAGTCCACCACAGAGTTCCATCTAACATCTTGTGGGAGCGTTAGTTTGGTTCCACCCATCCTTTTCAGAGCTGCTGCAGCAAAATGATTGTTACAGAAGTATTTAGCAATTTCAACAACATTAGTCTTTATTTCTGGAACACGTAAGTCTTTGGCTAAGAGGTGCAGCAAATGAGCACTGCACCCATATGTTATTACCTTTATATTCCCTTCCTGCTCTTCTAAATTTCTTCTCATCTTGGATACATTTGCAGCATGGTCTGTGACCAAACTGCGTACTAGACATTTGAATTTTTGTTCACATGTTATTATAGCTTTTACTGCCACTTCTTGTAAGTATTCTGCTGTGTGTGCATTTCCTGACGTATCAATTGTTTGTGCAAGGAAGACTTCCCCTTCTTCTTTTGTTATACAAGCACATACAATAGGATCATTGTGGACATTATTCCACCCATCAATACTTAAGTTAACAATTCTACCCTCCAGAGCTGTTGCACATTGCTCCATTTCTCTGTCATACACTTTATCCAGCAGTTTCCCTGCAACATCTGCTCTGCTGGGTGGACTGTATCCTGGTCTCAGTGACTGAACCATATTAATGAAATGTGGGTTCTCAGTCAGACGGAAAGAAGAGTTCGTTGCATAAACAAACTGGGCAATTTTTTCATCAATTAACTCTTTTTCTAATCTGCTAGTTTTTATCACAAACTTATCTATGGTGGTTCCAGGAAGGAAGGCTTTTTTCTTTCTTTTAGGTGATAGTGATATGTGGCTGTGGGTGTCTGATGATGATGATGCTAATGAAGCACTATCCTGAATGGATAACTCTGAAACTGTAGAACAGGAGGATGGTGATCTTGAAGGTGGATAGTTTCCAGAATCCATGAATTCCCCTAAACAAAAAAGTCAATGCTGTTATTTTATTGTTTATACAATTTCTGCTTATTGTACACAGCTCTGCCCCAAAAGGAATATTTGCTTTTCTTCATAACTGTACCAAATGACAGTAACATGCAGTAATAATAAGAAATATAATTTTGCTCAAACATGACAGTTCAAGGCAGTCTTTAGAAATATGATTCAATAAAAATGTTTACCAACCTGAAGATCCTGCCTGTTCAAATGTGTTTCTTTGGTCATCTTCATCACAGCACTTCTCATGATTTTGCCTCATTCGGGCCATCAGGCCTTGCATTTCTTTGTTGCAGTGTTTGCAGTTTGCACGCATGCCTGCCTTACCGATAGGTAAAGGAACTTCATTAAAATATTGCCAAACTGGGTCTCTTTTACGGCCTGCTGCCATTATAGGTTTTTTCCTCCAAAGAAAGAATGTGATAAACCTCAGGTCATACACACAAAAAGATCCAAAGACTTGTCTGTCTGTGACTGTACAGTATTGTGCTTAGAAAGTTTCACTTTCATTTTGTACTGCTTGTCTGCTTGCCCCTTCCTCCTCACACTTAGTTTCACTTTCTTCTTGTGCAGATCTATTCCGCTCCAAACAATCAGAAAAATATTGTTTCTATTCTATTCACTGAACTTCTTGAAACTTAGCACTGAAGGGGTTGATTCTGTATTCATAGGTTGGTAGAACAATAGGATTAAGGTCTTTTTCTCAACTCTGTTCATGTTATAACATGTTTGCTGTGAAGAAGAGGCATGTGATCTCTGCTGAGTCAAATTCAGTTTTGAGAACTGCAAAAGTAAACCAAGCATCTGTGATAATATCTTGTAGGCAGAGAAACTGCCCAATAATCTTACAAAAACCTCTGGAAGAGCATGACATTGTGAATGGATTAATGGAATTTATTTACCAAAAAAATTAAACATATACAGCCTTATTCTACGTAATTAAAAAACTAATCTTTATTTCATGATAGAATAACCTTTGGATGGTAATATATTTTCCTCAAAAAGCATTTTATTTAAAAAAATCCGATTTAAATAAAAAAAAATCCAATTTAAACAAAAAAAATGATTTTTTTGATTTTTTTTTAAAAAAAACATTGATTTTTATCCACCCTGCTTCTATTTCAACCGCCTGATCAAGCAGGAGACCCGATATCATTTCAGACAAATGGGTGTCCAGTCTCTGTTTAAAAGCCTCCAGTGATGGAGCAACCACAATTTCTGAAGGCTAAGCTGTTCCACTGGTTAATTGCTCTGCGTGTCAGGAAATTTCTCCTTAGTTCGAGGCTGCTTATCTCCTTGCTCCATCCAGTTTCTCCTCCTACCTTCAGGTGCTTTGGAGAAGAGGTTGAAACCCCCTCCCACTTCTTTGTGGCAACTCCTAATGTATTGGAACAGCTAGTTTTCCTTTTCACTAGGCTAGACATACCCACTTCCTGCAACCATTCTTTATATGTTTCAACCTCCAGCCCTCTAATCATCCTTGCTGCTCTTCTCTGCCCTCTTTATAGAGTCTCAACACCCTTTTTATATTGTGGTGATCAAAACTAGATGCAGTATTCCAAGTGTGGTGTTACCAAAGCCTTATAAATTGGTACTAACGCTTCACTTGATCTTGACTGTATCCCTCTGTTAATACAGCTGAAGATTGCATTTACTTTTGGGGCCACTGCAACACCCTGCTGGCTCATATTTAAATGATTGCCGACTAGGATTCAATGTTCCCTCTCATAGATACTGCCAGGTTCCACCTATTCTGTACTTGTACTTGTACCTGTGTACAGGTATCTGTACACTTGGTTTTTCTTGCTTAAGTGTAAAACCTTGGGGTTTTTTTCTCCATTGAGTTTCATTTGGACTCAGGGTTCAAGTCTGTTGAGATTCTTCTGTATCTTGACCCTATCTTCTGGGGTGTTGGATATTCCTGCCAGCTTCGTGTTATCTGAAATTTGATGAGTTTGGTGAATATAAATCACCAGGACCTGATTCTCAGAACACCAGGGTTCTTAGGGAGCTGACAGATGTTACTTCCATGTCTTGCCAATAAGTATGGTATTTCCTGTCCCATCATCCATGTATTAACCAGGTTCAATTGTACTTAATCCAGCACTTCCTAAGAAATAGCTATTGAGGACCTTTTGGAATTTTTGGTTGCACAGGTAGTCCTCACTTACCACTTCTTCCCTGAGCCTTCAAAGTTACTATGGCACAGTAGAAGCAGACGTGCTTCTACTGGTCTACAAAATTTGTGGTAATCCTAGCACTTGTTCAGTGACCGCACATCAGCAGTGACTGTGGTTTTGAAGGTGCAGGAAAAGAAGTTGCAACACTTCGGGTTCTGCCAATAGAGAACGAGATGGCTGGATGGAGTCACTGAAACAGTTGGGGTGAACTTAAATGGACTCAGGGGGATGGTAAAGAACAGGAAGGCCTGGAGGAACGTTGTCGATGGGGTCGCAATGGGTCGGACACAACTTTGCAACTAACAACAACAATGGAGTCATTTTTTAAAGACGCTGTCTGCTCCCTCAGTGTGGAAGGGATTTCCACTCTCGAATTGGCCTTTTTAGTCACACTAGATGCTGTCTTTCCAGAGCATGATACCATAATCTTTTGAGACTGAAGGATGCTACTGCCAATGCATCTACTCCCTATTGTGTTTTACTTTGGTGTAGTCTTCTTGTTTAGGTTAGGATTTCTCATTTTGCTCATTGGCTTTCAGAGTGCTAGAGTTGCCTCTAAATACTTTACTTTTTCTTCTAGTAATTCAAGTAGTTTATAGTTTGGATCCTCTGTGGGCATAAGCTGAAACATATGGCAGACTTTGCAAGAACTATAGTGACAGTTTCTATCTCCATGACTTTCCTTTGTTTGCTTAAAAATTAAAATTATTTTTTTTAAAAAATGTAAACATTTTCTGTTGCAAAGTGTCAGTTTACAATAGTTTACAAGAGTTCTTGACCTTTTCTGTCTTGAAAAATTCTTCACTATCTTCCCTGTTTTAAGTGTCTGTCTCTTTTTCTGTGGTTTATTTTTTTCCTCTTAGATCATTAAGGGGAAAAAAATTGAAAAAAGAATTTTAAAATTGAATGATGTAAAAATTGAAAAAAGAATGTGATTAAAAAATTGAAAAAAGAATTTTAGAATTGAAAAAGATTTAAAAATTAAAAAAATAAATTAAAAACTGTTATTTAAGAGTTAAAAAAAGAAGACTTAAAATTGGAACAAGGAGTTTAAAAATTGAAAAAAAGAAATTGAAAAAATTGAAAAGGAATTTTTCTTAAGGAATATTGGAATATTCCTTAAGAAATATTAGAATATTCCTTAAGGAATATTGAATTCCAGTATGATGTGGTCACTCTTCGACAAATGTTATGGCAACTTTTAATTCCTTCTATTGCTTCTCTATTAGTAAGAATTAGGTCCAGTATAGTTTTTCCTCTAGTTCCCTCCTCTACCTTTTGGATGACAAAGTTGTCAGGTAAATTAGTTAGGAATCTGTTCAATCTCCTACTTGCTGTAGAGTTTGTCTCCCGGTTTCTTTCAGGACAGTTAAAGTCTTCCATGACAACTTGATGTTGCCCTCTTGATACAGTTTGTAATCCACACGTGTATTGAAAAAGGCAGATGAATAAAATTTAAAAGTTTTTTTTACTTCCATGTCTTGCCAATAAGTATGGTATTTCCTGTCCCACCATCCATGTATTAACCAGGTTCAATTGTGCTTAATCCAGCACTTCCTAAGAAATAGCTATTGAGGATCTTTTGGCATTTTTGGTTACACAAATAGTCCTCACTTACCACTTCTTCCCTGAGCCTTCAGAGTTACTATGGCACAGTAGAAGCAGACGTGCACCTGGTCCACAAAATTTGTGGTAATCCTAGCACTTGTTCAGTGACCGCACGTCAGCAGTGACTGTGGTTTTGAAGGTGCAGGAAAAGAAGTTGCACCATTTCGGGTTCTGCCAATAGTTGCACATTTATGATGCCTGCAACATCCCACACTCATGATTCCTATTTGTGACCTTCCCAGCTAGCTTCTGACAAGCAAAATCAGTGGATATACTGGCAGGAAATTGCAAGTCACGGTCATATGAAATTGCCTTTAGCAACCCACAGTAATTTGCTTAACAACTACAGAGGAACAGATGTAAGTTGGCCCTGTCATGTGACATCATGCTTAATGATTGAGCTGCTTAGTGACGCAGGTATCATAATTGCGATAGGTTAAGTAAGGACTTCTTGAACAAGGATATCACCATAGGAGTTGCAGACAGTATTTTCTGCTATATAATGGGTGAATCTATATTTGAACGTGGATCTCACTAGTCTTCCATGTATCGAATCATAAATAATTTCAGTGATGATTCTAGTATTGGGGCATGGTTGCTTTTTCATTGTAATAGATACTTTTTTCATTTTTCGCATCTCTAACCATTTTATAAACAAAGTTACTCTTTTCTTTGAATTTTACAGACAAACAGGATGGCAATAAGAGCACTCTGGACAACTGTCAATAACAAGGAACGTTGAAAAGTGAAGATAATCAAGCCAGAAATCAAAATATTTTCCATTTCCTTCAGAAAAACCCAGAATTTTCCTCCTCCTCCTCCAACAGCTGTTAGACAGAAGAGAGAAAATCAAGAAAGAATAAGCAGATTATGCAGAATTCAAGGATACGTTACATGAAAAGTCAAAGGAGATTATTTTTCAATCAGCAAAAAAGGGAAATATCTGGAACTGAGTGGGGAGTAAAGGGTCAATAGTAAAGCCATGTAGAGCAGATAGTAATGCAGGCCTCTCCCTGTGAGGAGGAAAACGGCTTCAGTGAAACCAACACTAAACAAGGCATTGTAAGAATTCCAGCCAGGTGATCCATCAGTGGATTGACTCCAGAGAGACACTGTATGAGTATCTAGACTATGAGAAAAGCTTCATTAGAGTTTTTCATCTCATGAGACACCAGAGAACTCACACAGAAGAGAAACGCTTTGAATGTCCTGATTATGGGAAAAGTTTTAATTATAATTCCTACCTGGTAAGGCACCAGAGGACACACACAGGACAGAAATCCTTTGAATGTCCTGACTGTGGGAAAATGCTTTGAATGTCCTGATAGTTGGAAAAATTTTGGTTGAACTTCCAGCTTGGTGATTCATCAGAGGATTCACTCCACAGAGAAACCCGGTGAGTGTCAAGGTTGCAGGAAAAGTTTCATTAGAAATTCCCAACTCATGAGACACCGGACCATGCACACAGGAGAGAAACCCTTTGAATGTCCTATCTGTGGGAAAAGCTTTAGTGATAATTCCAACCTGGTGACACACCAGAGGACTCACACAGCAGAGAAACCCTTTGAATGTTCTGACTGTGGGAAAAGTTTTAATTATAATTCCTACCTGGTAAGGCACCAGAGGACTCACACAGGAGAGAAACCCTTTGAATGTCCTGACTGTGGGAAAAGCTTTAATTATAATTCCGATTTGCTGATACACCAGAGGACTCACACAGGAGAGAAACTGTTTGAATGTCCTTTCTGTGGGAAAGGTTTCAGTAAGAATTCCTACCTGGTAATACACCAGAGGACTCACACAGGAGAGAAACCCTTTGAATGTTCTGAATGTGGGAAAAGTTTCATTACGAATTCCCACCTGGTGACACACCAGAGGACTCACACAGGAGAGAAACCCTTCGAATGTCCTGACTGTGGGAAAAGTTTCATTACGAATTCCCACCTGGTGACACATCAGAGAACTCACACAGGAGAGAAACCCTTTGAATGTCCTGATTGTGGGAAAAGTTTCAGTCATAATTCCAGCCTGGTGAATCACCAGAGAATTCACACAGGAGAGAAACACTTTGAATGTCCTGACTGTGGGAAACATTTTAGTAATAAATCCAGCCTGGGGACACACCAGAGGACTCACACAGGAGAGAAACACTTTGAATGTCTTGACAGTGGGAAAAGTTTCAGTCAGAATTCCCACCAGGTGATGCACCAGAGGACTCACACAGGAGAGAAACCCTTTGAATGTCCTTGCTGTGGGAAAGGTTTCAGTCAGAATTCCAGCCTGGTGACACACCAGAGGATTCACACAAGAAAGAAACCCTTTGAATGTCCAGACTGTGGGAAACGTTTTAGTAATAATTCCAGCCTGGTGACACACCAGAGAACTCACACAGGAGAGAAACCCTTTGAATGTCAAGACTGTGGGAAACGTTTTAGTAATAATTCCAGCCTGGTAAGGCACCAAAGAACTCATACAAGAGTGAAACCCTTTGAATGTCCTGACTGTGGGAAACATTTTAGTAATAATTCCAGCCTGGTGACACACCAGAGGACTCACACAGCAGAGAAACCCTTTGAATGTCCTGACTGTGGGAAAAGTTTCAGTCAGAATTCCTACCTGGTAAGGCACCAGAGGACTCACACAGGAGAGAAACCCTTTGAATGTCTTGACTGTGGGAAAAGCTTTAGTGATAATTCCAACCTGGTGACACACCAGAGGACTCACACAGCAGAGAAAGCCTTTGAATGTCCTGACTGTGGGAAAAGTTTCAGTCAGAATTCTTACCTGGTAAGGCACCAGAGGACTCACACAGGAGAGAAACCCTTTGAATGTCCTTTCTGTGGGAAAGGTTTCAGTCAGAATTCTAACCTGGTGACACACCAGAGGACTCACACAGGAGAGAAACCCTTTGAATGTCCTGACTGTGGGAAAGGTTTCAGTCAGAATTCCAACCTGGTGACACATCAGAGGACTCACACAGGGGAGAAACCATTTAAGTGCTCTGAGTGTGCATGGTGCTTCAGTAAATCTTCCAACCTTATCGCACACAAGAAAATGCACCTGGGGCCCAAAGTGATGAGTGTAGAGAAGGCTTGAATTTCAATTCAAATGTCCCATTGTAAGTTCAGCTGAGAAATTGATTAATTTGAGTAAAAAGAATTTGCCTGATTTTTTTTTCATCAAATATGTCATGGTACTAGATGGGAAGGAGGAAAGACCAAAGTGGAACATGTTAATTTGATAAGGACTGTTTGGCCATTAGCAGCAGAAGTTGCTGGACATTTTATTTTTGCAAAAATTGTAGAAATCTGCAAACATCTTCTTAGGAGTGTTCTTTCTATTTTTATCCTAACAAATGATTGAAATGCCACATGCTTAGGCCCCGTCTTCTCCCTGGGTGTCCTTGATATTTTTAGCCCCAGAATTCCCAAGCCAGCATCTTTTCAGGATAAGAGCACTCAGGCTATAGTTAGACATTGTGACTACTCATATAATGAGAAAACAAGAGAAGAGAAATACTGTATTGTTCGGTGTATAAGGCACTCCGGAGTATAAGACGCACCTTAATTTTGGGGAGGGAAAAAAATCTGCCTCTGCCTACCAGCATCCATCAGGATTCATCTGGCTAGCTTCCTTGCAGCAAAGTGAACACCCAGGTCAGCTTCAGCTCATTATTGCAGCCTGATTCAGTGTGAGCAGCTGATTGGTGGGTGGATCGGCCTCCTGGAATACCCCCAATCAGCTTTTCCAGGCTGCAGGGATTGCTACAGATCATCACCGCCTCCGTGCCTTGCGTTTTTGGCCGCTCTGCCTTACATTTTCAGCCTCTGAACGTTCCATTTCAGACCTGTTCAAGGCTGTGGGAATCGCCAGAGCATATCACCGCCTCTGTGCATCGCGTTTTCAGCCTCCATAGCCTTTTTATGGCCTCTTCATGTCATGTTTTTGGGTCCCAGGCATTTTCAGCCTCTGAATGTTCTATTTCAGACCTGTTCAAGCCTGCGGGAATTGTTAGAGTATGTTGCTGCCAATCGCTGCTTCTGTGCATTGCATTTTCTGCCTCTGTGCATTGCGTTTTCAGCCTCCACGGCCCCGTTTTTGGCCTCTGTTTGTCATGTTTTTGGGTGGATTCAGGCTGCCGATCCCACCGAGAAAGTGCAACGCGCAGAGGCCAAAAATGGGGCATGCGGAGGCCAAAAGTGCGATGTGCAGAGGCTGAAAACACAATGCGCAGACGTGGCAATCAGTGGTGTATGCTCTGGCAACGTCCACAGCTTGAACAGGTCTGAAAAGCAGTGTTCAAAGGCTGAAAACGCGAGGCACAGAGATCAGAAATTAAGGCACAGAGGCGGCGATGGTCTGTGACAATCCCTGCAGCCTGGCATAGGTTTAAAACGCGATGTGTGGAGGCCAAAAATGGCCAAAGGGTGGGGCCGGCAGGTGGGCAGGACTACATTCAGTGTATTAGACGCACCCAAATTTTCGCCCTCTTAGGAGGAGAAAAGTGTGGTAGTTTATCTTTTCCTAACAACTGCAGAAATTCATTGCGCCAAGCATCTCTGCTCAGATTTTGTCAAGAATGAGGCACGCAAGTGGAAGAAACCTTACAAATAGCAAATATATTGGGGGAGTTTGAGGCAGTGACAAAAACAGTGTAGAATTTCAGATGTAAATGTTCTGCCCTACAGGTGACCTTCATGGAGAAGAGCTGTAGGAATATTGAGTTGAGGAGAAAAGGGATTGTGTGTCAGGTCCCCATAGATCCTTATGGGGATGCTGCCATTCTGGCAGGGAGGGCCTGAATGCCATTTTATGACCTTTTCCTGTTTCTTCTCTTTTCTTAACTTTGATGTACTTTCCTGGGAATGGGAGGGGGGAGGAATTGCCTGTGGCCATCTGTTAGGTCTCAGCTCCAACAGAAGGAGCAAGCAGCGCCTGAGAACAACTTCATACCACCTTCTCAACTCAGAGTTCGCACAACAATTTTGCACCTGTGTATTGGCTCCCCTTGGATTGGGCAGAGGGGAGGGGTTTCTACAACTTTTTACCTAACGGTTCTGAGCAGGAACTTCAGATCTACCTTGCTCTACTTACTATCACTGTCTTTCAATAAATGTTTCCTTTTGAAATCCCTCTACCTACCAAAATACAAAAAAATTTTAAGAAGTAACTGGGTTTTTGAAACAAAGACCATTTTGCAAGTTAATCATATTTTATTTATTTTAATAAATAACATTAAGCTAATCTTTTGCCAACTCAATAATGAATTATGTGGTGTGTGTGTGGTCTGTTCTAGGGAGAGGGAATAACTGGAATTGTGCTGGTCACAAACTAAAGTGGAAATTATAATAAACTGATACGTGATTGGTGTGTTTCTACTCTTGCTTATCGCTTCTGTTCATTTCCCTCACAAAGCATCCCTTTTCTTGTTTGCCCTACTATTTTGTGGGTTGCTTTCCTCTGATGTGACAATCCCAATCTCACACCTGGCATCCCCCCTGCCCATCCTGTGTCAGGCCTGGAAGCCATCTTTTGCCTTAGGCCTTCAGTCCTGCCACATTTACTACTGTGGGAAACTGGGAGGGGGGATTGTATGGAGCAGGGGTGATGTACAGTCATAATGACATTCCTTTCTCAGAAAGTCAAGGACATCTTGTCCTGCACCTGGAAGGCTAGACCTGGGAGGCATCTCCAGTTGGGACAATGTTTGATTGGACCACGTGATGGACTTGTGGGTGTTGGGCAGGGACTTGAACTTTTCTAAAACAATGTCCATTAAAACGAACACAAAGGAAATAGCAGAATACCCAACAGAATATTTCCTAATAGAAAAATGAGACCCCAAAAACTTACTAAAACCACATATCTAACAAAATTGAGCAAACTAAAAGACAATCCAATGCCAGAGGAGATGATCCATGGGGCCAGGCCAGAAGCCACCAGTCCCTAATCAGAGGAATTCTCCATTTCCTCAGAAGAAAAGTCTGAAATTCTTACTAGATGGAGTCCTAGTAGACTACGGGTGTCAAAATTGATCCTGTCACGTGACGTATTGCAACTTTTTTCCCCCTCTGTTGATCTGGGATGGGCGTGATTCATCCGGCCTGCCAGCCATCAGTTTAACAGGCCTGTAGTAGATAATCATTTAATATGAGCCAACAATGTGCTGCAGTCACCGAAAAATCCAATGCAGTTCTAGGCTGCATAAACAGGGATAGAATCAAGATGTGAAGTGTTCCACCCCCCCACCCCCCCGGTATAAAAATACAAACAACCAAGAAGATAAAATATTTAGGGATTTGGCTTACAGCTAAATGTTCCTCAGTCAAGGAGGGCAACTACAGATCTCATTTTGGGGAAGGATCGCTACAATCAAAATGAATATACTGCCAAAAATACTATTTTTGTTTTAGGTTATCCCAATAAAATTAGGGATTTTTTTTTTTGATGCTTTAAATAAAATAGTTACTAAATTTATATTGCAGGGGAAAAGGCCGAGAATTAGACTCAAACTTTTACAAGACACAAAAGACAAAGGGGGATTAGCACTTCTAGAATGGGGATTATACTACCAAACCTCTATCTTAATCTGGTTAAAAGATTGGATAGAATTAAAAAATAAAAGAGGTTTAGCAATAGAGTGGCACAACCTAAAGTAGGATGGCATGCATTGCTTTGAGATGAAAATTACAAAATACACAGCTACTTTAGAAGGCACATACTAAGGAATGCATTGCTACAAATCTGGCTAAAAAGAAAAAAACAGAATTATGCAAAAATACCAATGTGGATATCACCAATGGAAGCATTAAAGCACCCAAATTTAATTGAGATGGATAAGATAATTAGGTATAGGTATGTACTAAAAGAACAACAAAATTGGAAAACAAAACAGGAATTGGAACAGGATTTAGGTAGGGAAATTGGTGGACGTATACACAAATTCAATCCAAATATAAAGAAGACATAAAATTATATGAAATACAAAACGAGCAGCATGACCTGGACAAAATTATACAAGGGACAGAGGAGAAATTAATTAGCAACATATATATATATATATATTGCGGTACAAGATGGAAGATGAGGTCGTTAAGGAAACAATGATTAAATGGGCAAAAAGTTTTAATTATAATATAGAACTGGAAAGATGGGAAAAAATGTGGCAAATAAATGCAAAATCAACTATGTCTGCAGCATTCAAGGAGAACCAGTTGAAGATATTTTAGAGATGGCACCTCCCGCCAGGAAGGCTTGCTAAGATGTTCCCGAACAGCTCACCAATATGCTGGAAATATAACAAGGTTTATGGAATATATTATCATCTTTGGTGGACATGTCCGGCTACAAAAAAGTATTGAGCCAAAATCAAGAAATGGTTGAAAAAATAACGGATCAACCGATTGATTGGAAACCAGAGACATTCTTGTTTGGAATATTCACTAGAAATTATACCAAAGAAATAAAATACTTAATCATACATATAATAACGGGCGCTAGAATATCATATAAACAAAATTGGAAAAAAGAAAATACACCAACGGAGGAAGAACTGATAAAGAAAATTTTAGATTGTGCCGAGATGGACAAATTAACAAAGGAAATTAAAGTAAGATACAGAATACTATGCAATATGGAACAAATGGTATAACTGGCTGGACATTAGAAATAGTGAACAATAACAAAAGGGGAGAAATCATAAGCGTAAAGTGTTTGTAAGTTAGTGTATAAAGTGTATAAAATCAATATTATGAGTGATAGAAATTATAGAGTAATAAGGGATAATGGGACAAGAAGGATATAAATATTATAAGGGAAAATGGGAGAAAATGTAAATATTAGAAGACTACCGCTACAAAAGAGTTGTAATAAGGGAATATGTAATGTGTTTTATGTTTGTTATATTGTGTTGTTTTATTAATTAATTTTAAAAAAGATCATGTGAAGTGTTAATATCACTTTATAATGTCTTGATAAGGCCACACTTGGAATACTGCATCCAGTTTTGGTCGCCACGATGTAAAAAAGATGTTGAGAAAGAGTGCAGAGAAGAGCAACAATGATGATTAGGGGTCTGGAGGCTAAAATATATAAAGAAGAGTTGTAGGAACTGGGTATGTCTAGTTTAATGAAAAGAAGGACTAGGGGAGGCATGATAGCAGTGTTCTATCTCAGGGGCTGCCACAAAGAAGAGGGAGTCAAGCTATTCTCCAAAGCTCCTGAGGGCAGGACAAGCAGCAATGGGTGGAAACTAATCAAGGAGAGAAGCAATTTAGGAGACATTTCCTGGCAGGTAGAACAATTAATCTGTGGAACAACTTGCCTCCAGAAGTTGTGAACGCTCCAACACTGGAAGTTTTTAAGAAGAGATTGGGCAACCATTTGTCTGAAATGATGTAGGGTTTCCCGCCTAAACAAGAGGTTGGACTAGAAGACCTCCAAGGTCCCTTCCAGCTCCTTCTGTTCTGTTCTTTCTTCTACTATATATTAACAATTGTCTCTGGTGTGTTCTTGAGCAGATGATGAATTACAGAGGTGGATTATAACAGTAAGTATTTATTTACCTCATAGCTACAGCTCTAACACAATTCAGAAGAAGTACAATACGAAGAACCTCGAACTCAGCCTGACAGCTCTTTTATACCAACTGTCAGACGGCTTAACCAATAGGAACATTCCACATTACAAAGGATCCCAACAGGGGCCAATTCTCTTGAGCATGCTCAGAACACAACACCCCTTTCCCCTGGAATGGTGCATGCATAATCCTCGAGGTATGCGGGTCGATGTCGGAGATGCCCTGAGTGCCTCGGGCTCGCCCTAGGCAGGTGTTCGGGCTGGACCGGGACATTCCTACCCCTAGGACTTTCTACAGACCGATCTTCAACTGGATCAACATGCACCGGCCCTGGACTGTCTTCCTGTACCCTGGGTGAGTATTCTCGAACTGCCCCTCTGCTACTGGTAGGTGTTGGATTGCACGGTTCATTATTCCAGTCGGAAGAATGGGTGTCCCCAAGCCCCGGCTCAACCCTATCCATACCCCTGTCCGTCTGTTCACTACGCTCGGTAGGCGGCACCTTCCTAGCCCTGATTTGATCCTGGTGCCGACGCCAGACTCTACCTTGACCCATATCTATTTTATAAGAACACGGCCCGGTTACATCTATCACCCATCCGGGAATCCACAACGGTGAACCCCCATAATTCCTGGCATAAACTGAATCCCCCACCCCGAAGGGTCTGTTTGTACTATGGGAGTCCAGAGGTTTACTAGGGGCATATAGAGGATGCAAGCGATCCAAAACGGTCCGTAAACGCCGGCCCATAAGTAACTCTGCGGGGCTCCGGTTCGTGACCGGGCAGGGTGTCGCGTGCTGCACTATCATATACTCAACCAAACGCTCGGGCCACGCACCCGGGCCCATACGGCCAAGTGCATCCTTTGCTGAGCGAACAGCCCTTTCCGCAAGGCCGTTAGCCGCTGGGTGGTAAGGCGAGATGAGGCAATGCCGAATGCCCAGCCTTGCCAGGAACAGCTTGAACACTGATGCCGTCAGTTGAGGACCATTATCCGACACTAGAAGGTCGGGCAACCCACGTGTGGCAAAAAGTGCGCGCAAAACCCTTATGACAGCGTCGGATGTGGTGGAGTGCATTAGCACCAATTCCACCCATTTCGAATACGCATCTACGACCACTAAGAACATCTGCCCATGGAAAGGGCCAGCAAAATCTAAATGTATGCGGGACCATGGACCCATAGGTTCCTCCCACTCACGGGCTTTTTCTTTAGGGGGCAGTGGTCGTGACTCCTGACAACGCTGACAAGAGGCCACCCAATCTGTGATGCTTTTATCTAGGCCGGGCCACCAGACGTAACTCCTTCCCATAGCTTTCATCCGGACAATACCAGGGTGACCGGCATGTAGTGAGACAAGGACGGTCTTTCGAAGTGGCTGTGGGACCACCACCCGGTGATCCCAGAGTAAACAACCCCCTTGGGCTGATAATTCCAGTTTCCTGGAAACATACGGTTGCCAGAGGGACCCCAATTTCCCTGAAGGCCACCCCCTTTTAACCCAGTCCAGGACTTGAGAGAGTTCAGGGTCACGAGCGGAGTGGCGGGCAATGTCAGCAGCAGTTAAGGCAAAAGAAGAACTGTCAATCAAAAACACAGCTGAAGCAGGTGCTGGGTCACATAAGAAGGTGGTCATGGGGCAACAACTCAGAGCGTCTGCATGGGCCAGATGCTTCCCAGGCATGTAGGTAAGTGTATATTGGTAAGCAGCCAAAAAAACGGACCAACGGGTAAACCTGGGGGACAGGATTTGTGGGGTTTGTCGATCACCTGCAAGCAAACCTAGTAAAGGCTGATGGTCCGTAGCTAAGGTAAACGGGCGACCATAAAGGTAGTAATGAAAACGCTTTACCCCCGCCACAAGTGCCAAAGCCTCTTTGTCCAGTTGTGAGTAATTCCGTTCAGCGGGAGCCAAGGTACGGGGGGAAAATGCCACAGGGGCTTCGGACCCATACGGAAACCTGTGGCTAAGGACGGCGCCAACCCCATACGGGGAGGCATCACAAGCTAGAATAAGTGGAAGATTTTCACAATACTGAGTTAGAACAGAATTTGACACAAGCAATTGTTTGACCGCTCGAAAAGCAGCAGCGGCTTTCGCGGTCCAGTTCCATGGAGCACCTCGGTCCAACAGCCGGTGGAGGGGCTCTGCCACGGATGCCTTATGGGGTAGAAAAACAGCATAAAAGTTTAACAGGCCGAGGAAGGCTTGAAGTTCAGATTTGCACGTAGGAACGGGAGCGTCCAGGATAGCTTTAGTTTTCACTTACGTAGGATGAATTCCTTTGCTATCGATTAAGAACCCCAAAAATTCAACTTGAGGTACAGCAATGCTACACTTAGACTTCTTAACTTTGAGTCCTACACTCCTAAATTTGGACAGGACACAACGAAGGCGGTCCATCAGCTGAGATGTGCTGGTTGCAGAGACCAGCACATCGTCAAAATAAGGTAGCACTCCGGGAATTCCATGGAGGAGCCTCTCCATCAAACTTTGGAAAATTCCCGGGGCTACGCTCACGCCGAATTGCAAGCGGCGGCATCTGAAGGCTCCCCAATGCGTGACAATGGTCTGTGCAGTGGCCGTCTCATCATCCACAGGCAACTGCTGGTATGCTTGTGCTAAATCTAACTTGGCAAAGACTGACCCGCTTCCCAAGGAATGTAGCAAATGCTGCACTACCAGAACGGGATAAGCATGTGACAACAATGCCTGATTAATAGTAGCCCGGTAGTCTGTACAGATTCGGATTGAACCATCTGCCTTAATGGCGATGACGGTTGGGGTCTCCCAGGGGGCGTAATCAACAGGTTCTAGGACCCCCTGTGCAATGAGTTTGTCCAATTCTGCATCCACCTTTGGACGCAACACCAAGGGAACACGGTGTGGTTTTAGTCTTCGCGGTTGGACCTGGGGATCCAAACTAAAAGAAACAGGGGTGCCTGTATATTTTCCCAACTGGTCATCAAATACCCCTGGGAATTCCTTACATAATTCATCAAGTTCAGTAGACCTAATGGCATTTACGCCCTGAACGGTGAGACCTAAGGCATCAAACCAATTAAGCCCTAGAAGGCTTGGTAGGGGCCCATCCACAACCACCAATGATAAATATCCAGCAAATCCCTTAAAACGAACCCTGAAAGAACCAGAGCCCACCACGGGAATTGCCCCCCCCCCTTGGTAATCTCGCAGAATCACATTGCAAGGGTCTAGCCTCCTTTTTGAAATCTTCGGAACAAGACGTTTTATGGTGGCCCAGGATATGATGGAGGTGGCTGATCCTGTGTCCACCTCCATGCGGCACGGCCTTCCCTCGATGTACACAGTGAGGTGGATTTTATTTTTAATAAGCCCTTCATCTGGAACGACCATATGGACTGTGGAGAAGCTCCAGGCATTGTGGCTGCGCTCTGTTGTTGGACGGAATCGCCGTTGTCCTTCCTGGTTACTAGGAACCCTTGCTCTAGACTGCGGCTGCGCGTACCGGCAGGCTCTTGCTATGTGGCCTTGCTGGCCACAGTGGTGGAAGACGGCGTCTTTAAACCTGCATGAGGCACGTAGATGGTCCCCTCCGCAACTATAACACTCAGTGACTGCTCCTCTCGGTGACTTAGCCATGAACGTTTTAGCTCTCGCTTCATGTACTCTGCAGACATCCAGCTCGCCATCTGAGTCGGATAGGCCGCCCTCACCTGTCTCATTCACTAATAAAGCTTCCCTATTCGGCTTGGGTGGGCTTTGTCCCCGGGGCAGCTCCGCAATTGATAGATTAGCCAATTCTGCCGCGCAGGCCTCATCAAACGCCATTTGGAATGTCAGTTCATGGTTCACAATTAAACGCCTTTTAAGGTTCTGATCTCTCACTCCGCTCACTAGCCTGTCTAAGAGATAGTCATCCAGGTTCACGAACTCGCAATGGCGCGCAAGCTTCCTTAACGCGGCGACATATTGGTTTATTGTCTCCCCAGGGGCTTGATCCCTATGGTAGAATTGCTGTCTGCAGGCAATCCTAGAAGGCACAGGGGCGTAATGGCGTTTCAATTTATTCATAAAAGCCTCCCACGTTCCAGCATGTATGGATTGAGGGGCCATCAACGTCATAGCGGTATCGAACATTTCAGGCCCACAGAAACTGAGGAAATATGCACGTTTGTGCTCAGCAGACAAGTTCGTGTAGTCATTTGCGATTAAAAAACAGTCAAAATGGGCCACATATGCCTCCCAAGTCTCAGTAGCCGGATTGAATGGAGGAAATGTCTGTGAGGACGCCATTACGTTGTGTCTTAAACTCACGCCTCTCCTCACCTCAGGCTGTCAGTTCACTTCAGGCTCAACTCACACCTACTATTGTTAATTTGGCAAATTCAATATCCCACCTTCGTCGCCAGTGGTGTGTTCTCGAGCAGATGATGAATTATAGAGGTGGATTATAACAGTAAGTATTTATTTACCTCATAGCTACAGCTCTAACACAATTCAGAAGAAGTACAATACGAAGAACCTCGAACTCAGCCTGACAGTTCTTATATACCAACTGTCAGACGGCTTAACCAATAGGAACATTCCACATTACAAAGGATCCCAACAGGGGCCAATTCTCTTGAGCATGCTCAGAACACAACAGTCTCCTCTTTCTTAGCTCCCATTTTTTAGTCCCTGCTGCATATTTTCCTCTATCTGTGACCTAATGAAGACTTGCCTGCAAATAAATGTACAGAAGTTACACATGGGATTTAACATTTAGCAGGTATACAATTTCCTCCTTCAGGAATAAAGCTTCAGGCTAGGTGCTCTTGGATGCAGCCCTGGCCAACAGGAGTGAAGCTGGCTCCCCTGGAGCGTCTCATCTGGAGCTTTCACTATTTCACTTGGCTCAGTTGCAAAGGTCGGTTGCTAGAAGTCAAAACCAACCTGATAGCATTTAAACCAGGGGTGTCCAAACTTGGCAACTTTAAGACTTGTGGACTTCAACTCCCAGAATTCCTCAGGCAGCTTTTGGGAGTTGAAGTCCACAAGTCTTAAAGTTGCCGAGTTTGGACAGTTTGGTTTAAACAGGGGAAAAAATCTTGCAAACGCTTTAGGTAGTAGAAATGGGACAAACGTGTTTTTCTGCCTCCAATCTGGAGATGGCGATCAGGTAGGCAACCTCTGTGCCTGAAAAGTGCATAATAAAGGAGTTAAAACCATCGAGTACCGTATTGCTAGAAAGGATGGGAGGCGAGGAGAAGCGTAGAAGATCTTCCTCTTCCGGATGACTCAATGGGAATAAAGTGGAGTGCAGAGCGGCTTTTGTGCTCTTCCCAGGGTCGAAGCAGCAGCTGGCAGGTGAGTTGAGGGCAGCAGGTGGGAGGAGAGTCCGGGAGCAACTTGGGCTGGAAGCGGAGAAGCAATTGGGCTGAAGCCTCTCAGCTGCTGCTGCTGCAGGTTCCTTCCCTCCCCAAATGGAAGCCCACTGGTGCTGCAGGCTGGGAAACTGGGGGCTGCAACTTTCTGCTGGTGGGAAGCTTGAAAAAGCCTCTTTCAAGTGGAGTTGATTCTCCAGAGGTTGTGGGTGCTGCATCCCTGGAGGTTTGTAACAGAGGAGTTCATAGTTTGAAGGATCCTTGGAGGCCTTCTATTCCAACCCCCTGATCAAGCAGGAGACCCGATATCATTTCAGACAAATGGCTGTCCAGTCTCTGTTTAAAAGCCTCCAGTGATGGAGCACCCACAACTTCTGAAGGCTAAGCTGTTCCACTGGTTAATTTTTTTTTTTAAAAAAAATGATTTATATGCCGCCCTTCTCCGGAGACTCAGAGCGGCTTACAATGTGCTCAGCAATAGCCTTCATACTTTTGTATATTTATACAAAGTCAGCTTATTGCCCCCACAAACTGGGTCCTCATTTTACCTACCTTAGAAAGGATGGAAGGCTGAGTCAACCCTGAGTCTGGTAAGATTCGAACCTGCAGTAATTGCAGGCAGCTGTGTTAATAACAGGGTGCTCTAAACCACTGTACTACCAAGGCCCTTGTAGTACAGTGTTCTGGGTTGTTCTGGGTGTCAGGAAATTTCTCCTTAGTTCTGCTTATCTCCTTGCTCCATCCAGTTTCTCCTCCTACCTTCAGGTACTTTGGAGAAGAGGTTGAAACCCCCTCCCACTTCTTTGTGGCAACTCCTAATGTATTGGAACACCTAGTTTTCCTTTTCACTAGCCTAGATATACCCACTTCCTGCAACCATTCTTTATATGTTTCAACCTCCAGCCCTCTAATCATCCTTGCTGCTCTTCTCTGCCCTCTTTATAGAGTCTCAACACCCTTTTTATATTGTGGTGATCAAAACTGGATGCAGTATTCCAAGTGTGGTGTTACCAAAGCCTTATAAATTGGTACTAACGCTTCACTTGATCTTGACTGTATCCCTCTGTTAATACAGATGAAGATTGCATTTGCTTTTGGGGCCACTGCAACACTCTGCTGGCTCATATTTAAATGATTGCCGACTAGGATTCAATGTTCCCTCTCATAGATATTGCCAGGTTCCACCCATTCTGTACCTGTACATTTGGTTTTTCTTGCTTAAGTGTAAAACCTTGGGGTTTTTTTCTCCATTGAGTTTCATTTGGACCCAGGGTTCAAGTCTGTCTGTTTGTTTATTTATTTATTTATTTATTTATTTGTTTGTTTGTTTGTTTGTTTGTTTAATTTGTATACCGCCCTACTCCCGAAGGACTCAGGGCGGTGAACAGCCATAGAATAAAACATATAAATACAAAATTTAAAATAGATTAAAACAAATTAAATAATTTGGCTGAACAAATTTAAAACCCCAATAGTTTTAAAACCAAATTTAAAATTTCCATATAAAAAGAGGAGAGACTTAGGTCAGGCCGGCTTGATGAAATAGGAAGGTCTTGAGCACGCGACGGAAGGTCTGCAGATCCGGGATCCTCCGTATCTCCGGGGGGAGCTCATTCCAGATAGTAGGTGCCCCCACAGAGAAGGGTCTCCCCCTGGGGGCCGCCAGTCGACATTGTTTGGCCGACAGCACCCGGAGGAGCCCCTCTCTATGGGAGCGTACTGGTCGATGGGAGGCTATTGGTGGTAGCAGGCGGTCCCGTAAATAACCAGGTCCCAAGCCATGGAGCGCTCTAAAGGTGATAACCAAAACCTTGAAGCATACTCGGAAGACCACCGGGAGCCAGTGCAGCTCGTGCAGGAGGGGTGTTACATGGGAGCGCCACGTCGCTCCCGTCACCACCCGCGCGGCCACACTCTGCGCCAGTTGGAGCCTCCGAGTACTCCTCAAGGGGAGCCCCATGTAGAGAGCGTTACAATAGTCCAGACCGGAGGTGACGAGGGCATGAGTGACTGTGCATAAGGAGTCCCGATCTAGAAAGGGACGCAACTGGCGAATCAGGCGAACCTGATGAAATTCTTGTTGAGATTCTTCTGTACCTTGACCCTATCTTCTGGCATGTTGGATATTCCTGCCAGCTTGGTGTCATCTGAAATTTGATGAGTTTGGTAAATATAAATCACCAGGACCTGATTCTCAGAACACCAGGGTTCTGAGGGAGCTGGCAGATGTTACTTCCATGTCTTGCCAATAAATATGGTATTTCCTGTCCCACCATCCGTGTATTAACCAGGTTCAATTGTACTTAATCCAGCACTTCCTAAGAAATAGCTATTGAGGACCTTTTGGAATTTTTGGTTGTACAGGTAGTCCTCACTTACCACTTCTTCCCTGAGCCTTCAAAGTTACTATGGCACAGTAGAAGCAGACGTGCTTCTACTGGTCTACAAAATTTGTGGTAATCCTAGCACTTGTTCAGTGACCGCACATCAGCAGTGATTGTGGTTTTGAAGGTGCAGGAAAAGAAGTTGCACCATTTCGGGTTCTGCCAATAGTTACACATTTATGATGCCTGCAACATCCCACACTCACGATCCCCATTTGTGACCTTCCCAGCTAGCTTCTGACAAGCAAAATCAGTGGATTATACTGGCAGGAAATTGCAAGTCACGGTCATATGAAATTGCCTTTAGCAACCCGCAGTAATTTGCTTAACAACTACAGAGGAACAGATGTAAGTTGGCCCTGTCATGTGACATCATGCTTAATGATTGAGCTGCTTAGTGACACAGATATCAGTTCTAATTGCGGTAGGTTAAGTAAGGACTTCTTGAACAAGGATGTCACCATAGGGGTTGCAGACAGTATTTTCTGCTATATAGTGGGTGAATCTATATTTCTCTATATGCATATATCTGCAGTTACATAACCTATCCCCAGTATTCAAGATATAATTGATAATAGTCCTTTCCATTGCTAAGAATTTGTTATTGACCCCAATCAACAACTGAATTTGAATGGATATTTGAACGTAGATCTTGGTAGTCTTCCATGTATCAAATGAATCATAAATAATTTCAGTGATGATTCTAGTATTGGGGCATGATTGCTTTTTCATTGTAATATATACTTTTTTCATTTTTCACATCTCTAACCATTTTATAAACAAAGTTACACTTTTCTTTGAATCTTACAGACAAACAGGATGGCAAGAAGAGCACTCTGGACAACTGTCAATAACAAGGAACGTTGAAAAGTGAAGATAATCAAGCCAGAAATCAAAATATTTTCCATTTCCTTCAGAAAAACACAGAATTTTCCTCCTCCTCCTCCAACAGCTGTTAGACAGAAGAGAGAAAATCAAGAAAGAATAAGCAGATTATGCAGAATTCAAGGATACGTTACATGAAAAGTCAAAGGAGATTATTTTTCAATCAGCAAAAAAGGGAAATATCTGAAACTGAGTGGGGAGTAAAGGGTCAATAGTAAAGCCATGTAGAGCAGATAGTAATGCAGGCCTCTCCCTGTGAGGAAGAAAACGGCTTCAGTGAAACCAACACTAAACAAGGCATTGTAAGAATTCCAGGCAGGTGATCCATCAGTGGATTGACTCCAGGGAGACACTGTATGAGTGTCTAGACTATGAGAAAAGCTTCATTAGAGATTTTCATCTCATGAGACACCAGAGAACTCACACAGAAGAGAAACGCTTTGAATGTCCTGATTATGGGAAAAGTTTTAATTATAATTCCTACCTGGTAAGGCACCAGAGGACACACACAGGAGAGAAATCCTTTGAATGTCCTAACTGTGGGAAAATGCTTTGAATGTCCTGTTAGTTGGAAAACTTTTGGTTGAACTTCCAGCTTGGTGATACATCAGAGGATTCACTCCATAGAGAAACCCGGTGAGTTGTCGAAGTTGCAGGAAAAGTTTCATTAGAAATTCCCAACTCATGAGACACCGGACCATGCACACAGGAGAGAAACCCTTTGAATGTCCTATCTGTGGGAAAAGCTTTAGTGATAATTCCAACCTGGTGACACACCAGAGGACTCACACAGGAGAGAAACTCTTTGAATGTTCTGACTGTGGGAAAAGCTTTAATTATAATTCCGATTTGCTGATACACCAGAGGACTCACACAGGAGAGAAACTGTTTGAATGTCCTTTCTGTGGGAAAGGTTTCAGTAAAAATTCCTACCTGGTGATACACCAGAGGACTCACACAGGAGAGAAACCCTTTGAATGTTCTGAATGTGGGAAACATTTTAGTAATAATTCCAGCCTGGTGACACACCAGAGGACTCACACAGGAGAGAAACCCTTTGAATGTCCTGACTGTGGGAAAAGTTTCATTACTAATTCCCACCTGGTGACACATCAGAGAACTCACACAGGAGAGAAACTGTTTGAATGTCCTTTCTGTGGGAAAGGTTTCAGTAAAAATTCCTACCTGGTGATACACCAGAGGACTCACACAGGAGAGAAACCCTTTGAATGTTCTGAATGTGGGAAACATTTTAGTAATAATTCCAGCCTGGTGACACACCAGAGGACTCACACAGGAGAGAAACCCTTTGAATGTCCTGACTGTGGGAAAAGTTTCATTACTAATTCCCACCTGGTGACACATCAGAGAACTCACACAGGAGAGAAACCCTTCAAATGTTCTGACTGTGGGAAAGGTTTCAGTCAGAATTCCAGCCTGGTGACACACCAGAGGATTCACACAGGAGAGAAACCCTTTGAATGTCCTGACTGTGGGAAACGTTTTAGTAATAATTCCAACCTGGTGACACACCAGAGGACTCACACAGGAGAGAAACCCTTTGAATGTTCTGACTGTGGGAAAAGTTTTAATTATAATTCCTACCTGGTGACACACCAGAGGACTCACACAGGAGTGAAACCCTTTGAATGTTCTGACTGTGGGAAAAGTTTCAGTCAGAATTCCTACCTGGTAAGGCACCAGAGGACTCACACAGGAGAGAAACCCTTTGAATGTCCTGACTGTGGGAAAGGTTTCAGTCAGAATTCCAGCCTGGTGACACACCAGAGGACTCACACAGGAGAGAAACCCTTTCAATGTTCTGACTGTGGGAAAAGTTTTAATTATAATTCCTACCTGGTAAGGCACCAGAGGACTCACACAGGAGAGAAACCCTTTGAATGTCCTGACTGTGGGAAAAGCTTTAATTATAATTCGGATTTGCTGATACACCAGAGGACTCATACAGGAGAGAAAATGTTTGAATGCCCTTTCTGTGGGAAAGGTTTCAATCAGAATTCCTACCTGGTAAGGCACCAGAGGACTCACACAGGAGAGAGACCCTTTGAATGTCCTTTCTGTGGGAAAGGTTTCAGTCAGAATTCCCACCTGGTGACACACCAGAGGACTCACACAGGAGAGAAACCCTTTGAATGTCCTGACTGTGGGAAAGGTTTCAGTCAGAATTCCAACCTGGTGGCACACCAGAGGACTCACACAGGGGAGAAACCATTTAAGTGCTCTGAGTGTGCATGGTGCTTCAGTAAATCTTCCAACCTTATCGCACACAAGAAAATGCACCTGGGGCCCAAAGTGATGAGTGTAGAGAAGGCTTGAATTTCAATTCAAATGTCCCATTGTAAGTTCAGCTGAGAAATTGATTCTTTAATTTGAGTAAAAAGAATTTGCCTGATTTTTTTTTCATCAAATATGTCATGGTATTAGATGGGAAGGAGGAAAGACCAAAGTGGAACATGTTAATTTGATAAGGACTGTTTGACCATTAGCAGCAGAAGTTGCTGGACATTTTATTTTTGCAAAAATTGTAGAAATCTGCAAACATCTTCTTAGGAGTGTTCTTTCTATTTTTATCATAACAAATGATTGAAATGCCACATGCTTAGGCCCCGTCTTCTCCCTGGGTGTCCTTGATATTTTCAGCCCCAGAATTCCCAAGCCAGCATCTTTTCAGGATAAGAGCACTCAGGCTATAGTTAGACATTGTGACTACTCATATAATGAGAAAACAAGAGAAGAGAAATACTGTATTGTTCGGTGTATAAGGCGCTCCGGAGTATAAGACGCACCTTAATTTTGGGGAGGGAAAAAAATCTGCCTCTGCCTACCAGCATCCATAAGGATTCATCTGGCTAGCTTCCTTGCAGCAAAGTGAACACCCAGGTCAGCTTCAGCTCATTATTGCAGCCTGATTCAGTGTGAGCAGCTGATTGGCGGGTGGATCAGCAATATGCTTTGGCAACGTCCACAGATTGAACAGGTCTGAAAAGTACTGTTCAGAGGCGGCGATGGTCTGTGACAATCCCTGCAGCCTGGCATAGGTTTAAAATGCGATGTGTGGAGGCCAAAAATGGCCAAAGGGTGGGGCCGGCAGGTGGGCAGGACTACATTCAGTGTATTAGACGCACCCAAATTTTCGCCCTCTTAGGAGGAGAAAAGTGTGTCTTATACTCCAAAAAACATGGTAGTTTATCTTTTCCTAACAACTGCAGAAATTCATTGCGCCAAGCATCTCTGCTCAGATTTTGTCAAGAATGAGGCACGCAAGTGGAAGAAACCTTACAAATAGCAAATATATTGGGGGAGTTTGAGGCAGTGACAAAAACAGTGTAGAATTTCAGATGTAAATGTTCTGCCCTACAGGTGACCTTCATGGAGAAGAGCTGTAGGAATATTGAGTTGAGGAGAAAAGGGATTGTGTGTCAGGTCCCCATAGATCCTTATGGGGATGCTGCCATTCTGGCAGGGAGGGCCTGAATGCCATTTTATGACCTTTTCCTGTTTCTTCTCTTTTCTTAACTTTGATGTACTTTCCTGGGAATGGGAGGGGGGAGGAATTGCCTGTGGCCATCTGTTAGGTCTCAGCTCCAACAGAAGGAGCAAGCAGCGCCTGAGAACAACTTCATACCACCTTCTCAACTCAGAGTTCGCACAACAATTTTGCACCTGTGTATTGGCTCCCCTTGGATTGGGCAGAGGGGAGGGGTTTCTACAACTTTTTACCTAACGGTTCTGAGCAGGAACTTCAGATCTACCTTGCTCTACTTACTATCACTGTCTTTCAATAAATGTTTCCTTTTGAAATCCCTCTACCTACCAAAATACAAAAAAATTTTAAGAAGTAACTGGGTTTTTGAAACAAAGACCATTTTGCAAGTTAATCATATTTTATTTATTTTAATAAATAACATTAAGCTAATCTTTTGCCAACTCAATAATGAATTATGTGGTGTGTGTGTGGTCTGTTCTAGGGAGAGGGAATAACTGGAATTGTGCTGGTCACAAACTAAAGTGGAAATTATAATAAACTGATACGTGATTGGTGTGTTTCTACTCTTGCTTATCGCTTCTGTTCATTTCCCTCACAAAGCATCCCTTTTCTTGTTTGCCCTACTATTTTGTGGGTTGCTTTCCTCTGATGTGACAATCCCAATCTCACACCTGGCATCCCCCCTGCCCATCCTGTGTCAGGCCTGGAAGCCATCTTTTGCCTTAGGCCTTCAGTCCTGCCACATTTACTACTGTGGGAAACTGGGAGGGGGGATTGTATGGAGCAGGGGTGATGTACAGTCATAATGACATTCCTTTCTCAGAAAGTCAAGGACATCTTGTCCTGCACCTGGAAGGCTAGACCTGGGAGGCATCTCCAGTTGGGACAATGTTTGATTGGACCACGTGATGGACTTGTGGGTGTTGGGCAGGGACTTGAACTTTTCTAAAACAATGTCCATTAAAATGAACACAAAGGAAATAGCAGAATACCCAACAAAATATTTCCTAAGAGATAAATGAGACCCCAAAAACTTATTAACACCACATATGTAACAAAATTGAGCAAACTAAAAGACAATCCAATGCCAGAGGAGATGATGAATGGGGCCAGGCCAGAAGCCACCAGTCCCTAATCAGAGGAATTCTCCATTTCCTCAGAAGAAAAGTCTGAAATTCTTACTAGATCTTCATTAAAAATGGCAGTGTAGGGTGCGCCTGTAATAAAGTTAGCCTGATGATCAGTCAGCCATGTGCTTTGGTGGAATATTCTATTTTTCTCTCTTATTTTTTTAAAATGTATTTTAGAAATACATTTAAAATAAGTTTAGAAATGGTAGTAACTGTGAGAGGCATCTTGGAGTCCTAGTAGACTACGGGTGTCAAAATTGATCCTGTCACGTGACGTATTGCAACTTTTTTCCCCCTCTGTTGATCTGGGATGGGCGTGATTCATCCGGCCTGCCAGCCATCAGTTTAACAGGCCTGTAGTAGATAATCATTTAATATGAGCCAACAATGTGCTGCAGTCACCGAAAAATCCAATGCAGTTCTAGGCTGCATAAACAGGGATAGAATCAAGATCATGTGAAGTGTTCCACCCCCACCCACCCCCGGTATAAAAATACAAACAACCAAGAAGATAAAATATTTAGGGATTTGGCTTAAAACTAAATGTTCCTCAATCAAGGAGGACAACTACGATAAAATTCTACAGCAAATAAAAAAAAGACCTAGAAAATTGGAAAAACTTACAGATCTCATTTTGGGGGAGGATCGCTACAATCAAAATGAATATACTGCCAAAAATACTATTTTTGTTTCAGGTTATCCCAATAAAATTAGGGAATTTTTTTTTTTGATGCTTTAAATAAAATAGTTACTAAATTTATATTGCAGGGGAAAAGGCCGAGAATTAGACTCAAACTTTTACAAGACACAAAAGACAAAGGGGGATTAGCACTTCCAGAAGGGGATTATACTACCAAACCTCTATCTTAATCTGGTTAAAAGATTGGATAGAATTAAAAAATAAAAGAGGTTTAGCAATAGAGTGGCACAACCTAAAGTAGGATGGCATGCATTGCTTTGAGATGAAAAATACAAAAAACACAGCTACTTTAGAAGGCACATACTAAGGAATGCATTGCTACAAATCTGGCTAAAAAGAAAAAAACAGAATTATGCAAAAATACCAATGTAGATATCTTAATGGAACCATTAAAGCACCCAAATTTAATCGAGATGGATAAGATAATTAAGTAAAGGGATGTACTAAAAGAACAACGAATTTTGGAAACAAAACAGGAATTGGAACAGGATTTAGGTAGGGAAATTGATTGGTGGACGTATACACAAATTCAATCCAAATATAAAGAAGACATAAAATTATATGAAATACAAAACGAGCAGCATGACCTGGACAAAATTATACAAGGGACAGAGGAGAAATTAATTAGCAACATATATATATATATATATATATATATTGCGGTACAAGATGGAAGACGAGGTCGTTAAGGAAACAATGATTAAATGGGCAAAAAGTTTTAATTATAATATAGAACTGGAGAGATGGGAAAAAATGTGGCAAGTAAATGCAAAATCAACTATGTCTGCAGCATTCAAGGAGAACTAGTTGAAGATATTTTAGAGATGGCACCTCCCGCCGGCAAGGCTTGCTAAGATGTTCCCGAACAGCTGACCAATATGCTGGAAATATAACAAGGTTTATGGAACATATTATCATCTTTGGTGGACATGTCCGGCTGCAAAAAAAGTATTGGGCCAAAATCAAGAAATGGTTGAAAAAATAACGGATCAACCGATTGATTGGAAACCAGAGACATTCTTGTTTGGAATATTCACTAGAAATTATACCAAACAAATAAAATACTTAATCGTACATATAATAACAGGCGCAAGAATATCATATACACAAAATTGGAAAAAAGAAAATACACCAACGGAGGAAGAACTGATAAAGAAAATTTTAGATTGTGCCAAGATGGACAAATTAACAAAGGAAATTAAAGTAAGATACAGAATACTATGCAATATGGAACAAATGGTATAACTGGCTGGACATTAGAAATAGTGAACAATAACAAAAGGGGAGAAATCATAAGCATAAAGTGTTTGTAAGTTAGTGTATAAAGTGTATAAAATCAATATGAGTGATAGAAATTATAGAGTAATAACGGATAATGGGACAAGAAGGATATAAATATTATAAGGGAAAATGGGAGAAAATATTAGAAGAATACCGCTATGAAACAGTTGTAATAAGGGAATCTATGTTAGGTGTTTTCTGTTAGTTATATTGTGTTGTTTTATAAATAAATTTTAAAAAAGATCATGTGAAGTGTTAATATCACTTTATAATGTCTTGGTAAGGCCACACTTGGAATACTGCATCCAGTTTTGGTCGCCACGATGTAAAAAAGATGTTGAGAAAGAGTGCAGAGAAGAGCAACAAAGATGATTAGGGGCCTGGCTTGGAGGTCATGTGACTGGGTGGGCGTGGGTAGCTGGTCATGTGACCAGGTGGCCATGGCTATGTGTATAGAAAAAAGTCATTTCTGACAGGTCCTCGTACTTTTGACTGGTCCTCATACTTATGACCATCCTCACATTTATGCCCGTGCAGGATTCTTAACAACCATGTCACTCATTTCACAACTGCTTCTCTTCACCATGGTGATAAGATAGGGCAAAAAACGTAAAATGTGAGGACAGTCGTAAGTTTGAGGACTGGTCAAAAGTGCGAGGACCAGTCAAAAATAACTTTTTCAGCCCTCTGAGTAGTCCATATGCACAAAAGGACTAACCAGAGGGCTGAAAAAAGTCATTTCTGACAGGTCCTCGCACTTTTGACTGATCCTCATACTTATGACCATCCTCAAATTTATGCCCGTGCAGCATTCTTAACAACCATGTCACTCATTTCACAACTGCTTCTCTTCACCATGATGACAAGATAGGGCAAAAATGGAAAATGTGAGGACAGTCGTAAGTTCGAGGACTGGTCAAAAGTGTGAGGACCAGACCAGTCAAAAATAACTTTTTCAGCCCTCTGAGTAGTCCATATGCATAAAAGGATACAGCAATAGAGAGGGATGAAGGAAGGGAAGGGAAATTAAAGTAGGAGTGAGGGTAAGAGAGGGAGGAAGAGAGGAGGAGAAGGAGAAAGGAAGAGGAAGTAGGGAGGAGAAGAAGAGGGTGGGGAAGAGAAAGTAAGAAGGAAAGAAAAGAGAGAGGTGGTAGGTTTGAGGAGAAAGATTGCTGTACAAAAAAAAAGATGAAAGGAAAGAAAGCCAACCCCAAACAAATAAAAAGATATTAAGAATGAATTGTTAAACTTTAAAGAATAAAAGAGAACAAATATGAATAAATAACAATAATTAGAAACACACATACAAACATACAATGTATTTTCTTTGAACAGAATATTGGCTGGTTCACAAATTTAAACAGTGTTTAGTCATTTCAATTAAATTTACAGTTTCTATATTTCCTTTTTGCCATATTTATTCCTCATCTATTTTTAAAAAAAAACAATATTACCGGCTTCCGGTTTGGTTTCCATCGCCGACAGACGGTCTTTCAGGACCGCCAGCCTCATCGCCCGTAAAGAGCCGTCTCTACAGCTGAGAGACGGCTTGAAAAACTCTGTCTCCTTGAGGAGACGTGAGATAGAGCCGGCGAGAACAGGTAGAACACTCTGCGAACTCCCCAGAGTTTTTTTTTACTCTTGGGGAGGAAGCAGAATGTGGCTCCCTATTCAGCTCGCCGCTGCTCCGGGCGTCGGGGGAACTCTGCTTTTTGCAGAGCCAGGCGATGGGACCAATCCAATCAACGAAATCTAACAGATTGTCTGAATAAACAGGATGAAACCCGGATTTGGGACCCTAAATCGCAAGTATTTCTAACAATCCTATGAGTGATTTTAAAAGCGAAGAAAGAAAGTTTAAAATGGCGACTGGCTGAGGCTTGAGAAGAAGAAAGCTGAAAGCGAAAGTCCTTCCGTTTGAATAGTTTAATACGTTACAAAGTATCTGAAACAATAGCGCTGGCTAGAATTGAAGAGAAAAATTTCTATTTCATGTTTCTTCCTTCTTAGAGACTTGATATTGATATTGTTTGGAGAAAAGTCCTTTCTCTTAAAAAGAGTTTGTTTGTGTGGCAGGATGGCGTTAAAACTGACAAAGCCAGAAAACCAAGCTGCAGGGGGGGAGGTTCCCCCATTTACAAATCATATGAGCAAGTTTTGAGCTTGCAGACTCAGAAGAATGACTTTAAAGACCTAAAGGAATTTGTTTTGGAGGAGATGGCAAGACATGATGAGATTGTGAACCAGAATCTTGAAAAATTCAGGCAGGAAATTAAAGAGTTGGTACAACGAAAGTATGATAATCTGAAACAACAGATTGTAACAGCTTTGAAAAGCTTTTCAGAAATAGTTATAAAGATGGATAAAAATACCAACTTAGAAATAGAGTCTAAAATAAAGGAAGCTGATTATAAGATTTATAATCTGGACAATAAAATACAAAGAATTGAAAATGATTTGATAAATATTCAAGAAAATAGCTCAGAAGTAAAGTCAAAAATAAAGGAAGCTGACCACAAGACCTACAATGCAGATAATATAAAACAAAGGATTGAAAAAGAAGTCACAATGATGCAATATAGGTCCATGGAATTTGCGGTCAGAATGAGGGGAATACAGGAAAATAACAGAGATGACTTGAAAAAGATGTCTGCTGAAGTTCTGGCTGTGATTTTAAAGGTTAGTCCTGAAGAGGTATCCTGTAAGATTGATAAGGCCTACAGAGTAAATTCTTGGGTTGCAAAGCAAAGGCAGTTGCCTAGAGATGTGGTGATTTACTTTACTGATAAAGGAATAAGAAATGATATTGTGCAAAAGTCTTTTAACTCCACTCTAGAAATGAATGGAAGGAAGATTTGGATATATAAAGAGCTGCCGTCCAAGATGTTAAAAGATAGAAAGGAATTTGGATTTTTGGTGACTGAGCTAAAGAAACAAAACATCCCATTTAGGTGGGATGCTCCAGTTGGCATAATATTGAGATACCAAGGAGAAAGATATCAACTAAATACTGTTGAAAAAGCGGAAGAATTTTACTACAAGGTTTTTAAAATGGATCCAACATCTCCACATATGCCATCAGTGTTAGGAACACAGGAGGGGAATAAAGAAAAGCAAAATGAACAAGAGATTGAAACTCAGGCTAAGCAGATGGAGATGGAGGTAATGGAAAAACAACAAGTTACAGAGGCCCTTTTGGACTAGCCGCTTTTGGATTCTTCTTCAGAGGTTATAGCTGGATTACCTATAAATACAAGAGAGGCGGCTTTGGATTTTAATGTGATGTCTTATCAAGTTACAGACCAGCATGGAAATCAATCAGCTGATATACAAGTCCTAGAAAGGCAACTAGGATGGAGATCTAAACCACAAAAAGTTAAGAAAAGAAGAAACAGGTCCTACAAAACTAAAAAAAATTAAACTAAACAACAGTCTAATGCCAGTTACTTAAGAGACGACTAAATATTATAAGCGGGATTTATAGACGGCTGATTCATGAAAATATAACTGTGGCAAATTATTGACTTATACTATTTTGAGAAGAATAACAGATCTCTGCAGTGCTGGTGCTTTTGGGATGTGGAAGATGGCCTCTGATTGAGTGGATTGGAACTTTCTATTTTGGACTCTTTGAAAAATGGATTACGTATATGTTGAGTTACAAGGCAAGAGAACTATGGGATTGGGGCATGCAGAAGATCTGATTGTTACCCCAATGTGGTGGATGGAATTAATAATCTAGATAAAAGACACTACAGAAGATACTACATGGAATATAAATATAAAGTCACTCGGGTGGTTTTTTATATATGAAAATACTTATTATTATTTTTTATTGAAAAGTTTTACAATTACATTTTCTTCCCAATTTCCCCCCCCAACCCTCCCTAACCTCCCTAACCCTCCCTAACCCCCCCTAACCCAGCCCTCCCGCCCGGACTTCCACAAAATATAATCCAAATCAAAATCACATTTTATAAAACTTGAACCCCTCCGCCCCCTATATATTTTTCACATCTTCACAAAATTCAATTATTCTATCTCGATATACTTTCAGTTAAAAGCTATCTGATATTTCCTAGTTTGATATTTATTCTGCACATAATCTATCCACTTTTTCCACTCCCATACATAAGTCTCTTGTGAGCGATCTTTTAAATTGCCTTCTGCGCATGCCCAAGATGGCGCTCCGACGCTGAGTCTCGGCTTCTTGGGGGGCAATGCCTCGGCTTGGGGGGGCTCAGGGGGGTCATTTCGAACATCTATGACCCCCCGCCCGGGCGAAGCAACACCTAAGGAGCCCGTTGGGAGCTTTGGCAGCTCCCCGGACCATCCCAGCGCTGAGGGGGATGACGTCAGGACGGCAGTGGGTGACGGCGGTCTGTGGCCTGCAGGGGAGCGGCACCGGCGGCGGCGGTCGCGGGCGGTCATGGCGGCGGCAGCGGCAGCTCCTGGAGGACATCGGCGTTGTGAGGCCCCTACGGAGGTTCCCCACGCCCCTGGATGCCTCGAGGTGGATCTTTGGAGGCAGGGGGCGGCTGGGGACGTCCGTGGGGGGGCCGATGGCGACGATGGCGGTGGGGACTGCGGAGGCCACGGCGGTGGTCGTGATGGGGGCGCTTAAGGTTGGGGCGGCTCCCAAGGGCCTACAGACTTCCAAACAGACGGCCCAGGACTCTTCAGCAGTGGTTTTAGATCTGATTTTGGGGTGACTGGAGAGTATATGACCCTTGAGGGAAGGGTTACCTCCAGGGAGACCCAGAGACCCCCCCCAGGGTGAGCTGGATGGGGGGGCGAAATAGGGGAGCTTCACCCACTAGAATGGAAGGTTGAGGGTTATTGGGGCCGGAAAATGACTACAAACTTATGCGGTTTGAATCTCCCCCCCCCTCTTTCCTTCGGACTGAGTTTGGCCTTTTGGCCTATTACGATCATAGCTTCCCATCCATCTTGGCCTGCTGAACTACTCCTAATTTTTTCCCCACTTCCATCTGGCCTGTCTGGATTCCCTACCATGTAGAACTTCTCTGACGAACATTTACGAACTTAAACCTCCCTTGAGCTGGATATTGGATTCCCTGATGCTGCTAATCCCAGGAGGGATACTGGTTCTATGGACATGAGGCCTGAGGAGGCGGAATATGGCTATCCTCACCCTTGAGCTTTCTATCAAAGTCTCCATGGATTGGCCTGGTGAGAGACAGCCGCCCTGGAAACTTTCGGGGCTGAATGATATGCACCTCCTTACCCACTGTCGTGAGAGGACAGTGGAGCTTGGCAGCCTGACCATGGACTGGAATTTTCCCTACGCTTGTAACATCAACGGTCCCCCACCCTTGGACTGTCTCCCCGGATGGCTATATGTATTCGGTGTCGGAACTCCTCGCCCTGCGAGATTCTCCACTCTCACAGGTTTGGCCCCCCACATTATCGAGGGCCTATCTCGATGACGGACTTTGGAGTCCGGAGAGATGGCATGGAGCAAGGAAGAATTTATGGGGCTTTTTAGGGAAATTTTTTAAAGATTTTAAGGGGTTCTGGGGGGGGGGGTTGTAATTATTCTTTTAAAGATACTGGGAAGACGACTATGGCGGATGGGGGGGGAAATCCACCAGGGTCAGAGCCGTGCCCGGCACAGGGTAATGATCCGGGAGGCACCGGACGAGGGATTGGAAAAGGGATGGGGGGCGATATCTATGAGGGCTGTACCATCGGCACAGTGAATGGGAGGGGCAGATATGGCGGGAGCAGGGGACCACATCAGGTGTTGGGGGCTCGCACTTGCTGTTTGAGAGCAATTGCCTGCCCCGGTCCCCAAGGCTCCGCTCGGATACTAGGTGGCTTAGATACTCAGGAGCTGGGCCTTCGGCTGATGCTGTGCAATGCCAGGTCTCTGGTCAATAAGGCCCCCCTCATTCACGATCTTATACAAGAGGGAGGAGCGGACCTGGCGGGTATTACGGAGACCTGGTTGGGCCCGGAGGGTGGTGTCCCTCTGGTGGAAATGTGCCCACCAGGCTTCAGAGCATTCCATCAGCCGAGGGCCCAGGGGAGGGGCGGGGGGGGTGGCGGTTATTATTAACGAGGATCTGAGTCCGAGGGAGACCACTGTGCCTCAGATAGCCGGATGTGAGTCCCTCCTTGTGAGGTGGGGCCGTGGGGTTCAGATGGACTTGTTGCTTACGTACCTGGCTCCCTGCCGCGTGGCAACAGCCCTACCTGAGCTACTCGACGTGATAGCCACGGTGGCAGTAGATACACCCAGGCTTTTAGTCATGGGTGATTTCAACTTGCCATCCGTCGGTGAAACGTCTGAGGTGGCTCAGGAGTTCATGGCTTCCATGACGGCCATGGACCTGACCCAGTTAGTTCATGGCCCTACTCACAGGGGAGGTCACACTCTGGATTTGATTTTTGTCTCTGGCCAGTGGTTGAGTGGTCTTGTTATAGGGGATATAGACGTGGAACCCTTGTCATGGACTGACCACTCACTCCTTTGTCTAGATCTTCGAACCGCGACCCCTCGCCGCAGGGAGTCGGACCCAATTAGATGGATCCGCCCCAGGCGCCTGATGGATCCTGATAGGTTCCAGACGGAGCTTGGGCCATTTCCTGAGGATCTAGCACATGACTCGGCCGAGGACCTGGTAGCCGCCTGGGATCGGGCGGCTGGTGGGGCCTTGGACCGAGTTGTGCCTTTGCGGCCTCTGACCCGATGCCGATCCCATGCGGCTCCTTGGTTTACTGAGGAGCTGAGGGAAATGAAGCGCCGGAAAAGACGCCTGGAAAGTGGTTGGAGGGTCAGTCTTGCTGAATCTGATCGAACACTGGTAAGGTCGCATATTAAGGCCTACCTAGTGGCGATAAAGACGGCAAAGTCTAACTACTTTTCTGCCTCTATTGCGTCATCAGGGAATCGTCCGGCCGCCCTGTTTAGGGTGACCCGCGCCCTGCTCCATCTGGGAGTGCAGGAGGATCCCTTAGAAGGCAGGGCGGAGGATTTCGGACAATACCTATATGACAAAATCGCTCAGATCCGGGGGGATCTGGACTCTGACTGGGTAGATCAGGGCAGGGTGACGAAGAACAGTCTTGAGAATGTTATCTGGGAGGAGTTTGATGCTGTGACTCCCGATGATGTGGACAGGATTTTGGGGAGACTTAGTGCGGCCACATGTTTACTGGACCCGTGTCCCTCCTGGTTGGTACTGGCTTCCCGGGAGGTTACACGAGGCTGGCTCCAGGGTGTCATTAATGCTTCTTTGAGTGAGGGTCACTTCCCCGCTGCCCTGAAAGAGGTGGTGGTGAGGCCTCTCCTCAAAAAGCCGTCCCTGGATCCAGCAATATTGGCCAACTATCGTCCTGTCTCCAACCTTCGCTTCATTGCGAAGGTTGTTGAGAGTGTGGTCGTGCAACAGTTTCCGCAATTCCTGGAGGAAACATCCTATCTAGATCCGTTCCAGTCGGGTTTCAGGTCTGGGCACAGCACGGAAACGGCATTGGTCGCGTTGGTGGATGATCTCTGGAGGGCTCGGGACAGGGGTTATTCCTCTGTTCTGGTCCTATTAGACCTCTCAGCGGCTTTTGATACCATCGACCATGGTATCATGCTGCACCGGCTGGAAGAGTTGGGGGTGGGAGGCACTGTGTTGCGGTGGTTCTCCTCCTTTCTCTCCGACCGGTCGCAGTTTGTGTTGGCAGGGGGGCAGAGGTCGACCTCGAGGCCTCTCATCTGTGGAGTGCCGCAGGGATCGGTCCTCTCGCCCCTTCTGTTCAACATTTATGTGAAGCCGCTGGGCGAGATCATCCGTGGCTTTGGGGTGAGATACCACCAGTACGCTGATGACACCCAGCTGTACATCTCCACCCCAGGCCACCCCAACGATGCCCTTGAAGTGATGTCCCAGTGCCTGGAGGCTGTGCGGATCTGGATGGGGAGGAACAGGCTCAAGCTCAACCCTTCCAAGACTGAGTGGCTGTGGCTCCCGGCATCCCGATATAGTCAGTTGACTCCATCACTGACTATTGGGGGCGAGTCTTTGGCCCCCACTGAAGGGGCTCGCAATCTGGGAGTCCTCCTGGATAGGCAGCTGTCCTTGGAGGAACATCTGACGGCTGTTACCAGGGGGACCTTTTATCAGGTTCGCCTGATTTGCCAGTTGCGGCCCTTTCTTGATCAGGATTCCTTGTGCACAGTCACTCACGCCCTCGTCACCTCTCGCCTTGACTACTGCAACGCTCTCTACATGGGGCTCCCCTTGAAGAGCACCCGGAGGCTCCAGCTGGTCCAGAATGCAGCAGCGCGGGTAGTGATGGGAGCAACATGGCGCTCCCATGTAACACCGCTCCTGCGCGAGCTGCACTGGCTCCCGGTGGTCTTCCGGGTGCGCTTCAAGGTGTTGGTTATCACCTTTAAAGCGCTCCATGGCATAGGGCCTAGCTATCTCCGAGACCGCCTGCTGCTACCAATGACCTCCCATCGACCCGTGCGCTCCCACAGAGAGGGCCTCCTCAGGGTGCCATCAGCCAAACAATGTAGGCTGGTGGCCCCCAGGGGGAGGGCCTTCTCTGTGGGGGCTCCCACCCTCTGGAATCAGTTGCCCCCGGAGATAAGGAGAATCCATGACCTCAATGCCTTCCGTCGTTCCCTGAAAACCCATCTTTTCCAGCAAGCCGGGTTGGCTTAGAAGAAATTTTTAAATTTTTTAATTAGTTTGTGATTCTTAACTTTCGGCCCAAATTTATATATATTTTTAAGTGTTTTAATATTTGTATTCTATGTTGTTGTTTTTTTTATCTTGGCTGTACACCGCCCTGAGTCCTCAGGGAGAAGGGCGGTATATAAATTGGAAATTAAATTAAATTAAATTAAATTAAATATGCTGAAATCTTTGCCATCTCTGCAAAGCTGGCCATCTTCAAGGTCCATTCATCAATAGTAGGCATAGCTTCATTTTTCCAATATTGACCTATCAGTAATCTCGCTGCTGTTATCATATACAATATCAACTTTGTTTCACCCAATGTAAAACCCTTAACTATACCCAATAAAAACAATTGTGGAGAAAACTGAATTTTTTTCTTCAAAACATTCTGCATAACCCACCAAATTTTTATCCAAAAAGCCTTCACTTTCTTGCAAGTCCACCACACATGATAGTATGTGGCATCTAGGCAATTACATCTCCAGCATTTTGGTTGAACATTAGGGTACATGCACGACAATTTCTTAGGATCTAAATGCCATCTATAAAACATTTTATAAAAATTTTCCCTCAAATTCTGCGACTGTGTAAATTTAACATTCTGAACCCATATTTTTTCCCATGTTTCCAACATCACTGGTTCTGCAAAATTTTGTGCCCACTTAATCATGCAATCTTTAACCAATTCAGTTTCTGAATCCCTTTCTAACAAAACATTATAAAGCCTTTTAATACGCACTGGACCTTTCTCTTTTATATGTCTAACCAATTCTTCCTCATGCATCATTATACCAATTTTTTGGTCCTCTTTCCATCTCAATTGAAGTTGATTATACTGTAACCAAGTTAAATTAATCCCTTCTTCCAACAGCATTTCTAAAGTCTTCAGTTGCCATTTGCCCGCATCTGCAAAAAGAACTTCTTTATATACCTCCCCCCCCGAGTGATATTATATTTGTATTCCACATATGACCAAGATCCAGCCATAACGGTATTTTGTAATCCCATTTGAGCCGGTGCTTCTTCCAAACTCTCATCAAAGAGTCTCTAAGTATGTGGCTTTTAAATACTTTATCCACTTTGTTCTCATAAAATAAGTAAGCATGCCAACCAAATTCAAGATCAAAACTTTCTATATTCAATATTCCAGTCTTTTTCCTTCCAAACCAATCACTTGCTTGGGTCAAAGCTGCTGCTTCATAATATAATTGTAGGTTTGGAAGTTTAAGGCCTCCCCTTTCTGGAACATCTTGCATGATTTTCAGTTTCACTCTCGGTTTTTTCTCGTTCCAGACAAACTTATTCAGTCCTCTTTGCCATTCTTTCAATTGTTTATCATTTTTAAGCACCGGAATCATTTGAAACAAAAAAAGAAATCTTGGCAACAAAAAAAGAAATCTTGGCAACAAAAAAAGAAATCTTGGCAGAAAATACTTATTATTGATGGGGGCAGATGGTAATGGAAGATACTGAATATACTGTTGGAAGCTGAACCTGATGTTACCCTAACATGGGCGATGGAATTAATAATCCAGTTGAAAGACATTACAGAAGATACTATATGGATTATAAATTTAAAGTCATCTGAGGATTTTATTTATATATGGAAATATTTTTTAGTCGTGTGGGCAGAAGAACAAAGATATTAAAAATATTATGTATGGTAGACCTGTAGGAAAATGGGTGGAGATAGGTTAGGTTACTGATTGTTTAGTTTAGGAAAAGGGATGTTATGTTTAGATATAAATATACGTAAAAGTTTTGAATTAAGAGATATATGTATGGGGGTGGAGGAAATGGGTAGATTATGAGTTGAATAAATGCCAAATTAGGATTTATTATATAGTTTTATAGCTGAAGGTTGCTTTGAAATGTATAGTATAGGGGGGATATAATAACAATGTTAGAAAGAAATGGTTAGCATGTGGGGGGTGGTGTAAAAGGATGGTAAAGTATTATTTAATTTGATATCAATTTGGATTTTATTTTGGAGAAACCATGGGGGGAGGGGAGGGAGGGTTAGGGAGGAGGAGGGAAAAAAGGGGGAAAAATCTGTATTTGAAAAACTTTTTCAATAAAAAAAACCAAACAAACCAATATTACCTTCATCCTCATCTCTAATCTTAATCAAATTCAATTTTTCCCTTCTATTCTATATTATACCACTTCCCATTGCATCTATTTTTATATCCATCCTCACATTGGTTAATTATGTAATTATGTAATACAATTGTTTAATACAAATTCAACATTTTAATATAAATCAATTAGTTATATAACTATCTTTTTTGTATATTAATCAATATGAATATGAATATTCCAATTATTTCCATGCAATCCAATTTCTTACAAATCAATTAATTATATTTACCAATAATAATAAACCAAATAATTTCCCCCATATATTCCTCCAAACCACAACTTAACCATTCCTGCTTTCAACACAATATACAATTAATTATAGTATCTCAATTATTACAATTCCCTAGTTAAATAGAGCTTTTTTTCTTTTGTGTTTTAAAATCTTGAACTCTCCTCTTTTGCCATAAATTTTCCATTGTTTGCAGTTTTGCAGCTACCTTTTTTGGTGAGGAAAAAGAAAAAAAAATCTCTCTGCCTCATTTTGCCACGCTGCAGCAAAGATCCTTCTTTACTTTTGCTTTTGCTTTTTCAGCATAGTTAGGGGGAAAAAATATCCAGCACTCTGCAGCTAGCAACTACAGAGCCCTGAGCAAAACAGCTGAGAGCAAATCAGCTGAGAGTGGGGAAGCCGATCTAACCAACTTGTGCTAATCAACTTATGCTGAAGCTTTAAGGGGCTGTTTTTTCTATTTTTGCAGGCATCGGTCTACTCATTTGTTTTCTTTTAACACTGATCAGCTGTAGGACGGCCCTTTGAAGCCCCGGGGCAAGAGTTTAAACAGTTTTTTCCCCTCGGACTCAGGAGGCAGCCGGGAGCAACCCACCACTGCGCGGTGCATTCTTTCCCAAAATTGGGACTTTTTTAAAACGCCGCGGGACGCGGGACAAATTGTTCAAAAGCTGGACTGTCCCACCAAAAGCGGGACGTCTGGTCACCTTAGACTAGGGAAGGCATGATAGCAATGTTCTATCTCAGGGGCTGCCACAAAGAAGAGGGAGTCAAGCTATTCTCCAAAACACCTGAGGGCAGGACAAGAAGCAATGGGGGAAAACTATTCAAGGAGAAAGCAACTTAGGAGACATTTCCTGGCAGGTAGAACAATTAATCTGTGGAACAACTTGCCTCCAGAAGTTGTGAATGCTCCAACACTGGAAGTTTTTAAGAAGAGATTGGACACCATTTGTCTGAAGTGGTGTAGCGTTTCCTGCCTAAACAAGAGGTTGGACTAGAAGACCTCCAAAGTCCCTTCCAGCTCCTTCTGTTCTGTTCTTTCTTCTACTATATATTAACAATTGTCTCCTCTTTCTTAGCCCCCATTTTCTAGTCCCTGCTGCATATTTTCCTCTATCTGTGACCTAATGAAGACTTGCCTGCAAATAAATGTACAGAAGTTACACATGGGATTTAACATTTAGCAGGTATACAATTTCCTCCTTCAGGAATAAAGCTTCAGGCTAGGTGCTCTTGGATGCAGCCCTGGCCAACAGGAGTGAAGCTGGCTCCCCTGGAGCGTCTCATCTGGAGCTTTCACTATTTCACTTGGGTCGGTTGCTAGAAGTCAAAACCAACCTGATAGCATTTAAACCAGCGGTGTCCAAACTTGGCAACTTTAAGACTTGTGGACTTCAACTCCCAGAATTCCTCAGGCAGCTTCTGGGAGTTGAAGTCCACAAGTCTTAAAGTTGCCAAGTTTGGACACCGCTGGTTTAAACAGGGGAAACATCTTGCAAACGCTTTAGGTAGTAGAAACGGGACAAGCGTGTTTTTCTGCCTCCTAGCTGGAGATGGCGATCAGGTAGGCAACCTCTGTGCCTGAAAAGTGCATAATAAAGGAGTTAAAACCATCGAGTACCGTATTGCTAGAAAGGATGGGAGGCGAGGAGAAGCGTAGAAGATCTTCCTCTTCCTGATGACTCAATGGGAATAAAGTGGAGTGCAGAGCGGCTTTTCTGCTCTTCCAAGGATCGAAGCAGCAGCTGGCAGGTGAGTTGAGGGCTGCAGGTGGGAGGAGAGTCCGGAGCAACTTGGGCTGGAAGCGGAGAAGCAACTGGGCTGAAGCCTCTCAGCTGCTGCTGCTGCAGGTTCCTTCCCTCCCCAAATGGAAGCCCACTGGTGCTGCAGGCTGGGAAACTGGGGGCTGCAATTTCTGCTGGTGGGAAGCTTGAAAAAGCCTCTTTCAAGTGGAGGTTGATTCTCCAGAGTTTGTGGGTGCTGCATCCCTGGAGGTTTGTAACAGAGGAGCTCATAGTTTGAAGGATTCTTGGAGGTCTTCTATTCCAACCCCCTGATCAAGCAGGAGACCCGATATCATTTCAGACAAATGGCTGTCCAGTCTCTGTTTAAAAGCCTCCAGTGATGGAGCACCCACAACTTCTGAAGGCTAAGCTGTTCCACTGGTTAATTGCTCTGCGTGTTAGGAAATTTCTCCTTAGTTCGAGGCTGCTTATCTCCTTGCTCCATCCAGTTTCTCCTCCTACCTTCAGGTGCTTTGGAGAAGAGGTTGAAACCCCCTCCCACTTCTTTGTGGCAACTCCTAATGTATTGGAAAAGCTAGTTTTCCTTTTCACTAGCCTAGACATACCCACTTCCTGCAACCATTCTTTATATGTTTCAACCTCCAGCCCTCTAATCATCCTTGCTGCTCTTCTCTGCCCTCTTTATAGAGTCTCAACACCCTTTTTATATTGTGGTGATCAAAACTGGATGCAATATTCCAAGTGTGGTGTTACCAAAGCCTTATAAATTGGTACTAACGCTTCACTTGATCTTGACTGTATCCCTCTGTTAATACAGCTGAAGTTTGCATTTGCTTTTTGGGCCACTGCAACACCCTGCTGGCTCATATTTAAATGATTGCTGACTAGGATTCAATGTTCCCTCTCATAGATACTGCCAGGTTCCATCTATTCTGTACCTGTACACTTGGTTTTTCTTGCTTAAGTGTAAAACCTTAGAGGTTTTTTTCTCCATTGAGTTTCATTTGGGCCCAGTGGTCAAGTCTGTTGAGATTCTTCTGTATCTTGACTTCTGGGGTGTTGGATATTCCTGCCAGCTTGGTGTCATCTGAAATTTGATGAGTTTGGTGAATATAAATCACCAGGACCTGATTCTCAGAACACCAGGGTTCTGAGGGAGCTGGCAGGTGTTATCTCAGAACCCTTGTACCATATCTTTCAAAAATCCTGGGGTACCCCGGGATATTACCTGAGGATTGGAAAAGAGCTAATGTAGTTCCCATCTTCAAAAAAAGAAAAAGAAAAACCAGACCCAGGAAACTACAAAACTACAAACCAATCAGCCTAACATCGATACTTGAGAAGATACTGGAAAAAATAATAAAAAAACAGATCTGCAAACATCTAGAAACAAAGTTTTAATTAAAAGCCAGCATGGCTTTGTTAAAAACAGATCATACCAAACTTCTCATTTCATTCTTTGACAAGGTGACTAAAATAGTAGATCAGAGAAATGCTGCGGACATAGTATATTTAGACTTCAGCAAGGCATACAATAAAGTAGACTACAACCTACTTTTTGATAAGCTAGAAAAATGTGGGAAAGACAGCATCACCAACAGATGGATTTCTAACTGGCTGACCAACCGTACAGTCCTTCATGGTACTACATCTACATGAAAGGAGGTAAGCAGTGATATGCCATAGGGTTCTGTCTTAGGCCCAGTACTCTTCAGTATCTTCATACATGACTTAGATGAGGGTATAGAAGGAGAACTCATCAAATTTGCAGATGACACTAAACTGGCAGGAATAACCAGCACCCCAGAAGACAAGCTCAGGATCCAAAAAGATCTTGACAGACTTGAATAATGGCCCTATCCAAAAACATGAAATCTAATGTGGAGAAAAGCAAGATTTTATACTCTTCTCAAAAAACTCCAGTGATGAAGCATCCACAATGTCTAAAGGCAAGCTATTCCATTGGTTAATTGTCCTCACTGTTAGGAAGTTTCTCCTCAATTCCAGGTTGCTTCTCTCCTTCCATCCATTGTTTCTTGTCCTGCCCTCTGATGCTTTGGAAAATAAATTGACCCCCCTCTTCTTTGTGGCAGCCTCTCAAATACTGGAATGCTGCTATCATGTCCCCCCTAGTCTCTTCTCTAGACTAGCCAAACCCAAATCCTCCAATTATTCTTCATATATTTTAGTCTCCAGGCCTTTAGTCATCTTAGTTGTTCTTTGCATTTTTTCCAAAGTCTCAACTTCTTTGTAATGTGGTAACCAAAACTGGATTCAGTATTCCAGGTGTGCTGTTACCAAGGCTTTATAAAGTGGTACTAATAACCTCATGTGATTTTGATTCTATGCCTCTGTTTATATAACCAAGGATTGTATTAGCTCTTTTTTGGCTGCTGCTGCACACTGCTGACTCATGTTTAACTGATCGTTTACTAAGACTCCAAGGTCCCTCTCACAGTTATTGTTTTGGAGCCAGGTTTCACCTAATCTGTACTTGTTCCTTTAGTTTTTCCTGCCCAGGTGTAAAACTTTGTTTTTCTCCACATTAAATTTCATTTTGTTGGATAGGGCCCATTGTTCAAGTCTGTCAAGATCTTTTTGGATCCTGAGCTTGTCTTCTAGAGAGCTGGCTATTCCTGCCTGTTTAGTATTCTATTCCTGCAAATTTGATGAGTTCACCTTCTATACTATCTAAGTCATTTATGAAGATATTAAAGAGTACTGGGTCTAAGACAGAACCTTGTGGATGTGGTATCATTAAGGACTATTTGTTGAGTATGGTTTGTCAGCCAGTTATGAATCCATCTGGTGGTGATGCTATCTATCCCACTTTTTTTCTAGCTTACCAAGAAGTAGGTTGTGGACTACTTTGTCAAATGCCATTCTGAAGTCTAAATCCAAGCATTTCGCTGATCTACTTTGTGAAAGAATGAAATGATTGGTTTGGCATGATCTGTTTTTAACAAACCTGTGCTGGCTATTAGTTATAATTTTATTTGTTTCTAGATGTTCACAGATCTGTTTTTTTATTATTTTTTCCAGTATCTTCCCAGGTATCGATGGTAGGCTGATTGGTCTGTGGTTTCCTGGGTCTATATGTTTTCCTTTTTTGAAGATGGAAACCACATCAGTTTTTTTTTCCAATCCTCTGGTAGTTCTCCAGTGCTCCAATATTTTTTTAAAGATATGATACAATGGTTATGAGATAACATCTGCCAGCTCTTTCAGAACTCTGGGATGTAATCCATTTATTTTATTTTATTTTATTTATTTTATTTTGAATTTGTATACCGCCCTTCTCCCTGAGGACTCAGGGCGGTGAACAGCCAAGTAAAAACATCAAGTACAAATATTAAAATACAGTTAAAAATATACATATATAAATTTGGCCCCGTTAATTAAAAACAATAAACAAAACACTTAAAAACACTTAAAAAATTAGGCCAGCCCGGCTTGCTGGAAAAGGAAGGTTTTAAGGGCACGGCGGAAGGCACTGAGGTCTTGGATTCTCCTTATCTCTGGAGGCAGTTGGTTCCAGAGGGTGCCCCCACAGAGAAGGCCCTCCCCCTGGCGGTCACCAGCCTACACTGTTTGGCTGATGGCACCCCGAGGAGGCCCTCTCTGTGGGAGCGCACGGGTCGATGGGAGGTCGTCGGTGGCAGCAGGCGGTCTCGAAGATAGCTAGGCCCTATGCCATGGAGCGCTTTAAAGGTGATAACCAACACCTTGAAGCGCACCCGGAAGACCACTGGGAGCCAGTGCAGCTCGCGCAGGAGCGGTGTTACATGGGAGCGCCAAGCTGCTCCCATCACTACCTGCGCTGCTGCGTTCTGGACCAGTTGGAGCCTCCGGGTGCTCTTCAAGGGGAGCCCCATGTAGAGAGCGTTGCAGTAGTCAAGGCGAGAGGTGACGAGGGCATGAGTGACTGTGCACAGGGAATCCCGATCAAGAAAGGGCCGCAACTGGCGAATCAGGCGAACCTGACAAAAGGTCCCCCTGGTTACAGATGTTCCTCCAAGGACAGCTGCGTATCCAGGAGGACTCCCAGATTGCGAGCCCTCTCAGTGGGGGCCAACGACTCGCCCCCAATAGTCAGTGATGGAGTCAACTGACTATATCGGGATGCCGGGAGCCACAGCCACTCAGTCTTGGAAGGTTTGAGCCTGAGCTTGTTCTTCCCCATCCAGATCCGCACAGCCTCCAGGCACTGGGACATCACTTCCCATCAGGTCCTGGTGATTTATATTCATCAAGATCAGACAAGTGTTCTCTTACCATTTTCTTGCTTATTTTAATTTTTATTTCTAGTCTGTCTTTTACAGTTTTTGGTAGGTTGGACAATAGTTTCCTTTTGTGTGAAGACTGATGCAAAGAATGAGTTAAGCAGCTCTGCTTTCTCTCTACTGCCTGTTACTTCCTTGCTATCTTCTTCTCTCTTTAGTGGACCGACTGTTTCCTTGACTTTGTTGTTATTTATATGTGGAAACTTTTTTTATTATCTTTGACTTTTGTTGCAAGTCTTTGTTCATTGTAAGCCTTTGCTTCCTGACTTCATCTTTGTAGATTCAGGCTATCTGCTGATATTCTGCCTTAGTTATGTGTCCCTCTTTCCACTTTTTGTACTTGTCCTTTTTATCTTCCAGTTTATCAGAAAGAGAGATCTGCAACCATGCTGGTTTCTGTTTGGATTTCATGTTTTTCCTTTTTAGTGGTATAGTGTTTGACTGGGCTTATATGATCATATTTTTCAGTGTTTCCCACACTTCTTGAGTTGTTTTCCCCTTTAGGCTTTTTATCCATGAAATTTTGCTTAGGGTCTCTCTGCGTTTGTTAAAATCAGCTCTTCTAAAGTTTAAAACACTGGTTGGGTTATATTCTATTGCTTGTGTTTGCTTTATATTGAATTTCAGTAAGACATGGTCACTCTCGCCCAAGGTTCTGAAATCTTCAACTCCTATCACTTTTTCTGTATTAATAAGAATTAGGTCCAGTATAGTTTTTCTTCTAGTTCCTTCCTCTACCTTTTTTGATAAAGTTGTCAGCTAAGTTGGTTAGGAATCTGTTTGATCTCCCACTTGCTGCAGAGTTTGTCTCCCAATCTCAATGTCTCTGGAACCACCTGTTCCGAAGCCGAGTCACATACCACACACACACACACGGGGAACGGGAGCTTACAGGAAACGCTGGAGCCGCGAAAATAGCTCAAAGTTGGAGTCGGCTGTATGATCTGCCTGTTCGGCTTTATCGACTGTGGGATCAGTTGTAGCTATAGCGCATTCGAATCCGCTGCTCGCTCACTCCTCCTGTGGAGCCGCAGGTGCGGGCGTGTGATGTCATCGGCTTCGCCCCTCTGACCGCCTGTCATTTGGATTCCCATTTTCAATCCTGTCTGTCACCTGTCACCACTGTTGTGTTGTCCTATTTGCATCACCCCTTTCACCGTGTGCTGCTGCATGTTCTGTGGATGCTTTCTGTCAGCCCCCCCCACCCGTCATGGTTATCATGTAAGGCTTTGTATCGAGGCAGTACTTGAGGCTCGACATGCCGCCCCGCCCTACCAGGTCTCCTCCTGTAGGGGTAAGAACAGAGATGGTTATTGGTCTGTTATGTGGAATGGTTCCCTGGTTTGTGTGGGTGTTCTTTATGGAATCGTTTCAGCAACCGTGGGGCATTGAGGTCCTCAACGCGTACCCATGACGCATCTGTATCGGGATACCCTTTCTAACGTACCAGGTATCTGAGTGTCCCATGGCACATTTTTGAGTCAAGTATTGTTTCCACCTCATATATGTTCCCTGTTATCGGTCCTGGATGATTCTCAGGTATCTTCATGCAGGTAACTGGTTTTAGGAAGCTGCTATGAAAGACCGGGTGTATCTTGCCTAACAAGGGTGGAAGTTTCAACGCTACCATCACAGGGTTTATTACTTTGGTTATGGTGAAAGGGCTTATATACTTCGGACCCAATTTCTTACTGGGTATCCGTAATTTGATATATTTGGTGGACAAGTATACTCTATCCCCCACCTTGAATGGTGGGGTGTTGCGTCTCCCCTTATCAGCATGTTGTTTGTATGCCGTGGATGCCATAGTTAAGGTGGCTTTTATGTGCGGCCAAATCCTGTTTATTTTCTCCATCCATCCATGGGGGGTGTTTCGGTCTTGAATTTGTACATCTAGCTCTGGGATGGTAGGAAAGTCTTTTCCCGATACTACCTGAAAAGGGGTATACTCCATACTTCTACTTATGGTATTGTTATATGCTGCTTCCGTAAATGGTAGAAGTTCGACCCAATCCTTCTGCTGGTATGAAACGTAGGATTGTAAGTACCACCCCATTGGTGCTCAGGTGAAAGGCGGAACTCATTCAGCTGCCCCATTGGTGCTCGGGTGAAAGGCGGAACTGAGTCCCTGATCGGTCCCTATCCGCCGTAGAAAAGCTCTCCAGAAACAGGCAGTAAACTGGAAGCCCCTATCATAAATGATCCTTTTGGGCACGCCATGAAGACGGTAAACGTTGCACGAACAGCTTAGCTAAGCGCCTCGCGGAAGGTAAACCCTTACACGGGATAAAATGTGCCTGTTTTGAAAACAGGTTGATTATGGTCCATATCACAGTATGTCCTTCGCTCTTTGGTAGTTCGACTATAAAGTCCATGGCTATATCATCTCATGGACGATGTGGGTCTGCTATGGACTGTAGAAGACCAAGGGGTTTGCCTGAGAATAGTTTGGCTTGGGCACAGACCGGACAGCTCCGTACATAGGCCTCTATCTGGGTGCGCATTCGCAGCTGCCAGAACTGTCTCCTAACCAAATGTAACGTTTTAACGAAGCCGAAGTGCCCCGCGGTTTTTACGTCGTGACATTGTTTTAACACTCTATCTCTCAGTGTGGAGGGGATATATATTTTCTCTCCTCTCCATACGTGCCCTCCCCTGTGTGTTACTGACATCCGATGCGTCACGAGCCATTGGTCAGTTAACAGTTCCTTTCGTAACTCCGCTATCCAGGAAGGAAACACTGGAACCCTATCTCTCACCTTATGCCCAGTTTGTCGGGGAGGAGCTATTAAAACTTGTGTTATTTCGTCTCATTTGCTCTCATATTGGGGCATACGGGATAGGGCATCAGCCAAGTAATTCTTCCCACCGGGTACGACCTTCAAACTAAAATTAAACCAGCGGAAATATTGTGCCCATCTGATCTGTTTTGTTGATAATCTACAGGGTATCTGGAGGGTTTCTAAATTCTTATGATCCGTCCAGACCTTGGACTGTATATTGGTGCACTCTAAAAGGTGTCTCCAAGTCTGGAGAGTCCATTTCATAGTGTAAGCCTCCTTTTCCCATAAGGTCCAGTTCCGTTCCGTGGATCTTAATATTTGGGAAATGCTGGAACTGCGAAAATAACACAAAGTCAGAGTCGGCTGTATGATCCACCTGCTCGGCTTTATCAGCCGTGGGATCAGTTGCAGCTGTAGCGCATTCGAATCTGCCACTCACTCACTCCTCCCGTGGAGCCGCGGGCGCGGGCGTGTGATGTCATCGGCTTTGCCACTCCGACCGTCTGTCATCCAGATTCCCCTTTTCATGTCCCGTCTGTCATCACCATTGTGTTGCCCTATTCACATCACCCCTTTCACCGTGTGCTGCTGCATGTTCTCTGGATGTTCGCTGTCAGCACACACCCCTCCCCCCCATCATGGTCATCACATAAGACTTTGTATCGAGGGAATACTTGAGGCTCAACACCCAGTTGATATCAGGGCAGTTAAAGTCTCCCATTACTATTGCGGTATTTTTCCTACATACATTTGTTATTTGATTAGCAAAGACTTCATCTATTTCTTCTGCTTGGTTGGGTGGTCTGATAGATAGTAGGGGCTCTTGGTTGTTTTCTTCCTAAGAGTGACATGTTTCCATTGCCTCTTTAGATACATATGGAGGCTCATTTTTTATGGAAACTGTTTGTTCCTTATTGTATTCGATTTGGGTGTATCCATTTTTTAAAATAAATTTGACTTTCAGAGTGCTTGAGTTGCCTCTAAACACTTTACTTTTTCTTCTAGTAATTCAAATATTTTACTTTTAATACATACATAGTTTCATGCAAAGATGGGCATGATAAAGGACTAAAATGGCAGGGACCTAATAGAGGCAGAAGAAATTAAGAAGAGGTGGCAAAATTACACAGAAGAACTATACAAAAACGAGTTTAACATCCCTGATAACCACAATGGAGTGGTCGTTGACCTCGAGCCAGACATGGGCCTTGGGAACATCTGAGCAACAACAAAGCTAGTGGAGGTGACAATATTCCATCTGAGGTCTTCAAAATCTTAAAAGATGATGCAGTAAAAGTGCTACACTCAATTTGCCAGCAAATTTGGAAAACTCAACAGTGGCCACAGGATTGGAAAAGGTCAGTTTACATTCCAATTCCAAAGAAGGGCGATGCCAAAGAATGTTCCAACTACCACACCATTGCACAAATTTCACATGTTAGCAAAGTTATGCTCAAAATCCTACAAGCTAGTCTCCAGCAGTATGTGGACCGAGAACTACCAGAAGTACGGGCAGAATTTCGAAGAGGGAGAGGAACTAGAGATGAAATTGCCAACATATGCTGGATCATGGAGAAAGCGAGGGAGTTTCAGAAAAACAGCTACCTCTGCTTCATTGACTATGCTAAAGCCTTTGATTGTGTGGATCACAAGAAATTGTGGCAAGTTCTTACAAAGATGGGAGTACCAGACCATCTTATTTGTCTCTTGAGAAACCTATATGCAGGTCAAGAAGCAACAGTGAGAACTGGACACCTGACCACTGATTGGTTCAAAATTGGGAAAGGAGTTCAGCAAGGCTGTGTACTGTCGCCCTGCCTATTTAACTTATATGCAGAGCACAGATGATACACTCTAATGGCAGAAAGTGAAGAGGAACTAAAGAGCCTCTTGATGCAGGTGGAGGAGGAGAGTGCAAAAGTTGGCTTGAAACTCAACATTAAGAAAACTAAGATCATGGCATCTGGCCCTCTCAATTCCTGGCAAATAGATGGGGAAGAAATGGAGGTAGTGACAGATTTTATTTTCCTGGGCTGCAAGATCACTGCAGATGGGAACTAAAGCCAAGAAATTAAAAGATGCTCGCTCGTAGGGATGAAAGCTATGGCAAATCTAGATAGCATACTAAAAAGCAGAGACATCTCCCTGCCAACAAAAGTGCATATAGTCAAGGTTATGGTTTTCCCAGTTGCAATGTATGGCTGTGAAAGCTGGACCATAAGAAAAGCTGGGTGCCAAAGAATTGAGGCCTTTGAACTATGGTGCTGGAGAAGACTCCTGCGAGTCCCTTGGACTGCAATGCAATCAAATTTGTCGGTCCTAGAAGAGACCAACCCTGACTGCTCTTTAGAAGGCCAGATCCTGAAGATGAAACAAATACTTTGGCCACCAAATGAGAAGGAAGGACTCACTGGAGGAGAGCCTAATGCTGGGAAAGATTGAGGGCAAAAGAAGAACGGGATGACAGAGAACGAGGTGGCTGGATGGAGTCACTGAAGCAGTCGGCGTGAGCTTAAATGGACTCAGGAGGATGGTAAAGGGCAGGAAGGCCTGGAGGAACATTGTCGACGGGAGTCTCAATGGGTTGGACACGACTTCGCAACTAACAACAACAATGGAGTCATTTTTAAAAGACTGTCTGCTGTCTGCTCCCTCAGTGTGGAAGGGATTGCCACTCTTGAATTGGCCTTTTTAGTCACACTAGATGCTGTTTTAGGACCTCTTTCCAGAGCACGATACCATAATCGTTTGAGGCTGAAAGATTCCACTGCCAATGCATATGCTCCCTGTTAGGAAATGGCTGTTACCTAACTGATTGGGTTGGCAATATATAAACCATCAATATATGTTTGTATAAAAACTGTGTTGTATAGCTTTAAGGCTGTATTGCTGTATTGCATCATACTGTATCCTGATTGGCTAGCTCTGTAGCCAATGTCCTTAAGAGGGAGCTTGAAACATGGCTTATCTCTCTCTGCCTGTTCTCTGCTGCTCGCTGTTGCTCTCTACTGCTCACTGCTGTTTTTTGCTACTGTTTGCAAATATAGAAGAACTGTTATTGTGTATGACTACAACGACTGGTAAGAAGACCTTGTTATTGGAATATCCCTGGACTGACATTTTGACTATATACTGCTTTATCTGTGTATGACCTGGACTGTTTATTGGACTTTGCTTTATTTTTTCCTAAAAGTAAAATCATATCACAACTCAGTGTATTTGTGTGTTGACTGTGATTATTCATAACTACTCTCAGCCGTTTTCATGTGCACAGCCTTGCTACTCAAGGGTTATTGAGTAGCAAGGGTTATTGCATATTCCTTAACATTCCCTATTGTGTTTTACTTTGGTGTAGTCTTCTTGTTTAGGTTGGGATTTCTCGTTTTGCTCATTGACTTTCAGAGCGCTAGAGTTGCCTCTAAACATTTTAGTTTTTCTTCTAGTAATTCAAGTAGTTTGTAGTTTGGATCCTCTGTGGGCATAAGCTGAAACATATGGCAGACTTTGCAAGAACTATAGTGTCAGTTTCTATCTCCATGACTTTTTTCTTTGTTTGCTTAAAAATTAAAATTAAAATTTTTAAAAAATTTAAATATTTTCTGTTGCAAAGTGTCAGTTTACAATAGTTTACAAGAGTTCTTGACCTTTTCTCTTCTGTCTTGAAAAATTCTTCACTATCTTCCCTGTTTTAAGTATCTATCTCTTTTTCTGTAGTTTATTTTTTCCTCTTAGATCATTAAGAATTTAAACATTTCTAAAGAATTAATATAAGTAAACTGTTTTTTTAATCTTTAGTTGAAAAAAATTGAAAAATTGAAAAAGGAATATTATTTAAAAAATAGAAAAAAGAATTTTAAAATTGAAAGATTTAAAAATTGAAAAAAGAATGTTATTTAAAAATTGAAAAAAGAATTTTAGAATTGAAAAAGATTTAAAAATTAAAAAAATTAAAGTAAAAATGTTATTTAAAAAGAGCCGAAGTGGAGCAGTGGTTAGAGTGCAGTACTGCAGCTACTTCAGCTGACTGCTAGTTCAGCAGATCAGCAGATCAAATCTCATCGGCTCGGCTTCCGGTCTGGCTTCCGCTGCCGCCAGACGGTCCTTTGAGACCGCCAGCCCCGATGCCTGTAAAGAGCCGCCTTTACACCTGAAAGGCGGCTCGAAAAACTCCATTTCCTGACGGAAATGTGAGTTAGAGCAGGTGAGGGCAGGTAGAGCCCTCTGCGAAGTCTCCAGAGTTTTTTTTAACTCTTGGGGCCGAGCAGGTAGTGGCTCCCTATTCCCGCTCGCCGTTGCTCCGGGCTTCGGGAGGACTCTGCCTTTTTTGCAGAGCAAGGCACTGGAACCGGATCGATCAACGAACCTAACAGATGGATTATTTAAAAAAAAAAAAAGATGAGACTTGGACTTGGGACCTAAACTGCAAGTATCCTTAAAGAATTTATAAGCATTTTAGAGTGAAAGAGAAAAGATTTTTAAAATGGCGACCGCCGAGGCTTGGGAAGTAGAAGAAAGCCGAAAGTGAGAGTCCTTCCGTAACAGCTACAAAGTAGCGGAATATATAGTGCTGGCTACAATTTGGAAGAAAAATAGTTATTTTAAATTCCTTTCTTCTTGGAGATTTGTACTTGTTTGGGGAAAAGTTTTTCTCTTATTAAAAAAATAAAAAGAGTTTGTTGGCAGTGTTAGGTTCAGCTTGCAGCTTACTCCTAACTTGTTGGTCAGGCAATATATCTGTTTCTTTAAGAAACAACTGAGCCACGTAATCAGGGTTTGCTGAACCCTTAATTAGGCTGCAGTGCATAAATAAGCAGCACAGAGAAGCGTTCGTTCTTCCTGCTTCTTCCTGCTTCTTCCTAGTTCTTCCTGAGTGATACCTGTTTGTATCCTGTTGCTTACTGAGTCTATTATATGGTACTGTATACCAAGAGTTACTAAAGTCTGTTTGCTTTGGTAAGGGAAGATACTTATTGGACTGATATTACTGTTTATGACCTTGGACTGTTTTACTTACACCGAGACTGCTTGTTACTTGTAGATAAACTATTTTTTCTCACACGAGCCGCACGTTTATCTCCTTCCCTGTGTGTTTCTGCTCTGCTCGTTGCACAAGCAACAAATACTTTTTACACACACCCTAACATTGGTTATGGGCCCAGAACGTTCCAGGGCTCTTTAATTTGTTTTTGTGGGAGTGAGAAGTGCAGGCAGTGGGTGTAGTAGTCAAGATGGTAGCTTTTGAGCAAGGTACAAGTTATGCTACCATAACCCGGTTGGATGGTACAAACTATGTTACCTGGTCCACAAAATGCTGTCTACTTTTGCGAAAAGAAGGATTGTGGGACATGGTTAATAATCCACCGGACATAACTGCATTGAATGCTGCTGACGAAGAAGATGCCAAAATGATAGCGAAGTTTCACAGGGACAACGAGCGTGCTTTATGCATCATTGGCCTGACACTGGGAGACCAGCAACTTGTCCATTTCCGGGGCGAAGAGTCTGCTGCGAGGTGTTGGACAAAGCTAAAGAAGCTCTACGTTCGTGACTCTGTGGGTGTCCATATCTACCTGACACGGAAATTATTTCACTTACATCTTCAGAAAGGAGGAGACATGATGACTCACCTGGACTCCATGACAGGGCTTTTCCAGGAGCTACAGGAGAAAGACCTTGTGTTTACTGAACTGCAGCAAGTTTATATTATTCTTTCATCATTGGATGACAGTTATGACTCTTTTGTTTCATCATTAGAAGTATTGTCTAGAAATGAACTAACATTGGCCAGTATAACTGGTAGGTTACTGGATGAAGCCAAACGTAGGCAAGAACGAGACCAGTTAAGGATGCAACAGCAACCAAAAGTGGAAGCTGTATATGAGAATGTCAATATTGTTAAACGCTGTTATGCATGTGGGGCTAAGGGACACATTGCAAAATATTGTAATAATAAGAAAGTGTCTGCTAGAAACTCTGCTAAACCCAGGAAAGGGTGTAATTTAGCAACCAGTTCATCTAATAGTATAAAAGATGATTGGTGGGTGATTGATAGCGGTGCCTCTCAATCAATAACAAAAAACAGAAAACTGTTTCTAAATATGAAGAAAAGTACTAAAAAGGTCAAATTAGCTAATGGCTGGAATGTGACTGTAGCTGGGGAGGGACTTGTTAAATGTTCTATTAGTAAGCACCCTTTACCCATGCTTTATATCCCTAGTTTGAAATATAACCTTTTATCTGTAAAGTCATTACTACATTCTGGGTTTACAGTAACTTTTAAAAACAACAAATGTTTGCTGGAATGTGAAGGCACTGTAGTTACTGCAGAATTAGAAAACGACTTGTTTGTTATTAGGGATAAGTCATTACTGTTAGTTCAGTCAAAAGCTAAATTTGGAAATGTAAAGCCTCATGATGAATGCGTACATTTATTACATAGAAGGCTTGGTCATCTGAATTTCAGGTTGTTGCATTTGACTGTTAAGCAGTCTAAAGGCATTAATTTAAGGGCTTGCAGCAAATACCTAAACTGTAATACTTGTAACCAGCATAAAAGTAAAGTTACACCTGCAAACCGCTGCAATGGGTTTAAAACAACTAAACCTTTGGAGGTAGTCTTTTTAGACTTAATAGGGCCAAAGAAACCCAGTTTAGGGGGAGCATGCTATATTTTGAGTATAGTTGATCACTTTACCAGATATGGTTTTTGCTACCTTATGAAGTCCAAAAGTGATACGTTCCAGTGTATCACAAATTGGCTTCGTTTTGTAGAACGGAAGCAGAAGTTTAAGGTGAAATGCATTGTTACTGACAATGGAACTGAGTTTACTAACCATCAGTTGGCTAAGTTTTTGAAGGACGCTGGGATACAGCATAAACGTTCTGCCCCTTTTCGGCCAGAACATAATGCATATATTGAACGAAGAGGCCAGACCCTACAAGCTATGACTAAGACTATGCTGGCTGATGCTTGTTTACCTGATAAATTGTGGGGAGAAGCAATACTATGTGCCAATCATATTTTAAATAATGTGGTGCACTCCTCTACAGGTAAAATACCTTTTACTTTATGGCACGGCAGGAAGCCTGATTTAAGTTACATACATACTTTTGGTGCACCAGCCTGGGTGCATATACTGGTTAGTCAGAGAAGGAAGGACCAACAGAGAGCAAAGAAAATGATTTTTGTTGGCTATGAGGCTAACCATAGGTCCTATAGGTTCTGGGAAAAAGGAACAACAAAAGTTTTGTGTAGCACTAGTGCTAAATTCCTAGAACACGAAGGCTGGGACAGGTTAGAAAAAGCAGACTATGGTTTTACAGATATTGATGTTAAGGTAGACCATATTCCTGATGATAGTTCATCTGAGATGGATGATAAACCATCTATTAAGGTTGAGGAACAGGAATCAGGGTTAGGGAAGGATGAACCCAATATACCTGATGTTAGTCCTGTTATGCCTAGACGATCTTCCAGGGACCAGCATCCACCAGATCGCTATAAAGCCACAGTGGTTTGCCAAGTAGATATCGAACCATCCAGTTATCAGGATATAAAATTATATCCAGAAAAGGAGCAAGAAGCCTGGCAGGAGGCAATGGATAGAGAAATTGATTCATTGAAGAGGCTTGGTGTCTATGAAGTGGTAAGAATACCACCAAATGAGAAACTTATAGGCTGTAGGTGGGTCTATAAGGTAAAGAAAAGTGTAGATGGGGTAGTAACCCATAAAGCTCGGCTTGTTGCACAAGGGTTCTCACAGACAGATAGAGACTATGATGAGGTTTTTGCTCCAAGTTTACGAGCGAGCACTTTGAGAACGATGCTTGTTTGGGCAGCTAGAAATAAATGCTCTATTACTCATATAGATGTCGAGACAGCTTATTTGAACGCTCCGTTGGGGCATACAATATATATGAAGAAACCTCCTGGTTATGATACACAGGAGAGAACTGAGTGTTGGAGGCTACAAAAAAGCCTATATGGTTTAAGGCAATCAGGTTACGAGTGGAACCAATGTATAGTGCATGAATTACGTAACATTGGGTTCTGTGAGGGCGTAGCAGATAAATGTCTGTTTAAAAAAGAACAGGATGGATGTGTTTCATTCTTGTTACTCTTTACAGACGACATTGCCATAATTACCAGAACTGATGCTGAGGCCAGAGAGATTATTGGTCAGTTGCAAACAAAATTTAAACTTAGAAATCTAGGACATATACGGCATTATCTAGGGCTGGATATCCTGAAAACATCTAGAGGATTTAAAATATCACAAGCTAATAAGATCTGCAAATTGTTAAAAAAATATGGGATGGAATTATGTAAACCTGCCAAGACTCCTATGGCACAGGAATTCCAACAGGATAGTTTGCAGAGTCCACAGTTCAGTAAAGAACTGTATCAATCATTAATAGGCAGTTTGTCGTATTTGAGCAACTGGACACGGCCTGATATAGCTTTTAGTGTTAATCAACTAGCACAATATAGTTCAGAGCCTACTGATAGGCATTGGCAGGCTGCAAAACGTGTTCTTAGGTATCTTAAAAGAACTCTGCATTTTGCTATGTATTTAGAACCAAATGCCAATATGATGTTAAAGGCATATGTTGATGCCAGTTTTGACAGAACTTCTACATCTGGAATTGTAATCATGTTGGATAACTGCCTGATTGGATGGAGATCAATTCGCCAGAAACATATCAGTTTGTCTACCATGGAAGCGGAGTTTTCTTGTCTATCACTTACATGTACTGAACTGATTTATTATAAACTGTTGATGGAAGATATTGGATTCAAAATGGACTATCCTATTACGGTTTATGAAGATAACCAGGCAGCCATTAAAATGGCAACGAATCTTGCTGTAAAGACAAGGACTAAATACACTGATATACGTTATCTGAATGTTCGGCAATGTGTTAAGGATAACATGATTACATTGGAATATTGCGCATCGGAGGACAATATTGCCGATAACTTTACTAAATCACAAGGTGCCATTAAACACACCAATTGTTGTGAAAGATTTGGATTAAGAATCTGAAATGTATCTGATACTACTGTACAATGTATGATTTGGATGTGTGTTTTTGTTTTTGTATCTATTGTGTATATTGTCCTGCCCAATGGGGAGAATGTTAGGTTCAGCTTGCAGCTTACTCCTAACTTGTTGGTCAGGCAATATATCTGTTTCTTTAAGAAACAACTGAGCCACGTAATCAGGGTTTGCTGAACCCTGTAATTAGGCTGCAGTGCATAAATAAGCAGCACAGAGAAGCGTTCGTTCTTCCTGCTTCTTCCTGGTTCTTCCTAGTTCTTCCTGAGTGATACCTGTTTGTATCCTGTTGCTTACTGAGTCTATTATATGGTACTGTATACCAAGAGTTACTAAAGTCTGTTTGCTTTGGTAAGGGAAGATACTTATTGGACTGATATTACTGTTTATGACCTTGGACTGTTTTACTTACACCGAGACTGCTTGTTACTTGTAGATAAACTATTTTTTCTCACACGAGCCACACGTTTATCTCCTTCCCTGTGTGTTTCTGCTCTGCTGGTTGCACAAGCAACAAATACTTTTTACACACACCCTAACAGGCAGTATGGCGTTAAAACTTATAAAGCCTGATAGACAAGCAATGGTGGGGGGTTGCTACCCCACTTACAATTGTCTGAACAAGCTTTGAGCCTACAGACTCTGCAGAATGGTTTTAACTTAAAAGAATTTCTTCAGGAGGAAATGGCAAAATATTATGAGACAGTGAACCAGAAATTTGAAAAATTAAGGCAGGAAATTAAAGAAATGATACAACTAAAGTATGATAATCTGCAACGAAAGATTGTAACAGTGACTAATGGTTTTTCAGAAGTTGTTATAAAGTTGGACACAAATATTAAATTACTAGAGTCTAAAATGGAGGAAGTTGAAGATAAGATTTATAATTTGGATAATAAAATACAAAGAATTGAAAATGATTTAACAAATATTCAAGACAATAGTTTAGAAGTAAAGTCTAAAAAGGAAGCTGGTCACGTGATTTATAATGCAGAAGATATAAAGCAAGGAATTGAAAGAGAAGTTGTAATGATGCAATACAGGCTTACAGAATTTGCAATCAGAATGAGAGGTTTACAGGAAAATAACTGTGATGATTTAAGAAAAACATCTGCTCAAGTTCTGGCTGGGATCTTAAAGGTTCATCCTGAGGAGGTATCGTGTAAAATTGACAAGGCCTATAGAGTAAATTCTTGGATTGCAAAGCAAAGGCAATTGCCTAGAGATGTGGTGATTTACTTTACAGATAAAGAAATAAGAAATGATATTGTGCAAAAATCCTTCAATTCTACTCCACAACTGTATGGGAGAAAAATTTAGATATTTAAAGAATTGCCGCCTAAGATGTTAAGAGATAGAAAGAAATTTGGACTTTTGGTGACTGAGCTAAGAAAACAAAATATTTTATTCAGGTGGGATGCTCCAGTGGGTATAATATTGAGATATCAAGGAGAAAGATATCAATTAAATACTGTTGAAAAAGCGGAAGAATTTTACTACAAGGTCCTTAAAAAGCAAAATCAACAAGAGATAGAAACTCAAGAAAAGCAGAAGGAGATGGAAGTAATGAAGAAACAACAAATTACAGAGGTCTCCACAGATGAGCCACTTCTGGATTCTCTCTCAGAGGTCTCAGCTGGACTATTTAATATAAGAGAGGCGGTTCCGGATTCTAATGTAATGACTTATCAAGACACAAACCAGTATCTATAAGTATCTACTAAAATACAAATTAGAAGAGGAAGTTGTCAAAGAGAATATGATAACATGGGCCAAAAATATAGGATATACTATAGAATTGGATAAGTGGGAGAATTTGTGGAAGATAAATTATAAGATGACACTGTCTATACCATACAAGGAAAACCTTTACAAGATATTCTACCGATGGCACCTCCCACCGGCGCGCCTAGCCAAGATGTTCCCAAATACATCTCCGATGTGCTGGAAATGTAAATCACAGAAAGGGACTTGTTATCATCTCTGGTGGTCATGCTGTAAGGCAAAACAATACTGGCAGCAAATTAAAACAATGATTGAAGAAATCACGAAACAAAAACTCGAAATGAGGCCGGAAACCTTTTTATTGGGAATAATCACAGCAAAATATACCAAAGAAATAAAATATCTGATCATCCATATCCTCACAGCAGCACGTATACTCTTTGCCCAACATTGGAAATCTGAACAGTTACCTATTGAAGATAAAATAATAGTTAAAATTACAGAATGTGCAGAATTGGATAAGCTCACAAAAGAAATACAAGAGAAAGACGATACTGATTACTATTTAGTATGGCAAAGATGGTACAGCTGGCTGGAGGCAAAAATAGGAATATAAAGATAATTTTATAATTTTCGACTATTTAATAGAAAGGCATAGAAGGAAATAAGGAGTCAATTATATATATACATATATAACCATGTAAACAGGTGTTTGTAGATATTGATACAATTAGAAAGACGAAAAATAACCCACCGTGGTAGTAACTTCTAAGAGTCAGTCATTGTACTGAATTGATGTTTGTTTGTTTTGTATGTTGTTTTAATGTATTGTTTTTTCTTTTTATTATTAATAAAAAATTAAAAAAAAAAGACATAAACCAGCATTGAAATCTATCAGTTGATATACAATTTACAGAATTAGAAAGATTTAAGCCACAAAAGCAAAACCAACAAGATCAAGTTATAGATCAGCATGAAAACCAAATAGTTGATACACAATCTACAGAAAGGAATTCAGGACGGAGATCTAACCCACAAAAAGTCAAGAAAAGAAGAAGCAGGTCTCACAAAAACAAAAACTTTTAAACTAAACAATAGTGTAATGCCAGTTATTTAAGAGATGATTGAATATATGAAAAGATAATGGGCAAAGTATTGGTTTATTTTATCCTGAGGAGAGTGACAGACCTCTGCAGTGCTGAACTTTTGGGATGTGAAAAGGGCCTTAAATTGAATGGATTGGAAATATCTTTTTTTGTTTTTTGGATTTCTTGATAAATATATTACGTTTATGCTGAGTTATATGGCAAGAGAGTTACTGGATTGGGGCACGCAGAAGATCTGGTTGTTACCCTATTATGGTAGTTGGAATTAATAATCTGGATAAAAGACACCTCTATAGACATTATATGGAATATAAATATAAAGTCACTCGGGTGGTTGTTGTTGTTTTTTTAATATGAAGATATTTGTTACTGATGGGGCAGATGGTAATTGAAGATACCGAAAATATTGTTGGAATTTGGATGCGATGTTACCCTAATATGGGTGATGGAGTTTATTATCCAGCTGAAAGACATTACAGAAGATATTATACGGATTACAAGTTTAAAGTCTTTATAGGATTTTATTTACATAAGGTAATTTTTTTCTAGTGGAGTGGGCAGAAGAATAAAGATATTAAGAACAATTAAGTATGGTAGTCTTGTAGGAAAGTGGGTGGAGACAGATTAGGTTACTGATTGTTTAGTTTAAAGAAAAGGGATATTATGTTTAGATGTGAATATATGTAAAAGATTTGAGTTAAGAGATATAACGATGGGGGGGAAGGAAATGGGTAGCTGAATTGAATAAATGTTAAATTAGGATTTATTATATAGTTTTATAGTGGAAGGTTGCTTTGAAATGTTATATTAATATATATAAAAGATTTGACTTAAGAGATATATGTATGGGGGTAGTAAAAGGGTAGTTTATGAGCAGTAATAGTTAAATTGGGAGGTATAATAATATTATTATGTTAAATTAAGAGTTATTAGATAATGTTATAATAGAATGTCACTTTGAAATGTATAGTATAGTACAAGGGGGATATGATAATTCTATTAAAAAGAAAGGGTCAGCATATGGGGATGGAGTAATAATAATAATAATAATAATTTTATTTCTATACCGCCCTTCTCCCGAAGGACTCAGGGCGGTGTACAGCCTATTTAAAAACACAGATGGATGGTAAAGTATTATATAATCTGTTATGAATTTGGGTTTTATTATGAAGAAGTCACGGGGAGGGGAGGGGGAGGGGGGGGTAGGGAGGAGGGGGGGAAAAGGGGGAAAAATCTGTATTTGAAAAACTTTTTCAATTAAAAAAAAAAATCTCATCGGCTCAAGGTTGACTCAGCCCCTTTCGAGGTAGGTAAAATGAGGACCCGGATTGTGGGGGCAATAAGATGACTTCGTATAAAAAAGAACACCACTTGGGAGGGCTGAAAGCCCTACTAAGCAGGTATATACAAAAGTATGAAGGCTATTGCTTAACACATTGTAAGCCGCCCTGAGTGTCTGGAGAAGGGCGGCATATAAATCAAACTAATAAATAAATAAATAATAAATAAATTTAAGAGTTGAAACCACTGGTTTCATTTTGTTCTCCATTGTGGATGCCAGATTGGAACCTTGCAAGCTCTCGTCTCTCGAGGAGCGCTCCCTGAAGCGGTGCTGGAAACTTTGGTCGGGCTTCTCGAGACGAGAGCTTGCAGGGGGCCGATCTGGTGTCTGCAATGGAGAGAAAAATCCAGCTTCTTCTCCCTGCTGTAGTGCGACATCAGGATATACCGCCTTGGTATATTTGTGGCGCAAGGCAGCCCTCGTTTCCTGCTGCTTGGGACTCAGAGTGGTGAACAGCGTCTGGTTCGGGGAGCAGCCAGATTTTGCTCTCCATTGTGGATGCCAGATTGGCCCCCTGCAAGCTCTCGTCTCTCGAGGAGCCTGACCAAAGTTTCCCACGCCACTTCAGGGAGCGCTCCTTGAGAGAAGAGAGCTTGCAGGGGGCCAATCTGGCATCCACAATGGAGGGCAAAATCCAGCTGCTCCCCAGACCAGTCGCCATTTAACATTCTGAGTCCCAAGTGGCAGGAGATGAGGGCTGCTTTGTGCCACCAGCTGGCACAAATATACCGAGGCAAATGCTCATGCTTCACAAGATCAAGTAGTGCTTCGCTCCCGCACTTCTTCTGCCCTTTGTTGGTGCTCTGTGCACCTCGGTCTCTCAGGGAGATGATTCACTTCATCTCAGCCCCAAGATACTGGATGGCCCATGAGAGGGAGAGAGAATCAGAGAGAGAATGAAAAAGAGAGAATGAGAGAGAGAGAGAGAGAATCAGAATGAGAGAGAGAGAGAGAAAGAGACAGAGAATGAAAGAGAGAATGAGAGGAAGAAAGAAAGAGAGAGAGAGAATGAGACAAAATGAGAGACAGAATGAAAGAGAGAATCAGAGAGAGAAAGAGAGACAAAATGAATGAGAGAATCTTCTTCTTCCAGCCTTTGTTGGTGCTCCGTGCACCTCGGCCTCTCAGGGAGATGATTCACTTCATCTCAGCCCCAAGATACTGGCTGGCCCATGAGAGGGAGAGAGAATCAGAGAGAGAATAAAAAAGAGAGAATGAGAGAGAGACAGAGACAGAGAGAGAATGAGAGAGAGAGGATCAGAATGAGAGAGAGAAAAAGAGACAGAATGAAAGAGAGAATGAGAGGGAGAATGAGAGAGAGAGAAAGAGACAGAGAATCAGAGAGAGAGAGAATGAGAGAAAATGAGAGACAGAATGAAAGAGAGAATCAGAGAGAAAGAGAGACAAAATGAATGAGAGAATCAGGATGATAGTACAGTGGACTAAAGCACTGTTATTAACATCTGCTGCTTGCAATTACTGCAAGTTCAAATCTCACCAGGCTCAAGGTTGACTCAGCCTTCCATCCTTTCTAAGGTAGGTGAAATGAGGACCCAGATTGTGGGGGCAATAAGCTGACTTTGTATAAATATACAAAAGTGTGAAGGCTATTGCTTAATGCATTGTAAGCCGCCCTGAGTCTCCGGAGAAGGGTGGCATATAAATTAAAGCAAAAAAAAAAAAAAAAAACTGAGATAATCAGAATGAGAGAGAGAGAAAGAGAGAGAAAGAGAGGGGGAGAGAGAATGAGAGAATGAGAGAGAAAGAGTGGGAGAGAGAGAGAGACAAAAAGAGAGGAGGGAGAACAGTGCCTGAAGGACCCATCCTGTCACTGGGAATCCAGGTGCTTCAGCAAGGGTGCGCTGGATTTGTATTAGTGGTCCGCAAAATTTAAAATTATGAACTTGATGGTCCCTGAGGTCCAAAAGGTTGGGGACCCCTGATTTAAGTGATTATTCTAGTATTGCAGCATGATTGCTTTTTCATTGTAATATATACTTTTTTCATTTTTCACATCTCTAACCACTTTATAAACCATGTTACACTTTTCTTTGAATCTTACAGACAAACAGGACAGCAATAAGAGCACTCTGGACAACTGTCAATAACAAGGAACGTTGAAAAGGGAAGAAAATCAAGCCAGAAATCAAAATATTTTCCATTTCCTTCAGAAAAACACACAATTCTCCTCCTCCTCCAACAGCTGTTAGACAAAAGAGAGAAAATCAAGAAAGAATAAGCAGATTATGCAGAATTCAAGGATATGTTACATGAAAAGTCAAAGGAGATTATTTTTCAATCAGCAAAAAAGGGAAATATCTGGAACTGAGTGGGGAGGAAAGGGTCAATAGTAAAGCCATGTAGAGCAGATAGTAATGCAGGCCTCTCCCTGTGAGGAAGAAAACGGCTTCAGTGAAACCAACACTAAACAAGGCATTGTAAGAATTCCAGCCAGGTGATCCATCAGTGGATTGACTCCAGAGAGACACTGTATGAGTGTCTAGACTGTGAGAAAAGCTTCATTAGAGATTTTCATCTCATGAGACACCAGAGAAGTCACACAGAAGAGAAACCTTTTGAATGTCCTGATTATGAGAAAGTTGCAATTCCAGCCTGGTGATACACCAGAAGACTCACATAGGAGGAAAATGCTTTGAATGTCCTGATTGTTCAAAAAGTTTTGGTTGAACTTCCAGTTTGGTGATACATCAGAAGATTCACTCCACAGAGAAACTCTGTGTGTGTCGAGGTTGCAGGAAAAGTTTCATTAAAAATTCCCAACTCATGAGACACGAGACCATGCACACAGGAGATAAACCCTTTGAATGTCCTGATTGTGGGAAAAGTTTCAGTAGAAATTCCCACCTCATAATACACCAGAGGACTCACACAGGAGAGAAACCCTTTGAATGTCCTGACTGTGGGAAACGTTACAGTCAGAATTCCAGCCTGGTAATACACCAGAGGATTCACACAGGAGAGAAACCCTTTGAATGTCCTGACTGTGGGAAACGTTACAGTCAGAATTCCAGTCTGGTAAGGCACCAGAGGACTCACACAGGAGAGAAACCCTTTGAATGTCCTTTCTGTGGGAAAAGCTTTAATGACAATTCCAATTTGCTGACACACCAGAGGACTCACACAGGAGAGAAACCCTTTGAATGCCCTTTCTGTGGGAAAGGTTTCAGCCAGAATTCTTACCTGGTAAGGCACCAGAGGACTCACACAGGAGAGAAACCCTTTGAATGTTCTGACTGTGGGAAAACTTTCATTACGAATTCCCACCTGGTAACACACCAGAGGACTCACACAGGAGAGAAACCCTTTGAATGTCCTGACTGTGGGAAAACTTTCATTACGAATTCCCACCTGGTAACACACCAGAGGACTCATACAGGAGAGAAACCCTTTGAATGTCCTTATTGTGGGAAAAGTTTCAGTCAGAATTCCAGCCTGTTGAAACACCAGACGATTCACACAGGAGAGAAACCATTTGAATGTCCTGACTGTGGGAAACGTTACAGTCAGAATTCCAGCCTGGTAAGACACCAGAGGACTCACACAGGAGAGAAACCCTTTCAATGTCCTGATTGTGGGAAAAGCTTTAGCGATAATTCCAATTTCCTGACACACCAGAGGACTCACACAGGAGAGAAACCATTTGAATGTCCTTTCTGTGGGAAAAGTTTCAGTCAGAATTCCTACCTGGTAAGGCACCAGAGGACTCACACAGGAGAGAAACCATTTGAATGTTCTGAATGTGGGAAATGTTTCATTGCAAATTCCTATCTGGTGACACACCAGAGGACTCACACAGGAGAGAAACCCTTTGAATGTTCTGACTGTGGGAAAAGTTTCAGTCAGAGTTCCTGCCTGGTAATACACCAGAGGACTCACACAGGAGAAAAGCCCTTTGAATGTCCTGATTGTGGGAAAAGTTTCATTACGAATTCCCACCTGGTGACACACCAGAGGACTCACACAGGAGAGAAACCCTTTGAATGTTCTGGCTGTGGGAAAGGTTTCAGTCAGAATTCACACTTGGTGACACACCAGATGATTCACACTGGACAGAAACCCTTTGAATGTCCTCACTGTGGGAAAGGTTTCATTGACAATTCCAGCCTGGTGAGACACCAGAGGACTCACACAGGAGAGAAACCATTTGAATGTCCTGATTGTGGAAAAGGTTTCAGTAAAAATTCCTACCTGGTGACACACCAGAGGACTCACACGGGAGAGAAACCCTTTGAATGTCCTGACTGTGGGAAATGTTACCGTCAGAATTCCAGCCTGGTAATACACCAGAGGACTCACACGGGAGAGAAACCCTTTGAATGTCCTATCTGTGGGAAAAGCTTTAGTGATAATTCCAATCTGGTGATTCACCAGAGGACTCACACAGGAGAGAAACCGTTTGAATGTCCTGACTGTGGGAAAAGTTTCAGTCAGAATTCCTACTTGGTAAGGCACCAGAGGACTCACACAGGAGAGAAACCCTTTGAATGTTCTGACTGTGGGAAAAGTTTCAGTCAGAATTCCAACCTGATGAAACACCAGTGGACTCACACAGGAGAGAAACCCTTTGAATGTACTGATTGTGGGAAAAGCTTCAGTCAGAATTATGACCTGGTGAACCATCAGAAAACTCACTCCGGAGAAAAACCATATAAGTGTCCAGATTGTGGGAAAAGTTTCCTTTGGAATTGTCGACTAGTGAATCACCAGAGGACTCACATAGGAGAGTAACCATATGACTGTCCAGACTGTGCAAAGATTTCAGTACTAAGGATAGGCTTCTAAATCATAAGCTTATATACACAGGGGAGAAACCATTTAAGTGCTCTGAGTGTGCATACTGCTTCAGGAAACCTTCCAACCTTATTGCACACAAGAAAATGCACCTGGGGCGCAAAGTGATGAGTGTAGAGAAGGCTCGAATTTCATTTCAAATGTCCCATTGTAAGTTCAACTGGGAAATTGACTCTTTAATTTGAGTACAAAGAATTTGCCTGATTTTTTGTCATCAAATATGTCATGGTATTAGATGGGAACGAGGAAAGAAAAAAGTGGAACATGTTAATTTGATAAGGACTGTTTGGCCATTAGCAGCAGAAATTGCTGGATATTTTATTTTTGCAAAAATTGTAGAAATCTGCAAACATCATCTTAGGAGTGTCCTTCCCAATTTTATCATAATAAATGATAGAAATGCCATATGCAGAGGCCCTGTCTTCTTCCTGGGTGTCCTCAATATTTTCAGCCCCAGAATTCCCAAGCCAGCATCTTTTCAGAATAAGAGCACTCAGGCTATAGTTATAGACATATAGACATTGTGACTCCTCATATAATGAGAAAACAAGAGGAGAAGAGGAATACTGTATTTTTCAGTGTATAAGGCGCTCTGGAGTATAAGAGACACCTTAATTTTTGGGAGGAAAAAAAAATTCTGCCTCTGCCTACCAACATCCATCGGTATTCATCTGGCTAGCTTCCTTGCAGCAAATAGCGAACAGCCAGGTCAGCTTCAGCACATTTTTGCAGCCTGATTCAGCATGAACAGCTGATTGGCGGGTGGATTAACCCCCCGCCCCCGGAATACCCTCAATCAGCTGTTCCAGGCTGCAGAGATTGCTACAGACCATCACTGCCTCTATGCCTTGCATTTTTGGCCTCTATGCCTCGCATTTTCTGCCTCTGAATGCTCCATTTCAGACTTGTTCAAGGCTGCAGGAATCACCAGAGCATATTGCCGCCAGTTGCCACCTCTGTGCATTGCATTTTCTGCCTCTGCATTGTGTTTTCAGCCTCTACAGCCCCATTTCTGCATGTCATGTTTTTGGGTGGTTCCAGGCCACTCATCCCGCCCAAAATCGCAATGCACAGCGGCCAAAAATGGGGCGTGGGGAGGCCAAAATGTGATGCGCAGAGGCTGAAAATGCAATGCACGATGCGCAGAGGCGGCAATCAGTGATGATGTGCTCTGGCAATTTTCACAGCCTTGAACAGGTCTGAAATAGAGTGTTAGGAGGCTAAAAACGCGAGGCACAGAAACCAAAAATGCAAGGCATGGAGGTGGCGATGGTCTGTGGCACTTCCTGCAGCCTGGTATAAGACTAAAATGCGACGCGTGGAGGCCAAAAATGACCAAAGGGTGGGGCCGGCGGATGGGCGGGGCTACATTCCGTGTACAAAACGCAGCCAAATTTTCACCCTCTTAGGAGGAGAAAAGTGTGTCTTATACTCTGAAAAACACGGTAGTTTATCTTTTCCTAACAATTGCACAGGTATCAACATTTATCCTTTCCTAACAATTACAGAAATTCATTGCGCCAAGCATCTCTGCTCAAATTTTGTCAAGAATGAGGCATGCAAGTGGAAGAAACCATACAAATAGCAAATATATTGGGGGAGTTTGGGGCAGTGACAAAAGCAGTGTAGAATTTCAGATGTAAATGTTGTGCCCTACAGGTGACCTTCATGGGGAAGAGCTGTAGGAATATTGAGTTGAGGAGAAAAGGGATTGTGTGTCAGATCCCCATAGATCCTTATGGGGATGCCTTGGTAGAGCCTTGGTAGTACAAAGAGCCTTGGTAGTACAGTGGTTTAATACACCCTGTTATTAACACAGCTGCCTGCAATTTCTGCAGGTTCGAATCTTACCAGGCTCAAGGTTGACTCAGCCTTCCATCCTTTCTAAGGTAGGTGAAATGAGGACCCAGTTTGTGGGGGCAATAAGCTGACTTTGTATAAATATACAAAAGTATGAAGGCTATTGCTTAACGCATTGTAAGCCGCCCTGAGTCTCCGGAGAAGGGCGGCATATAAATCAAATTAAAAAAATAAATAAAAATGCTGTCATTCTGGCATAGAGGGCCTGAATGCCATTTTATGACCTTTTCTTCTTTCTGCTCTTTTCTCAACTTTGATGTACTTTCCTGGGAATGGGAGGGGGGAGGAATTGTTTGTGGCCATCTGTTTTGTCTCAGCTCCAACAGAAGGGGCAAGCAGCGCCTGAGAACACCTTCTTACCACCTTCTCAACTCAGAGTTTTCACAACTACTTTGCACCTGTGGATTGGCTCCCCTTGGATTGGGCAGAGGAGAGAGGTTTCTACAACTTTCTACCTAACTGTTCTGAGCGGGAAGTTCAGATCCTACCTTGCTCTACTTACTGCCACTGTCTCTCAATAAATGTTTCCTTTTGAAATCCCTCCTGTTTCAAGAGTCCTGCTTTCTTGAAGAGAGAGGAGAGGCAAGTCCTTACATTGTGTTTTGAGCACAGGATCTCCAGGTTTATTCGCAACTCCTGTTGTGATCTCATTCGCTTGGAGGTGCCTGCCTCCTTGTTAGTCTTTGATGGCTGGCGTGTGAGAGCAGCACCAAGGATCTGACATTTTGTGGTCCACCCTTGGTTGGAAAATGTGAGAAAAATTGTACAGTAAATAATGTTTCAATTTCTAAAGCAGCATTGCATAAGAATCATGAATAGATTTTGAGAGAAAAAAAGGAAAGTGTCAGCATTTATGTAAACATTGAGACAAGGTAATCCAACACTCTTCCCAACACATGCGAGGCGTTTCCTGTTTTCTGTTTCTCTCCCAGAGCGCCTTAATTTTTTTCAAACATTTATCCTTTTTCATTGGAGCAGATCAGGACTAGTGTGTGGAGAAACCAAGATGTAACTCAGTGGTCTGTCTGGATAATCACGGGACTTTCCATGACTGAGTGGAGAACACAAACTGTATCTCCCTGCTCTTAGCCCAGCACTGTCACCCGCTCTACCCTATGCCCAGAAGCCCCAGTGCACAGACTAAAGAAAATATCTTGGGAGATATGCAAACTCCATTACTAAAGAGATGAGGGGAAAACATCTCCCCAAGTCCACAGCATACGGATCCTATTCAAAGAGACTCACCTCTCTAATTCAGAGGAGTATAAGAAGATGGAAGAAGTACAAGGAAGATTCTTGTGTCAGGGAATTGTGCAGCCTGTGTCCAAATGGAGTCAGAGACGCTGACAAGAACTTGTGGCTTTATGTAAATAAATATATTTACAGTAAAGACAGGCAAATGGGAGCAAAGTGAGGTAAAATCAACACGACAGAAACATCAGGTAAAACAGAGAGCACACAGGGTAAAAAGGCGGGAAACAAGGAAACTCCCCCTTTTCACTCAAGGCAGCCAATCACAGTTCAGATTGCCTCATGCAGTAGCCAGCTCTCTTCAATCAATCAACTGTAATGGTGTGTTCTGACTCTTTACACAAACCCCACTGTTCCATCTTCTTACCACACGTATCATATGAGGATAAAAATAATTTATGTCATGATTAAGAGTGAAGCGCAGAGCAACAATAAACATTAATTGAATTTCATTATACAAAGAAGAAACATTAAAACTAACCCAAAGGAAATAGCAGAATACCCAACAAAATATTTCCTAAGATAAATGTGACCCCAAAAACTTACTAACACCACATATCTAACAAAATTGAGCAAACTAAAAGACAATCCAATGCCAGAGGAGATGGTCCATGGGGCCAGGCCAGAAGCCACCAGTCTCTAATCAGAGGAATTCTCCATTCCCTCAGAAGAAAAGTCCGAAATTCTTACTAGATCTTCAATAAAAATGGCAGTGTAGGGTGCCCCTGTAATAAAGTTATCCTGATGATCAATCAGCCATGTGCTTTAGTGGAATATTCTATTTTTCTATTTCATTTTTTTAAAATGTATTTTAGAAATACATTTAAAATAAGTTTAGAAATAGTAGTAATTGTGAGAGGAATCTTGGAGTTCTAGTAGACCACGAGTGTCAAACCTGATTCTGTCATGTGACGTATTGCAACTTTTTTTTTTTTTTTGCTTTAATTTATATGCCGACCTTCTTCGGTGTCTCAGGGCGGTTTACAATGCGTTAAGCAATAGCCTTCATACTTTTGTATATTTATACAAAGTCATCTTATTGCCTCCATAATCTGGGTCCTCATCTTACCTACCTTTGAAAGGATGGAAGGCAACCTTGAGCCTGGTGAGATTTGAACTTGCAATTGCAAGCAGCAGATGTTAATAACAGTGCTTTAGTCCACTGTACTATGAGGCTTCTTCTGTGGAGCTGGGGTGGGTGTGGCCTGTGTGTAACACATCTGACCTGCCAGCCACCAGTTTAACAGGCCTGTAGTAGAAAATCATCTAAATATGAGCCAACAGTGTGATGCAGTCACCAAAAAATCTAACGCAGTTCTAGGCTGCATAAACAGAGGGATAGAATCAAGATCATGTGAAGTGTTAATACTAATTTATAATGTCTTGGTAAGGCCACACCTGGAATACTGCATCCAGTTTTGGTCGCCACAATGTAAAAAAAGATGTTGAGAGACTAGAAAGAGTGCAGAGAAGAGCAACAAAAATGATTAGGGGCCTGGAGGCTAAAATATATAAAGAAGGGTTGCAGGAACTGAGTATGTCTAGTTTAATGAAAAGAAGGACTAGGGGAGGCATGATAGCAGTGTTCTATCTCAGGGGCTGCCACAAAGAAGAGGGAGTCAAGCTATTCTCCAAAGCACCTGAGGGCAGGACAAGCAGCAATGGGTGGAAACTAATCAAGGAGAGAAGCAATTTAGGAGACATTTCCTGGCAGGTAGAACAATTAATCTGTGGAACAACTTGCCTCCAGAAGTTGTGAATGCTCCAACACTGGAAGTTTTTAAGAAGAGATTGGACAACCATTTGTCTGAAATGGTGTAGGGTTTCCTGCCTAAGCAAGGGGTTAGACTAGAAGACCTCCAAGGTCCCTTCCAACTCTTTCTGTTCTGTTCTACCTGTAAAGAAATTTGCAGAAGTTACACATGGGATTAAGCATTTAGTAGATATACAATTTCCTCCTTCAGAAATAAAGCTTCAGGCTCGGTGATCTTGGATGCAGCTCTGGCCAACAGGAGTGAAGCTGGCTGTCCTGGAGCGTCTCACCTGATGGTGCTGCCATGTCCTAAATCCTTGGGATCCACATTAAATAAGTCATAAAGATTTGGGGTGCAGAGAAGCTTTGACCTCCATTGAGAGACACCCCCAAGAAAGGTTATTTTGTAATTCTGTAAAAAACAACACATCATAATCATAAGTTTATTTGTCAAGCATATATAAGAAAACAGGGAAAAGTATAAACATAATTGGAATACATGAAAAGAGTTAGTAAAAAAGGAATATTAGGACAGGGACGGTAGGCACGCTGGTGCACTTATGCACGCCCCTTACAGACCTCTTAGGAATGGGGTGAGGAAACCAGTAGACAATTTAAAGTTAAAGTTTTGGGGGTTTGGGGAAGAAACCACAGAGTCAGGTAGTGCATTCCAGGCATTGATCACTCTGTTACTGAAGTTATATTTTTTGCAATCAAGTTTGAAACGGTTTACTTTGAGTTTGTATCTATTATTTGCTCGTGTATTGTGGTTGAAGCTGAAGTAGTCATTGAGAGGAAGGACATTGTGGCAGATAATTTTATGAACTATGTGTAGGTCAGACAGAAGTCGGCGTAGTTCTAAGTTGTCTAAACCCCAACTTTTTTTTAAAACAAGTTTTATTGGTTTTTTTCCCACATTTCCCTACATCTTTTTTGAACAGAGTATTGGCTGTTTCTTGACTTATACAATTAATTAAATTCAAATATATTTTACTCAATTACAATTCTTGTCAAAATCTCCCCCCCTTTTTTTTATCATATCTCACTATTTCTATGCTTACGTAATTACATACACAATAACTTCATTTGCCCTTAAATTCTAACTTTACTATTTATTCATATTTATTCCCTTTTATTCTTTAACAATTCATTCTTTATCTTAATATATTTGTATTTGTTCTTCCATTTCATCTTTTTTATTGTACAGCAATCTTTCTCCTCCAACCTACCATCTCCCTCTTTTCTTTCTTTCTTACTTTTTCTTCCCCTCCTCTTCTTCTCTTATCTACTTCCCCTCCCCTTCTCCTTCTCCTCCTCTCTTCCCCCTCTCTTCCCCTCTCTCCTACTCTAATTTCCCTTCCCTTCCTTCCTCCCTACTCTTCCTTCCCTCTCTCTCCTTCCTCTTCCCTTCCATCTCTCTTCTCATCTCTCTCTATTGCTGTATTCATCTTCGATTTAATATTTTCCACTTTGGAGTCCAGGCAACCCTGATCTTTCATTTATCAAATATATTTCACAAAATTCCTCTTATCTTTTTAATTATAAACAGTATATTTCATCTTATTCCATTTTTCCCTTTAAATTTTTACCCAAACAGTCTTCCAATCCTTTATCTTCTTTACTTTTAACAATATATTTTTTCTTCTTTACTTCTTGCAAGTATAACACTTAAATCATTTTTTAACATTTCAATTTCATTAAATTTTACATTCAATTTCAATTTTCCATCATAATTTCAATTAATGCATATGTTACTTATTTCTCTCCATTTAATGCTTTCTCCAAAATCATTCTTTCTTTCACATTGCACCTACTGGTCTATTTCATTTAACATTTTCACATATAATTTCTACCACTAACATAATTCTCTTTATTAACAAATTAACATTTTCACTGACTCTTAACCATTTTTCTTTAGTTTCTCCACAACTCCATTGGTATTTTTCTCCCTTTCTCCCATTCCCTTACCTTCCTCTTTTTCCTTTTCTTGTATCTTCCCTTCAGCCTCTTTTCTTTAATTTTAACTCTATTAATTTTCTTTCTCAATCTTTCCCCATTTATTTCTCTTCTTTTCTTATTTGAGATGTATTTTCCCTTATCCATTCTTATTCTGTCACTGCTAAACCCAGCGTAATCATCTTTATCTTTATTTTCAATTATTTCTTCTCCAATATTATTTGTTTCTTTTGTTTCTCATTCTTCAGTTCTCTTTCTCTCTTTTTGCATTCTAACCAATCTTCTGCTTCTTTGTTTCCCTTAAATGCTTCTCTTATTTTTTGAAACATCTCCTTCAATGTCTCATATTCCTCCTCCCAATTCTCCATATTTTCAATTTAAAAGGCTGAGATTTTTACATTTATTCTTTTTCTTAAATATATTTCAAATTTCCAAGTCCATATAATGTTCTTTTTTTTTTCCCCTTTAAATAATGTCCAATTCAGATCTTCACTTGAGCCAGCACCGTTTCAGTCTTTGTTCCTTTATTCTCTTACCTTGGTAGAGCTGTATAAATTCTTTCACACCTCTTTCTCACGCTCTCTGCCAGCAGCTGTCTCTCCGATTCACAATCCTTTCCATAACAAAATAGCCATCTTGTAATACACAAAAGCGTTCACTTTCTCTTTTCCACATTAAATTCTTCTGCTGTTTAAAATGTTTTTTTATCTTCTTTTCCTTGTCTTATTTTCCCCCCCAAATCCAGTTTTAAATCCAAATGGAATATTTTTTCCAGGGCTTTAGGTTTGATTGTTAAAGTTCCTTTTTTTTTTTTCTCTCCGATTTAGTCCTTCTGTGCCAATTAGCCGCCAATCTTCCACTACAATTTTTTCAAGCTGTCAAAGATTTTTTTTCTTTTACCTGTGAGTTGGCCTGGTAACAATACTCTGTTCAATTACCGCTCCTACATTCCCTCTTTCTGATCGTGGCCATTCTGGCTTGTGACAGCTCCTTAATGGTTGCCTTCCTTCGCCAACGGGTCGAAGACTAATGCCGGCATTTCAGGGAACTTGCTCATTCTCTATCCATGCCAGCCAGCCTCTTCTTTCTTTGCTGTCTCCACAAGACAGCTATGATCCCTGGGGATCCCCAAAATCGGCTAGGATATCAGTGTTCTCCTGGAGCTCCAGAATCAACACCATATCACCCGATGCCGGCCACACCCCCTCTCTAAGCCCAAAATTTGAAGTCTGGTAGCATAAGGTATTTTATTGCAGTTAGAGGAATGGAGGACTCTTCTCATAAAATATCTTTGGACTTTCTTGATTGTGTTTATGTCCAATATGCAGTGCATGTTCCAGACAGATGAGCTGTGTTCAAAAATTGGTCTAGCAAATGTTTTGTATGCTCTAGTTTGTACTACAACATTACTAGAGAAGAAGCAACACAAGATTAAGTAAACAACTCTTAATGCCTTTTTGGCAATGTTGTTATAGTGGTCTCGGGCATTTAAATCTTTAGAAATGAGTACTCCAAGGTCCTTGACAGAGTGAGGGTCATCTACAAGATCATGTCCATCTAATTTGTATTTTATATTTTGATTTTTTTTTTGCCAATGTGCAAGACAGAGCATTTATTGGTTGAGATTTGAAGTTGCCACTTGTTAGACCAATCTGGCACATAGTCAAGGTTTTTTTGAAGGGTAGTTGCATTGTCTTGGGTTTTGAATAATTTAACATCATCAGCAAAGAGAACACAGTTGCTTTTAATATGATCACAAAGTATGAAGAGTGTTGGACCTAAATCACTGCCTTGGGGAAAACCACTGTTAACAGGTACAGGATTTAATAGAGCGCTTCCTATTTTGACCACTTGTCTGTTTGACAGGAAGGCAGCTATCCATTTATGTAGGAGTCCAGAAATGCCATAGGATTTTAGTTTTATAAGTAATTTGTCGTGTACCACTGAATCAAAAGTTTTACAGAAGTCTATGTAAACTGCATCTATTGCTTTGCTCTGATCGAGATGTGTAGTCCATATGTTTTTGCAATGTAGTAGTTGTAGATTACAGGATAATTTTTTTCTGAAACCGAATTGTTTGTTAGAAAGTAGGTAGTTTGTCTCTAGGTGGTAGGGTAATAGATTGGTTAATGATTGATTCCATGACTTTGCATAAAGAGATTGGTCTGCAATTTTCAACAAGGCTAGGGTCTTCCTTTTTGAAGATAGGGATGACCCTGGCTTGTGACCATTGGTAGGACAAGGTGCTGGTACTGAAAGATTTTTCAAAAATTATGCTTAGAGGTTCTGCAATTGCAGTGGAAAGCTTTTTTAAGAAGTATGCACATAGTCCATCAGGCCAATAGATAGAGATGGTTTTAGATTACGTAGTGCCTTTTCAACATTGTCTTCTGTAGAATCAATATGTATAAGATCACCGTAATCGTTGTAATTGTCTGTAGTACAACTGGGAAATATTGGGTATGTGTTGTTGCTTTTATTTTATTTTTTGTTGTTGTTGACCTTTTAGTACTCAGCAGGTAAGCTAAGTAGCCTCACATTTCACTATTTCACTTGGCTCAGTTGCAAAGATCGGTTGCTAGAAGTCAAGGCTGTGAAACTGGTGGCTGCAAGTTTCTGCTGGTCTGAAGATTTAAAATGCCTCTTTAAAGTAAAGGTTGATTCTTTGGGAATTGCTTCCCTCCAGAGGTGCTCCATCACTGGGGGTTTGTAACAGAGCTGGAAGGGACCTTGCAGGTCTACTATTCCTATGCCCTGCTCAAGCAGGAGACCCAATATCATTTCAAACAATTGGTTAATTGTTTCTTAATTCTAAGATGCTTCTCTCCTTGATTAGTTTCCATCCGCTGCTTCTTGTCTTGCCTTCTGATGCATTGCAAAATAAGTTGACCCCCTTTTTCTTGACCCCTCTAATATTGGAACACTGCTATCATGTCACCCCTAGTCCTTCCTTTCACTAGACTAGACATAACCAATTGCTGCAACCCTTCTTTATATGTTTTAGCCTCCAGCCTTCTAATCATCCTTGCTGCTCTTCTCTGCCCTCTTTAAATAGTCTCTACATATTTTGGCATATTGTGGCAATCAAAACTAGTTGCAGTAATCCAAGTGTGATCTTAACACAGCATTATAAATTGATACTAATTCTTCACATGATCTTGATTCTAGCCCTCTGTTAAGGCAGCCTATGATTGCATTAGCTTTTGTGGGCACTGCATCAGACTGTTGGCTCTTTTTAGCTGTTCACTAGCACTTCAAGATCCATCTCACAGTTACAGCTATTCAGCCAGGTTGTACCTATTCTGTACATTGCCATTTGGTTTTTCTTGGCTAAGTGTACAACCTAATTTTTTTTCTCCATTGAATTTCATTTTGTTGGCCCAGTGTTCAAATCTATAGAGCTTCTTCTGTATCTTGAGTTTGTCTTCTAGTATGGTGGCTATTCCTGCCAGCTTAGTGTCGTCTCCAAATTTGATGAGTTTCCCTTCTATTCATTCATCGAAATTGTTTATGAAGATACTGAAGAATAATGGGCCTAAGAGGGAGCCTTATAGTACCCCACTGCTTACTTCCCTCCATATAGATGTAGTCCCATTGACTAACGGTTGAGTGCGGTTTGTCAGCCAGTTACAAATCCATTGGATGGTGATGCTATTTATTCCACATTTTCTTCACTTACCAAGAAGTAGATTGTGGTCTACTTTATCAAATGCCTTACTGAAATTCCAGTATACTGTGTCCATAGCATTTTACTGATTTAATTTAGACTAAGGTGACCAGATTTTAACATTGGTAAAGAGGGACATTGTGGGCGTGGCTTATTTTGTGGGCGTGGCTAGCTGGTCATGTGACTGGGTGGCCATGGCTATGTGTATAGGGTAAGGTGAACAGATTTTAACATTGGTAAGAAGGACACCACTGTGGGCGTGGCTTATTGTGTGGGCGTGGCTTGGAGGCCATGTGACTGGGTGGGCGTGGCTAGCTGGTCATGTGACCGGGTGGCCATGGCTATGTGTATAGGGACTACTCAGAGGGCTGAAAAAAGTCATTTCTGACAGGTCCTCACACTTATGACCATCCTCACATTTATGCCTGTGCAGCATTCTTAACAACCATGTCACTCATTTCACAACTGCTTCTCTTCACCATGGTGATAAGATAGGGCAAAAAACGTAAAATGTGAGGACAGTCGTAAGTTCGAGGACTGGTCAAAAGTGCAAGGACCAGTCAAAAATAACTTTTTCAGCCGTCCGAGTAGTCCATATGCACAAAAGGACTAACCAGAGGGCTGAAAAAAGTCATTTCTGACAGGTCCTGGCACTTTTGACTGGTCCTCACACTTATGACCATCCTCACATTTATGCCCATGCAGCATTCTTAACAACCATGTCACTCATTTCACAACTGCTTCTCTTCACCATGATGACAAGATAGGGCAAAAATGTAAAATGTGAGGACAGTCGTAAGTTCGAGGACTGGTCAAAAGTGTGAGGACCAGTCAAAAATAACTTTTTCAGCCCTCTGAGTAGTCCATATGCATAAAAGGATACAGTAATAGAGAGGGATGAAGGAAGGGAAGGGAAATTAGAGTAGGAGTGACGGTAAGAGAGGGAGGAAGAGTGGAGGAGAAGGAGAAAGGAAGAGGAAATAGGGAGGAGAAGAAGAGGGTGGGGGGAAGAGAAAGTAAGAAGGAAAGAAAAGAGAGTGGTGGTAGGTTTGAGGAGAAAGATTGCTGTACAATAAAAAAGATGAAAGGGAAGAAAGCCAACCCCAAGCAAATATAAAGATATTAAGATTAAGAATGAATTGTTAAACTTTAAAGAATAAAAGAGAACAAATATGAATAAATAGCAATAATTAGAAACACACATACAAACATGCAATGTATTTTCTTTGAACAGAATATTTGGCTGGTTCACAAATTTAAACAGCGTTTAGTCATTTCAATTAAATTTACAATTTCTATATTTCCTTTTTGCCATATTTATTCCTCATCTATTTTTTTAAAAAAACAATATTACCCTTCATCCTCATCTCTAATCTTAATCAAATTCAATTTTTCCCTTCTATTCTATATTATACCCCTTCCCATTGTCATCTATTTTTATATCCATCCTCACATTGGTTAATTATGTAATTATGTAATACAGTTGTTTAATACAAATTCAACATTTTAATATAAATCAATTAGTTATATAACTATCTTTTTTGTATATTAATCAATATGAACATGAATATTCCAATTATTTCCATGCAATCCAATTTCTTACAAATCAATTAATTATATTTACCAATAATAATAAACCAAATAATTTCCCCCATATATTCCTCCAAACCACAACTTAACCATTTCTGCTTTCAACACAATATACAATTATTAATAGTATCTCAATTATTACAATTCCCTGGTTAAATAGAGCTTTTTTTCTTTTGTGTTTTAAAATCTTGAACTCTCCTCTTTTGCCCAAAATTTCCCATTGTTTGCAGTTTTGTACCTACCTTTTTTGGTGAGGAAAAAGAAAAAGAAAAAGAAAGAAATTTCTCTCTGCCTCATTTTGTCATGTTGCAGGTTTAGTTTCGCTTTCGCCTTTGTTTTCAGTATAGCTAGGGGGGTGGAAATCTGCTCCAGGAACTTTTTGCAGCCTTTTGCAGCTAATTAACCTAGCGGAAGCTGTTAACAGGGGCTGTTTTTTCTATTTTTTCAGGCATGGGTCTATTCATTTTTTTTTAACACTGATCAGCTGTAGGTCGGCCCTTTGAAGCCCCGCGGCAAAAGTTTAAAGAGTTTTTTTTCCCTCTAGCCATCAGCGGGGATTCAGGAGGCAGAATGAAAAATCGGGACTTTTTTAAAACGCCGCGGGACGCAGGACAAATTGCTCAAAAGCGGGACTGTCCCGCCAAAAGCGGGACATCTGGTCACCTTAATTTAGACACTTTCTCAAAGAAGGAAATAAGATTTTTTTTTGTCACGGTCTTTTTTCAACAAACCGATGTTGGCTTCTGGTTATAAGTTTGCTTGCTTCCAGATGTTTGTAGATCAATTGTTTGGTTCTTTTTCAGGATCTTCTCAGGCATTGATGTCAGGCTGATTGGTCTGTAGTTTTGTGAATCCATTTTTCCCCTTTTTTGAAGATTGGAACTGCATCAGTGTTCTGCACCAAGTCACACTGGCAAGGCAAGGTTTAGGTAGTGTCTGTTTATTGCTCACTTATCACCGTGTCAAATGAAACACCAATGTGCCAGTGAAGCTCCACACCAGCCCTCTGTTCCCAGTCTGGATTCCCCTGCTGTAAAAAGTAGGCCCTAGCTGACCATGAGGCAAAGAGGGAAGTAATGATACCCACAAGTCCAGGTTTTCAACAACAAAAGCACAGTCCAATAGTCAAGTCCACAAGGAAAATCTGAGGTTTAGAGTACAAAAACACAGTCCAAAGTTCAAGAGACGGGATCAAGTAAAGATGGAAAGTGCACATCAAAACAAGCAGGTGTTCCCAAGAAACACACTTTTACCAGCATCTGGTTAAATCACCCTTCCACAGCTGTTTTTTGTGTGGAGAGCTGGAGCTGCTTCCTCTCAAGTAGCCTTGCTGACCTCCTCTGTGCCTCTCTCCGGTCTGCTCTCATCACTCATGGATCGAGTGGAGGAGCAGTTCTTCTTAATCAGAGGTGGTCTGGAGACTCTCATCTCTGCTGGCTGGCTGTAGCTGGTCTGCTTGTTTTTTTTAACTTCCATGTCTTCCCAATAAGCATAGTGTTTCCTATTAGTGCTGCATCCATGTATTAACTTGGTTTGATTGTGCTTTCCAAAAATAGTTATTGAGGATCTTTTGGGATGTTCAGTTGTATCGGTAGTACTTGTCTATTTGTTCCCTGAGACTTCAAAGTTACTATGGTACTGTAAAGGCAGATACATACTGATCCCCAAAATTGTGGTCATCGTAGCACATGTTCAGTGACCGCACGTCCACAGTTGCTATGGTTATGAAGGTGCAGGAAAAACAGATGGACCAATTGGGATTCTGCCAACCAGTGCACATATACGATTGCCGCTGTATCCCATACTTATGATTGCACTAGCTTCTGACAAGCAAATCAGTGGAGATATCAGCAGGAATTCTCAAGTCACAGTCATGTGAAATTCCCTTTAACAACTAAGATTTGCTTAAGAACTACAGGGGATCAGATGTAACTTGGCACTCTCAATTGACATCATGCTCATGATCAGAGTGTTTAGTGACGCAGATGCCAGTTCAAATTGTCATCAGTAAGTGAGAACTGCTTATTTATTTATTTATTTATTTATTTATTTATTTTTTATATTTATATACCGCCCTTCTCCCAAAGGACTCAGGGTGGTGAACAGCCAACAGATAAAACACAAGAAATACAAAATTAAAAACAATATTAAAATCCGATTAAATTAATTTGGCCCACAATTAAAAGCACCCCTGTATTAAAACCCATAATTAAACAGTTAAAAATTAAAACAATTTAAAAGAGTTAGGCCAGCCCGGCTTGTTGGAATAAGAACGTCTTTAGGGTACAGCGAAAAGTGCGTAGATCCGGGATCTGTCGTATCTCCAGGGGCAGCTCATTCCAGAGGGTAGGTGCCCCCACAGAGAAGGCTCTCCCCCTGGGGGTCGCCAGTCAACATTGTTTGGCTGATGGCACCCTGAGGAGCCCCTCTCTGGGAGCGTACTGGTCAGTAGGAGGCTATCGGTGGCAGAAGGCGGTCTCCTAAATACCCGGGTCCTAAGCCATGGAGTGCTCTAAAGGTGGTAACCAATACCTTGAAGCGCACCCGGAAGACCACCGGGAGCCAATGCAGCTCGCGCAGGAGAGGTGTTACATGGGAGCGCCGAGTCGCATTCTGGATCAGCTGGAGCCTCCAGGTGCCCTTCAAGGGGAGCCCCATGTAGAGAGCATTACAGTAGTCCAGGCAGGACGTGACGAGAGCATGAGTGACCCTGCGTAAGGCATCTTGATCCAGAAAGGGACGCAACTGGCGAATCAGGCGAACCTGATAAAAAGCCCCCCTGGCCACAGCCGTCATATGCTCTTCTAAAGACAGCCGTGTATCTAGGAGGATGCCCAAGTTGTGAGCCCTCTCTGTGGGGGCCAACGCCTCGCCCCCAATAGTCAGCGATGGCACCAACTGACTATATCGGGATGCCGGAAGCCACAGCCACTCGGTCTTGGATGGGTTGAGCTGAGCCTGTTTCTCCCATCCAGATCCGCACAGCCTCCAGGCATCGGGACATCACATCAAGGGCATCGTTGGGGTGGTCCGGGGTGGAGATGCTTGAATTGGGATGTCACCAGAGTGGTTGTGGACAGTATTTTCTGCCCATATTTGGAGCTGAGGACTTCCATGAGCAAAATGAGTTATATATTTGGCTTTACACTATAAGAATTTTTGATTGACCAAATCAACAAGAGAATTTCATGATTGAATGGACATTTGAACTTGGATCTTGGTTGTCTTCCATGTGTCAAATCAATCATGATTAATGTTAAGTGGTCATTCTAGCATTGTGGCATGTTTGTTTTTTCATTGTTTTCTTTTTTTCATATCTACAACAATTTTATAAACAATTAACATTACACTTTTCTTTGAATCTTATAGGCAGAAAAGATGGCAATAAAAGCACACTGGACAACTGATGATAATGTTAGGGTTCCAACTGATTCCCTAATTAAATCATGAGCCTTGAGTCAAGCTTCAAAATAATTCCACTTATTAGGAGACGAAGCCCCACCCCGGGCAACCCCTACAGTGGGACCTAACCTGCCCAAAGGCATTTGAAACACTAAAAGAACTTTTTGCAAAGGACTGGTGCTGAAGCATCCTGACCCCGAACAACCCTTCATTATCCAAGCCAGTGATGTGACACTGGGAGCAAAGAAATTGGCTATTATCCAAAGAAATAGCCAAGGAAAACTACAGCTCTGCGCCTACATCTCCTACAAGCTCATGGACACAGAGAGGCCGCATGGGAAAAGAGGCTTTTACGGTAAGATGGGCACTGCTAACCTGACACCACCTGCTGGAAGAGGGGCAGAAACCGTTTGAACTCTGGACTGACCACAAAAATCTGAACATTTTTTCATTTACCCAGTAAGACGGGTGGACAAGCCCCGAGGGGGGCTCGCTTGTGGCCCAAGCTCCTGGCACATGCTATGTATGACCCACTTTGGGGACAGCATCAGGTGGGGAGTTTGACTGGGGCGGTACACCTGTCAAACAGTAACGCAAGTGTCCTAAGGTGAGCTCAGGGAGGGCAGAAACTTCCCGCGGAGATTCAAGCCAGAAATCAAAATATTTTTCATTTCTTTTAAAAAACCACACAATTCTTTTTCCTGATCAGGTGAGAGATAAAGGAGAGGAAAATTAAGAAGAAATTTTAAGCTGGAAAAAGTATGCAAAACTCAAGGATACATTACATGAAAAGTCAAGGGAGATTATTTTTTATTCAGAAAAAAGAGGGAAATATCTGGAACTCACTGGAGAGGAGGAAGTCACTTGGAGAGCCACGTAGGGCAGACAGAGATGCAGGCCTCGCTCTGGCAGAAAAGTGGCTTTAATCAAAATACTTCTAAACAAGGGATCACATGAATTTTTGACCTCAAGAATATAAATGTTGGGAAAGCTCCATAGATGAACCTATTGTGAGGAAAAGCACAGATTGCAAATCACAGCTGATTATGCACAAGATCATCCACACAGGAGAAAAGTCTTAAAAGTGCTCCCAATGTGGTAAATATTATACTGAGCATAAGGACTCACAACAGGAAGAAAAAAAATTGAAGGAGAGAAACCCTTTGAATGCCCTATCTGTGAGAAAAGGTTCAGTCACAATTACAGCCTAATGAACCACCAGACGACACACACAGGAAAGAAACCCTTTGAATGTCTTGATTGTGGAAAAGGTTTCATTACAAATTCCCACCTTGTTAGGCACCAGAGGACTCACACAGGAGAGAAACCCTTTGAATGCCCTGATTGTGGGAAAGCTTTCAGTCAAAATTCGAACCTGGTGATACACCAGAGGACTCACACAGGAGAGAAACTCTTTGAATGCCCCGATTGTGGAAAAAGTTTCGTTAGAAATCCTCACCTGATTAGCCACCAGAGGATTCACACAGAAGGGATATCCTTTGAATGTCTTGATTGTGGAAAATGTTTCAGTGAGAATTTCAGCCTGGTGAAACACCAGAGGACTCACACAGTAAAGAAACAATTTGAATGTCCTGCTTGTGGGAAACATTTCAGCGATAATTCCAGCCTGCTGATACACCAGAGAAATCACACAGGAGATAGACCCTTTCAATGTCCTGATTGTGGGAAAAGTTTCAGTAGGAATTCCGACCTGGTGATACACCATAGGACTCATACAGGAGAGAAACCCTTTCAATGTCCTGATTGTGGGAAAAGTTTCTATCGGAATTCCGATCTGCTAAAACACCATAGGACTCACACAGGAGAGAAACCCTTTCAATGTTCTTATTGTGGGAAAAGTTTCAGTCAGAATTCCAACCTCGTGACACACCAGAGGACTCACACAGGAGAGAAACTATATGAGTGTCCAGACTGTGGGAAAGATTTCAGTACTAGGGCTAGCCTTTTAAATCATGTGCTTATACACACAGGGGAGAAACCATTTAAGTGCCCCGAGTGTGGACAGTGCTTCAGGAACCCTTCTACCCTTACTGCACATAAGAAAATCCACCTACGACCCCAAGTGATGAGTGTAGAGAAGGCTTGAATTTCATTTCAAATGTCCCATTGTAAGTTCAGCTGAGAAATTGACTCTTTAATTTGAATACAAACAATTTGCCTGATTTTTTGTCATCAAATATGATATGGTATTAGATGGGAAGGAAGAAAGAAAAAAAATGGAACATGTTCATTTGATAATGTTGTCTGGCCATCAGGAGCAGCAGTTGCTGGATATTTATTTTTGCAGAAATTGTACAATTCTGCAAAAATCTTTTTAGGAGTGTTCTTTGCCTTTTTTATCATAATAAATGATAGAAATGCCCCATGCAGAGTACCAGCCTTCTTCTCCCTGAGATTTTCAGCCCCACAATTCTCCAGGCAGCATCACTTCACGATAAGAGCTATCTATCCCACATTTTCTTCACTTGCCAAGAAGTTGATTGAGATCTACCTTATCAAATGCCTTACTGAAATTCGAATATACTGTATCCACAGCATTTTGTATCAAATGGATCATGATTAATGTAAGACGTTATTCTAGCAATGTGGCATATTCGCTTTTTCATTGTAGCGTAAACTTTTTTCTTTTTTCACATTTTCTACAATCACTTTATAAACTATTAACGTTACACTTTACTTTGAATCCCATAGGCAAAGAAGATGGCAATAAGAACACACTGGAAAACTGATAATAACAAGCAACTTTGAAAAGGAAAGAAAATCAAGCCAGAAATCAAAATATTTCTTTCACACAATTCTCCTTCTCCAGCAGCAGATAAACAAAAGAGAAAAAATTAAGAAAGATTTCAAACTGGAATAAGTAGATTATACAGAACTCAAGCATACATTACATGAATAGTCAAGGGAGACTTTTTTTCCAGAAATAGAGGGAAATATCTGGCAGTTACTGGGAAGGAAAAAGATCATTTGGAGAGCTACGTAGGGCAGACAGAAACAGGCGTCACTGCTTCTATCACTGGGAAGTGCTCCCTCATTGGGAAGAAAAAACCGGATTTAATCAAAACACGACTAAACAATGGATCACACATATTTTTAACCTCAAAAATATAAGTGTTGGAAAAGCTCCATAGATATGCCTGTTGTGGGAAAAACACAGGATCTAAATCGCAGCTGATTATGTACAAGGAGATCCACACAGGAAACAAGTTTTAAAAGTGCTCCCAATGTGGTATTTATTTATTTATTTTATTTATTAGTTCAATTTATATGCCGCCTTTCTCCGGAGACTCAGGGCGGCTTACAATGCGTTTTAAAAAAAAATCATTATAAAAACATTTAAAAATTAAAACATTAAAACCCATTCACATCATTCATAGACAGATCTTGTAAGATCGCAACAGCGAGATCAACGGCCCCAGGCCTGCCGGAAAAGCCAGGTCTTCACCGCTTTTCGGAAGGCCAATAGGGTGGGGGTAGTCCGGACCTCAGGAGGTAATTGGTTCCAGAGAGCTGGGGCAACCACAGAGAAGGCCCTCCCCCACGGGCCCGCCAGCCAGCATTGTTTAGCTGATGGGACCCGGAGGAGACCAACTCTGTGGGATCTTACCGGTCGCTGGGAGTTATGTGGTAGAAGGTGGTCTTGAAGATAACCTGGCCCTGAGCCATGTAGGGCTTTAAAGGTAATAACCAAAACCTTGAATTGTGCCCGGAGAACAAAAGGGAGCCAGTGCAGCTCACGGAAAATTGGTGTAATGTGGGTGTATCTAGGTGCACCCACGATAGCTCGCGTGGCTGCATTCTGGACCAACTGTAGTCTCCGAACCCTTTTCAAGGGTAGGCCCATATAGAGCGTGTTGCAATAATCTAACCGTGAGGTGACAAGGGCATTAGTGACTGAGGAGAGCCTCCTGATCCAAGTAGGATCACAATTGGTGCACCAAGCAAACCTGTGCAAAGGTCCCCCTAGCCACAGCAGTCAGATGTTGCTCTAATCTTAGCTGTGAGTCTAGGAGGACACCCAAATTGCGAGCCCGTTCTGAGGGGGACAATTTCTCCCCCCCCCCCCAGAACCAAGGATGGACAATCAACATAGTCTTTAGGAGGCAATACCCACAGCCACTTGGTCTTGTCTGGGTTAAGTCTGAGCCTGTTGACTCCCATCCAGACCCTCACAGCCTCCAGGCACCAGCACATCACATCGACAGCATCACTGAATTGACGTGGGGTAGAGATATACAGCTGGGTATCATCAGCGTATTGCTGATATCTCACCCCATATCGCCGGGTGATCTCACCCAGTGGCTTCATGTAGATATTAAATAGGAGGGGAGAGAGGACCAAGCCCTGAGGCACCCCACAAACGAGGGGCCTAGGGGTCGACCTCTGTCCTCTTACAAACACCGACTGTGACCGACCAGAGAGGTAGGAGGACAACCACCATAACACGTACATGGTAAATACTTCAGGGAGCATGGCAACATGGTGATACATCAAAGGACTCACATCATGTATGAATGTCCAGATTGTGTGAAAGTTTAATTGGAAATTCCCACCTCATGAGACAACAGAGGATTCATATAGGAGAGAAGTCTTTTGAATGCCCTGATTGTGAAAATTTCACACAACAGCACACAACAGTGACACACCAGAGGAGTCACACAGGAGAGAAACCCTTTGAATGTCCTGATTGTGGGAAAAATTTCAATCACAATTCCAGCCTGATGACACACCAGAGGACTCACACAGGAGAGAAACCATTTGATTGTCCTGACTGTGGAAAAACTTTCAGTCAAAATTCCAGCCAGGTGATACACTAGAGAACTCACACAAGAGAGAAACCATTTTAATGTCCTGATTGTGGGGAAAGTTTCAGTGATAATTCCAGCTGGGTTAGACACCAGAGGACTCACTCCAGGGAAAAAGCATATGTGACCAGATTGTAGGAAAAGGTCCTTTGGAATTCTCAACTGGTGAGTCACCAGAGGACTCACATAGGAGAGTAACGATATGAGTGTCCAGACTGTGGCAAAAATTTCAGTACTTCTACTTTAGTACTTTAGATAGCCTTCTAAATCATACACACTGGGGGGGAACCATTTAAGTGCCCTGAGTGTGCATGATGCTTCAGGAAACCTTCCAACTTTATCGCACACAAGAAAATGCACCTGAAGCCCAAAGTGATGAGTGTAGAGAAGGGTTGGATTTCATTTCACATGTCCTATTGTAAGTTCAACTGAGAAATTGACTCTTTAATTTGAGTACAAAGAATTTGCCTGATTTTTTGTCATCAAATAGGTCATGGTATTAGATGGGAAGGAGGAAATAAAAAAAATGGAACATGTTAATTTGATAAGGACTGTTTGGCCATTAGCAGCAGAAATTGCTGGATATTTTATTTTTGCAAAAATTGTAGAAATCTGCAAACATCTTCTTAGGAGTCTCCTTCCCAATTTTATCATAACAAATGATAGAAATGCCATATGCAGAGGCCCTGCCTTCTTTTCCCTAGGTGTCCTCGATATTTTCAGCCGCAGAATTCCCCAGACAGTATCTCTTCGGGATAACAGCACTCAGGCTATAGTTAGAGATTTTGGCTCCTCATGAGAAAATGAGAGGAGAAGAGAAATACCGTATTTTTTGGAGTATAAGACACTCCGGAGTATAAGACGCACTTTAATTTTGGGGAGGAAAAAAATTCTGCCTCTGTCTACCAGGATCCATCGGTATTCATCTGGCTAGCTTCCTTGCAGCAAATAGCAAACAGCCAGGTCAGCTTCAGCACATTATTGCAGCCTGATTTAGCATGAGCCGCTGATTGGTGGGTGGATCAGCCTCCTGGAATACCTCCAATCCAGTGGTGAAATTCAAAATTTTTTACTACCGGTTCTGTGGGTGCAGCTTGGTGGGCATGGCAGGGGAAGGATACTGCAAAATCCCCATTCCCTCCCCACTCCTGGGGGAAGGATATTGCAAAATCTTGCATTTGTTGCAAAACTCTGAAGCTAGCATGGCCAAGCCTCCTGTGCAAGAGATGAACTCAGGAATCGTGTTGTGGCACATTTCCAAATATTTGTGCACATTGAACCTTTTGTCCCTGCAACACACAAAGATTATCTTTTTATGCCCTGTGCACATACATTCCCATTTCTTTTTATGAGACACCTCTCATTTGCAAATGTGGTCTCAAATCCTTGCTTGTTTAAACTAGATATCAGTAAATTATGCTCCATTTCAGGCACACATAATACATCATTAAATCTCTTTTTCAGATATGGAATTTGCACACTGCCTCTTTCAATGACTTTAGCCTTCTGGCCATTTGCCAAGGCTACTGCATCTCCAGCAGCTGGATCCATTCTGTAAAACAATTTAGAAATATTAACAATTGTTTGACTTGCCCCACTGTCTATTAACCATTTGTCTCTGCTATTGCAATAGCCAACTTTTGCAACAGCAACCTGTCCATCTTGCAATTGTCTTCCTTGCAAATAATTTTTGTCTTGCAAATAACCTTTTCTTTACAAACAGTCCTTCTTTAAATATGTATTTACACCACAAATGAAGCATCACCCCTGTTGCTGGGCTTGCTGGGCTGTATTCTGGTCTCTTCTGCTGCTACATTTCTCTTTGCAAACAGCCAGTCTGTAACACATAATGGTGTTTCTGCTCCGCAGCAATCAAACAAGCCTTTAAAGCCTCTAAACGCAACTCCTGCTCTGGTGTGCACTCAAACACTGCAGAAACAATGTCTCACATTTCATCAAGACTGTTTAACACTAGCAGCACCCATATGGGACTCAGGAAACTGCATCCCATGCTGTTCTAACTCCACAAAGTTTGCATTTGTATAAAATGTTGTTCCACAGATTCACCTGGTTGCAAACAGGTTCTGTATAATTTTCTTGATAATTGTACAATTTTGCATGCTGACATACTCACATGCACCCTTCTTAACTTCAGCCAGACTTCATGTGCAGTCTTTAAATTAGCTACATTGATAAATTGTTCATATTCTAAACTCAAGATGGTATAAGCCATTGCTTTAGCATGCTCCCTCTGCTCTGCAGCTGCAAATGCCTGGGGTAGATTTACACCAATATCCCAGAGCTCCTTAGCCCTCAGGAAACATTCTAACTTTGCAGAGCAAATAATATAGTTCTTCTGTCCCAAACAAGGCAGAGAGCTCTCCTTAAATTCAATAGCAGCCATCTTGCAAGCTTTCTCTGCCTTCTTTCTCTTTTAAACACAGCCAGTCTCTCAGCTTAATTACAATGCAGTCTTCTGTGTGCTCTGGGCCCATAACCTATCAGAGTTTCTTGCAAAAATCAAATCCAGAAATCTGCACACACAGATAATTGATTCAACAGGATTCATTAACTTCTCTATATACCTATAATACATGAAGTTAAATGTGCAATACCAATATAGATTCTTCTTCAACGTAGTAGCAGTTACAAGCAAAACACACAGCAGGAGAGAACAGTTAGTTTCATTTCAGCAGAGTAGACTAGTTTCAGTTTCTCTGCACAGACTCAGAAGTTGCAGAGTAAGACACACCCTGGCTCCAGTCTCTCTCAGCTCCCAAACAGCCCTCATTGGCTTACTTAGTTGCTATGCCTATACATTGGCTGACCTTGTTAACATGTCCTATTCCAGTTGATGAATATACTCTGACACTCCTCCCTTCATAACTGGAATAGAAATAATAAGGGTCTCAGCCTTATTCTCCCTGGGTATCTTCGAGATTTTCAGCCCCAAAATTCCCCAGGCAGCATCTCTTCAGGATAAGAGCACTCAGGCTGCAGTTAGAGATTGTGGTTCCTCATATAAGGAGAAAAGGAGATGAAAGAGAAATAGTTTATCTTTTGCTAACAATTCCAGAGGGATCAACATTTGGACCAAAAGCTTCTGAATCTTTAACAGGGCTACACCATAGGGCATAATCTTGCTTTCTAAAACAATGCTCAGAAATCACCCCCGTGAGGATAAATTATATTTAGTGGACACAGATTTCTGAATAAAATAGGACAAGGAACAGAAGACATTGAAAGACTTTGTGGTTGGCTGGGTATCACAGAGTTCATTGCCAAGAGTCTTTTTTCTTTTTATTCCAATTCTGCAATTTTTCCTTGGGGGGCGGGGTATTGGAGATGTCTGATGCACACAACAAAACCTCCAGAAGACAAGAAAGGGGGACAATGGGGATCAATATGAGGATAAAACTAATAATTTATGTCATGATTAAGAGATAAGTGCAGAGCAGAAATAGAGAAATATTAACTGAATTTCAATATACAAAGAAGAAAGAAACATTAAAACTAACACAAAGGAAATAGCAAAATACCCAACAAGGTATCTCCTTACAATAACAGAGATAAATTAGATCCCAAAAACTTACTAACTCTATGTATCTAACAAAATTGAGTAAACTAAAATGCAATCAAATCAGTGGTGGGTTGCTAAATGTTCTCTCTGGCTCTTGCGACTGGTAAATACCACCTCTGCCTGGCCCCACACCCAATCTATTCGCTGCCTCCCAGTCTCTCAGCTGATTGGCTAGAAGGAAAAAATCAGGGCTCACTTGACAAAGAAGAGGGAAAAAAAAAACAGGACGGCCATAGCTTTAAATTGACAAACCAAGAAGCAGCTGTTGGAAGGAGGTTTTTACTTGCAGAAGCGAAGTGACATTCAGCAGTTTGTTTCTGGGTCAGCTGAACAACAAACCGGATAAGAGGAAGGATTCTTATATGGTTCTGTGTTTTGTGCAACATGGGCTTTGTGCAACATGGGCTTTGTGTTTCTAAAAAGGTTTGGGCGATTTCCATTGTGGAATATCCTATCTTGAATGAGTTTTCTGCCTACTTGTAAATAGAGCTGAACTTCTGACTTCCACCTTTTATTATCTCTAAGCACTAGTAGCTGTTTTCTTACAAAGTTTTCTTTATGCAGCTGGCAGGAATGTGGAATGAGTATGAGGCAGGTTCCTTGTTAGCAGCTTGATTTTTCCTTGCTTTTCTGGGAAAAAAAAGGAAGGACTTAGAAGAGGAAATTAAAAAAAAAGAACAAGCTTTTTTTTTTTTAATTTGATTTATATGCCGCCCTTCTCTGGAGACTCAGGGCGGCTTACAATGCGTTAAGCAATAGCCTTCATACTTTTGTATATTTATACAAAGTCAGCTTATTGCCCCCACAAACTGGGTCCTCAATTTATCTACCTTAGAAAGGATGGAAGGCTGAGTCAACCTTGAGCCTGGGGAGATTCGAACTAGCAGTAATTGCAGGCAGCTGAATGATAATAACAGGCTATTAGTCTGCTGCACCACCAGGCTCTTATATATAGCTTTGATATTGAACCCAGCAGACAAGAAAATAAAAGAGGCAATTAACTTACTGTGAGGGCAGTTTAATATGTTAATGGCAGATCAGGTTGCAACTAACTTGCAATATGCTAAACACAATACTTTTTGCAATGCTAACAAACCAGGGAGATGGTTAGCATATCTGTTAAGGAAAAAACAAAAGTCACGGACTATAGAAAAAATAGAATATAAAGGTAAAGAGGTTTATCAGCAAAATATGATTAAAAAGCATTTTTAGAATTTTATATGAGGTTATACGCTAGTGATAAAATTCAAAGTATAGATATAGATAGATATTTACAGAAAGAGAATATTCCTATAATTACAAAAGAGCAAAGGGAGGATTTAAATCAACCGATAACTTCTGAGGAAATTATGTTTGCAATTAAGCAGTTGAAAGTGGGTAAAGCATCTGGGACGGATGGTTTGACAGCCGCTTATTATAAATACTTGCAGGTAGAAATGGTGGGACCACTTAAATAATTATTTGCTAATATATAATCTGGAGGAGATGTACCCCCATCCTGGAGGACAGCTTTTATATCTCTGATTCCAAAGGAGGATCAAGACCACACCCAGCCAAAAAATTATAGGCCTATATAACTTTTAAATACAGATTATAAGATTTTTGCTAAAATACTAGCAAATAGGTTAATGACAGTCATGCAACAAATGATTCATAATGATCAAACTGGTTTTATAAATGGTAGACAAATGAAGAGTAATGTAAGGCAAGTTGTTAATCTATTAGAGTATTTGGGGAAGAACAACCAAATCCCTGCGGTGCTAATATTTCTTGATGCGGAGAAAGCATTTGATCGTTTGAATTGGCATTTCTTATTGAAAATAATACAAAAGATGCAGTTTGGAGAATATTTTACACAATCTATTAAGGTAATATATCAGAAACAAACAGCGCAAATAATAATTAATGGTAGTTTAACAGATACTTTTAATATAGAAAAAGGAACAAGACAAGAATGTCCCTTGTCTCCATTATTGTTTATTTTGACTTTGGAATTTTTGCTGAGTAAAATATGTGGATCGGATAAAATAAATGGAATTAAAATTAGGCAGTATGACTACAGATTACGAGCATTTGCAGACAACTTGGTTGTTACTTTAACCCAACCATTACAGTCGGTTGTAGGTTTAATGGATATAATTAATCAATATGGACAACTAAATAAGTATCCAGACTTACCGGGGCAGTTTGGAACAAAAACAACCATTTGGGGAGATCATACATTTTGATGGCAGCAATCCTTCCCATAAGTGATAGCTGTGAATTTTTCCACTTCTCCAAATCTCTAACTGTCTGATTATAAAGGGGAGCTTAATTATCCTTTACCGAAGAACACCTTGCTGTCAACCAAATTCCCCAATGTTTTATTTTATTGGTTATCTGCATTCCCAGGAGTCCCTCCAACTGACATCTCTGCCTCTGTGTCATATTTTTAATTAATATTTTCATTTTTTCCTCGTTAATTAGTAATCTTGCTACTCTCCCAAAATGTGATATATGACACAGACTGAAAGGAGGAGGGGGGGCAGGGTCAAAGGTGAGCCGTAGCTTACATGTGGGAGAGCAGACCTCACTTGAGTAGATGCCAACATGCTGCTCCTAATAAATCATAGGATTCCTTTTGAAACTTGGCTCGAGACTCATGAGTTAATTAGGGCATCTGTCAGAACCTTGACAACAGGTCTGCTCTCCTTTTAAAATCAATCAGGACTCCCAGGCTTCCTGAATCCCGGATTCTTCAATCGCTCCCTGATGTCTGGGGCGCTTGGAGAGAAGATCAGGTAACCGTGGCCGAGGGCAGGCTATCCGAAGAAAGCTTGTTGTAAGCAACCCAGAAGGAGGCAGATATTAGGACAATTACTCAGGACAGTTCATTTAGTGACCGTTCAAAGTTACAACGGCACTGAAAAAAGCGACTTATGACCATTTTTCACACTTATGACTGTGTGCAGCATTCCCATGGTCATGTGATTTAGATTCGGATGATTGACAGCTGACTTATATTTATGACAGTTGCAGTGTCCAGAGTCACATAGCAACAAAAATTTTGCGATAAATTGTGGTCGTAATGTTGGAAGAAACATCCTTCTAGGTTCTGCTCCAAGTGGGGAAAAAGACACTGGAGACATGGAGACTGCTTGGAAAGATGGTTTAATGGTGGACAGGATCACATGGCTTGAGTTCCTGAACAGAAAAAGGGGTAGATACAGTAAATCCTCGGGTTTTTATGCTCTCTCTGGCTTTGAACTTCCTGGGGCCCAGAAAGAGAACTCTGATTGGTTGTCAGACTCCCAGGGGGTGGGGGCCTTGCTGGCTGATGGTCACATGTGCTTCCCAGGTCACATGTGGTGAGTTTCTGCTGCTATTGTGTAGAGGGCTAATCCTATCTTTGGCAATTCCTACTATGGCTCTGCCTGAAGGAGGCAGATCTTTGTTATGTAGAATAGACTGGCCCAGGCCTTAATGGCCCATTGACAAAGGGTGGGGGCAGGAAGGTGGGAGCAGCTTTGTCTGTAAAATATGCTTCTCATATTTCTCATCCAGGGAAATATAATATTCTGCCTTTTTCATATTTCCTAAAATATTTCACTCTTCCAGGAAAGGGGTGGGTGCTAACTTCCTACAGTAACTTGAGGACTATCTGTATATGTTGAGGTTCTTATATTTCAGCTTCCTAAGTACAACAGAGCTTAGATCCGATAGCTAAAACGCCACTATCACCATCTAAAATTACTAGATCTTCATTAAAAATAGCAGCATAGGGTGTCCCTGTAATAAAGTTAGCCTGGTGATCAGTCAGCCATGTGTTTTGGTGGGATATTCTATTTTCCCTTTTTCTTTTAAATGCATTTTAGAAATATTTCTTTTACTCTATATTGACAATTGTCCCCTTTCTTAGCCCTCATTTTCTAACCCCTGCTGCATATTTTCCTCTGTGACCTAATGGAGACTTCCCCGCAAGTACATTTATAGAATTTACACATGGCATTTAACATTAGCAGATATACAATTCCCTCCTTCAGGAATCAAGCTTTATCCTCCATGCCCCTGGATGCAGCCCTGGCTAGCAAGAGTGAAGCTGGCTCCCTGGAGGGTTTGGTGCCCCGTCCTAAATCCTTGGGAGCCACATTAAATAAGTCATAAAGATTTAGGGTGTAGAGAGGCTTGGTCTCCACTGAGAGACACCTCCAAGAAAGCTGATTCTGTAACTCTGTAAAAGTCATTAACTTTTGAGCTCGGCACAAAGACAAATTCCTTATGTGTCCAATCACACTTGGCCAATAAAGAATTCTATTCTATTCTATTCAGGTTAATAACTGAGCACATCACACTTGGCTCAGTTGCAAAAGTGGGTTGCTAGAAGTGAAAAACGACTTGATAGCATTTAATCAGTGAAAACACCTTCCACACGCCTTAGGTAGAGACGGGACAAACGTTTCCTATCGGGAGATGGAGGCCAAGGGACAATATCTGTGCTTAGAAAGCTGACAATACAGTAGGCAGGCTGTGAGTTTAAAGTCTTGAGTTTAAAGAGTTAAAACCATGAAGTACTGTACGGCTAAAAAGGATGTGATGGTAGGAGAAGCGCAGAGCAACTTCCTCTTCCGGATGGCTCATGGGAGGAAAGTGGAGTGCAGAGTGGCTTTTCTGCTCTTCCCAGGGTCGAAGCAACAGCTGGAAAGTGAGTTGAGGGTTGCAGGTGGGAGGAGAGTCTGGGAACAAGTCGGGCTCTTCGGTCTCCACGGCCTGGAAGCGGAGAAGCAACTGGGCTGAAGCCTCTCAGCTGCTGGTGCTGCAGGTTCCTTCCCTCCCCAAAATGAAGCCCACTGATGCTGCAGGCTGTGAAGTTGGTGGTTGCAATTTTCTGCTGGTGGTAAGATTGAAAAAGTCTCCTTCAAGTGGAGGTTGATTCTTTGGGAATGGCTTCCCTCCAGAGGTTGTGGCTGCCCCGTTTCTGGAATGAATTGAAACTTCTGTCCCAATCCAACCGTTCAGTGTTCGTTTTTTTACTTCCATGTCTTGCCAATAAGTCCTCACTTACCACTTCTTCCCTGAGCCTTCAAAGTTACTATGGCACAGTAGAAGCAGATGTGCACCTGGTCCACAAAATTTGTGGTAATCTTAGCACTTGTTCAGGGACCGCACTTCAGCAGTGACTGTGGTTTTGAAGGTGCAGGAAAAGGAGTTGCACCAACTCGGGTTCTGCCAATAGTTGCACATTTATGATATTATTTGCAGCTGAAGGACTTCCATGAGCAAAAGTGGTGCTTCAAATCTTGCACAGGCTTTCGGCATCATTTCATCAGTTAAAGCCCCCACAGCTCTAAAGAGTGTCAGAGATAGCTGAGCCGAGGTACACAAAGTCATGGATGACCTCCAGTTCTTGTGCAGAGATTGTAATACAGGGAGGTGAATCCACGTCCTTAACATTATTCCTAATAATTACATTTCATTTTCATTTTTCATTTTGTTAACACATAATCTTTACTATGCTTCAATTCTAAACTTTCTCATAGTTCTTCCATCCATTGTTTTTTGTTTTGTTTTTGTTTGTTTTTATTAAATTTATATACTGCCCTAATCCCGAAGGACTCAGGGCAGTGAACAGGCACAAAATAAAATACATAGATACAAACGTTAGAAACATAATTAAAACTAGATTAAATAATTTAGCCCGAGACAGTTAAAAATCCCAATAATTTAAAACAGATTACAATTTCTATTTAAAAGAATTTTAAAACAGGGGAGAAAATTAGGCCAGGCCGGCTTGCTGGAATAGGAAGGTCTTAAGAGCATGGCGGAAAGTGTGCAGATCCGGGATCCTCCCTATCTCTGGGGGGAGCTTGTTCCAGATAGTGGGTGCCCCCACAGAGAAGGCCTTCCCCCTGGGGGCCGCCAGTCGACATTGTTTGGCTGACGGCACCCTGAGGAGCCCCTCTCTATGAGAGCATATCGGCCAGTGGGAGGCTGCTTGGGGTAGTAGGCGGTCCTGTAAATAACCAGGTCCTAAGCCATGGAGCGCTCTAAAGGTGGTGACAAAAACCAGTGCCAGTGCAGCTCGCGCAGGAGAGGTGTCACACGGGAGCGCCATGTTGCTCCCATAACCACCCGCTTGGCCGCACTCTGCGCCAGTTGGAGCCTCCGGGTGCTCCTCAAGGGGAGCCCCATGTAGAGAGCGTTACAGTAGTCCAGGTGGGAAGTGACGAGGGCATGAGTGACTGTGTGTAGGGAGTCCCGATCCAGAAAGGGATGCAACTGGCGAATCAGGCGAACCTGATGAAAAATCCTCCCGGTCACGGCTGTCAACATTGTAACATTTTAGTGTCTATTTATACTATTATTCCCCTCTTATTTCTACCTCTATGTTAACCTTCCCCCCCCCCCCCCGTCCCATACTCTTATTCAAAGACCTGATCCTTACTTCTTTCATTATTCAATATTTCAGTATACACTTTAATTCCAAACACAATCATTAAACATTTAATATACATTTATTCATATTCATATTCCAACCTTTATAATTCTAATATATATTATTAATATATATTCAATAATTTTTAACTCTTTTTACCCCTCTTATCCATCATCTCTTGGCCTCTTCTGAATTTTTAGTCTTTTTTTTAAACTTGCTTCTAGTGTTCCTCTTTTAAGCCTTTTTCTCCCTCTATTTCAAAATCTGTATTCTGACTATATAATCGAGTTTTTTTTCCCTCCCTCTACCTTTTCCCTCTGTCTGATTTCAAAACTATCTATTCCATGCCCCTTCTCTTTTCCCCAATTCTCGTCCTGTGTCTCCCATTCCCTCTTTAAATCTTTTACATTATTTCCCTCCTGTTTTAATTTCTTAATCAATATTTATTTTTAGTGGTATCTCTTCCTTGTTATCTTCATCTTGTTGGCATCTCACTTGCTTTCTTCCCCATTTTTTCTGATAACTCCATTGCCCTCTCATTATCCAAATTTTTCCTCATTATCTCTTGCATTATATTTTCCAGTCTTTCAACTATGTAATCAAACATCTGGTCCATGTGACCAAGTAGTTCCTTAGTGTTTTGAGATGGCTCCAATCCGTTTAGCTTACAAGATTTCCAGGTCACAATTTTAAATATTTCATCAATACAATTTTGGTGCACCAGGGAGTTTTCCACTCTCTTCAAGTCACTTTTATATGTTCAGTAATATTCAAGAATCTTTTATTTAATCTCCAGTGGTCTTAATTTAGAAGCCTATCCAACAAGCATTTTCAGTCTTTTTAAAGTAGTTATTTCCAAAGTTGCTTAGTTCATGTTTTATCAGCAGATGGCACTCTGACTTCAGTCTACCCCAGCCTCTCTGCTTTATTGTTAAAAAATCCAATTTCAATTATTTTAAGTTGTAAATCCAATAAATGAGCGATAATGATGAAACAAAAGTTTGTACTTATAATTCCAACTTTTAAAATACCTTCTCCATTTTCTTGGGGTCAGATTGCAATTAAAAGTATTTTCTCACCCAGTTTGCACACCATTCACTTTCTCAGCTCCAGCACAGTCCTATGTATTCTGACTGTCCCCAGCTTGGTGGCAGATATTTTTGCTGCTGCTGTTCTTTGTCTTCAGATAAGGGGGTTTTCCTGAGCAGAGAGGAGAGATGCGGCTCTCCTCGACCTGCCAGGCGGTCCCCCTTTACTTCACCACTCCTCCAGAGGGGCCGTGGCTCACATTTCAGCCTTCCGAAAGAGAGAACTCGGAACAGGACCGTGGAGCTCACGATTCATGCTCCAAAGGCTCCAGAAGTACAGCCAGTCAGTAATTTGCTAAACAACTACAGAGGAACAGATGTAAATTGGCACTGTCATGTGACACCATGCTTAATTTTTTTTAAAAAAATATTTTTTATTTTTTTTCAAACATAAACATAAAATATATCTTTTAAGAACGAAGTCTTGATCCAGTCATAAATAGGTACAATCGCTTACATTTTTTAACAAACTCCATTCAAAATTTCTTCATTGCATCTTTTAAAATTACAAATCAAAACAAAATTTTTTAACATAAATTCTAACATGTTAATTTAGGCCATACTATTATATCACCACAAATCTTAATTCCTAAATAAACTCCACTCATTTTTATATCCAAATATAAATCAATGTTCATTCCAACTCTTTCCTAAATTTTCTCCATTACTTCTTTTAACATCAATATCAAAACACAAATTTAAGAAATATTATAACCTCTTGATCTAAGTATTTACCTTACTATTTTATCACCACAAATCTTAATTTCCAATATATACAACTCTATTTTTATTTCAATTTATAAATCAAAATTCTATCTGTATTTCTTAATGTCTGGACCCATTTCATTCAATCTTTAGATCTTAAACTTTATCAATTTACACTTAATTTTCTTGAGCTTATCCTCTATTACACATTTCATTTTATACAGAATAATCTCAAAATCATTTCACTTCATTTTAATTGTCTTCCAACATATTCTTTTTCACCCCATATTAATTCAACTATTTTCCAGTATATTCTCCTCTATATCTCCAGCTATCGTTTAGCTGATTTCCAGCAAATTTTATTTTAGCTGAATTTCAGCATACTCTCCTCAATAACTCCAACTGTTGTTTGGCTGGTTTCCAGCATTTTTTTTATTTTGGCTGATTTCCAGCATATTCTCCTCCACATCTCCATCTCCTGTTTGGCTGATACCCAGCATATCTTGTTTTGAGTGTTTTCTTTTCAATATATTTATCTATTATTTAATTATTTCCAAATATACTCTTCCAGGGTATTTCCCAACCTATTTCTTAATGTTGATCATTTCCAACATACATTAAATTCAATCTCAAATTGTTACTTAAGTCTGCATTTCTTATTTTATCATCCAATAATTCATTAATCATTCACATTTAATCATATTTACCATTCTCAACTTTGTTTACTGTTTAAAATTAAAACATGTTACATCAAACATATTCTCCACTTGTTCTCCCATAGTCTAATAAATTTTACAATTAGGGGTTCAAGTTTTATAAAAAGGGGATTTTGATTTGGATTATATTCTGTGGAAGTCCGGGTGGGAGGGGTGGGTTAGGGCGGGTTAGGGAGGGTTGGGGGGGGGGTTAGGGAGGGTTAGGGAGGTTAGGGAGGGAGGGTGGGGGAAATGGGGAAAATGGGGAGAAAATGTAATTGTAAAACTTTTTCAATAAAAAAAAATTACAATTTAAAATTACAACATATTGCATCAGACATTCTCCACTTATTCTCCCATAGTCTAATAAATTTTCTTAAGTTTGTCTCATATTAATATATACTCTTATGCTTTTGTAAAAATGTCATTTTTAACCACCTTAACATCACATTTCTATTTTAGTTACCTTCTTTTATTTTCCATCTTTATTTCTCCATAGAGACCTCCTGCTTGTATTTAAAACTCATTTAAACATTTAAACATTACATTTTAAGTTTATCTATTTTATTTCTTGATTTCCCTATCTGTCCATAAGTATTCCACTTCAAAATCAGTATATCCATGTTTGAAAATCTATATATCATTTTAATTCTGTTGTAAAGTCTGTTCCATGTAGAATCCATCAGTTTCCTTATTTTGTTCCTGCGCCACTTCTTTTGTCCCTGCGCCAGTTAGTTTCGATTTTATTAGTTCCATTAGATTTCTTCTTTCCTTATAAAACCACCCATAGGCAGAATAGAAATCTCCAAAATCCAAAAATCCATAATTATTTTCTAAGTAATCCAGGATAAATAACCAGTCAAAATAGTTCTTTTTCAAGCAAAAGGGGAGTTTCCGCAATTTACATTTTCGCTTAGTCACAGCAATCTCCATTTTGTAGCAATTAGGTAACCATCCGTTTGCATTGCTTCATCTAACTTTTAAAGGTGTTAAGCCCTTATTTCTCTTTTTCCAAAGATCAAATCTGTTCCAATTTGAAGGAAAACTCAGTTTTCTAATTTGTTAATAGCCAATTCGTCCAAAACAATCAGTACTAAAGTAAATTCCTTAATAGGTCGTTATCCCCTATTGTTACTTTACAAAATCTTCAAGACCCACAAATCTACAGCCGCTGTTTAAGGCTAGGGGTCTTATTAGTAAAAGTCCATAATCTAACGTTGTTTCTCGCCTGGGTTGGTGTCACTCACCTGGCTTCAAAGGACATTGTTCTTTCTTCTTTCCTCCTGCACAATTCTTTCATGGTTTGTCCCAGCTTCGTGGCAGCCGCCATGGCTGCCTCCCCCCGCTGCCGACTCAGAGGGTTCCCTCCGGCCTCCAAGAAACTTGCCTGTTCCTCTTGGCCCTCCAAGGTGCCCCTCTCCTTCCCCTGTCCCTACAAGACAGGTTTGGTCCAAAGACCCATCGGTGGCGGCTCGTCAGTCAGGGTTTTCGCGGGGCTCGTCAGAGCCCGCAATTTCCCTAACTGCATCGCTGGGACGCCAAACCGGAAGTCCATGTGACATCATGCTTAATGATTGAGCTGCCTAATGATGCAAATATCAGTTCCAATTGAGGTACGTAAAGTGAGAACTACTTGAACAAGGATATCACCAGAGGGGTTGTAGACAGTATTTTCTATTCTTATTTGCAGCTGAGGACTTCCATGAGCAAAAGTGCTTTAAAGCTTGCAGAGGCTTTCAGCATCATTTCATCAGTTAAAGCCCCCACATCTCTAAATTTAGCTCCAAAGTTTTGACTGTGACCATTTTGGGCCATTTTGACAGGCTTGAAAGACATAGATTTTCGCCATGTATACTCATGTGTAGATGGATGTATCTGTATTTCTCTCTGTAGCGATAGGTCTGCAATTATAAAATCTATCCCCAGCACTTCAAGATATAATTGATGATAGTCCTTTGCATTGCTAAGAATTTGTGATTGACCCAACTAAACAACTGAATTTGAATGGATATTTGAACATGGATCTCAGTAGTCTTCCATGTATCAAATGAATCATCAATATTGTAAGTGATCATAAATAAAATAAGAGACTACTCTAGCATTGGGGCCTGTCTGCTTTTTCATTGTAATATATACTTTTTTTCTTTTTTCACATTTCAGTTGTAATTCGAACATTGGTGATACACCAAAGGAAACTCAAAGGAGAGAAACCTTTTGAATGTCCTATCTGTGGGAAAAGTTTTTGTGATAATTCCATGCTGGTGAGACACCAGAGTATTCACGCAGGAGGAGAAACCATTTGAATGTCCAGGTTGTGGGAAAGCTTACAGTCGAAATTCCCAAGCCATGAACCACCAGAGGACTCACACAGGAGAGAAACCCTTAAATGTCCTATCTGTGGGAAAAGCTTTAGTCATAATTCCCACCTGATGAGACACCAGAGAACTCACACAGGAGAGAAACCCTTTGAATGTTGTTACTGTGGGAAAAGTTTCAGTCAGCATTCCTACCTTATATATCACCAGAATATTCACACAGGAGAGAAACCTTTTGAATGTCCAGACTGTGGAAAAGGTTTTAGACAGAATTCCCACCTCATGAGACACCAGAATATTCACACAGGAGAGAAACCCTTTGAATGTCTAGATTGTGGAAAATGTTTCAGTGACAATTCCACCCTGGTGAACCACCAGAAGATTCACACAGGAGAGAAACCCTTTGAATGTCTAGATTGTGGGAAAAGTTTTAGTTATAATTCTAGCCTGGTGAGACACCATAGAACTCACACAGGAAAGAAACCCTTTGAATGTCCTGATTGTGGGAAAGGTTTTAATGATAATTACAGCCTGTTGAAACATGAAAGGGTTCATACAGGAGAGAAACCCTTTGAGTGTTGTCACTGTGGGAAATGTTTTAGTGATAATTCCCACCTAGTGATACATCAGAGGACTCACACAGGAGAGAAACCCTTTGGATGCCTTGATTGTGGGAAACGTTTCAGTCAGAATTCCCACCTTATATATCACCAGAGTACTCACACAGGAAAGAAACCTTTTGAATGTCCTGATTGTGGGAAAGGTTTTAATGATAATTCCACCCTGTTGAAACATGAAAGAATTCATACAGTAGAGAAACCCTTTGAATGTTGTGACTGTGGGAAATGTTTTAGTGATAATTCCCACCTAGTGATACATCAGAGGACTCACACAGGAGAGAAACCCTTTGATTGTCTTGATTGCGGGAAAAGTTTCAGTCAGAATTCCCACCTTATATATCACCAGAGTACTCACACAGGAAAGAAACCCTTTGAATGTCCTGATTGTGGGAAACGTTTTAATGATAATTCCACCCTGTTGAAACATGAAAGGGTTCATACAGTAGAGAAACCCTTTGAATGTTGTGACTGTGGGAAATGTTTTAGTGATAATTCCCACCTAGTGATACATCAGAGGACTCACACAGGAGAGAAACCTTTTGAATGTCCTGACTGTGGAAAAGGTTTTAGTCAGAATTCCCACCTCATGAGACACCAGAGTATTCACACAGGAGAGAAACCTTTTGAATGTCCTGACTGTGGAAAAGGTTTTAGTCAGAATTCCCACCTCATGAGACACCAGAGTATTCACACAGGAGAGAAACCCTTTGAATGTCCTATCTGTGGGAAAAGTTTTAATGATAATTCCAACCTTATGAGACATCAGAGTATTCACACAGGAGAGAAATCCTTTGAATGTCCAGATTGTGGGAAAAATTTCAGTCAGAATTCCTACCTGGTAATACACAAGAGGACTCACACAGGAGAGAAACACTTTAAATGTCCAGACTGTGGAAAAGTTTTCAGTCAAAATTCCGATCTCATGAGACACCAGAGGACTCACACAGGAGAGAAATCCTTTGAATGTCCAGATTGTGGGAAATGTTTTTGTGATAACAGCCTTGTGAAACACCAGAAGACTCACACAGGAGAGAAACGCTTTAAATGTCCTGACTGTGGAAAAGTTTTCAGTCAGAATTCCAATCTCATGAGACAACAGAAGACTCACACCATGGAGAAATCTTTCAAATGTCCAGACAACTAGGACTTGCTATGTCAAAGCGATTACGTGTTCCGGCCCCTCTGGTTTTGGTTCACAAGGCTCATCCTGTATACTGGTGACTTGGGAAATCAGGACCCTGGCCTCAGGCTGCTGCTATTTAATGCCAGGTCTGTTATTAATAAAGCCCCCCCTCATTCGGGATTTAATCCTGGGGGAGAGGGCTGACCTGGCATGCATAACAGACCTGGCTGGGCCAGGAGGGGGGTGTTCCCCTATCAGAGATGTGCCCAGAGAGGTTTCAGATACTGCATCAGCCGCAACTCCAGGGAAGGAGTGGAGGAGTGGCAGTCATTGTCCGTAAGAGTTTTTGCCCTCACAGGATCCCTGCCCCAGAGATTGTCGGATGTGAGTCCCTCTTGAGGTTGGACTCAAGGGTTCTGTTGGGTCTGTTGTTGACGTACCTGCCTCCCAGCTGCGTTACAACATCCCTATCTGGGCTACTAGAGGCAGTAGCCGGGTTAGCGGTGGAATTCCCCAGGTTCATGTTGCTGGGGGATTTTAACCTGCTGTCACTTGGTGAACCCTCAGATGTGGCTCAGGAGTTCATGGCTTCCATGACAACCATGGACCTGACCCAAGTAGTTCAGGGTCCGACCCATGAGGGGGTGGACACATGCTTGACTTGGTGTTTCTCTTGGGGCAGTGGAGATGTGATCTGGAATTAAGGGCTATAGATGTTTCGCCTTTGTCGGGGTCAGATCATTTCCTGCTGAGGTTGGACTTTAGGATGCCACTCCCCCATCGCAGGGAGGCAGAGTCGATTAAATGGTTCTGCCTCAGGTGCCTAATGGACCCTGTAGGGTTCCAGAAGGAGCTTGGGAAGTTACCTGACTCCCTTGTCCACAGTCCGGCAGAGACCATGGTTGTTGCCTGGAATAAGACCGTGTCTGGGGCACTGGACCAGATTGTGCCTTTGCGACCTCTCAAGAGCAGTGGATCCAGGAAAGCTCCCTGGTTTACCGAGGAGCTCCGGGAGATGAAGCGCCAGAAGAGACGTCTAGAGCGGCGCTGGAGTACCAGTAAATCTGAATCTGACCAAACACTCTTAAGAGCCTTTATTAGGACTTATTTAGTGGCGATATGGGCTGCAAAATGTTTGCATTTTTCCGCACTTATTGCATCCGCTAATTCTCACACTGTTTAGGGTGACTCGCTCTCTCCTTAATGTAGGTGGAGCGGAGGGCCCCTTACAGGGTAGAGCTGAGGAATTTGTGCAGTTTCTGTCGGATAAAGTCGCTCAGATTTGGATGGACCTGGATGCTGATTGGGCAATTCCAACTGAGATGACCAGGGCAGGTCTTAGTCATATTGTGTGGGATGAGTTTGAGCCTGTGACTCCTGAGGAAGTGGAAAAGGCTGTGGGTGCGATGAGTTCCTCCACTTGTTTGTTGGACCCGTGCCCCTCCTGGCTGGTTTCAGCCAGCAGGGAGGTGACACGAGGCTGGCTCCTGACTTTAGTTAACGCTTCCTTAAGGGAGGGGTCTTTTCCGCAACCATTAAAGGAAGCGGTTGTAAGGCCCCTCCTCAAGAAGCCTTCCTTGGACCCAGCAGAATTAAAGAACTTTCGTCCAATCTCCAACTTACCCTTTGTGGGGAAGGTTATAGAGAAAGTGGTGGCACATCAGCTCCTATGGATATTGGATGAAATGGATTATCTGGACCCTTTTCAATCTGGATTCAGACCTGGCTACAGCACGGAAACTGCTTTGGTCACGCTGATGGACGATCTCTGCTGAGCCCGTGATGGAGGTCATTCCTCTATCGTGGTGCCACTTGATCTCTCAGTGGCTTTCGACACCATCGACCATGGTGTCCTACTAGGCCGACTAAGGGAATTGGGAGTGGGAGGCACCGTGTTATGGTGGTTCTCTTATCTCTCTGGTCGGTCACAATTGGTGTTAATAGGACAGAAGTCGATCCCTAGGCCCCTCGTTTGTGGGGTGCCTCAGGGCTCGGTCCTCTCTCCCCTTCTATTTAACATCTACATGAAACTGCTGGGGGAGATCATCCGACTATACGGGGTGGGATATCAGCAGTATGCCAATGACACCCATCTGTATATTTCCACTCTGCATCATTTCAGTGAAGCAGTGGATGTGATGTGCCAGTGCCTGGAGGCTGTGAGGGTCTGGATGGGAATAAACAGGCTCAGACTTAACCCAGACAAGACCAAGTGGCTGTGGGTATTGCCTCCCAAGGACCATGTCGATTGTCCATCCTTAGCCCTGGGGGGGCGGGGGAGAAGCTGTCCCCCTCAGAATGGGTTCACAATTTGGCCGTCCTTGACCCACAGCTGAGATTAGAGCAACACCTGACAGCTGTGGCTAAGGTGACCTTTGTACAGGTTTGCCTTATACACCAATTGCAACCCTACCTGGATCGGGAAGCTCTTCTCACAGTCACTCATGTCCTTGTCATCTCACGGTTGAATTATTGCAACGTGCTCTACATGGGGCTACCCCTGCCCCCAGAGATACGAAGAATCCAAGACCTCGGTGCCTTCCACCGTGCCCTCAAGACCTTTCTTTTTCAGCAAGCCGGGCTGGCTTAGCACTTTTTAAAATGTTTTTAATAGATTTGTTGTTGTTGTTGTTTTAACTATGGGGCCAAGCGCATATATATCTTTTTAACTGTATTTTAATGTTTGCATTTATGTTTTTACTTTGGCTGTGCACCGCCCTGAATCCTTCGAGAGAAGGGCGGTATATAAATCTGATAATAAATAAATAAAATAAATAAAAGTATTCGGAGACTACAGTTGGTCCAGAATGCAGTCGCTCGAGCGGTCATGGGTGCACCTAGGTACTCCCACATTACACCAATCCTCCATGAGCTGCACTGGCTTCCTATTGGTCTCCGGTCACAATTAAAGGTGTTGGTTATTACCTTTAAAGCCCTATATGGCTTAGGGCCAGGTTATCTTCGAGACCATCTTCTACCGCATAGCTCCCAACGACTGGTAAGATCCCACAGAGTTGGCCTCCTCCGGGTCCCGTCAGCTAAACAATGTCGTCTGGTGGGTCCGCGGGGGAGGGCCTTCTCTGTGGCCGCCCCAGCTCTCTTGAATCAGCTACCTCCTGATGCCAGGATCGCTCCCACCGTACTGGCCTTCCAGAAAATGGTGAAAACCTGGCTTTTCCAGCAGGCATGGGGCCGTGGATCTCACCATTGCGATCTTGCGAGATCCGGCCATGAGCGGTGTGTATGGGTTTTTAATGTCTCTTATTGTATATTGTTTATGCTGTCTTTGCTGTAAGCCGCCCAGAGTCCTCGGAGAGTTGGATTGCATAGAAATACGAAAAATTAATTAATTAATTAATTAATTAATTAATTAATTCAAACGTAAATAATCCCTTATAGCACACAAGGAAATTCACATGCGGCAACAGTTGAAGAGTTTAGAGAAGGCTTGAATTTCATTTGTGATCTCCCATTCACAAACTGTAGGTGAGAAACTGACTGTTTGAATTCTGGCCTGATTCTTTTTACTCAAATGTTTCTCAGGATTAAATTTGTAGGTGGAGAGAAAAGGAAAATGGAAAATGGCTAACTGCCATTTTCTGGTTATCAGCAGAAGCTTCTGGGTATTTCCTTTTGCAGAAGTAGTGGAATTCTTCAAAAAGGAATTTTGGATTGTGCTTTTGTATGTTGATTATGGACCAATATGTGGAGTTTCAAATCTTGTTTTCACCCAGATGTTAACCCCAGAATTCTCCAGCCAGCATAAAAGTAGTCCTCCAGATAGAACTATTATGGGCCTTGCAATTACAGTTGCATGTTCTAATGGCTGTTAAGTGAGACCATTTTTCTTAACTACCTGAATCTCCCTGCTGTCCCTGAGGCAACTATTATTTGAATGTGCAAGTTCCTAAGCAGAACACTGGCTACCTCAACGTTGGGGAAACCTCTTGAAAGCCTAGCCTACCATAGTCATCCTTAGGCTTCCCCCACCCTTTAAGACACCCTGTCCTCTGTTTCCTAACCATTGTGTCCCCTCAGCCCCTTCACTCCTCCACAGGGTCCCCCATAGTCCTTTCTCTCCCCCCCCCAGGTCACCTTACACATGACTCACACTCCTCTATCCCTCACACCCTCCACCTCCTTACCTTTGAAGATCTCTGATCCTCATGCTGTGGCAGTGGGGAGGACACATCCCTGGGACTGTGTCCTGGAAGCAGCCACCATTTTCAGTGGCCCATGGATTTGTCCCTGGGCAATGTGGTGGACTTGTGGAAGTGGCTGCTCTTTTGCCACACTGTTGTGCAGAAGACTAACAAACTTTGTTTTGATGCCTTAACATGGGAAAAAATGTATAGTAGAAAATGTTCCTTTTAAGAAAATGCATTATGTTACAATTATCAGTAGCTTTTGACATGTAAACATGAGTATTGTCAATGTTGCTATGAACATTAGGGCAAGCTCATTTCCCAACTCTTGCTCAGTGATGAAGACTCCACACATACTGTGTGTGTGTGTTTCTGTGTGTTTACACACATATACATACTAGCTGGATACCCATGCTTCGCTATGGAACTATGTGATTGGGCTTGATAAATTGTTAATCAAGTAGACCTGCGGTGGCGAACCTATGGCACGCGTAGCCATATCGGTGGGCACGCCAGCTCAGCTCTGGTGTGCATGCGCGTGCTGGCCAGCTGATTTTCAGGCGTTCTGGGCCCACCAGAAGTAGGGAAGCGGGCTGTTTCCTGCCTCCGGAGGGCCTGGGGGGTGGGTGGGGAAGGCCCATTTTTCTTTCTTACCTCGCTCCAGATCCTCTCTATGCATCTGGGAAGGGCCAAAACAGCATTTCCCACTCCCCCAGAGCCCTCCGGAGGCCTGAAAGGGCCCATTTCTGAACTCCCGGTGGGACACGAAGTGACGTTTTTTACTGTCCCCAGCCTCTAGAGACTAGGAGTCTGGGGGGGAGGGGGCTTGCGCGCGCATGCGCAGTGCGGGGCGCGTAGAATTATGGGTGTGGGTATGCATGCACGCGAACCTCCCCCCCCGGCAGGCAATGGCAAAAAGGTTAGCCATCACTAAAGTAGACCATCTTAATATTACAAATCAGCAGCTATGACAGCTTAGGCAGCGCACAGGTACTGATGTACCTTTACAGGCACTGAAAGTTCTGACTGGGTGGCCAGAACAGGAGAAAAAAACCCTTTTTTTCTTTTAAATGCTCTGATGATCCAAGCTGAGTTCCCTGATCGGCAGAGGCTTTTTTAGTCTGGCATGATCTGTTTTTGACAAACCCATGTTGGCTTTTGGTTATAGGCTGATAGGTCTGTTGTTTCCTGGATCTGTTTTTTTCCCTTTTTTGAAGATGGGAACTACATCAACTCTTTTCCAGACTTCTGGCAGTTCCCCTGTGCTCCAGGATCTTTGAGAGATATAGTTCAGTGGTTCTGAGATCTCGTCTGCCAGTTCCTTCATATAGATGTAAGGGGGGGAAATGGATATATAGTGGAAGTATACCGATGCGGAAATGTTGCAAAGGAGAAAATTGTCAAAAATTTTAAAAATTGTTCAATAAAAATTGTTAAAAATAAATAAATAAAGAAACAAAATAATAAATAAAATAAAATCTCTCTAGGAACAGTAGATTCCTAGAGAGGATTTGGAGAAGAGAACAGACTCTTCCGGCTCTGCTGAGAGGTTGTAGGCGGGGAGGATGGCCCTCCTGGTCTTCCCAGGGTGGAAGCAGCAGCTGAAAGGTGAGGTGTGGACAGGTGGAGGAGAGGCCGAAGCAAGTAGGGCTGTTTGGGTTCTCCAGGTGTAATAGCAGACAAGCAACAAGGCTGAGATATGTCAGCTGCTCTAAATTCCTTCCCTCCCCAGATTGTATTCCACTGGTGGCACATGCTTTAAAATTGGTGCCTGCCTTTTTCTTTGTGTTGGGAGTTTTAAAAAGTCTCCATGTTAAGGTTTACTCCTTGTAAATTTATGTGTCAACTCGCAAAAGCATTTCTAGTGTGCTCTTGAGTTGCCATTAGAAGCAAGGAGCCTAGGGTGCCGGTTACGAGCCGGCGACAGCGGTGGCGGCAGCGGTTGGAGGCAATGGCAGCCACGGACCATCCGGCTAGGGAAATAGCTTGCAGTAGATGGTTGGGGGAAATATGGACAGCCTTGCCCTCAGGATTACCGTCTGCTCTTTTTGGGATTGTGACCCCTACTATCCAGGGTTTTTTGTCAACAGAGCTGAGACTGGGGGTTTGGGGAGTTTTGCGGCAGGAGAGGCGGGAGGCTGACCAGAGTTGGTTTATTGGTCGCCTTGGGTGGCTTCTCCTCCCCCCCCTTTTCCCCCAGGTATGGGTGGGTGTTGGCCTTCGATGGCCACCCACCCTTGGACTGGGTTTTCTGTCTGCTATCCCTACTTTCATCTCAGGGAAGAACTTGTGCCCGTGGGATTATCATCATTGCCCTTAATAACTTTACGAACTGCTGGCTTCTTATGCGACCCCAAATTGGAGGAGAACTGGGCAAAATGGTGTGCAGGTGCTGAGGGAGCTGTTGTCATCCGCCGGATGAAAGGATGGACTATTGTGATTCTATTGTCGGTGTCATCTGGCCCAGTCACTGTGAGAGGGCGACTGGGATAATTATCCTCCGGACGTGGGGGGATGACACTGGCCCCTCCCACTGCCGTGAGAGGGCAGTGAACCAGCTCTTGATATGAAGATGTACTTGGACCCAGTATTATTGGGCAATCTGGTGAAGCCCTGACCAGTTGACTCTCCACCTCTGTTTTTTTGTGATGTTTACAGCTGCTGACCTGCTTGCGCTGCGAGACTCCCCCCTCTCATAGGTTTGGTCCTCCTCACTATCGAGGGCCTACCTTGATGATGGATTTTGGAATCCCGAGAGGTGGCATGCGGCGAGGAGGGGGTTGTGGGATTTTTTGGGGAAATTTTTAGATAAGGTTTTAAAGGATTCTGGGAGGTGGGTGGGTTCTGTGGATTTGGAGGAGAACCTGTCGGGGAGGAGGCCAGAGCTGGCTGAAGCGCGACAGAAGAGGTGCGGGAACCGGGGTCAAGGAGGGGGTTAGAGCTTGTGTTGTGGGACTCACATCCAGCCGTCTGAGGAACAGTGGCATCCCTCGGAGCAAGACCTTCTCTAATGACAACCGCCACCCCCCCGCACTGCCCCTGTGCCCTTGGCTGATGAAATGCACGAAAACTGGGAGCACCCAGAGGCTCCAGCTGGTCCAGAATGCGGCCGCGCGGGTGGTTATGGGAGCAGTGTGGCGCTCCCATGTGATCCCCCTCCTGTGCGAGCTGCACTGCCTCCCGGTGGTCTTCTGGGTGCGCTTCAAGGTTTTGGTTACCACCATTAGAGTGCTCCATGGCATCGGACCAGGGTATTTACGAGACCGCCTTCTGCTACCAATAGCCTCTCACCGACCAGTACGCTCCCATAGAGAGGGGCTTCTCAGGGTGCCGTCGGCCAAACAGTGTCGACTGGTGGCCCCCGGGGGAGAGCCTTCTCTGTGGGGGCACCTACCATCTGGAACGAGCTCCCCCCGGAGATATGGAGGATCCCGGATCTGCGCACGTTTTGTCGTGCTCTCAAAACATTTTTATTTCAGCAGGCTAGCCTGGCCTAACTCTCCCTTTTAAATTTTTAAATCGTTTAATTTGTTTTATAAATTGGGTATTTTAAATTTGTTTTCGGCCAAAATATTTAATAATTTTAATGGACTTTTAATGTTTGTATTATCTGTATTTTATCTTGGCTGTTCACCACCCTGAGTCCTCTGGGAGTAGGGTGGTATAGAAATTTGATAAATAAATAAATAAGGGGGGAGCACATTCCACGCGTACCTTCTTCCAACTTTGAATTACCAAAGCCGGGTTGTGAGGCGTGTCTCTACAGCCTGCGGGAGTACCTCATTGGAGAATGTCATTTATGACAGAGACTGAAAGGAAGAGGGGGGGAACAGGGTCAAAGGTGAGCCGTAACTTACATGCGGCAGAGCAGACCTCACTTGAGTAGATGCCTAGAGGCCGACATGCTGCTCCTAATAAATCATTAGATTCCTTTGGAAACTTGGCTCGAGACTCATGAGTTAATTAGGACATCTGTCGGAACCTTGACAACACATCTGCTCTCCTTTTAAAATCAATCAGATTGCCGGGTTTCCTAAATCCCGGACTCTTCAATCGCTCCCGGATATCTGGGGCGCTTGGAGAGAAGCTCAGGTAACCGTGGCTGAGGGCAGCTATCCAAAGAAAGCTTGCTGTAAGCAACCCAGAAGGAGGCAGATATTAGGACAACTACTCAGGACAGTTCATTTAGTGACCGTTCAAAGTTACAACGGCGCTGAAAAAAGCGACTTATGACCATTTTTCACACTTATGACTGTGTGCAGCATTCCCATGGTCATGTGATTTAGATTCAGATGCTTGACAGCTGACTTATATTTATGACAGTTGCAGTGTCCAGAGTCACATAGCAATAAAAATGTTGGGCTCAATTGTGGTCGTACGTTGAGGACTACCTGTATATGTTGAAGTTCTTATATTGCAGCTTTCTCCATAGAACAGAGCTTAGATCCGATATCTAAAACACCACTATCACCATCTAAAATTACTAGATCTTCATTTTTTAATATAAGGGCCAAATTATTTAATATGTTTTAAACTGTTTTTAAATTTTATGGATATATGTTGTTTTATTGTGGCTGTGTACCCCCGAGTCCCTCGGGAGAATTGTGGTATAAAAATTTAAATAATAAATTTTAAAAAATGGCAGCGTAGGGTGTCCCTGTAATAAAGTTAGCCTGGTGATCAGTCAGCCATGTGCTTTGCTGGGATATTCTATTTTTCCTTTTTCTTTTAAATGCATTTTAGAAATATTTCTTTTGCTCTATATTGACAATTGTCCCCTTTCATAGCCCTCATTTTCTAGGCCCTGCTGCGTATTTTCCTCTATCTGTGACCTAATGGAAACTTCCCCGCAAGTAAATTTACAGAATTTACACATGGCATTTAACATTTAGCAGATATACAATTCCCTCCTTCAGGAATCAAGCTTTATCCTTAGTGCCCCTGGATGCAGCCCTGGCCAGCAAGAGTGAAGCTGTCTCCCTAGAGAGTTTGATGCCCCGTCCTAAATCCTTGGGAGCCACATTAAATAAGTCATAAAGATTTAGGGTGTAGAGAGGCTTTGATCTCCACTGAGAGACACCCCCAAGAAAGCCGATTCTGTAACTCTGTAAAAGTCATTAACTTTTGAGCTCCGCACAAAAAAAAATCCTTATTGTGTCCAATCACATTTGACCAAGAAAGAATTCTATTCTATTCTAATTGATAGCTCAGCAGCCACAGAGTTTAAAGTCTTGCGTTTAAAGAGTTAAAACGATCAAGTACTGTACTGCTAGAAAGGACAAGATGGGAGGAGAGGCGCAGAGGAACTTCCTCTTCCGGATGACTCATGGGAGGAAGTTGGTGTGCAGAGCGGCTTTTCTGCTCTTCCCAGGGTCGAAGCAGCAGCTGGCAGGTGAGTTGAGGGCAGCAGGTGGGAGGAGAGTCCGGGAGCAACTTGGGCTGGAAGCGGAGAAGCAACTGGGCTGAAGCCTCTCAGCTGCTGCTGCTGCAGGTTCCTTCCCTCCCCAAATGGAAGCCCACTGGTGCTGCAGGCTGGGAAACTGTGGCTGCAATTTCTGCTGGTGGGAAGCTTGAAAAAGCCTCTTTCAAGTGGAGATTGGTTCTTTGGGAATGGTTCTGGGTGGTCCATCACTGGAATGAACTGAAACTTCTGTCCCAATCTCCTGCTCATTTCAAACAAATGGCTGTGCAATCCCTTCTAAAAGCCACCAGTGATGGAGAACCTACAACTTCTGAACATAAGCTGTTCCACTGGTTACGTGTTCTCACTGTTAGGAAGTTTCTCTTTAGTTCTAGGTTGCTTCCCTCCTTGATTAGTTCCACCCGATGCTTCTTGTCTTGCTTTCTAGTGCTTCGGAAACTAAGTTGACACTCTCTTCTTTATGTGAACTCTTCTAGTATTGGAACACTGTTCAACTGATCAATTTATTTATTTATTTATTTATTTATTATTGAATTTCTATACCGCCCTTCTCCCTGAGGACTCAGGGCGGTGTACAGCCAAAAGTAAAAAAACATGCAGGACAAATATTAAAAAACAATTAAAAGATATATAAATTTGGCCCAATTAAAACTCATTACCAATTAAAATGTTTAAAACATTTAAAAACAGTTAAAAATTACATCTTAAGCCAGCCCTGTTTGTTTGAACAAATGGGTTTTAAGGGCACGACAGAAGGCATTGAGGTCCTGGATTCTCCTTATCTCTGGGGGGAGCTGATTCCAGAGGGTAGGTGCCCCCACAGAGAAGGCCCTCCCCCTGGGGGTCACCAGCCTACACTGTCTGTCTGATGGCACCCTGAGGAGGCCCTCTCTGTGGGAGCGCACGGGTCGATGGGAGGTCGTCGGTAGCAGCAGGCGGTCTCGAAGATAGCTAGGCCCTATGCCATGGAGCGCTTTGAAGGTGATAACCAGCACCTTGAAGCGCACCCGGAAGACCACCGGGAGCCAGTGCAGCTCGCGCAGGAGCGGTGTTACATGGGAGCGCCATGCTGCTCCCGTCACTACCCGCGCTGCTGCGTTCTGGACCAGCTGGAGCCTCCGGGTGCTCCTCAAGGGGAGCCCCATGTAGAGAGCGTTGCAGTAGTCAAGGCAAGAGGTGACGAGGGCGTGAGTGACTGTGCACCCGGAATCCCAATCAAGAAAGGGCCGCAACTGGCGAATCAGGCGAACCTGACAAAAGGTCCCCCTGGTTACAGCCGTCAGATGTTCCTCCAAGGACAGCTGCGTATCCAGGAGGACTCCCAGATTGCGAGCCCTCTCCGAGTTGCTGGTACCAAAAATCATGGTCTACCAGCCATTCTCTGATATCCATGACAACAAAGCACTGCAATCTTAGCCCAAATTACCAATATAACTCAATAAAAAAACAATGTTTTTTTATTTCCATGTCTTGCCAATAAATATGGTATTTCCTGTCCCATCCATGTATTTTAACCAGGTTCAATTGTGCTTAATTCAGCACTTCCTAAGAAATAGCTATTGAGGACCTTATGGCATATTTGGTTGCACAGGTAGTCCTCACTTACCACTTCTTCCCTGAGCCTTCAAAGTTACTATGGCACAGTAGAAGCAGACATGCACCTGGTCCACAAAATTTGTGGTAATCCTGGCACTTGTTCAGGGACCGCACTTCAGCAGTGACTGTGGTTTTGAAGGTGCAGGAAAAGAAGTTGCACCAACTCGGGTTCTGCCAATAGTTGCACATTTATGATGGTGGCAGCATCCCACACTCATGATCCTCATTTGTGACCTCCCCAACTAGCTTCTGATAAGCAAAATCAGTGGGTATGCTGGTAGTAAATTGCAAGTCACAGTCATATGAAATTGCCTTTAACAACCCAAAGTAATTTGCTTAACAACTACAGAGGAACAGATGTAAATTGGCCTTATCATGTGACATCATGCTTAATAATCAGGCTGCTTAGTGACACAAATATCATTTCCAATTCTGGTAGGTTAAGTGAGAACTACTTGAACAAGGATGTCACCAGAGGGGTTGTAGAGAGTATTTTCTGCTCTTATTTGCAGCTGAAGGACTTCCATGAGCAAAAGTGGTGCTTCAAATCTTGCAGAGGCTTTCGGCATCATTTCATCAGTTAAAGCCCCCACAGCTCTAAATTTAGCTCAGAAGGTTTGACTGTAACCTGACATTTTGTCAGGTTTGAAAGTCATAGATTTTCTCCATGTATACACATGTGTAGGTGGATGTATCTGTATGTCTCTCTGTAGGGATATCTCTCCCTATAAAATCTATCAAGATATAATTGATGATAGTCCTTTGCATTGCTAAGAATTTGGTTTTTTTTCCAAGTTTGTTATTTTTTATTTTATACATCTCATTGTGTGAATGGTGTGGTACCTGGGTATCATACATTTCAATGCAAATAAACATAACATTCATCATTGGCAACCTTCAGTCTCAAAAGACACTGGTATTGTGCTCTGGAAAGAGGTCTAAAACAGCATCTAGTGTGACTAAAAAGGCCATTTCGAGAGTGGCAATCCCTTCCACACTGAGGGCAGATATATTCTGTCCCCTGCCCAGCCTCCAGATTTCACTGGTTCCGGGACTGCCTCTTTGCCTCAGCCTGCCGAACAAGTGTCTCTTCGAATTGGAGAAGGCCATGCTGCATCTTTAGCCTCCAAGCTGAACAATCGGAGGTCAAAGTTTCCCAGTTGTTAATGTCCATTCCCAGAGCCTTTAGGTCCCTCTTGCAGATATCCTTATATTGCAGCTGTGGTCTCCCTCTGAGGTGCTTTTCCTGCACTAATTCTCCATACAGGAGATCTTTCAGAATCTGACCATCAGCCATTCTCACGACATGCCCAAGCCAGCGTAGATGTCGCTGTTTCAATAGTGTATACATGCTAGAAATTCTAGCACGTTCCAACACTGCGCTATTTGGAACTTTGCCTGCCAGGTGATGCCAAGAATACGTCGGAGACAGCATTTATGAAATGTGTTCAACTGTCTCTCCTGCTATGCGAAAAGGGTCCAAGTCTCACTGCAGTACAAGAGTGTTCTCAGGACGCAGGCTCTATAGACCTGAATCTTTATATGTTCTGTCAGCTTCTTATTAAGCCATGCTGTCTTTGTAAATCTGGAAAATATGGTGGCCACTTTACCAATACGTTTATTCAGCTCAGTATCTAAAGAGTGTCAGAGATAGCTGAGCCGAGGTACATAAAGTCATGGACGACGTCCAGTTCTTGTGCAGAGATTGTAATACAGGGAGGTGAATCCACATCCTTAACATTATTATTTCTAATAATTACATTTCATTTTCATTTTTCATCTTGTTAACACATAATCTATCGTCCTTCAGTTCTAAACCTTCTCATAGTTCTTCCATCCATTGTAATATTTTAGTGTCTATTTATACTATTCTTCCCCTCTTATTTCTACCTCTATGTTAACCTTTCCCCGCTTCCATACACTTAATATTCAGAGGCGTGATCCTTCCTTCTTTCATTATTCAATATTTTAGTACACACTTTAGTTCCAAACACAATCATTAAACATTTAATGTACATTTATTCATATTCCAACCTATATAACTCTAATATATATTATTAATATATATTCAATAATTTTTAACTCTTTTTACCCCCCTTATCCATCATCTCTTGGCCTCTTCTGAATTTTTAGTCTTTTTTTTTTTAACTTGTTTCCAGTGTTCCTCTTTTAAGCCCTTTTCTCCCTCTATTTCAAAATCTATATTCTGACTATATAATCTAGGTTTTTTTTTCTTCCCTCTACCTTTTCCCTCTGTCTGATTTCAAAACTATCTATTCCATGCCCCTTCTCTTCCCCCAATTCTCTTCCTGTTTCTCCCATTCCCTCTTTAAATCTTTTACATTATTTCCCTCCTGTTTTAATTTCTTAATCAATATTTATTTTTAGTGGTATCTCTTCCTTGTTATCTTCATCTTGTTGGCATCTCACTTGCTTTCTCCCCCATTTCTTCTGATAACTCCATTTTTTCTTCATTATTCAAATTTAAAAGATTAAATCTTTTATTTAATCTCCAGTGGTCTTAATTTAGAAGCCTATCCAACAAGTATTTCAGTCTTTTTAAAGTAGTTATTTCCAAAGTTGCTTAATTCATATTTTATCAGCAGCTGGCGCTCTCACTTCAGTCTACCCCAGCCTCTCTGCTTTATTGTTAAAAAATCCAATTTCAATTATTTTAAGTTGTAAATCCAATAAATGAGTGATAATGATGAAACAAAAGTTTGTAGTTATAATTCCAACATTTAAAATGCCTTCTCCATTTTCTTGGGGTCAGATTGCAATTAAAAGCATTTTCTCACCCAGTTTGCACACCATTCACTTTCTCAGCTCCAGCACAGTCCTATGTATTCTGACTGTCCCCAGCTTAGTGGCAGATATTTTTGCTGCTGCTGCTCTTTGTCTTCGAATAAGGGGGCTTTCCTGAGCAGAAAGGAGAGATGTGGCTCTCCTCGACCTGCCAGGCAGTCTCCCTTTACTTCACCACTCCCCCAGAGAGGCTGTGGCTCACGTTTCAGCCCTCCGAAAGACAGAGTTCGGAATAGGACCGTGGGGCTCACGATTCATGCTCCAAAGGCGCCAGAAGTACAGCCGGAAATCCCTTAGTAATTTGCTAAACAACGACAGAGGAACAGATGTAAGTTGGCACTGTCATGTAACATCATGCTTAATGATTGAGCTGCCTAATGATGCAAATATCAGTTCCAATTGCGGTAGGTAAAATGAAGACTACTTGGATAAGGATATCACCAGAAGGGTTGTTGACAGTATTTTCTATTCTTATTTGCAGCTGAGGACGTCCATGAGCAAAAGTGGTGCTTTAAAGCTTGCAGAGGCTTTTGGAATCATTTCATCAGTTAAAGCCCCCACATCTCTAAATTTAGCTCAGAAGATTTGACTGTAACCATTTTGGGCCATTTTGTCACATTTGAAAGTCATAGATTTTCTCCATGTATATATACGTGTAGGTGAATGTATCTGTATTTCTCCCCGTAGGGATATGTCTGCAATGATAAAATCTATCCCCAGCACTTCAAGATATAATTGATGATAGTCCTTTGAATTGCTAAGAATTTGTGATTGATCCCAATCAACAACTGAATTTGAATGGATCTTAGTAGTCTTTCTTGTATCAAATGAATCATCAATATTGTAAGTGATCATAAATAAGATAAGAGACTATTCTAGCATTGGGGCATGTCTGCTTTTTCATTGTAATATATACTTATTTTCTTTTTTCACATTTCAGTTGTAATTCGAACATTGGTGATACACCAAAGGAAACTCAAAGGAGAGAAACCTTTGAATGTCCTATCTGTGGGAAAAGTTTTTGTGATAATTCCATGCTGGTGAGACACCAGAGTATTCACACAGGAGAGAAACCCGCAGGTTGTGGGAAAACTTACAGTCGAAATTCCCAAGTCATGAACCACCAGAGGGCTCACACAGGAGAGAAACCCTTTCAATGTCCTATCTGTGTGAAAAGCTTTAGTCATAATTCCCACCTGATGAGACACCAGAGAACTCACACAGGAGAGAAACCCTTTGAATGTTGTGACTGTGGGAAAAGTTTCAGTCAGAATTCCTACCTGGTAATACACAAGAGGACTCACACAAGAGAGAAACCCTTTGAATGTCCTATCTGTGGCAAAAGCTTTAGTAATAATTCCCACCTTATGAGACACCAGAGTATTCACACAGGAGAGAAACAATTTGAATGTTGTGAATGTGGGAAACGTTTCAGTCAGAATTCCTGCCTGGTAATACACCAGAGGACTCACACAGGAGAGAAACCTTTTGAATGTTGTTACTGTGGGAAAAGTTTCAGTCAGCATTCCTACTTTATATATCACCAGAATACTCACACAGGAGAGAAACCTTTTGAATGTCCAGACTGTGGAAAAGGTTTTAGACAGAATTCTCACCTCATGAGACACCAGAGTATTCACACAGGAGAGAAACCGTTTGAATGTCTAGATTGTGGAAAATGTTTCAGTGATAATTCCAGCCTGGTGAACCACCAGAGGACACACACAGGAGAGAAACCCTTTGAATGTCTAGATTGTGGGAAAAGTTTTAGTTATAATTCTAGCCTGGTGAAACACCATAGAACTCACACAGGAAAGAAACCCTTTGAATGTCCTGATTGTGGGAAACGTTTTAATGATAATTCCACACTGTTGAAACACGAAAGGGTTCATACAGGAGAGAAACCCTTTGAATGTTGTGACTGTGGGAAACGTTTTAGTGATAATTCCCACCTAGTGATACATCAGAGGACTCACACAGGAGAGAAACCCTTTGAATGTCTTGATTGTGGGAAACGTTTCAGTCAGAATTCCCACCTTATATATCACCAGAGTACACACACAGGAGAGAAGCCTTTTGAATGTCCTGACTGTGGAAAAGGTTTTAGTCAGAATTCCCACCTCATGAGACACCAGAGTATTCACACAGGAGAGAAACCCTTTGAATGTCCAGATTGTGGGAAAGCTTACAGTCGAAATTCCCAACTCTTGAACCACCAGAGGATTCACACAGGAGAGAAACCCTTTGAATGTCCTATCTGTGGGAAAAGTTTTAATGATAATTCCAACCTTACGAGACATCAAAGTATTCACACAGGAGAGAAATCCTTTGAATGTCCAGATTGTGGGAAATGTTTTTGTGATAATTCCAGCCTGGTGAATCACCAGAGGACTCACACAGAAGAGAAACCCTTTAAATGTCCTGACTGTGGAAAAGTTTTTAGTCAGAATTCTAATCTCATGAGACACCAGAGGACTCATACAGGAGAGAAACCCTTTGAATGTCCTATCTGTGGGAAAAGTTTTAATGATAATTCCAACCTTATGAGACATCAGAGTATTCACACAGGAGAGAAATCCTTCGAATGTCCAGATTGTGGGAAATGTTTTTGTGATAATTCCAGCCTGGTGAAACACCAGAAGACTCACACAGGAGAGAAACGCTTTAAATGTCCTGACTGTGGAAAAGTTTTCAGTCAGAATTCCAATCTCATGAGACACCAGAGGACTCACACAGGAGAGAAACCCTTTGAATGTTGTTACTGTGGGAAAAGTTTCAGTCAGCATTGCTACCTTATATATCACCAGAATACTCACACAGGAGAGAAACCTTTTGAATGTCCAGACTGTGGAAAAGGTTTTAGTCAGAATTCCCACCTCATGAAACACCAGAGGACTCATACAGGAGAGAAACCCTTTGAATGTCCAGATTGTGGGAAACGTTTTAGTGATAATTCCAGCCTGGTGAAACACCAGAAGACTCATACAGGAGAGAAACCCTTTAAATGTCTTGACTGTGGAAAAGTTTTCAGTCAGAATTCCTATCTCATGAGACATCAGAGGACTCATACAAGAGAGAAACACTTTGAATGTCCTGACTGTGGAAAGGTTTTCAGTCAGAATTCCAATCTCATGAGACACCAGAGGATTCACACAGGAGAGAAACCCTTTGAATGTCTAGATTGTGGGAAAAGTTTTTCTGATAATTCCAGCCTGGTGAAACACCAGAAGACTCACACAGGAGAGAAACGCTTTAAATGTCCTGACTGTGGAAAAGTTTTCAGTCAGAATTCCAATCTCATGAGACACCAGAAGACTCACACCATGGAGAAATCTTTCAAATGTCCAGTCTGTGGACATTACTTCAAACGTAAATCATCCCTTATAGCACACAACGAAATTCACATGCAGCAACAGTTGAAGAGTTTAGAGTAGGCTTGAATTTCATTTGTGATCTCCCATTCACAAACTGTAGGTGAGAAACTGACTGTTTGAATTCTGGCCTGATTCTTTTTACTCAAATGTTTCTCAGGATTAAATTTGTAGGTGGAGAGAAAAGGAAAGTGGAAAATGGCTAACTGCCATTTTCTGGTTATCAGCAGAAGCTTCTGGGTATTTCCTTTTGCAGAAGTAGTGGAATTCTTCAAAAAGGAATTTTGGATGGTGCTTTTGTATGTTGATTATGGACCAATATGTGGAGTTTCAAATCTTGTTTTCACCCAGATGTTAACCCCAGAATTCCCCAGCCAGCATAAAAGTAGTCCTCCAGATAAAACTATTATGGGCCTTGCAATTACGGTTGCATGTTGCAATGGTCATTAAGTGAGATCACTTTTCTTAACTACCTGAATCTCCCTGCTCTCCCTGAGGCAGGTATTAATTGAATGTGCAAGTTGCTAAGCAGAACACGGGCTACCTCAACATTGGGGAAAACTCTTGGAAGCTAGCCTGCCAAAGTCATCCCTAGGCTTCCCCCACCCTCCAAGAAACCCTGTACTCTGTTTCCTAACCATTGTGTCCCCTCAGCCCCTTCACTCCTCCCCAGGGACCCCCCTAGTCCTTTCTCTTCCCCCCCCCAGTGGGGTGGGCTAATGGAAACCCTTTAACCCTAACCCCAACATGAGCTGTCAGTGCAAAAGCGGTGTCTGTTGTGGGGGATAGAGTCGTAGTACCACAAACGTTAAGGGAATCAATATTAGAAACATGACATGGGGGGCACCCTGGCATTATAAGAATGCAGGCATTACCCAGGAGCTATGTTTGGGCTCGGCATGGACACAGACATAACAGAATGAGTTGCCACGTGCACACCTTGTCAGGAGTCCAGACCGGCACCACCATTGCCCCAGCATATGAATGGGAGAAACCTAAAGCACGGTCACAGGTGCATCTTGATTTTGCAGGGCCAGTACAGGGGCAAACATTCTTAATAATAGTGGACACATATTCCAAATGGTTATAGATAGTTAAGATGCCCACTGCGATGGCCGAAGCAGTTACCAGGGTATTACAGAGGCTGTTTGCCACACACGGCCTGCCGGACATTGTAGTTTCCAATAATGGGTCCCAATTCACAGCCACCCTATTTGAAACCTTTTTGGCCGAATATGTCTGTGTGTGTGCGCATGCTTAATGAACAGCATATTGTCTCAGTCAATTTGTCTACATAGTAATATTTCTGGCTCTTTTATCCAGCCATTGATAAAATAAGTCCCAAGTTCAAAAATATTCTGTCTTCTTTTTTTTTTTTAATCTTCAGGGTTAATCTGTCCATTTCTGCACGGTCCAATATTTTTTAAATTATGTCTTCTTCCTTAGTTGTTTCCTTACTTTTTCAATATTGTGCAATTCTTGCTGCTGTTAAATCATGCCATATCAAATTATACATTCCCTTTATCATATTTTTCTGGTATTACGTCTAACAAAAATGGTACAGGCTTAAAATCCATATTCATTTTTTCTAACCAAGTATGCACTTTCGTCCAAAAGTTGTTTGTTTTTGGGCACATCCACCACAGGTGATAATAGGTGCCCAGTTTTTGATTACATTTCCAGCATTTGGTAGACATATTTTAAAACATTTTTGCTAGACTTGCCGGTTGTAGGTGCCACCTATAAAACAATTTATACAAGTTTTCTTTATAAGAGGTTGCCATCATCAATTTATAGTTTCTTTCCCAAAGTTTTTGCCAGTTATCTAGTTCTATATTATATCCAAATGTTTTTGCCCATACTATCATTGTCTCTTTCACCTATTCGTCTTCCATTTTTAGGCTTAAAAATGTTGTAATAAAGTGATCTGCCAGAATTACCCATCACAGTTGTGATCACTAAATGAGGACTATTTGCATTCATTCATCACCACCCTCCATGCTGCTGCTTCCTGTGATTGATGGGGAGGAGACCAATGTGTAGTAGGGAGTGTCTCTGGATGGTTTCCTGTTAGGGGGGAGGTGCTGTTGCTGGACTAGGAGTGGGGACACCAAAGTTTCAGTCCCTCCTCAGCCATGAAAGGTCCCTCCCCTTGGCGTAGTTCTCACTTTTTGCATGGGAAACTTCTTGCTCTGTTTCTGTGGTGATGAGTGAATACTTGGGAGGCCTGAAAAGAAAAGTTAGGGATAATCATCATGGAGAAAGTCTATTGATGTGACCACTGAAGTCAAAAACAACTAACAACTGAGGCGTGTAATCAATAAACCGCCCGGTTTGCTTCAGAGTGTGGCAAGGCCAAATGCCCCTTGGAAAGAAATATCCATGGATTTTATTGTAGACCTACCAGAAAGTGAAGGCTGCACTGTCATTTGGGCGGTAACGGACCTGTTTTCCAAACAAGTGCATTTCATCCCCTGTTTTAAAATCCCTTCAGCTAAAACCCTTGCAAAATTGTTTATTCGTCATGTTTACCGATTACATGGGGCTTCAAAATGTATAATTTCGGACAGGGGTGTACAATTTACTTCCCACTTTTGGAAGGAGTTTTTAAAGTTGATAGGCTCTGCCCAGGGGTTAAGCTCCACCCACCACCCCCAAACTAATGGGGCTTGTGAGAGAACCAATGCCGTGTTAGAACAGTACTTGAGATGTTACGTAAATTACCAACAAGATAATTGGGTGGACCTATTGCCATTTGCAGAGGTAGTGTACAATAACTCCACACATAGCAGCACCGGATTCACTCCGTTTAAGGTAGCGTCTTGTCAGGAGTTTGTGCCAATCCCCGAGCTATCACAGAATGACCCACAGAACCCCTCTGATTGAGTGGATAGAACAGCTACGGGGTCCTTGGGCAGTAACTCGAAAAGCTTTAGATGATGCACATCAAGCACATAAAACCCGGGCTGACAAAAAAAGGTCCCCGGCACAAGTGTACCAAGTGGGTGACAGGGTTTATCTTTCCACCAAATATTTATAGACTTCCCAGAAATCAAAAAAGCTTGGACCCAAGTATGTGGGTCCTTTCCGAATCACTAGACTCATAAACCCAGTAACAGTTGAATTGGAATTGCCAAAAATTCTGAGATGAATACACCCTGTATTTCATGTCAGCTTGTTGAAACCAGAACACTCGTCCCCTTTGCGTCCGGACCAAGGTTCTCCCCTGGTCCCTATACTGATAGAAGGGGAACAACATTTTGAAGTTAAGGAAATTCTAGACTCTAGGAAACACCATGGTAAAGTGCAATATCTGATGGCCTGGAAACATTTTCCTTTATCTCAAGCTGAATGGGTGAATAAACGTGATGTCAGGGCACCCAGGAAAGTACAATTGTTTCATACCAAATACCCTGATAAACCGTAGTTTCTGTGTTGCATTTTTTTCTCTTCCCTGTTTAGGACTAACATCTCTTCTGCAGAGGGGCCGAATGTCAGCCTCCGCTTTGGCTGCTTTGGCTGCCATAGGAACCGGGAGGGGGGAAAGCTAGGGAGCTTGGGGGGGGAAGCGTGCTGGAGGAGGGGCGTGGCTTCGGAAGAAACGAAACTGAATCCTTGAAGTGGCTATCGGGTCAACTGTTGTGGCATTCCTGATTGATGACGCTGCCAGACATGCTTCCACCTGACCCTGAGAGACCTTTGGATTGGATGATTTATGATGGACAGTGGGAGGGGATGCTTTCTATATGCACTTTTCGCGCCTATTGCTTTAATTTCAGCTTAGCCGTGGTTGCGTTCATTTCTAGTAAAAGTACCTTTCTCTATAAAACATTGAGTTTGGGTCATTCTTTCCTGGACTTTGAAGGAAGCACACCTGACAGATACTGGAACACTGCTATCATATCTCCCCTACCCTTCCTCCTTATTAAACTAGACATACCCAGTTCCTGCAACCGTTCTTCATATGTTTTAGCCTCCAGTTCCCTAATCATCTTTGTTGCTCTTCTCTGCACTATTTCTAGAGTCTCAACATCTTTTTTACATCGTGGCGACCAAAACTGAATGCAATATTCCACGTGTGGCCTTACCAAAGTGGTATTATAAAATGGTATTAACACTTCACGTGATCTTGATTCTATCCCTCTGTTTATGCAGCCCAGAACTGTGTTGGCTTTTTTGGCAGCTGCTGCACACTGCTGGTTCATATCTAAATGGTTGTCCACTGGGACTCCAAGATCCCTCTCACAGTTACTACTATTGAGCAAGGTACCACATATACCCGTGATGGTGAACCTATGGCACGCGTGCCACAGGTGGCACGCCAGCCGTTGCCTCAGCCCAGGTCCACCGCACATGCATGCACCTCCAATCGGCCAGCTGGTCTTCTGGTCTCTGCCACGCATGAACGGAGCCAGGGCCTTTTTTTAAAAAAATTTATTTATATGCTGCCCTTCTCCGGAGACTCAGGGAGGCTTACAATGCATTAAGCAATAGCCTTCTTACTTTTGTATATTTATACAAAGTCAGTTTATTGCCCCCACAAACTGGGTCCTCAATTTACCTACCTTAGAAAGGATGGAAGGCTGAGTCAACTTGAGCCTGGCAAGATTCGAACTTACTAATTGCAGACAGCTGGAGTTAAATTACAATGCATTAGTCTGCTGAGCTAATCCAGGCTTCTTTCCCGATCTCTGCAGGTTCTACCCTCTGCAGATGCCTCTCCGTGGCAAAAAAGCAGGAGAAAGCTAGCACGCAATGGGGGGAGAAACTGCAAAGATCTGAGGAGGCACAGAAGGCAGGAGGCACTCAATCGGGGGAGAGACTTTGGAGATCCTGGAAGGCAGGAAAAAGCTAAGATTCCATGGGGGAGAAACTGGATATTGTGAAAGGCAGGAAAAAGCTAGGATTCCATGGGGGGAGGAACTTTGGAGATCGTGGAAGGCAGGAAAAAGCTAGGATTCCATGCGGGAGGAACTTTGGAGATCGTGGAAGGGAGGAGGCAGCTCTTTAGCACAGCTAAAGCACAGCTGTTTAGTCAGATCTCTCCCCCCTACAAGCGCGGCTCTTTTAAACAGGGAAAGAAGACGGGCAAGAGAACGAACACGTTTAGCAGGAAACTTTGGAGTTTCCTGATCATCAGCCAAGCCATCTTGGCAGCAGCATCATGCGCCGGGGCAGGGAACCGCTGTCTCACCAGGGAACGGGCCGGTACCTAGTTTGTTTATGTTTGTTTATGTTTTATTAAATTTATATACCGCCCTACTCCCGAAGGACTCAGGGCGGTGAACAGGCACAGAATAAATACATAAATACAAAAGTTAGAAACAATTTAAAACCAAATTAAATAATTTAGCCCAAGACAATTAAAAAACCCCATAATTTAAAACAAATTAAAATTTCAGTTTAAAAAATTAAAAAAGGGGGAGAAAATTAGGTCAGGCCAGCTTGCTGGGATAGGAGGGTCTTAAGAGCACGGTGGAAAGTGCACAGATCCGGGATCCTCTGTATCTCCGGGGAGAGCTCGTTCCAGATAGTGGGTGCCCCCACAGAGAAGGCCCTCCCCCTGGGGGCCGCCAGTCGACACTGCTTGGCTGACAGCACCCAGAGGAGCCCCTCTCTGTGAGAGCGTACCAGCTGGTGGGAGGCTGTTTGTGGTAGTAGGCGGTCCCGTAAATAACCAGGTCTTAAGCCATGGAGCACTCTAAAGGTGGTAACCAAAACCTTGAAGCACACCCGGAAGACCACTGGGAGCCAGTGCAGCTCATGCAGGAGAGGTGTCACACGGGAGCGCCATATTGCTCCCATAACCACCTGCGCGGCCGCACTCTGCGCCAGTTGGAGTCTCCGGGTGCTCCTCAAGGGGAGCCCCATGTAGAGAGCATTACAATAGTCCAGGTGGGAGGTGATGAGGGCATGAGTGACTGTGTAGGGAGTCACAATCCAGAAAGGGACGCAACTGGCGAATCAGGCGAACCTGATGAAAAATCCTCCCGGTCACGGCCGTCAAGTGCTCTTCTAAAGACAGCCGTGAATCCAGGAGGATGCCCAAGTTGCGAGCCCCAGCGATTCGCCCCCAATAGTCAGCGATGGTGTCAACTGACTATATTGGGATGTCGGAAACCACAGCCACTAGGTCTTGGATGGGTTGAGCCTGAGCCTGTTCCTCCCCATCCAGATCCGTACGGCCTCCAGACACCGGGACATCACTTCAAGGGCATCGTTGGGGTGGTCCGGGGTGGAGATGTACAGCTGGGTGTCATCAGCGTACTGGTGGTACTTCACCCCGAAACCATGGATGATCTCGCCCAGTGGCTTTACATAAATGTTGAACAGAAGGTAGTTGTCCTCTGGTAAGAGGTATGCCGGCCCACTTGGAAAAAGTGTGTGTGGGGGGGTGCATTGGGGGGGCATGCATGCACAGTGTGGGCGCATGTGTAGAGGGAGCGTGGGGGTTGTCATGCACACATGCATAAATGGGGGCACGCATTGCATTATGGGTTCCGGCATGCGGGAATGTGACAGCGCAGGCACGCTTAGACTTTTGGCACACAATGCCAAAAAGGTTTGCCATCACTGACATATACGGTACCTGTGCATTTTGTTTTTCTTCCCTAAATGTAGAACCTTGCTTTTTTCAATGTTGAATTTCATTTTGTTAGATAGCACCCAATGTTCAAGTCTGTCAAGATCCTTCTGTATCTTAAGCCTATCTTCTGGAGTGTTGGCTATTCCTGCCAGCTTGGTGTCATCTGCAAATGACGATGAGTTCCCCATCTATCCCCTCATCCAAGTCATTGATGAAGATGTTGAAGAGCACTGGGACTAAAACAGAGACCTGGGGTACTCCACTACATATTTCCCTCCATGTAGATGCAGTTCCATTGAGGACTACACGTTGAGTACAGTTGGTCAGCCAGTTATGAATCCAACTGGTGGTGATGCTGTCTAACCCACATTTTTCTACTTTATCTAGTAATAGGTTATGGTCTACTTTATCAAATGCTTTACTGAAGTCCAAGTAAATTATATTGACAGTATTCCTCTGGTCCACTAATTTTGTCACTTTGTCAAAGAATGCAATAAGACTAGTCTGGCATGATCTGTTTTTGACAAACCCATGTTGGCTTTTGGTTATTACTTTGTTTGCTTCTAGGTGTTTGGTGATTTGTTGCTTGATTATCTTTTCCAGAATCTTCCCTGGCATTGAGGTCAGGCTGATAGATCTGTAGTTTCCTGGATCTGTTTTTTTCCCTTTTTTGAAGATGGGAACTACATCAACTCTTTTCCAGACTTCTGGCAGTTCCCCTGTGCTCCAGGATCTTTGAAAGATATAGTTCAGTGGTTCTGAGATCTCGTCTGCCAATTCCTTCATATAGATGTAAGGGGGGGGGGGGGGGAATGGATATATAGTGGAAGTATACCAATGCGGAAATGTTGCAAAGGAGAAAATTGTCAAAAATTTTAAAAATTGTTCAATAAAAATTGTTAAAAATAAATAAATAAATAAACAAACATTCGAACAGTAGATTCCTAGAGAGGATTTGGAGGAGAAGAGAACAGACTCTTCCGGCTCTGCTGAGAGGGTGTAGGCGGGGAGGATGGCCCTCCTGGTCTTCCCAGGGTGGAAGCAGCAGCTGAAAGGTGAGGTGTGGACAGGTGGAGGAGAGGCCGGAAGCAAGTAGGGCTGTTTGGGATTCCCCAGGTGTAATAGCAGACAAGCAAGAGGCTGAAACATGTCAGCTGCTCTAAATTCCTTCCCTCCCTAGATTGTATTCCACTGGTGGCACATGCTTTAATACTGGTGCCTGCATTTTTTTTTGTGTTGGGAGTTCTAAAACTCTCCATGTTAAGGTTTACTCCTTGTAAATTTATGTGTCAATTCGCAAAAGCATTTCTAGTCTGCTCTTGATTTGCCATTAGAAGCGGTGGGGGGTGGTGGCATATTCCATGCGTACCTTCTTCCAACAACCAAAGCCGGATTGTGAGGCGTGTCTCTACAGCCCGCGGGAGTACCTCATTGGAGAATGTCATTTATGACACAGACTGAAAGGAGGGGGGGGGGACAGGGTCAAAGGTGAACCGTAACTTACATGCGGCAGAGCAGACCTCACTTGAGTAGATGCCTAGAGGCCAACATGCTGCTCCTAATAAATTATTGGATTCCTTTTGAAACTTGGCTCGAGACTCATGAGTTAATTAGGACGTCTGTCGGAACCTTGACAACAGATCTGCTCTCCTTTTAAAATCAATCAGGATTGCCGAGCTTCCTAAAACCCGGACTCTACAATCACTCCCGGATATCTGGGGCGCTTGGAGAGAAGCTCTGGTAACCGTGGCCGAGGGCAGGCTATCCGAAGAAAGCTTGTTGTAAGCGACCCAGAAGGAGGAAGATATTAGGACAGTTATTCAGGACAATTCATTTAGTGACTGTTCAAAGTTACAACGGCGCTGAAAAAAGCGACTTATGACCATTTTTCACACTTATGACTGTGTGCAGCATTCCCATGGTCATGTGATTTAGATTCGGATGCTTGACAGCTGACTTATATTTATGACAGTTGCAGTGTCCAGAGTCACATAGCAACAAAGGTTTTGGGCTCAATTGTGGTTGTAAATTGAGGACTACCTGTATATATTGAGGCTCTTATATTTCAGTTTCTTCCATACAACAGAGCTTAGAGCCAATAGCTAAAACGCCACTATCACCATCTAAAATTACTAGATCTTCATTAAAAATGGCAGCGTAGGGTGTCCCTGTAATAAAGTTAGCCTGGTGATCAGTCAGCCATGTGCTTTGGTGAGATATTCTATTTTCCCTTTTTCTTTTAAATGCATTTTAGAAACATTTCTTTTACTTTATATTGACAATTGTCCCCTCTATCTGTGACCTAATGGAGACTTCCCCGCAAGTAAATTTACAGAGTTTACATATGGCATTTAACATTTAGCAGATATACAATTCCCTCCTTCAGGAATCAAGCTTTATCCTCCATGCCCCTGGATGCAGCCCTGGCCAGCAAGAGTGAAGCTGTCTCCCTGGAGGGTTTGGTGCCCCGTCCTAAATCCTTGGGAGCCACATTAAATAAGTCATAAAGATTTAGGGTGTAGAGAGGCTTGGTCTCCACTGAGCGACACCTCCAAGAAAGCTGATTCTGTAACTCTGTAAAAGTCATTAACTTTTGAGCTTGGCACAAAGACAAATTCCTTATGTGTCCGATCACACTTGACCAATAAAGAATTCTATTCTATTCTATTCTATTCAGGTTAATAACTGAGCACATCAAACTTGGCTCAGTTGCAAAAGTGGGTTGCTAGAAGTGAAAAACGCCTTCCACACGCCTTAGGTAGAGACGGGACAAACGTTTCCTATCGGGAGATGGAGGCCAAGGGGACAACATCTGTGCCTAGAAAGCTGACAATACAGTAGGCAGGCTCTGAGTTTAAAGTATTAAAGCCATCAAGTACTGCATTGCTAGAAAGGATGGGAGGAGAGGAGAAGCACAGAGCAATTTCCTCTTCCGGAAGACTTACGGGAGGAAGTTGGAGTGCAGAGTGGCTTTTGTAGTCTTCCCAGGGTCGAAGCTGCAGCTGGCAGGTGAGTTGAGGGCTGCAGGTGGGAGGAGAGTCCGGGAGCAACTTGGGCTGGAAGCGGAGAAGCAACTGGGCTGAAGCCTCTCAGCTGCTGCTGCTGCAGGTTCCTTCCCTCCCCAAATGGAAGCCCACTGGTGCTGCAGGCTGGGAAACTGGGGGCTGCAATTTCTGCTGGTGGGAAGCTTGAAAAAGCCTCTTTCAAGTGGAGGTTGGTTCTTTGGGGCTGGTTTCCCTCCAGAGGTTGTGGCTGCTCCGTCACTGGAATGAATTGAAACTTCTGTCCCAATCTCCTGCTCATTTCAGACAGATGGTTGTGCAATCCCTTCTAAAAGCCACCAGTGATGGAACACCTGATGGAACTTCTGAACATAAACTGTTCCACTGGTTATGTGTTCTCGCTGTTAGGAAGTTTCTCCTTAGTTCTAGGTTGCTTCTCTCCTTCATTAGTTCCATCCATTGCTTCTTGTCTTGCTTTCTAGTGCTTCGGAAACTAAGTTGACACCCTCTTCTTTATGTGAACTCTTCCGGTATTGGAACACTGTTCATCCGATCAATGTTTTTTTACTTCCATGTCTTGCCAATAAATATGGTATTTCCTGTCCCACCATCCATGTATTAACCAGGTTCAATTGTGCTTAATCCAGCACTTCCTAAGAAATAGCTATTGAGGACCTTTTGGCATCTTTGGTTGCACAGGTAGTCCTCACTCACCACTTCTTCCCTGAGCCTTCAAAGTTACTGTGGCACAGTAGAAGCAGACGTGCGCCTGGTCCACAAAATTTGTGGTAATCCTAGCACTTGTTCAGGGACCGCACTTCAGCAGTGACTGTGGTTTTGAAGGTGCAGGAAAAGGAGTTGCACCAGTTCAGGTTCTGCCAATAGTTGCACATTTATGATGCCTGCAACATCCCACACTCATGATCCCCATTTGTGACCTTCCCAGCTAGCTTCTGATTAGCAAAATCAGTGGATATACTGGTAGTAAATTGCAAGTCACAGTCATATGAAATTTCCTTTAACAACCCACATTAATTTGCTTAACACCTACAAAGGAACAGATGTAAATTGGCCCTATCACGTGACTTAATGATTAATAACACCTTTCTCCGTGCCCTCAAGATGTTACTGTTCCAACAAGCTGGGCTGGCCTAAACATGTATTTTAATGGTTGTCTTTTTTAATGATATTGGGCCAAATTATTTAATATGTTTTTAAACTGTTTTTAAATTTTGTGTATAGGTGTGTTTTATTGTTGGCTGTGCACCGCCCTGAGTCCTCTGGGAGAAGGGCGATATAAAAATTTAAATAAATAATTAATTAATTAATCAATAATAAATAAATAAATAAATAAATAAATAAATAAATAAATAATAGGCTCATTTCATCAGCTAAAGCCCCACAACTCTAAATTTAGCTCAGAAGGTTTGACTGTAACCATTTTGGGACATTTTGTCAGGCTTGAAAGTCATAAAATCTATCCCCAGCACTTCACGATATAATTGATGATAGTCCTTTGCATTGCTAAGAATTTTTTTTCCAAGTTTGTTATTTTTAATTTTATATATTTATTGTGTGAATGGTGTGGTATCTGGGTATCATACATTTCAATGCAAATAAACATAACATTATTATTCCTAATAATTACATTTCATTTTCATTTTTCATTTTGTTAACACATAATCTTTACTATCGTCCTTCAGTTCTAAACCTTCTCATAGTTCTTCCATTCATTGTAACATTTTTGTGTCTATTTTTTACTATTATTCCCCTCTTACTTCTACCTCTATGTTAACTTCCCCCCCTCCCATACTCTAATATTCAAAGGCGTGATCCCTCTTTCTTTCATTATTCAATATTTCAGTATACACTTCTATTTCCAACCATAATCATTCAAACATTTAATGTACATTTATTCATTTTCATATTATTTCCAATCTTTCAATCCTTATAATTCTAGAATCTATACACATGTTTTCATTAAAATATGTTCTTTCATTGTCTGATCTCAGATTGTTTAATTTTAGCTTTTCATTGCTAATCACATTTTTATACACATTTAATAATACCCTCATACAAATTCTAGTTATCTAATTTACAAAATAATTTTCCAACCTATATAATTCTAATAATGGTGTACATTATTCATATATATTCAACAATAATTTTTTACTCTTTTTACCCCTGTTATCCATCATCTCTTGGCTGCTTCCAAGTTTTTAGTCTTTTCTTTCTTAAACTTGCTTCCGGTATTCTTCTTTTAAGCCTTTTTCTCCTTCTGTTTCAAAATCTATATTCTGTATATAGATTTTTATATTCTACATTATATATTCTATAATGTAGAATATATTTTTATATATTCTACATTATATAACATAGGTTTTTTTTCCTCCCTCTACCTTTCCTCTCTGTCTGATTTCGAAACTATCTATTCCATGCCCCTTCTCTTTTCCCCAATTCTCTTCCTGTTTCTCCCATTCCCTCTTTAAAACTTTTATATTATTTCCCTGCTGTTTTAATTTTTAATCATTATTAATTTTAGTGGTATCTCTTGTTATCTTCATCTTGTTGGCATCTCACTTCTGCTTTCTCTCCCATGTCTTCTGATAACTCCATTGCCCTCTCATTATCCAAATTTTTGCTCATTATCTCTTGCGTTATATTTTCCAGTCTTTCAACTACGCAATCAAACATTTGGCCCATGTGACCAAGTAGTTCCCTAGTGCTTTGAGATGGCTCCAATCCGTTTAGCTTACAAGATTTCCAGACCACAGTTTTTAAATATTTCATCAATACAGTCTATTCAATCTTGGTGCACCAGGGAGTTTTCCACCCTCTTCAAGTCACTTTTATATGTTCAGTAATATTCAAGAATCTTTTATTTAAATCTCCAGTGGTCTTAAATTAGAAGCTTATCCGACAAGTATTTTCAGTCTTTGTAACAAGTTATTTCCAAAGTTGCTTAGTTCATGTTTTATCAGCAGCTGGCGCTCTCACTTCAGTCTGCGCCAGCCTCTCTGCTTTATTGTTAAAAAATCCAATTTCAATTATTTGAAGTTGTAAATCCAATAAATGAGTGATAATGATGAAACAAAAGTTTGTAGTTATAATTCCAACATTTAAAATGCCTTCGCCATGTCACGCCTTTTCTCTTTCAAAATGCAGATTTCTATTTGTATTTTAAAAAAAAAAACCTTTAATGTCTGGGTTTTTTTCTGGATGCCTGGTCGCTGCTTTAACAAATATCTCTAAATGTATATTCCCTTTGATTTTTTGGGATCAAATTGCAATTAAAAGTATTTTCTCCCTTTACTTCACCACTCCTCCAGAATGGCTTTGGCTCACATTTCAACCCTCGAAAGAGAGCTTATAACAAGACCATGAAGGTTGCAGTTCCTGCTCCGAAGGTGCCAGAAGTACAGCCGGAAGTCCCACAGTAATTTTCTAAACAACTACAGAGGAACAGATGTAAGTTGGCACTGTCATGTGACATCATGTTTAATAATCAGGCTGCTTAGTGCCGCAAATATCAGTTCCAATTGTGGTAGGTTAAGTGAGGACTACTTGAATAAGGATGTCACCAGAAGAGTTGTAGGCAGTATTTTCTGCTGTTATCTGCAGCTGAGGACTTCCATGAGCAAAGGTGGTACTTCAAAGCTTGCAGAGGCTTTTGGAATCATTTCATCAGTTAAAGCCCCCACATCTCTAAATTTAGCTCAGAAGATTTGACTGAAACCATTTAGGGACATTTTGTCAGGCTTGAAAGACATAGATTTTCTCCATGTATACATGTGGATACATGTAGCTTTGGGGCATGTTTGCTTTTTCATTGTAATATATATATTTTTTCTTTTTTCACATCTCTAACCATTTTACAAACAATAAAAGTTACACTTTTCTTTGAATCCTACAGACAAAGAGGATGGCAATAACAGTACTCGGGACAACTGTAAATAACAAGCAACGTTGAAAAGGGAAGAAAATCAAACCAGAAATCAAAATATTTTCCATTTCTTTCAGAAAAACACACAATTCTTCTCCTCCTCCTCCAGCAAAAGAGAGAAAATCAAGAAAGATTTCAAGCTCGAAAAAGCAGATTATGCAGAACTCAAGGATACATTACATGAAAAGTCAAAGGAGATTATTTTTCAATCAGCAAAAAAGAGATATATCTGGAAGTCAGTGGGGAGGAAAAGGTCAATAGTAAAGCCACGGAGTGGAGACAGGAATGCAGGGCACACCCTGTCAGGAAGAAAATGGCTTAAATAGAAGCACCACTAAACAACGCATTGTCCATATTTTTGGACAATGCTTCCTCAGGAAGGTCTTAGTGAGAATGGCAACATGGAGATACATCAGAGGACTCGCCACAATGAGAAAACATGAGTGTGCAGATTGTGTGAAAGTTTCATTAGAAATTCCCAGGACCTGAAACACTAAAGGATGCAGACACAGGAATAAAACCATTTGAACATCCTTTCTGTGGGCAAAGTTTCAGTGAGAATTCCAATCTGGTGAAGCACCGGAGACTCACAAAGAAGAGAAACCATTTGAATGTGCCAACTGCGTAAAAAACTTCAGTCACAATTCCAGTCTGGTGATTCATCAGTGGATTGACTCCAGGGAGAAACTGTACGAATGTCTAGATTGTGGGAAAAACCTCATTAGAAATGTCCATCTCACACAACAGAGAACTCCACAGGAAAAAAAACATTTGAATGACCATTCTGTGGGAAAAGTTTCAGTCAGAATTCCAACCTTGAGATACACCAGAGGACTCACATAGGAGAAAAATGCTTTGAATGTCCTGATTGTGGGAAAACTTTCAGTTGTAATTTGAACCTTGGCGATACACCAGAGGAAAGCCAAAGGAGAGAAACCCTTTGAATGTCCTATCTGGGCGAAAACGTTTACTGATAATTCCAAACTGGTGAGACACCAGAGTATTCACACAGGAGAAAAACCCTTTGAATGCCTAGGTTGTGGGGAAGCTTACAGTCAAAATTCCCAAGTCATGAACCATCAGAGGACTCACACAGGAGAGAAACCCTTTGAATGTCCTGATTGTGAGAAAAGTTTCAGTTATAATTCCCACCTGATGAGACACCAGAAAAGTCACACCGGAGAGAAACCCTTTGAATGTTGTGATTGTGGGAAAAGTTTCAGTCGGAATTCCTACCTGGTAATACACAAGAGGACTCACACAGGAGAGAAAGCCTTTGAATGTCCTATCTGTGGGAAAAGTTTTAACGATAATTCCCGCCTTGTGAGACACCAGAGGACTCACACAGGAGAGAAACCCTTTGAATGTTGTGACTGTGGGAAACGTTTCAGTCAGAATTCCGACCTGGTAATACACCAGAGGACACACACAGGAGAGAAACCCTTTGAATGTCCTATCTGTGGGAAAAGTTTTAACGATAATTCCCGCCTTGTGAGACACCAGAGGACTCACACAGGAGAGAAACCTTTTGAATGTTGTGACTGTGGGAAACGTTTCAGTCAGAATTCCTACCTGGTTATACACCAGAGGACTCACACAGGAGAGAAACCCTTTGAATGTTGTTACTGTGGGAAAAGTTTCAGTCAGCATTGCTACCTAATATATCACCAGAATACTCACACAGGAGAGAAACCTTTTGAATGTCCAGACTGTGGTAAAGGTTTTAGTCAGAATTCCCACCTCATGAGACACCAGAGTATTCACACAGGAGAAAAACCCTTTGAATGTCTAGATTGCGGGAAAGGTTTTAGTGATAATTCCAGCCTGGTGAAACACCAGAGGACTCACACAGGAGAGAAACCCTTTGAATGTCTAGATTGTGGGAAAAGTTTTAGTTATAATTCTAGCCTGGTGAAACACCATATAACACACACAGGAAAGAAACCCTTTGAATGTCCTGATTGTGGGAAATGTTTTACTCAGAGTTCCAACCTGTTGAAACACGAAAGACTTCACACAGGAGAGAAACCCTTTGAATGTCCTGACTGTGGAAAACTTTTCAGTTATAATTCCAGCCTGGTGAACCACCAGAGGACTCACACAGGAGAGAAACCCTTTGAATGTCTTGATTGTGGGAAAAGTTTCAGAAATAATTCCCACCTTATATGTCACCGGAGTACTCATACAGGAGAGAAACCTTTTGAATGTCCAGACTGTGGAAAAGGTTTTTGTTATAATTCCCACCTCATGAGACACCAGAATACTCACACAGGAGAGAAACCTTTTGAATGTCCAGATTGTGGGAAATCTTATAGTCGAAATTTCCACCTCATGAACCACCAGAGGACTCACACAGGAGAGAAACCTTTTGAATGTCCAGATTGTGGGAAAGTTTACAGTCGAAATTCCCAACTCATGAACCACCGGAGGACTCACACAGGAGAGAAATCCTTTGAATGTCCAATCTGTGGGAAAGGTTTTTATAATAATTCCAGCCTGGTGAACCACCAGAGGACTCACACAGAAGAGAAACTCTTTGAATGTCTAGATTGTGGGAAAAGTTTTTACGATAATTCCAGCCTGGTGAAACACCGTAGAATTCACACAGGAGAGAAACCCTTTGAATGTCCTGATTGTGGGAAAAGTTTTTATGATAATTCCAGCCTGGTGAACCACCAGAGGACTCACACTGGAGAGAAACCCTTTGAATGTCTAGATTGTGGGAGACGTTTTAGTAATAATTCTAGCCTGGTGAAACACCGTAGAACTCACACAGGAGAGAAACCCTTTGAATGTCCTGATTGTGGGAAAAGTTTTTGTGAGAATTCCAACCTGGTGAAACACCAGAGAACTCACACAGGAGAGAAAAGGTTTAAATGTCCTGACTGTGGAAAAGTTTTCAGTCAGAATTCCAATCTCAAGAGACACCAGAGGACTCACACAGGAGAGAAACCCTTTGAATGTCCTGATTGTGGGAAAAGTTTTTGTGATAATTCCAGCCTGGTGAAACACCAGAATACTCACACAGGAGAGAAACGCTTTAAATGTCCTGACTGTGGAAAAGTTTTCAGTCAGAATTCCAATCTCATGAGGCACCAGAAGACTCACACGTTGGAGAAATCTTTCAAATGTCCCGTCTGTGGACATTACTTTAACCATAAATCATCCCTTAATGCTCACAAGGAAATTCACATGTAGCAACAGTTGAAGAATTTAGAGAAGATTTGAATTTCATTTGTGATCTCCCATTCACAATGTGTAGGTGAGAAACTGACTATTTGAATTCTGGCCTGATTCTTTTTACTCAAATGTTTCTCAGGATTAAATTTATAGGTGGAGAGAAAAGGGAAGTGGCTAACTGCCATTTTCTGGTTATCAGCAGAAACTTCTGTATATTTCCTTTTGCAGAAGTAGTGGAATTCTTCAAAAAGGAATTTTGGATGGTGCTTTTGTATGTTGATTATGGACCCGCATGTGGTCCATTTCAGTTTTCTCCCTTGGTTTTGCCCTGATTTTAAGCCCCAGAATTCACCAGCCAGCAGAAATATAGTCCTCTAGATAGAACTATTATGGGCCTTGCAATTACGGTTGCATGTTGCAATGGCCGTTAAGTGTTAAGTCTTAACTACCCAAATCTCCCTGCTCTTCCTGAGGCAACTATTATTTGAATGTGCAAGGTGCTAAGCAGAACACTGGCTACCTCAACGTTGGGGAAAATTCTTGGAAGCCTAGCCTGCCATAGTCATCCCTAGGCCTCCCCTGCTCTCCAAGACACCCTGTACTCTGTTTCCTAACCGTTGTGTCCCCTCAGCCCCTTCACTCCTCCACAGGGTCCCCCATAGTCCTTTCTCTTCCCACCCCCCCAGGTCACCTTACACCTGACTCACACTCCTCCATCCCTCACACCTTCCACCTCCTAACCTTTGAAGATCTCTGATCCTCATGCTGTGGCAGTGGGGAGGACACATCCCTTGAACATATGACTGTGTCCTGGAAGCAGCCACCATTTTCAGTGGGCCCTGGATGTCCCTGGGCCATGAGGTGGACTTGTGGAAGTGACTGCTCTTTTGCCACACTGTTGTGTAGAAGAGTGACAAACTTTGTTTTGCTGCCTTAACAAGAAAAAATGTACAGTAGAAAATGTTCTTTTTAAGAAAATGCATTATGTTACTATTATCAGTAGCTTTTGACATGTAAACATGAGTATTGTCAATGTTGCTATGAACATTAGGGCAAGGCAAGTTGCTCAGAGTTGCCTCAAACTATGAGATGAGCAGTGATTAAGTTTAATAATAAATGAATTTAATAATAAAAAGGCAATGTAAAGCTCATTTCCCAACTCTTGCTCAGTGATGAGGGCTCCACACATACTGTTTGTGTGTGTGTGTGTACACAAACACACATAGTTCACTACAGAACTATGTAATTGGGCTTGATAAATTGACAAATCCTGGCCAACAATGAGAACAGCCACTTCTGTAGTCATGGGTGCATTGAAATATTCTCGGTGCTCTCCAGAAGACTTCCTACTGGTGTTAATTGTTACAGTGGTTCTGTCTGCTGTGTAGGCAGCTCTATTCTGAGATGCATTTCCTGCCTCTCTAGGAGTTGCCTTTAGCTGCTCCTGTGAGGCATTTTCCGGTTCCTGTCATATATACTGCTAATGATGGCTTATCACTGTTAACTGCTGGTGTCAGAAGTCTCAATCTATGTCTTCCTGATACATTTGAGGCATACTCCCGAAAGCCAAGCAGTTGAAGCAAGGAACTCATCAGAATGGCAACTGCTAACAACATACCTCTGCCTGAGGCCTTAAGGCTTTATTATTTCAGCAAGCTGGTCTGGCGGCATGAGAATTTTAATGGGTTTTAGGTTTTTTGGGTTTTAATTATTGGCCATATTATTTAATTAGTTTTAAATTGTTTTAACTTTTGTATTGATGTTTTTATCATTGGCTGTACACCGCCCTGAGTCCCTCGGGAGAAGGGCGGTATAAAAGTTTGAAAAATAAATAAATAAATAAGGGTGAGTAGAGACTGAAACAGCAATTGGGATACATTCAGGGCAGAGCTTGAAGACTATTCCTTAGCTAGAGGCTTGATAGATAAACCGGCAGCATTACAAGCCACCACATTGAGGAGATTGATGGGTAGTGAATGCCTCCACGTTTATAAATACAATCCCTACTGAGGAGCAAAAAGCAACATCAAAGTTATCCTAGATGCTTTAGAGGTCTGTTTTAAACCTCTTAAAATGTCATTTATGAAAGATATATATTCAGCAGCTGAAAGCAAGAAGAAGGTGAAACAATAGATAACTTTGTCAAATGCTTAAGGGAAAAGGCTGCAAGCTCTGACTATGGCCCCTTAAGAGACAAACTTATTCGGGAGAAAATAGTTTTAGGCGTTACCAGTGAAAGCACACTCTGCTGCCTCTTGAGGGAGCATAATTTAAGTTTACAAGCAGCAATTGAGATGTGTTGGACAATAGAACTTACTGACAAATGGCTGAAAGCTCTAGAGCACGTTAATGATTGTGTCAATACAGTCTAAACAACAGCTGAGTATGATGAACTATCAGTACAAGCATAAAACGTAGCTTTATAATTTGTTTGCAAATAATCAAGTAGCATGCAAGTATTGTGTCAGTATGCATATACAAGAGAGAGAGCAGTGCCCTGCAGATGGAAAAACCTGCAGTGTGTGTTGGAAGTTAAATCACTTCGCAGGAGTGTGTTGGGCACGTAAAATGTTAGTGAGGAAGCTGCACACAATTGAGCAAATGTCAGACTCGGAGGATGAATCGGATGAACCAATGTGGTTTATAGGAAATAATGCACAGTACACTCTAAGGGCAAAAAAAAAAAAAGGTTTATAAATCTCAGGTTTAATAACATAATTCAACCCTGCCAGCTGGACTCAGGTACAACATGTGATGTAATGAGGCTAAAGGATAAAATGAAACTGGCACCCGAGATATTTCTTTGGCCTAGTAGTACTAAACTGAAGTTATATTCAGGGGAACTAATGGAATCACTGTGCCTATTTCAAACAGAATGCAGCATACGTGGGGATATTTATAAACTTGAATTTGAGATTGTGGAAGCTGATCAGAAGCCATTACTGTCAGGATCAACATGTGAGCACTTGGGGTTGATGCAGTTCACCATTCCAGCTGAGTTACACAATGTTATGAGTTACCTCCTGAAACCACTGGTGAGACAAAATAGCAAATCCTCCAAGTTTACAAGGAGGTATTTGAGGGCCACATAGCATCTGTTCCAGGAGAGGTTCATTTTGAACTTGATTCTACCATTTCTCCAATAAAAGTGCTCCATGTAATATGCCTATAGCTATTAAGCTGCAGGGTAAAGCACAACTAGATAAGTATGAGGCAGAAGGACATATTACTTCAATATCTGAGCCCACTGATTGGATAAGCAACATGGTTGTTATTAGCAGGCCGGAGAAGATTAGAATCTGCATTGATCCTAAGTTTCTGAATATGGCCCTGAAACGGTCACACTACTTAATGCCAACACTTGATGACATTTTGCACAAGCTACCCAAAGCACGGGTTTTCATACTTGTTGCCGCCAGAGATGCCCTTTTACAGTGTAAACTGGATGAAACGAGTAGCTATATGACTATGTTCTTGGACTCCATGAGGCAGAAAGAGGTGGCTCAAATTACAGTATTTTTCGGTGTATAAGATGCACCTTTTTACCCCCAAAAAGGGGGTGAAAATCTGGGTGCGTCTTATACGCTGAATGTAGCCCCGCCCACCCACCGGCCCCCAACCTTTGGCCATTTTTGGGCAGTTCCAGGCGACGGGGATCTGGGTCGGGGCACAGCCTGAGGAATAAACCTCTTTGGGACGGTCTAAGGAGGGATGGGAATCCACCCGGCAGCTTCGGGGAACAAGGCAGGTGCCACGATTTGAGGCTGGTCACCCCTCTGGCCACCCAGCGGGCAGCTCAGGGCAGACAATGTTCGTGATGACTTCACCCCCCAGCAATGTGAGGAGCCGCTGCCGCCACTGCCTAAGCCCTCTCTGCGCCCAGGATCCAAGCCGAGATGAACGGGAGCTCCTAAAGTAAAATGCCCCTCCTTTCCAGCCACCGCTGCCTGGATTCCCCAATCCAATTTTCAGAGCCGCATTTCAGGCGGCGGCCGGCCAGTTCCCTTGCAATGTGCAGCGGGGGAACTGGGAACCGTTTTGGATTCGGGGTGGGGATTGCAAAAGATACATTCATCAGGAATCATAAAGTACAACACTTAATAATAATCATAGGGTACAAATAAGCAATCAGGAAACAATATCAATATAAATTGTAATGATACAAGCAACAAAGATACAGTCATAAGTCATAGGTGGAAAGAGATGGGTAGTGGGAACGATGAGGAGATTAATAGTAGTGAAGACTTAGTAAATAGTTTGACAGTGTTGAGGGAATTATTTGTTTAGCAGAGTGATGGCGTTCAGGAAAAAACTGTTGTGTCTAGTTGTTCTAGTGTGCAGTGCTCTATAGCGTTGTTTTGAGGGTAGGAGTTGAAACAATATATGTCCAGGACGTGAGTATTTTCACAGCCCTCTTTTTGACTCGTGCAATATACAGGTCCTCAATGGAAGGCAGGTTGGTAGCAATTTTTTTTTTATTTTTTTTTGCAGTTCTAAGAGCTGCGAACACACTACGCACCAGCCACCTTGAACCTGGTAAGGAGGAATTACTTTTACCGGAGTTATCAAAGAGAGGGGGAGACAATTAATGACTTTGTTGCAAAAATAAGAGAAATCGCAGCTGACTGAATTCAGCAAACCAGGCATCACATTCTAAGTAGCGCTGGACAAAGCCAGAGCGAACGAATCCTCCAATAAATCAGCAGCAATGAAGAAACAAAGTAGCAGCCATAAGCAAAGAGAAGTGGCCACCGGGCACCACAAGAGCAAATAGCCAGAACCCAGCCAGTTTTTATTAACCAAAACCAACAACCAGTTTCCCTGCCATGACTATATGCTACCCAAACGGCATTCCAGAAAACACGGTTTCAGAAGTATAAATGGAGAGAAAATCGAACCGAGGAAACAAGGGAACTCATCAAGCAATCATTGGACATTCAGACACCTATTGCACCTATCGCACCAAGAAATTACATGTCACAGTTCAAATTGAGGGATCTCCATGTGACATGGAATTGGACAGAGGGTCCTATTTGACCATCATGTCTTGGTCGATTTCCTTGCATGCAGCCAAAAGCAGAAGCAGCAGACGTCTTTTTTTCTCTCCCCGAAACTGCCTCTGTGGCTTCCAAATCCCAGCCAGGACAGTGGCCACTCTGGGAGTGTGCTTCCCACTCTATGGTGACAGTGGCCTGAAGCCTTCCCTCCCCCCCCCCGCTCCTCTCCACTCCGATTGCCTGAGCGCTGACTGACTGGAGCACCCGCCAGAGATCCTGCAGGTCCAATTTACTCTTTCCAGGAGCCCGGCAGTGAGACGCCAGGCAGCCACGCTGAGGGCAGCGCCAACAGACACAGCTCGTCTGGCCCAGCCATGGCCAACGCTCCTCGCCCACGGTTGAGCTTTGCTGCCAGTGGCGACCCTGTGAAGGAAGCCCTGGGGTGGCAATGCTTGCACTGGGGCTGCTGTGGCAGGCGCTTGGTAGTGCAGGCTATGCAGATATGGTGCCTGGAAGAGGGGGCAAGAGCCCATGGCACAAGAGCAGGCACTTGATGTCTACAGTCAATGCCACGGGCAATGAAAGGGGCGGAGGTGCAGGAGTTTGCAGGGATGTGGCTGCCTTGTGGGGGTAAGGGACCTGTGTGTGCGTGTGTGTGTATGGGGGGGGGGTTATTTTCAGGAGAGGGCATATATTTAGGCCCACCCCAAAAAACAGGCTTGGCCTTATTTTTGGGAGATATCCTGTTTTCAGGGAAACATGGTATTTGATGGGACTTTAGATGAGTATAGGGAAACCCCTATTTCGTTCAACCTAGATCCCAAAGTCACCCCCATTAGAATATGCATGGGAAGCTTCTTGCTCTGTTACAATGATGATGAGTGAATACTTGGGAGGCCAGAAAAGAAAAGTTAGGGATAATCATCATGGAGAAAGTCTATCGATGTGACCACTGAAGTCAAAAACAACTTTAATACACAAAATGTATGTTTATAAATTAGTATAAGGTAACAATAAAGGTTCCCCTCGTACATATATGCTAGTCGTTCCCGACTGTAGGGGGCAGTGCTCATCTCCATTTCAAAGCCGAAGAGCCAGCACTGTCCGAAGACGTCTCCATGGTCATGTGGCCGGCACGACTAAATGCCAAAGGCATTTACCTTCCCACGAAAGGTGGTCCCTATTTTTCTACTTGTATTTTTTATGTGCTTTCTGCTAGGTTGGCAGAAGCTGGGACAAGTAACAGGAGCTCACTCCATTACGTGGCACTAGGGATTCGAACCGCTGAACTGCCGACCTTTTGATCGACAAGCTCAGCAACTTAGCCACTGAGCCACTGCATCCCTTTAAATTATTTAAATATAAATTAGTATATTAATATGTTAATATGTATAAAAGATAATGGAATCACATGTATATAGAGGTAAGGTTGGGAAATGGATATATATATAGTGGAAGTATACTGATGTGGAAATGTTGCAAAGAAGAAAATTGTCAAAATTTTTAAATTTTTAAAAATTGTTCAATAAAAATTGTTAAAAAAAGTAAAATAAATAAACATTCCAACAGTAAGAGAGGATTTGGAGGAGAAGAGAACAGCCTCTTCCGGCTCTCCGCTGAGAGGGTGGAGGGTGGAGGCAGGGAGGATGGCCCTCCTGGTTTTCCCAGGGTGGAAGCAGCAGCTGAAAGGTGAGGTGTGAACAGGTGGAGGAGAGGCCGGAAGCAAGTAGGGCTGTTTGGGTTCTCCAGCTATAAAAGCAGACAAGCAACAAGGCTGAGATATGTCAGCTGCTCTAAATTCCTTCCCTCCCCAGATTGTATTCCACTGGTGGCACATGCTTTAAAACTGGTGCCTGCATTTTTCTCTGTGTCGGGAGTTTTAAAACCTTCATGTTAAGGTTGACTCCTTGTAAATTTATGTGTTCACTTGCAAAAGCATTTCTAGTGTGCTCTCGAGTTGCCATTAGAAGTAAGTGGGGAGCACATTCCAGGCGTATCTGCGGCTGTCATGAAACTGGGGCAACCGGACTAGGCATTGAGCAGGAGTAGTGAATGGAATGGAGTTTTTTAAATTGGGTGAGTGACAGCCAATTCACAATAAGAAAAAAGTTTTTAAAAAAAACCTGAAGACCCCTAGCAAAAAACCGGTGGCTAATAAGCATGGGAGGAAGAAAAGAGGATGTTGAAGCATAATTGTAAAGAGATAAAAACCCAAATAAAAAACTGATTGTTGAACCAAACGACTTGGAAAAAAAATTTTTGGAAAATTTTAAAAAGGAAATAAATTACCCCAAGATTGATTAAAGGATCGGAAAGAAATAAATAGATCCTTTTTCTCTACTCTTTCTTGTGAATTTAAAGAAAAATAAAAGAAAATGGCCAATAAACCCTGTAATAGAAGTGCTGTATAAATAAAAGGAAAAAGGAAAAAAGAAGTGAAAAGAGCTGTTTAAATTTGGACTGGACTACAAAACTAATTTGGTATTCTTAAAGCTAAAAAGAAAAAGAGAAGATTGTTAATGTAGATTGAAACAAAATGGATACTTGTTAGATAACCGGAAATTGTGGATTGCAGAGAGACACCTTCAGGAGCAAAAAGAAACTCTAACTTGGTTTGTGTTTTGGAAAATTGTGAATGTTACAGATAACAGAACTTTTGGGGAGGATTTCTTTGCTTGCAAGCGGTTTGACTTTGTGGGGCGGGGGGAAGAAATACAACTGAACTTTTAAAATTGGAATAATACTAAATCAAAAAGAATAAAATGGCACAGGAAATTAGAGAAATGATCAAATTGATGTACTTGTCGTGGAAAATGGAAATAAGAGAAATAACTACAATGATGCATGGGGAATTAAAATCTGAGGACATAAAAAATGAGAGAGAGCATATACAAGCTGACAAAGAAAGACGGAGAAGCAAGACACAGAGGCTGAAAATAAAGAAAATGTGATTAAATATGAAAAAGTAATTGAATATATGGATAGTAGTAATAATAAAAAGGAGGTTTTTAGAGATTACATTGGGATTAACAATGAAAGAAATAGGGAGGACAGAAAGAGACAAACATAGAAAGAAGGGTGGAACAGAAAGAATATAAAGAATTTAAATGATTACACTGGGATTTACAGGGAAAAGACAAAAAAGAGAGAAAAAGGGTGGAAAACAACAGGAAATATAGGGCAGAAGAGAAGAATCCAGGACTTTGACATACAGAATGACAATTTTGGGCTAAACAGCGGGCTAAATAGTGGTGAAATTTAAAAAAGGGAAAAGAGAGAGGGAACAATGGGATATATAGGGCAAAATAGGAGAGATCAGGATTTTAAAGCACAGAAAGAAGGGGAAAGAAAAAGGTAAAAATAAAAACGAAAAGGGAGAAAAGGAAAAAGAAATGAAAGAGGAATATGAGGTATGCATCTAGAACTGAAATATGAATTGTAGTAAGAAATAATGGTAAATCATATGATGGTGAAAATGAATTGAACAATGATTGGAATATTAGCATTTGTATTTTTGAAATCTAGATAATGATGAGGGATTTTTTTAGAAATATGAATAAGTTTAAATTGTAATAATTGAAATACTTTTAATGGTTTATGGTGGTGTGTATAGAAATGATTAAGTGAGGACTTGGAACAATACATGGAGGAAGCAATATGAGAGGATAACAGCCAGAATATTTTTAAATTTAATTAAGGAAATTGAAATAGATGAAATATTTTTAATTGTATATTGTGGTAAAAGTAGAAGGGATTAAGATGTGTTTCAGAGGAACATATGGGGAAAACTATTTGATGTATGAAAATGGAACTAATTGGAATAGGCACGTTTATATCCTTTTTTTTGTTCCATTTTTGTTCCATTAATATAAATGGAAAAGAAATTTACATAAGTAATTGATTATATTAAAATGTTGGACTGTATTACTTAAGAAAATGTATGCTATAAAATAAGTGGGTCCACTATTCCTATAAGAATTGAACAATTGTAGCATCACAAAATTAATTATTCTGATGATGGATACAAAAACAGATGACAATGAGAAGGGGCTTAATATAGAATAGAAAGTAAAATTGCAATTTGGTTAAAATTAGAGATGAAATGAAGGATAATATTGGTAAAAATAGATGAAAATAAATACTATGGCAAAAAAGAGGTATAGAAATTGTAATTTTAATTGTAAGGAGCAAAAACTGTTTAAGTTTGTTAACTGGCCAAATAGTCTGTTCAGCAAAAATACATTGTATGTGTGTGTGTGTATGTGTAAAAAAATAAAGAAAAACTTTTTACAAAATAAATAAATAAATAAATCATTGGATTCCTTTTGAAACTTGGCTCGAGACTCATGAGTTAATTAGGGCATCTATCGGAACCTTGACAAGAGATCTGCTCTCCTTTTAAAATCAATCAGGATTGCCTGGGGAGCCTGGAGAGAAGCTCTGGTAACTGTGGCCGAGAGCAGGCTATCCGAAGAAAGCTTGCTGTAAGAGACCCAGAAGGAAGCAGATATTAGAACAATTACTCAGGACAGTTTATTTAGTGGCTGTTCAAAGTTACAATGGCACTGAAAAAAGCGACTTATGATCATTTTTCACACTTATGACTGTGTGCAGCATTCCCATGGTCATGTGATTTAGATTCGGATGCTTGACAGCTGACTTATATTTATGACAGTTGCAGTGTCCAGAGTCACATAGCAACAAAAATTTTGGGCTCAATTGTGGTTGTAAGTTGAGGACTACCTGTATATATTGAGGTTCTTATATTTCAGTTTCTTCCATACAACAGGGCTTAGATCCGATAGATAAAACGCCACTATCACCATCTAAAATTACTAGATCTTCATTAAAAATGGCAGCGTAGGGTGTCCCTGTAATAAAGTTAGCCTGGTGATCAGTCAGCCATGTGCTTTGCTGGGATATTCTATTTTCCCTTTTTCTTTTAAATGCATTTTAGAAACATTTCTTTTACTTTATATTGACAATTGTCCCCTTTCTAAGCCCTCATTTTCTAACCCCTGCTGCGTATTTTCCTCTATCTGTGACCTAATGGAGACTTCCCCGCAAGAACATTTACAGAATTTACACATGGCATTTAACATTTAGCAGATATACAATTCCCTCCTTCAGGAATCAAGCTTTATCCTCCGTGCCCCTGGATGCAGCCCTGGCCAGCAAGAGTGAAGCTGTCTCCCTAGAGAGTTTGATGCCCCATCCTAAATCCTTGGGAGCCACATTAAATAAGTCATAAATATTTAGGGTGTAGAGAGGCTTTGATCTCCACTGAGAGACACCCCCAAGAAAGCCGATTCTGTATTTCTGTAAAAAAGGTCATTAACTTTTGAGCTCGGCACAAAGACAAATTCCTTATGTGTCAATCACACTTGGCCAATAAAGAATTCTATTCTATTCCATTCAGGTTAATAGCTGAGCACATCACACTTGGCTCAGTTGCAAAAGTGGGTTGCTAGAAGAGAAAAATGACTTGATAGCATTTAATCAGTGAAAACACCTTCCACACGCCTTAGGTAGAGACGGGCAAACGTTTCCTATCGGGAGATGGAGGCCAAGGGGACAACATCTGTGCCTAGAAAGCTGACAATAAAGTAGGCAGGCTCTGAGTTTAAAATCTTGAGTTTAAAGAGTTAAAGCCATCAAGTACTGCATTGCTAGAAAGGATGGGAGGAGATGAGAAGCGCAGAGCAACTTCCTCTTCCGGATAACTGATGGGAGGAAGTTGGTGTGCAGAGCGGCTTTAGTACTCTTCCAAGGGTCGAAGCTGCAGCTGGCAGGTGAGTTGAGGGCTGCAGGTGGGAGGAGAGTCCGGGAGCAAGTCGGGCTGTTCGGTTCCCTCCACGGCCTGGAAGCGGAGAAGCAACTGGGCTGAAGCCTCTCAGCTGCTGCTGCTGCAGGTTCCTTCCCTCCCCAAATGGAAGCCCACTGGTGCTGCAGGCTGGGAAACTGGGGGCTGCAATTTCTGCTGGTGGGAAGCTTGAAAAAGCCTCTTTCAAGTGGAGGTTGAGTCTTTGGGAATGGCTTCCCTCCAGAGGTTGTGGCTGCTCCGTCACTGGAATGAATTGAAACTTCTGTCCCAATCTCCTGCTCATTTCAGACAGATGGTTGTGCAATCCCTTCTAAAAGCCACCAGTGATGGAACACCTGATGGAACTTCTGAACATAAGCTGTTCCATTGGTTATGTGTTCTCACTGTTAGGAAGTTTCTCCTTAGTTCTAGGTTGCTTCTCTCCTTCATTAGTTCCATCCATTGCTTCTTGTCTTGCTTTCTAGTGCTTCGGAAACTAAGTTGACACCCTCTTCTTTATGTGAACTCTTCCGGTATTGGAACACTGTTCATCCGATCAATGTTTTTTTACTTCCATGTCTTGCCAATAAGTATGGTATTTCCTGTCCCATCCATGTATTATAATCATGTTCAATTGTGCTTAATCCAGTTCTTCCTAAGAAATAGCTATTGAGGACCTTTTGGCATCTTTGGTTGCACAGGTAGTCCTCACTCACCACTTCTTCCCTGAGCCTTCAAAGTTACTATGGCACAGTAGAAGCAGACGTGCACTTGGTCCACAAAATTTGTGGTAATCCTAGCACTTGTTCAGTGACCGCAGGTCAGCAGTGACTGTGGTTTTGAAGGTGCAGGAAAAGGAGTTGCACCAGTTCAGGTTCTGTCAATAGTTGCACATTTATGATGCCTGCAACATCCCACACTCATGATCCCCATTTGTGACCTTCCCAGCTAGCTTCTGATTAGCAAAATCAGTGGATATAGTGGCAGGAAATTACAAGTCACAGTCATATGAAGTTGTCTTTAACAACCCACAGTAATTTGCTTAACAACTACAGAGGAACAGATGTAAATTGGCCCTGTCATGTGACATCATGTTTAATAATCAGGCTGCTTAGTGCCGCAAATATCAGTTCCAATTGTGGTAGGTTAAATGAGGACTACCTGAACAAGGATGTCACCAGAGGGGTTGTAGACAATATTTTCTGCTCTTTTTTGCAGCTGAGGACTTCCATGAGCAAAAATGGTGCTTCAAAGCTTGCAGAGGCTTTTGGAATCATTTCATCAGTTAAAGCCCCCATATCTCTAAATTTAGCTCAGAAGATTTGACTGTAACCATTTTGGGCCATTTTGTCAGGTTTGAAAGACATAGATTTTCTTCACATATACATGTGTAGTTGGATGTATCTGTATTTCTCTTTGTAGGGATATGTCTGCAATGATAAAATCTATCCCCAGCACTTCAAGATATAATTGATGATAGTCCTTTGAATTGCTAAGAATTTGTGATTGATCCCAATCAACAACTGAATTTGAATGGATCTTAGTAGTCTTTCTTGTATCAAATGAATCATCAATATTGTAAGTGATCATAAATAAGATAAGAGACTATTCTAGTATTGGGGCATGTTTGCTTTTTCATTGTAATATATACTTTTTTTCTTTTTTCACCTTTCTAACCATTTTATAAACAATAAAAGTTACACTTTTCTTGAATCCTACAGAGAAAGAGGATGGCAATAAGAGTACTCGGGACAACTGTAAATAACAAGCAACGTTGAAAAGGGAAGAAAATCAAGCCAGAAATCAAAATATTTTTCATTTCTTTCAGAAAACCGCACAATTCTCCTCCTCCTCCTTCAGCAGCTGTTAGACAAACAAGAGAAAATCAAGAAAGATTTCAAACTCGAAAAAGCAGATTATGCAGAACTCAAGGATACATTACATGAAAAGTCAAAGGAGATTATTTTTCAATCAGCAAAAAAGAGAAATATCTGGAAGTCAGTGGGGAGGAAAAGGTCAATAGTAAAGCCACGGAGTAGAGACAGGAATACAGGCCACATCCTGTCAGGAAGAAAATGGCTTAAATGGAAGCACCACTAAACAAGGTGTTGAACATATTTTTGACTTTCTCAAGAATATCAACTGTGGAAAAGCTCCATAGATTTGCCTATTGTGGGAAAAGCACAGATTCCAAATCACAGCTGATTATGTAATGAGCTAGACAGGAGAAAAGCCATACACATTATCTCAATGTAGCAAAAACTAGTCAGAACAAATCCCTTGTGGTTCATGGAAACAACCACACAAGGGGGAAGCCATAAAAGTGCTCCCAATACAGTATATGCTATAGTGAGTATGGCAACTGCAGATTGTGTTAAAGTTTCATTAGAAATTCCCAGGTCCTGAGACACTAAAGGACGCAGACACAGGAATAAAACCATTTGAACATCCTTTCTGTGGGCAAAGTTTCAGTGAGAATTCCAATCTGGTGAAGCATCTGAGACCCACAAAGAAGGGAAACCATTTGAATGTGCCGACTGGGTAAAAAAATTCAGTCACAATTCCAGTCTGGTGATCCATCAGTGGATTGACTCCAGGGAGAAACTGTACGAATGTCTAGATTGTGGGAAAAGCTTCATTAGAAATGTCCATCTCAGAGACGGACAGGAAACTCACAGAACTCCACAGGAAAAAAGAAACATTTGAATGACGTTTCTGTGGGGAAAAGTTTCCTGATTGAAACTTCCAGCTTCAACAAATACCAGACGACTCACATAGGAGAAAAATGCTTTGAATGCCCTGATTGTGGGAAAACTTTCAGTTGTAATTCAAACCTTGGTGATACACCAGAGGAAACCCAAAGGAGACTGTCCTATCTGTGGGGAAAGTTTTTGTGATAATTCCAGGCTGGTGAGACACCAGAGGACTCACACAGGAGAGAATGTCCTATTCGTGTGAAAATGTTTAGTGATAATTCCACAATGGTGAAACACCAAAGAACTCACAAAGGAGAGAAACATTTTCAATGTCCTGATTGTGGGAAAACTTTCATTAGAAATTCCCACTTTATGATACACCAGAGGACTCACACAGGAGAGAAACCCTTTGAATGTCCTATCTGTGGGAAAAGTTTTAGTGATAATTCCAGACTGCTGAGACACCAGAGGACTCACACAGGAGAGAAACCCTTTGAATGTCCTGATTGTGGGAAAGGTTTCAGTCATAATTCCAGCCTGATTCAACACCAGAGTATTCACACAGGAGAGAAACCATTTGAATGTCCTGACTGTGGAAAGGGTTTTAGTCGAAATTCCCAACTCATGAACCACCAGAGGAGTCACACAGGAGAGAAACCCTTTGAATGTCCTATCTGTGGGAAAAGTTTTAATGATAATTCCAGCCTGGTGAAACATCAGAAGACTCACACAGGAGAGAAACCCTTTGAATGTCCAGACTGTGGAAAAGGTTTTAATGATAATTCCAACCTCACAAGACACCAGAGTATTCACACAGGAGAGAAACCCTTTGAATGTTGGGTCTGTGGGAAACGTTTCAATCAGAATTCCTGCCTGGTAATACATCAGAGGACTCACACAGGAGAGAAACCCTTTGAATGTTGTGACTGTGGGAAAAGTTTCAGTCAGAATTCCCACCTTATATATCACCGGAGTATTCACACAGGAGATAAACCTTTTGAATGTCCAGACTGTGGAAAAGGTTTTAGTCAGAATTCCCACCTCATGAGACATCAGAGGACTCACACAGGAGAGAAACCCTTTGAATGTTGGTACTGTGGGAAAAGTTTCAGTCAGAATTCCCACCTTATATATCACCAGAGTATTCACACAGGAGAGAAACCTTTTGAATGTCCAGACTGTGGAAAAGGTTTTAGTCAGAATTCTCACCTCATGAGACATCAGAGGAGTCACACAGGAGAGAAACCCTTTGAATGTCCTAACTGTGGGAAATGTTACAGTCAGAATTCCCATCTGGTGATACACCAGAGGACTCACACAGGTGAGAAACCCTTTGAATGTCCTATCTGTGGGAAAAGCTTTAGTGATAATTCCAGCCTGGTGACACACCAGAGGACTCACACAGGGGAGAAACCCTTTGAATGTCCTGATTGTGGGAAAAGTTTTAGTCTGAGTTCCAGCCTGGTGAGACACCAGAGGACTCACACAGGAGAGAAACCCTTTGAATGTCCTATCTGTGGGAAACATTACAGTCAGAATTCCCAACTGGTGATACATCAGAGGACTCACACAGGAGGGAAACCCTTTGAATGTCCTGACTGAGAGAAGTTTCAGTCGTAATTCCCACCTGGTGATAGGAGGAGCCATACAGGATAGAAACCCTTTGAATGTTGTGACTGTGGGAAAAGTTTCAGTCAGAATTCCCACCTTATATATCACCAGAGTGGACTTCCAGTTGACATAGTGGCGAGAACGGCTGGAAAATAGCAGGCTCCTTGTGAAATCCAGCTGGTAACTGCTGTTGGGGGACCCTATGGGGTCATAACCGCCTTGACGGGGCGGTGAGGGTAGGAGAAGCGCTTCGCTGACCACGAGGAATCTGCAAATTCCTTTTTTTGGTCCGAAGCAACCTCTCCGGACGACAGCAGGGACGACTGCCATTTTTCTCTGGGACAGCAGGCCCACAAGATTTGTGCTGGAGCGGTGTATGGACAGAGCATTGAAACTGGGTGAGATAATAGAGACTTTTACCTTAAAGAGCTAATGCAAATGCAAGATAGATAACTATCTTAGATAACTCTAAGACAGCGGTGGATTGACACACGGAGAAAAAAACTGCAGACAATTAAGAGGCAAAAGAAGCCCAAGAGACGCTAAAAAGCATAGAACGCTTGAAAAAAAAGCTTAGACAATTTGAAAAGTGATTCTTGAGAGAAATTGTTTTATCTATTTGTATTTTTAAACCCCCTGGATTTATTGATAATCAGCTGTTTTTGACAGACTATATAATGTGAGATTTGGCAGTAAGAGTACCACCTATTGGATGAAGTGAAGTACTACAGCAATTGCAGCATACTTAGTGAAAGTGAATTTAATATACACAAAGTCTAATACACAGAATAGAAGCAATAACATCTGGAAGACGACCTGACCTTGACTTTATGTTACGACTTGGATAACTGTGAAAATATCTGATGAGTTCCTTTTTTCCTTTTTTTTCTCTTCTGAAGACTTCAAAAGGAACTTACACATAACATTATTAAAATTGGCTATTGGATCATAGATTTGAAAGATTGGAGAAATATAGTGGACTAATCTGGACTTGGACTTTTAATGTTATTTAACAGAACACTCTACGAGTCAAAAGAAGAAAGGTGTTAAAGGAAAAGGGGGAGAAAGGAAGAAAATTTGGACAATTGGGAAAATATATAATAGGGAAACTTCAAAGTTGTGAATTAAAAACAAGAGTATAAAAGGAGGTTTAAAATATTGGGATATTGGAATTATAGAAATATATTGAATAATTTTCATTAAACTGTCAAAATGGATATAGAGGTACATGAAGATATAATTTTGATGATAAAAAGTATGAGGGAATCTTTAAAGAATGATAAAAATGAATGTAGAAGTTACTCAACAAGTGGGGGGAAAAGATACTCAAGAAATAGGTGAGAATTTAGAAGAAATTCAAAATGAGACGCAAGAAGCTAAAGAAGAGAAAGGAATAAAGAGGAACCAGTTAGAGAACTCCTCAAAAGCTTACAAAAGAATAGAGAGAAAAGAGAAAAATTCTACCCCCAAAAAGAAAGATTAAAAAAAAAATCTTTTTTTTTTAAAAAAAGAAATTTTGTTGGGGTGTTCAGACAATACAGCAGAAACAGATAAAGGATATCCAGAAGGTAATGTTCAGTAAACATAAACACAACAAAAAGAGCTTTAGGATTCCAAGAGAGAGAGATAAAAGGCTGATTAAAAAGTCAATAGATGATGGGATTGTAAAAAGGTTAAGAGATGATGGATACTAAGAAAATAAAAGAAAATATAAGAAATTACTAAAAGGGAAAATAGTAGTATATGTACAGAATAAGTTAAGATCAATAGATGGGAATTTAGGATTAGGAAATTCAGTGGTTTTATTAATATTTATAGTATGTTAAAATATATTGTGAATTTTTATATTAAGGATTGAAAATTGGGATTTTGAGATATACACCCTGAATTGATTTAATGTTGTTAATATTTGGAGTCATTAATAATTATACACATTTGGATGGAAGTTAATAATAGCATTTAGTAGTGGAATAAATACATGGCGTAAAGAAATATTTATGTTTAAATGAATTAATGGGAAAATGATAAAAGATTATAAAAAGAATAACATTGTTGAAGTTGGAAGACTAAGATTATACATATTGATTTGTATTATTGTTAATATGGAAAAAGGTTAAGATGATGGAAATAAGAAAATGTAAGAAAATATAAATTACTAATAGGGGAAATAGTACTATATATATAAAATAAAGATTAGTCGAAGGAAATTTAGGATTAGGAAATTTAGTGGTATTAATATTTATAGTCTGTTAAAATATATTGCAAATGTTTGTATTGAGGATTGGAAATTGGGGGGACTTTGAGATATACTCCGGGATTGATTTAATATTGTTAATATTTGGTGTTATTAATAATCCTACACATTTGGATGAAAGTTAATAATAGCATTTTAGTAGGGGAACAAATTTATTTATTTATTATTTATTAATTTAATTTGTATACCGCCCTTCTCCCAGAAGGGACTCAGGGCGGTGAACAGCCAAAATTAAAAAACATACAAATACAAAAGTTAAGATAATTAAAAGAATTAAATAATTGGCTACCCAATTTAAAACCCCAAATCCATAAAATTTAAAATCCCAGTTAAAAACCTTTTAGGCTAGGCCGGCTTGATGAAATAAAAACGTCTTCAGGGCTTTACGGAAGGTCCGGAGGTCCGGGATCAATCGTATTCCGGGAGGCAGCTCATTCCACAGGGCGGGTGCCCCCACAGAGAAGGCTCGCCCCCTGGGGGCCGCTAGCCGACATTGCCTGGCCGACGGCACACCGAGGAGGCCCTCTCTGTGAGAGCGAATTGGCCGATGGGAGGTTATCGGTAGCAGTAGGCGGTCTCGCAAATACCCTGGCCCTAAGCCATGGAGCGCTTTAAAGATGAGAACCAACACCTTAAAGCGCACCCGGAAGACCACCGGGAGCCAATGCAGCTCGCGCAGGAGAGGTGTTACGTGGGAGCGCCACGTCGCTCCCATAATCACCCGCGCGGCCGCATTCTGCACCAGCTGGAGCCTCCGGGTGCTCCTCAGGGGGAGCCCCATGTAGAGAGCGTTACAGTAGTCCAGGCGTGACGTAACCAAGGCATGAGTGACTGTGCACAAGGAGTCCCGATCCAGAAAGGGGCGCAACTGGCGTATCAGGCGAACCTGATAAAAAGCCCCCCTGGCCACGGCCGTCATATGCTCTTCTAAAGACAGCCGTGTGTCCAGGAGGACGCCCAAGTTGCAAGCCCCCTCTGTGGGGGTCAGTGACTCGCCCCCAATAGCCAGCGATGGCACCAGCTGGCTATACCGGGACGCCGGCATCCACAGCCACTCGGTCTTGGAAGGGTTGAGCCGAAGCCTGTTCCTCCCCATCCAGACCCGCACGGCCTCCAGACACTGGGACATCACTTCGAGGGCATCATTGGGGTGGTCTGGGGTGGAAATGTACAGCTGAGTGTCATCAGCGTACAGATGGCATCGCACCCCAAAACCACGGATGATCTCACCCAGCGGCTTCACATAAATGTTGAACAGGAGCGGCGAGAGGACTGACCCTTGCGGCACCCCGCAAGCAAGGTGCCTCGAGGTCGACCTCTGCCCCCCTGCCAACACAGACTGCGACCGGTCAGAGAGATAGGAGGAGAACCACCGCAGCACGGTGCCTCCCACCCCCAGTCCCTCCAGCCGGCGCAGCATGATACCATGGTCGATGGTATCAAAAGCCGCTGAGAGGTCTAATAGGACCAGAACAGAGGAACAACCCCTGTCCCGAGCCCTCCAGAGATCATCCACCAATGCGACCAATGCCGTCTCCGTGCTGTACCCAGGCCTGAAGCCGGACTGGCACGGATCTAGATAGACGGTTTCATCCAGGAACTGTGGGAGCTGTCGCGCAACCACACTCTCCACAACCTTCGCAACAAAGCAAAGGTTGGAGACCGGACGATAGTTTGCCAAAACGGCCGGGTCCAGAGAAGGCTTCTTGAGGAGGGGCCTCACCACCGCCTCTTTCAAGGCGGGAGGCAAGAAACCCTCTCTCAAAGAAGCATTTATGATCCTCTGGAGCCAGCCTCGTGTTACCTCCCGGGTGGCCAGTACCAGCCAGGAGGGGCACGGGTCCAATAAACGTGGTTGCGTTTAGCCTCCCCAGGATCCTGTCCATGTCCTCAGGAGTCACAGGGTCGAACTCATCCCAGATAACATTCTCAAGACCAGCCTCAGTCACCCCGCCGGGATCTACCCAGTCAGAGTCCAAGCCTTCCCGAATCTGAGCGATTTTATCGTGCAGATACTGTGCAAAATCCTCAGCCTGCCCTTGCAATAAAAAATAAATGACATAGAGAAATGTTATTTATATTTAAATGGATTAATGGGGAAATGATAAAAGATTATGAAATGAGAATAGTATTGTTGAAGTTGGAACAATAGGATTACACATATTGATTTGTATTATTGTTGTTAATATTGTTTAAAAAAGACTTGACCCAGTCAATGTACAGTCTGCAAAATATGTATGTTTATATGGAAAAATTAAAAAAATTGTTTATAAAAAATATCACCAGAGTACTCACACAGGACAGTACTCCTCTTAAAAAGGAGAGAAACCTTTTTAATGTCCTGACTGTGGGAAAAGTTTCAGAATTCCTACCTGATGAAACACCAGAGGACTCACACCATGGAGAAATCTTTGAAATGTCCAGTCTGTGGACATTACTTCAAGCATAAATCATCCCTGCACACAAGGAAATCCATATGAGGCAAAAGTTGAAGAGTTTAGAGAAGGCTTGAATTTCATTTGTGATCTCCTGTTCAAAGTGTAGGTTGAGAAACTGACTGTTTGAATTCTGTCCTGATTCTTTTTATTCAAACGTTTCTCAGGATTAAATTTGTAGGTGGAGAGAAAAGGAAAGTGGAAAATGGCTAACTGCCATTTTCTGGTTATCAGCAGAAGCTGCTGGGTATTTCCTTTTGCAGAAGTAGTGGAATTCTTCAAAAAGGAATTTTTTATATGTTGATTATGGACCCACATTTGGAGTTTCAAGTGTTCTACCTTGTTTTCACCCAGATGTTAACCCCAGAATTCCCCAGCCAGCATAAAAGTAGTCCTCTAGATAGAACTATTATGGGTCTTGCAATTATGGTTGCATGTTGCAACAGCTGTTAAGTGAGGCCACTTTTCTTAACTACCTGAATCATCCTGCTCTCCCTGAGGCAGCTATTAATTGAATGTGCAAGTTGCTAAGCAGAATACTTGCTATCTCAACATTGGGGAAAACTCTTGGAAGCCTAACACAGGGCGAGACTTGCCTGCCATAGTCATCCCTAGGCCTCCCCCACCCTCCAAGACACCCTGTGTTCTGTTTCTTAACCCTTGTTTCCACTCAGCCCTTTACTCCTCCACACGGTTCCTCCACCAGTCCTTTCTCTCCCCCCCCCCCGGTCCCCACAGGCCTCTCCCCATCCCCACCCAGGATCCCCTTACACCTGACTCACACCCCTCCATCCCTCACACCCTCCACCTCCTTACCTTTGAAGATCTCTGGTCCTCATGTTGAAGAAGGAGGGGAGGACACACATCCCTGGGACATATGACTTCAGTTTCAGTTTATTAGATTTCTATACTGCCCTTCTCCTGAAGGACTCAGGGCGGTGCACAGCCATAATAAAACACAGAATCATACAAAAATTAAAACCAGTTAAAAAGAATTAAACAAATTGGCCTTTTCCTTTTAAAACTCATAATTTAAAATATCCCATTGAGGGTCTTATTCAGCCAGGCCAGCCTGTTGAAAAAGCAGGGTCTTTAGAGCCCGGTGGAAGGTTTGGAGGTCGGGGATCGTACGTATCCCAGGGGGTAGTTCATTTCAGAGGGTGGGTGTTCCCACAGAGAAGGCTCTCCCCTGGGGGTCGCCAGCCTACATTGTCTGGCCGACGGCATCCTGAGGAGCCCCTCTCTGTGGGAGCGTGTTGGTTGGTGGGAAACTACTCACAGCAGAAGGCGGTCCTGTAGGTATCCGGGCCCTAGGCCATGGAGCGCTTTAAAGTGGTAACACCTTGAACTGCACCCGGAAGACCACTGGGAGCCAGTGCAGCTCGCGCAGGAGAGGTGTCACGTAGGTGCGTTGAGTCACACCCATAATCACCCACGCGGCCACATTCTGGACCAGTTGGCGCCTCCGGGTGCTCTTCAAGGGAAGCCCCATGTAGAGAGCGTTACAGTAGTCCAGGTGGGATGTGACGAGAGCGTGAGTGACTGTGCGTAGAGCGTCCTGGTCCAGAAAGGGACGCAACTGGTACATCAGGCGAACTGATAGAAAGCCCCCCTGGCCACAGCTGTCATGTGTTCTTCTAAGGACAGCCGTGCGTCCAGGAGGATGCCCAGATTGTGAGCCCTCTCCGAGGGGGATAAGATTTCACCCCCAATAGCCAGCGATGAAACCAGCTGGCTATACCGGAACGCCAGAAGCCAAAGCCACTCAGTCTTGGAGGGGTTGAGTCTGAGCCTGTTTCTCCCCATCCAGATCCGCACGGCCTCCAGACAGCAAGACATCACGTTAAGGGCATCATTGGGGTGGTCCGGGGCAGAGATGTACAGCTGAGTGTCATCAGCGTACAGATGGCACTCCACCCCAAAACCACAGATGATCTCACCCAGTGGCTTCACATAAATGTTGAACAAAAGGGGCGAGCGGACCGACCCTTGTGGCACTCCATACATGAGGCACCTCAAGGTCGATCTCTGTCCCCCTGCCAACACAAACTGCGTACAACCGGAGAGGAAGGAGGAGAACCACCGCAACACGGTGCCCCCCCCCACTCCTAACCCCTCCAGCCGGCGCAGCATGATACCATGGTCGATGGTATCAAAAGCCACTGAGAGGTCCAATAGGACTAGGACAGAGGAACATCCCCTGTCCCGCACCCTCCAGAGATCATATACCAAAGCGACCAATGCCGTTTCCGTGCTGTATCCCAGCCTGAAGCCTGACTGGAATGGATCTAGATAGACAGCTTCATCCAGGTACCGGGGAAATTGTTGCGCCACCACACTCTCAACAACCTTTGCCACAAAGCGGAGGTTGGAGACTGGACGATAGTTTGCTAATATCGCTGGGTCCAGAAAAGGCTTCTTGAGGAGGGGCCTCACCACCGCCTCTTTAAGGGCAGCGGGGAGGAAATCCTTACTCAACGAAGCGTTTATAATCCTCTGGAGCCAGCCTTGTGTAACCTCCCGGGAGGCCAGCACCAACCAGGAAGGACACAGGTCCAATAAACATGTGGCAGAGCTCAAACTACCCAGAATCCTGTCCACATCCTTGGGAGCCACAGGGTCAAACTCCTCCCAGATAATACTCTCAAGACTCACCCCGTCACCCCCTCTGGATCTACCCAATCGGAGTTCAAGCCTTCCCGAATCTGAGCGATTTTGTCGTGCAGGAATTGTGCAAAATCCTCAGCCTTCTCCTGCAAGGGGTCCTCCCATGCTCCCACATGAAGGAGGGAGCAGGTCACCCTAAACAGGGTGGCTGGGCGGTTCTCTGCAGACACAATAAGAACGGAAAAATAATTTGATTTTGCCACTTTTATCGCCACTAGGTAGGTCTTAATATGAGATCTTATCAGTGTTCAGTCGGATTCGGAGCGGCTGGCCCTCCAATCACTCTCCAGGTGTCTTTTCCGGCGCTTCATCTCCCTTAGCTCCTCTGAAAACCAGGGAGCTGGATGGGATTGGCACCGGGTTAGAGGCCGCAAAGGTGCGACTTGATCCAAGGCTCCAGCAGCCGCCTTTTCCCAGGCGGCCACCAGTTCTTCAGTTGAGTCGTGAGCCAGAGCCTCAGAGAATGGCCCAAGCTCCGTCAAGAACCCATCAGGATCCATCAGGCGCCTGGGACGGAACCACCTAGGCGGTTCTGACTCCTTGCGGCGGGGGGAAGCGGTTCAGAAGTCTAGTTGAAGGAGTGAATGTTCTGACAGGGGTTTGATGACTAGATCCCCTAATTCCAGATCATTCAACCACTGACTAGAGGCAAAAATCAAGTCCAGAGTGCGTTCCCCCCGTGTGAGTATGACTGTGTCATGGAAGCAGCCACCATTTTTAGTGGGCCTTGGATTTGTCCCTGGGCCATGTGGTGGACTTGTGGAAGTGACAAACTTTTGTTTTGCTGCCTTTACAAGAGAAAAAAAATGTACAGTAGAAAATGTTATTTTTTAAAAAATGCATTACGTTACAATTATCAGTAGCTTTTGACATGTAAAAAACGAGTATTGTCAGTGTTGCTATAAACAATAGGGCAAGGCAAGATGCTCAAATTTGCCTCAAACTGAGATGGGTAGCGATTAAGTTTAATAATAAATGAATTTAATAATAAAAAGTAACGTAAAGCTCCTTGATGTAGGTGAAGGAGGTGCGTACAAAAGTTGGTTTGGAACTCAACATTAAGAAAACTAAGGTTATGGCACCCAGCCCTCTCAATTCCTGGCAAATAGATGGGGAGGAAATGGAGGTAGTGACAGATTTTATTTTCCTGGGCTCCAAGATCATCGCAGATGGGGACTGCAGCCAAGAAATTAAAAGATGTTTGCTCCTGGGGAGGAAAGCTATGGCAAATCTAGGCAGCATTCTAAAAAGCAGACATCACCCTGCCAAGAAAAGAGCATATAGTCAAGGCTATGGTTTTCCCAGTTTCAATATATGGCTGTGAAAGTTGGACCATAAAGAAAGGCTGAGCTCCAAATAATTGAGGCCCTTGAACTATGGTGCTGGAGAAGACTCCTGTGAGTTCCTTGGACTGCAAGGCGAACAAACCGGTCAGTCCCAGAGGAGATCAACCCTGAATGTTCTTTAGAAGGCCAGATCCTGAAGATGAAACTCAAATTCTTTGGCCACCTAATGAGAAGGAGGCATTAAAACGATTTCATTGTTCTCCAGAAGGCTTCCTATCGGCGTTAATCACCACTTGGAAGTCCTTGTGGCTCTTAGGAACAGAATCAACAGCAGCCTTAAATTCCAGAATATACTTGTCTTCACACAGCAACTTCTGCAGTTGGCTAACCAGTTCTGGATTAGTGCCTGGGTAGATTCCATGGAGGTCCATCTCATTGTCATCATCACTAACAAAGTATATCTTATATTTTCTTAGTGAGCACCTAGAAGCCAATAGGAACATATGTGCAAAATTTCAGGTTTGTAGGTTTTGCAGTTCTGGAGATTTTGGGATGAGTGAGTGGATTTGCCTTTTTTATGTGTGTGTGTGTGTGTGTGTGTGTGTGTGTGTGTGTGCTTAATGAACAGCATACTGTCTCAGTCAATTTGTTTACATAGTAATACTAATTTCCTAATTTCCAGCTCTTTTATCCAGCCATTGATAAAAAAAAGTCCCAAGTTCGAAAATATTCTGTGCCTTCTTTTATCTTCAGTGTTGCTCTGTCCATTTCTGCACAGTCTAATATTTTTTAAATTATATCTTCTTCCGTAGTTGCTTCCTCACTTTTCCAATATTGTGCAATTCTTGCTGCTGTTAAATCATGCCATGTCAAATATGCATTTCCTTTATCATATTTTTCTGATATTATGCCTAACAAAAATGGTTCTGGCTTAAAATCTATATTCATTTTTTTTAACCAAGTATACACTTTTGTCCAAAAGTTGTTTGCTTTTGGGCACATCCACCACAAGTGATAATAGGTGCCCGGTTTTTGATTACATTTCCAACATTTGGTAGACATATTTTTAAACATTTTTGCTAGCCTCGCCGATAGTAGGTGCCACCTATAAAACATTTTATACAAGTTTTCTTTATAAGTGGTTGCCATCGTCAATTTGTAGTTTCTTTCCCAAAGTTTTTGCCAGTTATCTAGTTCTATATTATATCCAAATGTTTTGCCCATACTATTGTTGTCTCTTTCACCTATTTGTCTTCCATTTTTAGGCTTAATAAAAAATTATATAGTTTCTTAATTAACTTTTCATCTACCATTAACAGTATTTGGCCAAATGTTGTTGGTTCTTTATAAAAGCCATATATCTTAACGTCTTTATTGTACCTCAATTGCATTTGCATTTGTGGCCACCACGATAGATCTCTGTTCTTGTAGTTCTTGTTTGGTTTTTAGTTTCCCTTCTGTATCTATATGTTAGAATTTTTTCAAAGCTTACTAGGTTTGGATGAACAAATGCTTCCATTGTTGAAAGCCATTCTGGTATTTTCATATATATTTTCACTTTCACCTTTTCCCATACTAAAAATAGCACATTTCTTACATAGTGATTTTGGAATTATCTATGAATTTTATTCTTATCAAACCATAAGAAAGCATGCCATCCTAGTTGCAGATTGTGACCTTCTAAATACAATAATCTTTTATGTCTGAGATTTATTCATTCTTTCACCCATGTTAGTACATGGGTGGTTGGTAATATAATTCAAGGTTGACTCAGCCTTCCATCCTTTTGAGGTAGGTAAAATGAGGACCCGGATTGTGGGGGCAATAAACTGACTTTGTATAAAAAAGAACACCGCTTGGTTGGCCGAAAGCCCTACTAAGCAGGTATGTACAAAAGTATGAAGGCTCTTGCTTAATGCATTGTAAGCCGCCCTGAGTCTCTGGAGAAGGGCGGCATATAAACTGAACCAATAAGTAAATAAATAAATAAATAATGCCCAATCTGGTAATCCAAATCCTACATTATTTTTAGATTCTTGCAACATTTTCAATCTAATTCTAGCTTTTTTCCCTTGCCATATAAATTTCAAAATTATTATATTTAGCTCATCAAAATACTTTTTCTCTGTTTTTATAGGAATCGTTTGGAACAAAAAAAGTAGTTTTGGTAGAATATTCATTTTTATAATTGCTATTCTTCCGAACCTAGATAATTGCAAATTCTTCCATTTTACCAAATCATTTTATTTGGTTTAATAGCTTAATATAATTATCTTCTTTTATTATTGCGCATCTTGCTGTTAGATATATTCCCAAATATTTAGCTTTTTTTTGTAATAAATTTTTTATTTTATTTTATAGCATACAAACATTCCAATTTCAATTGAACAGTTATTGGCTGGGTACAAATCATTTTAGAAAATAATAAACTGTTTACAACAATATTCATTGCATTAATATCAATAATAATAATATATTCATAATATTTGTTTAACCAAGTTAACATATCTTCTATATGCCACTAATACTTCCATATATTTCCCTGTTTCTACCTCCTCCCTCCCTCCCTCTGTAAGGATTGCCTCTCCTCTCAACTTAAGAAAGTAAAAACTCTTGAAACCTAGTTTTTCAAAAGGACCCTTTTATTAAGCAGAAGTGACAGCAATGGATTCAAAGCAAAGTCTGAATACCCTTAGGCAAGACAAGTAGGATTAAAGCAGTAGGGAACCCTCCCTTAAGCCAAAATGCAGATTTTAGCCAATACACAAGTGTGAAGATGTTTTCTTTACCACCTGCCCTGAGAACTGGATAAGTATGTATTCACATCGTTTCTCCTTTTTTCTTTAAAGTGAAACAGCCCACATGGCTGTCATAAACATTCCTCAACGTTAAGGGGATCTCAGGGCTCTTTGGCGCCAGGATATAGGTTGTAAAATATCTGTTGACACAGGCAATGCTAGTAAATCGAATCCAAGTCTCTCCCTTCTCCCAATTGAATGGCAGTATCACTTTTAGGGATCTGACACTCTCTCTCCCCATTAAAGGTAAACCTAAAGGTTCCTTCGCACAACAGAGCTCAGAGCCAATATCATCAGAATAGAATAGGTCTTGGAGGTCTTCTAGTCCAACCTGCTCAAGCAGGGAACTTTATACCATTTCAGAGAACTGTCCAATCTCTTTTTAAAAACCTCCAGGGATGAAGCACCCACAACTTCTGAAGGCAATTGGTTCCACTGGTTAATTGTCCTCACTATTAGGAAGTTTCTCCTCAATTCCAGGTTGCTTCTCTCCTTGATTAGTTTCCGTCCATTGTTTCTTGTCTTGCCATCTGGGGCTTTGGTAAATAAATTGACCCTCTCCCCTTTGTGGCAGCCCCTCAAATACTGGGATACTGCTGTCATCATCACCACCCCCACCACCCCATATCGTATTAGGTCAGCATTAAAAATTGCATTGTAGGGTGTCCTTCTAAAAAGGTTAGCCTGGTGATCAATTAGCCATGTGGTTTGATGAGCTATTCTATTGTTGGAAGAAACATCCTTCTGGGTTCTGCTCCAAGTGGGGAAACAGACACTGGAAACACGGAGACTGCTTGGAAAGATGGTTTAATGGTGGACAGGATCACATGGCTTGAGTTCCTGAACAGAAAAGGGCAGATACAGTGAGTTTTTCAAGTTTTATGCTCTCTCTGGCTTTGAACTTCCAGGGGCCCAGAAAGAGAACTCTGATTGGTTGTCAGACTCCCAGGGGGTGGGGGTCTTAGCTAGCCGATGGTCACATGTGCTTCCCAGGTCACATGTGGTGAGTTTCTGCTGATATTGTGTAGAGAGCTAATCCTATCTTTGTTGGATCTTTGGCAATTCCTACTATGGCTCTGCCTGAAGGAGGTAGATCTTTGTTATGTAGAATAGACTGGCCCAAGCCTTAACTTGGCCCATTGACAAAGGGTGGGGGCAGGAAGATGGGAGCTGCTTCAAAACATGCTTATCCCAGGGAAATATAATATTCTGCCTTTTTCATATTTCCTAAAATATTTCACTCTTCCAGGAAAGGGTGGGTGCTAACTTCCTACACTATTTTGCCTTTTGTTTTTTTTACAAATCCTTTTTGGAAACATTTCTACCAAATATAGATTATCACTTCCTCTTTCTTAGACTCCAATTTCTAGGCTGCATAGTTTTTCTCTCTGTGTGATCTAATGGAGACTTCCATGCAGGCCAATTTACAGAAGAACATGGCATTTAGCACTTAGCAGATATACAATTTCCTCCTTCAGGAATGAACATGGCATGCTGGGTGCTCTTGGATGCAGCCCTGGCCAGCAGGAGTGAAGCTGGCTCCCCTAGAGACTCTCACCTGACGATGTTGCAATGTCCTAAATCCTTGAGAGCCACATTAAATAAGTCATAAAGAGAGGCTTTGATCTCTACTGAGACACTACCAGGGAAATTTAATAGTGTAATTCTGTAAAAAAAAAAAAAAAGTCATTAACTTTTAAGGCTGAGCACATAGCTAATCTTCGCAAGGTTAAGTAGCATCACATCTCACTATTTCACTTGGCTCAGTTGCAAAGGTTGGTTGCTAGAAGTCAAAAACGACTTGATAGCTTTAATCAGTGAAAACATCTTGCAGACCCCTTAGGTAGAGACGGCACAAGCGTTTCCTATCTGGAGATGGACGTCAAGAGGACAATATCTGCCTAGAAAGCAGACAATATAGTAGGCGGGCTCTGTGGTTGATTTTAAAGAGTTAAAACCATCAAGTAGTGTATTGCTAGAAAGGATGAGAGGAGAGGCGCAGAGGAACTTCCTCTTCCGGATGGCTGATGGGAGGAAGTTGGTGTGCAGAGCGGCTTTTCTGCTCTTCCCGGGTCGAAGCAGCAGCTGGCAGGTGAGTTGAGGGCTGCAGGTGGGAGGAGAGTCCGGGAGCAACTTGGGCTGGAAGCGGAGAAGCAACTGGGCTGAAGCCTCTCAGCTGCTGCTGCTGCAGGTTCCTTCCCTCCCCAAATGGAAGCCCACTGGTGCTGCAGGCTGGGAAACTGGGGGCTGCAATTTCTGCTGGTGGGAAGCTTGAAAAAGCCTCTTCCAAGTGGAGGTTGGTTCTTTGGGAATGGCTATTGAGATTCTCTTGTATCTTGACTTCTGGGGTGTTGGATATTCCTGCCAGCTTGGTGTCATCTCAAATTTGATGAGTCTGGCGAATATAAATCACCAGGACCTGATTCTCAGAACACCAGGGTTCTGAGGGAGCTGGCAGATGTTATCTCAGAACCCTTGTACCATATGGTTCAAAAATCCTGGAACACTGAGGATTGGAAAAGAGCTGATGTAGTTCCCATCTTCAAAAAAGGGGAAAAAACAGCCAGGAATCTACAGACCAATCAGCCTAACACTGATACCTGGGAAGATACTGGGAAAAAATAATTTTAAAAAACGGATCTGCAAACATCTAGAAACAAAAAAAGTTTTAGTTAAAAGCCAGCATGGATTTGTTAACAGATCATGCCAATCTTATTTCATTCTTTGACAAAGTGACTAAATTAGTAGACCAGAGAAATGCGGTGGCCATGATATATTTATACTTCAGCAAGGCATACAATAAAGTAGACTACAACCTACTTTTTGATACACTAGAAAAATGTGGGATAGACAGCATCACCAACAGATGCATTTCTAACTGGCTGACAAACTACTCAACAAGTTGTCCTTAATGGTACTACATCTACATGGAGGGAGGTGAGCAGTGATATGCTACACGGTTCTGTCTTAGATCCAGTACTCTTCGGTATGTTCAATACATGCCTTAGATGAGGGAATAGACGGGCAATTCATCAGATTTGCAGATGACACTAAGCTGGCAGGAATAGCCAACACCCCAGAAGACAAGCTCAAGATCCAAAAAGATCTTGACAGAATTGAACAATGGGCCCTATCCAACAACATGAAATTGAATGTGGAGAAAAGCAAGATTTTATAGGAAAAGCCAAAGGACCTTGGACTTCTAATGGACAATCACTTAAATATGAACCAGCAGTATGCAGCAGCAGCCAAAAAAGCTAATACAATTTTTGGTTATGTAAACAGAGGAATAGAATCAAAATCATGTGAATGTTTAATACTGCTTTATATAAAGCCTTAGTAAGACCAAACCTGGAATACTTCATCCAGTTTTGGCTATCACATTACAAAAAAGATGCTGAAACTTTGGGGAAAGTACAAAGAAGAGCAACTAAGATGGTTAAAGGCCTGGAGACTAAAATGTATCAAGAATGGTTGCAGGATTTGGGTTTGATTAGTCTAGAAAAAAGAAGGACTATGGGTGACATGATAGAAGTATTCTAGTAATTGAAAAGATGGATGGAAACTAATGAAGGAGAAAAGCAACCTGGAACTAAAGCAGGGATGTCAAACTCAATTTCATTGAGGGCCACATCAGGGTTGTGTTTGATGTCGGTGGGCTGGGGTGTGTGTGGCTACGGGGTGTGTGGCCAACTGAATGTCACACATTGAGGCTCTGTTTTTGGCCGTGACGGACTCATGCAGCTGTGTGAGGCCTGCCTGTGCTCCATTTTTGGCCACAACAGCCTCCTGCAACCCTCTGCCAGTGAAAACATAGCCCAGGAGGACCGCATGTGCTTCCCCAAGCTCCGTTTTCTCTGGCTGAAGGTTGCAGAAGGCCGTCGCGGCCGAAAACGGAGCCTGGGAGGGCTGCACACGGCCCTCCCTGAGCTCTGTTTTCGCTAGCAGAGTTACTGCAGGCTGGTCCTTTGCTATTTCCAGACTGGGCCGTGGGCCAGATCTAAGCACCCTGTGGGCCACATCTGGCCCATGGCCCTTGAGTTGGATTAGAAGACCTCCAAATTCCCTTCCAGCTCCATTTTGATTGAGTTCCCCTTCTGTTCCCACATCTAGATAGTTTCTGAAAATGTTGATCAGTACTGGGTCTAAAATGCAATCCCACTGCTTACTTCCCTCCATGTGGGTGTAGTTCCATTGAGGACTACACATTGAGTACAATTTGTCAGCGAGTTATGAATCCATCTGTGTGGATGGATGTGTCTGTGCCACATTTTTTTTAATATAACAAAAACTTACCATCTACTTTGTCAGATGCTTTTTATTGAAATCTAAGTATACCGTGGGTGCTGCATTTTACTGGTCCACTAATTTAGTCATTTTGTTGAAGAATAGAATACGATTTCTTTGGCACGATCTGTTTTTAATAAACCCTTCTTGGCTTCTACCGGTAGTTACAACTTTGCTTGCTTCTAGATGTTCTCAGATCTGTTCAGGGGTAGGCTTCAAAAAATTTAGCAACGGATTCTCTGCCCGGTTGCTGGGTGGGCGTGGCCCTGGTGGGTGTGGCCTAGTCAGCCTTCTGCACCATGGTGGGGGGGGGCATTTTTGCCCTCCTCAGGCTCTGGACGCTTTTCTTGAGCCTCTGGGAGGGCGAAAATGGCTTCCCCAATGGGCCCATTTCCAGCCTTCACAAACTTCCAATAGCCCATTTTTGCCCTCCCCAAGCCTCCATGCATGTCTTGCACTTACCTGCATCCAAAATGGGCTGTGTGGAGACTCCTGGAAGGGGTGGGATGGGTGGGGTCAGCCAGGAGTGGGATTTGAGGGTTCTGCGAACCCCTAGCATCCCACCCCTAGATCTGTTGCTTGATTATCTTTTCCAGGATCTTCCCAGGTATTGATGTCAGGCTGACTGGTTTGCAGTTTCGTAGATCCATTCCTACCCCCCCTTTTTTTTTTAAAGATGAGAACTTCATCAGCTCTTTTCAGTCCACTGGTAGTTCCAGTGCGCCATAATCTTTGAAAGATATGGTTCAATGGTTCTGAGATCACATCTGCCAGCTGCCACAGAATTCTGGGATGTAATCAATCTGATCCTGGTGATTAAAACTCATATAGAGTGGACAAGTGTTCTCTTAGCATTTTCTTGCCTATTTTAATTTGTGTACCTAGTCTTATCTTTTACAGTTCTGTTTTTTCTAAGTTGGCCTACTTTTTCTTTTTGCCTGAAGACAGATGCAAAGAATGAATTAAGCAGCTCTGCTTTGTCTCTAACAGCTGTCACTTCCTTGCCAACATCTCCCATTAGTAGACCAATTATTTCTTTGACTTTTTTCTTGTATTTTGCTTTTTAAATTCTTCTTGACATATCTTGCATGTCTTAGTTCATTCTAGCATGAACTTTCCTGACTTCACCTTTGCAGACCTGTTTTTTCTTTACTTCTTCCAGTATCCTCCCAGGTATTGATGTTAGGCTGATTAGTCTGTAGCTTCTTGGGTCTGTGTTTTTCCCTTTTTTGAAGATGGCAACCACATTAGTTCTTTTCCAATGCTCTGGTAGTTTCTGGTGCTCTAGGATTTTTTAAAGATAAGGTACAATGGTTCTGAGATAACATTTGCCAGCTCCTTCAGAACTCTGGGATGTAATCCATCAGATCCTGGTGATTTATATTCCTCAAGGTCAGACAGGTGTTCACTTACCATTTTCTTGCTTATTTTAATTTTTATGTCTACTCTGTCTTTTACAGTTATGTTTTTGATTGGTTGGGCTATAGTTTGTTTTTTTTTTTTTGTATGAAGACTGATGCAAAGAATGACTTAAGCAGCTCTGTTTTCTCTCTACGGTTTCTTACTTCCTTGCCATTTTCTCTCTTTAATGGACTGTTTCCTTGACATTTTTCTTGTTATATATCTTTATATATAAAAGCAAAAACCACTCATGCCATAATCATGAAACCTCCAAAACCGTAAAGCCTAAAAACTTGAAATTTACCACATATGTTCCTCTTGGCTTCTTAGTGCTCACTAAGAAAGGATTTTTTGAAATGACCATCAGAGCATTAATATTTCCTATATTAATATTAACATGCTCTGATGCTAAGGATTCTACTCCCCCTCCCCACCTGAAAAGAAATCTGTTCGAAATGCAAAAAGCAAGTAGAAGAGAGGAGTTTCACTTTCAGTTTTACTTTCACCGCAGGAAGCAGCTTTAATACAAAACACTTGAGCAAAGCCATGGCCAGGCTCTTTCCTGTCTCCTTCTTGCTCAAACAGCAAATTCTGTTTCACTTTCCAAACAGCCCTCTGATGCTAAGGAGTTCTACTCCCCCTCCCCACCTCAAAAGAAATCTGTTCGAAATGCAAAACACAAGCAGAGGAGAGGAGTTTTACTTTGTTTTACTTTCACAGCAGCAAGCAGCTTTACTACAGAACAGTTGAGCTAACCCACACCCAGCCTCCTTCCTGTCTCCTCTTTGCTCACACTGCAAATACTGCTTGAGTTTCCAAACACCCCTCAACTCTCTCATACACTGACAGGTTGCTAGCCAGATGAATACCGATGGATGCTGCGGGCTGGAACATTCTACTCCCCCTTCCCCTCTGTTCCAACTGCCAGTTGCATTATATTAACATACTCTAATGCTACAGAGTTACGCATTCTACATTATGTTTCAGGCTGTAAGTGTCAATTTATCAAGCCCAGGCACATAGTTTCGTAGTGAAGCACAGGTGTCCAGCTAGTACTGTACATATATGTTGAAAGAAACTTGTTTTTGTTATGTTTAACTTTTGTTCCAAGTCTTTGTTCATTCTGAGCCTTTGCTTTCCTGACTTTATCTTTTCAGATTTGGGCTATCTGCTGATATTCTGCCTTAGTTATGTGTCCCTCTTTCCATTTTTTGTACTTCTCCTTTTTGTCTTTCAGTTTATCAGAGAGATCTTTATGCAACCATGCTGGCTTCTTCTTGGAGTTCTGGTTTTTTGTTTTTAGTGATATTGTGTTGGACTGGGCTTATATGATATTTTCCAGTGTTTCCCACGCTCCTTGCGTTGTTTTCTCCTTTAGGATTTTTATCCATGAAATATTGCTTAGGCTCTGAATTTGTTAAAATCGCTCTTCTAAAGTTTAAGACACTGGTTGGATTATATTCTGTTGCTTGTGTTTGCATTATATTGAATTCCAGTAAGATGTGGAATTCGCCCAAGGTTCCGACAACTTCAACTCCTTCTATCGCTTTTCTATTAGTAAGAATTAGGTCCAGTGTAGTTTTTCCTCTAGTTGTCTCCTCTACCTTTTGGATGAAAAAGTTGTCAGCTAAATTGGTTGGGAATCTGTTCGATCTCTACTCACTGTAGAGTTTGTCTCCCAGTTGATACAGTATCAGGGTAGTTAAAGTCTCCCATTACATCTTGATGTTGCCCTCTTGATATAGTTTGTAATTCATGTGTATTGAAAATGACAGATGAATGTAATTTCCAAGATTTTTTACTTCCATGTCTTGCCAATAAGTATGGTATTTCCTGTCCCACCATCCATGTATTAACCAGGTTCAATTGTGCTTAATCCAGCACTTCCTAAGAAATAGCTATTGAGGGCCTTTTGGCATCTTTGGTTGTACGGGTAGTCCTCACTTACCACTTCTTCCCTGAGCCTTCAAAGTTACTATGGCACAGTAGAAGCAGACGTGCACCTGGTCCACAAAATTTGTGGTACTTCTAGCAGTTTTTCAGTGACCGCACATCAGCAGTGACTGTGATTTTGAAGGTGCAGGAATAGTAGTTGCACCAATTCAGGTTCTGCCAATAGTTGCACATTTATGATGGTGGCCACACTCATGATCCCAATTTGTGACTTTCCCAGCTAGCTTCTGACATGGTAAATCAGTGGATATACTGGCAGGAAATTGCAAGCCATGGTGATATCAAATTACCTTTAACAACCCACAGTAATTTGCTTAACAACTACAGAGAAACAGATGTAAATTGGCCCTGTCATGTGACATCATGCTTAATGATTAAGCTGCTTAGTGACGCTGAGTTCCAATTGTGGTAGGTTAAGTGAGGATGACTTGAATTGGGATGTCACCAGAGGGGTTGTAGAAAGTATTTTCTGCTCTTATTTGCAGCTGAGGACTTCCATGAGCAAAAGTGGTGCTTCAAATCTTGCAGAGGCTTTCGGCATCATTTCATCAGTTAAAGCCCCACAGCTCTAAATTTAGCTCAGAAGGTTTGACTAACTATTTTGGGACATTTTGTCAGGCTTGAAAGACATAGATTTTCTCCATATATACATGTGTAGGTGGATGTATCTTTATTTCTCTCTATGCATATATCTGCAATTACATAACCTATCCCCAGCACTTCAAGATATATTTGATGATAACACTTTACATTGCTAAGAATTTATGATTGACCCCAATCAACAACTGAATTTGAATGGATATTTGAATGTGGATCTCGGTAGTCTTCCATGCATCAAATGAGTCATCAATAATGTAAGAGATTATTCTAGTATTGGGGCATGTTTGCTTTTTCATTGTAATATTTTTTTTTTCACCTCATCTCTGTTTTATAAACAATAAAAATTCTACTTTTCTTTGAATCTTACAGACAAAGAGGATGGCAATAAGAGCATTCAGGACAACTGTAAATAACAAGCAACATTGAAAAGGGAAGAAAATTAAGCCAGAAATCAAAATATTTTCCATTTCCTTCAGAAAACCACACAATTTTCCTCCTCCAGCAGCTGTTAGACAAAAAAGAGAAAATTAAGAAAGAATAAGCAGATTATGCAGAACTCAAGGATACGTTACTTGAAAAGTCAAAGGAGAAACTGTATGAGTGTCTAGATTTTGGGAAAAGCTTCATTAGAAATTTCAATCTCATGAGACACCAGAGAACTCACACAGAAGAGAAACCCTTTAAATGTCCTGATTGTGGGAAAGTCACAATTCCAGCCTGGTGATACAGGAGAGGACTCATATAGGAGAGAAGTGCTTTGAAAGTCCTGATTGTTGGAAAACTTTCAGTTATAATTCCAATTTGGTGATCACCAGAGGAACCATAAAAGAGAAAAACTCATTCAACGTCCTGACTGGGGGAGAAGTTTCAGTCATAATTCCTGCCTCGTAATACATCAGAAGGTTCACTCCATGGAGAAACCTTATGAGTGTCAAGATTGTGGGAAAGGTTTCATTAGAAATTACAACCTCCTGAGACACAAGACCACGCACACAGGAGAGAAACCCTTTGAATGTCCTATCTGTGGCAAAAGTTTCAGTCAGAATTCCAGTCTGGTCACACACCAGTGGATTCACACAGGAGACAAGCCATATGAATGTCCTGAGTGTGGGAAAGGTTTTAGTCGGAATTCCACCCTTGTGACACACCAGAGAATTCACACAGGAGAGAAACCCTTTGAATGTCCTGATTGTGGGAAAAGTTTTAGTCTGAGTTCCAGCCTGGTGACCCACCAGAGGACTCACACAGGGGAGAAACCCTTTGAGTGTCCTGATTGTGGGAAACGTTTTAGCCTGAGTTCCAGCCTGGTGAAACACCAGAGGACTCACACAGGAGAGAAACCCTTTGAATGTCCTATTTGTAGGAAAGGTTTTTGTGATAATTCCAGCCTGCTGAAACACCAGAGGACTCACACAGGGGAGAAACCCTTCGAATGTCCTATCTGTGGGAAAAGCTTTAGTGATAATTCCAATCTGGTGACACACCAGGGGACTCACACAGGAGAGAAACCCTTTGAATGCCCTGACTGTGGGAAACGTTACAATCAGAATTCCCACCTGGTGATACACCAGAGGACTCACACAGGAGAGAAACCCTTTGAATGTCCTGACTGTGGGAAACGTTACAGTCGTAATTCCCAACTGGTGATTCACTGGAGGACTCACACAGGAGAGAAACCCTTTGAATGTCCTATCTGTAGGAAAGGTTTTTATTACAATTCCAGCCTGGTGAACCACCAGAGGACTCACACAGGAGAGAAACCCTTTGAATGTCCTATTTGTCGGAAAAGCTTTAGTGATAATTCCAATCTGGTGACACACCAGAGGACTCACACAGGAGAGAAACCCTTTGAATGCCCTGACTGTGGGAAACGTTACAATCAGAATTCCCACCTGGTGATACACCAGAGGACTCACACAGGAGAGAAACCCTTTGAATGTCCTGACTGTGAGAAACGTTACAGTCGTAATTCCCAACTGGTGATACACCGGAGGACTCACACAGGAGAGAAACCTTTTGAATGTCCTATCTGCGGGAAACGTTTTAGTGATAATTCCAGCCTGGTTACACATCAGATGACTTACACAGGAGACAAATCATTTGACTGTCCTGACTGGGAAAAGTTTCATTAAGAATTCCAACCTATTGAAACACCAGAGGACTCACACAGGAGAGAAATCCTTTGAATGTGCTATCTGTAGGAAGAGTTTCAGACATTTATTTATTTTATTTATTTATTAATCTTATTTCTATACCGCCCTTCTCCCGAAGGACTCAGGGCGGTGTACAGCCTAATTAAAAACACAAAGACAGACAAAATTTAAAAATAATTAAAATTATTAAATAATAGGCCCAATTTATAAAACCCCAAATTTAAAATCCCATTTAAAACCAATTCAAATCTTTACATTGATAGCCCAGCCTGGCGGAACAACATGGTTTTGAGGGCACAGCGAAATACACGGAGATCAGAGATTTTACGAATTTCTGGGGGCAGTTCATTCCAAAGGGCAGGGGCTCCCAGAGAGAAGGCCCTCCCCCTGGGTGTCACCAGCCGGCATAATTTGGCCGATGGCACTCTGAGGAGACCCTCTCTGTGGGAGCGAACTGGCTGGTGGGAGGCTACTGGTGGCAGAAGACGGTCTCGAAGTTATCCAGGTCCAATGCCATGGAGCGCTTTAAAGGTGATAACCAACACCTTGAATCGCACCCGGAAGACCACTGGGAGCCAGTGCAGCTCACGCAGGAGGGGTGTCACGTGGGCACAATGAGTTGCGCCCATAACCACCTGCGCAGCCGCATTCTGGACCAGTTGGAGCCACCGGGTGCTTTTCAAGGGTAGCCCCATGTAGAGAGCATTGCAGTAGTCCAGTTGAGTGTCAGTGTATTCATGACTGACAGAGACATGGTAACAAGGTCAGCCAATTAATAGGCATAACAACAGATCAGCTAATGGGAGCTGAAACAGTTGGAGCCTGGGCGTGGTTTAGCTCTGAAATGAACTGAAACTCTTGCCTATGTTTCTACCTACTTAAAATCTCTTCTCTCTACCACATTGGAAAACCTGGTTTTAGTATTGTATATATGCCTTATGTGTTGTTATGTATATAAAGAAGTTAATGAATCCTGCTGAATCATTTACCTGTGTGTGCTTTCTGGATGTCATTGCTGCAAACTCTTTTTTAAAAAAACTTTTAAAAATTTTATTTTAGTACAAATAATCCATCTTCCATTAAACAGTGTGTCGTTGGGGTTCAAATGTTTGTGCAATAACAATTAAAATTTACAATCATATTCGTTATTTAATCTATTCTTAGCTTAATACCAATACATTAAATATCTGATACTTTACATCCTCTTCTTAGTTTGCTTAACTCTATTGACTATTTTCTATATTTTACTCATCTACTTTTATTTCTAATTTTTATATTTGTCCTCTAACCATCGATAAAATGTTTTCCATATCACATAATAACCAGTTTGTTCTTTCTCTTTAATTGCCAGTGTTAATCTATTCATTTCTGCACATTCTAATATTTTCCTTATCATATTCTCCTCTCTAGGAATCTTCACTTTTCCAATTTTGTGCAAATACAATTCTAGCTGCAGTTATTACATGAATAATCAAATATACATTTTCTTTACTATAGGTTTCTGACAGTATCCCCAACAAAAATATTTCAGGTTTCAAATCAATATGTTGTATCATCTTTTCCAACCATGTACATATTTTTGTCCATTTTTTTTTAATCTTCTACACATGCCCATCACATATGATAATATGAGCCGGGTGTCTGATGATATTTCCAACATTTAGCTGATTTATCTTTAAACATCTTCCCCAATCGTGCCAGTGGCAAATGCCATCTGTAGAACATCTTATACAAATTCTCTTTATACGCAGTTGACATTGTTAGTTTGTAATTTCTATCCCATAATTGCTGTCATTTTGCTAGTTCTATCGTATAACCAAAATTTTTTGCCCAGGCTATCATTGTTTCCTTTACTTGTTCTTCTAATTTAATACTCAGTAAATAGCTATATGGTTTTTTTTATTATCCTCTCTTCTGTTTCTGTTAGGGGGTGGGGCTGAGTTCACAGCGATATGACGTGCTTCAGGGAACCTCATGGTTGTCAAAATCCCAGCTGCCGGAGTGGCCCAAACTGGGTCTAAATTGTCTCGGAGGGATGATAAACAAGGGGAGCGCACCATCTGTTGATCTCAGGGAGCCCGCAAACTCCCTGATCGATTCAGAGAAAGTCCCTCAAACTGACAGCTGGGAAAGTGGCCATTGCGTGTTGCTATCAAGCTAGGGCAGTCACCGAAAGAGTGAGAAGATGGAAGGAAGGTATGATTGATCTGGGTGAGAAGAAAAATATGCTTTTAGAAGCTTCTGACGATCTGGGATCGGTTGTAGGGGGAAAAAATCCCCAAAAAAGGATTTTTTTCCCCTACAACCTCTTCAGCCCAAGGGGTTGTAGGAAAAAAAATCCCTTTAAAAGCCTCTGGCAATCCCAGCAGATTTGCCTGATTGTCAGAAGCTTCTAAAAGCATTTTTTTCTGCAACCTCTTCAAGCTTCTGCTGATCAGGCAAATCATCTGGGATCGCCAGAGGCTTTTAAAGGGATTTTTTTCCTACAACCTCTTCAGCTGAAGAGGTTGCAAAAAAAATGCTTTCAGAAGCCTCTGACGATCACAGCTGAGCCGCGCGATCATCAGAGGCTTTTTTTTAACTTTTAAAAGCATTTTTTCACCCGAAGAGATTGTAGAAAAAAATGCTTCTAAAAGTTAAAAAAATGCCTCTGATGAGGTGGGCAGGGTAAGCGAGTGGGGACTGGGCCGGGGACCGGTTCAGGGGTATGGCCAGCCAATCTTATTACTGGTTCTCCGAACTACTAAAATTTTTTACTATCGGTTCTTGTGAACCGGTGCGAACCGGGAGCAACCCACCACTGAATCTAGGTATGAAAAAGATGCTAAATTATATGGCTTTTATATGGTGTTGACAGAATTAGATATAGTAAGATACTAACAGGAACAGAAGAGAGGATTGCTGCAAACTCTGACAGGTTATGGGCCCAGAGCACACAGAAAGTCTGAACTGTAATTAAGCTAAGGGACTGCCTGTGTTAAAAGAGAAACCAGGCAGAGAAGGATTGCAGGATGGCTGTTGAATTCAAGGAGAGCTCTCTGCCTCGATTGGGTCAGAAGAATTATATTATTTGGGCTGCAAAGATGGAATGTTTCCTGAAGGCTAAGGAGCTCTAGCATATTGTTGTTAATCCACCCCAGGCACCATTAGCAGCTGCAGATCAGAGGCAGCATGATAAAGCAATGTCCTACATAATCTTGAGTTTAGAAGATGAACAATTTATCAGTGTGGCTAATTTAAAAACTGCACATGAAGTCTGGCTGAAGTTGAGAAGTGTGCATGTGAATGTGTCAGCATGCAATATTGTGCAATTGTCAAAACAATTATACAGAGCCCAGCTTGCACCACATAAATCTGTGGAGCAGCATTTTGTACACATGTAGACTTTATTTATTGAGTTAGAACAGCATGGGATGCAGTTTCCTGAACCTCAGAGGGTGCTGTTGGTGTTAAAAAGTCTGGATGAAACGTGGGACATAGTGTCTGCAGTATTTGCTTGCAAACCAGAGCAGGAATTGCGTATGGAAACCCTGAAAGCTCGTTTGATTGCTGAGGAGAACAAGCACCATTTTAGGAAAAGCCACAAGGAGAAATTCCTGAGGTGGGGATCCAAGGAGCATAGAGAGAAATGTAACAGACTGGCTGTTTGCAGTGACCAGAGCAACAGATGTCTGCAAAGAGAAAAGTAGTAGAAGAGACCAGATTACAGCCCAACAACAGAGGTGGTAGTAAGAAATTTTGAATCTCACCACTGGAACCACTGCTCTAATCTGTAGCTTTCACCATTACACTCACCTGGATCATCATCTTCCCCACAAATCTACTCATTGAGCTCTTCGTGCTGATTCAACAGCAAATTCAAGGCTGCAGCTTTCAAAATTCAGTTCACTTTGCAATCGGCTCGCCCTTACTCTCCAGAAAACAGATCTTTCTCGTCTTTCAATCTGAGTTAGTTTCAGACTTTTCTTCTGAGGAAACGGAGGGTTCCTCTGATCGGGCAGTGGCTTCTGCCTGGCCCTGTGACTAACTCCTCTGGCATTTGTTTGGGGCTGCCTTTTAATTTGCTCAATTTTGTTAGATATATATAGTGTTAGTATGTTTGGGAGGGGTGTCTAATTTATCTTTTTATTGTACAGAGGATTGTTTTTTATATATTCTGCTATTTCCATCATGTTAGTTTTAATGTGTCTTAGAGAAACGCAAGATTCAGTTTCATCCTTCTGCATCCTGAATGTCTTCCAGATTTTGAGGTCAGAACTTCCTAGCCAGCATATCCTTTGCACAAAATATCTATGAGTCATTAGCAGAGTTTCTGAGTGCTTGGGAAACAGCCGATTCCCCAGAGAAAGCAGCGCAGCTGCTGACAATTTGGGGGAGGCGAGTACCAAAGGAGGAGCTCCTTGTATTGTGGCTGCTGCAATGAATATGAGAAGCCCAGCCAATGTTTGGAGTGTGGTTAACATCTCCAGCCCAATGAACTTAGGCCATCCTGTTACCATAACCAGCCCTTGCTTTGTCCATGACTTCTCTGTTAATACTCACCACACATCAATTTACCAACTCGTTACTGCCCCAGTGAACGTCGCTTATCCAGTCACTATCATCTCACCAATGAATCTCCCAACACCAATGACATCAGCTGGCTCTTTAAATATAGTCATGAGACCTGCAGAAAGCATGCCTTTCCTTCCCCAGGCATTGCCAACCTCTCCCCCCAGTAAAAAGAAACAACCCTAGAGCAAAAACTTCATGCATAAAAAGAATAGAAAAAGTATATTGTTATATATTATACTGTATATTGTTTAATAGACTGCTAAATTGGCCAGGCCCACAGTCACATGACAAGAAGCCATGCTCACACATTCACATGACCTAGCCTCGCCCACCCAGCTGGTCCGCCCCCCACAACAGTCTGAGGGACCATGAATCGGCCCCGTTTAAAAAGTTTGAGGACCCTTGCGTTATGTGGAAGTAGGTGAAGGGGATAGCCTCTGTGTATCTTTGAATAGTGTCGGTGTGCAGCTACTCCTACAAGACAGGTAGTATAAAGATTCTTGATAATTCTCCCGTTTTCCAGACAGAAGTCTGAAGACTTCCTGTGCCAACCACTCCCAGTGTGGATCCTCCCGGGCATAATCGGCTGTGTTCTATAATCTTTGCTTTCCCACAATAGGCAGATCTGTGGATCTTTTCCACCACTGACATTCTTGGATTCTCAAGGACATCAAAAATACTCTCAATCCCTTGTTGGATGGAGCATTGATTCAAGTTACTCTTTCCTTCTTCACAGCGAAGGCGAAGAAGTGCGGGAGCGAAGCACTACTTGAACTTGCGCGGCATCAGCATTCGCCTCGGTATGTTTGCGCCGGCCTGTGGTGCAAAGCAGCCCTCATCTCCTGCTGCTTGGGATTTGGAGCGGTAAACGGCATCTGGTTCGGGGAGCCGCCGTATTTTACTCTCCATTACGGATGCCAGATCGGGCCCCTGCAAGCTTTCGTCTCTCGTCCGCAATGGAGAGCAAAATCCGGCTGCTCCCTGAACCTGACGCTGTTTACCGTTCCAAGTCCCAAGCGGCAGGAAACGAGGGCTGCCTTGTACCGCAAATATACCAAGGCGTAATCCTGATGCCGCAGTACAGCAGAGAGAAGAAGCTGGATTTTGCTCTCCATTGCAGACACCAAGATTTTAGGACATGGCAGCACCATCAGGCCAGACACTTCAGGGGAGCCAGCTTCACTCCTGCTGGCCAGGGCTGCATTCAAGAGCTCCCAGCAAGAAGCTTGTTTCCAGGAGGAGGAAATTTTATATCTGCTAAATGCCATATGTTAATTCTCTAAATATGCATGCATGGAAATCTCCATTAGGTCACAGAAAGTATGCAGCAGGGCTGAGAAAATGGAGGCTAAGAAAGAGGGGGTGATTGTCAATATATAGTAGAAGAAATATTTTTACATTTTAAAGAAAACAAAAGGGAAGAGTAAAATATCCCACCAAAGCATATGGTTGATTAATAACCAGGCTAACCTTTTTAGAGGGACAGCCTGCACTGTCATTTTCAGTGCAGATCCAGTAAGGTTTGGAATGTAATAGTGGTCTTTTAGAGACACAGTGGCTCAGTTGCTAAGACACTGAGCTTGTCGATCGAAAGGTCAGTAGTTCAGTGGTTCAAATCCCTAGTGCCGCATAACAAGGTGAGTTCCCGTTACTTGTCCTAGCTTCTGCCAACCTAGCAGTTCGAAAGCACATAAAAAATGCAAGTAAAAAAAATAGGGACCACCTTTGGTGGGAAGATAACGTTCCGTGAGCCTTTGGTGTTTAGTCATGCCGGCCACATGACCACGGAGATGTCTTCGGACAGTGCTGGCTCTTCGGCTATGAAAGGGAGATAAGCACTGCCCCCTAGAGTCGGGAACAACTAGCACATATGTGTGAGAGGAACCTTTATCTTTAGTGGTCTTTTAGCTATCGGATCTGAGCTCTGTTGCATGGAGGAATCTGGAATAAAAGAACCGCAAGGTATATTTTATTGATTTCCTTTTCATTCAGGAACTCAAGATGCCATACAAAGCACTTCCTGTGTAGCATGCTGTACTTTACAGGGTCAATATACCCACAGACAGCCTTCACGACCTACCGACAATATGATCCACTAGAAAAAAAATTGGAACCAGTCCTCTGAATTGTGTTAGTGAAATGAACAAACTTGCTATTCTTTGGCTATGTCTAAACTCAGCAAAATCAGGACCATTCATTTGCATAGCTTAAATATCTGTTCATTGCTCCAAATAATGTTCCTCTCTTTACTTGTAGGGATTATTTGGAAAACTTTTAAAAAATCCTGACCTAGTTTTTTAAAGAAAAATACAAGTTAACAATTGTAGTGTGTTAGAAACCCACTGTATCTGTGGAATCCACATCACTCAGCAGGAGCTGGGAAATGAGCTTTACATTACCTTTTTATTATTAAATTCATTTATTATTAAATTTAATCACTGTCCATCTCGCAGTTTGAGGCAACTCTGAGCTTCTTGCCTTGCCCTAATGTTCATAGCAACACTGACAAACCCATTTTTTCCCTTGTCAAAAGCTACCAATACTTCTAACATGATGCATTTTTAAAAATGAAAGATTTTCAACTGTACATGTTTTTCCTCATGTTAAGGTAGCAAACAGAGAGGTTTGTCCCTCTTCTGTGTGACAGTGTGGACAGTGTGGCAAAATGGCAGCCGCTTCCACAAGTCCATCCCATGGCCCAGGGATGAATCAGGGGCCCATTGAAAATGGTGGCTGCTTCCAGGACACAGTTATGAGGCCCAGGGAGACGTGTCCTCCCATCCTTCTCGATATGAGGATCAGAGATCTTTAACAGATGAGGAGGAGGAGGGTGTGAGGCCTGGTGGGGTGGGAGTCAGACCTAAGGACTGCAGGGACCCAGTGGAGGTAAGAAATGATTCGGGTAGTTAAGAAAAGCAATCTCACTTAACAGCCGTTGCAACATGCAACCATAATTGCAAGGTCATGACAGTTGTATCTTGAGGACTATTTATATGTTGGCTAGGGAATTCTGGGACTAAAAATCTAGAGGAAACCAAGGTAGAAGACTGAAATTCCACATATGGGAGTTACATAAACAATCTTCAAAACTATCATCCAAAAGCCATGAGGAATTTCACTACTTCTACAAAAGGAAATATCCAGAAACTGCTGCCAATAACCAGAAACAAAACTTTCTGCTGATAACCAGAAAAGTGAGCGTTTTTCCATTTCCCTTTTCTCTCCATGTATAAGTGTAGTCCTGAGATACAGTATGTTTTAGTAAAAAGAATCAGGCCAGAATTCAAAGTCAATTTCTCACCCACACTTTTAATGGGAGATTACAAATGCAAAGCCTTCAGTAAACTCATCTACTCTTGCCTCATATGTATTTCTTGGTGTGCAGTAAGGGGTGATTTATGTCTGAAGTAACATCTACAGACTGGACGTGAGTCCTCTGGTGTCTCACCAAATCAGAATTCTGAATGAAACTTATTCCACAATCTGGACACTCATACAGTTTCTCTCCTGTCTGAGTCTTTTGGTCTATCACCAGATGGGAATTCTGACTGAAACATTTCCCACAATCTGGACATATGTACGGTTTCTCTGTGTGAGTCCTCTAGGGTATTATCAGCTTGGCCTGCTTGCTATAGCTTTTGCCACATTGAGACAACTGGTAGGGCTTTTCTCTGGTGTGAGCCTTTCCATTAACAACTGGGAAGCTGTTCTGACTAAAGCTTTTGCTGCATTGTGAACACTGATACGGCTTTTCTCCAGTAAGGATCATCTCGGGCATAATTCCACTATTGTGGAAAAATCTTTGCTTTTTCCACAATAGGCAGATCTGTGGATCTTTTCCACCACTGACATTCTTGGATTCTCAAGGACATCAAAAATATTCTCAATCCCTTCTTGGATGGAGCGTTGATTCAAGCTATTATTTCTTCCTCACAGGGTGACGCCTGCATTACGGTCTGCTTATTTGGCTGTCCAAGTGTTCTTTTCGTTTCCACTGACTTCCAGATATTTCACTCTTTTTCTGAACTAGGAACTTATTCTCCTTGATATTTTGATATGTTTCTTCCAGATACTCTATTTTTTTTGTCCAGCTCAAAACTCTTTTCCTGGTTTTGTCTTCCTTGTCTATAAGTTGCCGGGGAAGAAGAGTTTTGGGGATTTCCGGAAGAACTAATAAGATTTTGATTGCTGCCTTGGTTTCATTTGCATTTTAATGCTGCTTATGATTCAGTTCTCCACAGAGCTCTCTTTGGTATTCTTTTGCCTGTAACATTCACATAAAACGGTTAGTTTAATTATGGTTTATAAAATGGCTGCACAATATTTTTAAAAAAACAGATCCAAAGGCATATATTACATTAAAGGCAAAGATGCCAAAATGCTAACTTAAACTCTTACATTAATTATTTACATTTTTTTAAAAAAATATTTTTATTTGACATTTACATCTTTAAAATCTTGGTTTCACTTTTACAGCTTTCCAATACCGGCATCTTTAGTAATATCCATTTTATCCTTCGGCCAATTATAAACATATGCATTTTGTTTATTACAACTATTAATATAATCACTACATTATATCCATACTTACATTGAATTATGCACTTTCACTATAATATCTTCTCTTAACAGTAACTATACATTGATTTTAGATTTCTTTTCCAGCCAATTATATCATTTGTTCCATGTTTCGTAATAATTGTTTCCTCTCTGTCTTTGAGTTCCATCGTTAATTTATCTGATTCTGCACATTCTAGCACCTTTTTTAAGATCATTGTGTTTGATGGAGCATGTTGTTGTTTCCAATTTTGGGCAAATGAAATTCTGCTGGCAGTGATTATGTTGAGCATGAGGTATTGAATATCTTTACTCAGTTTTTCTTTTATAATCCCCAAAAGAAATAGTTCTGGTTTCAATTTTTTGCTCGGTCATTTCCTCCAACCACTTTTTAATTTTTAAGCAGTAATCTCTGGTTTTGGGACATGTCCACCACATGTGGTAATATGTCCCTTGTTGATGGTTACATTTCCAACAGTGTGGTGGGTTATTTGGAAACATCTTAGCCAATCTTGCTGGGGGTAAATGCCACCTATAAAACATTTTATAGATATTCTCTTTATAGGCGGGCGATGTCATTTTACAATTTGTTCCCCATACTTTTACCAATGCTCTAATTCTATGTTATATCCAAAATTTCAGTTATGAAATTTATTTATTGACTTGGGTCAATCGTGAGTTCATAGAATTGCAAAGAATTACAATCAAATATACTTGGAAGTCCTAGGGACAGATTATACATATATACATACCCATGTTCCCCGAAAATAAGACTCAGTTTTATTTTCTTGTGGGGCCCAAAATAAGCACCAGGTGTCAGTTTCAGAGGATGTCTTACCCGCTTACCTTAGGACCATCACAGCCAGGCACACCCTGACACTTGTTGCACTGCTGCCTGACATCTTTTGCGGCTGCTTGCGGACAGACTTCGCATAGGTTCTTGGGCAGTCCATCCAAGTTGTGTCCAAACTGTTTCTTAGCTGATTAAAACACTTTTAACTTCTGGAGGACATTTCAAAGATTTCTCCACGGTGTGAGTCCTCTGGTGTATCACTAGATGGGAATTTTGACTGAAACATTTCCTGCAGACAGGACATTCAAAGGGTTTCTCTCCTGTGTGAATCCGCTGGTGTTTTACCAGGCTGGAATTATCATGAAAATCTTTACTACAGATAGGACATTTAAAGAGTTTCTCTCCTATGTGAGTCCTTTGGTGTGTCACAAGGCTGGAACTGTGACTAAAACTTTTACCACAATCAGAACATTCAAAGGGTTTCTCTCCTGTGTGAGTCCTCTGGTGTGTCACCAGCGTGTAATTGCGACTGAAACATCTCCCACAGTCAGGACATTCAAAGGGTTTCTCTCCTGTGTGAATCCTCTGGTGTGTCACCAGGCTAGAATTATTACTAAAACTTTTTCCACAATCAGGACATTCAAAGGGTTTCTCTCCTGTGTGAGTCCTCTGGTGTATCACTAGGTGAGAATTCTGACTGTAACGTTTCCCACAGTCAGGACATTCAAAAGGCTTCTCTCCTGTGTGACTCCTCTGGTGTGTCAGCAGATTGGAATTATCACTAAAGCTTTTCCCACAGATAGAACATTCAAAGGGTTTCTCTCCTGTGTGAGTCCTCTGGTGTTTCACCAGGCTGGAATTCTGACTGTAACGTTTCCCACAGTCAGGACATTCAAAGGGTTTCTCTCCTGTGTGAGTCCTCTGGTGTGTCAGCAGATTGGAATTATCACTAAAGCTTTTCCCACAAATAGGACATTCAAAGGGTTTCTCTCCTGTGTGAGTCCACTGGTGTATCACCAGGTGGGAATTCTGACTGTAACATTTCCCACAGTCAAGACATTCAAAGGGTTTCTCTCCTGTGTGAGTTGTCTGGTGTGTCAGCAGATGGGAATTATCACTAAAGCTTTTCCCACAGATAGGACATTCAAAGGGTTTCTCTCCTGTGTGAGTCCTCTGGTGTATCACCAGGTGGGAATTCTGACTGTAACGTTTCCCACAGTCAGGACATTCAAAGGGTTTCTCTCCTGTGTGAGTCCTCTGGTGTGTCAGCAGATGGGAATTATCACTAAAGCTTTTCCCACAGATAGGACATTCAAAGGGTTTCTCTCCTGTGTGAGTCCTCTGGTGTGTCACTAGGTGGGAATTCTGACTGTAACGTTTCCCATAGTCTGGACATTCAAAGGGTTTCTCTCCTGTGTGCATGGTCTTGTGTCTCAGGAGGTGGGAATTTCTAATGAAACCTTTCCCACAATATTTGACACACATAAGGTTTCTCCATAGAGTAAATCCTCTGATGTATTACCAGGAGGGAATTACGACTGAAACTTCTCCCACAATCAAGACATTGAACGGGTTTTTCTCCTTTATGAATCCTCTGGTCTATCACCAAGTTGGAATTATAACTGAAAGTTTTCCAACTATCAGGACATTCAAAGCATTTCTCTCCTATGTAAGTCTTCTGGTGGAATTGTGACTGTCCCATGAAGAGGACATTCAAAGGGTTTCTCTTCCGAGTGAGTTCTTTGGTGTCTCATAAGATGGAAATTTCTAATGAAGCTTTTCCCACAATCTAGACACTCATATAATTTCTTTGTGGAGTCAATCTACTGATATATCAGACTGAAATTGTGACTGAAACCTTTTCCACAATCAGGACATTCAAAAGGTTTCACTTTTGTGTGAGTCTTTGGGTGCTTCATGAGGATGGAATTCTCACTGAAATTTTTCCTGCAGAAAGGATGTTCAAATGGTTTTATTTCTGTGTGTGCGTCCTTTAGTGCCTCATGACCTGGGAATTTCTTTTTTTTTATGTTTTAAAATTTTTATTGACTTTTTCCAGAAAACCTGGGGATTTCTAATGAAACTTTCACAGAATCTGCACAGTCATATGTTTTCTCCCTCCTGTGAGTTATCTGATGTAGCAACATGCTGCCATGCTCACTAAAGCATAGTTTTTGCCACATGCTTTTCTCCTCTCTGACTCTTGCTGCATAATCAGCCGTTATTTGCAATCTGTGCTTTTCCCACAATAGGCAAATCTATGGAGCTTTTCCACAGCTGATATTCTTGAGGAGGTAAAAAATATGGACAATGCCTTCTGAAGGAGAGGCCCGTATTCCTGTCTGTTCTACGTGACTTTACTATTGACAGTTTCCTCCCCACTGACTTCCAGATATTTCCCTCTTTTCCTGAATGATAAATAATCTCTCTTCACTTTTCATGTACTGTATCCTTCAGTTCTGCATAATCTTCTTATTCTTTCTTGATTTTCTCTCTTTTGTCTAACAGCTGCTGGAGGAGGAGCATGGTTTTCTGGTTATATGGTTTTCTGAAAGAAATGGGAAATATTTTGATTTCTGGCCTGATTTTCTTCCCTTTTCAACGTTCCTTGTTACTTACAGTTGTCCAGAGTGCTCTTATTGTTATCCTGTTTGCCTGTAAGATTCAAAGAAAAGGGGCACTTTAATTGTTTATAAAATGGTTAGATGTGAAAAAAGAAAAAAAATATTTATTACAATGAAAAAACAAACATGCCCCAATACTAGAATAATCACTTACATTATTGATGATTAATGGATATATGACACATGGAGTACTACTGAGATGCATGTTCATATATCCATTCAATCAAATTTAGTTATTTAGTTGGGTAAATCATAAATTCTTAGCAATGCAAAGAGTTATCATTAAATATATCTTGAAATGCTAGAGATAGGTTATGTAATGTAATCCAATGATGCCCTTGAAGTGATGTCCCGGTGCCTGGAAGCCGTGCGGATCTAGATGGGGAGAAACAGGCTCAGACTCAACCCCTCCAAGACCAAGTGGCTGTGGTTTCCGACATCCCAATATAGTCAGTTGACACCATCGCTGACTATTGGGGGTGAATCGCTGGCCCCCACGGAGAGGGCTCGCAACTTGGGCATCCTCCTGGATTCACGGCTGTCTTTAGAAGAGCACTTGACGGCCGTGACCGGGAGGATTTTTCATCAGGTTCGCCTGATTCGCCAGTTGCGTCCCTTTCTGGATCAGGACTCCTCCTTGCGCACGGTCATTCATGCCCTCGTCACTTCCCGTCTGGACTACTGTAATGCTCTCTACATGGGGCTCCCCTTGAAGAGCACCCGGAGGCTCCAACTGGTCCAGAATGCGGCCGCACAGGTGATTATGGGAGCGATACAGCGCTCCCATGTAACACCTCTCCTGCACGAGCTGCACTGGCTCCTGGTGATTTTCCGGGTGTGCTTCAAGGTTTTGGTTACCACCTTTAGAGTGCTCCATGGCTTAGGACCTGGATATTTACGGGACCGCCTGCTGCCACCAGTAGCCTCTCACCGGCCAGTACACTCTCATAGAGAGGGGCTCCTCCGGGTGCCGTCAGCCAAACACTGTCAACTGGCGGCCCCCAGGGGGAGACCCTTCTGTGTGGAGGCACCTACTATCTGGAATGAGCTCCCCCCGGAGATACGGAGGATCCCGGATCTACGCACCTTCCGCCGTGCCCTCAAGACTTTTTTATTTCAACAGGCCAGCCTGGCCTAACGTTTTCCCTTTTAACTTTTTAAATTGCAAATTTTAAATTTGTCTTAAGTATTGGGGGTGTTTTAATTTGTCCCGGGCCAAATTATCTAATGTGGTTTTATACTGTCTTTTAAATTTTGTAATTTATGTGTTTTACTTTTTGGCTGTTCACCGCCCTGAGTCCTTTGGGAGTAGGGCAGTATATAAATTTAATAAAATAAAATAAAATAAAATAAATAAATATATGCATAGAGAGAAATACAGATACACCCACCTCAGGGGTGGGTTCTAAAATTTTTTATTACTGGTTCTGTGGGCATGGCTTATTTTGTGGGCGTGGTGTGGATGTCATGTGAATGGGTGGGCAGGGCTAGCTGCTCATGTGACCGGGTGGCCATGGCTATGTGTATAGGAACTACTCAGAGGGCTGAAAAAAGTCATTTCTGACAGGTCCTCGCACTTTTGACTGGTCCTCACACTTATGACCATCCTCACATTTATGCCCGTGCAGCATTCTTAACAACCACTCACTCATTTCACAACTGCTTCTCTTCACCATGGTGACAAGATAGGGCAAAAAACATAAAATGTGAGGACAGTCGTAAGTTTGAGGACTGGTCAAAAGTGCGAGGACCAGTCAAAAATAACTTTTTCAGCCCCCTGAGTAGTCCATATGCACAAAAGGAGGGCTGAAAAAAGTGATTTCTGACAGGTCTTCACACTTTTGACTGGTCCTCGCACTTATGACTGGTCATCATTTATGCCCATTGTAGCATTCTTAACAACCATGTCACTCATTTCACAACTGCTTCTCTTCACCATGGTGACAAGATAGGGCGAAAACGTAAAATGTGAGGACAGTCGTAAGTTCGAGGACTGGTCAAAAGTGCGAGGACCAGTCAGAAATAACTTTTTCAGCCCTCTGAGTAGTCCATACGCACAAAAGGATAGAGCAATAGAGAGGGATGAAGGAAGGAGAAGAGAGATGGAAGAAGGAAGGAGAGAGAGGGAAGGAAGAGAAGGGAGGAAGGAAGGGAAGGGAAATTAGAGTAAGAGTGAGGGTAGGAGAAGGAGGAAGAGAGGAGGAGAAGGAGAAAGGAAGAGGAAGTAGGGAGAAGAAGGTGGGGGAAGAGAAAGTAAGAAGGAAAGAAAAGAGTGAGGTGGTAGGTTTGAGGAGAAAGATTGCTGTAGAATAAAAAAGATGAAAGGGAAGAAAGGCAACCCCAAACAAATATAAAGATATTAAGATAAAGAATGAATTGTTAAACTTTAAAGAATAAAAGAGAACAAATATGAATAAATAGCAATAATTAGAAACACACATACAAACATACAATGTATTTTCTTTGAACAGAATATTTGGCCGGTTCACAAATTTAAACAGTGTTTAGTCATTTCAATTAAATTTACAATTTCTATATTTCCTTTTATTTTTTTAAAAAACCAATATTACCCTTCATCCTCATCTCTAATCTTAATCAAATTCAATTTTTCTCTTCTATTCTATATTATACCCCTTCCCATTGTCATCTATTTTTATATCCATCTTCACATTGGTTAATTATGTAATATTACAGTTGTTTAATACAAATTCAACGTTTTAATATAAATCAATTAGTTAAATAACTATCTTTTTTTGTATATTAATCAATATGAGCATGAATATATCAATTATTTCCATGCAATCCAATTTCTTACAAATCAATTAATTATATTTACCAATAATAATAATCAGAAAAAAATTTCCCCCATATATTCCTCCAAACCACAACTTAACCATTTTTGCTTTCAACACAATATACAATTAATAGTATCTCAATTATTACAATTCCCTAGTTAAATAGAGCTTTTTTCTTTTGTGTTTTAAAATCTTGAACTTTCCTCTTTTGCCCTAAATTTTCCATTGTTTGCACCTCCCTTTTTTGGTGAGGAAAAAGAGAAGAAATCTGCCTCTGCCTACTTTTCCAAAGTAACAGCCAATATCCTGCTTTACTTTCAGTTTTGTTTTCATCTTGATTTGCATAAGAAGAAAAAAAAATCTGCTCCAGCAATTTAGCTCTTTGCAGCAAGCAGCCGAGCCCTGCACAAAACAGCTGAGAGCAAATCAGCTGAGAGTCGGGAGGCAGATCTAATCAACGGGCTAATTAGCCTATGCTGAAGCTGAAAGAAGATTGCTTGCAAGGAGATATCTGCTGCGAGACACAGGGCAAAGGGTGGGGGCCATCCTCCTTGCTACTTAGCACCCCCCTGTTGCCCCCTTTTGCCTCTAGTGCCCCCCTGCCAGCCCCCCCCTTGACTCTTACCGCCCCCCTAAGGCATGGTACCGCCTACTTTGGGAACCACTGGCATAACTACTTAACAACCGGTTCTACCAAAGTAGAATCCCACCACTGGGTCTACCCATTTATTTTTGCAGGCACTGGTCTACTCATTGGTTTTCTTTTAACAGTGATCAGCTGTAGGGCAGTCCTTTGAAGCCCTGCAGCAAGAGTTTAAACAGTTTTTTTCCCTCTAGCCATCAGCTGGGACTCAGGAGGCAGCAATAGATTGAGGGTGGGGCCAAATAAAAGGTAAGAATAATGTGGGGGTGGATGGGGGGGGCGAGGAGGGAAAAACTGGTGCGGTGATGTCATATCGTCATCGCTACCGGCTCGGCCAAACCGGGCCAAACTGGGAGGAACCCACCACTGACCCACCTATACATGTATACATAGAGAACATCTATGTCTTTCAAGCCTGACAAAATGTCCCAATTTGGTTACAGTCAAACCTTCTGAGCTAAAGTTAGAGATGTGGAGGCTTTAACTGATGAAATGATGCCGAAAGCCTCTGTAAACTTTGAAGCACCATTTTTGCTCATGGAAGTCCTCAGCTGCAAATAAGAGCAGAAAATACTGTCTACAACCCCTCTGGTGACATCCCAATTCAAGTAGTCCTCACTTAACCTACCACAATTGGAACTGAGCGTCACTAATCATTAAGTTCTAACATCTGTAGTCATGAAAACCTTTGAAAGGCTAGTGCTGTCCCACTTGAAAACCATCACGGATCCGCTGTTAGACCCCTTGCAATTTGCATACCGAGCAAATAGATCAACAGATGATGCTGTTAATATGGCTCTGCACTACATCCTACAACATCTTGAATCTCCAAAGACGTACCCAAGGGTCCCCTTTGTCGACTTTAGTTAAGCATTCTACACCATCATTCCAGACACTCTCCTAACTAAGCTAAACCAGCTAGAGGTACCTGAACACCCTTGTAAGTGGATCATAAGCTTCCTAACAGACAGGAAGCAGCAGGTGAATCTAAGCAGAATCACATCACATACAGCCCCCCAAGGCTGTGTGCTCTTCCCACTTCTCTCTGTATACCAGCGACTGCATCTCTAATGATCCATCTGTTAAACTACTGAAGTTTGCAGATGATACAACAGTGATTGGTCTCATTTGAGACAATGATGGATCCGCATACAGACGGGAGGTTGAACAACTAGCCTTGTGGTGCGACCGGAACAATCTGGAACTGAACACACTCAAAACCATAGAAATGGTGGTAGACTTTAGGAGAAACCCTTCCATACTTCCACCCCTCACAATACTAGACAACACAATATCAGCAATAGAGACCTTCAAATTTCTAGGTTCTACCATATCACAAAATCTAAAATGGACAGCTAACATCAAAAACGTCATCAAAAAAACACAACAAAGAAGGTTCTTTCTGCGCCAACTCAAATAGCTCAAACTGCCCAAGGAGCTGCTGATCTAGTTTTACAGAGGAATTATTGAGTCTGTCATCTGCATCTCTATAACTGTCTGGTTTGGTTCTGCAACCCAACAAGACAGACACAGACTTCAGAGGATAATTAGAAATGCAGAAAAAACAATTGCTACCAACCTGCCTTCCATTAAGGACCTGTATACTGCATACGTCAAAAAGAGGGCTGTGAAAATATTTACAGACCCCTCACATCCTGGACATATACTGTTTCAATTCCTACCCTCAAAATGACGCTATAGAGCACTGCACACCAAAACAACTAGACACAAGAACAGTTTTTCCCCGAACACCATCACTCTGCTAAACAAATAATTCCCTCAACACTGTCAAACTATTTACTAAGTCTTCACTACTGTTAATCTTCTCATCGTTCCTATCACCCATCTCCTCCCACTTATGACTGTATGACTGTAACCTTGTTGCTGGTATCCTTACGATTTATATTGATATTGTTTTCTGATTGCTTATTTGTAACCTATGATTATCATCATTAAGTGTTGTACCTTATGATTCTTGATGAACATATTTTTTATTTTATGTACACTGAGATCATAAACACCAAGACAAATTCCTTGTGTGTCCAATCATACTTGGCCAATAAAAAATTCTATTCTATTCTATATGAGCCAGCATATAAACAGCCCAGTTGCTTCTCTGCTTCCAGGCGGTGGAGGAAACCAAACAGCTGGACTTCTCCCAGACTCTCCTCCCACCTGGCCTAAACTCACCTGCCAGCTGCTGCTTCAAGCCTGGGAAGAGCAGAAAAGCCGCTCTGCGCACCAACTTCCTCCCATGAGCCATCCGGAAGAGGAAGTTGCTCTGCGCTTCTCCTACCATCCTTTCTAGGAATATGGTACTCAATGGTTTTAACTCCTTTAAGCCCAACCACAGAAACCACCCGCTGTATTGTCTGCTTTCTAGGCACAGGTGTTGCCTGTTTGACCACCATCTCCAGATAGGAGGCAGAAAAACACACTTGTCCTGTCTCTACTACCTTTGCAAAATGTTTCGCTGATTAAATGCGATCAAGCCATTTTTGACTTTAGCAACCAACCTTTGCAACTGAGCCAGCTGAAATAGTGAAATGTGATGTTACTTAACCTTGCAAAGATGAGCTCAGTGGAGATCAAAATCTTTCTAATACCCCAAAACTTTATGACTGATTTCCTGTGGCTCCCAAGATTTTAGGACATGGCAGCACCATCAGGCCAGACACTTCAGAGAAGCCAGCTTCACTCCTGCTGGTGAGGGCTGCATCCAAGAGCTCCCAGCAAGAAGCTTGCTTCCTGGAGGAGGAAAATTTATATCTGCTAAATACCATGTGTAAATTCTCTAAATCTGCCTACATGGAAATCTCCATTAGGTCACAGAGAGAAAAGTATGTAGCAGGGCTTAGAAAATGGGGGCTAAGAAAGAGGGGGTGATTGTCAATATATAGTAGAAGAAATATTTTGAAAATACATTTTAAAAAGAAAACAAAAGGGAAGAGTAGAATATCCCACCAAAGCATATGGTTGATTAATAACCAGGCTAACCTTTTTATAGGGACAGCCTGCACTGTCATTTTCAATGCAGATCCAGTAAGGTTTGGATTGTAATAGTGGTCTTTTAGTGACGTAGGGTTGCCAGGTGTCCACTATTTGAGCAGACAGTCCACTTTTTTCACATTATGTTCACTATTTTTTTTCACAAAATAGTGGACATTTTTTTTATTCAAAAGCTTTATGATGAAATGGTACGTAATCTAAAGCTGTACAGTCTAAGAGAATAAGGATAGGAGAATCGCGTTTTGTCTTTTTTTTCATAAGTTAGAATGAGACAAAGATCGAATGCTCATTGCAATAATCACATTTTACACAACAGCGCAAAAAATGCATTAAAGCAGTTATCTTTTGATATCGAAAATGTAGTGCTGAAGGTTTTTGCCGAATTTTCGAATTCTGCGAAGAAACGAGAAGAATTGAAATCATTTTTTTGAGTTTTGCGAGTCAGAACTCCATGAAGTTTTGCGCCATGTTCCAACACGTTGGTTAAGTTTGTTTAAAGCGGTCAAAAGACTTCTTTTAAACTGGATACCTCTAAAGTCGTATTTTATTTCTCTTGGATCTGATGAGTGCCATAAGGTTATCTGGAACCTTATTTCGGATCAGGAAAATGAACTCGCAAAGGACGATGAACCAACAATTTCAGAATTCTATTTATATTTCACGCACTTTTTTTTTTTTTATTGCAAAAGTTTTACAGTTACATTTTCACCCCTTTTTCCCCCCCCCCCACAACCCCCCCAACCTTCCCAACCTCCCTAACCCACCCTAACCCTCCCCTCCCCCCAGACTTCCTAGTATACTCATGTCAGATAAAAGGAAAAAACCCTCCTTTGTATATAAAACTTGAACCCTTCCCTCCCCCTTACAAATTTTCATCTTCCTTACATTAACATTAATATTTCTATCTTAGTATAACATTTTCAAATAAATTTTCATCCTAATTACCTTAAAGATATTTCTATCTTGATATAGCATTTTCTAACAAATTTTCACCCTCAACCTTAAAAATATTTCTGTCTTAATATAACATCTTCTAGCAAATTTTCACCCTCAACCTTAAAATATTTCTATCTTGATATAACATTTTCAAATAAAAGCTATTTGGTACTTCCTAGTTTGGTATTTATGCTGAACATAATTTATCCACTTCTTCCATTCCCATTCATAAGTCTCTTGAGAACAATCTTTTAAATATGCTGAAATCTTCGCCATCTCTGCAAAACTGGCCATCCTCAAAGTCCATTCCTCAATCGTAGGCAGCGCTTCATTTTTCCAGTATTTACCTATCAACAATCTTGCTGCAGTTATCATATACAATATCAATTTTGTTTCACCCGATGTAAAACCCTTAACTATACCCAATAAAAACAGTTGTGGAGAAAACTGAATTTTTTTCTTTAAAACATTCTGCATGACCCACCAAATTTTTATCCAAAAAGCCTTAACTTTCTTACAGGTCCACCAAACATGATAATATGTAGCGTCTAGGCAATCACATCTCCAACATTTAGGCTGCACATTAGGGTACATACACGACAATTTTTTGGGGTCTAGATGCCATCTGTAAAACATTTTATAAAAATTTTCCCTCAGGTTCTGCGACTGTGTAAATTTAACATTCTGAACCCAAATTTTTTCCCATGTTTCCAACATCACTGGTTCCTCAAAATTTTGTGCCCACTTAATCATGCAGTCTTTAACTAGCTCAGATTCTGAATCCCTTTCTAACAAAACATTATAAAGTCTTTTAATATGCATTGGGCCTTTCTCTTTTATGTGTCTAACTAATTCTTCCTCATACATCATAATACCAGTTTTTTGGTCCTCTTTCCATCTCAATTGCAATTGATTATATTGTAACCAAGTTAAATTGATCCCTTCAGCCAACAATGTCTGTAATGTCTTCAGCTGCCATCTGCCCGCATCTGTAAAAAGAACCTCTTTATATAAAAACCCCCCGAGTGACATTATATTTGTATTCCACAAGATATGACCAAGATCCAGCCATAGCGGTATTTTATAATTCCATTTGTTTCGGTGCTTCTTCCAAACTCTCAACAAAGAGTCTCTAAGTATATGGCTTTTAAAAACTTTATCCACTTTACTGTCATAAAATAAGTAAGCGTGCCATCCAAATTCCAAATCGAAACTTTCTGCGTTTAATATTCCAGTCTTTTTTCCTCCAAACCAATCACTTACTAAAGTCAAAGCTGTTGCATCATAATATAATTGTAGGTTTGGAAGTTTGAGACCTCCCCTTTCTGGAACGTCTTGCATAATTTTCATTTTTACTCTTGGTTTTTTCTCGTTCCAGACAAACTTGTTCACACCAGTTTGCCATACTTTTAATTGTTTATCATTTCTGAGCACCGGGATCATTTGAAACAAAAAAAGAAATCTTGGCAAAATGTTCATCTTAACTGCTGCTATTCTTCCAAGTAAAGACAGCTGCAGTTTTTTCCAAATCTCCATATCTTTTTGCACCTCTCGCCACAACACCTCATAGTTATTTTGAAACAATTTCATATTTGATTCTGCAACCTGAACTCCTAGATATTTTACCTTTGGTACAATCTCAAAACCTGCCCTCCTTTCTAACTCCAGTTTACAATCTTGTGTCATATTTTTAACTACCATCTTAGTTTTTTTCTGATTCAATCTAAAACCTGAAACTTTACCATAGTCTTGTATAATGTCCTTCATCTGGATTATCGATTCCATTGGTTGTGCTAGGGTAACAACCAGATCGTCTGCAAATGCCCTTATTCTATAATCCTCTTGCCTTATCATTATACCTTTCAAAGTGTTAGAGTCCCTTATCGTATTTAACAAGACTTCTAGTGTTAGAATAAACAACAATGGGGACAGTGGACATCCCTGTCTTGTTCCTTTTTCGATTTTAAACTCTGTTGTCAAGCTTCCATTGATAATGATCTGTGCCTTTTGCTCTTGATAAATTGCTGAAACCGCCTGTATAAATTGGTCCCCAAAGTCCATCTTTTTTAAAGTCTTTAATAGAAAATTCCAATCCACTCTATCAAAGGCCTTCTCCGCATCCAAAAAAACCAGCACTGCAGGAATCTGTTTATTCTTCTCAAGATATTCCAATAAGTCTATTACTTGCCTTACATTGTCCTTCATGTACCTACCCTCAATAAATCCCGCTTGGTCATCATGAATCACCTTTTGAATTACTGGCATCAGTCTGTTGGCTAATACTTTTGCATAAATTTTATAATCCATATTCAAAAGAGATATTGGTCTGTAATTCTCCGGTTTTTTGGGACCTGCTTGCTCTTTTGGTATCAAAGAAATATAAGCTGTAGTCCATGATGGGGGTACTTTTCCCCCTTGTTGTATATTACAAAATAAGTCTCTAAGTTGTTCCACCATTTCTGCCTGCAAAGCTTTATAATACACTGCTGTCAGACCATCCGTTCCAGGAGCTTTGGCTGTTTTTAATTGTTTTATTGCTGCTATTATCTCCTCCTCTGTTATAGGATAATCCATTCTTTCCTTTTGTTGCTCAGTAATTTTTGTAACTCTTTTGTTGTCTAAGTATTTTTCTATAAGTCCATTCTGCACCTCCTCTCTGGCATATAGTTTAGTGTAATATTGAAGAAAAGCTTCTTTTATTAAATTCTGTTGAAAAACTTCTTTCCCCCAATATCAACACTATCAATAGTCCGTGCGCTCTGTTTCTTCCTTAATGTGTAAGCCAACCACCTGCCTGGTTTATTAGCGTTGCAGAATGTATTATGCTTCGCATATTGTAAATTTGTTGCAACTTGTTCCGCTATAAGCATTTGGAATTGGTCTTTCAAAAGTTTTATAACACTAAGTATTCTTTCATCTGTTGGATTTTTAATAAGTAACTGTTCTTTGTTCTTTATTTCTGCTTCCAGTTCAAGTCTTTTCTTTTGTCGAATCAACCTATGTTTAGAGTTCATATATATAAGCACCCCTCTCATATAAGCTTTGCTTGCGTCCCACACAATTTCCATTGGGGTGCCTTTATTCAAATTCATTTCAAAAAACTCTTTCAAATACTTTTTAAGTTCTATTATATTTTTCTCATATCTGAACAGGTTTTCATTTAATCTCCAAGAGCGTCTCTCATTCTTGCATGTCTCAATTTCTATCCACACTGGGCTATGATCAGTCAAAGTTCTTGGCAGAATCTTTCTTCTTTTTGTCCTAAGAAGTAGATCATCAGACAACAAGATAAAATCAATCCTGGAAAAGGATCTATGTCTGTCAGAGAAGAAAGTATAGTCCAGTTCTTTTGGATTATGTATTCTCCAAATATCTTTTAATTCCAGATCTTCTTTCATATCAAAAAAAGTCTGTGGTAATCTAATTCTTGACTTTGCCAAAGTCTTTTTGTCTAATTTAGAGTCAATTACTCCATTCCAATCTCCCATAATTAAAATAGATCTGTAATCCCATTGGAGTATTTTAGTATGCAGCATTTTATAAAAATAATCCTGTTGTTGGTTAGGAGCATAAATTCCTATCAAAAGAATTTGATTATTAGCAGAAAGCAATTCAATTGCTACAAACCTACCATCTTGATCAGCTTCTATAAGTTTGGCTGTTAGTTTTTTATTTACATAAATAACCACACCATTCTTTTTTTGGTTAGTTGAAGATATAAAATGTGTTCCTAATTTGGAATTTTTCAAATAATTTTGATCTTGAGCTGTAATATGCGTTTCTTGTAAGCAAATTATATCATTATTATGTTGTTTTAAGTATGTAAATACTTTCTTCCTTTTTTGTTTTACATTCAGCCCATTCACGTTCCAAGATAAACATTTAATCATCATCATTCTCTTTCTGGAGCGAAGCGCAGAACCTTAGGATTTCATCCGAAATCTTCTGTCCTGCATTCCCCACAGCCCCAGCTTCATCTCGCCTTTCCTGCTGTAACTTTTGTTTAAGTTCCTTGGCTTTTGCTCGGGTTATACGCTGATCCTTAACTTCAGCCGCCCAAGCCAGCTCCAAGATTGGAGAAGGTTCCAGCAAGGGCTCATCCAGAAAACCTCCTTCAGCGCCCTTCAGCTCCTCTGATTCCTGCTTAGATTGTTGTTGCAATTCTTGAGGTTGCTTCTTATCACTCTCTTTAATCTCCAAAACTGTAGATGTGCGTGGGGATGGTGTTCTTTCTTTAAAGATGTCAGTATAAAATTGCTCCGCCTTCTCCACAGTATTCAAGCGGTGTTTCTCTCCCTTATATCTCAAAATTATGCCAGTTGGAGCGTCCCAACGAAATGGGATTTGATTATTCTGCAATTCTTTAACAAGAAAACCATATTCTTTTCTGGATTTCAACATCTTAGGTGGGAGCTCCTTGTAAACTGTAACCTTGGATCCGCTCACTTGCACAGAAGTGAGGAAAGATTTTTGCAGGATATCATTTCTTATTGCTCTGTCTGTAAAATATATGACCACATCTCTGGGCAATTGTCTTTGTCTGGCCACCCACGAGTTAACTCTGTAGATTTTATCTATTTTGCAAAAGACCATCTCAGGATCAGTTTTTAAAATCACAGCTAGGGCTTCAGCACAAATCTGTCTCAAATCTTGTCTCTCCTCTTCTCTAATTCCTCGAAGCCGTATAGCAAATTCCATTGCCCGGAATTGCATCATAACAATGTCATTCTCAACTCTCTGCATCTTGTCATCAACCTCAAAAAATTTATGATCATTATTTTTCAACTTAGCATTAACTTCTGATTTAAATTCATCCACTTTTGACTCAACTTTCATAATAAATCCTGCCAGGCCAGACGCCACATCCGTTATTTTTTTGGTCACCATCTTTTGGTTCTGCTGCATTTCCTGCATAATTTCCTGTTGTGACTTTTGGATTTTTTCATCTATTTTATTTATTTTATCATCCATGTCTTGAAATTTCTCATCCAAAATATTTGAAATGAATTCTTTTAAATCTCCCATGTCCAGATCTTTTTTTTGGGCTTGTGACTGCGTGTTCTGTTTACGTGGGGGGGATCCCCCCCCTGTTTTGCCTTCCTGCTTCTTTGAAGCCATCCTGCCACGTAAGCTGGCTTTTCTAAAAAGGGAGGTTCCGCCTCTTCTGCCACCTCCACAATACCTTCTAAAAAAGTCCCACAGATTTACTCAGGGCAAAACTATAGTGCAGCAAAAACAAGTAAAACAAGTAAAAGGGAGAGATTTTCCTCTTATTTCTGTTGCAGCCGGAGCAACTTTGTAGCAACTTTTTAACTTTATAGAAGACAAGATAACTTCACCAATCCACACCCACTGATTCATTTGCTGAGCGCCATATTTTTTCAGTCACTTTCACTCATTCCGAGACTTTCACTTCAGCATAAAAAATCAGCAAAGGGCTAATACTTGCAGTTCAGAGTTTCAGGGTTCAAGTGGATTTCAAGTGTTTATTTGGCTTACTTCCTCGCTCTTTAAAGGTTTCCTGAAGTCGGCTTGTTCTGCAAAGGCAGAAGACGTCCCGCGCCGCCCGGAGTCTCAGCAGGTTGTAAGGGAGCCGCGCCTGTTTCCTCCCCAGAAACGATTCCCTGGGGGGGTTACAGGGGCTCTACATGTGCCCTGCTGCCTCTTCTTCATAAATCCTAGGGATTTTGAAGATTTCAAGCCGCTTCACAATCGGGAAGCGGCTCTACAAGCGGCGGGGGTGGCGGTGCTAAAGGAAGGCACCGTCGCCGCCGAAGACGAGGAAACCGGAAGCCCTTTCACGCACTTCTTCATGTCAATAATGCAAGACACCCTACTGAAGCTGGAAAGCAAGAAAATTCTTGCATGTGATCTTCACATTATCATGTGTAAGCTGCGTGATTCTTTGCAAAAAAATACGATGAGCAGTTTTTTGGAATGAAAGTTTTATTTGCCTTACGTAAAAAACATCTGCCTGAGAATGCAAAAGTTCAAGAAAGAAGCCATCAACGTGAATCAAAGAGCCATTGCGTACCTAGAAAAGTGGTATAATTTCACCGATTCAGTATATGAGATGCGAAGTTGTTCCAATCTAATTGATCGCAATAATCCTCCAACTTTAGAAGAAATGACAAACATCTGGTTATCACCACCATGGTGAGAAGAACTTCCACCCAACACTCTCTTCGATGAAATTTCTGCCTTAGAAGTTTATGTTCATCTGCAGGGCGATTCATCCCTTGATAAGTGGACGTACTTTTTCAAGAAAGAGCCAGCTCCGAGTTTACTGAAACTGTTTCAGTATTGTGCATCAATTCCGGTATCAAATGCAAACATTGAACTAATTTTCAGCGTCATGGGAAATTTGTGGACTGACGAACGTAACCGACTGCTTGTATTAGTTCGAAGTGAACTTTGTATATTTTTTAATATTTCTCAACGTTGTACTGAAATTAAAGAATTATTCCTTAAACACAAAGAATTGATCAAAGCTGCGCAGTCAAATAAAAAATACACACGACAGCAAAGTAAAATGTAATTTAATATTTTACATATTATATTTGATGTTTTGAATTTTAAGTAAAGTTTTGAAGTGATTATTTTAATACGTGTTAAAATGTTTGTAAGAAAATATATAATTTAATTGTAATTTTTTTTTTACTACTTAACCCCTCCCCCCCCACCCGCTTGTCTGCTATTTTTTGGAAGCAGACCTGGCAACCCTAGTGACGCGGTCGCTCAGTGATCAGAGCTTGTCAGTCGAAAGGCTGGCAATTCAGCGGTTTGAATCCCTAGTGCCGCATAACAGGGTGAGTTTCTGTTACTTGTCCTAGATTCTGCCAACCCAGCAATTCGAAAGCACGTAAAAAATGCAAGTAGAAAAATAGGGACCACCTTTGGTGGGAAGATAACAGCATGGCATAAAGCCATTCCAGCCACATGACCACGGAGATGTCTTTGGACAGCGCTGGCTCTTCGGCTTTGAAAGGGAGATGAGCACCGCCCCCTAGAGTCGGGAACGACTAGCATATATGTGCGAGGGGAACCTTTACCTTTAGTGGTCTTTTAGCTATCGGATCTGAGCTCTGTTGCATGGAGGAATTTGGAATAAATGAACCGCAAGGTATATTTTATTGATTTCCTTTTCATTAAGGAACTCAAGATGCCATACAAAGCACTTCCTATGTAGCATGCTGTACTTTACAGGGTCAATATACCCACAGACAGCCTGCACTACCTACCAACAATATGATCCACTAGAAAAAAAATTGGAACCAGTCCTCTGATTGTGTTAGTGAAATGAACAAACTTGCTATTCTTTGGTGATGCCTAAAGTCAGCAAAATCAGGATCCATCATCTGCATAGCTTAAATATCTGTTCATTGCTCCAAATAATGTTCCTCTCTTTACGTGTAGGGATTATTTGGAAAACTTTAAAGAAATCCTGACCTTTTTTTAAAAAGGAAAATACAAGTTAACAATTGTAGTGTGTTAGAAACCCACTGTATCTGTGGAGTCCTCATCAGTGAGCAGGAGCTGGGAAACAAGCTTTATGTTACCTTTTTATTATTAAATTCATTTATTATTAAATTTAATCACTGTCCATCTTGCAGTTTGAGGCAACTCAGTTTCTTGCCTTGCCCTAATGTTCATAGCAACACTGACAAACCCATTTTTCCCTTGTCAAAAGCTACCAATACTTCTAACATGATGCATTTTAAAAAATGAAACATTTTCAACTGTACATTTTTTTCTTCATGTTAAGATAGCAAACAGGGAGGTTTGTCCCTCTTCTGTGTGACAGTGTGGACAGTGTGGCAAAATGGCAGCCGCTTCCACAATCCACTGCATGGCCCAGGGATGAATCTGGGGCCCACTGAAAATGGTGGCTGCTTCCAGGACACAGCCATGAGGCCCAGGGATGCGTGTCCTCCCGTCCTTCCCCGACATGAGGATCAGAGATCTTCAACAGGTGTGGAGGAGGAGGGTGTGAGGCCTGGTGGGGTGGGAGTCAGACCTAAGGACTGCAGGGACCCAATGGGAGTAAGAAATGATTTGGATAGTTAAGAAATGCAATCTCACTTAACAGCCGTTACAACATGCAACTATAATTGCAAGGCCATGACAGTTGTATCTTGAGGACTATTTATATGTTGGCTGGGGAATTCTGGGACTAAAAATCTAGAGGAAACCAAGGTAGAAGACTGAAATTCCACATATGGGAGTTACATAGTCAATCTTCAAGACTATCACCCAGAAGCCATAATAAGGAATTTCACTACTTCTACAAAAGGAAATATCCAGAAACTGCTGCCAATAACCAGAAACAAAACGTTCTGCTGATAACCAAAAAAGTGAGCCTTTTTCCATTTCCCTTTTCTCTCTATCTATGTCTAATCCTGAGATATGTTTGAGTAAAAAAAATCAGGCCAGAATTCAATTAGTCAATTTCTCACCCACACTTTCAATGGGAGATTACAAAGGAAAAGCCTTCTCTAAACTCATCTACTTTTGCCTCATATGTATTTCATAGTGTGCAATAAGTGATGATTTATGTCTGAAGTAACATCTACAGATTGAACATTTGAAAGTTTTCTCCCCTGTGTGAGTCCTCTTGTGTCTCTCCAGGTTGGAATTATCGCAAAAACCTTCCCCACAGATAAGTCATTCAAAGGGTTTCTCTCCTGTGTGAGTCCACTGGTGTGTTACCAGTGTGTAATTGTGACTGAAACATCTCCCAGAGTCAAGACATTCAAAGGGTTTCTCTCCTGTGTGAGTTCTCTGTTGTTTCACCAGGCTGGAATTATCAGGGGAGGCACCACAACCGAGGAGGTTCAGACTGTGTCCCGCGGCTTGCCCACTGCATAAACTGCTCCCGCCCCTTTCGAAATGGCCAGCTGATACTTCTCTCGGGCGCCCAGGGCCAATAAGTGGCTCTGCTTGTGATTCAGTTCTCCACAGTGCTCCCTTTGGCATTCTTTTTGCCTGTAAGATTCACATAAAAGGGTTAGTTTAATTATGGTTTATAAAATGGCTGCACAATATTTTTAAAAAAACAGATCCAAAGGCATACAATACAATAAAAGGCAAAGATGCCAAAATGCTAACTTAACTTCTTACATTAATTATTTACATTTTCTATAGACATGTCAAATACCCATTCAGTTATGACATTTATTTGTTGACTTGGGTCAATCATGAGTTCATAGAATTGCAAAGAGTTATCATCATATATACCCGGAAGTGCTGGAGATAGATTATACATATATACATACCCTGTGTTTCTCTGAAAATAAGACCCAGTTTTATTTTCTTTTGGGCCCCAAAATAAGAACCAGGTTTTTGTTTCGGGGCATATCTTACTCGCTTTCCTTAGGACCATCACAGCCAGGCCTCCCACACTCTGACACTTGTTGCACTGCTGCCTGACATCTTTTGCGGCTGCTTGTGGACAGACTTCGCATAGGTTCTTGGGCAGTCCATCCAAGTTGTGTCCAAACTATTTCTCAGCTGATTAAAACAGTTTTAACTTCTGGAGGACATTTCAAAGATTTCTCCACGGTGTGAGTCCTCTGGTGTATCACTAGATGGGAATTCTGACTGAAACTTTTCCTGCAGATAGGACACTCAAAGGGTTTCTCTCCTGTGTGAATCCTCTGGTGTTTCACCAGGTGGGAATTCTGACTGTAACGTTTCCCACAGTCAGGACATTCAAAGGGTTTCTCTCCTGTGTGAGTCCTCTGGTGTCTCATCAGGCTGGAATGATCACAAAAACCTTTCCTACAGACAGGACATTTAAAGGGTTTCTCTCCTGTGTGAATCCTCTGGTGTGTCACCAGGCTGGAACTGTGACTAAAACTTTTCCCACAATCAGGACATTCAAACGGTTTCTCTCCTGTGTGAGTCCTCTGGTGTGTCACCAGCGTATAATTGCGACTGAAACATCTCCCACAATCAGGACATTCAAAGGGTTTCTCTCCTGTGTGAGTCCTCTGGTGTTTCACAAGGCTAGAATTATTACTACACCTTTTCCCACAGATAGGACATCCAAAGGGTTTCTCTCCTGTGTGAGTCCTCTGGTGTATCACCAGGTGGGAATTCTGACTGTAACGTTTCCCACAGTCAGGACATTCAAAGGGTTTCTCTCCTGTGTGAGTCCTCTGGTGTGTCAGCAGATTGGAATTATCAGTAAAGCTTTTCCCACAGACAGAACATTCAAAGGGTTTCTCTCCTGTGTGAGTCCACTGGTGTATCACCAGGTGGGAATTCTGACTGTAATGTTTCCCACAGTCAGGACATTCAAAGGGTTTCTCTCCTGTGTGAGTTGTCTGGTGTGTCAGCAAATTGGAATTATCACTAAAGCTTTTCCCACAGATAGGACATTCAAAGGGTTTCTCTCCTGTGTGAGTCCTCTGGTGTGTCAGCAGATTGGAATGATCACTAAAGCTTTTCCCACAGATAGGACATTCAAAGGGTTTTTCTCCTGTGTGTGTCCTCTGGTGTCTCATCAGGCTGGAATGATCACAAAAACCTTTCCTACAGATAGGACACTCAAAGGGTTTCTCTCCTGTGTGAATCCTCTGGTGTGTCACCAGACTGGAACTGTGACTAAAACTTTTCCCACAATCAGGACATTCAAACGGTTTCTCTCCTGTGTGAGTCCTCTGGTGTGTCACCAGCGTGTAATTGCGACTGAAACATCTCCCACAATCAGGACATTCAAAGGGTTTCTCTCCTGTGTGAGTCCTCTGGTGTTTCACAAGGCTAGAATTATTACTAAAACATTTCCCACAGATAGGACATCCAAAGGGTTTCTCTCCTGTGTGAGTCCTCTGGTGTATCACCAGGTGGGAATTCTGACTGTAACGTTTCCCACAGTCAGGACATTCAAAGGGTTTCTCTCCTGTGTGAATCCTCTGGTGTGTCAGCAGATTGGAATTATCACTACAGCTTTTCCCACAGATAGAACATTCAAAGGGTTTCTCTCCTGTGTGAGTCCACTGGTGTATCACCAGGTGGGAATTCTGACTGTAACGTTTCCCACAGTCAGGACATTCAAAGGGTTTCTCTCCTGTGTGAGTCCTCTGGTGTGTCAGCAAATTGGAATTATCAGTAAAGCTTTTCCCACAGACAGGACATTCAAAGGGTTTTTCTCCTGTGTGAGTCCTCTGGTGTGTTACCAGGTGAGAATTCTGACTGTAACGTTTCCCACAGTCAGGACATTCAAAGGGTTTCTCTCCTGTGTGAATCCTCTGGTGTGTCAGCAGATTGGAATTATCACTAAAGCTTTTCCCACAGATAGGACATTCAAAGGGTTTCTCTCCTGTGTGAGTCCTCTGGTGTATCACCAGGTGGGAATTCTGACTGTAACGTTTCCCACAGTCAAGACATTCAAAGGGTTTCTCTCCTGTGTGAATCCTTTGATGTTTCACCAGGCTGGAATTATCACTAAAGCTTTTCCCACAGTCAGGACATTCAGTGGGTTTCTCTCCTGTGTGCGTGGTCTTGTGTCTCAGGAGATGGGAATTTCTAATGAAATCTTTCCCACAATCTCGACACTCATGAGATTTCTCCATGGAATCAGGTGTGAATTACGACTGAAACTTCTCCCCCAGTCAGGACATTGTACTGGTTTTTCTCCTTTATGAGTCCTTTGGTGTATCACCGAATTGGAATTGTAACTGAAAGTTTCCCAACAATCAGGACATTCAAAGCATTTCTCTCCTATGTGAGTCTTCTGGTTTAATCCTAGGCTGGAATTGTGACTTTCCCATAATCAGGACATTCAAAGGGCTTCTCTTCCGAGTGAGTTCTCTGGTGTCTCATGAGATGGAAAGTTGTAATGAACCTTTCCCCACAATCTAGACATTCATATAGTTTCTTTGTGGAGTCAATCTACTGATATATCAGACTGAAATTGTGATTGAAACTTTTTCCACAATCAGGACATTCAAAGGGTTTCACTGTTGTGAGAGTCTTCGGGTGCTTCACGAGGATGGAATTCTCACTGAAACATTTCCCGCAGAAAGGACGTTCAAATGGTTATATTCCTGTGTGTGCGTCCTTTAACGTCTCATGACCTGGGGATTTCTAATGAAACTTTCACAGAATCTGCAGTCATATGTTTTCTCCCTCCTGTGAGTTATCTGATGTCGCAACATGTTGCCATGCTCGCTAAACCATAGTTTTTGCCACAATCAGGTAATTTGTATGGCTTTTCTCCTTTCTGGCTCCTCTTGTGCATAATCAGCTGTTATTTGTAATCACTGCTTTTCCCACAATAGGCAAATCTATGAAGCTTTTCCACAGCTGATATTCTTGAGGAGGTAAACAAATATGGACAATGCCTTGTTTAGTGGTGCTATCATTCAAGCCGTTTTCTTCTTCACAGGGAGAAGCCTGCATTCCTGTCTGTTCTACGTGACTTTACTATTGACAGTTTCCTCCTCACGGACTTCCAGATATTTCCCCCTTTTTCTGAATGATAAATAATCTCTCTTCACTTTTCATGTAATGTATCCTTCAGTTCTGCATAATCTTCTTATTCTTCTTTGATTTTCTCTCTTTTGTCTAACAGCTGCTGGAGGAGGAGCAGAATTGTATGGTTTTCTGAAGGAAAAGGAAAATATTTTGATTTCTGGCTGGATTTTCTTCCCTTTTCAACTTTGCTTGTTATTTACAGTTGTCCAGAGTGCTCTTATTGCCATCCTCTTTTCTGTAAGATTCAAAGAAAAGTTTAACTTTGTTTTTAAAATGGTTAGATGTGAAAAATGAAAAAAGTATACATTACAATGAAAAACAAACATGCCCCAACACTAGAATAATCACTTACATTATTGATGATTCATATAACACATGGAGTACTACTGAGATCCATGTTCAAATATCCATTCAATCAAATTCAGTTATTTAGTGGAGTCAATCATAAATTCTTATCAATGCAAAGAGTTTTCATCAAATATATCTTGAAGTGCTTTGGATAGGTTATATAATTGCAGATATACGCAGAGAGAAATACAGATACACCCACGTACACATGTATATATGGAGAAAATCTATGTCTTTCAAGCCTGACGAAATGAAATGATGCCGAAACCCTCTGCAAGCTTTGAAGCACCACTTTTGCTCATGGAAGTCCTCAGCTGCAAATAAGAGCAGAAAATACTTTCTACAACCCCTTTGGTGACATCCTTGTTCAAGTAGTCCTCACTTAACCTACCACAACTGGAACTGATATCTGCGTCACTAAGCAGCTCAATCATTAAGTATGTTGTCACATGACAGGGCCAACCTACATCTGTTCCTCTGTAGTTGTTAAGCAAATTACTGTGGGTTGTTAAAGACAATTTCATATGACCGTGACTTGCAATTTCCTGCCAGTATATCCACTGGTTTTGCTTGTCAGAAGCTAGCTGGGAAGGTCACAAATGGGGATCATGAGTGTGGGATGCTGCCGTAGTAAAAATAAAAAGGAGAAAGTTAAAGATTACATTGGGATTAACAATGGAAAAAATAGAAAGGGTGGAAAGAGACAAAGAGGGAAGAAAGGGTCGAACAGAAAGAATACAAAAAAATTAAATGATTGCACTGGGATTAACAGTGGGAAAACAAGAAAAAGGGAAAAGGGATTGAAAACTATGGGAAATTCAGGGCAAAATAGGAGAGTTCAGGATTCTAAAGCACAAAAGAAAAGAAAGGGGAAGAAAAAGAAAAAAAATGGAGAAAGAAATGAAGAGATATATGTTGTAAACATTTAGAATTGAAATATGAATTGAAATAAGATTTGTTAGAAAAAGATGAGATTGGGATATTAATTAAGTAATAAAAAAAGAAAAGGAGAAAGAAATGATTTGTTAGAAAAAGATGAGATTGGGATATTAAGTAATATAAAATAATGGAAAATTATATGAATATATGAATGAATTGAAATAGGTTTGGGAATATGAATAAGAAAATAAATGAGATTTTAAATTGTACTGTTGGAACTAATAGCTGGAATATTTTTAATTGCATATTTGGAATCTAAAAAAGAAAAAAGTTGAAATGATATTGTATTATGAACTAATTAGGTTGTGATGAAAGTAGAAATGATTAAGATGTTGTTTGAAGAGGTACAAATATTATTATATTACGAGAAAAGATTGTTATATTATTAACTTATTTTTATTAAGATGATGGATTGTCTCATTTGGAATAAGATTTAAAGAAATGTATGATATAAAAAAATTGGTTTATTATTTTTATTTATGGTTTATTTATTTTTACTACATAATTAATTTGACTTTTATTAAGAGGCTGGATTCTATTATATTGAAATAATTGATAAATGAAAATATTAGTGATTATATCAAGGGAATATAAGGAAAAATTAGGAATTACATTATGTAAAATTGAAGGGGTTTAAAATAGAGATGAAGGGAAAAATTGAATGGTTAAGATTAGAGGTTAGGATGAGGTTTCCATCAGGTTCGCCTGATACGCCAGTTGCATCCCTTTCTGGATCGGGATTCCTTACGCACGGTCACTCATGCCCTTGTAACTTCCTGCCTGGACTACTGTACTCCAGCTGGTTCAGAATGCAGCCGCACAGGTGGCTATGGGAGCGATGTGGCGTTCCCATGTGACATCTCTCCTGCGCAAGCTGCACTGCCTCCCGGTGGTCTTCCGGGTGCGCTTCAAGGTTTTGGTCACCACCTTTAGAGCGCTCCATAGCTTAGGACCTGGGTATTTACGGGACCGCCTTCTGCCACCAGTCGCCTCTCACTGGCCAGTACGCTCACATAGAGAGGGGCTCCTCAGGGTGCCGTCGGCCAAACAATGTTGACTGGCGGCCCCCAGGGGGAGAGCCTTCTCTGTGGGGTCACCTGCTATCTGGAATGAGCTCCCCCCGGAGATATGGAGGATCCCGGATTTACGCATCTTCCGTCGGGCCCTCAAGACCTATTTATTTCAACAGGCTGGCCTGGCCTAACTTCCTTTAACTGAAATTTTTAAAATTGGTTTTAAAACATTGGAGATGTTTTAAATTGTTCTCGGCCAAATTACTTAATGGGTTTTACATTGTCTTTTAAATTTTGTATTTTGTGTGTTTTATCTCTCTGGCTGTTCACTGCCCTGACTCCTTCGGGAGTAGGGCGGTATATAAATCTAATAAAATGAAATGAAATGAAAATTAAGGGTAATATTGGTCTTTAAAAAAAGGTAGAGAGAATAAATACTATGGCAAAAAAGGAATATATAAATTGTGTTGAAATGACTAAAAATTGTTTAAATTTGTGAAATGGCCAACACTCTGTTCAGAAAAAATATATTGTATGTTTGTCTGTCTGTGTAAAAAATTAAAAAAAACTTTTACAAAATAAATAAATGAATGTGCAACTATTGGCAGAACACAAATTGCTGCAACTCCTTTTCCTAAACCTTCAAAACCAGTCACTGCTGACATGCAGTCATAGAACAAGTGCTAGGATTACCACAAATTTTGTGGACCAGGTGCACATCTGCTTCTACTGTGCCATAGTAACTTTGAAGGCTCAGGGAAGAAGTGGTGAGTGAGGACTACCTGTGCAACCAAAGATGCCAAAAGGTCCTCAATAGCTATTTCTTAGGAAGTGCTGGATTAAGCACAATTGAACCTGGTTAATACATGGATGGTGGGACAGGAAATACCATACTTATTGGCAAGATATGGAAGAAAAAAAATGTGTAAATTTTATTCATCTGCCTTTTTCAATACACGTGTGGATTACAAACTGTATCAAGAGGGCAACATCAAGTTGTAATGGGAGACTTTAACTGTCCTGATATAAACTGGGAGACAAACTCTACAGCAAGTAGGAGATTGAACAGATTCCTAAACAACTTAGCTGACAACTTTTGTCATCCAAAAGGTAGAGGAGGGAACTGGAGGAAAAACTATACTCGACTTAATTCTTACTAATAGAGAAGCGATAGAAGGAGCTGAAGTTGCCGGAACCTTGGGTGAGTGACCACGTCTTAATGGAATTCAATATAATGCAAACAGAAGCAATAGAATATAATCCAACAAGTGTCCTAAACTTTAGAAGAGCTGATTTTCACAAATTCAGAGCCTAACCAATATTTATTGGATAAAAATCCTAAAGGAGAAAACTACGCAAGGAGCATGGGAAACACTGGAAAATATGATCATAAAAGCCCAGTCCAACACAATATCACTAAAAAGGAAACACAAGAAATCCAAGAAGAAGCCAGCATGGTTGCAGAAAGATCTCTGTGATAAACTGAAAGACAAAAAGGATAAGTATAAAAAATGGAAAGAGGGACACATAACTAACACAGAATACCAGCACATAGCCCGAATCTGCAATGCTGAAATGAAGCTCATGCTGAGAATGAACTAACACTTGCAACAAATGTCAAAAATATTTTGAAAGCATGTATAAAACAAGAAAAAAGTCAAGGAAACAATCAGTCCATTAATGGGAGACGATGGCAAGGAAGTGACGGGCAGTAGAGACACAGCAGAGCTACTTAATTCATTATCTGCATCTAATTTCAGGCAAAAAGAAAAAATAGCCAAACTACCAAAAACAGAACTGTAAAAGGCAGACTAGGAATACAAATTAAAACAGGCAAGAAAATGATAGGAAAACACCTGTCCATTCTGGACAAGTTCTAACCACCAGGACTACATTGATTACATCCCAGAGTTCTGAAGGAGCCGGCAGAGGTGATTTAAGAATCATTGAACCATAGATTTCAAAGATCTTCACGCACCAAGGAACTACCGGTGGACTGGAAAAGAGCTGATGTAGTTAGGGGGGGAAAAGGTGCATCTTATACTCCGAAAAATATGGTAGTTCCCATCTTCAAAAAAGGATCATAAAACTACAGGCCAATTAGCCTGTCATCATTACCTGGGAAGATCCTGGAAAAGCTAATGAAACAATAATGAAGCAAACACCTATAAGCAAGCAAATACTGTATATAACCAGAAGTCAACATGGGTTTGTCAAAAACAGATCATTCCAAACAAATGGTATTTCATTCTTACACAAAGTGACTAAATTAGTGGACCAATGAAATAAGTAGTATAATTGGATTTCAGTAATGCAGTTGACAAAGTAGACCATAGCTGCCTTCTTGGTAAGTTAGAAAAATGTGGGATAGGTACATCCATCCACACAGATGGATTCATAACTGATTGACAAACAACCCTCAAAGTGTATTCCTTAATGGGACTATATCTGTATGGAGGGAAGTAAGCAATGGGTACCCCAAGGTCTTGTTTTAGCACTCTTTAATATCTTCATAAATGCCTTAGATGAGGGAATCGAACGGGAACGCATCAAATTTGCAAATGACACCAAGTTGGCAGGAATAGCCAATACCTCAGAAGATAGGCTCAAGATAGAGAATCTCGATAGATTTGAACACTGGGCCCTACCTAACAAAATTAAATTCGAGGGAGGAAAAAAATAAGGTTTTATACTTATGCAGGAAAAACCAAATGTACTGTTACAGAACAGGTAGAACCTGACTCAAGCAGGAACAGAACAGAACAGAATAGAGTAGAATTTTTTATTCGCCAAGTGTGATTGGACACACAAGGAATTTGTCTAGGTGCATATGCTCTCAGTGTATATAAAAGAAAAGATACGTTCATCAAGAATCAGAGGGACCTTTAAGTCATACTGGGCAATCATTTAGAAAAGCTAATTCAATACTAGGCTGCATTAACAGAGAGAGAGAAACATGGTCATGTGAAGTACTAGTGCCACTTTATGAAGAGTAAGACCACACTTAGAAAATTGCATACAGGTTTGGTACCGCATCATAAAAAAGATGTTGAAACTCTGGAAAGAATGCAGAAAAGAGCAACAAAGATGATTAGGGGGCTGGAGCGCAAGCATATGAAGAAAAGTTGCAGGAATTGGGTATGTCTAGTCTAGTGAAAGGAAGGACTAGGGGAGACATGATAGTCTTCCAAGGCATGAGGACTTGCCACAAAGAAGAAGGGGCCAACCTATTCTCCAAAGCCCCTGAAGGCAGGACTAGAAACTGGATGGAAACTAAGCAAGGAGAGAAGCAACCTAGAACTAAGGAGAAACTTCTGACGCTGAGAACAGTTAACCAGGGGAAGGATTTGCCTTCAGAAGTTGTGGGAGACCCATCACTGGTGGCTTTTAAGCAGAGACAGGACAGCCATTTGTCTGAAATGATACTGGGTCTCCTGCTTGATCAGGAGATTGGAATAGAAGACCTGCAAGGTCCCTTCCAGCCCTGTTACAAACCCTCCGGTGACGGAGCAGCCACAACCGCTGGAGGGAAGCCAGCCCCAAAGAACCAACCTCCACTTGAAAGAGGCTTTTTCAAGCTTCCCACCAGCAGAAATTGCAGCCCCCAGTTTCCCAGCCTGCAGCACCAGTGGGCTCCATTTGGGGAGGGAAGGAACCTGCAGCAGCAGCAGCTGAGAGGCTTCAGCCCAGTTGCTTCTCCGCTTCCAGCCCAAGTTGCTCCCGGACTCTCCTCCCACCTGCTGCCCTCAACTCACCTGTCAGCTGCTGCTTCCACCATGGAAACAGCACAAAAGCCGCTCTGCACACCAACTTCCTCCCACCAGCCATCCGGAAGAGGAAGTTCAGCTGTTCCAAAGGTGCTTTTTCAAAAGGAAACTCGACTGCCTTCTACTCTTCCCTCGCCTTCCAACCTCTCTAGCAATAAAGTACTCTATGGTTTTAACTCCTTTAAGCTCAACCACAGATGATATCCGCTTTCTAGGCACAGGTGTTGCCTGTTTGACCACCATCTCCTACCAGGAGGCAGAAAAACATGCTTCTCCAGCCTCTATCTAAGGCCTTCCCAACATGTTTCCACTGATTAAATGCTATCAAGTCGTTTTTGACTTCTGAGCCTAGTGAAATGTGATGCTGCTTATCTTACAAAGATTAGCTATGTGTTCAGCAGTAAAAGTTCATGAAGGTTTTATAGAATTACACAATCAGCTTTCTTAGGGGTGACTCTCAGTGGAGATCAAAACCTCTCTAATACCCCAAAATCTGATTTCCTGTGGCTCCCAGGATTTAGGACATGGCAGCACCATCAGGCCAGACACTGCAGGGGAGACAGCTTCACTCCTGCTGGCCAGGGCTGCGTCCAAGAGCATCAACCACCAAGCTTCATTCCTGAAGGAGGAAATGTTATATCTCCTAAATGCCGTGTATAAATTCTGTAAATTTACTTGCTCTGAAGTCTCCATTAGGTCAGAGAAACATGCAGCAGGGCCTAGAAAATGGAGCCTAAGAAATTGCCTATATATGGTAGAAGAAATGTTTTCCCCCCCAAAAAATGTTTTAAAAAAGGGACAAAAATAGCATAGCCCATCAAACCCCATGGCTAAGTGATCACCAGGCTAATCTTTTTAGAAGGTTATGGCCAACTTTTTTTTTTTAAAGCATTTAAAGTATTTTTTCGGCTGAACAGGTTGTAGAAAAAATGCTTTTAAAAGTAAAAAAAAAAAAGCCCCTGATATCGCACAGCTCAGGTGGGCATGGGGGGTGTACATGGATTTTTGCTACCGGTTCTTCAAACCACCCGCCGCCATCTCTACCGGATCAGGCGATCCGGTCCGAACCGGGAGCATTTCACCCCTGGTTTGGTGCCTTCAAGTCAGTCAAATGGTTTCCCCCTTTCTTTCTTAGGCCTAGGCCTGATAGGACTGGCCAAAGCTGCCCAGATGGCTTCACACTTTAGGCGGACTGCAACTGAGTATTTCCCAGTCTCTAACCTGTAGCTTTCACCACTACACCAACCTGGATCATCTTCTTCCCCACAAATCTACCCATTGTGCTCTTCCTGCTGCTTCAACAGCAAATTGAAAGCTACAACTTTCAAAATTCAGTTTACTCTGTAACTGGTTCGTCCTTACTCTCCAGATAACAGATCTTTTTCATCTTTCAATCTGAGTTAGTTTCATACTTTTCTCCTGAGAAAACGGAGGGTTCCTCTGATTGGGCAGTGGCTTCTGCCTGGCCCTGTGACTAGCTCCTCTGGTGTTTGTTTCGGGCTGCCTTTTAATTTGCTCAATTTTGTTGGATATATAGTATTAGTAAGTTTGGGAGGGGTGTCTAATTTATCTTTTTATTGTAGAGGGTTGTTGTATTTTTTTTTTTTTTTTGATATTCTGCTATTCCCCTCATGCTAGTTTTAATGTGTCTTAGTGAAACGCAACGTTCAGTTTCATCCTTCTGCCTCCTGAATGTCTTCCAGATTTTGAGGCCAGAATTTCTTAGCCAGTATATCCTTTGCACAAACTATCTGTGGTCATAAGCAGAGTTTCTGAGTGGTCCCAGTAAGCTGCTGAAGCTTCTAAAAAAATTACATGGTAAAAAAATATGCACAGGGGTTGTAGCTTGAGAAGTAAAAGCATTGTGGTTTTGAGTGCAGGGTTCTTAGGTTCATAAACTCCTCTTGCTATGATTTTGTAGTCTTGGAGGTGCCGGCTTGTTACCCTGTGGTAGCAGCGCCAAGATGCTGACAAATTTGTTTCAACTGCCTTGGTGTTGGAGCTTTGAAAAAGAAATTATATGATGGAAAATGTTGCTTTTCTAAAAAACCGCATTAAATAGCTTTTAAGAATGAAAAAACAGATATTGTCTGCATTGCTGTGAAAGAGGTTTTTTTGGTTAGATATACTGTTATTATCGGGACACGGTGGCTCAGTGGCTAACATGCTGAGGTTGTTGATCGAAAGGTCGGCAGTTCAGCAGTTGAAATCCCTAGTACCGTGTAATGGGGTGAGCTCCCGTTACTTGTCCCAGCTTCTGCCAACCTAGCAGTTTGAAAGCATGTATAAAATGCAAATAGAAAAAATAGGGACCACCTTTGGGGGGAAGGTAACAGCGTTCCATGCACCTTTGGCGTTTAACCATGTAGGCCACATGACCACAGAGACGTCTTCGGACAGCACTGGCTCTTCAGCTTTGAAACGGAGATGAGCCCCTCCCCCTAGAGTCGGCACATATGTGCCAGGGGAACTTTTACCTTATTCTGCTCTTTAGCTCGTATTAGTTTTAATGTGTATTCTTTGTCTATTGAAATTCAATTAATATTTATTTCTAATCTGCATTTAATCCTTAATCATGACATAAAACTATTATTATTTTTATATTCGGAATCATACCCATTGCCCCCCTCTTTCTTGCCTTCTGGGGCTTTGGTTCTATGCATCAGACATCTCCAAGAGGAAAAAAGAAGTCGCATTCTTTGCAATGAACTCTTGCGGTAGCCAGCAAAGCCATAAGCTCTTCCAAGTTCTTCTGTTCCCTGTCTTACTGTCCCACTTTATTCCCCCAAATAATCAGAAATCCATGGCTGATAAATATAATTAGTCCCCACTGGGGTAGATTTTTTTAAATATAATTTTTAAATAGTTTTTTAAAAAATATCTAAGTGCTTAGTGAACAGTCTGGGTCAATGTACTTTATACACAATACTAATAACAATACTGTTTAGGTATACATAATAATACCTTTCAACTTCTAACAGTTATGTATACATAGTAATTATAATGTATTCTATTATGTATCAATACTATTTTCCCAATTTCTATTTTCTACCTGTTTTCTAACCCTTAATGAAGCAATTGCCATTTTAAGTACTCTGTATCTATCCATCATCTCTTGCCCTTTTTAATATTTCAACTCTTACTGACTTTTTGACAAATCTCCCATGCTCCTCCCTTGGGATCTTGTATCTCCTTACATCACTCATATTTAATCTATTTCATCTGCCTCAACATCTACCTCTTGCTGTTGAATCCATCATCCATCAGTAATTCTTTCATCACTTCTGGGAGAACCCACTGAGGTAGATTCTGAACAGGGGTTCAGAATACATGATTCTGCACTACAGTCCAAGATTCAGAGGCTTTGGCCATTTTAAGGGTTTTTAGCTCCTAACCATAATGAGACATGATGACAGCTATGCAAAAAAAAAAATGACATCAAAAATGAGTGAAGGGAAACATTAAATATGTTAATGTTTTAAAATTTAGAAACTTTCAAACATGTTTAAATTTGAAGCTACCTGGAGCTTGAGGCTCAGGCCAAAGGAGGTTCTTGGTTACTCCTCACCCCTGACCTGGCCCTGGTTGTGGGCGTCCTTTTGCAGAGGGATCATTTGCAAAGTGATAGAATATATGTATGTATGTATGTATGTATGTATGTATGATTACCAGTCCTCTGAATTGTGTTAGTGAAATGAACAAACCTGCAATTCTTTGGTGTCTTCTAAATTTAGCAATCAGGATGATTCATTTGCAGAGCTAAAATTCCAGTTCTCTGCTCCAATTATTGTACCTCTCGTTACTTGTAGAGATTATTTGGAAATTTTTAAGAAGCCCTGAGAGAGGAATGAAAGAAATGGAAACATCTCCCGTGTGTTGGGAAGACAGCTTTACCCCCACATTCACAGCAATGCTGACAATACCCATTTCTTTCATTCTCAAAAGCTATTTAAAGAGCAGCACAATGCTTTTTTTAGAAATGAAACATTTTCCATCATAGAGTTTCTTTCTCAGTGCTTAAACACTAAGGCTGTTGCATCTTGGCGCTGCTACCACCGGGGAAACAAGCAGGTACATCCTAGAAGAAAAGATCAGAGCAGGATGTTGGAAGAAATATCCATCTGGTTCAGTTCTAAGCGGGGAGAGAGGCTCTGGAAATAAAATGGAGGCTAGCTGCTTAGGAAAGAAGGTACGTTTATTGATGAGCAGAACCACAGCATGCAGTTCTGGGACAGCTGACAAAGTAGCTTGATGAGTGCAAGGATTTTTATACAGTTTACAGTATTTTGTAATTTTGAGCATTGCTTTGTTTGCTTTTATTATTTGATTAGTTTTACTTGTTTTGCAAAGGCTCATGATGGGTCTTGATTATGACTTCCTTTCAGTGGTGAAATCCTACCGGTTCAGACTGGTTCGGGTGAACCGTAGTGATAAAATCTACTGGTTCAGCAAACCGGTAGTAAAAAAAAGCTACCAGTTGGTCTGAACTGGTATATCAGACGATCAGCTGTGCCGCGTGATATATATTCGCTAGAAAGCAGGAAATTTTGCTTTCTAGCGAATCTGTACTGTGTGACACAGCCGTTACCCCCCTCCATGTTGTACTTACCGTCAAATCGCTTGTTTCTCTGTGCAAATGATGCATTTGATGTGCGTGTGCATTTTGCGTCTGTGGGCACACATCATGCATCTTGCAGGCACCGTGCATGTGCAAGCAGGCGAACCACTAGTGACCCATGGAGGATTTCACCCCTGTAATTGATTTTACCCTATTATCTATAGCCTCCAGTGTTCCTTCCTTCATGGACCAGTATTGTTTCCACTTTTTCCAATCCATAGTTAAGGTCATGTCCTGTCCTTAATCCCATCACCTGGAGGTGAAGGTATTTTGTTTGTGAATAGGCTGGCCCAGGATTTCTTAATGAGCAACTGCTGTAAGCTATTAAGAAAGACTGGGGGCTGCTTTCTGCCTCTAAGAACATGTTTCTCCATTTCTTCTTTGGAGAAATATAATATTCTAACACAGTCAGGGAAACCCGGAGACCTGGGTTATCCAGAGGTCTAGGCCGATCTAAAAGACGCCTTTAGTGAAAACAAGTGCTGCGCCTGTCCTGTTTCAAGAGAAAAAGGATGGTGGGTTGAGATTATGTGTGGATTTCCGAGGGATTAACAGTGTGCATAAAACAGCTGTATCCACTGCCGTTAATGAAGGACATGTTGGCCCGGTTGGCCGAGGGAAGCGTGTTTACTAAACTGGATCGCCGGGAGGCATATTACGGAGGACCCTTCTAAGGTGAGACAGGTGATAGACTGGCAGGTGCCTAAGACCCGAAAGCAGTTACAAAGCTTTCTGGGGTTCTCCAACTTCTACCACCAGCTTATCCCAACATTTCCCCAAGTGGCTCCGCCTCTCACAGACCTCCTAAAATCAAAACACCTGATGAGCAAATAATGCCCGGGTGGTCCAATACAATGGACCCAAGATTGTCATCGGGCCTTCGAAGAAGTGAAATCACTTTTTGCGAAAGAACCGGTCCTCCGACACCCAGATCCGGCAAAACGGTTTGTGATACAGGCAGATGCCACTGATGTGACTGTGGCTGCAGTTCTTCTACAGAGGAATGAGGAGGGAGCCCTGCAGCCATGTGCATACACGTCATGAAAGTTAACAGAGACTGAGCATAATTGGCCAATCTGGGAAAAGGAGACCTTTGCTGTTAAGTGGGTGTTGGTGACCTGGCGACACCTCCTGGAAGGTGGTGGAGCAGGGGTGAAATGCTCCTGGTTCGGACCGGATCACCTGATCCCGTAGCAATGGTGGCAGGTGGTTCAGAGAACAGGTAGCAAAAATTCCTGCGCCCCCCCCCATGCCCAGCTGAGTTGCGCGATCATCAGAGGCTGGGTTTTTTTTACTTTTAAACACATTTTTTCTACAACCACTTCGGCTGAAAAAAATGCTTTTAAAAGTAAACAAAAGCCTCTGATGATCGCACGGCTCAGCTGGGATCCAGAGGCTTTTCAAAGCATTTTTTTCTGCAACCCCTTCAGCCGAAGAGGGTGTAGGAAAAAAATGCCTATAAAAGCCTCTGGCGATCCCAGCTGAATTGCCTGATCGTCAGAAGCTTTAAAAGCATTTTTTCTGCAACCTCTTCAGCCGAAGACGCTGTAAAAAAAATGCCTTTAAAAGCCTCTGGCGATCCCAGCTGACTTGCTTGATCATCAGAAGCTTTTAAAAGTATTTTTTGTGCAACCTCTTAAGGTTGTAGAAAAAATGCTTTTAAAAGTAAAAAAAAAAAGTTGGCCATGCCCACCCAGTCACATTACCCCCCCACCCCCACCAAGCCACACCCACAGAACCGGTAATAACAAATTGTAGATTTCACCCCTGTGGTGGAGTACCATTTGAAGTGTCGACGGACCACAAGAATTTGGGGGCTTTGCAACAACCCAGGAGGCTATCGCCAAAACAAGTGAGGTGGGCTCTGTATTTCAGACGATTCAATTTCACTTTCAAATACATACCCACAGGGAGAAATTTCCTGGCTGATGCTCTGTCCCGGAAGCCACAATATGAGAGCACCAGGGAGGAGGTAGTGCAAGCCATCATACCATCATACCGAAACCACCGAAGCCAATCATTGATTGTCGCCCAGTCGCCATCTATAACCCAGCAGGTTCCAGTGGGGCAGTTCCGCAGGCCATCCAAACCGCATTACCAAGAGACCAGTGGTATAGTGAAAATCGCTCTGTCCTTACACTTAGGGATGGCTTTGTTTGGAAGGGGTCAAAGCTGTATGTTCCCCTGGATGTGCGGTTAAAGGTACTCCAGTGCTGTCATGACGATCGACCTGCTGGACACTTTGGGTATTTAAAGACATTGCACCTCATCAATCGCCAGTTCTGGTGGCCCTCTATGAAAAAAGATGTAGCAGAATATGTACAGAGCTGTGTGGTGTGCGCTACCATGAAAACCCCACCAGACAAACCATTAGGCTTATTGCAAACAATAGCAGACCCCACACATCCCTGGGAACAGATAGCCATGGACTTTATCGTGGAGCTACCAGAGAGTCAAGGAAATACAGTCATCTGGACTGTGATAGACATGTTCTCTAAACAAGCCCATTTTATACCCTGTCCTGGTCTCCCTTCTGCCAGGTGGTTAGCTAAGTTGTTTATAGTTCATGTCTATCACCTCCACGGGGTACCCCAGAAAATAATATCAGACAGGGGGTGCAGTTTACCGCCAGATTTGGGCGGGAATTCCTGACAAGAATTGGTTCATCGCAGGGTTTCAGTTCAGCATTCCATCCTGCTACCAATGGGGCAACCGCAAGAGCCAATGCCATGGTGGAACATTACCTGAGATGCTATATCAAACATCAGCAAATGGACTGGGCAGACCTACTGCCATATGCTGAAGTAGCATATAATAATGCTGTACATAGCAGTACAGGGTTTGCTCCATTCCATTTCAGTGTCGGGAAGAGCGTTCATGCCGATACCAGAGTGCCCTAGTATAGATCCAGCCAATATAGGAGTCAAAGAATGGTCAGACCAAATGAGGAACGTATAGGGAAGCATCAAGAAAGCCCTAAACCACACGGCTATAGGTTACAAAATGCCGGGGGACAAAAAGAGCCCCACCCACGTTCAGGCTGGGTCAACCAGTGTACCTTTCTACCAAGTATCTGAAACTACCCATATCCCTGCAAGAAACTAGGCCCTAAGTTTATAGGGTCCTTCCCGATAATACAAGTCATTAATCCAGTAAGCGTGCAACTCCGTCTTCCCCGATTACTAGGGAAAACCCATCCGGTATTCCATTGTAGCCTACTCTGACCAGTCCATATAACTCCCTTGAGGGGCCTCAGGATTGCCCCTTCACCTCCTACCATGGTAGGAAGGGAACAACACTATGAGGTAGAGGACATACTAGATACCTGCTGGCACAGAAAGAAACTCCAGTATTTGTTAATGTGGAAAGGGTATCTGCTCTCAGAGGCATCCTGGGTCCCGATGGAGGATGTCAAGGCCCCGAGACTGACCACTAGATTCCACAGGAAGAATCCAGACAAACCCAGGGCCCCTGACCCGAGCTACCGCTCACTGTAATCTTTATATTCCAGGCGTGGTCCTCATGGTAGGGGTCCACGTCATCCCCGGCGCAGCTAGCGCTGCCACAGCCCACCGAGCTAACCTTGATCTTAGTCTCCAGGAGGCCGCCAGCCACTGCTACAGCCTACTCTCATTCCTCAAGGGAAGAATGATGTCATAAGGCAGCCAGCAGCCTCCTCCGCGGTTGAATTGCAAGCATCTCCGAGCGATGGGAGGCTCCCAGAGGGAAGGAGTAAGCCTAGCAGCTCTGGACATGCTAGCCTAAACTGGGAGCTGAAACTGCTGGCAAGACTGAGGCTGAAAGAGCTGAAAGTGCTGGCAGAACTGGGGCTGGTTAGGGCTGATTGTGGCTTACTGACATTCCCTGCAGTAGGAAGTAGGTAGGAATGAGGTGGGTCTGACCAGTGTGTGGGCGGCTAGCCCTTGGATTAGGAGGGTGGGTAGAAGATTGGGGCTGCTTTAATGCCCAATTAGGCACAAGACTTTATAAGGTGGTGGGAGCACAGAGCAATAGCTCCAACAATATTTCCTTTCATTATTTATGGATGTCAGTCTGTACCGATAAAGCATCTTCTAACCATCATCATCAAGATTTGGAGTCTTTTATTTCGGAACCTGACACCCATTCAGTTATGAAATTTATTTGTTGACTTGGGTCAATCGTGAGTTCATAGAATTGCATATACATACCCGTTTCCCTGAAAATAAGACCTAGTTTTATTTTCTTTTGGGGCTCAAAATGAGCACCACTTCTTAGTTTTGGAGGATTTCTTAGCCGCTTACTTTAGGACCATCGCAGCCAGGGCAAGCACACCCCGACACTTGTTGCACAGCCATCTGACGTCTTCTGCTGCCGCGAGTGGCCATGTACTACATAGTTTGTCGTGCAGCCCATGCAAGCTGCCATTTGTGGCAGGATGTAGTGTGGCGTGTTGCACCATTACCACAGTTCATAGCAAGGATGTATCCAGGGCCCACTGAAAATGGTGGCTACTTCCAGGACAAAATAATGAAGCCCAAGGATGCATGTCCTTCCCTCTGTCCCCACCATGAGGTTCAGAGATATTCAAAAGGTAAGAAGGAGGAGGATGTGAGGTTGGGTGGGGTGGGAGTCAGGTGTAAGGGGACGCTGGGAGGGAATGAAGGGCCCAGGGGACGCAAGGGTTAGGATACAGAGTACAAGGATGTCTTGGAGGGAGAGGGGGGCTTAGAGATGCCTATGGCACGCAAGCCTGGCCATGCACTAGATCTCCAAGAGTTTTCCCCAGCTCTGAGTAGACAGTGTTCAGCATAGCGACTCGCATATTTGATTAATGGTTGCCTCAAGGAGAGCAGACGGATTTGGGTAGTTAAGGAAAGCAATTTCGCTTAACAGCCGTTGCAACATGCACCCATAATTCAAGGTCCATAATAGTTATATCTTGAGGACTACTTTTATGCCGACTGCGGAATTCTGGGGCTTAGAATCTGGGCGGAAACCAAGGTAGAAGATTGAAACTACACATGTGGGAATTCCATAATCAAAATACAAAAGCTCCTCCCAAAATTCCTTTTTGAGGAATTCAACTACTTCTGGAAAAGGAAATATCCAGAAGCTTCTGCTAATAACCAGAAACTAGTTAACCATTTTCCATTTTCCTTTTCTCTCCACCTACGAATTTAATCCTGAGAAATGTTTGAGCAAAATGAATCAGGCCAAAATTCAAACCATCAATTTCTCATCTAAACTTTCAATGGGAGATCACAAATGAAATTCCAGCATTCTCTAAATTCATCTACTATTCCTCATATAGATTACCTTGTGTGCAATAAGGGATGATTTATGCTTGAAGTAATGTCTACAGACTGGTCATTTCAAAGATTTCTTCATGGTGTGAGTCCTCTGGTGTCTCACAAGACTGGAATTATAACAAAAACGTTTCCTACAGATAGGACATACAAAGGGTTTATCTTCTGCGTGAGTCTTCTGGTGTGTCACCAGGTGAGATTTCTGACTGTAACGTTTCCCACAGTCAAGACATTCAAAGGGTTTCTCTTCTGTGTGACTCCTCTGGTGTCTCAGAAGATTGTAATTATCACTATAGCTTTTCCCACAGTCAGGACATTCAAAGGGTTTCTCTTCTGTGTGACTCCTCTGGTGTCTCAGAAGATTGTAATTATCAAAATAGCTTTTCCCACAGATAGGGCATTCAAAAGGTTTCTCTCCTGTGTGAGTCCACTGGTGTATTAGCATCTGGAAATTCTGACTGTAACGTTTCCCACAGTCAGGACATTCAAAGGGTTTCTCTCCTGTGTGAGTCCTCTGGTGTGTCACCAGATTGGAATTACTACTAAAGCTTTTCCCACAGATAGGACATTCAAAGGGTTTTTCTCCTGTGTGAGTTCTCTGGTGTGCTACCAGGTGGGAATTTTGACTGTAACGTTTCCCACAGTCAGGACATTCAAAGTGTTTCTCTCCTGTGTGAGTCCTCTGGTGTGTCACCAGATTGGAATTATTACTAAAGCTTTTCCCACAGATAGGACATTCAAAGGGTTTCTCTCCTGTGTGAGTCCTCTGGTGTATCACCAGGTGAGATTTCTGACTGTAACGTTTCCCACAGTCAAGACATTCAAAGGGTTTCTCTCCTGTGTGAATCCTCTGGTGTGTCAGCAGATTGGAATTATTACCAAAGCTTTTCCCACAGTCAGGACATTCAAAGTGTTTCTCTTCTGTGTGCGTGATCCTGTGTCTCAGGAGGTTGGAATTTCTAATGAAACCTTTCCCACAATCTTGACACTCATAAGGTTTCTCCATGGAGTAAGGCAGGAATTATGACTGAAACTTCTCCCACAATCCGGCCATTGAACGGGTTTTTCTCCTTTATGATTCCTCTGGTCTATCACCAAATTGGAATTATAACTGAAAGTTTCCCAACAATCAGAACATTCAAAGCATTTCTCTCCTATGTGAATCTTCTGGTTTAATCCTAGGCAGGAATTGTGACTTTCCCATAATCAGGACATTTGCAATCTGTGCTTTTCCCACAATAGGCAAATCTATGGAGCTTTTCTACAGCCAGTATTCTTGAGGAGGTAAACAAATATGGACAATGCCTTGTTTAGTGGTGCTATCATTCAAGCCGTTTTCTTCTTCACAGGGAGAAGCCTGTATTCCTGTCTGTTCTATGTGACTTTACTATTGACAGTTTCCTCCTCACGGACTTCCAGATATTTCCCTCTTTTTCTGAATGATAAACAATCTCTCTTCACTTTTCATGTAATGTATCCTTCAGTTCTGCATAATCTGCTTATTCTTTTTTGATTTTCTCTCTTTTGTCTAACAGCTGCTGGAGGAAGAGCATCATTGTATGATTTTCTGAAGGAAACGGAACATATTTTGATTTCTGGCTGGATTTTCTTCACTTTTCAACTTTGCTTGTTATTTACAGTTGCCCAGAGTGCTCTTATTGCCATCCTCTTTGTCTGTAAGATTCAAAGAAAAGTGTAACTTTGTTTATAAAATGATTAGAGATGATGTGAGAAAAGAAAAAAGTATATATTACGATGAAAAAACAAACATGCCCGAATACTAGAATAATCACCTACATTATTGATGATTCATATGACACATGGAGTACTATTGAGATCCATGTTCAAATATCCATTCAATCTAATTCAGTTATTTAGTTGGGTCAATCATAAATTCTTAGCAATGCAAAGTATTATCATCAAATATATCTTGAAGTGTTGGGGATAGGTTATATCATTGCAGATATATGCATAGAGAGAAATAAAGATACACCCACCTACACATGTATACAGGGAGAAAATCTATGTCTTTCAAGCCTGACAAAATGTCCCAATTTGGTTACAGTCAAACCTTTGGAGCTAAATTTAGAGATGTGGGGGCTTTAGCTGATGAAATGATGCCGAAAGCCTCTGCAAGCTTTGAAGCACCACTTTTGCTCATGGAAGTCCTCAGCTGCAAATAAGAGCAGAAAATACTGTCTACAACCCCTCTGGTGAAATTCCAATTCAAGTAGTCTTCACTTAACCTACCACAATTGGAACTGAGCGTCACTAATCATTAAGCATGATGTCACATGACAGGGCCAACTTACATCTGTTTCTCTGTAGTTGTTAAGCAAATTACTGTGGGTTGTTAAAGGCAATTTCATATGACCGTGACTTGCAAATTCCTGCCAGTATATCCACTGATTTTGCTGGTCAGAAGCTATCTGGGAAGGCCACAAATTGGGATCGTGAGTGTGGGATGCTGCAGCCATCATAAATGTGAAACTATTGGCAGAACCCGAATTGCTGTGATTTCTTTTCCTAAACCTTCAAAACTAGAGTCACTGCTGACATGCGGTCACTGAACAAGTGCTAGGATTACCACAAATTCTGTGGACCAGGTGCACGTCTGCTTCTACTGTGCCATAGTAACTTGAAGTCTCAGGGAAGAAGTGGTAAGTGAGGACTACCTGTGCAACCAAATATGTGAAAAGATCCTCAATAGCTATTTCTTAGAAGTGCTGGATTAAGCACAATTGAACCTGGTGAATACATGGATGGTGGGACAGGAAATACCATACTTATTGGCAAGACATGGAAGTAAAAAAAACTTGTAAATTTTATTCATCTGTCATTTTCAATACACATGTAGATTACAAACTATATCAAGAGGGCAACATCTTGCATAAAAATCCTGAAGGAGAAAACAATGCAAGGAGCATGGGAAACACTGGAAAATATGATCATATAAGCCCAGTCCAACACAATGTCACTAAAAAAGGAAAACAAGAAATCCAAGAACCAGCATGGTTGCAGAAAGATCTCTCTGATAAACTGAAAGACAAAAAGGATAAGTATAAAAAATTGAAAGAGAGACACTGTCGAGCCTAGCAACCTGTTCGACACCGGTAACGCATGTTGAAAGCATCGAGGGACATATACATACTTGGTGGTGGTGGCACTGGTTGCAGGCGGCCATATGCGGGGCGAGGGGAGGTGGTATCGGGTGCGACAGGCTTAGGACGTCTCCAGATGACGCTGCAACCAGCACCTTCGAGAACCAGCTGAGGACACTTACGCGCTAACAAGGGTGTGGTGATAAACAGGGCCATGGTTTAAAAGGGTTAATAAGAAGGGAGGGCTATATAAACGCCCGTTTCTAGTACACTGTAGCGCCGATTTCATTCACCTTTACGAGTCACAGCGTGTAGCCGTCCACGGACGCAAATAAACCAGCATGCCAAAAAGAGCTAAAAGGAGTGCTGCTGTGTTTTGATTGCGTCTCGCATGGTCAACCTGAGAGGCACATAACTAAGGCAGAATACCAGCATATAGCCCGAATCTGCAAAGATGAAATGAAGCTCATGCTGAGAATGAACAAATGCAACAAATGTCAAAAATAATTTAAAAGCATGTATAAAACAAGGAAAAAGTCAAGGAAACAATCAGTCCATTAATGGGAGACGATGGCAAGGAAGTGACAGGCAGTAGAGACACAGCAGAGCTACTTAATTCATTATCTGCATCTATCTTCAGGCAAAAAGAAAAAATAGCCAAACCTACCAAAAATAGAATTGTAAAAGGCAGACTAGGAATACAAATTAAAACAGGCAAGAAAATGATAGGAAAACATCTGTCCATTCTGGACAAGTTCTAACCACCAGGACTACATTGATTACATCCCAAAGTTCTGAAGGAGCCGGCAGAGGTGATGTAAGAACCATTGAATCATAGATTTCAAAGATCTTCACGCACCAAGGAACTACCGGTGGACTGGAAAAGAGCTGATGTAGTTAGGGGGGGAAAAGGTGCATCTTATACTCCGAAAAATATGGTAGTTCCCATCTTCAAAAAAGGATCATAAAACTACAGGCCAATTAGCCTGACATCACTACCTGGGAAGATCCTGGAAAAGATAATGAAACAATAATGAAGCAAACACCTATAAGCAAGCAAATACTGTATATAACCAGAAGTCAACATGGGTTTGTCAAAAAGAGATCATTCCAAACAAATGTTATTTCATTCTTACACAAAGTGACTAAATTAGTGAACCAATGCAATACGTAGTATAATTAGATTTCAGTAATGCAGTTGACAAAGTAGACTATAACCTACCTAGGAAATGTAAAGAAAGGAATGATGAGAGTAGAAAGGAAACGGAATTTGAAAATTTGACATATCGAATAATAAAAGATGAAATTGGGCTAAAGGGATTAGTTAGTAAAATTTATACAATTATTAACTTTGATAATAATTCACAAAGGGTAATGAAAGAGAATTGGGTAAAAGAACTGGGTATTGAAATTTCTGATCAAAATTGGAATATGAACTGGGTTAGTAGAATAATGAGGACATTATCAATAAGGATTAAAGAACATAACTATAAAGTTATTTGGAAGTGGTATTTGACCCCAATAAGACTTTTTCAAATGGATAATAAAGTGGATAAAATGTGTTGGAGATGTAAAGTGGAACTCGGGACATACGCTCATATGTGGTGTAAATGTAATGGGGTTGAACTTTTTTTGGTCTAGGATAGAAAATGAAATATTTGAAATGATTAAGAAGAGGGTCAAATTGAAATTGGAAAATATATTATTATTAATATTGAATGAAACAACATTAACAACTGGAGAAAGAGAATTGGTGAGGATTTTGGTTATAATGGGGAGGATTATAATTGCTAGATATTGGAAATTAAATGTTCACTTAAAATTAGAAGAATGGTATAATGAAACATGGAAATTTGCATTAAATGATAAATTGACTTGTGATATAAAATTAGAAGTGGTATATACAAATAAAATGTTTTTTTGGAACACTTGGCAACCATTTGTGGACTTTGCACTTGGGAGATTGGATGAATCGGCACCAGTACCTTATCAAAGAGATTTCTGGAAGAATCAATTTCCTAAAACTTCCTTTCCGTTTGTATAGCACGTTGGGGGGGAAAAATTTTCTTTCCTTACTATTGATTTTTGTATTGTTTTTTTTTTCTTTCTGTTATTCTTTAACAAGAAAAATATAATATTTTTTTTTAAAAAAAATAGATTTCAGTAATGCATTTGATAAAGTAGACCATAACCTACTTCTTGGTAAATTAGAAAAATGTGGGATAGGTACATCCATCCACACAGATGGATTCGTAACTGGCTGACAAACCACCCTCAAAGTGTATTCCTTAATGGGACTATATCTGTATGGAGGGAAGTAAGCAGTGGGTACCCCAAGGTCCTGTTTTAGTACTCTTTAATATCTTTGTAAATGCCTTAGATGAGGAAATCGAACAGGAACGCATCAAATTTGGAAATGACACCAAGTTGGCAGGAATAGCCAATACCTCAGAAGATAGGCTCAAGATAGAGAATCTCGATAGATTTGAACACTGGGCCCTACCTAACAAAATGAAATTCGAGGGAGGAAAAATATAAGATTTTATACTTATGCAGGAAAAACCAAATGTACTGTTACAGAACAGGTAGAACCTGACTCAAGCAGGAACAGAACAGAACAGAACAGAGTAGAGTAGAATTTTTTATTGGCCAAGTGTGATTGGACACACAAGGAATTTGTCTAGGTGCATATGCTCTCAGTGTATATAAAAGAAAAGATACGTTCATCAAGAATCAGAGGCACCTTTAAGTCATACTGGGCAATCATTTAGATATGAGCCAGCAATGTATTGCAGCAGCAAAAAAAAGCTAATTCAATACTAGGCTGCATTAACAGAGAGAAACATGGTCATGTGAAGTACTAGTGCCACTTTATGAAGAGTAAGACCACACTTAGAAAATTGCATACAGGTTTGGTACCGCATCATAAAAAAGATGTTGAAACTCTGGAAAGAATGCAGAAAAGAGCAACAAAGATGATTAGGGGGCTGGAGCGCAAGCATATGAAGAAAAGTTGCAGGAATTGGGTATGTCTAGTCTAGTGAAAGGAAGGACTAGGGGAGACATGATAGTCTTCCAAGGCATGAGGACTTGCCACAAAGAAGAAGGGGCCAACCTATTCTCCAAAGCCCCTGAAGGCAGGACTAGAAACTGGATGGAAACTAAGCAAGGAGAGAAGCAACCTAGAACTAAGGAGAAACTTCTGACGCTGAGAACAGTTAACCAGGGGAAGGATTTGCCTTCAGAAGTTGTGGGAGACCCATCACTGGTGGCTTTTAAGCAGAGACAGGACAGCCATTTGTCTGAAATGATACTGGGTCTCCTGCTTGATCAGGAGATTGGAATAGAAGACCTGCAAGGTCCCTTCCAGCCCTGTTACAAACCCTCCAGTGACGGAGCAGCCACAACCTCTGGAGGGAAACCAGCCCCAAAGAACCAACCTCCACTTGAAAGAGGCTTTTTCAAGCTTCCCACCAGCAGAAATTGCAGCCCCCAGTTTCCCAGCCTGCAGCACCAGTGGGCTTCCATTTGGGGAGGGAAGGAACCTGCAGCAGCCGCAGCTGAGAGGCTTCAGCCCAGTTGCTTCTCCGCTTCCAGCCCAAGTTGCTCCCGGACTCTCCTCCCACCTGCTGCCCTCAACTCACCTGCCAGCTGCTGCTTCCACCATGGAAACAGCACAAAAGCCGCTCTGCACACCAACTTCCTCCCACCAGCCATCCGGAAGAGGAAGTTCAGCTGTCCCAAAGGTGCTTTTTCAAAAGGAAACTCGACTGCCTTCTACTCTTCCCTCGCCTTCCAACCTCTCTAGCAATAAAGTACTCTATGGTTTTAACTCCTTTAAGCTCAACCACAGATGATATCCGCTTTCTAGGCACAGGTGTTGCCTGTTTGACCACCATCTCCTACCAGGAGGCAGAAAAACATGCTTCTCCAGCCTCTATCTAAGGCCTTCCCAACATGTTTCCACTAATTAAATGCTATCAAGTCGTTTTTGACTTCTGAGCCTAGTGAAATGTGATGCTGCTTATCTTACAAAGATTAGTTATGTGTTCAGCGGTAAAAGTTCATGAAGGTTTTATAGAATTACGCAATCAGCTTTCTTAGGGGTGACTCTCAGTGGAGATCAAAACCTCTCTAATACCCCAAAATCTGATTTCCTGTGGCTCCCAGGATTTAGGATATGGCAGCACCATCAGGCCAGACACTGCAGGGGAGACAGCTTCACTCCTGCTTGCCAGGGCTGCGTCCAAGAGCATCACCCATCAAGCTTCATTCCTGAAGGAGGAAATGTTATATCTCCTAAATGCCGTGTATACATTCTGTAAATTTGCTTGCACTGAAGTCTCCATTAGGTCAGAGAAACATGCAGCAGGGCCTAGAAAATGGAGCCTAAGAAAGGGGGCCTGATTGCCTATATATGGTAGAATAAATGTTTCCCCCCCAAAAAAATTGTTTAAAAAAAGGACAAAAATAGAATAGCCCATCAAACCCCATGGCTAAGTGATCACCAGGCTAATCTTTTTAGAAGGGTATGGCCAACTTTTTTTTTTTAAAGCATTTAAAGTATTTTTTCGGCTGAACAGGTTGTAGAAAAAATGCTTTTAAAAGTAAAAAAAAAAAGCCTCTGATATCGCGCAGCTCAGGTGGGCATGGGGGGTGTGCACGGATTTTTGCTACCGGTTCTTCAAACCACCCGCCGCCATCGCTACCGGATCCGGCGATCCGGTCCGAACCAGGAGCATTTCACCCCTGGTTTGGTGCCCTCAAGTGAGTCAAGCGGTTTCCCCCTTTCTTTCTTAGGCCTAGGCCTGATAGGACTGGCCAAAGCTGCCCAGATGGCTTCACACTTTAGGCGGACTGCAACTGAGTATTTCCCAGTCTCTAACCTGTAGCTTTCACCACTACAGCAACCTGGATCATCTTCTTCCCCACAAATCTACCCATTGAGCTCTTCCTGCTGCTTCAACAGCAAATTCAACGCTACAACTTTCAAAATTCAGTTTACTCTGTAACCGGCTCGCCCTTACTCTCCAGATAACCTATATTTTTCATCTTTCGATCTGAGTTAGTTTCATACTTTACTTCTGAGAAAACGGAGGGTTCCTCTGATTGGGCAGTGGCTTTTGCCTGGCCCTGTGACTAGCTCCTCTGGTGTTTGTTTCGGGCTGCCTTTTAATTTGCTCAATTTTGTTGAATATATAGTATTAGTAAGTTTGGGAGGGGTGTCTAATTTATCTTTTTATTGTAGAGGGTTGTTGTATTTTTTTTTTTTTTTTGATATTCTGCTATTCCCCTCATGCTAGTTTTAATGTGTCTTAGTGAAACGCAATGTTCAGTTTCATCCTTCTGCCTCCTGAATGTCTTCCAGATTTTGAGGCCAGAATTTCTTAGCCAGCATATCCTTTGCACAAACTATCTGTGAGTCATAAGCAGAGTTTCTGAGTGGTCCCAGTAAGCTGCTGAAGCTTCTAAAAAAATTACATGGTAAAAAAATATGCACAGGGGTTGTAGCTTGAGAAGTAAAAGCACTATGGTTTTGAGTGCAAGGTTCTTAGGTTCATAAATTCCTCTTGCTATGATTTTGTAGTCTTGGAGGTGCCGGCTTGTTACCCTGGTGGTAGCAGCACCAAGATGCTGACAAATTTGTTTCAACTGCCTTGGTGTTGGAGCTTTGAAAAAGAAATTATATGATGGAAAATGTTGCTTTTCTAAAAAAACGTATTAAATAGCTTTTAAGAATGAAAAAACAGATATTGTCTGCATTGCTGTGAAAGAGGTTTTTTTGGTTAGTGTTAAGTTGGGTGAATGAGGACGCAGCAAGCCAGAGTAGTGAGTGACAACAGCTCTTTATTATAGGGTGAGACTCCAGCGACTGACCTGGGGAGCCAGCTCCCTTTATATACCTTGCAGCTGTGGTGGTCAGCCAATCAGCTGAGGGTCAGTTAATTCGAACTTCCCGCCAAACAAACCTATTTACATAACACTCCTCCCCTCCCAGAAGTCACTTGGGGTGTTATTTGCATACAAAGTCTCTCAGGTGACTAGGGCGTGTGCGAGTCCTAGCTGACCTGCGCAGTTCAGTCGGAGGGGCGGCGTTGAGCAGGTCGGAGGGACTTTCTGTTTCTCCCTGCTCCGCCAATGAGGCCTCCGGGACCTCCTCGTGGGCGGCGACTTCTCCGGCTGTTGGGACTACCTCGACGGGGCGGCGCTGGATACCAGAGTCCGCAGCTAAGTCCTCCGCTCTAATCGGGCTAGTGGTTTGTGCTTCTGGTTGGTAGTCGTGGTCGGAGATGGGGTCGTCTAATGTATCTTCGGTGTCTGTGGTTACTCTTTTTCTTAATTGGTCAATGTGCCTGCGCCAAACTCTCCCGTCCCCCATGTCTACCCTGTATGACTTGGGGCCTGTGATTTCTGTGATTGTTCCGGCCTCCCAGAGTGGGCCCTGTCCATAGTTTCTAGCGTGTACCGGTGTTCCTATGGTGAACTCTCTAAGTTTCCTCTCCCCCCCCTTGAAGACCTCTGGGGAGTAGTTGGGGTTGAGTCTGTCTAGTATTCCCTGGAGTTTCCGTCCCATTAGTAGTTCGGCCGGACTTCGGCCTGTGGCTGTACAGGGTGTGGAGTGCTGGGCTATTAAGAATTTGTCTACCCTTTCCTGCCAGTCTCCGGAGCTCAAGCGTGAAAGGGCCTCCTTTGCTGACCTCACAAATCTCTCCGCCTGTCCGTTACTAGCCGGGTGAAACGGGGCAGAAAGGACATGTCTGATCCCAAGTCCCGCTAAGTACCCCTCGAACTGTGTTGCGGTGAACTGTGGCCCGTTATCTGACACTAGGATGTCCGGTAACCCATGTGTGGCAAATAACTGTCTTAGCTCTCTGATGGTTGCGTCGGTGGTAGTGGCCTTCATTAGCTTGATCTCCAGCCATTTGGAGAATGCGTCTACGACGACCATGAAGGTCTGTCCATGGAATGGGCCTGCAAAGTCAATATGTATTCTGGACCAGGGTCCCTGGGGCCTTTCCCACTCCCTCACGGGTGCCATTGGCGGGTCTGATCTGGACTCTTGGCAGGGCTGGCATCTCCCCACCCACTCTGTAATGTCTGCATCCATGCTGGGCCACCAGACGTAGCTCCTGGCTAGCCCCTTCATTCTCACAATCCCAGGGTGCCCCTCATGCAACAACGTTAAAACTTTTTCCCTTAAGCGTGAGGGAATAACAACCCGCTCGCCCCATAGTAAACAACCCCCTTGCATTGTCAATTCGTCTCATTTTCCCGCGAACGGTTTAAATTCCCAGCTCCCAATCTTTTCCGGCCACCCCCTCATGACCCAACTTGCGACTGTCCGGATCACGTGGTCCTTGGTTGAGCCTCTTGCAACCTCGGCTGATGTTATGGGCCCAGAGTCCAAAACGTCTATCAGCAGGATGGGGATGCCGGGTGTGGGGTCTTCTAGGCTGTTGGGTAGTGGGCATCGGCTGAGTGCGTCCGCGTTGCCCATGTTCGCCCCTGGTCGATGTACCAGGCGATAGGAGTATGCTGCGAGGAAGATGGCCCAGCGTGTCATCCTGGGCGACAGTGCTGCCGGGGTTGGTCGATCTCCCGCGAGGAGACCCAGGAGTGGTCGATGGTCTGTGATTAGCTCAAAATCCCTCCCGAACAAGTACTCGTGGAATTTCTTTACTCCCAAAACGGCGGCGAGGGCCTCCTTGTCGAGCTGGCTGTAATTTCGCTCGGCACTTGATAGAGTTCGGGAGTAATATGCGATGGGCGCTTCCAGGCCATTCGGGAGTCTATGGCTCAGGACGGCTCCCACCCCGAATGGGGACGCGTCATATGCTAGAACAAGGGGGAGCGTTGCGTTGTATTGAATTAAGAAGCTTTCAGCTGATAGTAGTTTTTTAATGCCGGCGAATGCCCTGTCTTCAGCCTCCCCCCATTTCCAAGTGGCTTTCTTGGTTAACAGTCTATGTAGGGGTTCTGCCACTGTTGCCTTGTCTTTGAGGAAGATTGCGTAAAAATTTAATAGTCCCAGGAAGGCCTGTAACTCTGCCTTGTCCTTGGGGGTGGGTGCTTCTCTGATTGCCCTGATCTTGCTCTCTGTGGGGTGTATGCCGGTGCCATCTACTCTGTATCCCAGGAATTCGACTGAGGGGACTGCGATCATGCATTTATTGCGTTTTACTCTGAGTCCCGCGTCCCTGAATTTCCTTAGGACCTCCCTCAGCCTTTCTCTTAGCTGCTGCTCATTGTCCGCGGTGATGAGCACGTCATCAAAATAGGGCACCACCCCGGGGATCCCTTGTAGAAGCCGTTCCATGGTACTTTGGAACAGTCCGGGGGCCACGCTTACTCCGAATTGCAAGCGGGTGCACTTGAAGGCCCCTCTGTGGGTTACGATAGTCTGTGCCTCTGCGGTAGCGCCATCTACTGGCAGCTGCTGGTACGCCTGCGCCAGATCGAGTTTTGCGAATATCTTGCCGGGGCCCAGGGAATGCAGTAAGTGGTGAACGACTGGCACTGGATAGGCGCTCTGCTGCAGGGCCTTATTAATTGTGCATTTATAATCAGCACATATGCGCACTGACCCGTCCGGCTTGACCGGTGTCACAATTGGGGTCTCCCATTTGGCGTGGTCGACTGGAACGAGCACCCCTTGTTTGATCAATTTATCCAGCTCAATGTCTATTTTGGGCTTCAGGGCAAATGGTACCCGCCTGGGCTTTAAACAGATGGGTGCGATGTTGGGGTCTAGATTAAATGAAATCGGGGTCCCCACATACTTGCCAAGCCTCTCGTTGAACACGTCCTGGAACTCCTGCATCAGGTCTTCCTTCAGGGTGCTTCGAACGTTCCTTACTCCGGTGAATCCCATGCCTAAGGCTCTAAACCAGTCCATGCCCAGGAGGCTGGGAAGGTTGTCGCTGACGATGGTGAGGGGCAGTTTCTCGGTAAACTCCCCGTACTGGACTTGGAACTCGCCTCTGCCTTCGACGGGTATGCGGTTCCCTTGGTAATCCTTCAGTCTGCGAAGCTGTGGCTGGAGCTGTCGCTTGTGTGCGCTGGGGATGACTCTCTTTAGGTTTTCCCAAGACATGATGGATATCGGCGATCCCGTGTCTATCTCCATCTGGCACTCCCGTCCCTCGATCTCGACTGTGGTGTAGGTCTTTTCTCCAGGCGAGGTGCAGGTCCGTGCGATGCGAATGGTGTAGGCCCCAGCGTCTTCAAATTTCGCGCCCTTCCGGTTTCCGCCATCCCTGTTGGGCCTTCAGTGTGGCGCCATCTCGGATTGGGCCGTTTGGCCACGTGGTCTGTAGCTCTGGTGTGTTTTCGACCTACAGACTCTAGCGATGTGGCCCCTCTTCTCACAGGAACGGCAAACGGCGTCCCTGAACTTACAGTTCTGTCGTGAGTGGGACCCTCCACAGCTGGCGCATCCATCTCTGGGCTCCCTCCGGGCTGTGCGGGACTGCTCGGTGCGGTAGACCTCTTCTTCAGACTCCCCCTCGCTCGCGGTGCTTACGGCCTCTCGATGCACTGGCGCCGTCTTCTGCGTTGTTTTGGTTAGGTGGGAGCTCTTTAATCTCTCGGCGGCCTTTACTGACGACTCTTGCGCCCTGGCCTCGTCTAGCGCGATGAGTAGAGTCAGGTTTGACCTCGCAAGCAGCCTCCTCTGGAGCCGGCTATCTCTCACTCCGCAAATTAGTTGCTCTAGGAGCATCTCATCCAGGTCTCGGTACTCACATTGGGTTGCGGCCTTACGCAGGGCAGCGACGTACTCGCTGATCGATTCTCCCTCCTGCTGGAGCCGTTGCCGGAATTCGTAGCGCTGCACGTACTTCGATGGCGTTGGTGCATAGTGGTCTTTCAGCAGGGTCTGTAGCGCCGACCAGGAAATGTTGTGGACCGAATTCGGCTCCGACAATGCTTCTGCTGTGTCGAAAACCCTTGGCCCGCAGTGACTCAGGAACAGGGCTTTCTTCCGAACGTCCGGTAGCCCTTGCATGTCGTTAGCCACCATGAAGCACTCGACCCGGGACATGTAGGATCCCCACTTCTCTTCCTTGGGGTCGAAAGGCGCTGGCGGGGTGTAGGCAGACATCACTTCGGGATTCTCCTGTGTTCCGCTCGCTCGTCTGACTGGATTCGGATGCAGTACCGGGTCCCCTTCTCTGAACGTGGCTTCAGCTCCTTTGCGTGTGGCTTCAGCTCTTTTGCGTGTGGCTTCAGCTCTCCTCTGCTTCTGGCCTCAAAATCCCATCCTCGTCGCCAATGTTAAGTTGGGTGAATGAGGACGCAGCAAGCCAGAGTAGTGAGTGACAACAGCTCTTTATTATAGGGTGAGACTCCAGCGACTGACCTGGGGAGCCAGCTCCCTTTATATACCTTGCAGCTGTGGTGGTCAGCCAAACAGCTGAGGGTCAGTTAATTCGAACTTCCCGCCAAACAAAACTATTTACATAACAGTTAGATATACTGTTATTATCGGGACACGGTGGCTCAGTGGCTAACATGCTGAGGTTGTTCATCGAAAGGTCGGCAGTTCAGCAGTTCAAATCCCTAGTACCGTGTAATGGGGTGAGCTCCCGTTACTTGTCCCAGCTTCTGCCAACCTAGCAGTTGAAAGCATGTATAAAATGCAAATAGAAAAAATAGGGACCACCTTTGGTGGGAAGGTAACAGCGTTCCATGCATCTTTGGCGTTTAACCATGTAGGCCACATGACCACAGAGAAGTCTTCGGACAGCGCTGGCTCTTCAGCTTTGAAACTGAGATGAGCCCCTCCCCCTAGAGTCGGCACATATGTGCCAGGGGAACTTTTACCTTATTCTGCTCTTTAGCTCGTATTAGTTTTAATGTGTATTCTTTGTCTATTGAAATTCAATTTATTTCTAATCTGCATTTAATCCTTAATCATGACATAAAACTATTATTATTTTTATATTCGGAATCATACCCATTGCCCCCCTCTTTCTTGCCTTCTGGGGCTTTGGTTCTATGCATCAGACATCTCCAAGAGGAAAAAAGAAGTCACATGCTTTGCAATGAACTCTTGCGGTAGCCAGCAAAGCCATAAGCTCTTCCAAGTTCTTCTGTTCCCTGTCTTACTGTCCCACTTTATTCCCCCAAATAATCAGAAATCCATGGCTGATAAATATAATTAGTCCCCACTGGGGTAGATTTTTTTAAATATAATTTTTAAATAGTTTTTTTTAAAAATATCTAAGTGCTTAGTGAACAGTCTGGGTCAATGTACTTTATACACAATACTAATAACAATACTGTTTAGGTATACATAATAATACCTTTCAACTTCTAACATTTATGTATACATAGTAATTATAATGTATTCTATTATGTATCAATACTATTTTCCCAATTTCTATTTTCTACCTGTTTTCTAACCCTTAATGAAGCAATTGCCATTTTAAGTACTCTGTATCTATCCATCATCTCTTGCCCTTTTTAATATTTCAACTCTTACTGACTTTTTGACAAATCTCCCATGCTCCTCCCTTGGGATCTTGTATCTCCTTACATCACTCATATTTAATCTATTTCATCTGCCTCAACATCTACCTCTTGCTGTTGAATCCATCATCCATCAGTAATTCTTTCATCACTTCTGGGAGAACCCACTGAGGTAGATTCTGAACAGGGGTTCAGAATACATGATTCTGCATTACAGTCCAAGATTCAGAGGTTTTGGCCATTTTAAGGGTTTTTAGCTCTTAACCATAATGAGACATGATGACAGCTATACAAAAAAAAAATGACATCAAAAATTAGTGAAGGGAAACATTAAATATGTTAATGTTTTAAAATTTAGAAACTTTCAAACATGTTTAAATTTGAAGCTACCTGGAGCTTGAGGCTCAGGCCAAAGGAGGTTCTTGGTTACTCCTCACCCCTGACCTGGCCCTGGTTGTGGGCGTCCTTTTGCAGAGGGATCATTTGCAAAGTGATAGAATATATGTATGTATGTATGTATGTATGTATGTATGATTACCAGTCCTCTGAATTGTGTTAGTGAAATGAACAAACCTGCAATTCTTTGGTGTCTTCTAAATTTAGCAATCAGGATGATTCATTTGCAGAGCTAAAATTCCAGTTCTCTGCTCCAATTATTGTACCTCTCGTTACTTGTAGAGATTATTTGGAAATTTTTAAGAAGCCCTGAGAGAGGAATGAAAGAAATGGAAACATCTCCCGTGTGTTGGGAAGACAGCTTTACCCCCACATTCACAGCAATGCTGACAATACCCATTTCTTTCATTCTCAAAAGCTATTTAAAGAGCAGCACAATGCTTTTTTTAGAAATGAAACATTTTCCATCATAGAGTTTCTTTCTCAGTGCTTAAACACTAAGGCTGTTGCAACAAATTTGTCAGCATCTTGGCGCTGCTACCACCGGGGTAACAAGCAGGTACATCCTAGAAGAAAAGATCAGAGCAGGATGTTGGAAGAAATATCCATCTGGTTCAGTTCTAAGCGGGGAGAGAGGCTCTGGAAATAAAATGGAGGCTAGCTGCTTAGGAAAGAAGGTACGTTTATTGATGAGCAGAACCACAGCATGCAGTTCTGGGACAGCTGACAAAGTAGCTTGATGAGTGCAAGGATTTTTATACAGTTTACAGTATTTTGTAATTTTGAGCTTTGCTTTGTTTGCTTTTATTATTTGATTAGTTTTACTTGTTTCTCAAAGGCTCATGTTGGGTCTTGATTATGACTTCCTTTCAGTGGTGAAATCCTACCGGTTCAGACTGGTTCGGGTAAACCGGTAGTGATAAAATCTACTGGTTCAGCAAACCGGTAGTAAAAAAAAGCTACCAGTTGGTCTGAACTGGTATATCAGACGATCAGCTGTGCCGCGTGATATATATTCGCTAGAAAGCAGGAAATCTTTGCTTTCTAGCGAATCTGTACTGTGTGACACAGCCGTTACCCCCCTCCATGTTGTACTTACCGTCAAATCGCTTGTTTCTCTGTGCAAATGATGCATTTGATGTGCGTGTGCATTTTGCGTCTGTGGGCACACATCATGCATCTTGCAGGCATCGTGCATGTGCAAGCAGGCGAACCGCTAGTGACCCATGGAGGATTTCACCCCTGTAATTGATTTTACCCTATTATCTATTGCCTCCACTGTTCCTTCCTTCATGGACCAGTATTGTTTCCACTTTTTCCAATGCATAGGTTAAGGTCATGTCCTGTCCTTAATCCCATCACCTGGAGGTGAAGGTATTTTGTTTGTGAATAGACTGGCCCAGGATTTCTTAATGAGCATCTGCTGTAAACTATTAAGAAAGACTGGGGGCTGCTTTCTGCCTCTAAGAACATGTTTCTCCATTTCTTCTTTGGAGAAATATAATATTCTAACACAGTCAGGGAAACCCGGAGACCTGGGTTATCCAGAGGTCTAGGCCGATCTAAAAGACGCCTTTAGTGAAAACAAGTGCTGCGCCTGTCCTGTTTCAAGAGAAAAAGGATGGTGGGTTGAGATTATGTGTGGATTTCCGAGGGATTAACAGTGTGCATAAAACAGCTGTATCCACTGCCGTTAATGAAGGACATGTTGGCCCGGTTGGCCGAGGGAAGCGTGTTTACTAAACTGGATCGCCGGGAGGCATATTACGGAGGACCCTTCTAAGGTGAGACAAGTGATAGACTGCCAGGTGCCTAAGACCCGAAAGCAGTTACAAAGCTTTCTGGGGTTCTCCAACTTCTATCACCAGCTTATCCCAACGTTTGCCCAAGTGGCTCCGCCTCTCACGGACCTCCTAAAATCAAAACACCTGATGAGGAAATAACGCCCGGGTCGTCCAATACAATGGACTCAAGATTGTCATCGGGCCTTCGAACAAGTGAAATCACTTTTTGCGAAAGAACCGGTCCTCCGACACCCAGATCCGGCAAAACGGTTTGTGATACAGACAGATGCCACTGATGTGACTGTGGCTGCAGTTCTTCTACAGAGGAATGAGGAGGGAGCCCTGCAGCCATGTGCATACACGTCATGAAAGTTAACAGAGACTGAGCATGATTGGCCAATCTGGGAAAAGGAGACCTTTGCTGTTAAGTGGGTGTTGGTGACCTGGCGACACCTCCTGGAAGGTGGTGGAGCAGGGGTGAAATGCTCCTGGTTCGGACCGGATCACCTGATCCCGTAGCAATGGTGGCAGGTGGTTCAGAGAACAGGTAGCAAAAATTCCTGTCCCCCCACCCCATGCCCAGCTAAGTTGCGCGATCATCAGAGGCTGGGTTTTTTTTACTTTTAAACGCATTTTTTCTACAACCACTTCGGCTGAAAAAAATGCTTTTAAAAATAAACAAAAGCCTCTGATGATCACATGGCTCAGCTGGGATCCAGAGGCTTTTCAAAGCATTTTTTTCTTCAACCCCTTAAGCCGAAGAGGGTGTAGGAAAAAAATGCCTATAAAAGCCTCTAGCGATCCCAGCTGAGTTGCCTGATCGTCAGAAGCTTTAAAAGCATTTTTTTCTGCAACCTCTTCAGCCGAAGAGGTTGTAAAAAAAATGCCTTTAAAAGCCTCTGCCGATCCCAGCTGACTTGCTTGATCGTCAGAAGCTTTTAAAAGTATTTTTTGTGCAGCCTCTTAAGGTTGTAGAAAAAATGGTTTTAAAAGTAAAAAAAAAAAAGTTGGCCATGCCCACCCAGTCACATTACACCCCCCCCACCCCCACCAAGCCACACCCACAGAACCGGTAATAACAAATTGTAGATTTCACCCCTGTGGTGGTGTACCATTTGAAGTGTGGACGGACCACAAGAACTTGGGGGCTTTGCAACAAGAGCCTTGATGGTACAGTGGTTTAATGCACCCTGTTATTAACACAGCTGCCTGCAATTTCTGCTGGTTCGAATCTCTCCAAGGCTCAAGGTTGACTCAGCCTTTCATCCTTTCTAAGGTAGGTGAAATGAGGACCCAGTTTGTGGGGGCAATAAGCTGACTTTGTATAAAATATACAAAAGAATGAAGGCTATTGCTTAACGCATTGTAAGCCGCCCTGAGTCTCCGGAGAAGGGCGGCATATAAATCAAATTAAAAAAAAAAAAAAAAAACAACCCAGGAGACTGTCACCAAAACAAGTGAGGTGGGCTCTGTATTTCAGATGATTCAATTTCACTTTGAAATACATACCCACAGGGAGAAATTTCCTGGCTGATGCTCTGTCCCGGAAGCTACAATATGAGAGCACCAGGGAGGAGGTAGTGCAAGCCATCATACCATCATACCGAAACCACCGAAGCCAATAATTGATTGTCACCCAGTCGCCATCTATAACCCAGCAGGTTCCAGTGGGGCTGTTCCGCAGGCCATCCAAACTGCATTACTGATCTGTCCCTGTCCACACACACACACACACACAAACACAGCCAGCCGAGGGTTAAGGAAACACTTTGGAACGCACCCAGGTCTTATCTCCCACTTGGCAGCGATAGACACACCGTCTGCCAAGTGACTTTATTTTCTCAGTAAAACAGAAAGATAAATACTCAAGAGTCCAAATGTCCGACACTATAAATCTTTCTCTCAGCAGTTCCGGATGAGGCTTTAGTGACTATCCAAGGTTTGCTTTTGTTCGTCACAAGGATCCCTGACCACTACCCTCTATTATATAGTCTCTGGGGTGTGGTCCAGTGACTCAGTTCTAATCCCTAGCACGCCTCCTAAGCTGCTGCAATCGTTTATCACGCCTTCGGAGGCGTGCGTCCAGGAATGTTTCTTCGTCACTCTGAGACGAACCAGCTGTCTCCCTGCTAATCTCCTCTCCCTCGGCCGGCACCTGAGACAATGCCAGAGGGGAGGGGCCTGGAGAGGGAGGCCTGGCTGACTCCTCTTCCTCATGCTCGGAGCTTTCTTCCTCCGATGGGACAGGCTCAGAGGGCGGGGCCACAACAATTACCAAGAGACCAGTGGTATAGTGAAAATCGCTCTGTCTTTACACTTAGGGATGGCTTTGTTTGGAAGGGGTCAAAGCTGTATGTTCCCCTGGATGTGCGGTTAAAGGTACTCCAGTGCTGTCATGACGATCGACCTGCTGGACACTTTGGGTATTTAAAGACATTGCACCTCATCAATCGCCAGTTCTGGTGGCCCTCTATGAAAAAAGATGTAGCGGAATATGTACGGAGCTGTGTGGTGTGGGCTACCATGAAAACCCCACCAGGCAAACCATTAGGCTTATTGCAAACAATAGCAGACCCCACACATCCCTGGGAACAGATAGCCATGGACTTTATCGTGGAGCTACCAGAGTCAAGGAAATACAGTCATCTGGACTGTGATAGACATGTTCTCTAAACAAGCCCATTTTATACCCTGTCCTGGTCTCCCTTCTGCCAGGTGGTTAGCTAAGTTGTTTATAGTTCATGTCTATCACCTCCACAGGGTACCCCAGAAAATAATATCAGACAGGGGGGTGCTATTTACCGCCAGATTTGGGCGGGAATTCCTGACAAGAATTGGTTCATCGCAGGTTTTCAGTTCAGCGTTCCATCCTGCTACCAATGGGGCAACCGAAAGAGCCAATTCCATGGTGGAACGTTACCTGAGATGCTATATCAAACATCAGCAAATGGACTGGGCAGACCTACTGCCATATGCTGAAGTAGCATATAATAATGCTGTACATAGCAGTACAGAGTTTACTCCATTCCATTTCAGTGTCGGGAAGAGAGTTCATGCCGATACCAGAGTGCCCTAGTATAGATCCAGCCAATATAGGAGTCAAAGAATGGTCAGACCGAATGAGGAACGTATAGGGAAGCGTCAAGAAAGCCCTAAACCACACGGCTATATGTTACAAAATGCCGGGTGACAAAAAGAGCCCCACCCACGTTCAGGCTGGGTCAACCAGTGTACCTTTCTACCAAGTATCTGAAACTACCCATATCCCTCCAAGAAACTAGGCCCTAAGTTTATAGGGTCCTTCCCGATAATACGAGTCATTAATCCGGTAAGCGTGCAACTCCGTCTTCCCCGATTACTAGGGAAAACCCATCCGGTATTCCATTGTAGCCTACTCTGACCAGTCCATATAACTCCCTTGAGGGGCGCCTCAGGATTGTCCCTTCACCTCCTACCATGGTAGGAAGGGAACAACACTATGAGGTAGAGGACATACTAGATACCTGCTGGCACAGAAAGAAACTCCAGTATTTGATAATGTGGAAACAGTATCTGCTGTCAGAGGCATCCTGGGTCCCGATGGAGGACGTCAAGGCCCTGAGACTGACCACTAGATTCCAGAGGAAGAATCCAGACAAACCCAGGGCCCCTGACCCGAGCTACCACTCACTGTAATCTTTATAGTCCAGGCGTGGTCCTCATGGTAGGGGTCCACATGTCATCCCCGGCGCAGCCAGCGCTGCCACAGCCCACCGAGCTAACCTTGATCCTACTGTCTCCAGGAGGCCGCCAGCCACTGCTACAGCCTACTCTCATTCCTCAAGGGAAGGATGACGTCGTAAGGCAGCCAGCAGCCTTCTCCGCGGTTGAATTGCAAACATCTCCGAGCGATGGGAGGCTCCCAGAAGGAAGGAGTAAGCCTAGCAGCCCTGGACATGCTGGCCTAAACTGGGAGCTGAAACTGCTGGCAAGACTGAGGCTGAAAGAGCTGAAAGTGCTGGCAGGACTGGGGCTGGTTAGGGTTGATTATGGTTTACTGACATTCCCTGCAGTAGGTAGGAATGAGGTGGGTATGACCAGTGTGTGGGCGGCTAGCCCTTGGATTAGGAGAGTGAGTAGAAGATTGGGGCTGCTTTAATGCCCTGCTTAGGCACAAGACTTTATAAGATGGTGGGGAGCACAGAGCAATAGCTCCAACAATATTTCCTTTCATTATTTATGGATGTCAGTCTGTACCGATAAAGCATCTTCTAACCATCATCATCAAGATTTGGAGTCTTTTATTTCGGAACCTGACACCCATTCAGTTATGAAATTTATTTGTTGACTTGGGTCAATCGTGAGTTCATAGAATTGCATATACATACCCGTTTCCCTGAAAATAAGACCTAGTTTTATTTTCTTTTGGGGCTCAAAATGAGCACCACTTCTTAGTTTTGGAGGATTTCTTAGCCGCTTACTTTAGGACCATCGCAGCCAGGGCAAGCACACCCCGACACTTGTTGCACAGCCATCTGACGTCTTCTGCTGCCGCGAGTGGCCATGTACTACATAGTTTGTTGTGCAGCCCATGCAAGCTGCCGTTTGCGGCAAGATGTAGTGTGGCGTGTTGCACCATTACCACAGTTCACAGTAGGGATGTATTCAGGGCCCACTGAAAATGGTGGCTACTTCCAGGACAAAATCATGAGGCCCAAGGATGCATGTCCTTCCCTCTGTCCCCACGAGGTTCAGAGATATTCAAAAGATAAGAAGGAGGAGGGTGTGAGGTTGGGGGTGTGGGAGTCAGGTGTAAGGGGACGCTGGGAGGGAGTGAAGGGCCCAGGGGACACAAGGGTTAGGATACAGAGTACAAGGATGTCTTGGAGGGAGAGGGAGGCTTAGAGATGCCTATGGCACGCAAGCCTGGCCATGCACTAGATCTCCAAGAGTTTTCCCCAGCTCTGAGAAACAGTGTTCAGCATAGCGACTCACATATTTGATTAATGGCTGCCTCAGGGAGAGCAGAGGGATTTGGGTAGTTAAGGAAAGCAATTTCGCTTAACAGCCGTTGCAACATGCACCCATAATTCAAGGTCCATAATAGTTATATCTTGAGGACTACTTTTATGCCGACTGCGGAATTCTGGGGCTCAGAATTTGGGCGGAAACCAAGGTAGAAGATTGAAACTACACATGTGGGAATTCCATAATCAAAATACAAAAGCTCCTCCCAAAATTCCTTTTTGAGGAATTCAACTACTTCCGGAAAAGGAAATATCCAGAAGCTTCTGCTAATAACCAGAAACTAGTTAACCATTTTCCATTTTCCTTTTCTCTCCACCTACGAATTTAATCCTGAGAAATGTTTGAGCAAAATGAATCAGGCCAAAATTCAAACAATCAATTTCTCACCTAAACTTTCAATGGGAGATCACAAATGAAATTCCAGCATTCTCTAAACTCATCTACTATTCCTCATATAGATTACCTTGTGTGCAATAAGGGATGATTTATGCTTGAAGTAATGTCTACAGACTGGTCATTTCAAAGATTTCTTCATGGTGTGAGTCTTCTGGTGTCTCACAAGACTGGAATTATAACAAAAACGTTTCCTACAGATAGGACATACAAAGGGTTTATCTTCTGCGTGAGTCTTCTGGTGTGTCACCAGGTTTGAGGTGTGACTAAATTTTTTCCCACAATCAGGACATTCATAGGGTTTCTCTCCTGTGTGACTCCTCTGGTGTCTCAGAAGATTGTAATTATCATTATAGCTTTTCCCACAGTCAGGACATTCAAAGGGTTTCTCTTCTGTGTGACTCCTCTGGTGTCTCAGAAGATTGTAATTATCAAAATAGCTTTTCCCACAGATAGGGCATTCAAAAGGTTTCTCTCCTGTGTGAGTCCACTGGTGTATTAGCATCTGGAAATTCTGACTGTAACGTTTCCCACAGTCAGGACATTCAAAGGGTTTCTCTCCTGTGTGAGTCCTCTGGTGTGTCACCAGATTGGAATTACTACTAAAGCTTTTCCCACAGATAGGACATTCAAAGGGTTTTTCTCCTGTGTGAGTTCTCTGGTGTGCTACCAGGTGGGAATTTTGACTGTAACGTTTCCCACAGTCAGGACATTCAAAGTGTTTCTCTCCTGTGTGAGTCCTCTGGTGTGTCACCAGATTGGAATTATTACTAAAGCTTTTCCCACAGATAGGACATTCAAAGGGTTTCTCTCCTGTGTGAGTCCTCTGGTGTATCACCAGGTGAGATTTCTGACTGTAACGTTTCCCACAGTCAAGACATTCAAAGGGTTTCTCTCCTGTGTGAATCCTCTGGTGTGTCAGCAGATTGGAATTATTACCAAAGCTTTTCCCACAGTCAGGACATTCAAAGTGTTTCTCTTCTGTGTGCGTGATCCTGTGTCTCAGGAGGTTGGAATTTCTAATGAAACCTTTCCCACAATCTTGACACTCATAAGGTTTCTCCATGGAGTAAGGCAGGAATTATGACTGAAACTTCTCCCACAATCCGGCCATTGAACGGGTTTTTCTCCTTTATGATTCCTCTGGTCTATCACCAAATTGGAATTATAACTGAAAGTTTCCCAACAATCAGAACATTCAAAGCATTTCTCTCCTATGTGAATCTTCTGGTTTAATCCTAGGCAGGAATTGTGACTTTCCCATAATCAGGACATTTGCAATCTGTGCTTTTCCCACAATAGGCAAATCTATGGAGCTTTTCTACAGCCAGTATTCTTGAGGAGGTAAACAAATATGGACAATGCCTTGTATAGTGGTGCTATCATTCAAGCTGTTTTCTTCTTCACAGGGAGAAGCCTGCATTCCTGTCTGTTCTACGTGACTTTACTATTGAGTTTCCTCCTCACGGACTTCCAGATATTTCCCCCCTTTTCTGAATGATAAATAATCTCTCTTCACTTTTCATGTAATGTATCCTTCAGTTCTGCATAATCTGCTTATTCTTTTTTGATTTTCTCTCTTTTGTCTAACAACTGCTGGAGGAAGAGCATCATTGTATGATTTTCTGAAGGAAACGGAACATATTTTGATTTCTGGCTGGATTTTCTTCCCTTTTCAACTTTGCTTGTTATTTACAGTTGCCCAGAGTGCTCTTATTGCCATCCTCTTTTCTGTAAGATTCAAAGAAAAGTGTAACTTTGTTTATAAAATGATTAGAGATGATGTGAGAAAAGAAAAATTATATATTACGATAAAAAAACAAACATGCCCGAATACTAGAATAATCACTTACATTATTGATGATTCATATGACACATGGAGTACTATTGAGATCCATGTTCAAATATCCATTCAATCAAATTCAGTTATTTAGTTGGGTTAATCATAAATTCTTAGCAATGCAAAGTATTATCATCAAATATACCTTGAAGTGTTGGGGATAGGTTATATCATTGCATATATATGCATAGAGAGACATAAAGATACACCCACCTACACATGTATACAGAGAGAAAATCTATGTCTTTCAAGCCTGACAAAATGTCCCAATTTGGTTACAGTCAAACCTTTGGAGCTAAATTTAGAGATGTGGGGGCTTTAGCTGATGAAATGATGCCGAAAGCCTCTGCAAGCTTTGAAGCACCACTTTTGCTCATGGAAGTCCTCAGCTGCAAATAAGAGCAGAAAATACTGTCTACAACCCCTCTGGTGAAATTCCAATTCAAGTAGTCTTCACTTAACCTACCACAATTGGAACTGAGCGTCACTAATCATTAAGCATGATGTCACATGACAGGGCCAACTTACATCTGTTTCTCTGTAGTTGTTAAGCAAATTACTGTGGGTTGTTAAAGGCAATTTCATATGACCGTGACTTGCAAATTCCTGCCAGTATATCCACTGATTTTGCTGGTCAGAAGCTATTTGGGAAGGCCACAAATTGGGATCGTGAGTGTGGGATGCTGCAGCCATCATAAATGTGAAACTATTGGCAGAACCCGAATTGCTGTGATTTCTTTTCCTAAACCTTCAAAACTAGAGTCACTGCTGACATGCGGTCACTGAACAAGTGCTAGGATTACCACAAATTCTGTGGACCAGGTGCACGTCTGCTTCTACTGTGCCATAGTAACTTGAAGTCTCAGGGAAGAAGTGGTAAGTGAGGACTACCTGTGCAACCAAATATGTGAAAAGATCCTCAATAGCAATTTCTTAGAAGTGCTGGATTAAGCACAATTGAACCTGGTGAATACGTGGATGGTGGGACAGGAAATACCATACTTATTGGCAAGGATGAAGGCTATTGCTTAACGCATTGTAAGCCGCCCTGAGTCTCCGGAGAAGGGCGGCATATAAATCAAATTAAAAAAAAAAATTAAAAAAAAAAAGACATGGAAGTAAAAAAAACTTGTAAATTTTATTCATCTGTCATTTTCACTACACATGTAGATTACAAACTATATCAAGAGGGCAACATCAAGTTCTAACGGGAGACTTTTACTGTCCTGATATAAACTGGGAGACAAACTCTACAGCAAGTAGGTGACTGAACAGATTCCTAACCAACTTAGGTGACAACTTTGTCATCCAAATGGTAGAGGAGGGAACTAGAGAAAAAACTATACTCGACTTAATTCTTACTAATAGAGAAGTGACAGAAGGAGTTGAAGTTGTCGGAACCTTGGGTGAGTGACCACGTCTTAATGGAATTCAGTATAATGCAAACATAAGCAATAGAATATAATCCAACAAGTGTCTTAAACTTCAGAAGAGCTAATTTTAACGAATTCGGAGCCTAAGCAAAATTTCTTGCATAAAAATCCTGAAGGAGAAAACAATGCAGGGAGCATGGGAAACACTGGAAAATATGATCATATAAGCCCAGTCCAACACAATGTCACTAAAAAAGGAAAACAAGAAATCCAAGAACCAGCATGGTTGCAGAAAGATCTCTCTGATAAACTGAAAGACAAAAAGGATAAGTATAAAAAATTGAAAGAGAGACACTGTCGAGCCTAGCAACCTGTTCGACACCGCTAACGCATGTTGAAAGCATCGAGGGACATATACATACTTGGTGGTGGTGGCACTGTGTGCAGGGGGCCGTATGTGGGGCGAGGGGAGGTGGTATCGTGTGCGACGGGCTTAGGACGTCTCCAGATGACGCTGCAACCAGCACCTTCGAGAACAAGCTGAGGACACATACGCGCTAACAAGGGTGTGGTGATAAACAGGGCCGTGGTTTAAAAGGGTTAATAAGAAGGGAGGGCTATATAAACGCCCGTTTCTAGTACACTGTAGCGCCGATTTCATTCGCCTTTACGAGTCACAGCGTGTAGCCGTCCACGGACGCGAATAAACCAGCATGCCAAAAAGAGCTAAAAGGAGTGCTGCTGTGTTTTGATTGCGTCTCGCATGGTCAACCTGAGAGGCACATAACTAAGGCAGAATACCAGCATATAGCCCGAATCTGCAAAGATGAAATGAAGCTCATCCTGAGAATGAACTAACACTTGCAACAAATGTCAAAAATAATTTAAAAGCATGTATAAAACAAGAAAAAAGTCAAGGAAACAATCAGTCCATTAATGGGAGACGATGGCAAGGAAGTGACGGGCAGTAGAGACACAGCAGAGCTACTTAATTCATTATCTGCATCTATCTTCAGGCAAAAAGAAAAAATAGCCAAACTACCAAAAACAGAATTGTAAAAGGCAGACTAGGAATACAAATTAAAACAGGCAAGAAAATGATAGGAAAACATCTGTCCATTCTGGACAAGTTCTAACCACCAGGACTACATTGATTACATCCCAAAGTTTTGAAGGAGCCGGCAGAGGTGATGTAAGAACCATTGAACCATAGATTTCAAAGATCTTCACGCACCAAGGAACTACCGGTGGACTGGAAAAGAGCTGATGTAGTTAGGGGGAGGAAAAGGTGCATCTTATACTCCGAAAAATATGGTAGTTCCCATCTTCAAAAAAGGATCATAAAACTACAGGCCAATTAGCCTGACATCACTACCTGGGAAGATCCTGGAAAAGATAATGAAACAAGAGATCTGCAAACACCTAGAAGCAAGCAAATAATGTATATAACCAGAAGTCAACATGGGTTTGTCAAAAAGAGATCATTCCAAACAAATGTTATTTCATTCTTACACAAAGTGACTAAATTAGTGAACCAATGCAATACGTAGTATAATTAGATTTCAGTAATGCAGTTGACAAAGTAGACTATAACCTACCTAGGAAATGTAAAGAAAGGAATGATGAGAGTAGAAAGGAAACGGAATTTGAAAATTTGACATATCGAATAATAAAAGATGAAATTGGGCTAAAGAGATTAGTTAGTAAAATTTATACAATTATTAACTTTGATAATAATTCACAAAGGGTAATGAAAGAGAATTGGGTAAAAGAACTGGGTATTGAAATTTCTGATCAAAATTGGAATATGAACTGGGTTAGTAGAATAATGAGGACATTATCAATAAGGATTAAAGAACATAACTATAAAGTTATTTGGAAGTGGTATTTGACCCCAATAAGACTTTTTCAAATGGATAATAAAGTGGATAAAATGTGTTGGAGATGTAAAGTGGAACTCGGGACATATGCTCATATGTGGTGTAAATGTAATGGGGTTGAACTTTTTTGGTCTAGGATAGAAAATGAAATATTTGAAATGATTAAGAAGAGGGTCAAATTGAAATTGGAAAACATATTATTATTAATATTGAATGAAACAACATTAACAACTGGAGAAAGAGAATTGGTGAGGATTTTGGTTATAATGGGGAGGATTATAATTGCTAGATATTGGAAATTAAATGTTGACTTAAAATTAGAAGAATGGTATAATGAAACATGGAAATTTGCATTAAATGATAAATTGACTTGTGATATTAAAATTAGAAGTGGTATATACAAATAAAATGTTTTTTTGGAACACTTGGCAACCATTTGTGGACTTTGCACTTGGGAGATTGGATGAATCGGCACCAGTACCTTATCAAAGAGATTTCTGGAAGAATTAAAGACTTCAATTTCCTAAAACTTCCTTTCTGTTTGTATAGCACGTTGGGGGGGGAAAATTTTCTTTCCTTACTATTGATTTTTGTATTGTTTTTTTTTCTTTCTGTTATTCTTTAACAATAAAAATATAATATTTTTTTTTAAAAAAAATAGATTTCAGTAATGCATTTGATAAAGTAGACCATAACCTACTTCTTGGTAAATTAGAAAAATGTGGGATAGGTACATCCATCCACACAGATGGATTCGTAACTGGCTGACAAACCACCCTCAAAGTGTATTCCTTAATGGGACTATATCTGTATGGAGGGAAGTAAGCAGTGGGTACCCCAAGGTCCTGTTTTAGTACTCTTTAATATCTTTGTAAATGCCTTAGATGAGGAAATCGAACAGGAACGCATCAAATTTGGAAATGACACCAAGTTGGCAGGAATAGCCAATACCTCAGAAGATAGGCTCAAGATAGAGAATCTCGATAGATTTGAACACTGGGCCCTACCTAACAAAATGAAATTCGAGGGAGGAAAAATATAAGATTTTATACTTATGCAGGAAAAACCAAATGTACTGTTACAGAACAGGTAGAACCTGACTCAAGCAGGAACAGAACAGAACAGAACAGAGTAGAGTAGAATTTTTTATTGGCCAAGTGTGATTGGACACACAAGGAATTTGTCTAGGTGCATATGCTCTCAGTGTATATAAAAGAAAAGATACGTTCATCAAGAATCAGAGGCACCTTTAAGTCATACTGGGCAATCATTTAGATATGAGCCAGCAATGTATTGCAGCAGCAAAAAAAAGCTAATTCAATACTAGGCTGCATTAACAGAGAGAAACATGGTCATGTGAAGTACTAGTGCCACTTTATGAAGAGTAAGACCACACTTAGAAAATTGCATACAGGTTTGGTACCGCATCATAAAAAAGATGTTGAAACTCTGGAAAGAATGCAGAAAAGAGCAACAAAGATGATTAGGGGGCTGGAGCGCAAGCATATGAAGAAAAGTTGCAGGAATTGGGTATGTCTAGTCTAGTGAAAGGAAGGACTAGGGGAGACATGATAGTCTTCCAAGGCATGAGGACTTGCCACAAAGAAGAAGGGGCCAACCTATTCTCCAAAGCCCCTGAAGGCAGGACTAGAAACTGGATGGAAACTAAGCAAGGAGAGAAGCAACCTAGAACTAAGGAGAAACTTCTGACGCTGAGAACAGTTAACCAGGGGAAGGATTTGCCTTCAGAAGTTGTGGGAGACCCATCACTGGTGGCTTTTAAGCAGAGACAGGACAGCCATTTGTCTGAAATGATACTGGGTCTCCTGCTTGATCAGGAGATTGGAATAGAAGACCTGCAAGGTCCCTTCCAGCCCTGTTACAAACCCTCCAGTGACGGAGCAGCCACAACCTCTGGAGGGAAACCAGCCCCAAAGATTCAACCTGCATTTGAAGGAGGCTTTTTCAAGCTTCCCACCAGCAGAAATTGCAGCCCCCAGTTTCCCAGCCTGCAGCACCAGTGGGCTCCATTTGGGGAGGGAAGGAACCTGCAGCTGCAGCAGCTGAGAGGCTTCAGCCCAGTTGCTTCTCCGCTTCCAGCCCAAGTTGCTCCCGGACTCTCCTCCCACCTGCTGCCCTCAACTCACCTGTCAGCTGCTGCTTCCACCATGGAAACAGCACAAAAGCCGCTCTGCACACCAACTTCCTCCCACCAGCCATCCGGAAGAGGAAGTTCAGCTGTCCCAAAGGTGCTTTTTCAAAAGGAAACTCGACTGCCTTCTACTCTTCCCTCGCCTTCCAACCTCTCTAGCAATAAAGTACTCTATGGTTTTAACTCCTTTAAGCTCAACCACAGATGATATCCGCTTTCTAGGCACAGGTGTTGCCTGTTTGACCACCATCTCCTACCAGGAGGCAGAAAAACATGCTTCTCCAGCCTCTATCTAAGGCCTTCCCAACATGTTTCCACTGATTAAATGCTATCAAGTCGTTTTTGACTTCTGAGCCTAGTGAAATGTGATGCTGCTTATCTTACAAAGATTAGCTATGTGTTCAGCGCTAAAAGTTCATGAAGGTTTTATAGAATTACGCAATCAGCTTTCTTAGGGGTGACTCTCAGTGGAGATCAAAACCTCTCTAATACCCCAAAATCTGATTTCCTGTGGCTCCCAGGATTTAGGACATGGCAGCACCATCAGGCCAGACACTGCAGGGGAGACAGCTTCACTCCTGCTGGCCAGGGCTGCGTCCAAGAGCATCACCCACCAAGCTTCATTCCTGAAGGAGGAAATGTTATATCTCCTAAATGCCATGTATAAATTCTGTAAATTTGCTTGCACTGAAGTCTCCATTAGGTCAGAGAAACATGCAGCAGGGCCTAGAAAATGGAGCCTAAGAAAGGGGGCCTGATTGCCTATATATGGTAGAATAAATGTTTCCCCCCCAAAAAAAATGTTTTAAAAAAAGGACAAAAATAGAATAGCCCATCAAACCACATGGCTAAGTGATCACCAGGCTAATCTTTTTAGAAAGGTATGGCCAACTTTTTTTTTTTTAAAGCATTTAAAGTATTTTTTCGGCTGAACAGGTTGTAGAAAAAATGCTTTTAAAAGTAAAAAAAAAAACCTCTGATATCGCGCAGCTCAGGTGGGCATGGGTGGTGTACGGATTTTTGCTACCGGTTCTTCGAACCACCCGCCGCCATCGCTACTGGATCAGGCGATCCGGTCCGAACCGGGAGCATTTCACTCCTGGTTTGGTGCCTTCAAGTCAGTCAAGTGGTTTCCCCCTTTCTTTCTTAGGCCTAGGCCTGATAGGACTGGCCAAAGCTGCCCAGATGGCTTCACACTTTAGGCGGACTGCAACTGAGTATTTCCCAGTCTCTAACCTGTAGCTTTCACCACTACACCAACCTGGATCATCTTCTTCCCCACAAATCTACCCATTGAGCTCTTCCTGCTGCTTCAACAGCAAATTGAAAGCTACAACTTTCAAAATTCAGTTTACTCTGTAACCGGCTCGTCCTTACTCCAGATAACAGATCTTTTTCATCTTTCAATCTGAGTTAGTTTCATACTTTTCTTCTGAGAAAACGGAGGGTTTCTCTGATTTAGTAGTGGCTTCTGCCTGGCCCTGTGACTAGCTCCTCTGGTGTTTGTTTCGGGCTGCCTTTTAATTTGCTCAATTTTGTTGGATATATAGTATTAGTAAGTTTGGGAGGGGTGTCTAATTTATCTTTTTATTGTAGAGGGTTGTTGTATTTTTTTTTTTTTTTTGATATTCTGCTATTCCCCTCATGCTAGTTTTAATGTGTCTTAGTGAAACGCAACGTTCAGTTTCATCCTTCTGCCTCCTGAATGTCTTCCAGATTTTGAGGCCAGAATTTCTTAGCCAGTATATCCTTTGCACAAACTATCTGTGGTCATAAGCAGAGTTTCTGAGTGGTCCCAGTAAGCTGCTGAAGCTTCTAAAAAAATTACATGGTAAAAAAATATGCACAGGGGTTGTAGCTTGAGAAGTAAAAGCATTGTGGTTTTGAGTGCAGGGTTCTTAGGTTCATAAACTCCTCTTGCTATGATTTTGTAGTCTTGGAGGTGCCGGCTTGTTACCCTGTGGTAGCAGCGCCAAGATGCTGACAAATTTGTTTCAACTGCCTTGGTGTTGGAGCTTTGAAAAAGAAATTATATGATGGAAAATGTTGCTTTTCTAAAAAACCGCATTAAATAGCTTTTAAGAATGAAAAAACAGATATTGTCTGCATTGCTGTGAAAGAGGTTTTTTTTGGTTAGATATACTGTTATTATCGGGACACGGTGGCTCAGTGGCTAACATGCTGAGGTTGTTGATCGAAAGGTCGGCAGTTCAGCAGTTCAAATCCCTAGTACCGTGTAATGGGGTGAGCTCCCGTTACTTGTCCCAGCTTCTGCCAACCTAGCAGTTGAAAGCATGTATAAAATGCAAATAGAAAAAATAGGGACCACCTTTGGTGGGAAGGTAACAGCGTTCCATGCACCTTTGGCGTTTAACCATGTAGGCCACATGACCACAGAGACGTCTTCGGACAGCACTGGCTCTTCAGCTTTGAAACGGAGATGAGCCCCTCCCCCTAGAGTCGGCACATATGTGCCAGGGGAACTTTTACCTTATTCTGCTCTTTAGCTCGTATTAGTTTTAATGTGTATTCTTTGTCTATTGAAATTCAATTAATATTTATTTCTAATCTGCATTTAATCCTTAATCATGACATAAAACTATTATTATTTTTATATTCGGAATCATACCCATTGCCCCCCTCTTTCTTGCCTTCTGGGGCTTTGGTTCTATGCATCAGACATCTCCAAGAGGAAAAAAGAAGTCACATGCTTTGCAATGAACTCTTGCGGTAGCCAGCAAAGCCATAAGCTCTTCCAAGTTCTTCTGTTCCCTGTCTTACTGTCCCACTTTATTCCCCCAAATAATCAGAAATCCATGGCTGATAAATATAATTAGTCCCCACTGGGGTAGATTTTTTTAAATATAATTTTTAAATAGTTTTTTTAAAAAATATCTAAGTGCTTAGTGAACAGTCTGGGTCAATGTACTTTATACACAATACTAATAATACTGTTTAGGTATACATAATAATACCTTTCAACTTCTAACATTTATGTATACATAGTAATTATAATGTATTCTATTATGTATGAATACTATTTTCCCAATTTCTATTTTCTACCTGTTTTCTAACCCTTAATGAAGCAATTGCCATCTTAAGTATTCTATATCTATCCATCATCTCTTGTCCTTTTTAGTATTTCAACTCTTACTGACTTTTTGACAAATCTCCCATGCTCCTCCCTTGGGATCTTGTATCTCCTTACATCACTCATATTTAATCTATTTCATCTGCCTCAACATCTACCTCTTGCTGTTGAATCCATCATCCATCAGTAATTCTTTCATCACTTCTGGGAGAACCCACTGAGGTAGATTCTGAACAGGGGTTCAGAATGCATGATTCTGCACTACAGTCCAAGATTCAGAGGCTTTGGCCATTTTAAGGGTTTTTAGCTCTTAACCATAATGAGACATGACAGCTATGCAAAAAAAATGACATCAAAAATGAGTGAAGGGAAACATTAAATAGGTTAATGTTTTAAAATTTAGAAACTTTCAAACATGTTTAAATTTGAAGCTACCTGGAGCTGGAGACTCAGGCCAAAGGAGGTTCTTGGTTACTCCTCGCCCCTGACCTGGCCCTGGTTGTGGGCGTCCTTTTGCAGAGGGATCATTTGCAAAGTGATAGAATATATATATATATATTACCAGTCCTCTGAATTGTGTTAGTGAAATGAACAAACCTGCAATTCTTTGGTGTCTTCTAAATTTAGCAAACAGGATGATTCATTTGCAGAGCTAAAATTCCAGTTCTCTGCTCCAATTATTGTACCTCTCTTTACTTGTAGAGATTATTTGGAAATTTTTAAGAAGCCCTGAGAGAGGAATGAAAGAAATGGAAACATCTCCCGTGTGTTGGGAAGACAGCTTTACTCCCACATTCACAGCAATGCTGACAATACCCATTTCTTTCATTCTCAAAAGCTATTTAAAGAGCAGCACAATGCTTTTTTTAGAAATGAAACATTTTCCATCATAGAGTTTCTTTCTCAGTGCTTAAACACTAAGGCTGTTGCAACAAATTTGTCAGCATCTTGGCGCTGCTACCACCGGGGTAACAAGCAGGTACATCCTAGAAGAAAAGATCAGAGCAGGATGTTGGAAGAAATATCCATCTGGTTCAGTTCTAAGCGGGGAGAGAGGCTCTGGAAATAAAATGGAGGCTAGCTGCTTAGGAAAGAAGGTACGTTTATTGATGAGCAGAACCACAGCATGCAGTTCTGGGACAGCTGACAAAATAGCTTGATGAGTGCAAGGATTTTTATACAGTTTACAGTATTTTGTAATTTTGAGCTTTGCTTTGTTTGCTTTTATTATTTAATTAGTTTTACTTGTTTCGCAAAAGCTCATGATGGGTCTTAATTATGACTTCCTTGTAGTGGTGAAATCCTACCGGTTCAGACTGGTTCGGGTGAACCGCTAGTGATAAAATCTACTGGTTCAGCAAACCGGTAGTAAAAAAAAGCTACCAGTTGGTCTGAACTGGTATATCAGACGATCAGCTGTGCCGCGTGATATATATTCACTAGAAAGCAGGAAATCTTGCTTTCTAGCGAATCTGTACTGAGTGACACAGCTGTTACCCCCTTCCATGTTGTACTTACCGTCAAATGGCTTGTTTCTCTGTGCAAATGATGCATTTGATGTGCGTGTGCATTTTGCGTCTGTGGGCACACATCATGCATCTTGCAGGCATCGTGCATGTGCAAGCAGGCGAACCGCTAGTGACCCATGGAGGATTTCACCCCTGTAATTGATTTTACCCTATTATCTATTGCCTCCAGTGTTCCTTCCTTCATGGACCAGTATTGTTTCCACTTTTTTCAATGCATAGGTTAAGGTCATGTCCTGTCCTTAATCCCATCACCTGGAGGTGAAGGTATTTTGTTTGTGAATAGGCTGGCCCAGGATTTCTTAATGAGCATCTGCTGTAAGCTATTAAGAAAGACTGGGGGCTGCTTTCTGCCTCTAAGAACATGTTTCTCCATTTCTTCTTTGGAGAAATATAATATTCTAACACAGTCAGGGAAACCCGGAGACCTGGCTTATCCAGAGGTCTAGGCCGACCTAAAAGACACCTTTAGTGAAAACAAGTGCTGCGCCTGTCCTGTTTCAAGAGAAAAAGGATGGTGGGTTGAGATTATGTGTGGATTTCCGAGGGATTAACAGTGTGCATAAAACAGCTGTATCCACTGCCGTTAATGAAGGACATGTTGGCCCGGTTGGCCGAGGGAAGCGTGTTTACTAAACTGGATCTCCGGGAGGCATATTACGGAGGACCCTTCTAAGGTGAGACAGGTGATAGACTGGCAGGTGCCTAAGACCCGAAAGCAGTTACAAACCTTTCTGGGGTTCTCCAACTTCTAACACCAGCTTATCCCAATGATGCCCCTGATGTGACTGTGGCTGCAGTTCTTCTACAGAGGAATGAGGAGGGAGCACTGCAGCCGTGTGCATACACATCATGAAAGTTAACAGAGACTGAGCATAATTGGCCAATCTGGGAAAAGGAGACCTTTGCTGTTAAGTGGGTGTTGGTGACCTGGCAACACCTCCTGGAAGGTGGTGGAGCAGGGGTGAAATGCTCCTGGTTCGGACCGGATCACCTGATCCAGTAGCAATGGCGGCAAGTGGTTCAGAGAACAGGTAGCAAAAATTCCTGCGCCCCCCCCCCCCCATGCCAACTGAGTTGCACGATCATCAGAGGCTGGTTTTTTTTTACTTTTAAAAGCATTTTTTCTACAACCACTTCGGCTGAAAAAAATGCTTTTAAAAGTTTAAAAAAAGCCTCCGATGATCGCACGGCTCAGCTGGGATCACCAGAGGCTTTTCAAAGCATTTTTTTTCTGCAAACCCTTCAGCCGAAGAGGGTGTAGGAAAAAAATGCCTATAAAAGCCTCTGGCGATCCCAGCTGACTTGCTTGATCGTCAGAAGCTTTTAAAAGTATTTTTTGTGCAACCTCTTAAGGTTGTAGAAAAAATGCTTTTAAAAGTTAAAAAAAAAAGTTGGCCATGCCCACCCAGTCACATTACCTCCCCACCCCCACCAAGCCACACCCACAGAACCGGTAATAACAAATTTTAGATTTCACCCCTGTGGTGGAATACCATTTGAAGTGTGGACGGACCACAAGAACTTGGGGGCTTTGCAACAACCCAGGCGGCTGTCACCAAAACAAGTGAGGTGGGCTCTGTATTTCAGACGATTCAATTTCACTTTGAAATACATACCCACAGGGAGAAATTTCCTGGCTGATGCTCTGTCCCGGAAGCCACAATATGAGAGCACCAGGGAGGAGGTAGTGCAAGCCATCATACCATCATACTGAAACCACCGAACCATTGATTGTCGCCCAGTCGCCATCTATAACCCAGCAGGTTCCAGTGGGGCTGTTCCGCAGGCCATCCAAACCGCATTACCAAGAGACCAGTGGTATAGTGAAAATCGCTCTGTCCTTACACTTAGGGATGGCTTTGTTTGGAAGGGGTCAAAGCTGTATGTTGCCCCGGATGTCCGGTTAAGGGTACTCCAGTGCTGTCATGACGATCGACCTGCTGGACACTTTGGGTATTTAAAGACATTGCACCTCATCAATCACCAGTTCTGGTGGCCCTCTATGAAAAAAGATGTAGCGGAATATGTACGGAGCTGTATGGTGTATGCGTTACCATGAAAACCCCACCGGGCAAACCATTAGGCTTATTGCAAACAATAGCAGACCCCACACATCCCTGGGAACAGATAGCCATGGACTTTATCGTGGAGCTACCAGAGAGTCAAGGAAATACAGTCATCTGGACTGTGATAGACATGTTCTTTAAACAAGCCCATTTTATACCCTGTCCTGGTCTCCCTTCTGCCAGGTGGTTAGCTAAGTTGTTTATAGTTCATGTCTATCACCTCCACGGGGTAACCCAGAAAATATCAGACAGGGGGGTGCTATTTACCGCCAGATTTGGGCGGGAATTCCTGACAAGAATTGGTTCATCGCAGGGTTTCAGTTCAGCATTCCATCCTGCTACCAATGGGGCAGCCGAAAGAGCCAATTCCATGATGGAACGTTACCTGAGATGCTATATCAAACATCAGCAAATGGACTGGGCAGACCTACTGCCATATGCTGAAGTAGCATATAATAATGCTGTACATAGCAGTACAGGGTTTACTCCATTCCATTTCAGTGTCGGGAAGAGAGTTCATGCCGATACCAGAGTGCCCTAGTATAGATCCAGCCAATATAGGAGTCAAAGAATGGTCAGACCAAATGAGGAACGTATAGGGAAGCGTCAAGAAAGCCCTAAACCACACGGCTACAGGTTAGAAAAAGCCAGGGGACAAAAAGAGCCCCACCCACGTTCACGGTGGGTCAACCAGTGTACCTTTCTACCAAGTATCCGAAACTACCCATATCCCTGCAAGAAACTAGGCCCTAAGTTTATAGGGTCCTTCCCGATAATACGAGTCATTAATCCGGTAAGCATGCAACTCCGTCTTCCCCGATTACTAGGGAAAATCCATCCGGTATTCCATTGTAGCCTACTCTGACCAGTCCATATAACTCCCTTGAGGGGCGCCTCAGGATTGCCCCTTCACCTCCTACCATGGTAGGAAGGGAACAACACTATGAGGTAGAGGACATACTAGATACCTGCTGGCACAGAAAGAAACTCCAGTATTTGATAATGTGGAAAGGGTATCTGCTGTCAGAGGCATCCTGGGTCCCGATGGAGGACGTCAAGGCCCCGAGACTGACCACTAGATTCCACAGGAAGAATCCAGACAAATCCAGGGCCCCTGATCCGTGCTACCACTCACTGTAATCTTTATATTCCAGGCATGGTCCTCATGGTAGGGGTCCACGTCAACCCCGGCGCAGCCAGTGCTGCCACAGCCCACCGAGCTAACCTTGATCCTACTATCTCCAGGAGGCCGCCAGCCACTGCTACAGCCTACTCTCATTCCTCAAGGGAAGGATGACGTCATAAGGCAGCCAGCAGCCTTCTCCGTGGTTGAATTGCAAGCATCTCCGAGCGATGGGAGGCTCCCAGAGGGAAGGAGTACGCCTAGCAGCCCTGGACATGCTGGCCTAAACTGGGAGCTGAACTGCTGGCAAGACTGAGGCTGAAAGAGCTGAAAGTACTGGCAGGACTGGGGCTGGTTAGGGCTGATTGTGGCTTACTGACATTCCCTGCACTAGGAAGTAGGTAGGAATGAGGTGGGTATGACCAGTGTGTGGGTGGCTAGCCCTTGGATTAGGAGGGTGAGTAGAAGATTTGGGCTGCTTTAATGCCCTGCTTAGGCACAAGACTTTATAAGGTGGCGGGGAGCACAGAGCAATAACTCCAACAATATTTCCTTTCATTATTTATGGATGTCAGTCTGTACCAATAAAGCATCTTCTAACCATCATCATCAAGATTTGCAGTCTTTTATTTCGGAACCTGACACCCATTCAGTTATGAAATTTATTTGTTGACTTGGGTCAATCGTGAGTTCATAGAATTGCATATAAATACCTGTTTCCCTGAAAATAAGACCTAGTTTTATTTTCTTTTGGGGCTCAAAATGAGCACCACTTCTTAGTTTTGGAGGATTTCTTAGCCGCTTACTTAGGACCATCGCAGCCAGGGCAAGCACACCCCGACACTTGTTGCACAGCCGTCTGACGTCTTCTGCAGCCGCGAGTGGCCATATACTACATAGCTTGTCGTGCAGCCCATGCAAACTGCCGTTTGCGGCAGAATGTAGTGTGGCGTGTTAATGGCTGCCTCAGGGAGAGCAGAGGGATTTGGGTAGTTAAGGAAAGCAATTTCGCTTAACAGCCGTTGCAACATGCACCATAATTCAAGGTCCATATAGTCATATCTTGAGGACTACTTTTATGCCGACTGCGGAATTCTGGGGATCAGAATCTGGGTGGAAACCAAGGTAGAAGATTGAAACTACACATGTGGGAATTCCATAATCAAAATACAAAAGCTCCACCCAAAATTCCTTTTTGAGGAATTCAACTACTTCTGGAAAAGGAAATATCTAGAACCTTCTGCTAATAACCAGAAACTAGTTAACCATTTTCCATTTTCCTTTTCTCTCCACCTATGAATTTAATCCTGAGAAATGTTTGAGCAAAATGAATCAGGCCAAAATTCAAACCATCAATTTCTCATCTAAACTTTCAATGGGAGATCACAAATGAAATTCCAGCATTCTCTAAATTCATCTACTATTCTTCATATAGATTACCTTGTGTGCAATAAGGGATGATTTATGCTTGAAGTAAAGTCTACAGACTGGTCATTTCAAAGATTTCTTCATGGTGTGAGTCCTCTGGTGTCTCACAAGACTGGAATTATAACAAAAACGTTTCTTACAGATAGGACATACAAAGGGTTTATCTTCTGTGTGAGTCTTCTGGTGTGTCACCAGCGTGTAATTGCGACTGAAACATCTCCCACAATCAGGACATTCAAAGGGTTTCTCTCCTGTGTGACTCCTCTGGTGTCTCAGAAGATTGTAATTATCACAATAGCTTTTCCCACAGAGAGGGCATTCAAAAGGTTTCTCTTCTGTGTGAGTCCACTGGTGTAATAGCATCTGAATATTTTGACTGTAACGGTTCCCACAGATAGAACATTCAAAGGGTTTCTCTCCTGTGTGAGTCCTCTGGTGTGTCACCAGATTGGAATTATTACTAAAGCTTTTCCCACAGATAGGACATTCAAAGGGTTTTTCTCCTGTGTGAGTTCTCTGGTGTGCTACCAGGTGGGAATTTTGACTGTAACGTTTCCCACAGTCAGGACACTCAAAGGGTTTCTCTCCTGTGTGAGTCCTCTGGTGTGTCACCAGATTGGAATTATTACTAAAGCTTTTCCCACAGATAGGACATTCAAAGGGTTTCTCTCCTGTGTGAGTCCTCTGGTGTATCACCAGGTGAGATTTCTGACTGTAACGTTTCCCACAGTCAAGACATTCAAAGGGTTTCTCTCCTGTGTGAATCCTCTGGTGTGTCAGCAGATTGGAATTATTACCAAAGCTTTTCCCACAGTCAGGACATTCAAAGTGTTTCTCTTCTGTGTGCGTGATCCTGTGTCTCAGGAGGTTGGAATTTCTAATGAAACCTTTCCCACAATCTTGACACTCATAAGGTTTCTCCATGGAGTAAGGCAGGAATTATGACTGAAACTTCTCCCACAATCCGGCCATTGAACGGGTTTTTCTCCTTTATGATTCCTCTGGTCTATCACCAAATTGGAATTATAACTGAAAGTTTCCCAACAATCAGAACATTCAAAGCATTTCTCTCCTATGTGAATCTTCTGGTTTAATCCTAGGCAGGAATTGTGACTTTCCCATAATCAGGACATTTGCAATCTGTGCTTTTCCCACAATAGGCAAATCTATGGAGCTTTTCTACAGCCAGTATTCTTGAGGAGGTAAACAAATATGGACAATGCCTTGTTTAGTGGTGCTATCATTCAAGCCATTTTCTTCTTCACAGGGAGAAGCCTGCATTCCTGTCTGTTCTACGTGACTTTACTATTGAGTTTCCTCCTCACGGACTTCCAGATATTTCCCCCCTTTTCTGAATGATAAATAATCTCTCTTCACTTTTCATGTAATGTATCCTTCAGTTCTGCATAATCTGCTTATTCTTTTTTGATTTTCTCTCTTTTGTCTAACAACTGCTGGAGGAAGAGCATCATTGTATGTTTTTCTGAAGGAAACGGAACATATTTTGATTTCTGGCTGGATTTTCTTCCCTTTTCAACTTTGCTTGTTATTTACAGTTGCCCAGAGTGCTCTTATTGCCATCCTCTTTGTCTGTAAGATTCAAAGAAAAGTGTAACTTTGTTTATAAAATGATTAGAGATGATGTGAGAAAAGAAAAAAGTATATATTACGATGAAAAAACAAACATGCCCCAATACTAGAATAATCACCTACATTATTGATGATTCATATGACACATGGAGTACTATTGAGATCCATGTTCAAATATCCATTCAATCAAATTCAGTTATTTAGTTGGGTTAATCATAAATTCTTAGCAATGCAAAGTATTATCATCAAATATATCTTGAAGTGTTGGGGATAGGTTATATCATTGCAGATATATGCATAGAGAGACATAAAGATACACCCACCTACACATGTATACAGGGAGAAAATCTATGTCTTTCAAGCCTGACAAAATGTCCCAATTTGGTTACAGTCAAACCTTTGGAGCTAAATTTAGAGATGTGGGGGCTTTAGCTGATGAAATGATGCCGAAAGCCTCTGCAAGCTTTGAAGCACCACTTTTGCTCATGGAAGTCCTCCGCTGCAAATAAGAGCAGAAAATACTGTCTACAACCCCTCTGGTGAAATTCCAATTCAAGTAGTCTTCACTTAACCTACTACAATTGGAACTGAGCGTCACTAATCATTAAGCATGATGTCACATGACAGGGCCAACTTACATCTGTTTCTCTGTAGTTGTTAAGCAAATTACTGTGGGTTGTTAAAGGCAATTTCATATGACTGTAACTTGCAAATTCCTGCCAGTATATCCACTGATTTTGCTGGTCAGAAGCTATCTGGGAAGGCCACAAATTGGGATCGTGAGTGTAGGATGCTGCAGCCATCATAAATGTGAAAGTATTGGCAGAACCCAAATTGCTGTGATTTCTTTTCCTAAGCCTTCAAAACTAGAGTCACTGCTGATGTGCAGTCACTGAACAAGTGCTAGGATTACCACAAATTTTGTGGACCAGGTGCACGTCTGCTTCTACTGTGCCATAGTAACTTGAAGTCTCAGGGAAGAAGTGGTAAGTGAGGACTACCTGTGCAACCAAATATGTCAAAAGAACCTCAATAGCTATTTCTTAGAAGTGCTGGATTAAGCACAATTGAACCTGGTGAATATATGGATGGTGGGACAGGAAATACCATACTTATTGGCAAGACATGGAAGTAAAAAAAACTTGTAAATTTTATTCATCTGTCATTTTCAATACACATGTAGATTACAAACTATATCAAGAGGGCAACATCAAGTTCTAACGGGAGACTTTTACTGTCCTGATATAAACTGGGAGACAAACTCTACAGCAAGTAGGTGACTGAACAGATTCCTAACCAACTTAGGTGACAACTTTGTCATCCAAATGGTAGAGGAGGGAACTAGAGAAAAAACTATACTCGACTTAATTCTTACTAATAGAGAAGTGATAGAAGGAGTTGAAGTTGTCGGAACCTTGGGTGAGTGACCACGTCTTAATGGAATTCAGTATAATGCAAACATAAGCAATAGAATATAATCCAACAAATGTCTTAAACTTCAGAAGAGCTAATTTTAATGAATTCGGAGCCAAAGCAAAATTTCTTGCATAAAAATCCTGAAGGAGAAAACAATGCAGGGAGCATGGGAAACACTGGAAAATATGATCATATAAGCCCAGTCCAACACAATGTCACTAAAAAAGGAAAACAAGAAATCCAAGAACCAGTATGGTTGCAGAAAGATCTCTCTGATAAACTGAAAGACAAAAAGGATAAGTATAAAAAATTGAAAGAGACACACTGTCGAGCCTAGCAACCTGTTCGACACCGGTAACGCATGTTGAAAGCATCGAGGGACATATACATACTTGGTGGTGGTGGCACTATGTGCAGGGGGCCGTATGTGGGGCGAGGGGAGGTGGTATCGGGTGCGACGGGCTTAGGACGTCTCCAGATGACGCTGCAACCAGCACCTTCGAGAACCAGCTGAGGACACACATGCGCTAACAAGGGTGTGGTGATAAACAGGGCCGTGGTTTAAAAGGGTTAATAAGAAGGGAGGGCTATATAAACGCCCATTTCTAGTACACTGTAGCGCCGATTTCATTCGTATTTATGAGTCAAAGCGTGTAGCCGTCCACGGACGCGAATAAACCAGCGTGCCAAAAAGAGCTGAAAGGGGTGCTGCTGTGTTTTGATTGCATCTCGCACGGTCAACCTGAGAGGAAATCGGCGCTGCTCTTAATACTTGCTTCAGCGGGATGGCGGAGGGGGTGGACCCGACCGCTGCTGTAACACCGCCCCCAGAGGAGGAGGACTTGCCGGCATCAGGTGAAAGCCCAGCTGAGAATCCACCTTCGGTTCATCCGAAAGAGCGCTGCCGAAGTCGCAGCCAGGGGGAGGAGGGGAAGAACACTGTCACGGCAAAGAGGAGCCCCCCCCTCCCCGACGGAGTCGGGGGAGTGTTGGCAGAGTCCTGCTTTGACAGCCCCGACAGGAGCCCCGAAGGGCCAAGCATCGCTCCCTTACAGTGAACATTTCCACCGCTGGAGAGAGCGTCATTAGGTGGATGATGACAATGGCAAGTGGAATTATTCAACAGGTTTGGGCCACTCAACTACAAGTCCTTCTAGAGCGTTTTGGGGAAGCTAGCTTCCGGGATGCGCAGTCCTGGCAACCATGGATGGCGGGGGCAGAGCCCAGCCCAGGCTGGCCAGTGTCTTCCGCAGGGACAGAGACTAGGTTTCGATTGGCTAGCCCCAAGCTACGGTTGGGTCCCTCTCACAGCGATACCCAACCCCCGGCTACCCATTCTGCTACAACTCAATCATTTGGGCCATTGGGAGGCATGGCTACAGGGACAGCGTATGGATCAATGCGGGGCCCTTCAGGCCTGGGTACGGCTCCAACCACTGGACCGATGGCTTATCCAGCTGTGCCAGTTGGGCAGGCTGGGGTGTGGGGCCCCAACCAGTCTGGGGACCGCCCCCCTTGCAGACCACGTTCGATGGCAACCCAGACCATGTGGCCCTTTTCCTGAGCCAGGTACTTAGCTACCTCAACCTATATGGGCATCTGTATCCAACCCAGTGGTCCATGGTAGTCGCCATAACAACAACCTTAACAGGGGAAGCTGCTGACTGGGTAGCAGACCTTCACAATGATCATGCTCGAGAGCTAACTGATGTTGGTTTGTTCCTGGAAGAACTCAGGGTACGGTTTGAGGATGATACACGAACCCAGGTGGCTGAGGGGGAGCTCGTAGCTCTGAAACAACGGGGACGTCCAGCAAAGGAATATGTAAAGGAGTTCCGTCAGCTCGCAGGGAGGGTGAGGGGTTGGCCCGAACGCATGCTTGTTCATCAATTCCATCTTGGCTTGGATCGTGAACTTAGACAGGCCTGCGTATATCGGGGCATGCCACCCCGCCTGTCTGAATGGTGTAAAGCAGCTATTGACCTAGATGTGGGATTGAGAGAGTTTCGGGTGAAGGGTGCTGTGAGCGCGATCCCCCTCCAACGCCAGCCAGACCGACTGGGTCCCGTCAGAGCAGTAGGGAGAGGGGAGCTTGATCCCCGTGTGGCTGACTCCACACACCGAACATTACGCTGTTTCCGATGCAACCAGCCCGGCCATAGGGCTCTGGAGTGCCCGTTGCCACTGGTTCAACCACCTGGGCCAAACGTTCCGACAACCAGTGGGAAGTTCCGTGGGCGACCAACTCCAGAGAAAACCAGGGCCCTGTCACAGCAAGGACAGAGTCCCACTGGAACCAACACAGGGGGACCGGGTCCTGCTATACTCTCTGGTGTAGTCTCCGTGGTAGTGGCTGATAGCGATGAGGAAGAGGATACCAGCGACCCGATGGTAAGTGAGCCCATTCATCCTTTCTTCATACCCATCACACTAATCCCGTTAAAGGGGGGCGGGACAGGTACAACACGAGACCCTTATCAATTCTGGATGTACACAATGCTTGATGAGACGTACTATAGCCACCCGTTTGGGTATCCGGTTACGATCACTAAAACCCCCGATAACATTCGAGCAAATGGATGGGTCCACGTTAGGGGGGACCCCGGTAACCCAGGTCACGGAGTTGGTAAGGATGGAAATAGGGGGCCCATTGGGAGTATATACGGTTTGTGGTGGTGGATACGATGATCGAGCCCATGATTCTGGGTCTGGCCTGGCTAGACAAATGGAAACCCACGATCTGGTGGGAGGGGGAATTCAGGAAACTCCGTTTGCCGCTAGGTCCAGATCCGGATATCCAGAAGATCCCAAAAGAGCAAGGGGTGGCTTTGGGGATAGATAGCAATTCATGTCCTGTTGGTGTACCTGCCATTTATGGGGACTTAGCAGCAGTGTTTGACAAGAAAGAGTGTGACGCGCTACCCCCACACCGGCCCACTGATTGTGCTATCGAGCTAATACCCGGGGTGAAGCTCCCAAAGCCATGCATGTACGCCATGACTCCACGGGAGGTGGAAGAGTTACGGAAATACATTGATAAAAACTTAGCTCGGGGATTCATACAGCCCAGTCGGTCACGTATGGCTGCTCCAGTTCTCTTCAGGGAGAAGAAGGATGGGGGCCTTCATTTATGTGTAGACTACCGGGATTTAAATGCAGTGAGTGTAGAACCGGTGTATCCGTTACCTTTAATGAAAGATCTACTCGCTGCTTTGGCGACCGGCAAATATTTTACGAAATTGGACTTGCGGGAGGCCTACTATAGGGTACGAGTGAAACAAGGCGATGAGTGGAAGACCACGTTTAACTGTCCATTGGGTAGTTAGAAGTATTGTGTTATGCCTTTTGGGTTACAAGGCGCTCCCGCAGTCTTTATGCAACTAATCAATGAGGTATTACACGATTATTTATACCAAGGGGTATTGGTGTATTTAGACGATATTTTGATATACACCAAGTCTATGGAGGAACATATTGTGTTCATCCGTCAGGTATTGGAACGGTTGTTACAAGCTCATCTGTACGTTAAGGTATCCAAGTGCGAATTTCATTGCACAGAACTAGACTATTTGGGATATAGAATATCTAAGGATGGCATAGCTATGGATCCTGCAAAAGTAAAAACAGTATTAGACTGGGTGGCCCCGACGACTAGAAAGCAATTACAAAGCTTCCTTGGCTTCGCCAACTTTTATCGTCAGCTCATCCCAACATTCGCGCAAATCGCTTTGCCCTTAACAAACTTACTACGGACAAAGGGGGAGGGGCCTCAGCGACCAGGCCATTGTTTGGATTAGACAATGGAGTGCCAAACAGTGTTCGGAACCCTGAAGCGCCAGTTCGCAGAGGCACCCATTTTGCAGCATCCTGACCAAGCGAAACAATTCATAGTACAAGTAGACGCCAGCAACGTTGCAGTAGGTGCCGTGTTATTGCAGACTGATGTCCAAAGTTAGTTACACCCTTGTGCATACACCTCCAAAAAGTTCAGTTCCACGGAGAGGGGCTGGGCTATCTGGGAAAAGGAGGCGTTTGCTGTCCGTTGGGCTCTCCTCACTTGGAGACATCTATTGGAGGGAGCGCAGGTGCCGTTTGAGGTGTGGACGGATCACTGCAACCTTATAGCATTGCAAACACCCAGAAGGCTGTCCCCCAAACAGGTCCATTGGGCTCATCACTTTCAGCGGTTCCGGTTCACATTAAAACACGTGCCCGGAGGCAAGAATTTCTTGGCCGATGCTCTGTCTCGGATGCCCCAGTTCCAAAGCAAAAGGGACGAGGTAGTGCAAGCTATGATACCTGGCAAGGATAGGGGGACTGTAGCAGCTGTAACAACGGAGTCTTCGACAAAGTGGAAAGAGTTGATGCAAAGAGAGTTAAATACTGATAAGTGGTTTGGAGAAAACAAACATCTTCTCACGCACAGAGACAGGGTCTCATGGAAAGAGGACAAGATATATGTGCCTGAAGGGGTTCGGGGCTTAGTATTACACCGATGCCATGACAATAAAATGGCTGGTCATTATGGTTTCCTTAAAACACTACACTTAACAAGGCGGCAGTTTTGGTGGCCCTATATGAGGAAAGATATAGAAACATATACACAGAACTGTTCTGTGTGCACCAAAGCCAAATCATGCCCTGGAAAACCATTAGGGTTGTTACAGACTGTAGCCACCCCTACCCAACCGTGAGAGGAAATAGGGATAGATTTTATAGTTGACCTACGAGACAGCAATGGGAACATGGTTATCTGGACTCTTATTGATTTGTTCTCTAAACAAGCTCATTTCATTCCTTGCCGGGGGTTGCCGTCAGCTCGTAGGTTATCTAAATTGTTTGTACAGCACATATACCGGCTACATGGGGTGCCCCGCCGTATCGTATTTGATAGAGGGGTGCAGTTTACGGCTCGCTTTTGGAGAAACTTCCTCTCAGCTATCAGGTCAACACAAAGACTTAGTTCAGCGTTTCACCCCAGTACCAACGGGGCTGCAGAAAGAGCAAATGCGATGATAGAGCGATACCTCCGTTGCTATGTTTCATATCAACAGACCGAGTGGTCGTCACTCTTGCCCTTTGCAGAGATCGCCTATAACAACATGGTTCATAGCAGTACGGGTCTTACCCCTTTCCAGGTGGTGATGGGATGGGACTTTGTAGCGATACCTGAATTGAGTCATTCATCAACAGCTAGCACAATGCCCCAAGAGTGGTCCAACAGAATAAGAACAGTATGGCCCCAGGTCAGGGAAGCATTGGATAAATCTGTTATCGCATATAAAACCCAGGCGGATAAAAAATGTGCACCATTCCAACCTTTTAAGGTGGGGGACATGGTATATCTCTCCACCAAGTACATCAAACTACGACTGCCTAGTAGGAAACTGGGACCAAAATATTTAGGCCCGTTCCCAGTGGCGAGGACAATAAATCCTGTGACTGTGGTTTTAAAGTTACCTCCATTACAGGGGAAGATTCACCCCGTGTTTCATAGTAGACTTCTGTGTTTTTTTTTTTAATTTTATTAACATAAACAAACGTAAAACACAAATACATGTAAACACTTATACATTAACAAAGAGTCAATCGACTAACTTCTAGAAAACCTTCGCATCGGTGATTAATGTCCATTTAACCAATTTTACTTAATCATACTATTTACAAATTTACTTGCTTATACCTTAATATATTCATTGAAGTTCAGCAGTGTCTTTCTATAAACATATTAACCATTTATTTATACAATCCTACGGCTCATCTCATGTATCTATTTCTACAATTCTTGAGTTATGTTCTCCTAATGTCCTATGTTGTTGGCCCTATCCTTCTTTCTAACCATGTGTACCATTTTTGCCAAACTAAATAAAAGTCAGTGTTCTCTTTATCTTGGAGCTCTTTTGTGAGCCTATCCATCTCTGCGCATTCATTTATTTTTGTTATTATTTTTTCTTCTGTTGGTATTATCTCGGATTTCCAATTCTGAGCGTACACTATACGTGCCACTGTCAATATGTGGATGGTAAGATATTTTATCTCCTTGGTACACTGTAGTGTAGTCATTCCAAATAGAAAGAATTCTGGTTTCATTTCTACACTTTGCCTCGTTGTTTCTTTGATTATTCTCTTAATCTCTTGCCAGTAGCATTGTGCCTTCCTGCAAGACCACCAGAGATGGTAATATGTCCCCATTTGTGTCTTACACTTCCAACACATTGGTGATGTGTTTGGAAACATTTTAGCCAAACGTGCCGGAGGAAGGTGCCATCTATAAAATACCATGTATAAATTTTCTTTGTATGGAATCGACAGTGTCATCTTATAATTTTCTGCCCATAGCTTGTCCCATCTGTCCAACTCTATATTGTGACCTATATTTCTTGCCCAGCTTACCATGTTTCTTTCACTGTTTCCTCCTCTAATTTATACCTTATTAAATATCCATAAATTTTAGATATTATTTTCTCATCTGTGCCATTTAAAATTTTATCTAGTTCATTTGGTTGGCTTTGAAAATCATAATGTCTCCGGTCTGCTGTATATTTTGACTCAATTTGAAGATATGGCCACCAATCAATCATAATGCCTCGTCTTTCCAGTTCTTGTCTCGTAAGTAGGTCTCCCTCACTACTCAACAATTCTTGATATTTCCGCATCTTTCCTATTTCTATAGTGTTTGGATAAATTAGCGCCTCCATAGGCGACAACCATCGTGGGATTTTACTATAGTGTTGCCTTCTGATACCTTGCCATGTTTTATATAGTGCACCTCTTATTACATGTCTCTGGAAGTACGGATGTTGCTTGTCTGTGCCTTCCCACAGAAAGGCATGCCAACCTCGACTCAGATCAAATCCCTCCAAGTATAGCGTTCTCCTATTTGATAGATCTATCCATTGTCTGATCCAATTCAACGCCGCCGCCTTGTAATATAGCTCCCAGTCTGGTAGACCTAGGCCTCCCTTCTCCTTTGTGTCCTGTAAGCATCTTATTTTAATTCTAGCTTTCTTTCCTTGCCAGATGTATTTCATTATTGTCTTGTTGAGATCCTTAAAGAAATATTTTCCCGGACCAATTGATATCACTTGGAAGAGATATAGGAGTCTTGGTAAGTAGACTTCTCAAACCCGTCACCCATACCCAAACATTTGAACATCCTGGTCCGATTACAGAGGGTCATTACAAGGTTGATGACATCCTAGACTCTAGATGGAAACGGGGGGTTCTCCATTACCTGGTTAAATGGAAGGGCTATCCAATAGAGGAGGCTTCCTGGATACTGCAGAGCAATATGAAAGCGAGTCGTATAATTCGACGATTTCATAAACTATATCCTCACAAACCACAACAATCTGATAATATGTGTAATTTGTTCCTTACAGAAGGATACTTGGTGAACGGGGAGCCGCCTGTCGAGCCTAGCAACCTGTTCGACACCGCTAACGCGTGTTGAAAGCATCAAGGGACATATACATATTTGGTGGTGGTGGCACTGGGTGCAGGCGGCCGTATGCGGGGCGAGGGGAGGTGGTATCAGGTGCGATGGCCTTAGGACGTCTCCAGATGATGCTGCAACCAGCACCTTCGAGAACCAGCTGAGGACACTTACGCGCTAACAAGGGTGTGGTGATAAACAGGGCCGTGGTTTAAAAGGGTTAATAAGAAGGGAGGGCTATATAAACGCCCGTTTCTAGTACACTGTAGCGCCGATTTCATTCATCTTTACGAGTCACAGCGTGTAGCCGTCCACGGACGCGAATAAACCAGCATGCCAAAAAGAGCTGAAATTGGTGCTGCTGTGTTTTGATTGCGTCTCGCACGGTCAACCTGAGAGGCACATAACTAAGGCAGAATACCAGCATATAGCCCGAATCTGCAATGCTGAAATGAAGCTCATGCTGAGAATGAACTAACACTTGCAACAAATGTCAAAAATAATTTAAAAGCATGTATAAAACAAGAAAAAAGTCAAGGAAACAATCAGTCCATTAATGGGAGACGATGGCAAGGAAGTGACGGGCAGTAGAGATACAGCAGAGCTACTTAATTCATTATCTGCATCTAACTTCAGGCAAAAAGAAAAAATAGCCAAACTACCAAAAACAGAACTGTAAAAGGCAGACTAGGAATACAAATTAAAACAGGCAAGAAAATGATAGGAAAACACCTGTCCATTCTGGACAAGTTCTAACCACCAGGACTACATTGATTACATCCCAGAGTTCTGAAGGAGCCGGCAGACGTGAGCTAAGAACCACTGAACCATAGATTTCAAAGATCTTCACCCACCAAGGAACTACTGGTGGACCGGAAAAGAGCTGATGTAGTTAGGGGGGGGAAAGATGCATCTTATACTCCGAAAAATATAGTAGTTCCCATCTTCAAAAAAGGATCATAAAACTACAGGCCAATTAGCCTGACATCACTACCTGGGAAGATCCTGGAAAAGATAATGAAACAAGAGATCTGCAAACACCTAGAAGCAAGCAAATACTGTATATAACCAGAAGTCAACATGGGTTTGTCAAAAACAGATCATTCCAAACAAATGTTATTTCATTCTTACACAAAGTGACTAAATTAGTGGACCAATGCAATACGTAGTATAATTAGATTTCAGTAATGCAGTTGACAAAGTAGACTATAACCTACCTAGGAAATGTAAAGAAAGGAATGATGAAAATAGAAAGGAAACGGAATTTGAAAATTTGACATATCGAATAATAAAAGATGAAATTGGGCCAAAGGGATTAGTTAGTAAAATTTATAAAATTATTAACTTTGATAATAATTCACAAAGGGTAATGAAAGAGAATTGGGTAAAAGAACTGGGTATTGAAATTTCTGATCAAAATTGGAATATGAACTGGGTTAGTAGAATAATGAGGACATTATCAATAAGGATTAAAGAACATAACTATGACTTCCGGTTTGGTTCCCGTCGCCGACAGTCTTTTATCGGACCGCCAGCCCCGTTGCCTGTAAAGAGCCGCTTCGACAAAGGAGAAGCGGCTCGGAAAATTCTGAATCCTGTAGGAATCGAGAAAAGAGCCAGCGAGAGTCAGGTAGAGCCCCTGTGAAGCCCCCAGATAGCACCCCTTGGCTTCTGGGGAGGAAACAGGCGAGGCTCCCTATCCAGCTCGCCGAGGCTCCGGACAGCGAGGACAATTCTACACTTTGTAGAACAAGGCGGCGGGACCAACCTTCTTATCGAAAATAAAGTGAATTTTCCAAACGAACAGGGTGAAATTGGGACTTGAACCACGAAACAGCAAGTATTTGTACTAGCCCTGTAACTAACTTTAAAACGAAAGATTGAAAGTTTCCTGAAAATGGCGACCAGCTTCAGCGTTAACGAAAGCTGAAAGCGAGAGTGGATTTGCGTAGCTATTTCAACACGTTACAAAGTAGCATTGTCTGTAACAAGTAAAGGAAAAGGGAATTTCTTTTAAAGCAAGCCTGATTCTGATTTAATCTCATCTTTAATCTGACTAAACCTGGGGAAATTTTTCAGAGGACTTGGTGGAGGAGGAAAGGGAAAAAAGACTTCCTTCTTTGAAAAAGTTAGACTACGTGGCAGAATGGCTTCTAAACAGACTAAGCAAGATGCGAAGGCGGCAGGGGGGGGATCCCCCACACACAAGCCTCAACAACAGCCTCCCAGCCAGCAGAACCAGAAAAAAGAGATTGATCTTGAAAACTTAAAGGATTTTATTGCTCAGGCTTTGATGAGGCAAGATGAATATATGGATGAGAAGTTTAAAAAGTCTCAACAGGAAATTAAGCAGGAGATTAAAGAAATTAAAGAGGTGGTACAAGAAAAATATGACAAGATGACCAAAAAATTAATGACAGTGGTGACTGGATTGTCAGATGTAGTTGTCCAAACTGATAAAAAAGTGGAGGAACTCAGATCAGAAATGGATGTTAAAATGAAGGAGGCTGATTATAAAATTTTTAATGTTGACAATAAAATGCAAAGACTTGAAAATGAGATGACAATGATGCAATTCAGGTCTATGGAGTTTGCCATAAGGCTGAGGGGCTTAAAAGAGAATACTAGGGAAGATCTGAGAAGGATCTGTGCTGATGCTTTAGCTGTGATGTTAAAGATTAGTCCTGAAGAGATTTTTTGCAAAATGGATAAAGTGTACAGAGTGAATTCTTGGGTGGCCATACAAAGACAACTGCCTAGAGATGTGGTGATATATTTTACAGATAGAAAAATAAGAAATGATATTCTGCAAAGGGCCTTTGTCTCTACTGTGCAAGTGGATGGAAAGGAAATTGGAGTTTATAAAGAGCTGCCACCTAAGATGTAAAAAGATAGGAAGGATTTTGGATTTTTAGTGAATGAATTAAAAAAACAACAAATTCCATTCAGGTGGGATGCTCCAACTGGCATAATATTGAGGTTCAAAGGAGAAAGATACTGATTAAATACTGTTGAGAAGGCGGAAGAATTTTATTCTAATTTTTTCAAAACAAGTTCAACATCCCCACGTACATCCTCTGTGTTGGAGATAAAGGAGAGGGATAAGGAAAAGCAACTTGAGCAAGAGACTGAAGAGCAGTGTAAGCAGTTGAAACTGGAGGCAATGGAAATGCAGGGAGCCACAGGAGGATTTTTGGATGAGCCCCTGATAGATCTTCCTTCGGAAATTGTAACTGGACCACCTAAAAATACAAGAGAAGTGGCTTTGGACCTAGCCCGGATGTGTGAAGCCAAAGATCAGCGTATAACTTGAGCAGTTTCTAAGCAAATCAAAGAAAAACAGCAACAGGAAAGGACCAAGCCACAGCAACACAAGAAAGGAGTTAAGGGCAATACACAAGAATGTGAAGCCATGGGAGGAGCAAAGCCGAAGACTACCAACTTGGAAAGCCTTCAGCATATGTTCTTATCGCTTCGAGAAGATTCAGATGACAATTAAGTTTTTATCTTGGAATGTGAATGGATTAAACTCACCACAGAAAAGGAAGAAATTATTTAATTATTTGAGACAATTTAACAATGATATTATTTGTCTACAAGAAACTCATATCCGAACACAAGATCAAAAATACCTGATAAATTCAAGATTAGGAACACAATTTATAGCCTCGAATTTGGAAAAAAAGAATGGCGTAGTGATTTATATAAATAAAAGACTGTCAGCTAAAATTATAGAAGCAGATGACTGTGGCAGGTTTATAGCAATTGAACTCTATACAGCAAATGGCCCAATTCTGGTGATTGGAATTTATGCTCCTAATCAACAACAAGAAAATTTTTACAAAATTTTGCATTCTAAAATATTGCAATGGGATTATAGATCTATTTTAATTATGGGAGATTGGAATGGAGTAATTGATCCTAAAACAGACAAAAAGAGTTTGGCAAAGTCAAGGATTAGATTACCACAGACTTTTTTTGATATGAAAGAAGATTTGGAATTAAGATATTTGGAGAATACACAACCCAAAAGATTTGGATTTTACTTTTTTCTCAGATAGACACAGATCCTTCTCTAGGATTGATTTTATTTTACTATCATCTGATTTACTTGTAAAAACAAAAAAAACCAAAGATTTTTCCAAGGACTTTAACTGACCATAACCCGGTATGGATTGAAATTGAGATGGGAAAGAGTGAGAGAAGATCATGGAGAGTAAATGAAAATTTGTTTAGATATGAAAAGAATGTAACTGAACTTAAAAAGCAGATGAAAGAATTTTTTGAAATGAACTTGAACAAGGGTACCCCTATTGAAACTGTGTGGGATGTGAGTAAGGCATATATGAGAGGGGTACTCATTTATATGAACTCTAAACATAAATTAAACCGACAAAAGAAAAGATCTGAAATGGAAGGAGAAATAAAGAACAAAGAACGGTTACTTATAAAAAACCCAACAGATGAAAGAATACGAGGAGCCATAAAACTCCTGAAAGATCAATTTCATATGCTTATGGCGGAACAAACAGCAACAAATTTACAATTTGCGAAACATAATATATTTTGTAATGCTAATAAACCGGGCAGATGGTTGGCTTATACACTAAGGAAGCGGCAGAGTACACGGGTCATTGATAGTATTGAGAGTGGAGGGAAGGAAATTTCTCAACAAAAAATAATTAAAGAAGCTTTTTTAGATTATTATACCAAATTATATGCCAAAGATGATATGCAGAATGGACTTATAGAGAAATATTTAGAAAAAAGAAGAGTTACAAAAATTTCCAGTGATCAAAAGGAGAGAATGAATCATCCCATAACAGCTGAGGAGATTATTGCCGCAATTAAACAATTGAAAACAGCTAAAGCACCAGGGACGGATGGTTTAACTGCGGTGTACTATAAAACTTTACAAGCAGAAATGATTGAACATCTTAAAGATCTATTTTGTAGTATACAACAAGGGGGTAAAATACCCCCTTCATGGAAAGCAGCTTATATTTCATTGATACCGAAAGAGCAAACAGGTCCTAAAAAACCTGAGAATTTTAGACCAATATCTCTTCTGAATAATGATTATAAAATATTTGCAAAAGTATTAGCCAACAGGTTAATGCCAGTTATTCAAGAAGTGATTCATTATGATCAAGCGGGATTTATAGAAGGCAGATATATGAAGGATAATGTAAGGCAAATTATAGATTTATTGGAATATCTTGAGAAGAATAAACAGATCCCTGCAGTGCTGGTGCTTTTGGATGCGGAGAAGGCCTTTGATAGAGTGGATTGGAACTTTCTACTAAAAACTTGAAGAAAAATGGATTTTGGGGATCGGTTTATACAGGCGGTTTCAGCAATTTATCAAGAACAAATGGCACAAATTATTATTAATGGACGTTTGACTACAAATTTTAATATCGAAAAAGGAACAAGACAAGATTGTCCGTTATCCCCATTGTTATTTATTTTAACATTAGAAGTCTTGTTGAATACAATACGGGACTCAGATTCTTTAAATGGTATAGTTATAAGGCATGAAGATTACAGGACTAGGGCATTTGCAGATGATCTGGTTGTTACCCTAACACAGCCGATGGAATCAATAATCCAGATGAAAGACATTATAGAAGAATATGGCATGGTATCAGGATTTAGACTGAACCAGGAAAAAACTAAGATGATAGTTAAAAACATGACACAAGATCGAAAGCAGGAACTTGAAAGAAAGGCAGGCTTTGAAATAGTATCAAAGCTTAAATATTTAGGAGTGCAAGTTGCAGATTCAAATATAAAATTGTTTCAAAATAATTATGAGGTGTTGTGGCGAGAGGTACAAAAAGACATGGAGACTTGGAAAAAGCTGTAGTTGTCTTTACTTGGAAGAATAGCAGCAGTTAAGATGAACATTTTGCCAAGATTTCTTTTTTTTGTTTCAAATGATTCCGGTGCTTAAAAGTGATAAACAACTGAGAGAATGGCAAAGTGGAGTGAATAAGTTTGTATGGAAATGAGAAAAAGCCGAGAGTTAAGCTGAAAATTATGCAAGATGTTCCAGAAAGGGGAGGCCTTAAACTTCCAAACCTACAATTATATTATGAAGTAGCAGCTTTGACGCAAGCAAGTGATTGGTTTGGAAGGATAAAGACTGGAATATTGAATATAGAAAGTTATGATCTTGAATTTGGTTGGCATGCATACTTATTTTATGAGAATAAAGTGGATAAAGTATTCAAAAGCCACATACTTAGAAACTCTTTGATGAGAGTTTGGAAGAAGCACCAATTCAAATGGGATTATAAAATACCGTTATGGCTGGATCTTGGTCATATCATGTGGAATACAAATATAATGTCACTCGGGGGGGTTTTATATAAAGAAGTTCTTTTTATGGATGGGGGCAGATGGCAACTAAAGACATTAGAAACACTGTTGGAAGAAGGGACTAATTTAACTTGGTTACAGTATAATCAACTTCAACTGAGATGGAAAGAGGACCAAAAAACTGGTATAATGATGCATGAAGAAGAATTGGTTAGACATATAAAAGAGAAAGGTCCAAAGTATATTAAGAGGGTTTATAATGTTTTGTTAGAAAGAGATTCGGAAAATGAATTGGTTAAAGATTGTATGATAAAGTGGGCACAAAATTTTGCAGAGCCAGTGATGTTGGAAACATGGGAAAAAATATGGGTCCAGAATGTTAAATTTACACAGTCGCAGAATTTGAGGGAAAATTTGTATAAAATGTTTTATAGGTGGCATTTAGATCCTAAGAAATTATCTTGCATGTATCCTAATGTTCAACCAAAATGTTGGAGATGGGATTGTTTAGATGCTACATATTATCATATATGGTGGACATGCAAGAAAGTGAAGGCTTTTTGGATAACAATTTGGTGGGTTATGCAAAATGTTTTGAAGAAAAAGTTACAGTTTTCTCCACAATTGTTTTTATTGGGTATAGTTAAGGGTTTCACATTGGATGAAACAAAGTTGATATTGTATATGGTGACAGCAGCAAGATTATTGATAGGTCAATATTGGAAAAATGATGTTATGCCTACTATTGAAGAATGGATTATGAAAGTGGCCAGTTTTGCAGAAATGGCGAAGATTTCAGCATATCTAAAAGATCGGACTCAAGAGACTTATGTATGGGAATGGAAAAAGTGGATAGATTATGTGCAGAATAAATATCAAACTAGGAAATATCAGATAGCTTTTAACTGAATGTATTATATAGGGATAGAATAATTGAATTTTATGAAGATTTGAATAATATACAGGGGGTGGAGGGGTTCAAGTTTTATAAAATGTAATTTTGATTTGGATTATATTTTGAGGAAGTCATGGGGGAAGGGGAGGGTTAGGGAGGGTCAGGGAGGGTTTGGGGGGGGGAAACTGGGGAGAAAATGTATTTGTAAAACTTTTAAAATAATAATAATAAAAAAAACATAACTATAAAGTTATTTGGAAGTGGTATTTGACCCCCAATAAGACTTTTTCAAATGGATAATAAAGTGGATAAAATGTGTTGGAGATGTAAAGTGGAACTCGGGACATATGCTCATATGTGGTGTAAATGTAATGGGGTTGAACTTTTCTGGTCTAGGATAGAAAATGAAATATTTGAAATGATTAAGAAGAGGGTCAAATTGAAATTGGAAACCATATTATTATTAATATTGAATGAAACAACATTAACAACTGGAGAAAGAGAATTGGTGAGGATTTTGGTTATAATGGGGAGGATTATAATTGCTAGATATTGGAAATTAAATGTTCACTTAAAATTAGAAGAATGGTATAATGAAACATGGAAATTTGCATTAAATGATAAATTGACTTGTGATATAAAATTAGAAGTGGTATATACAAATAAAATGTTTTTTTGGAACACTTGGCAACACTTGTGGACTTTGCACTTGGGAGATTGGATGAATCAGCACCAGTACCTTATCAAAGAGATTTCTGGAAGAATTGAAGACTTCAATTTCCTAAAACTTCCTTTCTGTTTGTATAACACATTGGGGGGAAAAAAATTTCTTTCCTTACTATTGATTTTTGTATTGTTTTTTTTTCTTTCTGTTATTCTTTAACAATAAAAATTTAATATTTTTTTTTTAAAAAAATAGATTTCAGTAATGCAGTTGACAAGGTAGACCATAACCTACTTCTTGGTAAATTAGAAAAATGTGGGATAGGTACATCCATCCACACAGATGGATTCGTAACTGGCTGACAAACCACCCTCAAAGTGTATTCCTTAATGGGACTATATCTGTATGGAGGGAAGTAAGCAGTGGGTACCCCAAGGTCCTGTTTTAGTACTCTTTAATATCTTTGTAAATGCCTTAGATGAGGAAATCGAACAGGAACGCATCAAATTTGCAAATGACACCAAGTTGGCAGGAATAGCCAATACCTCAGAAGATAGGCTCAAGATAGAGAATCTCGATAGATTTGAACACTGGGCCCTACTTAACAAAATGAAATTCGAGGGAGGAAAAATATAAGGTTTTATACTTATGCAGGAAAAACCAAATGTACTGTTACAGAACAGGTAGAACCTGACTCAAGCAGGAACAGAACAGAACAGAACAGAACAGAGTAGAGTAGAATTTTTTATTGGCCAAGTGTGATTGGACACACAAGGAATTTGTCTAGGTGCATATGCTCTCAGTGTATATAAAAGAAAAGATACGTTCATCAAGAATCAGAGGCACCTTTAAGTCATACTGGGCAATCATTTAGATATGAGCCAGCAATGTATTGCAGCAGCAAAAAAAAGCTAATTCAATACTAGGCTGCATTAACAGAGAGAAACATGGTCATGTGAAGTACTAGTGCCACTTTATGAAGAGTAAGACCACACTTAGAAAATTGCATACAGGTTTGGTTCCGCATCATAAAAAAGATGTTGAAACTCTGGAAAGAATGCAGAAAAGAGCAACAAAGATGATTAGGGGGCTGGAGCGCAAGCATATGAAGAAAAGTTGCAGGAATTGGGTATGTCTAGTCTAGTGAAAGGAAGGACTAGGGGAGACATGATAGTCTTCCAAGGCATGAGGACTTGCCACAAAGAAGAAGGGGCCAACCTATTCTCCAAAGCCCCTGAAGGCAGGACTAGAAACTGGATGGAAACTAAGCAAGGAGAGAAGCAACCTAGAACTAAGGAGAAACTTCTGACGCTGAGAACAGTTAACCAGGGGAAGGATTTGCCTTCAGAAGTTGTGGGAGACCCATCACTGGTGGCTTTTAAGCAGAGACAGGACAGCCATTTGTCTGAAATGATACTGGGTCTCCTGCTTGATCAGGAGATTGGAATAGAAGACCTGCAAGGTCCCTTCCAGCCCTGTTACAAACCCTCCAGTGACGGAGCAGCCACAACCTCTGGAGGGAAACCAGCCCCAAAGATTCAACCTGCATTTGAAGGAGGCTTTTTCAAGCTTCCCACCAGCAGAAATTGCAGCCCCCAGTTTCCCAGCCTGCAGCACCAGTGGGCTCCATTTGGGGAGGGAAGGAACCTGCAGCTGCAGCAGCTGAGAGGCTTCAGCCCAGTTGCTTGTCCGCTTCCAGCCCAAGTTGCTCCCGGACTCTCCTCCCACCTGCTGCCCTCAACTCACCTGTCAGCTGCTGCTTCCACCATGGAAACAGCACAAAAGCCGCTCTGCACACCAACTTCCTCCCACCAGCCATCCGGAAGAGGAAGTTCAGCTGTCCCAAAGGTGCTTTTTCAAAAGGAAACTCGACTGCCTTCTACTCTTCCCTCGCCTTCCAACCTCTCTAGCAATAAAGTACTCTATGGTTTTAACTCCTTTAAGCTCAACCACAGATGATATCCGCTTTCTAGGCACAGGTGTTGCCTGTTTGACCACCATCTCCTACCAGGAGGCAGAAAAACATGCTTCTCCAGCCTCTATCTAAGGCCTTCCCAACATGTTTCCACTGATTAAATGCTATCAAGTCGTTTTTGACTTCTGAGCCTAGTGAAATGTGATGCTGCTTATCTTACAAAGATTAGCTATGTGTTCAGCGCTAAAAGTTCATGAAGGTTTTATAGAATTACGCAATCAGCTTTCTTAGGGGTGACTCTCAGTGGAGATCAAAACCTCTCTAATACCCCAAAATCTGATTTCCTGTGGCTCCCAGGATTTTGGACATGGCAGCACCATCAGGCCAGACACTGCAGGGGAGACAGCTTCACTCCTGCTGGCCAGGGCTGCGTCCAAGAGCATCACCCACCAAGCTTCATTCCTGAAGGAGGAAATGTTATATCTCCTAAATGCCATGTATAAATTCTGTAAATTTGCTTGCACTGAAGTCTCCATTAGGTCAGAGAAACATGCAGCAGGGCCTAGAAAATGGAGCCTAAGAAAGGGGGCCTGATTGCCTATATATGGTAGAAGAAATGTTCCCCCCCAAAAAATTGTTTAAAAAAAGGACAAAAATAGAATAGCCCATCAAACCACATGGCTAAGTGATCACCAGGCTAATCTTTTTAGAAAGGTATGGCCAACTTTTTTTTTTTAAAGCATTTAAAGTATTTTTTCGGCTGAACAGGTTGTAGAAAAAATGCTTTTAAAAGTAAAAAAAAAAACCTCTGATATCGCGCAGCTCAGGTGGGCATGGGGGGTATACGGATTTTTGCTACCGGTTCTTCGAACCACCCGCCGCCATCTCTACCGGATCAGGCGATCCGGTCCGAACCGGGAGCATTTCACCCCTGGTTTGGTGCCTTCAAGTCAGTCAAGTGGTTTCCCCCTTTCTTTCTTAGGCCTAGGCCTGATAGGACTGGCCAAAGCTGCCCAGATGGCTTCACACTTTAGGCGGACTGCAACTGAGTATTTCCCAGTCTCTAACCTGTAGCTTTCACCACTACACCAACCTGGATCATCTTCTTCCCCACAAATCTACCCATTGTGCTCTTCCTGCTGCTTCAACAGCAAATTCAACGCTACAACTTTCAAAATTCAGTTTACTCTGTAACCGGCTCGTCCTTACTCTCCAGATAACAGATCTTTTTCATCTTTCAATCTGAGTTAGTTTCATACTTTTCTTCTGAGAAAACGGAGGGTTTCTCTGATTGAGTAGTGGCTTCTGCCTGGCCCTGTGACTAGCTCCTCTGGTGTTTGTTTCGGGCTGCCTTTTAATTTGCTCAATTTTGTTGGATATACAGTGTTATTAAGTTTGGGGGGTATCTAATTTATCTTTTTATTGCAGAGGGTTGTATTTTTTTTGATATTCTGCTATTCCCCTCATGCTAGTTTTAATGTGTCTTAGAGAAACGCAACATTCAGTTTCATCCTTCTGCATCCTGAATGTCTTCCAGATTTTGAGGCCAGAATTTCTTAGCCAGCATATCCTTTGCACAAACTATCTGTGGTCATAAGCAGAGTTTCTGAGTGGTCCCAGTAAGCTGCTGAAGTTTCTAAAAAAATTACATGGTAAAAAAATATGCACAGGGGTTGTAGCTTGAGAAGTAAAAGCATTGTGGTTTTGAGTGCAGGGTTCTTAGGTTCATAAACTCCTCTTGCTATGATTTTGTAGTCTTGGAGGTGCCGGCTTGTTACCCCGGTGGTAGCAGCGCCAAGATGCTGACCAATTTATTGCAACTGCCTTGGTGTTGGAGCTTTGAAAAAGAAATTATATGATGGAAAATGTTGCTTTTCTAAAAAAACGCATTAAATAGCTTTTAAGAATGAAAAAACAGATATTGTCTGCATTGCTGTGAAAGAGGTTTTTTTGGTTGGATATTCTGTTATTATCGGGACACAGTGCCTCAGTGGCTAACATGCTGAGCTTGTTGATCGAAAGGTCGGCAGTTCAGCAGTTCAAATCCCTAGTACCGTGTAATGGTTGGTGCGGCGCCTGCGGTGGGGACGCTGGCGTCGCGGACTGCACACACACACCCTGCGTCGAATAGCGGAGGTAGACGTCGGGGGGAAGGAAGTGGGCGTCAAAGGAAGCGAGGGCGAATGGAAGACATGGCTGTTGGTGGTGCCCGCGATGATGCCAGCGCCTCCGCCAACGCTGTTGCAGCAGCCACCTGTTGGGATGGCTGGAGTCGTGTAGCTGAGGAAGAACACGAGGTGGGAGCCTCCATCGCTGACTTTTTAAAATCTTGGCAACTTCGGGCCACCATGGGGCTTTGGGGTAATTCCCAAATTTTAGCTCCCATGGTGAGGCCTCCTTTATAACCATCTTGTGGGGCTATGACTGGGCATATAGGATGGTTGGAAGACCTGGAAGACCCGGGGGGGGGGGGTTAACGAGGGTTGAGGGGCTGTTGGAGTTACTGCGTAGCCCTGGTCAACCCTCCCCCCCAGTCCTAGTTGGGCCATTATTAGGCCCTATGACTAACATGCTTGCCCTGCCGGTTTCTGTTTGATGGAGGCAGTTCCCACCTATTTTCCATCTAGTACAGCTTGCCTGTACTATCCATCTGTACGCTGCCTGTATGAATATTGTGGACAGCTTACTTTCTTCTGGAGACTTTGGACCTGGCTCTGTTTGTTATCTAGCACGCTGGCTGTATGGAAAATGGCAGCTTCCTGTTTGTTTCTCGTAGCCGCCAGACAGTCCCTCAGGACCGCCAGCCCCATCGCCTGTAAAGAGCCGCCTTTACAACGGAAAGGCGGCTCGGAAAACTCCATTTCCAGGAGGAAATGTGAGATAGAGCAGGTGAGTGTAGGTAGAGCTTTCCGCGAAGCCCCCAGAGTTTTTTTTTTACTCTTGGGGGCGAGCGGATGAGGCTCCCTATATCACTCGCTGTTTGCTCCGGGCGTTGGGAGACCTCTGCATTTTTGCAGAGCAAGGCTACGAAAACAAGCTTTTCAAGATAATTAACAGATTAAGCAAAGAGGATGAGATCTGGACCTGGACCTGGGACCCTAAATCGCAAGTATTTATATTTATTTTGCAAAGGATATTGAATAAAGTAAAGAAGAACTTTTAAAATGGCAACTGCTGAAGTTTGAGCCGGGAAGCTGAAAAGGAAAAGTCCTTCCGTTTCTTATTAAGCCACAAAGTAGCGGAATAAACATTCCTGGCTATAATTGAAGAAAAAGTCCACTTTTGTGTTTTTTTCTTTCCTGGAGATTTGATTTGATATTGATTTCGTTTGGAAAGAAGCTTTTTTCTCTTTACTTTGCTTTTTTTTTTTCTTTTCTAAAAAAGTTTGCCTGTCTGGAAATATGGCGTTTAGGCTTACAAAGCTGGACAAACAAGCAGTGGGGGGGGGGATTCCCCCATACACAAACTATATGAACAAGTTCTTAACCTACAGTCTCAGAAAACTGATTTTAATATAATAGAATTTCTCCTGGAGGAGATTGTAAGAAGGGATGAGATTATGAATCAGAACTTTGAGAAATTTAAGCAGTAAATTAAAGAATTGGTGCAATTAAAGTTTGATATTTTGCAAAGAAAGATTATAAAAATGGCTGATGGTTTCTCAGAATTTATGATCAGGTTGGATACAAATATTAATCTATTAGAGTCTAAAATGGAGGAAATTGAGGACAACTTGGACAATAAAACACAAAAAATTGAAAATGATTTGATAAATATTCAAGACAATAGTTTAGAAGAAAAACCTAAAATGGAAGTTGATCCAAAGATCTGTAATGTAGAAATCATACAACAACGAATTGAAAAGGAAGTTTTCATGATGCAATATAATTTTACTGAATATGCGATTAGACTGAGAGGATTCCAGGAAAATAACAGAGATGATTTAAGGAAAATATCTTCTGAAGTTCTGGCTGGGATTTTAAAGGTTCAACCTGAGGAGGTATTTTGTAGGATCGATAGAGTCTATAGAATAATCTCCTGGATTGCAAAGCAAAGGCAATTGCCTAGAGATGTGGTGATTTATTTTACAGATAAAGAAATAAGAAATAATATTGTGCAAAAAACTTTTAAGTCTACTTTGCAACTGTTTGGAAGGAAGATTTGGATATACAAAGAATTACCGCCTAAGATGTTATTGGAAAGAAAGAAATTTGGTTTTCTGGTGGCTGAGCTTAAAAAAAGAAATATTTTATTCAGATGGAATGTTCCAGTTGGTATAATATTGAGATATCAAGGAGAAAGATATCAATTAAATACTGTTGAAAAAGCAGAAGAATTTTATCAAAAAATTTTAAAAATGAACTTAACATCTTTATGCACAACACAAGACAAGCAGAAGGAGTTAGAAATAAAGGAAAAACATTGAGTTACAGAGGCCTCTGTAGATGAATTGCCTTTGGATTCTTCAGACACCTCAGCTGGATTATTTATAAATAAGAGAGAAGTGGCATCGGATTCTAACGTGATGATTCATCAACTCACAGACAACCATGGAAATCAATTAGTTGATACACAACTTATAGAAAAGAAATATGAGTCACAAAAGCAAAACCAACAAGATCAAGTCATAAATCAGAAGGAAAACCGATCAGTTGATATACAACTTGCAGAAAGGAAATTAGGATGGAGATCAGACCCGCAAAAAGAAAGGAAAAAAAGAAACAGGTCTCACAAAAATAAAAACTTCTAAATTAAGCAGCAGCGAAGCCAGTTATTTTTAAAAATATATGATTGAATATATGAAAAGATGGTTGAGGCGAAGTAGTGGTTAATATTATCCTGAGGAGAGTGACAGACCTCTGCAATGCCGTAATTTTGGGATGTGAAAAGGGCCTTAAATTGTTGGATTGGAATTATCTATTTTGGTTTTCTCTTCATTGATCAATGTATTATATCTATGCTGAGCTATAAGGCAAGAGAGTTATGCTGGGGCATGCAGAAGATCTGGCTGTTACCCCATTATGACGATGGCAATTAATAATCCTGAAGAAAGCCACTATTACAAATATTATATGGAATACAATTATAAAGTCACTCGGGTGGTTGTTTTCTTTATATATATATATATATATATATATATATATATATATATATATATATATATATATATATATATATATATATATATATATATATATATATATATATATATTTATATATATATATATATATATGAAGATATTCATTATTGATGGGGGCAGATGATAACTGAGGATTTTGAATATCCTGTTGCAACTGGGATGTTATGTTACCCTAATACGGATGTTGGAGTCAACAATCCAGTGGAAAGACATCAAAGAAGATATTATATGGATTATAAGTTTAAAGTCATGGATTTTATCTATATAAGGGAATATTTTTTTTAGTAGGTGGGCAGAAGAACAAAGATATTAAGAATTGTTGTGTATGGTAATTTTGTAGGAAAGTGGGTGGAGACAGGGTAGTGTATTGATTGTATAGATTAAGAAAAGGGATGCTTAAGAGATATATTTATGGGAGTGGAGGAAATGGATAGAGTAGAACAAATGTAAAATTAGAATTTACGGGGAAGGCTGCTTTGAAATGTTATATTAATATACACAAAAGATTAAATGTTAAAGTAGGATTTATTATATAGTTTTAAAGTGGAAGGCTGTTTTGAAATGTTAATATACAGACATAAGTATGGGGGAGGAGAAAAAAGGGCAGATTATTGCTAAATTGAGAGTCATAATAATATTACTGTGTTAAATTAGAAGTTATTATACAGTGTTATAGTAGAATGTTATTTTGAAGTGCATGGTAAGAGGGGGAAGTAATAATATTAATAATATCATTAGAAGTAAGGGTCAGTATTTGGAGGAGGGAGTAAGGGGATGGTAAAATATTTTATAATCTGTTATGTATTAGGTTTTTACTTTGAAGAAGTCACAGGGGGGATGGGGTGATGAGGGGGGGTTAGGGAGGAGGGGGGGAAAGGGGGAAAATTTGTAATTGAAAACTTTTTCAATAAAAAAAAGAAAAAAGAAAATGGCAGCTTACGGGAGGACGAACGGAGCCGGTTTCTATCATTGTTTCACCACCGATGGAATGTACCATCTCCCCCATGGCTAGTTGGCCAACCATCGTGAGAGGCTGGTTGGACGATTACCCTCGAATTGGTTGGAACATTGGACTCCCCCACTGCTGTGAGAGGACAGTGGAGACTCTCCCATTTATGGTCAACCTGCCTTTTTTCAGGACAATTTGGACTATCATGGAGCCCTTGGCCATACCTTATCACTACCTCAAAGCTTAGATGTACTTAAGGGCACAGCTTCTTGCATTGCGAGACTCCCCGCTCCCGCAAGCCTGGCCCACCACGTTATCGAGGGCCTACCTCAATGACGGGTCTTGGAACCCAGAGAGATGGCATGCGGCGAAGAGGGGGTTGAGGGTTTTTTTATGTAAATTTTTGGATAAATTTTTAAGGGGTCTCGGGGGGGAGGGTAAAATTGGAATTAGAGTTGTGGGTTTGGGGGATAACCCATCAAGGGGAACATCGGGCCTGGCCACTATGCGCAGCGGGGGGGGAGATCCGGAGGAAATGGGGGGGTCGAGCTTGTCCAGATTGTGTTTTTACCATCGGTACTGTGAGGGGGAGGGGTAGATATGGTCGGAGCAGGGGGCCATATCATGTTAAGGGAGTGCGCATCCGCTGTCTTCAAGCAGTAGCGTGCTCTGGCCCCCAAGGCTCCACTCGTTCTCCAGATTGCACAGACCCTCAGGGCCCGTGCCTTCGACTGATGTTGTGCAACACCAGGTCCGTAGTAAATAAAGCCCCCCTCATTTGTGATCTTGTTCAGGAGGGGGAAGTGGACCTGGCGGGTATTACGGAGACCTGGTTGGGGCTGAAGGGAGGGGTCCCTCTGGTAGAAATGTGCCCACCAGGCTTCCACACATTCCATCAGCCGAGGTCACAGGGGAGGGGCGGGGGAGTAGCAGTTATTATTAGAGAAGGCCTTAGGCCAAGGGAGGCCACTATTCCTCAGACGGCCGGTTGTGAGACCCTCCTTGTGAAGTGGGGTCATGGGGTTCAGATGGGTTTGCTGATCACGTACCTGGCTCCCTGCCATGTGGCAGCAGTCCTGCCCGAGCTACTCAATGTTATCGCCGCAGTGGCGGTTGATACCCCCAGACTTATGGTCATGGGGGATTTTAACCTGCCGTCCATGGGTGAGGCGTCTGAGGTGGCTCAGGAGTTCATGGCTTCCATGACCGCTATGGACCTGACCCAGCTAATTCATGGCCCTACGCACATGGGGGGAAACACACTGGACTTGGTTTTTGTCTCTGGATAGTGGCTGAGTGATCTTGAGATAGGGGATATAGTCATCCTTGTCATGGTCGGATCACTCTCTCCTTCGCCTTAACCTTCGAACTGCTGCACCCCGCCGCAGGGAGGCGGAACCAAAAAGATGGTACTGCCCCAGGCACCTGATGGAACCTGATAGGTTCCAGGTGGAGCTTGGGCCAATCCCTGAGGTTCTGGCTCACGCCTCGACTGGAGACCTAGTGGCCGCCTGGGATAGGGTGGCCACTGGAGCTCTGGATCGAGTTGTGCCTTTGCGGCCTCTGACCTGGCACCGATCTCACCTGGCTCCTTGGTTCACCCAGGAGCTGAGGGAGATGAAGCGCTGGAAAAGACGCCTAGAGAGTAGTTGGAGGGCCAGTCGTGCTGAATCTGACCGGACACTGGTAAGATCTCATATTAAGAATTACCTAGTGGCGATAAAAGCAGCAAAATGTACTCATTTCGCTGCTCTTATTGCATCATCAGATAATCGCCTGGCCGCCCAGTTTACGGTGACCCGCTCCCTGCTCCACCAGGAAGCGAGGGAGGACCCCTTGGAGGGAAGAGCTGAGGATTTGTTCAGTATCTGTATGACAAAATCACTCAGATTCGGGAAGATCTGGACTCCGATTGGGTAGATCCAGCGGGGATGACGGAGGCATGTCCTGTGAATGTTATCTGGGATGAGTTTGATCCTGTGACCCCTGAGGATGTGGACAGGATTCTGGGTAGACTGAACGCAACCACGTTTGTTGGACCCGGTGAGACCTCTCCTCAAGAAGCCTTCCCTGGACCCGGCAGTATTGGCTAACTATCGTCCAGTCTCCAACCTTCGTTTTGTGGCGAAGGTTGTTGAGAGTGTGGTTGCACGACAGCTCTCCCAGTACCTGGATGAAACGACGTATCTAGATCCGTTCCAGTTGGGCTTCAGGCCTGGGTACAGCATGGAAACGGCATTGGTCGTGTTGGTGGATGATCTCTGGAGGGCTCGGGACAGGTGTTGCTCCTCTGTCCTGGTCCTGTTAGATCTCTCAGCGGCTTTTGATACCATCAACCATGGTATCATGCTGCACCGGTTGGAAGAGTTGGGGGTGGGAGGCACCGTACTATGGTGGTTCTCCTCCTTTCTCTCCGACCGGTCGCAGTCTGTGTTGACGGGGGGGCAGAGGTCGACCCCGAGGCCCCTTATATGTGGGGTGCCACAAGGATCGGTCCTCTCGCCTCTCCTGTTCAACATTTATGTAAAGCCGCTGGGCGAGATCATCCGTGGTTTCGGGGTGAAGTACCATCAGTACGCTGACGACACCCAGCTGTACATCTCCACCCTGGACCACCCCAACGATGCCCTTGAAGTGATGTCCCGGTGCCTGGAGGCCGTACAGATCTGGATGGGGAGAAACGGGCTAAGACTCAACCCATCCAAGACCGAGTGGCTGTGGTTTCCGACGTCCCGATATAGTCAGCTGGTGCCATCGCTGACTATTGGGGGCGAATCATTGGCCCCCACGGAAAGGGCTCGCAACTTGGGCGTCCTCCTGGATTCACGGCTGTCTTTAGAAGAGCACTTGATGGCCGTGACCAGGAGGATTTTTCATCAGGTTCGCCTGATCCGCCATTTGCGTCCCTTTCTAGATCGGGACTCCCTACGCACGGTCACTCATGCCCTCGTCACCTCCCATCTGGACTATTGTAACGCTCTCTACATGGGGCTCCCCTTGAGGAGAACTCGGAGGCTCCAACTGGCGCAGAGTGCAGCCGCGCAGGTGGTAATGGGAGCGACGTGGCACTTCCATGTAACACCTCTCCTGCGTGAGCTGCGCTGGCTCCTGGTGGTCTTCCGAGTGTGCTTCAAGGTCTTGGTTATCACCTTTAGAGCGCTCCATGGCTTAGGACCTGATTATTTACGGGACCGCCTGCTACCACCAATAGCCTCCCACCGACCAGTACGCTCCCATAGAGAGGGGCTCCTCCTGGTGCCGTCGGCCAAACAATGTCGACTGGCGGCCCCCAGGGGGAGAGCCTTCTCTGTGGGGGCACCTACTATCTGGAATGAGCTTCCCCCGGAGATACGGAGGATCCCGGATCTGCGTACCTTCCGTCGCGCGCTCTAAACGTTCTTATTTCATCAAGCTGGCCTGACCTAAGTTTTTTCCGCTTTTTAAATGGAAATTTTAAATTTGGTTTTAAATTATTGGGGTTTTAAATTTTCAGCCAAATTATTTAATTCGTTTTACTTTATTTTAAATTTTGTATTTATATGTTTTATTCTATGGCTGTTCACTGCCCTGAGTCCTTCGGGAGTAGGGCGGTATGCAAATTGAAATAATAAATAATAAATAAATAAATAATGGGGTGAGCTCCCATTACTTGTCCCAGCTTCTGCCAACCTAGCAGTTTGAAAGCATGTATAAAATGCAAATAGAAAAAATAGGGACCACCTTTGGTGGGAAGGTAACAGCGTTCCATGCACCTTTGGCGTTTAGCCATGTAGGCCACATGACCACAGAGATGTCTTCGGACAGCGCTGGCTCTTCAGCTTTGAAACTGAGATGAGCCCCTCCCCCTGGAGTCGGCACATATGTGCGAGGGGAACTTTTACCTTATTCTGCTCTTTAGCTCGTATTAGTTTTAATGTGTATTCTTTGTCTATTGAAATTCAATTAATATTTATTTCTAATCTGCACTTAATCCTTAATCATGACATAAAACTATTATTATTTTTATATTTGGAATCATACCCATTGCCCCCCTCTTTCTTGCCTTCTGGGGCTTTGGTTCTATGCATCAGACATCTCCAAGAGGAAAAAAGAAGTCGCATTCTTTGCAATGAACTCTTGCGGTAGCCAGCAAAGCCATAAGCTCTTCCAAGTTCTTCTGTTCCCTGTCTTACTGTCCCACTTTATTCCCCCAAATAATCAGAAATCCATGGCTGATAAATATAATTAGTCCCCACTGGGGTAGATTTTTTAAAATATAATTTTTAAATAGTTTTTTAAAAAAATATCTAAGTGCTTAGTGAACAGTCTGGGTCAATGTACTTTATACACAATACTAATAATACTGTTTAGGTATACATAATAATACCTTTCAACTTCTAACATTTATGTATACATAGTAATTATAATGTATTCTATTATGTATGAATACTATTTTCCCAATTTCTATTTTCTACCTGTTTTCTAACCCTTAATGAAGCAATTGCCATTTTAAGTACTCTATATCTATCCATCATCTCTTGCCCTTTTTAGTATTTCAACTCTTACTGACTTTTTGACAAATCTCCCATGCTCCTCCCTTGGGATCTTGTATCTCCTTACATCACTCATATTTAATCTATTTCATCTGCCTCAACATCTACCTCTTGCTGTTGAATCCATCATCCATAAGTAATTCTTTCATCACTTCTGGGAGAACCCACTGAGGTAGATTCTGAACAGGGGTTCAGAATGCATGATTATGCATTACAGTCCAAGATTCAGAGGCTTTGGCCATTTTAAGGGTTTTTAGCTCTTAACCATAATGAGACATGATGACAGCTATGCAAAAAAAATGACATCAAAAATGAGTGAAGGGAAACATTAAATAGGTTAATGTTTTAAAATTTAGAAACTTTCAAACATGTTTAAATTTGAAGCTACCTGGAGCTGGAGTCTCAGGCCAAAGGAGGTTCTTGGTTACTCCTCACCCCTGACCTGGCCCTGGTTTTGGGCATCCTTTTGCAGAGGGATCATTTGCAAAGTGATAGAAAATATATATATTCCCAGGATTTCTTAATAAGCATCTGCTGTAAGCTATTAAGAAAGACTGGGGGCTGCTTTCTGCCTCTAAGAACATGTTTTTCCATTTCTTCTTTGGAGAAATATAATATTCTAACACAGTCAGGGAAACCTGCAGACCTGTGTTATCCAGAGGTCTAGGCTGATCTAAAAGACACCTTTAGTGAAAACAAGTGCTGCACCTGTCCTATTTCAAGAGAAAAAGGATGGTGGGTTGAGATTATGTGTGGATTTCCAAGGGATTAATAGTGTGCATAAAACAGCTGTATCCACTGCCGTTAATGAAGGACATGTTGGCCCGGTTGGCTGAGGGAAGCGTGTTTATTAAACTGGATTTCCGGGAGGCATATTACGGAGGACCCTTCTAAGGTGAGACAGGTGATAGACTGGCAGGTGCCTAAGACCCGAAAGCAGTTACAAAGCTTTCTGGGGTTCTCCAACTTCTAACACCAGTTTATCCCAAAGTTTGCCAAAATGGCTCTGCCTCTCACGGACCTCCTAAAATCAAAACACCTGATGAGGAAATAACGCCTGGGTGGTCCGATACAATGGACCCTAGATTGTCATCGGGCCTTCAAACAAGTGAAATCACTTTTTGCGAAAGAACCGGTCCTCCGACACCCAGATCTGGCAAAACGGTTTGTGATACAGGCAGATGCCACTGATGTGACTGTGGCTGCAGTTCTTCTACAGAGGAATGAGGAGGGAGCACTGCAGCCATGTGCATACACGTCATGAAAGTTAACAGAGACTGAGCATAATTGGCCAATCTGGGAAAAGGAGACCTTTACTGTTAAGTGGGTGTTGGTGACCTGGCGACACCTCCTGGAAGGTGGTGGAGCAGGGGTGAAATGCTCCCGGTTCGGACCGGATCACCTGATCCCGTAGCAATGGCGGCAGGTGGTTCAGAGAACAGGTAGCAAAAATTCCTGCCCCCCCCATACCCAGCTGAGTTGCGCGATCATCAGAGGCTGGGGTTTTTTTACTTTTAAAAGCATTTTTTCTACAACCACTTCGGCTGAAAAAAATGCTTTTAAAAGTTAAAAAAAAGCCTCCGATGATCGCACGGCTCAGCTGGGATCACCAGAGGCTTTTCAAAGCATTTTTTTCTGCAACCCCTTCAGCCGAAGAGGGTGTAGGAAAAAAATGCCTATAAAAGCCTCTGGCGATCCCAGCTGAGTTGCCTGGTCGTCAGAAGCTTTAAAAGCATTTTTTTCTGCAATCTCTTCAGCCGAAGAGGCTGTAAAAAAAAATGCCTTTAAAAGCCTCTGGCGATCCCAGCTGACTTGCTTGATCATCAGAAGCTTTTTAAAGTATTTTTTGTGCAACCTCTTAAGGTTGTAGAAAAAATGGTTTTAAAAGTAAAAAAAAAAAAAAAGTTGGCCATGCCCACCCAGTCACATTACCCCCCCACCCCCACCAAGCCACACCCACAGAACCAGTAATAACAAATTTTAGATTTCACCCCTGTGGTGGAGTACCATTTGAAGTGTGGACGGACCACAAGAACTTGGGGGCTTTGCAACAACCCAGGAGGCTGTGATCAAAACAAGTGAGGTGGGCTCTGTATTTCAGACGATTCAATTTCACTTTGAAATACATACCCACAGGGAGAAATTTCCTGGCTGATGCTCTGTCCCGGAAGCCACAATATGAGAGCACCAGGGAGGAGGTAGTGCAAGACATCATACCATCATACCGAAACCACCGAAGCCAATCATTGATTGTCACCCAGTCGCCATCTATAACCCAGCAGGTTCCAGTGGGGCTGTTCCGCAGGCCATCCAAACCGCATTACCAAAAGACCAGTGGTATAGTGAAAATCGCTCTGTCCTTACATTTAGGGATGGCTTTCCTTGGAAGGGGTCAAAGCTGTATGTTCCCCCAGATGTGCGGTTAATGGTACTCCAGTGCTGTCATGACGATCGACCTGCTGGACATTTTGGGTATTTAAAGACATTGCACCTCATCAATCGCCAGTTCTGGTGGCCCTCTATGAAAAAAGATGTAGTGGAATATGTACGGAGCTGTGTGGTGTGCGCTACCATGAAAATCCCACCAGACAAACCATTAGGCTTATTGCAAACAATAGCAGACCCCACACATCCCTGGGAACAGATAGCCATGGACTTTATCGTGGAGCTACCAGAGTCAAGGAAATACAGTCATCTGGACTGTGATAGACATGTTCTCTAAACAAGCCCATTTTATACCCTGTCCTGGTCTCCCTTCTGCCAGGTGGTTAGTTAAGTTGTTTATAGTTCATGTCTATCACCTCCACGGGGTACCCCAGAAAATATCAGACGGGGATGCTGTTTACCGCCAGATTTGGGCGGGAACTCCTGACAAGAATTGGTTCATCGCAGGGTTTCAGTTCAGCATTCCATCGTGCTACCAATGGAGCAGCCGAAAGAGCCAATGCCATGTGGAACGTTACCTGAGATGCTATATCAAACATCAGCAAATGGACTGGGCAGACCTACTGCCATATGCTGAAGTAGCATATAATAATGCTGTACATAGCAGTACCGGGTTTACTCCATTCCATTTCAGTGTCGGGCAGGGAGTTCATGCCGATACCAGAGTGCCCTAGTATAGATCCAGCCAATATAGGAGTCAAAGAATGGTCAGACCTAATGAGGAACGTATGGGGAAGTGTCAAGAAAGCCCTAAACCACACGGCTACAGGTTACAAAAAGACGGGGGACAAAAAGAGCCCCACCCACGTTCAGGGTGGGTCAACCAGTGTACCTTTCTACCAAGTATCTGAAACTACCCTGCAAGAAACTAGGCCCTAGGTTTATAGGGTCCTTCCCAATAATACGAGTCATTAATCCGGTAAGCGTGCAACTCTGTCTTCCCCGATTACTAGGGAAAACCCATCCAGTATTCCATTGTAGCCTACTCTGACCAGTCCATATAACTCCCCTGAGGGGTGCCTCAGGATTGTCCCTTCACCTCCTACCATGGTAGGAAGGGAACAACACTATGAGGTAGAGGACATACTAGATATCTCCTGGCACAAAAAGAAACTCCAGTATTTGATAATGTGGAAAGGGTATCTGCTGTCAGAGGCATCCTGGGTCCCGATGGAGGACGTCAAGGCCCCGAGACTGACCACTAGATTCCATAGGAAGAATCCAGACAAATCCAGGGCCCCTGACCTGTGCTACCACTCATTGTAATCTTTATATTCCAGGCGTGGTCCTCATGGTAGGGGTCCACATGTCATCCACGGCGCAGCTAGCGCTGCCACAGCCCACCGAGCTAACCTTGATCCTACTGTCTCCAGGAGGCCGCCAGCCACTGCTACAGCCTACTCTCATTCCTCAAGGGAAGGATGACGTCATAAGGCAGCCAGCAGCCTTCTCCGCGGTTGAATTGCAAGCATCTCCGAGCGATGGGAGGCTCCCAGAGGGAAGGAGTAAGCCTAGCAGCCCTGGACATGCTGGCCTAAACTGGGAGCTGAAACTGCTGGCAAGACTGAGGCTGAAAGAGCTGAAAGTACTGGCAGGACTGGGGCTGGTTAGGGCTGATTGTGGCTTACTGACATTCCCTGCACTAGGAAGTAGGTAGGAATGAGGTGGGTATGACCAGTGTGTGGGTGGCTAGCCCTTGGATTAGGAGGGTGAGTAGAAGATTGGGGCTGCTTTAATGCCCTGCTTAGGCACAAGACTTTATAAGGTGGCGGGGAGCACAGAGCAATAACTCCAACAATATTTCCTTTCATTATTTATGGATGTCAGTCTGTACCAATAAAGCATCTTCTAACCATCATCATCAAGATTTGCAGTCTTTTATTTCGGAACCTGACACCCATTCAGTTATGAAATTTATTTGTTGACTTGGGTCAATCGTGAGTTCATAGAATTGCATATAAATACCCGTTTCCCTGAAAATAAGACCTAGTTTTATTTTCTTTTGGGGCTCAAAATGAGCACCACTTCTTAGTTTTGGAGGATTTCTTAGCCGCTTACTTAGGACCATCGCAGCCAGGGCAAACACACCCTGACACTTGTTGCACAGCCGTCTGACGTCTTCTGCGGCCGCGAGTGGCCATATACTACATAGCTTGTCGTGCAGCCCATGCAAGCTGCCATTTGCGGCAGGATGTAGTGTGGCGTGTTGCACCATTACCACAGTTCACAGCAAGGATGTATCCAGGGCCCACTGAAAATGGTGGCTACTTCCAGGACAAAATCATGAGGCCCAAGGATGCATGTCTTTCCCTCTGTCCCCACCATGAGGTTCAGAGATATTCAAAAGGTAAGAAGGAGGAGGGGGTGAGGTTGGGTGGGGTGGGAGTCAGGTGTAAGGGGACGCTGGGAGGGAGTGAAGGGCCCAGGGGACACAAGGGTTAGGATACAGAGTACAAGGATGTCTCGGAGGAAGAGGAGGCCTAGAGATGCCTATGGCACGCAAGCCTGGCCATGCACTAGATCTCCAAGAGTTTTCCCCAGCTCTGAGTAGACAGTGTTTAGCATAGCGACTCACATATTTGATTAATGGCTGCCTCAGGGAGAGCAGAGGGATTTGGGTAGTTAAGGAAAGCAAAATACAAAAGCTCCACCCAAAATTCCTTTTTGAGGAATTCAACTACTTCTGGAAAAGGAAATATAAAGAAGCTTCTGCTAATAACCAGAAACTAGTTAACCATTTTCCATTTTCCTTTTCTCTCCACCTATCTCTTCACTTAACCTACCACAATTGGAACTGAGCGTCACTAATCATTAAGCATGATGTCACATGACAGGGCCAACTTACATCTGTTTCTCTGTAGTTGTTAAGCAAATTACTGTGGGTTGTTAAAGGCAATTTCATATGGCCGTGACTTGCAAATTCCTGCCAATATACCCACTGATTTTGCTGGTCAGAAGCTATCTGGGAAGGCCACAAATTGGGATCGTGAGTGTAGGATGCTGCAGCCATCATAAATGTGAAAGTATTGGCAGAACCCGAATTGCTGTGATTTCTTTTCCTAAACCTTCAAAACTAGAGTCACTGCTGACGTGCGGTCACTGAACAAGTGCTAGGATTACCACAAATTCTGTGGACCAGGTGCACATCTGCTTCTACTGTGCCATAGTAACTTGAAGTCTCAGGGAAGAAGTGGTAAGTGAGGACTACCTGTGCAACCAAATATGTGAAAAGATCCTCAATAGCTATTTCTTAGAAGTGCTGGATTAAGCACAATTGAACCTGGTTAATACATGGATGGTGGGACAGGAAATACCATACTTATTGGCAAGACATGGAAGTAAAAAAAACTTGTAAATTTTATTCATCTGTCATTTTCAATACACATGTAGATTACAAACTATATCAAGAGGGCAACATCTTGCATAAAAATCCTGAAGGAGAAAACAATGCAGGGAGCATGGGAAACACTGGAAAATATGATCACATAAGCCCAGTCCAACACAATATCACTAAAAAGGGAAAACAAGAAATCCAAGAACCAGCATGGTTGCAGAAAGATCTCTCTGATAAACTAAAAGACAAAAAGGACAAGTATAAAAAATTGAAAGAGGGACACATAACTATGCAGAATACCAGCATATAGCCCGAATCTGCAAAGATGAAATGAAGCTCATGCTGAGAATGAACTAACACTTGCAACAAATGTCAAAAATAATTTAAAAGCATGTATAAAACAAGAAAAAAGTCAAGGAAACAATCAGTCCATTAATGGGAGACGATGGCAAGGAAGTGACGGGCAATAGAGACACAGCAGAGCTACTTAATTCATTATCTGCATCTATCTTCAGGCAAGAAAAATAGCCAAACCTACCAAAAACAGAACTGTAAAAGGCAGACTAGGAATACAAATTAAAACAGGCAAGAAAATGATAGGAAAACATCTGTCCATTCCGGACAAGTTCTAACCACCAGGACTACATTGATTACATCCCAAAGTTCTGAAGGAGCCGGCAGACGTGATCTAAGAACCATTGAACCACAGATTTCAAAGATCTTCACACACCAAGGAACTACCGGTGGACTGGAAAAGAGCTGATGTAGTTGGGGGCGGGGGGGGAAAGGTGCATCTTATACTCCGAAAAATATGGTAGTTCCCATCTTCAAAAAAGGATCATAAAACTACAGGCCAATTAGCCTGACATCACTACCTGGGAAGATCCTGGAAAAGCTAATGAAACAAGAGATCTGCAAACACCTAGAAGCAAGCAAATACTGTCAGCAACATGTCAACATGGGTTTATCAAAAAGAGATCATTCCAAACAAATGTTATTTCATTCTTACACAAAGTGACTAAATTAGTGGACCAATGAAATACGTAGTATAATTGGATTTCAGTAATGCAGTTGACAAAGTAGACCATAGCTGCCTTCTTGGTAAATTAGAAAAATGTGGGATAGGTACATCCATCCACACAGAGGGATTCGTAACTGGCTGACAAACCACCCTCAAAGTGTATTCCTTAATGGGACTATATCTATATGGAGGGAAGTAAGCAGTGGGTACCCCAAGGTCCTGTTTTAGCACTCTTTAATATCTTTGTAAATGCCTTAGATGAGGGAATCGAACGGGAACACATCAAATTTGCAAATGACACCAAGGTAGCAGGCATAGCCAATACCTCAGAAGATAGGCTCAAGATAGAGAATCTCGATAGATTTGAACACTGGGCCCTACCTAAGAAAATGAAATTCGAGGGAGGAAAAATATAAGGTTTTATACTTATGCAAGAAAACCAAATGTACTGGTACAGAATAGGTAGAACCTGTTTACCTTGTAAAAAGGCGAGGATAAAATCAAAACTGTTGCAAGATACTAGAATAAGAGGAGGTTTTGGTTTGCCTAATTGGGAACTGTATTATCAAGCAACAAATCTGATGTGGATTAAGGAATGGATAATGCTAAGAAATACCAGATTATTGACTTTAGAAGGACATGATTTATTGTTGGGATGACATGCTTTTTTATGGTAGATTAAAAAAGAACACTATTTAAAAATTCCAGTCTTGATGTCAATTATTGAAGCATTTTCATATTCAATAATTTTTAAAAAGGAACAAATTGTTAGATATAGTGAATTATTGAATGAAAAGGGTGAACTTAAATCTTTACAAGAATTGGAAGAACAAGGTATAAAGATGAATTGGTTTTCCTATTTGCAAATACATTCTAGATATGATAAAGGTTTTTATAATAATTTGACTAATGTAGACAAAATCTTAACAGGTACTGATGACAAGGTAATTAAAAAACTATATGGATATTTACTAGAGGTTACATTGGAAGAAGAAAAGTTAAAGAAACAATGATTGCACGGGGAAAAATTTTTGGATATGCAATTGACTTAGAGAAATGGCAAAAACTGTGGTCACAAAATTATAAAATGATAATGTCAACTGCATATAAAGAAAACTTTATATGTTTTACAGGTGGCATTTACCCCATGAGAATAGCAAGAATGTTCAAGAATAAATCTGAAAAATATTGGAAATGTCATCAGACACCAGGCTCATATTACCATGTGTGGTGGACATGCGTAAAGGCAAAAAGATACTGGACTAAAATCCACACATGGTTGGAAAAAATGACAGAAAAACACATAGATCTTAAGCCAGAGATTTTTTTTACTGGGGATTGTACCTGAAATATATAATAGAGAACTGAGATATTTGATTGTGAATGTATTAACAGAGGGTATAATTGTGTTTGCTAAAAATTGGAAAAATGAGAAGCAACTTCGAACTAAGGAGAAACTTCTGACGCTGAGAACAGTTAACCAGGGGAAGGATTTGCCTTCAGAAGTTGTGGGAGACCCATCACTGGTGGCTTTTAAGCAGAGACAGGACAGCCATTTGTCTGAAATGATACTGGGTCTCCTGCTTGATCAGGAGATTGGAATAGAAGACCTGCAAGGTCCCTTCCAGCCCTGTTACAAACCCTCCGGTGACGGAGCAGCCACAACCGCTGGAGGGAAGCCAGCCCCAAAGAACCAACCTCCACTTGAAAGAGGCTTTTTCAAGCTTCCCACCAGCAGAAATTGCAGCCACCGGTTTCCCAGCCTGCAGCACCAGTGAGCTTCCATTTGGGGAGGGAAGGAACCTGCAGCAGCAGCAGCTGAGAGGCTTCAGCCCAGTTGCTTCTCCGCTTCCAGCCCAAGTTGCTCCCGGACTCTCCTCCCACCTGCTGCCCTCAACTCACCTGCCAGCGGCTGCTCCGACCCTGGGAAGAGCAGAAAAGCCGCTCTGCACACCACTTTCCTCCCATGAGTCATCCGGAAGAGGAAGTTCGGCTGTCCCAAAGGTGCTTTTTCAAAAGGAAACTCGACTGCCTTCTACTCTTCTCTCGCCTTCCAACCTTTCTAGCAATAAAGTACTCTATGGTTTTAACTCCTTTAAGCTCAACCACAGATGATATCCGCTTTCTAGGCACAGGTGTTGCCTGTTTGACCACCATCTCCTACCAGGAGGCAGAAAAACATGCTTCTCCAGCCTCTATCTAAGGCCTTTGCAACATGTTTCCACTGATTAAATGCTATCAAGTCGTTTTTGACTTCTGAGCCTAGTGAAATGTGATGCTGCTTATCTTACAAAGATTAGCTATGTGTTCAGCGGTAAAAGTTCATGAAGGTTTTATAGAATTACGCAATCAGCTTTCTTAGGGGTGACTCTCAGTGGAGATCAAAACCTCTCTACATCCCACTTTAAGACTGATTTCCTGTGGCTCCCAGGGTTTTAGGACATGGCAGCACCATCAGGCCAGACATTACAGGGGAGCCAGTTTCACTCCTGCTTGCCAGGGCTGCGTCCAAGAGCATCAATCACCAAGCTTCATTCCTGAAGGAGGAAATTTTATATCTCCTAAATGCCATGTATAAATTCTGTAAATTTGCTTGCACTGAAGCAGGGGTGAAATGTAAAATTAGTTACTACTGGTTCTGTGGATGTGGCTTGGTTGGGGGCATGGCTTGGTGGTGGTCATGTGACTGAGTGGGCGTGGTCATTTTTTAATATTTTTAAAGCATTTTTAACTAGTAAAAAATGCTTTAAATAGTAAAAAAAAAGTTTCCGATGATCAGCACCTGAGCAGCCTGATCCCCCTCACCAAGCCAGATCCAATGCCTCCTAGCCCCAAAGATTGCAAGCCTTTCTACTTCAGCCACCCAGTCTGGGAGATGACCCCAGGGGGGGCAGAGAGAGAAACAAATTGCTTGGCTGATCCCCCTTTTCACTCACCCCGAGCTTTCTGTTGCGGATTTTCACGCCTTGCTTCACGGGCCCGGGATTGTCACCCTCGTCTTCTTTCTCCTCCTCTCCAAGTGGAAAAACGCCAGGAGCAAGTGCAAAAAGAAGTGTTTGCTTGCTCCTGGCGTTTTTCCATTAGCCAGGAAACTTTTGTACCTGTGAAGGCAAGTCTGGCTTCCTTCGCTAAAAATCTCACCAGTATTGGTGTGCGCGTGGCGTGTGTGTGTGTCTGTGTGTGTGTGTGTGGATGTGTTGCTCCTGGCGTTTTTCCACTTGGACAGGAGGAGGAGGAGGAAGAAAACGAGGGCGTGTGAAGCAAGGCATGAAAATCCGCAGCAGGAAGCTTGGGATGAGTGAAAAGTGGGAGCAGCCGAGCACTTTGTTTCTCTAGAACCGGTAGAAAAAAAATGCTTAAAAAGTAAAAAAAAAAAAGTTCCCATGATCGCGCATCGCTCAGCTGATCATCAGAACTTTTTGAAAATTTTTTAAGCATTTTTTTCCTACCGGTCCTCTTGAAGTAAAAGCATGAAGTAACAATGACTGGGCGGGTGGGCGGAGCCTCGAGTTGCCATCGCTACCGGTTCTCCGAACCACCGGCCATCATCGCTACCCACTCGCCCGAGTCGGTCCAAACCAGGAACATTTCACCCCAGCACTGAAGTCTCCATTAGGTCACAGAACATACAGCAGGGCCTAGAAAATGGAGTCTAAGAAAGAGGGCCTGATTGCCTATATATGGTAGAAGGAATGTTCCCCCCCCCCAAAAAAAATGTAAAAAAAAAAGGACAAAAATATTTATTTATTTATTTGTTTATTTGTTTATTTATTTATTTATACTGTTTAGCTGACAGGACCCAGAGGAGACTGACTCTGTGGGATCTTACTGGTCGCTGGGAGCTATGTGGTAGAAGGCGGTCTCGAAGATAGCCTGGCCCTGAGCCATATAGGGCTTTAAAGGTAATGACCTTTAAATTGCACCCGGAGACTAATAGGGAGCCAGTGCAGCTTGTGGAGAATTGGTGTAATGCGGGTGTATCTAGGCACACCCACTATAACTCGCACGGCTGCATTCTGGACCAACTGTAGACTCCAACCATTTCAAGGGTAGCCCCATGTAGAGCGTGTTGCAATAATCCAACCGTGAGGTGACAAGGACATGAGTGACTGTGAGGTGTCACTCACAGGTGAGACTCCTGATCTAAGTACGGTCGCAATTCGTGCGCCAGACGAACCTGTGCAAAGGTCCCCCTAGCTACAGCTGTCAGATGTTGTTCCAGTCTCAGCTGTGAGTCTAGAAGGACACCCAAATCACGAGCCCATTCTGAGGGGGACACTTTCTCACCCCCCAGACTCAATGATGGACAATCGACATAGTCTTTAGGGGGCAATACCCAGAGCCATTCGGTCTTGTCTGGGTTAAGTCTGAGCCTGTTGACTCCTATCCAGATCCTCACAGCCTCCAGGCACCGGCACATCACATCTACTGCCTCACTGAACTGATGAGGGGTGAAGATATACAGCTGGGTATCATCAGCATATTGCTGATATCCCACCCCGTGTTGTTGGATGATTTCATCCAGTGGTTTCATGTAGATGTTAAATAGGAGGGGAGAGAGTATCGAATCCTGAGGCACCCCGCAGTCGAGGGGCTTAGGGGTCGACCTCTGTCCTCCTACCAGCACCGACTGTGATCAACTGGAGAGATAGGAGGTGAACCACCGCAACAGTGCCTCCCACTCCTAGCTCCCTTAGTTGCCCCAGAAAGATACAATGGTCAATGTAAGAAAGATACAATGGTCAAAGCCGCTGAGAGGTCAAGTAGCACCAAGATAGAGGAATGACCCATCAAACCACATAGCTAACTGATCACCAGGCTAATCTTTTTAGAAAGACACCCTGCAATGCAGGGCTGAAATCCAGCAGTGTGTTAGTAAGTGTTAGTAAGTTTGGGAGGGGTGTTTAATTTATCTTTTTATTATAGAGGGTTATTGTATATTTTTTTGATATTCTGCTATTTCCCTCATGTTAGTTTTAATGTGTCTTATAGAAACGCAACGTTCAGTTTCATCCTTCTGCATCCTGAATGTCTTCCAGATTTTGAGGCCAGAATTTCTTAGCCAGCATATCCTTTGCACAAACTATCTGTGAGTGTCATAAGTAAATGCCTTATTCTATAACAAAGGATATGTATATATGTACAGGGTATTAAGAGTTAATTTATTCCTCCTCCATTAATGTATTCATATGTAATCACCCCCATCCTTGACTCCTCCCCTTTGATATAAATAGAGAGTGCATGCACCTCCTCCTCGCTTCTCACTGTAATCTGACAGAACAAGTAGAATGCCTATTATGAATAAACACTTCTTTAATTAATAAGATAACTTCTGATTTCATTATTGAGTCTGATCCTCAAAATATCGCAACAAACTGGTAGCAGAGGATGGTTGAACTGACTCAATAAAATTCAACATGCCTAAGAAAGAAAACCTCAAGAATAAAAAAGAAAGACCCAATACCAGGGCAAATGATAAAGAAACAAAAACAGATCAAGAAATGATCGACGAACCAATAAATACAACAATCAAAGAATCTGAAGATAACACCACAGACATCGAAGAAACAGCAGATGAAACCGACAACCAAGAAGAGAACGAAATAAAAGACAAAGACCTCAGATCGGAGATACTGAGGCTAATAAAAAGTCAAAAAGATGACCACAAACTTATCGCGGAACTCCGAGGCTTCTTGGAAGAAAACGGAGCAGCGAGAGAAAAAGACATTGAAAAAGCCAAACCCGAAAATACAAAAATGGTGAACGAACCTGCAACGAAAGAAAAAATGACCAGAAGCAAGACCAGAGATCCCGCTCAGAATTTTGAAAGGCAGCCATCTTTTTTTCAACCGGCCACAGAAATGAACATGGCTGAACCAATCAGAATGCACCACTCAAAAACTCTGGCGCGAAAAAACACAAAAAATAACAAAAAATATATTTATCCTTCTGAAGAGTCAGAAACAGATACAGAAGAATCATCCACCGAACTAGAAATCGAAACGCCCATGAGAAAACTATTTAAAACATTTGGCACAAATCTAACAATTACAAAAGAATCGATGGAAGCCGATAATACAAAAATACAAAAGAGACGAAGAAATAAACAGACACCTCAGAGCCTGCACGACTCGATCCGGACAACGATGATGACGACGCCCGAACCCAGAGGGCCCTGCGAACTTTCCCCCACGCCGCAAACGATCCAAAGAACAAAGTACCCCAAGCAAGAAAGCTCCAAAGAGAAAAGACAAGCCACAGCTGCCAGCAGAACACCCAAGATCGAGCCGGAGACCGAATCATCAGAAGGAGAGCACTACGAGGGAGCTACAGTGAAGAGAACCTCTCCCAGCGGCTTCGGCAGAGAAATGACCAACGCGCATGCACAGATGAACACAGAGAACTACAATGAACTTTATGAAGAAGGAGAACCTCTCAAGCTCATCAACAGAATACCCACACCATTCTGCAATTTTCAACATCTACAGGACCATGGACTACCCACAGTTGTAAGTAGTGGGAATAATAATATTGGGAATCTACCTAGTGATTTCCCAAAACTTAGAATTGATGGCATCAACTTACAGGAATGGTGTCAACAAATTCAGGTTGTCTTTATGAAAGAAAACTTATTATTTTTTATAACTAATCCTCCCAAAAGACCTTGGACTCTAAAAATGGACTGCCTGCATCACAGAGCATTCTATTTAATAATTTCTAGCATATCACCTGCCATGTACTACAGTATTAAGCATAATCTTACTGTTTCAGAAATAATTCAATGCACGTTTAAATTGTTTCATAGTGAAAGTGTAGCAACAACCACTAGAATGTCTAAAGATTTCTTTTCAGCCAAATTAAGATCTGGAACTACCATAAGCGAACATTTAATATCCTTAAACAAAATCAGAGCAGAATTACACCTAAGAGGAGAAATAATATCAGAACAGACAATGAAAAGCGTTATCCTTAACTCATTAGATTCATCATGGGATAACTACATATCACACTTAGATTCAATCAATCTAGGATACTTATCCATAGAAAGTCTGTCAAATAAGTTAATAGCTGAAGACAATCTGAGGAAAAGTCGATACAATGCATACACAGAACACAGACAAGCAAAAAGAGTAGCCTTCCAAGAGAATCATCAAAAAACAATTGAATGTTACAATTGTGGATCCAGAAAACACTCTAAGGGAGATTGCCCCATGTTTCATAGGGAAAGACAAAACCGTGATTATAGGGGTAGGTATCAAGACAGGCAATCATCTATTGATAGATACAGATATAGGGACTCCCCAAACTACAGAGAACGCAGAAAGGATAGAGATAATTCAAGGGATAGAAAATCAGGATCATTAAATGGATTAGATAAACATAACGATGTCATCATACAAAAATCAAAAAATAATGTTTGGCTCATAGATTCAGGGGCGACTAATCATACAACAAATAACAAGAAAATACTGTCTTCATTCACAGATGATAAATTTATGATAAGAGTAGCCAATCAAGAAAATGTTCAGGTCATAGGGAAAGGAAATGTAAATATACCTGGTTTAGGTAAAATAGAGGGGGTATTGTTGATACCAGAAATATCACATAACATACTTAGTGCAGTGAAATTAAGCCAAGATTTCAACATAAATATAGTCTTCTCTAGAGGAAAAGCAATACTAGAAAAAGATGGGACTAAATTGAATAGTGTAATTATCAAAGGGGGCCTACCCTTTCTTGTAACAGAAGATAAATGGTTGCATAACATTGATGCAAACACTGATGACGACATTAACATAGACAGTGAACATAGTAACAACAATGACAATGAAGAACCCAAAACACACTATAATCACAAAGACACACCCACTAGTGATACACACAATAACAGAAGGCCCAATATAGGAAAACCAATTCATGATGAATGTGCACACATGTTGCATAGAAAATTGGGACATGCAAGTTTCCCTGTAATACAAAAAATGATTGAACATGCTGAAGGCGTTAAAATAAAAGATTGTAAAAACTATTTGGAATGCTCAGTATGTAAATCCTCAAAACTCAGAACTAACCCAAAACCAAAGAAGGCAACAAGAACCTCTAACCAAATTTTTGATCTGGTACATATGGATCTGGTTGGTCCATTAACACCATCCATCACATACAAAAAAAAATATTTCCTAACTATTGTAGACGACTATAGCCGTTATGGATTTGTTTATACTTTAAAACACAAAGATGAAACTCTCCAAAAATTCAAAGAATTTTACAAATGTGTAGAAACACAACACAATATCAAAATAAAACAAATCATGACAGATAGGGGATCCGAATTCATGTCAAAAGAATTCTCACAATGGATAAAAGACAAAGGAATGCTACACTTCACGACTAGCCCATTTTCTGCTTTTCAGAATGGTACAGCAGAACGAAAGAACTCGACACTGCAAACCATGATTAGATGTACATTAGAAGATGCTGGTTTAGGAAAACAATTCTGGTCAGAAGCATTATTATATTCAAACTATACCCAAAATAGGACCTGGTCTAGCATTTTAAATAAAACACCATACGAAGTGATGTACAATAGGAAACCAAAAATATCACACATGCACATATTTGGGGTTACAGCAGACGTACACATACCAAAACAATTAAGACGTAAGGGAGATAACGTATCCAGAAGACTCAGATTCATGGGATACGAAACAGGCACAAAAGGATATAGATTCATTGACAGTAATAACAAATTCATAGTCTCAAGAACAGCAGTGTTTCATGAACAGGCCAACTGGTCTAAGATACATCTTAACGAGATAATCCAGAATACAAAACCAAACATTAAACAACAAGATAGAATAGAAAGAGAGAAACATGAACATAACACACATAATGACAAAAATAAAACATGGACAGATAACCATACCAGGATAAAAACAGATTTATTAACCAAAAAGGAAGCAAGATATCTACACGATAATGAGAGCATACCAAAAAGAACAATCAGGTGTAACAGAAAACAATTACCTAATAAATATAAGGATTATGTAATGTGTGTGAATGACGAGATACCAACACCTAACACATACGAGGAAGTGTTAAAACTTCCCATGGAAGAAAGAGAAAAATGGGAATTAGCCATAACAAGAGAAATGAACAGCTTACGTGAATTAGGTGTATTCACACCAGTCCCTGCACCTAAGGACAAGACAATTATAGGCACCAGATGGATATTCAAAATTAAAGATTTAGAAGAGGGTAATAAATTATATAAAGCTAGATTAGTCGCACAAGGTTACGCTCAAAAATATCCTGAAGGTTACACTGACACATACTCTCCCACCGTAAGAACTGAAAGTGTTAAGACAGCTTTAGTCATAGCGGCTATACTCAACCTTGATGTCTTCCAATATGACGTACAGACCGCATACTTACATGCAAAACTCGATAAAGAGATATACGTAAGGGCACCTCATAGTCAATGTACAAACAGAGATGAGACCTGGTTACTTAATAAAAGCTTGTACGGATTAAAACAATCCGGCAAGCGTTGGTATGAATGTCTAGTCAGTGTGCTTAAAAATATGGATTTCAAAGCCACAACTGTAGACAATTGCTTTTTTGTTAAAAAGGAAGGCGAATCATTAGAATTTGTGTTAATCTATGTGGATGATATTTTGTATATAGGCAAACATAAAGAAAAGAAAGACTTATTTGTATCCAAGCTAAGTGAACATTTCTTTTTAAAGTCGCTAGGAAGGGTAAACAAATACCTTGGAGTTCAAATCAATAAGACAAGAAAGGGATTCAAATTATCTCAGAGAGATAAAATTATAGAACTTCTGGAAAAATGCAATTTAAGAGATGCCAAACCTTGTGATACTCCTATGCAGACTGATTTTCTAAGGAATATGGATGAATCTTCACCTGAATTCGAAAACAATACATTGTATAGATCAATTATTGGTTCCCTCTTGTATATATCTAATTGGACCAGGCCTGATATAGCTCTGCCACTTAATTTATTATCTAGACATGTAAGTAAGCCACTTACGTATCATTGGGAAGCAGTTAAACGAATACTAAGATATCTAAAGCACAGCATAGATTTCTGCCTACTCTTAGAACCCAATAATATTAAAGAACCTATCATCACCAGTTACGCTGATGCAGACTGGGCAGGTGACACCAAATGCAGAAAGAGCACCTCAGGTTATGTATTCTTTTTAAATGGTTGCCCAATATTTTGGTACACTGGGAAGCAAGATTTAGTAGCGACTTCCACAACAGAGGCAGAATACGTCTGTTTATCTAAAGCCTCAAATAATTTAGTGTAGTTTAATGATTTATTATCTGATATTTGGAAAAACCCAATACTACCATTTGTCATACATGAAGATAATAAGGCAGCTATAGAAATATCAAGATCTGACGCCATTGGTCAAAGGTCCAGGCATATAGATATCAAATTTAAACACGTGAGACAATTATCTCAGGATGGATTCATTAAAGCAATCCACTGCGAAACCTCAGAACAAATAGCTGATATATTAACTAAACCTTTACCTTCTAAACAACACAAATACTTGACCTCAAAATTACAAGTATTATATAGTTCTGAATCCGAATGCAATCATTGTTATATATCGAATCGGCATTTAGAGGGGGATTTGTCATAAGTAAATGCCTTATTCTATAACAAAGGATATGTATATATGTACAGGGTATTAAGAGTTAATTTATTCCTCCTCCATTAATGTATTCATATGTAATCACCCCCATCCTTGACTCCTCCCCTTTGATATAAATAGAGAGTGCATGCACCTCCTCCTCGCTTCTCACTGTAATCTGACAGAACAAGTAGAATGCCTATTATGAATAAACACTTCTTTAATTAATAAGATAACTTCTGATTTCATTATTGAGTCTGATCCTCAAAATATCGCAACAGTGAGTCATAAGCAGAGTTTTTGAGTGGTCCCAGTAAGCTGCTGAAGCTTCTAAAAAAAATTACATGGTAAAAAAAATAAGCACAGAGGTTGTAGCTTGAGAAGTAAAAGCATTGTGGTTTTGAGTGCAGGGTTCTTAGGTTCATAAACAACTCTTGCTGTGATTTTGTCGTCTTGGAGGTGCCGGCTTGTTACCCCGGTGGTAGCAGTGCCAAGATGCTGATAAATTTGTTGCAACTGCCTTGGTGTTGGAGCTTTGAAAAAGAAATTATATGATGGAAAATGTTGGTTTTCTAAAAAAAAAGGCATTAAATAGCTTTTGAGAATGAAAAAAAACAGGTATTGTCCGCATTGCTGTTAAAGAGGTTTTTTTGGTTGGATATTCTGCTATTATCGGGACAAGTGGCTCAGTGGCTAAGATGCTGAGCTTGTTGATTGAAAGGTCAGCAGTTCAGCTCAAATCCCTAGTACCGCGTAATGGGGTGAGCTCATTACTTGTCCCAGCTTCTGCCAACCTAGCAGTTTGAAAGCATGTATAAAATGCAAGTAGAAAAAATAGGGACCAACTTTGGTGGGAAGGTAACAGCGTTCCATGTACCTTTGGCATTTAGTCATGTAGGCCACATGACCGCAGAGAGGTCTTCGGACCGCGCTGGCTCTTCGGCTTTGAAACTGAGATGGCACTGCCCCCTAGAGTCGGCACATATGTGCGAAGGGAAACTTTACCTTATTCTGCTCTTTACCTCGTATTAGTTTTAATGTGTATTATTTGTCTATTGAAATTCAATTAATATTTATTTCTAATCTGCACTTAATCAGAAATCCATGGCTGATAAATATAATTAGTCCTCATTGGGGTAGATTTTTTTTAATATAATTCTTTAATAGTTTTTTTAAAAAATATCTGTAAGTGCTTCGTGAACAGTCTGGGTCAATGTACTTTATACACAATGCCACAAACAATAATACTTAGGTATACATAATAATACCTTTCAAATTCTAACATTTATGCCTACATAGTAATTATAATGTATTCTATTATGTATCAATACTATTTTCCCAATTTCTATTTTCTACCTGTTTTCTAACCCTTAATGAAGCAATTGCCATTTTAAGTATTCTATATCTATCCATCATCTCTTGCCCTTTTTAGTATTTCAACTCTTACCGACTTTTTGACAAATCTCCCATGCTCCTCCCTTGGGATCTTGTATCTCCCTACATCACTCATATTTAAACTATTTCATCTGCCTTGACATCTACCTCTTGGTGTTGAATCTCTAGAGCACCCATCAGTAACTCTTTCATCACTTCTGGGAGAACCCACTGGGGTAGATTCTGAACAGGGGTTCAGAATGCACGATTATGCACTACAGTCAAAGATTCAGAGGCTTTGGCCATTTTAAGGGTTTTTAACTCCTTTTTAACATGTTTAAATTTGAAGCTACCTGGAGCTGGAGGCTCAGGCCAAAGGAGGATCTTGGTTCCTCCTCACCCCTGACCTGGCCCTGGTTGTGGGCATCCTTTTGCAGAGGGATCATTTGCAAAGTGATAGAAAATATATATAGATATATTACCAGTCCTCTGAATTGTGTTAGTGAAATGAACAAACCTGCAATTCTTTGGTGTCTTCTAAACTCAGCAATCAGGATGATTCATTTGCAGAGCTAAAATTCCAGTTCTCTGCTCCAATTATTGTTCCTCTCTTTACTTGTAGGGATTATTTGGAAATTTTTAAGAAGAAGCCCTGAGAGAGGAATGAAAGAAATGGACGTTGTCCTACCTGAACGTCCCTTTTATGCTCGCTGCGCCGCCAATCCTACTCCTGGGATCATTGTATGTTGATTGGATAAAACTGAGTGCCCATAATTTTTCCTGCAGCCTTGGTTCCGCCCACAGTGTCGTTGCCCCATCAGTCTTTTTCACGAAGCAAATACCTGTAGGGACACCTACTCTTCTCCAGGAACTGTAGACTGAAGACCAATGTTATAACAAACATCGCCAACGCTGCAGAGGAAAGAAAGCAAAAAAACACACCACCCACAGCAGTAATGGTCGGCCAGTGGGTGGGCTGGATTGGCGGCGCAGCGAGCATAAAAGGGACGTTCAGGTAGGACAACGTCTATTTTCCTGACTCGCTGCACTGCCAATCCTACTCCTGGGACATGCCCAAGTTCATTGATTGCCTGGGAGGAGCCGACCCATTCACTGACCATGGGTGGATATTACCGATTGCAGTACATGTCTGCCGAAAGCGGCATCAGCAAAAGCAAAGGTGTCCAAGGGATAGTGGCGAACAAAGGAAGATAATGAAGACCAAGTCGCTGCCTTACAAATGTCATCAATAGACGCCTGGGTAGCCCATGCTGCTGAAGTAGCAGCACTACGAGTGGAATGTGGTACAATGCCACACGGAATTGATACACCTTGCAACCAGTATGCTTTTGATATACAAGCTTTAAGCCATCGACCCACCGTATGAGAAGAAACTTTCTGCCCCATTGATGATGGTAAAAAGGACACTAATAATGCCTCTGTTCGTCTAAAGGAAGCAGTACGTTTAATATAACGTCGTAGGGCTCTACGGACATCTAACGTATGCCACCTTTTTTCTAGCGGATGGTGTGGGTCAGGGCAAAAATTGGGGAGAATAATCTCTTGGCTTCTATGCACCGGTTGGAAGGGTTGGGGGTGGGTGGCACTGTTCTACAGTGGTTCTCCTCCTTTCTCTCTGACCGGTCGCAGTCTGTGTTGACAGGGGGGCAGAGGTCGACCCCGAGGCCCCTTATATGTGGGGTGCCACAAGGATCGGTCCTCTCGCCCCTTCTATTCAACATTTATGTGAAGCCGCTGGGTGAGATCATCCGTGGTTTTGGGGTGAAGTACCATCAGTACGCTGATGACACCCAGCTGTACATCTCCACCCCAGACCACCCCAATGATGCCCTCGAGGTGATGTCCCGGTGCCTGGAGGCCGTACGGATCTGGATGGGGAGGAACAAACTCAGACTCAACCCATCCAAGACCGAGTGGCTGTGGTTTCCGTCGTCCCGATATAGTCAGTTGGCGCCATCTCTGACTATTGGGGGTGAGTCGTTGGCCCCCACAGATGGGGTTCGCAACTTGGGCATCCTCCTGGACTCGCGGCTGTCCTTAGAAGAGCATATGACGGCCGTGGCCAGGAGGACTTTTAATCAGGTTCGCCTGATTCGCCAGATCGGGACTCCCTACGCACAGTCACTCAGGCACTCGTCACTTCCCGCCTGGACTACTGCAACGCTCTCTACATGGGGCTCCCCCTGGGGTGCACCCGGAGGCTCCAGCTGGTCCAGAACGCGGCCGCTCGGGGGATTATGGGGGCGATGAGGCGCTCTCATGTAACACCTCTCCTGCGCGAGCTGCACTGGCTCCCGGTGGTCTTCCGGGTGCGCTTCAAGGTGTTGGTAACCATCTTTAAAGCGCTCCATGGCTTAGGGCCGGGGTACTTACGAGACCGCCTTCTGCCACCAATAGCCTCCCACCGGCCAGTACGCTCGCACAGAGTGGGCCTCCTCAGGGTGCCGTCCACCAGACAATGTCGGCTGGCGACCCCCAGGGGGAGAGCCTTCTCTGTGGCGGCGCCCACCCTCTGGAACAACCTCCCCCCAGAGATACGTACAATAACAGACCTCCGGATTTTTCGTCGGGCCCTGAAAACCCATTTATTTCAACTAGCTGGGCTGTCTTGAGTGAATTTTAAATTGATTTTAAATTGGGTTGTTTTAATTTTCGGCCAAATATTTAATTATTTTAAACTGCTTTTAAATTTTGTATGTATTGTTTTTTTACTTTGGCTGTTCACCGCCCTGAGTCCTATTTTGGAGAAGGGCGGTATAGAAATTTAAATAATAATAATAATAATAATAATAATAATAATAATAATAATAGTTGCATCCCTTTCTGGATCGGGACTCGTTCTGCACGGTCACTCACGCCCTTGTCACCTCACGCCTGGATTATTGTAATGCTCTCTACTCGACCTGATTATTTACGAGACCGCCTCCTGCCACCAATAGCCTCTCACCGACCAGTTCGCTCCCATAGAGAGGGACTCCTCAGGGTGCCGTCGGCCAAACAATGTCGACTGATGGCCCCCAGGAGGAGAGCCTTTTCTGTGGGGGCACCTACCATCTGGAACGGGCTTCCCCCGGAGTTACGAAACATCCAAGACTTACGCATATTCCGGCGTGCCCTGAAAACGTTTCTATTCCAACAAGCTGGTCTGGCCTAACTCTCCCTTTTAAATTGGCTTTTAAATTGGCTTTTAAATCAGGTTTTAGACCTCTTTTAGATAAATTTGGATGTTTTAATCTTTGAGCCAAATTACTTAATCTGTTTTTTAATAGTTTTTAACTTCTATATGTATTTGTAATTATTATGGCTGTTCACCATCCTGAGTCCTTCGGGAGTAGTGCGGTATACAAATATGAAAAATAAATAAATAAAATAAATAAATTTAGAGTTCACTTTAGGTATAAAGGCTGAGTCTAGACGGAGAACGACCCTATCCGGAAAGAATACACATAGGTCTGGACAAATAGACAATGCAGCAATCTCCGAAACCCTCCGAGCCGAGGTCACTTCCAGGAGAAATGCCATCTTTAAAGACAAGTTTCATAATGAGACTGAAGCCAAAGGTTCAAACGGGTCAGACGTAAGAGCCTGTAAAACTAATGTCAAATCCCATGTGGGGAAACAGTGTATAACAGGTGGTGACAAATTGACTGCTCCCCGCAAAAAGGCTTTAATCTTCGGATCATGAGAAAGAGGTTGACGACCGTCACTGGTCAATACAGTAGCCAAAGCTGCCACTTGCCGTCAAAGTGTAAAAGGCGACAAACCCTTATCCAGTCCAGATTGTAGGAATTGTAAAATGTCAGAAATTGTGGCTGAAGTAGGATCTACATGCTTGGCAGCACACCATCGGGCAAAGGAGTTCCAGGTTGTGTTATAAATTCTAATAGTTGAAGGGTGCCTGGCTGCTTGAATAGTCGAAATGATATTTGACGAAATATTATCCTTCTTTAGGATGATCTGTTCAAGTGCCAGACGGTCAACTTTAACAAGCCTGGATCTGGATGTCGAATGGCTCCTTGCATCAGGACAATCTGGTCTTGAGGAATTCGCCAAGGTGGTTCCACTGAAAGGCCCTTTAGATCGGCGAACCGTGTCCTCCATGGCCAATAAGGTGCTACCAGTAGAAGATTGGCTTGTTCCAACAATATATTCCGGATAACCCGTGGTAGAATTGGGATTGGAGGAAAAGTGTAAAGTAGACCTTTCGGCCACGGGCACCGAAGGGCATCGTGACCTTCTGCGGCTGGAGACGGGAATCTGGTAAAGTACTTGGGAAGGTGAGTGTTCCAAGCGCTCGCGAATAGGTCCACAATCGGTGTTCCAAACTTGATGGAGAGACTCCGAAACAGACGGGGATGTAACTGCCAATCTGAGGGATCTAGATGTTCCCTGCTGAGGTAATCGGCCTGTAAGTTGTTGGTGCCAGAAATATGTTCTGCTTTTAATGATAGAACATTCTCTTCTGCCCAAGCCATCAGACATTCCTTTTCTGCCATTAGATCTCTGGAACGCGTGCCTCCTTGTCTGTTGACATGGGTCTTCGTGGCCATATTGTCTGTCAGAATCAAAACGTGCTTGTTGAGCACGTGGTCGGAAGTCCAGTAATGCTAGTCGTACTGCTTGGAGCTCTAACCAATTGATACTGTGTCGGAGATCGGACAGAGCCCAAGTGCCCTGCGCAATGTGTGAGTCCAGGTGGGCCCCCCAGCCGTGAAGACTGGCATCCATCGTTACTGTGACTCGATCTGGTTCCAGAAAGACAGTTCCGCATTGTAGAGCAGTGGACTCCCACCACTGCAGCGATTTCTTGACTCTGACCGGAACTGCTACCTTGTCCAGAGAGTCCGCTTGTCCCATCCATTGGAATGGCAGTAGGAACCATTGCAGTTGGCAAAAATGACGACAAGCCCATGGCACTATTTGTATGCAGGAAATGAATTTTCCCAACAGTTGGGATAGTAGTAATACAGTCACTTTTGGTTGAAGAATCACCTGCCTCACCAGGTCCCGGATACTGGATTGACGATCCGGTGACAGGAAAACCATTCCTTGAAGAGAATCTATAACTGAGCCTAGATGGAGAATATGTGATGTTGGAATCAACTGGCTCTTGGGAATGTTGAGGACAAATCCGTGGCACTGTAGGGCCTGAAGTACCGCTTCTCTGTCCTTGTTTGCTTGTGCCTTGGAAGATGACAGGATCAAAACATTGTCCAGATAACAGACCATACAGATGGAACGCTCCCGCACCAACACCATTAGAGCCGCTAGAATTTTTGTGAAAGTCCACGGTGCCGACGAGAGACCAAACAGCATGGCCCTGTATAGAAAATGGTGCCCTTCGAAGGTGAAGCGGAGAAAACGTCTGTGATCTGGATGAATAGGCACATGGAGATATGCCTCTTTTATGTCCACAGATTGCATGAAGTCCCCACTTCGAATGCATGCTAAAATCGTTCGGAGCGAATGCATTTTGAAACGTTGGTATAAAATGAAGAAGTTCGGTTCCTTGAGGTTTAGAATACTCCTCCAATCCCCTGAACTTTTGGGTACCAGGAACAGTACTGAATAGAAGCCGGTCCGAAGTTGATCGTTGGGAACTGGTTCTATCACCTCTATTTCCAGTAAGTGTTGAATCTCGAGTAACATGAGATGACGTTTCTGGGGATTCTCTGACCTGGGACACAGAATGAATCAGTCCGGAGGGGAGGAGGCTGTTGCAACAAATTTGTCAGCATCTTGGTGCCCATATCACCAGGGTAACAAGCAGGTACATCCAAGAAGAAAAAATCACAGCAGGATGTTGGAAGAAATATCCATCTGGTTCAGTTCCAAGCTGGGAGAGAGGCTCTGGAAATAAAATGGAGGCTAGCTGCTTAGGAAAGAAGGTCTGTTTATTGATGAGCAGAATCACAGCATACAGTTCTGGGACAGCTGACAAAGTAGCTTGATGAGTGCAAGGATTTTTATACAGTTTACAGTATTTTGTAATGTTGAGCTTTGCTTTGTGTACTTTTATTATTTGATTAGTTTTACTTGTTTCGCAAAGGCTCATGATGGGTTTTAATTATGACTTCCTTGCAGTGGTGAAATCCTACCGGTTCAGACCGGTTCACGTGAACCGGTAGTGATAAAATCCATTGGTTGGCAAACTAGTAGTAAAAAAAAACCAGTTGATCTGAACTGGTATATCAGACGATCAGCTGTGACACACGATTTATATTAGCTAAAAATCAGAAAATCTTGCTTTCTAATGAATCTGTATTGCATGACACAGCTGTTACCCCCCTCCGTGTGCTACTTACCTTCAAATGGCTTGTTTTTCTGGATAAATGACGCATTTGATGCACACTGTACATTTGTGTGTGCATTTTGCATGCATTTCATGTGTGTGCGCACACATTGTGCATCTTGCAGGCACTGTGCATGTGTGAGCAAGCGAACCGCTAGTGACCCATGGAGGATTTCACCCCTGTACTTGATTTTATCCTATTATCTATTGCCTCCAGCATTCCTTCCTTCGTGAACCAGTATTGTTTCCACTTTTTTCAATGCATAGGTTAAGGTCATGTCCTGTCCTTAATCCCATCACCTGGAGGTGTAGGTATTTTGTTTGTGAATAGGCTGGCCCAGGATTTCTTAATGAGTGTCTGCTGTAAGCTATTAAGAAAGACTGGGGGGTGCTTTCTTCCTCTAAGAACATGTTTCTCCATTTCTTCTTTGGAGAAATATAATATTCTACCTTTATATATTTACATATATTGCCCAACCTACGCACTATTAGAATGGTCTCTGTAGTTTCTGTATACCTGGCATATCATGAGGGACATTTGCCTGGCATCCTTACTTGGGGTCTATTGAAATGGGAGGTAATTTTGCAAGCTACTTGGACAAGGGAAAATACACTGTTGGAGGCAGCAGAGGATTCTCATGATGATTATGGCAGTGGCCCCCAAAAGGAGAGTTTTCCACCCACGAAGGCTGGAATTTTTATTTTATTTTTATTTTATTAAATTTCTATACCACCCTTCTCCCGAAGGACTCAGGGTGGTGCACAGCCACAATAAAATAACATAGCATACAAAATTTAAAAACAGTTTAAAACAAATTAAATACTTTGGGCCCACAAATTAAAAAACCCAAAAATTTAAAAACAGCCAGTCCAGATACTTGTCAAGCTAGTCTGGCCTGCTGGAAAAGTAGGGTCTTAAGGGCACGGCGGAAGGTATGCAGGTCGTGGATCATACGTATCCCCGGGGGCAGTTCATTCCAGAGGGAGGGTGCCCCCACAGAGGCGGCTCTCCCCCTGGGGGTCGCCAGTTGACATTGCTTGGCCAACGGCACCCTGAGGAGCCCCTCTCTGTGGGAGCGTGTTGGTTGGTGGGAGGCCGTCAGTGGCAGAAGGCGGTCTCATAAATATCTGGGTTCTAAGCCATGGAGCGCTTTAAAGGTGGTAATCAGCACCTTGAATCGCACCTGGAAGACCACCAGGAGCCAGTGCAGCTCACACAGGAGAGGTGTCACATGGGTGCGTCGAGTCGCTCCCATAATCACCCGCGCGGCCACATTCTGGACCAGTTGGAGCCTCCAGGTACTCTTCAAGGGGAGCCCCATGTAGAGAGCATTACAGTAGTCCAGACGGGAAGTGACGAGGGTGTGGGTGACTGTGCACAGTGCATCCCGGTCCAGAAAGGGACGCAACTGGTAAATCAGGCAAACCTGATAGAAAGCACCCCTGGCCACAGCCATCACATGGTCTTCTAAAGACAGCCGTGCATCTAGGAGGACACCCAAATTGCGAGCCCTCTCTGATGGGGGCAAAGTTTCACCCCCAATAGCCAGCGATGGAACCAGCTGGCTATATCGGGATGCCGGAAGCCGCAGCCACTCTGTCTTGGAGGGGTTGAGTCTGAGTCTGTTTCTCCCCAACCAGATCCACACGGCCTCCAGACAACGGGATATCATCAGCGTAGTGGTGACACTTCACTCCAAAACCACGGATGATCTCCCCCAGCGGCTTCACATAAATGTTGAACAAAAGGGGCGAGAGGACCAACCCTTGCGGCACTCCACAAGCAAGGTGCCTCGAGGTCAACCTCTGTCCTCCTGCCAACACAAACTGCTTCTGACCAGAGAGGAAGGAGAACCACCACAACACGGTGCCCCCCACTCCTAACCCCTCCAGCCGGTGCAGCATGATACAATGGTTGATGGTATCAAAAGCCGCTGAGAGATCTAATAGGACTCCCGAGCCCTCCAGAGATCATCAACCAACATGACCAATGCCGTTTCCATGCTGTGACCCGGCCTGAAGCCCGACTGGTACGGATCTAGATAGACAGCTTAATCCAGGTAATCCTGGGAAGTTGCTGCGCCACCACACTCTCAACAACCTTCGCCATGAAGCAAAGATTGGAGACTGGACGATAGTTTGCTAATATAGCTGGGTCCAGAAAAGGTTTCTTGAGGAGGGGCCTCACCACCATCTCTTTAAGGGCGGAGGGGAAGAAAACCTCAAAGAAGCATTAATAATCATGTGGAGCCAGCCTCGTGAAACCTCCTGGGAGGCCAGCACCAACCAAGAGGGACACGGGTCCAATAAACATGTGGCAGAGCTCAGCCTACCCAGAATCCTGTCCACATCCTTGGGAGTCACAGAGTCAAACTCCTCCCAGATAACACTCTCAAGACCCACCTCCATCACCTCATCTGAACCCACCCAATCGGAGTCCAAGCCTTCCTGAATCTGAGCGATTTTGTCATGCAGATATTGCACGAAATCCTCAGCCCTATCCTGCAAGGGGTCTTCCCGCGCTCCCACCTGGAATAGGGAGCGGGTCACCCTAAACAGGGCGGCTGGGCGATTCTCTGCAGACATAATAAGAGCGGAAAAATAATTCAATTTTGCTGCCTTTATCGCCATTAGGTAGGTCTTAATATGAGACCTCACCAGCGTTCAGTCGGATTCGGAGTGGCTGGCCCTCCAATCACTCTCTAGGCGTCTTTTCCGGCGCTTCATCTCCCTCAGCTCCTCAGAGAACCAAGGAGCCAGTTGGGATCGGCACCGGGTCAGAGGCTGCAAAGGCACGACACAGTCCAAAGCTCCAGCGGCCGCCCTATGCCAGGCGGCCACCAGTTCTTCAGTCGAGTCATGAGTTAGAGGCTCAGGGAATAGCCCAAGCTCCATCAGGAACCCGGCAGGGTCCATCAGCTGCCTGGGACGAAACCACCTAGTCGGTTCCGTCTCCCTGCGATGGAGGGGAGCGGCTCGAAAGTCTAATTGAAGGAGCGAATAATCTGACTATGACAAGGGTTTGATGACTAGATCCCCTATTTCTAGATCATTCAACCACTGACCAGAGACAAAAATCAAGTCCAGAGTGTGGCCCCCTATGTGAGTAGGGCCTTGAATTTACTGGGTCAGGTCCATGGCCGTCATGGAAGCCATGAACTCCCGAGCCGACGTTTCATCGACAAATGGTAAGTTTGTCATTTTGACCATAAGTCTGGGGGTATCCAACGCCACCCCGGCTATTATGCTCAGCAGCTCAGACAGGGCTGCCACTACATGGCAGGGAGCCAGGTACGCAGTCAGCAAGCCCATCTGTACCCCACGACCCCACTTCACAAGGAGGGACTCACATACGGCTATCTGAAGAACAGTGGCCTCCCTCTGACAGACTTTCCTTAATAATAGCCGCCACCACCCCTCCCCTCCCCTGAGCCCTCGGCCGATGGAATGCACGGAAGCCTGATAGGCACATTTAAACAAGGAGCAACCCCCCTTCCTGGCCCATCCAGGTCCCCGTGATCCCTGCCAGGTCCGCACCCCCCTCCAAAAGATGATCATAAATGAGGCGGGCTCTGTTAATCACAGACCAGGCCAGGGCAGAGGTTCTGTTAAGTAGAAAATAAATTTATAGTATCCTATTTTCTGTGCCAATTCTTCTTAGATGTCTGATGTCACTTTCTATGAGCTTTCAGTCAGGTTTGAAGCAAGCACGTCTCAAAATTCTTTGCAGCCATGATTGTGCCTTAGTAGATAATCAAAGGCTGCTCATTTCCAAGGATTGCTTCCTGAACCTGCCTTAGTTTATTGCATCAAGGATTTGTGAGGTCAAATTAAGATTAGCTGGTGTGCAAGCCAGGTTATGAATATTTTTGAAGTTGCATACAGTGAGCCCTAGGAACCCTACTAATGCAATGGATAACCAGTGCAACATATTCTGCTTTACTGGGCAGCTGGGCAATATCATTTGTGAGTCACAATCAGGACTTGCAGTTTGGAAATCTCTTTTCTGCTACCTCTTCAGTGAGGAAAATGACTGAGGAGGCATGTCCCTTTCCCATGGAATTGGCAGCGAGGTATGACTATTTGGGCCTTAGTGCAAAAACCAGCCAGGGGAAGTTTTATGTCAGAGGTCCTCAAACTACGGCCTGCAGGCTGGATATAGCCCACCAACACAATGTATCCAGCCCTTGCAGTGGTGGGATAAAGGCTCTATCCACCACAACTGTGCAGCCCTTTCTTCCAATTTTAGCTACGCCTTGGCACTCGCAGTTACGGGAGCTGAACACTGCAGTTCCCCTCACTCCAACCAGCAGCCTCTGCTCATATCAAAAAGCTGGCGGCCAGGCGGGAGGAGACTAAGGACAGGTGCAAGATGACATAGCGCTTCTGGGACAGTTTGGGCAGGGACTGGAGAACTGTGTGAGGATGGCTTGCCCGAAAGAACTACAGCAGAGCCTTGCAGCTTTTATCTGCTGTTTGGCCTCTGGGTAAGGCCTCTCTTCCTCTCTTCCCCTTTCCACAGTGTCCTGTTTTTCCAAACACCCAGGCCGCGCAGCAATTCCCAGGGAGGCACTCCAACCAAGGAGGCTCAGACTTTCCCGTGGCTTCCCCACCGTATAAACTGCTCCTGCCCCTTTTGAAATGGCCATCCAGCACTTCCCTTGGGAGCCCAGGGGCAACAAGCGGCTTTTCCGAGAACCAGTGGAGGGGAGGCAGGAGCGCCGACAGAGAACACAGGCTTCAGTTACTGGTCGGTGGAGCTCCAGGCAGAAGGAGGCTGTCCAGTCCGATAAAGTTCGAACAAATGGATGGGTCATTCCTGGGTGGCCAGAGTCACAGACATGGTGACCCTGGAGATGGGTACCCACAGGGAAACACTATGATTCGTGGTGGTCCTGAAGATAACCAAGGACATAGTTTTAAGTCTGATACAATGGACCCTAGATTGCCAACGGGCCTTTGAATAATTGAAATCACTTTTTCGAAAGAACCGGTCCTCCATTGCAGCCATGTGCGTACATGTCACAAAGGTTAACAGAGACTGAGCATAATTGGCCAATCTGGGAAAAGGAGACCTTTGCTGTTAAGTGTGCATTGGTGACCTGGCAACACCTCCAGGAAGGTGGTGGAGTACCATTTGAAGTGTGGATGGACCACAAGAACTTGGAGGCTTTGCAACAACCCAGGAGGCTGTCGCTGAAACAGGTGAGGTGGGCTCTGTATTTCAGACGATTCAATTTCACTTTGAAATACATACCCGCAGGGAGAAATTTCCTGGCTGAGGCTCTGTCCCGGAAGCCACAATATGAGAGCACCAGAGAGGTAGTGCAAGCCATCATACCATCATACCGAAACCACCGAAGCCAATCATTGATTGTCACCCAGTCGCCATCTATAACCCAGCAGGGTTCGTGGGGCTGTTCCACAGGCCATCCAAACCACATTACCAAGAGACCAGTGGTATAGTGAAAATCGCTCTGTCCTTACACTTAGGGATGGCTTTGTTTGGAAGGGGTCAAAGCTGTATGTTGCCCCGGATGTGCGGTTAAGGGTACTCTAGTGCTGTCATGACGATCAACCTGCTGAACACTTTGGGTATTTAAAGACATTGCACCTCATCAATCGCCAGTTCTGGTGGCCCTCTTTGAAAAAAGATGTAGCGGAATATGTACGGAGCTGTGTGGTATGCGCTACCATGAAAGTACCACCAGGCAAACCATTATGTTTATTGCAAACGGTAGCAGACCCCACACATCCCTGGGAACAGATAGCCATGGAGTTTATCGTGGAGTACCCGAGATTCGAGGAAATACAGTCATGTGATAGACATGTTCTCTAAACAAGCCCATTTCATACCCTGTCCTGGTCTCCCATCTGCCAGGTGGTTAGCTAAGTTGTTCATAGTTCATGTCTATCACCTCCACGGAGTACCCCAGAAAATAATATCAGACAGTGGGGTTCTGTTTACCGCCAGATTTGGGTGGGAATTCCTGGCAAGAATTGGTTCATCGCAGGGTTTCAGTTCAGCATTCCATCCAGCTACCAATGGGGCAGCCGAAAGAGCCAATGCCATGGTGGAACGTTACCTGAGATGCTATATCAAACATCAGCAAATGGACTGGGCAGACCTACTGCCATATGCTGAAGTAGCATATAATAATGCTGTACATAGCAGTACAGGGTTTACTCCATTCCATTTCAGTGTCGGGAAGAGAGTTCATGCCGATACCAGAGTGCCCTAGTATAGATCCAGCCAATATAGGAGTCAAAGAATGGTCAGACCAAATGACGAACGTATGGGGAAGCGTCAAGAAAGCCCTAAACCACACGGCTATAGGTTACAAAAAGCCGGGGGACAAAGAGCCCCACCCACGTTCAGGCTGGGTCAACCAGTGTACCTTTCTATCAAGTATCCGAAACTACCCATATCCCTGCAAGAAACTAGGCCCTAAGTTTATAGGGTCCTTCCCAATAATACGAGTCATTAATCCGGTAAGCGTGCAACTCTGTCTTCCCCGATTACTAGGGAAAACCCATCCGGTATTCCATTGTAGCCTACTCTGACCAGTCCATATAACTCCCCTGAGGGGCGCCTCAGGATTGTCCCTTCACCTCCTACCATGGTAGGAAGGGAACAACACTACAAGGTAGAGGACATACTAGATACCTGCTGGCACAGAAAGAAACTTCAGTATTTGATAATGTGGAAAGGTATCTGCTGTCAGAGGCATCCTGGGTCCCGATGGAGGGTGTCAAGGCCCCGAGACTGACCACTAGATTCCATAGGAAGAATCCAGACAAACCCAGGGCCCCTGACCCATGCTACTACTCACTGTGATCTTTATATTCCAGGCGTGGTCCTCATGGTAGGGGTCCATATGTCAGCCCCGGCGCAGCCAGCACTTCCACAGTCCACCGAACTAACCTTGATCTTACTGCCTCCAGGAGGCCGCCAGCCACTGCTACAGCCTACTCTCATTCCTCAAGGAAAGGATGACGTCATGAGGCAGCCAGCAGCCTTCTTCACAGTTGAATTGCAAGTATCTCCGAGCGATGGGAGGCTCCCAGAGGGAAGGAGTAAGCCTAGCAGCACTGGAAGTGCTGGCCTGAACTGGGAGCTGAAACTGCTGGCAAGACTATGGCAGAAAGAGTTGAAAGTGCTGGCAGGACAGGCTGATTAGGGCTGTTTGTGGCTTACTGACATTCCCTGCAGTAGGAAGTAGGTAGGAATAAGGTGGGTGTGACCAGTGTATTGGCGGATAGCCCATGGATTAGGACCGTGAGTATAAGAGTGGGACTGCTTTAATGGGCTGCTTAGGCACAAGACTTTATAAGGTGGTGGGGAGCATGGAGCAATAGCTCCAACAATATTTCCTTTCATTTTTTATGGATGTCAGTCTGTACCAATAAAGCATCTTCTAACCATCATCATCAAGGTTTGGAGTCTTTTATTTTGGAACCTGACACCCATTCAGTTATGAAATTTATTTGTTGACTTGGGTCAATCGTGAGTTCATAGAATTGCAAAGAGTTATCGTCATAAGTACCTGAAGAGTTGGGGACAGATTTTATATATATATATATATATACATACCGTGCATTTCCCCGAAAATAAGACCCAGTTTTATTTTCTTTTGGGCCCCAAAGCAAGCACCAGTTCTTAGTTTTGGAGGATTTCTTACCCGCTTACTTTAGGACCATCACAGCCAGGGCATGCACACCCCGACACCTGTTACACTGCCAGCTAACGTCTTCTGCGGCCGCGAGCGGCCATACACTGCATAGCTTGTCATGCAGCCCATGCAAGCTGCCGTTTGCGGCAGGACGCCATGTGGCATGTTGCGCCATTACCACAGTTCACACCAGGGATGAATCCAGGGCCCACTGAAAATGGTAGCTGCTTTGGAAATATAACGATGATGGAATTAACTGAAGCGCTTAAAAAACAAAAGAATGGGAAGGCACCAGGGCCGGATGGATTACCAGCAGAATATTACAAGACATTACAGGAATCGCTGAATCTCCCATTGTTAGAAGTCATGAATTAAGTCATGTCAAAGATGAAATTACCCAAGTCAAGGTCAGAAGCATATATTACACTTGTTCCGAAGGAGGATACCGACTCACAACAAATTAAGAATTATAGGCCTATCTCCCTACTAAATTCAGACTATAAAATCTTCGCTTCAATATTGGCAGAAAGGCTTAAAAGATATTTAAATAATTTCATACACTCCGATTAAAATGGGTTTCTGCCAAAAAGAGAGATTAAAGGTAACATGAGAATAATCCTAGATACATTGGAATATTACGAGGCACATCCTGAAAAGCAAATGGCTTTGATATTTTTAGATGCTCAGAAAGCCTTTGATAATGTGAACTGGTGATTCATGTTATTACAGCTGGAACAGATGGGCTTTGGTAGAAAATTTATTCAAGCCATAGAAGCCATATACTACAAACAAACAGCAAAAGTAATGATCAATGGAGAATTGACAGAGTCTATTTAAATAAAAAAAGGTATGAGACAATGTCCACTATCACCTATATTGTTTGTATTAACATTAGAAGTGCTAAACAGAAATATTAGAGAAGATAAAGATATAAAGGGAATGAAGATTCAAAAGGAAGAATACAAATTGCAAGCATTTGCTGATGAATCAACAACTAAATTGATAGACAAAATAGGAGAATATGGAAAAGTAGCTGGTTTGAAATAAATAAAGACAAAACTAAGATCTTGACAAAGTATATGTTAATAAAACAAAAAGAAGAATTGGCGGAAATATCAAAGATGCAGGTCACAAATAAGGTTAAATACTTGGGGATATATTTGACAACGAGATGCAGTGCACTCAAAGAGAATAACTATAATAAACTTAAGCAACAGATAATGACAGATTTGGCAAAGTGGGAAAATTTACAACTGTCATTGATAGTGAGAATATCAACGATTAAGATGAATATATTGCCTAGAATCCTATACCTGTTCCAGAAAATTCCAATCAGATTGGGGAAAGATTATTTTGAAAATTTAAATAAAATAGTGCTGAAATACATTTGGAAGGGTAAAAAAGCAAGGATAAAATTAAAATTGTTGCAAGATGCCAGAATACGAGGAGGTTTTGGCTTGCCTAATTGGGAACTATACTATCAAGCGATAAGTTTGTTGTGGATTAAGCAATGGATAACGCTAAGAAATCCAAGATTATTGACCTTAGAAGGGCATGATTTGTTACTGGGTTGGCATGCCTTTTTATGGTACAAGGAAACAAAAACACAGGGGTATTTTAGAAGACATTTCATATGAGACGCTATGCTATTAAACTGGGAGAAGGTAAAAAAACAATATTATTTAAAAATTCCGGTCTAGTTATCATCTATTGAATATTCTCACATTCAATAACATTTAGAAAGGAACAAATTGTTAGATATAGTGAATTACTGAATGAAAAGAGTGAACTTAAATCTTTGCAAGAATTAGAAGTACAAGGCATAAAGTTGAATTGGTTTTCTTATTTGCAAATACAGTCTAGACATGGTAAAGATTATAAGTCAGAAGGGTTCTATAACAATTTGACTAGTTTAGATAAAATCTTAACAGGTACTGATGAAAACATAATTTAAAAATTGTATGGATATTTATTAGAGGTTAAATTAGAGGACGAACAAGTTTGGGGGGAAAATTTTGGACATGGAATTGACTTAGAGAAATGTCAAAAATTGTGGTCGCAAAATTATAAAATGACAGTCAACTGCATATAAAGAAAATTTGTATAAGATGTTTTACAAGTGACATTTACCCCCCACGAGAATAGTCAGAATGTTCAAGAATAAATCTGAAAAATGTTGGAAATGTCATCAGATACCAGGTTCATATTACCATATGTGGTGGACATGTGCAGAAGCTAAAAGATACTGAACTAAAATCCACACATGGGTGGAAAAAATGAAACAAAAACATATAGATTTTAAACCAGATTTTTTTTATTGGGGATTGTACCTTAGATATATAATAGAGAATTGAGATATTTTATTGTGAATGTATTAACAGTGGCTAGAATTGTGTTTGCTAAAAATTGGAAAAATGAGAAAATGCCAACACAAGACGAAGTTATTAAGAAAATAATGGAATGTGCAGAAATGAGTAAATTGACATTTCAAATTAGAGAACAAGAAGATAAACAATATTATAAGATATAGGATCTATTTTACCAATGGTTAAATAAAAAGACATGGAAACGAAATATGGTAGAGATTTTTCTAATGTAAGAAATGTAGAATTATATAAAATATAATATAAAGATGTACTGTTATTGGAATGATTTAGAAGAATGAATGGCATAACACAAATTAACTCAAATCTTAGACTATTGTGTATGAAATGAGGGAAGAAACAGCCATAGTTAAACATGATTAATGAGGATAATAATACATGGATGTATGAATAGAGTGAAGATGCACAAAAGACTTGTAACCAACTGACACACTGTTTGTATTCGTATTGAAGATGGTTTTTTGTTTTTTATATATTTGTTTAAAAATAAAATTTTTGTCAAAAAAAAAGAAAGAAAATGGTGGCTGCTTCCAGGACAGGCCCAAGGATGCATGTCCTTCCCTCTGTCCCCACACTGAGGTTAAAAGATAGGAGGGTATGAGGTCGGGTAGGGTAGGGTGGGGTGGGAGTCAGGACACTGGGAGGGAGTGAAGGGCCCAGGGGACACAAGGGTTACGATACAGAGCACAAGGATGTCTTGGAGGGTAGTGGGGCGTAGAGATGCCTACAGCAGGCAAGCCTGGCCATGCGCTAGATCTCCAAGAGTTTTCCCCAGCTCTGAGTAGACAGTGTTCTGCTTAGCAACTCGCATATTTGATTAATGGCTGCCTCAGGGAGAGCAGATGGATTCGGGTAGTTAAGGAAAGCAATTTCGCTTAACAGTCGTTGCAACATGCACCCATAATTCAAAGTCCATAATAGTTATATCTTGAGGACTACTTTTATGCTGACTGCGGAATTCTGGGGCTCAAAATCTGGGCGGAAACCAAGGTACATGATTGAAACTACACATGTGGGAATTCCATAATCAAAATACAAAAGCTCCACCCAAAATTCCTTTTTGAGGAATTCAACTATTCTGGAAAAGGAAATATCCAGAAGCTTCTGCTAATAACCAGAAACTAGTTAACCATTTTCCATTTTCCTTTTCTCTCCACCTACGAATTTAATCCTGAGAAATGTTTGAGCAAAATGAATCAGGCCAAAATTCAAACAATCAATTTCTCACCTAAACTTTCAATGGGAGATCACAAATGAAATTCCAGCATTCTCTAAACTCATCTACTATTCCTCATATAGATTACCTTGTGTGAAATAAGGGATGATTTATGCTAGAAGTAATGTCCACAGACTGGTCATTTCAAAGATTTCTTCACGGTGTGAGTCCTCTGGTGTCTCACAAGACTGGAATTATAACAAAAACGTTTCCTACAGATAGAACATACAAAGGGTTTCTCTTCTGTGTGAGTCCTCTGGTGTGTCACCAGGTTGGAAGTGTGACTAAATTTTTTCCCACAATCAGGACATTCGTAGGGTTTCTCTCCTGTGTGAGACCTATGGTGTATCACCAGGCTAAAATTATTACTATAACTTTTCCCACATATAGGACATTCAAAGGGTTTTTCTCCTGTGTGAGTCCTCTCGTGTTTTACCAGGCTAGAATTATTACTATAACGTTTCCCACAGATAGGACATTCAAAGGGTTTCTCTTCTGTATGAGTCCTCTGGTGTGTCAACAGGTAGGAATTCTGACTGTAACTTTTCCCACAGTCAGGACATTCAAAGGGTTTCTCTCCTGTGTGAGTCCTCTGGTGTCTCAGAAGATTGTAATTATCACTACAGCTTTTCCCACAGATAGGACATTCAAATGGTTTCTCTCCTGTGTGAGTCCACTGGTGAATCACCAGGTGGGAATTCTGACTGTAACGTTTCCCACAGTCAGGACATTCAAAGGGTTTCTCTCCTGTGTGAGTCCTCTGGTGTGTCACCAGACTGGAATTATCACTAAAGCTTTTCCCACAGTCTGGACATTCAAAGGGTTTCTCTCCTGTGTGAGTCCTCTGGTGAATCACCAGGTGAGAATTCTGACTGTAGCGTTTCCCACAATCAGGACATTCAAAGGGTTTCTCTCCTGTGTGAGTCCTCTGGTGTGCTACCAGGTGGGAATTCTGACTGTAACGTTTCCCACAATCAGGACATTCAAAGGGTTTCTCTCCTGTGTGAGTCCTCTGGTGTGTCAGCAGATTGGAATTACTACTAAAGCTTTTCCCACAGTCAGGACATTCAAAGGGTTTCTCTCCTGTGTGCGTGATCCTGTGTCTCAGGAGATGGTAATTTCTAATGAAACCTTTCCCACAATCTTGACATTCATAAGGTTTCTCCATGGCGTAAGGCGGGAATTATGACTGAAACTTCTCCCACAATCCAGCCATTAAACGGGTTTTTCTCCTTTATGATTCCTCTGGTCTATCACCAAGTTGGAATTATAACTGAAAGTTTCCCAACAATCAGAATATTCAAAGCATTCAAACCGTCTTTTGCTGAATGATAAATAATCTCTCTTCACTTTTCATGTAACGTAACCTTCATTTCTGCATAACCTGCTTATTCTTTCTTGATTTTCTCTCTGTTGTCTAACAACTGCTGGAGGAAGAGCATCATTGTATGATTTTCTGAAGGAAACGGAACATATTTTGATTTCTGGCTTGACTTCCTTCCCTTTTCAACGCTGCTTGTTATTTACAGTTGTCCACAGTGCTCGTATTGCCATCCTGTTTGTCTGTAAGATTCAAAGAAAAGTGTAACTTTGTTTATAAAATGGTTAGAGATGTGAGAAAAGAAAAAAAGTATATATTACAATGAAAAAACAAACATGTCCCAATACTAAAATAATCACTTACATTATTGATGATTCATATAACACATGAAGTACCATTGAAATCCATGTTCAAATATCCATTCAATCAAATTCAGTTATTTAGTTGGGTCAATCATAAATTCTTAGCAATGCAAAGTTTTATCATCAAATATACCTTGAAGTGTTGGGGATAGGTTATACCATTGCAGATATATGCATAGAGAGAAATAAAGATACACCCACCTACACATGTATACAGGGAGAAAATCTATGATTTTCAAGCCTGACAAAATGTCCCAATTTGGTTACAGTCAAACCTTTGGAGCTAAATTTAGAGATGTGGGGGCTTTAGCTGATGAAATGATGCCGAAAGCCTCTGCAAGCTTTGAAGCACCACTTTTGCTCATGGAAGTCCTCAGCTGCAAATAAGAGCAGAAAATACTGTCTACAACCCCTCTGGTGAAATTCCAATTCAAGTAGTCTTCACTTAACCTACCACAATTGGAACTGAGCGTCACTAATCAGTAAGCATGATGTCACATGACAGTGCCAATTTACATCTGTTTCCCTGTAGTTGTTAAGCAAATTACTGTGGGTTGTTAAAGGCAATTTCATATGACCGTGACTTGCAAATTCCTGCCCGTATATCCACTGATTTTGCTGGTCAGAAGCTATCTGGAAAGGCCACAAATTGGGATCATGAGTATGGGATGCTGCAGCCATCATAAATATGTAACTATTGGTAGAATCCGAATTGCTGTGACTTCTTTTCCTAAACCTTCAAAACCACACTCACTGCTGAAGTGCGGTCACTGAACAAGTGATAGGATTACCACAAATTTTGTGGACCAGGTGCATGTCTGCTTCTACTGTACCATAATAACTTTGAAGGCTCAGGGAAGAAGTGGTATGTGAGGACTACCTGTGCAACCAAAGATGGGGAACCAAAAAGAAACTGGCATGGTTGCATAAAGATCTATCTGATAAACTGAAAGGCAAAAAGGACAAGTATAAAAAATGGAAAAAGGGACACATAACTATGCAGAATACCAGCATATAGCCCGAATCTGCAAAGATGAAATGAAGCTCATGCTGAGAATGAACTAACACTTGCAACAAATGTCAAAAATAATTTAAAAGCATGTATAAAACAAGAAAAAAGTCAAGGAAACAATCAGTCCATTAATGGGAGACGATGGCAAGGAAGTGACGGGCAATAGAGACACAGCAGAGCTACTTAATTCATTATCTGCATCTATCTTCAGGCAAGAAAAATAGCCAAACCTACCAAAAACAGAACTGTAAAAGGCAGACTAGGAATACAAATTAAAACAGGCAAGAAAATGATAGGAAAACATCTGTCCATTCCGGACAAGTTCTAACCACCAGGACTACATTGATTACATCCCAAAGTTCTGAAGGAGCCGGCAGACATGATCTAAGAACCATTGAACCACAGATTTCAAAGATCTTCACACACCAAGGAACTACCGGTGGACTGGAAAAGAGCTGATGTAGTTGGGGGCGGGGGGGGAAAGGTGCATCTTATACTCCGAAAAATATGGTAGTTCCCATCTTCAAAAAAGGATCATAAAACTACAGGCCAATTAGCCTGACATCACTACCTGGGAAGATCCTGGAAAAGCTAATGAAACAAGAGATCTGCAAACACCTAGAAGCAAGCAAATACTGTCAGCAACATGTCAACATGGGTTTATCAAAAAGAGATCATTCCAAACAAATGTTATTTCATTCTTACACAAAGTGACTAAATTAGTGGACCAATGAAATACGTAGTATAATTGGATTTCAGTAATGCAGTTGACAAAGTAGACCATAGCTGCCTTCTTGGTAAATTAGAAAAATGTGGGATAGGTACATCCATCCACACAGAGGGATTCGTAACTGGCTGACAAACCACCCTCAAAGTGTATTCCTTAATGGGACTATATCTATATGGAGGGAAGTAAGCAGTGGGTACCCCAAGGTCCTGTTTTAGCACTCTTTAATATCTTTGTAAATGCCTTAGATGAGGGAATCGAACGGGAACACATCAAATTTGCAAATGACACCAAGGTAGCAGGCATAGCCAATACCTCAGAAGATAGGCTCAAGATAGAGAATCTCGATAGATTTGAACACTGGGCCCTACCTAAGAAAATGAAATTCGAGGGAGGAAAAATATAAGGTTTTATACTTATGCAAGAAAACCAAATGTACTGGTACAGAATAGGTAGAACCTGTTTACCTTGTAAAAAGGCGAGGATAAAATCAAAACTGTTGCAAGATACTAGAATAAGAGGAGGTTTTGGTTTGCCTAATTGGGAACTGTATTATCAAGCAACAAATCTGATGTGGATTAAGGAATGGATAATGCTAAGAAATACCAGATTATTGACTTTAGAAGGACATGATTTATTGTTGGGATGACATGCTTTTTTATGGTAGATTAAAAAAGAACACTATTTAAAAATTCCAGTCTTGATGTCAATTATTGAAGCATTTTCATATTCAATAATTTTTAAAAAGGAACAAATTGTTAGATATAGTGAATTATTGAATGAAAAGGGTGAACTTAAATCTTTACAAGAATTGGAAGAACAAGGTATAAAGATGAATTGGTTTTCCTATTTGCAAATACATTCTAGATATGATAAAGGTTTTTATAATAATTTGACTAATGTAGACAAAATCTTAACAGGTACTGATGACAAGGTAATTAAAAAACTATATGGATATTTACTAGAGGTTACATTGGAAGAAGAAAAGTTAAAGAAACAATGATTGCACGGGGAAAAATTTTTGGATATGCAATTGACTTAGAGAAATGGCAAAAACTGTGGTCACAAAATTATAAAATGATAATGTCAACTGCATATAAAGAAAACTTTATATGTTTTACAGGTGGCATTTACCCCATGAGAATAGCAAGAATGTTCAAGAATAAATCTGAAAAATATTGGAAATGTCATCAGACACCAGGCTCATATTACCATGTGTGGTGGACATGCGTAAAGGCAAAAAGATACTGGACTAAAATCCACACATGGTTGGAAAAAATGACAGAAAAACACATAGATCTTAAGCCAGAGATTTTTTTTACTGGGGATTGTACCTGAAATATATAATAGAGAACTGAGATATTTGATTGTGAATGTATTAACAGAGGGTAGAATTCTGTTTGCTAAAAATTGGAAAAATGAGAAGCAACTTCGAACTAAGGAGAAACTTCTGACGCTGAGAACAGTTAACCAGGGGAAGGATTTGCCTTCAGAAGTTGTGGGAGACCCATCACTGGTGGCTTTTAAGCAGAGACAGGACAGCCATTTGTCTGAAATGATACTGGGTCTCCTGCTTGATCAGGAGATTGGAATAGAAGACCTGCAAGGTCCCTTCCAGCCCTGTTACAAACCCTCCGGTGACGGAGCAGCCACAACCGCTGGAGGGAAGCCAGCCCCAAAGAACCAACCTCCACTTGAAAGAGGCTTTTTCAAGCTTCCCACCAGCAGAAATTGCAGCCACCGGTTTCCCAGCCTGCAGCACCAGTGAGCTTCCATTTGGGGAGGGAAGGAACCTGCAGCAGCAGCAGCTGAGAGGCTTCAGCCCAGTTGCTTCTCCGCTTCCAGCCCAAGTTGCTCCCGGACTCTCCTCCCACCTGCTGCCCTCAACTCACCTGCCAGCTGCTGCTCCGACCCTGGGAAGAGCAGAAAAGCCGCTCTGCACACCACTTTCCTCCCATGAGTCATCCGGAAGAGGAAGTTCGGCTGTCCCAAAGGTGCTTTTTCAAAAGGAAACTCGACTGCCTTCTACTCTTCTCTCGCCTTCCAACCTTTCTAGCAATAAAGTACTCTATGGTTTTAACTCCTTTAAGCTCAACCACAGATGATATCCGCTTTCTAGGCACAGGTGTTGCCTGTTTGACCACCATCTCCTACCAGGAGGCAGAAAAACATGCTTCTCCAGCCTCTATCTAAGGCCTTTGCAACATGTTTCCACTGATTAAATGCTATCAAGTCGTTTTTGACTTCTGAGCCTAGTGAAATGTGATGCTGCTTATCTTACAAAGATTAGCTATGTGTTCAGCGGTAAAAGTTCATGAAGGTTTTATAGAATTACGCAATCAGCTTTCTTAGGGGTGACTCTCAGTGGAGATCAAAACCTCTCTACATCCCACTTTAAGACTGATTTCCTGTGGCTCCCAGGGTTTTAGGACATGGCAGCACCATCAGGCCAGACATTACAGGGGAGCCAGTTTCACTCCTGCTTGCCAGGGCTGCGTCCAAGAGCATCAATCACCAAGCTTCATTCCTGAAGGAGGAAATTTTATATCTCCTAAATGCCATGTATAAATTCTGTAAATTTGCTTGCACTGAAGCAGGGGTGAAATGTAAAATTGGTTACTACTGGTTCTGTGGATGTGGCTTGGTTGGGGGCATGGCTTGGTGGTGGTCATGTGACTGAGTGGGCGTGGCCATTTTTTAATATTTTTAAAGCATTTTTAACTAGTAAAAAATGCTTTAAATAGTAAAAAAAAAGTTTCCGATGATCAGCACCTGAGCAGCCTGATCCCCCTCACCAAGCCAGATCCAATGCCTCCTAGCCCCAAAGATTGCAAGCCTTTCTACTTCAGCCACCCAGTCTGGGAGATGACCCCAGGGGGGGCAGAGAGAGAAACAAATTGCTTGGCTGATCCCCCTTTTCACTCACCCCGAGCTTTCTGTTGCGGATTTTCACGCCTTGCTTCACGGGCCCGGGATTGTCACCCTCGTCTTCTTTCTCCTCCTCTCCAAGTGGAAAAACGCCAGGAGCAAGTGCAAAAAGAAGTGTTTGCTTGCTCCTGGCGTTTTTCCATTAGCCAGGAAACTTTTGTACCTGTGAAGGCAAGTCTGGCTTCCTTCGCTAAAAATCTCACCAGTATTGGTGTGCGTGTGGCGTGTGTGTGGATGTGTTGCTCCTGGCGTTTTTCCACTTGGACAGGAGGAGGAGGAGGAAGAAAACGAGGGCGTGTGAAGCAAGGCATGAAAATCCGCAGCAGGAAGCTTGGGATGAGTGAAAAGTGGGAGCAGCCGAGCACTTTGTTTCTCTAGAACCGGTAGAAAAAAATGCTTAAAAAGTAAAAAAAAAAAAGTTCCCATGATCGCGCATCGCTCAGCTGATCATCAGAACTTTTTGAAAAATTTTTAAGCATTTTTTTCCTACCGGTCCTCTTGAAGTAAAAGCATGAAGTAACAACGACTGGGCGGGTGGGCGGAGCCTCGAGTTGCCATCGCTACCGGTTCTCCGAACCACTGGCCATCATCGCTACCCACTCGCCCGAGTCGGTCCAAACCAGGAACATTTCACCCCAGCACTGAAGTCTCCATTAGGTCACAGAACATACAGCAGGGCCTAGAAAATGGAGTCTAAGAAAGAGGGCCTGATTGCCTATATATGGTAGAAGGAATGTTTCCCCCCCCCCAAAAAAAATGTAAAAAAAAAAAGGACAAAAATATTTATTTATTTATTTGTTTATTTGTTTATTTATTTATTTATACTGTTTAGCTGACAGGACCCAGAGGAGACTGACTCTGTGGGATCTTACTGGTCGCTGGGAGCTATGTGGTAGAAGGCGGTCTCGAAGATAGCCTGGCCCTGAGCCATATAGGGCTTTAAAGGTAATGACCTTTAAATTGCACCCGGAGACTAATAGGGAGCCAGTGCAGCTTGTGGAGAATTGGTGTAATGCGGGTGTATCTAGGCACACCCACTATAACTCACATGGCTGCATTCTGGACCAACTGTAGAGTCCAACCATTTCAAGGGTAGCCCCATGTAGAGCGTGTTGCAATAATCCAACCGTGAGGTGACAAGGACATGAGTGACTGTGAGGTGTCACTCACAGGTGAGACTCCTGATCTAAGTACGGTCGCAATTCGTGCGCCAGACGAACCTGTGCAAAGGTCCCCCTAGCTACAGCTGTCAGATGTTGTTCCAGTCTCAGCTGTGAGTCTAGAAGGACACCCAAATCACGAGCCCATTCTGAGGGGGACACTTTCTCACCCCCCAGACTCAATGATGGACAATCGACATAGTCTTTAGGGGGCAATACCCAGAGCCATTCGGTCTTGTCTGGGTTAAGTCTGAGCCTGTTGACTCCTATCCAGATCCTCACAGCCTCCAGGCACCGGCACATCACATCTACTGCCTCACTGAACTGATGAGGGGTGAAGATATACAGCTGGGTATCATCAGCATATTGCTGATATCCCACCCCGTGTTGACGGATGATTTCATCCAGTGGTTTCATGTAGATGTTAAATAGGAGGGGAGAGAGTATCGAATCCTGAGGCACCCCGCAGTCGAGGGGCTTAGGGGTCGAACTCTGTCCTCCTACCAGCACCGACTGTGATCGACTGGAGAGATAGGAGGTGAACCACCGCAACAGTACCTCCACTCCTAGCTCCCTTAGTTGCCCCAGAAAGATACAATGGTCAATGGTATCGAAAGCCGCTGAGAGGTCAAGTAGCACCAAGATAGAGGAATGACCCATCAAACCACATAGCTAACTGATCACCAGGCTAATCTTTTTAGAAAGACACCCTGCAATGCAGGGCTGAAATCCAGCAGTGTGTTAGTAAGTGTTAGTAAGTTTGGGAGGAGTGTTTAATTTATCTTTTTATTATAGAGGGTTATTGTATATTTTTTTTGATATTCTGCTATTTCCCTCATGTTAGTTTTAATGTGTCTTATAGAAACGCAACGTTCAGTTTCATCCTTCTGCATCCTGAATGTCTTCCAGATTTTGAGGCCAGAATTTCTTAGCCAGCATATCCTTTGCACAAACTATCTGTGAGTGTCATAAGTAAATGCCTTATTCTATAACAAAGGATATGTATATATGTACAGGGTATTAAGAGTTAATTTATTCCTCCTCCATTAATGTATTCATATGTAATCACCCCTATCCTTGACTCCTCCCCTTTGATATAAATAGAGAGTGCATGCACCTCCTCCTCGCTTCTCACTGTAATCTGACAGAACAAGTAGAATGCCTATTATGAATAAACACTTCTTTAATTAATAAGATAACTTCTGATTTCATTATTGAGTCTGATCCTCAAAATATCGCAACAAACTGGTAGCAGAGGATGGTTGAACTGACTCAATAAAATTCAACATGCCTAAGAAAGAAAACCTCAAGAATAAAAAAGAAAGACCCAATACCAGGGCAAATGATAAAGAAACAAAAACAGATCAAGAAATGATCGACGAACCAATAAATACAACAATCAAAGAATCTGAAGATAACACCACAGACATCGAAGAAACAGCAGATGAAACCGACAACCAAGAAGAGAACGAAATAAAAGACAAAGACCTCAGATCGGAGATACTGAGGCTAATAAAAAGTCAAAAAGATGACCACAAACTCATCGCGGAACTCCGAGGCTTCTTGGAAGAAAACGGAGCAGCGAGAGAAAAAGACATTGAAAAAGCCAAACCCGAAAATACAAAAATGGTGAGCGAACCTGCAACGAAAGAAAAAATGACCAGAAGCAAGACCAGAGATCCCGCTCAGAATTTTGAAAGGCAGCCATCTTTTTTTCAACCGGCCACAGAAATGAACACGGCTGAACCAATCAGAATGCACCACTCAAAAACTCTGGCGCGAAAAAACACAAAAAATAACAAAAAATATATTTATCCTTCTGAAGAGTCAGAAACAGATACAGAAGAATCATCCACCGAACTAGAAATCGAAACGCCCATGAGAAAACTATTTAAAACATTTGGCACAAATCTAACAATTACAAAAGAATCGATGGAAGCCGATAATACAAAAATACAAAAGAGACGAAGAAATAAACAGACACCTCAGAGCCTGCACGACTCGATCCGGACAACGATGATGACGACGCCCGAACCCAGAGGGCCCTGCGAACTTTCCCCCACGCCGCAAACGATCCAAAGAACAAAGTACCCCAAGCAAGAAAGCTCCAAAGAGAAAAGACGAGCCACAGCTGCCAGCAGAACACCCAAGATCGAGCCGGAGACCGAATCATCAGAAGGAGAGCACTACGAGGGAGCTACAGCGAAGAGAACCTCTCCCAGCGGCTTCGGCAGAGAAATGACCAACACGCATGCGCAGATGAACACAGAGAACTACAATGAACTTTATGAAGAAGGAGAACCTCTCAAGCTCATCAACAGAATACCCACACCATTCTGCAATTTTCAACATCTACAGGACCATGGACTACCCACAGTTGTAAGTAGTGGGAATAATAATATTGGGAATCTACCTAGTGATTTCCCAAAACTTAGAATTGATGGCATCAACTTACAGGAATGGTGTCAACAAATTCAGGTTGTCTTTATGAAAGAAAACATTATTTTTTATAACTAATCCTCCCAAAAGACCTTGGACTCTAAAAATGGACTGCCTGCATCACAGAGCATTCTATTTAATAATTTCTAGCATATCACCTGCCATGTACTACAGTATTAAGCATAATCTTACTGTTTCAGAAATAATTCAATGCACGTTTAAATTGTTTCATAGTGAAAGTGTAGCAACAACCACTAGAATGTCTAAAGATTTCTTTTCAGCCAAATTAAGATCTGGAACTACCATAAGCGAACATTTAATATCCTTAAACAAAATCAGAGCAGAATTACACCTAAGAGGAGAAATAATATCAGAACAGACAATGAAAAGCGTTATCCTTAACTCATTAGATTCATCATGGGATAACTACATATCACACTTAGATTCAATCAATCTAGGATACTTATCCATAGAAAGTCTGTCAAATAAGTTAATAGCTGAAGACAATCTGAGGAAAAGTCGATACAATGCATACACAGAACACAGACAAGCAAAAAGAGTAGCCTTCCAAGAGAATCATCAAAAAACAATTGAATGTTACAATTGTGGATCCAGAAAACACTCTAAGGGAGATTGCCCCATGTTTCATAGGGAAAGACAAAACCGTGATTATAGGGGTAGGTATCAAGACAGGCAATCATCTATTGATAGATACAGATATAGGGACTCCCCAAACTACAGAGAACGCAGAAAGGATAGAGATAATTCAAGGGATAGAAAATCAGGATCATTAAATGGATTAGATAAACATAACGATGTCATCATACAAAAATCAAAAAATAATGTTTGGCTCATAGATTCAGGGGCGACTAATCATACAACAAATAACAAGAAAATACTGTCTTCATTCACAGATGATAAATTTATGATAAGAGTAGCCAATCAAGAAAATGTTCAGGTCATAGGGAAAGGAAATGTAAATATACCTGGTTTAGGTAAAATAGAGGGGGTATTGTTGATACCAGAAATATCACATAACATACTTAGTGCAGTGAAATTAAGCCAAGATTTCAACATAAATATAGTCTTCTCTAGAGGAAAAGCAATACTAGAAAAAGATGGGACTAAATTGAATAGTGTAATTATCAAAGGGGGCCTACCCTGTCTTGTAACAGAAGATAAATGGTTGCATAACATTGATGCAAACACTGATGACGACATTAACATAGACAGTGAACATAGTAACAACAATGACAATGAAGAACCCAAAACACACTATAATCACAAAGACACACCCACTAGTGATACACACAATAACAGAAGGCCCAATATAGGAAAACCAATTCATGATGAATGTGCACACATGTTGCATAGAAAATTGGGACATGCAAGTTTCCCTGTAATACAAAAAATGATTGAACATGCTGAAGGCGTTAAAATAAAAGATTGTAGAAACTATTTGGAATGCTCAGTATGTAAATCCTCAAAACTCAGAACTAACCCAAAACCAAAGAAGGCAACAAGAACCTCTAACCAAATTTTTGATCTGGTACATATGGATCTGGTTGGTCCATTAACACCATCCATCACATACAAAAAAAAATATTTCCTAACTATTGTAGACGACTATAGCCGTTATGGATTTGTTTATACTTTAAAACACAAAGATGAAACTCTCCAAAAATTCAAAGAATTTTACAAACGTGTAGAAACACAACACAATATCAAAATAAAACAAATCATGACAGATAGGGGATCCGAATTCATGTCAAAAGAATTCTCACAATGGATAAAAGACAAAGGAATGCTACACTTCACGACTAGCCCATTTTCTGCTTTTCAGAATGGTACAGTAGAACGAAAGAACTCGACACTGCAAACCATGATTAGATGTACATTAGAAGATGCTGGTTTAGGAAAACAATTCTGGTCAGAAGCATTATTATATTCAAACTATACCCAAAATAGGACCTGGTCTAGCATTTTAAATAAAACACCATACGAAGTGATGTACAATAGGAAACCAAAAATATCACACATGCACATATTTGGGGTTACAGCAGACGTACACATACCAAAACAATTAAGACGTAAGGGAGATAACGTATCCAGAAGACTCAGATTCATGGGATACGAAACAGGCACAAAAGGATATAGATTCATTGACAGTAATAACAAATTCATAGTCTCAAGAACAGCAGTGTTTCATGAACAGGCCAACTGGTCTAAGATATATCTTAATGAGATAATCCAAAATACAAAACCAAACATTAAACAACAAGATAGAATAGAAAGAGAGAAACATGAACATAACACACATAATGACAAAAATAAAACATGGACAGATAACCATACCAGGATAAAAACAGATTCATTAACCAAAAAGGAAGCAAGATATCTACACGATAATGAGAGCATACCAAAAAGAACAATCAGGTGTAACAGAAAACAATTACCTAATAAATATAAGGATTATGTAATGTGTGTGAATGACGAGATACCAACACCTAACACATACGAGGAAGTGTTAAAACTTCCCATGGAAGAAAGAGAAAAATGGGAATTAGCCATAACAAGAGAAATGAACAGCTTACGTGAATTAGGTGTATTCACACCAGTCCCTGCACCTAAGGACAAGACAATTATAGGCACCAGATGGATATTCAAAATTAAAGATTTAGAAGAGGGTAATAAATTATATAAAGCTAGATTAGTCGCACAAGGTTACGCTCAAAAATATCCTGAAGGTTACACTGACACATACTCTCCCACCGTAAGAACTGAAATTGTTAAGACAGCTTTAGTCATAGCGGCTATACTCAACCTTGATGTCTTCCAATATGACGTACAGACCGCATACTTACATGCAAAACTCGATAAAGAGATATACGTAAGGGCACCTCATAGTCAATGTACAAACAGAGATGAGACCTGGTTACTTAATAAAAGCTTGTACGGATTAAAACAATCCGGCAAGCGTTGGTATGAATGTCTAGTCAGTGTGCTTAAAAATATGGATTTCAAAGCCACAACTGTAGACAATTGCTTTTTTGTTAAAAAGGAAGGCGAATCATTAGAATTTGTGTTAATCTATGTGGATGATATTTTGTATATAGGCAAACATAAAGAAAAGAAAGACTTATTTGTATCCAAGCTAAGTGAACATTTCTCTTTAAAGTCGCTAGGAAGGGTAAACAAATACCTTGGAGTTCAAATCAATAAGACAAGAAAGGGATTCAAATTATCTCGGAGAGATAAAATTATAGAACTTCTGGAAAAATGCAATTTAAGAGATGCCAAACCTTGTGATACTCCTATGCAGACTGATTTTCTAAGGAATATGGATGAATCTTCACCTGAATTCGAAAACAATACATTGTATAGATCAATTATTGGTTCCCTCTTGTATATATCTAATTGGACCAGGCCTGATATAGCTCTGCCACTTAATTTATTATCTAGACATGTAAGTAAGCCACTTATGTATCATTGGGAAGCAGTTAAACGAATACTAAGATATCTAAAGCACAGCATAGATTTCTGCCTACTCTTAGAACCCAATAATATTAAAGAACCTATCATCACCAGTTACGCTGATGCAGACTGGGCAGGTGACACCAAATGCAGAAAGAGCACCTCAGGTTATGTATTCTTTTTAAATGGTTGCCCAATATTTTGGTACACTGGGAAGCAAGATTTAGTAGCGACTTCCACAACAGAGGCAGAATACGTCTGTTTATCTAAAGCCTCAAATAATTTAGTGTAGTTTAATGATTTATTATCTGATATTTGGAAAAACCCAATACTACCATTTGTCATACATGAAGATAATAAGGCAGCTATAGAAATATCAAGATCTGACGCCATTGGTCAAAGGTCCAGGCATATAGATATCAAATTTAAACACGTGAGACAATTATCTCAGGATGGATTCATTAAAGCAATCCACTGCGAAACCTCAGAACAAATAGCTGATATATTAACTAAACCTTTACCTTCTAAACAACACAAATACTTGACCTCAAAATTACAAGTATTATATAGTTCTGAATCCGAATGCAATCATTGTTATATATCGAATCGGCATTTAGAGGGGGATTTGTCATAAGTAAATGCCTTATTCTATAACAAAGGATATGTATATATGTACAGGGTATTAAGAGTTAATTTATTCCTCCTCCATTAATGTATTCATATGTAATCACCCCCATCCTTGACTCCTCCCCTTTGATATAAATAGAGAGTGCATGCACCTCCTCCTCGCTTCTCACTGTAATCTGACAGAACAAGTAGAATGCCTATTATGAATAAACACTTCTTTAATTAATAAGATAACTTCTGATTTCATTATTGAGTCTGATCCTCAAAATATCGCAACAGTGAGTCATAAGCAGAGTTTTTGAGTGGTCCCAGTAAGCTGCTGAAGCTTCTAAAAAAAATTACATGGTAAAAAAAATAAGCACAGAGGTTGTAGCTTGAGAAGTAAAAGCATTGTGGTTTTGAGTGCAGGGTTCTTAGGTTCATAAACAACTCTTGCTGTGATTTTGTCGTCTTGGAGGTGCCGGCTTGTTACCCCGGTGGTAGCAGTGCCAAGATGCTGATAAATTTGTTGCAACTGCCTTGGTGTTGGAACTTTGAAAAAGAAATTATATGATGGAAAATGTTGGTTTTCTAAAAAAAAGGCATTAAATAGCTTTTGAGAATGAAAAAAAACAGGTATTGTCCGCATTGCTGTTAAAGAGGTTTTTTTGGTTGGATATTCTGCTATTATCGGGACAAGTGGCTCAGTGGCTAAGATGCTGAGCTTGTTGATTGAAAGGTCAGCAGTTCAGCTCAAATCCCTAGTACCGCGTAATGGGGTGAGCTCATTACTTGTCCCAGCTTCTGCCAACCTAGCAGTTTGAAAGCATGTATAAAATGCAAGTAGAAAAAATAGGGACCAACTTTGGTGGGAAGGTAACAGCGTTCCATGTGCCTTTGGCGTTTAGTCATGTAGGCCACATGACCGCAGAGAGGTCTTCGGACCGCGCTGGCTCTTCGGCTTTGAAACTGAGATGGCACTGCCCCCTAGAGTCGGCACATATGTGCGAAGGGAAACTTTACCTTATTCTGCTCTTTACCTCGTATTAGTTTTAATGTGTATTATTTGTCTATTGAAATTCAATTAATATTTATTTCTAATCTGCACTTAATCAGAAATCCATGGCTGATAAATATAATTAGTCCTCATTGGGGTAGATTTTTTTTAATATAATTCTTTAATAGTTTTTTTAAAAAATATCTGTAAGTGCTTCGTGAACAGTCTGGGTCAATGTACTTTATACACAATGCCACAAACAATAATACTTAGGTATACATAATAATACCTTTCAAATTCTAACATTTATGCCTACATAGTAATTATAATGTATTCTATTATGTATCAATACTATTTTCCCAATTTCTATTTTCTACCTGTTTTCTAACCCTTAATGAAGCAATTGCCATTTTAAGTATTCTATATCTATCCATCATCTCTTGCCCTTTTTAGTATTTCAACTCTTACCGACTTTTTGACAAATCTCCCATGCTCCTCCCTTGGGATCTTGTATCTCCCTACATCACTCATATTTAAACTATTTCATCTGCCTTGACATCTACCTCTTGGTGTTGAATCTCTAGAGCACCCATCAGTAACTCTTTCATCACTTCTGGGAGAACCCACTGGGGTAGATTCTGAACAGGGGTTCAGAATGCACGATTATGCACTACAGTCAAAGATTCAGAGGCTTTGGCCATTTTAAGGGTTTTTAACTCCTTTTTAACATGTTTAAATTTGAAGCTACCTGGAGCTGGAGGCTCAGGCCAAAGGAGGTTCTTGGTTCCTCCTCACCCCTGACCTGGCCCTGGTTGTGGGCATCCTTTTGCAGAGGGATCATTTGCAAAGTGATAGAAAATATATATAGATATATTACCAGTCCTCTGAATTGTGTTAGTGAAATGAACAAACCTGCAATTCTTTGGTGTCTTCTAAACTCAGCAATCAGGATGATTCATTTGCAGAGCTAAAATTCCAGTTCTCTGCTCCAATTATTGTTCCTCTCTTTACTTGTAGGGATTATTTGGAAATTTTTAAGAAGAAGCCCTGAGAGAGGAATGAAAGAAATGGACGTTGTCCTACCTGAACGTCCCTTTTATGCTCGCTGCGCCGCCAATCCTACTCCTGGGATCATTGTATGTTGATTGGATAAAACTGAGTGCCCATAATTTTTCCTGCAGCCTTGGTTCCGCCCACAGTGTCGTTGCCCCATCAGTCTTTTTCACGAAGCAAATACCTGTAGGGACACCTACTCTTCTCCAGGAACTGTAGACTGAAGACCAATGTTATAACAAACATCGCCAACGCTGCAGAGGAAAGAAAGCAAAAAAACACACCATCCACAGCAGTAATGGTCGGCCAGTGGGTGGGCTGGATTGGCGGCGCAGCGAGCATAAAAGGGACGTTCAGGTAGGACAACGACTATTTTCCTGACTCGCTGCACTGCCAATCCTACTCCTGGGACATGCCCAAGTTCATTGATTGCCTGGGAGGGGCCGACCCATTCACTGACCATGGGTGGATATTACCGATTGCAGTACATGTCTGCCGAAAGCGGCATCAGCAAAAGCAAAGGTGTCCAAGGGATAGTGGCGAACAAAGGAAGATAATGAAGACCAAGTCGCCGCCTTACAAATGTCATCAATAGACGCCTGGGTAGCCCATGCTGCTGAAGTAGCAGCACTACGAGTGGAATGTGGTACAATGCCACACGGAATTGATACACCTTGCAACCAGTATGCTTTTGATATACAAGCTTTAAGCCATCGACCCACCGTATGAGAAGAAACTTTCTGCCCCATTGATGATGGTAAAAAGGACACTAATAATGCCTCTGTTCGTCTAAAGGAAGCAGTACGTTTAATATAACGTCGTAGGGCTCTACGGACATCTAACGTATGCCACCTTTTTTCTAGCGGATGGTGTGGGTCAGGGCAAAAATTGGGGAGAATAATCTCTTGGCTTCTATGCACCGGTTGGAAGGGTTGGGGGTGGGTGGCACTGTTCTACAGTGGTTCTCCTCCTTTCTCTCTGACCAGTCGCAGTCTGTGTTGACAGGGGGGCAGAGGTCGACCCCGAGGCCCCTTATATGTGGGGTGCCACAAGGATCGGTCCTCTCGCCCCTTCTATTCAACATTTATGTGAAGCCGCTGGGTGAGATCATCCGTGGTTTTGCGGTGAAGTACCATCAGTACGCTGATGACACCCAGCTGTACATCTCCACCCCAGACCACCCCAATGATGCCCTCGAGGTGATGTCCCGGTGCCTGGAGGCCGTACGGATCTGGATGGGGAGGAACAAACTCAGACTCAACCCATCCAAGACCGAGTGGCTGTGGTTTCCGTCGTCCCGATATAGTCAGTTGGCGCCATCTCTGACTATTGGGGGCGAGTCGTTGGCCCCCACAGATGGGGTTCGCAACTTGGGCATCCTCCTGGACTCGCGGCTGTCCTTAGAAGAGCATATGACGGCTGTGGCCAGGAGGACTTTTAATCAGGTTCGCCTGATTCGCCAGATCGGGACTCCCTACGCACAGTCACTCAGGCACTCGTCACTTCCCGCCTGGACTACTGCAACGCTCTCTACATGGGGCTCCCCCTGGGGTGCACCCGGAGGCTCCAGCTGGTCCAGAACACGGCCGCGCGGGGGGATTATGGGGGCGATGAGGTGCTCTCATGTAACACCTCTCTTGCGCGAGCTGCACTGGCTCCCGGTGGTCTTCCGGGTGCGCTTCAAGGTGTTGGTAACCATCTTTAAAGCGCTCCATGGCTTAGGGCCGGGGTACTTACGAGACCGCCTTCTGCCACCAATAGCCTCCCACCGGCCAGTACGCTCGCACAGAGTGGGCCTCCTCAGGGTGCCGTCCGCCAGACAATGTCGGCTGGCGACCCCCAGGGGGACAGCCTTCTCTGTGGCGGCGCCCACCCTCTGGAACAACCTCCCCCCAGAGATACGTACAATAACAGACCTCCGGATTTTTCGTCGGGCCCTGAAAACCCATTTATTTCAACTAGCTGGGCTGTCTTGAGTGAATTTTAAATCGATATTAAATTGGGTTGTTTTAATTTTCGGCCAAATATTTAATTATTTTAAACTGCTTTTAAATTTTGTATGTATTGTTTTTTTACTTTGGCTGTTCACCACCCTGAGTCCTATTTTGGAGAAGGGCAGTATAGAAATTTAAATAATAATAATAATAATAGTTGCATCCCTTTCTGGATCGGGACTCGTTGCGCACGGTCATTCACGCCCTTGTCACCTCACGCCTGGATTATTGTAATGCTCTCTACATGGGGCTCCCCTTGAGAAGCACCCGAAGGCTCCAACTGGTCCAGAATGCGGCCGCGCAGGTGGTAATGGGAGCAATGTGGCGCTCTCATGTAACCCAACTCCTGCGCGAGCTGCACTGGCTCCCAGTGGTCTTCCGGGTGCGCTTCAAGGTTTTGGTTACTATGTTTAGAGCGCTCCATGGCTCAGAACCAGGGTACTTACGAGACCGCCTCCTGCCACCAATAGCCTCTCACCGACCAGTTCGCTCCCATAGAGAGGGACTCCTCAGGGTGCCGTCGGCCAAACAATGTCGACTGATGGCCCCCAGGAGGAGAGCCTTTTCTGTGGGGGCACCTACCATCTGGAACGGGCTTCCCCCGGAGTTACGAAACATCCAAGACTTACGCATATTCCGGCGTGCCCTGAAAACGTTTCTATTCCAACAAGCTGGTCTGGCCTAACTCTCCCTTTTAAATTGGCTTTTAAATTGGCTTTTAAATCAGGTTTTAGACCTCTTTTAGATAAATTTGGATGTTTTAATCTTTGAGCCAAATTACTTAATCTGTTTTTTAATAGTTTTTAACTTCTATATGTATTTGTAATTATTATGGCTGTTCACCTGAGTCCTTCGGGAGTAGTGCGGTATACAAATATGAAAAATAAATAAATAAAATAAATAAATTTAGAGTTCACTTTAGGTATAAAGGCTGAGTTTAGACGGAGAACGACCCTATCCGGAAAGAATACACATAGGTCTGGACGAATAGACAGTGCAGCAATCTCCGAAACCCTCCGAGCCAAGGTCACTTCCAGGAGAAATGCCATCTTTAAAGACAAGTTTCATAATGAGACTGAAGCCAAAGGTTCGAACGGGTCAGACGTAAGAGCCTGTAAAACTAATGTCAAATCCCATGTGGGGAAACAGTGTATAACAGGTGGTGACAAATTGACTGCTCCCCGCAAAAAGGCTTTAATCTTCGGATCATGAGAAAGAGGTTGACGACCATCACCGGTCAATACAGTAGCCAAAGCTGCCACTTGCCGTCAAAGTGTAAAAGGCGACAAACCCTTATCCAGTCCAGATTGTAGGAATTGTAAAATGTCAGAAATTGTGACTGAAGTAGGATCTAACCCGTGGTAGAATTGGGATTGGAGGAAAAGTGTAAAGTAGACCTTTCGGCCACGGGCACCGAAGGGCATCGTGACCTTCTGCGGCTGGAGACGGGAATCTGGTAAAGTACTTGGGAAGGTGAGTGTTCCAAGCGCTCACGAATAGGTCCACAATCGGTGTTCCAAACTTGATGGAGAGACTCCGAAACAGACGGGGATGTAACTGCCAATCTGAGGGATCTAGATGTTCCCTGCTGAGGTAATCGGCCTGTAAGTTGTTGGTGCCAGAAATATGTTCTGCTTTTAATGATAGAACATTCTCTTCTGCCCAAGCCATCAGACATTCCTTTTCTGCCATTAGATCTCTGGAACGCGTGCCTCCTTGTCTGTTGACATGGGCCTTCGTGGCCATATTGTCTGTCAGAATCAAAACGTGCTTGTTGAGCACGTGGTCGGAAGTCCAGTAATGCTAGTCGTACTGCTTGGAGCTCTAACCAATTGATACTGTGTCGGAGATCGGACAGAGCCCAAGTGCCCTGCGCAATGTGTGAGTCCAGGTGGGTCCCCCAGCCGTGAAGACTGGCATCCATCGTTACTGTGACTCGATCTGGTTCCAGAAAGACAGTTCCGCATTGTAGAGCAGTGGACTCCCACCACTGCAGCGATTTCTTGACTCTGACCGGAACTGCTACCTTGTCCAGAGAGTCCGCTTGTCCCATCCATTGGAATGGCAGTAGGAACCATTGCAGTTGGCAAAAATGACGACAAGCCCATGGCACTATTTGTATGCAGGAAATGAATTTTCCCAACAGTTGGGATAGTAGTAATACAGTCACTTTTGGTTGAAGAATCACCTGCCTCACCAGGTCCCGGATACTGGATTGACGATCCGGTGACAGGAAAACCATTCCTTGAAGAGAATCTATAACTGAGCCTAGATGGAGAATATGTGACGTTGCAATCAACTGGCTCTTGGGAATGTTGAGGACAAATCCGTGGCACTGTAGGGCCTGAAGTACCGCTTCTCTGTCCTTGTTTGCTTGTGCCTTGGAAGATGACAGGATCAAAACATCGTCCAGATAACAGACCATACAGATGGAACGCTCCCGCACCAACACCATTAGAGCCGCTAGAATTTTTGTGAAAGTCCACGGTGCCGACGAGAGACCAAACAGCATGGCCCTGTATAGAAAATGGTGCCCTTCGAAGGTGAAGCGGAGAAAACGTCTGTGATCTGGATGAATAGGCACATGGAGATATGCCTCTTTTATGTCCACAGATTGCATGAAGTCCCCGCGTCGAATGCATGCTAAAATCGTTCGGAGCGAATGCATTTTGAAACGTTGGTATAAAATGAAGAAGTTCAGTTCCTTGAGGTTTAGAATACCCCTCCAATCCCCTGAACTTTTGGGTATCAGGAACAGTACTGAATAGAAGCCGGTCCGAAGTTGATCGTTGGGAACTGGTTCTATCACCTCTATTTCCAGTAAGTGTTGAATCTCGAGTAACATGAGATGACATTTCTGGGGATTCTCTGACCTGGGACACAGAATGAATCAGTCCGGAGGGGAGGAGGTGAACTCCAATTTGAGGCCATATTTGATAGTGTGAAGAATCCAGGCATCCGTGGAGCTGGTCTCCCACTGATGGTAAAATGCCTGAAGCCGGCCCCCCACCGGAAGGCAGGACGGAAAGTCATTTGCCTCGACGGAAGGATTGTGAGCCAGAGCCACGGAAGGGCCTTTTGAAGTTGGTCTGACGTCTTCCGCGGTCACGAAAGGTAGATCGACCGGAAGAGGAGAAATATCCTTGACCGTAACTCCGGTTGAAATAGGGCCCGCTGGTCCCAGTATCGGTCCGAAAGGGCTGCCTGCCGTAAGGTGAAGATCTGCGATCCGGTCTCCTGTATGACGTAGAAAGAATCTTCCTCTTATCCTGGCCCTCTACCAGAATGGGATCCAGAGCCGCACCAAAGAGTGAAGACCCCTTGAAAGGTCAGGCGTGAGCCTCCATTTAGACTTTGTGTCAGCTCGCCAATGTCGAAGCCACAACAAACGACAAGAAACTACAGAAGAAGTGAGGGCCCGTGAAGCAAACTTCGCTGCATCTAATGATGCACCAGCCGAAAATTCAGCTGCAGCAATCAGTTTGGTTATATCTTGTTGTATTCTGGCCTCCTCTGGGGGCACCCTGTCTCTTAATTGGCGGAGCCATATAAGGGATGCCCTATTAAAAAAATGAGGCAGCAGTGGCAGCTCGAATTGCCCATGCAGACGCTTGATGTGTTTTCCTACACGACATCTCAGCCTGTTTGTCCTCCATTCGGAGACCATCTCCAACATCATCAGCCAAGACAGAGGAAGAGACGAGACTAGCAACAGGTTCATCTACAGAAGGTAGTTGCAGCAAAGCCTCAAGGTCGGGGGCGGCACAATACATTCTTTTGTCATGGCCAGAAGGGCCAGAAAGAGAACCAGGGCGGTCCCAAGGGCATTGAATCACCTGAGAGAATAAATCCGGAAACGGGATATAATCATGCTCAGGTTGAGGCATTTTAAATAAGGAGTCAGACATATTAGGTTGCTCTTGTGAAGAAGAAAGTGGGTCAATAACCTTGCCCATATTAGTGGCAACCTTAGCCTTATGCAGCAAGGAAGTAAAAAGAGCAGGTCTGAACAGTCCCGGAAAGGCAGGCTTGTCAGACAGAGCCTCATCATCCTCAGACATATCAAAGTCATCAAAATAGTCGTCATCATGTTCAGAGCCCTCCACGCCCTGGTTGGTAGTAGCAGACTTAGATGTAGAAGGGTTAGCCACTGAGACAGTTTTCGTTGGTGGCACAGGTAAGGTAGGCATTGTACTATGTTGCAAAGTAGACTGCAAAAAACTGGCAAATGCTTGAGAAAGCATATCTTGAAAGTCAATCACCTGACCAGAATTAGTTGTACCTATCACTTGAGGTTGCAAAACAGGAACAGCAGAGTTAGAGTCTGATGCACCAGATGGCATCTGCGCAGGTAGAGGTGTATTCTGAACATGCTCACCTTGACTACAGAGTAAATTGTGGCCCTGAGGCACAAGTATAATGTCACCCTGTGGCCAAGCCACAATATTGGGCTCTTGAGGATTAGATATAGGTGGCACAGGAGACTGGGCCACATGATCCTCAGCATTTAAAGGAGAAGGATCTTCAGATTGCATGGAGGCCTTAGCCTTGTTAAACTGCTTCTCCAGAGCATGGTGGCATCTGGCAGCATGCCTGTCCATATTACCCTCAACTTGAGCGGGCTTGGAAGCTGTCTTAACAACACCTCTGGTTTTGGCCTTTCTTTTCCCTGCAGGTTTAGGAGAAGGAGCCCTACAAGGGGAAATCTCCTGATCAATATCTGAGGACAGAGGAGAATCCGCCATAACTATGAAACAGGCTTTCTTTCTTCTTCTTTTTTTTAAAAAAATTAATTAATTAACAATTAATTAGGATCAAAAAATAATCAATAATTACTTCCCTTTAAGCAATCTCCAGTCAGATGTACGGGATGATGAGACAGATGGCTGCAGGAATTTTGACCGTGTCAGCATGCCACACTTCACCAAACTTGGGAGCTGTCAGTAGAAACCTCCTCAACAAAATGGCGACCGGAACAAAGCCTTAGAAAAATTTTCAACAATGCCTCACAACCTCATGCAGGGAAAGAAATAGAAAAAAGCCCAATTACAATGCTGTACAATACTCAAGTACCATAAGGCTGTTAAATTCAAATTGCCTCTAATTAACGTCTGCCTCTTGAATAGGCTGTCAAATTACAAATGGCGGGAAAACCTCAACCGCCACGAAGCCGCCACGTATCATCAGGGTATGCCTCTAACGGGCAGGGACCCTGGAGCCGCATGGTCGAGAGAGCTGCGTAGGTGGGGGCGATTATATGGCAGACCAAAACCAGCTCCACCACCAGCGGCACAACTGGGACTAAAGAGCGCGCCTCTCAGCCGGGCGAAAAACTGATTACGCGCCGAGCTGTCCCACGGAGATCAAAAGAAGTTACCGGCTCGGCAAGGGAGATCCGGACCGAAGCCAAGGCTCCGGTCCTTCGACTGGCTCCCTTTATGCAGTCCCCACAGCTGGGCGAAATTTGAAATAACGCCTGTCAGCTGTCTATCGCAGTCATAACAGAGCTGGGTCGGCAATTTAAATATTTAGCCGAAACCGCCGCTCGCGTCTCTGTCAGGCGAATACAAAATGGCGGATCGGCATTTTAAAGCCACCACTGAAACCGGCGCTTCGCAAAACTCACAGTACTTGTAGCCCAGCTCTCTGTCTTTTGACAAATTACAGTTAGGAAGTCCAATTAATTCCCACAATATCACCAAATCCAATAAACAATCCTTTTACTCCAGAGAAAAGGCACTCAGGTGTATCCTAATCAACTGAGTGAAAAAGACTGACGGGGCAACGACACTGTGGGTGGAGCCAAGGCTGCAGGAAAAATTATGGGCACTCAGTTTTATCCAATCAACATACAATGATCCCAGGAGTAGGATTGGCGCAGCGAGTCAGGAAAATGGAAACATCTCCCGTGTGTTGGGAAGACAGCTTTACCCCCACATTCACAGCAATGCTGACAACACCCATTTCTTTCATTCTCAAAAGCTATTTAAAGAGCAGCACAATGCTTTTTTAGAAATGAAACATTTTCCATCGTATAGTTTCTTTCTCAGAGCTCAAATACCAAGGCTGTTGCAACAAATTTGTCAGCATCTTGGTGCCCATACCACCAGGGTAACAAGCAGGTACATCCAAGAAGAAAAAATCACAGCAGGATGTTGGAAGAAATATCCATCTGGTTCAGTTCCAAGCTGGGAGAGAGGCTCTGGAAATAAAATGGAGGCTAGCTGCTTAGGAAAGAAGGTCTGTTTATTGATGAGCAGAATCACAGCATACAGTTCTGGGACAGCTGACAAAGTAGCTTGATGAGTGCAAGGATTTTTATACAGTTTACAGTATTTTGTAATGTTGAGCTTTGCTTTGTGTACTTTTATTATTTGATTAGTTTTACTTGTTTCGCAAAGGCTCATGATGGGTTTTAATTATGACGTCCTTGCAGTGGTGAAATCCTACCGGTTCAGACCGGTTCGCGTGAACCGGTAGTGATAAAATCCATTGGTTGGCAAACTAGTAGTAAAAAAGAACCAGTTGATCTGAACTGGTATATCAGACGATCAGCTGTGACACACGATTTATATTAGCTAAAAATCAGAAAATCTTGCTTTCTAATGAATCTGTATTGCATGACACAGCTGTTACCCCCCTCCGTGTGCTACTTACCTTCAAATGGCTTGTTTTTCTGGATAAATGACACATTTGATGCGCACTGTACATTTGTGTGTGCATTTTGCATGCATTTTATGTGTGTGCGCACACATCGTGCATCTTGCAGGCACTGTGCATGTGTGAGCAAGCGAACCGCTAGTGACCCATGGAGGATTTCACCCCTGTACTTGATTTTATCCTATTATCTATTGCCTCCAGCATTCCTTCCTTCGTGAACCAGTATTGTTTCCACTTTTTTCAATGCATAGGTTAAGGTCATGTCCTGTCCTTAATCCCATCACCTGGAGGTGTAGGTATTTTGTTTGTGAATAGGCTGGCCCAGGATTTCTTAATGAGTGTCTGCTGTAAGCTATTAAGAAAGACTGGGGGGTGCTTTCTTCCTCTAAGAACATGTTTCTCCATTTCTTCTTTGGAGAAATATAATATTCTACCTTTATATATTTACATATATTGCCCAACCTACGCACTATTAGAATGGTCTCTGTAGTTTCTGTATACCTGGCATATCATGAGGGACATTTGCCTGGCATCCTTACTTGGGGTCTATTGAAATGGGAGGTAATTTTGCAAGCTACTTGGACAAGGGAAAATACACTGTTGGAGGCAGCAGAGGATTCTCATGATGATTATGGCAGTGGCTCCCAAAAGGAGAGTTTTCCACCCACGAAGGCTGGAATTTTTATTTTATTTTTATTTTATTAAATTTCTATACCACCCTTCTCCCGAAGGACTCAGGGTGGTGCACAGCCACAATAAAATAACATAGCATACAAAATTTAAAAACAGTTTAAAACAAATTAAATACTTTGGGCCCACAAATTAAAAAACCCAAAAATTTAAAAACAGCCAGTCCAGATACTTGTCAAGCTAGTCTGGCCTGCTGGAAAAGTAGGGTCTTAAGGGCACGGCGGAAGGTATGCAGGTCGTGGATCATGGGGGTCGCCAGTTGACATTGCTTGGCCAACGGCACCCTGAGGAGCCCCTCTCTGTGGGAGCGTGTTGGTTGGTGGGAGGCCGTCAGCGGCAGAAGGCGGTCTCATAAATATCTGGGTTCTAAGCCATGGAGCGCTTTAAAAGTGGTAATCAGCACCTTGAATCGCACCTGGAAGACCACCAGGAGCCAGTGCAGCTCACACAGGAGAGGTGTCACATGGGTGCGTCGAGTCGCTCCCATAATCACCCGCGCGGCCACATTCTGGACCAGTTGGAGCCTCCAGGTACTCTTCAAGGGGAGCCCCATGTAGAGAGCATTACAGTAGTCCAGACGGGAAGTGACGAGGGCGTGGGTGACTGTGCACAGTGCATCCCGGTCCAGAAAGGGACGCAACTGGTAAATCAGGCAAACCTGATAGAAAGCACTCCTGGCCACAGCCATCACATGGTCTTCTAAAGACAGCCGTGCATCTAGGAGGACACCCAAATTGCGAGCCCTCTCTGATGGGGGCAAAGTTTCACTCCCAATAGCCAGCGATGGAACCAGCTGGCTATATCGGGATGCCGGAAGCCGCAGCCACTCTGTCTTGGAGGGGTTGAGTCTGAGTCTGTTTCTCCCCAACCAGATCCACACGGCCTCCAGACAACGGGATATCATCAGCGTAGTGGTGACACTTCACCCCAAAACCACGGATGATCTCCCCCAGCGGCTTCACATAAATGTTGAACAAAAGGGGCGAGAGGACCAACCCTTGCGGCACTCCACAAGCAAGGTGCCTCGAGGTCAACCTCTGTCCCCCTGCCAACACAAACTGCTTCTGAACAGAGAGGAAGGAGAACCACCACAACACGGTGCCCCCCACTCCTAACCCCTCCAGCCGGTGCAGCATGATACAATGGTCGATGGTATCAAAAGCCGCTGAGAGATCTAATAGGACTCCCGAGCCCTCCAGAGATCATCAACCAACATGACCAATGCCGTTTCCATGCTGTGACCCGGCCTGAAGCCCGACTGGTACGGATCTAGATAGACAGCTTAATCCAGGTAATCCTGGGAAGTTGCTGCGCCACCACACTCTCAACAACCTTCGCCATGAAGCAAAGATTGGAGACTGGACGATAGTTTGCTAATATAGCTGGGTCCAGAAAAGGTTTCTTGAGGAGGGGCCTCACCACCATCTCTTTAAGGGCGGAGGGGAAGAAAACCTCAAAGAAGCATTAATAATCATGTGGAGCCAGCCTCGTGAAACCTCCTGGGAGGCCAGCACCAACCAAGAGGGACACGGGTCCAATAAACATGTGGCAGAGCTCAGCCTACCCAGAATCCTGTCCACATCCTTGGGAGTCACAGAGTCAAACTCCTCCCAGATAACACTCTCAAGACCCACCTCCATCACCTCATCTGAACCCACCCAATCGGAGTCCAAGCCTTCCTGAATCTGAGCGATTTTGTCATGCAGATATTGCACGAAATCCTCAGCCCTATCCTGCAAGGGGTCTTCCCGCGCTCCCACCTGGAATAGGGAGCGGGTCACCCTAAACAGGGCGGCTGGGCGATTCTCTGCAGACACAATAAGAGCGGAAAAATAATTCAATTTTGCTGCCTTTATCGCCACTAGGTAGGTCTTAATATGAGACCTCACCAGCGTTCAGTCGGATTCGGAGTGGCTGGCCCTCCAATCACTCTCTAGGCGTCTTTTCCAGCGCTTCATCTCCCTCAGCTCCTCAGAGAACCAAGGAGCCAGTTGGGATCGGCACCGGGTCAGAGGCTGCAAAGGCACGACACAATCCAAAGCTCCAGCGGCCGCCATATGCCAGGCGGCCACCAGTTCTTCAGTCGAGTCGTGAGTTAGAGGCTCAGGGAATAGCCCAAGCTCCATCAGGAACCCGGCAGGGTCCATCAGCTGCCTGGGACGAAACCACCTAGTCGGTTCCGTCTCCCTGCGACGGAGGGGAGCGGCTCGAAAGTCTAATTGAAGGAGCGAATAATCTGACTATGACAAGGGTTTGATGACTAGATCCCCTATTTCTAGATCATTCAACCACTGACCAGAGACAAAAATCAAGTCCAGAGTGTGGCCCCCTATGTGAGTAGGGCCTTGAATTTACTGGGTCAGGTCCATGGCCGTCATGGAAGCCATGAACTCCCGAGCCGACGTTTCACCGACAAATGGTAAGTTTGTCATTTTGACCATAAGTCTGGGGGTATCCAACGCCACCCCGGCTATTATGCTGAGCAGCTCAGACAGGGCTGCCACTACATGGCAGGGAGCCAGGTACGCAGTCAGCAAGCCCATCTGTACCCCACGACCCCACTTCACAAGGAGGGACTCACATACGGCTATCTGAAGAACAGTGGCCTCCCTCTGACAGACTTTCCTTAATAATAGCCGCCACCACCCCTCCCCTCCCCTGAGCCCTCGGCCGATGGAATGCACGGAAGCCTGATAGGCACATTTAAACGAGGGGCAACCCCCCTTCCTGGCCCATCCAGGTCCCCGTGATCCCTGCCAGGTCCGCACCCCCTTCCAAAAGATTATCATAAATGAGGCGGGCTCTGTTAATCACAGACCAGGCCAGGGCAGAGGTTCTGTTAAGTAGAAAATAAATTTATAGTATCCTATTTTCTGTGCCAATTCTTCTTAGATGTCTGATGTCACTTTCTATGAGCTTTCAGTCAGGTTTGAAGCAAGCACGTCTCAAAATTCTTTGCAGCCATGATTGTGCCTTAGTAGATAATCAAAGGCTGCTCATTTCCAAGGATTGCTTCCTGAACCTGCCTTAGTTTATTGCATCAAGGATTTGTGAGGTCAAATTAAGATTAGCTGGTGTGCAAGCCAGGTTATGAATATTTTTGAAGTTGCATACAGTGAGCCCTAGGAACCCTACTAATGCAATGGATAACCAGTGCAACATATTCTGCTTTACTGGGCAGCTGGGCAATATCATTTGTGAGTCACAATCAGGACTTGCAGTTTGGAAATCTCTTTTCTGCTACCTCTTCAGTGAGGAAAATGACTGAGGAGGCATGTCCCTTTCCCATGGAATTGGCAGCGAGGTATGACTATTTGGGCCTTAGTGCAAAAACCAGCCAGGGGAAGTTTTATGTCAGAGGTCCTCAAACTACGGCCTGCAGGCTGGATATAGCCCACCAACACAATGTATCCAGCCCTTGCAGTGGTGGGATAAAGGCTCTATCCACCACAACTGTGCAGCCCTTTCTTCCAATTTTAGCTACGCCTTGGCACTCGCAGTTACGGGAGCTGAACACTGCAGTTCCCCTCACTCCAACCAGCAGCCTCTGCTCATATCAAAAAGCTGGCGGCCAGGCGGGAGGAGACTAAGGACAGGTGCAAGATGACATAGCGCTTCTGGGACAGTTTGAATGAGATTTCACACAGTCAGAGCTGCAGAACAACCTAGCTTACGTAGGTAAAACCTGGCTAGAAAGAATATGCACATAAAAGCCTACGAAAAACAGAAAAAGACACATTGTACCTTTACAGGGGGAATATCTGAGAAGTGGGTGTGGCTCACTGACGAAGCCTTATAAGGCAGAAATAGCTATCTGAGTCTCCCAGAGAGCAACGCAGAGTTGCAGTTTGTCAGCAGAGGAGGAGCTCTGAGGTTGGTGAATGAGATTTCACACAGTCAGAGCTGCAGAACAACCTAGCTTACGTAGGTAAAACCTGGCTAGAAAGAATATGCACATAAAAGCCTACGAAAAACAGAAAAAGACACATTGTACCTTTACAGGGGGAATATCTGAGAAGTGGGTGTGGCTCACTGACGAAGCCTTATAAGGCAGAAATAGCTATCTGAGTCTCCCAGAGAGCAACGCAGAGTTGCAGTTTGTCAGCAGAGGAGGAGCTCTGAGGTTGGTGAATGAGATTTCACACAGTCAGAGCTGCAGAACAACCTAGCTTACGTAGGTAAAACCTGGCTAGAAAGAATATGCACATAAAAGCCTACGAAAAACAGAAAAAGACACATTGTACCTTTACAGGGGGAATATCTGAGAAGTGGGTGTGGCTCACTGACGAAGCCTTATAAGGCAGAAATAGCTATCTGAGTCTCCCAGAGAGCAACGCAGAGTTGCAGTTTGTCAGCAGAGGAGGAGCTCTGAGGTTGGTGAATGAGATTTCACACAGTCAGAGCTGCAGAACAACCTAGCTTACGTAGGTAAAACCTGGCTAGAAAGAATATGCACATAAAAGCCTACGAAAAACAGAAAAAGACATATATATATATATATATATATATATATATATATATATATATATATATATATATATATATATATATACATACATACATACATACATACATACCGTGCATTTCCCCGAAAATAAGACCCAGTTTTATTTTCTTTTGGGCCCCAAAGTAAGCACCAGTTCTTAGTTTTGGAGGATTTCTTACCCGCTTACTTTAGGACCATCACAGCCAGGGCATGCACACCCTGACACCTGTTACACTGCCAGCTAACATCTTCTGCGGCCGCGAGCGGCCATACACTGCATAGCTTGTCATGCAGCCCATGCAAGCTGCCGTTTGCGGCAGGACGCCATGTGGCATGTTGCGCCATTACCACAGTTCACACCAGGGATGAATCCAGGGCCCACTGAAAATGGTAGCTGCTTTGGAAATATAACGATGATGGAATTAACTGAAGCGCTTAAAAAACAAAAGAATGGGAAGGCACCAGGGCCGGATGGATTACCAGCAGAATATTACAAGACATTACAGGAATCGCTGAATCTCCCATTGTTAGAAGTCATGAATTAAGTCATGTCAAAGATGAAATTACCCAAGTCAAGGTCAGAAGCATATATTACACTTGTTCCGAAGGAGGATACCGACTCACAACAAATTAAGAATTATAGGCCTATCTCCCTACTAAATTCAGACTATAAAATCTTCGCTTCAATATTGGCAGAAAGGCTTAAAAGATATTTAAATAATTTCATACACTCCGATTAAAATGGGTTTCTGCCAAAAAGAGAGATTAAAGGTAACATGAGAATAATCCTAGATACATTGGAATATTACGAGGCACATCCTGAAAAGCAAATGGCTTTGATATTTTTAGATGCTCAGAAAGCCTTTGATAATGTGAACTGGTGATTCATGTTATTACAGCTGGAACAGATGGGCTTTGGTAGAAAATTTATTCAAGCCATAGAAGCCATATACTACAAACAAACAGCAAAAGTAATGATCAATGGAGAATTGACAGAGTCTATTTAAATAAAAAAAGGTATGAGACAATGTCCACTATCACCTATATTGTTTGTATTAACATTAGAAGTGCTAAACAGAAATATTAGAGAAGATAAAGATATAAAGGGAATGAAGATTCAAAAGGAAGAATACAAATTGCAAGCATTTGCTGATGAATCAACAACTAAATTGATAGACAAAATAGGAGAATATGGAAAAGTAGCTGGTTTGAAATAAATAAAGACAAAACTAAGATCTTGACAAAGTATATGTTAATAAAACAAAAAGAAGAATTGGCGGAAATATCAAAGATGCAGGTCACAAATAAGGTTAAATACTTGGGGATATATTTGACAACGAGATGCAGTGCACTCAAAGAGAATAACTATAATAAACTTAAGCAACAGATAATGACAGATTTGGCAAAGTGGGAAAATTTACAACTGTCATTGATAGTGAGAATATCAACGATTAAGATGAATATATTGCCTAGAATCCTATACCTGTTCCAGAAAATTCCAATCAGATTGGGGAAAGATTATTTTGAAAATTTAAATAAAATAGTGCTGAAATACATTTGGAAGGGTAAAAAAGCAAGGATAAAATTAAAATTGTTGCAAGATGCCAGAATACGAGGAGGTTTTGGCTTGCCTAATTGGGAACTATACTATCAAGCGATAAGTTTGTTGTGGATTAAGCAATGGATAACGCTAAGAAATCCAAGATTATTGACCTTAGAAGGGCATGATTTGTTACTGGGTTGGCATGCCTTTTTATGGTACAAGGAAACAAAAACACAGGGGTATTTTAGAAGACATTTCATATGAGACGCTATGCTATTAAACTGGGAGAAGGTAAAAAAACAATATTATTTAAAAATTCCGGTCTAGTTATCATCTATTGAAGTATTCTCACATTCAATAACATTTAGAAAGGAACAAATTGTTAGATATAGTGAATTACTGAATGAAAAGAGTGAACTTAAATCTTTGCAAGAATTAGAAGTACAAGGCATAAAGTTGAATTGGTTTTCTTATTTGCAAATACAGTCTAGACATGGTAAAGATTATAAGTCAGAAGGGTTCTATAACAATTTGACTAGTTTAGATAAAATCTTAACAGGTACTGATGAAAACATAATTTAAAAATTGTATGGATATTTATTAGAGGTTAAATTAGAGGACGAACAAGTTTGGGGGGAAAATTTTGGACATGGAATTGACTTAGAGAAATGTCAAAAATTGTGGTCGCAAAATTATAAAATGACAGTCAACTGCATATAAAGAAAATTTGTATAAGATGTTTTACAAGTGACATTTACCCCCCACGAGAATAGTCAGAATGTTCAAGAATAAATCTGAAAAATGTTGGAAATGTCATCAGATACCAGGTTCATATTACCATATGTGGTGGACATGTGCAGAAGCTAAAAGATACTGAACTAAAATCCACACATGGGTGGAAAAAATGAAACAAAAACATATAGATTTTAAACCAGATTTTTTTTATTGGGGATTGTACCTTAGATATATAATAGAGAATTGAGATATTTTATTGTGAATGTATTAACAGTGGCTAGAATTGTGTTTGCTAAAAATTGGAAAAATGAGAAAATGCCAACACAAGACGAAGTTATTAAGAAAATAATGGAATGTGCAGAAATGAGTAAATTGACATTTCAAATTAGAGAACAAGAAGATAAACAATATTATAAGATATAGGATCTATTTTACCAATGGTTAAATAAAAAGACATGGAAACGAAATATGGTAGAGATTTTTCTAATGTAAGAAATGTAGAATTATATAAAATATAATATAAAGATGTACTGTTATTGGAATGATTTAGAAGAATGAATGGCATAACACAAATTAACTCAAATCTTAGACTATTGTGTATGAAATGAGGGAAGAAACAGCCATAGTTAAACATGATTAATGAGGATAATAATACATGGATGTATGAATAGAGTGAAGATGCACAAAAGACTTGTAACCAACTGACACACTGTTTGTATTCGTATTGAAGATGGTTTTTTGTTTTTTATATATTTGTTTAAAAATAAAATTTTTGTCAAAAAAAAAGAAAGAAAATGGTGGCTGCTTCCAGGACAGGCCCAAGGATGCATGTCCTTCCCTCTGTCCCCACACTGAGGTTAAAAGATAGGAGGGTATGAGGTCGGGTAGGGTAGGGTGGGGTGGGAGTCAGGACACTGGGAGGGAGTGAAGGGCCCAGGGGACACAAGGGTTACGATACAGAGCACAAGGATGTCTTGGAGGGTAGTGGGGCGTAGAGATGCCTACAGCAGGCAAGCCTGGCCATGCGCTAGATCTCCAAGAGTTTTCCCCAGCTCTGAGTAGACAGTGTTCTGCTTAGCAACTCGCATATTTGATTAATGGCTGCCTCAGGGAGAGCAGATGGATTCGGGTAGTTAAGGAAAGCAATTTCGCTTAACAGTCGTTGCAACATGCACCCATAATTCAAAGTCCATAATAGTTATATCTTGAGGACTACTTTTATGCTGACTGCGGAATTCTGGGGCTCAAAATCTGGGCGGAAACCAAGGTACATGATTGAAACTACACATGTGGGAATTCCATAATCAAAATACAAAAGCTCCACCCAAAATTCCTTTTTGAGGAATTCAACTATTCTGGAAAAGGAAATATCCAGAAGCTTCTGCTAATAACCAGAAACTAGTTAACCATTTTCCATTTTCCTTTTCTCTCCACCTACGAATTTAATCCTGAGAAATGTTTGAGCAAAATGAATCAGGCCAAAATTCAATCAATTTCTCACCTAAACTTTCAATGGGAGATCACAAATGAAATTCCAGCATTCTCTAAACTCATCTACTATTCCTCATATAGATTACCTTGTGTGAAATAAGGGATGATTTATGCTAGAAGTAATGTCCACAGACTGGTCATTTCAAAGATTTCTTCACGGTGTGAGTCCTCTGGTGTCTCACAAGACTGGAATTATAACAAAAACGTTTCCTACAGATAGAACATACAAAGGGTTTCTCTTCTGTGTGAGTCCTCTGGTGTGTCACCAGGTTGGAAGTGTGACTAAATTTTTTCCCACAATCAGGACATTCGTAGGGTTTCTCTCCTGTGTGAGACCTATGGTGTATCACCAGGCTAAAATTATTACTATAACTTTTCCCACATATAGGACATTCAAAGGGTTTTTCTCCTGTGTGAGTCCTCTCGTGTTTTACCAGGCTAGAATTATTACTATAACGTTTCCCACAGATAGGACATTCAAAGGGTTTCTCTCCTGTATGAGTCCTCTGGTGTGTCAACAGGTAGGAATTCTGACTGTAACTTTTCCCACAGTCAGGACATTCAAAGGGTTTCTCTCCTGTGTGACTCCTCTGGTGTCTCAGAAGATTGTAATTATCACTACAGCTTTTCCCACAGATAGGACATTCAAATGGTTTCTCTCCTGTGTGAGTCCACTGGTGAATCACCAGGTGGGAATTCTGACTGTAACGTTTCCCACAGTCAGGACATTCAAAGGGTTTCTCTCCTGTGTGAGTCCTCTGGTGTGTCACCAGACTGGAATTATCACTAAAGCTTTTCCCACAGTCTGGACATTCAAAGGGTTTCTCTCCTGTGTGAGTCCTCTGGTGAATCACCAGGTGAGAATTCTGACTGTAGCGTTTCCCACAATCAGGACATTCAAAGGGTTTCTCTCCTGTGTGAGTCCTCTGGTGTGTCAGCAGATTGGAATTACTACTAAAGCTTTTCCCACAGTCAGGACATTCAAAGGGTTTCTCTCCTGTGTGCGTGATCCTGTGTCTCAGGAGATGGTAATTTCTAATGAAACCTTTCCCACAATCTTGACATTCATAAGGTTTCTCCATGGCGTAAGGCGGGAATTATGACTGAAACTTCTCCCACAATCCAGCCATTAAATGGGTTTTTCTCCTTTATGATTCCTCTGGTCTATCACCAAGTTGGAATTATAACTGAAAGTTTCCCAACAATCAGAATATTCAAAGCATTCAAACCGTCTTTTGCTGAATGATAAATAATCTCTCTTCACTTTTCATGTAACGTAACCTTCATTTCTGCATAACCTGCTTATTCTTTCTTGATTTTCTCTCTGTTGTCTAATAACTGCTGGAGGAAGAGCATCACTGTATGATTTTCTGAAGGAAACAGAACATATTTTGATTTCTGGCTTGACTTCCTTCCCTTTTCAACGCTGCTTGTTATTTACAGTTGTCCACAGTGCTCGTATTGCCATCCTGTTTGTCTGTAAGATTCAAAGAAAAGTGTAACTTTGTTTATAAAATGGTTAGAGATGTGAGAAAAGAAAAAAAGTATATATAACAATGAAAAAACAAACATGTCCCAATACTAAAATAATCACTTACATTATTGATGATTCATATAACACATGAAGTACCATTGAAATCCATGTTCAAATATCCATTCAATCAAATTCAGTTATTTAGTTGGGTCAATCATAAATTCTTAGCAATGCAAAGTTTTATCATCAAATATACCTTGAAGTGTTGGGGATAGGTTATATCATTGCAGATATATGCATAGAGAGAAATAAAGATACACCCACCTACACATGTATACAGGGAGAAAATCTATGATTTTCAAGCCTGACAAAATGTCCCAATTTGGTTACAGTCAAACCTTTGGAGCTAAATTTAGAGATGTGGGGGCTTTAGCTGATGAAATGATGCCGAAAGCCTCTGCAAGCTTTGAAGCACCACTTTTGCTCATGGAAGTCCTCAGCTGCAAATAAGAGCAGAAAATACTGTCTACAACCCCTCTGGTGAAATTCCAATTCAAGTAGTCTTCACTTAACCTACCACAATTGGAACTGAGCGTCACTAATCAGTAAGCATGATGTCACATGACAGTGCCAACTTACATCTGTTTCCCTGTAGTTGTTAAGCAAATTACTGTGGGTTGTTAAAAGCAATTTCATATGACCGTGACTTGCAAATTCCTGCCCGTATATCCACTGATTTTGCTGGTCAGAAGCTATCTGGGAAGGCCACAAATTGGGATCATGAGTATGGGATGCTGCAGCCATCATAAATATGTAACTATTGGTAGAATCCGAATTGCTGTGACTTCTTTTCCTAAACCTTCAAAACCACACTCACTGCTGAAGTGCGGTCACTGAACAAGTGATAGGATTACCACAAATTTTGTGGACCAGGTGCATGTCTGCTTCTACTGTACCATAATAACTTTGAAGGCTCAGGGAAGAAGTGGTATGTGAGGACTACCTGTGCAACCAAAGATGGGGAACCAAGAAGAAACTGGCATGGTTGCATAAAGATCTATCTGATAAACTGAAAGACAAAAAGGACAAGTATAAAAAATGGAAAAAGGGACACATAACTATGCAGAATACCAGCATATAGCCCGAATCTGCAAAGATGAAATGAAGCTTATGCTGAGAATGAACTAACACTTGCAACAAATGTCAAAAATAATTTTAAAACATGTATAAAACAAGAAAAAAGTCAAGGAAACAGTCAGTCCACTAATGGGAAACGATGGCAAAGAAGAAGTGACCAGCAGTAGAGACACAGCAGAGCTACTTAATTCATTATTTGCATCTATCTTCAGGCAAAAAGAAAAAATCGCCAAAGCTACCAAAAACAGAACTGTAAAAGGAAGACAAGGAATACAAATTAAAACAGGCAAGAAAATGATAGGAAAACATCTGTCCATTCTGGACGAGTTCTAACCACCAGGGTTACATTGATTACATCCCCGAGTTCTGAAGGAGCCAGCAGACGTGATCTAAGAACCATTGAACCATAGATTTCAAAGATCTTCACACACCAAGGAACTACCGGTGGACTGGAAAAGAGCTGATGTAATTGCGGGGAGGGGGGGGAAGGTGCGTCTTATACTCCAAAAAATACTGTAGTTCCCATCTTCCAAAAAAGGGAGAAAACGGATCATAAAACTACAGGCCAATTAGCCTGACATCACTACCTGGGAAGATCCTGGAAAAGATAATGAAACAAGAGATCTGCTAACACCTAGAAGCAAGCAAATATATAACCAGAAGTCAACATGGGTTTGTCAAAAACAAATCATTCCAAACAAATGTTATTTCATTCTTACACAAAGTGACTAGATTAGTAGACCAATCAAATATATAGTATAATTGGATTTCAGTAATGCAGTTGACAAAGTAGACCATAATTACTTCTTGGTAAATTAGAAAAATGTGGGATAGGTACATCCATCCACACAGATGGATTCATAACTGGCTGAAAAACCACCCTCAAAGTGTATTCCTTAATCGGACTATATCTATATGGAGTGAAGGAAGCAGTGGGTACCCCAAGGTTCTGTTTTAGTACTCTTTAATATCTTTGTAAATGCCTTAGATGAGGGAATCGAACGGGAACGCATCAAATTTACAAATGACACCAAGTTAGCAGGAATAGCCAATACCGCAGAAGATAGGCTCGAGATAAAGAAATTTTGATAGATTTTAACACTGGGCCCTACTTAACAAAATGAAGTTCGATGGAGGAAAAATATAAGGTTTTACACGTATGCAAGAAAAACCAAATATACTGGTACAGAATAGATAGAACTTGGCTCAAGCAGTAATTATGAGAGGGACCTTGAAGTCCTAGTGGACAATCATTTAGATATGAGCCAGCAGTGTATTGCAAGGGGAAAAAAACCCAATACAATACTAGGCTGCATTAACAGAGAGAGAGAATCAAGAACCTGTGAAGTACTAGTACCACGTTATAAAGAGTACGACCACACTTAGAAAATTGCATACAGTTTGGTCACCATATCATTAAAAACATGTTGAAACTCTGGAAATAACGCAGAAAAAGAGCAACAAAGAGGATATAAAGAAGGATTGCAGGAATTGGGTATGTCTAGTCTAGTGAAAGGAAGGACTAGGGGAGACATGATAGTCTTCCAAGGCATGAGGACTTGCCACAAAGAAGAAGGGGCCAACCTATTCTCCAAAGCCCCTGAAGGCAGGACTAGAAACTGGATGGAAACTAAGCAAGGAGAGAAGCAACCTAGAACTAAGGAGAAACTTCTGACGCTGAGAACAGTTAACCAGGGGAAGGATTTGCCTTCAGAAGTTGTGGGAGACCCATCACTGGTGGCTTTTAAGCAGAGACAGGACAGCCATTTGTCTGAAATGATACTGGGTCTCCTGCTTGATCAGGAGATTGGAATAGAAGACCTGCAAGGTCCCTTCCAGCCCTGTTACAAACCCTCCAGTGACGGAGCAGCCACAACCTCTGGAGGGAAACCAGCCCCAAAGACTCAACCTGCATTTGAAGGAGGCTTTTTCAAGCTTCCCACCAGCAGAAATTGCAGCCCCCAGTTTCCCAGCCTGCAGCACCAGTGGGCTCCATTTGGGGAGGGAAGGAACCTGCAGCTGCAGCAGCTGAGAGGCTTCAGCCCAGTTGCTTCTCCGCTTCCAGCCCAAGTTGCTCCCGGACTCTCCTCCCACCTGCAGCCCTCAACTCACCTGCCAGCTGCTGCTTCGACCCTGGGAAGAGCACAAAAGCCGCTCTGCACACCAACTTCCTCCCATCAGTCATCCGGAAGAGGAAGTTCGGCTGTCCCAAAGGTGCTTTTTCAAAAGGAAACTCGACTGCCTTCTACTCTTCCCTCACCTTCCAACCTTTCTAGCAATACAGTACTCTATGGTTTTAACTCCTTTAAGCTCAACCACAGATATTACCCGCTTTCTAGGCACAGGTGTTGCCTGTTTGACCACCATCTCCAGCTAGGAGTCAGAAAAACATTTGTCAAATCTCTAGCTAAGGTGTTTGCAACATGTTTCCACTGATTAAATGCTATCAAGTCGTTTTTGACTTCTGAGCCTAGTGAAATGTGATGCTGCTTATCTTACAAAGATTAGCTATGTGTTCAGCCGTAAAGTTAATGAAGGTTTATAGAATTAGACAATCAGCTTTCTTAGGGGTGACACTCAGTGGAGATCAAAACCTCTCTACATCCCAAAACTTTAAGACTGATTTCCTGTGGCTCCCAGGATTTTAGGACATGGCAGCACCATCAGGCCAGACACTGCAGGGGAGACAGATTCACTCCTGCTTGCCAGGGCTGCATCCAAGAACATCAACTACCAAGCTTCATTCCTGAAGGAGGAAATTTTATATCTCCTAAATGCCGTGTATAAATTCTATAAATTTGCTTGCACTGAAGTCTCCATTAGGTCACAGAAACATAGGCAGCAGGGCCTAGAAAATGGAGCCTAAGAAAGAGGGCCTGATTGCCTATATATGGTAGAAGAAATGTCCCCCACCCCAAAAAAAATTGTAAAGAAAGCTTTATAATTAAGCTAACAGTGAATTATAATTCGTGGCTTTCCATCCATCGTCCTTGAGCCTTACACTAGATGTTTGTGTTTGGTGCCTTCAAGTCAGTCAAGTCAAGTGGTTTCCCCCTTTCTTTCTTAGGCCTAGGCTTGATAGGACTGGCCAAACCTGCACAGATGGCTTCACATTTTAGGCGGATTGCAACTGAGTATTTCCCAGTTTCTAACCTGTAGCTTTCACCACTACACCAACCTGGATCATCATCTTCCCCACAAATCTACCCATTGAGCTCTTCCTGCTGCTTCAACAGCAAATTCAAGGCTGCAGCTTTCAAAATTCAGTTCACTTTGCAATCAGCTCGTCCTTACTGTTGTCTCCAATTCGGGTCTGAGCCTGGTGCCGAAGCCAGTGATGGACGCCAGACACAAGGTGCAGGTTTTCTTATTGCCTTTTATTGGAGTAGTCCAAGGAAAAGGGCTCCTGGCCAAAATGCCAAAAACCAAGAACAAAGGATTAAGTAAGCCTTATATATTTTCACTAAAAGAGAAGGTGGGACAAGGTGAGATAATAGAAATATCATCTAATAAACATTTTATTAATAGCTGGATGAGCTAGTCCAAGATATCGATTTTCCGGCAGATAACAGGAAAGAGAATTCATAACCCCAGCGAGTTGTCTTACATATTGGTACAAGTTCAGTTCGCCCACCTGCAAGATGGACCTCTCCTCTGCCTTTAGGAAGGGATATGGTCACCCAAAAAGGGTCTCAAACCTCTTCGCCTTCAAGGTGCAATGTGAAGCCTTAGCAATGCAAGTGGAAAGGCTTGTGGCCAGGTCAGGTGAGCTTCCTGGCACAGCTTCGCTAGGTGTTGTTTTAATAAATCATTACATTTTTCTACCATAGGACTACTTTCTGGGTGGTAGACCGTGTGACGCTTCCATTTGATATTTAACTGTTCACACAATTGTTGTACAACCTAAGCTGTGAAATGTGGGCCAGAATCAGATGGTATATTATTTGGCAGCCCAAACCTAGGAATAATTTCTTTCAGTAGAACTTTCACTACTTCATGGGCTTTATGAGTCCTGCAGGCAAAAGGCCATCCTGTGAAGATACATACGAGTACCAAAACATACTTAAAATCTTGCTTTGTAAGTAATTCAGTGAAGTCTATTTCCCAAACTGCCCCTGGGTAGTTGCCTTTCAGTTGGACTTCTAGGGGTGGGCACCTGGCCACTTTTGGATTATTTCTGGCACAGGTCAGGCAGGCTGCTACAGCTTGGGAAGCAGCGGAATAGAGATCCTTGCCTACTGCATAGCATGTCACAAAGTCTACCAGGGCTTTTGGCCCCCAGTGTGTGCTAGCATGTATTTGTGATAAAAGAATCCTTAGAGGTGTATTTGGTAGAATAAATTTGCACTCTACCTTCCACCACCCATCATCCCCCTCCTTGCCTCCAATAGTCTTGGCCCATGCCCTGTCCTTGGGTGCATAAGAGGGCAGGGAAGTAGGAATGGATGAAGACATTGGAATTAGGGAAGCTGTTAATTCTGAGCATCTTCCTTAGCAGCCCTATCTGAGGCCCGGTTCTCTTTCATGTAAAGGGTGTCTTCCTTAGAATGCCCCTTGACATGTATGACTGCTACTTGTTTTGGCTGCCAGACTGCTTCTAATAATTCTAAAACTTGTAGGACATACTTAATAGTTGACTCTTTTGCCTTTAATAATCCTCTTATTTTATAAATTATTTTAACTTTATTTTTTTTTATTGTAAAAGTTTTACAATTACATTTTCACCCCATTTTCACTCCCCAAACTCCCCAACCCACCCTCCCAAACCCCCCCTGACCCTCCCCTCCCCCCCGGACTTCCATAGAATATCATTATCCCCTATACAAAAACCTTGAACCCCCCCAACCCCCATGTCATTTTTCATCTTCACATAGTTCGACTATTTCTATCTTAATATAATATAATACTATCAATGAAAAGCTATATGATACTTCTTAGTTTGGTATTTGTTCTGCACATAATCTATCCACTTTTTCCATCCACATTCATAAGTCTCTTGTGAGCGATCTTTTAAGTATGCTGAAATCTTCGCCATCTCCGCGAAGCTGGCCATCTTCAAAATCCATTCTTCTACGGTGGGCAGAGCTTCATTTTTCCAATATTTACCTATCAACAATCTCGCTGCTGTAATCATATACAAAATCAACTTTATTTCATCCACTGTAAAACCCTCAACTATACCCAATAAAAGCAATTGTGGAGAAAATTGGATTTTTTTCTTTAAAACATTCTGCATGACCCACCAAATTTTTATCCAAAAAGCCTTAACTTTCTTACAAGTCCACCAAATATGATAATATGTAGCATCTAAACAATCACACCTCCAACATTTTGGCTGAACATTAGGGTACATACACGACAATTTCTTAGGATCTAAATGCCATCTATAAAACATTTTGTAAAAATTTTCCCTCAAATTCTGCGACTGTGTAAATTTAACATTCTGAACCCAAATTTTTTCCCATGTTTCCAACATCACTGGTTCTTCAAAATTTTGTGCCCACTTAATCATACAATCTTTAACTAATTCAGTTTCCGAATCCCTTTCTAACAAAACATTATAAAGCCTTTTAATATGCATTGGACCTTTCTCTTTTATGTGTCTAACCAATTCTTCCTCATGCAACATAATACCAGTTCTTTGGTCCTCTTTCCATCTCAATTGCAATTGATTATATTGTAACCAAGTTAAATTAATCCCTTCAGCCAACAGTGTCTGTAATGTCTTCAGCTGCCATCTGCCCGCATCTGTAAAAAGAACCTCTTTGTATAAAAACCCCCCGAGTGACATTATATTTGTATTCCACAAAATATGACCAAGATCCAGCCATAGCGGTATTTTATAATCCCATTTGAGTCGGTGCTTCTTCCAAACTCTCAACAAAGAGTCTCTAAGTATATGGCTTTTAAATACTTTATCCACTTTGCTGTCATAAAATAAATAAGCATGCCATCCAAATTCCAAATCAAAACTTTATTTTTTAACTGTGATGTTTGTATAGATGTTTTTATTTTGGCTGTTCACCGCCCTGAGTCCGAAAGGAGAAGGGCGGTATAGAAATTTGAATAATAAATAAATAATAATCCTCTTTCCTTCCATAGAGCTCCATGGGTGTGCAAGATTCCAAAGGCATATTTGCTATCTGTGTAAATATTTACTGTTAGTCCTACAGCCAACTGTAAGGCTCCAGTTAAAGCTACCAGTTGGGTAGCTGGTATCAGCCAGTTGGGCAGAAGTGTGTACTGGTAGTGGTTTGGCTTCTATAACTTCTATTGCTTAGCGCATTGTAAGCCGCCCTGACTCTCCGGAGAAGGGCGGCATATAAATCAAATTAAAAAAAAAAAAACCTTGCCATGGTGTGACCACTGCGTATTTTGCTTTACTCAGACCTTCTATCATAAAGCTATTACCATCTGTAAACCATTCACAGTCAGTATTTGGGATTGGTTGATCACTAAGATCAGGTCTACTGGCATATACAGAATCCGCAACCTGTACGCAATCCTGATGCAATTCAGTATCCACCTGGGGCAAGAATGTAGCTGGATTGAGGGCATTGCATACCTCTAATTGTATAGCTGGGGAGTCAAGCAGGATTGTCTGATACTTGGCTTGGCGGCCCCCAGTCATTCAAAATGCTCCTTTCCCTTCCATTATCTCTTGAACCCCATGTGGGACTTTGACTTTTGAGCTTCCTCAACTAGCAGTGCAGTTGCTGCCACAGCTCACAGACATCCAGGCTAGCCCAATGCCACCCCATCTGTTTGCTTACTAAAATATGCCACAGGCCTTTGCCACGAGCCTAGTTTCTGGGTGAGAACTCCTGCTACAATGCCTTCCCACTCATGTACAAAGAGGGTAAAAGGTCTAGTGGGGTCTGGCAGCCCCAGTGCTGGTGCTCTCATAAGCTCACTCTTTATTTGTGTGGACGCTTGTTGGCATTCTCCAGTCCATTCAAATATTTCCCTGTCCTCTCCTTTGACTGCTTCATAGAGGGGCTTGACAATTAATCCAAAGTTAGGAACCCAAATTCTACAAAAACCAGCCATTCCCAAGATTCCTCTTAGTTGTTTTCTGTTAACAGGGGTCTTTAATTGACACATGGCTTCTCTCCTTGGGGCTAACAGTCTCCGCTGTCCTGCAGAGATGCCATACCTTAAGTATTTAACCTCCTGCTGTGCAATTTGGGCTTTTGCTTTAGATACCTTATAGCCACAGGTTGCCAGGCAATTTAAGAGCAGTATAGTTGTATACATTTCTCCCTTGTATCAGTACCTAAAAGCAAACTGTTGTTTCAATGAAGAAAGACGCATAGGCAGGAAGATGGTTCACAGGAAGGCCCTTCGGTGGGAAGGCATCTTGTGGAAGGCACACTGACCCCATTCAAAAGGCTCCCTTTTATTGTCATTTTACTACTATGGCAAAACATTAATCAATGTTTACTTGTACTGATTGGCTAAAGAAGGCTCGTGAATTCCATATGGACCCCTCGTGTTTCCCTCATGTTCTTCCTGTGACAAACAATGCCTACGTGCCAGGTCCCCATGCCTTGCATATCTGAGATAGGGTCTCTGCCAGACATCCTGTCTTTACATTCCTGATGAGATTAGGACTTTGTGCTGACGTTGATTACTCAGCATGATTTGCCAACCACTGAGATAATGCCATCCCCACACAAATCATCCACATACTGTACAGCTGAATACTCCTTGACCGAAGATGGTTTATACGGGTCTTTGGCCAAGTATTGGCCAAAGGTAGTAGGACTATTTTTAAATCCTTGTGTTAATCGAGTCCATGTGTATTGAACAGGAATCCCTGATGTGACGTCTTGCCATTCAAAGGCAAAGATTGGTTGGCTCTCTTCCGCTAATGGAATAGAAAAGATAGCATCCTTTAAGTCCAATACTGTAAACCACGTATCGTTTGGATTAACCTGTGCCAACAGATTGGGCACTACTACATGGAGGTTGAGAGTATCTTTATTCACCCCCCTCAAATCCTGTATGAAGCACATAGACACATCTGGCTTTTTAAGAGGTAGCACTGGGGTATTCCAGAGTGAAGATCTCTGAGTTATAAGTCTCCATTCTAGGAAATTTTCTATAATGGGCTGGAGACCCTGCATTGCAGCCCATTTAACATGTTGCTTTATATTAGCCACTTGTCCCCCTGGGGATAAAGCCACTGTGACTGGTTTAACGAATACTGCCTTCCCGGGCTGTCCTGCTGCCCACGATCATCAGAGGCTTTTTTTTTAACTTTTAAAAGCATTTTTTTCAGCTGAAGAGGTTGTAGAAAAAATGCTTTTAAAAGTTAAAAAAAAAGCCTCTGATGAGGTGGGTGGGGTAAGCGAGCGATGACTGGGCTGGGGACCGGTTTGGGGGCGTGGCCAGCCAATCTTATTACCGGTTCTCCAAACTATTAAAAAATTTTACTACCGGTTCTTGTGAACCGGTGCAAACCGGGAGCAACCCACCACTGATTTACACATGCATATTTCCTATAGATAAGCATTCTTTGTTCTTGCCAGACACACTTGTCATGATCTGGCTTTATTTTAGCATACAGCCCATCATTACTCTCCAGATAACAGATCTTTTTCATCTTTCAATCTGAGTTAGTTTCAGACTTTTCTTCTGAAGAAATGGAGGGTTCCTCTGATTGGGTAGTGGCTTTTGCCTGGCCCTGTGTCTAGCTCGTCTGGCGTTTGGGGCTGCCTTTTAATTTGCTCAATTTTGTTGGATATATAGTGTTATTAAGTTTGGGGGGTATCTAATTTATCTTTTTATTGCAGAGGGTTGTATTTTTTTTGATATTCTGCTATTTCCCTCATGTTAGTTTTAATGTGTCTTAGAAAAACGCAACATTCAGTTTCATCCTTCTGCATCCTGAATGTCTTCCAGATTTTGAGGCCAGAATTTCTTAGCCAGCATATCCTTTGCACAAAATATCTGTGAGTCATAAGCAGAGTTTCTGAGTGGTTCCAGTAAGCTGCTGAAGCTTCTAAAAAAAATTACATGGTAATGAAAAAGAAATTATATGATGGAAAATGTTGCCTTTTCTAAAAAAAGGCATTAAATAGCTTTTGAGAATGAAAAAAGCAGGTATTGTCTGCATTGCTGTGAAAGAGTTTTTTTTTTTTGTTGGATATTCTGCTATTATCGGGACGCGGTGGCTCAGTGGCTAAAATGCTGAGCTTGTTGATCAAAAGGTTGGCAGTTCAGTGGTTCGAATCCCTAGTGCTGCGTAACAGGGTGAGGTCCCATTACTTGTTCCAACTTCTGCCAACCTAGCAGGTCGAAAACACATGAAAATGCAAGTAGAAAGATAGGGACCAGCTTTGGTAGGAAGGTAAAAGCGTTCCATGCGCCTTTGGCATTTAGTTATGACCACGGAGATATCTTCGGACAGCGCTGGCTCTTCGGCTTTGGAACGGAGATGAGCACCACCCCCTAAAGTCGGCACATGTGTGCGAGGGGAACCTTTACCTTATTCTGCTCTTACCTTGTATTAGTTTTAATGTGTCTTCTTTGTCTATTGAAATTCAATTAATATTTATTTCTAATTTGCACTTAATTCTTAATCATGACACAAACTATTATTATTTTTATACTCGAAATCATACCCATTGCCTCCCTCTTTCTTGCCTTCTGGGACTTTGGTTCAATCCATCAGACATCTCCAAGAGAAAAAAAGAAGTCACATTCTTTGTAATGAACTCTTGCGGTAGCCAGCAAAGCCATAAACTCTTCCAAGTTCTTGTGTTCCCTTCTTACTGTCCCACTTTATTCCCCCACAAATCAGAAATCCATGGCTGATAAATATAATTAGTCCCAAAAGGGGTAGATAATTTTTTATAAATTTTTTTTAAATATCCGTAAGTGCTTGGTGAACAGTCTGGGTCAATGTACTTTATACACAATACTAATAACAATAATATTGTTTAGGTATACATAATAACACCTTTCAACTTCTAACATTTATGCCTACATAGTAATTATAATGTATTCTATTATGTATCAATACTATTTTCCCAGTTTCTATTTTCTACTTGTTTTCTAACCCTTAATGAAGCAATTGCCATTTTAAGTATTCTATATCTATCCATCATCTCTTGCCCTTTTTAGTATTTCAACTCTTACCGATTTTTGATAAATCTTCCATGCTCCTCCCTTGGGATCTTGTATCTCCTTACATCATTCATATTTAATCTATTTCATCTGCCTCAACATCTACCTCTTGCTGTTGAATCCATCATCCATCAGTAATTCTTTCATCACTTCTGGGAGAACCCACTGAGGTAGATTCTGAACAGGGGTTCAGAATGCATGATTCTGCATTACAGTCCAAGATTCAGAGGCTTTGGCCATTTTAAGGGTTTTTAGCTCTTAACCATAATGAGACATGATGACAGCTATGAAAAAAATAAAATAAAAAAAAGATATCAAAAATGAGTGACGGGAAACATTAAATATAATGTTAATATTTTAAAATTTAGAAACTTTCAAACATGTTTAAATTTGAAGCTACCTGGGGCTGGAGGCTCAGGCCAAAGGAGGTTCTTGGTTCCTCCTCACCCCTGACCTGGTCCTGGTTGTGGCGTCTTTTTGCAGAGGGATCATTTGCAAAGTGATAGAATGAATGAATATACATACATACATACATACATACATACATACATACATACATACATACATATATATATATATATATATATATATATATATATGTATATATGTTTCTGGTGACAAACAGCAACTCTGTGCTGCTTTTTGGGAGACTCAAATAGCTATTTCTGCCTTGTAAGGCGTCATCAGTGAGCCAGACCCTCTTCTCAGGTATCCTCCCTGTAAAGGTACAATGTCTTTTTCTTTTTCGTAGACTTTTATATGCATATTCTTTCTAGCCAGGTTTTACCTACGTAAGCTAAGATGTTCTATAGCCCTGGTTCTGTGAAATCTCATTCACAAGTTTCTGGACTTTTTGTTTCTGGTGACAAACAGCAACTCTGTGCTGCTTTTTGGGAGACTCAAATAGCCATTTCTGCCTTGTGTGGCTCACTGATGCGGCCACAAACAAGAAGAGGAAATGCAGGAGTGGAGATTGAACAGAGTATTGTTACCAGGTGAGTGATTGGCCAACTCACAGGTAAGAAGAAAAAAAATTGTAAAGCTTGAAAGAAGTCCCAACGTGTTATTAGCAGCTAATTAGCACTCGGGAACTCAAGTGGGGAAAAAAGGGGAACTTTAAAACTAAAGTTCTAAAGGAACCTTCCACCTAGATTTAAAATTGGACTTAGAAGAAATTAAAAATAAGATAAGAAAAAGAAAACAGAGTAGTATTCTTTAAACAACAAAAGGACTTAATTCAGAGAAGAGGAACTTATTTTTGTGAATTTACAATTGATACTTTGTTGTCGGGGGATTTGTGAATTGGAGAGAGCCATCTACTGGTGAAAAGAAAGTATTACACTAAGTTTATTTAGACCGTGAGAAGATTTGGGGGGGGGGGTTGTTTAAATAAAGCGCTCCATGGCATAGGGCCTAGCTATCTTCGAGACCGCCTGCTGCCACCGACGACCTCCCATCGGCCCGTGCGCTCCTACAGAGAGGGCCTCCTCGGGGTGCCATCAGCCAAACAATGCAGGCTGGTGACCCCCAGGGGGAGGGCCTTCTCTGTGGGGGCACCTACCCTCTGGAATCAGTTGCCCCCAGAGATAAGGAGAATCCATGACCTCAGTGCCTTCCGCCGTGCCCTTAAAACCTTCTTTTTTCAACAAGCCGGGCTGGCCTAATTCCTTTTAAGTGTTTTTTAATTGTTTTGTTTATCATTTTAATTAATGGGGCCAAATTTATATATATTTTAACTGTATTTTAATATTTGTATTTGATGTTTTTATTTGGCTGTTCACCGCCCTGAGTCCTCAGGGAGAAGGGCGGTATACAAATTCAAAATAAAATAAAATAAATAAATAAAATAAAATAGCTGCAGCCTGATTTCAAAAGAAGAGGAAAGAACAAAGACTATTTTTGAATTGGATACTATTTGGAAAGAAAAAAGAAGAAAAAGACAGTATATGGACTTGAATTTGAAATATATGTAAACAAAAATAATAAATTTAAAAACTCTTGCCCTTTAAATTGATAACATGGAGAATTGGATGAATATGAGAAACTAAGGGAGATGTTTCAAAAGATAAGAGAAGCGTTTAAGGGAAATAAAGAAGAGGAGGACTGGTTAGAATGTAAAAAAATGAAAGAGAAAATATGAACGGGAAGCAAGAGAAGCAAGAAGACAAGACTGAAAAGGAAATGATTGAAAATAAAGATACAGATGATTACACTGGGATTGACAGTGAAAGTATGAAAATGGATAAGGGGGAATATCTCTCAAAAAAAGAAGAGAAGAGAAGAGAAGGAAATGGGGAAATATTGAGAGGAAAAATTAAAAGAGTAAAATTTAGAGAAAGAAGGCAGAAAGGGATATATAAGAAAAAGAAAAAGATAAGAGAATGGGAGAAAAGGAGAAAATTATCAAGAAATGGAATTGTGGAGAGGTTAAAAAGAAAATGGGTAAAAAAGGGATAGTAGAAAGGAAATTAAAATATCAGTATGTTGATTTAAGAGAAGAATATTAATAGAAACTGTATGTAAAAAGTAAGTTAGAAGAAAAATATAGATTATTGTAAAAGGGATATAAGTAAGGATGAAATGAAATGTGAGCAAGAAGCAAAAAAGAAGAAAGATGCTGTTTAATGTAAAATAGAACAGTAGATGTAATATGAAAGACAGAATGGGTTATATGTTTTGTTGTCTGAAAAAGTATAGATTGGAGAGAAATAACAGTGGATGGTAAAGAAGAGTGTGTTAAAGAGGGAAACGAACAAAGGAATTAATTGAAATTAAGATGAAAAACTGAGATGTAAAACTGAATAAAATTGAAATGTTAGTAAATGATGTAAGTAAGAATGAAATGAAATATAAGTAAGAAGTAAAAAAGAAGAAAGTTATTGTTAAAGGTAAAATAGATTAAGGATTGGAAGGCCAACTCAGCAAAGGCTTTAAGGTAAAAATGGAATAAGTTGAAATATATTGTTAATAATTAAAAAGAGGAGGGGAATTCTGAGAAATATATTTAATAAATGGAGGAAAAGTCGGGGTTGCCTGGACACCATAGTGGAAAATAGTAAATTAAAAATGAATACAACAATAGAGAGAGACGAAAGGAGTAGAGGGATGGGAAGAGGGGAGGAAGGGAGGGGAAATAAGAGTAGGAGAGAAGGTTAGACGGGAGAAAGAGGAGGAGGAGGAGAAGGGGAAGTAGGGAAAAAGTAGGAGAGGAGTAAAGAAGAAAGTAGGAAGGATAAAAGAAGGGAGGGAGACGGAAGGGAACGAGAAGATTGCTGTACAATAAAAAAGATGAAATGAAAGAAAGGCAACCCCGAACATGTGTAAATGTATTAGGATAAAGAATGAATTATTAAAAAAGTAAAAAAGAATAAATATGAGTAAAAATAGAAAAAATAGAATTTGAGGGCGAATAAAAAAAAGATGTATAAAGATGTTGTTTATATAAATAAACATAGAAATATTAAGATATGATTAAAAATATGGAAAAAGATGATCTTGGCAGAAATTGTAATTAAGTAAAATGTATTTGCATACTATAAGTTGTATAAGATATGACATGGCCAATACTCTGTTCATAAAATATGTGGCTGAATGGGGTGGCAGGGGGGAGAAAAAAAATCAAGAAAACTTGATTTTAAAAAAAGGTTTATTTGTGACTAATTGTGTCTTGTAATGACTCAGTAAGCCTAGGTCAAACACATGTTGCACCATTACCACAGTTCACAGCAGGGATGAATCCAGGGCCCACTGAAAATGGTGGCTGCTTCCAGGACAAGTCATGAGGCCCAAGGATGCATGTCCTTCCCTCCCTCCCCAACATGAGGTTCAGAGATCTTCAAAAGGTAAGGAGGAGGAGGGTGAGAGGTCGGGTGGGGTGGGAGTCAGGTGTAAGGGGACCGTGGAGGGCAGTGAAGGGCCAAGGGGACACAAAGGTTAGGATACAGAGCACAAGGATGTCTTGGAGGGTAGTGGGGGCTAGAAATGCCTACGGCAGGCAAGCCTGGCCATGCGCTAGATCTCCAAGAGTTTTCCCCAGCTCTGAGTAGATAGTGTTCTGTTTAGTGACTCACATATTTGATTAATGGCAATTTCACTTAACAGCCGTTGCAACATGCAACGGTAATTCAACGCCCATAATAATTATATAAATCAAATAAAAATAAATAAATAAATAAAAATAACAGCGACGCAGTGGCTCAGTGGCTAAGAGGCTGAGCTTGTCGATTGAAAGATCGGCAGTTCAGCGGTTTGAATCCTTAGTGCCGCATAACGGGGTGAGCTCCTGTTACTTGTCCCAGCTTCTGCCAACCTAGCAGTTCAAAGGCACGTAAAAAATGAAAGTAGAAAAAATAGGGACCACCTTTCATTTTCATTTCATTTCATTTTTCATTTTATTAAATTTGTATACCGCCCTACTCCCGAAGGACTCAGGGCGGTGAACAGCCATAAAATAAAACATATAGATACAAAATTTAAAATGGAGATAAAACTAATTAAATAAATTTGGCTGAAACATTTTAAAACCCCAATAAATTAAAACCAAATTTAAAATTTAAAATTCCATTTAAAAAGAGGAAAAGTTTAGGTCAGGCCAGCTTGATGGAATAAGAACGTCTTAAGCGCGCGACGGAAGGTACGCAGATCCGGAATCCTCTGTATCTCCGGGGGGAGCTCGTTCCAGATCGTAGGTGCCCCCACAGAGAAGGCTCTCCCCCTGGGGGCCGCCAGTCGACATTGTTTGGCCGACGGCACCCGGAGGAGCCCCTCTCTATGGGAGCGTACTGGTCGGTGGGAGGCTATTGGTGGCAGCAGGCGGTCCCGTAAATAGCCAGGTCCTAAGCCATGGAGCGCTCTGAAGGTGATAACCAAAACCTTGAAGCGCACTCGGAAGACCACCGGGAGCCAGTGCAGCTCGCGCAGGAGAGGTGTTACATGGGAGTGCCACGTCGCTCCCATCACCACCCGCGCGGCCGCACTCTGCGCCAGTTGGAGCCTCCGAGTGCTCCTCAAGGGGAGCCCCATGTAGAGAGCGTTACAATAGTCCAGACGGGAGGTGACGAGGGCATGAGTGACCGTGCGTAACGAGTCCCGATCCAGAAAGGGACGCAACTGGCGAATCAGGCGGACCTGATGAAAAATCCTCCCGGTCACGGCCGTCAAGTGTTCTTCTAAAGACAGCCGTGAATCCAGGAGGACACCCAAGTTGCGAACCCTCTCCGTGGGGGCCAGTGCTTCGCCCCCAATAGTCAGCGATGGCACCAGCTGACTATATCGGGACGTCGGAAACCACAGCCACTCGGTCTTGGATGGGTTGAGCCTGAGCTTGTTTCTCCCCATCCAGATCCGTACGGCCTCCAGGCACCGGGACATCAGTTCAAGGGCATCGTTGGGGTGGTCTGGGGTGGAGATGTACAGCTGGGTGTCGTCAGCGTACTGATGGTACTCCACCCCGAAACCACGGATGATCTCGCCCAGCGGCTTCACATAAATGTTGAACAGAAGGGGCGAGAGGACCGATCCTTGTGGCACCCCACATATAAGGGGCCTCGGGGTCGACCTCTGCCCCCCTGTCAACACAGACTGCGACCGGTCGGAGAGAAAGGAGGAGAACCACCGTAATACGGTGCCTCCCACCCCCAACTCTTCCAACCGGTGCAGCATGATACCATGGTTGATGGTATCAAAAGCCGCTGAGAGATCTAATAGGACCAGGACGGAGGAACAACCTCTGTCCCGAGCCCTCCAGAGATCATCCACCAACGCGACCAATGCCGTTTCCATGCTGTACCCAGGCCTGAAACCCGACTGGAACGGATCTAGATACGTCGTTTCATCCAGGTACTGGGGAAGCTGTCGTGCAACCACACTCTCAACAACCTTCGCCACAAAGCGAAGGTTGGAGACTGGACGATAGTTAGCCAATGTTGCCGGGTCCAGGGAACGCTTCTTGAGGAGAGGTCTCACCACCGCCTCTTTCAAGGCGGCGGGAAAGACACCCTCACCCAATGAAGCATTTATAATCCCCTGGAGCCAGCCTCGCGTCACCTCCCGGGAAGCCAGCACTAACCAGGAGGGGCACGGGTCCAACAAACATGTGGTCGCATTCAGTCTACCCAGAATCCTGTCCACGTCCTCAGAGGTCACAGAATCAAACTCATCCCAGATAACATTCTCAGGACCTGCCCCCGTCCTCCCCGCTGGATCTACCCAGTCGGAGTCCAGATCTTCCCGAATCTGAGTGATTTTGTCATACAGATACTGAACAAAATCCTCGGCTCTTCCCTCCAAGGGGTCCTCCCTCGCTTCCTGGTAGAGCAGGGAGCGGGTCACCCTAAACAGGGCGGCCGGGCGGTTATCTGATGACGCAATAAGAGCAGCAAGATAAGTGCATTTTGCTGCTTTTATTGCCACTAGGTAATTCTTAATATGAGATCTTACCAGTGTCCGGTCAGATTCAGTACGACTGGCCCTCCAACTACTCTCTAGGCGTCTTTTCCGACGCTTCATCTCCCTCAGCTCCTCAGTAAACCAAGGAGCCAGGTGAGATCGGCGCCGGGTCAGAGGCCGCAAAGGCACGACTCGATCCAGAGCTCCAGCGGCCGCCCTATCCCAGGCGGCCACTAGGTCTCCAGTCGAGGCGTGAGCCAGAACCTCAGGAATTGGCCCAAGCTCCATCTGGAACCTATCAGGTTCCATCAGGCGCCTGGGGCGGTACCATCTCATCGGTTCCGCCTCCCTGCGGCGGGGTGCAGCGGTTCGAAGGTCAAGGCGAAGGAGAGAGTGATCCGACCATGACAAGGGCTCGATGACTATGTCCCCTATCTCGAGATCACTCAGCCACTGTCCGGAGACGAAAATCAGGTCCAGTGTGTTTCCCCCCATGTGCGTAGGGCCATGAATTAGTTGGGTCAGATCCATAGCCGTCATGGAAGCCATGAACTCCCGAGCCACCTCAGACGTCTCACCCACGGACGGCAGGTTGAAATCCCCCAGGACCATAAGACTGGGGGTATCAACCGCCACCGCGACGATAACGTTGAGTAGCTCGGGCAGGGCTGCTGCCACGTGGCAGGGAGCCAGGTACGTGATCAGCAAACCCCTCTGAACCCCATGACCCCACTTCACAAGGAGGGTCTCACAACCGGCCGTCTGAGGAACAGTGGCCTCCCTCGGCCTAAGGCCTTCTCTAATAATAACCGCTACTCCCCCACCCCTCCCCTGTGACCTCGGCTGATGGAATGCCAGGAAGCCTGGTGGGCACATTTCTACCAGAGGGACCCCTCCCTCCGGGCCCAACCAGGTCTCCGTAATACCCGCCAGGTCCACTCCCCCCTCCTGAACCAGATCACAAATGAGGGGGGCTTTATTTATTACGGACCTGGCGTTGCACAACATCAGTCGAAGGCCCGGGCCCTGAGGGTCTGTACAACCTGGAAAACGAGTGGAACCTTTGGTAGGAAGATAACAGCGTTCCATGCACCTTTGGCATTTAGTCATGCCGGCCACATGACCACAGAGACATCTTCGGACAGCGCTGGCTCTTCGGCTTTGAAACGGAGATGAGCACTGCCCCCTAGAGTCCGGAAAGACTAGCAGATATGTGTGAGGGGAACTTTTACCTTTACCTAATAGTTATATCTTGAGGACTACTTTTATGCTGGCTTTGGAATTCTGGGGCTCAAAATTTGGCCGAAACCAAGGTAGAGGACTGAAACTCCGCATGTGGGAGTTCTATAATCAACATACAAAAGCTCCACCCAAAATTCCTTTTTGAGGAATTCAACTACTTCTGGAAAAGGAAATATACAGAAGCTTCTGCTGATAACCAGAAACTAGTTAACCATTTTCCATTTTCCTTTTCTCTCCACCTATGAATTTAATCCTGAGAAATGTTTGAGCAAAATGAATCAGGCCAAAATTCAAACAATCAATTTCTCACCTAAACTTTCAATAGGAGATCACAAATGAAATTCAAGCATTCTCTAAACTCATCTATTATCTTTATCTTTATCTTTATCCTTATCTTTTATTAGATTTATATACCGCCCTACTCCCAAAGGACTCAGGGCGGTGAACAGCCATAAATAAAACAAATATAATATAAAATTTAAAAACAGTTAAAAAACATATTAAATAGATTTGGCCCACTAATTAAAACACCCCTATTTTTAAGAACAGATTCGAATTAAAATTAAACAATTAAAAAGGGTTAGGCCAGCCCCGCTTGCTGGAATAAAAAGATCTTGAGGGCACGGCGGAAAGTGCGCAAATCCGGGATCCTTCGTATCTCTGGGGGCAGCTCGTTCCAAAGGGCAGGTGCCCCCACAGAGAAGGCTCTCCCCCTGGGAGCCGCCAGTCGACACTGTTTGGCCGACAGCACTCTGAGAAGCCCCTCTCTGTGGGAGCGTACTGGCCGGTGAGAGGCTACCGGTGGCAGAAGGTGGTCTCGTAAGTAACCAGGTCCTGAGCCATGGAGTGCTCTAAAGGTGGTAACCAAAACCTTGAAGCGCACCCAGAAGACCACTGGGAGCCAGTGCAGCTCGCGCAGGAGGGGTGTTACGTGGGAGCGCCATGTCGCTCCCATAACCACCCGTGCGGCCACATTCTGGACCAGCTGGAGCCTCTGGGTACTCCTCAAGGGGAGCCCCATGTAGAGAGTATTACAGTAGTGCAGGCAGGAAGTGACAAGGGCGTGAGTGACCATGTATAAAGAGTCCCGATCCAGAAAGGGATTAAACTGGTGAATCAGGCGAACCTGATAAAAAGTCTCCCTAGCCACAGCCGTCAGATGTTCTTCTAAGGACACTTGTGTATCCAGGAGGATGCCCAAGTTGCGAGCCCTCTCCGTGGGGGCCAACGACTTGCCCCCAATAGCCAGCGATGGCGTCAACTGGCTATATCGGGATGCCGGAAACCACAGCCACTCGGTCTTGGACGGGTTAAGCCTGAGTCTGTTTCTCCCCATCCAGATCCGCACAGCCTCCAGACATCGGGACATCACTTCAAGGGCATCATTGGGGTGGCCCAGGGTGGAGATGTACATATGGATTACTCATGGATTACCTTGTGTGCAATAAGGGATGATTTATCCTTGAAGTAATATCCACAGACTGATCATTTCAAAGATTTCTTCAGGGTGTGAGTCCTCTGGTGTATCACTAGGTAGGAACTCTGACTGAAACTTTTCATACAGATAGAACATTCAAAGAGTTTTTCTCCTGTGTGAGTCCACTGCTGTCTCATCAGGCTGGAATTATCACTAAAGCTTTCCCCACAGATAGGACATTCAAAGGGTTTCTCTCCTGTGTGAGTCCTCTGATGTTTCACCAGGCTGGAATTATCACAAAAACGTTTCCTACAGATAGGACATTCAAAGGGTTTCTCTCCTGTGTGAGTTCTCTGGTGTTTCACCAGGCTAGAACTCTGACTAAAACTTTTCCCACAATCAGGACATTCAAAGGGTTTCTCTCCATTGTGTGTCCTCTGGTGTCTCACCAGGCTGGAATTATCACAAAAACGTTTCCAACAGTCAGGACATTCAAAAGGTTTCTCTCCTGTGTGAGTCCTCTGGTGTATCACCAGGTGGGAATTCTGACTGTAACGTTTCCAACAGTCAGGGCATTCAAAGGGTTTCTCTCCTGTGTGAGTCCTCTGGTGTAACACCAGTGTGTAATAGCGACTAAAACCTTTCTCACAGATAGGACATTCAAAGGGTTATCAATTGCGGTTAGTGAGGACTGCTTGAGTTGGGATGTCACCAGAATACTTGTGGACAGTAATTTCTGATTTTATTTGCAACTGAGGACTTCCACAAGCAAAACTGATGCTTCAAATCTTGCACAACCATTAGGCAACATTTCATCAATTAAAACTCCTCTGAAATTAGCACAGAAGGCTTGATTGTAATCATTTTGGGACATTTTTCAAGCTTCAAAGATACAGATTTTCCACATACATACCTTTATAGGTGCATGTATCTATTTCTCTCTATATACCTATATCTGCAAATAGATAATCTGTCCCCAGCACTTCCAGATATGTTGGATGATAGGCCTTTCCACTGCTAATAATTTGTGATTGACTCAACTCAACAACTGAATTTGGCCCAAATCAACAAGTGTCCAGGGAATCACAATGTAAGATGTTATTCTAGGATTGTGGCATGTTTGTTTTTTCAAACAAACTCATGCCCTTGTCACCTCCCGCCTGGACTATTGCAACGCTCTCTACATGGGGCTCCCCTTGAGGAGCACCCGGAGGCTCCAACTGGCGCAGAGTGCGGCCGCGTGGGTGGTAATGGGAGCGACATGGCGTTCCCATGTAACACCCCTCCTGCGCGAGCTGCACTGGCTCCCGGTGGTCTTCCGGGTGCGCTTCAAGGTTTTGGTTACCACCTTTAAAGCGCTCCATGGCTTAGGACCTGAGTACTTGCGGGACCGCCTACTACCACCAATAGCCTCCCACCGGCCGGTATGCTCCCATAGAGAGGGGCTCCTCCGGGTGCCGTCAGCCAAACAATGCCGACTGGCGGCCCCCAGGGGGAGAGCCTTCTCTGTGGGGGCACCTACTATCTGGAACTACCTCCCCCCAGAGATACGGAGGATCCCGGATCTGCGCACCTTCCGCCGTGCCTTAAAGACCTTACTATTTCACCAGGCCGGCCTGGCCTAATTTTCCCCCTCTTTTATAAAAGATTTTTAAAAGTTTAAATATCTTTTAGTATTTTATATATTCAATTTTAAATTGGTTTTAAAAGTTTGGGGTTTTAAATTTGTCGGGGCCAAAATTATTTAATTTGATTTTATTCTATTTTTAAATTTTGTATGTATGTGTTTTTATTGTTTGGCTGTACACCGCCCTGAGTCCTTCGGGAGTAGGGCGGTATAGAAATCTAATAAATAATAATAATAATAATAATAATAATAATAATAATAATAATAATAATAATAATATACTTTTTTCTTTTTCTCATATCTTCTGCAACCATTTTATAAACAAAGTTATGCTTTTCTTTGAATCCTATAGACAAAGAGAATGGCAATAAGAACATTCTAGACAACTGAGAATAACAAACAATTTTGAAAAGGAAACCATATGGAGCCAGAAATCAAAATATTTTCTATTTCCTTCAGAAAACCACATAATTCTTCTCCTTCCACATCAAGTGAGAGACAAAGGAGAGAAAATAAAGAAGAGATTTCAAGCTGGAAAAAGTAGAGTATGCGAAACTCAAGGATAGATTACATGAAAAATCAAGTGAGATTATTTTTTATTCTGAAAAAGAGGGAAACATCTGGAAATCACACATATTTTTGACCTCAAGAATATCAGTGGTGAAAAAGCTCCATAGATGATGATGATGATGATGGTAATTATTATTATTATTATTATTATTGTTGTTGTTGTTGTTGTTGTTATTGTTATTGTTATTGTTATTATTATTATTATTTTATTTATATACCGCCCTCCTCCCGAAGGACTTGGGGCAGTGTACAGCCAAAATTAAAACATAAATATACAATATCATAGTTAAAATTAATTAAAATCATTCAATAGTTTTGGCCGAATTTTAAAACCCAAAGTTAAAACCCAATTTAAAATCATTCAATTAGGCAGCCCCTCCTGTTGGAACAGTAGGGTCTTGAGGGCACAGCAAAAGACCCGGAGATCAGAGATGTTACGAATATCCGGGGGCAATTCATTCCAAAGGGCAGGGGCTCCGGCAGAGAAGGCTCTCCTCCTGGGTGTCGCCAGCCGGCATAACTTGGCTGACGGCACCCTGAGGAGTCCCTCTCTGTGGGAGTGAACTGGTCGGTGGGAGGCTGTTGATGGCAGAAGGCGGTCCCGTAGATTTATTTATTTTATTTATTATTGAATTTCTATACCGCCCTTCTCCCTGAGGACTCAGGGCGGTGTACAGCCAGAATTAAAAAGACATGCAAGACAAATATTAAAAAACAATTAAAAGATATATAAATTTGGCCCAATTAAAACTCATTACCAATTAAAATGTTTAAAACATTTAAAACAGTTAAAAATTTCATCTTAAGCCAGCCCGGCTTGTTTAAATAAATGGGTTTTAAGGGCACGACGGAAGGCACTGAGGTCCTGGATTCTCCTTATCTCTGGGGGGAGCTGATTCCAGAGGGTAGGTGCCCCCACAGAGAAGGCTTTCCCCCTGGGGGCCACCAGCCTACATTGTCTGGCTGATGGCACCCTGAGGAGGCCCTCTCTGTGGGAGCGCACGGGTCGATGGGAGGTCGTCGGTAGCAGCAGGCGGTCTCGAAGATAGCTAGGCCCTATGCCATGGAGCGCTTTGAAGGTGATAACCAGCACCTTGAAGCACACCCAGAAGACCACCGGGAGCCAGTGCAGCTCGCGCAGGAGCGGTGTTACATGGGAGCGCCATGCTGCTCCCGTCACTACCCGCGCTGCTGCATTCTGGACCACCTGGAGCCTCCGGGTGCTCTTCAAGGGGAGCCCCATGTAGAGAGCGTTGCAGTAGTCAAGGCGAGAGGTGACGAGGGCGTGAGTGACTGTGCACAGGGAATCCCGATCAAGAAAGGGCCGCAACTGGCGAATCAGGCGAACCTGATAAAAGGTCCCCCTGGTTACAGCCGTCAGATGTTCCTCCAAAGACAGCTGCCTATCCAGGAGGACTCCCAGATTGCAAGCCCTCACAGTGGGGGCCAATGACTCGCCCCCAATAGTCAGTGATGGAGTCAACTGACTATATCGGGATGCCGGGAGCCACAGCCACTCAGTCTTGGAAGGGTTGAGCTTGAGCCTGTTCCTCCCCATCCAGATCCGCACAGCCTCCAGGCACTGGGACATCACTTCAAGGGCATCGTTGGGGTGGCCTGGGGTGGAGATGTACAGCTGGGTGTCATCAGCGTACTGGTGGTATCTCACCCCAAAGCCACGGATGATCTCGCCCAGCGGCTTCACATAAATGTTGAACAGAAGGGGCGAGAGGACCGATCCCTGCGGCACTCCACAAATGAGAGGCCTCGAGGTCGACCTCTGCCCCCCTGCCAACACAAACTGCGACCGGTCGGAGAGAAAGGAGGAGAACCACCGCAACACGGTGCCTCCCACCCCCAACTCTTCCAGCCGGTGCAGCATGATACCATGGTCGATGGTATCAAAAGCCGCTGAGAGGTCTAATAGGACCAGAACAGAGGAACAACCCCTGTCCCGAGTCCTCCAGAGATCATCAACCAACGCGACCAATGCCGTTTCCGTGCTGTGCCCAGGCCTGAAACCCGACTGGAATGGATCTAGATAAGATGTTTCCTCCAGGAATTGCGGAAACTGTCGTGCGACCACACTCTCAACAACCTTCGCCATAAAGCGAAGGTTGGAGACAGGACGATAGTTGGCCAATATTGCTGGATCCAGGGACGGCTTCTTGAGGAGAGGCCTCACCACCGCCTCTTTCAAGGCGGTGGGGAAGTAACCCTCACTCAATGAAGCGTTGATAACACCCTGGAGCCAGCCTCGTGTAACCTCCCGGGAAGCCAGTACCAACCAGGAGGGACACGGGTCCAGTAAACATGTGGCCGCACTAAGTCTCCCCAAAATCCTGTCCACATCATCAGGAGTCACAGCATCAAACTCCTCCCAGATAACATTCTCAAGACTATTCCTCGTCACCCTGCCCTGATCTACCCAGTCAGAGTCCAAATCCCCCCGGATCTGAGCGATTTTATCATACAGGTATTGTCCGAAATCCTCTGCCCTGCCTTCCAAGGGATCCTCCCGCACTCCCGGATGAAGCAGGGAGTGGGTAACCCTGAACAGGGCGGCCGGACGATTCCCTGATGACGCAATAGAGGCGGAAAAGTAATTAAACTTTGCCATCTTTATCGCCATTAGGTAGGCCTTAATATGCGACCTTACCCGTGTTCGATCAGATTCAGCGAGACTGGCCCTCCAACCGCTCTCCAGGCGTCTTTTCTGGTGCTTCATTTCCCTCAGCTCCTCAGTGAACCAAGGAGCCGCGCGGGATCGGCACCGGGTCAGAGGCCGCAAAGGCACGACTCGGTCCAAGGCCCCACCAGCCGCCCGGTCCCAGGCGGCTACCAGCTCCTCGGCCGAGTCATGTGCTAGAACCTCAGGAAATGGCCCAAGCTCCGTCTGGAACCTCTCAGGATCCATCAGGCGCCTGGGGCAGATCCATCTAATTGGATCCACCTCCCTGCGGCGGGGGGCAGCGGTTCGAAAATCCAGGCGAAGGAGTGAGTGGTCTGTCTATGACAAGGGTTCCACGTCTATATCCCCAATAACAAGACCACTCAACCACTGGCCAGAGACAAAAATCAGATCCAGAGTGTGACCTCCCCTGTGAGTAGGGCCATGAACTAACTGGGTCAGGTCCATGGCCGTCATGGAAGCCATGAACTCCCGAGCCATCTCAGACATTTCACCAACGGATGGCAAGTTGAAATCACCCATGACTAAAAGCCTGGGTATATCAACTGCCACCGTGGCTATCACGTCAAGTAGCTCAGGTAGGGCTGTTGCCACGCGGCAGGGAGCCAGGTACGTAAGCAACAAGCCCATCTGAACCCCACGACCCCATCTCACAAGGAGGGACTCACATCCGGCTATCTGAGGCACAGTGGTCTCCCTAGGACCCAGATCCTCGTTAATAATAACCGCCACCCCCCCGCCCCTCCCCTGGGCCCTCGGCTGATGGAATGCTATGAAGCCTGGTGGGCACATTTCAGCCAGAGGGACACCGCCCTCCGGGCCCAACCAGGTCTCCGTAAGATATCCTGTTCCTATGCCATTGAGCACTTTAAAGGTGGTAACCAACACCTTGAATTGCACTCGGAAGACCACTGGGAGCCAGTGCAGGTTGCACAGGAGAGGTGTTACATGGGCGTAACGCGGTGCGCCCATAACCACCCGCATGGCCGCATTCTGGACCAGTTGGAGCCTCTGAGTGCTCTTCAAGGGGAGCCCCATGTAGAGAGATGTGCCTATTGTGGGAAAGATAAATGTGATTATGCACTAGTAGATCCACATTGGAGAAAAGCCATAAAAAAGCTCCAAATATAGCAAAAGCTTTGGTCAGAACATTCCTTTATGGTTCATGGAAGGACACACACAGTGCAGATGCCCTACAAATCTGGTAAATGCTTTAGTGACCATGGCAACGTGGTGATACATCAGAGGACTCATACCAGGGAGAAACCCATTGAATGTGCTGATTGTGGGGAAAGTTTCATTAGAAATTCTCATGTTGTAAGCCACCAAAGGGTACACATAGGAGAGAAACCCTTTGAATGTCCTGAATGTGGGAAATGTTTCCATGGGTGTCGCGCACTTGCGCATGCCCACACCCATAATGCAATGCCTTCCAGGCAGGCCCAGCCCCCCTGTGCATGTGCACGCAATCCTCCCATGCTGCCCCACCCCACCCCCACCCCCTTGTGCAGGCACACATGATCCCCCCATGCCCCCATTTTGGACCTAGCAGGCCTCCCTGAAGCCTCCAGAGGATGGAAACAGCCCATTTCTGGACTTCCGGTAGGCCTGTTTTTTGCCCTCCACAGGCTCTGGAGGCTTTCCTTGAGCTTCCAGGAGGATGAAAATGAGCCTGGATAGCTCAGCAGACTAATGCATTGTAATTTAACTCCAGCTGTCTGCAATTAGTAAGTTCGGATCTTGCCAGGCTCAAGGTTGACTCAGCCTTCCATCCTTTCTAAGGTAGGTAAATTGAGGACCCAGTTTGTGGGGGCAATAAGCTGACTTTGTAAAAATATACAAAAGTATGAAGGCTATTGCTTAACGCATTGTAAGCCGCCCTGAGTCTCCGGAGAAGGGTGGCATATAAATCAATTTTTTTTTTAAAAAAGAAGTAAATGGTCTCTCCCGGACCTCCAGAGGCCAGAAATGGCCCATTTCCGGACTTCTGTTTTTCACCCTCCCAGAGCCTCCACATGAGCCCTGTACCTACCTGGCATCCAAAACGGGCCGCATGGAGACTCCTGGGAGGGGAGGGGTGGCATGGGCATGCATGTGTGTCTCCTGCATGCGCAGCAAGACCCAAAAATCAGCTGGCCAGCGGGAGGCACATGCACATGCACAGTGGAACTGATCTAGGGCGATGGCTCACGTATCCACAGAAATGGCTCCATGTGCCAGCTGTGGCATGTGTGCCATAGATTCACCATCACGGAGTTAGAATATTTGAATAGTAGATTCCTAGAGGATTTGGAGGAAATGAGGAGAAGAACAGCAGGAGAGCTTCCTCTTCCGGCTCTCCGCTGAGAGGGTGGAGGTGAGGAGAGTGGCCCTCTTGGTCTTCCCAGGGTGGGAGCAGCAGCTCAAAGGTGAGCTAAGCTCAGGCAGAGGAGAGGTGGGAGCAAATAGGGTTCTTTGGGTTTCCCCAGGGTGTCAAAACAGAGAAGAAACAAGGTTGAAACATCTCAGCTGCTACATATTTCCTCCCCAGATTTTATTCCACTAGTGATGCATGCCTTTAAATTTCTGTTCTTGGGAAATTTAAAAAGTCTCCATGTTAGAGTTGACTCCTTGTAATTTTATGGGCATGTTCTTTTTTTGGCAACAATTTGGAACTGATCTGCCGCTGCTGTCTTCAGGAGTTTTGTTTTTACTTCCATATCTAGCAAACAAACACAGGACTTCCTGGTGGTGTGCCATCCATGGATTAACCTGGCACAACTGTCCTTAACCCAGAGGTTTTTGTTTTCTTTTTAAAGTTATTGGGCCCATATAAAAAAAAAGTTATTGGGATGTTCGGATTTATAGATAATCCTCACCACGTACCATTCAGTCTTCAAAGTTTCAGTGGTCTGAATAAAAGACTTTAAAATGTTCCTCAAAGTTGTGGCTATCACAGTTATGTGGGGATGGTACTGGCTTGCATTCAAGATGGTTGTGGTGTCCCACAGTCATGGACTTTCCATTTGGAAACTGACTCCTAACAAACAAAATAAATTGGAAATTGACAGGAAGTTGCAAGCCACAGTCACATTACATTGCACTGAGCAGACCGCAGTGATTTGCTGAATGACCACAGCCAGGATTTCATAAGTGGGCATAGGTAAATGATGTCATACTTAACGACCATGCCATTTAGGAATGGACTTGCCGGTCCCAGTGGCTTTCAGTAAGTCAGGACTACCTGAATTGGGATGTCATCAGCATGATTGTAGACAGTATTTCTTGCCTTTTTCTTATTTGGAGTGGTGAACTTCCATGGGCAAAAATGGTCCTTTAAATCTCGCCACAGATCTTGGGATCATTTCATCAAAACACCCACCCCCCTCATCACTCTAAAATTAGGCCAAAAAAATGTGAGTGGACCCACATATATGTGTATATGTATAATTTGTCCCCAGCACTTCCACATATATTTGATGATCTTTGCAATTCTATGAACTCATGATTGACCCAAGTCAACAAGTTTCATAACTGAATGGGTATTTGACTTTTATATTGAAAATATAAATAATTAATGTAAGAGGTTAAGTTAGCATGTTGGCATCCTTGCTTTTTATTTTAATGTATGCCTTTGGATGTGCTTTTTTAAAATGTTGTATAACCATTTTATAAACCATAATTAAACTAACCCTTTTATGTGAATCTTACAGGCAAAAGAAAGCCAAAGACAGCACTGTGGAGAACTGAATCACAAGCAGCATTAAAATGCAGAGGAAACCAAGGTAGCAATCGAAATCTTTTTAGTTCCTCCAGAAAACCCCAAAACTCCTCTTCTTCCCCAGCAGTTTACAGACAAGGAAGACAAAACCAGGAAAAGAGTTTTGAGATGGACAAAAAAAAAAAAAAATAGAGTATCTGGAAGAAACATATCAAAATATCAAGGGGCATAATTTCCTAATTCAGAAAAAGAGGGAAATATCTGGAAGTCAGTGGAAACAAAAAAGTCATTTGGACAGCCAGATAAGGCAGACCATAATGCAGGCTTCACCCTGTGAGGAAGGAAATAGTAGCTTGAATCAATGCTCCATCCAAGAAGGGATTCAGAGTATTTTTGATGTCCTTGAGAATCCAAGAATGTCAGTGATGGAAAAGATCCACAGATCTGCCTATTGTGGAAAAAGCAAAGATTGTAGAATTATGCCTGAGATGATCCTTACTGGAGAAAAGCCCTGTTCCCAATATAGCAAAAGTGTTATGTCCTTATAAGGACATCCGCCCGGATTGGCTGCCAGCCACCGGGCGGGAAAGTTTGAATCCCTGTCGGGGCGGTGCGTCTGCCGGAGCGAATATAAGGAGAGCTCCGGCAGCGCACGCTAGTCTTGCTACTGTTGCTGTTCTAATAAAGTTACTTATGTAACGAGCTGGTCACGTCTTCATTCCTGCGCCGATCTAACACTGGCGACGAAGGACTAGAGAGAAGAACGAACCTCGCGGCACCAAGCCAACAACACCAAGACTCCGACACCGGGAACTACAGTAGGCATTTCCGTAGGCATGGCATCCGCTGAAGTCACTTTGCCAGCCCTTGCTCCTTTCCGGCCAGGGAAGGACAAGTGGAAATCCTACGTAGTGAAATTCCAGCAATACCTGAGAGGCAACAACATCAGGGATGCCGATGATGACCGGAAAAAGGGCATCTTCCTGGCCAACTGCGGCTCCGAGGTCCTCGACATGGCAATCGATCTCGTAGCACCACGAGACATCGAAGAAGTGCCATGGACAGACCTGCTGCAGATCCTGGAAGACCACTATGCCCCAACAGGAACACCGGTGGCGAACCGGTTCACCTTCCACCAAAGGGACCAGAAGGAAGGTGAGACGATCAAGGAATTCGTGGCCGCCCTACGCCAGATCGCAGCCAGCTGTGAGTTCGACCACGTGGACAATGCCATCGCCGACCGCGTGGTTTTCGGCATGAGGGACAGAGGCCTGCAAAAGAAATTCCTGAGCAGGAAGAAACTCGTGCTCAAGGATGTGGTGGAGGAAGCCACCGCATCCGAAATCTCGGAGAAAGCAGCCGCCGCAGTAAGCAGAGCAAAGGGAATCCACAAGATTCGCTCCCCAGCGCAATCGTCAACAGAGGATTCCACAGCCGGATCCGAGTCAGAGGGGGAAGCCACCGTCCACAAGGTTTCCAGACCCCCAAGGCGGGAAGCCGCCCAACGGAACTACAAGGGGGAGCGCTGCGCCAGCTGCAGAGGGGACCATGCCAGAGCAACCTGCAAGTGGAGGGATGCGACCTGCCGACGCTGCAACAGAAGGGGTCACATCGCCGAAGCTTGCAGAGCTGAGGAACCAGCCCCAGAGCCCTCCAGCCACCGTCCCCGCGAGAATCGGAAGGATTACCAGAGATCATCCAAACGGTCCTCTGGCCCTTCCAGACGCAGAGACGACGAATTTCCCCGGAGCGGAGCGGTCCACCAGACGACCATCGCACACACGACCTCAGACAATGCCACCAAGTTCCACGTGACCATCCACGTGGAGGGGGCACCCTGCAAAATGGAGGTAGACTCGGTCTCGGTCTACTCCATCATGGACTGGCAGCAGTTGAAGCGCCTGCAACCCAGCATCACCAAGCGAGAGCTGAAGCCACTACACTCCAAGCTCGTCGACTTTGGGGGAAACCCCATCGGAGTGTTAGGGAGAGCCGACATCCGGGTCACCTACAAGGAATTCGAAGGCAAGCTCCCCATCACCGTCGTGAAGGACAGCCGACCGAACCTGCTAGGAGTGGAGTGGTTCAAGCCGCTGGGGCTTTCGATCGAAGGCATCAACCAAATTCGCAGGGACGGACTCGACAACCTCATCGAAGAGTTCAAGGAAGTCTTCGATGGTAAGCTGGGGAAATTTGTGGGGAGGCCAATTTCCTTCAATCTGGACAAGGGAATCACCCCAATTAGGCTTAAGCCCCGCCGAGTTCCGTTTGCCCTGCGGCCCAAAGTAGACGAGCAGCTGGATAAGCTGATCACTCAGGGCGTCCTGGAACCGATCGATCATGCTTCATGGGAGACCCCCATTGTGACCCCACTGAAGCATGATGGGTCTGTGCGCATCTGCGCCGACTACCGTTGTACCATCAACAAGGCGTTGGCACAGAGCGCATACCCAGTCCCAGTGGTGCAACACCTGCTGCATTCCCTGGGATCTGGATCAATCTTCGCGAAACTGGACCTGGCCCAGGCTTACCAGCAACCGCCAGTAGACGAAAAAACGGCGGAGGCTCAAACAATTGTCACGCACAGGGGGGCATTCAAATGTAACCGCCTCCAATTTGGAGTCAGCGCTGCCCCCGGCACCTTCCAATCCATGATGGAACGCCTTCTCCAAGGCGTTCCGGGGTGGTGCCTTACTTCGACGATGTGCTGATCTCCGGTGACTCAAGAGCCCAACTCCTTGAAAGGCTCAGGCTTGTCCTGCAGCGATTCAAGGCCAAGGGCTTGAGGGTCAGGCGGGACAAGTGCATCATAGGAGTACAGGAAGTCGAGTTCCTGGGCTACCTCATTGATAGCACAGGCATCCACCCCACCAAATCAAAAGTGGAAGCAATCCATGAAGCTCCTAGCCCAAAAAACAAAACGGAGCTTCAGGCATTCCTTGGGTTGCTCAACTTTTATGCAATCTTTCTAAAACAGAAAGCCACAGTTGCTGAGCCACTTCACCACCTGCTGGGGAAATCGGCATCCTGGAAGTGGGGCCAGGAAGAGGAAGTGGCATTCCGAGCCATAAAAGGACTATTGACGTCCAAAAGCGTCCTCATCCAATACAGCGAAACGCTCCCCATCAAGCTGACCTGTGATGCGTCGCCCTACGGGGTGGGGGCAGTCCTCAGCCACGAACTGCCCAACGGCACCGAAGCCCCAATCGCATATTTCTCAAAAACCATGTCCGGAGCAGAACGGAACTACAGTCAGCTGGACAAAGAAGCCCTGGCCATCGTGGCAGGAGTGAAGCGCTTCCACGAATATCTCTATGGAAGACGCTTCACCATAGTCACCGATCACAAGCCACTCCTGGGACTCCTCGCAGGCGACCAACCCACCCCGACCTTCATGTCCCCGCGGATGACGAGATGGGCCATCTTCCTGGCCGGCTACTCCTATAGGCTCGTGCACCAGCCAGGCACAGCCATAGGAAACGCCGACGCACTCAGCAGATGCCCATCGAAGAACCCGGTGGAAGACCCAGCCCCCACGCTCCATCTATTCCACATAGATGACGACGCCAGCTGTCCAGTCTCCTCCGCAGATGTGGCCGCGCACACCCAGAGAGACCCCCACCCTCCGCCAAGTAAGGTCCTGGATCCTCAGGGGGTGGCCATCGAAACAGACGGAAGAGAGGTTCAGCCCGTTCACCAGGAAACAGACGGAGCTGTCCACCATGAAGGGCTGTCTGCTATGGGGAGACAGGGTGCTGATCCCAAGCACTCTACAACGGCGGACGCTGGAGACACTGCACAACGGGCACCCGGGCATCGTCCGCATGAAGGCCCTGGCACGGAGTTACGTCTGGTGGCCCTCACTGGACAGAGACATCGAACAATGGGTCTCCAGATGTGACCCGTGCCAAGAAGTCCACCCCGCGCCGCCGCAATCTGAAGTCACGAACTGGGAGACCCCCAGCAACCCCTGGTCGAGGGTCCACATCGACTTCGCGGGCCCGATGCAGGGGCGACACCTCCTCATCGTGGTAGATGCCTTCTCCAAGTGGCTCGAGGTGATACCCATGGCATCTACCACAACAGAAGCGACGATCCGAGCCCTGCGCCGCCTGTTTGCCACACACGGACTACCGGACGTGCTGGTCTCGGACAACGGCCCCCAGCTCACATCCCTGGCCATGGAGTCCTTCCTGGCAGGACTGGGCATCCGCCATGCCCTCTCCACTCCGTACAGGCCGGCCGGAAATGGACAAGCGGAACGGATGGTCCGGCTCACAAAAGAAGCCCTCACCAAGATGGGCCCGGGAGACTGGCAAGAACGCATCGACAACTTCCTCCTCACCCAGCACATCATGCCGCATGCCACCACCCACAAGAGCCCGGCCGAACTCCTCATGGGCAGAAGGTTGAGGTCAACCTTGGACCGGCTGCACCCACAATACAGCCCGGAAGTGACCGCAACCGCCAGCCGGCCGCTTCGCACCTTCAGCAAAGGGAATTCAGTTTTCGCGCTGAATTTCAACGGTTCTCCTAAGTGGCTGAAAGGGAAGATTGCCAGCACAACCGGCCCCAAATCCTACACCGTTGAGTTGGAAGATGGACAGGTCGTGAGACGTCACATCGACCAACTCCGGAAAAGGTGGGGGGGAGCACACGAAAACCAGCCTGACGAGGGAGGCCTACGACACCCAGACGAGGTAGGCTTACAACACCCCAGCGAGGTAGACCTACCATACCCAGACGAGGTAGGCCTACCACACCCCTATGAGGCAGAGCAACACCATCCCGACGAGGTCGGCCCAGCACACTACCAGGCACTGTCACGTCGGCAGTGCAGCGAAGTAGACCGGGGCCAACCGCACGGGGGATGGCAACACCAACCCGGCCAGGTGGGCACCCGGCACAACAGGCCCAGGGACCCCCGACCCAGCCCGCAGGTAGACCAGGACCTGCCCAGAAGGGAAGCACCGCACCCGACCAGCGAAGGCAACCCACGGCAGCCCTACCTGGGAGACCTCAACGCAAGGCGAGTAGACCGGGGACCATCGCAGATGGGCACACCACAGCACATGGGCAAGGACGGCACACGACTCCCCGGCGAGAGGGACCCCCGCCCAACGCAAGAAACAACCCGGCAACAACAACCCAACCCAGACGACCCCAACCACCAACTGGCGGTAGACCTGGGACTAGGGGGAAGGGAAGGCCGACAACAACCCGGCCAGGGAGGCCTGCGCCAACCCGGCAGGGGAGACCTCCACCGACCTGAGGAGGCATCCCCACAACGACACCCCAACCAGGTCGACCACCACCAACCCGACGGGGAAGACCAACGCCTGCCCGGCCAAGGAGACCTGCGCCAACCCTGCAAGGTCGGACACCGCTACCCGAGCCAACACCACCCACAGCGGGCAGACCGGACCCAAGGGCACCGGACCGAACCACCCTCCAGACCACAGCGGGCTGGGCCGCAGCAGAACCGCAGCCACCGGGAGACCGAGGAAGAGCAAGTGACAGCCGGGGTCTTACCGAGACTCAGACGCTCTTCCCGGGTCGGAACCGAACAGCACCGCCGAGGCGAAAGATCCACAGGCCAGGAGGAAGACCACCAGAACCAGCCATCCAAGGTCTGCGGTCCGGCCGGAGGCGCTGAGGGTGACCCCGCACACTCGCCAGCCGAACCGAGCCCGGTTCCGGGGAAGGATCCAGGAGCCACAGAAACCCCGTCCGTCCAGGGCGGGGACACGGGAGAAATGAGACTGCGCAGGTCAAGTAGGGTGCCTAGGCGTCCTACGTACCTGCAGGACTACGTCACGTTTATTGACGAACACTGAACGTTTTTTTCTTGGACTAGGGGGGGAGGAGTGTTATGTCCTTATAAGGACATCCGCCCGGATTGGCTGCCAGCCACCGGGCGGGAAAGTTTGAATCCCTGTCAGGGGGCGGTGCGTCTGCCGGAGCGAATATAAGGAGAGCTCCAGCAGCGCACGCTAGTCTTGCTACTGTTGCTGTTCTAATAAAGTTACTTATGTAACGAGCTGGTCACGTCTTCATTCCTGCGCCGATCTAACAAAAAGCTTTAGTCAGAACAGCTTCCCAGTTGTTCATGGAAAGGCTCACACCAGAGAAAAGCCCTACCAGTTGTCTCAATGTGGCAAAAGCTATAGCAAGCAGGCCAAGCTGATAATACACCAGAGGACTTACACAGAGAAACCGTACATGTTAGAATTCCTTAACTATACGCTTTTTGTCGTGGTTCATATTATATGTTTGACCTGTTTCATCTTGCAACTGATATATTATTCTCTTTTCTCTCTCTTTCTTCAGTCTATACGCCAGCCAACGACCTGTTTTATTTGCATGTTCGAAATATTTCTGTTTGGCCGTTTTCATTTTCTGTGCGATTTCTGTTTGCGTGATTAAATTCAATTTATGTTTAGTGAGGTTCAGTTTTGCCCTTATTGTTTTATCTTCAGGTTTTTCCTGTAATTGTGACTCATATATGCTGAGTTCTTCTAATAGATTCTTCCTCTTTTGTTGTTTATCTTTATTTTTTTGTTGTTGTATATGCTATTGTGAGGCCTCTTATATAGGCCTTAGTAGTATCCCACAGGTTCTGTGCTGAGGTTTGTTCCTTTATATTTATTTGGTAAAATATTTTTAGTTCACTCTCCATCATCTGTACATACTCCTTCTCTTTTATTATTCCAGTGTCCATCATCCACCTCTTCTGTTTACGTTGTCCTTTCCATATTATTTTTATAGGGTTGTGATCTGCCCATGTATTCGTCATGATTTCAATATCTTGTAATTCTTTTCTGAGATCTGGCGTCATCCAGGCCATGTCGATCCGCGACCATGACTGGTGTGAATTTGAGTAAAAAGTGTAGTATTTAGTTTGTTTGTTGGCCTCTCTCCACCCATCATATAGTTGTAATTCTTCAGTCATGTCCTTAAATGTGTCCGGTAAGGTTTTCTTTCTGGTCTTAGTTTGTTTATTACTTTTATAGTCTTCTTGTATATTCACGATTGCATTAAAATCCCCGACAATGCAGATGTTCTCATACTCCAGGTCTTTGATTATATTGTGTAATTTCTTATAAAATTCCCTCTGGTTTCCATTAGGTGCATAAATAGATGCTAGCAGTATTATCTTTGTTTCTGTTTGTATTTCCGTGATTAAAATACGCCCTTCCGTATCTGTGTATATCTGTTTTGCTTTTAAGTAGTTTCTGACATATGTTGCCACTCCTCTCTTTTTACTATCTCCTAGGGATGTATACAGTCTTCCTAATTTCTGGTTCTCCAACAGTATTTGTTGTTGTCTTTTAATATGTACTTCTTGTAGTGTTACAATATCAAAGTCCAATTTTTGCAGTTTGGTAAATATATGTTTCCTTTTCCTTGGCGAATTGAGTCCATTTATATTAATTGATATGATTTTGATTTCTCCTTTCATCTCTATCAGGTTTATTTGTTCGTTATTTTCAACTTTGTTGTGTTTCTGGTGACTCTTTGAGTCTTTTCCCTCGCTCCCTCTCTCTCCATTCTTTCTCTCTCTAGTCTTTTTGTGTCTTCCAGGTCTTTTTCTTCTCTCTCCGTCCGCTGTATCTCTTGTTTCCTAGCTTCCGTTTCTCTGCTTGTCTCCTGTTCCTCTTCGCTAGTGAAATGCTGTTCGAAGAATTCTTGAGCCTTTTCTAAATTGTCAATCCTATACTTTCTTTCATCCCAGGAGATAAGCAGGCCCTCCGGTAGTAACCAGCGGAATTTTATTTTAAATTTATTTAGCTGGGTGGTTAGAAAATTATAATTTCTTCTTTGGTCCCTTGTTCTTCTCGGTATTTGTTTGAGAGTTAAAATTTCTCTTCCCTTATGCATGATTGTCTCTTCTCTCATTTTCCTATAGATCTCTTCCTTAACAGATTTCTTCGTAAATCTTATGTGAATTTCTTTGGGTAGTTTATTTCTCCTTGCGTAATTCGTATACACCCTGTATATTTCATCGATTCCGTTTCGCAGTTCTTCTTTATCGATCTGGGTTGCCTTTGCCAACATCTCAGTCATTATTTCACTTAGGTCCTCCTCCTTTTGTTCTTCTACATTTTGAAACCGTAGGTAGAACGAGGCCTTTTCCATTTCCAGATAAGTTAATGCGTCCTCAGTTTCCTTATTAAATGCCCCCTGATCTTGCTCCATTCTTTCCATTCTATTGGTCGTATATTCTATTTTTTCTTCCACCTTATGGATCCTCTGCTTGTTTTCCGCTATATTTTGTTGAATTTGTTCTATCTTCTCGTCCATATTTTTGATGTTATCTTTTATTTCACTCACATCTGCCCTCAGTTCTTCGTGGTTTTTCCTTGTTTCTTCGTGGTTATGTGCCATGGTTTCCTGCATCCTGTTCATGCCCTCCTGAATCATTGCTAATGCAGAGTGAATGTTCTGTATGTTGAGGGGAGAGCTGGTCTTCTCCTTTTCTGTAGTTTCAATTACTTTTTGTTGAGCTGGCGAGGCCATAAGTATCATTTGACTCGATGGTGTTTTCTTACTTATTTTAGTTGTTGTTGTTGTACTAGTAGTTGCCATTATTATCCCTTTTTTAATTAATTCCCAGACTTTCATATACTAATCAATAATTCTAAATCTGGTTCTTGAGATTACACCCAAGTTTAATTTTCACTTTTCAAAGATTCTTTCTAGCTTCCTCCGTTCTTATGAGACAATAGCGTGGGAAACTAAAGGAGAGGGTTGAGGAAAAAGTGAATATTCTAGCAATCCATCAGTTGATTGTCTCTAATATTAAATATTTAAATATTTGTATATTTGTTGTACTAATAAATAGGAATCAGTTTCTATTTGTTTCAAATTTCTTTCAGACAATAAGAAATTATGATTATTTTAAATATAATTGATATGCTGTGAGCTAAATCTTTAACTCTCTCTCTATATAAATCAAATTGATATATCACTTAATATACTAATTATCCACCTCGTGTATATAAAGTTATACTATGCAATCATATATCACCGTGAATGGATTCCCTAAGCAGTTGTATATATATATATATCTTACTTCTCTAATTTATCTAATTTATTCTAATTTATCTAGCATACATTTATAAATATACTTTTTTGTAGTTATAATAAGTATCTAAGTCTTTGATTCTAGGTATATAGAGACAAATTAACAGACCAATGATTCACTTAATAAATACAAAATAATACCATGCAATCATATAAGAATAAATTTCCAGTATGTTGAATGTGTATATATAGATATTACTTCTTAATCACTCTTGGCAATTGCTAAGTAGTCTTATTAACAGCTTGTATCCTTGCAGATCTCGTAATAAATGTCTGATTATAGTCCAAGTCCACTTCCTTTCTACTGTCAGTTATCTCTTAATATACCTATATAATATCCAATTATTCCAAAATCCTCAGTTCAAATCTTCACCGGAGGTAAACGGTAGAAAAAACAATATTATAAATCCAATATATTCCACGTCCGTTCGTACTTTATTCCTCCCTTTTATATTATCCAATACACACCGATTGTGTGCCGAAATTATCAAATATCTGCTTCTCTCTGTAACTCGATCCAATAATCCCGTTGTCTTATTGTTCGATTATGGAATTAATTTAGTCCTATTAGGAAAGCCTTTATCCAAACTATCCAGTAGATATCAACAACAATGTTGTAAGTTCCGCTGCGTTCTCTCTGCTGGCACTCAATATGGCTTCTCCGTCTTTTCCTCTAGGGATATCCGGGGCTCTAGTAATCCTCCCGTCAAGTCTTTTGAGCTTTCTGAGACTTTCACTCTCACAATTTCTTATTATACAGTTATAAATAACGATCCCGTACCTCGATCGGCCAGTTTCCCTCTGGATTCTTTCCGATTTCACTGGCTACCGGATTACGCGCTGTCCCTTTCAAAGTGGATTCCTCCCTCCACTCTGCTTGTCAGTCGCCGTTTCTCTCTCTTGTCTATTACTCGAGGCTTCCTTCCACCCGCTTTCCTTCGACAATTAGAAAGTGTAAATATACCTTTTCAATCTCTAATCCTCACTTCTATTTCCACTGATGCTTTCTTTTTCGATCTTCTCTTCCCTCTTAACAGCTGTCACCGTTTCTAGCCAGCCGGGTGGCTGGTTCTTCCTCGTTCCGAGTTAAGGGAGTTTTCCTGAACCTTCAGGGGGATTGCTGTCCTTCCCGAGGTCCTCAGAAGTTTCCCTTTCTTCTATCGACCTCTACGGGGTTGATAGCGCCTAAATAGGCGCTCGAAGCGAGGATATTAGGGGCTTTGGGAACGGAGAACCATTCCTTTCGTCCATAACCCGCTGACGTCACCGCTGGAAGTCCCTGACGTCACCGCCGGAAATCTCTACTCACAAGATGAGATCCAAGACCAAGATATTAAGAAATATCTACAAAAGGCAAATATCCCAAAATTGGAGGAAACCCACAGAGATATATTAAATAAACCGATAACAATGATGGAGTTGATGGAAGCCCGAAAGAAACAGAAGAACAACAAGGTCCCAGGTCCAGACGGAATTCCAACGGAATTTTATAAAAACTGCCAGTCTGCAATAGATGAATTACTACTACAGGTCCTCAATGAGGCATTACTGGAAGCAGAAACACCTAAATCTTGGGCTGAAACCATCATCTCACTTATCCCCAAGGAAGATACAGACCTGACTAAGGTCCAAAATTATAGACCTATCTCACTGTTAAATGTTGACTACAAGCTATTCACGACAATCATAGCACAGAGACTGAAAACAATTATACATAATTATATACATCCCGACCAAAATGGCTTCATCCCAAGGAGGCAGATAAAAAATAATATGAGGACAATAATAAACGTTTTAGAGTATTACAAGCAAAAAATTAACAAACAGGTAGCCTTAATCTTTCTCGATGCGCAAAAGGCGTTCGACAATTTGAATTGGAAATTTCTTATAGCACAATTAGAGACTATGGATTTTGGCGACAAATTTTTAAAAATGATTAAGAAAGTATATTCTTCTCAGACTGCGAGAATTACAATCAATGGGGACATGACTGAAAAAATAAACATACAAAAAGGGGTAAGACAAGGATGTCCGCTATCGCCCCTATTGTTTATAATCTCATTGGAAGTCCTTCTAAACGAAGTAAGAAAAGAAGAAGAAATAAAAGGACTGAGGATTCGGAAAGAGGATTTTAAATTACAGGCCTTTGCAGACGACGTGGTCTTCATAGTGGAACAACCAGAAGAAGTAGGAATTAAACTATTAGAGAAGATAGAAGAATATGGCAAAGTGGCGGGACTTAAAATTAACAGGCAAAAAACCAAAGTTCTGACTAAAAATATGACAACGACACAAGAGGGAAAATTAGAAGAGGAATTAGGAATACAAATTGTAAAGAAAGTAAAATACCTGGGAATCTGGCTCACCACAAAAGTAACAACTATTAGAAAAGATAATTATGTTAAATTGATGAAACAAATTAAAAAAGATTTGGAAAGATGGAATAAGGTTCAACTGTCATTTCTAGGTAGAATAGCGTCAGTCAAAATGAACATACTACCAAGACTCCTCTACCTCTTTCAAGTAATACCAATTGGCCCAGGAAAAGACTTTTTTAAAGATCTTAATAAGACGATAAGGAAATTCATTTGGCAAGGAAAAAAGGCCAGAATCAAAATGAAATGCTTACAGGACACAAAGGAGAAGGGAGGCCTTGGTTTACCAGACTGGGAGTTATACTACAAGGCGTCGTCGTTAAATTGGATTAGAGAATGGATTGACCTATTAGACAGGAGAACTCTATATTTAGAGGGATTTGACTTGAGTCGAGGTTGGCATGCCTTTTTGTGGGAAGGTACAGACAAGCAACATGGGTACTTTCAGAGACATTTAATCAGAGGTTCACTATACAAAACGTGGCAAGGTATCAGAAGACAACACTATAGTAAAATCCCGCGATGGTGGTCACCCATGGAAGCACTAATCTACCCAAATACTATAGAAATAGAAAAGATGAGGAAATACCAAGAGTTGCTGAATAGTGAAGGAGACTTATATACGAGACAAGAATTGGAAAGACGGGGTATAACTATCGAGTGGTGGCCATATTTCCAAATAGAATCAAGATTTAAGGCAGACCGGACACAATATGGATTCCAAAGCAAACCGAACGAATTGGATAAAATATTAAAAGGCAAGGATGAGAAAATGATATCAAAAATCTATGGATATTTAATAAAATACAAATTAGAGGAGGAAACGGTGAAAGAAAACATGATAAGTTGGGCAAGAAATATAGGTCACAATATAGAATTGGACAGATGGGATAAGCTATGGGCAGAAAATCTTAAGATGACAATGTCAATCCCATACAAAGAAAATCTATACAAGATATTCTATAGATGGCATCTCCCACCGGCACGTTTGGCTAAAATGTTTCCAAGTACATCACCAATGTGTTGGAAATGCAAGACACAAAAGGGGACATACTACCATCTCTGGTGGTCGTGCAGGAAGACACAACACTACTGGCAGGAGATTAAGAGAATAATTGAAGAAATAACAAGGCAAAAAGTAGAAATGAAACCAGAATTTTTCCTATTTGGAATGACTACACCACAATATACTAAAGAGATAAAATATCTTACCATCCACATTTTGACAGCGGCACGTATAGTGTACGCTCAAAATTGGAAATCCGAACTATTACCAACAGAGGAAAAAATAATCGCAAAAATAACCGAATGTGCGGAGATGGATAAGCTCACTAAGGAGCTTCAAGAAAAAGAGGATACCGATTATTATTTAGTTTGGCAAAGATGGTACCTATGGCTAGAGGGAAGGATAGGGCCAACAACATAGGATATCAGGAGAACTCAAATTAAGAAACATAGAACTAGTCACATGAGAAGAGTTGTATGATGGTATAAACAAATGGTTAACATGACTGTAGAAAGATATAGCTCAAAATGTATAAGGTATATCAAAGTGAAAGCAAATTAATCTGAAAACTGTAAGATAAAGGAAAAATAAGGGACATAGAAACTAACCACTGATGCGAGAGTTTCTTAAGAGCTAGTCGATAGACTTCTTATTTCATTTTTGTCCTAGTACGGTGTTAATGTATATGTGTTCGTATGTATTTGCGTTTTACATCTGTTTATGTTAATAAATATTAATAAAAAAAAAAGAGAGAAACCGTACATGTTACGATATTTTCAGGATCAGACTCAATAAGTAGATTAAGAATTAGATATTCAAATAAAGCACTGTTTATTTACAGAAGGCATTCTATATTCACTGAATATTCACAGATAGAAGCACAGAAGGAAAGCATACAGCTCCTTATATATACATGGGGTGGAGCTAGATGTAGGAGTGGTTAAATATGAATATATTAAATAGAGAAGAATAAGTTAACCCCTGATACCCTGGTCATATATTATTTACATAAAGGAGAATAAGGCATTTACTTGTGACAAATCCCCCTCTAAATGCCGATTCGATATATAACAATAATTACATTCAGATTCTGAACAATATAAAACTTGTAACTTAGAAGTCAAATATTTGTGCTGCTTAGAGGGTAAAGGCTTTGTTAGTATGTCAGCAATTTGCTCTGAGGTTTCACAATGGACTGCTTTAATAAATCCATCTTGAGATAACTGCCTCACATGTTTGAATTTTATATCTATATGTCTGGATCTTTGTCCAATGGCATCAGATCTAGATATTTCAATAGCAGCCTTATTATCTTCATGTATGATAAATGGTAATGAAGGTTTCATCCAGGTGTCTGACAACAAGTCATTAAACCATACGAGGTTATTTGAGGCTTTAGACAAACAGACATATTCTGCCTCAGTCGTTGATGTGGCTACTAAGTCTTGTTTACCAGTATACCAGTAAACTGGACAATTGTTAAGAAAAAATATATAACCAGATGTGCTTTTTCTACATGTGGTGTCGCCAGCCCAATCTGCGCCGGCGTAACATGTGAGAATGGGCTCTTTGACACTATTGGGTTCCAATAATAAACAAAAATCTAAGCTACCTTTCAAATATCTTAATATTCTTTTGACAGCTTCCCAATGATATACTAGTGGTTTGCTGACATGTCTAGACAACAAGTTGAGAGGCAAAGCGATATCGGGTCTGGTCCAATTGGAGATATGTAGAAGGGAACCGATGACTGATCTGTAAAGTGTATTATCTTTAAATTCAGGGGATGACTCATCTGTGTTCCTCAGGAAATCAGTTTGCATGGGAGTATCACAGGGTTTAGCATCGTTTAAGTTACATTTGTTCAGGAGTTCTATAATCTTATCTCTTTGAGAAAGTTTGAATCCCTTTTTTGTTTTACTAATTTGAACTCCAAGATATTTATTTACCTTACCTAATGATTTCAAAGAGAAATGTTCATTTAGTTTCATTACAAATGTTTCTCTCTTCTCTTTGTGTTTACCTATATACAAAATATCATCCACATAAATTAACACGAATTCTAAAGAGTCATCCTCTTTTTTAACAAAGAAACAGTTATCAGCAGTAGTGGCATTAAAATTCATAGTTTTGAGCACTTTGACTAAACATTCATACCATCTTTTGCCAGATTGTTTCAGCCCATATAAACTTTTATTTAGTAACCACGTTTCATTTTTGTTTGTATATTGACTGTGAGGCGCTCTTACATATATCTCTTTATCTAATTTTGCATGTAGATATGCAGTCTGTATGTCGTATTGGAATACATCAAGGTTAAGTGCTGATGCTATGACCAGTGCAGTTTTAACACTCAGTTCTTACTGTGGGAGAGTATGTATCCGTGTAATCCTCGGGATATTTTTGTGCATAACCTTGAGCAACTAGTCTAGCTTTGTATAAGGTGTTGCCTCCTTCTAAGTTTTTGATTTTATATATCCACCTAGTACCAATAACAGTTTTATCTTTAGGTGCATGTGTAGGTGTGAATACATTTAATTTCTGCAAACTATCCATCTCTTTAGTCATGGCTGATTCCCACTTTTCCTTTTCTTCAGGGGGAAGTTTTAGCACTTCCTCGTATGTGTTTGGTGTTGATGTTTCTCCATCCATATACATTATATAATCTTTGTATTTGTTTGGTATTTGGTTTCTGTTATTCCTGATTGTTCTTTTTGGTTTACTATCATTGTCATGTAAATACCTAGCTTTTTTTTTTGTTAATGAATCTGTCTTTATTTTGTATTGACTGTTTGTCCATGTTTTGTTTTTGTTTTTATGTATGTTGTGATTGTATTCTTCTCCAGTTCTTTCCTCTTGGTGTTTAGTGTTTGTATAGTTGTTTGGGAAAATTTCATTAAGATGTATTTTAGACCAGTTGGCCTGTTCATGGAATACAGCCGTTCTGGAAACTATAAATCTGTTGTTATTATCGATGAATCTGTACCCTTTTGTGCCTGTTTCGTAACCCATGAACCTGAGTCTCCTAGATACGTTCTCACCTTTACGTCTTAATTGCTTAGGTATGTGTACGTCTGCAGTGACTCCAAATATGTGCATATGAGCTATTTTGGGTTTCCTATTATACATCATTTCATATGGTGTCTTGTTAACAATGCTGGACCAAGTTCTATTTTGTGTATAATTGGAATATTGTAAAGCTTCTGACCAGAATTGTTTTCCTAAGCCAGCATCTTCTAATGTGCATCTAATCATGGTTTGTAATGTCGAGTTCTTTCTCTCTGCCACTCCATTTTGGAATGCAGAGAAAGGGCTAGATGTGTAATGTAACATCCCTTTGTCTTTAAGCCATTGGGAGAATTCTTTTGACATGAATTCACATCCCCTATCTGTCATAATTTGTTTTATTCTAATATTATGTTGTGTTTCTATACGTTTGTAAAACTCCTTAAATTTCTGAAAAGTTTCATCTTTGTGCTTTAGTGTATAGACAAAGCCATAACGACTATAGTTTTTTTTTGTTTGTTTTTTTTTAATTTGATTTATATGCCGCCCTTCTCCGGAGACTCAGGGCGGCTTACAATGTGCTCAGCAATAGCCTTCATCCTTTTGTATATTTATACAAAGTCAGCTTATTGCCCCCACAACTGGGTCCTCATTTCACCTACCTTAGAAAGGATGGAAGGCTGAGTCAACCTTGAGCCTTGGCGAGATTCGAACCCTGCAGTAATTGCAGGCAGCTGGTCTTAATAACCAGCTTAATAACAGGGTGCCTTAAACCCCTGTACTACCAAGGCTCTTATCATCCACAATGGTTAGGAAATAACGTTTTCTATATGTGATTGATGGTGTTAATGGACCAACTAGGTCCATGTGTACCAAATCAAAAATTTTGTTGGTTGATCTTGTTGATTTTTTGGGTTTGGGGCTAGTTTTGAGTTTTGTAGATTTACATACTGAGCATTCCAAATAGTTTTTACAATTTTTTATTTTAACACCTTCAGCATGTTCAGTCATCTTTTGAACTACAGGAAAACTGGCATGTCCTAATTTCCTATGTAAGACATGAGCACACTCATCATGAATTGGTTTACCAATATTAGGTATTTTGTTGTTGGGTGTGTCTTTGTGATTATGAATAATCTCATGTTCCTCATTGTCACTATTACTACTGCTTTCGTTGTCTATGTTATTGTTATCTTCCATGTTGGAATCAATGTTGTGTAACCATTTTTCTTTTGTCATTAGATAAGGTAGACCTCCTTTAATAATCACAGTATCTATGTTTGTTCTGTTTTTCTCTAATGTTGCTTTTCCTTTTGAGAACACAATATTTATGTCAGAATCTCTGCTTAGTTTTATTGCACTAAGTATGTTATGAGGTATTTCAGGTATTAACAATACCCCCTCTATTTTTCCTAGGCCAGGTAAGGTAATATTTCCTCTACCTATGACTTGAACCTTCTCTTGATTAGCTACCTTAATTACGAATTTATCCTCTACAAATGAAGATAGTATATTTTTATTATTTGTAGTGTGGTTGGTTGCTCCAGAATCGATAAGCCAATCATTGTCCTCTGTCTGTTGTATGTTAGTGTTGTCATGTTTGTTTAACCCATTCAGTGAACCAGACTTTCTATCTTTTGAGTTATCCCTGCCCCCTCTATGTTCTCTATAGATGGGTGGACTTCTATATCTATGTCTATCAATTGATGACTGTCTGTTTTGATACCTATTTCTGTAGTCAGGATTTTTTCTATTTCTGAGGAGTTTTGGACAGTCTCTCCTATTATGTTCTTTGGACCCACAGTTGTGGCATCCTATTGATTCATGATATCTTTCTTGTAAGACTACCCTCTTATATTGTTTATGTTCCATGTGATTGTTACAACAACTTCTCCTTGAATTATCTTCAGATATTAGCTTGTTAGATAGACTTTCTATGGATAAATATCCTAAATTGATTGTGTCTAAATGAGATATATAGTTATCCCACGATGGGTCTAGTGAGTTAATGATAACACTCTTCATTGTTTGATCTGAAATTATTTCCCCCCTTAAATGCAGTTCTGCTCTAATTTTGTTTAAAGATATTAAATGTTCACTTATGGTAACCCCTGGCTTTATCCTAGCTGAGAAGAAATCTTTAGACATTCTTGTTGTAGTGGCTACACTTTCACTGTGAAACAATTTAAACATGCATTGAATAATTTCTGATACAGTTAGATTTTGCTTAATACTGTGGTACATGGCAGGAGATATACTGGAAATTAATAAGAAAAATGCCCTATGGTGCAGACAGTCTAGTTTTAGAGTCCAAGGTCTTTTTGGGGGATTAGTGATAAAAAATAATAAGTTTTCTTTTAGAAAGACAACCTGGAGCTGCTGACACCATTCTTGCAAATTAATGCCATCTATTCTCAGTTTTGGGAAATCATTGGGTAAATTCCCAATATTGTTGGATCCATTACTTACAACTGGAGGTAGTCCGTGGTCTTGCAAATGTTGAAAGTTACAAAATGGCGTGGGTATGCTTGTGACGATTCTGAATGGTTCTCTCTGTTCTTCATGTCCTTCGAAGTTGTCTGTGTAGTCTTGCACATGCGCGTTGTTCATTTCGCTCCTGAAGCCGTCGTGAGAGGTTCTCGCTGCCGCAGCTCCCTCGCATCACTCTTCTTCTGAGGAATCGGTCTCCGGCTCGATCTTGGGAGTCCTGGTGATAGCAGGCGCTCGCTTTCTTTGGTTGAGAACGCTGGTCCCTGGGATCGTCTGTGGCGTGGGGTGATATCTGCAGGGCTCTCTGGGTTCAGGCGTCGGCGCTTTCGTCGTTTGAATAGAAGTGGGTGGATTCTGAGATGTTTGTTTGCTTGCTTGCCTTTTCGTTGATTCTTTAGTGATTTTCAATTTTGGTCCAAAAGCAGCAAAGAGCGTTTTCATTGCTGATTTTACTTGCATATCTATCGAAGTCTCTTCAATCTCTGTGTCTGATTCTTCTGAGGTGTAAATTTTCTCTTTTTCATTTCTTGCATCGAGTAAGGCTTTTCGCGCCAGGTATTTTGAATCTAGCTTTCTGATTGGCTCTGCTTCGCTCATCTTAGGGGTCCGTTGAAACCAAGATGGCTGCCATTCGAAATTTTGCACGGGACTGTTAGTTTTCTTTTTCGCTGTATTTTTATTTTCAGGCAGATCGCTCACCGTTTTTGAGTCTTTAGATTTATTCGTAACGATGTGCTTCTCTTTCGCTGCTCCGTTGTTTTTTAATATTTCGTTTTCTTCTTGGTCATCAGTCTCATTCATTGTTTCTTCATTGTCAGTAGTGCAGTCTTCAGATTCTCTCGATATTGTATTCGTGGACTCATCGATTATTTCTTGATCTGCTTCCATTTCTTTGCTGTATGCCCTGGTGTTGGGTCTTTCTCTTTTATTTCTGGAGTTTTCTCTCTCAGACATATTTAAAGTTTTATTGAGTCAATTTAACCATCCTCAGTACATATGTCCAGATTGTGGGAAATGTTTCAGTCAGAATTCCAATCTGGTGATACACCAGACAACACACACAGGAGAGAAACCATATGAATCTCTGGTTTGTGGAAAAAGTTTTCGTCAGAATTCCCATCCCATTCCCATTTTGGTGATAGACCAAAAGGCTCAGACAGGAGAGAAACCGTATGAGTGTCCAGATTGTGGAATACATTTTAGTCAGAATTCTGATTTGGTGAGACACCAGAGGACTCACACAGGAGAGAAACCATATGAATGTCCAGATTGTAAGAAAAATTTCAGTCGAAATTCCAGTTTGGCAATACACCGGAGGATTCACACAGAAGAAAGACCCTTTGAATGTCTTGACTGTGAGAAAAGGTTCAGTCGTAATTTTGAACGGGTGATACACCAGAGAACTCACACAGGAGAGAAACCTTTTAAATGTCCTGACTGTGGGAAAAGTTTCAGTCGTAATTCCAGCCTGGTGAAACACCAGAGGACTCACACAAGAGAGAAACAGTATGAGTGTCCGGATTGTGGAATAAGTTTCATTCAGAATTCTGATTTGATGAGACACCAGAGGACTCACACAGGAGAGAAATCTTTCAAATGTCCAGTCTGTAGATGTTACTTCAGACATAAATCATCCCTAATTGCACACCAAGAAATACATATGAGGCAAGAGTAGATGAGTTTAGCGAAGGCTCTTCATTTGTAATCTCCCATTGATAGTGTAGGTGAGAAAGTGACTATTTGAATTCTGGCCTGATTCTTTTTACTCAAACATATCTCAGAACTAGATTTATAGATGGAGAGAAAAGGGAAATGGAAAAACACTCACTTTTCTGGTTATCAGAAGAACGTTTTGTTTCTGGTTATTGGCAGCAGTTTCTGGATATTTCCTTTTGTAGAAGTAGTGAAATTCCTTATTATGGCTTCTGGGTGATAGTTTTGAAGATTGATTATGTAACTCCCATATGTGGAATTTCAGTCTTCTACCTTGGTTTCCTCTAGATTTTTAGCCCCAGAATTCCCCAGCCAACATATAAATAGTTCTCAAGATACAACTATCATGGCCTTGCAATTACGGTTGCATGTTGCAACGGCTGTTAAGTGAGATTGCTTTTCTTAACTACCCGAATCATTTCTTACTCCCATTGGGTCCCTGCAGTCCTTAGGTCTGACTCCCACCCCACCAGGCCTCACACCCTCCTCCTCCTCCTCCTCCTCCTCACCTTTTGAAGATCTCTGATCCTCATGTCGGAGAAGTGTTGGAAATGAATTCAACCAACAAGCATGGGTCGATGAAAACAAAGAGATTTTATTAAAAAAAAATAAAATAAAAGCTATTTTGCAAAATAGGGTGGGTATATCCCAGCAGATCTCAACAGAGGAGTTTAAGCCAGGAAGCCACACCTAAAATTTCAAAAGCATTACATTTTATAGTTTCCTATCCTGACGGTCCATTTCCCTCCTCCTTTGGACTTATTGGACAGGTCCTCCGGGGTTTCAGCTAATCCAAGATGCCTCAAAGGAATACATTATCTCCCTCTTTGTTTTCTCAGATTACTTTCTCTTCAGCACCTCCCGTACCTCTCCGTACCTGTCCATTACACATCTACCTAGCATCTCTCAGTTTTAAGGAATGTCTCCGTGCACCCTCAGCAGGCCCCTCTCCTATGCCAAAAAACAGAATAATGCCCACATGACCTTCTCCAAGCATATGCACCATAGACATGGGAGAAAAGTTCCACAAAGCATATTATCTAACTATATTGTAAAATTCAGTCATATTTAGATCTTAATGCAGGAAAGATACAATTGATTTCATACATATGTTTTTACATTTTACATACAAATGCTTAACAAATAAATGCTTAAATGGAAAATACTTTTGTAGCAGCGTAACATATATTGTGCAATAAAATAACAAGTTTCTATTTAATTATTACTATTCCCTTCATTACCATTTTATTTTTGAATTCCCTTATATCCTACAGAAGGACGGGAGGACATGCATCCCTGGGCCTCATGACTGTGTCCTGGAAACAGCCACCATTTTCAGTGGGCCCTGGATTCATCCCTGGGCCATGCGGTGGACTTGTGGAAGCAGCTGCCATTTTGCCACACTGTCCGCACCGTCGTGCAGAAGAGGGACAAACCTCTCTGTTTTACTACCTTAACATGAGGAAAAAAATGTACAGTTGAAAATGTTTCATTTTTAAAAATGCATCGTGTTAGAAGTATCGGTAACTTTTGACAAGGGAAAAAATGGGTATTGTCAGTGTTGCTATGAACATTAGGGCAAGGCAAGGCATGAAGCTCAGAGTTGCCTGAAACTGCAAGATGGACAGTGATTAAGTTTAATAATAAATTAATTTAATAATAATAAGGTAATGTAAAGCTCATTTCGCCACTCTTGCTCAGTGATGAGGACTCTACAGATACAGTGGGTTTCTAACACACTACAATTGTTAACTTGTAATCTCTCTCTTGTGCATTCTACATCTCTATGACCAATTTGTCCTCCTCAGTTTCCCTTCTCTCATTATAAATTTAAATTTTCAGTTTCAATTCTACATCAGTTCAGTCACTTTGTGTCTCTGATAATGTGAGCTGCAATTAGGCTTCTGCCTCTTAATTTCTTGTGGCATTGATATCTGTTTGAGCCTTAAATGCTATGAAAGCACTACATTTCATTACGCACAGTTTAAAAAATTCAAGTGGTTAAGTCAGATCTATTTTGATTGGCATTATTCCCAGATTCACCGGTGATCTGCTCCATCACTGCCAGTCTGAGAGAAGGAAGTTAGGATGTTTCAAACTGGACAATTAAGGTACGGTTACCCTTGTAACTTTACAACCTTTAAAGCAGCCTTTGGTTGTGCCATTTGGTTTGTAGCAAATGGCACAACCGGTTCCCTACCGGTTCGGAAGTGCACAAGTGGACCCTCTGCACATGTACAAACCCTTCTGCGCATGCACAGAGGGTAAAAAACAGGTTACTTCCTGGTTAAAACCAGGAAGTAACAACCAGGTGGGAGGAGTCCTGCACTGCCATCGCTATCGGTTCTCAGAATCACCTGCCGCCATCGCTACCGGTTCAACCTGAGGTAAAGAGCAAATAAAGAATAATGTAGATAAAAGAAATAATGTGAATAAAATAGGAATCATACAGAGTCAGATATATGGGCTCTGGGGGACCCTCTCTATTCATATTATTATAAGGGGAAGACGTGCTTGGATACATGAACTCTGAGAGACTCTATCTATTCACATTATTATAAGAGAGGAAAGTGCTTGTTGGAAATTACATTAACAAACAGATAAACCCTTTTAAGTGGTAATATATCTTCTGATACCTAGATGTCATGGAAAGGACTGCTATATGGAAAAACATCTGAGTGACTTGACTGTGAATGACACAAAGACCTATATGTTACAAAGAGTTACTTAATCTAATGAATTTACCCAAGGACAGTAGTAACTCTCCCATTAGCGACTCTGAGCACTTAAGAAAAGTTGTGTGGCTAAGATAATTTTGTAAACTAAGATTAATGCTTTAAGTAATTAGACGAACTTATTAACAAGTGAATGTAACCATAGAAGGAAAATCGGATGTATGATCTCATGTTTAACCATATATGGAAAATGTATGATCTCACTGAATCCTTTGTCTTAGAAATGTATAAAAACCATTGTATCAGAGTTCTTTCTTGGTTCAAAGCTTCAGGTACAAATCTGGCTCTGAACCTTGCGCAATAAACTGTCTCTGACTGGCCTGGGAATGTTTTTTTAGTCCTTCCATTCCACTACATTTATGGCACCCTGGCAGATGGGACTAAGGAACAAAGAACTTTTGTTCTGCCAGACAGCCTGCCCCAGCGGAACCGACGCCTCCCCAAGGAAAATCCACTGGCCGGCCATTAGGACTCCTTTGAAGTCCACGGAACCTTTCGGTGAGGAGGTGCCGTAACCCGCTGGCGAAACAGGCTAGTCAAGGATCCTTAAAGGCTAGCCAGACACAGAGACCTTAAAGAAAAGAAAGAAAGAAAGAAAAAAAGGAAAAAGAAAACAGGTAAGTATAAATCAGAGAGTTAAAGTCTCTCTTAGAGTACCCACCCGTTAAGGGGTGGCAGAGGGGGGCTGATCACCCTCCTGGAGACAAGGTGGCATCCTGAAGTCTCTGGAATTAAGTATTTAAGTATTGTGGAATTAAGTATTGTGTGGGATTGTGCGGGTGGTTAAACCTCTGCGGTTCTCATAGACGACTGTCGGAACGTCCAGCGTCATGAGCCAGGGGTAGTGTTGTTAGAATGGGTGGTAATAAATATTGATCAGTGGAAGACAAAAAGAAAAACCCCCCTTAATTACTCAAGTATCAGGTAGAGTTTGCTAGGGTCTGTTTGATGAAAACTAAAGAAAGGGGAGAAATAAAACCTTATGCAATAAAAGTTTTTTTAAAAAAATGTGTGATCTTATGTGTGGTAAGAGAAAAGAACTAATTGCAATGTTATAAAGTTTCTGATGAATTGCCATTCTTAACTAAGAATAAACAAGATATTGTTTACTGTTCTTCCCACCCGGGGTTTAGCAGGCCGTAAAGAGGTAAAGCCTGTCTAAATGGGAAGTGTCAGATAATTTGACTTGATCAATTTGGTGTGATTTCTGTTAAATATATATATATAATGATAGTGTGTAAAATTGAATGGAATTGAATTGATTGTTTGGCTGGCCAGCAAATTAAGTAAACTTGTGCTTGAATAATTGTAATGATTGGTTTGCATGAAGTGAGAGTTTTGCATGTGAGATTGGTGTATGCAGTTTGATTGCAGCGTGAATGTGAAGTGTGTTGAGGGTAAAAGTTGGTGAAAATGCACTTTAATTCCCCTTCATATAATTTGTGGGAAATGTCTGTGAATGATGGAGGTTAGAGAGAAATGCAGAATGTGTTGCTTTGTTAGAAGAATGCTGAATGAAGCAGGTTGCCTGCTTGATTGCCTGCTGTAAAACGTTTTTTTTTTCTCTCCCTCCCCCCTCTTTTCCTTTGGAAGTGAGAAGCAGGAAAAGGGTGGGCTTTTGGATTTTTTTTTCAGCGGACATCTCTCTCTCTGCTGAAAGAGCAGAGAAAGGAGGGGGAAAGATCGGCTAATGTGGTTTTTGCTGCTGATCTCTTTAATTTGCATATGAAAGCTTTTCTGCTCTGAATACAATTTTGATTTTATTTTTTTCTGGAAATTTTTGAGGTTTAAAACGCTTAATTAAACCTATATAAAAGAAATGATTTTGAAAGATTTTTTTAATCTGACTTGCATTTTACTAAAGGCAGAGAATTGAAGCTAAAGTTTGATATATTTCAGATTTGTTTGTTTGATTGTTAGCAGCATAAGTTGTTGTTCCTTTCGAAGAAGGAGCTAATTTGTTTATAAAAGAGAGATATTCACTAAAACACAGAAATAGCAAACTGAATAATTATAGGGAACGAACAACTACAAAGGGTTAGGAAAAACAGAGAGTGAACTATACAACTATTACTTATTTGCCAGACCCAGGACCGAAGAACCTAATCACAAACAAAGACATTTAACCACCATAAAACCATCACACACACAAAATAAAGAATTCACATGCCAAATCAAAAGATGTTTTTTTTTGAAAAAAAAAGGGGGAAAAATGGTTACTCTTACAGTTACGACAGGCTAGCCTCCGAACGCTGTGCTTGTGTTTGTTTCTTGCCTGCCCCCCCCCCCCCCCAAACAATAAACTGATTCTACTCTCAAGCAGCTGACCTCCAATCATTTCGAAGTAATCTCCCAGCCGGGAGTTTTGAATTCAGGAAGGGAAAGCTCTGCCTTTCAACAATTCTTAAAAGGAAAGGCTTCTTTTGCCTTCCGACAGGAGTAGCGTCTCAGCCTCTATCTATAAACAAGCAAAAATTAAAATAGTTCTATGCAAAATTAATTGTATCTGGACCTTGGAGTTTGAAATGGGAGGGACATGAAAGAGGGAGCCTTGAAAATTTGAAACAAGCTTTGACCAAGGCTCCTGTATTAAGTTTACCAAACTTGGAAAAGCCATTCAATCTCTTTGAAAACACACACACACACAGACACACACACACAAATGAAACAATTTTAATGCAGCAGACAGACTTGATTATAACTACAAATCACAATTTGAATCAAGCACAGTTCTTAGCCAACACCAGATCAATGGATCAGTTTGGATTAGAACATGGTGCTGAAGTGATTGATTTACAAACAAAAATAAGACCTGATTTGGAGGAACACCCCCTGGAGAAAGGAGAAGTAATTTGTATAAATGGTTCCTCTAGGGTGGAAGGTGGAGTACGGAAAAATCCTGGAAACAAGGGGTTTGCCTCGAAATTGGTCTGCTCAAACCTTTGAATTGTATTCATTAAATTAAGCTCTATGGACAGGGAGCCTGGATAGCTCAATAGACAAATGCATTGTAATTTAACACCAGCTGTCTGCACTTACTGTCAATTCGAATCTCACCAGGCTCAAGGTTGACTCAGCCTTCCATCCTTTCTAAGGTAGGTGGATTGAGGACCCAGTTTGTGGGGGCAATAAGCTGACTTTATGAAGGCTATTGCTTAACGCATTATAATCCTGAGTCTCCGGAGAAGGGCGGCACATTGAAGGGAAAAAAAAAAGGGAGGAGGGATGCTGGATACTGTATGGGGATTCTGGAGACTGTATGCATTTGAGATAGTGCATTCATTTGGCAAAATATGGGTGGAGTCATTGGGGAATTCAAGCTATGTTTTAAAAAGCTATGGTTGTATTGGGATATATCCTTTAGTAACATCAATTATAAACAAATGTTTGATTTGTAAAAAGGTGAATGAACAAGCTGTTAGGAAACAACAGATGGGTGGGAGACCACCAGCTTTAAGACCATTTCAATGTATTCATGTGGATTTTACAGAATTGCCAAAAGAGAAAGATTATCATCATATGAACTGTTGTTTGGAGTAGTTTTCACTACAGGAAGCATATGCATTAATTTTCTGGAAACCAGAGACAAAGTATTGAAACAATATGTGTATAAACTGTCCAGATATTTTAAAGTTTTTAGGAAACAAGGACTATTAGCCCAAACACCACCTTTGAAGTTTCCAGTCCATAAATTCCACCATGATGATTGGATGTTCCTGGAAGGAAGTGAAAGGGCCCATGCCAGCCCCAAAGGAGTGGAAGGATTGAGTGGTTGCCTATGCTGTTTCCCAACTGAAGAGGACTACAACTGCTCAGATCCCTTTGCGCTCTCTCCCAGATGTATTAGTTTTGTAACTGTGCTTTTAAGATCTTAGGAGGACGGTCCTGGATCCACTGGATGAGACTGAAGCCCGCAGACCAAAGTGATCCAGTCACATACCAGGTGACAACAACTGACCGGCCATTGGTGTTGAGGTTCAAGAAGAATACACCCTGCTGAGTCCTACCGGCAACGGGCTCTCAACGCACGGTGGTGATCGTCAAGCTTTGCTGAACCACCCCGGAAGCTGGTTCTCTACACACGGCCGAAGCTTGGAACGGAGGAAGACAACATTCCATGACTATAGTTTGTAATGTAAAACCCATTAACAGTGATAGTATCCAGTAAGCACTTATTAAAAACACTCATGGTTGAGGAAGATTGGGGTGTGGGGACTCTGGGCAACAGCTACTTTAGCCCTTCTGTTGGTATTGTTTTAATACAATTGATATTGCCCTACCCCAAGTTACACATATCCCTAATCCTCTTCCTGACATGGTGAACTTGTAAACTTCGGGTCTTGCGCTCCTAAGGCCTTGTGGGTGTGGGAATAAAGTCACTATGATTTATTTGGGGTTGTGGGTACTATTAGCCAAGGGTCTAGTGAGTGATGCTAGCTTGAACAGTAGTTCCCCAGGTTGTGTGGATGTTCAAGAAATTCCCCTTGTCTCTGCGGAAGGATTTGAAGATGTCAAGAATCCCAGGGGACCTAGCAGCATCAAGACACTGAATGGGGACACTTTGGGTCAAGTCCACTCCCGCCAACAACGTGGCATCAGAAGGTGGAGTGGGTACCTTATTCCTAAACCAACTCCTAGACCTAAGGTTAAGAGTTTAACAATCCCGGTACAGGGGGGAATAGAAGGGGCCCCACAATAATTGAAAAGAAGAGATTGCATATCAGGGATACTGGAATTGGGTCGAAACCTGGTTAAATCATAGGGTCACCTTCCCTGTGTGTAAAGAGACATCAGAAACCTGGTAGGCCTATAGGATCCCTGACAAAAGAACAATGTCCATCAGTAGTGTACCTTGGTCCTAGAATGAACCTTAGGGATGTAAAACTAACCAAAGACCTTTTTCCTTCTGCACACCACTCACTTTCTCATCACCTCCAACTGCCATCATCACAAAATGGGGAGGATGGAAGAGGTCCTGGAAGGTATCCAAGGAAAGGTGCACTAGTCTGTTCCAGCCCCCTCACGTCACTATCTGGTTCTCCATTAGGTCCAACACAGGTTTATGTGTCTTCTTTCCCCCTGGGATACTACCTCCCGGTATCTTTTTGAAGGTCCAATCCTCGGAGATAAGCAAAAGGACCCTTCACTAAAAGTCCCATTACAGCCGCTGACGGGAATGTTTGTAGCAGGGACTTTGGGAGTCTGGACTAATATAAAAGACCATCGAGCCCATGCTTTCTCCATGAACATTGGTGTGTGTGTAGGGGAAAAGGGAGTTTTCTTTTATTGTGGGACAAATGCGTATTTATGTTTGCCAACAAATTGGACCGGAACATGCACACTAGTACTCCTTTTTCCTGAAATAGATGTTGTCAGTGGAGAACATACCATCCCTGTTCCTCTCATGGGGCATGTTCAGAAACGGGTACCAATCTTAGTCCCACTATTAGTAATCATAGGGATAGGAACTGCAGTGAAACAGGTGTAGGTGGGGTAACACACTCAGTAATACAGTTTCAGCAATTATCAGAAGAAAGCTGAACCAAATTGCTGGAACCCTGGTGGAAGTCCAAGACCAGATAGAGTCATTGGCAGCAGTGGTCTTATAAAATCGACGTGCCTTAGACCTTGTGGCCACAGAGAGAAGAGGTATGAGAAGATTGTTGTTTCTATGTGAATAAATCAGGTGTGGTCAGAGAAGTTGCCAAGAATTTGGAGGATAGGGCATCCAAGATAAGTCAGAGGTTACAAACAACTGACAGGTGGTTTTCTTGGTTGCCTGGATCCGGCTGGATTAAACAAATGTTATTCTTGTTGATATGGCTGTGGCAGGCCTAGCTTTTATTCCTTGTGCAGGCCTAGCTTTTATTCCTTGTGCAATCCCTGTGCTGAAACAGCTATCTGTGAAGGAATTAGTTTTGACAGAGTGTTTTCTTGAACAAAAAAAAAAGTTTCTGAAACAGACACATATGTCAAAATAGGGTCTGGGAAAAGAATGGAAGGAGTACCTCCAAGGATTAATAGGGTGAAGATCAAGAAATACCTATCTCTTGCCTAGATTAGTCATATGTTGTGGGATATTATATGTTGGCTTTGTGTATTAAGGGACATAGAGTGTTGTGTAGGAAGTAATGGAAGTTTATGCATGGAAAAACTTCCACGGGGGGAATGAGGTAAAGAGCAAATAAAGAATAATGTAGATAAAAGAAATAATGTGAATAAAATAGGAATCATACAGAGTCAGATATATGGGCTCTGGGGGACCCTCTCTATTCATATTATTATAAGGGGAAGACGTGCTTGGATACATGAACTCTGAGAGACTCTATCTATTCACATTATTATAAGAGAGGAAAGTGCTTGTTGGAAATTACATTAACAAACAGATAAACCCTTTTAAGTGGTAATATATCTTCTGATACCTAGATGTCATGGAAAGGACTGCTATATGGAAAAACATCTGAGTGACTTGACTGTGAATGACACAAAGACCTATATGTTACAAAGAGTTACTTAATCTAATGAATTTACCCAAGGACAGTAGTAACTCTCCCATTAGCGACTCTGAGCACTTAAGAAAAGTTGTGTGGCTAAGATAATTTTGTAAACTAAGATTAATGCTTTAAGTAATTAGACGAACTTATTAACAAGTGAATGTAACCATAGAAGGAAAATCGGATGTATGATCTCATGTTTAACCATATATGGAAAATGTATGATCTCACTGAATCCTTTGTCTTAGAAATGTATAAAAACCATTGTATCAGAGTTCTTTCTTGGTTCAAAGCTTCAGGTACAAATCTGGCTCTGAACCTTGCGCAATAAACTGTCTCTGACTGGCCTGGGAATGTTTTTTTAATCCTTCCATTCCACTACAAACCGAACCCATCCAAACGAGTAGCATTTCGCCCCTGGTTTGTAGCCTTTGAAAATCATAGGCTTACAGAGGATTGTAGTCCTAGGTTGCATCAACGGAGGGACAGTGTCAAGGCAACAAGAAGTGATAGCACCACTTTACACCATGCAGATGAGTCCAGACTTAGAATACTGTCTCTAGTTTTGGTCACAATACAAAAGAGATGTCGAGACCCTGGAAAATGTGCAGAGAAGAAGAAAGATGATAAATGGATACTAAATGACTATCGGTTGTTAGAGCTAGGTATGTTGTGGCCATGGAAGAGAAGGATTGGGGAGACATGATAGCTTTCTTCCATTATTTGAGGGGCTGTCACAAAGAGGAGGATATTGACTTATTCTCTAGGATACCAGAGGGCAGGACAAGAAGTAAAGGGTAGAAGCTCATTAAAGAGAGATCAAATGTAGAAGTAAGGAGAAAGTTAATTACGGCGCAATTGATCAATAGAATACCCTGCCCCCTGTAAAGAGAGGAACATTATTTGGAGCAATGAACAGCTATTTAAGCTATGCAGATGAATGATCCTGATTTTGCTGAGTTTAGAAGTCACCAAAGAATAGCAAGTTTGTTTGTTTCACTAACACAATTCAGAGGACTGGTTCCAATTTTTTTTCTAGTAGCTCATATTGTTGATAGGTAGTGCAGGCTGTCTGTGGGTATATTGACCTGTAAAGTACAGCATGCTACATAGGAAGTGCTTTGTATGCCGCCTTATTTATTTATTTATTTGTCAAGTACGTATTAGATAATATATATAAGTAGAAGAATGAATTGAATACATAAAATGAATACAATTAAAGGGAACATTAGGACAGGGACAGTAGGCACGCTGGTGCTCTTATGCCTTACAGACCTCTTAGGAATGGGGTGAGGTTGACAGTAGACAGTCTAAGGTTAAAGGTTTGGGGAAGAAACCACAGAGTCAGGTAGTGCATTCCAGGCATTGACCACTTTGTGCTGAAGTCATATTTTCTGCAATTGAGTTTGGAGCGGTTCACTTTAAATTTGTGTGCTCGTGTATTGTTGTGGTTGAAGTGGAAGTAGTCATTTACAGGTAGGACATTGTAGCAGATGATTTTATGAGCTATGCTTAGGTCATACCGAAGGCGGCATAGTTCTAAATTTTTAAGCCCAGCATTTCAGGTCTGGTGGCATAAGATATTTTGTTGCAAGCGGAGGAGTGGAGGACTCATCTTGTGAAATATTTCTGGATAAGTTCAATTGTATTAATGTCCGATATGCAGTGCGGGTTCCAGACAGACGAGCTGTATTCAAGAATTGGTCTAGCAAATGTTTTGTATGCTCTGGTTTGTAGTATAATATTACCAGAAAAGAAGCCACACAAGATTAGGTTTACAACCCTTAATGCCTTTTTGGCGATGTTGTTACAGTGGGCTTTGGCACTTAGATCATTTGATATGAGTAGTCCAAGGTCCTTGACAGAGTGAGGGTCATCTACAAGGTCATGTCCACTCAGCTTGTATTTTGTATTCTGATTCCTTTTGCCAGTGTGTAAGGCAGAGCATTTGTTGGTTGAGATTTAGAGTTGCCAATTTTTTGACCATTCCGACACAAAGTCAAGGTCTTTTTGAAGGGTAGCAGCATTGTTGGAGGTGTTAAATAGTTTTACATCATTGGCAAAGAGAATGCAATTACTTATAATATGATCACAAAGGTCATTTATGTATAATATGAAGAGTGTTGGTCCTAGAACGCTGCCTTGGGCGACACAGCTATTAATAGGTGCAGGATTTGATAGGGTGCTCCCTATTTTGACCACTTGTTGTCTGTTTTGACAGGAACGCAGTTATCCAATTATGGAGGGGTCCAAAGATGCCATAGGATTTTAGTTTTAGAAGTAGTTTGTCATGTACCACTGAAAGGCTTTACAGAAGTCTATGTAAATTGCATCTATTGCTTTGCCCTGATCAAGATTTGTAGTCCATGTTTCTGCAGTGTAGAAGTTGTAGATTACAGGATAATTTATTTATTTTTTTTAAACCAAATTGTTTATTAGAGAGTAGGTGTTTCTAGGTGGAGGGTAATGGATTGGTTGATGATTGATTCCATGACTTTGCAGGTAACGCAGCATAAAAAGATTGGTTTGTAATTTTCGACTAGGCTGGGATCTCCCTTTTTGAAGATAGGGATGACTGTGGCTAGTGACCATAGGTTGGTTAGGGAGCTGAATGAAAAGGAAATCAATAAAATATACCTTGCAGTTCTTTTATTCCAGATTCCTCCATTCAACAGAGCTCAGATCCGATAGCTAAAAGACCACTAAAGGTAAAGGTTCCCCTTGAACATATGTGCTAGTTGTTCCTGACTCTAGGGTGCGGTGCTCATCTCCATTTCAAAGCTGAAGAGCTAGCGCTGCCCAAAGACGTCTCCGTGGTCATGTGGCCGGCATGACTAAATGCCAAAGGCTCACGGAACACTGTTATCTTCCCATCAAAGATAAAAGACCTAAAAGACCACTATCACCATCCAAACCTTACTGGATCACCACTGAAAATGACAGTGCAGGCTGTCCCTCTAAAAAGGTTAGCCTGGTTATTAGTCAACCATATGCTTTGGTGGGATATTCTACTCTTCCCTTTTGTTTTCTTTTTAAAATGTATTTCAAAAATATTTCTTCTACTATATATTGACAATCACCCCCTTTCTTAGCCCCCATTTTCTAAGCCCTGCTGCATACTTTTCTCTCTCTGTGACCTAATGGAGATTTCCATGCAGGCAGATTTAGAGAATTTACACATGGCATTTAGCAGATATAAATTTTCCTCCTCCAGGAACCAAGCTTCTTGCTGGGAGCTCTTGGATGCAGCCCTGGCCAGCAGGAGTGAAGCTGGCTCCCCTGAAGTGTCTGGCCTGATGGTGCTGCCATGTCCTAAAATCTTGGGAGCCACAGGAAATCAGTCATAAAGTTTTGGGGTATTAGAGAGGTTTTGATCTCCACTGAGAGTCACCCCTAAGAAAGCTGATTGTGTAATTCTGTAAAACCTTCATGAACTTTCAGGGCTGAGCACATAGCTCATCTTCGCAAGGTTAAGTAGCATCACATTTCACTATTTCAGCTGGCTCAGTTGCAAAGGTCGGTTGCTAAAGTCAAAAACGGCTTGATCGCATTTAATCAGCGAAACACTTTGCAAAGGTAGTAGAGACAGGACAAGTGTGTTTTTCTGCCTCCTAACTGGAGATGGTGGTCAAACAGGCAACACCTGTGCCTAGAAAGCAGACAATACAGCGGGTGGTTTCTGTGGTTGGGCTTAAAGGAGTTAAAACCATTGAGTACTGCATTGCTAGAAAGGATGGGAGGAGATGAAAGCGCAGAGGAACTTTGTCTTCCGGATGACTGATGGGAGGAAAGTGGAGTGCAGAGCGGCTTTTGTGCTGTTTCCATGGTGGAAGCAGCAGCTGGCAGGTGAGTTGAGGGCAGCAGGTGGGAGGAGAGTCCGGGAGCAACTTGGGCTGGAAGCGGAGAAGCAACTGGGCTGAAGCCTCTCAGCTGCTGCAGCTGCAGGTTCCTTCCCTCCCCAAATGGAAGCCCACTGGTGCTGCAGGCTGGGAAACTGGGGGCTGCAATTTCTGCTGGTGGGAAGCTTGAAAAAGCCTCCTTCAAATGCAGGTTGAGTCTTTGGGGCTGGTTTCCCTCCAGAGGTTGTGGCTGCTCCGTCACTGGAGGTTTGTAACAGGGCTGGAAGGGACCTTGCAGGTCTTCTATTCCAACCTCCTGATCAAGCAGGAGTCCCAACACCATTTCAGACAAATGGCTGTCCTGTCTCTGTTTAAAAGCCTCCAGTGATGGGTCTCCCACAACTTCTGAAGACTAAGCTTTTCCACTGGTTAATTGTGCACAGTGTCAGGAAATTTTTCCTTAGTTCTAGACTGCTTCTCTCCTAGTTTAGTTTCCATCCACTACTTGTCTTGTCTTGCCTTCTGGTGCTTTGAAAAATAAGTTGACCCCCTTCTTCTTGCCCCCTCAAGTGTTGCAACACTGTTATCATGTCACCCCTAGTCCTTCCTTTCACTAGACATACCCAATTCCTGCAACCCTTCTTTATATTTTAGCCTCCAGCCCCCTAATCATCCTTACTGCTTTTCTCTGGGTTAATATAGAGTCTCAATCACCACAGTTTTTAAATCTGTGGTGATGAAAACTGGATGCAGTATTCCAAGTGTAATTCCAAAGGATTATAAATTGGTACTAACACTTCATGTGATCTTGATTCTACCCCTCTGTTTAGGCAGCCTAGGATTGTTTTGGCTTTTTTGGCCACAGCAATACACTGTTGGCTTACATTTAAGTGATTGTCCACTAGGACTTCAAGATCCTTGCCGCAGGTACAACTATTGAGCCAGGTTGTACCTATGCTGTACCTTGAAATTTGGGTTTTTTTGACTAAGTGTAAAACCATATATTTCATTTTCTTAGATAGGCCCCAATGTTCAAATCTACTGAGATTCTTCTGTATCTTGAGCTTGTCTTCTGGGGTGTTGGTTATTCCTGCCAATTTAGTGTCATCTCCAAATGTGATGAGTTCCCCTTCTATTCCCTCATCTAAATTGTTTATGATGATATTGAAGAAAACTGGGCTTAAAACAGAACCCTGGGTTACCCCACTGCTTACTTCCCTCCATATAGATGTAGTTCTATTGAGGGTTACACATTGAGTGCTACTTGTCAGCCAGTTACAAATCCATCCAATGGTGATGTAGCTATCCCATATTTTTTAGCTTACCAAGAAGTAGAGAGGTCTACTTTATCAAATACCTTACTGAAATTCCAGTATACTATGTCCACAGCATTTTGCTGGTCCACTAATTGAGTCACTTTGTCAAAGAATGAAATAAGATTTGTTTGGCATGATCTTTTTTTAAAAAAAATCCATGTTGGCTTCTGGTTATAAGTTTGCTTGCGTTTAGTTGTTTGCAGATCTGTTGCTTGATTTCTAGGATCTTTTCAGGCATTGATGTCAGGCCAGGGGGGGAAATGCTCCCGGTTCGGACCGGATCACCCGATCCGGTAGCAATGGTGGCAGGTGGTTCGGAGAACCGGTAGCAAAAATCACTGCCCCCCCATGCCTAGCTGAGCCGCACGATTATCAGAGGCTTTTTTTTTTAAATTTTAAAAGCATTTTTTCTACAACCTCTTCCGATGAAAAAATGTTTTTAAAAGTAAAAAAAAAAAGCCTCTGATGATCGCACGGCTCAGCTGGGATCAATAGAGGCTTTTCAAAGCATTTTTTTCTGCAACCTCTTGGCCAAAGAGGTGGTAAAAAAAATGCTTTGAAAAGTCTCTGACGTTCCCAGCTGAGTTCCCTGATTGGCAGAGAGGCATTTTTTAAAGAGCCTCTCTTGACAATCCCATCTGAGTTCCTGATCGGCAGAGAGGCTTTTCAAAGCATTAGAAAAAATGCTTTGAAAAGTTTTAAAAAAAAAAAAAAAAAAAAGTTGGCCACGCCCACTCAGTCACATTACCACCACCACCACCAAGCCACGCCCACAGAACTGGTAGTAACAGATTTTACATTTCACCCCTGTGTCAGGCTGATTGGTCTGTAGTTTTGCGAATCCATTTTCCCCTTTTTTGAAGATGGAAACTACATCAGTGTTCTGACCCAAGTCATCGTGGCAAGGCAGGGTTTAATAGCGTCTGTTTATTGCTCACTTATCACAGTGTCAAACGATCCACCAATGGTGCCAGTGAAGCTCCGCCACAGCCCTCAGCCCCAGTCTGAATTCCCCTGCTCTACAAATTAGGTCTTAGCTGACCATGAGGCAAAGAAGGAAGTAACAATACCCACAAGTTCAGAGTTCTAAGAACAAAAGCACAGTCCGAGAGTCAAATCCAAAGTCTACAAGCAAATCCATAGTCCAAAGGTCAAGAGACAGGATCCATTAAAGCTGAGAAGGTGCACTTCAAAACAAGCTGGTGTTTCCAACACACACCTTTAATCAGCATCTGGTTAAATCATCCTTCCTCAGCTTTTCCTTGTGAGGAGGGGTGGGGCTGCTTCCTCTCTAGCAGCTTTGCTGACCTCTGTCCATCCCTCTGGTCTCCTCTCCTCTCCTCACCTGTGCACCAAGGCTGTGCACCAAGGCTCTTCTGGAGAGGCAGATGTCCCCACATGTAGGAGAAGAAAAGGGTAGTAATCCATTGGATTGATTACATGCCAGAGTTCTGAAGAAACTGGCAGACCTCATCTCAGAACCACAACATTCAAAGATCCTTGAGCACCTGGGAACTACCAGTGGACTGGAAAAAGAGTTGATTGTCACAGTTTTATCAAATCCCAGGGAGGGGGAGGGGGAGGAGGAGGAGGGAGAAGGAACAACAACAACAACAACCAGGATTGTCCTATGGGGAGATTCCAGAGGCTGAGGCAGTCCCAAGGCTGTCTGGCAGTGGTGGGAGACAGAGAGCTGCCTGCAGGAGCAGAGCAGCTACAGAGGATCTGGAGCCTGTCATCTCTGCTGGCCCAGTGCACGAAGATCTTTGAAAGATATGGTTCAAAGGTTCTTAGATCACGTCTGCCGGCTCCTTCAGAACTCTAGGATGTAATCAATCTGATCCTGGTGATTAGAACTTGTCTACAGTGGACAGGTGTTCTCTTACCATTTTCTTGCCTATTTTAATTTGTATTCCTAGTCTGTCTTTTACAGTTCTATTTTTGGTGGGTTGAGCTATTTTTTCTTTTTGCGTGAGAACAGATGCAAAGAATGAATTAAGCAGCTCCACTTTCTCCCTGCTGCCAGTCACTTCCTTGTCATCTTCTCCCATTAGTGGACCAATTGTTTCCTTGACTTTTTTCTTGAATTTTACATGTTTGAAAGAAACTTACTAAAGGTTATTTTTCTCATTTGTGGGAGGTCTTAGTTCATTCTGAGCTGTAGCTTTCCTGATTTCATTTTTGTAGGTTCAGGCTATGTGCTGATATTATCCTTTTGTCTTTCAATTTATCGGAAAGACTCACTTCTTTTAGAATTCTTATTTTTCTTTTTCCCTAGTATTGTGCTGGAGTGGGTTTTAGATCACTATAGGAGACATTTTGGATGACAAAGTTGTCATCTAGTTCATCAGGAAGTTTTAAGACGGGACAGCCATTTGTCTGGAATGGTATAGGGCAGGGATGACTAACCTTTTTGCTGTCGCATGCCAAAAGTGGGAGGAGCATGGAGGGTTGCACATGCGCGTGCCCACACCCGTAATTCAATGCGTGTGCGACCCCCCCCGTGCTCCTCCCGCTTTTGACATGTGATGGCACGGTGGGCCTGGTAGGCCCGTTTTTTACCTCCCCAGGCTCCAGAGGCTTTCTTGGAGCCTGGGGAGGGCGAAAACGGCCTTCCCCACCCCACCCGGAGGCCTTCCAGAGGCTGGAAACAGTCCGTATCCCAATTTCCGGTGGGCCCAGAAGGCCTGAAAATCAGCTGGCCGGCATGCGCATGTGCGCTGGAGCCGACCTAGGGCAATGCTTGTGTGCCCACAGATACAACTCCACGTGCCACCTGTGGCACGTGTGCCATAGGTTTGCCATCATGGGTATAGGGTCTCTTTCCTGAGCAGGGGATTGGACTAGAAGAACTCCAAGGTCCCTTCCAACTCTGCTATTCTATTACACTGTTTTCTTGGCAACAAGATTGGACTGAATCCGCCACTGGATTTTTGTTGTTTTACTTCCATATCTTGCCATGGTGTTTCCTATTCTGTGTATTAACCAGGTTCAACTGTACTTGTACTAATGCGGCACTTTTTTAAAAATACTGTACTTTTCTGTGTAGAAGATGCTACTTAAAAAAAAAATCTTTACTTGAAAATGAGGGGCGTCTTATATACGGTGGGCCAAAAGGAGAAGGGGTGGCCCATCCCCGTCTTCCAGCTGCTGGGCGTGGCGCTGCAATGGAGAAATGGGAAATGGAGCGGCCGGCATGAGGGAAAAAGAAGCAGGGAGAAGATAGAAGGAAAGCAGCCTCCTTCCCTCATGTCAGCCGCTCCATTTCCTGTTTCTCCATTACAGCACAGCGCAATGCCACGGAGCTTGCCCCACCCACCACCGCCCAGATGTCCTGTAACAGGGTTACAGTTACTGGTATTTTCTTCTGTTAGTAATAGACAATCATTGCCAAAATATTAGGTTTTATACAGCCATTCGGAACACATCTGTTACGAGGGGTTGAGGTTTGTCCCAACGAACCGTGAACCTGTTCACATGCAAACGCACTGGGGCTGAAATAAAACTGACAGAGGAGTCTTGTAAAGATATACTCTACTAAAAACATTAAAAAGGACTAATGTCTTTAAAACACATCAATAACTAACACTTATCTTCATTAGCTGAAGCCAGGCCATCTCCCCAAATTCCTCTCCTGCAATACTGAAACCAGTCCTCTTAACCCTTTCCAAGGGGAAAGGAAAAAGCTAATACAACACTAAGTAGTTTCAGGATCGATATATCATCGAGGCAGTGGGAAGCGGGGCAGCGTAGACTTCTCAGCAGTGATGAATGAGGGAGTCCTGTAGAGGGCTTCTGTGAGTCAAATCACCTGTAGAGTTGATCCAATCAGCATCGTGGTTTGAAGCTTCTAGCAGGGAAATTCTCCAGCTCTTCCTCTTGGTCGTGACCTCAGCAGCAGCAGCAGCAACAACCACAGCTCAGAGACAACAGCGGATGCTAGCTTGCAGTCATATGCTGGCTTGCATGCTCAGCTCAGCAAAGGCAAGCTTTCTTCTCCCTTCTCTCTGGCTCTCTGGCTCTGAGCTTCAGCTCTAGCTCAGGCATTAATCAGTGACTTTGTTTCAGCTCTATCTCTTTACTCAGCTCTCTGAGTCCAGGCTTCTTCGGGCTTCTTGGCTTGGCTTGCTGAATCTTAAGCCGGATCAATCAGGATCTCTGGATGTTTGGCAGGCAACAAGCTCCTATTTATATAGTGAGTCAATGGGCAATTAACTAGGGCGGGGAAGGCTTGTGGTTAACTGCAAGACGGAGATTGGCCTGATTGAACCTTTGCAGTTTGTAACTAATCTTATAGTCACAGCAATCCTGGCAATACTCTTGACAACATCACACAGCAATGTGTGATGTGTCTTCTTTAGCAGTCAGGGGAGGAGGGAAGGGGCCTTTCTGTAAAAACGTTGGTGGTCTTAAAACCTCTAAAGAAATTGTTGAACTCGGCCCTTACTGTTTTCGGAGACAGCCAGATTAGTCCAGTTAGCAACGGCATTGAAAGTGCAGACCTCACCCATGGGAGGAGTTGACTTGCAGCAATCTCTCATACATGCGGAGCCTTCATACAGCTCTCCCCTCCCCAGCCCTCCCTGCAGCCCCTGGGTCCCCTAGCACATGCTGCCCATGTAGAGCTGATTCTGCCTATGGCCACGGGCGACCCGCGGCCCCTGCACTCCGAAAACCGCAGGTTGGGCTGGTCTCAGAAAGGATCATTTTGCGGTCAGCCAGATCTTGGTTCCCCGTCAGCCATGCCAGTGAAGGAGCTGGGCAGCAACCGTGGTGCTCACAAGGGGGCAACAAGGCAAATCCTTCCAGCAGACACCTGCACACAAAGGAGCCGAATGGAGTGATGGCCAGCAGCGAAGGAGGGAAGGAAGGGGCAAGCGGGTCTGGGCGCAGAAGCCCCAACTTCTCTCACGATGGCTGCTCTGTTTCCCCATTGCAGCGCAGTGCCATACTACAGAGCTTGCCCCACCCACCACTGCCTAGATGCCACTCGCTTCCCCCAAGCATTTCTTTGCTAACCTGATTTCCACATCCATCGTGTTTCTCTGTCGCATTTCTCGCCATCGTGTGCAGGGAAACAAGTTTGTTGGACTAAAAAAAAAAGTTCAGTCAATCAATTCCAACTTTGCAATATCTTTTTTTTCCGTGAGAAGTTGGAATTGATTGATTGAACATTTTTTGGGGACTACATGAATTGGGATGTCATCAGAGGGGTTGTGGACATTATTTTCTGTCCTTACTTGGAGATCAGGACTTCCATGGGCAAAAATGGTGCTTCAAATCCTGCAAAGGCTTTAAGCATCATTTAAAGCCCCCACATCTTTAAAATTAGCTCAGGAGGTTTGACTGTAACCATTTTTGGGACATTTTTTCAGGCTTGAAAGACATCAATTTTCCACATACATACTGTTATAGGTATGTGTATTTATATTTCTCTCTGTATGCCTATATCTGCAATTGTATAATCTATCCCTAGCACTTCCAGGTATATTTGAAGATACCTTGTTTCCCCGAAAATTATATTGGGTCTTATATTTATTTTTAGTCCAAAAGACCCATAGGGCTTATTTTCAGAGGATGTCTTTATTTTTTTCATCACAAGTCTTCCTGAAGGTGATGGGAACTGCAGCCTGCCACAACTGAAGAGTTTAGTTGAGCTGCAAAGTTGAACGCACCCATAAAACAGTGGTGCACGCCAAGTGAAGAAGGGTTCTGAGCACTGAAGGCGTGAGTGTCTGTATTTCTGTGGATCATGCATGGAATTCATACCACACCTTCCCATTGGCATTCAAAGAGGCTAATCGTGGTAAATACAAATCATTTTTTGAAAAAAGATAAAAGGACGGATTACATTATTGATGATGAATGTCAATGGAAAGGCAGTTTCCAAAGCTTTCCTCCCCCACCGAGTGAAACCTGAGTTGACTCAGAGTGGGATGTCTCGGGACACCCGGCTTTCTTTCCACTCTTTCGCAGAGGAAGAAAAAGCCGGTAAAGCCTGTGGGACAGTCCAGGCTGCCTCCAGACACTGCTTCAGAGTGAGGGTGAGAGAGAGAAGCTGATTATTGAGGCTCTGGCCAGTGCTGCCTACCCGCCAGATTCCCCGATTTAGGGCAGGGATAGAAAAGAGGCAGCCTCTGCTTGCCTCCGGCCCTGGCTTTCTTGACATTGAGGCCACATCACCGCTGTGGCAGCAGCAGGCAGAGGCATGTGGGGGGGAGGCATGTGATCTGGCCTGCCTGAGAGGCCATGCAGCTGTCTACCCCATCACAGCGGTGGTCATGGCCCTGGGCAAACAAAAACAGACACTGGGATGGAGCGGGAGGGCTCTTAACTAGGGCTTATTTTTGGGCTAGAGCTTATATTAGGCACATGCTAAAAAATTCTAGCGCTTATTTTCTGGGCGGGTCTTATTTTCTGGGAAACACGGTAATCCTTTGCAGTGCTAAGAAATTGTGATTGACTGAAGTCAACAAGTGAATTTCATGTTTGAATGGATATTTTAACTTGGATCTCGGTAGTATTTCCATGTGTCAAATGAATAATAATGTAAGAGGATATTGTAATATTGTGGCATTTTTGCTTATCTGTTGTAATGTATACTTTTTTCTCTTTTTCACATCTTCTGCAACCATTTTATACGCAATTAAAGTTACACTTTTCTTTGAATCTTATGGACAAAGAAGATGGCAATGAGAGTACTCTGGACAATTAATAATAACAAGCACCATTGAAAAGGAAAGAAAATTAAGCCAGAAATCAAAATATTTTCCATTTCCTTCAGAAAACCACAATTTTTTTTCTTCACCAACAGGAGAGAAACAAAGGAGAGAAAATCAAGAAGAGATTTCTAGTTGGAAGTATGTGGATCTCAAAGATACATGAAAAGTCAAGAGAGATTATTTTTCCATTCAGGAAAAGGGGGAAATATCTGGAAGTTACTGGGGAGGAAGCCACGTAAAGCAGACAGTGTTACAGGCCTCGCTCTGGGAGGAAGAAAATCACCAGTAAATTAAAGCACCACTAAACAAGAGATCATCCATATTTTTCACCTCCTCAAGAATGTTAATTGTGGAAAAGCTCCATAGACGTGTCTGTTCTGGGAAAGATACAACTTGCAAATCACAGCTGATTATGCCAGAGGGGATCCAGACTGGAGAAAAGGTATACAAATACTCTGAATGTGGCAAAAGCTTTGGTCACAACAGCTTCCTTGTAGTTCATGGAAGGACCCAGACAGGAGAGAAGAAATACAAGGGCTCGCAATGTGGTAAATACTTTAGTGACATGGCGACATGATGATACATTAGATAGAATACCAGATAGAAAACATACGAATGTCCAATTTGTGTGAAAGTTTCATTGGAAATTCCCACTCATGAGACAACAGAGGACTCATAAAGGAGATAAACCCTTTGAATGTGCTATCTGTGGGAAACGTTTCAGTCAGAATTCCAAAATGGTGATACACCAGAAGACTCACACAGGAGAGAAACCATATGAGTGTCCAGATTGTGGAATAAGTTTCATTCGGAATTCTGGTTTGGTGAGACACCAGAGGATTCACACAGGAGAAAGGCCCTTTGAATGTCCTGATTGTGGGAAAGGTTTCAGTCAAAATTCCCACCTGGTGACTCATCAGAGGACTCACACAGGAGAGAAGCCCTTTGAATGTCCCGATTGTGGGAAATGTTTCAGTGATAATTCCAGCCTGGTGACACACCAGAGGATTCACACAGGAGAAAGGCCCTTTGAATGTCCTGATTGTGGGAAAGGTTTCAGTCAGAATTCAAACCTGGTGACTCATCAGAGGACTCACACAGGAGAGAAACCCTTTGAATGTCCTGATTGTGGGAAAGGTTTCAGTGATAATTCCGGCTGGGTTAGACACCAGAGAACTCACACAGGAGAGAAACCATTTGAATGTCCTGATTGTGGGAAAAGTTTCGGTCAAAATTTCCATCTGGTGAGACACCAGAGAACTCACACAGGAGAGAAACCCTTTGAATGTCCTGATTGTGGGAAATGTTTCAGTGATAATTCCAGCTGGGTTAGACACCAGAGAACTCACACAGGAGAGAAACCATTTGAATGTCCTGATTGTGGAAAATCTTTCAGTGAAAATTCTAGTTTGGTTAGACACCGGAAAACTCACACAGGAGAGAAACCATATGAGTGTCCAGACTGTGAGAAAGATTTCAGTACTAAGGATAGCCTTCTAAATCATACACACAGGGGAAAAACCATTTAAGTGCCCCAAGTGTGCATGATGCTTCAGGAAACCTTCCAACCTTTTCGTACACAAGAAAATCCACATGAGGCCCAAAGTGATGAGTGTAGACAGAGTTTGAATTTCATTTCTAATGTCACATTGTAAGTCCAGCTGAGAAATTGACTATTTAATTTGACTACAAAGAATTTGCCTGATTTTTTTGTAGGCAAATATGTCATAATATTAGTCAGAAAGGAAGAAAGAAAAAATTGGAACATACTAGTTTGATAAAGGCTATCTGGCCATCAGCAGCAGAAGTTGCTGAATATTTATTTTTGCAGAAATTGTGCAATTATGTAAAAATCTTTTTGGGAGTGTTCTTTGCATTTTTATCATGGTAGATGATAGAAATGCCACAGGCATAGTCCCAGCCTTTTTCTCCCTGGGTGCCCCCGAGATTTTCAGCCCCAGAATTCCCCCAGCCAGCATCTCTTTGGGATAGGAGCACTCAGACTATAGTTAGAGATTGTGGCTCCTCATATAATAGCAATAGCACCTTGACTTATTTACCGCTTCACAGTGCTTTATAGCCCTCTCTAAGTGGTTTACATAGTCAGCATATTGCCCCAACAATCTGGACCCTCATTTTACCGACCTCGGAAGGATAGAAAGCCAAGTCAACCTTGAGCCGGTGGGAATTGAGCTGCCAAACTGCGCCACCATGGCTCTTGTGAGGAGAAAGTGAGCGTAGAGTGGAGGGATTCAAAATTCATCTTTTCCTAACTGTTCCAGGAATTCAGCGCATGAAGCATGTCTGTTCAGATTGTGTCAAGAATGAGGCACGCAAGTGGAAGAAACCACATAAATAGCAAATATTTTGGGGGAGTTTGGGGCAGTGACAAAACCAGTGTAAAATTTCAGATGTAAAGGCTGTTCTGCCCTGCAGGTGACCTTCATGAAGAAGAGCTATAGAAATAGTTGAGGAGAAAAGGGATTGTGGTTTTCAGCACAGGATCTCCAGGTTTATTCACAACTCCTGCTGTGATCTCCTTTGTTTTTAGGGGCCTCCTTGTTAAGACTTTGACAGCTGGGGCCTGAGAGCAGCACCAAGGGACTGATACTTTTGTGGTTCTCCCCACTTGGTGGGGAGATGTGAGAAAAAAATTGTACAGTAGATAATCAAGCAAAATTAAATAAAGCCAATCTAAGAGTCAGAGGGGATGGCCTATAGAGTGAGGTCAAAAGCCATAAGTCCCTACTCAGATGAACAGTCCATTTCCTCAGAATCAAACTTTGAAGCTCAGATTGAAAGGTGGAAAGTAGGTGTTATTTGGAAGATACTGGATCTTGAAAGCTGCAGCCTTGAATTTAGGGCTGGAGTAGCAGGAACAGCTGCATGGATAGATTTTTTGGGGAGGAAGAAAGCCCAGTTTGGTGGTCACCAGGCCTGAGAGACACTCATTTCCGGTCCTGCTTTAGGCACAAAGCCATCTCAGAAACCTTGGCCTTTCCCGTCCGCTCAGGTCTTTGAAGGGAAATCTGCTTACAAAAAATCTTGCCAAGGAAACTGCAGAGAAACGGGAGTACAGGATAACTCCCCAAAACCTACTTTTGCAACTTTGGAGAGTGAAGCCTGACCTACTTAGCTTCCCAAGATTAGAGACGTGTTGTGCCATAAATATTTATGAAATTCTTGTTTGTATGCACAGCTGCCAAATTATTTCCAGCTTCATCCTATGAATAGAATAATGAAACCTGGAACAATAACAATAACACCCACCTTCCAAACCACATCTAGATAGGAGAGATTCTTTCTGTCTGCATCCTTGCAGAGCCTAAATCTCACTAGAGGGAAGACTTGCTCTGAGCAGCCTTCCCAATCTCCACAGGAGTTAGCTTTATTATTCCCAAACAGTTTGGGCAAAAGACTTGGAGAGCTATACTTTCCAGAAAGCTGATGGGTTTCTGCACTTTCTTAGGGGTGACTCAGTGGAGATCAAAACCTCTCTACATCTCCCAAACTTTATGACTGATTTGCTGTGTCTGCCAAGGATTTAAGACCCAGGAGAATCAGTGGGTCAGAGGCTCAAAGGGAGCCAGCTTCATTCGTGCTGCCCAGAGATGGTTCCAAGCACACCCATGCTAAATGCCTTGTGGGTCTGTAACTTTGCATACACAGAAGTCTCCATTAGGTCAAAGTGAGAAAGTCACATACCCAGCAGGGCTGGAAAAGGGGGCTTAACAAGAGAAGATGACTGCCTGTATATGGTAAGAGCAATGTTTCCAAAAGGCATTTCCAAGGGCTGGAAAAAAGATTGGTAATACAGATGTTCATGCAACAATGTACCACTCTTTGTTTGATACCCATTCCTTTTTTAGATTCAAAATATTAATCTAATAAAATATACAAAATCCTTGCCAAGGAAACTGCAAGGCCAGGCGTCAAGACTGACTCTTTGTTTGATACAAATTCCTTTTTTTAATTAGAAAATTTAATCTAATATATAAATCAAACAAAAACAAAGAATGGATACAGGGAAGCAGGAAAGGAATCAAAAAAAGAAAAATATAATTGCACCTTCCTCCTTTTTCTCTGTTGAGAAATTGTCATCACACATTCTTATATAGAAATTATCTCTGCTCAGTTGACCAGAATAAAAACTTCCTTGGAAACGGATCCTGGCCTGAAGTCCATTCCTCAGAGAAATCCAGTCCAACATTTCCCTTCCACATTGCTCGTAGGAACAGGGAGATTTTCTCAATGTACAGGTAGCAACCAGTAACCAGATCCTCATGGTTGAATCCCACGTAAGGACTTATTGGGCCAGGTGGGATCCCAAGGAATGAGACGGGACCAGCAAGCCATGTTTTTCATAGCTTGCTTCCCAGGGATCTCATACCTGATTACTTCCTGGCAGTCAATGGGGGAGAAGAGAGGTAAAAAAAAAAAAGCATAAAGTAAGGGAATATTGTGGCCAAAACATGCCTCATCTAAAGCAACCAATCACTTTGAAGATTCAACATCTATTAAGCATTCAAACAATCACTGCACAATGGATTCCAGCAAAGCATTGGCAGCTTTCTGAGCAGCCCTGACCTAAAGCAGAACCGCAGCTTATATACCGTTGGCCCACTACATTAGGAAGATGTAGAAACAGGCAAGCACCCTATAGAGCACAGCATGACGTTGGAATATTTTTGATAATCTCATTATTTCTCCCTGGCTACAAGGTCAGCAGGGCAACTATGTGCTCTCTGAGATACGGTCAGGGAATATAAACATTTCGACCAGTGGTGGGTTGCTACCGGTTTTCCCCAGATCAGGCAAAGTGGTAGAGCGAGAGGCTTGCACAGAAGCAGCCTGTGTGCGCACAAGCGAACCGTTAGCGAACAGAATTGAAACCCACTACTGATTTTGACCCACTGGTCCAGAAATTCCAGTCTGATTCTTCCCCCTGTGCCCATGCAGGCCCAGTTCAGCTTGTTGTCAATGTTTACTTACAACAAGATTTTAAGCTCTCTACAACTATTGGGCCAGGAGCATCTCTAGAGGTTTGCTAGGGAATGTAACTCAGTGGTCTCTATGGATAATCACTGGGGACTTTCCATGACTGAGTGGAGAACACAAACTCTACCTCCCTGCTCTTAACCCAACACAATATCCACCCTATCCAATGCCCTCCCTATGCTCAGACTGAAGAAAATGGCCTTGGGAGCAGTGGTGGGTTGCTCCCGGTTTGGTCCGGTTCCTGCAACTGGTAGTAAAAGCGGCGGGAAGCTCCACCCATCTGCCCGGATGTCATGATGGACAATCTGCGTCTGCACAGAAGCTTTTGCGCATGCACAGAAGCACTTGCACGCTCCCATTGCAAACCGGTAGTAAAGGTAAATAGAACCCACCCCTGCTTGGGAGATATACAAACTCCATTACTAAAGAGGTGAAGGGAAAACATCTCCCAAGTCCGCAGCACATGGATCCTATTCAGAAGAGACTCAGACAGACTCCTCCCTAATTCACAGGAGTATAAGAATGGGGGAGAAGGTACAAAGAAGATACTTTACATGTGTTTTCACCCAAAAAGAAAACATGACACAACTTATCAAAAACAGAATCATAAGTGCCAGATTAGGAATGCAAATTAAAATATGGAAAAATAAGGTAAGAGAACACCTGTTGGCTCTAGACAAATTCAAATCACTGGGTCGGGACGGACTGCAGCCAGAATTTTACTGGAACTAATAAATGTGATTTCAGAACCATTGTAACATACTGTATGTTTCAAAGTCCTTGGAGCAGGGGGAACTAGAGGTAGTCCTCAACTTACAATAGTTAATTTGGTGACCGTAGTTATGATGACACTGAAAAAAGTTATTTATGATCATTTATCACACTTATGACCATTGTAGCATCCCCCTGGTCATGTGATTTACATTCAGATGTTTGACAACTGACATTTATGACAGTTGTAGTGTCGCGGAGTCATGTGATCCCCTTTTGTGACATGCTATCAACCAAACTCAATGGGGAAACCAGATTCACTTAACAACAGTGTAACTCATTTAACAATGGCAATGATTCATTAACAAATGTGGCAAGAAAAGTCATAAAACGGGGCAAAATTAATTTAACAAGTTTTTCGTTTAACAACATAAATTTTGCACTCAATTGTGGTTGTAAGTTCAGGACTACCTGTAACAGAGGACTGGAAAAGAGCTGATAGGGTCCCCATCTTCAAAAAGATAAAAAACATGCAGGAATTTACAGACAAATCAGCCTGACATTAATATCTGGTAATATCTTGGAAAACATATCCAAGCAACAAATCTGTGCACAGCTAGAAGCAAACAAGTTATAACCATTAGCCAACATGGGTTGATCCAGTGGTGAAATCCTCCGTGGATTGCCACCGGTTCACTGCCTGTGCATGTGCATTGCGCGCCACACGCACACTTCGTGCGGAAAAAGAAGACTTCACAAGGTAAATAGAACAGCGAGGGGGGGGGGGAAACAGCTATGTCGCGTGATTTAGATTCGCCGTGTGGCACAGCTGATCATCGGAAATACCAGTTCAGAGGAACCGGTAGTTTTTAGATCAGATCAGATTAACCGAGTTGGAAGGGTCCTTATAGGTCATCTAGTGTAACCCCCCGCTCAAGCAGGAAAACCTATACCATATCTGACAAATGGCAGTCCAATCTTTTCTTGAAACTCTCGAGTGATGAAGCTCCCACAACTTCCGAAGGCAAGCTCTTCCATTGGTTGATTGTTCTCACTGTCAGAAAGTTCCTCCTCATTTCTAGGTTGAATCTCTCTTTGGTCAGTTTCCATCCATTATTCCTTGTCTGGCCTTCAGGTGCTTTGGAAAATAGCTTGACCCCCTCCTCTCTGTAGCAGCCCCTCAAATATTGGAAGACTGCTATCATGTCTCCCCTGGCCCTTCTCTTCACTACACTAGCCATGCCCAGTTTCCGTAATCGTTCTTCATCTGTTTTAGTTTCCAGTCCCCTAATCATCCTGGTTGCTCCCCTCTGCACTTTTTCTAGAGTCTCAACCAGTGGTGAATTGCTCCCGATTCGCAAGAACTGGTAGTAAAAATTTGTAGTTGTTCTGAGAACCAGTAATAACACTGGCTGGCCATGCCCCCGACCCGGTCGCTGCTCACTTACCCCACCCACCTCATCAGAGGCTTTTTTTTTTTTACTTTTAAAAGCATTTTTTCTACAAACTCTTCGGCCGAAGAGGTGGTAAAAAGAGTGTTTTAAAAAGCCTCTGACGATCCCAGCTGAGTTGCCTGATCGGCAGAGGTTTTTCAAAGCATTGTTTTCTGCAACTTTTCTTAAGGTTTTAGAAAAAATACTTTTAAAAGTAAAAAAAAAAAAAAAAAAAGTTGGCCATGCCCACCCAGTCACATTACCCCTCCACCAAGCCACGCCCACAAAATAAGCCATGCCCACAGAACTGGTAGTAAAAAATTTTAGAACCAACCCCTGGTCTCAACATCTTTTTTATAGTGTGGTGACCAAAACTGGATGCAATACTCTAGGTGTGGTCTTACTAAGGCTTTATAGAGTGGTATTAGTACCTCCCTTGATCTTGATTGTATTCTTCTGTTAATGCAGTTTAGGATTGCTTTGGCTTTTTTAGCTGCCGCTGCACACTGCTAGCTCATATTCAGCTGAGACATAAGATTCCTCTCACAGTCACTGCTATTAAGCCTGGTTTCCCCCAGTTTATATCTGTACTTTTGGTTTTTCTTACCTAAAATGCACTTGGAATACTGCATCCAATTTTAGTTACCACAATATAAAAAGATATTGGGACACTGGAAAGCGTGCAGAGAAGAGCAACAAAGATGATCAGGGGACTGGAAGCTAAAACATACAAAGAACAGTTACAGGAATTGGATATGTCTAGTCCAGGGGTGTCAAACTCGATTTCATTGAGGCCCACATCAGGGTTGTGTTTGACCTCTGGGGGCCGGAGTGGGCATGGCCAGGTTGGGCGTGGCCAGATCAATATCACTCACGTTGGGGGCGCCTCTGGTGGCCCAAGCGCTCTGCCAGAGAAAACTGGCTCCCAAGCTGTTTTTGGTTGCGATGGCTTCCTGCAAACCTCTTCCAGGAAAAACTGAGCTCGGGAGGGCTGCATCCGGCCACCAGCCCTTGAGTTTGACACCCCTCGTCTAGTCTAATGAAAAGGACAAGGGGAGGCATGATAGCAGTCTTCCAATATTTGAGTGGCTGCCACAAAGACGAGGGTCTCAAGTTATCTTCCTAAACACTAGAAGGCAAGACATGGAACAATGGATGGGAACTAAGGAAGGAGAGAAGCAACCTGGAAACTTACAGTGTGAATTAATAAGTGGCTTCAGCTTGCCTTCAGAAGTTGTGGGTGCTTCATCACTGGAAGTTTTTAAAAATACATTGGATAGTCACTTGTCTGAAATGGGATAGAGCAGTGATGGCTAACCTTTTTTCCATCGTGTGTCAGGAGAGGGGGGGCGAGGAGGGTTGCGCACGCACGTGCTCATGTGCATGCGCGCGCAACCCCCTCCCCCTCCCGCTCCTGGCACATGATGGCCTGGTAGGCCCGTTTTTCTTTCTTACCTGGTTCTAGATCCCCTCTATTTATTTCCGAAGGGCAAAACCTGCCTTTCTCCTCTCTTGTAGGCCCTCCAAAAGCCTGAAACAGCCCATTTCCCAACTCCCGGTGGGACAGGAAGTGACATTTTTTGCTGTCCCCAGCCTCTCTAGGAGTCTCTAGGAGCCTCTCTAGGAATCTCTGGAGGCCGGGGACAGCAAAAAATGTCACTTCCTGTCCCACCGGGAGTCAGGAAATGGAGCCTTTCAGGCATCCAAGGGAGTAGGGAAGGCTGTTTTCGCCCTCCCCAGATGCATAGAGAGGATCTGGAACCAGGTAAGAAAGAAAAATGGGCCTTCCCCACCCCCCCAGGCACTCCAGAGGCAGGAAACAGCCTGTTTCTCTACTTCTGGTGCGCCCAGAAGGCCCGAAAATCACTGGCCGGTGCGCACGTACACCCCAGAACTGAGCCGGCATATGCGCACGGTGCCATAGGTTCGCCATCATGGGTATAGAGTCTCCTGCTTGAGTAGGGGGTTGGAACAGAAGACCTCCATGGTTCCTTCCAACTCTGTCCTGATTGATTGATCTTGACAGCTGCAGCCTTGAATTGGCTTGTGGGCACAGCAGGAATAGATCAATGGGTATGTTTTGTGAGGAGGAAGAAGTTCCAGTTTGGTGTACTGGTGAAGGCACCAGGTTAGAGACAGAGAAACGCTCAGTTCCAGTCCCACCTGAAGGGCAAAACCATCTGTTCAACTTTGGCCAGTCTTCTCAGCCCTTGGAGCAGGAAAAGGAGGGAACCACTTCCAAAAACCCTTGCCAAGGCCAGCCATCAAGACTGACCCAAAGGCACCAAAAACGAAGCTAAGTAGCATCACATTTCACTTTTTCACTTGGCTCAGTTGCAAAGGTCGGTTGCTAGGAGTCGAAAACTACCTGCTCAGTGATGAGTTGCTCCCGGTTCACACCAGTTCGCAAGAACCAGTAGTAAAAAAATTTAATAGTTCGGAGAACCGATAATAAGATTGGCTGGCCACGCCCCCGAACCGTTTCCCAGCCCAGTCACCATTTGCTTACCCTGCCCACTCCCAATCTATTGCTGCCTCCTGAGTCCCAGCTGATGGCTAGAGGGAAAAAAACTGTTTAAACTCTTGCCGCAGGGCTTCAAAGCTGATCAGTGTTGAAAGAAAACAAATGAGTAGACTGGTGCCTGCAAAAATAGAAAAAACAGTCCCTTACAGCTTCAGCATAGGTTAATTAGTACAAGTTGATTAGGTCGGCCTCCTGACTCTCAGCTGATTTGCTCTCATCTGTTTTAGGTAGGCAGGGCTCTGTTGCTAGCTGCAGAGTGCTGGAGCAGATTTTTCCCCCCTAGCTATGCTGAAAAAACAAAAGTGAAAGTAAAGCGGGATCTTTGCTGCAAGGTGACAAAATGAGGCAGAGAGAGATTTCTTTTTCTTTTTCCTCACCAAAAAAGGTAGGTGCAAAACTGCAAACAATGGGAAATTTAGGGCAAAAGAGAAGAGTTCAAGATTTTAAAACACAAAAGAAAAAAAGCTCTATTTAACTAGAGAATTGTAATAATTGAGATACTATTAATTGTATATTGTGTTGAAAGCAGAAATGGTTAAGTTGTGGTTTGGAGGAATATATGGGGGAAATTATTTGGATTATTATTATTGGTAAATATAATTAATTGATTTGTAAGAAATTGGATTGCATGGAAATAATTGGAATATTCATGTTCATATTGATTAATATACAAAAAAGGTAGTTATATAACTAATGGATTTATATTAAAATGTTGAATTTGTATTAAACAACTGTATTACATAATTACATAATTAACCAATGTGAGGATGGATATAAAAATAGATGACAATGGGAAGGGTTATAATATAGAATAGAAGGGAAAAATTGAATTTGATTAAGATTAGAGATGAGGATGAAGGGTAATATTGTTTTTTTAAAAAAATAGATGAGGAATAAATATGGCAAAAAGGAAATATAGAAATTGTAAATTTAATTGAAATGACTAAACACTGTTTAAATTTGTGAACCGGCCAAATACTCTGTTCAAAGAAAATACATTGTATGTTTGTATGTGTGTTTCTAATTATTACTATTTATTCATATTTGTTCTCTTTTATTCTTTAAAATTTACCAATTCATTCTTTATCTTAATATCTTTATATTTGTTTGGGGTTGGCTTTCTTCCCTTTCCCTTTTTTATTGTACAGCAATTTTTCTCCTCAAACCTACCACCTCTCTCTTTTCTTTCCTTCTTACTTTCTTTCTCCCCCTCTTCTTCTCCTCCCTACTTCCTCTTCCTTTCTCCTTCTCCTCCCCTCTTCCTCCCTCTCTTACCCTCACTCCTACTCTAATTTCCCTTCCCTTCCTTCATCCCTCTCTATTGCTGTATCCTTTTATGCATATGGACTACTCAGTGGGCTGAAAAAGTTATTTTTGACTGGTCCTTGCACTTTTGATCAGTCCTCGAATTTATGACTGTCCTCACATTTTACATTTTTTGCCCTATCTTATCACCATGGTGAAGAGAAGCACTTGTGAGATGAGTGACATGGTTGTTAATAATGCTGCACGGGCATAAATGTGAGGATGGTCATAAGTGTGAGGACCAATCAAAAATGCTAGGACCTGTCAGAAATGACTTTTTTCAGCGCTCTGAGTAGTCCCTATACACATAGCCATGGCCACTCGGTCACATGACAAGCTAGCCACGCCCACCCTGTCACATGACCTCCAGGCCACGCCAACAGAACAGGTAGTAAAAAAAATTAGAACCCACCCTTGTACCTGCTGCAATGTAATCACTGGAAACATCTAAACCTTGATGGAGATTGGAGAAGCGTGTTTTTCCACCTCCTGTCCCTAGATGGCGGTCAGGCAACATCTGTGCCTAGAAAGCCATCAACACTGCATTGCTAGAAAGGCTGGGAGGAGAGGAGAAGCGCAGAGGAACTTCCTCTTCCGGATGACTGATGGGAAGAAGTTGGTGTGCAGAGCGGCTTTTCTGCTGTTTCCATGGTCCAAGCAGCAGCTGGCAGGTGAGTTGAGGGCTGCAGGTGGGAGGAGAGTCCGGGAGCAACTTGGGCTGGAAGCGGAGAAGCAACTGGGCTGAAGCCTCTCAGCTGCTGCTGCTGCAGGTTCCTTCCCTCCCCAAATGGAAGCCCACTGGTGCTGCAGGCTGGGAAACTGGGGGCTGCAATTTCTGCTGGTGGGAAGCTTGAAAAAGCCTCTTTCAAGTGGAGGTTGGTTCTTTGGGAATGGCTTCCCTCCAGAGGTTGTGGCTGCTCCGTCACTGGAGGGTTTTGAGGGGCGATTGGGCAGCCATTTGTCCTGGATGGAATAGGGTCTCCTGCCTGAACAGGGGATGGACTAGAAGACCTCCAAGGTCCCCCCAACTCAATTCTTCTCTTATGGACCTGATGTTTTCTGGGCAACAAGATCAGATTTATTTGCCTCTGGTCTTTTTTGGGTTGTTCTTGTTTTGTTCTACTTCCATTTCTAGCTAACAAGTACGTGTTTCCTATTGGTGCCCCCCCAGGCTCCACTGTGCTTAACCCAGCACTTTTTAAAAAATAGCTATTGAATGTTTGAACTGTTCAGGTGTATTTATTTATAAAATTTATTGGCCACCAACCTTACCGTGACATGACTGCGATTGACAGATATGGCTCAGTGAAATAAGAGACAGAGTCCAAGTGTGTGTGTGTTGATAAGCCAATGCATTTCTTCATCCTCCTAAGAAGGAAGGAACCCTGAGCGTAGTGAAAGGCAGATATTTATACATTTCTTTGCTTTCGCTTCATTACATAAGAGGCAGTTGGCACATGACAGATAAGATATAGAAATTATAAAAATAGTCAATGTCACTGCGTTATTTTATTTGCCAGCTGAACTCATCATTTCTGGACTGTCAGACTCTCCGTAGCTTGCCAACTTCTTATCAGTAAGCTACGTGTTTCCATATCCACCCACGTTCCTTCACTTGCTTCACACTCTCTTTCCTTTGTTCTCTTTCCAGCAAGGTCCGGCTGAGATAGCCGGCAATTATTTTCAAAAATGTAGCAATTAACTTTTCTTAGTTAGTGAGGTGTTTTATTTTCTTTATAACAAATAAATGAGTTTTATTAGATACTTTTCTTCACGTTTTCTTTATCAGAATATTGCAACTTGGAATAAGCCACGATCCATCTCCTCTAAACCAGGGTGATTTTTCCCAGAGCCAAACATGGGATTAATTGATGCCCTGACAGTCAAGTTTGCCTTCTGTGGTTTTGGTCACATGCCTGACCCATAGGCTAGTGTTTCCTATGAAATTTTCCATGGCTTCAAAAGCCTTTTGAGGCCTGAACTTCAGCCTTGCCATCTCAACATATGAGCAATCATCCAATTCATCCAATTCCTGATTAACAATAGCTCAGAAGGTTTCAGATGTTTTTCAGTCTTCAAAGACATGAATTATCTTCATATTGTAGGTGTCTTTATTTTTATTTCTGAATGTAGATACCTGCAAATGTATAATCTATCCCCAGGACCTCCAGATAAACAGTCATGTGAAAAAGAAAATATACTCTCCTTGACTTTTATGATTTTACGTATCAAGGCATAGTAAAAATCAATTGGTCCTTAGAAATTCTTAATAGTAGGTAAATACAACCGTAGATGAACAACAACACATGAAATATTACATCAGGTCATCATTTATTTTATAAAAAGGAAGCCAAAACGGTGAAGTCATGTATGAAAAATGTATGATTCAATAATTTGTAGAACCACCTTTAGCAGCAACAACTAGAAGTAATTCTTTTCTGTGTGACTTTATCAGTCTCTTGCAGTGTTGTGGAGGAATTTTGGTCCAGTCTTTTACAACATTGCTTCAGTTCATTGAGGTTTGTGGGTGTTTTTTATGCACAACTCTCTTGAGGTCCTGCCAATTGGGTTGAGGTCTAGACTTTGACTGCATCACCTTGACTCTTTTTCAAGAATCACCTTGATTCTTTTTCAGCTATTTTGTTGTAGATTTGCTGATGTGTTTTGCGACCATTATCCTGTTGCATAATCCTTTGTCAGCCAAGCTTTAGCTATTGGTGAGATGGCCTGTGGCCCAATTGCATTATGGCCAACCATCTCCACTTTGGTCTGGTCTGTGCAAAGGACAGTGTTCCCGAAGTCCTTTGATTTGTTCAGATGCAACTTTGCAAACAACAGCCATGTGCTATGAGCTTTTTAGAGAGAAGAGGCTTTCTCCATTCAACCCTTCCAAACGAACCATACTTCTTCAGTATTTTTCTAATTCCATTGTTATGAATCTTAACATTTAACATGCTAACTGAAGCCTGTAGAGCAGGGGCGTCAAACTTGCATCATCACGGAATGATCATGTGACGTATCACAACATTTTCCCCCTTTTTTAAACGTGGCCGTGGCCGGTGCATGACCCATCTGGCCCACAGGCCACTAGTTTGACAGCCCTGCTGTAGAGTCTGAGATATAACTCTTTGCAATTTCTCTGGCCATTGCACCGTCTGACCTTGGGCTGAATTTCCTTGAACATCCAGTCCTGGGAAGATTAGCAACTCTCCTGAATGCTTTACACTTGTCTTCCACACTGTAGAATGATGGGTTTTTAATTGTTTGGAAATGACCTTTTAAACCTTCCCAAATTGATGGGCAGCAACAATTTCTTCTCTAAGATCATTGCTGATTCTTTATTCTTTGGCATTGTGTTAACACACAACTCAGTGTCAGAGATAGATGTAATCATACTTGTGATGATCAATTGATCAAGGGCATTTTATTAGCAGTACGTGGCTGCTACTTCCCCTCTTTATACTATGGAAGCAGTGAGAAATTTCCTAATGGTGAGAACAAATAACCAGCAGAACAGCTGGCCTTCAGAAGTTGTGGTGCTCCATCACTGGAGGCTTTTCAGAAGAGATGAGACAGCCATTTGTCTGAAATGATATAGGGTGTCCTGCTTGAGCAGGGGTTGGATTAGAAGACCTCCAAGGTCCCTTCCAATTCTGTTATTCTCTTCTGTTCTGTTGCGATGATATTTATGATACCCTGATAAGTAAAACCACAAGAAATCAAAGCAGGTGTAGTTTCTTTTTCAATTGATTGTATTTGAAAACAATCCTTTGCATTGCTAAGAATTTGTGATTGACAAAGGACAGTGTTGAAGTCAACAATCGAATTAGAATCATTGAATGGATATTCGAACTTGGATCTGGGTGGTCTTCCATGTGTCAATTGAATCATGATCAATGTAAGAGGTTATTGGAGCATTGTGGCATGTTTGCTTTTTCATTATAATGTAAACTTTTTTCTTCTTTTCTCATCTTCTGCAACCATTTTATGCACAATTAAAGATACACTTTTATTTGAATCTTATAGACAAAGAAGATGGCAATGAGCACTCTGGACAACTAAGGATAACAAACAACTTTGAATAGGAAAACAAGTCAGTCCAGAAATCAAAATATTTTCCATTTCCTTCAGAGAGTCCCCCAGCAGGTGAGAGAGAAATGAGAGAAAATCAAGAAGAGATTTCTAACTGGAAAAACAGAGTGTGAAATTAAAGCATACGTTACATGAAAAGTCAAGGGAGATTATTTTTCCATTCAGGAAAAGAGGGAAATATCTGGAAGTTACTGGGGAGGAAGCCACATAGAGCAGACAGTGTTGCAGGCCTCGTTCTGGGAGGAAGAAAATCACCAGTAAATCAAAGCAGCACTAAAGATATTATCCATATTTTTGACCTCCTCAAGAATATTAGTTGTGGAAAAGCTCCATAGACGTTTCTGTTCTGGGAAAGATACAACTTGCAAATCACAGCTGATTATACCAGAGGGGATCCAGACTGGAGAAAAACTGTACAAATACTCTGAATGTGGCAAAAGCTTTGGTCAGAACAACTTGATTTTCTTTCATGGATGGACCCACACAAGAGAGAAGCCCTACAAATGTTCCCAAAGCGGTATATGCTTTAGCAAGCATGGCAACGTGGACTTACACCAAGGAGAAAACGTTTGAATGTCCTAATTGTGAGAAATGTTTCAGTAACAATTACAACCTGGTGACACACCAGAGGACTCACACAGGAGAGAAACCCTATAAATGTCCTGACTGTGGGAAAAGTTTCAGTCAAAATTCCAACCTCATTGGCCACCAGAGGATTCACACAGGAGAGAAACCCTTTGAATGTCCTGACTGTGGGAAAAGTTTCAGTCAAAATTCCAACCTCATTGGCCACCAGAGGATTCACACAGGAGAAAAACCGTTTGAATGTCCTGATTGTGGGAAATGTTTCAGTCAGAATTCCAGCCTGGTTAAACACCAGAGGATTCACACAGGAGTGAAACCCTTTGAATGTCCTGATTGTGGGAAATGTTTCAGTGATAATTCCAGCCTGGTTAAACACCAGAGGATTCACACAGGAGAGAAACCATTTGAATGTCTTGATTGTGGGAAATGTTTCGTTCAGAATTCCAGCTTGGTTCAACACCAGAGGACTCACACAGGAGAGAAACCCTTTGAATGTCCTGACTGTGGGAAAAGTTTCAGTCAAAATTCCAACCTCATTGGCCACCAGAGGATTCACACAGGAGAGAAACCCTTTGAATGTCCTGACTGTGGGAAAAGTTTCAGTCAAAATTGCAACCTCATTGGCCACCAGAGGATTCACACAGGAGTGAAACCCTTTGAATGTCCTGATTGTGGGAAAAGTTTCAGTCAGAATTGCATCCTGGTTAAACACCAGAGGATTCACACAGGAGAGAAACCCTTTGAATGTCCTGATTGCCGGAAAAGTTTCAGTCGCAATTCCAGCCTGGTTAAACACCAGAGGATTCACACAGGAGTGAAACCCTTTGAATGTCCTGACTGTGGGAAAAGTTTCAGTCGGAATTCCAACCTCATTGGCCACCAGAGGACTCACACAGGAGAGAAACCCTTTGAATGTCCTGACTGTCGGAAAAGTTTCAGTCAATATTCCAACCTTATTGGCCACCAGAGGATTCACACAGGAGTGAAACCCTTTGAATGTCCTGATTGTGGGAAAAGTTTCAGTCAGAATTCCAGCCTGGTTAAACACCAGAGGATTCACACAGGAGTGAAACCCTTTGAATGTCCTGATTGTGGGAAATGTTTCAGTGATGATTCCAGCTTGGTTCAACACCAGAGGACTCACACAGGAGAGAAACCCTTTGAATGTCCTGACTGTGGGAAAAGTTTCAGTCGGAATTCCACCCTCATTGGCCACCAGAGGATTCACACAGGAGAGAAACCCTTTGAATGTCCTGACTGTGGGAAATGTTTCAGTCAGAATTCCAGCCTGGTTCAACACCAAAGGATTCACACAGGAGTGAAACCCTTTGAATGTCCTGATTGTGGGAAAAGTTTCCGTCAGATTTCCAGCCTGGTTAAACACCAGAGGATTCATACAGGAGAGAAACCCTTTGAATGTCCTGATTGTGGGAAATGTTTCAGTGATAATTCCAGTTGGATTAGACACCAGAGAACTCACACAGGAGAGAAACCCTTTGAATGTCCTGATTGTGGGAAATGTTTCAGTGATAATTCCAGTTGGATTAGACACCAGAGGATTCACACAGGAGAGAAACCATTTGAATGTCCTGATTGTGGGAAATCTTTCAGTGAAAATTCTAGTTTGGTTAGACACCGGAAAACTCACACAGGAGAGAAACCATATGAGTGTCCAGACTGTGGGAAAGATTTCAGTACTAAGGATAGCCTTCTAAATCATACACACAGGGGAAAAAACATTTAAGTTCCCTGAGTGTGCATGATGCTTCAGGAAACTTTCCAACCTTTTCGTACACAAGAAAATCCACATGAGGCCCAAAGTGATGAGTGTAGACAGAGTTTGAATTTCATTTCTAATGTCACATTGTAAGTCCAGCTGAGAAATTGACTATTTAATTTGACTACAAAGAATTTGCCTGATTTTTGTAGGCAAATATGTCATGATATTAGTCAGAAAGGAAGAAAGAAAAAATTGGTACATACTAGTTTGATAAAGGCTATCTGGCCATCAGCAGCAGAAGTTGCTGAATATTTATTTTTGCAGAAATTGTGCAATTATGTAAAAATCTTTTTGGGAGTGTTCTTTGCATTTTTATCATGGTAGATGATAGAAATGCCACAGGCATAGTCCCAGCCTTTTTCTCCCTGGGTGCCCCCGAGATTTTCAGCCCCAGAATTCCCCCAGCCAGCATCTCTTTGGGATAGGAGCACTCAGACTATAGTTAGAGATTGTGGCTCCTCATATAATAGCAATAGCACCTTGACTTATTTACCGCTTCACAGTGCTTTATAGCCCTCTCTAAGTGGTTTACATAGTCAGCATATTGCCCCAACAATCTGGACCCTCATTTTACCGACCTCGGAAGGATAGAAAGCCAAGTCAACCTTGAGCCGGTGGGAATTGAGCTGCCAAACTGCGCCACCATGGCTCTTGTGAGGAGAAAGTGAGCGTAGAGTGGAGGGATTCAAAGTTCATCTTTTCCTAACTGTTCCAGGAATTCAGCGCACGAAGCATGTCTTTTCAGATTGTGTCAAGAATGAGGCACGCAAGTGGAAGAAACCACATGAATAGCAAATATTTTGGGGGAATTTGGGGCAGTGACAAAACCAGTGTAAAATTTCAGATGTAAAGGCTGTTCTGCCCTGCAGGTGACCTTCATGAAGAAGAGCTATAGAAATAGTTGAGGAGAAAAGGGATTGTGGTTTTCAGCACAGGATCTCCAGGTTTATTCACAACTCCTGCTGTGATCTCCTTTGTTTTTAGGGGCCTCCTTGTTAAGACTTTGATAGCTGGGGCCTGAGAGCAGCACCAAGGGACTGATACTTTTGTGGTTCTCCCCCCTTGGTGGGGAGATGTGAGAAAAAAATTGTACAGTAGATAATCAAGCAAAATTAATTGAAGCCAATCTAAGAATCAGAGGGGATGGCCTATAGAGTGAGGTCAAAAGCCATAAGTCCCTACTCAGATGAACAGTCCATTTCCTCAGAATCAAACTTTGAAGCTCAGATTGAAAGGTGGAAAGTAGGTGTTATTTGGAAGATACTGGATCTTGAAAACTGCAGCCTTGAATTTAGGGCTGGAGTAGCAGGAACAGCTGTATGGATAGATTTTTTGGGGAGGAAGAAAGCCCAGTTTGGTGGTCACCAGGCTACAGCCTGAGAGGCGCTCATTTCCGGTCCTGCTTTAGGCACAAAGCCATCTCAGAAACCTTGGCCTTTCCCGTCCTCTCAGGTCTTTGAAGGGAAATCTGCTTACAAAAAACCTTGCCAAGGAAACTGCAGAGAAACGGGAGTGCAGGATAACTCCCCAAAACCTACTTTTGCAACTTTGGAGAGTGAAGCCTGACCTACTTAGCTTCCCAAGATTAGAGACGTGTTGTGCCATAAATATTTATGAAATTCTTGTTTGTATGCACAGTTGCTAAATTATTTCCAGCTTCATCCTATGAATAGAATAATGAAACCTGGAACAATAACAATAACACCCACCTTCCAAACCACATCTAGATAGGAGAGATTCGTTCTATCTGCATCCTTGCAGAGCCTAAATCTCACTAGAGGGAAGAGTTGCTCTGAGCAGCGTTCCCAATCTCCACAGGAGTTAGCTTTATTATTCCCAAACAGTTTGGGCAAAAGACTTGGATAGCTATACTTTCCAGAAAGCTGACGTATAGATTTTGCACTTTCTTAGGGGTGACTCAGTGGAGATCAAAACCTCTCTACATCCCCCAAACTTTATGACTGATTTCCTGTGTCTGTGAAGGATTTAAGACCCAGGAGAATCAGTGGGTCAGAGGCTCAAAGGGAGCCAGCTTCATTCGTGCTGCCCAGAGATGGTTCCAAGCACACCCATGCTAAATGCCTTGTGGGTCTGTAACTTTGCATACACAGAAGTCTCCATTAGGTCAAAGTGAGAAAGACACATACCCAGCAGGGCTGGAAAAGGGGGCTTAACAAGAGGAGATGACTGCCTGTATATGGTGAGAGTAATATTTCCAAAAGGCATTTCCAAGGGCTGGAAAAAAGATTGGTAATACAGATGTTCATGCAACAATGTACCACTGTTTGATACCCATTCCTTTTTTAAATTCAATATATTAATCTAATAAAATATACAAAATCCTTGCCAAGGAAACTGCAAGGCCAGGCATCAAGACTGACTCTTTGTTTGATACACATTCCTTTTTTTAATTAGAAAATTTAATCTAATAAAATATATAAATCAAACAAAAACAAAGAATGGATACAGAGAAGCAGGAAAGGAATCGAAAAAAGAAAAATATAATTGCACCTTCCTCCTTTTTCTCTGTTGAGAAATTGTCATCACACATTCTTATATAGAAATTATCTCTGCTCAGTTGACCAGAATAAAAACTAGAAACAGATCCTGGCCTGAAGTCCATTCCTCAGAGAAATCCAGTCCAACATTTCCCTTCCACATTGCTCGTAGGAACAAGGAGATTTTCTCAATGTACAGGTAGCAAGCAGTAACCAGATCCTTATGGTTGAATCCCACGTAAGGACTTATTGGGCCAGGTGGGATCCCAAGGAATGAGACGGGACCAGCAAGCCATGTTTTTCATAGCTTGCTTCCCAGGGATCTCATACCCCACAGCAGATGTACAACAGGAGCGCTCACATACAGACTCACTATAGTTTGTAGGGACCCACCAAACTTCTTGAATTGGAGTCAAAAGTTGCTTCCCTCCTCCTGCACCTATAAGTTCCCTGTGACTTCTCTGAGGAAACACTGTTGATGGTGGGAGCCTCCCAGAACAACAAGCAAGCAAGAAGGACATCAAGTATGCTGCAGAAAAAGTTTACTCAAATCTTTTTGGAGTGGCACTCAATGCCTGGCGATTTAATGGATTAGTTATTACAGGTTTCTTGACAGCAACACACAAACTGTCATTTCCTTCTTCAGTGTGTTTTGTCTCCCGCCCTCCCTCCCTCCCTCCCTCTCTCTCTCTCTCTCTCTCACACACACACACAGACACACACATCTCAGTGAGAGCAACCTGATTACTTCCTGGCAGTCAATGGGGGAGAAGAGAGGTAAAAAAAAAGAGCATAAAGTAAGGGAATATTGTGGCCAAAACATGCCTCATCTAAAGCAACCAATCACTTTGAAGATTCAACATATATTAAGCATGCAAACAATCACTGCACAATGGATTCCAGCAAAGCATTGGCAGCTTTCTGAGCAGCCCTGACCTAAAGCAGAACCGCAGCTTATATACCGTTGGCCCACTACATTAGGAAGATGTAGAAACAGGCAAGCACCCTATAGAGCACAGCATGACGTTGGAATATTTTTGATAATCTCATTATTTCTCCCTGGCTACAAGGTCAGCAGGGCAACTATGTGCTCTCTGAGATACGGTCAGGGAATATAAACATTTCGACCAGTGGTGGGTTGCTACCGGTTTTCCCCAGATCAGGCAAAGTGGTAGAGCGAGAGGCTTGCACAGAAGCAGCCTGTGTGCGCACAAGCGAACCGTTAGCGAACAGAATTGAAACCCACTACTGATTTTGACCCACTGGTCCAGAAATTCCAGTCTGATTCTTCCCCCCTGTGCCCATGCAGGCCCAGTTCAGCTTGTTGTCAATGTTTACTTACAACAAGACTTTAAGCTCTCTACAACTATTGGGGTGCAGGAGCATCTCTACAGGTTTGCTAGTGAATGTAACTCAGTGGTCTGTATGGATAATCATTGGGGACTTTCCATGACTGAGTGGAGAACACAAACTCTACCTCCCTGCTCTTAACCCAGCACAATATCCACCCTATCCAATGCCCTTCCTATGCTCAGACTGAAGAAAATGGCCTTAGGAGCAATGGTGGGTTGCTCCCGGTTTGGTCCCATTCTTGTGAACTGGTAGGAAAAGTGGCGGGAAGCTCCGCCCACCCATCCAGATGTCATAATGGACAATCTGCATCTGTGCAGAAGCACATGCACGCTCCCATTGCAAACCAGTAGTAAAGGTAAATAGAACCCACCCCTGCTTGGGAGATATGCAAACTCCATTACTAAAGAAGTGAGGAGAAAACATCTCCCAAGTCCGCAGCACATGGATCCTATTCAGAAGATACTCAGACAGACTCCTCCCTAATTCACAGGAGTATAAGAATGGGGGAGAAGTTACAAAGAAGATACTTTACATGTGTTTTCACCCAAAAAGAAAACATGACACAACTTATCAAAAACAGAATCATAAGTGCCAGATTAGGAATGCAAATTAAAATATGGAAAAATAAGGTAAGAGAACACCTGTTGGCTCTAGACAAATTTAAATCACTGGGTCGGGACGGACTGCAGCCAGAATTTTACTGGAACTAATAAATGTGATTTCAGAACCATTGTAACATACTGTATGTTTCAAAGTCCTTGGAGCACGGGGGAACTAGAGGTAGTCCTCAATTTACGATAGTTAATTTGGTGACCGTAGTTACGATGACACTGAAAAAAGTGATTTATGATCATTTATCACACTTATGACCATTGTAGCATCCCCCTGGTCATGTGATTTACATTCAGATGTTTGACAACTGACATTTATGACAGTTGTAGTGTCCCGGAGTCATGTGATCCCCTTTTGTGACATGCTATCAACCAAACTCAATGGGGAAACCAGATTCACTTAACAACAGTGTAACTCATTTAACAATGGCAATGATTCATTAACAAATGTGGCAAGAAAAGTCATAAAACGGGGCAAAATTCACTTAACAAGTTTTTCGCTTAACAACATAAATTTTGGACTCAATTGTGGTTGTAAGTTCAGGACTACCTGTAACAGAGGACTGGAAAAGAGCTAATAGGGTCCCCATCTTCAAAAAGGTAAAAAACATGCAGGAATTTACAGACAAATCAGCCTGACATTAATATCTGGTAATATCTTGGAAAACATACTAGCAACAAATCTGTGCACAGCTAGAAGCAAACAAGTTATAACCATTAGCCAACATGGGTTGATCCAGTGGTGAAATCCTCCGTGGATTGCCACCGGTTCACTGCCTGTGCATGCACATTGTGCATCACACACACACTTCATGCGGAAAAAAAAGACTTCACAAGGTAAGTAGAACAGTGAGGGGGGGAAACAGCTGGGCCACATGATTTAGATTCGCTGTGCGGCACAGCTGATCATCGGAAATACCAGTTCAGAGGAACCGGTAGTTTTTTTTTACTACTGGTTCACCTGAACCGGTATTCTTTATCACTACCGGTTTGCCCAAACTGGTGTGAACTGATAGCATTTCATCCCTGGGTTGATCAAAAAGAGATCATGCCAAACAAACCTTATTTCATTATGTGACAAAGTGACTAAATTAGTGGACCAGAGAAATGCTGAGGACATAGTATACTTAGTTTTCAGTAAAGAATTTGATTAAGTAGATCACATTCTACTTCTTGGCAAGCTAAAGAAGTGTGAACTTGATCAGTGGCCCCTATCTAACAAAATGATATTCATCAAAGATAAAAATAAAGTTTTACACTTAGACAAGAAAAACCAATTGCATAGGTATAATTAAACTAGGTGAAACCTGGTTTAATTCCCATAACTATGAGAGGGATCTTGGAGTCCTAGTGGATAGCAGGGTGGATTTGATTTAAATCAAACTGATTTAAATCACGATTTAAATCACGATTTAAATCACTAGTCAGTAAGGCTTGATTTAAATCATAGTTTTCTACATAAAGACTAATTCTTGCTGGTATAACTTTAATATGCATGTAGATGAAGATTTTTAGAATAACAACTTTTCATATTAATTTTTTTATCCCCAGTTTAATAGGTTAATCATTCATATTTGGACAACTTTTCTGTTGTACCTAGGAATCATTACCTTAATAATAACAATTTAAATAGATTTATTAAACTGAAACAATAACATTACAGCATATGTTATTTGCTTAAACAAACATCCATGTTTGTTAACTAATTTGGCTAAACAATATATATATATTTTAAGAAACTTAGACTGTCAGCCCTGCCTACACATGAAAAACTTAAATACTGTCCTCTGTAGCTCACTCGTCATCTTCATCTTCTTTGTTCATAATCTGGAAAAGAAAAACAAGCTTTCCTGCTTTATCGGGTCCCAAACGATTTCTCAATTTAGAATGAATGAGTCCAAAGGAAGAGAATATTCTTTCAACGCCTGCAGAAGAAGCTACTGCTGTTAAAAGTGAAATCATTATTTGAAAGTCTCTAAATCCAAGTGCTTAAGCGACTTCCACCAGTTCACTGGTGTGACTTTCTTTAAAATATCTTCAGCAAACATATATTTCTTGAATGGTTCCCCCTTAGCTTTGAAGTTTATTATAGTTGGCATTACAGATGGATGATTGCTGGATACCCATGTCATAGCTAACTCCTCTTCCTCAGCTCTTAAGTTTTGAGCCTGATACTGGATATTGACAATATTTGCCAAAAAATGAGCTGGAGACAGTACTTGTCCCATTCGGATCATTGTGGACATTACTCCACCCATCAATACTTAGGTTAACAATTCTACCCTCCAGAGCTGTTGCACATTGCTCCATTTCTCTGTCATACACTTTATCCAGCAGTTTCCCTGCAACATCTGCTCTGCTGGGTGGACTGTATCCTGGTCTCAGTGACTGAACCATATTAATGAAATGTGGGTTCTCAGTCAGACAGAAAGAAGAGTTTGTGGCATAAACAAACTGGGCAATTTTTTCATCAATTAACTCTTTTTCTAATCTAATTTTTATCACAAACTTATCTATGGTGGTTCCAGGAGGGAAGGGTTTTTTCTTTCTTTTAGGTGATAGAGATATGTGGCTGTGGGTGTCTGATGATGATGATGCTAATGAAGCACTATCCTGGATGGATAACTCTGAAACTGTAGAACAGGAGGATGGTGATCTTGAAGGTGGATAGTTTCCAGAATCCATGAATTCCCCTAAACAAAAATGTCAATGCTGTTATTTTATTGTTTATACAATTTCTGCTTATTGTACACAGCACTGCCCCAAAAGGAATATTTGCTTTTATTCATAACTGTACCAAATAACAGTAACATGCAGTAATAATAAGAAATATTTTATGCTCAAACATGACAGTTCAAGGCAGTCTTTAGAAATATGATTCAATAAAAATGTTTACCAACCTGAAGATCCTGCCTGTTCAAATGTGTTTCTTTGGTCATCTTCATCACAGCACTTCTCATGATGTTGTCTCATTCGGGTCACCAGGCCTTGCATTTCTTTGTTGCAGTGTTTGCAGTTTGCACGCATGCCTGCCTTACCGATAGGTAAAGGAACTTCATTAAAGTATTGCCAAACTGGGTCTCTTTTACGGCCTGCTGCCATTATAGGTTTTTTCCTCCAAAGAAAGAATGTGATAAACCTCAGGTCATACACACAAAAAGATCCAAAGACTTGTCTGTCTGTGGCTGTGCAGTATTGTGCTCAGAAAGTTTCACTTTCATTTTGTACTGTTTGTCTGCTTGCCCCTTCCTCCTCACACTTAGTTTCACTTTCTTCTTGTGCAGATCTATTCCACTCCAAACAATCAGAAAAATATTGTTTCTATTCTATTCACTGAACTTCTTGAAACTTAGCACTGAAGGGGTTGATTCTGTATTCATAGGTTTGTAGAACAATAGGATTAAGGTCTTTTTCTCAACTCTGTTCATGTTATAACATTTTTGCTGTGAAGAAGAGACATGTGATCTCTGCTGAGTCAAATTTAGTTTTGAGAACTGCAAAAGTAAACCAAGCATCTGTGATAATATCTTGTAGGCAGAGAAACTGCCCAATACAAAAACCTTTGGAAGAGCACGACATTGTGAATGGATTAATGGAATTTATTTACCAAAAAATTTAAACATATACAGCCTTATTCTACATAATTAAAAAACTAATCTTTATTTCGTGATGGAATAACCTTTGGATGGTAATATATTTTCCTCAAAAAGCATTTTATTTAAAAAAATCCGATTTAAATCAAAAAAATCCAATTTAAATTTAAAAAATCTGATTTTTTTGATTTTTTTTAAAAAATCATTGATTTTTATCCACCCTGGTGTATAGTCACTTAAATGTGAGCCAACAGTTCAGTTCAGATCAGATCAGATCAGATCAACAGACTTGGAAGGGACCTTATAGGTCATCTAGTCCAACCCCCCCGCTCAAGCAGGAGACCCTATACCATATCTGACAAATGGCAGTCCAATCTTTTCTTGAAACTCTCGAGTGATGAAGCTCCCACAACTTCCGAAGGCAAGCTCTTCCATTGGTTGATTGTTCTCACTGTCAGAAAGTTCCTCCTCATTTCTAGGTTGAATCTCTCTTTGGTCAGTTTCCATCCATTATTCCTTGTCTGGCCTTCAGGTGCTTTGGAAAATAGCTTGACCCCCTCCTCTCCGTAGCAGCCCCTCAAATATTGGAAGACTGCTATCATGTCTCCCCTGGTTCTTCTCTTCACTACACTAGCCATGCCCAGTTTCCATAACTGTTCTTCATCTGTTTTAGTCTCCAGTCCCCTAATCATCCTGGTTGCTCCCCTCTGCATTTTGAGTTTCAACATCTTTTATAGTGTGGTGACCAAAACTGGATGCAGTACTCTAGGTGTGGTCTTACTAGAGCTTTATAGAGTGGTATTAGTACCTCACTTGATCTTGATTGTATCCCTCTGTTAATGCAGTTTAGGATTGCTTTGGCTTTTTTAGCTGCCGCTGCACACTACTGGCTCATATTCAGCTGATTGTGCACTAAGACTCCAAGATCCCTCTCACTGCTATTAAGCCTGGTTTCCCCCAGTATCTGTGTGTACTTTTGGTTTTTCTTACCTAAGTGTAAGACTTTACTTTTCTCTACATTGAATTTCATTTTGTTAGATAGGGCCCAGTGTTCAAGTCTGTCAAGATCCATCTAGATCTTGAGCCTATCTTCTAGAGTGTTAGTTATTCCTGCCAGCTTTGTATCATCTGCAAATTTGGTGCGTTCCCCTTCTATTCCCTCATCTAAATCGTTTATGAAGATATTAAAGAATCTTGTGGCACCCCCCTGCTTACTTCTCTCCATGTAGACTTACACCCATTAAGGACTACTCATTGAGTACGGTTTGTCAGCCAGTTGCAAATCCATCTGGAGGTGAAGCTATCTATCCCACTTTTTTCTAGCTTATGAAGAAGTAGGTTGTGGTCTATTCTGTCGAATGCCTTGCTGAAGTCTAAGTATATTATGTCCACAGGATTTTGCTGGTCTACTAATTTAGTCACTATGTTGAAGAATGAAATAAGATTGGTTTGGCATGATCTGTTTTTAACAAACCTGTACTGGCTGCTAATTATTACTTTACTCGTTTCTAGGCAGATCTGGTTTACAAATACAAATATAATGTCACTCGGGGGGTTTTTATATAAAGAGGTTCTTTTTACAGATGCGGGCAGATGGCAGCTGAAGACATTACAGACATTGTTGGCTGAAGGGATTAATTTAACTTGGTTACAATATAATCAACTGCAATTGAGATGGAAGGAGGACCAAAAAACTGGTATTATGATGTATGAGGAAGAATTAGTTAGACATATAAAAGAGAAAGGCCCAATGCATATTAAAAGACTTTATAATGTTTTGTTAGAAAGGGATTCAGAAACTGAATTAGTTAAAGACTGCATGGTTAAGTGGGCACAAAATTTTGAGGAACCAGTGATGTTGGAAACATGGGAAAAAATTTGGGTTCAGAATGTTAAATTTACACAGTCGCAGAATCTGCGGGAAAATTTTTATAAAATGTTTTATAGATGGCATTTAGATCCAAAAAAATTGTCGTGTATGTACCCTAGTGCCCAGCCTAAATGTTGGAGATGTGACTGCTTAGACGCTACATATTATCATGTCTGGTGGACCTGTAAGAAAGTTAAGGCTTTTTGGATAAAAATTTGGTGGGTCATGCAGAATGTTTTGAAGAGAAAAATTCAATTTTCCCCACAACTGTTTTTATTGGGTATAGTTAAGGGTTTTACATTGGGGGAAACAAAAATGATATTGTACATGATAACTGCAGCAAGATTGTTGATAGGTAAATATTGGAAAAATGAAGCGCTGCCTTCGATTGAGGAATGGACTTTGAAGATGGCCAGTTTTGCGGAGATGGCGAAGATTTCAGCATATTTAAAAGATTGTTCTCAAGAGACTTATGAATGGGAATGGAAGAAGTGGATAAATTATGTTCAGCATAAATATCAAACTAGGAAGTATCAAATAGCCTTTATTTAAAAATGTTATATAAGATAGAAACATTTTAGGGTTGAGGATAAAAATTTGTTAGAAAATGTTATATCAAGATAGAAATATTTTAAGGTTAAGGATGAAAATTTGTTAGAAAATGTTATATTATGATAGAAATATTTTTAAGGTAATCAGGATGAAAATTTATCTGAAAATGATATACCAAGATAGAAATAGGTTAATGTAATGAAGAAGAAAATTTGTAAGGGGGAGGGAGGGGTTCAAGTTTTATATACAAAGGAGGGTTTTTTCCTTTTATCTGACATGAGCATACTAGGAAGTCTGGGGGGAGGGGAGGGTTAGGGTGGGTTGGGGAGGTTGGGAAGTTTGGGGGGGGTAGTGGGGGGGGAAAAAGGGGGTGAAAATGTAATTGTAAAACTTTTGCAATAAAAAAAAAAAAAAAAGATCCATCTAGATCTTGAGCCTATCTTCTAGAGTGTTAGTTATTCCTGCCAGCTTTGTATCATCTGCAAATTTGGTGAGTTCCCCTTCTATTCCCTCATCTAAATCGTTTATGAAGATATTAAAGAATCTTGTGGCACCCCCCTGCTTACTTCTCTCCATGTAGACTTACACCCATTAAGGACTACTCATTGAGTACGGTTTGTCAGCCAGTTGCAAATCCATCTGGAGGTGAAGCTATCTATCCCACTTTTTTCTAGCTTATGAAGAAGTAGGTTGTGGTCTATTCTGTCGAATGCCTTGCTGAAGTCTAAGTATATTATGTCCACAGGATTTTGCTGGTCTACTAATTTAGTCACTATGTTGAAGAATGAAATAAGATTGGTTTGGCATGATCTGTTTTTAACAAACCTGTACTGGCTGCTAATTATTACTTTACTCGTTTCTAGGTGTTGGCAGATCTGGTTTTTTATTATCTTTTCCAGTATCTTCCCAGGTATTGATGTTAGGCTGATTGGTCTGTAGTTTTGTTCTGTTTTTTTCCCCTTTTTGAAGATAGGAACCACGTTAGCTCTTTTCCAGTCCTTTGGTAGTTCCCTGGTGTTCCAGGATTTTTGAAAGATGTGGTGCAATGGTTCTGAGATGACATCTGCAAGCTCCTTTAGAACTCTGGGATGTAACCCATCAGGTCCTGGTGATTTGTATTCATCAAGATCAGACAGGTGTTCTCTTACTATTTTTTTGTGATTGGCAGCAGCCAAAATTACCAATACAATCCCAGGCTGCATTAATAGAGGGATAGAAGTAAGATCACATGAAGTTATAGTACTGCTTCACAAAGCCTTAGTAAGACCACACTTGGAATACTGCATCCAATTCTAGTCACCACAATATAAAAAGATATTGGGACTCTGGAAAGCATGCAGAGAAGAGCAACAAAGATGATCAGGGGACTGGAAGCTAAAACATACAAAGAACAGTTACACAAATTGGGTATGTCTAGTCCAGGGGTGTCAAACTCGATTTCATTGAGGCCCACATCAGGGTTGTGTTTGACCTCTGGGGGCCAGAGTGGGCATGGCCAGGTTGGGCGTGGCCAGATTGATATCACTCATGTTGGGGGCGCCTCTGGTGGCCCAAGCGCTCTGCCAGAGAAAAATGGCTCCCAAGCTGTTTTTGGTTGCGATGGCTTCCTGCAAACCTCTTCCAGGAAAAACTGAGCTCGGGAGGGCTGCATCTGGCCACCAGCCCTTGAGTTTGACACCCCTCGTCTAGTCTAATGAAAAGGACAAGGGGAGGCATGATAGCAGTCTTCCAATATTTGAGTGGCTGCCACAAAGACGAGGGTCTCAAGTTATCTTCCTAAACACTAGAAGGCAAGACATGGAACAATGGATGGGAACTAAGGAAGGAGAGAAGCAACCTGGAAACTTACAGTGTGAATTAAGAAGTGCCTTCAGCTTGCCTTCAGAAGTTGTGGGTGCTTCATCACTGGAAGTTTTAAAAAATAGATTGGATAGTCACTTGTCTGAAATGGGATAGAGTCTCCTGCTTGAGCAGAGGGTTGGAACAGAAGACCTCCATGGTCCCTTCCAACTCTATCCTGATTGATTGATTGATCTTGAAAGCTGCAGCAGGAGCACCAGGAACAGGTCAATGGGTAGATTTTGTGGGGAGGAAGAAGTTCCAGTTTGGTGTTGTAAGGTCCCAAAATACACTTGAGTCACCAGAATGCCAAAGAGAGAGACTCAAGACGAGGCTTGCAAAAACAGATTTTATTTATGGCCAAAAACAAAATACTGGGTGGAACTATATCCAGAACATACAGATACAATGCATGCGAGGAGATAGCCACACCTTGGGGAAGGTATGGCGTCCTTTTATACCCTCAGAGACGTCAGTTTAGTACCCAACTCTGGCCACCCAATCCAGACCCGTGCATTCCTTGTTGCCCTGCAAGGGGGAATAGAAACTTCCCAATTAGTCATCTTGAGCATTTCTTTGTTTACTCAATTGGCCACTTTGGCCCCCTGGCCCTGGAAAGTAGGAGTCTATCCAGATCAACATAAATTAAGACTGAGGTGTAAATTATGCCTTGGAGATATGTACCATGCTCTTAGATGGCACAAGAAAAAAACAGGGAGAAGATTGATATGGGTTCAGGTCAAATGGCATATGTTTGACAAATACCAGATACATTACAGGCCTAATAACAGAATATGTTTGTTACAGGAGATACAAATATAAAGGCATAATATGTATTACAGGAACGTAATGGTTACAGAATCTAGTATACCAGTATATCATATCCTAGTATTATTTATTATATCCTTATTATTGTTTCCCTTCATTCCACACTTTTTATTTAAATGATGGAATGCTTTCCATCGCGGGAATCATGTGACTATTCTTTGGATTAAAGGAATGAGACAAGGGAAAAGAAGGAGACCTCCAAGGGTTAACAATCATCAATTTTGCAAACAAAATTTGTGAGATTAATTTTTCCATACACACCTACTTTTGCTAACAAATAGTGTACAGCAAGTCTATTCTGGGATATTGCTGTTTTCAACAGAGTGCGCTGTTTTAAACAGAGAGTGCTGTTTAACTAAGAAATTTAGAGCACTAGCAGTTGTATTAGGTATCATTGCAATCATTGGCTGTAACCTTACAATTCTATTCAGCATATAAAGGGAGTTCTGTACCATCTTCTGCCCAGGTGGCTGGTCCGTATACCTGAACTATTATTTCTGGAGGCCACTCATCTTTCTATGGCCTACATCCACATAAATAGGTATACCCAGTCTTTCACCTTGTTGTATTGTCAGTAGAAAAAGGAGGAAAAATAGATTTCACAGTTCCTAATCCACATGCTTCATACCATCGGCTAGGCAATTGCACATAGGCAAATTTTCCATTTATCCAATATAAGCCATCTGGAGCATGCCAATTAAGAGTTACAACATCCATCCATAACCCACTCAGTCTAGGTATATTTTCAAATGGGTTACTAGGTTGTGTCAGGTTAATTCCAGGCTGAAAAGTAACAATAAGCAAAGAAAACACCCTTACGTGTAAAATGATTTTTCACACTGATCATTGCATTATATTCTCCTCATATTAGTCCTATGCATAAGAAAATTAGTCCCAAATATTGGACCATTGCATTAAATCAAATATAGAATTGATATCTATATCTTCAGGGATCATGATATCACTATCTCTTAGGACTACTGTGTTCAAGTCAGATTGACCTGATTCAATGTCTCAATTCTCCAGTGTAGGATAGATATATACATAGGAATAGAGTTTCTATGGGGAGCAATCCCTTGCACATTTAAACAAGCACAGTGTCCCATTATTCCCCACAGGTGTGTATAAGTTCACAATTACAACAAGAATAACAATAACATTCAGTGATACAGTTACAATCACGGGACCAACACAATCTGGAGAGTGTGAAGTTGCACAGCTGCTGCTGGGATCTTCAGATGGAATAAGATGGGCGCCTCTAACCCGTTCGGCAGTCTATGGCTTAACACTGCAGCTACGCCAAAGGGGGAAGCGTCACACACAAGAACTAAGGCAGTTCTGAGTTGTATTATATGAGGAAGCTGTCCTCGGACAAAAGTTTTTTTACTGCTTGGAATGCAGCCGCTTCTCGTTTGCCCTACACCCAGGGAACATTTTTTCCAAGGAGCCTGTGCAGTGGCTCCGCAATGGTGGCTTTGTCTTTTAAAAACATGGTGTAGAAATTAAGAAGCCCCAAGAAAGCCTGTAGTTTGGGCTTCGATTTAGGGGTGGGCGCGTTCTGAATGGCCCTGACTTTGCTTTCCGTGGGGTGAATGCTTGTGCCGTCGATTCTGTAGCCTAAGAATTCCACGGATGGAACCACTATTTTGCATTTGGATCGTTTAAGTTTGAGTCCCGCTTCTCTGAATCTGGTTAGGACTTGTCTAACCCTATCCCCTAGCTGTGTCTTGTCTTGGCCACTAATTAGGACGTCATCGAAATAAGGGACGACTCCTGGGAGGCCTTGGAGAAGGCGCTCCATAGTGCTCTGGAAGAGCCCCGGGGCGATGCTAACCCTAAACTGTAGTCTAGTGCATTTAAAGGCACCTCTGTGAGTTACTATGGTCTGTGATTCTACCGTAGCGTCATCTACTGGCAGCTGCTGGTACGCCTGCGCAAGGTCTAATTTTGCGAATAGCTTGCCAGGCCCCAGGGAGTGTAGTAGATGGTGGACGATCGGAACAGGATAGGCGCTCTGCTGCAACGCCTTGTTGATCGTACATTTATAGTCAGTGCAGATTCTAATTGATCCATCTGATTTAAGTGGCGTGAATATTGTGGTTTCCCACTTAGCGTGATCTATGGGAACTAACACCCCTTGTTTGATTAGCTTGTCGAGCTCCGCGTCAATTTTGGGCTTTAAAGCAAATGGAACCCGTCTTGCTTTTAGTCTGATTTGGGCCACGTTGGGGTCTAAATTAAAAGAGATAGGGGTCCCCACGTACTTGCCTAGAGTCTCCTCAAAAACGTCCTGAAACTCGTGAAGGAGGGTTTCTTTGAGCGATGGCCCACCGATACTGTGGATGCCCGTGAAGCCCATGCTGAGGGCCCGGAACCACGCCATGCCCAGGAGACTTGGTAGCAGCTTGCTAACGATGGTCAGGGGAAGCTCTTTCTGGAACTCGCCGTAGGTGACCCGGAACGTGCCCACGCCTTCCATAGGAACTCGGTTTCCTTGGTAGTCGAGGAGGTGAACTCTTTGTCATGACAGCTGGGTCTTCTGTATCTTTGGCAGGAGCGCTTTGAGTGTAGTCCAGGACATGATGGACAGGGTAAACCCGGTGTCGATTTCCATTTCGCATGGTCTCCCTTCGATTTCTACTTTCGTGTAGACTTTCTCGTTGTCGGTTGAGCTGGCTTGGCCGATTCTCGTGCTGTAGGTCTCCCACTTTTGAATCTCGCGCCGTTTTCTCACGCCGTCATCTTTGATTGGCTGTTTTGAACGTGCCGGTTCTGGTTGGTCGCAGTAGTCACGTGGCTTGCGACTACGCGGAAATTGAGCTCTGCAAACTTGTGCTAGGTGGCCTTTCTTGTCGCAACGCCTGCAAATGGCGTCTCTGTATTTACACGATTGTCTCTCGTGATCTAGAACAGTTAGAACAGTTCTCATGGCGGCGGCTTTACTCGCTCTTTTTCTTTTCTGTGTGGAAGACGTCCTCGTCCGACTCTTCCTCCGTGCTGGTTCACGCCTCCTCTCTGTGAACGGGGGCTGTTTTACAGGGAGAAAAAATGTTTAAACTACTTAGAATTCTCACCTCCTTTCACCTCTCAGTATCCTTTCAACAAAACAACCCTCTGCATTTCTCTCTAGCCTGAATAACTAACAGACATTTTCCATAATTTTATCTCCCACATCAACACACAGGCATTCACAGGTCTCAAGATCACTTCACTTTATCACTCCTTATGAGCTTCGGAACATCTCACACACACACATTCACATTTGTATTGCAATCAGACTTTTTGTATACACCAATTTCACATACAAAAATTTCATTTAATGCTTCCTCCATACAAACCAAATTATTTCAGGGAACTTTTCACAAGCCAATGAGCTCCATTTTCTAAATAACTTTTTGTGTACTGTTGTTAGAAGGTCTCATCCTTCCTGCAGGTTTGGAAATGATTACATACATACACATACATACATATACCATCAAACATTTCCAGACCTGTGGAGGTTGTTTTTTGTTTTTTGTTTTACTTTTATTTCCTTGGGCAACCTATAGCTTATTCTTAAAGCAGTGGGAAAACTCAGAGAGCAGTTTAAATCATAAATATGATTGTGGGCCCTAACTTCTTTCCATTTCCCACAGGTCCAAGCCGAGATGTTTACTTAATTTGCAGGCTGGCCAGACATATCACAATCAATTCTACATGCTATTATTATAGATGCATATCCAGGAATTTTGTAACAGAAATCACACCAAATTGATCAAGTCAAATTATATGAGTCTTCCCATTTAGGCAGGTTTTACATTTTTCTTATTACCTGCTAAGGCCCAGGTGGGAAGAACAATAAACAATTTCTTCTTTATTCTTAGTTCTGTCAGACTTCTCTGGCTCTTTCAAGAATGGTAAATTATCAAGATCTTTATAACACTGTAATATTTCTTTGCCACCCACAGATCTCTCTTTAGACACTAGATTGTTACTACGTTCCTCTGCCCTGGGGGTGTTCTGTGTGTTCTCATTCTAACTTGGATCGCCCAGCAATCGCTGGCCCATTTTAAAGATCAAGATGTATAAGAGGTATAGAGACCTATGTTCACACATCGTTTGGATTTAGCCAGGGCTCTCATGAGCAAGTTTGAACTCCACTTTTCTTTTTACAGATAACTTTTACTGCCACATTTTTTCATTCATTTTTTAATACTCTTTTTTGTTTTGTTTTTTCACAACTTGTTTGTAACGTGTTCCAGTGGGCTAACATAGCCAAATGGAGAACACGGCCCAATTCTTGTTACTAGGTTATTTGTTCCAAACAGGCTACCAGCATGGTTTCCCATTTTTCCCAGGGGATTCCTTTCTGTCAGCTGGAAGCCTGACTAGACTCTCTTTCTTCCTGAGGAGATTTCCCACACCTTTCCGTCGGTGCGAAGCCTAACCAAACCCTCTCTTTTTTCCTAAGAGATTTCCCAGACCTCCCCTGCGGGTCCGAAGTTTGATCAGAACCCTCTCCTGCACTACAGATTCTTATTCCAACAGTCACACTCCTTTCAAAGCAATCGTCTCTGGCTGATCTCCTCTCGGATAATCAGAAACGCAGATTGGATCTCCTAATAACAGAATCTTTGTTACAGGAGATACAAATATAAAGGCATAATATGTATTACAGGAACCTAATGGTTACAGAATCTAGTATACCAGTATATCATATCCTAGTATTATTTATTATATCCTTATTATTGTTTCCCTTCAGTGTAGTGGTGAAGGCACCAGGTTAGAGTCAGAGAAACGCTCAGTTCCAGTCCCACCTGAAGGGCAAAACCATCTGTTGAACTTTGGCCAGTCCTCTCAGCCCTTGGAAGCAGGAAATGGGGCGGGGGAACCCCTCTCAAAAACCCTTGCCAAGGAAACTGCAAGGCCAGGCATCAAGACTGACCCAAAGGCACCAAAAACGAAGTAGCATCACGTTTCACTTTTTCACTTGGCTCAGTTGCAAAGGTCGGTTGCTAGGAATCGAAAATGACCTGCTGCAATGTAATCACAGGAAACCTCTTCCAAACGCCTGGGTGGAGATTGGAAAAGCGTGTTTTTCCACCTCCTGTCGCTAGATGGCGGTCAGGCAACATCTGTGCCTAGAAAGCCATCAACACTGCATTGCTACAAAGGCTGGGAGGAGAGGAGAGGCGCAGAGGAACTTCCTCTTCCGGATGACTGATGGGAGGAAGTTGGTGTGCAGAGCGGCTTTCCTGCTGTTTCCATGGTGGAAGCAGCAGCTGGCAGGTGAGTTGAGGGCTGCAGGTGGGAGGAGAGTCCGGGAGCAACTTGGGCTGGAAGCGGAGAAGCAACTGGGCTGAAGCCTCTCAGCTGCTGCTGCTGCAGGTTCCTTCCCTCCCCAAATGGAAGCCCACTGGTGCTGCAGGCTGGGAAACTGGGGGCTGCAATTTCTGCTGGTGGGAAGCTTGAAAAAGCCTCTTTCAAGTGGAGGTTGGTTCTTTGGGAATGGCTTCCCTCCAGAGGTTGTGGCTGCTCCGTCACTGGAGGGTTTTGAGGGGCGATTGGGCAGCCATTTGTCCTGGATGGAATAGGGTCTCCTGCCTGAACAGGGGATGGACTAGAAGACCTCCAAGGTCACCCAACTCAATTCTTCTCTTATGGAACTGATGTTTTCTGGGCAACGAGATCGGATTTATTTGCCTCTGGTCTTTTTTGGGTTGTTCTTGTTTTGTTCTACTTCCATTTCTAGCTAACAAGTATGTGTTTCCTATTGGTGCCCCCCCAGGCTCCACTGTGCTTAACCCAGCACTTTTTAAAAAATAGCTATTGAATGTTTGAACTGTCCAGGTGTATTTATTTATAAAATTTATTGGCCACCAACCTTACCGTGACATAACTGGGATTGACAGATATGGCTCAGTGAAATTAGAGAGAGTCTAAGTGTGTGTGTGTTGATAAGCCAATGCATTTCTTCATCCTCCTAAGAAGGAAGGAACCCTGAGCGTAGTGAAAGGCAGATATTTATACATTTCTTTGCTTTCGCTTCATTACATAAGAGGCAGTTGACACATGACAGAGAAGATATAGAAATTATAAAAATAGTCAAGTTTGCCTTCTGTGGTTTTGGTCACGTGCCTAACCCATAGGCTAGTGTGTCCTATGAAATTTTCCATGGCTTCAAAAGCCTTTTGAGGCCTGAACTTCAGCCTTGCCATGTCAACATATGAGCAATCATCCAATTCATCCAATTCCTGATTAACAATAGCTCAGAAGGTTTCAGATGTTTTTCAGACTTCAAAGACATGAATTATCTTCATATTGTAGGTGTGTATATTTTTATTTCTGAATGTAGATACCTGCAAATGTATAATCTATCCCCAGGACCTCCAGATAAACAGTCATGTGAAAAAGAAAGTATACTCACCTTGACTTTTATGATTTTACGTATCAAGGCATAGTAAAAATCAATTGGTCCTTAGAAGTTCTTAAAAGTAGGTAAATACAACCGTAGATGAACAACAACACATGAAATATTACATCAGGTCATCATTTATTTTATAAAAACGAAGCCAAAACGGTGAAGTCATGTATGAAAAATGTATGATTCAATAATTTGTAGAACTATCTTTAGCAGCAACAACTAGAAGTAATTCTTTTCTGTGTGACTTTATCAGTCTCTTGCAGTGTTGTGGAGGAATTTTGGCCCAGTCTTTTTTACAACATTGCTTCAGTTCATTGAGGTTGTGGGTGTTTTTTATGCACAACTCTCTTGAGGTCCTGCCAATTGGGTTGAGGTCTAGACTTTGACTGCATCACCTTGATTCTTTTTCAGCTATTTTGTTGTAGATTTGGTGATGTGTTTTGCAACCATTATCCTGTTACATAATCCTTTTTCAGCCAAGCTTTAGCTATTGGTGAGATGGCCTCTGGCCCAATTGCATTATGGCCAACCATCTCCACTTTGGTCTGGTCTGTGCAAAGGACAGTGTTCCCAAAGTCCTGTGATTTGTTCAGATGTAACTTTGCAAACATCAGCCATGTGCTATGACCTTTTTAGAGAGAAGAGACTTTCTCCATTCAACCCTTCCAAACGAACCATATTTCTTCAGTATTTATCTAATTCTATTGTTATGAATCTTAACATTTAACATGCTAACTGAAGCCTGTATTTATTTATTTATTAATTTAATTTGTATACCACCCTTCTCCCAGAGGGACTCAGGGCGGTGAACAGCCAAAAATTAAAAAACATACAAATACAAAAGTGTAGAGCAGGGGCGTCAAACATGCGTCATCACGGCATGATCATGTGATGTATCACAACTTTTTTCCCCTTCTTTAAACGTGCCCGTGGCCAGCGTGTGACTCATCTGGCCCACAGGCCACTAGTTTGACAGCCCTGCTGTAGAGTCTGAGATATAACTCTTTGCAATTTCTCTGGCCATTCCACCGTCTGACCTTGGGCTGAATTTCCTTGAACGTCCACTTCTGGGAAGAATAGCAACTCTTCCACACTGTAGAATGATGGGTTTTTAATTGTTTGGAAATGACCTTTTAAACCTTCCCAAATTGATGGGCAGCAACAATTTCTTCTCTAAGATCATTGCTGATTCTTTATTCTTTGGCATTGTGTTAACACACAACTCAGTGTCAGAGATAGATGTAATCATACTTGTGATGATCAATTGATCAAGGGCATTTTATTAGCAATACGTGTCTGCTACTTCCCCTCTTTATACTATGGAAGCAGTGAGAAATTTCCTAATGGTGAGAACAATTAACCAGCAGAACAGCTGGCCTTTAGAAGTTGTGGTGCTCCATCACTGGAGGCTTTTCAGAAGAGATGAGACAGCCATTTGTCTGAAATGATATAGGGTCTCCTGCTTGAGCAGAGGTTGGATTAGAAGACCTCCAAGGTTCCTTCCAATTCTGTTATTCTCTTCTGTTCTGTTGCGATGATATTTATGATACCCTGATAAGTAAAACCACAAGAAATCAAAGCAGGTGTAGTTTCTTTTTCAATTGATTGTATTTGAAAACAACCCTTTGCATTGCTAAGAATTTGTGATTGACTGAAGTCAACAATGGAATTTCATCATTGAATGGATATTCGAACTTGGATCTGGGTGGTCTTCCATGTGTCAATTGAATCATGATCAATGTAAGAGGTTATTGGAGCATTGTGGCATGTTTGCTTTTTCATTATAATGTAAACTTTTTTCTTCTTTTCTCATCTTCTGCAACCATTTTATGCACAATTAAAGATACACTTTTATTTGAATTTTATAGACAAAGAAGATGGCAATGAGCACTCTGGACAACTGAGGATAACAAGCAACATTGAATAGCAAAACAAGTCAGTCCAGAAATCAAAATATTTTCCATTTCCTTCAGAGAGTCCCCCAGCAGGTGAGAGAGAAATGAGAGAAAATCAAGAAGAGATTTCTAACTGGAAAAATAGAGTGTGAAATTAAAGCATACGTTGCATGAAAAGTCAAGGGAGATTATTTTTCCATTCAGGAAAAGGGGGAAATATCTGGAAGTTACTGGGGAGGAAGCCACGTAGAGCAGACAGTGTTGCAGGCCTCGCTCTGGAAGGAAGAAAATCACCAGTAAATCAAAGCAGCACTAAAAGGATTATCCATATTTTTGACCACCTCAAGAATATTAGTTGTGGAAAAGATACATAGACGTTTCTGTTCTGGGAAAGATACAACTTGCAAATCACAGCTGATTATGCCAGAGGGGATCCAGACTGGAGAAAAACTGTACAAATACTCTGAATGTGGCAAAAGCTTTGGTCAGAACAACTCCATTTTCTTTCATGGAAGGACCTACACAAGAGAGAAGCCCTACAAATGTTCCCAATGTGGTAAATGCTTTAGCAAGCATGGCAACGTGGACTCACACCAAGGAGAAAACGTTTGAATGTCCTGACTGTGGGAAAAGTTTCAGTCAAAATTCCAACCTCATTGGCCACCAGAGGACTCACACAGGAGAGAAACCATTTGAATGTCCTGATTGTGGGAAATGTTTCAGTCAAAATTCCAACCTCATTGGCCACCAGAGGATTCACACAGGAGAGAAACCCTTTGAGTGTCCTGACTGTGGGAAATGTTTCAGTCAGAATTCCAGCCTGGTTAAACACCAGAGGATTCACACAGGAGAGAAACCCTTTGAATGTCCTGATTGTGGGAAAAGTTTCAGTCAGAATTCCAACCTCATTGGCCACCAGAGGATTCACACAGGAGAGAAACCCTTTGAATGTCCTGATTGTGGGAAATGTTTCAGTCGGAATTCCAAACTCATTGGCCACCAGAGGACTCACACAGGAGAGAAACCCTTTGAATGTCCTGATTGTGGGAAAAGTTTCCGTCAGAATTCCAGCCTGGTTAAACACCAGAGGACTCACACAGGAGATAAACCCTTTGAATGTCCTGACTGTGGGAAAAGTTTCAGTCAGAATTCCAACCTCATTGGCCACCAGAGGACCCACACAGGAGAGAAACCCTTTGAATGTCCTGACTGGGGGAAAAGTTTCAGTCAGAATTCCAGCCTGGTTAAACACCAGAGGATTCACACAGGCGATAAACCCTTTGAATGTCCTGACTGTGGGAAATGTTTCAGTCGGAATTCCAAACTCATTGGCCACCAGAGGACTCACACAGGAGAGAAACCCTTTGAATGTCCTGACTGTGGGAAAAGTTTCAGTCAGAATTCCAGCCTGGTTAAACACCAGAAGATTCACACAGGAGTGAAACCCTTTGAATGTCCTGATTGTGGGAAATGTTTCAGTGATAATTCCAGCTTGGTTCAACACCAGAGGACTCACACAGGAGAGAAACCCTTTGAATGTCCTGACTGTGGGAAAAGTTTCAGTCAGAATTCCACCCTCATTGGCCACCAGAGGATTCACACAGGAGAGAAACCATTTGAATGTCCTGATTGTGGGAAATGTTTCAGTGATAATTCCAGCTTGGTTCAACACCAGAGGACTCACACAGGAGAGAAACCCTTTGAATGTCCTGACTGTGGGAAAAGTTTCAGTCAGAATTCCAACCTCATTGGCCACCAGAGGATTCACACAGGAGAGAAACCCTTTGAATGTCCTGACTGTGGGAAATGTTTCAGTCATAATTTCAGCCTGGTTAAACACCAAAGGATTCACACAGGAGTGAAACCCTTTGAATGTCCTGATTGTGGGAAAAGTTTCCGTCAGATTTCCAGCCTGATTAAACACCAGAGGACTCATACAGGAGAGAAACCCTTTGAATGTCCTGATTGTGGGAAATGTTTCAGTGATAATTCCAGCTGGGTTAGACACCAGAGAACTCACACAGGAGAGAAACCCTTTAAATGTCCTGATTGTAGGAAATGTTTCAGTGATAATTCCAGCCTGGTTAAACACCAGAGGACTCATAAAGGAGAGAAACCATTTGAATGTCCTGATTGTGGGAAATGTTTCAGTGAATATTCTAACTTGGTTAGACACCAGAGAACTCACACAGGAGAGAAACCATATGAGTGTCCAGACTGTGGGAAAAGTTTCAGTCAGAATTCCAGCCTGGTTCAACACCAGAGGACTCATACAGGAGAGAAACCCTTTCAATGTCCTGAATGTGGGAAAAGTTTCAGTCATCATTCCAGCCTGGGTAAACACCAGAGGACTCACACAGGAGGGAAACTTTCCAGACTGTAGGAAAGATCTCAGTACTAGGGTTAATATTATGAATCACATCCTTATACACAAAGGGGAGAAACCGTATTAGTGTTCCTCTCCTTCTCTCCCTCTCTCTCTCTCTCTCTCTCTCATACACGCACACACACACACATCTCACTGAGAACAACCTTATTACTTCCTAGCAGTCAATGGGGGAGAAGAGAGGTAAAAAAAAAAGAGCATAAAGTAAGGGAATATTGTGGCCAAAACATGCCTCATCTAAAGCAACCAATCACTTTGAAGATTCAACATATATTAAGCATTCAAACAATCACTGTGCACAATGGATTCCAGCAAAGCATTGGCAGCTTTCTGAGCAGCCCTGACCTAAAGCAGAACTGCAGGTTATATACTGTTGGCCCACTACATTAGGAAGATGTAGAAACAGGCAAGCACCCTGTAGAGTACAGCATGACGTTGGAATATTTTTGATAATCTCATTATTTCTCCCTGCCTACAAGGTCAGCAGGGCAACTATGTGCTCTGTGAGATACGGTCAGGGAATATAAACATTTTGACCAGTGGTGGGTTGCTACCGGTTTTCCCCAGATCAGGCAAAGTGGTAGAGCGAGAGGCATGCAGAGAAGCAGCCTGTGTGCGCACAAGCGAACCGTTAGCGAACAGAATTGAAACCCACTACTGATTTTGACCCACTGGTCCAGAAATTCCAGCCTGATTCTTCCCCCTGTGCCCATGCAGGCCCAGTTCAGCTTGTTGTCAATGTTTACTTACAACAAGACTTTAAGCTCTCTACAACTATTGGGCCAGGAGCATCTCTAGAGGTTTGCTAGTAAATGTAACTCAGTGGTCTCTATGGATAATCACTGGGGACTTTCCATGACTGAGTGGAGAACACAAATTCTACCTCCCTGCTCTTAACCCAGCACAATATCCACCCTATCCAATGCCCTCCCTATGCTCAGACTGAAGAAAATGGCCTTGGGAGCAGTGGTGGGTTGCTCCCGGTTTGGTCCGGTTCCTGCAAACTGGTAGTAAAAGCGGCGGGAAGCTCCACCCATCTGCCCGGATGTCATGATGGACAATCTGCGTCTGCACAGAAGCTTTTGCGCATGCACAGAAGCACTTGCATGCTCCCATTGCAAACCGGTAGTAAAGGTAAATAGAACCCACCCCTGCTTGGGAGATATACAAACTCCATTACTAAAGAAGTGAGGAGAAAACATCTCCCAAGTCCGCAGCACATGGATCCTATTCAGAAGATACTCAGACAGACTCCTCCCTAATTCACAGGAGTATAAGAATGGAGGAGAAGTTACAAAGAAGATACTTTACATGTGTTTTCACCCAAAAAGGAAACATGACACAACTTATCAAAAACAGAATCATAAGTGCCAGATTAGGAATGCAAATTAAAATATGGAAAAATAAGGTAAGAGAACACCTGTTGGCTCTAGACAAATTCAAATCACTGGGTCGGGACGGACTGCAGCCAGAATTTTACTGGAACTAATAAATGTGATTTCAGAACCATTGTAACATACTGTATGTTTCAAAGTCCTTGGAGCACGGGGGAACTAGAGGTAGTCCTCAACTTACAATAGTTAATTTGGTGACCGTAGTTATAATGACACTGAAAAAAGTGATTTATGATCATTTATCACACTTTTGACCATTGTAGCATCCCCCTGGTCTTGTGATTTACATTCAGATGTTTGACAACTGACATTTATGACAGTTGTAGTGTCCCGGAGTCATGTGATCCCCTTTTGTGACATGCTATCAACCAAACTCAATGGGGAAACCAGATTCACTTAACAAGTTTTTCGCTTAACAACATAAATTTTGGACTCAATTGTGGTTGTAAGTTCAGGACTACCTGTAACTGAGGACTGGAAAAGAGCTGATAGGGTCCCCATCTTCAAAAAGGTAAAAAACATGCAGGAATTTACAGACAAATCAGCCTGACATTAATATCTGGTAATATCTTGGAAAACATATCCAAGCAACAAATCTGTGCACAGCTAGAAGCAAACAAGTTATAACCATTAGCCAACATGGGTTGATCCAGTGGTGAAATCCTCCATGGATTGCTACTGGTTCACTGCCCGTGCATGCGCATTGCGCGCCACACGCACACTTGGCGCGGAAAAAGAAGACTTCACAAGTTAAGTAGAACAGTGAGGGGGGGAAACAGCTGTGCCACATGATTTATATTTGCCGTGTGGCACAGCTGATCATCGGAAATACCAGTTCAGAGGAACCGGTAGTTTTTTTTTACTACTGGTTCACCTGAAGCAGTAGTTTTTATCACTACAGGTTTGCCCAAACTGGTGTGAAAGGGCGGTGAACAGGCACAAAGTAAAATACATAAATACAAAAGTTAAAAGATATAATTAAAACCAGATTAAATAATTTAGCCCAAGACAATTAAAAATCCCAAAATTTAAAACAAATTAAAATTTTGATGTAAAAGAATTTTAAAACAGGGGAGAAAATTAGGCCAGGCCGGCTTTTTGGAATAGGAGAATCTTAAGAGCACGGCGGAAAGTGCGTAGATCCGGGATCCTCCTTATCTCTGGGAGGAGCTCATTCCAGATAGTGGGTGCCCCCACAGAGAAGACCCTTCCCCTGGGGGCCGCCAGTCGACATTGTTTAGCTGATGGCACCCGGAGGAGCCCCTCTCTATGAGAGCGTACCGGCCGATGGGAGACTGCTTGTGGTAGTAGGCGGTCCCGTAAATAACCAGGTCCTAAGCCATGGAGTGCTCTAAAGGTGGTAACCAGAACCTTGAAGCGCACCCGGAAGACCACTGGGAGCCAGTGCAGCTCGCGCAGGAGAGGTGTCAAGCGGGAGCGCCATGTTGCTCCCATAACCACCCACGCGGCTGCACTCTGCGCCAGTTGGAGCCTCCGGGTGCTCCTCAAGGGGAGCCCCATGTAGAGAGCGTTGCAGTAGTCCAGGCGGGAAGTGACGAGGGCATGAGTGACTGTGTGTAGGGAGTCCCGATCCAGAAAGGGATGCAACTGGCGAATTGGGCGAATCTGATGAAAAATCCTCCCGGTCACGGCCGTAAAGTGCTCTTCTAAAGACAGACGTGAATCCAGGAGGACACCCAAGTTGTGAGCCCTCTCCATGGGGGCCAGCGATTCACCTCCAATAGTCAGCGATGGCGTCAACTGACTATATCAGGACGTCGGAAACCATAGCCACTCGGTCTTGGATGGGTTGAGCCTGAGCTGTTCCCATCCAGATCCGCACGGCCTCCAGACACCGGGACATCACTTCAAGGGCATCATTGGGGTGGTCCATGGTGGAGATGTACAGCTGGGTGTCATCAGTGGACTGATGGTACTTCACCCCGAAACCATGGATGATCTCACCCAGCGGTTTTACATAAATGTTGAACAAAAGGGGCGAGAGGACCGACCCTTGTGGCACCCCACATATGAGGGGCCTTGGGGTCGACCTCTGCCCCTCTGCCAACACAGACTGCAACCGGTCGGAGAGAAAGGAGGAGAACCACCATAATACAGTACCCCCCACCCCTAACTCTTCCAACCGGTGCAGCATGATACCATGGTCGATGGTATCAAAAGCTGCTGAGAGGTCTAATAGGATCAGGACAGAGGAGCAGCCCCTGTCCCGAGCCCTCCAGAGATCATCAACCAACGCGACCAATGCCGTTTCCGTGCTGTACCCAGGCCTGAAGCCCGACTGGAACGGATCCAGATACGTCGTTTCATCCAGGTACTGGGGGAGCTGTCGCACAACCACACTCAACAACCTTCACAACAAAGTGAATGTTGGAGACTGGATGATAGTTAGCCAACACTGCTGGGTCCAGGGAAGGCTTCTTGAGGAGAGGCCTCACCACCGCCTCTTTCAAGGTGGCGGGGAAGTCACCCTCACCCAACGAAGCATTCATAATCCCCTGAAGCCAGCCTCGCGTCACCTCCTGGGAAGCCAGCATTAACCAGGAGGGGCACAGGTCCAATAAACATGTGGTCGCGTTCAGTCCACCCAGAATCCTGTCCACATTGTTAGGGGTCACAGGATCAAACTCATCCCAGATAACATTCTCAAGACCTGCCTCAGTCAAACTCCCTGGAACTACCCAGTCGGAGTCCAGATCTTCCCGAATCTGAGTGATTTTGTCATGCAGATATTGAACAAAATCCTCGGCTCTACCCTCTAAGGGGTCCTCCCGCGCTTCCTGGTGGAGCAGGGAGTGGGTCACCCTAAACAGAGCGGCTGGGCGATTATCTGATGACGCAATAAGAGCAGCAAAATATGTACATTTTGCTGCTTTTATTGCCACTAGGTAATTCTTAATATGAGATCTTACCAGTGTCCGGTTGGATTTAGAAAGACTGGTCCTCCAACTACTCTCTAGGCGTCTTTTCTGGCGCTTCATCTCCCTCAGCTCCTCAGTGAACCAAGGAGCTAGGTGAGATCGGCGCCGGGTCAGAGGCCGCAAAGGCACGACCCGATCCAGAGCTCCAGTGGCCGCCCTATCCCAGGCGGCCACTGGGTCCCTAGTCGAGGCGTGTGCCAGAGCCTCAGGAAATGGCCCAAGCTCCATCTGGAACCTATCAGGTTCCATCAGGCGCCTGGGGTGGAACCATCTTACCGGCTCCACCTCCCTATGATGGGGTATAGCGGTTCGAAGGTCAAGGCGAAGGAGAGAGTGATCCGACCATGACAAGGGCTCGGTGACTATATCCCCTATCTCAAGATCACTCAACCACTGTCCAGAGACAAAAATCAGGTCCAGCGTGTTTCCCCCTGTGTGGGTAGGGCCATGAATTAACTGGGTCAGGTCCATAGCTGCCATGGAAGCCATGAACTCCCGAGCCACCTCCGACGTCTCACCCACAGTGATATTTGACAAAGTGACTAAATTAGTGGACCAGAGAAATGCTGAGGACATGGTATACTTAGTTTTCAGTAAAGCATTTGATTAAGTAGATCACAACCTACTTCTTGGCAGCTAAAAAAGTGTGAACTTGAATAGTGGCCCCTATCTAACAAAATGATATTCAACAAAGATAAAAATAAAGTTTTACACTTAGACAAGAAAAACCAATTGCATAGGTATAATTAAACTAGGTGAAACCTGGTTTAATTCCCGTGACTGTGAGAGGGATCTTGGAGTCCTAGTGTATAGCAGGGTGGATTTGATTTAAATCAAACTTATTTAAATCAAGATTTAAATCACGATTTAAATCACTAGTCAGTAAGGCTTGATTTAAATCATAGTTTTCTACATAAAGACTAATTCTTGCTGGTATAACTTTAATATGCAAGTAGATGAAGATTTTTAGAATAACAACTTTTCATATTAATTTTTTTATCCCCAGTTTAATAGGTTAATCATTCATATTTGGACAACTTTTCTGTTGTACCTAGGAATCATTACCTTAATAATAACAATTTAAATAGATTTATTCAACTGAAACAATAACATTACAGCGTATGTTGTTTGCTTAAACCAACATCCATGTTTGTTAACTAATTTGGCTAAACAAAATATATATATTTTAAGAAACTTAGACTGTCAGCCCAGCCTACACATGAAAAACTTAAATACTGTCCTCTAGCTCACTCATCATCTTCATCTTCTTTGTTCATAATTTGGAAAAGAAAAACAAGCTTTCCTGCTTTATCGGGTCCCAAACGATTTCTCAATTTAGAATGAATGAGTCCAAAGGAAGAGAATATTCTTTCAACGCCTGCAGAAGAAGCTACTGCTGTTAAAAGTGAAATCATTACTTGAAAGTCTCTAAATCCAAGTGCTTAAGTGACTTCCACCAGTTCACTGGTGTGACTTTCTTTAAAATATCTTCAGCAAACATATATTTCTTGAATGGTTCCCCCTTAGCTTTGAAGTTTATTATAGTTGGCATTACAGATGGATGATTGCTGGATACCCATGTCATAGCTAACTCCTCTTCCTCAGCTCTTAAGTCTTGACCCTGATACTGGATATTGACAATATTTGCCCAAAAATGATCTGGAGACAGTACTTGTCCCATTTGTTTTTTTAATGCTTGTAATTTAATTCTGGCCATGTGTAGTTCTGTTTTTAAGTGTTCACTCAGTTCCTTCCAAATTTCAACAGCATCAGCAATAAAACAGCTATTTTTCTGTATTTTGTTTAAAGCTTCAGAGATGGGTTTCAGGATGCTCAGCATATGTTCAACATTTCTCTTAAGCCCAATGTTGAGGATTTTGGCCATGACAGTGCCATCTATTTTATCTTGATTTTCTTCACAAACTCTCATCAGAATAGGCCAGTTCTTGATATACTGCTCAAAGCAGTCCACCACAGAGTTCCATCTAACATCTTGTTAGGGTTGGGATGGTTCCACCCATCCTTTTCAGAGCTGCTGCAGCAAAATGATTGTTACAGAAGTATTTAGCAATTTCAACAACATTAGTCTTTATTTCTGGAACACTTAAGTCTTTGGCTAAGAGATGCAGCAAATGAGCACTGCAACCATATGTTATTAGCTTTGTATTCCCTTGCTGCTCTTCTAAATTTCTTCTCATCTTGGATACATTTGCAGCATTGTCTGCGACCAAACTGCGTACTAGACATTTGAATTTTTGTTCACATGTTATTATAGCTTTTACTGCCACTTCTTGTAAGTATTCTGCTGTGTGTGCATTTCCTGACGTATCAATTGTTTGTGCAAGGAAGACTTTCCCTTCCTCTGTTGCTACAAGCACATACAATAGGATCATTGTGGACATTACTCCACCCATCAATACTTAGGTTAACAATTCTACCCTCCAGAGCTGTTGCACGTTGCTCCATTTCTCTGTCATACACTTTATCCAGCAGTTTCCCTGCAACATCTGCTCTGCTGGGTGGACTGTATCCTGGTCTCAGTGACTGAACCATATTAATGAAATGTGGGTTCTCAGTCAGACGGAAAGAAGAGTTTGTTGCATAAACAAACTGGGCAATTTTTTCATCAATTAACTCTTTTTCTAATCTAATTTTTATCACAAACTTATCTATGGTGGTTCCAGGAGGGAAGGGTTTTTTCTTTCTTTTAGGTGATAGAGATATGTGGCTGTGGGTGTCTGATGATGATGATGCTAATGAAGCACTATCCTGGATGGATGACTCTGAAACTGTAGAACAGGAGGATGGTGATCTTGAAGGTGGATAGTTTCCAGAATCCATGAATTCCCCTAAACAAAAAAGTCAATGCTGTGTTGTTTCGATGAAGAAAGACGCGTAGGCAGGATGATGGTTCACGGGAAGGCCCCTCGGGTGGAAGGCACCTTGATCAAGGTACCTCGGTGTGAGATACGTTGGGGAAGGCACCCTGACTCCATCCAGAAGGCTTCCTTTTATTGTCATTTTACAACTATCATGGCAAAACATTAATCAAAGTTTACAGATGCTAATTGGCTAAAGAAAGCTTGTGAAGTCCACATGGATCCCTCATATTACCCTCATGTTATTTCCTGTGACAAACAATGCTACGTGCTGAGTTGCATATCTTGATAAAGGGTCTTTTTGCCAGACTTCCTGTGTATACATTTCTGTCTTTACATCTCTGATAGGATTAGGATTATGTGCTGACTTGTTTACTCAGTGCGGTTTGCCGACAACTGAGGTCACACCATCTCCACATATCCTCCTTTTTTATTTTATTTTTTATTGTTTAAAATTTTGCAAGCATACATAATTTCAGATTTGGAAGGCCGAATTCTTGGGCGAAATATCACTAATAACCCAGGGAAACATTGTATGCAACAGCAACAACAAATTAAAGCAATAATGACTATTATAACGATGGATACTATTTGTCGTACCCATCCAAAATCTGGGAGCCAAGACCATAACCATTCCCATGGAGATTGTGGAATAGTGGAGCCAATTGGATTATCTGCAATCATTTTTTCCATGTGCTCAATTGTAGCTGAAATATTTGCTTTATAATCAGTAACATATATACAACAATGTGAATGAATCAAAGCACATACACCACCCTTGGCTGCTAAAATAATATCTAAAGCATAACTAAATAGGATAATTAACATTTTCATTTTGTAGCGTTCCAGGGATCTAAAGATGTTGATTCCATCCGGTTTCATGAAAATGAATAGCATGTATTAAAAGTCCTTCTCTTGCATGTGTGGGAACATGCATGCAGATCCAACAGTCAGTCTTGTTTACTAATCAAGAGACATTTTGCACATCCCATATATAGGAATTTTGATCCCAAAGACCTTGTTCTGGAATTCCATGTTGCAAAGTCATTGTAGCCACACAAGAAGGGAAAATACACATAAGAATAATACACATTATCATGGTTACAGAATTAGCATTTAAACAAGCAAAAGCTGCTACTAAAAAGTTCTCCGGCGTCTGCGGCATGTTCTTTTCCTGTAGCAGTTTTGTAGAGGGAGAGGGCTCGCAATCTGGGAGTCCTCCTGGATACGCAGCTGTCCTTGGAGGAACATCTGACGGCTGTAACCAGGGGGACCTTTTATCAGGTTCGCCTGATCCGCCAGTTGCGGCCCTTTCTTGATCGGGATTCCCTGTGCATAGTCACTTATGCCCTCGTGACCTCTCGCCTTGATTACTGTAACGCTCTCTACATGGGGCTCCCCTTGAAGAGCACCCGGAGGCTCCAACTGGTCCAGAACGCAGCAGCGCGGGTAGTGACAGGAGCAGCATGGCGCTCCCATGTAACACCGCTCCTGTGTGAACTGCACTGGCTCCCGGTGGTCTTCCGGGTGCGCTTCAAAGTGTTGGTTATCACCTTTAAAGCGCTCCATGGCATAGGGCCTAGCTATCTTCGAGACCGCCTACTGCCACCGACGACCTCCCATCGACCCGTGCGCTCCCACAGAGAGGGCCTCCTCGGAGTGCCATCAGCCAAACAATGCAGGCTGGTGACCCCCAGGGGGAGGGCCTTCTCTGTGGGGGCACCTACCCTCTGGAATCAGTTGCCCCCAGAGATAAGGAGAATCCATGACCTCAGTGCCTTCCGCCGTGCCCTTAAAACCTTCTTTTTCCAACAAGCCGGGCTGGCCTAATTCTTTTTAAGTGTTTTTAATTGTTTTGTTTATCGTTTTAATTAATGGGGCCAAATCTATATATATATTTTTAACTGTATTTTAATATTTGTATTTGATGCTTTTATTTGGCTGTTCACCGCCCTGAGTCCTCAGGGAGAAGGGCGGTATACAAATTCAAAATAAAATAAAATAAAATAAATAAAAGATTGAGCAGAAAGAGCTTTAATCTGTCCCCAGGTCACTTGATGAGCCTGGCGAGGTGCTCGATCCTGATCCTGCTGAGGGTTTTGCAGGCTGAGTGAGAAGTTTGGGATCGGGTTCTTCAGTCCTTGGTGCCATGCCATCCTTCCACGGTTTCACACACCGAGCAGGGATCCACACCGGACCTGTAGGTGTAAGAACAGCAGCATATCCCCTTCCCCATGTCAATAAGGGAACAGGTCCATGCCATTCAGTGTTAGGCAATAATCTATACATTACCTGTGGCTGGGGATGACTTATTCTACTTCCAAAATGATCATCTACTGGAGTTGATAAATTTGTGATATTAAGATGATTCAGAGTAAACAGAACTTTATTTAACCATTCCTGTTTACCAGGGAGACCTATAGGAATTCCCCCTGTTTGTTTTTGTTTTATCCAAAGCAGACTTTAATGTAAAATTCTCGTGCTCCACTTATGGTTTGTCCTGTAGAGTTAAAAATATGCCAAAAAGATGTTTAATTTGCCATGTGTCACAAAATTCATCAAAGGAGCAACTACAATATGCAAGACCATTGTCTGTTTCTAATGTAGAAGGTAGGCCCATGACAGCAAATGTTCGAATACAATGATTAATAACATGTTTAGTAGCTTCTCCTTTCTGAGGGGTAGCCCAAATAAAATGAGAAAAGGTATCAATGGTTACATGAAGATATTTCCAAGGAGCAAAAGAGGGATAGTGAGTTACATCCATTTGCCAAAGTTCATTTGCTTTAAGCCCTCTTGGATTCACCCCAATGGAAGGAGATGGGGTGATTTGAGAACATTGAGGACACTGTTGTATAATTGCTCTAGCATGATCTAAAGGAATGTGAAATTGTTTCGCTAAAGCCTTGGCATTTTGATGAAACATAGAATGACTTTCCCATGGAGTAACAGATAAAACATGTTGCTTCGTTGTCTGCAACAGCATTTCCTTCTGATAACATACCTGGGAAAGACTAATGACTCCTAATATGTGAACACTAAAGAAATAAATTATTCTGAAAATAAAATTGAAAGTCAGATTTTAAGATAGAAAGAACAATATCTATTAAGTCAGTTCCATTTCTTCGACAGGCTCAAGTACGCCCCAAGGTTATAATTTCAGCAGTAGCTTAAATAAAAATTGTTAGAATGAAAAAGAAGCCTTTCCCTTTAAGGAATGCTAGGAGGCAGAGCTTTCCCTTCTTGAATTTAAAACTCCCGGCTGGGAGGTCAGCTGCTTGAGAATAGAATCAGTTTCTTGTTTATAGGAAGACAAGCAAGAAATAAATGCAAACACAGTGTTTCCAGGCTAGCCTGTTTAAACTGTAAAAGTAACCCTTTTTTATATCCTAAAACATCTTTTGATTTTCTATGTGACCCTTTAAAGTCTTTTGAAATTCTTAATAAATAATTGTTTTATAGTCTACACTTTGTTTTTCCTAGCCCTTTGTAATTGTTCATTCCCTATAATTATTCAGCTTGCTATTTCTGTGTTTTTCTCCTTTCCTCATGTGTTAAAAATTCTAGTTACTTTGATTTCATTTCCTTCTTGGGTGCGTGCTTTTCTTTCCTGTGTCCCAAATCTGCTTTAAATGTTGCTGGCCCCTGTAATTTTTTCTTTCCTTTGTTGTGTAAAATAAGGTAGCTTCAGCTTCTTAATGGCCCATTGAGAAAGGTGGGGGCTGAATCTCTAAGTTTCTTCTTTTCTCATATCTTTCAACAAGGGTAAAACATTTTTAATTTTTGATGGTAATGAGGCAAATAAAACCATTCAATACAATATACTTTTTGCTGTTCTAAGACTCCCAATATTTTTATTAGGAGGAAATATAAAGAAATAACTGACAATCTCTATGAGAGATTCAATCCATAAACTAAATACTCAAGATGTTATTAATTTTCTCAACTGTAGCACATACTACAGATGTAAGTATAATTAAATCTCCTGGCTTTTTTCTTTTAGTCAATAATTCAAATAATGAATTAAGTAAATGCGTAGGTAACAAAAATATGAGCCAATCCAATTAATAGTACCCAGCAATTGTTTCAAGTTTACTAAAGAAATAACTTTTGCTAACTTTAAATGAGGAAAAGCCAGAGTAGAAAAAAAATTGCAACAGTTTAAATCCTAAGTACAGATAAGAAACTTGCAGCTATATTTATTCTAGACAATTTACAATCCAATCACATAAATCATTTTATATTTCAGAAAGCCAATTAAGTTATATTTTTAAGCTCCAATTAAAATATCATCCATACAATGATATACCAAATAAAATTTTGCAATAGATCAAGGTAAGATAAGACCCACTAAAACCAGAGCCTCCAAAGTAAATTTAAATTCCACAGACTCCTGAGTGATTAAATCAAGCCAAGCATTATCTGCTGTGACTCTGGAACTGCAGATAAAAGACTGGAGGCGGAGACATGACTATAGGAAAAACACTCTTTTTAGCTCTGTCCCAAACAACATACTCTATTGAAGTCAAAATCATTAGAAAAACTTGCTTCCAATCTTCAGGAAACAAAATATATTCATGGTTTATTCCTTCCACCAAGCCAGTATTATAGGTGAAACACAAACCTGTCTCTGTGATTCTTTTCCTTAGCTCTCTCAAAACTTTATATGACAAAGATTGAGCTTGTCTCTGGGGATTAACCTTCTGTATGAAAAGAAAAGCTTGGAGACTCTCTATTATTTCTACCCCAGTGAGAGTTCCTTTTTGTTGCTCTTCCTGAAACCCTGCTCTGACAGCTGAAAAAATCTCCTGTAAAGAAGAAACCAATAAGGGAGCTGTCGGGGAACTAATTTCTACTGGCTGCAATGTAGTTGTAGCCGGCAAAGTCAGCTGAAAATAAGGCGGAGGGGGAGCAGACCCCTGATCAGAAGACAGAGAGAGAGATGGAGATGGTGCCTTGAGTTTATGAGTCCCCATAACCTCTACTTCTTCCTTACATTTTTGCCACAGCAATAAATGCTTTATTTCTGCTCGTGGCGGTGAGTCTAACTCACTTAACTTAATTCCTGCCATTCCATTACTTTTAAGTATTTTTCTCAATTCTTGTGCATGAAACTTCTGCTGAACTGAGATTTCCCTTCCCATACTCACGAAATATTGGGAGCGAAGTTGGCAGAGGTGCACCTGGGCTCGTCCGGCCGAGTAAGCATAGGAGGAATCACGTCGGGGTCACCAGATGTTGTTTCGATGAAGAAAGACGCGTAGGCAGGATGATGGTTCACGGGAAGGCCCCTCGGGTGGAAGGCACCTTGATCAAGGTACCTCGGTGTGAGATACCTTGGGGAAGGCACCCTGACTCCATCCAGAAGGCTTCCTTTTATTGTCATTTTACAACTATCATGGCAAAACATTAATCAAAGTTTACAGATGCTAATTGGCTAAAGAAAGCTCGTAAAGTCCACATGGATCCCTCGTGTTACCCTCATATTATTTCCTGTGACAAACAATGCTACGTGCTGAGTTGCATATCTTGATAAAGGGTCTTTTTGCCAGACATCCTGTCTATACATTTCTGTCTTTACATCTCTGATAGGATTAGGATTATGTGCTGACTTGTTTACTCAGTGCGGTTTGCCGACAACTGAGGTCACACCATCTCCACAATGCTGTTATTTTATTGTTTATACAATTTCTGCTTATTGTACACAGCACTGCCCCAAACGGAATATTTGCTTTTCTTCATAACTGTACCAAATGACAGTAACATGCAGTAATAATAAGAAATATAATTTTGCTCAAACATGACAGTTCAAGGCAGTCTTTAGAAATATGATTCAATAAAAATATTTACCAACCTGAAGATCCTGCCTGTTCAAATGTGTTTCTTTGGTCATCTTCATCACACTTCTCATGATGTTGCCTCATTCGGGCCACCAGGCCTTGCATTTCTTTGTTGCAGTGTTTGCAGTTTGCACGCATGCCTGCCTTACCGATAGGTAAAGGAACTTCATTAAAGTATTGCCAAACTGGGTCTCTTTTACGGCCTGCTGCCATTATAGGTTTTTTTCCTCCAAAGAAAGAATGTGATAAACCTCAGGTCATACACACAAAAAGATCCAAAGACTTGTCTGTCTGTGGCTGTGCAGTATTGTGCTCAGAAAGTTTCACTTTCATTTTGTACTGTTTGTCTGCTTGCCCCTTCCTCCTCACACTTAGTTTCACTTTCTTCTTGTGCAGATCTATTCCACTCCAAACAATCAAAAAAATATTGTTTCTATTCTATTCACTGAACTTCTTGAAACTTAGCACTGAAGGGGTTGATTCTGTATTCATAGGTTTGTAGAACAATAAGATTAAGGTCTTTTTCTCAACTCTGTTCATGTTATAACATTTTTGCTGTGAAGAAGAGACATGTGATCTCTGCTGAGTCAAATTCAGTTTTGAGAACTGCAAAAGTAAACCAAGCATCTGTGATAATATCTTGTAGGCAGAGAAACTGCCCAATAATCTTACAAAAACCTCTGGAAGAGCATGACATTGTGAATGGATTAATGGAATTTATTTACCAAAAAAATTAAACATATATAGCCTTATTCTACATAATTAAAAAACTAATCTTTATTTCATGATGGAATAACCTTTGGATGGTAATATATTTTCCTCAAAAAGCATTTTATTTAAAAAAATCCGATTTAAATAAAAAAAATCTGATTTTTTTGATTTTTTAAAAAAATCATTGATTTTTATCCACCCTGGTATATAGTCACTTAAATGTGAGCCAACAGTTCAGATCAGATCAGATCAGATTAACAGAGTTGGAAGGGACCTTATAGGTCATATAGTCCAACCCCCACGCTCAAGCAGGAGACCCTATACCATATCTGACAAAGGCAGTCCAATCTTTTCTTGAAACTCTCGAGTGATGAAGCTCCCATAACTTCCGAAGGCAAGCTCTTCCATTGGTTGATTGTTCTCAGTGTCAGAAAGTTCCTCCTCATTTCTAGATTGAATCTCTCTTTGGTCAGTTTCCATCCATTATTCCTTGTCTGGCCTTCAGGTGCTTTGGAAAATAGCTTGACCTCCTCCTCTCTGTAGCAGCCCCTCAAATATTGGAAGACTGCTATCATGTCTCCCCTGGTCCTTCACTACACTAGCCATGCCCAGTTTCCGTAACCGTTCTTCATCTGTTTTAGTCTCCAGTCCCCTAATCATCCTGGTTGCTCCCCTCTGCACTTTGAGTTTCAACATCTTTTATAGTGTGGTGACCAAAACTGGATGCAGTACTCTAGGTGTGGTCTTACTAGAGCTTTATAGAGTGGTATTAGTACCTCACTTGATCTTGATTGTATCCCTCTGTTAATGCAGTTCAGGATTGCTTTGGCTTTTTTAGCTGCCGCTGCACACTACTGGCTCATATTCAGCGGATTGTGCACTAAGACTCCAAGATCCCTCTCACAGTCACTGCTATTAAGCCTGGTTTCCCCCAGTATCTGTGTGTACTTTTGGTTTTTCTTACCTAAGTGTAAGACTTTACTTTTCTCTACATTGAATTTCATTTTGTTAGATAGGGCCCAGTGTTCAAGTCTGTCAAGATCCATCTAGATCTCGAGCCTATCTTCTAGAGTGTTAGCTATTCCTGCCAGCTTTATATCATCTGCAAATTTGGTGAGTTCCCCTTCTATTCCCTCATCTAAATCGTTTATGAAGATATTGAAGATTACTGGGCCTAAGAAGGAACCTTGTGGCACCCCCCTGCTTACTTCTCTCCATGTAGACTTACACCCATTAAGGACTACTGGTTGAGTCCGGTTTGTCAGCCAGTTGCAAATCCATCTGGAGGTGAAGCTATCTATCCCACTTTTTTCTAGCTTATGAAGAAGTAGGTTGTGGTCTATTCTGTCGAATGCCTTGCTGAAGTCTAAGTATATTATGTCCACAGGATTTTGCTGGTCTACTAATTTAGTCACTATGTTGAAGAATGAAATAAGATTGGTATGGCATGATCTGTTTTTAACAAACCTGTACTGGCTGCTAATTATTACTTTACTCATTTCTAGGTGTTGGCAGATCTGTTTCTTTATTATCTTTTCCAGTATCTTCCCGGGAATTGATGTTAGGCTGATTGGTCTGTAGTTTTGGTCTGTTTTTTTCCCCTTCTTGAAGATGGGAACCACATTAGATCTTTTCCAGTCCTTTGGTAGTACCCTGGTGTTCCAGGATTTTTGAAAGATGTGGTGCAATGGTTCTGAGATGACATCTGCAAGCTCCTTTAGAACTCTGGGATGTAACCGATCAGGTCCTGGTGATTTGTATTCATCAAGATCAGACAAGTGTTTTCTTACTATTTTTTTGTGATTGGCAGCAGCCAAAATTACCAATACAATCCCAGGCTGCATTAATAGAGGGATATAATTAAGATCACATGAAGTTATAGTACTGCTTCACAAAGCCTTAGTAAGACCACACTTGGAATACTGCATCCAATTCTAGTCACCACAATATAAAAAGATATTGGGACTCTGGAAAGCATGCAGAGAAGAGCAACAAAGATGATTAGGGGACTGGAAGCTAAAACATACAAAGAACAGTTACACAAATTGGGTATGTCTAGTCCAGGGGTGTCAAACTCGATTTCATTGAGGCCCACATCAGGGTTGTGTTTGACCTCTGGGGGCCGGAGTGGGCATGGCCAGGTTGGGCGCGGCCAGATCGATATCACTCATGTTGGGGGTGCCTCTGGTGGCCCAAGCGCTCTGCCAGAGAAAAATGGCTCCCAAGCTGTTTTTGGTTGCGATGGCTTCCTGCAAACCTCTTCCAGGAAAAACTGAGCTCGGGAGGGCTGCATCCGGCCACCAGCCCTTGAGTTTGACACCCCTCGTCTAGTCTAATGAAAAGGACAAGGGGAGGCATGATAGCAGTCTTCCAATATTTGAATGGCTGCCACAAAGACGAGGGTCTCAAGTTATCTTCCTAAACACTAGAAGGCAAGACATGGAACAATGGATGGGAACTAAGGAAGGAGAGAAGCAACCTGGAAACTTACAGTGTGAATTAATAAGTGGCTTCAGCTTGCCTTCAGAAGTTGTGGGTGCTTCATCACTGGAAGTTTTAAAAAATAGATTGGATAGTCACTTGTCTGAAATGGTAGAGTCTCCTGCTTGAGCAGAGGGTTGGAACAGAAGACCTCCATGGTCCCTTCCAACTCTATCCTGATTGATTGATTGATCTTGAAAGCTGCAGCCTTGAATTTGCTGTGGGAGCACCAGGAACAGGTCAATGGGTAGATTTTGTGGGGAGGAAGAAGTTCCAGTTTGGTGTAGTAGGGAAGGCACCAGGTTAGAGACAGAGAAACGTTCAGTTCCAATCCCACCTGAAGGGCAAAACCATCTGCTCAACTTTGGCCAGTCCTCTCAGCCCTTGGAAGCAGGAAATGGGGGGGGGGGGGAACCCCTCCCAAAAACCCTTCCAAAGGAAACTTCAAGGCCAGGCATCAAGACTGACCCAAAGGCACCAAAAACGAAGTAGCATCACGTTTCACTTTTTCACTTGGCTCAGTTGCAAAGGTCGGTTGCTGGGAATCCAAAACGACCTGCTGCAATGTAATCACAGGAAACCTCTTCCAAACGCCTGGGTGGAGATTGGAAAAGCGTGTTTTTCCACCTCCTGTCGCTAGATGGCGGTCAGGCAACATCTGTGCCTAGAAAGCCATCAACACTGCATTGCTAGAAAGGCTGGGAGGAGAGGAGTGGAGAGGCGCAGAGGAACTTCCTCTTCCGGATGACTGATGGGAGGAAGTTGGTGTGCAGAGCGGCTTTCCTGCTGTTTCCATGGTGGAAGCAGCAGCTGGCAGGTGAGTTGAGGGCTGCAGGTGGGAGGAGAGTCCGGGAGCAACTTGGGCTGGAAGCGGAGAAGCAACTGGGCTGAAGCCTCTCAGCTGCTGCTGCTGCAGGTTCCTTCCCTCCCCAAATGGAAGCCCACTGGTGCTGCAGGCTGGGAAACTGGGGGCTGCAATTTCTGCTGGTGGGAAGCTTGAAAAAGCCTCTTTCAAGTGGAGGTTGGTTCTTTGGGAATGGCTTCCCTCCAGAGGTTGTGGCTGCTCCGTCACTGGAGGGTTTTGAGGGGCGATTGGGCAGCCATTTGTTCTGGATGGAATAGGGTCTCCTGCCTGAACAGGGGATGGACTAGAAGACCTCCAAGGTCCCCCCAACTCAATTCTTCTCTTATGGAACTGATGTTTTCTGGGCAACAAGATCAGATTTATTTGCCTCTGGTCTTTTTTGGGTTGTTCTTGTTTTGTTCTACTTCCATTTCTAGCTAACAAGTATGTGTTTCCTATTGGTGCCCCCCCAGGCTCCACTGTGCTTAACCCAGCACTTTTTAAAAAATAGCTATTGAATGTTTGAACTGTTCAGGTGTATTTATTTATAAAATTTATTGGCCACCAACCTTACCGTGACATAACTGGGATTGACAGATATGGCTCAGTGAAATAAGAGACAGAGTCCAAGTGTGTCTGTGTGTGTTGATAAGCCAATGCATTTCTTCATCCTCCTAAGAAGGAAGGAACCCTGAGCGTAGCGAAAGGCAGATATTTATACATTTCTTTGCTTTCGCTTCATTACATAAGAGGCAGTTGGCACATGACAGATAAGATATAGAAATTATAAAAATAGTCAAGTTTGCCTTCTGTGGTTTTGGTCAGTGCACCTTCTGACCCTGGGCTGAATTTCCTTGAACGTCCACTCCTGGGAAGAATAGCAACTCTCTTGAATGCTTTACACTTGTCTTCTGCACCGTAGAATGATGGGTTTTTAATTGTTTGGAAATGACCTTTTAAACCTTCCCAAATTGATGGGCAGCAACAATTTCTTCTCTAAGATCATTGCTGATTCTTTATTCTTTGGCATTGTGTTAACACACAACTCGGTGTCAGAGATAGATGTAATCATACTTGTGATGATCAATTGATCAAGGGCATTTTATTAGCAGCACGTGGCTGCTACTTCCCCTCTTTATACTATGGAAGCAGTGAGAAATTTCCTAATGGTGAGAACAAATAATCAGCAGAACAGCTGGCCTTCAGAAGTTGTGGTGCTCCATCACTGGAGGCTTTTCAGAAGAGATGAGACAGCCATTTGTCTGAAATGATATAGGGTGTCCTGCTTGAGCAGGGGTTGAATTAGAAGACCTCCAAGGTCCCTTCCAATTCTGTTATTCTCTTCTGTTCTGTTGCGATGATGTTTATGATACCCTGATAAGTAAAACCACAAGAAATCAAAGCAGGTGTAGTTTCTTTTTCAATTGATTGTATTTGAAAACAACCCTTTGCATTGCTAAGAATTTGTGATTGACTGAAGTCAACAATGGAATTAGAATCATTGAATGGATATTCGAACTTGGATCTGGGTGGTCTTCCATGTGTCAATTGAATCATGATCAATGTAAGAGGTTATTGGAGCATTGTGGCATGTTTTCTTTTTCATTATAATGTAAACTTTTTTCTTCTTTTCTCATCTTCTGCAACCATTTTATGCACAATTAAAGATACACTTTTATTTGAATTTTATAGACAAAGAAGAAGGCAATGAGCACTCTGGACAACTGAGGATAACAAACAACTTTGTATAGCAAAACAAGTCAGTCCAGAAATCAAAATATTTTCCATTTCCTTCAGAGAGTCCCCCAGCAGGTGAGAGAGAAATGAGAGAAAATCAAGAAGAGATTTCTAACTGGAAATATAGAGTGTGAAATTAATGCATAGGTTATATGAAAAGTCAAGGGAGATTATTTTTCCATTCAGGAAAAGAGGGAAATATCTGGATGTTACTGGGGAGGAAGCCACATAGAGCAGACAGTGTTGCAGGCCTCACTCTGGGAGGAAGAAAATCACCAATAAATCAAAGCAGCACTAAAGATATTATCCATATTTTTGACCTCCTCAAGAATATTAGATGTGGAAAAGCTCCATAGATGTTTCTGTTCTGGGAAAGATACAACTTGCAAATCACAGCTGATTATGCCAGAGGGGATCCATACTGGAGAAAAACCGTACAAATACTCTGAATGTGGCAAAAGCTTTGGTCAGAACAACTCCACATTTTCTTTCATGGAAGGACCTACACAAGAGAGAAGCCCTACAAATGTTCCCGATGCGGAAAATGCTTTAGCAAGCATGGCAACGTGGACTCACACCAAGGAGAAACCCTTTGAATGTCCTAATTGTGAGAAATGTTTCAGTAACAATTACAACCTGATGACACACCAGAGGACTCACACAGGAGAGAAACCATTTGAATGTCCTGATTGTGGGAAATGTTTCAGTCAAAATTCCAACCTCATTGGCCACCAGAGGATTCACACAGGAGAGAAACCTTTTGAATGTCCTGATTGTGGGAAATGTTTCAGTCAGAATTCCAGCCTGGTTAAACACCAGAGGATTCACACAGGAGTGAAATCCTTTGAATGTCCTGATTGTGGGAAATGTTTCGTCCAGAATTCCAGCCTGGTTCAACACCAGAGGACTCACACAGGAGAGAAACCCTATAAATGTCCTGACTGTGGGAAAAGTTTCAGTCAATATTCCAACCTCCTTGGCCACCAGAAGATTCACACAGGAGAAAAACCGTTTAAATGTCCTGACTGTGGGAAAAGTTTCAGTCGGAATTCCAACCTCATTGGCCACAAGAGGATTCACACAGGAGAGAAACCCTTTGAATGTCCTGACTGTGGGAAAAGTTTCAGTCATAATTCCAGCCTGGTTGAACACCAGAGGACTCATACAGGAGAGAAACCCTTTGAATGTCCTGACTGTGGGAAAAGTTTCAGTCAGAATTCCAGCCTAGTTCAACACCAGAGGATTCACACAGGAGTGAAACCCTTTGAATGTCCTGACTGTGGGAAAAGTTTCAGTCAGAATTCCACCCTGGTTCAACACCAGCGGATTCACACAGGAGAGAAACCCTTTGAATGTTCCAATTGTGGTAAAAGTTTCAGTAACAATTCCAACCTGGTGAAACACCAGAGGACTCACACAGGAGAGAAACCCTTTGAATGTCCTGACTGTGAGAAAAGTTTCAGTCATAATTCCAGCCTGGGTAAACACCAGAGGACTCACACAGGAGGGAAACTGTACGAGTTTCCAGACTGTGGGAAAGATCTCAGTACTAGGGTTAATAGTATGAATCACGTCCTTATACACAAAGGGGAGAAACCGTTTTAATGTCCCGCGTGTGGACAGTGCTTCAGGAAATATTCCACCCTTATTGCTCACAGAAAAATCCACATGATGGCCAAATGATAAGTGTAACGAAGGCTTGAATTTCATTTCTGGTGTCCTGTTGTAAGTCCAACATCATTTAAATTTATTAAATTAATTAGAATTTGCCTGATTTTTTGTAGGCAAATATATAATGGTATTAGATGGGGCAGAGGAAAGAAAAAGTTGGAACATATTACTTTGATAATGGCTATCTGGCCTTCTGCGTAAGAGGTTGCTGGATATTTATTTTTGTAGAAATTGGGCAATTATGTAAAAACCCACCAAACTTCTTGAATTGGAGTCAAAAGTTGCTTCCCTCCTCCTGCACCTATAAGTTCCCTGTGACTTCTCTGAGGAAACACTGTTGATGGTGGGAGCCTCCCAGAACAACAAGCAAGCAAGAAAGACATCAGGTATGCTGCAGAAAAAGTTTACTCAAATCTTTTTGGAGTGGCACTCAATGCCTGGCGATTTAATGGATTAGTTATTACAGGTTTCTTGACAGCAACACACAAACTGTCATTTCCTTCTTCAGTGTGTTTTGTCTCCTGCCCTCCCTCTCTCTCTCTCTCTCTCTCTCTCTCTCTCTCTCTCTCTCTCTCTCTCTCTCTCTCTCTCTCTCTCTCTCTCTCTCACACACACACACACACACACACATCTCAGTGAGAACAACCTGATTACTTCCTGGCAGTCAATGGGGGAGAAGAGAGGTTAAAAAAAAAGCATAAAGTAAGGGAATATTGTGGCCAAAACATGCCTCATCTAAAGCAACTAATCACTTTGAAGATTCAACATATATTAAGCATGCAAACAATCACTGCACAATGGATTCCAGCAAAGCATTGGCAGCTTTCTGAGCAGCCCTGACCTAAAGCAGAACCGCAGGTTATATATACCGTTGGCCCACTACATTAGGAAGATGTAGAAACAGGCAAGCACCCTATAGAGCACAGCATGACGTTGGAATATTTTTGATAATCTCATTATTTCTCCCTGCCTACAAGGTCAGTAGGGCAACTATGTGCTCTGTGAGATAGGTCAGGGAATATAAACATTTCGACCAGTGGTGGGTTGCTACCGGTTTTCCCCAGATCAGGCAAAGTGGTAGAGCGAGAGGCTTGCACAGAAGCAGCCTGTGTGTGCACAAGCGAACCGTTAGCGAACAGAATTGAAACCCACTACTGATTTTGACCCACTGGTCCAGAAATTCCAGTCTGATTCTTCCCCCTGTGCCCATGCAGGCCCAGTTCAGCTTGTTGTCAATGTTTACTTACAACAAGATTTTAAGCTCTCTACAACTATTGGGCCAGGAGCATCTCTAGAGGTTTGCTAGTGAATGTAACTCAGTGGTCTGTATGGATAATCACTGGGGACTTTCCATGACTGAGTGGAGAACACAAACTCTACCTCCCTGCTCTTAACATAGCACAATATCCACCTTATCCAATGCCCTCCCTATGCTCAGACTGAAGAAAATGGCCTTGGGAGTAGTGGTGGGTTGCTCCCGGTTTGGTCCGGTTCTTGCAAACCAGTAGTAAAAGCGGCAGGAGGTTTCCGCCCATCCGCCCGGATGTCATGATGGACAATCTGTGTCTGCACAGAAGCTTTTGCACATTGCAAACCAGTAGTAAAGGTAAATAGAAGCCACCCCTGCTTGGGAGATATGCAAACTCCATTACTAAAGAGGTGAAGGGGAAACATCTCCCAAGTCCGCAGCACATGGATCCTATTCAGAAGAGACTCAGACAGACTCCTCCCTAATTCACAGGAGTATAAGAATGGGGGAGAAGGTACAAAGAAGATACTCTACATGTGTTTTCACTCAAAAAGAAAGCATGACACAACTTATCAAAAACAGAATCATAAGTGCCAGATTAGGAATGCAAATTAAAATATGGAAAAATAAGGTAAGAGAACCCCTGTTGGCTCTAGACAAATTCAAATCACTGGGTCGGGACGGACTGCAGCCAGAATTTTACTGGAACTAATAAATGTGATTTCAGAACCATTGTAACATACTGTATGTTTCAAAGTCCTTGGAGCAGGGGGAACTAGAGGTAGTCCTCAACTTACAATAGTTAATTTGGTGACCGTAGTTACAATGACACTGAAAAAAATGATTTATGATCATTTATCACACTTATGACCGTTGTAGCATCCCCCTGGTCATGTGATTTACATTCAGATGTTTGACAACTGACATTTATGACAGTTGGAGTGTCCTGGAGTCATGTGATCCCCTTTTGTGACATGCTATCAACCAAACTCAATGGGGAAACCAGATTCACTTAACAAGTTTTTCACTTAACAACATAAATTTTGGACTCAATTGTGGTTATAAGTTCCGGACTACCTGTAACTGAGGACTGGAAAAGAGCTGATAGGGTCCCCATCTTCAAAAAGGTAAAAAACATGCAGGAATTTACAGACAAATCAGCCTGACATTAATATCTGGTAATATCTTGGAAAACATATCCAAGCAACAAATCTGTGCACAGCTAGAAGCAAACAAGTTATAACCATTAGCCAACATGGGTTGATCCAGTGGTGAAATCCTCCGTGGATTGCCACCGGTTCACTGCCTGTGCATGCGCATTGTGCATCACACACACACTTTGCGTGGAAAAAGAAGACTTCACAAGGTAAGTAGAACAGTGAGGGGGGGAAACAGCTGGGCCACATGATTTAGATTCGCCGTGCGGCACAGCTGATCATCGGAAATACCAGTTCAGAGGAACCGGTAGTTTTTTTTTACTACTGGTTCACCTGAACCGGTAGTCTTTATCACTACCGGTTTGCCCAAACTGGTGTGAACTGATAGCATTTCACCCCTGCGTTGATCAAAAAGAGATCATGCCAAACAAACCTTATTTCATTCTTTGACAAAGTGACTAAATTAGTGGACCAGAAAAATGCTGAGGACATAGTATACTTAGTTTTCAGTAAAGCATTTGATTAAGTAGATCACAACTTACTTCTTGGCAAGCTAAAAAAATGTGAACTTCAACAGTGGCCCCTATCTAACAAAATGATATTCAACAAAGATAAAAATAAAGTTTTACACTTAAGACAAGAAAAACCAACTGCATAGGTATAATTAAACTAGGTGAAACCTGGTTTAATTCCCGTAACTGTGAGAGGGATCTTGGAGTCATAGTGTATAGTCACTTAAATGTGAGCCAACAGTTCAGTTCAGATCAGATCAGATTAACAGAGTTGGAAGGGACCTTATAGGTCATCTAGTGCAGCCCCCCGCTCAAGCAGGAGACCCTATACCATATCTGACAAATGGCAGTCCAATCTTTTCTTGAAACTCTCGACTGATGAAGCTCCCACAACTTCCGAAGGCAAGCTCTTGCATTGGTTGATAGCTCTCACTGTCAGAAAGTGAGGATTGTCCTCATTTCTACGTTGAATCTCTCTTTGGTCAGTTTCCATCCATTATTCCTTGTCTGGCCTTCAGGTGCTTTGGAAAATAGCTTGACCTCCTCCTCTCTGTAGCAGCCCCTCAAATATTGGAAGACTGCTATCATGTCTCCCCTGGTCCTTCACTACACTAGCCATGCCCAGTTTCCGTAACTGTTCATCTGTTTTAGTCTCCAGTCCCCTAATCATCCTGGTTGCTCCCCTCTGCACTTTGAGTTTCAACATCTTTTATAGTGTGGTGACCAAAACTGGATGCAGTACTCTAGGTGTGGTCTTACTAGAGCTTTATAGAGTGGTATTAGTACCTCACTTGATCTTGATTGTATCCCTCTGTTAATGCAGTTTAGGATTGCTTTGGCTTTTTTAGCTGCCGCTGCACACTACTGGCTCATATTCAGCGGATTGTGCACTAAGACTCCAAGATCCCTCTCACAGTCGCTGCTATTAAGCCTGGTTTCCCCCAGTTTATATGTGTACTTTTGGTTTTTCTTACCTAAGTGTAAGACTTTACTTTTCTCTACATTGAATTTCATTTTGTTAGATAGGGCCCAGTGTTCAAGTCTGTCAAGATCCATCTAGATCTTGAGCCTATCTTCTAGAGTGTTAGCTATTCCTGCCAGCTTTATATCATCTGCAAATTTGCTGAGTTCCCCTTCTATTCCCTCATCTAAATCGTTTATGAAGATATTGAAGAGTAGGGGGCCTAAGAAGGAACCTTGTGGCACCCCCCTGCTTACTTCTCTCCATGTAAAACATACAAAGAACAGTTACACAAATTGGGTATGTCTAGTCCAGGGGTGTCAAACTCGATTTCATTGAGGCCCACATCAGGGTTGTGTTTGACCTCGGGGGGCCGGAGTGGGCATGGCCAGGTTGGGCGTGGCCAGATCGATATCACTCATGTTGGGGGCGCCTCTGGTGGCCCAAGCGCTCTGCCAGAGAAAAATGGCTCCCAAGCTGTTTTTGGTTGCGATGGCTTCCTGCAAACCTCTTCCAGGAAAAACTGAGCTCGGGAGGGCTGCATCCGGCCACCAGCCCTTGAGTTTGACACCCCTCGTCTAGTCTAATGAAAAGGACAAGGGGAGGCATGATAGCAGTCTTCCAATATTTGAGTGGCTGCCACAAAGACGAGGGTCTCAAGTTATCTTCCTAAACACTAGAAGGCAAGACATGGAACAATGGATGGGAACTAAGGAAGGAGAGAAGCACTGGAAACTTACAGTGTGAATTAAGAAGTGCCTTCAGCTTGCCTTCAGAAGTTGTGGATGCTTCATCACTGGAAGTTTTAAAAAATAGATTGGATAGTCACTTGTCTGAAATGGTAGAGTCTCCTGCTTGAGCAGAGGGTTGGAACAGAAGACCTCCATGGTCCCTTCCAACTCTATCCTGATTGATTGATTGATCTTGAAAGCTGCAGCCTTGAATTTGCTGTGGGAGCACCAGGAACAAGTCAATGGGTAGATTTTGTGGGGAGGAAGAAGTTCCAGTTTGGTGTAGTGGGGAAGGCACCAGGTTAGAGACAGAGAAACGTTCAGTTCCAATCCCACCTGAAGGGCAAAACCATCTGTTGAACTTTGGCCAGTCCTCTCAGCCCTTGGAAGCAGGAAATGGGGGGGGGGGGGAACCCCTCCCAAAAACCCTTCCAAAGGAAACTTCAAGGCCAGGCATCAAGACTGACCCAAAGGCACCAAAAACGAAGTAGCATCACGTTTCACTTTTTCACTTGGCTCAGTTGCAAAGGTCGGTTGCTGGGAATCCAAAACGACCTGCTGCAATGTAATCACAGGAAACCTCTTCCAAACGCCTGGGTGGAGATTGGAAAAGCGTGTTTTTCCACCTCCTGTCGCTAGATGGCGGTCAGGCAACATCTGTGCCTAGAAAGCCATCAACACTGCATTGCTAGAAAGGCTGGGAGGAGAGGAGTGGAGAGGCGCAGAGGAACTTCCTCTTCCGGATGACTGATGGGAGGAAGTTGGTGTGCAGAGCGGCTTTCCTGCTGTTTCCATGGTGGAAGCAGCAGCTGGCAGGTGAGTTGAGGGCTGCAGGTGGGAGGAGAGTCCGGGAGCAACTTGGGCTGGAAGCGGAGAAGCAACTGGGCTGAAGCCTCTCAGCTGCTGCTGCTGCAGGTTCCTTCCCTCCCCAAATGGAAGCCCACTGGTGCTGCAGGCTGGGAAACTGGGGGCTGCAATTTCTGCTGGTGGGAAGCTTGAAAAAGCCTCTTTCAAGTGGAGGTTGGTTCTTTGGGAATGGCTTCCCTCCAGAGGTTGTGGCTGCTCCGTCACTGGAGGGATTTGAGGGGCGATTGGGCAGCCATTTGTTCTGGATGGAATAGGGTCTCCTGCCTGAACAGGGGATGGACTAGAAGACCTCCAAGATCCCCCCAACTCAATTCTTCTCTTATGGAACTGATGTTTTCTGGGCAACAAGATCGGATTTATTTGCCTCTGGTCTTTTTTGGGTTGTTCTTGTTTTGTTCTACTTCCATTTCTAGCTAACAAGTATGTGTTTCCTATTGGTGCCCCCCCCCAGGCTCCACTGTGCTTAACCCAGCACTTTTTAAAAAATAGCTATTGAATGTTTGAACTGTTCAGGTGTATTTATTTATAAAATTTATTGGCCACCAACCTTACCGTGACATAACTGGGATTGACAGATATGGCTCAGTGAAATAAGAGACAGAGTCCAAGTGTGTCTGTGTGTGTTGATAAGCCAATGCATTTCTTCATCCTCCTAAGAAGGAAGGAATCCTGAGCATAGTGAAAGGCAGATATTTATACATTTCTTTGCTTTCGCTTCATTACATAAGAGGCAGTTGGCACATGACAGAGAAGATATAGAAATTATAAAAATAGTCAAGTTTGCCTTCTGTGGTTTTGGTCAGTGCACCTTCTGACCCTAGGCTGAATTTCCTTGAACGTCCACTCCTGGGAAGAATAGCAACTCTCTTGAATGCTTTACACTTGTCTTCTGCACCGTAGAATGATGGGTTTTTAATTGTTTGGAAATGACCTTTTAAACCTTCCCAAATTGATGGGCAGCAACAATTTCTTCTCTAAGATCATTGCTGATTCTTTATTCTTTGGCATTGTGTTAACACACAACTCAGTGTCAGAGATAGATGTAATCATACTTGTGATGATCAATTGATCAAGGGCATTTTATTAGCAGTACGTGGCTGCTACTTCCCCTCCTTATACTATGGAAGCAGTGAGAAATTTCCTAATGGTGAGAACAAATAACCAGCAGAACAGCTGGCCTTCAGAAGTTGTGGTGCTCCATCACTGGAGGCTTTTCAGAAGAGATGAGACAGCCATTTGTCTGAAATGATATAGGGTGTCCTGCTTGAGCAGGGGTTGAATTAGAAGACCTCCAAGGTCCCTTCCAATTCTGTTATTCTCTTCTGTTCTGTTGCGATGATATTTATGAAATCTTGATAAGTAAAACCACAAGAAATCAAAGCAGGTGTAGTTTCTTTTTCAATTGATTGTATTTGAAAACAACCCTTTGCATTGCTAAGAATTTGTGATTGACTGAAGTCAACAATGGAATTAGAATCATTGAATGGATATTTGAACTTGGATCTGGGTGGTCTTCCATGTGTCAATTGAATCATGATCAATGTAAGAGCTTATTGGAGCATTGTGGCATGTTTGCTTTTTCATTATAATGTAAACTTTTTTCTTCTTTTCTCATCTTCTGCAACCATTTTATGCACAATTAAAGATACACTTTTATTTGAATCTTATAGACAAAGAAGATGGCAATGAGCACTCTGGACAACTGAGGATAACAAACAACTTTGTATAGCAAAACAAGTCAGTCCAGAAATCAAAATATTTTCCATTTCCTTCAGACAGTCCCCCAGCAGGTGAGAGAGAAATGAGAGAAAATCAAGAAGAGATTTCTAACTGGAAAAATAGAGTGTGAAATTAAAGCATACGTTACATGAAAAGTCAAGGGAGATTATTTTTCCATTCAGGAAAAGAGGGAAATATCTGGAAGTTACTGGGGAGGAAGCCACGTAGAGCAGACAGTGTTGCAGGCCTCGCTCTGGAAGGAAGAAAATCACCAGTAAATCAAAGCAGCACTAAAGGGATTATCCATATTTTTGACCTCCTCAAGAATATTAGTTGTGGAAAAGCTCCATAGACGTTTCAGTTCTGGGAAAGATACAACTTGCAAATCACAGCTGATTATGCCAGAGGGGATCGATACTGGAGAAAAACTGTACAAATACTCTGAATGTGGCAAAAGCTTTGGTCAGAACAACTTGATTTTTTTCATGGATGGACCCACACAAGAGAGAAGCCCTACAAATGTTCCCAATGCGGTAAATGCTTTAGCAAGCATGGCAACGTGGACTCAAACCAAGGAGAAACCCTTTAAATGTCCTGATTGTGGGAAATGTTTCAGTAATGATTCCAGCCTGGTTAAACACCAGAGAACTCACACAGTAGAGAAACCCTTTGAATGTCCTGATTGTGGGAAAAGTTTCAGTCGGAATGCCAACCTCATTGGCCACCAGAGGATTCACACAGGAGTGAAACCCTTTGAATGTCCTGATTGTGGGAAAAGTTTCAGTCGGCATGCCAACCTCATTGGCCACCAGAGGACTCACACAGGAGAGAAACCCTTTGAATGTCCTGACTGTGGGAAAAGTTTCAGTCAAAATTCCAACCTCATTGGCCACCAGAGGATTCACACAGGAGTGAAACCCTTTGAATGTCCTGACTGTGGGAAATGTTTCAGTCAGAATTCCAGCCTGGTTCAACACCAAAGGATTCACACAGGAGTGAAACCCTTTGAATGTCCTGATTGTGGGAAAAGTTTCAGTCAGATTTCCAGCCTGGTTAAACACCAGAGGACTCATACAGGAGAGAAACCCTTTGAATGTCCTGATTGTGGGAAATGTTTCAGTGATAATTCCAGCTGGATTAGACACCAGAGAACTCACACAGGAGATAAACCCTTTAAATGTCCTGATTGTGGGAAATGTTTCAGTGATAATTCCAGCTGGGTTAGACACCAGAGGACTCACACAGGAGAGAAACCATTTGAATGTCCTGATTGTGGGAAATGTTTCAGTGAAAATTCTAACTTGGTTAGACACCAGAGAACTCACACAGGAGAGAAACCATATGAGTGTCCAGACTGTGGGAAAGATTTCAGTACTAAGGATAGCCTTCTAAATCATACACACAGGGGAAAAACCATTTAAGTTCCCTGAGTGTGCATGATGCTTCAGGAAACCTTCCAACCTTATCGTACACAAGAAAATCCACATGAGGCCCAAAGTGATGAGTGTAGACAGAGTTTGAATTTCATTTCTAATGTCACATTGTAAGTCTAGCTGAGAAATTGACTATTTAATTTGACTACAAAGAATTTGCCTGATTTTTTGTAGGCAAATATGTCATGATATTAGTCAGAAAGGAAGAAAGAAAAAATTGGAACATACTAGTTTGATAAAGGCTATCTGGCCATCAGCAGCAGAAGTTGCTGAATATTTATTTTTGCAGAAATTGTGCAATTATGTAAAAATCTTTTTGGGAATGTTCTTTGCATTTTTATCATGGTAGATGATAGAAATGCCACAGGCATAATCCCAGGCTTTTTCTCCCTGGGTGCCCCTGAGATTTTCAGCCCCAGAATTCCCCCAGCCAGCATCTCTTTGGGATAGGAGCACTCAGACTATAGTTAGAGATTGTGGCTCCTCATATAATAGCAATAGGTCTATCTAGACCCGCTCCAGTCCGGCTTCCGACCTGGTTACAGCACGGAAACAGCATTGGTCGCGTTGGTGGATGATCTCTGGAGGGCTCGGGATAGGGGTTGCTCCTCTATCCTGGTCCTGTTAGATCTCTCAGCGGCTTTTGATACCATCGACCATGGTATCATGTTGCACCGGTTGAAGGGGCTGGGGGTGGGGGGCACCATTCTGCGGTGGTTCTCCTCCTACCTCTCTGACCAATCGCAATCTGTGTTGACAGTGGGGCAGCGGTCGACCCCGAAGCGCCTTGCGTGTGGGCTGCCACAAGGGTCGGTCCTCTCGCCCCTTCTGTTCAACATTTATGTAAAGCCACTGGGTGAGATCATCCATGGCTTTGGGGTGGAGTTCCATCAGTACGCTGACGATACTCAGCTGTACATCTCCACCCCAGGCCACCCCAGCGATGCCCTTGAAGTGATGTCCCAGTGTCTGGAGGCCGTGCGGGCCTGGATGGGGAGAAACAGGCTCTGACTCAACCCTTCCAAGACCAAGTGGCTGTGGCTTCTGGCGTCCCGATATAGCCAGCTGGTGCCATCGCTGGCTATCGGGGGCAAATCACTGGCCCCCACGGAGAGGGCTCGCAACTTAGGCGTCCTTCTGGATCCACGGCTGTCTTTAGAAGAGCACATGACGGCCGTGGCCAGGGGGGCTTTTTATCAGGTTCGCCTGATACGCCAGTTGCGCCCCTTTTTGGATCGGGACTCCCTACGCATGGTCACTCAAGCACTCGTCACTTCCCACCTGGACTACAGCAATGCTCTCTACATAGGGCTCCCCTTGGGGTGCACCCGGAGGCTACAGTTAGTCCAGAATGCGGCCACGCGGGGGATTATGGGAGCGACGGGGCGCTCACATATGACACCTCTCCTGCGCTAGCTGCACTGGCTTCCTGTGGTCTTCCGGGTGCGCTTCAAGGTGTTGGTGACCACCTTTAAAGCGCTCCATGGCTTAGGGCCGGGTTATCTGCGAGACCGCCTTCTGCCGCCAATAGCCTCCCACCGACCGGTTCGCTCGCACAGAGAGGGCCTCCTCAGGGTGCCGTCGGCCAGACAGTGTCGGCTGGCGACCCCCAGGGGGAGAGCCTTCTCTGTGGCAGCACCCGCCCTCTGGAATGACCTACCCCCTGAGATATGCACGATATCAGACCTCCGGACTTTTCGTCGAGCCCTGAAAACACACCTATTCCATCTAGCTGGTCTGGCTTGATCCCATCCTCTAAGTTTTAATTGAATTTGGTTTTAATTGGGTTGTTTTTAATATCTTGGGCCGAAATTATTTAATTGTTTTTTAAATTGTTTTTAAATTTTATATGCAATGTTTTATCTTGGCTGTACACCGCCCTGAGTCCTGCAGAAGAAGGGCGGTAGAGAAATAAAATTATAATAATAAAAATAATAATAATAGGACCTTGACTTATTTACCGCTTCACAGTGCTTTATAGCCCTCTCTAAGTGGTTTACATAGTCAGCATATTGCCCCCAACAATCTGGGTCCTCATTTTACCGACCTCGGAAGGATAGAAAGCCAAGTCAACCTTGAGCCGGTGGAATTGAGCTGCCAAACTGCGCCACCATGGCTCTTGTGAGGAGAAAGTGAGCGTAGAGTGGAGGGATTCAAAGTTCATCTTTTCCTAACTGTTCCAGGAATTCAGCGCACGAAGCATGTCTGTTCAGATTGTGTCAAGAATGAGGCACGCAAGTGGAAGAAACCACATAAATAGCAAATATTTGGGGGGAGTTTGGGGCAGTGACAAAACCAGTGTAAAATTTCAGATGTAAAGGCTGTTCTGCCCTGCAGGTGACCTTCATGAAGAAGAGCTGTAGAAATACTGAGTTGAGGAGAAAAGGGATTGTGGTTTTCAGCACAGGATCTCCAGGTTTATTCACAACTCCTGCTGTGATCTCCTTTGTTTTTAGGGGCCTCCTTGTTAAGACTTTGACAGCTGGGGCTGAGAGCAGCACCAAGGGACTGATACTTTTGTGGTTCTCCCCTCTTGGTGGGGAGATGTGAGAAAAAAATTGTACAGTAGATAATCAAGCAAAATTAAATAAAGCCAATCTAAGAGTCAGAGGGGATGGCCTATAGAGCGAGGTCAAAAGCCATAAGTCCCTACTCAGACGAACAGTCCATTTCCTCAGAACCAAATTTTGAAGCTCAGATTGAAAGGTGGAAAGAAGGTGTTATTTGGAAGATACTGGATCTTGAAAACTGCAGCCTTGAATTTAGGGCTGGAGTAGCAGGAACAGCTGCATGGATAGATTTTTTGGGGAGGAAGAAAGCCCAGTTTGGTGGTCACCAGGCTACAGCCTGAGAGACGCTCATTTCCGGTCCTGCTTTAGGCACAAAGCCATCTCAGAGACCTTCGCCTGTCCAGTCCTCTCAGGTCTTTGAAGGGAAATCTGCTTACAAAAAATCTTGCCAAGGAAACTGCAGAGAAACGGGAGTGCAGGATAACTCCCCAAAACCTACTTTTGCAACTTTGGAGAGTGAAGCCTGACCTACTTAGCTTCCCAAGATTATGTTGTGCCATAAATATTTATGAAATTCTTGTTTGTATGCACAGTTGCTAAATTATTTCCAGCTTCATCCTATGAATAGAATAATGAAACCTGGAACAATAATAATAACAACACCCACCTTCCAAACCAGATCTAGATAGAAGAGATTCTTTCTGTCTGCATCCTTGCAGAGCCTAAATCTCCTAGAGAGAAGACTTGCTCTGAGCAGCCTTCCCAATCTCCACAGGAGTTAGCTTTATTACTCCCAAACAGTTTGGGCAAAAGACTTGGAGAGCAATACTTTCCAGAAAGCTGACGTATAGATTTTGCACTTTCTTAGGGGTGACTCAGTGGAGATCAAAACCTCTCTACATCCCCCAAACTTTATGACTGATTTCCTGTGTCTGTGAAGGATTTAAGACCCAGGAGAATCAGTGGGTCAGAGGCTCAAAGGGAGCCAGCTTCATTAGTGCTGCCCAGAGATGCTTCCAAGCACACCCATGCTAAATGCCTTGTGGGTCTGTAACTTTGCATACACAGAAGTCTCCATTAGGTCAAAGTGAGAAAGTCACATACCCAGCAGGACTGGAAAAGGGGGCTTAACAAGAGAAGATGACTGCCTGTATATGGTAAGAGCAATGTTTCCAAAAGGCATTTCCAAGGGCTGGAAAAAAGATTGGTAATACAGATGTTCATGCAACAATGTACCACTCTTTGTTTGATACCCATTCCTTTTTTACATTCAATATATTAATCTAATAAAATATACAAAATCCTTGCCAAGAAAACTGCAAGGCCAGGCATCAAGACTGACTCTTTGTTTGATACACATTCCTTTTTTTAATTAGAAAATTTAATCTAATAAAATATATAAATCAAACAAAAACAAAGAATGGATACAGAGAAGCAGGAAAGGAATCGAAAAAAGAAAAATATAATTGCACCTTCCTCCTTTTTCTCTGTTGAGAAATTGTCATCACACATTCTTATATAGAAATTATCTTAGCTCAGTTGACCAGAATAAAAACTGCAAGGCCAGGCATCAAGACTGACCCAAAGGCACCAAAAACGAAGTAGCATCACGTTTCACTTTTTCACTTGGCTCAGTTGCAAAGATCGGTTGCTGGGAATCGAAAACGACCTGCTGCAATGTAATCACAGGAAACCTCTTCCAAACGCCTTGGTGGAGATTGGAAAAGCGTGTTTTTCCACCTCCTGTCGCTAGATGGCGGTCAGGCAACATCTGTGCCTAGAAAGCCATCAACACTGCATTGCTAGAAAGGCTGGGAGGAGAGGAGAGGAGAGGCGCAGAGGAACTTCCTCTTCCGGATGACTGATGGGAGGAAGTTGGTGTGCAGAGCGGCTTTCCTGCTGTTTCCATGGTGGAAGCAGCAGCTGGCAGGTGAGTTGAGGGCAGCAGGTGGGAGGAGAGTCCGGGAGCAACTTGGGCTGGAAGCGGAGAAGCAACTGGGCTGAAGCCTCTCAGCTGCTGCTGCTGCAGGTTCCTTCCCTCCCCAAATGGAAGCTCACTGGTGCTGCAGGCTGGGAAACTGGGGGCTGCAATTTCTGCTGGTGGGAAGCTTGAAAAAGCCTCTTTCAAGTGGAGGTTGGTTCTTTGGGAATGGCTTCCCTCCAGAGGTTGTGGCTGCTCCGTCACTGGAGGGTTTTGAGGGGCGATTGGGCAGCCATTTGTTCTGGATGGAATAGGGTCTCCTGCCTGAACAGGGGATGGACTAGAAGACCTCCAAGGTCCCCCCAACTCAATTCTTCTCTTATGGAACTGATGTTTTCTGGGCAACAAGATTAGATTTATTTGCCTCTGGTCTTTTTTGGGTTGTTTTACTTCCATTTCTAGTTAACAAACACAATGTTTCCAATTGGTGCCCCCATCTGTGTATTCACCAGGCTCCACTGTGCTTAACCCAGCACTTTTTAAAAAATAGCTATTGAATGTTTTGACTGTTCAGGTGTATTTATTTATAATATTTATTGGCCACCAACCTTACTGTGACATAACTGCGATTGACAGATATGGCTCAGTGAAATAAGAGACAGAGTCCAAGTGTGTGTGTGTGTTGATAAGCCAATGCATTTCTTCATCCTCCTAAGAAGGAAGGAACCCTGAGCGTAGTGAAAGGCAGATATTTATACATTTCTTTGCTTTCGCTTCATTACATAAGAGGCAGTTGGCACATGACAGAGAAGATATAGAAATTATAAAAATAGTCAAGTTTGCCTTCTGTGGTTTTGGTCACGTGCCTAACCCATAGGCTAGTGTTTCCTATAAAGTTTTCCGTGGATTCAAAAGCCTTTTTTTTTTTTATTTCATTTATATGCCGCCCTTCTCCGGAAACTCAGGGCGACTTACAATGTGCTCAGCAATTTTGAGGCCTGAACTTCAGCCTTGCCATCTCAACATACGAGCAATCATCCAATTCATCCAATTTCTGATTAATAATAGCTCAGAAGGTTTCAGATGTTTTTCAGCCTTCAAAGACATGTATTATCTTCATATTGTAGGTGTGTATATTTTTATTTCTGAATGTACATACCTGCAAATGTATAATCTATCCCCAGGACCTCCAGATAAACAGTCATGTGAAAAAGAAAGTATACCCTCCTTGACTTTTATGATTTTACGTATTGGGGATAGTAAAAATCAATTGTTCCTTAGAAGTTCTTAAAAGTAGGTAAATACAACCGTAGATGAACAACAACACATGAAATATTACATCAGGTCATCATTTATTTTATAAAAAGGAAGCCAAAACAGAGAAGTCATGTATGAAAAATGTATGATTCAATAATTTGTAGAACTATCTTTATCAGCAACAACTAGAAGTAATTCTTTTCTGTGTGACTTTATCAGTCTCTTGCAGTGTTGTGGAGGAATTTTGGCCCAGTCTTTTTTACAACATTGCTTTAGTTCATTGAGGTTGTGGGTGTTTTTTATGCACAACTCTCTTGAGGTCCTGCCAATTGGGTTGAGGTCTAGACTTTGACTGCATCACCTTGATTCTTTTTCAGCTATTTTGTTGTAGATTTGGTGATGTGTTTTGTGACCATTATCCTGTTGCATAGTCCTTTGTCAGCCAAGCTTTAGCTATTGGTGTGATGGCCTCTGGCCCAATTGCATTATGGCCAACCATCTCCACTTTGGTCTGGTCTGTGCAAAGGACAGTGTTCCCGAAGTCCTGTGGTTTGTTCACATGCAACTTCTGTCATAACGGCATGATCATGTGACGTATCACAACATTTTTCCCCTTCTTTAAACGTGGCCGTGGCCGGTGCATGACCCATCTGGCCCACAGGCCACTTGTTTGACAGCCCTGCTGTAGAGTCTGAGATATAACTCTTTGCAATTTCTCTGGCCATTGCACCGTCTGACCTTGGGCTGAATTTCCTTGAACGTCCACTCCTGGGAAGATTAGCAACAATTTCTTCTCTAAGATCATTGCTGATTCTTTATTCTTTGGCATTGTGTTAACACACAACTCAGTGTCAGAGATAGATGTAATGATACTTGCTGATGATCAATTGATCAAGGGCATTTTATTAGCAATACGTGGCTGCTACTTCCCCTTTTTATACTATGGAAGCAGTGAGAAATTTCCTAATGGTGAGAACAATTAACCAGCAGAACAGCTGGCCTTCAGAAGTTGTGGTGCTCCATCACTGGAGGCTTTTCAGAAGAGATGAGACAGCCATTTGTCTGAAATGATATAGGGTGTCCTGCTTGAGCAGGGGTTGGATTAGAAGACCTCCAAGGTCCCTTCCAATTCTGTTATTCTCTTCTGTTCTGTTGCGATGATATTTATGATACCCTGATAAGTAAAACCACAAGAAATCAAAGCAGGTGTAGTTTCTTTTTCAATTGATTGTATTTGAAAACAACCCTTTGCATTGCTAAGAATTTGTGATTGACAAAGGACAGTGTTGAAGTCAACAATCGAATTAGAATCATTGAATGGATATTCGAACTTGGATCTGGGTGGTCTTCCATGTGTCAATTGAATCATAATGTAAGAGGTTATTGGAGCATTGTGGCATGTTTGCTTTTTCATTATAATGTAAACTTTTTTCTTCTTTTCTCATCTTCTGCAACCATTTTATGCACAATTAAAGATACACTTTTATTTGAATTTTGTAGACAAAGAAGATGGCAATGAGGACTCTGGACAACTGAGGATAACAAACAACTTTGAATAGCAAAACAAGTCAGTCCAGAAATCAAAATATTTTCCATTTCCTTCAGACAGTCCCCCAGCAGGTGAGAGAGAAATGAGAGAAAATCAAGAAGAGACTTCTAACTGGAAAAATAGAGTGTGAAATTAAAGCATACATTGCATGAAAAGTCAAGGGAGATTATTTTTCCATTCAGGAAAAGAGGGAAATATCTGGAAGTTACTGGGGAGGAAGCCACGTAGAGCAGACAGTGTTGCAGGCCTCGCTCTGGAAGGAAGAAAATCACCAGTAAATCAAAGCAGCACTAAAGGGATTATCCATATTTTTGACCTCCTCAAGAATATTAGTTGTGGAAAAGCTCCATAGACGTTTCAGTTCTGGGAAAGATACAACTTGCAAATCACAGCTGATTATGCCAGAGGGGATCGATACTGGAGAAAAACTGTACAAATACTCTGAATGTGGCAAAAGCTTTGGTCAGAACAACTCCACATTTTCTTTCATGGATGGACCTACACAAGAGAGAAGCCCTACAAATGTTCCCAATGCGGAAAATGCTTTAGCAAGCATGGCAACGTGGACTCACACCAAGGAGAAACCCTTTAAATGTCCTGACTGTGGGAAAAGTTTCAGTCAAAATTCCAACCTCATTGGCCACCAGAGGATTCACACAGGAGAGAAACCCTTTGAACATCCTGACTGTGGGAAAAGTTTCAGTCATAATTCCAGCCTGGTTCAACACCAGAGGATTCACACAGGAGAGAAACCCTTTGAATGTCCTGATTGTGGGAAATGTTTCAGTCAGAATTCCAGCCTGATTAAACACAAGAGGACTCATACAGGAGAGAAACCCTTTGAATGTCCTGAATGTGGGAAAAGTTTCAGTCAGAATTCCAGCCTGGTTCAACACCAGAGGATTCACACAGGAGTGAAACCTTTTGAATGTCTTGATTGTGGGAAAAGTTTCAGTCAGAATTCCAAGCTCATTGGCCACCAGAGGACTCACACTGGAGAGAAACCCTTTGAATGTCCTGACTGTGGGAAAAGTTTCAGTCTAAATACCAACCTCATTGACCACCAGAGGACTCACACAGGTGAGAAACCCTTTGAATGTCCTGATTGTGGGAAAAGTTTCAGTCAGAATTCCAGCCTGGTTAAACACCAGAGGACTCACACAGGAGAGAAACCCTTTGAATGTCCTGATTGTGGGAAAAGTTTCAGTCAGAATACCAGCCTGGTTCAACACCAAAGGATTCACACAGGAGAGAAACCGTTTGAATGTCCTGACTGTGGGAAAAGTTTCAGTCAGAATTCCAGTATGGTTAAACACCAGGGGACTCACACAGGAGAAAAACCCTTTGAATGTCCTGATTGTGGGAAAAGTTTCAGTCGGAAGTACAACCTCATTGGCCACCAGAGGATTCACACAGGAGAGAAACCCTTTGAATGTCCTGATTGTGGGAAAAGTTTCAGTCGGAGGTACAACCTCATTGGCCACCAGAGGATTCACACAGGGGAGAAACCCTTTGAATGCCCTGATTGTGGGAAAAGTTTCAGTCATAATTCCAGCCTGGTTAAACACCAGAGAACTCACACAGGAGAGAAACTATTTGAATGTCCTGATTATGGGAAATGTTTCATTTAGAATTCCAGCTTGGTTCAACACCAGAGGACTCACACAGGAGAGAAACCCTTTGAATGTCCTGACTGTGGGAAATGTTTCAGTCAGAATTCCAGCTAGGTTACACACAAGAGGAATTACACAGGAGATAACCCCTTTGAATGTCCTGATTGTGGGAAATGTTTCAGTGATAATTCCAGCTGGGTTAGATACCAGAGGATTCACACAGGAGAGAAATCATTTGAATGTCCTGATTGTGGGAAATGTTTCAGTGAAAATTCTAGCTTGGTTAGACACCGGAGAACTCACACAGGAGAGAAACCATATGAGTGTCGAGACTGTGGGAAAGATTTCAGTACTAAGGATAGCCTTCTAAATCATACACACAGGGGAAAAACCATTTACGTTCCCCGAGTGTGTATGATGCTTCAGGAAACCTTCCAACCTTATCGTACACAAGAAAATCCACATGAGGCCCAAAGTGATGAGTGTAGACAGAGTTTGAATTTCATTTCTAATGTCACATTGTAAGTCCAGCTCAGAAATTGAGTATTTAATTTGACTACAAAGAATTTGCCTGATTTTTTGTAGGCAAATATGTCATGATATTAGTCAGAAAGGAAGAAAGAAAAAATTGGAACATACTAGTTTGATAAAGGCTATCTGGCCATCAGCAGCAGAAGTTGCTGAATATTTATTTTTGCAGAAATTGTGCAATTATGTAAAAATCTTTTTGGGAATGTTCTTTGCATTTTTATCATGGTAGATGATAGAAATGCCACAGGCATAGTCCCAGCCTTTTTCTCCCTGGGTGCCCCCGAGGTTTTTAGCCCCAGAATTCCCCCAGCCAGCATCTCTTTCGGATAGGAGCACTCAGACTATAGTTAGAGATTGTGGCTCCTCATATAATAGCAATAGCACCTTGACTTATTTACCGCTTCACAGTGCTTTATAGCCCTCTCTAAGTGGTTTACATAGTCAGCATATTGCCCCAACAATCTGGATCCTCATTTTACCGACCTCGGAAGGATAGAAAGCCAAGTCAACCTTGAGCCGGTGGGAATTGAGCTGCCAAACTGCGCCACCATGGCTCTTGTGAGGAGAAAGTGAGCGTAGAGTGGAGGGATTCAAAGTTCATCTTTTCCTAACTGTTCCAGGAATTCAGCGCACGAAGCATGTCTGTTCAGATTGTGTCAAGAATGAGGCACGCAAGTGGAAGACACCACATAAATAGCAAATATTTGGGGGGAGTTTGGGGCAGTGACAAAACCAGTGTAAAATTTCAGATGTAAAGGCTGTTCTGCCCTGCAGGTGACCTTCATGAAGAAGAGCTGTAGAAATAGTTGAGGAGAAAAGGGATTGTGGTTTTCAGCACAGGATCTCCAGGTTTATTCACAACTCCTGCTGTGATCTCCTTTGTTTTTAGGGGCCTCCTTGTTAAGACTTTGACAGCTGGGGCTGAGAGCAGCACCAAGGGACTGATACTTTTGTGGTTCTCCCTCCTTGGTGGGGAGATGTGAGAAAAAAATTGTACAGTAGATAATCAAGCAAAATTAAATAAAGCCAATCTAAGAGTCAGAGGGGATGGCCTATAGAGCGAGGTCAAAAGCCATAAGTCCCTACTCAGACGAACAGTCCATTTCCTCAGAATAAAACTTTGAAGCTCAGATTGAAAGGTGAAAAGAAGGTGTTATTTGGAAGATACTGGATCTTGAAAACTGCAGCCTTGAATTTAGGGCTGGAGTAGCAGGAACAGCTGCATGGATAGATTTTTTGGGGAGGAAGAAAGCCCAGTTTGGTGGTCACCAGGCTACAGCCTGAGAGACGCTCATTTCCGATCATGCTTTAGGCACAAAGCCATCTCAGAGACTTGGCCTGTCCCGTCCTCTCAGGTCTTTGAAGGGAAATCTGCTTACAAAAAATCTTGCCAAGGAAACTGCAGACAAACGGGAGTGCAGGATAACTCCCCAAAACCTACTTTTGCAACTTTGGAGAGTGAAGCCTGACCTACTTAGCTTCCCAAGATTATGTTGTGCCATAAATATTTATGAAATTCTTGTTTGTATGCACAGTTGCTAAATTATTTCCAGCTTCATCCTATGAATAGAATAATGAAACCTGGAACAATAACAATAACACCCACCTTCCAAACCACATTTAGATAGGAGAGATTCTTTCTGTCTACATCCTTGCAGAGCCTAAATCTCACTAGAGGGAAGAGTTGCTCTGAGCAGCCTTCCCAATCTCCACAGGAGTTAGCTTTATTACTCCCAAACAGTTTGGGCAAAAGACTTGGAGGGCACTACTTTCCAGAAAGCTGACGTATAGATTTTGCACTTTCTTAGGGGTGACTCAGTGGAGATCAAAACCTCTCTACATTCCCCAAACTTTATGACTGATTTCCTGTGTCTGTGAAGGATTTAAGACCCAGGAGAATCAGTGGGTCAGAGGCTCAAAGGGAGCCAGCTTCATTTGTGCTGCCCAGAGATGCTTCCAAGCACACCCATGCTAAATGCCTTGTGGGTCTGTAACTTTGCATACACAGAAGTCTCCATTAGGTCAAAGTGAGAAAGTCACATACCCAGCAGGGCTGGAAAAGGGGGCTTAACAAGAGAAGATGACTGCCTGTATATGGTAAGAGCAATGTTTCCAAAAGGCATTTCCAAGGGCTGGAAAAAAGATTGGTAATACAGATGTTCATGCAACAATGTACCACTCTTTGTTTGATACCCATTCCTTTTTTACATTCAATATATTAATCTAATAAAATATACAAAATCCTTTGCAAGGAAACTGCAAGGCCAGGCATCAAGACTGACTCTTTGTTTGATACACATTCCTTTTTTTAATTAGAAAATTTAATCTAATAAAATATATAAATCAAACAAAAACAAAGAATGGATACAGAGAAGCAGGAAAGGAATCGAAAAAAGAAAAATATAATTGCACCTTCCTCCTTTTTCTCTGTTGAGAAATTGTCATCACACATTCTTATATAGAAATTATCTTTGCTCAGTTGACCAGAATAAAAACTGCAAGGCCAGGCATCAAGACTGACCCAAAGGCACCAAAAACGAAGTAGCATCACGTTTCACTTTTTCACTTGGCTCAGTTGCAAAGATCGGTTGCTGGGAATCGAAAACGACCTGCTGCAATGTAATCACAGGAAACCTCTTCCAAACGCCTTGGTGGAGATTGGAAAAGCGTGTTTTTCCACCTCCTGTCGCTAGATGGCGGTCAGGCAACATCTGTTCCTAGAAAGCCATCAACACTGCATTGCTAGAAAGGCTGGGAGGAGAGGAGAGGAGAGGCGCAGAGGAACTTCCTCTTCCTGATGACTGATGGGAGGAAGTTGGTGTGCAGAGCGGCTTTCCTGCTGTTTCCATGGTGGAAGCAGCAGCTGGCAGGTGAGTTGAGGGCTGCAGGTGGGAGGAGAGTCCGGGAGCAACTTGGGCTGGAAGCGGAGAAGCAACTGGGCTGAAGCCTCTCAGCTGCTGCTGCTGCAGGTTCCTTCCCTCCCCAAATGGAAGCCCACTGGTGCTGCAGGCTGGGAAACTGGGGGCTGCAATTTCTGCTGGTGGGAAGCTTGAAAAAGCCTCTTTCAAGTGGAGGTTGGTTCTTTGGGAATGGCTTCCCTCCAGAGGTTGTGGCTGCTCCGTCACTGGAGGGTTTTGAGGGGCGATTGGGCAGCCATTTGTTCTGGATGGAATAGGGTCTCCTGCCTGAACAGGGGATGGACTAGAAGACCTCCAAGGTCCCCCCAACTCAATTCTTCTCTTATGGACCTGATGTTTTCTGGGCCACAAGATCGGATTTATTTGCCTCTGGTCTTTTTTGGGTTGTTCTTGTTTTGTTCTACTTCCATTTCTAGCTAACAAGTATGTGTTTCCTATTGGTGCCCCCCCAGGCTCCACTGTGCTTAACCCAGCACTTTTTAAAAAATAGCTATTGAATGTTTCAACTGTCCAGGTGTATTTATTTATAAAATTTATTGGCCACCAACCTTACGGTGACATAACTGGGATTGACAGATATGGCTCAGTGAAATAAGAGACAGAGTCCAAGTGTGTGTGTGTTGATAAGCCAATGCATTTCTTCATCCTCCTAAGAAGGAAGGAACCCTGAGCGTAGTGAAAGGCAGATATTTATACATTTCTTTGCTTTCGCTTCATTACATAAGAGGCAGTTGGCACATGACAGATAAGATATAGAAATTATAAAAATAGTCAAGTTTGCCTTCTGTGGTTTTGGTCACGTGCCTAACCCATAGGCTAGTGTTTCCTGTGAAATTTTCCATCTTATAAAAGATACAAACATTTTCTCACCCCTCCCACCCCTCCATCCTCACTCCATCCCACCCACCCTTTCCCCCTCCCCCTCCCCCCCAACCCTCTCTCTAGACTTCCCAGAACAAGCACAGGGTATAGCATTCACAAACATAAAACTAAAATATGCTAACATTTGTTGGCTTCAAATTCTCCCTAGGTCTTTAACTCCTTATAACTCAAAACACTATAAACATAAACTAAAGGTTAAAAATGTTTCATTCATAAGCTATATGAAACTTCTTAGTCTGATACTTGTTTTGAATATAGTCAATCCACCTTCTCCATTCCTATATATATATCTTTCGTTTGAGTGATCTATAAGATATGATGAAATTTTCGCCATCTCTGCCAAATGCGCGACTTTTAATGTCCATTCCTCAATAGTAGGTGGATCTTCTTTCTTCCAATACTGTGCCACCAGTAACCTGGCTGCTGTTATTAAGTTTAAAACCAACTTAGTCTCTGTCACAGTACATTCTGTAACTATTCCCAACAAAAGAGCCTTGATAGTACAGTGGTCTAAGCACCCTGTTATTAACACAGCTGCCTGCAATTACTACTGGTTTGAATCTCTCCAAGGCTCAAGGTTGACTCAGCCTTCCATCCTTTCTAAGGTAGGTGAAATCAGGACCCAGTTTGTGGGGGCAATAAGCTGACTTTTTATAAAATATACAAAAGTATGAAGGCTATTGCTTAACGCATTGTAAGCTGCCCTGAGTCTCCGGAGAAGGGCGTCACATAAATCAAATGAAAAAAAAACAACAACAACTGTGGTGTAAATTTGATCTTTTTCTTTAAAATATTTTGAATAATCCACCATATTTTTATCCAAAAAGCCTTAATTTTTTTACATGTCCACCATATATGAAAATACGTAGCGTCTTCACACTCACATTGCCAACATTTAGGTTGTAAATTTGGATACATACAGGCTAGTTTTTTTGGATCTAAATGCCACCTATAAAAGATTTTATAAAAGTTCTCTCTTAAATTTTGGGCTTGTGTAAATCTTACATTTCTAACCCATATCTTTTCCCATGTTTCCATCATTATTGGTTTTCCTATATTTTGTGCCCATTTTATCATACAATCCTTGACTAGCTCTGTTCCTGAATCTATTTCCACTAATACATTATACAACCTTTTTGTATGCATTTTGACTAAAAGAGTTCCTTATATGTAATCTTATCTTGTTTTTGCTCCACATTTATATTCTCTATCGTGTGTCTGGGTACTGTCCATATTGGTAACTTATTGTTTAATTTGTATTGATACTTCTTCCAGACACGCAATAAAGCATTCTTTAATATATGACTTTTAAAAGTCTTATCTACTTTCTTATCATACAATAAATAAGCATGCCAGCCGTAGACCAGACCATATCCTTCAATGTTTAATATCCTTTCCTCCATTAAATTTATCCAATCAGTAACTGCTGAGAGGGCAGCGGCTTCATAATACAATCTTAAAGTGGGTATTTTAAAACCACCTCTTTCTCGTGTATCTTGTATTATCTTTTGATTTACTCTCGGTTTCTTCCCTGCCCACACAAATTTATTTATGCCCTTCTGCCATTCCTTCAAATTTTCACCTTTTTTAAGTATAGGTATCATTCGAAAAAAAAAATAAAAACCTTGATAAGACATTCATTTTTATTGCCGCTATCCTTCCCAGCAAGGACAATTGTAATTTTTTCCACTTTTCCCTCTCTTTCTGTATTTTTTGCCACAACGGTTCATAATTGTGCTGATATAGTTTCATATTTGTGGTCATAATATAAACCCCTAAATATTTAACCTTCTTTCCTATCTCAAATCCTGTTACCCTTTCTATCTCTTCTTTTTGGCTTCTAGTCATATTTTTAGCTATTATCTTTGTTTTAGCTGTATTTATTTTAAAACCAGATACTTGTCCATATGGGTTAATTATATCCATCAAGGCTGTAATCGATTGTGCTGGTTGGGCTAAGGTAACAACCAGGTCATCCACAAATGCCCGTAACTTATACTCATGCTGTCTGATTTTAATTCCCTTTATTGTATCTGTCCCACGTATTTTACTCAGTAAAATTTCCAGCGTCAAAATAAACAACAATGGAGACAAGGGACAACCTTGCCTTGTTCCTTTTTCTATATTAAAAATATCTGTTAAACAACCATTAATTATTATTTGCGCTGTTTGTTTCTGATATATTGCCTTAATAGATTGTATAAAATAATCTCCAAGTTGCATCCTTTCTGTTAATTTCAATAGAAAATGCCAATTCAATCTATCAAAGGCTTTCTCAGCATCCAAAATACTAGCACTGCGGGGACCTGGTTGTTCCTCTCCAAATACTCTAGTAAGTTAACAATTTGCCTTACATTACTTTTCATTTGTCTACCATTTATAAAACCAGTTTGATCATGATGAATCATTTGCTGCATAACTATCATTAATCTATTTGCTAATATTTTAGCAAAAATCTTATAATCTGTATTTAAAAATGAAATCGGCCTGTAGTTTTTTGGATCTGTATGATCTTGACCTTCTTTTGGGATCAAAGAAATAAAAGCTGTCTTCCAAGTTGGAAGTACCTCTCCTCCCTGTTGTATATTGTTAAATAATTCCTTCAGTGGTTCCACCATTTCCTCCTGTAAACTCTTATAATAAACAGCTGTCAAACCATCCATCCCAGGAGCTTTACCCACCTTCAATTGCTTAATTGCAAACAAAATTTCATCGGAAGTTATCAATTGATTTAAACTATCCATCTGCTCTTTTGAAGTTATATAAATGTTCTCTTTCTGCAAATATCTATCTATATCTGTATCTTGAATTTTATCACCAGTATACAGCCTTGAGTAAAACTCTAAAAAAGATTTTTTAATCAATTCTTGCTCATGAACCTCTTTACCCTTGTATTTTATTTTCTCTATAGTCCTTGATTTCTGCTTTTTCCTTAACAAATATGCTAACCATCTGCCAGGTTTATTGGCATTACAAAAAGTATTATGTTTAGCATATTGTAAATTAGTTGCCACTTGGTCTGCTATTAACATGTTAAATTGACCTTTCAGTAAATTAATTGCCTCTTTAATTCTCTTATCTATTGGATTAGCTATCAAAGCTCGTTCTTGTTTTCTAATCTCTTCTTCTAGTTCCTTTCTTCCCCCCCCCTGTTTTTTTCTGTATTTATTATTCAAATATATCAAAATACCTCGCATATATGCTTTACTTGCATCCCACACCATTTCCATCAATGTACCCTTTTGCATATTCATAACAAAAAATTCTTTCATAAATTTTTTACACTCTTTAACATTTTCTTCATATCTAAACAAATTATCATTTAACCTCCAGGACCTCCTAAGCCCCTTTCCATACTCCAGTTCCATCCAGACTGGACTATGGTCTGTCAATGTTCTTGAACAAATCTTCGTATTCTTCACCCTAGAAAAGAGGTCGTTAGTAATTAGTATAAAGTCAATCCTTGAAAAGGATTGATGTCTATCCGAAAAGAAAGTAAAATCTTTTTCTTCTGGGTTTCTTTCATGCCAAATATCCCTCAACTCCCAAACATCCATCATCTCCAAAAACGATTTGGGCAATCTTGCCTTTGCTGAAACATTTTGCTTAGGTCCCTTCTTGTCCTTTTTAACATCCAAAACACCATTCCAATCACCCAATAGGATACAAGTTTTGTATCCCCATTGTGTCAACTTAGAATGTAGACAATTATAAAAATTTTCCTGTTGTTGGTTCGGGGCGTATACTCCCAATTAAAAGTAATTTTTCTCCCTTTATTAAAAGTTCAATGGCTAAGAATCTTCCTTTATCGTCTGCTTCAATTAATTTAGCAATTAAGTCTCTTTTCAAATATATAACTATACCATTTTTCTTCTCTGGTGCTGCTGCTACATAATGTGTACCTAATTTTGTATTTATTAAATATTTTTGATGATCTATCCTAATATGAGTCTCTTGTAAACAAATTACGTCATTTTTAAATTTTTTAAGATAGTGAAATATTTTCCTCCTCTTCTGTGAAGAATTCAAACCATTAACATTCCAAGTTAAAAATCTAGTTCCCATGTTTGGGCCTCTGAAGCATTTGGAGCATTTGCTGATGGTTATGCCTCATTTGACCTTTAGGTCTGGCTCCTCCCACTGCTTCTGTTTTTGTAGTTCCTTGAATTGCCATCTGGAGTTGTTGCTGTCTTAATTCTTCCTTGCGTTTAGCTGTTGCTGCTCTGGTCTGTCTTTGATCCTTTGGTTCTTCTGGTATATCAATTAAATCCAAATCTTGAACACTTATCTGGATTTTTAGCAAATCTTCTTGACTGGTCGAGGCTCCCCCGTGAACTATTGTCATCAGTTCTTCTCTCTCTCCTTCCATTACTTCCTTTTTTCTTTTAACTTCTGGTGATTTTGGTGGCCCAGCCTTTAACACGTTGGCATAGAAATCTCTTGCTTTCCATACTGTATTAAGCCGATATCTCTCACCCGAATAGTTCACAACTAAGCCGGCTGGCACTTCCCATCTATACTGTATTTGGCATTTTCTCAGTTCATCCACCAGAAAGGCATAATCCCTTCTGGCTCTCAACATTTGCGGGGGGGGATTTCTTTCATTGTCATCACCTCCTGGCCTTCCACTTGAAGCTTATTTTTAAAGGTAGCCTGTAAAATTTCATTACGTAGTCTCCTTGTGGTAAAGTATATTACAATGTCTCTTGGTAAATGTTTCTGTCTGGCCACCCACGAATAGACGCGATATATCTTGTCAATCTGCCAGCCTAACTCCACTTTCTGCACCCCCAACATCTGTGCCAATGCCTCTGACATCATCTCTTTCAAATTCTCTTGTTTGTTCTCCTTCACCCCTCTTATTTTTAGAGCAAATTCCATATCTCTCTATTGAATCATTGTTACATCAGCTTCAGCCCTTTCAATTTTGTTCTGAGTCTCTCCTAATTTATTGTCCAAAATTTCAGTAGATTGCTTAATTTCTTCAACTTTATCATCCAAGATTTCAATGTGACCTGCCAAACCTTTAAATGCCAATATTATATCATCCCTATTTTCCTGAATCCGAACTGAGATCTCATCTGAAACAGACTGTGTTTTTTCATTAGTTTCATTAATTTTTTCATTAATCACAGTAGCAATTTTATCCTGTGTAGCTTTTAGGGCTTCTTGTATCATTTCAAATGTTAAAGTCTGTGGATCTGTTGGGGGAACAGAGGCTTGCATTCTAGAAATATGGGCTGGAGAGCTTCCGGCACTCCCAGTTCCTTTAATAGGAACAGTCTTTACAGGTTTTGAGGCCATTTTTCAGTTTAAATTAATCTTTGTATTTTAATCAGAAGCCAAAAAGAAGAGTTCAACAAAGTCAAAAAATTTTCCCAGTCTTAAATTGATGTCTTAAAATCCTCCTTCTTTCAGTACAAAAATTTTTCCCAAGCAAGAGTCTATCAGCGAAATGAAACTTTCCTTTAACTTTCACTTTCCACGCCCTTTCAAGCCTCAATCGCCATCTTGTTACAAATTTACTAAGTTGTTATTTCCGAAGGAGGTAATGAACATTGGAGTTAAGTTTAGATACTTGCAGTCTGACTTCTCCTGTCTTGTTCTGCCTGCAGCAATTTAGGATGTTGGAAATCCCCTCAGTTGTTATTGGCAGATTTGGTCGCGGCGCCTTGCTCCACTAATTAGCAGAGTCGTCCAAGGTCCGGAGCAGATTGACAGGCTTCTAGGGAGCTCTCGCCCTTTGCACCCCAGAATTTCTCCTAGGGCACTTGGGGAGTTCTACCTTCACCTGTTGGCTCTCCTCTCTCCCCTTCGTCCGGGGAGAAAGTTTCCAACCGCCAGACAGCTGGTTTTTGGCTGTTCTGATGGCTTTGACGATACCGGGGATCGGGCGCTCACGGAGGAGCGTCTGCAACGCGCGCACAGCCAACCGGAAGTCGCTTCAAAAGGCTTTTGAGGCCTGAACTTCAGTCTTGCCATCTCAACATATGAGCAATCATCCAATTCATCCAATTCCTGATTAACAATAGCTCAGAAGGTTTCAGATGTTTTTTCAGCCTTCAAAGACATGAATTATCTTCATATTGTAGGTGTGTATATTTTTATTTCTGAATGTACATATCTGCAAATGTATAATCTATCCCCAGGACCTCCAGATAAACAGTCATGTGAAAAAAAAAGTATACTCACCTTGACTTTTATGATTTTTGTATCAAGGCATAGTAAAAAGCAATTGGTCCTTAGAAGTTCTTAATAGTAGGTAAATACAACCATAGATGAACAACAACACATGAAATATTACATCAGGTCATCATTTATTTTATAAAAAGGAAGCCAAAACGGTGAAGTCACGTATGAAAAATGTATGAGTCAATAATTTGTAGAACCACCTTTAACAGCAACAACTAGAAGTAATTCTTTTCTGTGTGACTTTATCAGTCTCTTGCAGTGTTGTGGAGGAATTTTGGCCGAGTCTTTTTTACAACATTGCTTCAGTTCCTTGGGGTTTGTGGGTGTTTTTTTATGCACAACTCTCTTGAGGTCCTGCCAATTGGGTTGAGGTCTAGACTTGGACTGCAGCACCTTGATTCTTTTTCAGCTATTTTGTTGTAGATTTGGTGATGTGTTTTGCGACCATTATCCTGTTGCATAGTCCTTTGTCAGCCAAGCTTTAGCTATTGGTGTGATGGCCTCTGGCCCAATTGCATTATGGCCAACCATCTCCACTTGGTCTGGTCTGTGCAAAGGACAGTGTTCCCGAAGTCCTGTGATTCGTTCAGATGCAACTTTGCAAACAACAGCCATGTGCTATGACCTTTTTAGAGAGAAGAGGCTTTCTCCATTCAACCCTTCCAAACGAACCATACTTCTTCAGTATTTTTCTAATTCCATTGTTATGAATCTTAACATTTAACATGCTAACTGAAGCCTGTAGAGCAGGGGCGTCAAACTTGCGTCATCACGGCATGATCATGTGACGTATCACAACATTTTCCCCCTTCTTTAAACGTGGCCGTGGCCGGTGCATGACCCATCTGGCCCACAGGCCACTAGTTTGACAGCTCTGCTGTAGAGTCTGAGATATAACTCTTTGCAATTTCTCTGGCCATTGCACTGTCTGACCTTGGACTGAATTTCCTTGAACGTCCACTGCTGGGAAGATTAGCAACTCTCCTGAATGCTTTACACTTGTCTTCCACACTGTAGAATGATGGGTTTTTAATTGTTTGGAAATGACCTTTTAAACCTTCCCAAATTGATGGGCAGCAACAATTTCTTCTCTAAGATCGTTGCTGATTCTTTATTCTTTGGCATTGTGTTAACACACAACTCAGTGTCAGAGATAGATGTAATCATACTTGTGATGATCAATTGATCAAGGGCATTTTATTAGCAATACGTGGCTGCTACTTCCCCTCTTTATACTATGGAAGCAGTGAGAAATTTCCTAATGGTGAGAACAAATAACCAGCAGAATGGCTTGCCTTCAGAAGTTGTGATGCTCCATCACTGGAGGCTTTTCAGAAGAGATGAGACAGCCATTTGTCTGAAATGATATAGGGTGTCCTGCTTGAGCAGAGGCTGGATTTGAAGACCTCCAAGGTCCCTTCCAATTCTGTTATTCTCTTCTGTTCTGTTGCGATGATATTTATGATACCCTGATAAGTAAAACCACAAGAAATCAAAGCAGGTGTAGTTTCTTTTTCAATTGATTGTATTTGAAAACAACCCTTTGCATTGCTAAGAATTTGTGATTGACTGAAGTCAACAATTGAATTAGAATCATTGAATGGATATTCGAACTTGGATCTGGGTGGTCTTCCATGTGTCAATTGAATCATGATCAACGTAAGAGGTTATTGGAGCATTGTGGCATGTTTGCTTTTTCATTATTATGTAAACTTTTTTCTTCTTTTCTCATCTTCTGCAACCATTTTATGCACAATTAAAGATACACTTTTATTTGAATCTTATAGACAAAGAAGACGGCAATGAGCACTCTGGACAACTGAGGATAACAACAACCAGTAATTCAAAGCAGCACTAAAGATATTATCCATATTTTTGACCACCTCAAGAATATTAGTTGTGGAAAAGCTCCATAGACGTTTCTGTTCTAGGAAAGATACAACTTGCAAATCACAGCTGATTATGCCAGAGGGGATCCATACTGGTGAAAAACCGTACAAATACTCTGTATGTGGCAAAAGTTTTGGTCAGAACAACTTGATTTTCTTTCATGGAAGGACCCACACAAGAGAGAAGCCCTACAAATGTTCCCAATGCGGTAAATGCTTTAGCAAGCATGGCAACGTGGACTCACACCAAGGAGAAACCCTTTGAATGTCCTGATTGTGGGAAATTTTTCAGTCAGAATTCCAGCCTGGTTCAACATCAGAGGACTCACACAGGAGAGAAACTATTTGAATGTCCTGACTGTGGGAAAAGTTTCAGTCGGAATTCCAGCTTGGTTCAACACCAGAGGACTCACACAGGAGAGAAACCCTTTGAATGTCCTGACTGTGGGAAAAGTTTCAGTGAAAATTCCAGCCTGATTAAACACCAGAGGATTCACACAGGAGAGAAACCCTTTGAATGTCCTGATTGTGGGAAATGTTTCGTTCAGAATTCCAGCTTGGTTCAACACCAGAGGACTCACACAGGAGAGAAACCCTTTGAATGTCCTGACTGTGGGAAAAGTTTCAGTCAAAATTCCAACCTCATTGGCCACCAGAGGACTCACACAGGAGAGAAACCCTTTGAATGTCCTGACTGTGAGAAACGTTTCAGTCAAAATTCCAGCCTGGTTAAACACCAGAGGATTCACACAGGAGAGAAACCCTTTGAATGTCCTGATTGTGGGAAAAGTTTCAGTCAGAATTCCAGCCTGGTTCAACACCAGAGGATTCACACAGGAGTGAAACCTTTTGAATGTCCTGACTGTGGGAAAAGTTTCAGTCGGAATTCCAACCTCATTGGCCACCAGAGGACTCACACAGGAGAGAAACCCTTTGAATGTCCTGACTGTGGGAAATGTTTCAGTCAGAACTCCAGCCTGGTTCAACACCAAAGGATTCACACAGGATTGAAACCCTTTGAATGTCCTGATTGTGGAAAAAGTTTCCGTCAGATTTCCAGCCTGGTTAAACACCAGAGGACTCATACAGAAGAGAAACCCTTTGAATGTCCTGATTGTGGGAAAAGTTTCAGTCGGAATTCCAGCCTGGTTAAACACCAGAGGATTCACACAGGAGTGAAACCCTTTGAATGTCCTGACTGTTGGAAAAGTTTCAGTCGGAATTCCAACCTCATTGGCCACCAGAGGACTCACACAGGAGAGAAACCCTTTGAATGTCCTGACTGTGGGAAAAGTTTCAGTCAATATTTCAACCTCATTGGCCACCAGAGGATTCACACAGGAGAGAAACCCTTTGAATGTCCTGACTGTGGGAAAAGTTTCAGTCAGAATTCCAGCCTGGTTCAACACCAAAGGATTCACACAGGAGAGAAACCCTTTAAATGTCCTGATTGTGGGAAATGTTTCAATGATAATTCCAGCGTGGTTAAACACCAGAGGACTCATACAGGAGAGAAACCATATGTATGTCCTGATTGTGGGAAATGTTTCAGTGAAAATTCTAGTTTGGTTAGACACCGGAAAACTCACAAAGGAGAGAAACCATATGAGTGTCGAGACTGTGGGAAAGATTTCAGTACTAAGGATAGCCTTCTAAATCATACACACAGGGGAAAAACCATTTAAGTTCCCCGAGTGTGTATGATGCTTCAGGAAACCTTCCAACCTTATCGTACACAAGAAAATCCACATGAGGCCCAAAGTGATGAGTGTAGACAGAGTTTGAATTTCATTTCTAATGTCACATTGTAAGTCCAGCTGAGAAATTGACTATTTAATTTGACTACAAAGAATTTGCCTGATTTTTTGTAGGCAAATATGTCATGATATTAGTCAGAAAGGAAGAAAGAAAAAATTGGTACATACTAGTTTGATAAAGGCTATCTGGCCATCAGCAGCAGAAGTTGCTGAATATTTATTTTTGCAGAAATTGTGCAATTATGTAAAAATCTTTTTGGGAATGTTCTTTGCATTTTTATCATGGTAGATGATAGAAATGCCACAGGCATAGTCCCAGCCTTTTTCTCCCTGGGTGCCCCCGAGGTTTTTAGCCCCAGAATTCCCCCAGCCAGCATCTCTTTGGGATAGGAGCACTCAGACTATAGTTAGAGATTGTGGCTCCTCATATAATAGCAATAGCACCTTGACTTATTTACCGCTTCACAGTGCTTTATAGCCCTCTCTAAGTGGTTTACATAGTCAGCATATTGCCCCCAACAATCTGGGTCCTCATTTTACCGACCTCGGAAGGATAGAAAGCCAAGTCAACCTTGAGCCGGTGGGAATTGAGCTGCCAAACTGCGCCACCATGGCTCTTGTGAGGAGAAAGTGAGCGTAGAGTGGAGGGATTCAAAGTTCATCTTTTCCTAACTGTTCCAGGAATTCAGCGCACGAAGCATGTCTGTTCAGATTGTGTCAAGAATGAGGCACGCAAGTGGAAGAAACCACATGAATAGCAAATATTTGGGGGGAGTTTGGGGCAGTGACAAAACCAGTGTAAAATTTCAGATGTAAAGGCTGTTCTGCCCTGCAGGTGACCTTCATGAAGAAGAGCTGTAGAAATACTGAGTTGAGGAGAAAAGGGATTGTGGTTTTCAGCACAGGATCTCCAGGTTTATTCACAACTCCTGCTGTGATCTCCTTTGTTTTTAGGGGCCTCCTTGTTAAGACTTTGACAGCTGGGGCTGAGAGCAGCACCAAGGGACTGATACTTTTGTGGTTCTCCCCTCTTGGTGGGGAGATGTGAGAAAAAAATTGTACAGTAGATAATCAAGCAAAATTAAATAAAGCCAATCTAAGAGTCAGAGGGGATGGCCTATAGAGCGAGGTCAAAAGCCATAAGTCCCTACTCAGACGAACAGTCCATTTCCTCAGAACCAAATTTTGAAGCTCAGATTGAAAGGTGGAAAATAGGTGTTATTTGGAAGATACTGGATCTTGAAAACTGCAGCCTTGAATTTAGGGCTGGAGTAGCAGGAACAGCTGCATGGATAGATTTTTGGGGGAGGAAGAAAGCCCAGTTTGGTGGTCACCAGGCTACAGCCTGAGAGACGCTCATTTCCGGTCCTGCTTTAGGCACAAAGCCATCTCAGAGACTTGGCCTGTCCCGTCCTCTCAGGTCTTTGAAGGGAAATCTCCTTACAAAAAATCTTGCCAAGGAAACTGCAGAGAAACGGGAGTGCAGGATAACTCCCCAAAACCTACTTTTGCAACTTTGGAGAGTAAAGCCTGACCTACTTAGCTTCCCAAGATTATGTTGTGCCATAAATATTTATGAAATTTTTGTTTGTATGCACAGCTGCTAAATTATTTCCAGCTTCATCCTATGAATAGAATAATGAAACCTGGAACAATAACAATAACACCCACCATCCAAACCACATTTAGATAGGAGAGATTCTTTCTGTTTACATCCTTGCAGAGCCTAAATCTCACTAGAGGGAAGAGTTGCTCTGAGCAGCCTTCCCAATCTCCACAGGAGTTAGCTTTATTACTCCCAAACAGTTTGGGCAAAAGACTTGGAGGGCACTACTTTCCAGAAAGCTGACGTATAGATTTTGCACTTTCTTAGGGGTGACTCAGTGGAGATCAAAACCTCTCTACATCCCCCAAACTTTATGACTGATTTCCTGTGTCTGTGAAGGATTTAAGACCCAGGAGAATCAGTGGGTCAGAGGCTCAAAGGGAGCCAGCTTCATTTGTGCTGCCCAGAGATGCTTCCAAGCACACCCATGCTAAATGCCTTGTGGGTCTGTAACTTTGCATACACAGAAGTCTCCATTAGGTCAAAGTGAGAAAGTCACATACCCAGCAGGACTGGAAAAGGGGGCTTAACAAGAGAAGATGACTGCCTGTATATGGTAAGAGCAATGTTTCCAAAAGGCATTTCCAAGGGCTGGAAAAAAGATTGGTAATACAGATGTTCATGCAACAATGTACCACTCTTTGTTTGATACCCATTCCTTTTTTAGATTCAATATATTAATCTAATAAAATATACAAAATCCTTGCCAAGGAAACTGCAAGGCCAGGCATCAAGACTGACTCTTTGTTTGATACACATTCCTTTTTTTAATTAGAAAATTTAATCTAATAAAATATATAAATCAAACAAAAACAAAGAATGGATACAGAGAAGCAGGAAAGGAATCGAAAAAAGAAAAATATAATTGCACCTTCCTCCTTTTTCTCTGTTGAGAAATTGTCATCACACATTCTTATATAGAAATTATCTTTGCTCAGTTGACCAGAATAAAAACTGCAAGGCCAGGCATCAAGACTGACCCAAAGGCACCAAAAACGAAGTAGCATCACGTTTCACTTTTTCACTTGGCTCAGTTGCAAAGATCGGATGCTGGGAATCGACCTGCTGTACCTCTTGGTGGAGATTGGAAAAGCGTGTTTTTCCACCTCCTGTCGCTAGATGGCGGTCAGGCAATATCTGTGCCTAGAAAGCCATCAACACTGCATTGCTAGAAAGGCTGGGAGGAGAGGAGAGGAGAGGCGCAGAGGAACTTCCTCTTCCGGATGACTGATGGGAGGAAGTTGGTGTGCAGAGCGGCTTTTCTGCTCTTCCCAGGGTCGAAGCCGCAGCAGGCAGGTGAGTTGAGGGCTGCAGGTGGGAGGAGAGTCCGGGAGCAACTTGGGCTGGAAGCGGAGAAGCAACTGGGCTGAAGCCTCTCAGCTGCTGCTGCTGCAGGTTCCTTCCCTCCCCAAATGGAAGCTCACTGGTGCTGCAGGCTGGGAAACTGGGGGCTGCAATTTCTGCTGGTGGGAAGCTTGAAAAAGCCTCTTTCAAGTGGAGGTTGGTTCTTTGGGAATGGCTTCCCTCCAGAGGTTGTGGCTGCTCCGTCACTGGAGGGTTTTGAGGGGCGATTGGGCAGCCATTTGTTCTGGATGGAATAGGGTCTCCTGCCTGAACAGGGGATGGACTAGAAGACCTCCAAGGTCCCCCCAACTCAATTATTCTGCTATGGACCTCATGTTTTATGGGCAAAAGGATCAGATTTATGTGTTTCTAGTCGTTTCTGGGTTGTTTTACTTCCATTTCTAGATAACAAGCACCGTGTTTTCCTATTATTGCCCCCATCCGTGTATTCACCAGGCTCAACTGTGCTTAACCCCGCACTTTTTTAAAAAGCTATTGAATGTTTTGACTGTTCAGTAGTATTTATTTATAATATTTATTGTCCACCAACCTTATTATGACATAATTGTGGGCAGCTTAAAGACATAAAAAATACATACACATTAACACAGATGTAAGTTGGCACTATCATGTGACATGATTGGGCTTCATGATTGGGCTGCTTAATGACACAGTTGCCAGTCCCAATTGCAGTCAGTAAGTGAGGACTATTTCATAGTCCTCAATTTGAGGACTATGTCACCAAAGGGGTTGTGGAAGGTATTTTCTGCCCTTACCTAGAGCTCATGGTTTCCATGGCCATAACTGTTGCTTCAAATCATGCAGAGGTTTTAGACCAGAGGTGGGTTTCAGCAAGTTCTGACCAGTTCTGGAGAACCAGTACTGGAAATTTTGAATAGTTCTGAGAACCGGTAATAAAAATTCTGATTGGCCCCACCCCCATCTATTCTCTGCCTCCCATGTCCCAGCTGATAGGGAGGAAATGGGGATTTTGCAGTATACCTCCCCTGGAGAGGGATGGGAATGGAGATTTTACATATCCTTCCCCTGCCACGCCCACCAAGTCATGCCACGCCCACCAAGCCACACCCACAGAACCGGTAGTAAAAATTTTTGAAACCCACCACTGTTTTAGGCATCATTTCATCAGTTAAAGCTCCCACATCTATAAAGTTAGTGTCATGCAGATTGACAGGTGTGGCTCATTAAAAGACAGAGTCCAAGTGTGTGTGTGTTGATAAGACAATGCATTTATTCATCTGAATTAAGACGGGTCCCTCCTAAGAAGGAAGAAACCCTGAGCATAGTGCAACACAGATATTTATAAATTTCTTTGCTTTCACTTCATTACATAAGAGGCAGTTGACAGATAAGGTATAGAGATATAGAAATTATAGAAATTATAAAAATAGCCAAGCATGCCTTCTGTGGTTTTTGTCACGTGCCTAACAAACAGGCTAGTGGTTTCCTGTGAAAGTTTCCATGGCCTCAGAAGCCTGTTGAGCAGGGGTGAAATGCTCCCGGTTCGGACCGGATTGCCTGATCCTTTAGCGATGGCGGCGGGTGGTTCGGAGAACCGGTAGCAAAAATCCCTGTGCCCCCTCCCACCATGCCCAGCTGAGCCGCACAATCATCAGAGGCTTTTTTTTTTACTCTTAAAAGCATTTTTTCTAAAACTTCTTCCACCGAAAAAAATGCTTTTAAAAGTAAAAAAAAAAGCTTCTGATGATCACGCAGCTCAGCTGGGATTGTCAGAGCCTTTTCAAAGCATTTTTTTAACCACCTCTTCCCTGGAAGAGGTTGCAGAAAACAATACTTTAAAAGTCTCTCTGACGATCCCAGCTGAGTTGCCTGATCGTCAGAGAGGCTTTTCAAAGCATTGTTTTGCATTTGCAGAATGCAAGGCGCTAGCAAGTGAAGCAATCTTCTCTCGCCAAAGATCAGTTTTGCTTTAAAAGCTGTTTTTTATCCCCAAACGGGGGATAAAAAGCACAAGCGCGCATGCTCAAAACCAGCAAACTAATGTGCTGAAGCTGACTAAGGACGCTAGCCAGATGAATACCTGGTAGGCAGATTCCCCCCCCCTTATTTTTCTCCCCAAAAGCTAAGATGTGTTTTATACTCCAGTGCGTCTTATACTCTGAAAAATACGGTAGGTAAATACAACCGTAGATGAACAACAACACATGACATATTACATCAGGTCATCATTTATTTTATAAAAAGGAAGCCAAAACAGAGAAATCATGTGTGAAAACACGTATGATTCAATAATTTGTAGAACCACCTTTAGCAGCAACAACTAGAAGTAATTCTTTTCTGTGTGACTTTAACAGTCTCTTGTAGTGATGTGTCCAGCGCGTGAGCAATCTGGCCCACAGGCCACTAGTTTGACAGCCTGCTGTAGAGTCTGAGATATAACTCTTTGATTTTTTGTAATTTTTGCCATTGCACCATCTGAACTTTGGCTGAATTTCCTTGAACGTCCACTCCTCAGAAGTTTAATAACTCTCCTGATTGTTTTACACTTGAGAATAATCTTCCCCACTGTAGAATGATGGGGTTTTAATTGTTTGGAAATGGCCTTTTAAACCTTCCCAAATTGGTGGGCAGCAACAATTTCTTTTCTAATATCATTGTTGATTCTTTATTCTTTGGCACTGTGTTAACACACAACTCAATGCCGGAGGCCAGCAAACTCCTATAACTTCGGCTTTTGTAGATGTAGCCACATTTGCTGATGATATTAGAAAAGGAATTGTTGCTGCCCACCAATGTGAAGTCATGTCTGACTCATCGCAACCCCATGGACAACGTTCCTCCAGGCCTTCCTGTCCTCTACCATCCTCTGGAGTCCATTTAAGCTCACGCCTACTGCTTCAGTGACTCCATCCAGCCACCTTGTTCTCTATCGTCCCCTTCTTCTTTTGCAAGCGTCTTTTAATTTCTTGGCTGCAGTCCCCATCTGCAGTGATCTTGGAGCCCAGGAAAATAAAATCTGTCACTACATCCATTTCTTCCCCTTCTCTTTGCCAAGAATTGAAAGGGCCAGTGCCATGATCTTAGTTTTCTTAATGTTGAGTTTCAAGCCAACTTTTGCACTCTCCTTCTTTACCTGCATCAAGAGGCTCTTTACACAACTCAATGCTGGAGACCAGCAAACTCTCACAACTTCGGCTTTTATAGATGTAGTCATACTTGTTGATGATCAATTGATCAAGGGCATTTTATTAGAAATACTTGGCTGCTCCTTCATTTCTGAATACTTCTTTATACTATGGAACCTAATGGTGAGAACAAGTAACCAGCAGAATAGCTTGCCTTCAGAAGTTGTAGTGGTCCATCACTGGAGGCTTTTCGAAAGAGACAAGAGAGCCACTTGTCTGAAATGGTATAGGGTCTCCTGCTTGAGCAGCAATTTGATTAGAAGACATCCAAGGTCCCTTCCAATTCTATTATGTTCTTCTGCTCTGTTGCAATGATATTTATGATACCCTGTTACTGTAAGTAAAACCATAGAAATCAAAGTGAGTGTAGTTTGCACTGCTAAGATTTTGTGATTGACCCAGTCAACAAGTGAATTTCATAATTGAAAGGATATTCGAACTTGGATTTAGGTCAGGGGTCACCAACTTTTCAGACCTCAGGGACTACTAAATTCATAATTTTAAATCCTGCGGACCACTAATATGAATTTTTTAAAATGATAAATAGTATTTAGTACGATATAAAAAATTGCAAATATTTTTTCTGCAGACCACCAACATTTTCTCATGGACTACGACTGGTCCACGGACCATCGACGGGAAACCGCTGATCTGGGTAGTCTTCCATGTGTCAAATGAATCATAATTAATGTAAGAGCTTATTAGAGCATTGTGGTATGCTTGCTTTTTCATTGTAATGTAAACTTTTTTTTTTCCATCTTCCTCAACCATTTTATGCACAATTAAAGATGCACTTTTATTTGAATCTTATAGACAAAGAGGATGGCACTAAGAGTGCTTTGGATAACTGAGGATAACAAGCAACACTGAATAGCAAAACAAATCAGTCCAGAAATCAAAATATTTTCCATTTCCTTCACAGAGCCTACAATTCTTCACCTTCACCTTCCTCAGCAAGTGAGAGAGAAACGAGAGAAAATCAAGAAGAGATTTCTAGCTGGGAAAAGTAGAGTGTGAAATTCAAGCATGCATTACATGAAAAGTGTTACAGGCTCTGGGAAGAAGAAAATGGCTTGAATCAAAGCTTGTGTAAAGAAGGGATCATCGATATTTTTGACCTCCTCAAGAATATTAGTTGTCGAAGAGCTCCATAGACGTGCCTGTTGTAGGAAAGATACAACTTGCAAAGCACAGCTGATTATGCTTGAGAGGATCTAGACTGGAGAAAAGTCGTACAAATACTCTGAATGTGGCACCATTGTGGTCAGTGAAAGGATCCATATAGGAGAGAAGCCCTACAAGTGCTCGTAATGCGGTAAATGCTTTAGCGAAAATGGCAATGTGGACTCACACCAAAGAGAAACCCTTTGTATGTCCTATCTGTGGGAAAAGTTTCAGTACCAATTCCAACCTGGTGAGACACCAGAGAACTCACACAGGAGAGAAACCCTTTGAATGTCCTGATTGTGGTAAAAGTTTCAGTAACAATTCCAACCTCGTGAAACACCAGAGGACTCACACAGGAGAGAAACCCTTTGGATGTTCTGATTGTGGAAAAAGTTTCAGTCAGAGTTCCCACCTCGTTCTACACCAGAGGACTCATACAGGAGAGAAACCCTTTAAATGTCCTGACTGTGGGAAAAGTTTCAGTCAGAATTCCAACCTCATTGGCCACCAGAGGACTCACACAGGAGAGAAACCCTTTGAATGTCCTGACTGTGGGAAAAGGTTCAGTCAGAATTCCAGCCTCATTGGCCACCAGAGGACTCACACAGGAGAGAAACCCTTTGAATGTCCTGATTGTGAGAAATGTTTCATTCAGTATTCCAGGCTGGTTCAACACCAGAGGACTCACACAGGAGCGAAACCTTTTAAATGTCCTGACTGTGGGAAAAGCTTTAGTCAGAATTCCAGCTTGGTTCAACACCAGAAGATTCACACAGGAGTGAAACCCTTTAAATGTCCTGACTGTGGGAAAAGTTTCAGTCAGAATTCCAGCTTGGTTCAACACCAAAGGATTCACACAGGAGAGAAACCCTTTGAATGTCCTGACTGTGGGAAAAGTTTCAGTCAGAATTCCATCCTGATTCAGCACCAGAGGACTCACACAGGAGAGAAACCCTTTGAATGTCCTGACTGTGGGAAAAGTTTTAGTCATAATTCCAGCCTGTTTCAACACCAGAGGACTCACACAGGAGAGAAATCCTTGGAATGTCCTGATTGTGGGAAATGTTTCAGTCAGAAGTCCAGCCTGTTTCAACACCAGAGGACTCATACAGGAGAGAAACCCTTTGAATGTCCTGACTGTGGGAAATGTTTCAGTCAGAATTCCACCCTGATTCAACACCAGAGGATTCACACAGGAGAGAAACCCTTTGAATGTCCTGATTGTGGGAAAAGTTTCAGTCAGAATTCCACCCTGATTCAACACCAGAGAATTCACACAGGAGAGAAACCCTTGGAATGTCCTGATTGTGGGAAATGTTTCAGTCAGAAGTCCAGCCTGTTACAACACCAGAGGACTCATACAGGAGAGAAACCCTTTGAATGTCCTGACTGTGGGAAAAGTTTCAATCAGAATTCCACCCTGGTTCGACATCAGAGGACTCACACAGGAGAGAAACCCTTTGAATGTCCTGATTGTGGGAAAAGTTTCAGTCATAAGTCGAACCTGGCTCAACACCAGAGAACTCACACAGGAGAGAAACTATACAAGTGTCCATACTGTGGGAAAGATCTTAGTACTAGGGTTAATCTTATAAATCATGTCCTTATACACAAAAGGGAGAAACCATTTTAGTGCCCCGAGTGTGGTCGGTGCTTCAGGAAACTTTCCACCCTTATCGCACACAGGAAAATCCACATGACGCCCAAAGTGATAAGTGTAGAGAAGGCTTGAGTTTCATTTCTAGTGTCCCATTGTGAGTCCAGCTGAGAAATTGATTATTTAATTTGATTAAATTAAATAGAATTTTCCTGATGTTTTGTAGGCAAATATGTAATGGTATTAGATGGGGAAGAGGAAAGAAAAAGTTGGAACATATTACTTTGATAATGGCTATCTTGCCTTCAGAGTAAGAAGTTTCTGGATATTTATTTTTGTAGAAATTGGGCAATTATATAAAAATCTTTTTGGGAGTGTTCTTTGCATTTTTATGATGGTAGATGATAGAAATGCTACGTGCCAGGAATCCCAGCCTTTTTCTCCCTGGATCCCCCCAAGATTTTCAGCCTCAGAATTCTCCAGCCAGCATCTCTTGGGGATTGGAGCACTGAGACTATAGATTGTGGCTCCTCATATAAGGAGAAAGCAAGAGGAGAAGAGACACAGAGGGGGTTCAAAGTTTATCTTTTTCTAACAGTTCCAGGAATACAGTACACCAACCATGTCTGTTCAGATTGTGTCGAGAATGAGGCATGCAAGTGGAAGAAACCATATGAATAGCAAATATATTGGAGGAGTTTAGGGCAGTGATAAAAGCAGTGTAAAACTTCAGATGTAAAGGCTGTTCTGCCCTGCAGGTGACCTTCATGGTTCAAAAGCCATAAGAATCAATTGGATTGAAACATGTCAATTGCTACATCTTCCTTCCATTTTATTCCATTTGTGGTATATGCTTTAAAACTGATTCTCCTTCATATGAGGGTTGACTTGTGATTATATGGACACCTTCTTTTCATGGGAACAATATGGAATTGTTATGCCACTGTTGTCTTCTGTGATTTTTTTTTCATATTTTTTATTATTAAAAAAAAATTAACATACATAACATACATGAATCATAATATATAACAATATACCCAATACAAGCAATCAACGAATGCTCCCCCACCCCTCGGGATCATTCCTGCTTCCAAAATCTTAAAGCTTCTTCTGGTGGTGGTATCCCCCTTCCTCCAGAAAACACATATATTAGGAACTGTTTCCAGATTCCATTGAATTCATTTACTTTCATTATGCCCCTCCTTACTTTAATATTACAAGTCAATTTATCATTTATGGCAATATCCCATACTTCCTTATACCATTCTTCCAAGCAATAATCACCTCGTGTCTTCCAGTTCCTAGAAATCATTAACCTTGCTGCGGTCAATAAATTTATTATCAACTCTTTAGTCTCTTTTTTACACTCTTTATCTTCCAATAGTGAGAGTAATGCTACCTTTGGTGCTTCTTCTACCTTTATTCCTACAATTTCTTCAATCTCCTTAAACACCATCTTCCACAATTTTTGCACAAATTTACAATCCCACCACATATGTAAATACGTTCCTTTTTCCCCACAACCTCTCCAACAGTTATCTGAATAGTGCTGATTCATATTGCTTAATCTAACCGGAGTTAAGTACCACCTCCATACAATATTGGATAATTCTCTTTTATTCTTACTGACATATTTCTCAACACTCTTTGTTGCCAAATTCTGTCCCAACTCTGTTGCCCTATTTGTATCTTCAAATCAGTTTCCAATACCATCTTTCCTAAATTTTCCCTCATCTTCCTCCAATATTTTATAGATTCCACTCATTAAGCCTTTTATCCCTTTATTTTCTTCCTTTACAGTTTCATTTTTTTTCAATTAATTCCTCAAACCTCGTTAGCTCTCTACACTCTCCATTTTCTCTTATCCAATTTTTAGTCCATTGTTCCACTTGGCTATAGTTTAACCAAGACAACCGTTTTCCTCCTAGAACCTCTTCCAATTCCCCACGTGTCCTCATTCCTCCTAACCATTCCCTTAGTTTCATTTTATTTTTCTCTTTTAAAATTTTATTGACTTTATTCTTCAAATTCCCTGGGAACTTTTCCAAGATTACTACCAGTGATAATGGAGAGTTCTTCGGAAGCAACCTCCCTTTATATTTACTCCAAATTACCCAATGAAACTTCAGGAGAGGATTGCTTATACTCTCAGCCCATTTCTTTCCACCTTCCATAAAAAATATATTTTCCAGCTTCCATTCTAATTTGATTTTAATTTTAGATTTATCTTCCAACCATTCCAATTCTGTGATTTTTTTTACCAAGCAAACAAACACAGGATTTCCTAGTGGTGCACCATCCATTTATTATCCTGGAAGAACTGGGCTTAATCTAGGATTTTTTAAATAATAGCTATTGTGCACCCTTTGGGTTGCTCTGTTTTATAGATAGTCCTCGCTTACAGCTTACTACTCAGCCTTTAAAATTACACTGGTGCTGAAAAAGTTGACTTACAAATGTTCCTCAAAGTTTCCTGGGGTTTGCTAACTTCTACTGGCAATTCATCCCAGCCTTCATGGAAGTGGCTCTGCCGCTTACTGAACTGCTAAAGACAGGACCCTCCCCCAAAAAGCTGTGGCCGATGCAGCCACTAGCCTGGACGCTAAACTGTCAAAAAGCGTTTGAAAACTTGAAATGGCTGTTTGCAGACAAGCCCATCCTTCAGCACCTAGACTCAGATAGGCAGTTCATTGTCCAGGCTGACGCCAGCGACGTTACAGTGGCAGTAGTGTGTGAAGTTTCTGAAAGATGCCCTAATTAAGTTTTGCAAGTTGACAGAGTCCTCCTCCAGGAAGACCCCCAAGGACGGCTGCTTCCTTGCACATATGTGTCCAAAAAACTCATGGACACTGAGTGGAGATGGGCAGTAAGGGAGAAGGAAGCCTTTGCTGTTTGTTGGGCTCTTCTATCGTGGCGGCACTTCCTAAAGGGAGCCAAGATCCCCTTCAAGGTATGGTCAGACCATAAAAACCTTGAAGCCTTAAAAGACCCTATGAAGGCTCTCCCCCAAACAGGTCTGCTGGGCGCAGTACTTCAAACGGTTTGATTTCAAGCTGAAATACATCCCAGGGGGAAAGAACCTGCTTGCAGACTCCCTGTCAAGGAAACCCCAATATGACAGCCAGAGGGAGGACATCATCCACGCCATCATCCCAGACATGCAGAGTGCGGTGCAAGTCACTACCCAGAGTCAGGCCAGCAGGCGGACTGTCCCCATCGATGGGAAGCTAACTGCTGACTTGAAGGCAGCAGTATCTACTGATCTGTGGCTAGCCGACAATCAAAACAGTTTGACGACCCATGATGGACTAGCTTGGAAAGGTTTGGAACGGGCTTGGTGGCTCAGCAGACTAAAAGCATTGTGATTAACACCAGCTGTCTGCAATTACTGTAAGTTCAAATCTCACTAGGCTCAAGGTTGACTCAGCCTTCCATCCTTTCAAAGGTAGGTAAAATGAGGACCAGTTTGTGGGGGCAATAAGCTGACTTTGTATAAATATACAAAAGGATGAAGGCTATTGCTTAACGCATTGTAAGCCGCCCTGAATCTCCGGAGAAGAGTGGCATATAAATCAAATTTTTAAAAAAAGGTTTGAAAATTTACGTCCCCAACAGCATGAGACTCCTAGTGCTCCAGCGTAGCCATGATTCTCAATTGACTTTGGATTTCTAAAGACCCTTCATCTGATTAGACAGCAGTTTTGGTGGCCAAAAATGAAAGCTGATGTGGAGGACTATGTAAAAGTTTGTGCCACGTGTGCCAGCAATAAGACAAGAAGCTTCCTGGTTTACTTCAACAGGTAGTTGAGCCCAGCCACCCGTGGTAAGAAATAGCTATGGACTTTATAGTAGAGCTCCTGGAAAGTGGTGGAAATACTGTAATATGAACTGTGATAGACCTGTTCTCCAAACAGGCCCATTTTGTTCCTTGTTCTGGACTCCCCTCGGCTAAGAGATTAGCCAAGATGTTTGTCAAACAGATATACTGGCTGCATAGAGTTCCGTGATGGTGATCTCTGATCAAGGAGTTCAGTTCACAGCTAAGTTCTGGAGGGAGTTCCTGAGGTCCATTGGGTCATCTCAGGGGCTTAGTGTCATGCCTGGAAGCCATATTACCTGTGTGCCTTGAGGATCCAGGCCTGCCACAATCATATCATGGGAAGTTGAGAGGGGGGATTGCATGAGTGAAGTAGAGATAGCCATAACAAACTTGGCTTAGCTCGGTTTTCCAACCGAGTACGAATGGAGTCACAGAACGCCCTAATGCCATGATGGAACAATACATCAGATGTTATGTGGATTACCAGCAAGATAATTGGGCTAACTTGCTTCCTTTCACAGAAGTGGTTTACAATAATGTGCATAGTAGTATGGGACTGATGCCTTTTCAGATTATGAGCGGTATGAAATTTGTCCCTATGCCAGAGCTGCCAAGAGAACAGCCTTCTTCCATGACTCTGAATGAATGGATGGAGTCATTAAAGAAAGGCTGGGAGAATACCAAAAAAGCCCTGAATGAAGCAGCCGAAGCATATAAAAAGCAAGCAGACATACATCGATCTGTCCAACCCTCCCTTTTGGGTGGGAGGTCGCATGTATCTTTCCACCAAATACATACGTTTGAGTTTGAAGAGTAAGAGGTTAGGACCAAAATATTTAGGTCCCTTCCCCATAGTGAAGGTGATTAACCCAGTGACTGTACAGTTAAATCTCCCCCACATACTGGGAAAAATTCATCCTGTTTTCCATTGCAGCCTGTTAAAGCCTGCTGTGGGATCTAAATTGAGACCTCAACCTGCTGCTCCCCCAAAGCCGATTGTGGTGCAGGATGAGATTCATTATGAGGTGAAGAAGATTTTGGTCTCTAGATGGCAGACGGGATGTTTGCAATATTTGGTTCATTGGAAGGGATACCCCTTGTCTGAAGCCAAGTGGGTGAAAAGTTGGGATGTTCAGGCAGACACCTTAGTTAGGCAATTTCATGATAAATTCCCTGATAAGCCTAAGGGTCCTCCTGGGAGTGGGGAGAGATGGTTAATGTGCTAATTGTGTTAACCCCTGACTTCAATCTTGTTCCAGGATGCGTCCCTTTCCTGGGGGGTGGGGTAGGGAAGCCTGTCAGTTTTGGAAGACAGTTTTATTTTTTGCTTCTTAACTGCCACATATTTTACCTGGGGAAGTAAGGAGGGGGTTGTTGGAGCGGTAGAAAGTCATAACAACATTCTGTATTCAAGGACTTTTGCCTGCGCCTGATGGAGACTGCCTAAAGATTGTATCCAGTTGAGTGTGAAAAGTTGATTGGACAATGTGATGAATTTGTGAGTGGGGGGCAGGGCTGTGAACTGTCAGCTGGGTGTGGAAACCCTGGAAACTTTCAGATTCGGGTTTTCCCAGATGTGCCAACATGACATTTCTAATAAATTGGAACTATGAGGAACCTCAGGCCTCAGAGCTTTATTTCATTGGGGATGTTCCTTGGAACCCTGACAGAAAGAAGAAAAAGATAAGATGGAGATTATTAAAATGGAGGAGCTTTGGTAGTACGGTGGTCTAAAGCACCGTTATTAAGACCAGCTGCCTGCAATTACTGCAGGTTCGAATCTCGCCAGGCTCAAGGTTGACTCAGCCTTCCATCCTTTCTAAGGTAGGTAAATTGAGGACCCAGTTGTGGGGGCAATAAGCTGACTTTGTATAAATATACAAAAGGATGAAGACTATTGCTTAGCACATTGTAAGCCGCCCTGAGTCTCCGGAGAAGGGCGACATATAAATCATTTTTTTAAAAAAAAGTCAAATAATATTAAATGAAAAAGAATTCCAACAGACAAAGGGATACCCCTTGTCTCAAGCCAAGTGGTTGAAGAGTTGCGATGTTCAGGCAGACACCTTAGTTAGGCAATTTCATGATAAATTCCCTGATAAGCCTAAGGGTCCTCCTGGGAGGGGGGAGAGATGTGCTAATTGTGTTAACCCCTGACTTCAATCTTGTTCCAGGATGCGTCCCTTTCCTGGGGGGTGGGGTGGGGAAGCATGTCAGTTTTGGAAGACAATTTTATTTTTTGCTTCTTAACTGCCACATATTTTACCTGGGGAAGTTGGGAGGGGGTTGTTGGAGCGGTAGAAAGTCATAACAACATTCTGTATTCAAGGACTTTTGCCTGCGTTTTTCTACAACCTCTTTGGCTGAAAAAATGCTTTTAAAAGTAAAAAAAAAGCCTCTGATGATCCCATGGCTGAGCTGGGATCGTCAGAGGCTTTTCAAAACATTTTTTCTACAACCTCTTCAGCCGAAGAGGTAGTAAAAAAAATGCTTTGAAAAGCCTCTGACGATCCCAGCTGAGTTGCCTGATTGGCAGAGGTTTTTCAAAGCATTTTTTTCTGCAATCTCTTAAGGTTGTAGAAAAAATGCTTTTAAAAGTAAAAAAAAAAAGTTGGCCACGCCCACCCAGTCACATTACCCCCCCACCAAGCCACGCCCACAAAATAAGCCATGCCCATAGAACTGGTAGTAAAAAATTTTAGAACCCATCCCTGATAGAGGCCTATGTAACACTCATACCCAGTGAGAGAAAAATGAATTATTCCTGTAAAAGGTAACACCATATTTAACCTTCATATAACCTGATTTATATAACCTGTAAACGGACATTGTGTACCTGAACGTCCATTTTTGGGGCGCTGCAACTCCAATCCCTGGACGGGTAGTATCTTCCAGTTGCTATGCAGAACTGAGTGCTGATCACTTCCCAAAGTCAGGCCACGCCCACACTGCCCAATCAGCTTCAGTCTTTCTTCACAAAGGCGTAGGAACTCAGTCAACTATGAAATTATAACAACAGGAAACAAAGGTAAGTAATGAACAGGAAGCTGAATGGGTGGGTAGGGATTGGAGTCGCAGCGCCCCGAAAATGGACGTTCAGGTACACAACGTCTGTTTTCCATTGCGCTGCTCCTCCAATCCCTGGATGGGATGTACCCAAGTTCAATTGCCTAGGGTGGGAGGCTGACTGTTATCCTCATTCTGGGACGTGGCCACTTGTTGTAGAACTCGACGTCCAAAGGATGCATCAGACGAGGCATACAAGTCAATTTTATAATGTCTTATAAAGGAAGTAGCAGAAGCCCCATGAGGCTGCTCGACAGATATCCAACACTGATGCATTTGTAGACCAAGCTGCCAACGCAGCCGCACTGCGAGTTGAATGCGCGTATATTTTAGCTGGACGTGGGCTTGCTCGAATATCATAGGCAATCAAAATACAGGCTTTAATCCACCTGGCAATCGTAGCAGAAGACACCTTCTGACCCATCGAGGAAGGAGTGAAGAAAACTAGCAAACACTCAGTTTGTCGAAAGCATTCTGTACGCTTAATGTAATGGCGAAGGGCATGCCTAACGTCCAAGGTATGCCATAAAGACTCAGTCTGGTGACGAGGATTCGGCCAAAATTAGGAAGAACTAACTCTTGAGTTCGGTGGAACTGGGAGTTTACTTTGGTCAGGAAAGTTGGGTCCAAGCGCATCACCACTCTGTCACTATAAAAAACACAAAGGTCCTTGTGGACAGATAGTGCAGTGAGTTCAGACACTCGTCTAGCTGAAGTGATGGCCAGTAAAAAGGTGACCTTAAGAGTTAGAAACCGGAGGGATACAGAAGCCAAGGGCTCGAACGGTGTGGTGGTAAGGACTTGAAGGACCAATGGTAAATCCCAGGATGGGTATCTATGTACCACTGGAGGGCAAATATTGGATGCCCCGTGTAGAAAGCTCTTAATCCTCGGATTTAAAGACAGTGTGCGGTGTTTCTCGCACGTGAGGACAGTGGATAAAGCAGCCACCTGACGCCTGAGCGTGGCTGGGGCCAGACCTTTAGCTAAGCCATCATGCAAGAAATCTAACACATCCGGGACATCCGCTGATGTCGGGTCCACGTGGTGGATCGCCATGAAGCTTCATAAATCCTAGTGGTGGAAGGACGCCTGGCCGCTTGAATCACCTTGATGACGTCAGATGACAATCTGTCCTTCTGTAGTTGGAGCCGCTCAAGCGCCAGGCGGTCAATCGGAGCCACCCTGGATCTGGGTGGAAGATGACCCCCTGGCAGAGCATATCCTCTCTCGGTAGTATTGTCCATGATGGTGAGCTGGACAGATCCACTAGGTCTGCGTACCAGGGCCTGCGAGGCCAATGAGGGGCAATTAGAATCAATTCGGCACCTTCGGACAAGAGTTTTCGAATTAGTTTCAGGATCAACGGCAAGGGAGGGAAGGCATAGAGAAGCCCGGGGGGGCCACTGACAGCGTAGAGCGTTGAAACCTTCCACTCCTGCGGTGGGGTAACGCATGTAAAATCTCGGCAGCTAGGTGTTTGGGGGAGTGGCGAAGAGATCCACCTGTGGATGACCAAATCAGTCCACAATTTGTTCGAAGAGGACAGGGTTCAGAGACCACTCTGCAGGATTGATGTGCCCCCTGCTGAGCCAGTCCGCTGTGATGTTGGCCTGCCCCGAGATGTGGTCCGCCACTAGAGACACTGTATGCCGTTCCGCCCAAGCCAACAGTCTCTCCGACTCCAGCATCAGGGGTCTGGAACATGTACCCCCCTCCCGATTTATGTGCGCCTTGGTGGCGACGATGTCCGTCCGGACTAACACATGTTGCCCTTCTAATGTGTGAATGAAGTGGCGTAAAGCGAGACGAACAGCCCTCAACTCCAGCCAATTGATGCTGTTCGCCCGCTCCACCAGAGACCACTGACCTTGAATCATGTCGGTTCGTAGGTGGGCTCCCCAGCCCAGAAGACTGGCGCCGGTAGTTAGAACAAGACAGTCCAGTTCGAGAAAAAAACATCCTCTTTGAAGAGCAGGGGACCTCCACCACATGAGTGACATTCGAGTTTGTGGAGGTAGGACAATCCGATGTGTTGATGTACTGCGGTTTGCTTTCTGAAAGGAAAGCAACAGCCACTGGAGGGGCCGGGAGTGTCTGCGTGCCCACGGAACGACATGGATGCAGGATATTAGCTTTCCTAATAACTGGGTCAACAGGAGCAAAGGAACCTTCCTCTGACCTTGAACCTGCCGCACCATCTCCTTGATGTCGAGAATGCGATTTCGTGAGACAAACACTTGTCCCAGCTGTGAATTGATCACCGCCCCCAAGTGCTGGAGCCGTGTCGTTGTTGTCAGGTGGCTCTTTTTTTTTTATTGAAAAAGTTTTTCAAATACAGATTTTTTCCCCCTTTTTTCTCCCCCCTCCTCCCTAACCCCCCCTCTCCACCCCTTCCCCTGTGACTTCTTCAAAGTAAAATCCAAATTCATAACAGATTATATAATACTTTACCATCCCCTTACTCCATCCCCCATATACTGACCCTTTCTTTCTAATAATATTATTATATCCCCCTTTTACTATACATCTCAAAATAACATTCTACTAAAACATTATGATAACTTCTGGTTTAACATAGTAATATTATTATAACTCCCAATTTAACAATAATCTTTTTCTCTTCCCCATACATATATCTCTTAAATCAAACCTTGTATATATATTAATATAACATTTCAAAACAACCTTCCACTTTCAAACTATATAATAAATCCTAATTTAACGTTTAATCTTTGTGTATATTAATATAACATTTCAAAGCAGCCTTCCACTATAAAACTATATAATAAATCCTAATTTAACATTTATTCAACTCATAGTCTGTCCATTTCCTCCACTCCCATAAGTATATCTCTTAAACATCCCTTTTCTTAAACTAAACAATCAGTAAACTAGCCTCTCTCCACCCACTTCCCTACAAAATTTCCATACATAACAATTCTTAATATCTTTATTCTTCTGCCCACCCTACTAAAAAAAAATATTCCCTTATATAGATAAAATCAATGGCTTTAAACTTGTAATCCATATAATATCTTCTTAGATGTTTTTCCATTGGATTGTTAACTCCATCACCCATATTAGGGTAACATAACATCCTAATTCCAACAGAATGTTCGGAATCCTCAGTTATCATCTGCCCCCATCAGTAATAAGTATCTTCATGTATGTATGTATGTATGTATGTATGTATGTATGTATGTATATATATATATATATATATATATATATATATATATATATATATATATATATATATATATATAAAGTAAACAACCACCTGAGTGACATTATAATTGTATTCCATATAGTATCTGTAGTAGTGGCTTTCTTCAAGATTATTAATTCCAACCATCATAATGGGGTAACAACCAGATCTTCTGCATGCCCCAACGTAGCTCTCTTGCCATATAACTCAACATAAACATAATACATTTATCAAAGAATCCAAAATAGATAATTCCAATCCAACAATTTGCGGCCCTTTTCACATCCCAAAATTATGGCATTGCAGAAGTCTGTCACTCTCCTCAGGATAATATTAACCAATACTTCGCCTCAACTGTCTTTTCATGTATTCAATCATCTTTTAAATAACTGGCTTCACTGTTGCCTAGTTTAAAATTTTTTGTTTTTGTGAGACCTATTTCTTTTTTTCTTGACTTTTTGTGGGTTTGATCTCCATCCTAATTTCCTTTCTACGAGTTGTATATCAACTGTTCGGTTTTCGTTCTGATCTATAACTTGATCTTGTTGGTTTTGCTTTTGTGGCTTAGATCGCCATTCATATTTCTTTTCTATAAGTTGTGTATCAACTAATTGATTTCCAAGCTTGTCTGTGACTTGATGGGTCATCACATTAGAATCCAATGCAGCTTCTCTCTTATTTATAGGTAATCCAACTGAGACATCTAAAGAATCCAAAGGCAATTCATCTACAGAGACCTCTGTAGCTCAATGTTTTTTCATTATTTCCAACTCCTTCTGCTTATCTTGTGTTGTGCATGAGAATGTTGAGCTCATTTTCAAAGTCTTATAATAAAATTCTTCCGCTTTTTCAACAGTATTTAATTGGTATCTTTCTCCTTGATATCTCAATATTATACCAACTGGAACATCCCACCTAAATAAGTCAGGTGGCTCTTTTGACGGTTGATGGAAAAACCGTGGTTCTGGAACACCTTTAGAACCACCTCCATGTCCTTTGTCACCTGTGAAGGAGAGGTTGACAAGACCAGTAAGTCGTCGAGGTAACAGCTGAGACGGATTGATCGAGACCTGATGGAAGCAGCAACCACCGTCACCAGTTTCGTGAAGGTTCTTGGGGCCGATGAAAGCCCAAAAGGCATCGTGCAATATTGAAAATGCATGTTGTTGTATTCGAAGCGGAGGTAGTGACGATGCAACGGATGTATTGGGACATGCAAGTATGCTTCGCGTAGATCTACAGACTGAAGATAGTCCCCTTGCCTGATGGCCGCAAGAATCGACTCGAGGGAATGCATCTTGAATCTGCGATACAGTATATACTGATTGAGACTTTTCAGGTTCAAGATGCCCCTGTGGTCCCCCGATGACTTGGGCACCAGAAATAAGGTAGCGTAGAACCCAGTTCGCTCCTGACCTTTGGGTACCGGTTCTACTGCTTTGATGGAGAGGAGGTGCGATATCTCTGCTTCCATAAGCGCCCTCTGAGCCGGGCACCGAGGCACTGGGCAGCGACGAAACCTGGTGGGTGGTAAAGTATGGAACTCGAGATGAAGGCCATGTTGAACCGAGTTGTGGATCCAAGCGTCGGTTGTTGAGTGGTACCACTGGGGGTAGAAGTGCTGGAGATGACTCCCAATAGGACCTGGAACCAGCGAGTCATTTGTCTCTGCGAGCCGGGCGATAGGCGGCTCCCCTGAAGGTACGTTTGGATTGTGACTGGTTCCTGGCTCTATCACGAAAGGGCTGTCTGTCCGAGGTACGGTCAGAGTTCTGGGCATATGAGCATGGAAAGTAGGAACCGCCAGACCCTGTGAAAGATCGAAAGGACTGACGCTGTGTGTAAGGCATATATCTCCTCTCCTGGCGGCTGTAAGAGGAAGGAAGGACCTTACGTTTGTCCTTGTCTTCTATCAATATCGGCTCCAGACAAGCACCAAATAGAGACGGTGCGGCGAAAGGAGCTGACGCCAACTTCCACTTTGCCTTGTCTGCCCGCCAATTGCGAAGCCAGAAGAGTCGTCTATTGGTCACTGCTGCCGCCATCGCCCGTGATGCAAATTTGGCAGCCGTCAAGGAAGCATCCTCTGAGTACTCCGTTGCTGCCACTAATTTATTAATGTCTTGATGCAGCCTAGTATCGGCAGGGGGCAGCCGCTCCTGAAGTTGCCGGAGCCAGATCAGGGAAGCACGGTTGAAAAATGATGTAGCGGTGGCTGCCTTAATAGCCCAAGCTGCCGCCTGATGCGCCTTACGGAAACCAAGTTCCATCTTACGGTCCTCAGCCTTTAGGCCATCAACGATGTCAGAAGTTACCAGAGACGATGAGGACAAGGTGGCTACCGGAGGATCTACAGAGGGCATGGCCAAGACTTCCTCCATTTCCGACGCTGCCGCATAAAGACGTTTGTCCAGGCCGCTTGGGGTTGTCAGGGAACCTGGCTGTCCAAAGGCAGCTTTCACAACATTTTTAAATAATGGAGGGCAAGGAATCACATCGTGGTCTGGCTTAGAAACCGGAAAGAGGTTGTTGTGTGGATCAGACGATTGGTCCTCAGGTTCTGTAGATGTACCAACAATGCCAAACTTGGTGGCCATCTTGGCTTTGTTCAGCAGTGATTTGAAGACCGACGGGCAGAATAAATTAGTGAAAGCGGGCTTCTCTGGAGTAAGCCCTTCATCATCTGAGAATTCGACATTCTCCGGGCAAATTTCACCTTCCTCTGATTCCTCAGACGAACTGTCTGCAACCCGCTGTGCCCGAGAAGGGGCAGCTTTTGCAATAGCTGGAGCATGCGGTTGGGAAGGTAGGGCAGAAGAGAGAGAGATTGATGACTCCTGTTGGAGGCCAGCAGCCAAAATTTTTGCCAACGCATCCGATAGCATCGATTGAAAGCTCACAGGATTGTCAGCCACCTCCGGACGGAGCCCCGCCGCGGTAGGTGTAAAGGTTGCCTCCGGTAGACGTCTATGGCCCAAAGATAGTTGGGAATTTGGTGGGTTGGAGACAACTGGCAAAGACATCGACACACCCTTCGAGCGTAGCAAATTAGAACTAGTGTGCGCTGATGCTCCAGAAGAGCCAGCTCAGTCCTCACAAGATAGAGGCAGTTCCTGCTGTGCTGCCTGCTGCTGTTGGGCTCGTTCAAACTGCTTTTCCAAGGCGTGATGCCTACGTTGTTCCGCCTTGGTTTGCCTGGCAGACTTGGAAGAGGTGTGATGTTTGTGAACCTTGGACTTTGACTTCTTGATACGTGACTGTTGTTGAGGTTGAGGAGGGCTGCGAGGTTCCTCCGAATCCGAGGACAATGCCAAATCCGCCATCATGTATTACAGTAACCGTGACAGTAACCGGCTAGTAAGGTCAACACCGAGGCTCACCCAAGGAATATTGCCCACAGTGAAGACACTGTTGACATGGAGTGTAGGTAGGTCCAGAAGCCGCTGAGCTCAGTCCTCCAGAACACAATATTACCCACAGAGGATACAGAATTGAAATGGGATTGGACAGGCTCAGAAGCTGCTGAGCTCAAATCCCCTGAGAAACAAGCCTCCACAAATAGCTGAGCACAATTGCATGGCGCGGAAAGCCAAACTAGTGTCAAAAGCGCTGATCCAGAAAGCTGGTATAATTCGGCAGATTGGATGTAAGTCCTGCGCGAATTGGCCATTTGAATGAGGCACCAAGCAAGGCTAGCTGTCAAAGGAGATCCAAAATGGCGGCCGCCGATTAACAGACTAGTCTCTGAGCCTTTCGAGGCTCAAACTGTAAACTCACAGCTTTCCAAAGACAAAGCGGCGATCGGAGAAACTCCCTTTGCGCCTCGCAGCTGTTGAAACGAGAGCGCTGAAGAATTCAAGAGTTTCCGTGCAGTCCGAGACATCAGAGGCCGCCGCAACACCCAACAAGCACTCTGGAGCCGCTATGATGATCGGAGCAGAAGCGAAGGCAGTCAAACCGGCACACCGGCAACTCGCCCATCGCTAGCGCAAACCAGGCAACGCGGATCCGCCCAGCTGGGTCGGAATCCGGTGCGACGCTGCCCCGATAGCAGGGGAAAGGGTCTGACGGTTTGGAGCCCCAAACACATCCACGCCCCAGCAGCAAACAACTTAAACGTAGCAGCTCCGTATAAAATCAGGTAAAGGTATTAGGAAAAAAACAAAAATAAGAAAAGGGGAAGGATTTGAATTAAAGACAGAGCACTCAATTTCTACAGTTCTCACAGCAACTGAGTGAGAAAGACTGAAGCTGATTGGGCAGTGTGGGCGTGGCCTGACTTTGGGAAGTGATCAGCACTCAGTTCTGCATAGCAACTGGAAGATACTACCCGTCCAGGGATTGGAGGAGCAACGCAATGGAAAATAGGACATGCGTAAGCATTATATTCTGGGAAGGTTAAGGGAACTGTGACGCTTGTTTTGAGGAAATAGATGTTTTGATACATTCTAAGTTGGGTCAGGCTGACCTAAGCTCTATTGAAAAAGAGGACGAGACTAAATGATCAATTAAGGAGAACAATACTAATAATTATGAAAACATATTTAAAGGGTATTTTTGGAGGGGAACTCCAGGGCGGAACAGAAAATGAAAGCCAAAAATGTTATATATCAACAGAAAACAATATCTGGTGGGGGCGTTCTAATTGTTTTGCTGATCGTCTGAAACTGTATTTAAACCAGGTAACCGGAGTAATAAGATGCTCTCTCTCTTTCATGGGAGAACTCTTTTGCAAAAGCCTGAAATATATATATAGCTTTATTACAAACTAGAAGCAGACATACTGTGAATTCCAGAACTTGATTTTAACATTTTAAAAGAATTAAAATTTAGAATTAAAAAGCCCAGGTTTTGGGCACATTATGTCGATGACACGTTTGTCATCATTAAATGGCGAGATAAGACCAGCTTTATATGAACCCTCAATTCCATATATCCTGACATTCAATTTACGATGGAGGAAGAAACCAACAACACGCTGGCCTTTCTGGATGTGCTGGTCAACTGCAACCCAGACGGGAGTCTTGACACACGTGTGCATCGGAAAACCACGAACACGGACCGTATTTTACATAATGGGAGCAATCACCCCATGGCACATAAAATCAGTTGTATTTGGGCACTGTTCAGTAGGATAGACAATCACTGTAGTACACCAGCAGCTAAAGCCAAGGAGTGGGCATATCTTTATCAGGTCTGCAAGCTCAACGGATACTCAATGGACTTTATCCGAAGGTGTGTTACATCTAGGGTTCGGCAGCCTACTGAAGGTGCCAGTGGAACTGCTGCATGGAGGGTGTTCCTATATGTACAGGGGGTATCCGAAACTGCTGCACGCATCCTCTCGGCACATGGAGTCAAAGTGGCGCATAAACTGGACCAAACATTGAGAATGAGAGTGATGCACCCAAAGGTAGCATTATCCAAGGAGGAGACATCTTCAATAGTTTACCGCATCAACTGTAGTAATTGTGCAAGCAATTACATAGGGGAAACGGCCAAGTGATTACAGACCAGAGTACACGAACAGGCTGTCTGACGCAAGGAACAGCGCTCCCAGATCTGGACGCATATGAAGGAGCACAACCACACATTTGATTTTCAAGAGGCTGAGGTTATTGCCCATGATAAACAGGGCCGGATTTAGATGAAAAGAGGCCCTAGGCTATTCCACTTATGAGGCCTTTTCACCAGTGGTGGGATTCAATTTTTTTAACAACAGGTTCTGTGGGCGTGGCTTAGTTGGGGTGTGGCTTGGCAATCATGTGACGGCGGGCGTGGCTAGCTGGTCACGTGACTGTGTAGGCGTGGGTAGCTCGTCATGTGACCAGGTGGGCGTGGCTATGTGCATAGACTTTTTTCAGAGTGCTGAAAAAAGTCATTTCTGACTGGGCCTCGCACTTTTGACCGGTCCTCACACTTATGACCATCCTCACATTTTTGCCCGTGCAGCTTTCTTAACAACCATGTCACTCATTTCACAACTGCTTTTCTTCGCCATGGTGACAAGATAGGGCAAAAACGTAAAATGTGAGGATAGTCGTAAGTTCAAGGACTGGTCAAAAGTGCGAGGACCAGTCAGAAATAACTTTTTCAGCCCTCTGAGTAGTCCATATGCATAAAAGGATACAGCAATAGAGAGGGATGAAGGAAGGGAAGGGAAATTAGAGTAGGAGGGAGGGTAAGAGAGGGAGGAAGAGAGGAGGAGAAGGAGAAAGGAAGAGGAAGTAGGGAGGAGAAGAAGAGGGGGAGGAAGAGAAAGTAAGAAGGAAAGAAAAGAGAGAGGTGGTAGGTTTGAGGAGAAAGATTGCTGTACAATAAAAAAGATGAAAGGGAAGAAAGCCAACCCCAAACAAATATAAAGATATTAAGATAAAGAATGAATAGTTAAACTTTAAAGAATAAAAGAGAACAAATATGAATAAATAACAATAATTAGAAACACACATACAAACATACAATGTATTTTCTTTGAACAGAGTATTTGGCCGGTTCACAAATTTAAACAGTGTTTAGTCATTTCAATTAAATTTACAATTTCTATATTTCCTTTTTGCCATATTTATTCCTCATCTATTTTTGTAAAAAACCAATATTACCCTTCATCCTCATCTCTAATCTTAATCAAATTCAATTTTTCCCTTCTATTCTATATTATACCCCTTCCCATTGTCATCTATTTTTATATCCATCCTCACATTGGTTAATTATGTAATATTAGTTGTTTAATATAAATTCAACATTTTAATATAAATCCATTAGTTATATAACTACCTTTTTGTATATTAATCAATATGAACATGAATATTCCAATTATTTCCATGCAATCCAATTTCTTACAAATCCATTAATTATATTTACCAATAATAATAAACCAAATAATTTCCCCCATATATTCCTCCAAACCACAACTTAACCATTTCTGCTTTCAGAAATATACAATTAATAATATCTCAATTATTACAATTCCCTAGTTAAATAGAGCTTTTCTTCTTTTGTGTTTTAAAATCTCTTTTTCCCTAAATTTCCCGTTGTTTGCACCTACCTTTTTTGGTGAGGAAAAAGAAAAGAAATCTGCCTGCCTAATTTTCCAACGTGCAAAGCCAAAAGCCTGCTTTACTTTCTCTTTCGTTTTTCAGTATAGCTAGGGGGAAAAAAAATCTGCACTCTTTCCAAGCAAGCAAAAGAGCACTGAGCAAAACAGCTGAGAGCAAATCAGCTGGGGGTCGGGAGCCAATCTAAGCAAGGGCTAATTAGCCTCTGCTGAAGCTCCCGGGGCCAATAAAATTACAAAAAAAACACCGAACCCTTTGTTAAATTGCTGGCTCCCCCGCCCCTCGCCCACCACTATTTATTGGCAATAAATAGTGGTGCGGAGGGGCAGGGCAAGCCAGCAATTTAACAAAGGGTTCGGCTGCACCACTGGCTTTAGGGCGGCCCTTTGAAGCCCCGTGGCAAGAATTTGCAGTTTTTTTTTCCTCTAGCCATTGGAGGCAGCAATAGATGGGGAGTGGGCGGGGTAAGCGAACGGCCGGTGATCCAACAGAGCAGAGAGTGAGGGTGAGTGAAGGCTGGAAGCTGCTTTCTCCATCCGGAGCTGGTGGGGAACCACGTGGCAGCCCACGTGGATCCCAGGCAGCGGAACTCAGGCTAGGGAAGGGGTGGGCAATTGTGGCTCTTTTACAACCTGTGGCCTTCAACTCCCAGAATTCCTGAGACAGCCAAGCTGTCTCAGGAATTCTGGAAGTTGAAGTCCACAGGTTGTAAAAGAGCCACAATTGCCCACCCCTGGCTACGGTAGGCTGGCGCCGCGCGGGTGGGAGGCGAGGGGCGGGCGAGCCAGCAATTTAACAAAGGGCTCGGCCGAACCCCCTAGAATCCCCAGAATCTAACCACTGTGTAGGCCCCTCTTGATCTTGAGGCCCTAGGCTGAAGCCTAGTTAGCCTATAGGAAAATCCGGCCCTGTATGTATGTATGTGTGTTTGTCTAAAAAGTAAAAAAAACTTTTTATAAAAGAAAACAAAACAAAAAAGGTAGGTGCGTCTTATACTCCGAAAAATATGGTGTGTGTGTGTATTTTTCTTCAACTGGGTTGTCAGGTTTTCTTACGTAAACCAAGTTTCTCAAATTGCAGCCATAGGTCAGTGAAATCACATCCACTATCCTAGGCTTCTTCAGACAGCAAGCATGCAGAAGAAAGCAAATATATATATGAATACTTCAGCCTTGTGCTCCTAGAAGCACAAGGCCGAAGACACCAGCCTGAAGATGACGAATGAGATATCGTCGAAACGTCACCAAGGTACTTCCAATTTTACACGGGAGAAAACCCGAGTAACCGAAGACTTACATACAAATACCCGCGAAAACCTCAGAAAATATATATATATATATATATATATATATATATATATATGTCTTTTTCTGTTTTTCGTAGGCTTTTATGTGCATATTCTTTCTAGCCAGGTTTTACCTACGTAAGCTAGGTTGTTCTGCAGCTCTGACTGTGTGAAATCTCATTCACCATCCTCAGAGCTCCTCCTCTGCTGACAAACTGCAACTCTGCGTTGCTCTCTGGGAGACTCAGATAGCTATTTCTGCCTTATAAGGCTTCGTCAGTGAGCCACACCCACTTCTCAGATATTCCCCCTGTAAAGGTACAATGTGTCTTTTTCTGTTTTTCGTAGGCTTTTATGTGCATATTCTTTCTAGCCAGGTTTTACCTACGTAAGCTAGGTTGTTCTGCAGCTCTGACTGTGTGAAATCTCATTCACCATCCTCAGAGCTCCTCCTCTGCTGACAAACTGCAACTCTGCGTTGCTCTCTGGGAGACTCAGATAGCTATTTCTGCCTTATAAGGCTTCGTCAGTGAGCCACACCCACTTCTCAGATATTCCCCCTGTAAAGGTACAATGTGTCTTTTTCTGTTTTTCGTAGGCTTTTATGTGCATATTCTTTCTAGCCAGGTTTTACCTACGTAAGCTAGGTTGTTCTGCAGCTCTGACTGTGTGAAATCTCATTCACCATCCTCAGAGCTCCTCCTCTGCTGACAAACTGCAACTCTGCGTTGCTCTCTGGGAGACTCAGATAGCTATTTCTGCCTTATAAGGCTTCGTCAGTGAGCCACACCCACTTCTCAGATATTCCCCCTGTAAAGGTACAATGTGTCTTTTTCTGTTTTTCGTAGGCTTTTATGTGCATATTCTTTCTAGCCAGGTTTTACCTACGTAAGCTAGGTTGTTCTGCAGCTCTGACTGTGTGAAATCTCATTCACCATCCTCAGAGCTCCTCCTCTGCTGACAAACTGCAACTCTGCGTTGCTCTCTGGGAGACTCAGATAGCTATTTCTGCCTTATAAGGCTTCGTCAGTGAGCCACACCCACTTCTCAGATATTCCCCCTGTAAAGGTACAATGTGTCTTTTTCTGTTTTTCGTAGGCTTTTATGTGCATATTCTTTCTAGCCAGGTTTTACCTACGTAAGCTAGGTTGTTCTGCAGCTCTGACTGTGTGAAATCTCATTCACCATCCTCAGAGCTCCTCCTCTGCTGACAAACTGCAACTCTGCGTTGCTCTCTGGGAGACTCAGATAGCTATTTCTGCCTTATAAGGCTTCGTCAGTGAGCCACACCCACTTCTCAGATATTCCCCCTGTAAAGGTACAATGTGTCTTTTTCTGTTTTTCGTAGGCTTTTATGTGCATATTCTTTCTAGCCAGGTTTTACCTACGTAAGCTAGGTTGTTCTGCAGCTCTGACTGTGTGAAATCTCATTCACCATCCTCAGAGCTCCTCCTCTGCTGACAAACTGCAACTCTGCGTTGCTCTCTGGGAGACTCAGATAGCTATTTCTGCCTTATAAGGCTTCGTCAGTGAGCCACACCCACTTCTCAGATATTCCCCCTGTAAAGGTACAATGTGTCTTTTTCTGTTTTTCGTAGGCTTTTATGTGCATATTCTTTCTAGCCAGGTTTTACCTACGTAAGCTAGGTTGTTCTGCAGCTCTGACTGTGTGAAATCTCATTCACCATCCTCAGAGCTCCTCCTCTGCTGACAAACTGCAACTCTGCGTTGCTCTCTGGGAGACTCAGATAGCTATTTCTGCCTTATAAGGCTTCGTCAGTGAGCCACACCCACTTCTCAGATATTCCCCCTGTAAAGGTACAATGTGTCTTTTTCTGTTTTTCGTAGGCTTTTATGTGCATATTCTTTCTAGCCAGGTTTTACCTACGTAAGCTAGGTTGTTCTGCAGCTCTGACTGTGTGAAATCTCATTCACCATCCTCAGAGCTCCTCCTCTGCTGACAAACTGCAACTCTGCGTTGCTCTCTGGGAGACTCAGATAGCTATTTCTGCCTTATAAGGCTTCGTCAGTGAGCCACACCCACTTCTCAGATATTCCCCCTGTAAAGGTACAATGTGTCTTTTTCTGTTTTTCGTAGGCTTTTATGTGCATATTCTTTCTAGCCAGGTTTTACCTACGTAAGCTAGGTTGTTCTGCAGCTCTGACTGTGTGAAATCTCATTCACCATCCTCAGAGCTCCTCCTCTGCTGACAAACTGCAACTCTGCGTTGCTCTCTGGGAGACTCAGATAGCTATTTCTGCCTTATAAGGCTTCGTCAGTGAGCCACACCCACTTCTCAGATATTCCCCCTGTAAAGGTACAATGTGTCTTTTTCTGTTTTTCGTAGGCTTTTATGTGCATATTCTTTCTAGCCAGGTTTTACCTACGTAAGCTAGGTTGTTCTGCAGCTCTGACTGTGTGAAATCTCATTCACCATCCTCAGAGCTCCTCCTCTGCTGACAAACTGCAACTCTGCGTTGCTCTCTGGGAGACTCAGATAGCTATTTCTGCCTTATAAGGCTTCGTCAGTGAGCCACACCCACTTCTCAGATATTCCCCCTGTAAAGGTACAATGTGTCTTTTTCTGTTTTTCGTAGGCTTTTATGTGCATATTCTTTCTAGCCAGGTTTTACCTACGTAAGCTAGGTTGTTCTGCAGCTCTGACTGTGTGAAATCTCATTCACCATCCTCAGAGCTCCTCCTCTGCTGACAAACTGCAACTCTGCGTTGCTCTCTGGGAGACTCAGATAGCTATTTCTGCCTTATAAGGCTTCGTCAGTGAGCCACACCCACTTCTCAGATATTCCCCCTGTAAAGGTACAATGTGTCTTTTTCTGTTTTTCGTAGGCTTTTATGTGCATATTCTTTCTAGCCAGGTTTTACCTACGTAAGCTAGGTTGTTCTGCAGCTCTGACTGTGTGAAATCTCATTCACCATCCTCAGAGCTCCTCCTCTGCTGACAAACTGCAACTCTGCGTTGCTCTCTGGGAGACTCAGATAGCTATTTCTGCCTTATAAGGCTTCGTCAGTGAGCCACACCCACTTCTCAGATATTCCCCCTGTAAAGGTACAATGTGTCTTTTTCTGTTTTTCGTAGGCTTTTATGTGCATATTCTTTCTAGCCAGGTTTTACCTACGTAAGCTAGGTTGTTCTGCAGCTCTGACTGTGTGAAATCTCATTCACCATCCTCAGAGCTCCTCCTCTGCTGACAAACTGCAACTCTGCGTTGCTCTCTGGGAGACTCAGATAGCTATTTCTGCCTTATAAGGCTTCGTCAGTGAGCCACACCCACTTCTCAGATATTCCCCCTGTAAAGGTACAATGTGTCTTTTTCTGTTTTTCGTAGGCTTTTATGTGCATATTCTTTCTAGCCAGGTTTTACCTACGTAAGCTAGGTTGTTCTGCAGCTCTGACTGTGTGAAATCTCATTCACCATCCTCAGAGCTCCTCCTCTGCTGACAAACTGCAACTCTGCGTTGCTCTCTGGGAGACTCAGATAGCTATTTCTGCCTTATAAGGCTTCGTCAGTGAGCCACACCCACTTCTCAGATATTCCCCCTGTAAAGGTACAATGTGTCTTTTTCTGTTTTTCGTAGGCTTTTATGTGCATATTCTTTCTAGCCAGGTTTTACCTACGTAAGCTAGGTTGTTCTGCAGCTCTGACTGTGTGAAATCTCATTCACCATCCTCAGAGCTCCTCCTCTGCTGACAAACTGCAACTCTGCGTTGCTCTCTGGGAGACTCAGATAGCTATTTCTGCCTTATAAGGCTTCGTCAGTGAGCCACACCCACTTCTCAGATATTCCCCCTGTAAAGGTACAATGTGTCTTTTTCTGTTTTTCGTAGGCTTTTATGTGCATATTCTTTCTAGCCAGGTTTTACCTACGTAAGCTAGGTTGTTCTGCAGCTCTGACTGTGTGAAATCTCATTCACCATCCTCAGAGCTCCTCCTCTGCTGACAAACTGCAACTCTGCGTTGCTCTCTGGGAGACTCAGATAGCTATTTCTGCCTTATAAGGCTTCGTCAGTGAGCCACACCCACTTCTCAGATATTCCCCCTGTAAAGGTACAATGTGTCTTTTTCTGTTTTTCGTAGGCTTTTATGTGCATATTCTTTCTAGCCAGGTTTTACCTACGTAAGCTAGGTTGTTCTGCAGCTCTGACTGTGTGAAATCTCATTCACCATCCTCAGAGCTCCTCCTCTGCTGACAAACTGCAACTCTGCGTTGCTCTCTGGGAGACTCAGATAGCTATTTCTGCCTTATAAGGCTTCGTCAGTGAGCCACACCCACTTCTCAGATATTCCCCCTGTAAAGGTACAATGTGTCTTTTTCTGTTTTTCGTAGGCTTTTATGTGCATATTCTTTCTAGCCAGGTTTTACCTACGTAAGCTAGGTTGTTCTGCAGCTCTGACTGTGTGAAATCTCATTCACCATCCTCAGAGCTCCTCCTCTGCTGACAAACTGCAACTCTGCGTTGCTCTCTGGGAGACTCAGATAGCTATTTCTGCCTTATAAGGCTTCGTCAGTGAGCCACACCCACTTCTCAGATATTCCCTGAGAAGTGGGTGTGGCTCACTGACGAAGCCTTATAAGGCAGAAATAGCTATCTGAGTCTCCCAGAGAGCAACGCAGAGTTGCAGTTTGTCAGCAGAGGAGGAGCTCTGAGGATGGTGAATGAGATTTCACACAGTCAGAGCTGCAGAACAACCTAGCTTACGTAGGTAAAACCTGGCTAGAAAGAATATGCACATAAAAGCCTACGAAAAACAGAAAAAGACACATTGTACCTTTACAGGGGGAATATCTGAGAAGTGGGTGTGGCTCACTGACGAAGCCTTATAAGGCAGAAATAGCTATCTGAGTCTCCCAGAGAGCAACGCAGAGTTGCAGTTTGTCAGCAGAGGAGGAGCTCTGAGGATGGTGAATGAGATTTCACACAGTCAGAGCTGCAGAACAACCTAGCTTACGTAGGTAAAACCTGGCTAGAAAGAATATGCACATAAAAGCCTACGAAAAACAGAAAAAGACACATTGTACCTTTACAGGGGGAATATCTGAGAAGTGGGTGTGGCTCACTGACGAAGCCTTATAAGGCAGAAATAGCTATCTGAGTCTCCCAGAGAGCAACGCAGAGTTGCAGTTTGTCAGCAGAGGAGGAGCTCTGAGGATGGTGAATGAGATTTCACACAGTCAGAGCTGCAGAACAACCTAGCTTACGTAGGTAAAACCTGGCTAGAAAGAATATGCACATAAAAGCCTACGAAAAACAGAAAAAGACACATTGTACCTTTACAGGGGGAATATCTGAGAAGTGGGTGTGGCTCACTGACGAAGCCTTATAAGGCAGAAATAGCTATCTGAGTCTCCCAGAGAGCAACGCAGAGTTGCAGTTTGTCAGCAGAGGAGGAGCTCTGAGGATGGTGAATGAGATTTCACACAGTCAGAGCTGCAGAACAACCTAGCTTACGTAGGTAAAACCTGGCTAGAAAGAATATGCACATAAAAGCCTACGAAAAACAGAAAAAGACACATTGTACCTTTACAGGGGGAATATCTGAGAAGTGGGTGTGGCTCACTGACGAAGCCTTATAAGGCAGAAATAGCTATCTGAGTCTCCCAGAGAGCAACGCAGAGTTGCAGTTTGTCAGCAGAGGAGGAGCTCTGAGGATGGTGAATGAGATTTCACACAGTCAGAGCTGCAGAACAACCTAGCTTACGTAGGTAAAACCTGGCTAGAAAGAATATGCATATATATATATATATATATATATATATATATATATATATATATATATATATATATATATATATGCATTCTTAGTGTGGGAGAAAGTTAGAGATAAATACTATTTGAAAATTCCAATATGGTTATCAACAATAGAAGCATTGATACACCCAAACATGGTTAATTTTAGAAAGATTTTTAGATTTACTTACAGATAAGGGGGAACTGAAAGGGAAACAAGAACTGGAAGAACAAGGGATTGTGATAAACTGGTATATGTATATGCAAATACAAGCAAGATATGAAAAAGATGTAAAATAATATAGCTTTTATTTAGAAATGACAGATCGGGATAGGATACTCATGGGAGCAGAGGATAAAATATTTTTTTTAAAATTATAATGTTCTACTTAGTATGGAATTAGAAGAACAACAAGTAAAGGAAACAATGATTGCTTGGGCAAAAAATTGTGGATACTCAATTGAGCTTGATAGATAGCAACAGTTATGAGAAAGGAACTATAAATTAACAATGTCCACTGCATACAAAGAGAATCAATATAAAATGTTTTACAGATGGCATATGCCCCCTGAAAAATTGGCAAAAATGTTTAAAGACAAATCAGCCAAATGTTGGAAATGCCATCAAATACCAGGATCTTATTATCATATGTGGTGGACATGTTCAGAAGCGAGAGTCTATTGGAACAGAATTAAGACTTGGTTAGAAGAAATGATCCAACAACATATTGACTTAAAACCTGAGCTGTTCCTACTGGTATCCTACCAGAGAAAATTAATAAAGAAATGTATATTTGATTATACATATAATAACTGCAGCGAGGATAGTATTTGTGCAAAGATGGAAAGCAAAGAAAATCCCGTTGGTAGGGGAAATAATTAAAAAAAATTTAGACTGTGCAGAAATGAATAGATGATTAAACCTTGATGATTAAAGAGAGAGAAGATACCAAATATTTTAAGATATGGGGGAAATTTTATGATTGGTTAGATCTTGGTTATCCCAATAGTGTTAGAAGCACGGGTACGAAGGGATTGGACAGCCTTGGTAGACACTGGCTGCACCAGGTGCTTAATGTGCACAGGGGTAGCCACAAGGTTGGGGATGGGACTGAGAAAGCTATCCTGGCCCATAAGATTTGAGCAGATAGACCGGTCCTTGTTGTGCAGACGGTCCGCCATCCATGTCACAGAGGAGGTGGTTATGGAAATATGTGCTCACAGGGAAACCCTACGGTTTGTGGTTGTGCCTATGATAACAGAAGACATAGTCCTGGGTTTATCTTGGTTGGACATATGGGGCCCAACCATCTGGTGGAGTGGGGGCTGTCGACACCTGCGATTGGGCCTGGGTCCAACCCCACCACGACATGAGGAATGGCCTCAAGCCCCTACAGTAGACCAGGGTGGACTGGCGGGAGCTGTCCTGCATCCTCAGGCGTCTGGCCAGTTAGGCTACCCTGAGGTGTACGCTGCAAGAGGTGTTCAGCGAGCGAGAATGCGATGCCTTGCCTCCTCACCGGCCCACTGACTGTGGGATAGAGATCCTTCCAGGGATTGTTTTACCAAAACCCAAGATGTATTCGATGACTCCAGCTGAGCTGAAGGAGATGAGGGCTTTCATCGAGAAAAATCTTAAACAAGGCTTTATTCAGCCCGCTCAGTCCCGGCTAGCTGCATCCGTATTGTTTTGAGAGAAGAAGGATGCGGGGTTACATCTGTAACCTGATCCACAGCAAACGGAGAGTGGGCGGCAAGTGGATGGCAGCTCTGGGGCAAGGCTGGTGTTGGGGAATGGTGGATTCCCAAGCCTGGTTGAGGCAGGCAGCGAACAGGTGGCAGCTCTGGGGCCTCAGGGAATGGCACATCCCTGGGCCTCGGCTCCCAAACCAAGGCAAAGGGCGAGTGGGCGGCAAGTGGATGGCAGCTCCGGGGCAAGGCTGGTGTTGGGGAATGGTGGATTCCCAGGCCTGGTTGAGGCAGGCAGCAAACAGGTGGCGGCTCTGGGGCCTCAGGGAATGGCACATCCCTGGGCCTCGGCCTCCAAACCAAGGCAAAGGGCGAGTGGGCGGCGAGTGAGCAGCGGCTCCAGGGCAAGGCTGGAGTCTCTTTCTGGGTACGTCACTTCTGCCTGTTGGGCCACTTCCTGAAGCTGGCAGCTCCTCAGCCAGCCGCTTTGCTTTTTCTTCATGGGAGGCTTGTGTGGTGGCAGCAGCAGAAGGTGGAGGCAGAGGCTTGGGGGAGGCAGAGGAGACCCCAATGCACCAGCCCCTTCGTCCCACTGTCTCTTGGCTTGCCTGCAGTTGCATTGAACAAGCACAAGCATGGGGCCTGCCTCCCCCATGCCGGTGCTGCTGTGATGAGAGCCTCAAGAGGGAAAAAGCAAAGCAGCTGGCCGCTGAGCTGCCGGCTTCAGGGAAGTGGCCCAACAAGCAGAAGCACTGCACTCAGAGAAGGGCAAGAGGGGCCTGTGGGCTGCAGAGACGAAGGCAAGCTCTGGGGCGGCAGCGGCACTCTGGGAGAGAGGGCAGATGTCCCGGGGAAGCCCCCACATGCTTGCTTGCCTTCCTTCCATGTGGCCTTCCCAGTGGTCCCCATGGCCAGCTTGCGAAGGCAGGCAAGCTTCCTGGTTAAAACCAGGAGGTAATGACTTCTGGGCAGGTGGGCGGAGCCTTGAGCTACCATTGCTACCAGTTCTCCAAACCACCGGCCATCATTGCTACCGGATCGGCCGAACCGATCCGAACCGATCCGAACCAGGAGCATTTCACCCATTTACATGTGTTTTCACCCCAAAAGAAAACATGACACAACATATCAAAAACAGAATCATAAGTGCCAGATTAGGAATGCAAATTAGAATATGCAAAAATAATGTAAGAGAACACCTGTCAGCTCTACACCAATTCAAATCACTGGGTTTGGACAGAGTACATTCCAGAGTTCTGAAGGAACTAGCAAAGGTGATTTCAGGACCATTGAAATATACGTCTCAAAGCTGTTGGAGCACGAGGGAACTAGAGGTAGTCCTCAATTTACAATAGTTTATTTAATGACTGAATTTACGACACTGAAAAAGTTATTTATGACCATTTATCACACTTATGACCATTGTAACATCCCTCTGGTCATGTGATTTACATTCAGATGCTTGACAACTGACATAGTGCAAAGCAGACATTTATATATTTCTTTGCTTTCACTTCAGGCTAGTGGTTTCCTGTGAAATTTTCCATGGCCTCAGAAGCCAGTTGAGGTCAGAATTTCAGCCTTGTCATTTCAATATTTGAGCAATCATCAAATTCGTGATTAACATTAGCACATAAGATTTGACTAACCATTTTGTTTATTGATGAGCAGAACCAACAACAGCATGAAGTTCTGGGAAAGCTGACAAAATGGCTGAACGAGTGGATGGATCTTTTCAGGTTTCTGTGACTTTGAAGTATGAACTGTTCTCGGGATTGTGCAGTGAAGGGGCTTTTGTGTCTTGCTTTTTCAATGGTGGTGGTGTTAATCCTATTACGTCCTAAAACAGGGGTCCTCAAAACTTTTTAAATGGGGCCAATTCATGGTCTCTCAGACTGTTGGAAGGCTGGACTGACTGGGTGGGCGTGGCTAGTGGTCATGTGGCTGGGTGGGCGTGGCTAGGTGGTCATGGCTCAGGGGTGGTATTCACTTACCTTCACTACTGATTCACAAATCTGAGCGCACATGCGTGACTTCATGCACAGGGCCTTCGGCACATGCGCAGAGCATCAAAAACGTGGATAAATGGGATGAGATTATGTCCGGATGGGTGGGCGGAGCCTCTCACAGTCACCGCTATCTGTTTGCCCGAATTGGATACAACCAGCTGAATACCACCACTGGGGTGGTCAATTTAGCAGTCCATTTTGCCAATGCACACAAATTAAACTTTAATTTCTTTTGCTCCTGGGGGTATTTTATTTGCTTCTGTTTGCATGTTGCTCTTTTGGTTGACTTTTCTTTTTAATAGATTGTTTTTTCAGTTGTTTAGGAGTCTAGCGGTCCACTTCAGGAATCTCAGTTTTGCAGCAAAAATGCAAGGAGCTTACAATCAACAAGTCTGTCTCTCTGTCTCTCTCTGTTCGGAGACTTTTACGTGTTATATCAAAGGAAAGGAAAGTGTGCTACAAGAGCAAATGAGGACGGGGACCAGAAACAAGGACATGGAATGCTTGATGGGTAGAGATGAGACTGGCTCCTGAGGCATCTTCTGCCGGATCCCCATCAACCCTGGCAGTGCCCTGAGATAGCTCGCTGAATTAAGAAGAAGACAGCAGAGAAATACATTTATCTGAAATTTAAATCATAGGGCACATAACAAGAAAATGTGTCAGGAAGAATTCATACCTCTGTTATGACCTATCACCACTTAGCTTCAATGTGAGGAAGTTCAATCACTCACAACGTGACTTCTCCCTGGTGGCACTGGATTTTTTAAACAGCACAACTAATAGTCAGGAATGATGGGAGTGTAGTGCAGAAGCCACTGGAGGGCCATCACATCCTTATTACTGAACTACAGTTTTTACCACAACTCCTGAGCCTGCCTGCCTGCCTGCCTTCCTCCCTCCCTCCCTCTCTCTGTCCCGAGTGGGTAAGAAACCCCTGAACTGGTGCTGGATGGTGGGAATCTGATGTCCAGAGGCTAACAAGCTGCAGGCTGATGATCAGCTGGTTGGCGGAGAGCTGAAGACCACCTGGCTGGTGGGGAGGCAGGGCAACACAGGCAGCTTGCAGGAAAAGTGACTGACATTCAGGAGGCGAAAACGAGCCGACGTTGCTGTTGCCAGAGGGGAGAGGGGCAAGGTTGCATTATGGCTCATTGTTTGTGAATAGGCTGGCCTGGATATCTTAACAGACAGAAAATATCCATCCCTAAAGACATCAGGCATCTGCTGGAAGCTGTTGTGGCTGCTTTCTGCCTTTAAGATTTTTTTTTCTCCATTTCTCCTTTTGGGGAAATATAATATTCTGCCTCTTTTTAATATTACCCAAAATATTTCATTCTTTGGGTGGAGGGGGGTGTCTGTTGTGATTACTCCATACAATACTCTCCCACTTTTCAATCTAACTTTAAAGCAAGGGGAGGATGTTAATTGATGAAATGATCCCAAGAGCTTCGGCAAGATTAAAGGACAGGGTTTCGGTTGGAGGCTTTTAAGAAGAGACTGGACAGTCTCTTGTCTGAAATGGAATAGGGTCTCAGGGGGGTTGGACTGCTGCAATGGTCGTGTGAAAAACAATCATCAGTCACTTTTTTCAGTGCTGTTGAGTGGTTACTAAATGCACTGTTCTAACTTGAGGACTGCCTGTAAGAAAAAAGGCAAGAAATATTCTGCACAACCACAATGATGACATATGATTTAACGTAGTCCTCACTTAATAACAGCCATTGGGATCAACAAGTCCATTCCTGACTGGTGTGGTCATTAAATATTGACTCCCGCAGAGAAAGCTCGCAATTTAGGCATCCTCCTGGATGCACGACTGTCTTTAGAAGATCATATAACAGCCTTGGCCAGAGGAGCTTTCTATCAGGTTCGCCTGATTCGCCAATTGCGTCCCTTTCTAGACCGGGACTCATTACGCACAGTCACTCAAGCCCTCGTCATTTCCCGACTTGACTACTGAAATGCTCTCTACATGGGGCTCCTCTTGAAGTGCACCCGGAAGCTCCAACTGGTCCAGAATGTGGCCGCGCAAGTAATTATGGGAGCAACATGGTGCTCACATGTAACACTTCTACGTGAGCTGCACTGGCTTCCAGTGGCCTTCCGAGTGCACTTCAAGGTGTTGGTTCTTACCTTTAAAGTGCTCCATGGCTTAGGACCTGAGTACTTACGAGACCACCTGCTGCAACCGATAAACTCTCACCAACCAATACGCTCTCACAGAGTAGGCCTACTCATAGTACCATCATTAAAACAATGTCTAGTAGTTCCAAGGGAGAGAGTCTTCTCTGTGGGGGCACCTACTCTTTGGAACAAAATACCCCCTGGAATATGAATAATCCCAGATCTTTGCACTTTCTGACGTGCCCTGAAGACCTTTCTGTTTCAACAAGCAGGGCTAGCATAAACATCTAAATTCTATGCCAAGATCTTAGCAGATACACCAAGTTGACTCAATTTATTATTTACTGTTTATAAAAAAATAATAATAATAATATTATATGTATATGAAATCTTAATCTGTTCACCGCCCTGAGTCCTTTGGGTGAAGGGCGGTATAGAAATTCAATAAATAAATAATAAATAAATAAATATGTCCTCACTTAACCATGTCAACTTAGAACATCTGTTCTAGCTGTGGTCATTAAGTGAATCACCGTGTTCTGTTCAGTGCAATGTAATATGATTGTGACTTGCAACTTCCTGTCAATTTTGTTTGTTGGAAGCCAATTGTGAAGGTTTTAAATGGTGATTCCATGACTGTGGGACACCGCAACTATCATAATTGCAAATCAGTGCCAACCCCAAATAACTGTGATAGCCACAACTTTGAGAAACACTTGTAAGTCAACTTTTTCAGCACCAATATAATTTTGATAAAATAAGTAAGCGATAAGCGAGGACTGTCTATAAAACTGAACATCTCAAAGGGTGCTCAATAGCTATTAGTAAAAAAAAAAATCCTAGGTTAAGCCCAGTTCTTCCAGGATAATAAATAGATGGTACATCACTAGGAAATGTTTGCTAGGTAAAAAAATATCACAGAAAACAGCAATGGCATAAGAGTTCCATGTTCCAAGAAAAGAAGGTATCCATAAAATCACAAGGCCACCCTCATATGAAGGAGAACCAGTTTTAAAGCATGTACCACAAATGGAATAAAATCTGGGGAGAGAAGGAATATGTAGCAACTGACACGTTTCAATCAAATTGCTTCTTATGGCTTTTGAACCATGAAGGTCACCTGCCAGGCAGAACAGTCTGTACATCTGAAATTTTACACTGCTTTTATCAGTGCTCTAAACTCCAATATATTTGCTATTCTTATGGTTTCTTCCACTTGGGTGCCTCATTCTTGACACAATCTGAACAGACATGCTTGGTGTGCTGAATTTTTGTTATCGTGTTTCCCCAAAAATAAGACCCGGTCTTATATTTTTTTGAATCCTGAAATAACTGTTTGGCCTTACTGCCATGCGCTCAAAAGCACGATTGGGCTTTTAATCAGGGGATGTCTTATTTTCGGGAAAACAGCGTAGGAAAAGAACATTGAAAAAAAGCCCTCTTGGTGGGTGATGCAGAATATTTTTTTAAAAGGATTGAAATTTACCCCGCACTTGTTTCTACTGGGTATAACTACGGACTGTACAGTTCTAGAGACTACACTGATCCTGAATTTAATAACAGCAGCAAGATTGTTGATAGCACAACACTGGAAGAAGGACTTTTTGCCTACTATTGATGCTTGGATACTGAAAGTAACTAACTTAGCCGAAATGGCTAAAATCTCAGCATACTTGAAGGATCATACACAAGAAAGATATATATTGGATTGGAGAAGATGGATTGATTATATTCAAAATAAGTATCAGACTAAAAAATATCAAATAGCTTATGAATGAATCTTTAATGGTATAAGTGTTATATGAATGATTTTAGAAGTAATATATCCAAGAAGCATGATTTTATCTATGGGGGGGTTAAGAATTTTTTTAAGAGGGGATGTTAGTTTAATGGATAGTTAAGCAACTTAGTTTATTGTTAAAAGTTAACTGAAATACCTTGTGTTCTGCTCTGGGAAGTCGGGGAGGGGGATGGGTGGGAGGGTTGTGGGAAAATTGTGTTTTTTTCTTGAATAAAACTTTTTCAATTAAAAAAAAGCCCTCATTTGTCTTCTCCTCTTGTTTTCTCCTTATATGAAGAACCAAAATCTCTTTAACTATAATCTCTGTGCTCCAATCCCCAAGAGATGCTGGCTGGAGAATTCTGAGGCTGATAACCTTGGGGGGACCCAGGGAGAAAAAGGCTGGGATTCCTGGCACATAGCATTTCTATTATGGCAGCCTTCTTCTGCGCCGGAGGCCGCAGACGCCGGAGCGGCGGCGGCTGTGGGCGCGGCGGCGGCAGCATAGAGCGGGCCCTCCCCTCCCAGGCCCTGGATGCTGTCCTGGTGGTCCTGGGATGTGCTGAGGGGCCGGGTTCCGGACAGCGTCGACAATGGCAGCTGAGGCGGCAATGGCGGCTGTGGCTCGATGGCGAGACGATGGCGGTGGCGGCCTGGTGCTTAGCAGTGAAGAAGGGGGGGAGATATGGCCACTTTGTTTCTGGCCTTACCATCTATACCTGGAATAGACCATCTGACCTGGGGGCTGGAGTCTCGAGGCGGGAGATACAATCAGGGGGATTTATGAAGTTCTGGGGGTCGGAGAGGCTGGAGTGCGGCCAAAAAACTGGTCATCTGGTCGCCCCCCCCATGCCTTTGCCATGCCTTTGCCACGGTCTTCGGCTCCCCGCCTCCAGATTGTGTCCAGCTGTATGTTATCCCTCCCTTTTGAACATCTTCTCTCCCTCGGGTTTAATATCATCATGCCTCTACGGTTTGGCTCCTTTTTCATCTTGAGCCCCAAGCTGGAGGGTGTCTGGGCAATTGTCATGCGGGAGCTGAGGGAGTTGCTGCCTTTCACCAACGGAGGAATAGACCATCTAACTTTCCTAAGCCCTTTCCATCTGGGCTAGCCACCGTGAGAGGGTGGCTTGGATTCTTACCTCCAATTTTGATGAACTGACACGGGACTCCTCCCACTGCAGTGAGAGGGCAGTGGAGTCCAGCCTACCGGCTTTGAGATCCATCTTGCTCCAATACCTTAAACTATTTATCAAACTCCTGACCAGACTTTCTACCTCTCATCTATGTATGGCTTATACCTCGGCAGACCTGCTTGCGCTGCGAGATGCCCCCCTCTCGCGGCGATGGCCTTCCACATTATCAAAGGCCTACCTTAAGGACGGGCTTTGGAGCCCTGAGAGGTGGCATGTTTCAAAGCGGGGATTAAGGGGTTTTTTAATTAGGGTTTTTAATAATTTTTTAAGGGGAACCGGGAGGACGACCAAAGGGGATGGGGGGGGTTAATCCACCAAGGTCAGAGCCGAGCCCGGCACAGGGTAACGGTTTGGAGGGCATTGGACGAGGGAATGGGGAGGGGGCGGAGGGCTATTCCAATGAGGAAAATACCATCAGCACGGTGGTTGGGAGGGGCAGATATGGCGGGAGCAGGGGGCCACATCATGTGTTGGGGACGCGCACTCGCTGTTTGAGAGCAATTGCGGCCCCCGGCCCCCAAGGCTCCTCTCGGATACTAGGTGGCTTAGATACTCAGGACCTGGGCCTGCGGCTGATGTTGTGCAACGCTAGGTCTGTGGTAAATAAGGCCCCCCTCATTCACGATCTTATTCAGGAGGGGGGAGCGGACCTGGCAGGTATTACGGAGACCTGGTTAGGACCGGAGGGAGGAGTCCCTCTGGTCGAGATGTGCCCACCAGAGCATACCATCAACCAAGAGCCCAGGGGAGGGGCGGGGGGGCGGCGGTTATTATTAAAGAAGGTCTTGGTTCGAGGGAGACCACTGTGCCTCAGATTGCCAGATGTGAGTCCCTCTTCGTGAGATGGGGTCATGGGGTTCAGATGGGCTTGCTGCTTGCGTACCTGGCTCCCTGCCGCGTGGCAGCAGCACTGCCTGAGCTACTCGACATGATAGCCACGGTGGCAGTTGATACACCCAGGCTTATGGTCATGGGTGATTTCAACTTGCCATCCGTTGGTGAAACGTCTGGGATGGCTCGGGAGTTCATGGCTTCCATGACGGCCATGGACCTGACCCAGTTAGTTCATGGCCCCACTCATGGGGGGGGGGACACACTCTAGACTAATTTTTGTCTCTGGCCAGTGGTTGAGTGATCTTGTTATAGGGGATATAGACATGGAACCCTTGTCATGGTCAGATCACTCACTCCTTCGTCTGGACCTTTGTACCGCTACACCCCGCCGCAGGAAGGCGGACCCAATTAGATGGGTCCGCCCCAGGCGCCTGATCGATCCTGATAGGTTCCAGAGGGAGCTTGGGCCAATTCCTGATGATCTGGCACACGACTCGGCCGAGGACCTGGTAGCTGCCTGGGATCGGGCGGCTGGTGGGGTCTTGGATCGAGTCGTGCCTTTGCGGCCTCTGACCCGGTGTCGATCCCTCGTGGCTCCTTGGTTCACCGAGGAGCTGAGGGAGATGAAACGCCGGAAAAGCCGCCTAGAGAGCGGTTGGAGGGCCAGTCGTGCTGAATCTGACCAAACACTGGTAAGGTCGCATATTAAGACCTACCTAGTGGCGATAAAGACAGCAAAGTTTAATTACTTTTCCGCCTCTATTGCGTCATCAGGGAATCGTCCGGCTGCCCTGTTCAGGGTAACCCGCTCCCTGCTTCACCTGGGAGCGCGGGAGGATCCCTTGGAAGGCAGGGCGGAGGATTTCGGACAATACCTGCATGACAAAATCGCTCAGATCCGGGGGGACTTGGACTCTGACTGGGTAGATCAGGGCAGGGTGACGAGGAATAGTCTTGAGAATGTTATCTGGGAGGAGTTTAATGCTGTGACTCCCGATGATGTGGACAGGAGTTTGGGGAGACTTAGTGCGGCCACATGTTTACTGGACCCGTGTCCCTCCTGGTTGTTACTGGCCTCCCGGGAGGTTACACGAGGCTGGCTCCAGGGTGTTATCAATGCTTCGTTGAGTGAGGGTCACTTCCCCGTGGAAGCCGTCCCTGGATCCGGCAATATTGGCCAACTTCCGTCCTGTCTCCAACCTTCGCTTTCTGGCGAAGGTTGTTGAGAGTGTGGTCGCGCGACAGTTTCCGCAATTCCTGGAGGAAACATCCTATCTGGATCCGTTCCAGTCTGGTTTCAGGCCTGGACACAGCACGGAAACGGCATTGGGCGCATTGGTTGATGATCTCTAGAGGGCTCAGGACAGGGGTTGCTCCTCTGTTCTGGTCCTGTTAGACCTCTCAGCGGCTTTTGATACCATCGACCATGGTATCATGCTGCACCGGTTGGAAGAATTGGGGATGGGGGGCACCGTGTTACGGTGGTTCTCCTCCTTTCTCTCCAACCGGTCGCAGTTCGTGTTGGCAGGGGGGCAGAGGTCGACCTCGAGGCCTCTTATATATGGAGTGCCTCAGGGGTCGGTCCTCTCGCCCCTCCTGTTCAACATTTATGTGAAGCTGCTGGGCGAGATCATCCATGGCTTTGGGGTGAGATACCATCAGTACGCTGATGACACGCAGCTGTACATCTCCACCCCAGGCCACCCCAACGATGCCCTTGAAGTGATGTCCCAGTGCTTGGAGGCTGTACGGATCTGGATGGGGAGGAACAGGCTCAGGCTCCACCCTTCCAAGACTGAGTGGCTGTGGTTCCCGGCATCCCGATATAGTCAGTTGATTCCATCACTGACTATTGGGGGCGAGTCTTTGGCCCCCACAGAGAGGGCTCGCAATCTGGGAGTCCTCCTGGATACGCAGCTGTCCTTGGAGGAACATCTGACGGCTGTAGCCAGGGGGACCTTTTATCAGGTTTGCCTGATCCGCCAGTTGCGGCCCTTTCTTGATCGGGATTCCCTGTGCACAGTCACTCATGCCCTCGTAACCTCTCGCCTTGATTACTGCAAAGGTCTCTACATGGGGCTCCCCTTGAAGAGCACCCGGAGGCTCCAGGTGGTCCAGAATGCAGCAGCGCGGGTAGTGACGGGAGCAGCGTGGCGCTCCCATGTAACACCGCTCCTGCGTGAACTGCACTGGCTCCCGGTGGTCTTCCGGGTGCGCTTCAAGGTGTTGGTTATCACCTTTAAAGCGCTCCATGGCATAGGGCCTAGCTATCTTCGAGACCGCCTACAGCCACCGACGACCTCCCATCGACCCGTGCGCGCCCACAGAGAGGGCCTCCTCGGGGTGCCATCAGCCAAACAAGGCAGGCTGGTGACCCCCAGGGGGAGGGCCTTCTCTGTGGGGGCACCTAACCTCTGGAATCAGTTGCCCCCAGAGATAAGGAGAATCCATGACCTCAGTGCCTTCCGCCGAGCCCTTAAAACCTTCTTTTTCCAACAAGCCGGGCTGGCCTAATTCTTTTAAAGTGTTTTTTAATTGTTTTGTTTATCGTTTTAATTAATTGGGGCCAAATCTATATATATTTTTAACTGTATTTTAATATTTGTATTTGATGTTTTTATTTGGCTGTTCACCGCCCTGAGTCCTCAGGGAGAAGGGCGGTATACAAATTCAAAATAAAATAAAAATAAAAATAAATAAAATATCCACTATCACAAAAATGCAAAGAACACTCCCAAAAAGATTTTTCCATAATTGCCCAATTTCTACAAAAATAAATATCCAGCAACTTCTTATGCTGAAAGCAAGATAGCCATTATCAAAATAATATGTTCCAACTTTTTCTTTCCTCTGCCCCATCCAATACCATTACATATTTGCCTACAAAAAAATCAGGCAAATTCTAATTAATTTAATCAATTTAAATAGTCAATATCTCAGCTGCACTTATAATGGGACATCAGAAATGAAATTCAAGCCTTCTCTACACTTATCATTTGGCCATCATGTGGATTTTTCGGTGTGCAAAAAGGGTGGAATATTTCCTGAAGCACCATCCACACTCAGGACACTAAAATAGTTTCTCCCCTTTGTGTATAAGGACATCATTGATAATATTAACCCTAGTACTGAGATCTTTCCCACAGTCTGGAAACTTGTACAGTTTCCCTCCTGTGTGAGTCCTCTTGTGTTTACCCAGGCTGGAATTATGACTGAAACTTTTCCCACAGTCAGGACATTCAAAGGGTTTCTCTCCTGTATGAGTCCTCTGGTGTTGAACCAGGCTGGAATTCTGACTGAAACTTTTCCCACAGTCAGGACATTCAAAGGGTTTCTCTCCTGTATGAGTCCTCTGGTGTTGAACCAGGCTAGAATTATGACTGAAACTTTTCCAACAGTCAGGACATTCAAAGGGTTTCTCTCCTGTGTGAATCCTCTGGTGTTGAACCAGGCTGGAATTCTGACTGAAACATTTCCCACAATCAGGACATTCAAAGGGTTTCTCTCCTGTGTGAACTCTCTGGTGTTGAACCAGGCTGGAATTATAACTGAAACTTTTCCCGCAGTCAGGACATTCAAAGGGTTTCTCTCCTGTGTGAATCCTCTGGTGTTTAATCAGACTAGAATTCTGACCAAAACTTTTCCCACAGACAGGACATTTCAAGCGTTTCTCTCCTGTGTGAGTCATCTGGTGTTTCACCAGGCTGGAATTCTGACTGAAACTTGTCCTACAGTCTGGAAACTCGTACAGTTTCCCTCCTGTATGAGTCCTCTGGTGTTTAACCAGGCTGGAATTCTGACTGAAACTTTTCCCACAATCAGGACATTCAAAGGGTTTCTCTCCTGTATGAGTCCTCTGGTGTTTCACCAGGTTGGAATTGTTACTGAAACTTTTACCACAATCAGAACATTCAAAGGGCTTCTCTCCTGTATGAGTCCTATGGTGTTGAACCAGGCTGGAATTATGACTGAAACATTTCTCACAGTCAGGACATTCAAAGGGTTTCTCTCCTGTGTGAATCCTCTGGTGGCCAATGAGGTTGGAATTCCGACTGAAACTTTTCCCACAATCAGGACATTCAAAGGGTTTTTCTCCTGTGTGAGTCCTCTGGTGGCCAATGAGGTTGGAATTTTGACTGAAACTTTTCTCACAGTCAGGACATTCAAAGGGTTTCACTCCTGTGTGAATCCTCTGGTGTTTAATCAGACTAGAATTCTGACTGAAACTTTTCCCACAGTCAGGACATTTCAAGCATTTCTCTCCTGTGTGAGTCATCTGGTGCTCAACCAGGCTGGAATTCTGACTGAAACTTGTCCTACACTCTGGAAACTTGTACAGTTTCGCTCCTGTATGAGTCCTCTGGTGTTTAACCAGGCTGGAATTCTGACTGAAACTTTTTCCACAATCAGGACATTCAAAGGGTTTCACTCCTGTATGAATCCTCTGGTGTTGAAGCAGACTGGAATTCTGACTGAAACACTTCCCACAATCAGGACATTCAAAGGGTTTCTCTCCTGTATGAGTCCTCTGGTGTTGAACCAGGCTGGAATTCTGACTGAAACTTTTCCCACAGTCAGGGCATTCAAAGGGTTTCTCTCCTGTGTGAATCCTCTGGTGGCCAATGAGGTTGGAATTCTGACTGAAACTTTTACCACAGTCAGGACATTTAAAGGGTTTTTCTCCTGTGTGAGTCCTCTGGTGTTGAACCAGGCTGGAATTCTGAACGAAACATTTCCCACAATCAGGACATTCAAAGGGTTTCTCTCCTGTGTGAGTCCTCTGGTGTTGAACCAGACTGGAATTCTGACTGAAACATTTCCCACAATCAGGACATTCAAAGGGTTTCTCTCCTGTATGAGTCCTCTGGTGTTTAACCAGGCTGGAATTATGACTGAAACTTTTCCCACAGTCAGGGCATTCAAAGGGTTTCTCTCCTGTGTGAATCCTCTGGTGGCCAATGAGGTTGGAATTTTGACGGAAATTTTTCCCACAGTCAGGACATTTAAAGGGTTTCTCTCCTGTGTGAGTCCTCTGGTGTTGAACCAGGCTGGAATTCTGAACAAAACATTTCCCACAATCAGGACATTCAAATGGTTTCTCTCCTGTATGAGTCCTCTGGTGTGTCACCAGGTTGTAATTGTTACTGAAACATTTCTCACAATTAGGACATTCAAAGGGTTTCTCCTTGGTGTGAGTCCACATTGCCATGCTTGCTAAAGCATTTACCGCATTGGGAACACTTGTAGGGCTTCTCTCCAGTTAGAAATCTCTTCTTGATTTTCTCTCATTTCTCTCTCATCTGCTGGGGGACTCTTTGAAGAAAATGGAAAATATTTTGATTTCTGGACTGACTTGTTTTACTATTCAAAGTTGTTTGTTATCCTCAGTTGTCCAGAGTGCTCATTGCCATCTTCTTTGTCTATAAGATTCAAATAAAAGTGTATCTTTAATTGTGCATAAAATGGTTGCAGAAGATGAGAAAAGAAAAAAGTTTACATTATAATGAAAAAGCAAACATGCCACAATGCTCCAATAACCTCTTACATTGATCATGATTCAATTGACACATGGAAGACCACCCAGATCCAAGTTCGAATATCCATTCAATGATTCTAATTCGATTGTTGACTTCAGTCAATCACAAATTCTTAGCAGTGCAAAGGGTTGTTTTTAAATACAATCAATTGAAAAAGAAACTACACCTGCTTTGATTTCTTGCGGTTTTACTTATCAGGGTATCATAAATATCATCGCAACAGAACAGAAGAGAATAACAGAATTGGAAGGGACCTTGGAGGTCTTCTAATCCAACCTCTGCTCAAGCTGGACACCCTATATCATTTCAGACAAATGGCTGTCTCATCTCTTCTGAAAAGCCTCCAATGATGGAGCACCACAACTTCTGAGGGCCAGCTGTTCTGCTGGTTATTTGTTCTCACCATTAGGAAATTTCTCACTGCTTCCATAGTATAAAAAGGGGAAGTAACAGCCACGTATTGCTAATAAAATGCCCTTCATCAATTGATCATCAGCAAGTATGATTACATCTATCTCTGACACTGAGCTGTGTGTTAACACAATGCCAAAGAATAAATAATCAGCAATGATCTTAGAGAAGAAATTGTTGCTGCCCATCAATTTGGGAAGGTTTAAAAGGTCATTTCCAAACAATTAAAAACCCATCATTCTACGGTGCAGAAGACAAGTGTAAAGCATTCAGGAGAGTTGCTAATCTTCCCAGGAGTGGACGTTCAAGGAAATTCAGCCCAAGGTCAGATGGTGGAATGGCCAGAGAAATTGCAAAGAGTTATATCTCAGACTCTACAGCAGGGCTGTCAAACTAGTGGCCTGTGGGCCAGATGGGTCACACGCTGGCCATGGCCACGTTTAAATAAGGGGAAAAAAGTTGTGATATGTCACATGATAATGCCGTGATGACGCATGTTTGACGCCCCTGCTCTACAGGCTTCAATTAGCATGTTAAATGTTAAGATTCATAACAATGGAATTAGAAAAATACTGAAGAAGTATGGTTCGTTTGGAAGGGTTGAATGGAGAAAGCCTCTTCTCTCTAAAAAGGTCATAGCACATGGCTGTTGTTTGCAAAGTTGCATCTGAACAAATCACAGGACTTCGGGAACACTGTCCTTTGCACAGACCAGACCAAAGTGGAAATGGTTGGCCATAATGCAGTTGGGCCAGAGGCCATCTCACCAATAGCTAAAGCTTGGCTGAAAAAGGATTATGCAACAGGATAATGGTCGCAAAACACATCACCAAATCTACAACAAAATAACTGAAAAAGAATCAAGGTGATGCAGTCAAAGTCTAGACCTCAACCCAATTGGCAGGACCTCAAGAGAGTTGTGCATAAAAAAACATCCACAAACCCCAATGAACTGAAGCAATGTTGTAAAAAAGACTGGGCCAAAATTCCTCCACAACACTGCAAGACACTGATAAAGTCACACAGAAAAGAATTACTTCTAGTTGTTGCTCTTAAAGGTGGTTCTACAAATTATTGAATCATACATTTTTCATACATGACTTCACCGTTTTGGCTTCCTTTTTATAAAATAAATGATGACCTGATGTAATATTTCATGTGTTGTTGTTCATCTACAGTTGTATTTACTGACTATTAAGAACTTCTAAGGACCAATTGATTTTTACTATGCTTTGATACATAAAATCATAAAAATAAAGGTGAGTGTACTTTCTTTTTCACATGACTGTTTATCTGGAGGTCCTGGGGATAGATTATAAATTTGCAGATATGTACACTCAGAAATAAAAATATACACACCTACAATATGAAGATAATTCATGTCTTTGAAGTCTGAAAAACATCTCAAACCTTCTGAGCTATTGTTAATCAGGAATTGGATGAATTGGATGATTGCTCATATGTTGAGATGGCCAGGCTGAAGTTCAGGCCTCAAAAGGCTTTTGAAGCCATGGAAAATTTCATAGGACATACTAGCCTATGGGTTAGGCATGTGACCAAAACCACAGAAGGGAAACTTGATTATTTTCATTATTTCTATACTTCTATATCTTATCTGTCATGTGCCAACTGCCTCTTATGTAATGAAGCAAAAGCAAAGAAATGTATAAATATCTGCCTTTCACTACGCTCAGGGTTCCTTCCTTCTTAGGAGGATGAAGAAATGCATTGGCTTATCAACACACACACACTTGGACTCTGTCTCTTATTTCACTGAGCCATATCTGTCAATCGCAGTTATGTCACGGTAAGGTTGGTGGCCAATACATTATATAAATAAATACACCTGGACAGTTCAAACATTCAATAGCTATTTTTTAAAAAGTGCTGGGTTAAGCACAGTGGAGCCTGGGGGGGCACCAATAGGAAACACATACTTGTTAACTAGAAATGGAAGTAGAACAAAACAAGAACAACCCAAAAAAGACCAGAGGCAAATAAATCCGATCTTGTTGCCCAGAAAACATCAGGTCCATAAGAGAAGAATTGAGTTGGGGGGACCTTGGAGGTCTTCTAGTCCATCCCCTGTTCAGGCAGGAGACCCTATTCCATCCAGAACAAATGGCTGCCCAATCGCCCCTCAAAACCCTCCAGGGACGGAGCAGCCACAACCTCTGGAGGGAAGCCATTCCCAAAGAACCAACCTCCACTTGAAAGAGGCTTTTTCAAGCTTCCCACCAGCAGAAATTGCAGCCCCCAGTTTCCCAGCCTGCAGCACCAGTGGGCTTCCATTTGGGGAGGGAAGGAACCTGCAGCAGCAGCAGCTGAGAGGCTTCAGCCCAGTTGCTTCTCCGCTTCCAGCCCAAGTTGCTCCCGGACTCTCCTCCCACCTGCTGCCCTCAACTCACCTGCCAGCTGCTGCTTCCACCATGGAAACAGCAGGAAAGCCGCTCTGCACACCAACTTCCTCCCATGAGTCATCCGGAAGAGGAAGTTCCTCTGCGCCTCTCCTCTCCTCTCCTCCCAGCCTTTCTAGCAATGCAGTGTTGATGGCTTTCTAGGCACCGATGTTGCCTGACCGCCATCTAGCGACAGGAGGTGGAAAAACACGCTTTTCCAATCTCCACCAAGGCGCTTGGAAGAGGTTTCCTGTGATTACATTGCAGCAGGTCGTTTTCGATTCCTAGCAACCGACCTTTGCAACTGAGCCAAGTGAAAAAGTGAAACGTGATGCTACTTCGTTTTTGGTGCCTTTGGGTCAGTCTTGATGCCTGGCCTTGCAGTTTCCTTTGGAAGGGTTTTTGGGAGGGGTTCCCCCCCCCCCCATTTCCTGTTTCCAAGGGCTGAGAGGACTGGCTAAAGTTGAGCAGATGGTTTTGCCCTTCAGGTGGGATTGGAACTGAACGTTTCTCTGTCTCTAACCTGGTGCCTTCACCACTACATCAAACTGGAACTTCTTCCTCCCCACAAAATCTACCCATTGACCTGTTCCTGGTGCTCCCACAGCAAATTCAAGGCTGCAGCTTTCAAGATCAATGAAACAATGAATAAATAGAGTTGGAAGGGACCATGGAGGTCTTCTGTTCCAACCCCCTGCTCAAGCAGGAGACTCTATCCCATTTCAGACAAGTGACTATCCAATCTATTTTTAAAAACTTCCAGTGATGAAGCACCCACAACTTCTGAAGGCAAGCTGAAGGCACTTATTAATTCACACTTTAAGTTTCCAGGTTGCTTCTCTCCTTCGTTAGTTTCCATCCATTGTTCCATGTCTTGCCTTCTAGTGTTTAGGAAGATAACTTGAGACCCTCCTCTTTGTGGCAGCCACTCAAATATTGGAAGACTGCTATCATGCCTCCCCTTGTCCTTTTCATTAGACTAGACGAGGGGTGTCAAACTCAAGGGTTGGTGGCCGGATGCAGCCCTCCCGACCTTTTTCCTGGAAGAGGTTTGCAGGAAGCCATCGCAACCAAAAACAGCTTGGGAGCCAGTTTTCTCTGGCAGAGCGCTTGGGCCACCAGAGGTGCCCCCAATATGAGTGATATTAATGTGAATGATGCCGGATCAGCTATATGAACACTGAAGGGCCCTCCTTATTCACATTATTGTAAGAAAGAAATGTGCTTTTTTGGAAGAACAATACTTGTTTGGAAGATTACACTAAGTCAGCTAAATTACATCCTGGGTAATATATATCTATATATCTATATATCTATATATCATCTATATATCTATATATCTATATATCTATATCTATATCTATATCTATATCTATATCTATATCTATATCTATATCTATATCTATCTATCTATCTATGTATATTCTGAAGAACCTAGCTTTCAAGAATGTAAGGACATCCATATGGAACCAGAAGTTAATTATTATCAAAGGAAGCCATAAATCTATGCATCAACGGGTACAGAACTAAGGAGGATGTTTAGCTAAAATTATCTCATGTACTATAAATTAGGGCAGGAATTTAGTAATTAGGAAATGTCAATTATCATGTAACGGATGTATGTTAACCATATATGGAAAACTGCTGTGCTAGCAAAATCCTTTGTCTTGGAAAAGTATAAAACAGGGGTATTAGATCTCTTTCCTTTGTTCAAAGCTGCAGGTACAAATCTGGCTCTGAACCTTGCGCAATAAAACTGTCTCTGGCTGACCCAGGAATGTTGTTTGGTCTCTTCATTCTACAACATTTATGGCACCCCAGATGGAACTTTTTGTTCTGCCTGACGCGGGAACCGACGTCTCCCCAAGGAAAGTTCACTGGCCGGCCACAAAGACTCCATTGAAGTCTACGGAATCTTTCGGTGAGGGGGTGCCGTGAACCCGCTGGTGAGCAGACTAGTCAAGGATCCGCAAGGTCAGCCAGACACAGAGACCTCAACAACAACAACAAAAGTCCAAGAGGGAAGATAAAGACCTGCAGGTAAGTATAAGTCAGGGAGTTCAAGTCTCTCTGTTAAGAAGTACCCACCAATTTAGTGGTAAAGAGGGGGCCTGATCACCTCCCTAGGAGACAAGGCGTCGTCCTCAAGTCTCCTGTTGGGAGTTCAAGTCTCTCTGTTGGGATTGTGTGGGTGGTTAAACCCTTGCAGTTCTCATTGATGACTGTCGGAATGTCCAGCGTTGTGAGCCAAGGGTAGTGTTGTTAGGATGGATGGTAGTAGTATTGATCAGTGGAAGACTAAAAGAGAGACCCCCTTGATTAATCAAGTATCAGGCAGAGTTTGCTAGGGTCTGTTTGATGAAATCTAAAAGAGAGGGGAGAAAGAAAACCTTATTAAAAAATGTGTGTGATCTTATGTGTGGTAAGAGAAACCATTCTTAAAAAGCCAGAGAACTCTGAATGAACTAAGAATAAAGAAGAAATTGTTTACTGTTCTTCCCACCCGGGGATTAGCAGGTAGTAAAAAGGTAAAGCCTGTCTAAATGAGAAGACTCAGATAATTTGACTTGATCAATTTGGTGTGATTTCTGTTAAAAAATTCCTGGATGTGCATCTATAATGACAGTGTGTAAAATTGAATGGGATTGAATTGATTGTGATATGTTTGGCTGGCCAGCAAATTAAATAACCTTGCACTTGAAGCTGTGGGAAACAGGCAGTGGTTAGGGCCCAAAATCACATTTGTGATTAAAACTGCTCTCTGAGTTTTCCTACTCCTTTAAGAATAAGCTATAGATTGCCCAAGGAAATAAAATTAAAACAAAACAAAACAAACAAACAAACAAACAACCTCCACAGGTCTGGAAAGGTTTGATGATATGTGTGCATGTGTATGTATGTAATCATTTCCAAACCTGCAGGGAAGATGAAATCCTCTAATAATAGTGGCTTGTGAAAAAGCTCCCTGAAATAATTTGGTTTGCATGGAGGAAGCATTAAATGAAATTTTTGTATGTGAAATTGGCTTACACAAGAACTCTGATTGCAGTACAAATGTGAATGTGTCCGTGTGAGGTGTCCCAAAGCTCATAAGGAGTGATAAAATGAAGTGATCTTGAGCCCTGTGAATGCCTGTGTGTTGAGGATGTGGGAGACTAGAGAGAAATGCAGAAAGTGTTGCTTTGTTGAAAGAATGCTGAGTGAAGGGGGGAGTGAGGCTTGTCTGCTTGCTTTAAAACATTTTTTTTCCTCTTCCCTGTATTCCGGACCCCCCCCCCCTTCCTTTGGAGGAGAGAAGCAGGAAAAGGGTGGGTTGCGGGCTTTTGTTCTTTTCACCTTTTTTTTTCTCTCTGCTGAATCAGCCTGAGAAAGGAGGGGGATGTGGGTGATCGGCTCATGCAGCTGTTTTGGTCTTAATTTGCATATAAAAGCTATGCAGATATATTTTCTTTTCTGCTCTGCATACAATTTTGATTTTATTTTTTTTCTGGAAATTTTTGAGGTTTAAAACGCTTAATTAAACCTATATAAAAGAAATGATTTTGTAAGATTTTTTTGAATCTGACTTGCAGTTTACTAAAGGCAGAGAATTGATGCTAAAGTTTGATCCAAATATATTTCAGATTTGTTTGTTTGTTTGCTTGTTTGTTTGTTTGTTAGCAGCATAAGTTGTTGCCCTTCTAGAAATTGTTACAGAGATGGGTTACAATAGTAGAAAGGAGAGAGGAAGTTTTAGTGGAAGCCAGAAAGTTGCCTTTAAGTTGGTCTGCACAGACTTGTGCTGACTTGGAAGTCAGGATGGCAGTGGTAGGAGGAATTGAATGTTTTATAAGAAGAAGGAGTTAGAGAAAGTAGAATTGATGGAAGGGAGAAGGTATGTGATTTGTTTTTGGAAGATTATGGATGTTGTGGATTGCATAACCTTTGGACGGGGAAGGAAGAAAGGAATGTGAGGGTGGAACCAGGTGATAATGGGAAGAGGAAGTGGTGTTTTTAATTGACAGAGATCAGATTAAGTGGACAAAGCATTAGAATACACTTATTTAGTCCAAAAAGTAGGAAATTGACCTTTGGGGAAACCCTTATTGTAAGCACCCCACATCAAGTCAGAACCATCCTTCAGCAAAAAGCGGGGCAGTGGTTAACTGATTCCTGAATTCTAAACAAAAATGAAACAATTTTAATGCAGCAGACTTGATTTTAACTACAGATCACAATTTGAATCAAGCACAGTTCTTAGCCAACACCAGATCAATGGATCAATTTGGATTAGAACATTATTGTGCTGAAGTAATTGATTTACAAACAAAAATAAGACCTGATTTGGAGGAACACCCCCTGGAGAAAGGAGAAGCATTTTTATAGATGGTTCCTCTAGGGTGGAGGAGGGAGTACACAAAAACGGATATGCTATTATAAAAGGACACACTAAAGAGATCCTGGAAGCAAGGGGTTTGCCTCGAAATTGGTCTGCTCAAACCTTTGAATTGTATGCACTAAATTAAGCTCTATGGATAGGGAGCCTGGATAGCTCAGTAGACAAATGCATTGTAATTTAACTCCAGCTGTCTGTAATTAGTAAGTTTGAATCTCACCAGGCTCAAGGTTGACTCAGCCTTCCATTCTTTCTAAGGTAGGTAAATTGAGGACCCAGTTTGTGGGGCAATAAGCTGACTTTGTAAAATATACAAAAGTATGAAGGCTATTGCTTAACGCATTGTAACCCTGAGTCTCCGGAGAAGGGTGGCACATAAATCAAAATTAAAATAAAAAAAAGGGGGGGTGCTCTATGCATCTTGGACGGAAAAATAGGCAGATTCCAAGTATGCATTTGGGATAGTGCATTCATTTGGCAAAATATGGGTGGAGTCATTGGGGAATTCAAGCTATTGTAGATGAACTTTTAAAAAGCTATGGTTGTATTGAGATATATCCTTTAGTAACATCAATTATAAACAAATGTTTGATTTGTAAAAAGGTGAATGAACAAGCTGTCAGGAAACAACAGATGGGTGGGAGACCACCAGCTTTAAGACCATTTCAATGTATTCATGTGGATTTTACAGAATTACCAAAAGTGGGGGAGAGTAAAATATTTATTGGTCATAGTGGACCACCTCACAGGGTGGGTTGAAGCTTTTCCCTGCAGTAATGCTACAGCAACAGTGGTGTCAAGAGTTTTATTAGACCCAACCTAGAAAGATTATCATCATATGAACTGTTGTTTGGAGTAGTTTTCACTATAGGAAGCATATGCATTGATTCCCTGGAAACCAGAGACAAAGTATTGAAACAATATGTATATAAACTGTCCAGATATTTTGAAGTTCTTAGGAAACAAGGACTATTAGCTCAAACACCACCTTTGAAGTTTCCAGTCCACAAATTCAACCACGATGATTGGGTATTGATCTGGAGCTGGAAGGAAGTTAAACCCCAAGTGAAAGGGCCCGTGCCAGCCCCAAAGGAGTGGAAGGTGGAATCTCACCAAGGAGATCCATTGAAGTTGACGATCCAAAGAACCCAATGGACTGGTGGGCAGTAACCAGTGGGAATAGCATTCTTCATCATCTGGACTATTTTTGTATTTTTCTTTCTTAGGACTGAGTGGTTGCCTATGCTGTTTCCCTAACTGAAGAGGACTACAACTGATCAGATTCCATTGCATGCTCTCCCAGATCTGTTGGTTTTGTAACTGTGCTTTTAAGGCCTTAGAAGGACGATCCTGGATCCACTGGACGAGACTGAAGCCTGCAGACCAGAGTGATCCAGTCACATACCAGGTAACAAAAACTGACAGGCCATTGGTGCTGAAGTTCAAGAAGAATACACCCTGCTGTGTCCTACCAGCAACGGACTCTCAACGCACGGTAGTGATCGTCAGCCTTGCTGAACCACCCCGGAAGCTGGTTCCCTGCGCACGGCCGAAGCTCAGAACGGAGGACGACAACACTCCATGACTGTAATTTGTAATGTAAAAACCCATTAACTGTGATAAAAACTAGTAAGAAAATTCTTAAAGATACTAATGTTTGAGGAAGATTGGGTGTGGGGACTCTGGGCAATTGCCATCCTAGCCCTACTATTGGTATTGTGTTATATCTATAAGGACCGGTTCTGTGGGAAGCCTAGGACTGAGGTTGATACTGCTCTTTCCCAAGTTACACATACCACTTGCCCTCTTCCTGATGTAGTGAGTTTGGAAACTAAAGGTGTTGTGCTATTAAGGCCCAGTGTGTGTAAAAAAAAAAGGAAGTGATTATGTTCTTTTTATGGTTTTGGATGTTTTTCTCAGAGGTTCTATTAAGTAATAACATCTTGGATAATAGTTCCCACTGTTGTGAGAATGCCCGAGAAATCCCCCTTGTCCATGAGGAAGGATCCATAACTATTGACAACCCCAAGGGACCGACCAGCATCAGGTCACTAAGTAGAGACACTTTAGGTCAAGTCCGCTCCCCCCAACGACGTATCATCAGTAGGTGGGGTCGTTACTTTAGACCTGAGCCGACTCCCATACCTAATGTCAAACAATTGACAATCCCGGTAAAGGGGGGAATACAAGAACAAAGAGAGAACGGACCCCTGCAACAATTGAAAAAAGGGAATTACATGTCAAGGATGCTGGAATTAGGTCAAAGCCTCGTTAATCAGTCTGATTCTACCTTGGGTCAAAACTGCTGGTTGTGTTTGTCTGCTAGTCCTTCATCTTATCATGCTGTCCCAGTTGAGCAAGATCTCTGGGAAAGGACAAAAGCTACCCTAGTCCTTAAAAAGGATATTAGATACAAAGCAGCAACGTCAAAGCTGCAAGAAGATTTTCATGATGCATTCAAAAGACTGGGAGTAAGCCACCTTCCAATAGCTGGCCCTATAGCCACTGGTGTAGAAATCATAGGAACACCCTCTATGTGCATAAAGAGACATCAAATATCTGGTATTCCTGAAGGGTCCCTGACAGAAGAACAATGTCCGTCAGAAATATACCTTGGCCCTAGAATGGACCTTATGGATGTAAAATTAACCAGAAGTTTTCTCCTTCTGCCCACTACTTGTTTCAACAAAAAGTCACTTTCTCAATACCACCAGATATGACCATTAAAAAAGGGAAGGTGGGGAGGATGGAATATATCTTTTGAAAAATGTCCGAGGCCATTTCGGCCAGCACGATTTCCATTCTGGTTCACCTTAAGGTCCAAATCAGGTTTATGTACTCTCTTTCCCCCTGGAAATGTAATCTCCCGTTATCTTCTTGAAGGCCCAACTCTCAGAGATAAGCAAAAGGACCCTTCCCTAGAAGTCCCATTATAGCCGCTTACTGGAATGTTTGTGGCAGGGACTTTGGGGGTCTGGACTAATGAAAAGAACCACTGAGCTCATGCCTTTTCCATAAATATAGGTGATGTCTAGGAGAAAATGGAGTTTTCTTCTTGTGTGGAAAGGATGCGTATTTGTGTTACCAACAAACTGGACAGGGACATGCACATTAGTACACCTTTTTCCTAAAATAGGTGTTGTCAGTGGAGAACATACCATCCCTGTTCCTCTCATGGGACATGTTCAGAAACGGATGCCAGTCCTAGTCCCACTATTAGTAATTATGGGAATAGGAACTGCAATTGGAACAGGTATAGGTAGAATGACACACTCCATAATACAGTTTCAGCAATTGTCAGAAGAGCTTCAAGAGAGCTTGAACCAGATTGCTGGGACTCTAGTAAAAGTCCAAGACGAGATAGATTCTTTGGCAGCAGTGGTCCTACAAAATTGACGTGTCATAGACCTCCTAACAGCAGAGAAAGATGGTTTGTGTGGGAGAAGAGTGCTGTTTCTACATGAATAAATCAGGTGTGGTCAGGGAAGTTGCCAAGAATTTACAGGATAGGGCTTCCAAGATAAGTCAGAGGTTACAAACAACTGACATGTGGTTTTCTTGGTTGCCTGGATCCGGCTGGATAAAACCAATGTTATTTTTCTGTAGCAGGCCTAGCTTTTATTCCTTGTGTAATTCCTCTGCTCCGGCAGCTATCAAAGAGGGCAGTGAAGGAAATGCAATCTGAAAATAAGTTACTTCTGATGGAGCGCCTCATTGATCATCAGGTCAGCCCCAATTCCCTTGATGAAAATAGAGACTGATGCAGACACATATGTAGAAATTGAACCTGGGAAAGAATGGAGAGAGTACCTCCAAGGATTAGGGGAATGAAGATCAAGAAATACCTATCCCTTGCCTGAATTAGTCATATTTTGCTAGATATTATATGTTTGCTTTGTTTAATTAGAAAGTATAGAATGTTATCTACTATGTAGGGAATGGTTGAAGTTTCTGCATGGAAAAACTTCAAAAGGGTGGAATAATGTGAATGATGCAGGATCAGCTATATGAACACTGAAGGGCCCTCCTTATTCACATTATTGTAAGAAAGAAATGTGCTGGTTTGAAAGAACAATACTTGTTTGGAAGATTACACTAAGTCAGCTAAATTACATCCTGGGTAATTAATATATATATATATATATATATATATATATATATATATATATATATATATATATTATATATATATATTATATATATATATATATCTTCTGAAGAACCTAGCTGTCAAGAATGTAAGGACATCCATATGGAACCAGAAGTTAATTATTATCAAAGGAAGCCATAAATCTACGCATCAATGGGTACAGAACTAAGGAGGATGTTTAGCTAAAATTATCTCATGTACTATAAATTAGGGCAGGAATTTAGTAATTAGGAAATGTCAATTATCATGTAACGGATGTATGTTAACCATATATGGAAAACTGCTGTGCTAGCAAAATCCTTTGTCTTGGAAAAGTATAAAACAGGGGTATTAGATCTCTTTCCTTTGTTCAAAGCTGCAGGTACAAATCTGGCTCTGAACCTTGCACAATAAAACTGTCTCTGGCTGACCCAGGAATGTTGTTTGGTCTCTTCATTCTACAACAATATCGATCTGGCCATGCCCAACCTGGCCATGCCCACTCTGGCCCCCAGAGGTCAAACACAACCCTGATGTGGGCCTCAATGAAATCGAGTTTGACACTCCTGGACTAGACATACCCAATTTGTGTAACTGTTCTTTGTATGTTTTAGCTTTGTATGTTCCAGTCCCCTAATCATCTTTGTTGCTCTTCTCTGCATGCTTTCCAGAGTCCCAATATCTTTTTATATTGTGATGACTAGAATTGGATGCAGTATTCCAAGTGTGGTCTTACTAAGGCTTTGTGAAGCAGTACTATAACTTCATGTGATCTTAATTCTATCCCTCTATTAATGCAGCCTGGGATTGTATTGGTAATTTTGGCTGCTGCCAATCACAAAAAAATAGTAAGAGAACACCTGTCTGATCTTGATGAATACAAATCACCAGGACCTGATGGGTTACATCCCAGAGTTCTAAAGGAGCTGGCAGATGTCATCTCAGAACCATTGCACCACATCTTTCAAAAATCCTGGAACACCAGGGAACTACCAAAGGACTGGAAAAGAGCTAATGTGGTTCCCATCTTCAAAAAGGGGAAAAAAACAGACCAAAACTACAGACCAAACAGCCTAACATCAATACCCGGGAAGATACTGGAAAAGATAATAAAAAAAACAGATCTGCCAACACCTAGAAACGAGTAAAGTAATAATTAGCAGCCAGTACAGGTTTGTTAAAAACAGATCATGCCAAACCAATCTTATTTCATTCTTCAACATAGTGACTAAATTAGTAGACCAGCAAAATCCTGTGGACATAATATACTTAGACTTCAGCAAGGCATTCGACAGAATAGACCACAACCTACTTCTTCATAAGCTAGAAAAAAGTGGGATAGATAGCTTCACCTCCAGATGGCTTTGCAACTGGCTGACAAACCGTACAACGAGTAGTCCTTAATGGGTGTAATTCTACATGGAGAGAAGTAAGCAGGGGGGTGCCACAAGGTTCCTTCTTAGGCCCAGTACTCTTCAATATCTTCATAAACAATTTAGATGAGGGAATAGAAGGGGAACTCACCAAATTTGCAGATGATACAAAGCTGGCAGGAATAGCTAACACTCTAGATAGGCTCAAGATCTAGATGGATCTTGACAGACTTGAACACTGGGCCCTATCTAACAAAATGAAATTCAATGTAGAGAAAAGTAAAGTCTTACACTTAGGTAAGAAAAACCAAAAGTACACACAGATACTGGGGGAAACCAGGCTTAATAGCAGTGACTGTGAGAGGGATCTTGGAGTCTTAGTGCACAATCCGCTGAATATGAGCCAGTAGTGTGCAGCGGCAGCTAAAAAAGCCAAAGCAATCCTAAACTGCATTAACAGAGGGATACAATCAAGATCAAGTGAGGTACTAATACCACTCTATAAAGCTCTAGTAAGACCACACCTAGAGTACTGCATCCAGTTTTGGTCACCACACTATAAAAGATGTTGAAACTCAAAGTGCAGAGGGGAGCAACCAGGATGATTAGCGGACTGGAGATGAAGAACGGTTACGGAAACTGGGCATGGCTAGTGTAGTGAAGAGAAGGGCCAGGGGAGACATGATAGCAGTCTTCCAATATTTGAGGGGCTGCTACGGAGAGGAGGGGGTCAAGCTATTTTCCAAAGCACCTGAAGGCCAGACAAGGAATAATGGATGGAAACTGACCAAAGAGAGATTCACCCTAGAAATGAGGAGGAACTTTCTGACAGTGAGAACAATCAACCAATGCAAGAGCTTGCCTTCGGAAGTTGTGGGAGCTTCATCACTTGAGACTTTCAAGAAAAGATTGGACTGCCATTTGTCAGATATGGTATAGGGTCTCCTGCTTGAGCAGAGGGTTGGACTAGATGACCTATAAGGTCCCTTCCAACTCTGTTAATCTGATCTGATCTGATCTGAACTGAACTGTTGGCTCACATTTAAGTGACTATACACCAGGGTGGATAAAAATCAATGATTTTTTAAATTTTTTTTTAAAAAATCAGATTTTTTTTATTTAAATCGGATTTTTTTTATTTAAATCGGATTTTTTTTATTTAAATTGGATTTTTTTAAATAAAATGCTTTTTGAGGAAAATATATTACCATCCAAAGGTTATTCCATCATGAAATAAAGATTAGTTTTTTAATTATGTAGAATAAGGCTATATATGTTTAATTTTTTTGGTAAACAAATTCCATTAATCCATTCACAATGTCATGCTCTTCCAGAGGTTTTTGTAAGATTATTGGGCAGTTTCTCTGCCTACAAGATATTATCACAGATGCTTGGTTTACTTTTGCAGTTCTCAAAACTGAATTTGACTCAGCAGAGATCACATGTCTCTTCTTCACAGCAAAAATGTTATAACATGAACAGAGTTGAGAAAAAGACCTTAATCCTATTGTTTTAACAAACCTATGAATACAGAATCAACCCCTTCAGTGCTAAGTTTCAAGAAGTTCAGTGAATAGAATAGAAACAATATTTTTCTGATTGCTTGGAGTGGAATAGATCTGCACAAGAAGAAAGTGAAACTAAGTGTGAAGAGGAAGGGGCAAGCAGACAAGCAGTACAAAATGAAAGTGAAACTTTCTGAGCACAATACTGCACAGCCACAGACAGACAAGTCTTTGGATCTTTTTGTGTGTATGACCTGAGGTTTATCACATTCTGTGGTTTTGGTCACGTGGCTAACCCATAGGCTAGTGTTTCCTGTGAAATTTTCCATGGCTTCTAAAGCTTTTTGAGGCCTGAACTTCAGCCTTGCCATCTCAACATATGAGCAATCATCCAATTCATGGTTAACAATAGCTCAGAAGGTTTGAGATGTTTTTCAGACTTCAAAGACATGAATTATCTTCATATTGTAGGTGTGTGTATTTTTATTTCTGAATGTACATACCTGCAAATGTATAATCTATCCCCAGGACCTCCAGATAAACAGTCATGTGAAAAAGAAAGTATACTCTCCTTGACTTTTATGAGGTTTATCACATTCTTTCCTTGGAGGAAAAAACCTATAATGGCAGCAGGCCGTAAAAGAGACCCAGTTTGGCAATATTTTAATGAAGTTCCTTTACCTATTGGTAAGGCAGGTTGGTAAACATTTTTATTGAATCATATTTCTAAAGACTGCCTTGAACTGTCATGTTTGAGCAAAATTATATTTCTTATGATTACTGCATGTTACTGTCATTTGGTACAGTTATGAAGAAAAGCAAATATTCCTTTTGGGGCAGTGCTGTGTACAATAAGCAGAAATTGTATAAACAATAAAATAACAGCATTGACTTTTTTGTTTAGGGGAATTCATGGATTCTGGAAACTATCCACCTTCAAGATCACCATCCTCCTGTTCTACAGTTTCAGAGTTATCCATCCAGGATAGTGCTTCATTAGCATCATCATCATCAGACACCCACAGCCACATATCACTATCACCTAAAAGAAAAAAAAAACCCTTCCCTCCTGGAACCACTATAGATAAGTTTGTGATAAAAACTAGCAGATTAGAAAAAGAGTTAATTGATGAAAAAATTGCCCAGTTTGTTTATGCAACAAACTCTTCTTTCCGTCTGACTGAGAACCCACATTTCATTAATATGGTTCAGTCACTGAGACCAGGATACAGTCCACCCAGCAGAGTAGATGTTGCAGGGAAACTCCTGGATAAAGTGTATGACAGAGAAATGGAGCAATGTGCAACAGCTCTGGAGGGTAGAATTGTTAACCTAAGTATTGATGGGTAGAGTAATGTCCACAATGATCCTATTGTATGTGCTTCTATAACAACAGAAGAAGGGAAAGTCTTCCTTGCACAAACAATTGATATGTCAGGAAATGTACACACAGCAGAATACTTACAAGAAGTGGCAGTAAAAGCTATAATAACATGTGAACAAAAATTCAAATGTCTAGTACGCAGATGGGTCACAGACAATGCTGCAAATGTATCCAAGATGAGAAGAAATTTAGAAGAGCAGGAAGGGAATACAAAGCTAATAACATACGGTTGCAGTGCTCATTTGCTGCATCTCTTAGCCAAAGACTTAAGGGTTCCAGAAATAAAGACTAATGTTGTTGAAATTGCTAAATACTTCCGTAACAATCATTTTGCTGCAGCAGCTATGAAAAAGATGGGTGGAACCAAACTAACACTCCCACAAGATGTTAGATGGAACTCTGTGGTGGACTGTTTTGAGCAGTATATGAAGAACTGGCCTATTCTGATGAGAGTTTGTGAAGAAAATCAAGATAAAATAGATGGCACTGTCACAGCCAAAATCCTCAACATTGGGCTTAAGAGAAATGTTGAACATATGCTGAGCATCCTGAAACCCATCTCTAAAGCTTTAAACAAAATACAGAAAAATAGATGTTTTATTGCTGATGCTGTTGAAATTTGGAAGGAACTGAGTGAACACTTAAAAACAGAACTACACATGGCTAGACTTAAATTACAAGCATTAAAAAAACGAATGGGACAAGTACTGTCTCCAGCTCATTTTTTGGCAAATATTGTCAATATCCAGTATCAGGGTCAAAACTTAAGAGCTGAGGAAGAGGAGTTAGCTATGACATGAGTATCCAGCAATCATCCATCTGTAATGCCAACTATAATAAACTTCAAAGCTAAGGGGGAACCATTCAAGAAATATATGTTTGCTGAAGATATTTTAAAGAAAGTCACACCAGTGAACTGGTGGAAGTCACTTAAGCACTTGGATTTAGAGACTGTTCAAGTAATGATTTCACTTTTAACAGCAGTAGCTTCTTCTGCAGGCGTTGAGAGAATATTCTCTTTCTTTGGACTCATTCATTCTAAATTGAGAAATTGTTTGGGACCCGATAAAGCAGGAAAGCTTGTTTTTCTTTTCCAAATTATGAACAAAGAAGATGAAGATGATGAGTGAGCTAGAGGACAGTATTTAAGTTTTTCATGTGTAAGCTGGGCTGACAGTCTAAGTTTCTTAAAATATATATATTTTGTTTAGCCAAATTAGTTAACAAACACGGATGTTTGTTTAAGCAAATAACATATGCTGTAATGTTATTGTTTCAGTTGAATAAATCTATTTAAATTGTTATTATTAAGGTAATGATTATTTTTCTCCTTCCTAGGTACAAGAGAAAAGTTGTCCAAATATGAATGATTAACCTATTAAACTGGGGATAAAAAAACTAATATGAAAAGTTGTTATTCTAAAAATCTTCATCTACTTGCATATTAAAGTTATACCAGCAAGAATTAGTCTTTATGTAGAAAACTATGATTTAAATCAAGCCTTACTGACTAGTGATTTAAATCGTGATTTAAATTGTGATTTAAATCGTGATTTAAGTCAGTTTGATTTAAATCAAATCCACCCTGCTATACACTAGGACTCCAAGATCCCTCTCACAGTTACGGGAATTAAACCAGGTTTCACCTAGTTTAATTATACCTATGCAATTGGTTTTTCTTATCTAAGTGTAAAACTTTATTTTTATCTTTGTTGAATATCATTTTGTTAGATAGGGGCCACTATTCCAGTTCACACGTTTTTACCCTGCAAAGAAGTAGGTTGTGATCTACTTAATCAAATGCTTTACTGAAAACTAAGCATACTATGTCCTCAGCATTTCTCTGGTCCACTAATTTAGTCACTTTGTCAAATAATGAAATTGTTGTGGCTCCGTTGCCTGAGCTTGGGCTATCGACAGATGCAGACTCTGAGAGTGAGGGGGAGGAGTTGGCAAGGCCTCCCTCTCCAGGACCCTCCTCTCTGGCAATGCCTCCGGAGGACACCGAAGGCCAAACGATAGGCTCAGAGCCAAGCATGTCCCCGCAGCCACAGGTGGACAGCGACGAGGAAGATAAGTGCTGGCTGGACCCTCGACAGAGGCGCAGGGAGAAGCGTGCACAGCAGAGGGGAAGGCGTGCCAGAGATTACGTGAGTCACTGGACCATACCCCACAGGGTATAAATGTGGGTGTGGTGGCCGGTTCAGTTTGTGACGAGCAAAAACTGGAATTACTCCATGATCTCGGTGTTACTAGACTTTGCTTGCTTTATCGAACTGCATTTGGACTAATCTTTGTGTGAATAAAGTCTGGATTGGCAGCTAGCCACTGGGTTGCTGCCAGCTTTATCATCAAAGAATTTTGTCGTGTGCCTTATTAACTCCGGGCTGTCTGTGGGGGTGTGTGCGTGGTACGGGGACAGAACAGAAATAAGGTTTGTTTGGCATGATCTCTTTTTGATCAACCCAGGGGTGAAATGCTATCAGTTCACACCAGTTTGGGCAAACCGGTAGTGATAAAGACTACCGGTTCAGGTGAACCAGTAGTAAAAAAAAACTACCGGTTCCTCTGAACTGGTATTTCCGATGATCAGCTGTGCCGCACGGCGAATATAAATCATGTGGCACAGCTGTTTCCCCCCCTCACTGTTCTACTTACCTTGTGAAGTCTTCTTTTTCCGCGCAAAGTGTGCGTGTGGCGCGCAATGCGCATGCACAGGCAGTGAACCAGTGACAATCCACGGAGGATTTCACCACTGGATCAACCCATGTTGGCTAATGGTTATAACTTGTTTGCTTCTAGGTGTGCAGAGATTTGTTGCTTGGATATGTTTTCCAAGATATTACCAGATATTAATGTCAGGCTGATTTGTCTGTAAATTCCTGCATGTTTTTTACCTTTTTGAAGATGGGGACCCTATCAGCTCTTTTCCAGTCCTCAGTTACAGGTAGTCCTGAACTTACAACCACAATTGAGTCCAAAATTTATGTTGTTAAGCGAAAAACTTGTTAAGTGAATCTGGTTTCCCCATTGAGTTTGGTTGATAGCATGTCACAAAAGGGGATCGCATGACTCCGGGACACTACATTCACTAGCAAACCTCTAGAGATGCTCCTGGCCCAATAGTTCTGGAGAGCTTAAAGTCTTGTTGTAAGTGAACATTGACAACAAGCTGAACTGGGCCTGCATGGGCACAGGGGGAAGAATCAGGCTGGAATTTCTGGACCAGTGGGTCAAAATCAGTAGTGGGTTTCAATTCTGTTCACTAACGGTTCGCTTGTGCGCACACAGGCTGCTTCTCTGCATGCCTCTCCCTCTACCACTTTGCCTGATCTGGGGAAAACTGGTAGCAACCCACCACTGGTCGAAATGTTTATATTCCCTGACTGTATCTCACAGAGCACATAGTTGCCCTGCTGACCTTGTAGGCAGGGAGAAATAATGAGATTATCAAAAATATTCCAACGTCATTCTGTACTCTACAGGGTGCTTGCCTGTTTCTACATCTTCCTAATGTAGTGGGCCAATGGTATATAAGCTGCGGTTCTGCTTTAGGTCAGGGCTACTCAGAAAGCTGCCAATGCTTTGCTGGAATCCATTGTGCAGTGATTGTTTGCATGCTTAATATATGTTGAATCTTCAAAGTGATTGGTTGCTTTAGATGAGGCATGTTTTGGCCACAATATTCCCTTACTTTATGCTTTTTTTTTTACCTCTCTTCTCCCCCATTGACTGCCAGGAAGTAGTCAGGTTGCTCTCACTGAGATGTGTGTGTCTGTGTGTGTGTGAGAGAGAGAGAGAGAGAGAGAGAGGGAGGGAGGGAGGGAGGGCGGGAGAGAAAACACACTGAAGAAGGAAATGACAGTTTGTGTGTTGCTGTCAAGAAACCTGTAATAACTAATCCATTAAATCGCCAGGCATTGAGTGCCACTTCAAAAAGATTTGAGTAAACTTTTTCTGCAGCATACTTGATGTCCTTCTTGCTTGCTTGTTGTTCTGGGAGCCTCCCACCATCAACAGTGTTTCCTCAGAGAAGTCACAGGGAATTTATAGGTGCAGGAGGAGGGAAGCAACTTTTGACTCCACTTCAAGAAGTTTGGTGGGTTTTACATAATTGCCCAATTTCTACAAAAATAAATATCCAGCAACTTCTTATGCTGAAGGCCAGATAGCTATTATCAAAGTAATATGTTCCAACTTTTGAAGCTAAATATGGAAATTTTGATAAAATTATTTGGGGAATAGACAAGAAAATGCTAGCAAAAATATATAACTTCTTATTAGATGAGGATAGGGCAGAGATTATAGCAAAAAATCAGCTAAATATTTGGGAAAAAAACCCGGGATACAGATTAAACTTTAACGACTGGGAGATGGCCTGGAATAGGAATTATAAAATGACGAAATCGGCAACATTTAGAGAAAACCATTATAAAATGCTACACAGGTGGTATCTAGCATCAGCTAGATTAGCGAAAATGTTTCCCAATCTCTCAGCCACGTGTGGGAAATGTGGAAAAACGATCGGCACCTTCTATCATCTATGGTGGACCTGTCCAGAGACCAAAAGGTTCTGGTCAAAAATTCGATATTGGCTTTGTGAAATAACGGGACAGGAAATAGTTCTATCTCCAGAAATCTTCCTCCTGGGTATAATCGGAGATGGCCTCAATAACAACAAAACTCAACTCATAATCCAGATTATAACTGCGGCTAGACTAGCCTTTGTGAAATACTGGAAAAATAAATCCATACCCTCAGAAGAAATACTAATAAATAAAATCCTAGAGTGCGCAGAAATGGCAAAATTGACGAGTGAGATAAATAATGAGGAGAAATCTAAATATTATGAAGTATGGGGAAATTGGTACAATTGGTTGAAGAACAAGACAAAAACATGATTTTAGGATATGACTTGTTATGTACTCGAAGTACGAGCTATATTGCATAGAATATTGAACAGCTAAGGATGAAGTTTATTTAACGTATGATTCCGTAAATTGTATAAACACTGTACCTCTGAAGGAAATAGAGATTGTATATTTTTTTTATATAATGGAAAATTTAATAAAGTATATTAAAAAACAACAACAACAAAGTAATATGTTCCAACTTTTTCTTTCCTCTGCCCCATCTAATACCATTACATATTTGCCTACAAAAAATCAGGCAAATTCTAATTAATTTAATCAATTTAAATGATCAATATCTCAGCTGGATTTAAAATGGGACACCAGAAATGAAATTCAAGCCTCCTCTACACTTATCATTTGGCCGTCATGTGGATTTTTTTGTGAGCAATAAGGGTGGAATATTTCCTGAAGCACTGTCCACACTCGAGACACTAAAACGGTTTCTCCCCTTTGTGTATAAGGACGTGATTCATAATATTAACCCTAGTACTGAGATGTTTCCCACAGTCTGGAAACTCGTACAGTTTCCCTCCTGTGTGAGTCCTCTGATGTTTACTCAGACTGGAATTATGACTGAAACTTTTCCCACAATCGGAACATTCAAAGGGTTTCTCTCCTGTATGAGTCCTCTGATGTTGAACCAGGCTGGAATTCTGACTGAAACTTTTATCACAATCGGAACATTCAAAGGGTTTCTCTCCTGTGTGAATCCGCTGGTGTTGAACCAGGGTGGAATTCTGACTGAAACTTTTCCCACAGTCAGGACATTCAAAGGGTTTCACTCCTGTATGAGTCCTCTGGTGTTGAACCAGGCTGGAATTATGACTGAAACTTTTCCCACAGTCAGGACATTCAAAGGGTTTCTCTCCTGTGTGAATCCTCTGATGTTGAACCAGGCTGGAATTCTGACTGAAACTTTTCCCACAGTCAGGACATTCAAAGGGTTTCTCTCCTGTATGAGTTGTCTGGTGTTGAACCAGGCTGGAATTCTGACTGAAACATTTCCTACAATCAGGAGATTCAAAGGGTTTCTCTCCTGTGTGAACCCTCTGATGTTGAACCAGGCTGGAATTCTGACTGAAACTTTTCCCACAGTCAGGACATTCAAAGGGTTTCACTCCTGTGTGAATCCTATGGTGTTTAATCAGACTAGAATTCTGACTGAAACTTTTCCCACAGTCAGGACATTTCAAGTGTTTCTCTCCTGTGTGAGTCCTCTGGTGGCCAATGAGGTTGAAATATTGACTGAAACTTTTCCCACAGTCAGGACATTCAAAGGGTTTCTCTCCTGTGTGAGTCCTCTGGTGGCCAATGAGGTTGGAATTCCGACTGAAACTTTTCCCACAGTCAGGACATTCAAAGGGTTTCTCTCCTGTGTGAGCCCTCTGGTGGCCAATGAGGTTGGAATTCCGACTGAAACTTTTCCCACAGTCAGGACATTTAAAGGGTTTTTCTCCTGTGTGAATCCTCTGGTGGCCAATGAGGTTGGAATTCCGACTGAAATTTTTTCCACAGTCAGGACATTCAAAGGGTTTCTCTCCTGTGTGAATCCTCTGGTGGCCAATGAGGTTGGAATTCCGACTGAAATTTTTTCCACAGTCAGGACATTCAAAGGGTTTCTCTCCTGTGTGCATCCTCTGGTGGCCAATGCGGTTCGAATTCTGACTGAAACATTTCCCACAATCAGGACATTCAAAGGGTTTCTCCTTGTGTGAGTCCACGTTGCCATGCTTGCTAAAGCATTTACCGCATTTGTAGGGCTTCTCTTGTGTGGGTCCTTCCATGAAAGAAAATGTGGAGTTGTTCTGACCAAAGCTTTTGCCACATTCAGAGTATTTGTACGGTTTTTCTCCAGTCTGGATTCCCTCTGGCATAATCAGCTGTGATTTGCAAATTGTATCTTTCCCAGAACAGAAACGTCTATGGAGCTTTTCCACAACTAATATTCTTGAGGTGGTCAAAAATATGGATAATCCCTTTAGTGCTGCTTTGATTTACTGGTGATTTTCTTCCTCCTAGAGCGACGCCTGCAACACTGTCTGCTCTATGTGGCTTCCTCCCCAGTAACTTCCAGATATTTCCCCCTTTTCCTGAATGGAAAAATAATCTCCCTTGACTTTTCATGTATTTCGCACTGTATTTTTCCAGTTAGAAATCTCTTCTTGATTTTCTCTCATTTCTCTCTCACCTGCTAGGGGACTGTCTGAAGGAAATGGAAAATATTTTGATTTCTGGACTGACTTGTTTTGCTATTCAAAGTTGTTTGTTATCCTCAGTTGTCCAGAGTGCTCATTGCCATCTTCTTTGTCTATAAGATTCAAATAAAAGTGTATCTTTAATTGTTCATAAAATGGTTGCAGAAGATGAGAAAAGAAGAAAAAAGTTTACATTATAATGAAAAAGCAAACATGCCACAATGCTCCAATAACCTCTTACGTTGATCATGATTCAACTGACACATGGAAGACCACCCAGATCCAAGTTTGAATATCCATTCAATGATTCTAATTTGATTGTTGACTTCAGTCAATCACAAATTCTTAGCAATGCAAAGGGTTGTTTTCAAATACAATCAATTGAAAAAGAAACTACACCTGCTTTGATTTCTTGTGGTTTTACTTATCAGGGTATCATAAACATCATCGCAACAGAACAGAAGAGAATAACAGAATTGGAAGGGACCTTGGAGGTCTTCTAATCCAACCTCTGCTCAAGCTGGACAACCTATATCATTTCAGACAAATGGCTGTCTCATCTCTTCTGAAAAACCTCCAGTGATGGAGCACCACAACTTCTGAAGGCCAGCTGTTCTGCTGGTTATTTGTTCTCACCATTAGGAAATTTCTCACTGCTTCCATAGTATAAAGAGGGGAAGTAGCAGCCACGTATTGCTAATAAAATGCCCTTGATCAATTGATCATCACAAGTATGATTACATCTATCTCTGACACTGAGTTGTGTGTTAACACAATGCCAAAGAATAAAGAATCAGCAACGATCTTAGAGAAGAAATTGTTGCTGCCCATCAATTTGGGAAGGTTTAAAAGGTCATTTCCAAACAATTAAAAACCCATCATTCTACGGTGCGGAAGACAAGTGTAAAGCATTCAGGAGAGTTGCTAATCTTCCCAGGAGTGGACGTTCAAGGAAATTAAGCCCAAGGTCAGACGGTGCAATGACCAGAGAAATTGCAAAGAGTTATATCTCAGACTCTACAGCTGGGCTGTCAAAGTAGTGGCCTGTGGGCCAGATGGGTCACACACTGGCCACGGCCACGTTTAAAAAGGGGAAAAAAGTTGTGATACCTCACATGATCATGCCGTGATGACGCATGTTTGACGCCCCTGCTCTACAGGCTTCAGTTAGCATGTTAAATGTTAAGATTCATAACAATGGAATTAGAAAAATACTGAAGAAGTATGGTTCGTTTGGAAGGGTTGAATGGAGAAAGCCTCTTCTCTCTAAAAAGGTCATAGCACATGGCTGTTGTTTGCAAAGTTGCATCTGAACAAATCACAGGACTTCGGGAACACTGTCCTTTGCACAGACCAGACCAAAGTGGAGATGGTTGGCCATAATGCAATTGGGCAAGAGGCCATCACACCAATAGCTAAAGCTTGGCTGACAAAGGATTATGCAACAGGATAATGGCCGCAAAATACATCAGCAAATCTACAACAAAATGGCTGAAAAAGAATCAAGATGCTGCAGTCAAAGTCTAGACCTCAACCCAATTGGCTGGACCTCAAGAGGGTTGTGCATAAAAAAACACCCTCAAACCTCAATGAACTGAAGCAATGTTATAAAAAATTCTGGGCCAAAATTCCTCCACAACATTGCAAGAGACTGATAAAGTCACACAGAAAAGAATTACTTCTAGTTGTTGCTGCTAAAGGTGGTTCTACAAATTATTGAATCATACAGTTTTCATACATGACTTCTCCATTTTGGCTTCCTTTTTATAAAATAAATGATGACCTGATGTAATATTTCATTTGTTGTTGTTCATCTATGGTTGTATTTACCTATTATTAAGAACTTCTAAGGACCAATTGATTTTTACTATGTCTTGATACATAAAATCATAAAAGTCAAGGTAAGTATACTTTCTTTTTCACATGACTGTTTATCTGGAGGTCCTGGGGGAAGCCTCGACCAGTCAAGAAGATTTGCTACAAATCCAGATAGCTGTTCAAGATTTGGATTTAATTGATATACCAGAAGAACCAAAGGATCAAAAACAGACCAGAGCAGCAACAGCTAAACGGAAGGAAGAATTAAGACAGCAACAACTCCAAATGGCAACTCAAGGAATTACAAAACAGAAGCAGTGGGAGGAGCCAGACCTAAAGGTCAAATGAGGCATGACCATCAGCAAATGCTCCAAATGCTTCAGAGGCCCAAACATGGGAACTAGATTTTTAACTTGGAATGTTAATGGTTTGAATTCTTCACAGAAGAGGAGGAAAATATTTCACTATCTTAAACAATTTAAAAATGACGTAATTTGTTTACAAGAGACTCATATTAGGATAGAAGATCAAAAATATTTAATAAATACAAGATTAGGTACACATTATGTAGCAGCAGCACCACAGAAGAAAAATGGTATAGTTATATATTTGAAAAGAGACTTAATTGCTAAATTAATTGAAGCAGAAGATCAAGGAAGATTCTTAGTGATTGAACTTTTAATAAAGGGAGAAAAATTACTTTTAATTGGAGTATACGCCCCGAACCAACAACAGGAAAAATTTTATAATTGTCTACATTCTAAGTTGACACAATGGGGATACAAAACTTGTATCCTATTGGGTGATTGGAATGGTGTTTTGGATGTTAAAAAGGACAAGAAGGGACCTAAGCAAAATATTTCAGCAAAAGCAAGATTGCCCAAATCGTTTTTGGAGATGATGGATGTTTGGGAGTTGAGGGATATTTGGCGTGAAAGAAACCCAGAAGAAAAAGATTTTACTTTCTTTTCGGATAGACATCAATCCTTTTCAAGGATTGACTTTATACTAATTACTAACGACCTCTTTTCTAGGGTGAAGAATACGAAGATTTGTTCAAGAACATTGACAGACCATAGTCCAGTCTGGATGGAACTGGAGTATGGAAAGGGGCTTAGGAGGTCCTGGAGGTTAAACGATAATTTGTTTAGATATGAAGAAAATGTTAAAGAGTGTAAAAAATTTATGAAAGAATTTTTTGTTATGAATATGCAAAAGGGTACATTGATGGAAATGGTGTGGGATGCAAGTAAAGCATATATGCGAGGTATTTTGCTTTATTTGAATAATAAGTACAGAAAAAAACAGGGGGGAAAAAGAAAGGAACTAAAAGAAGAGATTAGAAAATAAGAACGAGCTTTGATAGCTAATCCAATAGATAAGAGAATTAAAGAGGCAATTAATTTACTGAAAGGTCAATTTAACATGTTAATAGCAGACCAAGTGGCAACTAATTTACAATATGCTAAACATAATACTTTTTGTAATGCCAATAAACCTGGCAGATGGTTAGCATATTTGTTAAGGAAAAAGCAGAAATCAAGGACTATAGAGAAAATAAAATACAAGGGTAAAGAGGTTCATGAGCAAGAATTGATTAAAAAATCTTTTTTAGAGTTTTACTCAAGGCCGTATACTGGTGATAAAATTCAAGATACAGATATAGATAGATATTTGCAGAAAGAGAACATTTATATAACTTCAAAAGAGCAGAGGGATAGTTTAAATCAATTGATTACTTCCGAGGAAATTTTGTTTGCAATTAAGCAGTTGAAGGTGGGTAAAGCTCCTGGGACGGATGGTTTGACAGCTGTTTATTGTAAGAGTTTACAGGAGGAAATGGTGGAACCACTGAAGGAATTATTTAACAATATACAACAGGGAGGAGAGGTACCTCCAACTTGGAAGACGGCTTTTATTTCTTTGATCCCAAAAGAGGGTCAAGATCATACAGATCCAAAAAGCTACAGGCCGATTTCATTTTTAAATACGTATTATAAGATTTTTGCTAAAATATTAGCAAATAGATTAATGATAGTTATGCAACAAATGATTCATCATGATCAAACTGGTTTTATAAATGGTAGACAAATGAAAAGTAATGTAAGGCAAATTGTTAACTTACTAGAGTATTTGGGGAGGAACAACCAGGTCCCCGCAGTGCTAGTATTTTTGGATGCTGAGAAAGCCTTTGATAGATTGAATTGGCATTTTCTATTGAAATTAACAGAAAGGATGCAACTTGGAGATTATTTTATACGATCTATTAAGGCAATATATCAGAAACAAACAGCGCAAATAATAATTAATGGTGGTTTAACAGATATTTTTAATATAGAAAAAGGAACAAGGCAAGGTTGTCCCTTGTCTCCACTGTTGTTTATTTTGACGCTGGAAATTTTACTGAGTAAAATACGTGGGACAGATACAATAAAGGGAATTAAAATCAGACAGCATGAGTATAAGTTACGGGCATTTGCGGATGACCTGGTTGTTACCTTAGCCCAACCAGCACAATCGATTACAGCCTTGATGGATATAATTAACCCATATGGACAAGTATTGGTTTTAAAATAAATACAGCTAAAACAAAGATAATAGCTAAAAATATGACTAGAAGCCAAAAAGAAGAGATAGAAAGGGTAACAGGATTTGAGATAGGAAAGAAGGTTAAATATTTAGGGGTTTATATTATGACCACAAATATGAAACTATATCAGCACAATTATGAACCGTTGTGGCAAAAAATACAGAAAGAGATGGAAAAGTGGAAAAAATTACAATTGTCCTTGCTGGGAAGGATAGCGGCAGTAAAAATGAATGTCTTACCAAGGTTTTTTAGTTATTTTTTTCCAAATAATATCTATACTTAAAAAAGATGAAAATTTGAAGGAATGGCAGAAGGGCATAAATAAGTTTGTGTGGGCAGGGAAGAAACCAAGAGTAAATCAAAAGATAATGCAAGATACACGAGAAAGAGGAGGTCTTAAAATGCCCACTTTAAGATTGTATTATGAAGCCGCTGCCCTCTAAGCAGTTACTGATTGGATAAATTTAACGGAGGAAAGGCTATTAAACATTGAAGGATACGGTCTGGTCTATGGCTGGCATGCTTATTTGTTGTATGATAAGAAAGTAGATAAGACTTTTAAAAGTCATATATTAAAGAATGCTTTATTGCATGTCTGGAAGAAGTATCAATACAAATTAAACGATAAATTACCAATATGGACAGTACCCAGACACGCGATAGAGAATATAAATGTGGAGCAAAAACAAGATAAGATTACATACAAGGAACTCCTTTATAAAGAAGGAGTTAGATTACAACTAAAATCTATGGAACAATTAAGAGAAGAAGGAATAATTAGAACTTGGTTTCAGTATGGACAGTTGCAGGCCAGATGGGGAGAATATCAGAAAACTGGTATTTTGCAACAGGATGAGAACTTGATAAAACAAATAAGAGACAAAAGTCAAATGCATATAAAAAGGTTTTATAATGTATTAGTGGAAATAGATTCAGGAACAGAGCTAGTCAAGGATTGTATGATAACATGGGCACAAAATATAGGAGAACCAATAATGATGGAAACATGGGAAAAGATATGGGTTAGAAATGTAAGATTTACACAAGCCCAAAATTTAAGAGAGAACTTTTATAAAATCTTTTATAGATGGCATTTAGATCCAAAAAAACTGGCCTGTATGTATCCAAATTTACAATCTAAATGTTGGCGATGTGAGTGTGAAGACGCTACGTATTTTCATATATGGTGGACACGTAAAAAAATTAAGGCTTTTTGGATAAAAATATGGTGGATTATTCAAAATATTTTAAAGAAAAAGATCAAATTTATACCACAGTTTTTTTTGTTGGGAATAGTTACGGATTGTACTGTGACAGAGACTAAGTTGGTTTTAAACTTAATAACAGCAGCCAGGTTACTGGTGGCACAGTATTGGAAGAAAGAAGATCCACCTACTATTGAGGAATGGACATTAAAAGTCGCGCATTTGGCAGAGATGGCGAAAATTTCATCATATCTTAAAGATTACTCAAACAAAAGATATATATAGGAATGGAGAAGGTGGATTGACTATATTCAAAACAAGTATCAGATTAAGAAGTTTCATATAGCTTATGAATGAAACATTTTTAATCTTTAGTTTATGTTTATAGTGTTTTGAGTTATAAGGAGTTAAAGACCTAGGGAGAATTTGAAGCCAACAAATGTTAGCATATTTTAGTTTTATGTTTGTGAATGCTATACCCTGTGCTTGTTCTGGGAAGTCTAGAGAGGGGGATGCGGGGGAAGGGGGAGGGGGAAAGGGTGGCGGGGATTATAAACGCTTCGCTGGGTGAGGGTGACTTTCCCGCCGCCTTGAAAGAGGCGGTGGTGAGGCCTCTCCTCAAGAAACCTTCCCTGGACCCGGCAATGTTGGTAAATTATTGTCCGGTCTCCAACCTTCGCTTCATGGCGAAGGTTGTTGAGAGTGTGGTCGTGTAACAGCTCCCCCAGCACCTGGATGAAACGACGTATCTGGATTCATTCCAGTCAGGCTTCAGGCCCGGGTACAGCACGGAAACGGTATTGGTTGCGTTGGTTGATGATCTCTGGAGGGCTCGGGACAGGGGGTGCTCCTCTGTCCTGGTCCTGTTAGATCTCTCAGCGGCTTTTGATACCATCGACCATGGTATCATGCTGCATCGGTTGGAAGAGTTAGGGGTGAGAGGCACTGTGTTGCGGTGGTTCTCCTCCTTTCTCTCTGACCGGTCGCAGTCTGTGTTGACAGGGGGACAGAGGTCGACCCCGAGGCCCCTCATATGTGGGGTGCCGCAAGGGTCGGTCCTCTCGCCTCTCCTGTTCAACATTTTTGTGAAGCCGCTGGGCGAGATCATCCGTAGTTTCGGGGTGGAGTACCATCAGTACACTGACAACACCCAGCTGCACATCTCCACCCCGGATCACCCCAACGATGCCCTTGAAGTGATGTCCCAGTGCCTGGAGGACGTACGGATCTGGATGGGGAGGAACAGGCTCAGGCTCAACCCATCTAAGACCGAGTGGCTGTGGTTTCCGACGTCCCGATATAGTCAGTTGACACCATCACTGACTATTGGGGGCGAATCATTGGCCCCCACGGAGAGGGTTTGCAACTTGGGCGTCCTCCTGGATTCATGGCTGTCTTTAGAAGAGCACTTGACAGCCGTGACCGGGAGGATTTTTCATCAGGTTCGCCTGATTCGCCAGTTGCGTCCCTTTCTGGATCGGGACTCGTTACGCATGGTCACTCATGCCCTTGTCACCTCCCGCCTGGACTATTGCAACGCTCTCTACATGGGGCTCCCCTTGAGGAGCACCCGGAGGCTCCAACTGGCACAGAGTGCGGCCGCGCGGGTGGTAATGGGAGCGACATGGCGTTCCCATGTAACACCCCTCCTGCGCGAGCTGCACTGGCTCCCGGTGGTCTTCCGGGTGCGCTTCAAGGTTTTGGTTACCACCTTTAAAGCGCTCCATGGCTTAGGACCTGGGTACTTGCGGGACCGCCTACCACCAATAGCCTCCCACCGGCCGGTACGCTCCCATAGACAGGGGCTCTTCCGGGTGCCGTCAGCCAAACAATGCCGACTGGCGGCCCCCAGGGGGAGAGCCTTCTCTGTGGGGGCACCTACTATCTAGAACGAGGTCCCCCCCGAGATACGGAGGATCCCGGATCTGCGCACCTTCCGCCGCGCTTTAAAGACCTTACTATTTCACCAGGCGGGCCTGGCCTAATTTTCTCCCTCTTTTATAAAAGATTTTTAATTTTCAAATATCTTTTAGTATTTTATGCATTCAATTTTAAGTTGGTTTTAAAAGTTTGGGGTTTTAAATTTGTTGGGGCCAAAATTATTTAATTTGATTTTATTCTACTTTTAAATTTTGTATGTATGTGTTTTATTGTTAGGCTGTGCACCGCCCTGAGTCCTTCGGTAGTAGGGCGGTATAGAAATCAAATCAAATAAATAAATAAATAAAATAAATACACCTGAACAGTTCAAACATTCAATAGCTATTTTTTAAAAAATGCTGGGTTAAGCACAGTTGAATCTGGGGGGGCACCAATAGGAAACACATACTTGTTAGCTAGAAATGGAAGTAGAACAAAACAAGAACAACCCAAAAAAGACCAGAGGCAAATAAATCTGATCTTGTTGCCCAGAAAACATCAGGTCCATAAGAGAAGAATTGAGTTGGGTGACCTTGGAGGTCTTCTAGTCCATCCCGATCAGGCAGGAGACCCTATTCCATCCAGAAAAAATGGCTGCCCAATCGCCCCTCAAAACCCTCCAGTGACGGAGCAGCCACAACCTCTGGAGGGAAGCCATTCCCAAAGAACCAACCTCCACTTGAAAGAGGCTTTTTCAAGCTTCCCACCAGCAGAAATTGCAGCCCCCAGTTTCCCAGCCTGCAGCACCAGTGGGCTTCCATTTGGGGAGGGAAGGAACCTGCAGCAGCAGCAGCTGAGAGGCTTCAGCCCAGTTGCTTCTCCGCTTCCAGCCCAAGTTGCTCCCGGACTCTCCTCCCACCTGCAGCCCTCAACTCACCTGCCAGCTGCTGCTTCCACCATGGAAACAGCAGGAAAGCCGCTCTGCACACCAACTTCCTCCCATCAGTCATCAGGAAGAGGAAGTTCCTCTGCGCCTCTCCACTCCTCTCCTCCCAGCCTTTCTAGCAATGCAGTGTTGATGGCTTTCTAGGCACAGATGTTGCCTGACCGCCATCTAGCGACAGAAGGTGGAAAAACACGCTTTTCCAATCTCCACCAAGGCGTTTGGAAGAGGTTTCCTGTGATTACATTGCAGCAGGTCGTTTTCGATTCCCAGCAACCGATCTTTGCAACTGAGCCAAGTGAAAAAGTGAAACGTGATGCTACTTCGTTTTTGGTGCCTTTGGGTCAGTCTTGATGCCTGGCCTTGCAGTTTTTATTCTGGTCAACTGAGCAAAGATAATTTCTATATAAGAATGTGTGATGACAATTTCTCAACAGAGAAAAAGGAGGAAGGTGCAATTATATTTTTCTTTTTTCGATTCCTTTCCTGCTTCTCTGTATCCATTCTTTGTTTTTGTTTGATTTATATATTTTATTAGATTAAATTTTCTAATTAAAAAAAGGAACGTGTATCAAACAAAGAGTCAGTCTTGATGCCTGGCCTTGCAGTTTCCTTGGCAAGGATTTTGTATATTTTATTAGATTAATATATTGAATGTAAAAAAGGAATGGGTATCAAACAAAGAATGGTACATTGTTGCATGAACATCTGTATTACCAATCTTTTTTCCAGCCCTTGGAAATGCCTTTTGGAAACATTGCTCTTACCATATACAGACAGTCATCTCCTCTTGTTAAACCCCCTTTTCCAGCCCTGCTGGGTATGTGACTTTCTCACTTTGACCTAATGGAGACTTCTGTGTATGCAAAGTTACAGACCCACAAGGCATTTAGCATGGGTGTGCTTGGAAGCATCTCTGGGCAGCACGAATGAAGCTGGCTCCCTTTGAGCCTCTGACTCACTGATTCTCCTGGGTCTTAAATCCTTCGCAGACACAGGAAATCAGTCATAAAGTTTGGGGATGTAGAGAGGTTTTGATCTCCACTGAGTCACCCCTAAGAAAGTGCAGAAACCCATCAGCTTTCTGGAAAGTATTGCCCTCCAAGTCTTTGGCCCAAACTGTTTGGGAGTAATAAAGCTAACTCCTGTGGAGATTGGGAAGGCTGCTCAGAGCAACTCTTCCCTCTAGTGAGATTTAGGCTCTGCAAGGATGCAGACAGAAAGAATCTCTCCTATCTAGATGTGGTTTGGAAGGTGGGTGTTATTGTTATTGTTCCAGGTTTCATTATTCTATTCATAGGATGAAGCTGGAAATAATTTAGCAACTGTGCATACAAACAAGAACTTCATAAATATTTATGGCACAACACGTCCCTAATCTTGGGAAGCTAAGTAGGTCAGGCTTCACTCTCCAAAGTTGCAAAAGTAGGTTTTGGGGAGTTATCCTGCACTCCCGTTTCTCTGCAGTTTCCTTGGCAAGATTTTTTGTAAGCAGATTTCCCTTCAAAGACCTGAGAGGACGGGACAGGCCAAGTCTCTGAGATGGCTTTGTGCCTAAAGCAGGACCGGAAATGAGCGTCTCTCAGGCTGTAGCCTGGTGACCACCAAACTGGGCTTTCTTCCTCCCCAAAAAATCTATCCATGCAGCTGTTCCTGCTACTCCAGCCCTAAATTCAAGGATCCAGTATCTTCCAAATAACACCTTCTTTCCACCTTTCAATCTGAGCTTCAAAGTTTGATTCTGAGGAAATGGACTGTTCGTCTGAGTAGGGATTTATGGCTTTTGACCTCGCTCTATAGGCCATCCCCTCTGACTCTTAGATTGGCTTTATTTAATTTTGCTTGATTATCTACTGTACAATTTTTTTCTCACATCTCCCCACCAAGGGGGGAGAACCACAAAAGTATCAGTCCCTTGGTGCTGCTCTCAGGCCCCAGCTGTCAAAGTCTTAACATGGAGGCCCCTAAAAACAAAGGAGATCACAGCAGGAGTTGTGAATAAACCTGGAGATCCTGTGCTGAAAACCACAATCCCTTTTCTCCTCAACTATTTCTACAGCTCTTCTTCATGAAGGTCACCTGCAGGGCAGAACAGCCTTTACATCTGAAATTTTACACTGGTGTTGTCACTGCCCCAAATTCCCCCAAAATATTTGCTATTCATGTGGTTTCTTCCACTTGCATGCCTCATTCTTGACACAATCTGAACAGACATGCTTCGTGCGCTGAATTCCTGGAACAGTTAGGAAAAGATGAACTTTGAATCCCTCCACTCTACGCTCACTTTCTCCTCATAAGAGCCATGGTGGCGCAGTTTGGCAGCTCAATTCCCACCGGCTCAAGGTTGACTTGGCTTTCTATCCTTCCGAGGTCGGTAAAATGAGGACCCAGATTGTTGGGGGCAATATGCTATGTAAACCACTTAGAGAGGGCTATAAAGCACTGTGAAGCGGTAAATAAGTCAAGGTGCTATTGCTATTATATGAGGAGCCACAATCTCTAACTATAGTCTGAGTGCTCCTATCCCAAAGAGATGCTGGCTGGAGGAATTCTGGGGCTGAAAATCTCGGGGGCACCCAGGGAGAAAAAGGCTGGGACTATGCCTGTGGCATTTCTATCATCTACCATGATAAAAATGCAAAGAACACTCCCAAAAAGATTTTTACATAACTGCACAATTTCGGTAAAAATAAATATTCAGCAACCTCTGCTGCTGATGGCCAGATAGCCTTTATCAAACCAGTATGTTCCAATTTTTTCTTTCTTCCTTTCTGACTAATATCATGACATATTTGCCTACTAAAAATCAGGCAAATTCTTTGTAGTCAAATTAGTCAATTTCTCAGCTGGACTTACAATGTGACATTAGAAATGAAATTCAAACTCTGTCTACACTCATCACTTTGGGCCTCATGTGGATTTTCTTGTGTACGATAAGGTTGGAAAGTTTCCTGAAGCATCATGCACACTCAGGGAACTTAAATGGTTTTTCCCCTGTGTGTATGATTTAGAAGGCTATCCTTAGTACTGAAATCTTTCCCACAGTCTGGACACTCATATGGTTTCTCTCCTGTGTGAGTTCTCTGGTGTCTAACCAAGCTAGAATTTTCACTGAAACGTTTTCCACAATCAGGACATTCAAATGGTTTCTCTCCTGTGTGAATCCTCTGGTGTTTAACTAGGCTGGAAATCTGACGGAAACTTTTCCCACAATCAGGACATTCAAAGGGTTTCACTCCTGTGTGAATCCTTTGGTGTTGAACCAGGCTGGTATTCTGACTGAAACATTTCCCACAGTCAGGACATTCAAAGGGTTTCTCTCCTGTGTGAGTCCTCTGGTGGCCAATGAGGTTGAAATATTGACTGAAACTTTTCCCACAGTCAGGACATTCAAAGGGTTTCTCTCCTGTGTGAGTCCTCTGGTGGGCAATGAGTTTGGAATTCCGACTGAAACTTTTCTCACAGTCAGGACATTCAAAAGGTTTCACTCCTGTGTGAATCCTCTGGTGGTTAACCAGGCTGGAATTCCGACTGAAACTTTTCCCACAGTCAGGACATTCAAATGGTTTCTCTCCTGTGTGAATCCTCTGGTGTTTAACCAGGCTGGAATTCCGACTGAAACTTTTCCCACAATCAGGACATTCAAAGGGTTTCTCTCCTGTGTGAATCCTCTGGTGTTTAACCAGGCTGGAATTCTGACTGAAACTTTTCCCACAATCAGGACATTCAAATGGTTTCACTCCTGTGTGAATCCTCTGGTGGTTAACCAGGCTGGAATTCCAAGTGAAACTTTTCCCACAATCAGGACATTCAAAGGGTTTCTCTCCTGTGTGAATCCTCTGGTGGTCAATGAGTTTGGAATTCCGACTGAAACTTTTCCCACAATCAGGACATTCAAATGGTTTCACTCCTGTGTGAATCCTCTGGTGGTTAACCAGGCTGGAATTCCAACTGAAACTTTTCCCACAATCAGGACATTCAAAGGGTTTCTCTCCTGTGTGAATCCTCTGGTGTTTAACCAGGCTGGAATTTTGACTGAAACTTTTCCCACAGTCACGACATTCAAAGGGTTTCTCTCCTGTGTGAGTCCTCTGGTGGTCAATGAGGTTGCAATTTTGACTGAAACTTTTCCCACAGTCAGGACATTCAAATGGTTTCTCTCCTGTGTGAATCCTCTGGTGTTTAACCAGGCTGGAATTATCACTGAAATATTTCCCACAATCAGGACATTCAAAGGGTTTCTCCTTGGTGTGAGTCCACGTTGCCATGCTTGCTAAAGCATTTACCGCATTGGGAACATTTGTAGGGCTTCTCTCTTGTGTGGGTCCTTACATGAAAGAAAATGGAGTTGTTCTGACCAAAGCTTTTGCCACATTCAGAGTATTTGTACAGTTTTTCTCCAGTATGGGTCCCCTCTGGCATAATCAGCTGTGATTTGCAAGTTGTATCTTTCCCAGAACAGAAACGTCTATAGAGCTTTTCCACAACTAATATTCTTGAGGTAGTCAAAAATATGGATAATCCCTTTAGTGCTGCTTTGAATTACTGGTGATTTTCTTCCTCCCAGAGTGAGGCCTGCAACACTGTCTGCTCTACGTGGCTTCCTCCCCAGTAACTTCCAGATATTTCCCTCTTTTCCTGAATGGAAAAATAATCTCCCTTGACTTTTCATGCAACGTATGCTTTAATTTCACACTCTATTTTTCCAGTTAGAAATCTCTTCTTGATTTTCTCTCATTTCTCTCTCACCTGCTGGGGGACTCTCTGAAGGAAATGGAAAATATTTTGATTTCTGGACTGACTTGTTTTGCTATTCAAAGTTGTTTGTTATCCTCAGTTGTCCAGAGTGCTCATTGCCATCTTCTTTGTCTATAAGATTCAAATAAAAGTGTATCTTTAATTGTGCATAAAACGGTTGCAGAAGATGAGAAAAGAAGAAAAAAGTTTACATTATAATGAAAAAGCAAACATGCCACAATGCTCCAATAACCTCTTACATTGATCATGATTCAATTGACACATGGAAGACCACCCTGATCCAAGTTCGAATATCCATTCAATGATTCTAATTTGATTGTTGACTTCAGTCAATCACAAATTCTTAGCAATGCAAAGGGTTGTTTTCAAATACAATCAATTGAAAAAGAAACTACACCTGCTTTGATTTCTTGTGGTTTTACTTATCAGGGTATCATAAACATCATCGCAACAGAACAGAAGAGAATAACAGAATTGGAAGGGACCTTGGAGGTCTTCTAATCCAACCTCTGCTCAAGCTGGACAACCTATATCATTTCAGACAAATGGCTGTCTCATCTCTTCTGAAAAACCTCCAGTGATGGAGCACCACAACTTCTGAAGGCCAGCTGTTCTGCTGGTTATTTGTTCTCACCATTAGGAAATTTCTCACTGCTTCCATAGTATAAAGAGGGGAAGTAGCAGCCACGTATTGCTAATAAAATGCCCTTGATCAATTGATCATCAGCAAGTATGATTACATCTATCTCTGACACCGAGTTGTGTGTTAACACAATGCCAAAGAATAAAGAATCAGCAATGATCTTAGAGAAAAAATTGTTGCTGCCCATCAATTTGGGAAGGTTTAAAAGGTCATTTCCAAACAATTAAAAACCCATCATTCTACGGTGCGGAAGACAAGTGTAAAGCATTCAGGAGAGTTGCTAATCTTCCCAGGAGTGGACGTTCAAGGAAATTCAGCCCAAGGTCAGACAGTGCAATGGCCAGAGAAATTGCAAAGAGTTATATCTCAGACTCTACAGCTGGGCTGTCAAAGTAGTGGCCTGTGGGCCAGATGGGTCACACACCGGCCACGGCACGTTTAAAGAAGGGGGAAAATGTTGTGATACGTCACATGATCATGCCGTGATGACGCAAGTTTGACGCCCCTGCTCTACAGGCTTGTTAGCATGTTAAATGTTAAGATTCATAACAATGGAATTAGAAAAATACTGAAGAAGTACGGTTCGTTTGGAAGGGTTGAATGGAGAAAGCCTCTTCTCTCTAAAAAGCTCATAGCACATGGCTGTTGTTTGCAAAGTTGCATCTGAACAAATCAAAGGACTTCGGGAACACTGTCCTTTGCACAGACCAGACCAAAGTGGAAATGGTTGGCCATAATGCAATTGGGCCACAGGCCATCTCACCAACAGCTAAAGCTTGGCTGAAAAAGGATTATGCAACAGGATAATGGTCGCAAAACACATCACCAAATCTACAACAAAATAGCTGAAAAAGAATCAAGGTGATTCTTGAAAAAGAGTCAAGGTGATGCAGTCAAAGTCTAGACCTCAACCCAATTGGCAGGACCTCAAGAGAGTTGTGCATAAAAAACATCCACAAACCTCAATGAACTGAAGCAATGTTGTAAAAAAGACTGGGCCAAAATTCCTCCACAACACTGCAAGAGACTGATAAAGTCACACAGAAAAGAATTACTTCTAGTTGTTGCTGCTAAAGATAGTTCTACAAATTATTGAATCATACATTTTTCATACATGACTTCACCGTTTTGGCTTCCTTTTTATAAAATAAATGATGACCTGATGTAATATTTCATGTGTTGTTGTTCATCTATGGTTGTATTTACCTACTATTAAGAACTTCTAAGGACCAATTGATTTTTACTATGCCTTGATATGTAAAATCATAAAAGTCAAGGAGAGTATACTTTCTTTTTGACATGACTGCTTATCTGGAGGTCCTGGGGATAGATTATACATTTGCAGGTATGTTCATTCAGAAATAAAAATATACACACGTACAATATGAAGATAATTCATGTCTTTGAAGTCTGAAAAACATCTGAAACCTTCTGAGCTATTGTTAAATCAGGAATTGGATGAATTGGATGATTGCTCATATGTTGAGGTGGCCAGGCTGAAGGTCAGGCCTCAAAAGGCTTTTGAAGCCATGGAAAATTTCATAGGACACACTAGCCTATGGGTTAGGCACGTGACCAAAACCACAGAAGGCAAACTTGATTACTTTTATTATTTCTATACTTCTATATCTTCTCTGTCATGTGCCAACTGCCTCTTATGTAATGAAGCGAAAGCAAAGAAATGTATAAATATCTGCCTTTCACTACGCTCAGGGTTCCTTCCTTCTTAGGAGGATGAAGAAATGCATTGGCTTATCAACACACACACACACTTGGACTCTGTCTCTTATTTCTCTGAGCCATATCTGTCAATCGCAGTTATGTCACGGTAAGGTTGGTGGCCAATACATTATATAAATAAATACACCTGGACAGTTCAAACATTCAATAGCTATTTTTTAAAAAGTGCTGGGTTAAGCACGATGGAGCCTGGGGGGGCACCAATAGGAAACACATACTTGTTAGCTAGAAATGGAAGTAGAACAAAACAAGAACAACCCAAAAAAGACCAGAGGCAAATAAATCTGATCTCGTTGCCCAGAAAACATCAGGTCCATAAGAGAAGAATTGAGTTGGGGGGACCTTGGAGGTCTTCTAGTCCATCCCCTGTTCAGGCAGGAGACCCTATTCCATCCAGAACAAATGGCTGCCCAATCGCCCCTCAAAACCCTCCAGGGACGGAGCAGCCACAACCTCTGGAGGGAAGCCATTCCCAAAGAATCAACCTCCACTTGAAAGAGGCTTTTTCAAGCTTCCCACCAGCAGAAATTGCAGCCCCCAGTTTCCCAGCCTGCAGCACCAGTGGGCTTCCATTTGGGGAGGGAAGGAACCTGCAGCAGCAGCAGCTGAGAGGCTTCAGCCCAGTTGCTTCTCCGCTTCCAGCCCAAGTTGCTCCCGGACTCTCCTCCCACCTGCTGCCCTCAACTCACCTGCCAGCTGCTGCTTCCACCATGGAAACAGCACAAAAGCCGCTCTGCACACCAACTTCCTCCCATCAGTCATCCGGAAGAGGAAGTTCCTCTGCGCCTCTCCTCTCCGCTCCTCCCAGCCTTTCTAGCAATGCAGTGTTGATGGCTTTCTAGGCACAGATGTTGCTTGACCGCCATCTAGCGACAGCAGGTGGAAAAACACGCTTTTCCAATCTCCACCAAGGCGTTTGGAAGAGGTTACCTGTGATTACATTGCAGCAGGTCGTTTTCGATTCCCAGCAACCGATCTTTGCAACTGAGCCAAGTGAAAAAGTGAAACGTGATGCTACTTCGTTTTTGGTGCCTTTGGGTCAGTCTTGATGCCTGCCCTTGCAGTTTCCTTGGCAAGGGTTTTTGGGAGGGGTTCCCCCCCCCATTTCCTGCTTCCAAGGGCTGAGAGACTGGCCAAAGTTGAGCAGATGGTTTTGCCCTTCAGGTGGGATTGGAACTGAGCGTTTCTCTGTCTCTAACCTGGTGCCTTCCCCACTACACCAAACTGGAACTTCTTCCTCCCCACAAAATCTACCCATTGACCTGTTCCTGGTGCTCCCACAGCAAATTCAAGGCTGCAGCTTTCAAGATCAATGATACAATGAATAAATAGAGTTGGAAGGGACCATGGAGGTCTTCTGTTCCAACCCCCTGCTCAAGCAGGAGACCCTATCCCATTTCAGACAAGTGACTATCCAATCTATTTTTAAAAACTTCCAGTGATGAAGCACCCACAACTTCTGAAGGCAAGCTGAAGGCACTTATTAATTCACACTTTAAGTTTCCAGGTTGCTTCTCTCCTTCGTTAGTTTCCATCCATTGTTCCATGTCTTGCCTTCTAGTGTTTAGGAAGATAACTTGAGACCCTCCTCTTTGTGGCAGCCACTCAAATATTGGAAGACAGCTATCATGCCTCCCCTTGTCCTTTTCATTAGACTAGACGAGGGGTGTCAAACTCAAGGGCTGGTGGCCGGATGCAGCCCTCCCGAGCTTTTTCCTGGAAGAGTGTTGTGGCCCCGCCCTCTGAGCCTGAACCATCGGAGGAAGAAAGCTCCGAGCATGAGGAAGAGGAGTCAGCCAGGCCTCCCTCTCCAGGCGCCTCCCCTCTGGCATTTTCTCAGGTGCCGGCCGAGGGAGAGGAGATCAGCAGGGAGACAGCTGGTTCGTCTCAGAGTGACGATGAAACATCATTCCTGGACGCACGCCTCCGAAGGCGTGATAAACGATTGCAGCAGCTTAGGAGGCGTGCTAGGGATTAGAACTGAGTCACTGGACCACACCCCAAAGACTATATAATAGAGGGTAGTGGTCAGGGATCCTTGTGACGAACAAAAGTAAACCTTGGATAGTCACTAAAGCCTCGTCCGGAACTGCTGGGAGGAATATTATTTCTGCTTGGACTTTTTTGTACGTTAGTATCTTATCTTTCTGTTTGTGAAAATAAAGGCATTTGGCAGACGGTGTGTCTATCGCTGCCAAGTGGGAGATAAGACCTGGGTGCGTTCCAAAGTGTTTCCTTAACCCTCAGCTGGCTGTGTTTGTGTGTGTGTGGGGACGGGGACAGATCAAAGAGGTTTGCAGGAAGCCATCGCAACCAAAAACAGCTTGGGAGCCAGTTTTCTCTGGCAGAGCGCTTGGGCCACCAGAGGCGCCCCCAATGTGAGTGATATCGAGCTGGCCACACCCAACCTGGCCATGCCCACTCCGGCCCCCAGAGGTCAAACACAACCCTGATGTGGGCCTCAATGAAATCGAGTTTGATACCCCTGGACTAGACATACCCAATTTGTGTAACTGTTCTTTGTATGTTTTAGCTTCCAGTCCCCTAATCATCTTGATTGCTCTTCTCTGCATGCTTTCCAGAGTCCCAATATCTTTTTATATTGTGGTGACTAGAATTGGATGCAGTATTCTAAGTGTGGTCTTACTAAGGCTTTATAAAGAGGTCCTAGAACTTCACATGATCTTGATTCTATCCCTCTATTAATGCAGCCTGGGATTGTATTGGTAATTTTGGCTGCTGCCAATCACAAAAAAAAAATAGTAAGAGAACACCTGTCTGATCTTGATGAATACAAATCACCAGGACCTGATGGGTTACATCCCAGAGTTCTAAAGGAGCTGGCAGATGTCATCTCAGAACCATTGCACCACATCTTTCAAAAATCCTGGAACACCAGGGAACTACCAAAGGACTGGAAAAGAGCTAATGTGGTTCCCATCTTCAAAAAGGGGAAAAAAACAGACCAAAACTACAGACCAATCAGCCTAACATCAATACCCAGGAAGATACTGGAAAAGATAATAAAAAAACAGATCTGCCAACACCTAGAAACGAGTAAAGTAATAATTAGCAGCCAGTACAGGTTTGTTAAAAACAGATCATGCCATACCAATCTTATTTCATTCTTCAACATAGTGACTGAATTAGTAGACCAGCAAAATCCTGTGGACATAATATACTTAGACTTCAGCAAGGCATTCGACAGAATAGACCACAACCTACTTCTTCATAAACTAGAAAAAAGTGGGATAGATAGCTTCACCTCCAGATGGCTTTGCAACTGGCTGACAAACCGTACTCAACGAGTAGTCCTTAATGGGTGTAATTCTACATGGAGAGAAGTAAGCAGGGGGGTGCCACAAGGTTCCTTCTTAGGCCCAGTACTCTTCAATATCTTCATAAACAATTTAGATGAGGGAATAGAAGGGGAACTCACCAAATTTGCAGATGATACAAAGCTGGCAGGAATAGCTAACACTCTAGATAGGCTCAAGATCTAGATGGATCTTGACAGACTTGAACACTGGGCCCTATCTAACAAAATGAAATTCAATGTAGAGAAAAGTAAAGTCTTACACTTAGGTAAGAAAAACCAAAAGTACACATATAAACTGGGGGAAACCAGGCTTAATAGCAGCGACTGTGAGAGGGATCTTGGAGTCTTAGTGCACAATCAGCTGAATATGAGCCAGTAGTGTGCAGCGGCAGCTAAAAAAGCCAAAGCAATCCTAAACTGCATTAACAGAGGGATACAATCAAGATCAAGTGAGGTACTAATACCACTCTATAAAGCTCTAGTAAGACCACACCTAGAGTACTGAATCCAGTTTTGGTCACCACACTATAAAAGATGTTGAAACTCAAAGTGCAGAGGGGAGCAACCAGGATGATTAGGGGACTGGAGACTAAAACAGATGAAGAACAGTTACGGAAACTGGGCATGGCTAATGTAGTGAAGAGAAGGGCCAGGGGAGACATGATAGCAGTCTTCCAATATTTGAGGGGCTGCTACAGAGAGGAGGGGGTCAAGCTATTTTCCAAAGCACCTGAAGGCCAGACAAGGAATAATGGATGGAAACTGACCAAAGAGAGATTCAACCTAGAAATGAGGAGGAACTTTCTGACAGTGAGAACAATCAACCAATGCAAGAGCTTGCCTTCGGAAGTTGTGGGAGCTTCATCACTCGAGAGTTTCAAGAAAAGATTGGACTGCCATTTGTCAGATATGGTATAGGGTCTCCTGCTTGAGCGGGGGGGTTGGACTATATGACCTGTAAGGTCCCTTCCAACTCTGTTAATCTGATCTGATCTGATCTGAACTGTTGGCTCACATTTAAGTGACTATACACCAGGGTGGATAAAAATCAATGATTTTTTTTAAAAAATAAAAAAAATCAGATTTTTTTAATTTAAATCGGATTTTTTTTAATTTAAATCGAATTTTTTTAAATAAAATGCTTTTTGAGGAAAATATATTACCATCCAAAGGTTATTCTATCATGAAATAAAGATTAGTTTTTTAATTATGTAGAATAAGGCTATATATGTTTAATTTTTTTGGTAAATAAATTCCATTAATCCATTCACAATGTCATGCTCTTCCAGAGGTTTTTGTAAGATTATTGGGCAGTTTCTCTGCCTACAAGATATTATCACAGATGCTTGGTTTACTTTTGCAGTTCTCAAAACTGAATTTGACTCAGCAGCGATCACATGCCTCTTCTTCACAGCAAAAATGTTATAACATGAAGAGTTGAGAAAAATACCTTAATCCTATTGTTCTACAAACCTATGAATACAGAATCAACCCCTTCAGTGCTAAGTTTCAAGAAGTTCAGTGAATAGAATAGAAACAATATTTTTCTGATTGTTTGGAGTGGAATAGATCTGCACAAGAAGAAAGTGAAACTAAGTGTGAAGAGGAAGGGGCAAGCAGACAAACAATACAAAATGAAACTGAAACTTTCTGAGCACAATACTGCACAGCCACAGACAGACAAGTCTTTGGATCTTTTTGTGTGTATGACCTGAGGTTTATCACATTCTTTCCTTGGAGGAAAAAACCTATAATGGCCGCAGGCCGTAAAAGAGACCCAGTTTGGCAATATTTTAATGAAGTTCCTTTACCTATCGGTAAGGCAGGTTGGTAAACATTTTTATTGAATCATATTTCTAAAGACTGCCTTGAACTGTCATGTTTGAGCAAAATTATATTTCTTATGATTACTGCATGTTACTGTCATTTGGTACAGTTATGAAGAAAAGCAAATATTCCTTTTGGGGCAGTAGTGTGTACAATAAGCAGAAATTGTATAAACAATAAAATAACAGCATTGACTTTTTTGTTTAGGGGAATTCATGGATTCTGGAAACTATCCACCTTCAAGATCACCATCCTCCTGTTCTACAGTTTCAGAGTTATCCATCCAGGATAGTGCTTCATTAGCATCATCATCATCAGACACCCACAGCCACATATCACTATCACCTAAAAGAAAGAAAAAACCCTTCCCTCCTGGAACCACTATAGATAAGTTTGTGATAAAAACTAGCAGATTAGAAAAAGAGTTAATTGATGAAAAAATTGCCCAGTTTGTTTATGCAACAAACTCTTCTTTCCGTCTGACTGAGAACCCACATTTCATTAATATGGTTCAGTCACTGAGACCAGGATACAGTCCACCCAGCAGAGTAGATATTGCAGGGAAACTGCTGGATAAAGTGTATGACAGAGAAATGGAGCAATGTGCAACAGCTCTGGAGGGTAGAATTGTTAACCTAAGTATTGATGGGTGGAGTAATGTCCACAATGACCCTATTGTATGTGCTTGTAGCAACAGAAGAAGGGAAAGTCTTCCTTGCACAAACAATTGATATGTCAGGAAATGTACACACAGCAGAATACTTACAAGAAGTGGCAGTAAAAGCTATAATAACATGTGAACAAAAATTCAAATGTCTAGTACGCAGATGGGTCACAGACAATGCTGCAAATGTATCCAAGATGAGAAGAAATTTAGAAGAGCAGGAAGGGAATACAAAGCTAATAACATACGGTTGCAGTGCTCATTTGCTGCATCTCTTAGCCAAAGACTTAAGGGTTCCAGAAATAAAGACTAATGTTGTTGAAATTGCTAAATACTTCCGTAACAATCATTTTGCTGCAGCAGCTATGAAAAAGATGGGTGGAACCAAACTAACACTCCCACAAGATGTTAGATGGAACTCTGTGGTGGACTGTTTTGAGCAGTATATCAAGAACTGGCCTATTCTGATGAGAGTTTGTGAAGAAAATCAAGATAAAATAGATGGCACTGTCACAGCCAAAATCCTCAACATTGGGCTTAAGAGAAATGTTGAACATATGCTGAGCATCCTGAAACCCATCTCTAAAGCTTTAAACAAAATACAGAAAAATAGATGTTTTATTGCTGATGCTGTTGAAATTTGGAAGGAACTGAGTGAACACTTAAAAACAGAACTACACATGGCTAGACTTAAATTACAAGCATTAAAAAAACGAATGGGACAAGTACTGTCTCCAGCTCATTTTTTGGCAAATATTGTCAATATCCAGTATCAGGGTCAAAACTTAAGAGCTGAGGAAGAGGAGTTAGCTATGACATGAGTATCCAGCAATCATCCATCTGTAATGCCAACTATAATAAACTTCAAAGCTAAGGGGGAACCATTCAAGAAATATATGTTTGCTGAAGATATTTTAAAGAAAGTCACACCAGTGAACTGGTGGAAGTCACTTAAGCACTTGGATTTAGAGACTTTCAAGTAATGATTTCACTTTTAACAGCAGTAGCTTCTTCTGCAGGCGTTGAGAGAATATTCTCTTCCTTTGGACTCATTCATTCTAAATTGAGAAATCGTTTGGGACCCGATAAAGCAGGAAAGCTTGTTTTTCTTTTCCAAATTATGAACAAAGAAGATGAAGATGATGAGTGAGCTACAGAGGACAGTATTTAAGTTTTTCATGTGTAGGCTGGGCTGACAGTCTAAGTTTCTTAATATATATATATATATATATATTGTTTAGCCAAATTAGTTAACAAACATGGATGTTTGTTTAAGCAAATAACATATGCTGTAATGTTATTGTTTCAGTTGAATAAATCTATTTAAATTGTTATTATTAAGGTAATGATTATTTTTCTCCTTCCTAGGTACAACAGAAAAGTTGTCCAAATATGAATGATTAACCTATTAAACTGGGGATAAAAAAACTAATATGAAAAGTTGTTATTCTAAAAATCTTCATCTACTTGCATATTAAAGTTATACCAGCAAGAATTAGTCTTTATGTAGAAAACTATGATTTAAATCAAGCCTTACTGACTAGTGATTTAAATCGTGATTTAAATTGTGACTTAAATCGTGATTTAAGTCAGTTTGATTTAAATCAAATCCACCCTGCTATACACTAGGACTCCAAGATCCCTCTCACAGTTACGGGAATTAAACCAGGTTTCACCTAGTTTAATTATACCTATGCAATTGGTTTTTCTTATCGAAATGTAAAACTTTATTTTTAGCTTTGTTGAATATCATTTTGTTAGATAGGGGCCACTATTCCAGTTCACACGTTTTTACCCTGCAAAGAAGTAGGTTGTGATCTACTTAATCAAATGCTTTACTGAAAACTAAGCATACTATGTCCTCAGCATTTCTCTGGTCCACTAATTTAGTCACTTTGTCAAATAATGAAATTGTTGTGGCTCCGTTGCCTGAGCTTGGGCTATCGACAGATGCAGACTCTGAGAGTGAGGGGGAGGAGTTGGCAAGGCCTCCCTCTCCAGGACCCTCTTCTCTGGCAATGCCTCCGGAGGACACCGAAGGCCAAACGATAGGCTCAGAGCCAAGCATGTCCCCGCAGCCACAGGTGGACAGCGACGAGGAAGATAAGTGCTGGCTGGACCCTCGACAGAGGCACAGGGAGAAGCGTGCACAGCAGAGGGGAAGGCGTGCCAGAGATTACCTGAGTCACTGGACCACACCCCACAGGGTATAAATGTGGGTGTGGTGGCCGGTTCAGTTTGTGACGAGCAAAAACTGGAATTACTCCATGATCTCGGTGTTACTAGACTTTGCTTGCTTTATCGAACTGCATTTGGACTAATCTTTGTGTGAATAAAGTCTGGATTGGCAGCTAGCCACTGGGTTGCTGCCAGCTTTATCATCAAAGAATTTTGTCGTGTGCCTTATTAACTCCGGGCTGTCTGTGGGGGTGTGTGCGTGGTACGGGGACAGAACAGAAATAAGGTTTGTTTGGCATGATCTCTTTTTGATCAACCCAGGGGTGAAATGCTATCAGTTCATACCAGTTTGGGCAAACCGGTAGTGATAAAGACTACCGGTTCAGGTGAACCAGTAGTAAAAAAAAACTACCGGTTCCTCTGAACTGGTATTTCCGATGATCAGCTGTGCCGCACGGCGAATATAAATCATGTGGCACAGCTGTTTCCCCCCCTCACTGTTCTACTTACCTTGTGAAGTCTTCTTTTTCCGCGCAAAGTGTGCGTGTGGCGCGCAATGCGCATGCACAGGCAGTGAACCAGTGACAATCCACGGAGGATTTCACCACTGGATCAACCCATGTTGGCTAATGGTTATAACTTGTTTGCTTCTAGGTGTGCAGAGATTTGTTGCTTGGATATGTTTTCCAAGATATTACCAGATATTAATGTCAGGCTGATTTGTCTGTAAATTCCTGCATGTTTTTTACCTTTTTGAAGATGGGGACCCTATCAGCTCTTTTCCAGTCCTCAGTTACAGGTAGTCCTGAACTTACAACCACAATTGAGTCCAAAATTTATGTTGTTAAGCGAAAAACTTGTTAAGTGAATCTGGTTTCCCCATTGAGTTTGGTTGATAGCATGTCACAAAAGGGGATCGCATGACTCCAGGACACTACATTCACTAGCAAACCTCTAGAGATGCTCCTGGCCCAATAGTTCTGGAGAGCTTAAAGTCTTGTTGTAAGTGAACATTGACAACAAGCTGAACTGGGCCTGCATGGGCACAGGGGGAAGAATCAGGCTGGAATTTCTGGACCAGTGGGTCAAAATCAGTAGTGGGTTTCAATTCTGTTCACTAACGGTTCGCTTGTGCGCACACAGGCTGCTTCTCTGCATGCCTCTCCCTCTACCACTTTGCCTGATCTGGGGAAAACTGGTAGCAACCCACCACTGGTCGAAATGTTTATATTCCCTGACCATATCTCACAGAGCACATAGTTGCCCTGCTGACCTTGTAGGCAGGGAGAAATAATGAGATTATCAAAAATATTCCAACGTCATTCTGTACTCTACAGGGTGCTTGCCTGTTTCTACATCTTCCTAATGTAGTGGGCCAACGGTATATAAGCTGCGGTTCTGCTTTAGGTCAGGGCTGCTCAGAAAGCTGCCAATGCTTTGCTGGAATCCATTGTGCAGTGATTGTTTGCATGCTTAATATATGTTGAATCTTCAAAGTGATTGGTTGCTTTAGATGAGGCATGTTTTGGCCACAATATTCCCTTACTTTATGCTTTTTTTTTTTAACCTCTCTCCTCCCCCATTGACTGCCAGGAAGTAGTCAGGTTGCTCTCACTGAGATGTGTGTGTCTGTGTGTGTGTGTGAGAGAGAGAGAGAGAGAGAGAGGGAGGGAGGGAGGGAGGGCGGGAGAGAAAACACACTGAAGAAGGAAATGACAGTTTGTGTGTTGCTGTCAAGAAACCTGTAATAACTAATCCATCAAATCGCCAGGCATTGAGTGCCACTTCAAAAAGATTTGAGTAAACTTTTTCTGCAGCATACTTGATGTCCTTCTTGCTTGCTTGTTGTTCTGGGAGCCTCCCACCATCAACAGTGTTTCCTCAGAGAAGTCACAGGGAATTTATAGGTGCAGGAGGAGGGAAGCAACTTTTGACTCCAATTCAAGAAGTTTGGTGGGTTTTACATAATTGCCCAATTTCTACAAAAATAAATATCCAGCAACTTCTTATGCTGAAGGCCAGATAGCTATTATCAAAGTAATATGTTCCAACTTTTGAAGCTAAATATGGAAATTTTGATAAAATTATTTGGGGAATAGACAAGAAAATGCTAGCAAAAATATATAACTTCTTATTAGATGAGGATAGGGCAGAGATTATAGCAAAAAATCAGCTAAATATTTGGGAAAAAAACCCGGGATACAGATTAAACTTTAACGACTGGGAGATGGCCTGGAATAGGAATTATAAAATGACGAAATTGGCAACATTTAGAGAAAACCATTATAAAATGCTACACAGGTGGTATCTAGCATCAGCTAGATTAGCGAAAATGTTTCCCAATCTCTCAGCCACGTGTGGGAAATGTGGAAAAACGATCGGCACCTTCTATCATCTATGGTGGACCTGTCCAGAGACCAAAAGGTTCTGGTCAAAAATTCGATATTGGCTTTGTGAAATAACGGGACAGGAAATAGTTCTATCTCCAGAAATCTTCCTCCTGGGTATAATCGGAGATGGCCTCAATAACAACAAAACTCAACTCATAATCCAGATTATAACTGCGGCTAGACTAGCCTTTGCGAAATACTGGAAAAATAAATCTATACCCTCAGAAGAAATACTAATAAATAAAATCCTAGAGTGCACAGAAATGGCAAAATTGACGAGTGAGATAAATAATGAGGAGAAATCTAAATATTATGAAGTATGGGGAAATTGGTACAATTGGTTGAAGAACAAGACAAAAACATGATTTTAGGATATGACTTGTTATGTACTCGAAGTACGAGCTATATTGCATAGAATATTGAACAGCTAAGGATGAAGTTTATTTAACGTATGATTCTGTAAATTGTATAAACACTGTACCTCTGAAGGAAATAGAGATTGTATATTTTTTTTATATAATGGAAAATTTAATAAAGTATATTAAAAAACAACAACAACAAAGTAATATGTTCCAACTTTTTCTTTCCTCTGCCCCATCTAATACCATTACATATTTGCCTACAAAAAATCAGGCAAATTCTAATTAATTTAATCAATTTAAATGATCAATATCTCAGCTGGATTTAAAATGGGACACCAGAAATGAAATTCAAGCCTCCTCTACACTTATCATTTGGCCGTCATGTGGATTTTTTTGTGAGCAATAAGGGTGGAATATTTCCTGAAGCACTGTCCACACTCGGGACACTAAAATGATTTCTCCCCTTTGTGTATAAGGACGTGATTCATAATATTAACCCTAGTACTGAGATGTTTCCCATAGTCTGGAAACTCGTACAGTTTCCCTCCTGTGTGAGTCCTCTGATGTTTACTCAGACTGGAATTATGACTGAAACTTTTCCCACAGTCAGGACATTCAAAGGGTTTCTCTCCTGTATGAGTCCTCTGATGTTGAACCAGGCTGGAATTCTGACTGAAACTTTTCCCACAATCGGGACATTCAAAGGGTTTCTCTCCTGTATGAGTCCTCTGGTGTTTCACCAGGTTGGAATTGTTACTGAAACTTTTACCACAATCAGAACATTCAAAGGGTTTCTCTCCTGTGTGAATCCGCTGGTGTTGAACCAGGGTGGAATTCTGACTGAAACTTTTACCACAATCGGAACATTCAAAGGGTTTCTCTCCTGTGTGAATCCGCTGGTGTTGAACCAGGGTGGAATTCTGACTGAAACTTTTCCAACAGTCAGGACATTCAAAGGGTTTCACTCCTGTATGAGTCCTCTGGTGTTGAACCAGGCTGGAATTATGACTGAAACTTTTCCCACAGTCAGGACATTCAAAGGGTTTCTCTCCTGTGTGAATCCTCTGATGTTGAACCAGGCTGGAATTCTGACTGAAACTTTTCCCACAGTCAGGACATTCAAAGGGTTTCTCTCCTGTATGCGTTGTCTGGTGTTGAACCAGGCTGGAATTCTGACTGAAACATTTCCTACAATCAGGACATTCAAAGGGTTTCTCTCCTGTGTGAACCCTCTGATGTTGAACCAGGCTGGAATTCTGACTGAAACTTTTCCCACAGTCAGGACATTCAAAGGGTTTCACTCCTGTGTGAATCCTATGGTGTTTAATCAGACTAGAATTCTGACTGAAACTTTTCCCACAGTCAGGACATTTAAAGGGTTTTTCTCCTGTATGAGTCCTCTGGTGCTGAACCAGGCTGGAATTCTGACTGAAACTTGTCCTACAGTCTGGAAACTCATACAGTTTCCCTCCGGTATGAGTCCTCTGGTGTTGAACCAGGCTGGAATTATGACTGAAACTTTTCCCACAGTCAGGACATTCAAACGGTTTCTCTCCTATGTGAATCCTCTGGTGGCCAATGAGGTTGGAATTCCGACTGAAACTTTTCCCACAGTCAGGACATTTAAAGGGTTTTTCTCCTGTGTGAATCCTCTGGTGGCCAATGAGGTTGGAATTCCGACTGAAATTTTTCCCACAGTCAGGACATTCAAAGGGTTTCTCTCCTGTGTGAATCCTCTGGTGGCCAATGAGGTTGGAATTCTGACTGAAACATTTCCCACAATCAGGACATTCAAAGGGTTTCTCCTTGTGTGAGTCCACGTTGCCATGCTTGCTAAAGCATTTACCACATTTGTAGGGCTTCTCTCGTGTGGGTCCTTCCATGAAAGAAAATGGAGTTGTTCTGACCAAAGCTTTTGCCGCATTCAGAGTATTTGTATGGTTTTTCTCCAGTCTGGATTCCCTCTGGCATAATCAGCTGTGATTTGCAAGTTGTATCTTTCCCAGAACAGAAACATCTATGGAGCTTTTCCACAACTAATATTCTTGAGGTGGTCAAAAATATGGATAATCCCTTTAGTGCTGCTTTGATTTACTGGTGATTTTCTTCCTCCCAGAGCGAGGCCTGCAACACTGTCTGCTCTACGTGGCTTCCTCCCTAGTAATTTCCAGATATTTCCCTCTTTTCCTGAATGGAAAAATAATCTCCCTTGACTTTTCATGTATTTCGCACTCTATTTTTCCAGTTAGAAATCTCTTCTTGATTTTCTCTCATTTCTCTCTCACCTGCTGGGGGACTGTCTGAAGGAAATGGAAAATATTTTGATTTCTGGACTGACTTGTTTTGCTATTCAAAGTTGTTTGTTATCCTCAGTTGTCCAGAGCGCTCATTGCCATCTTCTTTGTCTATAAGATTCAAATAAAAGTGTATCTTTAATTGTGCATAAAATGGTTGCAGAAGATGAGAAAAGAAGAAAAAAGTTTACATTATAATGAAAAAGAAAACATGCCACAATGCTCCAATAACCTCTTACATTGATCATGATTCAATTGACACATGGAAGACCACCCAGATCCAAGTTCGAATATCCATTCAATGATTCTAATTCGATTGTTGACTTCAGTCAATCACAAATTCTTAGCAATGCAAAGGATTGTTTTCAAATACAATCAATTGAAAAAGAAACTACACCTGCTTTGATTTTTTGTGGTTTTACTTATCAGGGTATCATAAATATCATCGCAACAGAACAGAAGAGAATAGTAGAATTGGAAGGGACCTTGGAGGTCTTCTAATCCAACCTCTGCTCAAGCAGGGCACCCTATATCATTTCAGACAAATGGCTGTCTCATCTCTTCTGAAAAGCCTCCAGTGATGGAGCACCACAACTTCTGAAGGCCAGCTGTTCTGCTGGTTATTTGTTCTCACTATTAGGAAATTTCTCACTGCTTCCATAGTATAAAGAGGGGAAGTAGCAGACACATATTGCTAATAAAATGCCCTTGATCAATTGATAATCACAAGTATGATTACATCTATCTCTGACACTGAGTTGTGTGTTAACACAATGCCAAAGAATAAAGAATCAGCAACGATCTTAGAGAAGAAATTGTTGCTGCCCATCAATTTGGGAAGGTTTAAAAGGTCATTTCCAAACAATTAAAAACCCATCATTCTACAGTGCGGAAGACAAGTGTAAAGCATTCAGGAGAGTTGCTAATCTTCCCAGGAGTGGACGTTCAAGGAAATTAAGCCCAAGGTCAGACGGTGCAATGACCAGAGAAATTGCAAAGAGTTATATCTCAGACTCTACAGCTGGGCTGTCAAAGTAGTGGCCTGTGGGCCAGATGGGTCACACACCAGCCACGGCTACGTTTAAAGAAGGGGAAAAAAGTTGTGATACGTCACATGATCATGCCGTGATGACGCAAGTTTGACGCCCCTGCTCTACAGGCTTCAGTTAGCATGTTAAATGTTAAGATTCATAACAATGGAATTAGAAAAATACTGAAGAAGTATGGTTCGTTTGGAAGGGTTGAATGGAGAAAGTCTCTTCTCTCTAAAAAGGTCATAGCACATGGCTGTTGTTTGTAAAGTTGCATCTGAACAAATCACAGGACTTCGGGAACACTGTCCTTTGCACAGACCAGACCAAAGTGGAGATGGTTGGCCATAATGCAATTGGGCAAGAGGCCATCACACCAATAGCTAAAGCTTGGCTGACAAAGGATTATGCAACAGGATAATGGCCGCAAAACACATCAGCAAATCTACAACAAAATGACTGAAAAAGAATCAAGATGCTGCAGTCAAAGTCTAGACCTCAACCCAATTGGCAGGACCTCAAGAGGGTTGTGCATAAAAAAACACCCTCAAACCTCAATGAACTGAAGCAATGTTATAAAAAATTCTGGGCCAAAATTCCTCCACAACATTGCAAGAGACTGATAAAGTCACACAGAAAAGAATTACTTCTAGTTGTTGCTGCTAAAGGTGGTTCTACAAATTATTGAATCATACCGTTTTCATACATGACTTCTCCGTTTTGGCTTCCTTTTTATAAAATAAATGATGACCTGATGTAATATTTCATTTGTTGTTGTTCATCTATGGTTGTATTTACCTATTATTAAGAACTTCTAAGGACCAATTGATTTTTACTATGTCTTGATACATAAAATCATAAAAGTCAAGGTAAGTATACTTTCTTTTTCACATGACTGTTTATCTGGAGGTCCTGGGGGAAGCCTCGACCAGTCAAGAAGATTTGCTACAAATCCAGATAGCTGTTCAAGATTTGGATTTAATTGATATTCCAGAAGAACCAAAGGATCAAAAACAGACCAGAGCAGCAACAGCTAAACGGAAGGAAGAATTAAGACAGCAACAACTCCAAATGGCAACTCAAGGAATTACAAAACAGAAGCAGTGGGAGGAGCCAGACCTAAAGGTCAAATGAGGCATGACCATCAGCAAATGCTCCAAATGCTTCAGAGGCCCAAACATGGGAACTAGATTTTTAACTTGGAATGTTAATGGTTTGAATTCTTCACAGAAGAGGAGGAAAATATTTCACTATCTTAAACAATTTAAAAATGACGTAATTTGTTTACAAGAGACTCATATTACGATAGAAGATCAAAAATATTTAATAAATACAAGATTAGGTACACATTATGTAGCAGCAGCACCAGAGAAGAAAAATGGTATAGTTATATATTTGAAAAGAGACTTAATTGCTAAATTAATTGAAGCAGAAGATCAAGGAAGATTCTTAGTGATTGAACTTTTAATAAAGGGAGAAAAATTACTTTTAATTGGAGTATACGCCCTGAACCAACAACAGGAAAAATTTTATAATTGTCTACATTCTAAGTTGACACAATGGGGATACAAAACTTGTATCCTACTGGGTGATTGGAATGGTGTTTTGGATGTTAAAAAGGACAAGAAGGGACCTAAGCAAAATATTTCAGCAAAAGCAAGATTGCCCAAATCGTTTTTGGAGATGATGGATGTTTGGGAGTTGAGGGATATTTGGCGTGAAAGAAACCCAGAAGAAAAAGATTTTACTTTCTTTTCGGATAGATTGGATAAATTTAACGGAGGAAAGGATATTAAACATTGAAGGATATAGTGTGGTCTATGGCTGGCATGCTTATTTATTGTATGATAAGAAAGTAGATAAGACTTTTAAAAGTCATATATTAAAGAATGCTTTATTGCGTGTCTGGAAGAAGTATCAATACAAATTAAACGATAAATTACCAATATGGACAGTACCCAGACACGCGATAGAGAATATAAATGTGGAGCAAAAACAAGATAAGATTACATACAAGGAACTCCTTTATAAAGGAGTTAGATTACAACTAAAATCTATGGAACAATTAAGAGAAGAAGGAATAATTAGAACTTGGTTTCAGTATGGACAGTTGCAGGCCAGATGGGGAGAATATCAGAAAACTGGTATTTTGCAACAGGATGAGAACTTGATAAAACAAATAAGAGACAAAAGTCAAATGCATATAAAAAGGTTTTATAATGTATTAGTGGAAATAGATTCAGGAACAGAGCTAGTCAAGGATTGTATGATAACATGGGCACAAAATATAGGAGAACCAATAATGATGGAAACATGGGAAAAGATATGGGTTAGAAATGTAAGATTTACACAAGCCCAAAATTTAAGAGAGAACTTTTATAAAATCTTTTATAGATGGCATTTAGATCCAAAAAAACTGGCCTGTATGTATCCAAATTTACAACCTAAATGTTGGCGATGTGAGTGTGAAGACGCTACGTATTTTCATATATGGTGGACATGTAAAAAAATTAAGGCTTTTTGGATAAAAATATGGTGGATTATTCAAAATATTTTAAAGAAAAAGATCAAATTTATACCACAGTTTTTTTTGTTGGGAATAGTTACGGATTGTACTGTGACAGAGACTAAGTTGGTTTTAAACTTAATAACAGCAGCCAGGTTACTGGTGGCACAGTATTGGAAGAAAGAAGATCCACCTACTATTGAGGAATGGACATTAAAAGTCGCGCATTTGGCAGAGATGGCGAAAATTTCATCATATCTTAAAGATTACTCAAACAAAAGATATATATAGGAATGGAGAAGGTGGATTGACTATATTCAAAACAAGTATCAGATTAAGAAGTTTCATATAGCTTATGAATGAAACATTTTTAATCTTTAGTTTATGTTTATAGTGTTTTGAGTTATAAGGAGTTAAAGACCTAGGGAGAATTTGAAGCCAACAAATTGTTAGCATATTTTAGTTTTATGTTTGTGAATGCTATACCCTGTGCTTGTTCTGGGAAGTCTAGAGAGGGGGATGGGGGGAAGGGGGAGGGGCGGGGATTATAAACGCTTCGCTGGGTGAGGGTGACTTTCCCGCCGCCTTGAAAGAGGTGGTGGTGAGGCCTCTCCTCAAAAAACCTTCCCTGGACCCGGCAATGTTGGTAAATTATTGTCCGGTCTCCAACCTTCGCTTCATGGCGAAGGTTGTTGAGAGTGTGGTCGTGCAACAGCTCCCCCAGCACCTGGATGAAACGACGTATCTGGATCCATTCCAGTCGGGCTTCAGGCCCGGGTACAGCACGGAAACGGTATTGGTCGCGTTGGTTGACGATCTCTGGAGGGCTCGGGACAGGGGGTGCTCCTCTGTCCTGGTCCTGTTAGATATCTCAGCGGCTTTTGATACCATCGACCATGGTATCATGCTGCACCAGTTGGAAGAGTTAGGGGTGGGAGGCACTGTGTTGCAGTGGTTCTCCTCCTTTCTCTCTGACCAGTCGCAGTCTGTGTTGACAGGGGGACAGAGGTCGACCCCGAGGCCCCTCATATGTGGGGTGCCGCAAGGGTCGGTCCTCTCGCCTCTCCTGTTCAACATTTATGTGAAGCCGCTGGGTGAGATCATCCGTGGTTTCGGGGTGGAGTACCATCAGTACACTGACAACACCCAGCTGCACATCTCCACCCCGGATCACCCCAACGATGCCCTTGAAGTGATGTCCCAGTGCCTGGAGGACGTACGGCTCTGGATGGGGAGGAACAGGCTCAGGCTCAACCCATCCAAGACCGAGTGGCTGTGGTTTCCGACGTCCCGATATAGTCAGTTGACACCATCACTGACTATTGTGGGCGAATCATTGGCCCCCACGGAGAGGGTTCGCAACTTGGGCGTCCTCCTGGATTCACGGCTGTCTTTAGAAGAGCACTTGACAGCCGTGACCGGGAGGATTTTTCATCAGGTTCGCCTGATTCGCCAGTTGCGTCCCTTTCTGGATCGGGACTCGTTACGCACGGTCACTCATGCCCTTGTCACCTCCCGCCTGGACTATTCCAACGCTCTCTACATGGGGCTCCCTTTGAGGAGCACCCGGAGGCTCCAACTGGCGCAGAGCGCGGCCGCGCGGGTGGTAATGGGAGCGACATGGCGTTCTCATGTAACACCCCTCCTGCGCGAGCTGCACTAGCTCCCGGTGGTCTTCCGGGTGCGCTCCAAGGTTTTGGTTACCACCTTTAAAGCGCTCCATGGCTTAGGACCTGGGTACTTGCGGGACCGCCTACCACCAATAGCCTCCCACCGGCTGGTACGCTCCCATAGACAGGGGCTCTTCCGGGTGCCGTCAGCCAAACAATGCCGACTGGCGGCCCCCAGGGGGAGAGCCTTCTCTGTGGGGGCACCTACTATCTGGAACGAGGTCCCCCCAGAGATACGGAGGATCCCAGATCTGCGCACCTTCCGCCGCGCTTTAAAGACCTTACTATTTCACCAGGCGGGCCTGGCCTAATTTTCTCCCTCTTTTATAAAAGATTTTTAATTTTCAAATATCTTTTAGTATTTTATGCATTCAATTTTAAATTGGTTTTAAAAGTTTGGGGTTTTAAATTTGTTGGGGCCAAAATTATTTAATTTGATTTTATTCTACTTTTAAATTTTGTATGTATGTGTTTTATTGTTAGGCTGTGCACCGCCCTGAGTCCTTCGGGAGTAGGGCGGTATAGAAATCAAATAAAATAAATAAATAAATAAAATAAATACACCTGAACAGTTCAAACATTCAATAGCTATTTTTTAAAAAGTGCTGGGTTAAGCACAGTTGAACCTGGGGGGGCACCAATAGGAAACACATACTTGTTAGCTAGAAATGGAAGTAGAACAAAACAAGAACAACCCAAAAAAGACCAGAGGCAAATAAATCCGATCTTGTGGCCCAGAAAACATCAGGTCCATAGCAGAATAATTGAGTTGGGGGGGACCTTAGAGGTCTTCTAGTCCATCCCCTGTTCAGGCAGGAGACCCTATTCCATCCAGAACAAATGGCTGCCCAATCGCCCCTCAAAACCCTCCAGTGACGGAGCAGCCACAACCTCTGGAGGGAAGCCATTTCCAAAGAACCAACCTCCACTTGAAAGAGGCTTTTTCAAGCTTCCCACCAGCAGAAATTGCAGCCACCGGTTTCCCAGCCTGCAGCACCAGTGGGCTTCCATTTGGGGAGGGAAGGAACCTGCAGCAGCAGCAGCTGAGAGGCTTCAGCCCAGTTGCTTCTCCGCTTCCAGGCCGTGGAGGGAACCGAACAGCCCGACTTGCTCCCGGACTCTCCTCCCACCTGCAGTCCTCAACTCACCTGCCAACTGCTGCTTCGACCCCGGGAAGAGCAGAAAAGCCGCTCTGCACTCCACTTTACTCCTCTGACCCGGAAGAGGAATTTGCTCTGCGCTTCTCCTCTCCTCCCATCTTTTCTAGCAATGCAGTGTTGATGGCTTTCTAGGCACAGATGTTGCTTGACCGCCATCTAGCGACAGGAGGTGGAAAAACACGCTTTTCCAATCTCCACCAAGGCGTTTGGAAGAGGTTTCCTGTGATTACATTGCAGCAGGTCGTTTTCGATTCCTAGCAACCGATCTTTGCAACTGAGCCAAGTGAAAAAGTGAAACGTGATGCTACTTCATTTTTGGTGCCTTTGGGTCAGTCTTGATGCCTGGCCTTGCAGTTTTTATTCTGGTCAACTGAGCAAAGATAATTTCTATATAAGAATGTGTGATGACAATTTCTCAACAGAGAAAAAGGAGGAAGGTGCAATTATATTTTTCTTTTTTCGATTCCTTTCCTGCTTCTCTGTATCCATTCTTTGTTTTTGTTTGATTTATATATTTTATTAGATTAAATTTTCTAATTAAAAAAAGGAATGTGTATCAAACAAAGAGTCAGTCTTGATGCCTGGCCTTGCAGTTTCCTTGGCAAGGATTTTGTATATTTTATTAGATTAATATTTTGAATGTAAAAAAGAAATGGGTATCAAACAAAGAGTGGTACATTGTTGCATGAACATCTGTATTACCAATCTTTTTTCCAGCCCTTGGAAATGCCTTTTGGAAACATTGCTCTTACCATATACAGGCAGTCATCTCCTCTTGTTAAACCCCCTTTTCCAGCCCTGCTGGGTATGTGACTTTCTCACTTTGACCTAATGGAGACTTCTGTGTATGCAAAGTTACAGACCCACAAGGCATTTAGCATGGGTGTGCTTGGAAGCATCTCTGGGCAGCACGAATGAAGCTGGCTCCCTTTGAGCCTCTGACTCACTGATTCTCCTGGGTCTTAAATCCTTCGCAGACACAGGAAATCAGTCATAAAGTTTGGGGGATGTAGAGAGGTTTTGATCTCCACTGAGTCACCCCTAAGAAAGTGCAGAAACCCATCAGCTTTCTGGAAAGTATTGCCCTCCAAGTCTTTGGCCAAAACTGTTTGGGAGTAATAAAGCTAACTCCTGTGGAGATTGGGAAGGCTGCTCAGAGCAACTCTTCCCTCTAGTGAGATTTAGGCTCTGCAAGGATGCAGACAGAAAGAATCTCTCCTATCTAGATGTGGTCTGTGTTGACGGGGGGGCAGCGGTCGACCCCAAGGCATCTTGCTTGTGGGGTGCCAAAAGGGTCGGTCCTCTCGCCCCTTCTGTTCAACATTTATGTTAAACCGCTGGGTGAGATCATCCGTGGCTTCAGGGTGGAGTTCCATCAGTACGCTGATGACACCCAGCTGTACATATCCAGCCCAGGCCACCCCAACGATGCCCCTGAAGTGATGTCCCAGTGTCTGGAGGCCGTGGGGGCCTGGATGGGGAGAAACAGGCTCCGACTCAACCCCTCCAAGACCGAGTGGCTGTGGCTTCCAGCGTCCCAATATAGCCAGCTGACGCCATCGCTGGCTATTGGGGGCGAATCACTCGCCCCCACGGAGAGGGCTCGTAACTTGGGCGTCCTCCTGGATGCACGGCTGTCTTTAGAAGACCATTTGACGGCTGTGGCCAGGGGGGCTTTTTATCAGGTTCGCCTGATACGCCAGTTGCGTCCCTTTCTAGATCAGGACTCTCTACGCACAGTCACTCAGGCACTAGTCACTTCCTGCCTGGACTACTGCAACGCTCTCTACATGGGGCTCCCCCTGGGGTGCACCTGGAGGCTCCAGCTGGTCCAGAACGCGGCCGCGCGGGGGATTATGGGGGCGATGAGGCGCTCCCATGTGACACCTCTCCTGCGCGAGCTGCACTGGCTCCCGGTAGTCTTCCGGGTGCGCTTCAAGGTGTTGGTGACCACCTTTAAAGCGCTCCATGGCTTAGGGCCGGGGTACTTACGAGACTGCCTTCTGCCACCAATAGCCTCCCACCGGCCAGTACGCTCGCACAGAGTGGGCCTCCTCAGGGTGCCGTCCGCCAGACAATGTCGGCTGGCGACCCCCAGGGGAAGAGCTTTCTCTGTGACGGCGCCCACCCTCTGGAACAACCTTCCCCCAGAGTTACGTACAATAACAGACCTCCGGATTTTTCGTCGGGCCCTGAAAACCTATTTATTTCAACTAGCTGGGCTGGCTTGAGTTTAATTTTAAATTGATTTTAAATTGGGTTGTTTTAATTTACGGCCAAAATATTTAATTATTTTAATACTGTTTTTAAATTTTGTATGCTCTGTTTTTACTTTGGCTGTGCACCGCCCTGAGTCCTTTTTGGAGAAGGGCGGTATAGAAATTTAATTAATTAATAAATAAATAAATTCCCACCGACTCAAGGTTGACTTGGCTTTCTATCCTTCCGAGGTCGGTAAAATGAGAACCCAGATTGTTGGGGACAATATGCTGACTATGTAAACCACTTAGAGAGGGCTATAAAGCACTGTGAAGCGGTAAATAAGTCAAGGTGTTATTGCTATTATATGAGGAGCCACAATCTCTTAACTATAGTCTGAGTGCTCCTATCCCAAAGAGATGCTGGCTGGAGGAATTCTGGGGCTGAAAATTTCGGGGACACCCAGGGAGAAAAAGGCTGGGACTATGCCTGTGGCATTTCTATCATCTACCATGATAAAAATGCAAAGAACACTCCCAAAAAGATTTTTACATAACTGCACAATTTCTGCAAAAATAAATATTCAGCAACCTCTGCTGCTGATGGCCAGACAGCTTTTATCAAACTAGTATGTTCCAATTTTTTATTTCTTCCTTTCTGACTAATATCATGACATATTTGCCTACAAAAAATCAGGCAAATTCTTTGTAGTCAAATTAAATAGTCAATTTCTCAGCTGGACTTACAATGTGACATTAGAAATGAAATTCAAACTCTGTCTACACTCATCACTTTGGGCCTCATGTGGATTTTCTTGTGTACGATAAGGTTGGAAGGTTTCCTGAACCATCATACACACTCGGGGAACGTAAATGGTTTTTCCCCTGTGTGTATGATTTAGAAGGCTATCCTTAGTACTGAAATCTTTCCCACAGTCTCGACACTTATATGGTTTCTCTCCTGTGTGAGTTCTCCGGTGTCTAACCAAGCTAGAATTTTCACTGAAACGTTTTCCACAATCAGGACATTCAAATGGTTTCTCTCCTGTGTGAATCCTCTGGTGTCTAACCCAGCCGGAATTATCATTGAAACATTTCCCACAATCAGGACATTCAAAGGGTTTCTCTCCTGTATGAGTCCTCTGGTGTTTAACCAGGCTGGAAATCTGACGGAAACATTTCCCACAATCAGGACATTCAAAGGGTTTCACTCCTGTGTGAATCCTTTGGTGTTGAACCAGGCTGGAATTCTGACTGAAACATTTCTCACAGTCAGGACATTCAAATGGTTTCTCTCCTGTGTGAATCCTCTGGTGGTCAATGAGGGTGGAATTCCGACTGAAACTTTTCCCACAGTCAGGACATTCAAACGGTTTCTCTCCTGTGTGAGTCCTCTGATGTTGAACCAAGCTGGAATCATCACTGAAACATTTCCCACAATCAGCACATTCAAAGGGTTTCACTCCTGTGTGAATCCTCTGGTGTTTAACCAGGCTGGAATTCTGACTGAAACTTTTCCCACAATAAGGACATTCAAAGGGTTTCACTCCTGTGTGAATCCTCTGGTGGCCAATGAGGTTGGAATTCCGACTGAAACTTTTCCCACAGTCAGGACATTCAAAGGGTTTCACTCCTGTGTGAATCCTGTGGTGGCCAATGAGGTTGGAATTCCGACTGAAACTTTTCCCACAGTCAGGACATTCAAAGGGTTTCTCTCCTGTGTGAGTCCTCTGGTGTTGAACCAAGCTGGAATTCTGAATGAAACATTTCCCACAATCAGAACATTCAAATGGTTTCTCTCCTCTGTGAGTCCTCTGGTGTTTAACCAGGCTGGAATTATCACTGAAACATTTCCCACAATCAGAACATTCAAAGGGTTTCTCTCCTGTGTGAATCCTCTGGTGTTTAACCAGGCTGGAATTATCACTGAAACATTTCCCACAATCAGGACATTCAAAGGGTTTTTCCTTGGTGTGAGTCCACGTTGCCATGCTTGCTAAAGCATTTACCGCATTGGGAACATTTGTCGGGCTTCTCTCTTGTGTGAGTCCTTCCATGAAAGAAAATGTGGAGTTGTTCTGACCAAAGCTTTTGCCACATTCAGAGTATTTGTACGGTTTTTCTCCAGTATGGATCCCCTCTGGCATAATCAGCTGTGATTTGCAAGTTGTATCTTTCCCAGAACAGAAACGTCTATGGAGCTTTTCCACAACTAATATTCTTGAGGTGGTCAAAAATATGGATAATCCCTTTAGTGCTGCTTTGATTTACTGGTGATTTTCTTCCTCCCAGAGCGAGGCCTGCAACACTGTCTGCTCTACGTGGCTTCCTCCTCAGTAACTTCCAGATATTTCCCTCTTTTCCTGAATGGAAAAATAATCTCCCTTGACTTTTCATGCAACGTATGCTTTAATTTCACACTCTATTTTTCCAGTTAGAAATCTCTTCTTGATTTTCTCTCATTTCTCTCTCACCTGCTGGGGGACTCTCTGAAGGAAATGGAAAATATTTTGATTTCTGGACTGACTTGTTTTCCTATTCAAAGTTGTTTGTTATCCTCAGTTATCCAGAGTGCTCATTGCCATCTTCTTTGTCTATAAGATTCAAATAAAAGTGTATCTTTAATTGTGCATAAAATGGTTGCAGAAGATGAGAAAAGAAGAAAAAAGTCAATCACAAATCCTTGGCAATGTAAAGGGTTATTTTCAAATACAATCAATTGAAAAAGAGACTATACCTGCTTTGATTTCTTGTGGTTTTACTTATCAGGGTATCATAAATATCATCGCAACAGAACAGAAGAGAATAACAGAATTGGAAGGGATCTTGGAGGTCTTCAAATCCAGCCTCTGCTCAAGCTGGACATCCTATATCATTTCAGACAAATGGCTGTCTCATCTCTTCTGAAAAGCCTCCAGTGATGGAGCACCACAACTTCTGAAGGCCAGCTATTCTGCTGGTTAATTGTTCTCACCATTAGGAAATTTCTCACTGCTTCCATAGTATAAAGAGGGGAAGTAACAGCCACGTATTGCTAATAAAATGCCCTTGATCAATTGATCATCAGTAAGTATGATTACATCTATCTCTGACACTGAGTTGTGTGTTAACACAATGCCAAAGAATAAAGAATCAGCAATGATCTTAGAGAAGAAATTGTTGCTGCCCATCAATCTGGGAAGGTATAAAAGGTCATTTCCAAACAATTAAAAACCCATCATTCTACAGTGTGGAAGAGAAGTGTAAAGCATTCAGGAGAGTTGCTAATCTTCCCAGGAGTGGACGTTCAAGGAAATTCAGCCCAAGGTCAGACGGTGGAATGGCCAGAGAAATTGCAAAGAGTTATATCTCAGACTCTACAGCAGGGCTGTCAAACTAGTGGCCTGTGGGCCAGATGAGTCACACACTGGCCACGGGCACGTTTAAAGAATGGGAAAAAAGTTGTGATACGTCACATGATCATGCCGTGATGACGCATGTTTGATGCCCCTGCTCTACAGGCTTCAGTTAGCATGTTAAATGTTAAGATTCATAACAAAAGATTTAGAAAAATACTGAAGAAGTATGGTTCGTTTGGAAGGGTTGAATGGAGAAAGCCTCTTCTCTCTAAAAAGGTCATAGCACATGGCTGTTGTTTGCAAAGTTGCATCTGAACAAATCAAAGGACTTCGGGAACACTGTCCTTTGCACAAACAGACCAAAGTGGAGATGGTTGGCCATAATGCAATTGGGCCAGAGGCCATCACACCAATAGCTAAAGCTTGGCTGAAAAAGGATTATGCAACAGGATAATGGTCGCAAAACACATCACCAAATCTACAACAAAATAGCTGAAAAAGAATCAAGGTGATGCAGTCAAAGTCTAGACCTCAACCCAATTGGCAGGACCTCAAGAGAGTTGTGCATAAAAAACACCCACAACCTCAATGAACTGAAGCAATGTTGTAAAAAAGACTGGGCCAAAATTCCTCCACAACACTGCAAGAGACTGATAAAGTCACACAGAAAAGAATTACTTCTAGTTGTTGCTGCTAAAGATAGTTCTACAAATTATTGAATCATACATTTTTCATACATGACTTCTCTGTTTTGGCTTCCTTTTTATAAAATAAATGATGACCTGATGTAATATTTCATGTGTTGTTGTTCATCTATGGTTGTATTTACCTACTATTAAGAACTTCTAAGTACCAATTGATTTTTACTATGCCTTGATATGTAAAATCATAAAAGTCAAGGAGAGTATACTTTCTTTTTGACATGACTGCTTATCTGGAGGTCCTGGGGATAGATTATACATTTGCAGGTATGTACATTCAGAAATAAAAATATACACACCTACAATATGAAGATAATTCATGTCTTTGAAGTCTGAAAAACATCTGAAACCTTCTGAGCTATTGTTAAATCAGGAATTGGATGAACTGGATGATTGCTCATATGTTGAGATGGCAAGGCTGAAGTTCAGGCCTCAAAAGGCTTTTGAAGCCATGGAAAATTTCATAGGACACACTAGCCTATGGGTTAGGCACGTGACCAAAACCACAGAAGGCAAACTTGATTATTTTCATTATTTCTATACTTCTATATCTTATCTGTCATGTGCCAACTGCCTCTTATGTAATGAAGCAAAAGCAAAGAAATGTATAAATATCTGCCTTTCGCTTAATTCACTGAGCCATATCTGTCAATCGCAGTTATGTCACAATAAGGTTGGTGGCCAATAAATTTTATAAATAAATACACCTGAACAGTCAAAACATTCAATAGCTATTTTTTAAAAAGTGCTGGGTTAAGCACAGTTGAACCTGGGGGGGCACCAATAGGAAACACATACTTGTTAGCTAGAAATGGAAGTAGAACAAAACAAGAACAACCCAAAAAAGACCAGAGGCAAATAAATCTGATCTCGCTGCCCAGAAAACATCAGGTCCATAAGAGAAGAATTGAGTTGGGGGGACCTTGGAGGTCTTCTAGTCCATCCCCTGTTCAGGCAGGAGACCCTATTCCATCCAGAAAAAATGGCTGCCCAATCGCCCCTCAAAACCCTCCAGTGACGGAGCAGCCACAACCTCTGGAGGGAAGCCATTCCCAAAGAACCAACCTCCACTTGAAAGAGGCTTTTTCAAGCTTCCCACCAGCAGAAATTGCAGCCCCCAGTTTCCCAGCCTGCAGCACCAGTGGGCTCCATTTGGGGAGGGAAGGAACCTGCAGCAGCAGCAGCTGAGAGGCTTCAGCCCAGTTGCTTCTCCGCTTCCAGCCCAAGTTGCTCCCGGACTCTCCTCCCACCTGCTGCCCTCAACTCACCTGCCAGCTGCTGCTTCCACCATGGAAACAGCACAAAAGCCGCTCTGCACACCAACTTCCTCCCATCAGTCATCCGGAAGAGGAAGTTCCTCTGCGCCTCTCCTCTCCTCTCCTCCCAGCCTTTCTAGCAATGCAGTGTTGATGGCTTTCTAGGCACAGATGTTGCCTGACCGCCATCTAGCGACAGGAGGTGGAAAAACACGCTTTTCCAATCTCCACCAAGGCGTTTGGAAGAGGTTTCCTGTGATTACATTGCAGCAGGTCGTTTTCGATTCCCAGCAACCGACCTTTGCAACTGAGCCAAGTGAAAAAGTGAAACGTGATGCTACTTCGTTTTTGGTGCCTTTGGGTCAGTCTTGATGCCTGCCCTTGCAGTTTCCTTTGGAAGGGTTTTTGGGAGGGGTTCCCCCCCCCCATTTCCTGTTTCCAAGGGCTGAGAGGACTGGCCAAAGTTGAGCAGATGGTTTTGCCCTTCAGGTGGGATTGGAACTGAACGTTTCTCTGTCTCTAACCTGGTGCCTTCCCCACTACACCAAACTGGAACTTCTTCCTCCCCACAAAATCTACCCATTGACCTGTTCCTGGTGCTCCCACAGCAAATTCAAGGCTGCAGCTTTCAAGATCAATGAAACAATGAATAAATAGAGTTGGAAGGGACCATGGAGGTCTTCTGTTCCAACCCCCTGCTCAAGCAGGAGACTCTATACCATTTCAGACAAGTGACTATCCAATCTATTTTTTAAAACTTCCAGTGATGAAGTACCCACTACTTCTGAAGGCAAGCTTAATGTAATGAAGCGGGCTCTGATAGATGACCACTGGATAACTTTCTATTCACTCTATTCTAAAAAGCAATGCATCCGGTTGAAAAAAGTACAAACTCAGCCAAAATCCTTTTGGTTCCTCTAGGACAGTGGTTCTCAACCTGTGGGTCGGGACCCCTTTGGGGGTCGAATAACCCTTTCACAGGGGTCACCTAAGACCATTGGAAAACACATATTTTCAATGGTGTTAGGAATAATTTTATTGTTGGGGGTCACCACAACATGAGGAACTGTATTAAAGGGTCACAGCATTAGGAAGGTTGAGAACCACTGCTCTAGGAGGCCTCTAAGTTGTCAGAAGAAAGGAACATTCTAATGACATACAGCTTAAAGGTTGGTTAGGTCAAGGGGATCCACATGAGTTAAAAGTTGTCCATCGTCAAAAGATGATTTGAATCTATGCTTCAGTAACTGTTTGCAAAGAAACTCTGTAATAAGGAAATGTCAATTAAAAATGATAAATGTATATGACCATATGAATTGCTGAGTTAACAGAATCCTTTGTCTAGAAGGATATAAAACCATTGTACCTAATTTCTGTCTTTGTTCAATGCTTCATGTACAGAGCCTTGAACCTATTGCGCAATATATAAAATCTGTCTCTGATTAATCTAAAAGTTGTGTTTGTCTTATTAAATCCACAACATTTATGGCACCCTGCAGATGGGACTACAAGGCAGAGAACTTTTGTTCTACCAGACAGCCTGCCTCAGCGGGAATCGACGCCTCCCCAAGGAAAATCCACTGGCCGGCCATTAGGACTTCTTTGAAGTCCACGGAGATTCAGTGAGGAGGTGCCGTAAACCCGCTGACGAAGACAGGCCAGTCAAGAATCCTTGAAGGTTGATCAGACACAGAGACTCAACATAAATACAAAAAAAGAAAGAAAGAAAAAGAAAACAGGTAAGTATAAATCAGAGAGTTAAAGTCTCTCTGTTTAGAGGTACCTACCCTTTAAAGGGGTGGAAGAGTGGGATTTGATCAATCCCCTGGGAGACCAGGTGGCATCCTGAAGTCTCTGGAATTAAGTATTTAACTAAGTATTGTGTGTAATCTTATGTGTGGTAAGAGAAGAACTAATTGCAGTGTTATAAATTTTCTGATAAACTGACATTCTTAAACAGCCAGAGTTTATTGTTCTTCCCTCCCAGGGTTTAGCAGGCAGTTAAAAAGGTGAAGCCTGTCTAAATGGGAAAACAGATATGATTTGATCAATTTGGTGTGATTTCTGTTAAATATATATGTATATATATAATGATAGTGTGTAAATTTGAATGGAATTGCATTGATTGTGATATGTGTGGCTGCCAGCAAAGTAGATTTGTGCTTGAGGCTGTGGGAGATATTTGAGATTATTGTAATGGTTGGATTGCATGAAGTGGGATTTTTTGTATGTGAAATTGGTTTAAACAAGAAGTTGATTTCAGTGCAAATGTGAATGCCGGTGTGTTGAGAATGTGAGAAATTAGAAAGAAATGCAGAGGGTTGTGTTGTTGAAAGGAGAGGCGAAAGGAAGATGAGAATTCTATGTACTTTAAATATTTTTTCCCTGTATTTCCACCCCCCCCCCCTTCCTTTGGAAGAAAGAAGCAGGAAAAGGGTGGGCTGCGGACAGCATGTCTCTCTGCTGAGCAGAGAAAGGAGAGGGAAGTGGGTGATCGGCTAATGCTGTTGCTATTGGTCTCTTTAATTTGCATATGAAAGCTTTTCTGCTCTGAATACAATTTTGATTTTATTTTTTTCTGGAAATTTTTGAGGTTTACAACGCTTACTTAAACCTATATAAAAGAAATGATTTTGAAAGATTTTTTTAATCTGACTTGCATTTTACTATTGTTTGTTTTATTTTTGAAACTGTCTTTCTTAAATGTTTTTATGTCTGTGTGCATTCTGCATACTTAACAGATGACACGTTTGTTCGTTTGTATGTTTGTTTGTTGTTTATTTTTTTGTTTGTCAGTAGCATAAACTGCTGCCCTTTTTGGGAATTGTCACAGAGATGAGTTGGAAATTGCGATGTGTGGTGGGAGAGATTCAGTGGTATTTTTGTCTAAAATGATTGGATTCTGCCTCAAGAATATGCTTGTTTTTGTTCACTTCAGTTTGCGGGGAGATTAGATAATTGGTGCTGAGGAGCTAATTTGTTTATAGAAGGATATACGGTAGTTGAAGGAAGAGAAGTTTTAAGGGAAGTCAGAAAGTTGCCTTTAAGTTTGTCTACACAGACTTGTGCTGACAGCGGTAGGAGAATTGTATAAGAAGGAGTTAGAGAAAGTAGAATTGATGGAAAGGAGAAGGTATGTGATTTGTTTTTGGAAAGTTATGGAAGTTGGCAGAATGAAATGTGGAAGTGCTAAGAAGTAGAAGTGGTGATATGGGCAAGGGAGACAGCGTTAAAGATTGCCCGATCCAAAGAAGAGAAGTGGTGTTTTTCGTTGACAGAGATCAGATTAAGTGAACAAAGCATTTGAATACACTTAATCAGTGAAGGGAGTGTTGGAAGATTTGAGAAGCTCAATATTAAAAGCACAAGAAAATTCCCCTAAAGAAAATAAGCAGAAACTCAGGCAGAGTTCAGCCCCCACCTTTACCAATGGGCCATTAAGAAGCTGAGACGCCACCTTATTTCCACAACAAAAGGAAGAATAAAAGATGTGTTTGTTTGTTTCTTGCTTGCCTTACTAGGAACAATAAAACTGATTCCAGGACTTTTGAATTCAGGAGGGGGGGGGGAGAAGCTCTGCCTTTCAGCAATCTTTAAAGGGAAAGACTCCCCCCCCAGGAGAAAAAAAAATCACTCCTGCTAGAAAGGAGGGGTAGCATCTCCGCCTCCATCTATAAACAAGCAAGAATTAAGATAATTCTATGCAAAATTAATTGAATCTGGACCTTGGAGTTTGAAATGGAAGGGACATGAAAGAGGAAGCCTTGAAAATTTGAAACAGGCTTTAACCAGGGCTCCTGTATTGGGTTTGCCAAATTTGGAAAAGCCATTTGGTCTCTTTGTAGACACAAACACACACACACACACACACACAAATTGAATTGCACTAGGGGTGTTGGCTCAGAAAGTAGGAAATTGACCTTTGAGGGAGCCCTCATTGTAAGCACCCCACATCAAGTCAGAACTATCCTTCAGTGGTGGTTATCTGATTCAAAATTCTAAACAAAAATCAAACAATTTTAATGCAGCAGACAGATTTGATTTTACCTACAGTTCTCAATTTGAATCAAGCACAGTTCTTAACCAACACCAGATCAATGGATCACCTTGGATGAGAACATTATGGTGTTGAAATAATTGGCTTCCATACAAAAATAAGACCAGATTTGGAGGGACATCCCCTGGAGACAAATGGCCTCGAAATTGGTCTGCTCAAACCTTTGAATTGTATTCATTAAATTAAGCTCTATGGACAGGGAGCCTGGATAGCTCAGTGGATAAATGCATTGTAATTTAACACCAGCTGTCTGCAATTACTGTAAATTCGAATCTCACCAGGCTCAAGGTTGACTCAGCCTTCCATCCTTTCTAAGGTAGGTGAATTGAGGACCCAGTTTGTGGGGGGCAATAAGCTGACTTTATGATGGCTATTGCTTAATGCATTGTAACCCTTAGTCTCTGGACATCATTTGGCAAAATATGGGTGGAGTCATTGGGGACTTCAAGCTATTGTACATAAACTTTTAAACTAAGCTTTGGTTGTATTGGGATATATCCTTTAGTAACATCAATTATAAACAAATGTTTGGTTTGTAAAAAGGTGAATGAACATGCTGTCAGAAAACAACAGGTGGGTAAGATGTATCATCAGCTTTAAGACCATTTCAATGTATTCATGTGGATTTTACAGAATTACCAAAAGTGGGGAGTGTAAAATATTTATTAGTCATAGTGAACCATCTCACAGGGTGGGTTGCAGCTTTTATCTGCAGTAATGCTACAGCAACAGTGGTGTCAAGAGTTTTACCCAACCTAGACAGATTATCATCATATGAACTGTTGTTTGGAGTAGTTTTCACTACAGGAAGCATATGCATTACTTCCTTGGAAACCAGTGACAAAGTATTGAAACAATATGTGTATAACCTGTCCAGATATTTTGAAGTTTTTAGGAAACAAGGACTATTAGCCCAAACACCACCTTTGAAGTTTCCAGTTCACAAATTCCACCACGATGATTGGATGTTAATCCAAACTGGACGGAAGTTAGACCCCAAGTGAACGGGCCCAATCTCATCAAGGAAATCCAGTGAAGTTGATGATCCAAAGGATCCAGCCACCAGTGGGAATAGCATTCTTCATCATCTGGACTATTTTTGTATTTTTTCTTTCTTAGGATTCAGTGGTTGCCTATGCTATTTTCCAACTGAAAAGGACTACAACTGCTCAGATTCCTTTGCGCGCTCGCCCAGATGTATTGGTTTTGTAATTGTGTTTTTAAGATCTTAGAAGGACGATCCTGGATCCACTGGATGAGACTGATACCAGGTGATCATCAGCCCTGCTGAATCACTCCGGAAGCTGATTCTCTACGCACGGCGGAAGATTTGTAAAGAGGACAACTGCCTTCACATTGTACATATACATATTATTAGCTGTAATATAACACTTTCTTACACATGCTAATGTTATTAGAAATTTGGGAGTACATTTTGTGGGTACTTGTTTTTCTAATCTTGCTAGTAATTTTGTTTTATATATATAAGGAACGGTTTTTGTGGTAGACCTAGGATTTTTATTGCTACTCCTGTTTCCCAAACCACATGCACCACTAACCCTTTCCCTGACGTAGTGAGCTTTACACCATAGTTGATTATGATTTGTTTATGGCTTTGGACATTATTCGCACTAGGACTCTCAGGTGAACGTAAGATGAACATTGATTCCCCAAGTAGAGACACTTTAGGTCAAGTTCGCTCCCGCCAAAAACGCATTGTCTATGCACGGGGTTCTTACTTTAGACCTAAGTCAACTCCACCACCTAAGGTTGCACTATTGACATTCCCAGCTGAGGGGGGAATAGATAAGGAAAATGGGCCTCTACAACAATTGCATAGAGGAGACTATATATCACAGATTTTGGAATAAAGTCAAGATCTTGTTAAACAGTATGACCCTACTCTAGGTCAGAAATGCTGCTTATGTTTATCTGCTAGCCCTGCATTTTATCATGCTGTTCCTGTCAAACCACAACTCCGGGTTAGAACAAAGGCTACCAGAAATAAACTTTAAGAAGGGAAAGTGGGGTGGATGGAATCTGTCCAAGACCATTTCAACCTTCAGAATTTCCGCTCTGGTTCAACTTAAAAGTCCAAATCAGATTTGTGTATTCTTTTTCCATCTCCTTTTTCTATCTCTCGATATGTTTTTGAAGGACCAATTCTCAGAGATAAACAGAAGGACCCCTCACTGGAAGTCCCATTGCAACCACTGGCAGGAATGTTTGTGGCAGGGACTTAGGGATCTGGACTAATGCAAGGAACTACTGAGTGCATGCCTTTTCCATAAATCTTCTTATGTGGAAAGGATGCATATTTGTGTTTACCAACAAATTGGACAGGAACATGTAACAAATCAGGTGTGGTCAGAGAAATTGCCAAGGAATTGCAGGATAGGGCTTCCAAGATAGGTCAGAGGTTATAAACAACTGACATGTGGTTTTCTTGGTTGCCTGGATCTGGGTGAATTAATATGGCTGTGGCAGGCCTAGCTTTTATTCCTTGTGCAATCCCTATGCTAAAACATCTATCAATAAGAGCAGTAAAGGAGATTCAAGTTGAAAAGGAACTAGCTTTGACAGAACATTTTCTTAATCAACTTGGTCCCTATCCTATGGAAGAACATAAAGATTCTGAGGCAGACCCATATGAGGAAATGGAACCTGTAGAAAGAGGTAGAGAATCTCCCCAAGAATCAAGAGAGTAGAAAAACAATCAAGAACTACCTATCCTTTACTTTTATTAATTATCTTTTGTTAGACCCTATATATGGTAGATTTGTTTATTGGAATCTTGTATACTCAGAAGTTAAACTTATATGAGAATAGTGAAAGTTTCTGCATTAAAAAACTTTCAGAGGGGGGAATAATGTAATGAAGCGGGCTCTGATAGATGACCACTGGATAACTTTCTATTCACTCTATTCTAAAAAGCAATGCATCCGGTTGAAAAAAGTACAAACTCAGCCAAAATCCTTTTGGTTCCTCTAGGAGGCCTCTAAGTTGTCAGAAGAAAGGAACATTCTAATGACATACAGCTTAAAGGTTGGTTAGGTCAAGGGGATCCACATGAGTTAAAAGTTGTCCATTGTCAAAAGATGATTTGAATCTATGCTTCAGTAACTGTTTGCAAAGAAACTCTGTAATAAGGAAATGTCAATTAAAAATGATAAATGTATATGACCATATGAATTGCTGAGTTAACAGAATCCTTTGTCTAGAAGGATATAAAACCATTGTACCTAATTTCTGTCTTTGTTCAACGCTTCATGTACAGAGCCTTGAACCTATTGCGCAATATATAAAATCTGTCTCTGATTAATCTAAAAGTTGTGTTTGTCTTATTAAATCCACAACAAGCTGAAGGCACTTCTTAATTCACACTGTAAGTTTCCAGGTTGCTTCTCTCCTTCCTTAGTTCCCATCCATTGTTCCATGTCTTGCCTTCTAGTGTTTAGGAAGATAACTTGAGACCCTCGTCTTTGTGGCAGCCACTCAAATATTGGAAGACTGCTATTATGCCTCCCCTTGTCCTTTTCAGTAGACTAGACGAGGGGTGTCAAACTCAAGGGCTGGTGGCCGGATGCAGCCCTCCCGAGCTCAGTTTTTCCTGGAAGAGGTTTACAGGAAGCCATTGCAACCAAAAACAGCTTGGGAGCCAGTTTTCTCTGGCAGAGCGCTTGGGGCACCAGAGGCGCTCCCAATGTGAGTGATATCGATCTGGCCACGCCCAACCTGGCCATGCCCACTCCGGCCCCCACAGGTCAAACACAACCCTGATGTGGGCCTCAATGAAATCGAGTTTGACACCCCTGGACTATGTTGAGGGTAAACTGCCCTCTGCAGAGTAGAGCAACGGACCAGACAGCGTTGCAACACAGATACTCTCAGACTCTGAACGTTGTTAGAAAAATAAATAGTCTTTACTTGTTGTAAAACAAACAAACCTGGCTTCTCATAAACAAAGATAACACTTTCAATACAAAACAAAGTTTGCTTACCGTTCTAGTTTCGTAACACTGTCACAGTATCTTTAGCAGCAATATCAGGAGCAGGAGTGAGCAGGAGTGAATGAACTTCCTGCCTTCCTTTTATTTCTGTTTTAACCACTTAATCAATTAGTCATCTTGTAGCAGTTAAAGTTACAGTACATATTACCTACCCAACCGTAGGATAAGGATCCAACATTCTCCCCTTTGGGTAGACTAATATATTTACAATCTTAAACCATACTGTTCACATGTATCTATATGTTTCCTACTTCCCTGTGCTTTTGTGAAATGATCTGCCACATTGTTTTCTGATGCACAATATACAAGCTCTATCATCTTCTTCTTTATACATTCTCTTACATTGAGATATCGAAGATCTGTATGTTTTGTTCTAGTCTTTACAGCTATATTTGTTGCCATTTTTATCGCTGCCTGATTATCTTCATATACTATTATAGGATCTCGTATATCTATTCCTAAATCAGCTGCTTAATACTGATCAAATCCGTACATAACAAAGATAAACAAGAAAACTCTGCTTCCATTGTAGACATACTTAAATGCTTCTGTCTTATTGAACACCACCATATCAAAGATTTTCCCAGAAATACAGCGATTCTTGAGGTTGATTTTCTTGTATTCACATCTGTTGCAAAACTAGCATCTGCATAAGCGGTTACATGCAATTCTTCTGATGGTTGTAGATACAATGCATGATGCATGATATATTTCAGATATCTAAGAACACGTTTTGCTCCTTGCCCGTGTCTTTCTGTAGCTTCCATGTTGAATCTAGCTAATTGGTTCACACTCTAAAAAATATCCGGTCTAGACCAATTGCTAATGTATGATAAACTGCCAATCAACGATTGGTATATCCCTTTATCAAACAACGGACTTTGCACATCAGTGCTGCAATAATCTTGAGCCATAGGTGTCTTTGATGGTTTACACAATTCCATTCTGAACTGTTGTAATAGATTATTAATTTTATCAGTTTGAGATAATTTAAATCCTCCCCTAGTTTTTTCGATCCTTACACCTAGGTATTGTTGTATCTCCCCTAGATTTTTAATCCTGACATGAGCTTTTAATTCATTATTTATTTATTTATTTATTTGTTTGTTTGTTCGTATTTCTATACCGCCCTTCTCCAAGTAGGACTCAGGGCGGTGAACAGCCAAAGTAAAAAAAAAAACAGAACATACAAAATTTAAAAGCAGTTTAAAATAATTAAATATTTTGGCTGTAAATTAAAACAACCCAATTTAAAATCAATTTAAAACTTAACTCAAGCCAGCCCAGCTAGTTGAAATAAATGAGTTTTCAGGGCCCGACGAAAAATCCGGAGGTCTGTTATTGTACGTATCTCTGGGGGGAGGTTGTTCCAGAGGGTGGGCGCCGCCACAGAGAAGGCTCTCCGCCTGGGGGTCGCTAGCCGACATTGTCTGGCGGACGGCACCCTGAGGAGGCCCACTCTGTGCGAGCGTACTGGCCGGTGGGAGGCTATTGGTGGCAGAAGGCGGTCTCGTAAGTACCCCGGCCCTAAGCCATGGAGCACTTTATAGGTGGTCACCAACACCTTGAAGCGCACCCGGAAGACCACCGGGAGCCATTGCAGCTCGCGCAGGAGAGGTGTCACATGGGAGCGCCTCGTCGCCCCATAATCCCCCGCGCAGCCGCGTTCTGGACCAGCTGGAGCCTCCGGGTGCACCCCAGGGGGAGCCCCATGTAGAGAGCGTTGCAGTAGTCCAGGCGGGAAGTGACGAGTGCCTGAGTGACTGTGCATAGGGAGTCCCGATCTAGAAAGGGACGCAACTGGCGTATCAGGCGGACCTGATAAAAAGCCCCCCTGGCCACGGCTGTCAAATGATCTTCTAAAGACAGCCATGCGTCCAGGAGAACGCCCAAGTTACGAGCCCTCTCCGTGGGGGCGAGTGATTCGCCCCCAATAGCCAGCGATGGCGTCAGCTGGCTATATCGGGACACCGGAAGCCACAGCCACTCGGTCTTGGAGGGGTTGAGTCGGAGCCTGTTTCTCCCCATCCAGGCCCGCACGGCCTCCAGGCACTGGGACATCACTTCAAGGGCATCGTTGGGGTGGCCTGGGGTGGAGATGTACAGCTGGGTATCATCAGCGTACTGATGGAACTCCACCCCAAAGCCACGGATGATCTCACCCAGCGGCTTTACATAAATGTTGAACAGAAGGGGCGAGAGGACCAACCCTTGTGGCACCCTACAAGCAAGGTGCCTCGGGGTCGACCGCTGCCCCCCTGTCAACACAGATTGCAACCGGTCAGAGAGGTAGGAGAACCACCGCAAAACGGTTCCCCCCACCCCCAACCCCGCCAACCGGTGCAACATGATACCATGGTCGATGGTATCAAAAGCCGCTGAGAGGTCTAACAGGACCAGGATAGAGGAGCAACCCCTATCCCGAGCCCTCCAGAGATCATCCAGCAATGCGACCAATGCCATTTCAGTGCTGTGCCCAGGCCGGAAGCCGGACTGGAGCGGGTCTAGATAGACAGCTTCATCCAGGTACCGGGGAAGCTGTTGCGCCACCACACTCTCAACAACCTTCGCAACAAAGCGAAGTTTGGAGACTGGACGATAGTTAGCCTAAACAGCCGTATCCAGAGAGGGCTTCTTGAGGAGGGGCCTCACAACCGCTTCTTTCAAAGCGCCCGCAGGACCCCCTCACTCAAAGAAGCGTTAACAATCTTCTGGAGCCAGCCTCGTGTCACCTCCCAGGAAGCCAGTACCAACCAGGAGGGGCACGGGTCCAATAAACATGTGGTCGCGTTCAGCTATCCCAGGACCCTGTCCATGTCCTCGGGAGCCACAGGATCGAACTCCCCCCAGATAACACTCTCAAGACCTGCCTCAGTCATCCCGTCCAGACATACCCAGTTAGAGGCCAGCCCTTCCCGAATCTGAGCGATTTTGTCATACAGATACTGCACAAAGTCTTCGGCTCGGCCCTGCAAGGGGTCATCCCGCACTTCCAGATGAAGGAGGGAGCGGGTCACCCTAAACAGGGTGGCCGGGCAATTATCTGATGACGCGATAAGAGCGGCAATATAGCTAGATTTCGCCGCTTTTATCGCCACTAGGTAGGTCTTAATATGAGACCTCACCAGTGTTCGGTCGGATTCGGAGCGGCTGGCCCTGCAACTACTCTCCAGGCGTCTTTTCCGGAGCTTCATCTCCCTAAGCTCCTCGGAGAACCAAGGAGCTAGATGAGTTCGGTGCCGGGTCAGAGGCCGCAAAGGCACGACACGGTCCAAGGCCCCGGCAGCTGCACTATCCCAGGCGGCCACCAGGTCTTCAGCCGAGTCATGAGCCAGAGTCTCAGGAAATGGCCCAAGCTCCATCTGTAACCTATCAGGGTCCATCAGGCGCCTGGGGCAGAACCACCTGGTCGGTCCCGCCTCCCTGCGGCGGGGTGCAGCGGTTAGAAAGTCCAGTCGAAGGAGCGAGTGGTCAGACCATGACAAGGGTTCGATGGCTATATCCCCTATATCAAGGCCACTCAACCACTGACCAGAGACAAAAACTAAGTCCAGAGTGTGTCCCCCTGTGTGAGTGGGGTCATGAATTAACTGAGTAAGGTCCATGGCTGTCATGGAAGCCATGAACTCTCGAGCCACCTCAGATGTTTCACCGATAGATGGCAGGTTGAAATCCCCCATGATAACAAGTCTGGGGGTGTCCACCGCCACCTCGGCTATAACGTTAAGCAGCTCGGGCAGGGCCGTTGCCATGTGGCAGGGAGCCAGGTACGTGACCAACAAGCCCATCTGTACTCCATGACCCCACTTCACAAAGAGGGACTCACATCCGGCTATCTGTGGAACAGTGGTCTCCCTTGGATCCAGACCTTCCTTTATAATAACCGCCACCCCCCAGCCCCTGCCCTGAGCCCTCGGCTGATGAAATGCACGGAAGCCTGGTGGCCATATATCCACGAGGGGAACTCCCCCCTCCTGGCCTAACCAGGTCTCCGTAATGCCCGCTAGGTCTGCCTCCCCCTCCTGAATAAGATCGTGGATGAGGGGGGCTTTATTAACAATGGACCTGGCATTGCATAACATCAGCCGGAGGCTCTGGCCCTGAGAATCTGGACAGCCTGGGGAACGAGAAAAGCATTGGGGACCGGACTGCGCAATCGCTCTAAGAGCGAGTGCGCATTCCCCAAACATGATGTGGTCCCCAGCTTCCGCCATATCTGCCCCTCCCACTCACTATACTGATGGAACAGCCCTCTTTAAATCGAACTCCAACCCCCTCCCTGACCTCGGTTCTACGTCCCTAGTGTCGCAGCCCTTCGCTAAGGCTGGTCTTGAACCCAGTGGATTTCCCCCAGAACCCACCCTAATCCCCCCCGAACCCCTTAAAATTTTTGTTAAAAACCCACTAAAAAACCCACTTAAAAAACCCCTCAAACTCTTCTTTGCCGCATGCCATCTCTCGGGGCTCCAACCCCCGTCATCAAGATAGGCCCTTGATAACGAAGAGGGCCAAACCTGCAAGAGGGGGAAATCTCGCAGGGCACGAAGGTCATTCACCGAGTACATCTGGACATCAAGGGGAGGTGATAATCCACGGCCAATAGCCAGGGGACAATTTGATGTTATCACAGTCAAGAGGAGTGAATGACAGGCTTCAATAAAATTCCAATGGGACACGTAGGACCTCATTGCCCTCTCACAGCAATGGCAGGAGTAAGAATGCTGTTTCAGACCAGTAAAGGGTGACCCAGCCCCCCTCTCACGGCGGCTGGTCAACCATGATCGTCCAAGGAACCGGAGTTGAGACAGCAGCTGTAGACCCACTCCACCAAGACTTGAGTCCCCAGATGTAAACCTCCATTCAATGGAGGGAAAAAATGGGATCAGGTCAGTCCATATAGTCCAGGCAGGCTCAACGGTGGAGATCATAACAGTCAAAAACTCCAGGGAGGTCAAGATGACACCTAGTCCAGGAGATGATGGGAGGGGAAAGAGGAGAGCCAAGGCAACAAACGCCAGAGGGGGAAAAAACCCTCAGTCATGGTCCAGCTCTCCCCCATGCCTCCAGATCTTTCTTATTACCATGCTGCTCGTCTCGCCCAGCCTTCATAGATCAACATGGAGGCCTCTGGGACGACCAAGGGGCCAAACAGCGCCCCACGATCACCCAGGAGATCTAACGCCACGAGTAAGCAGCTGCCACCATCTCCAACACTCCCACACACCAAACTGCCACACACCAAACTGCGGCGGCCCCTTCCCTGAGCCAGCAGCCGCCATTTCCACGCCGCCAGCATCGCTGCCGCCGCCGTTGCCAGCCTCCCCATCCTCACCCCGCCCCCCTCACCGCCCTAGCACATGTCCAGGGGGCGGATTGAGGGTGCCACACCACCGCCATCGCCGCGGCGCTGACGCCGTCTTCCTGGCTCTGCCGCCTTCGCCATGGGAGATCTGCCGCGGCCCCCTCCTCCTTCGGGCCGCTCTCGCTGTCCTGTGGTCTCCAGAAGCCGCGAGCCTCCGCGAGCCTCCGCGAGCCTCCAGGACATTCTAAGAAGCCGGAGACCCCTCAGCAGAGCTCCAACACTCCTCCAGCTGGGCCAGGGCTGCAGCGATCGAAATTCAGCCCTTCAAAGGCCCCCTGAAGCCATAATCATCCCCCCGAAACACCGGAGTCACAGGGAGGTCACCATCTTGCGCATGCGATTCATCAACAATCCTGTTGGCCTCTTGTTCATTCTTTGTAATCAGAACTATATCGTCCGTAAAAAGAAGTAATAATGATACTATACCATCCCTTTCCATTTTAAATAAACATGGATCTGCTAATCCTGCTTTAAATCTGATATTCTTCAATGTTTTTACAATGCACTGGTTCCATTCATAACCTGACTGTTTTAACCCATACAGACTTTTCTTTAATAACCAACAGTCAGCCTTCCCATTTTCCTCAAATCCTGAGTTTCTTTAAATAAATTTCATGCTGTAATGGTGCATGCAGATATGCGGTCTCTACATCTAAATGGGTAACTATATATTTATTTCTAGCTGCCCATACCAACGCTGCTCGTAATGTAATGGCTTTTAAGCTTGGAGTGAATACTTCATCGTAATCATTAGGAGACTGATTAAATCCTTGAGCTATTAGCCTAGCTTTATATATTGGTATCCCATCTATCCCAGGTTTTAATTTATATACCCACTTACTACTGAGTATAGTTTTCCCTTTTGGAATTGTTACACTTGCAAATTCTGCAAAGATTGTAGTTCTTTAGTCATTGCACCTCTTCACACTTTCTGGTCTTCAGGTGGAAACGTGGTCAACTCATTAAATGTAGTAGGGACTTTATTTACTTGATAGACTGTAGTTGCCTGATACCTATCAGGTGGTCTTGTTACTCTACTCGACCTTCTTGGGAGTTCAGGACTTACAGATTGCCTCTCTACCTTAACCTCTTCCTGTACTATGTCTTTCTCTACCTCTTCGCTCTGGATCTCTGGTATTTCATTGGTAGCTTCAGTCTGAGTTTCAATGATAACCTCATTTTCAGTACCTAATTTATTCCATCCTACATGCTCCATAAACCTGGCATTTGCACTGTTAACTACCATTGCTGTTCCTTTTACCCAAAATCTGTAGGACCTGTGGTTTGAATTATAACCAACAAATATTAATTGTTGTGCCCTACTCTGGCCCTTACGCCTTAACTGCGCTGGAGTATGTACCCATGCAGGTGATCCAAATGTGTGTATGTAGCTCAAATCTGGCTTCCTTCCATGCCATACGGTATATGGAATTTTGTTAGTGGTTGTATTTATGGTGTTGTTTAAGAGTGTATTTGCACACATAATGGCTTCTCCCTATAAATTAGCTGGTAAACCTGCATCAGCTAACATTGATCTCATCATTGCTTGTAGAGTTTGTCCTCTCCTTTCAACATACGAGTTATGCTATGGTCGATATGGAGCTGAACATTTGTGCTTTATACCAGCATTAGCTAACATTGATTTAAACCTTGTGTTGACAAACTCAGCACCATTGTCAATTACATTAGTAACTATTTTTTTGATTTGTTTTCCTCTCCACAAACTTAATCCATTGAACAAAATACTGAAAATTATCTACCTTAGACTTCAATAGGTAGCAAAAACCATACCTGGAATAATGGACAACTATACTGAGAACATAGCAAGCACCTCCTAAACTAGCCTTCATTGACCCTATTAAATCAGCAAATACCACTTCCAGTGGTCTCTTCGTTTTAAACCCTCAAACCTATTAGCAAGGATTGTTCTACTTTTCTGCTGATTACAAATATTGCAATTTAAATACTGGTTACATGATTTCAGCTTCAATCCATCAACTAATTTTACAGTTTTCTGTAACATCTTAAAACTGATATGCCCCATCCGTCTGTGAAGCAAGTGAACACATTCATCATGTGGTTTGACATTTGAGTATACAACATTTGTAACATGGTTACCAAATAATACATATAAACCATCTTTCAGTTTTCCAATAATCTTGGTTTCACCTTTTTCAATTAAACAATCATTGATTCTAAACGTTACTGTATATCCTAGCTTAACCAATACTCTAACCAAAATCAAATTAAAATTTAGATTTGGAACATATAACATATGCATTTTTTCTTTTACATATGGACATATTGCCATTTCCTCACCACATGCCTTTAGCTTCCACCCATTTGCTAAAGAAACCTTATTATTTACTAGGCAACATTTTCACAAAATAGTTTGTGTTCTGACAATGCATAGCGACGCCCCGCTATCAATAACCCACAAATCGTGGTTAACCGTTTTCTTATCAGACATAGCTACATTACATTGTTTTTTATCATAAACCATGGTTTTTGGTTTCAGCCTTCTGCAAAACTTGGCTATATGACCCTTCTTGCCACAATTAAAACAATGTTTTACAGCATATACATGATTATTTGCCTTTACATTTACATTAATCAACTCAGGTTCTTCCCTTAGTTGTTTTCTTTCTTCTCTCCTTCTGGCCTCTTCTAGTAGTCGTGAGGTTACATTGGCCAAAGTTAGTTCCTGCTGTGTGAGACCTTCAAATGATGTTACTACGTCGTCGTAGCTTTCATCTAGCGATGATAACAGTATATAAACCTGTTGTTTCTCAGAAAAAACCACCTCCTTCTGATGTAGCTCTCGAAAAATGCTTTTTATGCAATTCAGGTGTGTTAACATGTCACCACCCTTAAGGAGTCTTGTGTGAAACAACTTTCATGTAATGTTAATTTGTGCCCCTACAGTGTCACGAACATAAAGACGTTTCAAATTTCTCCAGCATTTTGCAGCAGACTGTTCACCCTCGATATGAACAAGCTAGGTATCGTCTAGAGACAAACCAATAATACACAATGCACTCTCATTCTTCCTCTGGAACTCGGCTACCTTCCTGGCATCCTCAGCATCGTCAGCATTCCAGGAGGTCACGTCTGGTGGATTCTGCACTACATCCCATAGCCCTTCTTTGCACAACAGGAGACTGCACTTGGTGGACCAGGATTTGTAGTTGGTGCCATCCAGCCGGGTAACCAGCGATAAGTTGGGAGCTTGACCTTGTGCCATCCTCACCAGGATATTAAATACGTATCAGAATGAATAATGTGTGTTGCAACTCTCTTATTGCTGTAACTGGTACACACATTCTGGCACTGGGCCCATAACCAGTGTTGAGGGTAAACTGCCCTCTGCAGAGTAGAGCGACGGACCAGACAGCGTTGCAACACAGATACTCTCAGACTCTGAACATTGTTAGAAAAATAAATAGTCTTTACTTGTTGTAAAACAAACAAACCTGGCTTCTCATAAACAAAGATAACACTTTCAATACAAAACAAAGTTTGCTTACAGTTCTAGTTCCGTAACACCGTCACAGTATCTTTAGCAGTAATATCACGAGCAGGAGTGAGCAGGAGTGAATGAACTTCCTGCCTTCCTTTTATTTGTTTTAACCACTTAATCAATTAGTCATCTTGTAGCAGTTAAAGTTACAGTACATATTATCTACCCAACCGTAGGATAAGGATCCAACAGACTAGACATACCCAATTTGTGTAACTGTTCTTTGTATGTTTCAGCTTCCAGTCCCCTAATCATCTTTGTTGCTCTTCTCTGCATGCTTTCCAGAGTCCCAATATCTTTTTATATTGTGACTAGAATTGGATGCAGTATTCCAAGTGTGGTCTTACTAAGGCTTTGTGAAGCAGTACTATAACTTCATGTGATCTTACTTCTATCCCTCTATTAATGCAGCCTGGGATTGTATTGGTAATTTTGGCTGCTGCCAATCACAAAAAAAATAGTAAGAGAACACTTGTCTGATCTAGATGAATACAAATCACCAGGACCTGATGGGTTACATCCCAGAGTTCTAAAGGAGCTGGCAGATGTCATCTCAGAACCATTGCACCACATCTTTCAAAAATCCTGGAACACCAGGGAACTACCAAAGGACTGGAAAAGAGCTAATGTGGTTCCCATCTTCAAAAAGGGGAAAAAAACAGACCAAAACTACAGACCAATCAGCCTAACATCAATACCCAGGAAGATACTGGAAAAGATAATAAAAAAACAGATCTGCCAACACCTAGAAACGAGTAAAGTAATAATTAGCAGCCAGTACAGGTTTGTTAAAAACAGATCATGCCAAACCAATCTTATTTCATTCTTCAACATATTGACTAAATTAGTAGACCAAAAAAATCATGTGGACATAATATACTTAGACTTCAGCAAGGCATTCGACAGAATAGACCACAACCTACTTCTTCGTAAGTTAGAAAAAAGTGGGATAGATAGCTTCACCTCCAGATGGATTCGCAACTGGCTGACAAACCGTACTCAACCAGTAGTCCTTAATGGGTGTAAGTCTACATGGAGAGAAGTAAGCAGGGGGGGTGCCACAAGGTTCCTTCTTAGGCCCAGTACTCTTCAATATCTTCATAAACAGTTTAGATGAGGGAATAGAAGGGGAACTCACCAAATTTGCAGATGATACAAAGCTGGCAGGAATAGCTAACACTCTAAAAGATAGGCTTAAGATCTAGATGGATCTTGACAGACTTGAACACTGGGCCCTATCTAACAAAATGAAATTCAATGTAGAGAAAAGTAAAGTCTTACACTTAGGTAAGAAAAACCAAAAGTACACACAGATACTGGGGGAAACCAGGCTTAATAGCAGTGACTGTGAGAGGGATCTTGGAGTCTTAGTGCACAATCTGCTGAATATGAGGCACTAGTGTGCAGCGGCAGCTAAAAAAGCCAAAGCAATCCTAAACTGCATTAACAGAGGGATACAATCAAGTGAGGTACTAATACCACTCTATAAAGCTCTAGTAAGACCACACCTAGAGTACTGCATCCAGTTTTGGTCACCACACTATAAAAGATGTTGAAACTCAAAGTGCAGAGGGGAGCAATCAGGATGATTAGGGGACTGGAGACTAAAACAGATGAAGAACGGTTATGGAAACTGGGCATGGCTAGTGTAGTGAAGAGAAGGGCCAGGGGAGACATGATAGCAGTCTTCCAATATTTGAGGGGCTGCTACAGAGAGGAGGGGGTCAAGCTATTTTCCAAAGCACCTGAAGGCCAGACAAGGAATAATGGATGGAAACTGACCAAGGAGAGATTCAACCTAGAAATAGGAGGAACTTTCTGACAGTGAGAACAATCAACCAATGGAAGAGCTTGCCTTCGGAAGTTGTGGGAGCTTCATCACTCGAGACTTTCAAGAAAAGATTGGACTGCCATTTGTCAGATATGGTACAGGGTCTCCTGCTTGAGAGGGGGCTGCACTAGATGACCTATAAGGTCCCTTCCAACTCTGTTAATCTGATCTGAACTGTTGGCTCACATTTAAGTGACTATACACCAGGGTGGATAAAAATCAATGTGCCGAGTGTCAGCCATTCCCTCGACACATGATCCCGGGGACTGTGACAAGCCAGAAGAACAGAGACACGGTGAAGGGGGGTGTTGTAGCGTTTAGCAGGGCACGGTGATATCAGGTGGTGGACGGTATAGGGAATCTGGGGACAGGGTCAATAAAACAATGTCAAAGGAAACAAACGCCCTTCAATACGAGGGACAGCGCGATCCGGAGGTAACTGAAGGATTAAATAGCGCGGTCACTTTAAATGCACAATTGAGCAAGGGAGGGGCGCTTGGGGGCGTTCTATAAAGCCAGATAAGTGGAGGAATCGGGCGTCTCCGACTTTGTTTTTCATCAGAAAACTTCAGCGCTTACTGTATGACCACCGTGTAAGCTACGATTAAACCGGATAGCTTCACCTTTGAGTGTGTGCGTGTGGTGTTTGTTCGGCGGAGCACAGGTGGTTCCAGAGGAGGCTGACAGAAAGTCGGAGACGCTTTATTCTTCTGTCTGAGGACTGCAAGCAGCTGTGATGGCAGAGGGTGTGACGGATGATGCCACGGTGTTGGATTTGGGGACAGAGCTGGAGGCAGAGGAGGAGGAGAACGTGGAGACAGAGGAGCGTTGCGAACAGCCAGTGGTACGCCCCAAACAGAGAGTGGTGTCGCCCCCGCCCCCAGAAGACAAGCAGGAAAGACAGGATTCATTGGGGACTGAAGCTGCTCGAAAACCATCTGGAAATTGGTGGCAAAGTACCGCTATACTAGGGAAGTTGGGGTTTCAGACATCAGCTAACCCCCCTCTAGCCCCTCAATTCCAAGGATGGAGGGAAAGGCGATGGATGGAGGAGGAGGAAGAGGGGGACTGGAGTTATTCTTCTGGCCCCGGTGTAACCACCATGGATATGTTGAGGGAGAGGTTTGGGGAAGCTAGCTTCCGGGATGCCCCTTCTTGGCAGCCCTGGGCGCCCGGGGCAGACCAGTCAAACACGTGGCAGAGTGGGGTGGGAGCATCAACGGGCGGAATGTCCGAATCCAGGGTGTGTTTGGCCAGTCCAAAGCTGCGAGTAGACCATAGTCGATATAGGGGCAGAAGGGATGAGGACCCTGCTCCCCAGGGGGGGGGTTCCTCGTCAAGCGAGGGGATACATGGTACATGACGACAGCCACATAGTCAGGGGCATCGTGAGGACCAGGAAGGTGAGCCTGCTGCTAGACGGTCCCGCTCACTGGAACGAAGAGCCCCTCGGGGTGGAGAGCGGTCCAGGCATGAACGGGATCCAGCACCTGCATGGATCCCAGGGCCTTGGGTACAGCAAATACCATGGGGTCTCCCTCCCTTACAAGCCACGTTCGATGGGAATCCAGACTGTGTAGCCCTCTTTCTAAGCCAGGTGATCACTATATGGATGCTTACTGGCACTATTATTCCTCTCAGTGGGCCAGAGTAGTAGCGGTTACGACGGTTTTGACAGGTGAGGCAGCTGACTGGGTGGCCAGTTTACACACCATGCACGCTCGAGAACTGGCAGATTTAGGACTGTTCCTGGAAGCGTTACGAAGTCGATTTGAGGACGATGCCAGCACCCAGGCCATTGTCGAAAGCGATCTAGTTTCACTAAAACAAAATGGACGAGCGGCTAAAGACTATGTAAAGGAATTTCGTACCTTGGCTAATCGGTTGAGGGGCTGGCCCGAACGTTTATTAGTTCACCATTTCCATAAGGGGCTGGATAGAGACCTACGTCAGGCCTGCGTTTATAGGGGCCTTGGTCCTTACATAACAGCCTGGTATAAAGCGGCTGTCGAATTGGATGTAGGCCTGAAGGAGTTCCGGATGCGAAGCGACACCATGACCCCACCACGGAAAGTGTTGGAGAAGCCACCAACAGGGCGGGGAGGCATTCGAACATATATGCCTATAGGAGTAAGAGGTGGTATTGCCTCACGAAGACCATTCCGATGTTACCGGTGTGACCAGGAGGGCCACAGAGCGCTTGATTGCCCACTCCCGCCTCTCCGGGCCCCAGACAGCCAGCCATCAGGTTCCGGTAGGCGGGCGGGTTTCCGTTCCAGACTATCGGAGCGCTCTCGTATCGCGGCTCAAACAAGAGGTGGCGAGGCCAATAGTCGTGATGGCAATGGTGGCTCTCCTGACATCATCCGAACACCGATGGAGGAGGGGAACATTGAGGAGGAAACGGAACACACGGATCCTATGGTATGTGATCCTGTTCGACCTTTCATTATCCAGGTGACACTAAAACACCCTGGGTCGGGTAGACTTGAACAGCAAGGGGCCTTAGTAGATACTGGTTGCACCCGTTGCCTTTTACGAAGGGCGATAGCAGACAGTCTTGGACTCCGTGTAGTGAAATTGCAGAAACCTATTTACTTTGAGCAAATGGATGGTTCAACGCTAGGAGGACAACCAGCTACCCATGTTACAGAACCTGTGACACTTGAGATCGGGAATCATCGGGAAGTAGTACGATTTGTGATTGTAGAAAAAATGATTGAACCCATCATTCTAGGCCTATCATGGTTAGATAAGTGGAAACCTACCATTTGGTGGGAAGGGGTTTTTCGCAAATTACGCTTGGCAGTAGGCCCTGATCCACCTGAAGACAGTAGAGATGGAAAGGAGATGTCCTGTCTAGAAAAAGTCCCACATGTATACAGAGATCTATGGCGTGTGTTTAGTGAGAAGGAATGTGAGGCCCTTCCACCCCACCGTCCTACAGACTGTGCGATAGAGTTAAAACCAGGTGTTAGTTTACCTAAACCTCGCATGTATTCCATGACTCCCCTTGAATTAGAGGAATTGCGGCGTTATATAGATCAGAACCTAGCCAGGGGTTTTATCTCGCCCAGTCGTGCGCATATGGCGGCGCCAGTTCTGTTTAAGGAGAAGAAAGATGGAGGGCTAAGATTGTGTGTTGATTTTCGGGGTTTAAACGCTGTCTGTATGGAACCCCTTTATCCTTTACCCCTTATGACGGATTTGCTTTCCACTCTCACGACAGGGAAGATCTTTACTAAGTTGGACCTCCGAGAAGCGTATTACAGGGTCCGGGTAAAAACGGGTGATGAATGGAAGACCACATTTAACTGCCCTTTGGGCAGCTATAAGTTCCGGGTCATGCCATTTGGTCTACAGGGGGCCCCTGCAGTTTTTATGCAGTTTATCAATAGTATACTCTATGATCACCTGTATCGCGGAGTTCTCGTATATCTAGACGATATTCTAATATACTCCAATATCCTAGAAGAACATGTTCATCTGGTACGGCAAATATTACTGAAGTTGTTGAAGGCTCAGTTGTATGTAAAGCTATCGAAATGTGAATTTCACAAGACAGAGATAGATTACTTGGGGTTTAGGATTTCAGGAAAAGGGATTGAAATAGACCCAAATAAGGTTAAGACAGTGTTGGAATGGCAGGCTCCAAAGACCCGAAAACAGTTACAAAGTTTTCTGGGATTTGCAAATTTTTACAGAAGATTTATCCCCTCATTTGCTAAGGTGGCTTTACCGTTGACTGATCTCTTAAAGACGAGAAAAAGTGCAGTCGGGAAAGGCAACCCACAACAAAAAATCAATTGGACGATATCATGTCAACGTGCATTTGACACGTTGAAAACCCTCTTTGCTAATGAACCCATACTAAGACATCCTAACACATCAAAACCCTTTGTAATCCAGGTGGATGCAAGTGATGTGGCGGTAGGGGGTGTTCTCCTACAAAGAAATGAACATGGGGTTCTTCAACCATGCGCCTACACCTCCCGAAAACTAACCGATACAGAACAAAATTGGATGGTTTGGGAAAAAGAGGCGTATGCCATAAAATGGGCCTTGCAAACGTGGAGGCATTTGCTAGAAGGGACTAAGGTAGAATCTGATGTATGGACGGATCACAAAAATCTAGAGGCACTTCAATCGCCTCGTAAACTGTCCCCGAAACAGGCACGTTGGGCGCAGTATTTCCGCAGATTTACCATCAAGCTGAAAGCGATACCAGGGAAAGAACTATTTAGCTGATGCCCTATCACGCATGCCGCAATTTGAGAGCCAAAAAGAGGAGATAACACAAGCCTTAATACCTTATAAACAGACAGGAAAGCAAGGAAGGGACGTATTCCCGCTCCCCACAACCTGGGTAGTGGAGTTGAGGAAAAAATTAGCAACAGACAGTTGGCTGAAGACCAATCCCCAGATAGTGACACAGAAAAGAGGACTAATGTGGAAAGGAGATAAATTATATATCCCCGAAGGATTGAGAGATAAGGTGTTACGACAATGCCACGATGTAAAAACAGCAGGGCATTTCGGTTTCGTGAAAACGTTGCATCTAGTGAGGAGACAGTTCTGGTGGCCACATATGCGAAAACAGGTAGAGACATATGTACAAGGCTGTCCCGTCTGTATAAGAGCTAAACCCTTGTCAGGGAAACCGTCTGGTTTATTAGTCGGTGGCTGAACCACAGAGACCTTGGGAAGATATAGCCATGGATTTCATAGTTGAATTACCTCCCAGCAAAGGACACAATGTAATATGGACTATTATTGACCTGTTTTCCAAACAGGCACATTTTGTCCCCTGTAAAAGACTACCGTCCACAGGGCGTCTAGCGAAACTGTTTGTCCAACACATATATCGACTTCATGGCACACCCAAACGTATAATCTCAGACAGAGGTCCCCAATTTACTGCCCAGTTCTGGAGACGTTTCCTAGGACAATTAGGAACAGAACAGGGACTGAGCTCTGCGTTCCACCCAAATACCAACGGAGCCGCTGAAAGAGCCAATGCCATGGTAGAAAGGTATCTACGTTCTTATGTGTCATACCAACAAACAGACTGGTACGAACTCTTACCTTTCGCAGAATCAGTATATAATAACACCGTGCACAGCAGTACTGGTTATACACCCTTCCTAGTAGTTTCTGGAAAAGAGTTCCCGGCCATCCCCGATCTAGATGTACAAATGACTAGTTCCCATAGTCCAAAAGAATGGACAGAGAAGGTTAAACAGAGTTGGCCACACATCAAAAATGCATTAGAAAAAGCTTCTGAAGCGTACAAAACCCAAGTAAACAAACGGAGACGAGATAACCTACCCTTCAAAATAGGAGAAAAAGTGTATTTGTCCACAAAATATATCAATCTGCGTATGCCCAGTAAAAAATTAGGTCCAAAGTATATAGGTCCCTTTCCCATCACCAAAATAATAAATCCCGTAACGGTATCTTTACAACTACCCCCCTTACTGAAAAGAATACACCCAGTATTCCACAGTAGTCTCCTAAAACCAGCAGCCAAAATAAGAGAGACAGGAACACGTCCAGGGCCTGTGACAGGAAGTTCATACGAAATTAAAAAGATCCTCGATTCTAAGATATATCATGGGAAGCTTAGGTATTTAGTACATTGGAAGGGATACCCTATATCAGAAGCAACATGAGTGAAAACGAAGGATATAGATGCTCCACGACTACTAAAACAATTCCATGAAACATATCCAAACAAACCAGGTGGACACTTTCCCACTTAATGAGAATAACCGAATGTTTTTATGTCCCTACAGGAAGAGACCTGGTAGGGGGGGGCTGCATGTCGAGTGTCAGCCATTCCCTCGACACATGATCCCGGGGACTGTGACAAGCCAGAAGAACAGAGACATGGTGAAGGGGGGTGTTGTAGCGTTTAGCAGGGCACGGTGATATCAGGTGGTGGACGGTATAGGGAATCTGGGGACAGGGTCAATAAAACGATGTCAAAGGAAACAAACACCCTTCAATACGAGGGACAGCGCGATCCGGAAGTAACTGAAGGATTAAATAGCGCGGTCACTTTAAATGCACAATTGAGCAAGGGAGGGGCGCTTGGGGGCGTTCTATAAAGCCAGATAAGTGGAGGAATCGGGCGTCTCCGACTTTGTTTTTCATCAGAAAACTTCAGCACTTACTGTATGACCACCATGTAAGCTACGATTAAACCGGATAGCTTCACCTTTGAGTGTGTGCGTGTGGTGTTTGTTCGGCGGAGCACAGATGGTTCCAGAGGAGGCTGACACAATGATTTTTTAAAAAAAATCAAAAAAATTCAGATTTTTTTAAATTTAAATCGGATTTTTTTAAATAAAATGCTTTTTGAGGAAAATATATTACCATCCAAAGGTTATTCCATCATGAAATAAAGATTAGTTTTTTAATTATGTAGAATAAGGCTATATATGTTTAATTTTTTTGGTAAATAAATTTCATTAATCCATTCACAATGTCATGCTCTTCCAGAGGTTTTTGTAAGATTATTGGGCAGTTTCTCTGCCTACAAGATATTATCACAGATGCTTGGTTTAGTTTTGCAGTTCTCAAAACTGAATTTGACTCAGCAGAGATCACATGTCTCTTCTTCACAGCAAAAATGTTATAACATGAACAGAGTTGAGAAAAAGACCTTAATCCTATTGTTCTACAAACCTATTGTTGTAGCACGGGAATAACGAGAGGCACAAGCAGGCTAGTAACAACAGCTCTTTAATTCAGGGTGAGACTTCAGCAAAGGAACACAGGCAACAGCCCTCTTTATATACTTTTCAGGTTCGACCAAGAACCAATCAGAATTCACAGTACATTTGAATTTCCCGCACAAATTAGATACATATATAACACCCCTCCACTCCCAGAAGGCACTTATTCTATCTATTTACATATTTACATACAAAATCACGCAGGTGACCACAGCGTGTCTTTATCTTGGTTGACCTGTGCAATTCAGTTGTTGGCGAGGCGTCGAGCCGGTCGGAGGGACCTCCCGTCTCTCCTGGCTCCGCCAATGGAACCTCCTGGATTTCTCAGGAGGCGTGGCTATCTCCAACTGGGAGTGTCGACTCACTGGGGCGGCGCTGGAACTCAGGGTTGCCAGATAAGTATTCCGGCTTACTCGGGCTTGAGGTAGCTGTGTCAGGAAGACCTTGATAGTTAGGACATGACTTTTCCTTTTGTAAACATTTACGCAATTGATCTATATGCCTCCTCCAGATTTTACCATGCCCTATATCGACTGTATATGACTTTGGGCCGGTAATTCCTACGATGGTTCCCTCTACCCATAAGGACCCATTGGTGTAGCTTCTAGCAAAAACTGGTGTTCCCACCTGGAATTGTCTTAGTCCTCCCCCTTCCCCCTTGAAGCTATCGGGGGAGTAATTGGGATGCAGTCGGTCGAGAACGCATATTAGCTTTCGGCCCATTAAGAGCTCGGCTAGGCTGCGGCCTGAGGTTGGGCACGGGGTGGCGTGCTGTACCGCTAAGAACTCATCTATTCTAGCTTGCCAATCCCCTGCATCAAGCCGGGAAAGAGCTTCTTTGGCCGTTTTTACAAATCTTTCTGCAAGGCCATTAGAACCCGGATGAAAAGGAGCGGATAATGCATGTCTTATGCCTAATTCGGCTAGGTAGCCTTCAAATTGAGTTGCCGTGAATTGGGGGCCATTGTCGGATACCAGGGTGTCCGGCAATCCGTGTGTTGTGAATAGTTTTCTGAGTACTTTGATTACGGCCTCAGAAGTGGTAGATGGCATTAGGACAATTTTGAGCCACTTAGAATATGCATCTACAATAATAAGAAAATTCTCGCCGTGGAACGGGCCAGCGAAATCGATGTGAATCCTCCCCCATGGCCCCTTTGGTTTTTCCCATTCACGAACGGGAGCTATGGGTGAATCTGGGCGGGACTCCTGGCAGGGCCTGCACTTCCCCACCCACTCAGTGACATCTTGGTCAAGATGTGGCCACCAAACATAACTACGAGCTAGGCCTTTCATACGCACAATACCAAGGTGTCCCTCATGCAGCATTTCTAAAACTCTGTGCCTTAACTGCGAAGGAATGACCACCCTGTCTCCCCATAACAAGCAACCCCCCAACATTAACAGTTCATTTTTTTTGTTAAAGTACAATTGAAAGTCACCACCGTCCACCTTGGTAGGCCAACCCCTCGTTACCCAGCCCATTACAGTGCGCAAAACAGAGTCTCTGGCAGAAAACCTCACCACCTCGTTTGAAGAAATGGGGCCCGGGGAAACAATGTCAATCAGTAAAACCGGGGCTTCCGGGGTCAGGTTGTCCAACAGTTCGTGCAAGGGGCATCGGCTGAGGGGGTCAGCATGTCCTAAAGTTTTGCCCGGCCGGTGGAGCAGTCTGTACGAGTACGCGGCTAAGAAAATGGACCATCTAGTTATCCAGGGGGAAAGAGCAGCCGGGGTCGGTTTATCTCCAGCCAAAAGTCCCAAAAGAGGTTGGTGGTCCGTAATAAGTTCAAAAGTGCGGCCAAACAAATACTCGTGAAACTTTTTGACCCCAGCTACAGCTGCTACTGCCTCTCTATCTAGCTGGCTATAGTTTCTTTCAGCACTAGACAAAGTGCGAGAGTAATAGGCGATGGGCGCCTCTAACCCATTCGGCAGTCTATGGCTTAAAACCGCGCCTACATCAAAGGGGGAAGCGTCACAGACCAATACTAGAGGTAGTTCGGCATTGTATTGGATGAGAAAACTGTCCTCAGACAAAAGTCTCTTTACTGCGTTGAATGCAGCCACTTCTCGCTTGCCCCAAACCCACGGAACGTTTTTTCCAAGGAGCCTGTGCAGAGGCTCCGCAACTATGGCTTTGTGTTTCAAAAACATTGTATAGAAATTGAGAAGGCCCAGGAAAGCCTGCAGTTCGGATTTTGACTTGGGGGTAGGCGCGCTTTGAATGGCCCTAACTTTGCTTTCTGTGGGGTGAATGCCTGTGCCATCAATTCTGTAGCCTAAGAATTCCACTGATGGAACCGCCATCTTGCATTTTGTATGCTTGAGTTTAAGTCCCGCTTCTCTGAACCTCGTTAGGACTTGTCTAACCCTCTGGCCTAACTGAGTCTCGTCTTGGCCACTAATCAAAATGTCATCGAAATATGGGACGACACCTGGGAGGCCTTGTAGAAGGCGCTCCATTGTGCTTTGAAAGAGTCCTGGGGCGATGCTGACCCCAAACTGAAGCCTGGTGCATTTAAAGGCACCTCTGTGAGTTACTATTGTCTGTGATTCTGCCGTAGCGTCATCTACTGGCAATTGCTGGTACGCCTGCACAAGGTCTAGTTTTGCGAATAGCTTGCCAGGCCCCAGGGAGTGTAGTAGATGGTAGACTATCGGAACCGGATAGGCACTCTGCTGCAATGCCTTGTTAATCGAACATTTATAGTCGAAGCAAATTCTAATTGAGCCATCCGATTTGACTGGTGTGACTATCGGGGTTTCCCACTTAGCGTGATCTACGGGAACTAGCACCCCTTGCTTAATGAGCTTGTCGAGCTCCGCATCAATTTTGGGCTTTAAAGCAAATTGAACTCCTCTTGCTTTCAGTCTGATTGGCGCTACGTTGGGGTCTAAATTAAAGGATATAGGGGTCCCCACGTACTTGCCTAGAGTCTCTTCGAAAACGTCCCGAAACTCATGGAGCAGGATTTCTTTAAGTGATGATCCGCTGATGCTGTGAACGCTCGTGAAGCCCATGCCGAGGGCCCGTAACCATTTCATGCCCAGTAGACTTGGTAGGGGCTTGGTAACGACGGTCAGGGGCAGCTCTTTCTGGAACTTGCCGTAGGTGACCCAGAACGTGCCCATGCCTTCAACGGGAACTCAGTTTCCCTGGTAGTCGAGTAGGCGGATTTTCTGACAGGACAGCTGGTTCTTCTGAAGCTTGGGCAGGAGTGCCTTGAGTGTTGACCAGGACATGATTGATAACGTAGACCCGGTGTCAATTTCCATTTCGCACGATCTGCCATCGATTTCTACTTTCGTGTAGACTTTCTCATCGTCGGTTGTGCTGGCTTGGCCGATTCTCGCGCTGTAGGTCTCCCGCTTTTGTGGTTCGCGCCGTTTTCTCGCGCCGTCATCTTTGATTGACTGTTTTGAACGAACCGGTTCTGATTGGTCACGGTAGTCACGTGATTTTCGACTACGCGGAAATTGAGCTCTGCAAACTCGTGCTAGGTGGCCTTTCCTGTCGCAACGCCTGCAAATGGCTTCTCTGTATTTACATGAATGTCTCTCATGATCCCCGCCACAGCTAGGGCAGTTCTCATGGCAGCGGCTTTGTTCGCTCGATTTCTTTTCTGTATGGAAGACGTCCTCGTCCGTGCTGGTTCGCACCTCTTCTCTGTGGACGGGGGCTGTTTTTGGCCTGTCTTTGCTTGAACTGGGTCGCTGCAGCGCCTCCAAAGCTTTCATTGATGCCTCGTGTGCTCGGCCTTCGTCTAGCACGCCAGCTAGCGTTAGGTCTGGCTTGGCTAGAAGACGCCTTTGTAACCGGGTATCTCGAATCCCGCAAATCAGTTGTTCAAGCAACGCGTCGTCTAAGTCTCTGTAGTTACAATGCGTTGCGGCTTTTCGGAGTGCGGCCACATAAGCACTGACCGGCTCTCCTTCTTTTTGAACTCGTTGCTGGAGTTCGTAGCGCTGAACGAATTTAGATGGAACTGGCGCATAGTGGGCTCTCAGGTTGGCCTGAAGGACGTCCCAGAGAACCGTCTGGACTGGGGTTGGCTCGCAGAGGGATTCGGCCATCTCGAATACGTCTGGCCCGCAGTGGCTTAAGAACAGAGCCCTTTTTCTGTTCGCTGAGAGCCCTTGCATTTCACTCGCTTCCAGGGAGCATTCGAACTTTGTCAGATACGATCCCCACTTCTCTCGGGTTGGGTCGAAGGGTTTTGGCGGAACGTAGGCAGACATGCCGTGTCTCCGTGTTCACTAGTCACCCTGGCTGAAACTCCAAGCTCTTTTTGAATTGCCTCTTGTGTCCTCTATCCCACCTTCGTCGCCAATGTTGTAGCACGGGAATAACAAGAGGCACAAGCAGGCTAGTAACAACAGCTCTTTAATTCAGGGTGAGACTTCAGCAAAGGAACACAGGTAACAGCCCTCTTTATATACTTTTCAGGGGTGACAAAGAACCAATCAGGATTCACAGTACATTTGAATTTCCCACACAAATTAGATACATACATAACACCTATGAATACAGAATCAACCCCTTCAGTGCTAAGTTTCAAGAAGTTCAGTGAATAGAATAGAAACAATATTTTTCTGATTGTTTGGAGTGGAATAGATCTGCACAAGAAGAAAGTGAAACTAAGTGTGAAGAGGAAGGGGCAAGCAGACAAGCAATACAAAATGAAAGTGAAACTTTCTGAGCACAATACTGCACAGCCACAGACAGACAAGTCTTTGGATCTTTTTGTGTGTATGACCTGAGGTTTATCACATTCTTTCCTTGGAGGAAAAAACCTATAATGGCAGCAGGCCGTAAAAGAGACCCAGTTTGGCAATATTTTAATGAAGTTCCTTTACCTATCAGTAAGGCAGGTTGGTAAACATTTTTATTGAATCATATTTCTAAAGACTGCCTTGAACTGTCATGTTTGAGCAAAATTATATTTCTTATGATTACTGCATGTTACTGTCATTTGGTACAGTTATGAAGAAAAGCAAATATTCCTTTTGGGGCAGTGCTGTGTACAATAAGCAGAAATTGTATAAACAATAAAATAACAGCATTGACTTTTTTGTTTAGGGGAATTCATGGATTCTGGAAACTATCCATCTTCAAGATCACCATCCTCCTGTTCTACAGTTTCAGAGTTATCCATCCAGGATAGTGCTTCATTAGCATCATCATCATCAGACACCCAAAGCCACATATCACTATCACCTAAAAGAAAGAAAAAACCCTTCCCTCCTGGAACCACCATAGATAAAGTTTGTGATAAAAACTAGCAGATTAGAAAAAGAGTTAATTGATGAAAAAATTGCCCAGTTTGTTTATGCAACAAACTCTTCTTTCCGTCTGAGAACCCACATTTCATTAATATGGTTCAGTCATTGAGACCAGGATACAGTTCACCCAGCAGAGCAGATGTTGCAGAGAAACTAGTGTATGACATAGTTAAAGTGTATGACAGAGAAATGGAGCAATGTGCAACAGGTCTGGAGGGTAGAATTGTTAACCTAAGTATTGATGGGTGGGGTAATGTCCACAATGATCCTATTGTATGTGCTTGTAGCAACAGAAGAAGGGAAAGTCTTCCTTGCACAAAAAATTGATATGTCAGGAAATGCACACACAGCAGAATACTTACATGAAGTGGCAGTAAAAGCTATAATAACGTGAACAAAAATTCAAATGTCTAGTACGCAGTTTGGTCACAGACAATGCTGCAAATGTATCCAAGATGAGAAGAAATTTAGAAGAGCAGGAAGGGAATACAAAGCTAATAACATATGGTTGCAGTGCTCATTTGCTGCATCTCTTAGCCAAAGACTTAAGTGTTCCAGAAATAAAGACTAATGGTGAAATTGCTAAATACTTCCGTAACAATCATTTTGCTGCAGCAGCTCTGAAAAGGATGGGTGGAACCAAGATAACGCTCCCACAAGATGTTAGATGGAACTCTGTGGTGAACTGTTTTGAGCAGTATATCAGGAACTGGCCTATTCTGATGAGAGTTTGTGAAGAAAATAGAGATAAAATAGATGGCAGTGTCACGGCCAAAATCCTCAACATTGGGCTTAAGAGAAATGTTGAACATATGCTGAGCATCCTGAAACTCATCTCTAAAGCTTTAAACAAAATACAGAAAAATAGCTGTTTTATTGCTGATGCTGTTGAAATTTGGAAGGAACTGAGTGAACACTTAAAAACAGAACTACACATGGCCAGAATTAAATTACAAGCATTAAAAAAACGAATGGGACAAGTACTGTCTCCAGCTCATTTTTTGGCAAATATTGTCAATATCCAGTATCAGGGTCAAAACTTAAGTGCTGAGGAAGAGGAGTTAGCTATGACATGAGTATCCAGCAATCATCCATCTGTAATGCCAACTATAATAAACTTCAAAGCTAGTGGGAATCATTCAAGAAATATATGTTTGCTGAAGATATTTTAAAGAAAGTCACACCAGTGAACTGGTGGAAGTCACTTAAGCACTTGGATTTAGAGACTGTTCAAGTAATGATTTCACTTTTAACAGCAGTAGCTTCTTCTGCAGGCGTTGAAAGAATGTTCTCTTCCTTTGGACTCATTCATTCTAAATTGAGAAATCGTTTGGGACCCGATAAAGCAGGAAAGCTTGTTTTTCTTTTCCAAATTATGAACAAAGAAGATGAAGATGATGAGTGAGCTACAGAGGACAGTATTTAAGTTTTTCATGTGTAGGATGGGCTGACAGTCTAAGTTTCTTAAAATATATATATTTTGTTTAGCCAAATTAGTTAACAACATGGATGTTTGTTTAAGCAAATAACATATGCTGTAATGTTATTGTTTCAGTTGAATAAATCTATTTAAATTGTTATTAAGGTAATGATTATTTTTCTCCTTCCTAGGTATAACAGAAAAGTTGTCCAAATATGAATGATTAACCTATTAAACTAGGGATAAAAAAACTAATATGAAAAGTTGTTATTCTAAAAATCTTCATCTACTTGCATATTAAAGTTATACCAGCAAGAATTAGTCTTTATGTAGAAAACTATGATTTAAATCAAGCCTTACTGACTAGTGATTTAAATCGTGATTTAAATTGTGACTTAAATCGTGATTTAAGTCAGTTTGATTTAAATCAAATCCACCCTGCTATCCACTAAGACTCCAAGATCCCTCTCACAGTTACGGGATTTAAACCAGGTTTCACCTTGTTTAATTATACCTATGCAATTGGTTTTTCTTCTCTAAGTGTAAAACTTTATTTTTATCTTTGTTGAATATCATTTTGTTAGATAGGGGCCACTATTCCAAGTTCACACTTCTTTAGCTTGCCAAGAAGTAGGTTGTGATCTATTTAATCAAATGATTTACTGAAAACTAAGTATACTATGTCCTCAACATTTTTCTGGTCCACTAATTTAGTCACTTTGTCAAATAATGAAATTATTTTCCATGGAGGATTTCACTACTGGATCAACCCATGTTGGCTAATGGTTGTAACTTGTTTGCTTCTAGGTGTTCACAGATTTTTTGCTTGGATATGTTTTCCAAGATATTACCAGATATTAATGTCAGGCTGATTTGTCTGTAAATTCCTGCATATTTTTTACCTTTTTGAAGATGGGGACCCTATCAGCCCATTTCCAGTCCTCAGTTACAGGTAGTCCTGAAATTACAACCACAATTGAGTCCAAAATTTATGTTGTTAAGCGAAAAACTTGTTAAGTGAATTTTGCCCCGTTTTATGAATTTTCTTGCCACATTTGTTAATGAATCATTGCCATTGTTAAATGAGTTACACTGTTGTTAAGTGAATCTGGTTTCCCCATTGTGTTTGGTTGATAGCATGTCACAAAAGGGGATCACATGACTCCGGGACACTACAACTGTCATAAATGTCAGTTGTCAAACATCTGAATGTAAATCACATGACCAGGGGAACGCTACAACGGTCATAAGTGTGATAAAAGATCATAAATCACTTTTTTCAGTGTCATCGTAACTACGGTCACCAAATTAACTATTGTAAGTTGAGGACTACCTCTAGTTCCCCCCGTGCCCCAAGGACTTGAATGGTTCTGAAATCACATTTATTAGTTCCAGTAAAATTCTGTTTGAAGAAGTTTGGTGGGTCCCTACAAACTATAGTGAGTCTGTATGTGAGCGCTCCTGTTGTACATCTGCTGTGGGGTATGAGATCCCTGGGAAGCAAGCTATGAAAAACATGGCTTGCTGGTCCCGTCTCATTCCTTGGGATCCCACCTGGCCCAATAAGTCCTTATGTGGGATTCAACCATGAGGATCTGGTTACTGGTTGCTACCTGTACATTGAGAAAATCTCCCTGTTCCTACGAGCAATGTGGAAGGGAAATGTTGGACTGGATTTCTCTGAGGAATGGACTTCAGGCCAGGATCCGTTTCTAAGGAAGTTTTTATTCTGGTCAATTGAGCAGAGATAATTTCTATATAAGAATGTGTGATGACAATTTCTCAACAAGAAAAAGGAGGAAGGTGCAATTATATTTTTCTTTTTTCGATTCCTTTCCTGCTTCTCGGTATCCATTCTTTGTTTTTGTTTGATTTATATATTTTATTAGATTAAATTTTCTAATTAAAAAAAGGAACGTGTATCAAACAAAGAGTCAGTCTTGATGCCTGGCCTTGCAGTTTTCTTGGCAAGGATTTTGTATATTTTATTAGATTAATATATTGAATGTAAAAAAGGAATGGGTATCAAACAAAGAGTGGTACATTGTTGCATGAACATCTGTATTACCAATCTTTTTTCCAGCCCTTGGAAATGCCTTTTGGAAACATTGCTCTTACCATATACAGGCAGTCATCTTCTCTTGTTAAGCCCCCTTTTCCAGCCCTGCTGGGTATGTGACTTTCTCACTTTGACCTAATGGAGACTTCTGTGTATGCAAAGTTACAGACCCACAAGGCATTTAGCATGGGTGTGCTTGGAACCATCTCTGGGCAGCACGAATGAAGCTGGCTCCCTTTGAGCCTCTGACTCACTGATTCTCCTGGGTCTTAAATCCTTCGCAGACACAGGAAATCAGTCATAAAGTTTGGGGATGTAGAGAGGTTTTGATCTCCACTGAGTCACCCCTAAGAAAGTGCAGAAACCCATCAGCTTTCTGGAAAGTATTGCCCTCCAAGTCTTTGGCCAAAACTGTTTGGGAGTAATAAAGCTAACTCCTGTGGAGATTGGGAAGGCTGCTCAGAGCAAGTCTTCCCTCTAGTGAGATTTAGGCTCTGCAAGGATGCAGACAGAAAGAATCTCTCCTATCTAGATGTGGTTTGGAAGGTGGGTGTTATTGTTATTGTTCCAGGTTTCATTATTCTATTCATAGGATGAAGCTGGAAATAATTTAGCAGCTGTGCATACAAACAAGAACTTCATAAATATTTATGGCACAACACGTCCCTAATCTTGGGAAGCTAAGTAGGTCAGGCTTCACTCTCCAAAGTTGCAAAAGTAGGTTTTGGGGAGTTATCCTGCACTCCCGTTTCTCTGCAGTTTCCTTGGCAAGATTTTTTGTAAGCAGATTTCCCTTCAAAGACCTGAGAGGACGGGACAGGCCAAGTCTCTGAGATGGCTTTGTGCCTAAAGCAGGACCGTCTCTCAGGCTGTAACCTGGTGACCACCAAACTGGGCTTTCTTCCTCCCCAAAAAATCTATCCATGCAGCTGTTCCTGCTACTCCAGCCCTAAATTCAAGGCTGCAGTTTTCAAGATCCAGTATCTTCCAAATAACACCTTCTTTCCACCTTTCAATCTGAGCTTCAAAGTTTGATTCTGAGGAAATGGACTGTTCGTCTGAGTAGGGACTTATGGCTTTTGACCTCGCTCTATAGGCCATCCCCTCTGACTCTTAGATTGGCTTTATTTAATTTTGCTTGATTATCTACTGTACAATTTTTTTCTCACATCTCCCCACCAAGGGGGGAGAACCACAAAAGTATCAGTCCCTTGGTGCTGCTCTCAGCCCCAGCTGTCAAAGTCTTAACAAGGAGGCCCCTAAAAACAAAGGAGATCACAGCAGGAGTTGTGAATAAACCTGGAGATCCTGTGCTGAAAACCACAATCCCTTTTCTCCTCAACTATTTCTACAGCTCTTCTTCATGAAGGTCACCTGCAGGGCAGAACAGCCTTTACATCTGAAATTTTACACTGGTGTTGTCACTGCCCCAAATTTCCCCAAAATATTTGCTATTCATGTGGTTTCTTCTACTTGCGTGCCTCATTCTTGACACAATCTGAACAGACATGCTTCGTGCGCTGAATTCCTGGAACAGTTAGGAAAAGATGAATTTTGAATCCCTCCACTCTACGCTCACTTTCTCCTCATAAGAGCCATGGTGGCGCAGTTTGGCAGCTCAATTCCCACCGGCTCAAGGTTGACTTGGCTTTCTATCCTTCCGAGGTCGGTAAAATGAGGGTCCAGATTGTTGGGGCAATATGCTGACTATGTAAACCACTTAGAGAGGGCTATAAAGCACTGTGAAGCGGTAAATAAGTCAAGGTGCTATTGCTATTATATGAGGAGCCACAATCTCTAACTATAGTCTGAGTGCTCCTATCCCAAAGAGATGCTGGCTGGAGGAATTCTGGGGCTGAAAATCTCGGGGGCACCCAGGGAGAAAAAGGCTGGGACTATGCCTGTGGCATTTCTATCATCTACCATGATAAAAATGCAAAGAACACTCCCAAAAAGATTTTTACATAACTGCACAATTTCTGCAAAAATAAATATTCAGCAACCTCTGCTGCTGATGGCCAGATAGCCTTTATCAAACTAGTATGTTCCAATTTTTTATTTCTTCCTTTCTGACTAATATCATGACATATTTGCCTACAAAAAATCAGGCAAATTCTTTGTAGTCAAATTAAATAGTCAATTCCTCAGCTGGACTTACAATGTGACATTAGAAATGAAATTCAAACTCTGTCTACACTCATCACTTTGGGCCTCATGTGGATTTTCTTGTGTACGATAAGGTTGGAAAGTTTCCTGAAGCATCATGCACACTCAGGGAACTTAAATGGTTTTTCCCCTGTGTGTATGATTTAGAAGGCTATCCTTAGTACTGAAATCTTTCCCACAGTCTGGACACTCATATGGTTTCTCTCCTGTGTGAGTTCTCTGGTGTCTAACCAAGCTAGAATTTTCACTGAAACGTTTTCCACAATCAGGACATTCAAATGGTTTCTCTCCTGTATGAATCCTCTGGTGTCTAACCCAGCCGGAATTATCATTGAAACATTTCCCACAATCAGGACATTCAAAGGGTTTCTCTCCTGTATGAGTCCTCTGGTGTTTAACTAGGCTGGAAATCTGACGGAAACTTTTCCCACAATCAGGACATTCAAAGGGTTTCACTCCTGTGTGAATCCTTTGGTGTTGAACCAGGCTGGTATTCTGACTGAAACATTTCCCACAGTCAGGACATTCAAAGGGTTTCTCTCCTGTGTGAGTCCTCTGGTGGCCAATGAGGTTGAAATATTGACTGAAACTTTTCCCACAGTCAGGACATTCAAAGGGTTTCTCTCCTGTGTGAGTCCTCTGGTGGCCAATGAGGTTGGAATTCCGACTGAAACTTTTCCCACAGTCAGGACATTCAAAGGGTTTCTCTCCTGTGTGAGTCCTCTGGTGGCCAATGAGGTTGGAATTCTGACTGAAACTTTTCCCACAGTCAGGACATTCAAAAGGTTTCACTCCTGTGTGAATCCTCTGGTGGTTAACCAGGCTGGAATTCCAACTGAAACCTTTCCCACAATCAGGACATTCAAAGGGTTTCTCTCCTGTGTGAATCCTCTGGTGTTTAACCAGGCTGGAATTTTGACTGAAACTTTTCCCCCAGTCAGGACATTCAAACGGTTTATCTCCTGTGTGAATCCTCTGGTGTTCAACCAGGCTGGAATTCCGACTGAAACTTTTCCCACAATCAGGACATTCAAAGGGTTTCTCTCCTGTGTGAATCCTCTGGTGTTTAACCAGGCTGGAATTCTGACTGAAACTTTTCCCACAATCAGGACATTCAAATGGTTTCACTCCTGTGTGAATCCTCTGGTGGCCAATGAGGTTGGAATTTTGACTGAAACTTTTCCCACAGTCACGACATTCAAAGGGTTTCTCTCCTGTGTGAGTCCTCTGGTGGTCAATGAGTTTGGAATTCCGACTGAAACTTTTCCCACAGTCAGGACATTCAAAAGGTTTCACTCCTGTGTGAATCCTCTGGTGGTTAACCAGGCTGGAATTCCAACTGAAACTTTTCCCACAATCAGGACATTCAAAGGGTTTCTCTCCTGTGTGAATCCTCTGGTGTTTAACCAGGCTGGAATTCTGACTGAAACTTTTCCCACAGTCAGGACATTCAAATGGTTTCTCTCCTGTGTGAGTCCTCTGGTGGTTAATGAGGTTGCAATTTTGACTGAAACTTTTCCCACAGTCAGGACATTCAAATGGTTTCTCTCCTGTGTGAATCCTCTGGTGTTTAACCAGGTTGGAATTATGACTGAAATATTTCCCACAATCAGGACATTCAAAGGGTTTCTCCTTGGTGTGAGTCCATGTTGCCATGCTTGCTAAAGCATTTACCACATTGGGAACATTTGTAGGGCTTCTCAATTGTGTGGGTCCTTACATGAAAGAAAATGGAGTTGTTCTGACCAAAGCATTTGCCACATTCAGAGTATTTGTACAGTTTTTCTCCAGTATGGGCCCTCTCTGGCATAATCAGCTGTGATTTGCAAGTTGTATCTTTCCCAGAACAGAAACGTCTATAGAGCTTTTCCACAACTAATATTCTTGAGGTAGTCAAAAATATGGATAATCCCTTTAGTGCTGCTTAGAATTACTGGTGATTTTCTTCCTCCCAGAGCGAGGCCTGCAACACTGTCTGCTCTACGTGGCCTCCTCCCCAGTAACTTCCAGATATTTCCCTCTTTTCCTGAATGGAAAAATAATCTCCCTTGACTTTTCATGCAACGTATGCTTTAATTTCACACTCTATTTTTCCAGTTAGAAATCTCTTCTTGATTTACTCTTTCACCTGCTGGGGGACTCTCTGAAGGAAATGGAAAATAATTTGATTTCTGGACTGACTTGTTTTGCTATTCAAAGTTGTTTGTTATCCTCAGTTGTCCAGAGTGCTCATTGCCATCTTCTTTGTCTATAAGATTCAAATAAAAGTGTATCTTTAATTGTGCATAAAACGGTTGCAGAAGATGAGAAAAGAAGAAAAAAGTTTACATTATAATGAAAAAGCAAACATGCCACAATGCTCCAATAACCTCTTACATTGATCATGATTCAATTGACACATGGAAGACCACCCAGATCCAAGTTCGAATATCCATTCAATGATTCTAATTCGATTGTTGACTTCAGTCAATCACAAATTCTTAGCAATGCAAAGGGTTGTTTTCAAATACAATCAATTGAAAAAGAAACTACACCTGCTTTGATTTCTTGTGGTTTTACTTATCAGGGTATCATAAATATCATCGCAACAGAACAGAAGAGAATAACAGAATTGGAAGGGACCTTGGAGGTCTTCTAATCCAACCTCTGCTCAAACTGGACACCCTATATCATTTCAGACAAATGGCTGTCTCATCTCTTCTGAAAAGCCTCCAGTGATGGAGCACCACAACTTCTGAAGGCCAGCTGTTCTGCTGGTTATTTGTTCTCACCATTAGGAAATTTCTCACTGCTTCCATAGTATAAAGAGGGGAAGTAACAGCCACGTATTGCTAATAAAATGCCCTTGATCAATTGATCATCAGCAAGTATGATTACATCTATCTCTGACACTGAGTTGTGTGTTAACACAATGCCAAAGAATAAAGAATCAGCAATGATCTTAGAGAAAAAATTGTTGCTGCCCATCAATTTGGGAAGGTTTAAAAGGTCATTTCCAAACAATTAAAAACCCATCATTCTACGGTGCGGAAGACAAGTGTAAAGCATTCAGGAGAGTTGCTAATCTTCCCAGGAGTGGACGTTCAAGGAAATTCAGTCCAAGGTCAGACGGTGCAATGGCCAGAGAAATTGCAAAGAGTTATATCTCAGACTCTACAGCTGGGCTGTCAAAGTAGTGGCCTGTGGGCCAGATGGGTCACACACCGGCCACGGCACGTTTAAAGAAGGGGGAAAATGTTGTGATACGTCACATGATCATGCCGTGATGACGCAAGTTTGACGCCCCTGCTCTACAGGCTTCAGTTAGCATGTTAAATGTTAAGATTCATAACAATGGAATTAGAAAAATACTGAAGAAGTATGGTTCGTTTGGAAGGGTTGAATGGAGAAAGCCTCTTCTCTCTAAAAAGGTCATAGCACATGGCTGTTGTTTGCTAAGTTGCATCTGAACAAATCACAGGACTTCGGGAACACTGTCCTTTGCACAGACCAGACCAAAGTGGAGATGGTTGGCCATAATGCAATTGGGCAAGAGGCCATCACACCAATAGCTAAAGCTTGGCTGACAAAGGATTATGCAACAGGATAATGGCCGCAAAACACATCAGCAAATCTACAACAAAATGGCTGAAAAAGAATCAAGATGCTGCAGTCAAAGTCTAGACCTCAACCCAATTGGCAGGACCTCAAGAGAGTTGTGCATAAAAAACACCCACAACTTCAATGAACTGAAGCAATGTTGTAAAAAAGACTGGGCCAAAATTCCTCCACAACACTGCAAGAGACTGATAAAGTCACACAGAAAAGAATTACTTCTAGTTGTTGCTGCTAAAGATAGTTCTACAAATTATTGAATCATACATTTTTCATACATGACTTCACCGTTTTGGCTTCCTTTTTATAAAATAAATGATGACCTGATGTAATATTTCATGTGTTGTTGTTCATCTATGGTTGTATTTACCTACTATTAAGAACTTCTAAGGACCAATTGATTTTTACTATGCCTTGATATGTAAAATCATAAAAGTCAAGGAGAGTATACTTTCTTTTTGACATGACTGCTTATCTGGAGGTCCTGGGGATAGATTATACATTTGCAGGTATGTACATTCAGAAATAAAAATATACACACCTACAATATGAAGATAATTCATGTCTTTGAAGTCTGAAAAACATCTGAAACCTTCTGAGCTATTGTTAAATCAGGAATTGGATGAATTGGATGATTGCTCATATGTTGAGATGGCCAGGCTGAAGTTCAGGCCTCAAAAGGCTTTTGAAGCCATGGAAAATTTCATAGGACACACTAGCCTATGGGTTAGGCACGTGACCAAAACCACAGAAGGCAAACTTGATTACTTTTATTATTTCTATACTTCTATATCTTCTCTGTCATGTGCCAACTGCCTCTTATGTAATGAAGTGAAAGCAAAGAAATGTATAAATATCTGCCTTTCACTACGCTCAGGGTTCCTTCCTTCTTAGGAGGATGAAGAAATGCATTGGCTTATCAACACACACACACACACTTGGACTCTGTCTCTTATTTCACTGAGCCATATCTGTCAAACGCAGTTATGTCACGGTAAGGTTGGTGGCCAATAAATTTTATAAATAAATACACCTGAACAGTTCATTCAATAGCTATTTTTTAAAAAGTGCTGGGTTAAGCACAGTTGAACCTGGGGGGGCACCAATAGGAAACACATACTTGTTAGCTAGAAATGGAAGTAGAACAAAACAAGAACAACCCAAAAAAGACCAGAGGCAAATAAATCTGATCTTGTTGCCCAGAAAACATCAGGTCCATAAGAGAAGAATTGAGTTGGGGGGACCTTGGAGGTCTTCTAGTCCATCCCCTGTTCAGGCAGGAGACCCTATTCCATCCAGAACAAATGGCTGCCCAATCGCCCCTCAAAACCCTCCAGGGACGGAGCAGCCACAACCTCTGGAGGGAAGCCATTCCCAAAGAACCAACCTCCACTTGAAAGAGGCTTTTTCAAGCTTCCCACCAGCAGAAATTGCAGCCCCCAGTTTCCCAGCCTGCAGCACCAGTGGGCTCCATTTGGGGAGGGAAGGAACCTGCAGCAGCAGCAGCTGAGAGGCTTCAGCCCAGTTGCTTCTCCGCTTCCAGCCCAAGTTGCTCCCGGACTCTCCTCCCACCTGCTGCCCTCAACTCACCTGCCAGCTGCTGCTTCCACCATGGAAACAGCACAAAAGCCGCTCTGCACACCAACTTCCTCCCATCAGTCATCCGGAAGAGGAAGTTCCTCTGCGCCTCTCCTCTCCTCTCCTCCCAGCCTTTCTAGCAATGCAGTGTTGATGGCTTTCTAGGCACCGATGTTGCCTGACCGCCATCTAGCGACAGGAGGTGGAAAAACACGCTTTTTCAATCTCCACCAAGGCGTTTGGAAGAGGTTGCCTGTGATTACATTGCAGCAGGTCGTTTTGGATTCCTAGCAACCGATCTTTGCAACTGAGCCAAGTGAAAAAGTGAAACGTGATGCTACTTCGTTTTTGGTGCCTTTGGGTCAGTCTTGATGCCTGGCCTTGCAGTTTCCTTTGGAAGGGTTTTTGGGAGGGGTTCCCCCCCCCCCCCATTTCCTGCTTCCAAGGGCTGAGAGGACTGGCCAAAGTTGAGCAGATGGTTTTGCCCTTCAGGTGGGATTGGAACTGAGCGTTTCTCTGTCTCTAACCTGGTGCCTTCCCCACTACACCAAACTGGAACTTCTTTCTCCCCACAAAATCTACCCATTGACCTGTTCCTGGTGCTCCCACAGCAAATTCAAGGCTGCAGCTTTCAAGATCAATGATACAATGAATAAATAGAGTTGGAAGGGACCATGGAGGTCTTCTGTTCCAACCCCCTGCTCAAGCAGGAGACTCTATCCCATTTCAGACAAGTGACTATCCAATCTATTTTTTAAAACTTCCAGTGATGAAATACCCACAACCTCTGAAGGCAAGCTGAAGGCACTTATTAATTCACACTGTAAGTTTCCAGGTTGCTTCTCTCCTTCCTTTGTTCCCATCCATTTTTCCATGTCTTGCCTTCTAGTGTTTAGGAAGATAACTTGAGACCCTCGTCTTTGTGGCAGCCACTCAAATATTGGAAGGCTGCTATTATGCCTCCCCTTGTCCTTTTCAGTAGACTAGACGAGGGGTGTCAAACTCAAGGGCTGGTGGCCGGATGCAGCCCTCCCGAGTTCAGAGGTTTGCAGGAAGCCATCGCAACCAAAAACAGCTTGGGAGCCAGTTTTCTCTGGCAGAGCGCTTGGGGCACCAGAGGCGCCCCCAATGTGAGTGATATCGAGCTGGCCACGCCCAACCTGGCCATGCCCACTCCGGCTCCCAGAGGTCAAACACAACCCTGATGTGGGCCTCAATGAAATCGAGTTTGACACCCCTGGACTATGTTGAGGGTAAACTGCCCTCTGCAGAGTAGAGCGACGGACCAGACAGCGTTGCAACACAGATACTCTCAGACTCTGAACATTGTTAGAAAAATAAATAGTCTTTACTTGTTGTAAAACAAACAAACCTGGCTTCTCATAAACAAAGATAACACTTTTAATACAAAACAAAGTTTGCTTACCGTTCTAGTTCCGTAACACCGTCACAGTATCTTTAGCAGCAATATCAGGAGCAGGAGTGAGCAGGAGTTAATGAACTTCCTGCCTTCCTTTTATTTCTGTTTTAACCACTTAATCAATTAGTCATCTTGTAGCAGTTAAAGTTACAGTACATATTATCTACCCAACCGTACAATAAGGATCCAACAGACTAGACATACCCAATTTGTGTAACTGTTCTTTGTATGTTTTAGCTTCCAGTCCCCTAATCATCTTTGTTGCTCTTCTCTGCATGCTTTCCAGAGTCCCAATATCTTTTTATATTGTGGTGACTAGAATTGGATGCAGTATTCCAAGTGTGGTCTTACTAAGGCTTTGTGAAGCAGTACTATAACTTCACATGATCTTGATTCTATCCCTCTATTAATGCAGCCTGGGATTGTATTGGTAATTTTGGCTGCTGCCAATCACAAAAAAAAATAGTAAGAGAACACCTGTCTGATCTTGATGAATACAAATCACCAGGACCTGATGGGTTACATCCCAGAGTTCTAAAGGAGCTGGCAGATGTCATCTCAGAACCATTGCACCACATCTTTCAAAAATCCTGGAACACCAGGGAACTACCAAAGGACTGGAAAAGAGCTAATATGGTTCCCATCTTCAAAAAGGGGAAAAAAACAGACCAAAACTACAGACCAATCAGCCTAACATCAATACCGGGGAAGATACTGGAAAAGATAATAAAATGAACGTTGCTTACCTGAACGTTCCTTCTCGGCGCACTGATGGAGAATCCAAAGCGTGGGTAATGTTCACGTTGAGCTTGCCAGAGACTGAGTGTGTATCCCTTTAAATTTTCAGCCTTGGTTCCGCCTCCTCTGCCCGACTGGTGTCAGTTAGTTCACGAAGAACATGTAGAAGAAAGGACGGTAGACAGTAGAGGAAGGCACTGGACCTGGATCCGTAAGGAAGGGAGGTTTGGATTCTCCATCAGCGCGCCGAGAAGGAATGTTCACGTAAGCAACGTTCATTCTCCAGCGCGTTGCTTGGAGAATCCAAAGTGTGGGATATACCCAAGCAAGTGTCTTGGGGGGGGGGGGGGTTAGCAGCCAGGTCCGGAGAGGAGGCAGGAGCAGCCACCGACTGCAATACCCGGCGGCCAAAGGAAGTGTCAGCCGCCGCAAAAGAGTTGATCTTATAATGTTTAATGAAGGGAGACAAAGTCATCCATGTGGCTGCTCTGCAAATTTCAGAAACCGAGGCTTGAGTTGCCCACGCCGCAGAAGTGGAAGCGTTCCTCGTAGAATGAGGCAGGACTTTACCCGGGAGAGGCTTGCCCGACACAAAGTAGGCTTTGCAGATGCAGGCTTTCAGCCATCGTCCAATAGTGGTAGCGGAAACTTTCTGAACGAAGGACGCCGGAAGAAACAAAACAAACAGAGCCTCCGAATGGCGGAAGGACGAGGTTCTCCTTATGTAGCGGCGGAGTGCTCTGCGAACGTCTAGGGTGTGCCATTGGACCTCTAATTGGTGCCTGGGATCCGGACAAAAATCCGGAAGGATTAGCTCTTGAAGGTCGAATTCACTTTGGGCAGAAATGAAGAGTCCATCCTGAGGACGACACGGTTCGGATGGAAAACACACAAATCTTCCTGTACCAACAAGGTACTCGCCAATTCCGAGACTCGTCGTGCAGATGTAATTGCGACTAGGAAGACAACCTTCAGTGTAAGTAGACGTAATCCGATGGAGGCCAAGGATTCGAAGAGAGGAGCGGTCAGAGCCCGGAGAACCAGCGAGAGGTCCCATGTAAGGTAGCGATGAATACAGGGGGTCACAGGTTGGACGCCCCTCTTAGAAAGGATCTGATACGTGGGTCGAGGGAGAGTGTGGCGGTGGTAGAGTCCGAAAGGACGGTGTCCAGGGCAGCCACGTGCCTACGGAGCGTGCTTGCCACGAGGCCCTTATTGAAGCCAGCATGCAGGAACTCTAGGACTTCGGACGCTGAGGCCGAGGTGGGATGCGAATGCTTAGCGGCGCACCAAGAACAGAAGGAGCGCCAGGTGGCATTGTAGATTCTAGTTGTAGAAGGACGTCTGGAGGCCTGAATGATGGAAATAACGCCCTCCAAGAGATAGTCCTTGGTCACACGGATCCGTTCAAATGCCAGACGGCCAACTGCAACCATTGGGGCTCTGGGTGCAGTATGGGCCCCTGGCTGAGAGAGATTTTGTGATCTGGGATCCGCCATCAAGGGGCGACCGAGAGTTCCACAAGGTTGGCGAACCATGGCCTGCGCGGCCAGTGCGGGGCGACAAGGAGGACATCCGCTTGTTCCAGGAGAATTTTCTGAATCACCCTCGGCAGGAGCGGGAGGGGAGGGAAGGCGTAGAGTAGGCCCCGGGGCCAGGGGCAAAGTAGGGCGTCGGTGCCTTCTGCCGTGGGACACTGGAACCGGGAGAAGAATCTCGGTAGCTGGATGTTGGATGGATGTGCAAACAGGTCGATGATTGGCTGGCTGAATCTGGTGGATATCTTGCGGAAGAGGGATGGATAGAGTTTCCATTCCGCTTGGTTGATCAACTGCCGGCTGAGCCAATCCGCTTGGCAGTTGTCGGTCCCGGATATATGATCTGCTATCAGCGACCGAGTGTGCTGTTCTGCCCAGGTCAATAGTATGGCCGCCTCTGACATCAAGGCTGCTGAGCGGGTGCCTCCCTCGCGATTTACGTGAGCCTTCGCTGTTACATTGTCCGTTAGTATCCGGACATGCTGATCCTCCACCAGATGTTGGAATTGTAGCAGGGCGAGTCTGATTGCACGAAGCTCCAACCAATTGATGTCGTTGGCAGCCTCGGTCAGAGACCAGTGGCCCTGTGTGACGTGAGTCCGAAGGTGGGCGCCCCAGCCCCCCCAAGCTCACGTCCGTGGTGACTGTCACCCTGAGCGGGTTTTGGAACAAACACCTGGAGAGCACGGATGGCGAGGTCCACCAGAGAAGGGAATCGCGTACCCCTGGAGGCAACCATACCGTGGACCGGGAGTTGCTGCGGTGAGTCTTCTGAAACGGTAAAAGGTACCATTGCCGGGGCCTGGAATGGAATCTGGCCCAAGGGATGATGGATATGCAGGAAATCATCTTTCCTAATAGAGTGGATAAGAGGAGCAATGGTACCCGGGGAAGCGATAATATCTGCAATACCAAGTCGCGAGTGCTGAGGCGGCGGTCCTCGGACAGGAAAACCATGCCCAACTGAGAATCCAGGATCGCACCCAGGTGAAGGATCCTGGTGGTTGGATGAAGGTGGCTCTTCCCGACGTTCAGTGTAAAGCTGTGCGACTGGAGGGACAACAACACCATCTCGAGGTCCTTTGCTGCCAGGGTGGGCGACGACAACAGGATGAGGATGTCGTCCAGGTAGCAGTACAGTTGTATGGGGATCAGCCTGAGAGAAGCGGCCACTGCCGCTAACATCTTCGTAAAGACCCGAGGGGCCGACGAGAGTCCGAACAGCATGGCCCTGTACTGAAAGTGGCGGTTGTTGTAGGCATACCTGAGGAAACGATGATGCGCAGCACGGATGGGGATGTGCAGGTAGGCCTCTTTCAAGTTGATGGAAGTCATCAGGTCTCCCGGCCGAATACAGTCCAATATCGATCGTAGTGTTTGCATTTTGAATTGGCGGTATTTTATGAATTTGTTGAGTGCCTTCAAATCCAGAATTCCCCTCCATCCTCCGGAATTTTTGGCCACCAGAAAAAAGACGGAGTAAAAGCCGGTCCCTAGATGACCTGGGGGAACTGGCTCTATGGCCCGAATGTCCAAGAGATGCTGGATCTCCGCCTCCATTAAGCCCTGTTTGACCAGGCTGGAGGGAACGGGGCAGCTGATGAATCTGGGAGGAGGGAGGGAACTGAATTCCAGCGTGAGACCTAAGTATATGGTTTGGTGAATCCATTCGTCCATAGTAGTCTGCTCCCATTGGGTCCGGAATAGGCATAGTCGACCACAGATGGGAGCCGAAGGGGGGAGTCATTTCTCCCTCCAGGAGGGACGATTGCCGAATCCCCGGGAGGGCCTCCTAAAGGAATTCTGTCGTCATCCCCTATCCCGATAGCTGGACCTGTCGGGGGGCCGGTAAAACCCCTGTGAAGACAGGCGGTACTGGAAGGACCCGCTGGGTCCGGAATCTGCCCGAAAGGGCGGCCGCTGATGATATGGTGAGTAACGACGGCCCCCCCATCTAAACGAAGTTGGCATGATGTTCCTTTTATCTTTATCCTCAACGAGGATGGGATCCAGAGCGTTTCCAAAGAGACTCGTTCCCTTGAATGGGACGGAGGCCAATTGCCATTTGGACTTATTGTCGGCGCGCCACTGCCTCAGCCAGAGTAGGCGGCAGGAGGCGACGGTGGAGGCGAGAGAGCGGGATGCAAATTTTGCCGCGTCCTAGGAGGCATCGGCGGAGAATTCAGCGGCCGCCACCAATTTATTTATGTCCTGGTGTAAGCGCTTGTCATCCTGTGGGAGGCGATCTTGTAGCTGGCGGAGCCAGATGAGGGAAGCCCGTTGAAGAAGGACGCAGATATTGCTGCCCGAATTGCCCAGGCGGCTGCCTGATGGTTCTTGCGCATAAGGACCTCCGCCCTCCTGTCCTCAGTGCATAAACTATCTGCTACATCATTGGTCAACACAGAAGACGCCGTCAGCTGTGCAACAGGAGCGTCAACAAATGGAAGTTGCAGCAACTCCTGGAGATTAGGCGCAGAGCAGTATAATTTCTTGTCCAGGCCATTAGGGGCTGGTAGGGAAGCAGGCAGGCCCCAAGATCATTGAATGACCTCCGAGAAAAGTTGGGGACAGGGAATAAAGTCCTGAGATGCAGCCTGAACATTGAAAAGGCCGTCAGCAGGAAGGGAGGATGAGGAGGCCGCTTGCTGTTCAGATGGTTCTGCTAAATTAGTGGAAACTTCGGCCTTGTGTAGCAGTGATTTAAACAAGGCTGGATGAAAAAGATGGATGAGTGGAGGCCTGTCTGGAAGGAGACCTTCGTTTTCGGAAAATTCCGACTCCCTATGCTCCTCGTCATCCCAGGCAGAGTCATCATTGTGTACCGAGTCTTGGTAACAGTCATAGTCAAGATGGCGGCTATAGGAAGACGTCGCCGTTGGTTGAGGAGGTGGTTGAGATGTCGCAGCGGCGGCAGGAGACCAGGTGCCAGAAGCCATGAGGTTGGAGATCGTGGCTGCCACAATGGATTGCACATCTAAGGGCAGATCCTGACGAACACTGTCAGATGCGCGGACCCCCGCGGCTGTGGGCGTATACGTAGCCGAGGGAGCGGCACGCCTGGATGGCCGATGATGCTCATGTTCGGCTGAAATGGTTACGGAGGGAATGCCGGTCTCCCCCGAAATGGACCCACCCAGATTGGGGTGGGTGGTCGCACCTAACTGTGGCTGCGCAGCAGGTGGAGGACCTGAGGCAGCAGGTAAAGATACGGCTTCTGCTGCCAATGCCTTCTGCTGGGCCAATCGGAATTGGCGCTCTAAGGCGCGATGTCTCCTTTCTTCCTCCTTAGTTGTAGGCAGACCGCTGGGGTTGGTTTGAGGTGAGGACAAAAGAGGCGCGGAAGCTGCCCATGAAGAACGTGACTTTGATTTCACTAGCTTCTTAGCCTGAACCGTCTCAACAATGGACTGACCGTCAGACAAGTCGCCGTCGGATGATAGCTCGTGATCCGCCATTGAGGAAGACAGCAGGTAAATAATGGCCGAAATTACTAATTAAAGGCTAATTAATTAGTAATAGGTTCGTTAATTAATAGGTAAATTAATTGGTTGGGAAGAAGACAAGTAATGGTTAAGGAATAATGAGCCGCTATACAGCCCCAGCCAAATTCATAGGATTGTCCAACAAATATCCAACAAATGACTCAGAAGAAATTGCGACCCAGCAAGCTTGTGGAGGGTGAGAGCCACAGCGTCTCCTCAGGATTGATCAAAGCTCCGGCGGTTCGTCCTGCCTGAATGACAGCTAGCAGGGGAGAACGCGCGAGCCAGCAAGGTACGAAAACGGCAAAGTCAGAATTGAAAGTCTTGCACCTGCGTGGAGGGCTCCGGGACACTGTCGCAGTCAATCCAGGAGCCTCAGAGCTGAAGTCTTCCGTAGTTAAGCAAACAATCAGAATTGGCGATGAAAGGATCAGCAGGTAACAACGGCGATCTCGCCACCTCCGCTTATTTAAAAACCAAGAAAGCCTCCGCAGTTTCGCGCCGGTAACTTCAAAGACAAGATGGCGGTGGATGGGAAAATCCTCTCAGACTAATGGCGGCAATGGCGGGCGAGAGATAAGAATCGGGGCGATGCCACACAGAGTTGATCAGCCGCCGAATAACAAATATCAGGGCACAATCCTGCGGTCGCAGCTGCGATTCCGCCCAGGAAGCCCAAATCCGAGAAGGATATAGTCGCCAGACACGCCAGCCAGGCACTTGCGCTTCAGGCTGAGCGGTCACAAAAACGAGTCTCTGAGCGTGCTCCAGCCGGTAGCACTACACAGAGAAGGATTCAATGAAGTTAAAGGTTCTCTGCTGTCCCTTATCAGATTGCCCAGTGAAACGGGGATGGTAATTAACGTTCCCGATGAGCAGCTGAGAGGCTAGAATAGCCTCAAGGTGAGACGGGGCTCCCGTGAGGACTCACCACTTTTCGCAACGTCTAACAGTCCAAGTCTAAGCCGTAAAAGACAGTCCAGAAACCAAACAATCAATAATGACGTAAAGGGTATGAAAATCCAAAGTGTGGGCAATAGAAACGATGAGAATTGCTAGAGCAAGCCAAAGTTCAGTCTCTTCCACTCAACTAAGTGAACTAAACTGACACCAGTCGGGCAGAGGAGGCGGAACCAAGGCTGAAAATTTAAAGGGATACGCACTCAGTCTCTGGCAGGCTCAACGTGAACATTACCCATGCTTTGGATTCTCCAAGCAGCGCACTGGAGAAAAACAGATCTGCCAACACCTAGAAACGAGTAAAGTAATAATTAGCAGCCAGTACAGGTTTGTTAAAAACAGATCATGCCAAACGAATCTTATTTCATTCTTAAACATAGTGACTAAATTAGTAGACCAGCAAAATCCTGTGGACATAATATACTTAGACTTCAGCAAGGCATTCGACAGAATAGACTACAACCTACTTCTTCATAACCTAGAAAAAAGTGGGATAGATAGCTTCACCTCCAGATGGATTCGCAACTGGCTGACAAACCGGACTCAACCAGTAGTCCTTAATGGGTGTAAGTCTACATGGAGAGAAGTAAGCAGGGGGGTGCCACAAGGTTCCTTCTTAGGCCCAGTACTCTTCAATATCTTCATAAATGATTTAGATGAGGGAATAGAAGGGGAACTCACCAAATTTGCAGATGATACAAAGCTGGCAAGAATAGCTAACACTCTAAAAGATAGGCTCCAGATAGAGATGGATCTTGACAGACTTGAACACTGGGCCCTATCTAACAAAATGAAATTCAATGTAGAGAAAAGTAAAGTCTTACACTTAGGTAAGAAAAACCAAAAGTACACACAGATACTGGGGGAAACCAGGCTTAATAGCAGTGACTGTGAGAGGGATCTTGGAGTCTTAGTGCACAATCCGCTGAATATGAGCCAGTAGTGTACAGCGGCAGCTAAAAATGCCAAAGCAATCCTAAACTGCATTAACAGAGGGATACAATCAAGATCAAGTGAGGTACTAATACCACTCTATAAAGCTCTAGTAAGACCACACCTAGAGTACTGCATCCAGTTTTCGTCACCACACTATAAAAGATGTTGAAACCCAAAGTGCAGAGGGGAGCAACCAGGATGATTAGGGGACTGGAGATTAAAACAGATGAAGAACGGTTACGGAAACTGGGCATGGCTAGTGTAGTGAAGAGGACCAGGGGAGACATAATAGCAGTCTTCCAATATTTGAGGGGCTGCTACGGAGAGGAGGAGGTCAAGCTATTTTCCAAAGCACCTGAAGGCCAGACAAGGAATAATAGATGGAAACTGACCAAAGAGAGATTTAACCTAGAAATGAGGAGGAACTTTCTGACAGTGAGAACAATCAATCAATGGAAGAGCTTGCCTTCGGAATTTGTGGGAGCTTCATCACTCGAGACTTTCAAGAAAAGATTGGACTGCCATTTGTCAGATATGGTATAGGGTCTCCTGCTTGAGAGGGGGCTGCACTAGATGACCTATAAGGTCCCTTCCAACTCTGTTAATCTGATCTGATCTGATCTGATCTGAACTGTTGGCTCACATTTAAGTGACTATACACCAGGGTGGATAAAAATCAATGATTTTTTTAAAAAAATAAAAAAAATCAGATTTTTTTTATTTCAATCGGATTTTTTTTTATTTCAATCGGATTTTTTTAAATAAAATGCTTTTTGAGGAAAATATATTACCATCCAAAGGTTATTCCATCATGAAATAAAGATTAGTTTTTTAATTATGTAGAATAAGGCTATATATGTTTAATTTTTTTGGTAAATAAATTCCATTAATCCATTCACAATGTCATGCTCTTCCAGAGGTTTTTGTAAGATTATTGGGCAGTTTCTCTGCCTACAAGATATTATCACAGATGCTTGGTTTACTTTTGCAGTTCTCAAAACTGAATTTGACTCAGCAGAGATCACATGTCTCTTCTTCACAGCAAAAATGTTATAACATGAACAGAGTTGAGAAAAAGACCTTAATCCTATTGTTTTAACAAACCTATGAATACAGAATCAACCCCTTCAGTGCTAAGTTTCAAGAAGTTCAGTGAATAGAATAGAAACAATATTTTTCTGATTGTTTGGAGTGGAATAGATCTGCACAAGAAGAAAGTGAAACTAAGTGTGAAGAGGAAGGGGCAAGCAGACAAGCAATACAAAATGAAAGTGAAACTTTCTGAGCACAATACTGCACAGCCACAGACAGACAAGTCTTTGGATCTTTTTGTGTGTATGACCTGAGGTTTATCACATTCTTTCCTTGGAGGAAAAAACCTATAATGGCAGCAGGCCGTAAAAGAGACCCAGTTTGGCAATATTTTAATGAAGTTCCTTTACCTATCAGTAAGGCAGGTTGGTAAACATTTTTATTGAATCATATTTCTAAAGACTGCCTTGAACTGTCATGTTTGAGCAAAATTATATTTCTTATGATTACTGCATGTTACTGTCATTTGGTACAGTTATGAATAAAAGCAAATATTCCTTTTGGGGCAGTGCTGTGTACAATAAGCAGAAATTGTATAAACAATAAAATAACAGCATTGACTTTTTTGTTTAGGGGAATTCATGGATTCTGGAAACTATCCATCTTCAAGATCACCATCCTCCTGTTCTACAGTTTCAGAGTTATCCATCCAGGATAGTGCTTCATTAGCATCATCATCATCAGACACCCACAGCCACATATCACTATCACCTAAAAGAAAGAAAAAACCCTTCCCTCCTGGAATCACCATAGATAAGTTTGTGATAAAAACTAGCAGATTAGAAAAAGAGTTAATTGATGAAAAAACTGCCCAGTTTGTTTATGCAACAAACTCTTCTTTCCGTCTGACTAAGAACCCACATTTCATTAATATGATTCAGTCACTGAGACCAGGATACAGTCCACCCAGCAGAGCAGATGTTGCAGGGAAACTGCTGGATAAAGTGTATGACAGAGAAATGGAGCAATGTGCAACAGCTCTGGAGGGTAGAATTGTTAACCTAAGTATTGATGGGTGGAGTAATGTCCACAATGATCCTATTGTTTGTGCTTGTAGCAACAGAAGAAGGGAAAGTCTTCCTTGCACAAAAAATTGATATGTCAGGAAATGCACACACAGCAGAATACTTACATGAAGTGGCAGTAAAAGCTATAATAACGTGAACAAAAATTCAAATGTCTAGTACACAGTTTGGTCACAGACAATGCTGCAAATGTATCCAAGATGAGAAGAAATTTAGAAGAGCAGGAAGGGAATACAAAGGTAATACCATATGGTTGCAGTGCTCATTTGCTGCATCTCTTAGCCAAAGACTTAAGTGTTCCAGAAATAAAGACTAATGTTGTTGAAATTGCTAAATACTTCCGTAACAATCATTTTGCTGCAGCAGCTCTGAAAAGGATGGGTGGAACCAAACTAACGTTCCCACAAGATGTTAGATGGAACTCTGTGGTGAACTGTTTTGAGCAGTATATCAAGAACTGGCCTATTCTGATGAGAGTTTGTGAAGAAAATCGAGATAAAATAGATGGCACTGTCACGGCCAAAATCCTCAACATTGGGCTTAAGAGAAATGTTGAACATATGCTGAGCATCCTGAAACCCATCTCTGAAGCTTTAAACAAAATACAGAAAAATAGCTGTTTTATTGCTGATGCTGTTGAAATTTGGAAGGAACTGAGTGAACACTTAAAAACAGAACTACACATGGCCAGAATTAAATTACAAGCATTAAAAAAACGAATGGGACAAGTACTGTCTCCAGCTCATTTTTTGGCAAATATTGTCAATATCCAGTATCAGGGTCAAAACTTAAGAGCTGAGGAAGAGGAGTTAGCTATGACATGGGTATCCAGCAGTCATCCATCTGTAATGCCAACTATAATAAACTTCAAAGCTAAGGGGGAACCATTCAAGAAATATATGTTTGCTGAAGATATTTTAAAGAAAGTCACACCAGTGAACTGGTGGAAGTCACTTAAGCACTTGGATTTAGAGACTGTTCAAGTAATGATTTCACTTTTAACAGCAGTAGCTTCTTCTGCAGGCGTTGAAAGAATATTCTCTTCCTTTGGACTCATTCATTCTAAATTGAGAAATCGTTTGGGACCCGATAAAGCAGGAAAGCTTGTTTTTCTTTTCCAAATTATGAACAAAGAAGATGAAGATGATGAGTGAGCTAGAGGACAGTATTTAAGTTTTTCATGTGTAGGCTGGGTTGACAGTCTAAGTTTCTTAAAATATATATATTTTGTTTAGTCAAATTAGTTAACAAACATGGATGTTTGTTTAAGCAAACAACATATGCTGTAATGTTATTGTTTCAGTTGAATAAATCTATTTAAATTGTTATTATTAAGGTAATGATTCCTAGGTACAACAGAAAAGTTGTCCAAATATGAATGATTAACCTATTAAACTGGGGATAAAAAAACTAATATGAAAAGTTGTTATTCTAAAAATTATCTACTTGCATATTAAAGTTATACCAGCAAGAATTAGTATTTATGTAGAAAACTATGATTTAAATCAAGCCTTACTGACTAGTGATTTAAATCGTGATTTAAATCGTGATTTAAATCAGTTTGATTTAAATCAAATCCACCCTGCTATCCACTAGGACTCCAAGATCCCTCTCACAGTTACGGGAATTAAACCAGGTTTCACCTTGTTTAATTATACCTATGCAATTGGTTTTTCTTGTTTAAGTGTTAAACTTTATTTTTATCTTTGTTGAATATCATTTTGTTAGATAGGGGCCACTATTCAAGCTCACACTTTTTTACCTTGCAAAGAAGTAGGTTGTGATCTACTTAATCAAATGCTTTACTGAAAACTAAGCATACTATGTCCTCAGCATTTCTCTGGTCCACTAATTTAGTCACTTTGTCAAATAATGAAATTGTTGTGGCTCCGTTGCCTGAGCTTGGGCTATCGACAGATGCAGACTCTGAGAGTGAGGGGGAGGAGTTGGCAAGGCCTCCCTCTCCAGGACCCTCCTCTCTGGCAATGCCTCCGGAGGACACCGAAGGCCAAACGATAGGCTCAGAGCCAAGCATGTCCCCGCAGCCACAGGTGGACAGCGACGAAGAAGATAAGTGCTGGCTGGACCCTCGACAGAGGCGCAGGGAGAAGCGTGCACAGCAGAGGGGAAGGCGTGCCAGAGATTATCTGAGTCACTGGACCACACCCCACAGGCTATAAATGTGGGTGTGGTGGCCGGTTCAGTTTGTGACGAGCAAAAACTGGAATTACTCCATGATCTCAGTGTTACTGGACTTTGCTTGCTTTATTGAACTGCATTTGGACTAATCTTTCTTTGTGTGAATAAAGTCTGAATTGGCAGCTAGCCACTGGGTTGCTGCCAGCTTTATCATCAAAGAGTTTTGTCGTGTGCCTTATTAACTCCGGGCTGTCTGTGGGGGTGTGTGCATGGTACGGGGACAGAACAGAAATAAGGTTTGTTTGGCATGATCTCTTTTTGATCAACCCAGGGGTGAAATGCTATCAGTTCACACCAGTTTGGGCAAACCGGTAGTGATAAAGACTACCGGTTCAGGTGAACCAGTAGTAAAAAAAAACTACCGGTTCCTCTGAACTGGTATTTCCGATGATCAGCTGTGCCGCACGGCGAATATAAATCATGTGGCACAGCTGTTTCCCCCCCTCATTGTTCTACTTAACTTGTGAACTCTTCTTTTTCCACGCGAAGTGTGCGTGTGGCGCGCAATGCGCATGCACAGGCAGTGAACCGGTGGCAATCCACAGAGGATTTCACCACTGGATCAACCCATGTTGGCTAATGGTTATAACTTGTTTGCTTCTAGGTGTTCACAGATTTGTTGCTTGGATATGTTTTCCAAGATATTACCAGATATTAATGTCAGGCTGATTTGTCTGTAAATTCCTGCATGTTTTTTACCTTTTTGAAGATGGGGACCCTATCAGCTCTTTTCCAGTCCTCAGTTACAGGTAGTCCTGAACTTACAACCACAATTGAGTCCAAAATTTATGTTGTTAAGCGAAAAACGTGTTAAGTGAATTTTGCCCCGTTTTATGACTTTTCTTTCCACATTTGTTAATGAATCATTGCCATTGTTAAATGAGTTATACTGTTGTTAAGTGAATCTGGTTTCCCCATTGAGTTTGGTTGATAGCATGTCACAAAAGGGGATCACATGACTCCGGGACACTACAACTGTCATAAATGTCAGTTGTCAAACATCTGACTGTAAATCACATGACCAGGGGGATGCTACAACAGTCATAAGTGTGATAAATGATCATAAATCACTTTTTTCTGTGTCATCGTAACTACGGTCACCAAATTAACTATCGTAAATTGAGGACTACCTCTAGTTCCCCCGTGCTCCAAGGACTTTGAAACATACAGTATGTTACAATAGTTCTGAAATCACATTTATAAGTTCCAGTAAAATTCTGGCTGCAGTCCGTCCCGACCCAGTGATTTGAATTTGTCTAGAGCCAACAGGGGTTCTCTTACCTTATTTTTCCATATTTTAATTTGCATTCCTAATCTGGCACTTATGATTTTGTTTTTGGTAAGTTGTGTCATGTTTTCTTTTTGGGTGAAAACACATGTAGAGTATCTTCTTTGTACCTTCTCCCCCCTTCTTATAATCCTGTGAATTAGGGAGGAGTATGTCTGAGTCTCTTCTAAATAGGATCCATGTGCTGCGGACTTGGGAGATGTTTCCCCTTCACCTCTTTAGTAATGGAGTTTGCATATCTCCCAAACAGGGATGGGTTCTATTTACCTTTACTACCAGTTTGCAATGGGAGCGTGCAAGTGCTTCTGTGCATGCGCAAAAGCTTCTGTGCAGATGCAGATTGTCCATCATGACATCCGTGCAGATGGGCGGAGCCTCCCGCCGCTTTTACTACCGGTTCACAGGAACCGGACCAAACCGGGAGCAACCCACCACTGCTCCCAAGGCCATTTTCTTCAGTCTGAGCATAGGGAAGGTATTGGATAGGGTGGATATTGTGTTGGGTTAAGAGCAGGGAGGTAGAGTTTGTGTTCTCCACTCAGTCATGGAAAGTCCCCAGTGATTATCCATACAGACCACTGAGTTACATTCACTAGCAAACCTCTAGAGATGCTCCTGCACCCCAATAATTGTAGAGAGCTTAAAGTCTTGTTGTAAGTAAACATTGACAACAAGCTGAACTGGGCCTGCATGGGCACAGGGAGAAGAATCAGACTGGAATTTCTGGACCAGTGGGTCAAAATCAGTAGTGGGTTTCAATTCTGTTCGCTAACGGTTCGCTTGTGCGCACACAGGCTGCTTCTGTGCAAGCCTCTCGCTCTACCACTTTGCCTGATCTGGGGAAAACCGGTAGCAACCCACCACTGGTCGAAATGTTTATATTCCCTGACCGTATCTCACAGAGCACATAGTTGCCCTGCTGACCTTGTAGGCAGGGAGAAATAATGAGATTATCAAAAACATTCCAACATCATGCTGTACTCTGTAGGGTGCTTGCCTCTTCCTAATGTAGTGGGCCAACAGTATATAAGCTGCGGTTCTGCTTTAGGTCAGGGCTGCTCAGAAAGCTGCCAATGCTTTGCTGGAATCCATTGTGCACAGTGATTGTTTGAATGCTTAATATATGTTGAATCTTCAAAGTGATTGGTTGCTTTAGATGAGGCATGTTTTGGCCACAATATTCCCTTACTTTATGCTCTTTTTTTTTACCTCTCTTCTCCCCCATTGACGGCCAGGAAGTAATCAGGTTGCTCTCAGTGAGATGGGTGTGTGTGTGTGAGAGAGAGAGAGAGGGGGGGGAGGGAGGTAGGGAGGGCGGGAGAAAAAACACACTGAAGAAGGAAATGACAATTTGTGTGTTGCTGTCAAGAAACCTGTAATAACTAATCCATTTAATCGCCAGACATTGAGTGCCACTCCAAAAAGATTTAACTTTTTCTGCAGCATACTTGATGTCCTTCTTGCTTGCTTGTTGTTCTGGGAGCCTCCCACCATCAAAAGTGTTTCCTCAGAGAAGTCACAGGGAACTTATAGGTGCAGGAGGAGGGAAGCAACTTTTGATTCCAATTCAAGAAGTTTAGTGGGTTTTACATAATTGCCCAATTTCTACAAAAATAAATATCCAGCAACTTCTTACACTGAAGGCCAGATAGCCATTATCAAAGTAATATGTTCCAACTTTTTCTTTCCTACGCCCCACTTAATACCATTACATATTTGCCTACAAAAAATCAGGCAAATTCTAATTGATTTAATCAATTTAAATGATCAATATCTCAGCTAGATTTACAATGGGACACCAGAAATGAAATTCAAGCCTTCTCTACACTGATCATTTGACCGTCATGTGGATTTTTCTGTGAGCAATAAGGGTGGAATATTTCCTGAAGCACTGTCCACACTCGGGACACTAAAATGATTTATCCTCTTTGTGTATAAGGATGTGATTCATAATATTAACCCTAGTACTGAGATCTTTCCCACAGTCTGGAAACTCGTACAGTTTCCCTCCTATGTGAGTCCTCTGGTGTTTAACCAGGCTGGAATTATGACTGAAACTTTTCCCACAGTCAGGACATTCAAAGGGTTTCTCTCCTGTATGAGTCCTCTGATGTTGGACCAGGCTGGAATTCTGACTGAAACTTTTTCCACAGTCCGGACATTCAAAGGGTTTCACTCCTGTATGAGTCCTCTGGTGTTTCACCAGGTTGGAGTTGTTACTGAAACTTTTACCACAATCGGAACATTCAAAGGGTTTCTCTCCTGTGTGAATCCGCTGGTGTTGAACCAGGGTGGAATTCTGACTGAAACTTTTCCCACAGTCAGGACATTCAAAGGGTTTCACTCCTGTATGAGTCCTCTGGTGTTGAACCAGGCTGGAATTATGACTGAAACTTTTCCCACAGTCAGGACATTCAAAGGGTTTCTCTCCTGTGTGAATCCTCTGGTGTTGAACCAGGCTGGAATTCTGACTGAAACATTTCCCACAATCAGGACATTCAAAGGGTTTCTCTCCTGTGTGAACCCTCTGATGTTGAACCAGGCTGGAATTCTGACTGAAACTTTTCCCACAGTCAGGACATTCAAAGGGTTTCACTCCTGTGTGAATCCTCTGGTGTTTAATCAGACTAGAATTCTGACTGAAACTTTTCCCACAGTCAGGACATTTCAAGCATTTCTCTCCTGTGTGAGTCATCTGGTGCTGAACCAGGCTGGAATTCTGACTGAAACCTGTCCTACAGTCTGGAAACTCATACAGTTTCCCTCCTGTATGAGTCCTCTGGTGTTTAACCAGGCTGGAATTCTGACTGAAACTTTTCCCACAATCAGGACATTCAAAGGGTTTCACTCCTGTATGAATCCTCTGGTGTTGAATCAGACTGGAATTCTGACTGAAACATTTCCCACAATCAGGACATTCAAAGGGTTTCTCTCCTGTATGAGTCCTCTGGTGTTGAACCAGGCTGGAATTATGACTGAAACTTTTCCCACAGTCAGGACATTCAAAGGGTTTCTCTCCTGTGTGAATCCTCTGGTGGCCAATGAGGTTGGAACTCCGACTAAAACTTTTCCCACAGTCAGGACATTTAAAGGGTTTTTCTCCTGTGTGAGTCCTCTGGTGGCCAATGAGGTTGGAATTTTGACTGAAACTTTTCCCACAGTCAGGACATTTATAGGGTTTCTCTCCTGTGTGAGTCCTCTGGTGTTGAACCAGGCTGGAATTCTGAACGAAACATTTCCCACAATCAGGACATTCAAATGGTTTCTCTCCTGTGTGAGTCCTCTGGTGTGTCACCAGGTTGTAATTGTTACTGAAACATTTCTCACAATTAGGACATTCAAACGGTTTCTCCTTGGTGTGAGTCCACGTTGCCATGCTTGCTAAAGCATTTACCGCATTGGGAACATTTGTAGGGCTTCTCTCTTGTGTGGGTTCTTCCATGAAAGAAAATGGAGTTGTTCTGACCAAAGTATTTGCCATATTCAGAGTATTTGTACGGTTTTTCTCCAGTCTGGATCCCCTCTGGCATAATCAGCTGTGATTTGCAAGTTGTATCTTTCCCAGAACAGAAACGTCTATGGAGCTTTTCCACAACTAATATTCTTGAGGTGGTCAAAAATATGGATAATCCCTTTAGTGCTGCTTTGATTTACTGGTTATTTTCTTCCTCCCAGAGCAAGGCCTGCAACACTGTCTGCTCTACGTGGCTTCCTCCCCAGTAACTTCACAGATATTTCCCTCTTTTCCTGAATGGAAAAATAATCTCCCTTGACTTTTCATGCAACGTATGCTTTAATTTCACACTCTATTTTTCCAGTTAGAAATCTCTTCTTGATTTTCTCTCATTTCTCTCTCACCTGCTGGGGGACTCTCTGAAGGAAATGGAAAATATTTTGATTTCGGAACTGACTTGTTTTGCTATTCAAAGTTGTTTGTTATCCTCAGTTGTCCAGAGTGCTCATTGCCATCTTCTTTGTCTATAAGATTCAAATAAAAGTGTATCTTTAATTGTGCATAAAACGGTTGCAGAAGATGAGAAAAGAAGAAAAAAGTTTACATTATAATGAAAAAGCAAACATGCCACAATGCTCCAATAACCTCTTACGTTGATCATGATTCAATTGACACATGGAAGACCACCCAGATCCAAGTTTGAATATCCATTCAATGATTCTAATTTGATTGTTGACTTCAGTCAATCACAAATCCTTGGCAATGCAAAGGGTTATTTTCAAATACAATCAATTGAAAAAGAGACTACACCTGCTTTGATTTCTTGTGGTTTTACTTATCAGGGTATCATAAATATCATCGCAACAGAACAGAAGAGAATAACAGAATTGGAAGGGACCTTGGAGGTCTTCTAATCCAACCCCTGCTCAAGCAGGACACCCTATATCATTTCAGACAAATGGCTGTCTCATCTCTTCTGAAAAGCCTCCAGTGATGGAGCACCACAACTTCTGAAGGCCAGCTGTTCTGCTGGTTAATTGTTCTCACCATTAGGAAATTCCTCACTGCTTCCATAGTATAAAGAGGGGAAGTAGCAGCCACGTACTGCTAATAAAATGCCCTTGATCAATTGATCATCACAAGTATGATTACATCTATCTCTGACACTGAGTTGTGTGTTAACACAATGCCAAAGAATAAAGAATCAGCAACGATCTTAGAGAAGAAATTGTTGCTGCCCATCAATTTGGGAAGGTTTAAAAGGTCATTTCCAAACAATTAAAAACCCATCATTCTACGGTGCGGAAGACAAGTGTAAAGCATTCAGGAGAGTTGCTAATCTTCCCAGGACTGGATGTTCAAGGAAATTCAGCCCAAGGTCAGACGGTGCAATGGCCAGAGAAATTGCAAAGAGTTATATCTCAGACTCTACAGCTGGGCTGTGAAACTAGTAGCTTGTGCGCCAGATGGGTCACACGCTGGCCACGGCCACGTTTAAAGAAGGGGAAAAAGTTGTGATACGTCACATGATCATGCCATGATGACGCATGTTTGACGCCCCTGCTCTACAGGCTTCAATAAGCATGTTAAATGTTAAGATTCATAACATTGGAATTAGAAAAATACTGAAGAAGTATGGTTCATTTGGAAGGGTTGAATGGAGAAAGCCTCTTCTCTCTAAAAAGGTCATAGCACATGGCTGTTGTTTGCAAAGTTGCATCTGAATAAATCACAGGACTTCGGGAACACTGTCCTTTGCACAGACCAGACCAAAGTGGAGATGGTTGGCCATAATGCAATTGGGCCACAGGCCATCACACCAATAGCTAAAGCTTGGCTGACAAAGGATTATGCAACAGGATAACAGTTGCAAAACACATCAGCAAATCTACAACAAAATAGCTGAAAAAGAATCAAGGTGATTCTTGAAAAAGAATCAAGGTGATGCAGTCAAAGTCTAGACCTCAACCCAATTGGCAGGACCTCAAGAGGGTTGTGCATAAAAAAACACCCTCAAACCTCAATGAACTGAAGAAATGTTATAAAAAATTCTGGGCCAAAATTCCTCCACAACATTGCAAGAGACTGATAAAGTCACACAGAAAAGAATTACTTCTAGTTGTTGCTGTTAAAGGTGGTTCTACAAATTATTGAATCACACATTTTTCATACATGACTTCACCGTTTTGTCTTCCTTTTTATAAAATAAATGATAACCTGATGTAATATTTCATGTGTTGTTGTTCATCTGCGGTTGTATTTACCTACTATTAAGAATTCCTAAGGACCAATTGATTTTTACTATGCCTTGATACATAAAATCATAAAAGTCAAGGTGAGTATACTTTCTTTTTCACATGACTGTTTATCTGGAGGTCCTGGGGATAGATTATACATTTGCAGGTATGTACATTCAGAAATAAAAATACACACACCTACAATATGAAGATAATTCATTTCTTGAAGTCTGAAAAAACATCTGAAACCTTCTGAGCTATTGTTAATCAGGAATTGGATGAATTGGATGATTGCTCATATGTTGAGATGGCAAGGCTGAAGTTCAGGCGTCAAAAGGCTTTTGAAGTGACTTCCGGTTGGCTCCGCATGCGTCGCAGACACTCCTCCGTGAGCGCCCGATCCCCGGTATCGTAAAAGCCACCAGAACAGCCGAAAAACAGCTGTCTGGCGGTTGGAAACTTTCTCCCCGGGCAAAGGGGAGAGAGGAGAGCCGACAGGTGAAGGTAGAGCTCCCCAAGTGCCCTAGGAGAAATTCTGGGGTGCAAAGGGCGAGAGCTCCCTAGAAGCCTGTCAATCTGCCCCAGACCTGGGACGACTCTGCTAATTAGTGGAGCAAGGCGCCGCGACCAATTCTGCCAATAACAACTGAGGGGATTTCCAACATCCTAAATTGCTGCAGGCAGAACAAGCCCGGAGAAGTCAGACTGCAAGTATCTAAACTTAACTCCAATGTTCATTACCTCCTTCGGAAATAACAACTTAGTAAATTTGTAACAAGATGGCGATTGAGGCTTGAAAGGGCGTGGAAAGTGAAAGGAAAGTTTCGTTTCGCTGATAGCCTCTTGCTTGGGAAAAATTTTTGACTTTGTTAAACTCTTCTTTTTGGCTTCTGATTAAAATACAAAGATTAATTTAAACTGAAAAATGGCCTCAAAACCTGTAAAAACTGTTCCTATTAAAGGAACTGGGAGTGCCGGAAGCTCTCCAGCCCATACTTCTAGAATGCAAGCCTCTGTTCCCCCAACAGATCCACAGACTTTAACGTTTGAAATTATACAAAAAGCCCTAAAAGCTACACAGGATAAAATTGCTACTGTGATTAATGAAAAAATTAATGAAACTAATGAAAAAACACAGTCTGTTTCAGATGAGATCTCAGTTCGGATTCAGGAAAATAGGGATGATATAATATTGGCATTTAAAGGTTTGGCAGGTCACACTGAAATCTTGGATGATAAAGTTGAAGAAATTAAGCAATCTACTGAAATCTTGGACAATAAATTAGGAGAGACTCAGAACAAAATTGAAAGGGCTGAAGCTGATGTAACAATGATTCAATACAGAGATATGGAATTTGCTCTAAGAATAAGAGGGGTGAAGGAGAACAAACAAGAGCATTTGAAAGAGATGATGTCAGAGGCATTGGCACAGATGTTGGGGGTGCAGAAAGTCGAGTTAGGCTGGCAGATTGACAAGATATAATAATAATTTATTAATAATAATAATAATAATAATAATAATAATAATAATAATAATTTTATTTCTATACCGCCCTTCTCCTGAAGGACTCAGGGCGGTATACAGCCTATTTAAAAACACAGAAACAAAACAACAATTAAAATTTAAAATCATTAAATAATTAGGCTCCAATTAAAATCCCAGAAATTTAAAATACCCCAATTTAAAATCGTTATGTTAATAGCCCGGCCTGGCGGAACAACAGGGTCTTTAGAGCACAGCGAAACACCCGGAGGTCGAAGATCTTACGTATTTCCGGGGGCAGTTCATTCCACAGGGCTGGGGCTCCCACAGAGAAGGCCCTCCCCCTGGGTGTCACCAGACGACATAACTTGGCCGATGGCACCCTGAGGAAACCCTCTCTGTGGGAGCGGACTGGTCGGTGGGAGGCTATTGGTGGCAGAAGTCCGTCTCGAAGGTACCCGGGTCCTATGCCATGGAGCGCTTTAAAGGTGGTAACCAACACCTTGAATTGCACCCGGAAGACCACTGGGAGCCAGTGCAGCTCGCGCAGGAGGGGGGTCACGTGGGCGCAACGAGTTGCACCCATAACCACCCGCGCGGCAGCATTCTGGACCAGTTGGAGCCTCCGAATGCTCTTCAAGGGGAGCCCCATGTAGAGAGCATTACAATAGTCCAGCCGGGAGGTGACAAGGGCGTGAGTGACCGTGCGCAAGTCGTCCCAATCCAGAAAGGGCTGCAACTGGTGAATCAGGCGAACCTGATAAAAGGCCCCCCGGCCACGGCCGTCATATGCTCTTCTAAAGACAGCCGTGAGTCCAGGAGGACACCCAGATTGCGAGCCCTCTCTGTGGGGGGCAAAGATTCACCCCCAATAGTCAGCGATGGCACCTGCTGACTATATCAGGGCGCCGGAAGCCACAGCCACTCGGTCTTGCAGGGGTTGAGTCTGAGCCCGTTCCTCCCCATCCAGGCCCGCACGGCCTCCAGGCAGCGGGACATCACATCAAGGGCATCGTTGGGGTGGTCTGGGGTGGAGATGTACAGCTGAGTATCGTCAGCGTACAGATGACACTTCACCCCAAAACCACGGATGATCTCACCCAGCGGCTTTACATAAATGTTGAACAGAAGGGGCGAGAGGACCGACCCTTGCGGCACTCCCCATGCGAGATGCCTCGAGTTCGACCTCTGTCCCCCTGCCAACACAAACTGTGAGCGGTCGGAGAGGAAGGAGGAGAACCACCGCAGAACGGTGCCCCCTATTCCTAACCCCCTCAACCGCTGCAGCATGATACCCTGGTCGATGGTATCAAAAGCCGCTGAGAGGTCTAATAGGACTAGGACAGAGGAGCAACCCCTGTCCCGAGCCCTCCAGAGATCATCCACCAACGCGACCAATGCCGTTTCTGTGCTGTACCCCTGCCTGAAGCCCGACTGGTACGGGTCCAGATAGATAGCTTCATCCAGGTGCCGGGGAAGTTGTTGTGCCACCACGCTCTCAACAACCTTCGCCACAAAACGGAGGTTGGAGACTGGACGATAGTTGGCTAATTCAGCTGGGTCCAGGGAAGGCTTCTTGAGGAGGGGCCTCACTACCGCCTCTTTCAAGGTGGCAGGAAAGGCACCCTCACTCAGAGAAGCACTTATAATCCCCTGGAGCCAGCCTCGTGTAACCTCCCGGGAGGCCAGCACCAACCAGGAGGGACACGGGTCCAATAAACACGTGGCGGCACTAATCTTACCCAGAACCCTGTCCACATCCTCGGGAGTCACGGGATCAAACTCCTCCCAGATAACATTCTCAAGACCTGCCCTCGTCTCCTCCCGTGGACTCATCCAGTCGGAGTCCAAGCCATCCCGAATCCGAGCGACTTTATCATGCAGGAATTGCACAAAATCCTCAGCACGACCCTGCAAGGGATGTTCCCGCACTCCCCCCCAGAGAAGGGGGGACAAGGCGGCTGGGTGGTTCTCTGCAGATGCGATAAGAGCGGAAAAATGGTTAGACTTTGCCGCTTTTATCGCCACTAGGTATGTCTTTATATATATATATATATATATATATATATATATATATATATATATATATATATATATACACTCAAGGCTGTATACTGGTGATAAAATTCAAGATACAGTTATAGATAGATATTTGCAGAAAGAGAACATTTATATAACTTCAAAAGAGCAGAGGGATAGTTTAAATCAATTGATAACTTCCGAGGAAATTTTGTTTGCAATTAAGCAATTGAAGGTGGGTAAAGCTCCTGGGACGGATGGTTTGACAGCTGTTTATTATAAAAGTTTACAGGAGGAAATGGTGGAACCACTGAAAGAATTATTTAACAATATACAACAGGGAGAAGAGGTACCTCCAACTTGGAAGACAGCTTTTATTTCTTTGATCCCAAAAGAGGGTCAAGATCATACAGATCCAAAAAACTACAGGCCGATTTCATTTTTAAATACATATTATAAGATTTTTGCTAAAATATTAGCAAATAGATTAATGATAGTTATTCAGCAAATGATTCATCATGATCAAACTGGTTTTATAAATGGTAGACAAATGAAAAGTAATGTAAGGCAAATTGTTAACTTACTAGAGTATTTGGGGAGGAACAACCAGGTCCCCGCAGTGCTAGTATTTTTGGATGCTGAGAAAGCCTTTGATAGATTGAATTGGCATTTTCTATTGAAATTAACAAAGGATGCAACTTGGAGATTATTTTATACAATCTATTAAGGCAATATATCAGAAACAAACAGCACAAATAATAATTAATGGTGGTTTAACAGATATTTTTAATATAGAAAAAGGAACAAGGCAAGATTGTCCCTTGTCTCCATTGTTGTTTATTTTGACGCTGGAAATTTTACTGAGTAAAATACGTGGGACAGATACAATAAAGGGAATTAAAATCAGACAGCATGAGTATAAGTTATGGGCATTTGCAGATGACCTGGTTGTTGCCTTAGCCCAACCAGCACAATTGATTACAGCCTTGATGGATATAATTAACCCCATATGGACAAGTATCTGGTTTTAAAATAAATACAGCTAAAACAAAGATAATAGCTAAAAATATGACTAGAAGCCAAAAAGAAGAGATAGAAAGGGTAACAGGATTTGAGATAGGAAAGAAGGTTAAATATTTAGGGGTTTATATTATGACCACAAATATGAAACTATATCAGCACAATTATGAACCGTTGTGGCAAAAAATACAGAAAGAGATGGAAAAGTGGAAAAAATTACAATTGTCCTTGCTGGGAAGGATAGCGGCAGTAAAAATGAATGTCTTACCAAGGTTTTTATTTTTTTTTTCAAATGATACCTATACTTAAAAAAGGTGAAAATCTGAAGGAATGGCAGAAGGGCATAAATAAATTTGTGTGGGCAGGGAAGAAACCAAGAGTAAATCAAAAGATAATGCAAGATGCACGAGAAAGAGGAGGTCTTAAAATGCCCAATTTAAGATTGTATTACGAAGCCGCTGCCCTCTAAGCAGTTACTGATTGGATAAATTTAACGGAGGAAAGGATATTAAACATTGAAGGATATGGTCTGGTCTACGGCTGGCATGCTTATTTATTGTATGATAAGAAAGTAGATAAGACTTTTAAAAGTCATATATTAAAGAATGCTTTATTGCGTGTCTGGAAGAAGTATCAATACAAATTAAACAATAAGTTACCAATATGGCAGTACCCAGACACAGATAGAGAATATAAATGTGGAGCAAAAACAAGATAAGATTACATATAAGGAACTCCTTTATAAAGAAGGAGTTAGATTACAACTAAAATCTATGGAACAATTAAGAGAAGAAGGAATAATTAGAACTTGGTTTCAGTATGGACAGCTGCAGGCCAGATGGAGAGAAGATCAGAAAACTGGTATTTTGCAACAGGATGAGAACTTGATAAAACAAATAAGAGACAAAAGTCAAATGCATATAAAAAGGTTTTATAATGTATTAGTGGAAATACATTCAGAAACAGAGCTAGTCAAGGATTGTATGATAAAATGGGCACAAAATATAGGAGAACCAATAATTTATTTATTTATTTATTTATTTATTTATTTATTTATTTATTGCGATTTATATGCCGCCTTTCTCCCTAGGGACTCAAGGCGGCTTACAAAATGACAACTTCAATACAAATCACAATACAATACCAAATTAAAATCAGTAACCCAATTAAAAACGATTTAAAATTATACCAGTGTACCCCCAAACGGATCAGTTTAATTGGCGGAAGAGCCACGTCTTCAGCTCACGACGGAAGGAAAGAAGGTCGGGGGCTGTCCTGAGCTCAGTGGGCAATCCATTCCAGAGGGTCGGGGCTCCCACAGAGAACGCCCTCCCCCTGGGGGTCGTCAGCCGACATTGTTTGGCCGACGGCACCCTGAGGAGGCCAACTCTGTGAGAGCGCACAGGACGATGGGAGAACGGCTGGAGATGGTCCTGCAAGTACCCCGGGCCTAAGTCATGAAGGGCTTTATAGGTGAGCACCAGCACCTTGAAACGTATCCGGAGTGCCACCGGTAGCCAGTGCAGCTCACGCAGGAGAGGTGTTACACGGGAGTATCTAGACGCCCCCGTAACTACCCGCGCGCCTGCATTTTGGACTAGCTGAAGCCTCTGGACACATCCCAAGGGCAGCCCCATGTAGAGGGTGTTACAGTAGTCCAACCTAGAGGTAACAAGGACGTGAGTGACCGTGGCGAGGGCATCCCGGTCTAGGAACGGGCGCAACTGGCGCACAAGACGGACCTGTGCGAAGGCCCCCCTGGTTACGGCCGTCAGATGGTCATCTAAAGACAGCTGAGAATCCAGGAGGACACCCAAGTTGCGGACCCTATCGGAGGGAGCAAGGGTTTCACCTCCGATCATTAAGGATGGAACCTCCAGATCCCGGGATGCCGGCATCCACAGCCACTCAGTCTTGGAAGGGTTGAGTCTAAGCCTGTTCCTCCTCATCCAAACCCGGACCGCTTCCAGGCAGTGAGACATCACGGAAAGGGCATCCCTAGGGTGGTCAGGGGTGGAGATGTAAAGCTGGGTATCATCAGCATATTGATGATACCTCACCCCAAAACCACGGATGATCTCACCCAGCGGTTTCATATAGATATTAAAGAGCAGAGGAGAGAACCGAGCCCTGAGGCACCCCACAAGTGAGAGGCCTCTGGGAGGATCCCTGACCCCCCGCCCAAACAGACTGCAGACGGCCCGAGAGATAGGAGGAGAACCACTGTAAAACAGTGCCTCCTAACCCTATACCCCTGAGCCGCTGCAGCAGGATACCATGGTCGATGGTATCGAACGCCACTGAGAGGTCAAGAAGGACCAGGATGGAGGAGCAACCCCCATCCCTGGCCCGCCAGAGATCATTTACTAGGGCGACCAATGCCGTTTCCGTGCTGTGGCCATGCCTGAAACCAGATTGGTAAGGATCCAGGTAGTCAGTTTCCTCCAGGAATTGAGGGAATTGCTGTGCCACCACAGACTCAACAACCTTCGCTAAAAAGCGAAGGTTGGAGACTGGACAGTAGTTGTTAAGTACGTCAGGATCCAGGTTAGGCTTCTTAAGGAGGGGTCGAACCACCGCCTCTTTAAGCGCAGTGGGAAAGACCCCTTCCTTTAGTGAAGCGTTGACAATAGCCTGGATCCAGTCTCCAGTCACCTCCCTGGCTGCCGAAACAAGCCAGGAGGGACAAGGATCCAGTAAACATGTGGAAGACCCCAGCCTACCCATAATCCTGTCCACGTCATCCAATGAAACAGGCTCAAACTCAACCCAGATGTCTCCACCGAGACTAGGCACTGTCACCTCAACGGACTCTGTCCAGTCGGAGTCCAACCCGGTCCAAATCTGAGTGATTTTATCTTGCAGAAACTGTGCAAAGTCCTCAGCACGGCCCTGTAAGGGGTCCTCCCTCACTCCCTGATTAAGGAGGGAGCGGGTCACTCTAAACAGGGCTGCTGAACGATTTTCTGCAGATGCAATGAGAGTGGCGAAATAGTTACGTTTCGCCACTTCCATCGCCACAAGATAAGACCTAATATGGGTTCTTAGTTGTGTTCGGTCGGACTCGGATCGGGAGGATCTCCAACCACCCTCCAGGCATCTTTTCCGACGCTTCATTTCCCTGAGCTCTGCGGTAAACCAAGGAGCCACCCGGGATCTGCGTCGGATCAGAGGCCGCAAAGGCGCGATTCGATCCAGGGCCCCCACCGCAGCCTGTTCCCAGGCCTCGACAAGGGTCTCAGATGAATTGTGGGCTAAGGAGGCGGGAAATGACCCAAGCTCCATCAGGAAACTTTCGGGTTCCATCAGGCGCCTGGGGCGGAACCATCTTACTGGTTCCACACCCCTGCGACGGGGGATGGCGGAGGAAAAGTCGAGTCTAAGGAGGGAATGATCGGTCCGTGACAGAGGGTCAATAGATAGAGTCCCCTCCCCACGATCATTTATCCACTGTCCAGAGAGAAAAATAAGGTTGAGTGTGTGCCCTCCAATATGAGTTGGGCCCTGTACAATCTGAGTCAGGTCCATGGCCGTCATGGAGGTCATGAACTCCCGCACCAACTCAGATGACTCACCGGCCAATGGCAGATTGAAATCTCCCACAACCAAAAGGTTGGAGAGTTCCACCATCAATTCGGCTAAGACATCTAGTAGTGCGGGCAGGGCTGAGGCCACGCAGCTGGGGGAGAGGTACGTGATCAACAGCCCAGACTGAACTCCAGGGTCCCCTTTCAAAAGGAGGGATTCACACCCGCCAACCTGAGGAACAGTGGAAATATGGGAAAAGATATGGGTTAGAAATGTAAGATTTACACAAGCCCAAAATTTAAGAGAGAACTTTTATAAAATCTTTTATACATGGCATTTAGATCCCAAAAAACTAGCCTGTATGTATCCAAATTTACAACCTAAGTATTGGCGATGTGAGTGTGAAGACGCTACGTATTTTCATATATGGTGGACGTGTAAAAAAATTAAGGCTTTTTGGATAAAAATATGGTGGATTATTCAAAATATTTTAAAGAAAAAGATCAAATTTACACCACAGTTTTGTTTTGTTTTTTTAATTTGATTTATATGACGCCCTTCTCCGGAGACTCAGGGCGGCTTACAATTCGTTAAGCAATAGCCTTCATACTTTTGTATATTTTATACAAAGTCAGCTTATTGCCCCCACAAACTGGGTCCTCATTTCACCTATCTTAGAAAGGATGAAAGGCTGAGTCAACCTTAAGCCTTGGAGAGATTCGAACCAGCAGTAATTGCAGGCAGCTGTGTTAATAACAGGGTGCTTAGACCACTGTACTATCAAGGCTCTTTTGTTGGGAATAGTTACAGAATGTACTGTGACAGAGACTAAGTTGTTTTTAAACTTAATAACAGCAGCCAGGTTACTGGTGGCACAGTATTGGAAGAAAGAAGATCCACCTACTATTGAGGAATGGACATTAAAAGTCGCGCATTTGGCAGAGATGGCGAAAATTTCATCATATCTTAAAGATCACTCAAACGAAAGATATATATCGGAATGGAGAAGGTGGATTGACTATATTCAAAACAAGTATCAGACTAAGAAGTTTCATATAGTTTATGAATGAAACATTTTTAACCTTTAGTTTATGTTTATAGTGTTTTGAGTTATAAGGAGTTAAAGACCTAGGGAGAATTTGAAGCCAACAAATTGTTAGCATATTTTAGTTTTATGTTTGTGAATGCTATACCCTGTGCTTGTTCTGGGAAGTCTAGGGACGGGGGTGGGTGGGCAAGGGGGGTGGGATGGGGTGAGGGTGGAGGGGTGGGAGGGAGGAGAAAATGTTTGTATCTTTTATAAAACTTTTCAATTTAAAAAAAAAGGCTTTTGAAGCCATGGAAAATTTCACAGGAAACACTAGCCTATGGGTTAGCCACGTGACCAAAACCACAGAAGGCAAACTTGACTATTTTTATAATTTCTATATCTTATCTGTCATGTGTCAACTGCCTCTTATGTAATGAAGCGAAAGCAAAGAAATGTATAAATATCTGCCTTTCGCTACGCTCAGGGTTCCTTCCTTCTTAGGAGGATGAAGAAATACATTGGCTTATCAACACACACACACTTGGACTCTGTCTCTTATTTCACTGAGCCATATCTGTCAATCCCAGTTATGTCACGGTAAGGTTGGTGGCCAATAAATTTTATAAATAAATACACCTGAACAGTTCAAACATTCAATAGCTATTTTTAAAAAAGTGCTGGGTTAAGCACAGTGGAGCCTGGGGGGGCACCAATAGGAAACACGTACTTGTTAGCTAGAAATGGAAGTAGAACAAAACAAGAACAACCCAAAAAAGACCAGAGGCAAATAAATCCGATCTTGTTGCCCAGAAAACATCAGTTCCATAAGAGAAGAATTGAGTTGGGGGGATCTTGGAGGTCTTCTAGTCCATCCCCTGTTCAGGCAGGAGACCCTATTCCATCCAGGACAAATGGCTGCCCAATCGCCCCTCAAATCCCTCCAGTGACGGAGCAGCCACAACCTCTGGAGGGAAGCCATTCCCAAAGAACCAACCTCCACTTGAAAGAGGCTTTTTCAATCTTCCCACCAGCAGAAATTGCAGCCACCAGTTTCCCAGCCTGCAGCACCAGTGGGCTTCCATTTGGGGAGGGAAGGAACCTGCAGCAGCCGCAGCTGAGAGGCTTCAGCCCAGTTGCTTCTCCGCTTCCAGGCCGTGGAGGGAACCGAACAGCCCGACTTGCTCCCGGACTCTCCTCCCACCTGCAGCCCTCAACTCACCTGCCAGCTGCTGCTTCGACCCTGGGAAGAGCAGGAAAGCCGCTCTGCACACCAACTTCCTCCCATCAGTCATCCGGAAGAGGAAGTTCCTCTGCGTTTCTCCTCTCCTCCCAGCCTTTCTAGCGATGCAGTACTCGATTGTTTAAAAACTCCTGTTTGTAAGCTCGAGCACGGATGGCACTACTGTGCTGATGGCTTTTTAGGCACAGTGTTGCCTGCTCGCCATCTAGCGATAGGAGGTGGAAAAACACGCTTGTCCAATCTCCACCAAGGCGTTTAGAACATGTTTTCAGGGATTATATGGCAGCAGGTCCTTTTCGACTCCTAGTAACCGATCTTTGCAACTGAGCCAAGTGAAAAAGTGAAGTGTGACATTACTTCGCTTCGTTTTTGGTGCCTTTGGGTCAGACTTGGTGCCTTTGGGTCAGTCTTGATGCCTGGCCTTGCAGTTCCTTTGGAAGGGTTTTTGGAAGCCGCCACCCCCCCCACCCCACCCTTTCCTGCTTCCAAGGGCTGAGAGGACTGGCCACAGTTGAACAGATGGTTTTGCCCTTCAGGTGGCACTGGAATTGAGCGTTTCTCTGTCTCTAACCTGGTGCCTTCACCATTACACCAAATCGGATCTTCTTCCTCCCCACAAAACATACCCATTGACTTGTTCCCGGTGCTCCCACAGCAAATTCAAGGCTGCAGCTTTCAAGATCAATCAATCAATCTGAATAGATGGAAGGGACCTTGGAGGTCTTCTAGTCCAGCCCCCTGCTCAAGCCTGAGACTTTATACCATTTCAGACAAGTGACTATCCAGTTTATGTTTAAAAACTTCCAGTGATGAAGCACCTACAACCTCTGGGTGGATGTGGCCAACTCCAAATCACTCACTCCCACCCAGTCACATGACACCCCCCCAGCCTCGCCTACCCAGGTTTTGTGGTTCCCTATGTTTTCTGTGGGGAAACAGGTATCTCTCGCTCAATGTGTCTTTGTCTCCCTCTACTTCTCTCTTTCTCTCCCTCTCTTTCTCCCTCTCTCTCTCTTTCTCCCTCTTATCTCTCTCATCTCTCTGTCTCTTTCTCCCTCTTTGTCTCCCTCTGTCTTGTCTGTCTCTCTTTCTCCCTCTCTGTCTCTCTCTCTCTGTCTCTCTCTTTTGTGTGTGTGTGTGTGTTCTCTCTTGAACCATTTCCAAAAACAGGTGAGGGTTGTGCGATGTTGTTCTTTGGGTGCTTTTTACCATACGATTTAAATCAAGAGTAATTTCAGATTCCCAGAAAAATGAAGCTTTTTGATCCCCATGCTGTAGCTCCCTGTCAGCTGAACCCACCACTGGCCCCTCCCAGTCACTCCTTGCCTGGCCTGAGCAGCTTTCCTCACCGAGACACTGGCCCAGCGTGGCTGTTGCTCCATGTCATAATGGGCTCCAGGAGGAGGAGAGGACGCCATTTCCCCCATTGTGAAGCACACTAAATTTAACTGTGCTGTGAGAGCAGCAGGCAGGCTATGGAGGTGGCGAGAGCAGTGGTGTCAGCTACAGCTGGGCTGGGCCAGTGTCTTGGCACAGAGAGCAAGTTGTGCGTCTCCCTGAGCAACCGAGGTGCACACAACACCAACAAGGGCCGGAAGAAGAGGCAAGTACGTGAATGTACTCGACCGCTGAACTTCTTGCGCTGCGAGACTCCCCCCTCTCACAGGCCTGGCCCTCCACGTTATCGATGGCCTACCTCGATGACAGGTTTTGGAACCCAGAGAGCTGGCATGCTGCAAAGAGGGGGTTGAGGGGCCTTTTATCTAATTTTTAGTTAAACTTTTAAGGGGCCAAAATGGGCCAAAATGATTTAATTTGATTTTATCTGGTTTTTAAATTTTTTGTATCTATGTATTTTATTGTTTGGCTGTTCACCGCCCTGAGTCCTTCGGGAGTAGGGTGGTATACAAATCAAATAAACTAAACTAAACCAAACCAAACCAAACCAAACCAAACCAAACCAAACCAAACCAAACCAAACCAAACCAAACCAAACCAAACCAAACCAAACCAAACCAAACCAAACCAAACCAAACCAAACCAAACCAAACCAAACCAAACCAAACCAAACCAAACCAAACCAAACCAAACCAAACCAAACCAAACCAAACCAAACCAAACCAAACCAAACCAAACCAAACCAAACCAAACCAAACCAAACCAAACCAAACCAAACCAAACCAAACCAAACCAAACCAAACCAAACCAAACCAAACCAAACCAAACCAAACCAAACCAAACCAAACCAAACCAAACCAAACCAAACCAAACTAAACTAAACTAAACTAAACAACTAAACTAAACTAAACTAAACTAAACTAAACTAAACTAAACTAAACTAAACTAAACTAAACTAAGGGGCTCCGGGAGGTGGGAGGGTTGGATTAGAAATGGGGTTGTGGGTATGGGGGAAAACCCACTAAGGGGAGGGGATGGTCTGGTTATGAAGCGCGGTGTGGGAGGTGGGGGGCCAGGGGTCGAGGGGGGGTCAGAGCTTATCCAGATAGTGTTTGTAACATCAATCCTGTGAGTGGGAGAGGCAGATACGATGGGAGCAGGGAGCCATATCATGTTAGGGGAGCGCGCGCTCGTTGTCTACGAGTGATAGCACGCTCCAGCCCCCAAGGCTCCACCCGTTCCCCAGGTTGCTCAGTTCCTCAGGGCCCAGGCCTTTGGCTGATGCTATGCAATGCCAGGTCTGTAGTAAATAAGGCCCCCCCTCATCTGTGATCTTGTTCAGGAGGGGGGAGCAGACCTGGCAGGTATTACGGAGACCTGGTTGGGCCCAGGGGGGGGGTCCCCCTCGTAGAAATGTGCCCACCAGATTTCCATGCATTTCATCAGCCGAGGTCACAGGGGCGGGGCGGGGGGGGGTAGCGGTTATCATTAAAGGTCTTAGACCGAGGGAGGCCACTGTCCCTCAGACGGCTGGCTGTGAGTCCCTCCTTGTGAAGTGGGGTCATGGGGTTCAGATGGGTGTGCTGATCACATACCTGGCTCCCTGCCACGTGGCAGCAGCCCTGCCTGAGCTACTCAACGTCATTGCCGCAGTGGCGGTTGATACCCCTAGACTTATGGTCATGAGGGATTTCAATCTGCCGTCCATGGGTGAGATGTCTGAGGTAGCTCGGGCGTTCATGGCTTCCATGACAGCTATGGACCTGACCCAGCTAATTCATGGCCCCACCCACATGGGGGGAAACACGCTGGACCTGGTTTTTGTCTCTGGACAGTGATTGAGTGATCTTGATATAGGGGATATAGTCACCGAGCCCTTGTCATGGTCAGATCACTCTCTCCTTCGCCTTGACCTTCGAACCGCTGCACCCTGCCACAGGGAGGCGGAGCCGGTAAGATGGTTCCGCCCCAGGCGCCTGATGGAACCTGATAGGTTCCAGATGGAGCTTGGGCCATTTCCTGAGGCTCTGGCAACCGCCTCGACTGGAGAACTAGTGGCCGCCTGGGATAGGTTGGCCACTGGAGCTCTGGATCAGGTCATGCCTTTGCGGCCTCTGACCCGGAACCGATCTCACCTGGCTCTCTGGTTCACTGAGGAGCTGAGGGAGATGAAGTGCCGGAAAAGACGCCTAGAGAGCAGTTGGAGGGCCAGCCTTTCCAAATCCGACCGGACACTGGTAAGATCTCATATTAGGAATTACCTAGTGGCGATAAAAGCAGCAAAATGTAATTATTTTGCTGCTCTTATTGCATCATCAGATAATTGCCCGGCCGCCCTGTTTAGGGTGACCCGCTCCTTACTCCACCAGGGAGTGCGGGAGGACCCCTTGGAGGGTAGAGCCGAGGATTCTGTACAGTATCTCCATAACAAAATCACTCAGATTCAGGAAGATCTGGACTCTGACTGGGTAGGTTCAGGGGGGACGACTGGGGCAGGTCTTGAGAATGTTATCTGGGATGAGTTTGATCCTGTGACTCCTGATGACGTGGACAGGATTCTGGGTAGACTGAACGCGACCACGTTTGCTGGACCCATGTCCCTCCTGGTTAGTGCTGGCTTCCCGGGAGGCGACGCGAGGCTGGCTCCAGGGGATTATAAATGCTTCATTGGGTGAGGGTGACTTCCCCGCCACCTTGAAAGAGGCGGTGTGAGGGCTCTCCTCAAGAAGCCTTCCCTGGACCCGGCAATGTTGTCTAATTATCGTCCGGTCTCCAACCTTCGCTTTGTGGCAAAGGCTGTTGAGAGTGTGGTTCCGCGACAGCTCCCCCAGCACCTGGATGAAACAACATATCTGGATCCGTTCCAGTCAAGCTTCAGGCCTGGGTACAGCATGGAAACGGCATTGGTCGCGTTGGTGGATGATCTCTGGAGGGCTCGGGACAGGGGTTGCTCCTCTGTCCTGGTCCTATTAGATCTCTCAGCGGCTTTTGATACCATCAACCATGATATCATGCTGCACCGGTTGGAAGAGTTGGGGGTCGGAAGCACTGTGTTGCGGTGGTTCTCCTCCTTTCTCTCCGACCGGTTGCAGTCTGTGTTGGCAGGGGGACAAAGGTCAACCCCAAGGCCCCTCATATGTGGGGTGCAATAGGGGTCAGTCCTCTCGCCCCTTCTGTTCAACATTTATGTAAAGCCGCTGGGTGAGATCATCCGTGGTTTCGGGGTGAAGTACCACCAGTACGCTGATAATACTCAGCTGTACATCTCCACCCTGGACCACCGCAACAATGCCCTTGAAGTGATGTCCCGGTGCCTAGAGGCCGTGCGGATCTGGATGGGAAGGAACAGGCTCAGGTTCAACCCGTCCAAGATTGAGTGACTGTGGTTTCCGACGTCCCGATATAGTCAGTTGACGCCATCGCTGACTATTGGGGGTGAATCGCTGGCCCCCACGGAGAGGGCTCACAACTTGGGCATCCTCCTGGATTCACGGCTGTCTTTAGAAGAGCATTTGACGGCTGTGACTGGGAGGATTTTCCATCAGGTCCGCCTGATTCGCCAGTTGCGTCCCTTTCTGGATCCGGACTCCTTAAACACGGTCACTCATGCCCTCGTCACTTCCCACCTGGACTACTGTAACGCTCTCTACATGGGGCTCCCCTTGAGGAGCACCCGGAGGCTCCAACTGGTGCAGAGTGTGGCTGCGCAGGTGGTTATGGGAGCGACGTGGGGTTCCCATGTAACACCTCTCCTGCGCGAGCTGCACTGGCTCCCAGTGGTCTTCCGGGTGCGCTTCAAGGTTTTGGTAACCACTTTTAGAGCGCTCCATGGCTTAGGGCCTGGCTATTTACGGGACTGCCTGCTGCCGCAAACGGCTTCCTGCCGGCCGGTACGCTCTCACAGAGGGGGACTCCTCCGTCGGCCAAACAATGTCAGCTGGCGGCCCCCAGGGGGAGAGCCTTCTCTGTGGGTGCACCTACTATCTGGAACGAGCTCCCCCCGGAGATACGGAGGATCCCGGATCCTCACACCTTCCGCCGTGCTCTCAAGACCTTTTTATTTCACCAGGCTGGTCTGGCCTAACCTCTCCCATTCTCTTTTTAATGTAAATTTTAATGTAAATTTTAATTTGTTCTTAACCTGGGGTTTTAAATTTGTCTTGGGCTAAATTGATTTAATCTGATTTTACTTCTGCTCTTAAATTTTTGCATTCTATGTGTTTTATCTTGTGCGTGTTCACTGCCCTGAGTCCTTCGGGAGTAGGGCGGTATATAAATCAAATAAAATGAAATGAAAAATGAAAAAAGTACAGGGGCGTTTCACTCCTGCTCTGGAATATGGAGCATGTCTCTATTCCCTGCTGTCGCCCTTACCTTCTCAGGGTAGGCGAGGAGTGACTGGGAGGGTTGGGCTAGGGGCAGGCCAGCCAACAGGAAGCCAGAGCAGGGGGTTCAGCCAACAGGGTGGGTTCAGCCAACAGGGAGCCACAGCAGGGGGACAAAAGAGCCGCATGCGACTCTGGAGCTGCTGGTTGCCGACACCTGCCCTATACCATATCAGACAAGTGACTGTCCAGTCCCTTTTTAAAAACCTCCAGTGATGAAGCACCCACAACCTCTGAAGGCAAGCTGTTCTACTGGATTATTGTTCTCATTGTAAGTTTCCAGGTTGCTTTTCTCCTTCATTCGTTTCCATCTATTGTTCCTTTTCTTGCCTTCTGGTTCTTTAGAAAATAGTGGTGGGTTTCAAACATTTTTACTACCAGTTCTGTGGGTGTGGCTTGGTGGGCATGGCATGGCTTGGTGGGCATGTCAGGGGAAGGTTTCTTCAAAATCTCCATTCCCTCCCTAACCCACTAACCTGCTCTGGGAAGGAATCAAACTCCCCCTCGTCATTTCCTCAAATAAAATATTACTCATAAGAAAAGGCTCCCAGAAAAGCAAGGAAAAATCGAGCTGCTAACAAAGGAACTTGCCTGATACTGTCAAACATTGCTCTAAACTGTGGTGGCGGGACCCTTGCTGGCGGAATCACCATGGCGACTGGAGGCAAGGCAGTGACCTATTGGGGTGCTGCGGCAGACGGCGGGGGGAATACCAGCGGCTGAACTGGAACCTGCGGTGGCGCTGCTAGCTGCTGGATCAGACCTCATGGCAGAGCTGGGATTGTTGGGGCAAATTGGGCCGATGATGGGGAGCAGACTGTGTTGGCATCCACTGGCACTGGACCCACCTCTGGCCAGGATAGAATCCCCAACCTGGGGGGGTAAATTCCACAGGGGGGAGCATGAAGGCAGGTTGATGAGGGCTGGATACAGGATGATATCCAGGCGATCGTTCTTTCAGTCCCATCTCTGGAGTTGGATCAGGCTCACAACTTTTCCTGGAATCCATCTCCCTGGACCAAGTGCCTAGACTTTGCATCGTCTCTGCAGCTTCAAGGGCTCTTACCACACCTTCAGAAGGAGAATACCGGGTCTCAATAAACCTTCCGGTATGTGCTCCCATGGCTCCCTCTGCAATCTCTTCTCTCTCTTCCATCTTTGCTGAGTCTTTGCACCACCCAAGCTTTAGGTTAGTGCTGGGGCTCAGCACCCCATTCAGCCCCCTTTTGGGGTGCTGCTTAGTTATTTAGGGGATACAGGTTAATGTCAGGGTTCCAAGGAACATCCCCAATGAAATAAAGCTCTGAGGCCTGAGGTTCCTCATAGTTCCAATTTATTAGAGATGTCATGTTGGCACATCTGGGAAAACCCAAATCCGAAAGCTTCCAGGGTTTCCACACCCAGCTGACAGTTCACAGCCCTGCCCCACACCCACAAGTTTATCACATTGTCCAATCAACTCTTCACACTCAACTGGATACAATCTTCAGGCAGTCTTCATCAGGCGCAGGCAAAAGTCCTTGAATACAGAATGTTATTATGACTAACTTTCTACCGCTCCAACAACCCCCTCCCAACTTCTCCAGCTAAAATATGTGGCAGTTAAGAAGCAAAAAGGAAAATTGTCTTCCAAAACTGACACTGTCCTTTCCAAGTTATTATTGCTGGGTTGTGGTCCTCCCAAGTGTTTATTTCAATATTTACTACTTGTATGTTATCTATAAGTTCTGTTGATATCCATATCATATCTATCCTCGACCATGACAAATGTAAAGGTATATTGTTTTCTTTCAAATGTCTTTGTCTCCAAATATCTTGAATACTTAATTCTTCGATCATTGTAAAAAAAGATTTTGGAAGAGTTTTTCTGGGTTTCTTATTTGTCTTTGTTGTTTTATAGTCCAACTCCACATCCATCACAGCGTTAAAGTCACCCATTATGCATATATATTCATAGTCCAATTCTATAATTTGCCTGTGATTCTTCTTGTTTGTCATTTGGAGCATATAATGCTATCAAAAGTATTTGTTTAAAATTCATTTTTATTTCCACCATTACAATCCTACCTTCTTGATCCTCAAAAATTAATTTAGGCTCTAATTTTTCTTTAACATATAAAGCTACTCCCCTTTTACTTTGTTGTATCAATGAAGTAAATACGACTCCTAATTTTGAATGCTAATTTTGCATGTTGTTTTCTAATATGTACTTCTTGTAAGCATGTAATGACCGTCTTTAGCCTATTTACTTTGTTGAAAATTCTGATCCTTTCTGTAGCCGAATTAAATCCATTTACATTTAAGTCCAATTACATTGATATTGCTTTTATTTCTTCTTCCATATTTAATTTTACTTGTTACTAGTTTTTAGTTTATCGTTCTTGTCTCCCTTTGTTCCTTTGGGTCCACTGATCTTGCTCCTTCTCTTAGTGCTCTCTCTTTCTGTTCTTTTGTGTTTCCTTCTTTGCCTTTTTCTTCCATGTTTATGTTTAGTTTCTCTTATTGCTCCCAATTATCCTCTAATGGTCCACAAAATTATTCATAAAATAACTTCGTTTTTTCAATTGAATCCAGTCTATGACTTTGTTCTTGCCATGTCACCAAGATTCCTTCTGATATTAACCATCTGAAACTCACTCCTTTTGTAATTAAAATTTTTGTTAAAAATTGATACTCTCTCCTCAAGTCTCTAACTCTTTTAGGTAGTTGTCTCAGTACTATTATTTCTTTGTCTTTGTACTTCAGTGCTGTACTTCTTGTTACTTGTAGTATCTCTGTTTTTAGTGCTTTCTTTGTAAATCTTACATGTACTTCTCTTGGTAATTTATTCCTCATTGCATATCTTGTATGTACTCTAAAGGCTGCATTAATCTCATTTCAAATCTCCTTCGGTTCTTCTGTAGCTTCTGCCAGCACTCAGCAATCACCTCTGGTAAATTTTCTCCTTTTTTCTCCTCTATATTTTGGAATCTTAGGTAATAGTCAGAACAGTCAACTTCCAACAAGATTATTGTTTTTCTTGATTTTTGTCAGCTGACATCAATTTTTCTTCTAATTCTTCAACCCCCTTTTCTGCCATTTCTGTTTTTTCCTCTACTTTTTGAATTCTTTCTTCATTTTTCCCAATCATATCTTTCATTTCTTTTAAATCCTATTTCAAGTCATCATGGAAAGACTGTATGGGATTTTTTGGTTCCAATGTCTCCGAAGTTTTTGTTTCTGTCAATGAGGGGCTTGCTGCTGGGTGTAGATGTGCTGTAAATTTCTTCATTTCTATGTTATCTAAAATGAATTTATAATCCGCTTATATTTTATTTGTAATCCAAATTCCTAATCTTCCCCGATGGTTGGATTAGAAAAAAAATAGAAAAAGACTTCAACCAACCCCCAAAAACGAAGTGCAAAAATTATTCCAACAGTAAAAAAAAAAAAGTGGGAAAGAAAAAAAAACCACCACAAAAAAAATATCCAAGAGAAAAAATAAAAACAAAAATTTAATCCCGAACAAAAAAAAAATTAAAAAATTAAAAAATTTCTTCAGGCTCTTCTTCTCTTAATCCACTTTCTCAACAATTCAGTTCTTTACAAATCCAATAGCAAGAACGAGAAGGACGAGCAGAAATAAAAATAATAAGCCAAAAAAAAGCCCTCGAATTATCCACTCCTTATTCCCTTTACTAACTTGTGCAAGGTCCAAAAAAAAGCAGAAACAAAATGAAGTTTTCCAATACTTATCCACCACAACAGAATCCAAACAAAGTACTTCAAAGTGTTCAAAAAAAGTAAGTAAGGGAATAAACCAAAAAGAAAAAGAAAAAGAATTTTTTTAAAAAAAGTGAAAACAAAGTTAACAATCCAGTCCTTCTCTCTTGCACATCTGCTTTCTTATCTCCCCAGTTAAAATTATCAAGGTCAGCCTTAGAATTAAAGTTGATTCAAAGTCCTTTTCTCTTTTTTTCTTTTTCTTCTGCCACTAGATGGCACTGCAGGCTAGTTCAGTCTTTTAAACAAAAATCTTTTAAGGTTTATAATTAGTTCTGTTCAAGTTTTAATTTCACAATTATTTGCAACTATTTCATCTCTTTGCAGAAAAAAAATTCAGACTTCTTAAACTGGTTAATCCTAGTTTTTAAAATAATCCCCAAATTCTTCCATTTCTCTTCCAAAAGGAGTTTCTTTTTGCCTTGGACTTTCACTTTCTTCACCCCCCAATGCCAGATGTGAGAGCCAAATACACTCCCACTCTCACTCCTCTCTCTCAGCCTATTATTATTATTGTTGTTGTTGTTGTTGTTGTTAGTCATATTTCTATGCCACCCACTCTCCGAGGATTCTGGGCAGCTTACACCAAAGACAGTATACTAAATAGCATATTGCCCCCAACAATCTGGTCCTCATTTTACCCACCTCAGAAGGATGGAACGCTGAGTCAACCTTGAGCCAGTGAGATTTGATCTGCTGATCTGCTGAACTAGCAGTTAGCTGAAGTAGCTGCAGTACTGCACTCTAACCACTGCGCCACCTCGGCTTTTCCACTCTATTCTTCTACAAGTGGAAATGAAGGGAAACTTTTTTGTTCAAAAATATAAATTTTGCGCTCCTCGATGACACACACTATCTTCTTTTGCTTTCTTCCTCTGCGGCCGCCCCAGCTTCTTAGCAACTTCTAGGGTCGCTTTCTCTGCCACCTAGTTTGAGGAGCTTCTCCTGACCAACCAGGGAGTTTGCGATCCCCCTGTGTTGGTCAGTCTGGGCTCCTCTTGTTCATCGTCCCTACAGGACGACTTAGGTCACTGGGGACCCCTGGGCAATGGAGATATCGACGGCTCTTTAGGAGCTCCCAAAGAGTCTGTTGTACCGCCGCGATGCTGGCTGTGCCTCCTTTAGTTTGACAGTGTTGAAGGAATTATTTGTTTAGCAGAGTGATGGTGTTTGGGGAAAATCTGTTCTTGTGTCTAGTTGTTCTGGTGTGCAGTGCTCTATAGTGTGGTTTTGAGAGTAGAAATTGAAACATTTTATGTCCAGCATGCGAGGGGTCTCTAAATATTTTCACAAACTTGTGATGGCCACAATTTTGAGGAACATTTGTAAGTCAACTTTTTCAGCACCAGTGTAATTTTAAAGGCTGAATAGTAAGTTGTGAGGACTGTCTATAAAACAGAGCAACCCAAAGGGTGCACAATAGCTATTATTAAAAAAATCCTAGGTTAAGCCCAGTTCTTCCAGGATAATAAATGGATGGTGCACCACTAGGAAATCCTGTTTGTTTGCTTGCTTGGTAAAAAAAAATCACAGAAGACAACAGTGACATAAGAGTTCCATATTGTTCCCAAGAAAAGAAGGTGTCCATAAAATCACAAGTCAACCCTCATATGAAGGAGAAGCAATTTTAAAGCATATACCACTAATGGAATAAAATGGAAGGAAGATGTAGCAACTGACATGTTTCAATCCAATTGCTTCTTATCGCTTTTGAACCATGAAGGTCACCTGCAGGACAGAACAGCCTTTACATCTGAAGTTTTACACTGCTTTTATCACTGCCCTAAACTCCCCCAATATATTTGCTATTCATATGGTTTCTTCCACTTGCGTGCCTCATTCTTGACACAATCTGAACAAACATGCTTGGTGCACTGAATTTCTGGAACTGTTAGGAAACCCCTCTCCTCTTGCTTTCTCCTTATATGAGGAGCCACAATCTATAGTCTCAGGGCTCCAATCCCCAAGAGATGCTGGCTGGAGAATTCTGAGGCTGAAAATCTTGGGGGGACTCAGGGAGAAAAAGGCTGGGATTCCTGGTAGCATTTCTATCATCTACCATCATAAAAATGCAAAGAACACTCCCAAACTTTTTTTATATAATTGCCCAATTTCTACAAAAATAAATATCAAGAAATTTCTTACGCTGAAGGCAAGATAGCCATTAACTTTTTTCTTTCCTCTGCACGATCTAATGCCATTACATATTTGCCTACAAAACATCCGGCAAATTCTATTTAATTTCATCAAATTAAATAGTCAATTTCTCAGCTGGATTTACAATGGGACACTAGAAATGAAACTGAAGCCTTCTCTACACTTATCGCTTTGGGCGTCATGTGGATTTTCCTGTGTGCGATAAGGGTGGAAAATTTCCTGAAGCACCGACCACATTCGGGGCACTAAAATGGTTTCTCCCTTTTGTGTATAAGGACATGATTTATAAGGTTAACCCTAGTACTAAGATCTTTCCCACAGTATGGACACTTGTATAGTTTCTCTCCTGTGTGAGTCCTCTGGTGTTGAGCCAGGTTCGACTTATGACTGAAACTTTTCCCACAATTAGGACATTCAAAGGGTTTCTCTCCTGTGTGAGTCCTCTGGTGTCGAATCAGGCTGGAATTCTGACTGAAACTTTTCCCACAGTCAGGACATTCAAAGGGTTTCTCTCCTGTATGAGTTCTCTGGTGTTGAAACAGGCTGGACTTCTGACTGAAACATTTCCCACAATCAGGACATTCCAAGGGTTTCTCTCCTGTGTGAGTCCTCTGGTGTTGAAACAGGCTGGAATTCTGACTGAAACTTTTCCCACAATCAGGACATTCAAAGGGTTTCTCTCCTGTGTGAGTCCTCTGGTGTTGAATCAGGGTGGAATTCTGACTGAAACATTTCCTACAATCAGGACATTCAAAGGGTTTCTCTCCTGTGTGAGTCCTCTGGTGTTTAACCAGACTAGAATTCTGACTTAAAAATTTCCCACAATCAGGACATTCCAATGGTTTCTCTCCTGTATGAGTCCTCTGGTGTTGAAACAGGCTGGAATTATGACTAAAACTTTTCCCACAGTCAGGACATTCAAAGGGTTTCTCTCCTGTGTGAGTCCTCTGATGTTGAATCAGGGTGGAATTCTGACTGAAACTTTTCCCACAATCAGGACATTCAAAGGGTTTCTCTCCTGTGTGAATCCTCTGGTGTTGAACCAGGCTGGAATTCTGACTGAAACTTTTCCCACAGTCAGGACATTTAAAGGGTTTCACTCCTGTGTGAATCTTCTGGTGTTGAACCAAGCTGGAATTCTGACTGAAGCTTTTTCCACAGTCAGGACATTTAAAAGGTTTCACTCCTGTGTGAGTCCTCTGGTGTTGAACCAGCCTGGAATTCTGAATGAAACATTTCTCACAATCAGGACATTCAAAGGGTTTCTCTCCTGTGTGAGTCCTCTGGTGGCCAATGAGGCTGGAATTCTGACTGAACTTTTTCCCACAGTCAGGACATTCAAAGGGTTTCTCTCCTGTGTGAGTCCTCTGGTGGCCAATGAGGTTGGAATTCTGACTGAAACTTTTCCCACAGTCAGGACATTTAAAGGGTTTCTCTCCTGTGTGAACTCTCTGATGTTGAACCAGGCTGAAATTCTGACTGAAACTTTTCCCACAGTCAGGACATTCAAAAGGTTTCTCTCCTGTGTGAGTCCTCTGGTGTTTCAATAGGTTGGAATTGTTACTGAAAGTTTTACCACAATCAGGACATTCAAAGAGTTTCTCTCCTGTGTGTGTCCTCTGGTGTTGAACCAGCCTGGAATTCTGAATGAAACATTTCCCACAATCAAGACATTTAAAGGGTTTCACTCCTGTGTGAGTCCGCTGGTGTTGAACCAGCCTGGATTTCTGAATGAAACATTTCTCACAATCAGGACATTCAAAGGGTTTCTCTCCTGTGTGAGTCCTCTGGTGGCCAATGAGGTTGGAATTCTGCCTGAACCTTTTTCCACAATCAGGACATTTAAAGGGTTTCTCTCCTGTGTGAGTCCTCTGGTGTGGAACGAGGTGGGAACTCTGACTGAAACTTTTTCCACAATCAGAACATTCAAAGGGTTTCTCTCCTGTGTGAGTCCTCTGGTGTTTAACGAGGTTGGAATTGTTACTGAAACTTTTACCACAATCCGGACATTCAAAGGGTTTCTCTCCTGTGTGAGTCCTCTGGTGTGTCACCAGGTTGGAATTGGTACTGAAACTTTTCCCACAGATAGGACATACAAAGGGTTTCTCCTTGATGTGAGTCCACATTGCCATTTTCGCTAAAGCATTTACTGCATTGCGAGCACTTGTAGGGCTTCTCTCCTATATGGATCCTTTCACTGACCACAATGGAGTTGTTCTGACAAAAGGTTTTGCCACATTCAGAGTATTTGTACGACTTTTCTCCAGTCTGGATCCTCTCAGGCATAATCAGCTGTGCTTTGCAAGTTGTATCTTTCCTACAACAGGCACGTCTATGGAGCTCTTCGACAACTAATATTCTTGAGGAGGTCAAAAATATGGATGATCCCTTCTTTACACAAACTTTGATTCAAGCCATTTTCTTCTTCCCAAAGCCTGTAACACTTTTCATGTAATGCATGCTTGAATTTCACACTCTACTTTTCCCAGCTAGAAATCTCTTCTTGATTTTCTCTCATTTCTCTCCCACTTGCTGAGGAAGGTGAAGGCGAAGAATTGTAGGCTCTGTGAAGGAAATCGAAAATATTTTGATTTCTGGACTGATTTGTTTTGCTATTCAATGTTGCTTGTTATCCTCAGTTGTCCAAAGCACTCTTAGTGCCATCCTCTTTGTCTATAAGATTCAAATAAAAGTGCATCTTTAATTGTGCATATAATGGTTGAGGAAGATGGGAAAAAAAAGTTTACATTACAATGAAAAAGCAAACATACCACAATGCTCTAATAAGCTCTTACATTAATTATGATTCATTTGACACATGGAAGACTACCCAGATCAGCGGTTTCCCGCCGATGGTCCGTGGACCAGTCGTAGTCCATGAGAAAATGTTGGTGGTCCGCAAAAAAATATTTGCAATTTTTTATATCATACTAAAATACTAAATACTATTTATCATTTTAAAAAATTCATATTAGTGGTCCGCAGGATTTAAAATTATGAATTTATTAGTCCCTGAGATCCGAAAAGTTGGTGACCCCTGACCTAAATCCAAGTTCAAATATCCTTTCAATTATGAAATTCACTTGTTGACTGGGTCAATCACAAAATCTTAGCAGTGCCAACTACACTCACTTTGATTTCTATGGTTTTACTTACAGTAACAGGGTATCATAAATATCATTGCAACAGAGCAGAAGAACATAATAGAATTGGAAGGGACCTTGGATGTCTTCTAATCAAATTGCTGCTCAAGCAGGAGACCCTATACCATTTCAGACAAGTGGCTCTCTTGTCTCTTTCGAAAAGCCTCCAGTGATGGACCACTACAACTTCTGAAGGCAAGCTATTCTGCTGGTTACTTGTTCTCACCATTAGGTTCCATAGTATAAAGAAGTATTCAGAAATGAAGGAGCAGCCAAGTATTTCTAATAAAATGCCCTTGATCAATTGATCATCAACAAGTATGACTACATCTATAAAAGCCGAAGTTGTGAGAGTTTGCTGGTCTCCAGCATTGAGTTGTGTAAAGAGCCTCTTGATGCAGGTAAAGAAGGAGAGTGCAAAAGTTGGCTTGAAACTCAACATTAAGAAAACTAAGATCATGGCACTGGCCCTTTCAATTCTTGGCAAAGAGAAGGGGAAGAAATGGATGTAGTGACAGATTTTATTTTCCTGGGCTCCAAGATCACTGCAGATGGGGACTGCAGCCAAGAAATTAAAAGACGCTTGCAAAAGAAGAAGGGGACGATAGAGAACAAGGTGGCTGGATGGAGTCACTGAAGCAGTAGGCGTGAGCTTAAATGGACTCCAGAGGATGGTAGAGGACAGGAAGGCCTGGAGGAACGTTGTCCATGGGGTTGCGATGAGTCAGACATGACTTCACATTGGTGGGCAGCAACAATTCCTTTTCTAATATCATCAGCAAATGTGGCTACATCTACAAAAGCCGAAGTTATAGGAGTTTGCTGGCCTCCGGCATTGAGTTGTGTGTTAACACAGTGCCAAAGAATAAAGAATCAACAATGATATTAGAAAAGAAATTGTTGCTGCCCACCAATTTGAGAAGGTTTAAAAGGCCATTTCCAAACAATTAAAACCCCATCATTCTACAGTGGGGAAGATTATTCACAAGTGTAAAACAATCAGGAGAGTTATTAAACTTCTGAGGAGTGGACGTTCAAGGAAATTCAGCCAAAGTTCAGATGGTGCAATGGCAAAAATTACAAAAAATCAAAGAGTTATATCTCAGACTCTACAGCAGGCTGTCAAACTAGTGGCCTGTGGGCCAGATTGCTCACGCGCTGGACACATCACTGCAAGAGACTGTTAAAGTCACACAAAAAAGAATTACTTCTAGTTGTTGCTGCTAAAGGTGGTTCTACAAATTATTGAATCATACGTGTTTTCACACATGATTTCTCTGTTTTGGCTTCCTTTTTATAAATGATGACCTGATGTAATATGTCATGTGTTATTGTTCATCTACGGTTGTATTTACCTACCGTATTTTTCAGAGTATAAGACGCACTGGAGTATAAAACACATCTTAGCTTTTGGGGAGAAAAATAAGGGGGGGGGGAATCTGCCTACCAGGTATTCATCTGGCTAGCGTCCTTAGTCTGGTCAACTTCAACACATTAGTTTGCTGGTTTTGAGCATGCATGCTTGTGCTTTTTATCCCCGTTTGGGGATAAAAAACAGCTTTTAAAGCACAACTGATCTTTGGAGAGAGAAGCAATGAGAAAAGCAGGCAAAGCACGGAGATTGCTTCACTTGCTAGCGCCTTGTTAGGGCTGAAAAAAAGCTTCTAAAGAACAGCTGAGAATCGGAGGGAGAAGGCAAAGCATGGAGATTGTTTTGCCTGGAAGATCGCTTCACTCGCTAGCGCCTTGTTAGGGCTGAAAAAAAGCTTTGAAAAAGCTATATGCGGAGTATAAAACGTACCCAAATTTTCAGCCTCTTTTAGGGAGGGGGAAAAGTGTGTCTTATACTCTGAAAAATATGGTACTTTTAAGAACTTCTAAGGACCAAATGATTTTCACTGTCCTGATATGTAAAATCATAGAAATCAAGGAGAGTGTACCTTCTTTTTCACATGACTGTTTATCTGGATGTCCTGGGGATAGATTATGTTTGCAGATATGTACATTCAGAAAAAAATAAATACACACACACCTACAATATGGAGAAAATCAATGTCTTTCAAGCCTGGAAAATATCTCAAAATGGTTACAGTCAAACCTTCTGTGCTACTGTTAATCAGGAACGTGGTGAATTTGATGTTTGCTCATCTGTTGAGATGGCAAGGCTGAAGTTCAGGCCTTAACAGCAGGGGTGAAATGTAAAATTTGTTACTACCAGTTCTGTGGGCGTGGCTTGGTGGGGGGGGTAATGTGACTGGGTGGATGTGGCCAACTTTTTTTTTATTTTAACTTTTCAAAGCATTTTTTCTGCAAATGCAAAAAAATGCTTTGAAAAGCCTCTGCCGATCAGGAACACAGCTGGGATCATCAGAGCCTTTTCAAAGCATTTTTTTAACCACTTCTTCCCCGGAAGAGGTTGCAGAAAACAATGCTTTGAAAAGCCTCTGAGATCCCAGCTGAGCTGCGCGATCATCAGAAGCTTTTTTTTTACTTTTAAAAGCATTTTTCGGCGGAAGAAATTGTAGAAAAAATGCTTTTAAGAGTAAAAAAAAAGCCTCTGATGATCGTGCGGCTCAGCTGGGCATGGTGGGGCAGCACAGGGATTTTTGCTACCGGTTCTCCAAACCACCTGCCGCCATCACTACCGGATCGAGCGATCCGGTACGAACTGGGAGCATTTCACCCCTGCTCAACAGGCTTCTGAGGCCATGGAAACTTTCACAGGAAACCACTAGCCTGTTGGTTAGGCACGTGACAAAAACCACAGAAGGCATGCTTGACTATTTTTATAATTTCTATAATTTCTATATCTCTATACCTTATCTGACAACTGCCTCTTATGTAATGAAGTGAAAGCAAAGAAATTTATAAATATCTGTGTTGCACTATGCTCAGGGTTTCTTCCTTCTTAGGAGGGACCCGTCTTAATTCAGATGAATACATGCATTGTCTTATCAACACACACACTTGGACTCTGTCTTTTAATGAACCACACCTGTCAATCTGCATGACACTAACTTTATAGATGTGGGAGCTTTAACTGATGAAATGATGCCTAAAACAGTGGTGGGTTTCAAAAATTTTTACTACCGGTTCTGTGGGTGTGGCTTGGTGGGCGTGGCATGACTTGGTGGGAGTGGCAGGGGAAGGATATGTAAAATCTCCATTCCCATCCCTCTCCAGGGGAGGTATACTGCAAAATCCCCATTTCCTCCCTATCAGCTGGGACATGGGAGGCAGAGAATAGATGGGGGTGGGGCCAATCAGAATTTTTATTACCGGTTCTCGGAACTATTCAAAATTTCCAGTACTGGTTCTCCAGAACTGGTCAGAACTTGCTGAAACCCACCTCTGGTCTAAAACCTCTGCAAGATTTGAAGCAACAGTTATGGCCATGGAAACCATGAGCTCTAGGTAAGGGCAGAAAATACCTTCCACAACCCCTTTGGTGACATAGTCCTCAAATTGAGGACTATGAAATAGTCCTCACTTACTGACTGCAATTCGGACTGGCAACTGTGTCATTAAGCAGCCCAATCATGAACCATGATGTCACATAATAGTGCAACTTACATCTATCTGTTCCTTTAATGTGTGTTAATGTGTATGTATTTTTTATGTCTCTAAGCTGCCCACAGTTATGTCATAATAAGGTTGGTGGACAATAAATATTATAAATAAATACAACTGAACAGTCAAAACATTCAATAGCTGGTTTTTAAAAAGTGCTGGGATAAGCATAGTTGAACCTGGTGAATACACGGATGGGGGCACTAATAGGAAAACACGGTGCTTGTTATCTAGAAATGGAAGTAAAACAACCCAGAAACGACTAGAAACACATAAATCTGATCTTTTTGCCCATAAAACATCAGGTCCATAAGAGAAGAATTGAGTTGGGGGGACCTTGGAGGTCTTCTAGTCCATCCCCTGTTCAGGCAGGAGACCCTATTCCATCCAGAACAAATGGCTGCCCAATCGCCCCTCAAAACCCTCCAGTGACGGAGCAGCCACAACCTCTGGAGGGAAGCCATTCCCAAAGAACCAACCTCCACTTGAAAGAGGCTTTTTCAAGCTTCCCACCAGCAGAAATTGCAGCCCCCAGTTTCCCAGCCTGCAGCACCAGTGGGCTTCCATTTGGGGAGGGAAGGAACCTGCAGCTGCAGCAGCTGAGAGGCTTCAGCCCAGTTGCTTCTCCGCTTCCAGCCCAAGTTGCTCCCGGACTCTCCTCCCACCTGCTGCCCTCAACTCACCTGCCAGCTGCTGCTTCGACCATGGAAACAGCACAAAAGCCGCTCTGCACTCCACTTTATTCCCATTGAGTCATCCGGAAGAGGAAGTTCCTCTGCGCCTCTCCTCTCCTCCCATCCTTTCTAGCACTGCAGTACTCGATTGTTTAAAAACTCCTGTTTGTAAGCTCGAGCACGGATGGCACTACTGTGCTGATGGCTTTTTAGGCACAGTGTTGCCTGCTCGCCATCTAGCGATAGGAGGTGGAAAAACACGCTTGTCCAATCTCCACCAAGGCGTTCAGAACATGTTTTCAGGGATTATATGGCAGCAGGTCCTTTTCGACTCCCAGCAACCGATCTTTGCAACTGAGCCAAGTGAAAAAGTGAAACGTGATGCTACTTCGTTTTTGGTGCCTTTGGGTCAGTCTTGATGCCTGGCCTTGCAGTTTCCTTTGGAAGGGTTTTTGGAAGCCCCCCCACCCACCCTTTCCTGCTTCCAAGGGCTGAGAGGACTGGCCAAAGTTGAACAGATGGTTTTGCCCTTCAGGTGGCACTGGAATTGAGCGTTTCTCTGTCTCTAACCTGGTGCCTTCACCATTACACCAAATCGGATCTTCTTCTCACCAGGCTCAAGGTTGACTCAGCCTTCCATCCTTTCGAGGTAGGTAAAATGAGGACCCGGTTTGTGGGGTCAATAAGCTGACTTTGTATAAAATAGAACACGGCTCGGGGGGGCCAAAAAACCCTACTAAGCAGGTATATATAAAAGTATGAAGGCTATTGCTTAATGCACTGTAAGCCGCCCTGAGTCTCCGGAGAAGGGCGGCATATAAATCGAACCAATAAATAATAAATAAATAAATAATCACTGAAAACATCCAAACGCCTTGGTGGAGATTGGACAAACGTGTTTTTCCACCTCCTGTCGCTAGATGGCGGTCAGGCAACATGTGTGCCTAGAAAGCCATCAACACTGCATTGCTAGAAAGGCTGGGAGGAGAGGAGAGGCGCAGAGGAACTTCCTCTTCCGGATGGCTCATGGGAGAAACTTGGTGTGCAGAGCGGCTTTTGTGCTGTTTCCATGGTCGGAGCAGCAGCTGCCAGGTGAGTTGAGGGCTGCAGGTGGGAGGAGAGTCCGGGAGCAAGTCGGGCTGTTCGGTTCCCTCCACGGCCTGGAAGCGGAGAAGCAACTGGGCTGAAGCCTCTCAGCTGCTGCTGCTGCAGGTTCCTTCCCTCCCCAAATGGAAGCCCACTGGTGCTGCAGGCTGGGAAACTGGGGGCTGCAATTTCTGCTGGTGGGAAGCTTGAAAAAGCCTCTTTCAAGTGGAGGTTGGTTCTTTGGGAATGGCTTCCCTCCAGAGGTTGTGGCTGCTCCGTCACTGGAGGGTTTTGAGGGGCGATTGGGCAGCCATTTGTCCTGGATGGAATAGGGTCTCCTGCCTAAACAGGGGATGGGCTAGAAGACCTCCAAGGTCCCCCCAACTCAATTCTTCTCTTATGGACCTGATGTTTTCCAAGCAGCAAGATCGGACTTATGTGCTTCTGGTCTTTTTTGGATTATTGTTGTTTGGTTTTACTTCCATTTCTAGCTAACAAGCACAGTGTTTCCAATTGGTGCCCCCATCCGTGTATTCACCAGGTTTAACTGTGCTAAACCCAGCACTTTTCAAAAATACAGCTATTGAATGTTTTGACCGTTCAGGTGTATTTATTTATTTCTTTATAAACTTTATTGTCCACTGATGTTACCGTGACACCACTGTGGGCATCTTAAGAGACATAAAAAAAAAACATTAAAAGCTAAATTAATTGTAGGAAGAAAAATCTGGTCCTGTTTTAAGCCAGGAGAAAGGAGCTGGAAATAAAAGGGAGGCTGATTGGAAAGAAGGATTCTTTTTACTGATGAGCAGAACCAACAGCATCATGTTGTTCTGGGACAGCTGACAAAAAGGGGTTGGGATAGGTGGGCTTTTATACATTCTTTGGGGTTTTGTGTTTGAAATGCTCCAGGGGGTTGTGCAATGTAGTCTTTTGCTATTCTGATGGTCCTGGGTTAATCCTATTATGTCCTAAAAGTCCTGTCCTGTCCTTAATCCCATCAACTGGAGCTGAAGGTAGAATAGAATAGAATAGAATTCTTTATTGGGCAAGTGTGATTGGACACACAAGGAATTCGTCTTGGTGCATACGCTCTCTGAGTACATAAAAGAAAAGATACATTCGTCAAGAATCATAAGGTACAACACTTAATGATAGTCATAGAGAAACAGTCAATATAAATCTTAAGGATACCAGCAACAAGGTTACAGTCATACAGTCATAAGTGGGAGAAGAAGGGTGATAAGGTGTTTTGTTTGTGAATAGATTGGGCACAAAATCTCCATCTCTAAAGACTTCAGGCATCTGCTGGAGGCTGTTGTATGGTGCTTTCAGCCTTAGTTAAGATTTTTCTCCATTTCTCCTTTGGGGAAATATAATATTCTGCCTCTTAATATTCCCCAACATATTTCATTCTTCTCGGGGGAGGATGTCCCACAAAATTAATTGTAAAGATTAAAACCAAGGACATATGGGAAAGACAGGGGTGGAATGGTGGGGGGAGGGGGATCTACTACTTGATCAAGGGCAAGCATAGGTAGTCCTCACTTACCATTGGTTCACGGAGCCTTTCAAGTTACAATGACACTGTAGAAGCAGACGTAGTTATGAAGATGCAGGAAAAAGAGAGTTGCACCAATTTGGATTCTGCAAAGTGCACTTTTATGATGATTTCAGCATCATACACATGATCCCCATTTGTGACCTTCCCAGCTGGCTTCTGACAAGTAAAATCAGTGGGGATGCCAGCAAGAAGTTGCAAGCTAGAGTCATGTGATATTGCGTTTAACAACCCACAGTGATTTGTTAAAGAACTGCAGTGGAACAGATGTAAGTTGGCACTGTCATGTGACTTCATGCTTCATGATTGGGCCACTTAGTGACACAGATGCCAGTCCCAATTGCAGTCAGTAAGTGAGGACTACTTCAATTGGGATGTCACCAAAGGGGTTGTGGAAAGTATTTTCTGCCCTTACTTGGAGCTCAGTGCTTCCATGGGCATAACTGGTGTGTCAAATCTTGCTTTAGGCATCATTTCATCCTTTAAACCCCCTACATCTGAAAAGTTAGCGTCATGCAGATAGACAGGTGTGGCTCAATAAAACAAAAGGCAGAGTCCAAGTGTCCAAGTGATAAGCTAATGCATTTATTCAGCTGAATAAAGATGGGTCCCTCTTAAGAAGGAAGGAACCCTGAGCATAGTGCAAGGCAGATATTTACCGTATATTTCGGAGTATAAGGTGCACCTACCTTTTTTGGTTTTTTAAAAAAAAAATTAAAATTTTTTTAGACAAACACACATACAAACATACAATGTATTTTCTTTGAACAGAGTATTTGGCTGGTTCAGAAATATAAACAGTGTTTAATCATTTCAATTAAATTTACAATTTCTATATTTCCTTTTTGCCATATTTATTCCACATCTATTTTTATAAAGAAACCAATTACCCTTCATCCTCATCTCTAATCTTAATCAAATTCAGTTTTTCTCTTCTCTTCTATATTATACCCCTTCCCATTATTATCTATTTTTATATCCATCCTCACATTGGTTAATTATGTAATATTACAATTGTTTAATACAAATTCAACATTTTAATATAAATTAGTTATATAACTATCTTTTTTTGTATATTAATCAATATGAACATAAATATTCCAATTTTCATGCAATCCAATTTCTTACAAATCAATTAATTATATTTACCAATAATAATAAACCATATAATTTTCCCCTCTTATGTTACTCATTTTCACATTTTAAACTCTCCCAATAACCCAAATAGTTTTGCCCATATAATCCTCCAAATCACAACTTAATCATTTCTACTTTCATCACAATATATAATTAAAAATATTTCAATCATTACAATTTCCCTAATTAAAGTTAAAAATGTTCTAGCTGTTATCCAAGCTATAATTTAATCCTTTTTACTTTCACCACCATATACCATTAAAGGTATTTCAATTGTTCCAGTTTATACTTATTCATATTTGTAAAAAAAATATTAAAAATAAAAACTTATCATTGTCTAGATTTCAAAAATACACAGACAAATATTCCAATTATTATTCATTTCATTTTTACAATCATGATTTCCCATTTATTTCTTACTACTATTCATATTTCAATTCTAACTATGTATAACATTTTTCTCTTTCATTTCTTTTTCTTTTTCTCCCTTCCCATTTTTATTTTTGCCTTTTTCATTCTTTTTTTCTTTTGTGTTTAAAATCTTGAACTCTCCTCTTTTGCCCTAAATTGTTTGCACCTACCTATTTAGTGAGGAAAAAGAAGAAAAAGAAATCTCCCTCTGCCTAATTTTGCCTCGTTGCAGCAAACAGCCTGCTTTACTTTCAGTTTCGTTTTCCGCATAGCTTGATTAGCACAAGGGGGGAAAAAATCTGCTCCAGCACTCTTTGCAGCAAGCAGCAGAGCCCTGCACAAAACAGCTGAGAGCAGATCAGCTGAGAGTCGGGAGGCCAATCTAATCAACTTGTGCTAATTAGCCTGTGCTAAAGCTGAAAGGAGCTGTTTCTTCTTGCTGTTTGCTTGCAAGGAGGTAACTGCTGCGAGGCACAGGCCAAAGGGTGGGGGCCAGTGGGTGGGCAGGGCTACATTCGGTGTATAAGACGCACCTGAATTTTCACCCCCTTTTTGGGGGTAAAAAGGTGTGTCTTATACTCCGAAAAATATGGTATACATTTCTTTGCTTTTGCTTCATTACATTAGAGGCAGTTGGGACATGACAGATAAGAGATAGAAATATAAAAATTATAAAAATAGTCAAGCATGCCTTCTGTAGTTTTGGTCACATGTGTTTTCCTGTGAAAGTTTCTATGGCCTCAGAAGCCTGTTGAGGTCTGAACTTCAGCCTTGCCATTTCAACATGTGAGCAGTCATCAGATTGCTGATTAACATTAGCATAGAAAGTTTGACTGTAACTATTTTAAGATGCTTTTCAGGGTTGAAAGACATAAGTTTTCTCCATATTGCAGGCATGTGTATTTTTATTTCTTTGAGTGTATATATCTGCAAATGTATAATCCATCCCCAGGACTTCCAGATATACAGTCATGTGAAAAAGAAAGTACACTCTCCTTGACTTCTATGATTTTATATATCAGGACGTAGTAAAAATCAGTTGGTCCTTAGAAGTTCTTAAAAGTCGGTAAATACAACCACAGATGAACAACAACACATGACATTTTACATCAGGTCATCATTTATTTTATAAAACCAAGCCAAAACGGAAAAATCATGTGTAAAAAATTGTATGATTCAATCATTTGTAGAACCATCTTTAGCAGCAACAACTAGAAGTAATACTTTTCTGTATGAGTTTATCAGTCCCTTGCAGCGATGTGGAGGAATTTTGGCTCACTATTTGTTACAACATTGCTTCAGTTCATTGAGGTTTGTGGGTGGTTTTTAATGCACAACTCTCTTGAAGTCCCGCCAATCGGGTTGAGGCTGGACTTTGACTGCCATGGCAACACCTTGATTCTTTGCTTTTCCAGCCATTCTGTTGTAGATTTGCTGATGTGTTTTGTGTCCATTGTCCTGTTGCTTAATCCTATGTCAGCCAAGCTTTAGCTATTGGACAGATGGCCTCACTTTTGACTCTAGAATACACTCATGTTGTGGTGACCCCCAACAATAATTTTTTTTTTTTAATTTGATTTATATGCCGCCCTTCTCCGGAGACTCAGGGCGGCTTACAATGCGTTAAGCAATTATTCCTAAAACCATTGAAAATATGTGTTTTCCGATGGTCTTGGGCGGCCCCTGTGAAAGGATCATTCGACCCTCAAAGGGGTCCCAACCCACAGGTTGAGAACCACTGGATTAGAAGAACTCCAAGTTCCCTTCCAATTCTGTTCTGTTGCGATGATATTTATGATACCCAGATAAGTAAAACCAAAGATATCAAAGAGGGTACTTTCTTTTACACTGGACTGTATTTGAAAACAACCCTTTGCACTGCTAAGAATTTGTGATTGACCCAGTCAACTAGTGAATTTCATCATTGAATGGATATTCGAACTTGGATCTGGGTAGTCTTCCATGTGTCATGATTAATGTAAGAGCTTCTTTGAGTATTGTGGCATGTTTGCTTTTTCATTGTAATGTAACCCTTTTTCTTTTTTTTCTCATCTGCTGCAACAATTTCATGCACAATTAAAGATACATTTTTATTTGAATCTTATAGACAAAGAAGATGGCAATGAGCACTCTGGACAACTGAGGATAACAAGCAACATTGAAGACCAAAGCAAGTCACTCCAGGAATCAAAATATTTTCCATTTCCTTCAGACAGCTACACAATTCTTCACTTTCCTCGGCAGGTGAGAGAAAAACGAGAGAAAATGAATAAAAGATTTCTAACTGGGAAAAGTAGAGTGTGAAATTCAAGCATACATTACGTGAAAAGTCAAAGGAGATTATTCTTCCATTGGGCAAAAAAAGGAAATATCTGGTAGTCAGTGGGGAGGAAAACGTCATTTGGAAAGGTATGTAGAGCAGACAGTGTGGCAGGCTTCACTCTGGGAGGAAGAAAACGGCTTGAATTAAAGCTTCAGTAAATAAGGGATCATCGATATTTTAGACCTCCTCAAGAACATTAGTTGTGGAAAAGCTCCATAGACATGCCTATTGTGGGAAAGATACAACTTGCAAATCACAGTTGATTATACCAGAGAGGATCCTGACTGGAGAAAAACCATACAAATACCCTAAATGTGGCAAAAGCTTTGGTCAGAACAACGCCATTGTGGTCCATGGAAAAACTCACACAGGAGAGAAGCCCTACAAGGGCTCCCAATGTGGTAGATGCTTTAGTGAGCATGGCAACATGGATTCACACCAAGGAAAAACTGTTTGAATGTCCTGATTGTGAGAAATGTTTCTGTGATAATTCCAGCCTTGTGAGACACCAGAGAACTCACACAGGAGAGAAACCTTTTAAATGTCCTGACTGTGGGAATAGTTTCAGTCGAAATTCCCACCTTGTTTCACACCAGAGAACTCACACAGGAGAGAAACCCTTTGAATGTCCTGTTTGTGGGAAAAGTTTCAGTCACAATTCTAGCCTAGTGATACACCAGAGGACTCACACAGGAGAGAAACCCTTTGAATGTCCTGATTGCGGGAAAAGTTTCAGTCAATATTCCAACCTCATTGGTCACCAGAGGACTCACACAGGAGAGAAACCCTTTGAGTGTCCTGATTGTGGGAAAGGTTTCAGTCACAATTTCAGCCTGGTGAAACACCAGAGGACTCACACAGGAGAGAAACCCTTTGAATGCTCCTATTGTCATAAAAGTTTCAGTCACAATTCTAGCCTGGTGATACACCAGAGGACTCACACAGGAGAGAAACCCTTTGAATGTCCTGATTGCGGGAAAAGTTTCAGTTGGAATTCCAGTCTGGTGAGACACCAGAGAACTCACACAGGAGAACACCCCTTTGAATGTCCTGATTTTGCTAAAAGTTTCACCTACAATTCCAACCTGGTGACACACCAGAGAACTCACACAGGAGAGAAACCCTTTGAATGTCCTGATTGCGGGAAAGGTTTTAGTCAGAATTTCTGGCTGGTGATACACCAGAGAACTCACACAGGAGAGAAACCCTTTGAGTGTCCTGATTGCGGGAAAAGTTTCAGTCGGAATTCCAACCTAGTGAGACACCGGAGAACTCACACAGGAGAGAAACCATATGAGTGTCCAGACTGTGGGAAAGATTTCAGTATTAGGACTAGCCTTTTAAATCATATGCTTATACACACAGGGGAGAAACCATTTGAGTGCTCCGAGTGTGGATGGTGCTTCAGGAAACATTCCAGCCTTATTGCACACACAAAAATCCATATGAGGCCCCAAGTGATAAGTGTAGAGAAGGCTTGAATCTCATTTTTAATGTTCCATTGTAACTCAAGTTGAGAAATTGACTGTTTAATTCGACTACAAAGGATTTGCCTATTTTTTTTTGTAGGCAAATATGTAATGGTATTAGACAGGAAGGAGGAAGGAAAGAATGGCAACATATTATTTTAATAATGCCTATCTAACCAACAGCAGCAGAACTTGCTGGATATGGGTAGTCCTCGGGTTACGAATGTAATGGAGCCTGCCCATTCCATCTGTAACTTGAGAATTTGTGGGAGTGAATCTCATACATTGAACGACATCACTCCCTGCTTTCGCCCAGGCATTCGTTGCTTTCCCACTCCCGATCAGTTTGATGAGGCCTCTGACACCGAGAAAGAAGCCCTGAGAAGGTGTGCGCAGTCTCTTGGGACTGCTTTCTAGTCGGCAAAGCGCTTGAGGATTGCAAAAAGCCTTTGCCTTTAGGAACAGGGCTTTGGAGGGATGTACCCACTCTTTCCAAGTTCCGCTGGTGCCAATAAAGTCTTTTTGCAAAGGGCTGCTGAAGCCTACAGGAATGCAATCTCCCTACAGGCTTCAGCAAGAAAATGGCAAACAGAGGGAAGACCTGAGGGACCAAAGCATTTCCTCTGTTTGCAAACATCCAGGTCTCAATTTGCAGAGAATAGAGGCCCTAAGTGCGAGATTACACAAGATCTCATCCTACTGATCTCGCGATACGCTAAGCCTCTGTTCTCTGCAAATGCAGGCAAATAGAGGAGATATTTCCAAGATAAGTGAAGGCAAAGTGCTTGTGAAGACCTGGGGTGGGGGATAGGGGTGAATATTGCAGAGCCACTGGTTGTTCATAAGGGTGAAGTGCTGTGGTGCTGCAATATTTATAATTTGGTGATTTGTTCATAAACACTAGGGGGCGCTTATCCTCGAACATTGGCTAAGAGAACACTCGTAACTCAGGGATTACCTGTATTTATTTTTGCAGAAATTGTGCAATTCTGTAAAAATCTTTTTGGGGTTTTCTTTGCATTTTTATCATGGTAGATGATAGAAATGCCATGTACAGAGTCCCAGCCTTTTTCTCCCTGGGCGTCCTCGAGATTTTCAGCCCCAGAATTCTCTAGCAAGGATCTCTTGTGAATTGGAGCACTCAGAATATAGGTTAGAGATTGTGGCTCCTTATATAAGGAGAAGGAGAGAGGAGATGAGAAGTAGACGGGATCTCAAATTCATCTTTTCCTACCAGTTCCAGGAATTCAGTGCACCAAGCATATCTGTTCAGGTTGTGTCAAGAATGAGGCACACAAGTTGAAGATACCATATGAATAGCAAATATATACGGGGAGTTTGGGGCACTGACAAAACTAGTGTAAAATTTCAGATATAAAGACTGTTCTGCCTTCCAGGTGACCTTCATGGAGAAGAGCTGTAGGAATATTGAGTTGAGGAGAAAAGGGATTGTGGTTTTGAGCACAGGACCTCTAGGTTTATTTGCAACTCCTGTGATCTCCTTTGTTTTTTTAGGGGCTTCCTTGTTAGCCTTTGACGGCTGGTGGGTGAGATCAGCACCAAGGGACTGATACTTTTGTGGTCCCCCCCTTGGTGGGGAGATGTGAGGGAAAAAATGGTACACTAGATAATGCAGATCAATTATCCTGATTTTTTTGGGATGAGAAGACACCATATAATTAGAAGATTGTTTATTTCATCAACAAGATTCAAAAAGACAGGTTACAATGTTTTTTAGTAGATCACATTACCTGTGCTCCCTTTGAAGGACAGCCAGCAGCCAGGACCAGGCCAGATGTGTGGAGAAACCAAGAGGCTCTTGGCCTGAGTCTTAAATCCAAGTGATTTCAAATTTAAAGATGTGCAAAATTTCTAAAATTTAAAATGGTAAAATTATGCTTAATCTATTTATCTTTTTCTCTTTCCTTGGTGTCATATTTTAGAGCACACGTTTACCACGTTGTTATCTTACGGTTAGCAGTTCGAAATGCAATGTTCTCAAAGCCTCTCACAGGTCTATATAACAATATCAAGCAAAATTAAATAAAGCCAATTTAAGAGTCAGAGGGGATGGTCTACAGGGCGAGGTCAAAAGTCAAATTCCCAATCAGAGGAACATTCTTTTTCGTCAGAATCAAAATTTGTAGTTGAGATTGAAAGGTGGAAAGTAGGTGTTGTTTGGAGGATACTGGGTCTTGAAAACTGCAGCCTTGAATTTGGGGCTGGAGTAGCAGGAACAGCTGAATGGATAGATTTTGTGGGGAGGAGGAAGATCTAGTCTGATGGTCACCAGGCTAAAGCCTGAGATGCTCATTTGTGATCCTGCTTTAGCGTCTGGAGATTCTCAGTCATCCCGATCATGGTTGTCCCAAACATGCTTTTTCAAGAGGCATTTGGACTTTCTCATTTTTCTTTGAAGACATTTCACTTCTCGTCCCAGAAGTTTCTTAGATCGGAGCTGAAGAAGCTTCTTGGATGAGAAGCGAAACGTCTTCAAAGAAAAATCAGAAAGTCCAGTTACCTCTTAAAAAGCACCTTTAGCTTCTGTTTTAGGCACAAAGACATCTCAAAGACTTTGACTTATCCCGTTGTCTCAGGCCTTGGAAAGGGGAAATCCACTTTCAAAAAAATCTTGCCAAGGAAACTGCAGGGAAATGGAAGTGCAGGATAACTCCCCAAAACCTACTTTTGCAACTGAGCGAACCTTGAAGAGTGAAGCCTGACCTACTTAGCTTCTCAAGATTAGGAAGGTGCTGTGCCATAAATATTTATGAAGTTCTTGTTTGTATGCACAGCCACTAAATGATTTCCAGCTTCATCCTATGAATAGAATAATGAAACATGGAAAAATAACTGGGAACATCCACCTTCCAAACCACATCTAGATAGGAGAGATTCTTTCTGTCTGCATCCTTGCAGAGCCTAAATCTCACTAGAGGGAAGACTTGCTTTGAGCAGCCATCCCAATCTCCACAGGAGTTAGATTTATTATTCCCAAACTTTTGGGCAAAAGACTTGGAGGACACTACTTTGCAGAAAGTGATGTATAGATTTCTGCACTTTCTTAGGGGTGACTCAGTGGAGATCAAAATCTCTACATCCTCAAACTTTATGACTGATTTCCTGTGTCTACCAAGGATTTAAGACCCAGGAGAATCAGTGGGTCAGAGGCTCAAAGGGAGCCAGCTTCATTCGTGCTGCCCAGAGATGGTTCCAAGCACACCCATGCTAAATGCCTTGTGGGTCTGTAACTTTGCATACACAGAAGTCTCCATTAGGTCAAAGTGAGAAAGTCACATACCCAGCAGGGCTAGAAAAGGGGGTTTAACAAGAGGAGATGACTGTTTGTATATGGTAAGAGAAATGTTTCCAAAAGGCATTTCCAAGGACTGGAAAAAAGATTGGTAATACAGATGTTCATGCAACAATGTACCACTCTTTGTTTGATACACATTCCTTTTTTTCATTGTAAATTTTAATCTAATAAAATATACAAAATCCTTGCGAAGGAAACTGCAAGGCCAGGCATCAAGACTGATTCTTTGTTTGATACTCTTTATAATGAGAAATTTTCAATCTACTCTCTATATATATAAAAGCAAAAACCACTCATACTGTAATCACAAAATCTCCAGAACCGTAAAGCCTACAAACTTTAAATTTGCCCCGTTTGTTCCTCTTGGCTTCTAGGTACTCACTAAGAAAGGAGTTTTTGAAATGACCATCAGGACATTAGTATTTCCTATATTATTATTATTAACACTCTGATGCTAAGGAGTTCTACTCTGCCTCCCCACCTGAAAAGAAATCTGTTCCAAATGCAAAACACAAGCAGAGGAGAGAAATTTCAGTTTCAGTTTTACTTTCACAGCAGCAAGCAGGGGATACAATAGGGGAGGTTTCTGTGGGGCAAGCCTGAGGGAGAGAAGGGAGAGGATAGGGGAGGCTTCTGTGGGGCAAGCCTGACGGAGAGAAGGGGATAAGATAGCAGAGGCTTCTGTGGGGCAAGTCTGAGGGAGAGAAGGGGAGAGGATAGGGGAGGCTTCTGTGGGGCAAGCCTGAGCGCGAGAAGGGAGAGGATGGGGAGGCTTCTGTGGGGCAAGCCTGACGGAGAGAAGGGGATAGGATAGGGGAGGCTCCTGTGGGGCAAGCCTGAGGTACAGAAGAGGAGAGGAGAGGCCGATCATAACTACTCATTAATTTTCAAGTGTCGATTTATCAAGCCCAATCACATAATTTCGTAGCAGAGCATGGGTATTCAACTAGTAAAATATATAAATCAAACAAAAACAAAGAATGGATACAGGGAAACAGGAAAGGAATTGAAAAAAGAAAAATATAATTGTACCTTCGCCCTTTTCTCTGTTGAGAAATTGTCATCACACATTCTTATATGGCAATTATCTCTGCTCAGTTGACCAGAACAAAAACTTCCTAAGAAACTGATCCTGGCCTGAAGTCCATTCCTCAGAGGAATCCAGTCCAACATTTCCCTTCTGCATTGCTCATAGGAACAGGGAGATTTTCTCAATGCACAGGTAGCAAGCAGTAACCAGATCCTCATGGTTGAGTCTCATTTAAGGACTCTGGGCCAGGTGGGATCCCAGGGAATGAGATGGACCCAACAGATCAGTTTTTCACTGCTTGCACCCCAGGGATCTCATACCCACCAAGCTCCTTGAAGGAGAGTCAAAAGTCCATTTCCTCCTGCTGCTGCATGATCCCTGGGGCAGGTCTGTGACTTCTCTGAGGAGACTTTGTTGATGGTGGGAGCCTCCCAGAACAACAAGTAAGTTAGGACATCAATTATGCTGCAGAAAAAGTCAAGTCTCTTCGGAGTGGCACTCATTGCCTGGTGATTTAATGGATTAGTCATTACAGGTTTCTTCACAGCAACACACAAACTCATTTCCTTCAGGGTGTTTCTCACACACACAGGCCTGTGGACATCGCAAGCACCTCAGTGAGAGCAATCTGACTACTCCCAGGCAGTCAATGGGGGAGGAAGAGAGATAAAAGGAAGAAGCATAAAGAAAAGAAAGATACAACATATATTAAGCATGCAAACAATCTGTGCACAATGGATTCCAGGAAGGCATTGGCAGCTTGCTGAGTAGCCCTGACCTAAAACAGAACTGCAGCTTATACAGTATACCATTGGCCCACTACATTAGAAAGATATAGAAACAGGCAGGCACTATATAGAGTACAGCATGATGTTGGAATATTTTTGATAATCCCATTTGGAAGACCTCATTATTTATCCCTGCCTACATGGCAACTATGCTCTCTGTGAGATATGGTCAAGGAATATAAGCACTTTGACCCACTGGTCCAGACATTCCTCTCTGATTCTTCCTCCTGTGCCCACTCAGACCCAATTCAGCTTGTTGTCAATGTTTACTTACAACAAGACTTTAAGCCATCTATACCTATTGGGGTGCAGTGGCATCTCAGAGGTTTGCTAGTGAATGTAACTCAATGGTCTGTGTGGATAATCACTGGGGACTTCCCATGACTGAGTGGAGGACACAAAGTGTATCTCCCTGCTCCTAACCCAGCACTATATCCACCCTATCCTATGCCCAGAGGCCCCCAGTGCACAGACTAAAGAAAAATATGCAAACTCCATTACTAAAGAGATGACGAGAAAACATCTCTCAAGTCCGCAGCATTAGGATCCTATTCATAGGAGACTGAGTCAAACACATCCAGGAAATTACAGACAAATCATACCTGGTAACATCTTGGAAAACATATCCAGGCAACATATCTGTGAACACTTAGAAGCAAACAAGGAACCAAAAACAGATCATTCCAACCAAACTTTATAGTACTGCTTTGCCAAGCCTTAGTAAGACCACACTGCATCCAATTCTAGTGACCACAATATAAAAAGATATTGAGATTCTGGAAAGAGTGCAGAGAAGGGCAACAAAGATGATTAAGGGGCTGGAGGCTAAACATACGAAGAACAGTTACAAGAATTGGGTATATCTACTCAAATGAAAAGAAGGACAAGTGGAGTCATGATAGCAGTATTCCATTTGAGTGGCTGCCATAAAGATGAGGTTAAGTTATTTTACAAAGCACTAGAAGGCAAGACAAGGAACAATGGATGGAAACAAATGAAGGAGAGAAGCAACTTAAGGTCTCCTGCTTGAGCAGGGGGTTGGACTAGAAGACCTCCAAAGTCCCTTCCAGATCTATTCTGATTGATTGATTGATTGATTGATTGACTGATTTTGAACCTTGAATTGCAACCTTGAATTGGCTTGTGGAAGCACCAGGAACAGGTCAATGGGCATGTTTTGTGGGGAGGAAGAAGATCCGATTTGGTGTAATGGTGAAGGCACCAGGTTAGAGTCAGAGAAACGCTCAGTTCCAGTGCCACCTGAAGGGCAAAAACATCTGTTCAACTTTGGCCAGTCCTCTCAGCCCTTGGAAGCAGGAAAGTGGGGGGGGGACCCCTTCCAAAAACCCTTCCAAAGGAAACTGCAAGGCCAGGCATCAAGACTGACCCAAAGGCACCAAATGCGAAGCTAAGTAATGTCACATTTCAGTATTTCACTTGGCTCGGTTGCAAAGATCGGTTGCTAGGAGTCGAAAACCACCTGCTGCTGTGTAATCCGTGGAAACATCTTCCAAACGCCTTGGTGGAGCTTGGAAAAGCGTGTTTTTCCACCTCCTGTCGCTAGATGGCGGTCAGGCAACATCTGTGCCTAGAAAGTCATCAATACAGAGGTGCCATCCGTGATTGCGTTTAAACAAAGGAGTTTAAAACCACTGAGTATGCATTGCTAGAAACGCTGGGAGGAGAGGAGAAGCGCAGAGGAACTTCCTCTTCCGGATGGCTCATGGGAGAAAGTTGGTGTGCAGAGCGGCTTTTGTGCTGTTTCCATGGTCGGAGCAGCAGCTGCCAGGTGAGTTGAGGGCTGCAGGTGGGAGGAGAGTCCGGGAGCAAGTCGGGCTGTTCGGTTCCCTCCACGGCCTGGAAGCGGAGAAGCAACTGGGCTGAAGCCTCTCAGCTGCTGCTGCTGCAGGTTCCTTCCCTCCCCAAATGGAAGCCCACTGGTGCTGCAGGCTGGGAAACTGGGGGCTGCAATTTCTGCTGGTGGGAAGCTTGAAAAAGCCTCTTTCAAGTGGAGGTTGGTTCTTTGGAATGGCTTCCCTCCAGAGGTTGTGGCTGCTCCGTCACTGGAGGGTTTTGAGGGGCGAATGGGCAGCCATTTGTTCTGGATGGAACAAATATAAAATGTATTGGCCACAACCTTACCATGACATAACTGTGGGCGGTTTAGAGACAGAAAATAATGCGTACACATTAAAATCTAAATAAATTGTAGGAAGAAAAATCCGGTCAGGTTCCAAGCCAGGAGAAAGGAGCTGGAAATAAAATGCTTAGTGACACAGATGCCAGTCCCAACTGCAGTCAGTAAGTGAGGACTACTTCAATTGGGATGTCACCAAAGGGGTTGTGGAAAGCATTTTATGCCTTTTCTTGGAGTTCGTGGCTTCCATGGGCATAACTGGTGCTTCAAATCTTGCAGAGGCTTTAGGCCTCATTTGGTCAGCTAAAGCCACCACATCTGTCAAGTTAGTGTCATGCAGATTGTCAGGTGTGGCTCAATAAAATAAAAGAGAGTTCAAGTGTGTTTGTTGATAAGCCAACGCATTTCTTCAGCTGAATAAAGATGGGTCCCTCCTAAGGAGGAAGGAACCCTGAGCATAGTGAAAGGCAGATATTTATACATTTCTTTGCTTTTGCTTCATTACATAAGAGGCAGCTGGGACACGACAGATAAAGTATAGAAATATAGAAATTATAAAAATAGTCAAGCATGCCTTCTGTGATTTTGGTCACGTGCCTAACAGATAGGCTAGTGGTTTCCTGTGAACGTTTCCATGGCCTCAGGAGACTGTTGAGGCCTGAACTTCAGCCTTACCATATCAACATATGAGCAAACATCAAATTGATCACATTCCTCATTAACATTAGTGCAGAAGGTATGATTGAGATATTTCTCCGGCTTGATAGACATTGATTTTCTCCATATTGTAGGTGTGTGTATTATTTCTCTCTGAATGTGTATATCTCCAAATGCATAATCTCTCCCCAGGACTTCCAGATAAACAGTCATGTGAAAAAAAGTACACTCTCCTTGACTTTTATGATTTTATACATCAGGACGTAGTAAAAATGAATTGGTCCTTAGAAGTTCTTAAAAGTAGGTTAATGGAACCACAAAGTAACAACAACACATGACATATTACATCAGGTCATATTTTATTTTATAAAAAGAAAGCCAAAACAGAGAAGTCATGTGTAAAAAAAGTATGATTCAATAATTTGTAGAACCATCTTTAGCAGCAACAACTAGAAGTAATTCTTTCCTGTATGACTATCAATCTCTTGCAGCGTTGTGGAGGAATTTTGGCCCATTCTTCTTTACAACATTGCTTCAGTTCATTGAGATTTGTGGGTGTTTTTTTATGCACAACTCTCTTGAAGTCCTGCCCATCGGGTTGAGGTCTGGACTTTGACTGCTATTGTAATACCTTAATTCCAACTCCGCTTTGGTCTGCTCTGTGCAAAGGACAGTGTTCCAGAAGTCATGTGATTTGTTCAGATGCAACTTTGCAAACCTCAGCTGTGCTGCTATGACCTTTTTAGAGGGAAGAGGGTTTCTCCTCACAACCCTTCCAAACAAGCCATACTTGTTCAGTCTTTTTCTAATTGCACTGTCATGAATCTTAACATTTAACATGCTAACTGAAGCCTGTAAAGTCTGAAATATAACACTTTGTTTTTTTGCAATTTCTCTGGCCATTGCATCGTCTGACTTTGGGGTGAATTTTCTTGGATGTCCAGTCCTGGGAAGATTGGCAACTGTCTTGAATGTTTCCCACTGGTGAATAATCTTTTTAACAGGTTAACAGAGTTGGAAGGGACTTTATAGGTCATCTAATCCAACCCTCCCTGCTCAAGCAAATGGCAGTCCAATCTTTTCTTGAAAGTCTCAAGTGATGAAGCTCCCACAACTTCCGAAGCTTTTCCATTGGTTGATTGTTTTCACTGTTAGAAAGTTCCTCCTTATTTCTAGGTTGAATCTCTCCTTAGTGCTTTGGAAAATAGCTTGACCCCTCCTCTCTGTGGCAGTCCCTCAAATATTGGAAGACTGCTATCATGTCACCCCTGGTCCTTCTCTTCACTAGACTAGCCATGCCCAGTTCTTGTAACCGTTCTTCATATGTTTTAGTCTTCCGGTCCCCTAAGCATCCTGGTTGCCCTCCTCTGCACTTTTTGTAGAGTCTCAACATCTTTTTTATAGTGTGGTGACCAAAACTGGATGCAGTACTCTAGGTGTGGTCTTACTAAGGCTTTATAGAATGGTATTAGTACCGTATTTGATCTTGATTGTATCTCTCTATTAATGCAATTTAGAAGCAATTGATTGAGGGCAATGTCAGCCCTCCGGTCACCGGGGCTGCCAATCTCACAGGGACCTTGGCCGCATCCCATATCGAAAGTTATTGGATGGGCCGGATGTTTACTGGGGCCTGGCTTAATCGCCACGCCTGGAGCGGCCAGCAGGGAGGCACATCCATACGAACATGCCACACCAGGAGCCACCAGCTCAGCGGCATAAGGCCTCCGTGTCTTGAAAAGCACCTACCGTTGTTGAGGCGGTGCCCTGCTTTATCCAGGGCCGCATGAAGCCTGCCAGGGCTGGATGGGAGGCGAGGCCGGTGTGTGGTGCCCGCAGCATGTATGGCCTGCGCGCTGGGTTCTATCATCACTGGACGCCATTTAAGGAATGGGGGGTTATAGGGGCGGGTCCTGGATGGAGCTTTGTGGGTGAAACTGACGCTATATAAACGGTGGAGGGATTAACCACGTTAGCACTGATTTTGCCTATTGCCTGTTTGTCACTTCGTGCTGCTTGTTATAGTTTGTTGGATAAAGTTTGTCAGTTAACCATCTTTGGCTCTGTCTAAATTCCTTGCTGACGGACTGAACGTGACAGGCACTTTATTAGCAGTACTTGGCTGCTACTTCACCTCTTTATACAATGGAAGTTGTGATAAATTTCCTAACGGTGAGAACAATTAACCAGCAGAACGGCTTGCCTTCAGACATTGTGGTGCTCCATCACTGGAAACCTTTCAGAAGAGACGTAATAGCCACTTCTCCGAAATGATATAGGGTGTCCTGCTTGAACAGGGCTTGCGTTAGAAGACCTCCAAGGTCCCTTCCAATTCTGTTATTATCTTCTGTTCTGTTGCGATGATACTTATGATACCCTGATAAGTAAAACCATAGAAATGAAAGAGGATGTACTTTCTTTTTCACTTGACTGTATGTGAAAACAACCGTTTCCACTGCTAAGAATTTGTGATTGACCCAGTCAACAAGGGAATTTCATCATTGAATGGATATTCGAACTTGGATCTGGGTAGTCTTCCATGTGTCATGATTAATGTAAGAGCTTCTTTGAGTATTGTGGCAGGTTTGCTTTTTCATTGTAATGTAACCCTTTTTCTTTTTTTCTCATCTTCTGCAGTCATTTCGTGCACAATTAAAGATACATTTTTATTTGAATCTTATAGACAAAGAAGATGGCAATGAGCACTCTGGACAACTGAGGATAACAAGCAACATTGAACACCAAAGCAAGTCAGTCCAAAAATCAAAATATTTTCCATTTCCTTCAGAGAGCCACACAATATCTTCCTCAGCAAGTGACAGGAAAATGAGAGAAAATCAAGAAGAGATTTCTAGCTGGGAAACTAGAGTTTGAAATTCAAGCATACATTACATGAAAAGTCAAGGGAGATTATTTTTTCATTGGGCAAAAGAGGGAAATATCTGGAAGTTACTGGGGAGGAAAAGGTCAATTGGAAAGCCACGTAGAGCAGACAGAGTTGCAGGCCCACTCTGGGAGGAAGAAAACAGCTTGAATCAAAGCACTGCTAAACAAGGAATCATCCATATTTTTTACGTCCAAAGGAATATGAGTTGTGGAAAAGCTCCATAGATGTGCCTGTTGTGGGAAAGATACAACTTACAAATCACAGCTGATTATGCCAGAGAGGATCCTGACTGGAGAAAAGCCATACAATACTCTAAATGTGGCAAAACCACTGATCAGAATACCTCCATAGTGGTTCTTGGAAGGACCCACACACGAGAGAAGCCCTACAAGTGCTCCCAATGCAGTAAATGCTTTAGGAAGCATGGCAACATGGACTCAAACCGAGGAGAAACTGTTTGAATGTCCTGATTGTGAGAAATGTTTCTGCGATAATTCCAACCTGGTGATACACCAGAGGATTCACACAGAAGAGAAACCCTTTAAATATCCTGACTGTGGGGATAGTTTAAGTCAAAATTCTTTCCTCGTTTCACACCAGAGCACTCATACAGGAGAGAAACTGTTTGAATGTCCTGATTGTGGAAAAAGGTTCAATAAGAATTCCAGGCTGGTGACACACCAGAGAACTCACACAGGAGAGAAACCCTTTAAGTGTCCTGATTGTGGAAAAAGCTTCAGTCAGCATTCCAGCCTGGTGATACACCAGAGGACTCACACAGGCGAGAAACCCTTTGAGTGTCCTGATTGTGGTAAAAGTTTCAGTAACAATTCCACTCTGGTGAAACACCAGAGGACTCACACAGGAGAGAAACCCTTTGAATGTCCTGACTGTGGGAAAAGTTTCCGTCAGAATTCCAGCCTGGTTCAACATCAGAGGATTCATACAGGAGTGAAACCATTTGAATGTGCTGACTGTGGGAAAAGTTTCAGTCAGAATTCCACCCTGATTCAACACCAGAGGACTCACACAGGAGAGAAACCCTTTGAATGTCCTGACTGTGGGAAAAGTTTCAGTCATAATTCCAGTCTGTTTCAACATCAGAGCACTCACACAGGAGAGAAACCGTATGAGTGTCCTGTTTGTGGGAAAAGTTTCAGTAAGAATTCCAGTCTTGTGACACACCAGAGGATTCACACAGGAGAGAAACCCTTTGAATGTCCCAATTGTGGTAAAAGTTTCAGTACCAGTTTCAGCCTTGTGACACACCAGAGGACTCACACAGGAGAGAAACCCTTTAAATGTCCTGATTGTGGTAAAAGTTTCAGCAAGAATTCCACCCTGGTTCAACACCAGAGGATTCACACAGGAGAGAAACCCTTTAAATGTCCTGACTGTGGGAAAAGTTTCAGTCAGAATTCCACACTGCTTCAACACCAGAGGATTCACACAGGAGAGAAACCCTTTAAATGTCCTGACTGTGGGAAATGTTTCCGTCAGAATTCCAACCTCATCGGCCACCAGAGGATTCATGCAGGAGAGAAACTGTTTGAATGTCCTGATTGTGGAAAATATTTCAGTCAGAATTCCAGCCTGGTTCAAGACCAGAAGACTTACACAGGAGAAAAACTCTTTGAATGTCCTGACTGTGGGAAAAGTTTCCGTCAGAATTCAAACCTCATCGGCCACCAGAGGATTCATGCAGGAGAGAAACTGTTTGAATGTCCTGATTGTGGGAAATGTTTCAGTAATAATTCCAACCTGGTGAAACACCAGAGGACTCACACAGGAGAGAAACCCTTTGAATGTCTTGACTGTGGAAAAAGTTTCAGTCAGAATTCCAGCCTGGTTCAACACCAGAGGATTCACACAGGAGAAAAACCGTTTGAATGTCCTGATTGTGGTAAAAGTTTCGGTCACAATTCCACCTTGGTGAAACACCAAAGGACTCACACAGGAGCGAAACCCTTTGAATGTCCTGACTGTGGGAAAAGTTTCAGTCATAATTCCAGCCTGGTTCAACATCAGAGGACTCATACAGGAGAGAAACCCTTTGAATGTCCTGACTGTGGGAAAAGTTTCAGTCAGAATTCCAGCCTGGTTCAACACCAGAGGATTCATACAGGAGAGAAACCGTTTGAATGTTCTTATTGTGGTAAAAGTTTCAGTAAGAATTCCAACCTGGTGAAACACAAGAGGACTCACACAGGTGAGAAACCCTTTGAATGTCCTGACTGTGGGAAACGTTTCAGTCAGAATTCCACCCTGGTTCAACACCAGAGGATTCACACAGGAGAAAAACCCTATAAATGTCGTGACTGTGGGAAAAGTTTCCGTCAGAATTCCAACCTCATCGGCCACCAGAGGATTCACACAGGAGAGAAACCGTTTGAATGTTCTGATTGTGGTAAAAGTTTCAGTAACAATTCCAGCCTGGTGAAACACCAGATGATTCACACAGGAGAGAAACCTTTTGAACGTCCTGACTATGGGAAATGTTTCAGTCAGAATTTCAGCCTTGTTCAACACCACAGGACTCACACAGGAGAGAAACTGTATGAGTATCCAGACTGTGAGAATGATCTCAGTACTAAGGTTAACCTTATAAATCATGTACTTATACACAAAGGGGAGAAATCATTTTAATGCCCCAAGTGTGGACGGTACTTCAGGAAACTTTCTACCCTTATTGCACACAGAAAATCTCCTGAGGCCCCAAGTGATTAGTGTAGAGAAGGGTTGAATTTCATTTCTAGTGTCTCAATGTAAGTCCAGCTGAGAAATTGACTATTTAAATTGATTAAATTAAATAGAATTTGCCTGACTTTTTGTAGGCAAATATGTAATGGTATTAGATGGTGCAGAGGAAAGAAAAAGTTGGAACATATTACTTTGATAATGGCTATCTTGCCTTCAGCATAAGAAGTTGCTGGATATTTATTTTTGTAGAAATTTGTCTATTATGTAAAAAATCTTTTTGGGAGCGTTCTTTGCATTTTTGTGATGGTGGATGATAGAAATGCTATGTGCCAGGAATCCCAGCCTTTTTCTCCCTGTGTGCCCCTAAGATTTTCAGCCTTAGAATTCTCCAGCCAGCATCTCTTGGGGATTGGAGCCCTGAGACTATAGATTGTGGCTCCTCATATAAAGAGAAAGCAAGAGGAGAAGAGAAACAGCGCGGGTTCAAAGTTTATCTTTTCCTAACGGTTCCAGGAATTCAGTGCACCAAGCATGTCTGTTCAGATTGTGTCAAGAATGAGGCACGCAAGTGGAAGAAACCATATGAATAGCAAATATATTGGGGCAGTTTAGGGCAGTGAGAAAAGCAATGTAAAATTTCAGATATAAAGGCTGTTCTGCCCTGCAGGTGACCTTCATAGTTCAAAAGCCAAAAGAAGCAATTCAATTGAAACATGTCAGTTGCTACATATTCTTTTTCTCCCAAGATTTTATTCCATTTGTGGTACATGCTTTAAAACTGCTTCTCCTTCATATGAGGGTGGCCTTGTGATTTTATGGACACATTCTTTTCTTGACATGAAGTTTCAAGTCACACTCATGGTACATTGCACTGAACAGAACACAGTGATTTGCTTAATGACCACAGCTAGAACAGATGTTCTAAGTTGTCATGGTAAAATGAGAACATATTTAATGACCACACCAGTCAGGAATGGACTTGATTCCAATGACTGTTGTTAAGTGAGGACCATGTTAATCAGGTTATCATTGTGGTTGTGCAGAATATTTCTTACCTTTTTTCTTACAGGCAGTCCTCAAGTTAGAACAGTACATTTAGTAACCGCTCAACAGCACCGAAAAAAGTGACTGATGACTGTTTTTCCCATGACCATTGCAGCATCCCCATGGTCACATGTTCAAAATTCAGGTGCTTAGCAAAACACCCATAATTATGATGGTTGCAGTGTCCCAGACTCATGTGATCCTCTTTTTGCACCTTCTGACCAACAAAGTCAACAGGGAAGCCAGATTCACTTAACAACTGTGTGACTAACAACTGCAGTGATTCACTTAACAACTGTGGCAAGAAAAGGTGTAAAATGGGGCAAAACTCATTTAACAAATGTCTCACTTAGCAATAGTGAAATTTTGGGCTGAATTGCGGTTGAGGACTTCCTGTATTTACATAAAGTATCAGAGTTGGAAGCGACCTTAAGAGGTGGTCTAGTCCAACCCACCAATCAAGACAGGAGACCCTATTCCATTTCAGACAAGAGACTGTCCAGTCTCTTCTTAAAAGCCTCCAACCGAAACCCTGTCCTTTAATGCTGCTGAAGCTCTTGGGATCATTTCATCAATTAACACCCTCCCCTTGCTTTAAAGTTAGATCAAAAAGTGTGAGTGTATTGTATGGAGTAATCACAACAGACACCCCCTCCACCCAAAGAATGAAATATTTTGGAGAATATTAAAAAGAGGCAGAATATTATATTTCCCCAAAGGGGAAATGGAGAAAAAAAAATACTAGCAAAGGCAGAAAGCAGCCACAACAGTTTCCAGCAGATGCCTGAAGTTTTTAGAGATGGATATTTTGTGTCCATTAAGAAATCTAGGCCAGCCTATTCACAAACAAAACACCTAGAATGCCAATTGATGGGATTAATCACAAATTAAAATTTGCATTTCCCCATCCAAAATCTAAGGACAGGACATAACTTTTTACTACAGGGGTCTTCAAAGTACAGCCTGTGGGATGCATATGGCCTGCTGAAGCAATGTATTGGGCCCATGCAGTGGTGGGATTCAGCCCTGCCTCTCGCCCCACCCCTACCAGCTATTTCTTACGTGGCTGGCTGTGCCACCCGCATGGCCCCTCCTCTAGCCATCGCCCTTATCTTCCAATGCACAGGTGTATGCTCACCACAAAGGTAAGGGGTTTTTTCACAATGGGGGAAACAGAGTCTCCTCCTCCTGGAGCCCATTATGACGTGGAGCCACAGTATGACCCTGCCCCACTCTCCCCTGACAACACTAGCATTGGCGTCAGCTTGTTTTCGCCTCCCAGATGTTAGTCACTTTTCTTGCAGATACTGCAGGCTGCCTGTCTTGTGATGCCCTGCCTCCCCGCCAGCCAGGTGGTCTTTGGGTCTCTGCCGACCAGTTGATCATTGTACGGCTCATCAGCCTCTGGATGTCAGATTCTCATCATCTAGCACCAGTTCAGGGGTTCCTTCCCCCCCCCCCCGGACAGACAGAGACAGACAGAGACTGAGGAAGGGAAGGAAGGATGATAGGAAGGAAGACAGACTTGGGGGTTGTGGTAAAAACTGTAGTTCAGTAATAAGGATGTGATGGCCCTTCAGTGGCTACTGCACTACACTCCCATCATTCCTGACTATTAGTTGTGCTGTTTAAAAAATCCAGGGAGAAGTCAAGTTGTGAGTGATTGAAATTCCTCACATTGAAACTAAATGGTGATAGGTCATAACAGAGGTATGTATTCTCCCTGACACATTTTCTTGTTATGTGCCCTATGATTTAAATTTCAGATAAATGTATTTCTCTGCTGTCTTGTTAATTCAGCGAGCTATCCCAGGGCACTGCCAGGGTTGGCGGGGATCCTGCAGAAGAGGTCTCAGGAGCCAGTCTCATCTCTGATCATTCCATGTCCTGGTTTCTGTTCCCCACCCCCATTTGCTCTTGTAGCACACTTTTCTTTCCTTTGATATAACAGGTAAAAGTCTCTGAACGTACCTGAGAACTAAACTTTAGATGTACTTGAAATCTTAATTTCTCCCTTAATTTCTGCAGGGAGAGAGAGAGATAGACGGAGAGGGAGAGAAGGAAGGAGAGAGAGAAAGAGAGACTGAGACTTGTTGATTGTAGGCTCCTTGGGGCTGAGAAGAATTGCTGCAAAACTGAGTTTATTGAAGTGGACCACTAAGACTCCTAAACAACTTAATAAAATAGAATAACAGAGTTGGAAGGGACCTTAGAGGTCTTCTACTCCAACTCCCTCCATAGGCAGGAAACCCTACACCACGTCAGACAAATGGTTATCCAACATTTTCTTAAAATCTTCCAATGTTGGAGCATTCGCAACTTCTGGAGGCAAGTTGTTCCACTGATTGTTCTGTCAGGAAATTTCTCCTTAGTTCTGAGTTGCTTCTCTCCTTGATTAGTTTCCACCCATTGCTTCTTGTCATACCCTAAGGTGCTTTAGAGAATAGTTTGACTCCCTCTTCTTTGTGGCAGCCCCTGAGATATTGGAACACTGCTATCACGTCTCCCGTAGTCCTTTTCATTAAACTAGACATACCCAGTTCCTGCAACCGTTCTTCATATGTTTTAGCCTCCAGTCCCCTCATCATCTTTGTTGCTCTTCTCTGCACTCTTTCTAGAGTCTCCACATCTTTTTTACATCATGGCGACCAAAACCAAATGCAGTATTCCAAGTGTGGCCTTACCAAGGCATTATAAAGTGGTATTAACACTTCACGTGATCTTGATTCTATCCCTCTGTTTATATAGCCTAGAACTGTGTTGGCTTTTTTGGCAGCTGATGCACACTGCTGGCTCATATTTAAATGGTTGTCCACTAGGTCTCCAAGATCCTTCTCACAGTTACTACTGTTAAGCGAGGTACCACATATATTGTACCTGTGCATTTTGTTTTTCTTGCCTAAATGTAGAACCTTACTTTTTTCAGCATTGAATTTCATTTTGTTAGATAGTGCCCAATGTTCAAGTCTGTCAAGATCCTTCTGTATCTTAAGCCTATCTTCTGGAGTGTTGGCTATTCCTGCCAGCTTGGTGTCATCTGCAAATTTGATGAGTTCCCCATCTATCCCGTCGTCATTGATGAAGTTTTGAAGAGTACTGGGCCTAAAACAGAGCCTTGGGGTTCTCCACTGCATACTTCCCTCCATGTAGATGCAGTTCCATTGAGGACTACACATTGAATGCAGTTGATCAGCCAGTTACGAATCCATCTGGTGCTGATGCTGTCCAACCCACATTTTTCTACTTTATCTAGTAGTAGGTTATGGTCTACTTTATCAAATGCCTTACTGAAATCCAAGTAAATTATATTGACAGTGTTCCTCTGGTCCATTAATTTTGTCACTTTGTCAAAGAATGCAATAAGATTAGTCAGGCATGATCTGTTTTTTTTTTAAAGATTTTTTTTAATTTTTAAAACAAAACATAAAATAACCATCATCCATTACAATTACAGAAAGTGTGTCGATCGGTTACAATTCTTTTGTGCTTAATCGCATCTCCAAAATTTACAAGTTATTTAATTTCTCTTATTTGACAGTTTTTTATATTTCTTTATATTATTATTCTCATTTAACAACTATTTAACAATGGCATGTCTCCCATAAAAAACTTCATATACTGTATTTTATTATTTCTTTTGTTTCACATTCCATACTTAATTTCCATGCTTTATTATCTAGCGATTGATAAAATAAATCCCATATCATGTTTGATTTGATATGATTTGATATTATATCATAATATTGTTTATCTTCCTGTTCTCTAATTTCAAATGTCAAATTACTCATTTCAGCACATTCCATAACTTTCTTAATAACTTCATCTTCCATGGGTATTTTATCTTTTTTCCAATTTTTAGCAAATACAATTCTAGCCACTGTTAAAACATTCATGATTAAATATCTCAGTTCTCTATTATATACTTCTGGTAAAATCCCTAATAAAAATATCTCAGGTTTAAAGTCAATGTGTTTCTTTGTCATTTTTTCCAACAATGTGTGGATTTTAGTTCAATATCTTTTAGCTTCTCCGCATGTCTACCACATATGGTAATATGAGCCCGGAGTCTGATGACATTTCCAACATTTCTCCGATTTTTTCTTGAACATTCTGGCTATTCTGGCCCGGGGTAGATGCCACCTGTAAAACATCTTATACAAATTCTCTTTGTATGCTGTTGACATTGTCATTTTATAATTTTGCAACCACAGTTTTTGCCATTTCTCTAAATCAATTCCATGACCAAAATTTTCCCCCCATGCAATCATTGTTTCTTTAACTTGTTCTTCTTCCAATTTTACCTCTAATAAATAACTATACAGTTTTTTAATTACATACTCATCAGAACCTGTTAAAATTTTATCTAGATTAGTCAAATTACTGTAAAAACCCTCTGTCTTAGAATCTTTATCATATCTAGATTATATTTGCATATATGAAAACCAGTCCATCCTTATCTCCTGTTCTTCTAATTCTTACTTCGATTTAAGTTCACCCTTTTCATTCAATAATTCACTATATCTAACAATTTGTTCCTTTCTAAATGTTATTGAGTGTGAGAATGCTTCAATAGTAGATAACCAGACTGGAATTTTTAAACAATGTTGCCTTTTAATCTTTTCCCAATTTAATAGCAAAGACTCTCGTATAGCGTGTCTTCTAAAATACCCCTGTGTTTTTGTACTCTTGTACCATAAGAAAGCATGCCAGCCCAACAGCACGTCATGTCCTTCTAAAATCAACAATCTAGTATTTCTTAACATTATCCATTCCTTAATCCACATCAAACTAGTTGCTTGATAATATAATTCCCAATCCGGCAAGCCAAAACCTCCTCTTACCTTGCAACAATTTTAATTTTATCCTCACCTTTTTATCCTGCCAAATATACTGTATTTCAACACTATTTTATTCAAGTCTTCAAAATAATCTTTTCCCAACTTAATTGGAATTGTGTGGAACAAATACAAAATTCTAGGTAGTATATTCACCTTAATAGTTGATATTCTCCCTATCAATGATAATTGCAAATTCTCCCATTTAGCCAAATCTTTCACTATATTTTGTTTTAAGTTTATTGTAGTTATTCTCCTTCAGTGTACTGCATCTTGCTGACAAATATATCCCCAAATATTGAACCTTGTTTGTGACCTGCATTTTTGATATTTCCGCCAAATCTATTTTTTTAACATATTTTTTGTCAAAATCTTCATTTTGTCTTTCTTTATTTTCAAACCAGCAACCTTTCCAAATTCTCCTATTTTATCTATTAATTTATTTATTGACTCAAATGGATCTTCCAAAATAAACATCAGGTCGTCAGCAAATGCTTGCAGTTTATATTCTTGATTTTGATTTTGAATTTTCATTCCTTTCATTTCTTTTTCTTCTCTAATGTTCCTGTTTAATACTTCTAGTGTTAACACAAACAACAGTGGTGACAATGGACAACGTTGTCTCGTTCCTTTATGTATTTCAATAGATTCAGTCAATTCTCCATTTATCATTATTTTTGCTGTTTGTTTATGATATATAGTTTCTATGGCTTGAATGAATTTCCTCCCAAAGCCCATCTGTTGCAGCTGTAGTAGCATAAATCGCCAGTTCACATTGTCAAAACCTTTCTGTGCATCTAGAAACATCAAAGCCATTTGCTTTTCAGGGTGTGCCTTGTAGTACTCCAAAGTGTCCAGGATTATCCTCAAATTATCTCTGATCTGCCTTTTTAATATCGTTTTTTTGTGTGGACTTCTGTAATTCTTTTTCAAGTTCCTTATAGTCATCTTCTAATGTTTTATAACCTTGTCTCTTCTTAATATTCCTTTTCCTTGTATTAGCATTACTTCATTCATAACTTTTAACAGTGGGAGACTCAGTGAATCCTGTAAAGTCTTATAATATTCCGCCGGCAGACCGTCTGGGCCTGGTGCCTTTCCAATCCTTTGTTTTTTAAGTGCTTCTGTCAAATCCATCATCATTATGTTTCCATCTAACATCATTTCGGTATCTTTAGGAATCTGAGGTAAATTTGCCTCAAGTAGATATTGCTTAACACTTTCCTCCTCTGTTTTCTTTTTCATATAATTTTTTATAGAAATCTTGTACAATATTTTTCTTCTCTTCATTCCCATATCTAATTTGTCCTTGATCATCCATTCATTGCGTTATTTTCCTTGATTCTCTCTCTTTTTTCAATATATATGCTAACCATCTACCTGGTTTATTGGCATCCCCAAAATAGTTTTGTTTAGCATTTCTAATTTTTTGTGCTAGATCTTCTTTTTCCAATAGTCCCATTTTATGTTTAATTGTGTCCATTTTCAATTTAATATCCTTTTTTTGTGGGGACTTTTGTAATTCTTTTTCCTCATAGACATCCTCTAATGTTTTATAACCTTGTCTCTTCTTAATATTCCTTTTTCTTGTATAGTCAATTATCAAGCCTCTGGCATAAGCTTTCATAGTGTCCCACAAATTTTGCGTTGATGTATCCTCTTTTTTATTTTCTTGTTTAAAAAAATCTAGTTCCTTCTCCATTTTCTGTACAAAGTCCTTTTCTTTTAATATTGTGGTGTTTAAAGTCCATTTGGACTTCTCCTTTGTCCTTTCCATCTCAGTATCATTGGGTTATGGTCTGCCCAGGTATTGGCTTCTATGTCAATTTCTTCTACATTAGAAGTCAATTCCATTGTCATCCATATCATATCTATTCGGGACCATGATAAGTGTTTATTAGAATAAAAAGTATATTGTCTCTTTTTTGCATTTCTTTCTCACCATGCATCTTTTAAATTCATTTCCTCTATCATCTTAAAGAAGGATTTTGGCAGAGTTTTTCTACTTTGTTTTGTTCCTTTGTGTGTGTTATAGTCCATTTTCCCATCATCTATGCCATTAAAGTCATAGAAATCATACAAATATTATCATAGTCCAATTCAATTATTTTCGTACGTAATTTTCTATAAAAATCTTCTTGATTATCATTTGGAGCATATATCTCTATTAAGAGTATTTTCTTATTATTGACTATCATTTCCACCATCAAAATTCTTCCCTCTTCATCTGCATAATTTTTTTCCGCCGGTATTGTATCTCTGATATAGAAAACCACTCCTCTTTTCTTACATTATGGTAGTGAAGTAAATAATTTCCCTAATTTTGGCTGTATCAACATTTGTTCATGTTGTTTTTTAATATGTACTTCTTGCAAACAAATTATATCCAATTTTAATTTCTCTAATTTATGAAATACCTTTCTTCTTTTAGTTGCTATATTAAGTCCATTTATGTTTATTGTTATCAATTTTTTCTCATCCATATTTATACTTTATATGAAGGATTTGTTGCTCTAGTGGATCTCGGTTCATGTTGTTCTTTATAGTCTACCATGCCCCCTACTCCTTCCTCCTGTTCCATCATTGCCAGATGTTTCTCTTGTAATTCAACCAATGGCTCTTCTCTTCTCACCTCTACTTCCTTCTCTCTAAAATATTCAGCATAAAATACTTTGGCTTTATCCATTGAATCTATTTTGAATCTTTGCAATTGCCATTTAAACACCAAGCCTTCTGGTATCAATCACCTGTAATTCACACCTTTCTGGAGCAATATTTTCATCAAAAATTGATATTCTCTTCTCATCTCTCTCACTCTTCTCGGTATTTCCTTGCCCTTGTATTTCAACATTTTCTCTTTTGTAATCTGCAATATTTGCATTTTAATTGATTTCTTGGTGGATCTTATATGTACTTCTCTTGTTAGTTTATTTTCATTGCATATCTTGTATATACTTGATACATCTCGTTAATGCCATCAAACATTTTTTTTTCTTTTGGTAATTTCTAATGCTTCTGCCAAAATTTCTATCATTTTTTCGGCCAAATTTTCTCCTTTTTCTTCTTCAACATTTTGGAATCTTAAATAAAATTCTGACTTGTCCATCTCCCATCCTAATCCACTCTTATCACGTTCAACCTCTTCTAATCTACTATCCATATCTCTATTTTTTATGTGTCTTTGTTCTTTTTCTTCAATTTTTTCAAGTCTATCTTTGTATTTCTTCATCATCTGTTGTATGTTCTCCACTTTTCCATCTGTTTCCCCTGTTCTTTGTTCAATCTTTTCTATTTTCAATTTTATATCTTGTATTCCTTGTAGAATCATCTGCATTGTTGCATCTTTCTCTTTCTCATGTTCCTTCTCTTTTTCCTGCTGCAACATTGCCTGTATTGATCCTCCCGATGGTGAAAAAGAAGGTGTCGATCCAGAAGAACTAATAACTGCTGCCTTTTTACTCATATCTATGAAATAGTTACAAACTGTTCAAATCAAAAAGAAAAAAAAATATCTTCAGGTTCTTCTCGATCCTAATCTGTTTTTATGGAGGACAAATAGTATCCCAGATAACCATAGGTAGAAAAGAAAACCAAAGAAAACAATTTTCAGGCTCTTGCCTGCCCTAATCCAATCGAGTGGAAAAGTAAAAACCAAATTCACAATCTCCAATCAATAGGGGAAAGAAAGAAAAAGAAAAAAAAGGAAAATTAAAAAAAAAAAATAAGAAAGCCAAAAAGTAATTTCTTCAGGCTCTTGTGTGCCTTAATCCAGTTAAACAATAAAGTATTATGATGGGGGGAAAATAGAATTTAAAAAAAAAAGAAAAAAAGAGAAAAAGAGAAAATATATTTCAAAAACTTAAAAATACTAAAGGTTTTCTCAAAGCAGACAATCCTATTAAAAATAGTTAGAAAGGGGAGAAGTGGAATAATAAAGAGGAACACTCACGCAAAAGTATCTTTGAGACTGCCTTCTGCCACCAATAGCCTCCCACCGGCCAGTACGCTCGCACAGAGTGGGCCTCCTCAGGGTGTTGTCCGCCAGAGAGTGTCGGATGGTGACCCCCAGGGGGAGAGCCTTCTTTGTGGCGGCGCCCGCCCTCTGGAACAACCTCCCCCCAGAGATACATACAATATCAGACCTCCGGATTTTTCGTCGGGCCCTAAAAAGTTATTTATTTTAACTAGCTGGGCTGGCTTGATCCCACAATTTTGGGTTAAATTTTAATTGATTTTAAATTGGGTTTGTTTTAAATAGTGGCCAAAAATATTTAATTATTTTAAACTGCTTTTAAATTTTGTATGTTCTGTTTTTATTTTGGCTGTTCACCGCCCTGAGTCGTATTGGAGAAGGGCGGTATACAAATTGGAACAAATAAAATAAATAAATAAAATAAAAGAATTTTTAAAAAGAAAGCTTTCTATCTAATATAAAAGTCCACAACTGTGTAGTATTCAAAAGCTCTTTTACATATCTCACTCAATTTTACAGCTCTCTTTCCAGAGTCGTCGTTATCTTCTTCTTTCAAGTTTTAACTGCCTGTCAACAGTGGTTTCTCCAAAGAGCACCTGAATGAACAACCGTGTAGACACTCTTTGATGCTCTTTTAAGTTTTATCTATAAACAGGCTCAATGACCTTGAATTATAACACAGTTCATACTTTCTTTCATCAGTGAGAAAAAGGAAAAAAGAAAATATACATTTCAGTCCACTAGATGGCAATATTTCTTGCTTCTTCCACTCTCCCTCTATCTCCAAAGAAGTGAAAAAAAAAAGTTAAAGTTTAACCAAAGGGGAAGGTAACAAAACTATTCCAAAATCTTATAAACAAAAAAGGCACCAGGAATTTAGTGGTTAAACAGATAAAAAAGAAAATCTCCCTTCTGATCCAATCCAATCAAATTTAAAAAGTAAAACTCTCCACAAGCATCCAGAAATAGAAATAAATTATATTGCAGGAAAACTAACTTAAGTTCAGGCTCAATTCCGCTGCTTAACTTCTATTTTCAATTTTAATCATCTTTTCACATCAGGGTTTTCTTAAAGTCTAATTAAAAAATCTCTCACCAAGTTGTCACATTTTCACTCATTCTCTTCCGTTCCGGAGCTGTCCCAACTTCAGGAGCTTAATGGCTGCCTTTTCAGCTCTGGAAAAAAGGGCTTCTCCTGGATCAACCAGGGACTTTGAGGTGTCCCTGGGATCGGCAGGATGTGCCCTCCTCTATCACTTTCTCTATGGGACAGTGGGGTCCAATTTGGACCGTCCAGCGGTGAAGATATCGATGGTGGTCTTGGAGCCCTGAAACCTTCCGTCATCCCGTCGCGACGTCAGCTCCTTCCTACTGGCATGATCTGGTTTTTTTTTTTTTAATTTTTTTTTAAACAAAACATATTTTTATTCCATACAAGTTTCATAAAACGGGCCCAAACCAACCAGAATAAAGGAGTCATATACAGCCATACAGGAAAAAGCAAACCCCACATTTTTCACTACTTTTGTGCAATTTATCCATAGGAGGTTCAGGAAAACCAACTGGCATAGAACGGGCAGCTTCCCAGCTCCTTTTTTTTACAACCAGGCAGGAGATGTTTCATGGACAGATTATTGCTTCAAAAGCTTTGTTTCCTGAACTGCTACTTGTTTTGAAACATAAGTCTACTCTAGAAAATGACTCACGCTACATAGTTAGGCTTCAACACTGCCTTTTTCCAACCCGCCCTGTAATTTATTACCGCCTTTGGAAGTTTGTGAGATGCTCAGCGGCATTTCTGGTTGGAGCTCAGTCTCTGTAGCACCACATAGAGTTTCATCAAAGCCAGGGAGGCTTCGGAAGTCTGTCCTGGAACACTGGCCTGACAGCAACACTGGTGCCCTAGGAATCTGATTCTTCTTCCTCCTCCTCCTCCTCTTCCTCATCACCATGCACTTGTAACTGCAGTTTAGTCTGATTAATAGCCATTTCATTGTCCATGTTTACGTGCTCCTCTGTGACAGCAGCCGAGGGAGTGAACACCGTCCCTTCCCAGGCGTTGATCATGGACTGAAGAGCCAACTCTTCCACCTTTTCTCTTTATCAAAACGTTTAAAATCTTTTATCGTTATGGTTTGATGCATTTTCTGTTCTCATTCCTCCAGAGTTCCTCAATCCTTAACTGGGTTAAAAATAACAATTCTCTGCGCTCGGAGTTAAGTCCTTGAGATGGACAGCCACATCAACTTGAGGTGGGTGAGCTGGTCGTGCAGCTCCTCCTTGACCCGCAGCAGCGTCTCCTCCTCCTTGCAGAGCTCCTGCAGGCGGCTCAGCATCCTGCTCCCCTCTGGCATGATCTGCTTTTGACAAACCCATGTTGGCTTTTGGTTATTACTTTGTTTGCTTCTAGCTGATTCATTGCTTGATTATCTTTTCTAGAATGTTCCCTGGTATTGAGGTCAGGCTGATAGTTTCCTGGGTCTATTTTTTCCTTTTTTGAAGATGGGAACTACATCAGCTCTTTTCCAGTTCTCTGGCTGGAAAATCCTGTGCTTCAGGATCTTTGAAAGATATAGTTCAGTGGTTCTGAGATCTCGTCTGCCTGTTCCTTCAGAACCTCGGGGTATAATACATCCGGTCCTGGTGATTTGAACTCTTTTAGGGTAGACAGGTGTTCACTTATCATTTTTTCCCCTATTTTAAATTGTGTTCCTAATCTGTTTTTTGTGGTGCTGTTTTTGATAGGTTGGACTGTTGTTTCCTTTTGTGTAAAGACAGATGCAAAAAACGAGTTAAGTAGTACTACTTTCTCCCTGTTGCTTGTCACCTTCTTGCCACTTTCTCCCAACAATGGACCAGTTGTTTCCTTGACATTTTTCTTTTCCATGTCCACCTAATTTGTATTTTATGTTTTGATTTTTTTTTTGCCAATGTGCAAGACAGAGCATTTATTGGTTGAGATTTGAAGTTGCCACTTCTTAGACATATAGTCAAGGTCTTTTTGAAAGGTAGTTGCATTGTCAGTGGTGTTGAATAGTTTAACATCATCAGCGAAGAGAACGCAGTTGCTTTTAATATGATCACAAAGGTCATTTATGTAAAGTATGAGGAATGTTGTACCTAAATTACTGCCTTGGGAAGCACCACTCTTAACAGGTACAGGATTTAATAGAATGCTTCCTATTTTGACCACTTGTTGTCTGTTTGACAGGAAGGAAGTTATCCATTTATGTAAGAGTTCAGAAATGCCATAAGATTTTAGTTTTAGAAGTAATTTGTCATGTACCACTGAATCAAAAGTTTTACAGAAGTCTATGTAAATTGTGTCTATGCTTTGTGCAGCCATGCTAGTTTCTTTTGAGAGCTGTTATTTTTCTTCTTCATTGGTATTGGGCTAGATTGGGCTTTTATAATCTCACTTTTGAAAATTTCCCAAGCTTCTTGAGTTGTTTTTCCCATTGAGAGTTCTCATCCATGGAATCCTTCCCAAGCTCTAAGTGTATTGAAATTAACTCTCTTAAAGTCCTAGACTCAAGTTTGACTTTGTTCTACTACTTGTGCTTCCATAATGTTGAATTCCAATATTGCATGATCACTTACCCACAAGGTTCCTGTAGCTTCAACAACTTCTATTATTTCATCTCTGTTCATGAGAATTAAGTCCAATATGGCTGATCCCCTTGTTCCCTTTTCTACTTTTTGGGAAACAAAGTTGTCTGCTAGGTTTGTTAGGAACCTGTCGGATCTTCCACTTGGTGCAGAGTTTGTCTCCCAATCGATGTCAGGGAAGTTAAACTCCCCCATTACTATTGGGATGTGCTTCCTACATACCTGAGTTAGCTGACTAGCAAAAAGTTCATCTATTTCCTCTGTTTGGTTGGGTGGCCTATAGTATAAATCTATGGCAATGCCATTTATTCCCCTTTAATATTGACCTAAATGCATTCAAGATAATTTTCATCATTGTTGTACTCTATTTCTGTAGAAATGTAGTTATTTCTTATATATAGTGCAACTCCACTTCCTCTTTTATTTGGTCTATTTCTTTTAAATATTTAAATCCCTCTAGCTGTATATTCCATTTGTGGGTTTCATCCCACCACATTTTCATAATGGCAACAATATCATATCTGCCCTCATTTACTTGAATTTCCAATTCACTCTGTTTATTCATCATACTCTCTGCATTGATGTTTAGACATCTGAGTCCATTTTGATTGACCCTGTGTTTACTATCTATGTAACCTGTGTTCTGCTTGACTGCCCCTACTTTCTTGCCACCTGTTTGATTAGTGCACATGGTATGTCACTCACTATTAAATTCTTGGTTTTGCTTGACAGCAAGGTTGGTAATCTTACTCGCACAAACATCTATGTTACATGCACTGATAATCCTATTAATTTTAGAATGCTGGGGATAGAAATTTAATTAATTTAATTTAATTAGTCGCATTTCTATGCTGCCCAACTCCCAAGGGTCTCTGGGTGGCTTACAGCAAAAATAATGAGAACAATGAACATTGAAAAAAAATTATAAAAACATTTTAAAAAACATTAAAAGCCCATGCACACCATTCATGGCTGGATCTCGGAAAGTTGCAACAGCGAGATCAACGACCCCAGGCCTGCTGGAAAAGCCAGATCTTCACAGCTTTCCGGAAGGCCAATAGGGTGGGGGTAGTCCTGACATCAGGAGGTAACTGGAGAGCTGGGGCAGCCACAGAGAAGGCCTACCGTTGCGGGTCCACCAGCTGGCATTGTTTAGCTGAAGGGACCCGGAGGAGACCAACACTGTGGTATCTTACCGGTTGCTGGGAGCTATGCGGTAGAAGACGGTCTCGAAGATAGCCTGGCCTGAGCCACATAGGACTTTAAAGGTAATAACCAACACCTTGAATTGTGTCCGGAAACCAATAGGGAGCCAGCGCAGCTCGCGGAGAATTGGTGTAATGTGGGTGTATCTAGGTGCACCCATGATAGCTCGCGCAGCTGCATTCTGGATGAACTGTAGTCTTCGAACACTCTTCAAGGGTAGCCCCATGTAGAGTGTGTTGCAATAATCTAACCGTGAGGTGACAAGGGCATGAGTGTCTGTGAGGAGAGCCTCCTGATCCAAGTAATTGGTGCACAAGGTAAACCTGTGCAAAGGTCCCCCTAGTTACAGCTGCCAGATGTTGCTCTAATCTTAGCTGTGAGTCTAGGAGGACACCCAAATTGTGAGCCTGTTCTGAGGGGGACAATTTCTCCCCACCCCAGAACCAAGGAAGGACAATCGACATAGTCTTTAGGAGGCAATACCCACAGCCACTTGGTCTTGTCTGGGTTAAGTCTGAGCCTGTTGACTCCCATCCAGACCCTCACAGCCTCCAGGCACCGGCACATCACATCCACCACTTCACTGAACTGACGCAGGGTGCAGATATACAGCTGGGTATCATCAGCATATTGCTAATACCCCACCCCGTATCGTTGGATGATCTCACCCAGTGGTTTCATGTAGATGTTAAATAGGAAGGGAGAGAGGACCGAGCCCTGAGGCAACCCGCAAATGAGGGCTTTAGGGGTCGACCTCTGTCCTCCTGCCAACACCGACTGTGACCGACCAGAGAGATAGGAGGAGAACCACCGTAACACGGTGCCTCCCACTCCCAACTCCCTTAGTTGTCCTAGAAGGATACCATGATCAATGGTATCGAAAGCTGCTGAGAGATCAAGTAGCACCAAGATAGAGGAATGACCCCCATCTCAGGCTCGCCAGAGATCATCCATCAGTGTGACCAAAGCAGTTTCCATGCTGTAGCCAGGCCTCAAGCCAGACTGAAAAGGGTCTAGATAATCCGTTTCATCCAATGACTGTAGGAGCTGAAGTGCCACCACTTTCTCTACAACCTTTCCCACAAAGGGTAGGTTGGAGACTGGACAAAAGTTCTTTAATTCTGCTGGATCCAGGAAAGGCTTCTTGAGGAGGGGCCTTACAACCGCTTCCTTTAATGGTTGCGGGAAGGCCCCTTCCCTCAAGGACGTGTTAACTAAAGCCTGGAGCCAGCCTCGTGTCACCTCCCTGCTGGCATTGATGTATAGATATTTGAGTCCATTTTGATTGACCCTGTGTTTACTGTCTACATAACCTGTTGTTGTGGCTCTGTTACCTGAGCCTGTGTTATCGGCAGGAGAAGATTCAGAGAGTGAAGGAGAGGAGTTGGCAAGGCCTCCCTCTCCAGGACCCTCCTCTCTGGCAATGCCTTCGGTGTCCTCCGAAGGTCAAGAGATGGGCCCGGGGCCAAGCACATCCACGCAGCCACAGATGGACAGTAATGAGGAAGATGAGTCTTGGCTGGACCCTCGGCAGCGTCGCAGAGATAAGCACGCGCTGCAGAAGAAGAGGCGTGCCAGGGATTAGGCTGAGTCACTGGACCACACCCCACAGGGTATAAAAGAGGGTGTGGTGGCTGGTTCAGCTCTGTGATAAGCAAAAAACGGATATCAAACGACCTTCTTTGTATTTACTGGACTTTGTTGATTATTGTGTATTGGCTTTGTTCCCAGACGAAGGGAGAAACTCCCCTCTTGTGAGTAAAGAATACCTGGCAGCCAGCCACTGGGTTGCTGCCAATTCTGATACCGGATAAACTGTTGTCGGCTGAGTTCTTTAACTGTTGCCTGTCTGTGGGGGTGCGTGTGTGAGACGGGGACAGAACACCTGTGTTGTGCCTGACTGCCCCTACTTTCTTGCCACCTGTTTGATTAGGGCACATGGTATGTCATTTATTAAATTCTTGGTTTTGCTTGACAGCAAGGTTGGTAATCTTACTCGCAAAAACATCTATGTTACATGCACTGATAACTCTATTAATTTTAGAATGCTGGGGATAGAAATGTTCTGTATCATGTTCTCCCCTCCCCAGGAAGAGTCCGGCCTGGTCGCCATCCTGTCCGGTGACTCCCAAGGTGGAGGGGTTTGCTGGCGGGCGCTCCAGTTGATTAATGCTTGAGTGGAGGGATGATAGGGCAATTGGAGCAGAGAAGAGCAGGGGGAAAGGGGAGGCCTCCAGTGACTATCACCATAGAGCGGGAAGCACACTCCCAGAGCAGCCGCTGCTCTGGCTGGGGTTTGGAAGCCACAGAAGCGGAGTTTGTGGGAGAGAAAGAAAGACTTCTGTTGCTTCTGCTGCTGGTTGCACGCAAAGAAAGCAGCAGAAGTCTTTCTTTCTCTCCTCTAAACTCTGCCTCTGCAGCTTTCAAACCCTGGCTGGAAACCCCTAGAAGCGGAGAAGAGGCCGGTTGGGCCAGCCGCCTGCTGCCAAGTCTTCCGGCCAGTTGGCCTAAAACACCGCGGGGCCCCTCCAGCCAGGTGCCCTTCTCCGCTTTGCGGACAGTTGGGGCAGAGAGGCAATGATGGGTAAAGGAAGCCACAGCCTGGCATGGAGCGTCAGCCACATCGATGTGGTGAGGCCTGGGAGGCGCTCGAGCAAGGGGGGACAGTTGCTCCTGCGGCTTGGCACCTTCAGGCAGCTCATTTTCCACACACCCCCGCAGGAGGGGAGCGGCTTGTTGGCGGCACGCAGGACCCCCTCTAAGCAGGACCCCCAGCTGTGAGTGTGCAGGCCACCCAGAGCCTCCTGCACCCTGAAAATAATAAGACCCCCCCCAAAAAATAAGGCCAAGCCCCTTATTTTGGGGTTCAAAAATATATAAACAGTGGTGAGGCCCCTCCTCAAGAAGCCCTCCCTCGACCCGGCTATGTAAGCAAATTATTGTCCTGTCTCCAACCTTCGCTTTGTTGCGAAGGTTGTTGAGAGTGTGGTTGCACGACAGCTGCCTCAGTACCTGGATGAATCGACTTATCTAGATCCATTCCAGTCGGGCTTCAGGCCCGGGTACAGCACGGAGACGGCATTGGTCGCATTGGTTGATGATCTCTGGAGGGCTCGGGACAGGGGTTGCTCCTCTGTCCTGGTCCTATTAGATCTCTCAGCGGCTTTTTTTTTTTAATTGAAGAAGTTTTACAATTACATTTTCTCCCCAATTTCCCCCCCAAACCCTCCCTAACCCCCCTAACCTTCCCTTCCCCCCGTACTTCCACAAAATATAATCCAAATCATAATCCCCTTTTTATAAAACTTGAACCCCCCCACCCACTGTATATTTTTCACATCTTCACAAAATTCAATTATTCTATCCCTATATAATACTTTCAGTTAAAAGCTATCTGATATTTCCTAGTTTGAGATTTATTCTGCACATAATCTATCCACTTTTTCCACTCCCATACATAAGTCTCTTGTGAGCGATCTTTTAAATATGCTGAAATCTTCGCCATCTCTGCAAAACTGGCCATCTTCAAAGTCCATTCTTCAATAGTAGGCATAGCTTCATTTTTCCAATATTGACCTATCAGTAATCTCGCTGCTGTTATCATGTACAATATCAACTTTCTTTCACCCAATGTAAAACCCTTAACTATGCCCAATAAAAACAATTGTGGAAAAAACTGAATTTTTTTCTTCAAAACATTCTGCATAACCCACCAAACTTTTATCCAAAAAGCCTTCACTTTCTTACAAGTCCACCACACATGATAATATGTGGCATCTAGGCAATCACATCTCCAGCATTTTGGTTGAACATTAGGGTACATACACGATAACTTCTTAGGATCTAAATGCCACCTATAAAACATTTTATAAAAATTTTCCCTCAAATTCTGCGACACTGTAAATTTAACATTCTGAACCCATATTTTTTCCCATGTTTCCAACATCACTAGTTCTGCAAAATTTTGTGCCCACTTTATCATACAATCTTTAACCAGTTCAGTTTCTGAGTCCCTTTCTAGCAGAACATTATAAACCCTTTTAATATGCATTGGACCTTTCTCTTTTATATGTCTAACCAATTCTTCTTCATGCATCATTATACCAGTTTTTTGGTCCTCTTTCCATCTCCGTTGAAGTTGATTATACTGTAACCAAGTTAAATTAATCCCTTCTTCCAACAGCGTTTCTAATGTCTTCAGTTGCCATCTGCCCGCATCTGTAAAAAGAACTTCTTTATATAAAAACTCATTCCATACAAACTTATTCACTCCACTTTGCCATTCTCTCAGTTGTTTATCACTTTTAAGCACCGGAATCATTTGAAACAAAAAAAGAAATCTTGGCAAAACGTTCATCTTAACTGCTGCTATTCTTCTAAGTAAAGACAGCTGCAGTTTTTTCCAAGTCTCCATGTCTTTCTGTACCTCTCGCCACAACACCTGATAATTATTTTGAAACAATTTCATATTTGATTCTGCAACCTGAACTCCTAGATATTTAACCTTTGATACTATCTCAAAACCTGCCATGCTTTCAAGTTCCTGTTTTCGATCTTGTGTCATATTTTTAACTATCATCTTAGTTTTTTTCTGGTTCAGTCTAAATCCTGATACTATACCATATTGTTCTATAATGTCTTTCATCTGGATTATTGATTCCATTGGCTGTGTTAAGGTAACAACCAGATCATCTGCAAATGCCCTTATTCTGTAATCCTCTTGCCTTATCACTATTCCTTTCAAGGTACTCGAGTCCCGTATTGTATTCAACAAGACTTCTAATGTTAAAATAAATAACAATGGGGATAACGGGCAACCTTGTCTTGTTCCTTTTTCAATATTAAAGTCTGTTGTCAAACTTCCATTAATAATAATCTGTGCCTTTTGTTCTTGATAAATTGCTGAAACCGCCTGTATAAATTGATCCCCAAAGTCCATCTTTTTTAAAGTCTTTAATAGAAAGTTCCAATCCACTCTATCAAAGGCCTTCTCCGCATTCAAGAAAACCAGCACTGCAGGGATCTGTTTATTCTTCTCAAGATATTCCAGTAGATATATAACTTGCCTTACATTATCCTTCATGTATCTGCCTTCTATAAGTCCCGCTTGATCACAATGAATCACCTCTTGAATAACTGGCATCAACCTGTTGGCTAGTACTTTTGCAAATATTTTATAGTCATTATTCAGAAGAGATATTGGTCTAAAATTCTCAGGTTTTTTAGGACCTACTTGCTCTTTCGGTATCAATGAAATATATGCTGTTTTCCATGATGGGGGTATCTTACCCCCTTGTTGTATACTACAAAATAGATCTTTAAGATATTCAATCATTTCTGCTTGTAAAGTTTTATAGTACACTGCAGTTAAGCCATCTGTCCCAGGAGCCTTAGCTGTTTTCAATTGTTTAATTGCGGCAATAATCTCCTCAGCTGTTATAAAATGATTCATTCTCTCCTTTTGTTGACTAGTAATTTTTGTGACTCTTTTATTTTCTAGATATTTCTCTATAAGTCCATTCTGTGTATCATCTTTGGCATATAATTTAGTGTAATAATCTACAAAAACTTCTTTAATTAATTTTTGTTGAGAAATTTCCTTCCCTCCAGTATCAATACTATCAATAATCCGTGTACTCTGCCTCTTCCTTAGTGTATAAGCCAACCATCTGCCCGGTTTGTTAGCGTTGCAAAATGTGTTATGTTTCGCAAATTGTAGATTTGTTGCTGTTTGTTCCGCCATAAGCATTTGAAATTGATCTTTCAGAAGTTTTATAGCTCCTCGTATTCTTTCATCTGTTGGGTTTTTTATAAGTAACTGTTCTTTATTCTTTATTTCTGCTTCCATTTCAGATCTTTTCTTTTGTTGATTTAATTTGTGTTTAGAGTTCATATGAATGAGTACCCCTCTCATATATGCTTTACTTGCATCCCACACGATTTCAATAGGGGTACCCTTATTCAAGTTCATTTCAAAAAATTCTTTCATCTGCTTTTTAAGTTCTGTTATGTTCTTTTCATATCTAAACAGATTTTCATTTAATCTCCATGATCTTCTCTCACTCTTTCCCAACTCAATTTCTATCCATACCGGGCTATGGTCAGTTAAAGTCCTTGGAAAAATCTTTGTTCTTTTTGTTTTTACAAGTAAGTCAGCTGATAGTAAAATAAAATCAATCCTAGAAAAAGATCTATCTGTCTATCTGAAAAAAAAGTAAAATCCAATTCTTTTGGGTTGTGTATTCTCCAAATATCTTTTAATTCCAAATCTTCTTTCATATCAAAAAAAGTCTGTGGTAGTCTAATCCTTGACTTCGCCGAACTCTTTTTATCTATTTTAGAATCAATTACTCCATTCCACTCTCCCATAATTAAAATAGATCTATAGTCCCATTGCAATATTTTAGAATGCAAAGTTTTATAAAAATTGTCCTGTTGTTGATTAGGAGCATAAATTCCAATCACTAGAATTGGACCACTTGCTGTGTGCAGTTCAATTGCTATGAACCTACCACATTCATCTGCTTCTATAATTTTAGCTGACAGTCTTTTATTTAGATAAATAACCACATCATTCTTTTTTTCCAAATTTGAAGCTATAAAATGTGTTCCTAATCTTGAATTTATCAGATATTTTTGATCTTGTGTTCTAACATGAGTTTCTTGTAAGCAAATTATATCATTGTTAAATTGTCTCAAGTATGTAAATAATTTCTTCCTTTTCTGTGGTGAGTTTAATCCGTTCACGTTCCAAGATAAAAACTTAATCGTCATGTACACTTTTTTGAAGCGACAAGCACATTTGCCGAAGATTTTCCGAGTTGGTAGTCTTCGGCTTTGCTCCCCTCATGGCTTCACATTCTTGTATATTACCCTGGACTCCTTTCTTATATTGCTGTGGCTTGGCCCTTTCCTGTTGTTGTTTTTCTTTAAGTTGCTTAGAAACTGCTCGAGTTATACGCTGATCTTTAGCTTCACACATCCGGGCTAGGTCCAAAGCCACTTCTCTTGTAGTCTTAGGTGGTTCATTCACAATTTTCGAAGGAAAATCTAGCAGGAGCTCATCCAGAAAACGTCCTGTAGCCCCCTGCATTTCTATTACCTCTAGTTCCAGCTGCTTAGGCTGCTCTTCCATCTCTTGCTGAAATTGCTTCTCCTAATCACTCTCCTTTATCTCCAACAAAAGCCAGCGGCTTTTGATACCATCGACCATGGTATCATGCTGCACCGGTTGGAAGGGTTGAGGGTGGGGGACACTGTTTTACAGTGGTTCTCTTCCTTTCTCTCCGACCGGTCGCAGTCTGTGTTGACAGAGGGGCAGAGGTCGACCCCGAGGCCCCTTGTATGTGGGGTGCCGCAAGGATTGGTCCTCTCGCCTCTTCTGTTCAACATTTATGTGAAGCCGCTGGGTGAGATCATCCATGGTTTTGGGGTGAAGTACCATCAGTACGCTGAGGACACCCAGCTGTACATCTCCACCCCAGACCACCCCAATGATGCCCTCGAGGTGATGTCCCGGTGCCTGAAGGCCGTACGGATCTGGATGGGGAGGAACAGACTCAGGCTCAACCCATCCAAGACCGAGTGGCTGTGGTTTCCGATGTCCCGATATAGTCAGTTGGCACCATCTCTGACTATTGGGGGCGAGTCGTTGGCCCCCACAGATGGGGTTCGCAACTTGGGCATCCTCCTGGGCTCATGGCTGTCTTTAGAAGAGCATATGGCAGCCGTGGCCAGGAGGACTTTTTATCAGGTTCGCCTGATTCGCCAGTTGCGTCCCTTTCTGGATCGGGACTCGTTACGCACGGTCACTCACGCCCTTGTCACCTCACGCCTGGATTATTGCAATGCTCTCTACAAGGGGGTTCCCCTTGAGGAGCACCCGGAGGCTCCAACTGGTCCAGAATGCGGCCGCGCGGGTGGTGATGGGAGCGATGTGGCGCTCCCATGTGAACCCCCTCTTGCACGAGCTGCACTGGCTCCCAGTGGTCTTCCGGGTGCGCTTCAAGGTTTTGGTTACCACCTTTAGAGTGCTCCATGGCTCAGGACCAGGGTACTTACGAGACCGCCTTCTGCCACCAGTAGCCTCTCACCGACCAGTTCGCTCCCATAGAGAGGGGCTCCTCAGGGTGCCATCGGCCAAACAATGTCAACTGGCGGCCCCCAGGGGGAGAGCCTTCTCTGTGGGGGCACCTGCCATCTGGAACGAGCTCCCCCCGGAGATACGGAGGATCCAAGACTTACACATCTTCCGCCACGCCCTAAAAACGTTTTTATTCCAACAGGCTGGTCTGGCCTAACTCTCCCTTTTAAATGGGGTTTTAAATGTTTTTTAGATAAATTGGATGTCTTAAATTTGTTTTTTGAGCCTAAATTATTTAATCCGTTTTTAATAGTCTTTTAACTTTTGTATGTCTTTGTATTTTATCTTGGCTGTTCACCGCCCTGAGTCCTTCGGGAGTAGGGCGGTATATAAATATGATTAAATAAATAAATAAATAAATAAGACAGGGTCTTATTTTCGGGGAAACATGGTAGCATCCCCATGGTCATGTCATTTACATTTGGATGTTCGACAACTGATTCACATTTATGACTGTTGCAGTGTTCCAGAGTCATGTGGTCCTCTTTTGTGACCTACTGACAAAGTCAATTGGGAAATCAGATTCACTTAACGACTGTGCTATAACTGTGTTACTAATTTAACATTAGCAAGGATTCACTCAACAAATGAGGCAAGAAAAGTAATACAATGGGACAAAACTCACTTAACAAATTCCCCACTTAAAATAAATTTTGGACTCAATTGTGGTTGTAAATTCAGGATTACCTGTAACTGAGGACTGGAAAAGAGCTGATATGGTTCCCATCTTCAAAACAGGTAAAATAAATTCGTCCAGGAAATTACAGACAGATAAGCCTGACATTAATACCTGGTAACATCTTGGAAGACATATCCAGGCAACAAATCTGTGAACACCTAGAAGCAAACAAGTTATAACCAGTAGCCAACATGGGTTGATCAAAAACAGATCATGCCAAACAAACTTTATTTCATTTTTTGACAAAGTGGCTAAATTAGTGAACCAGAGAAATGCTATAGACATAGTATACTTAGATTTCAGTAAAGCATTTGATAAAGTAGATCACAACCTACCTACTTCTTGCCAACCTAGAAAAATGTGGGATAGGCAGCACCACCACAAAGTGAGTTTCCAACTGCTTGACAAATCGTACTCAACGTGTAATCCTCAATGGAGCTATCCCCACATGAATCAAGACTGACCCAAAGGCACGAAATACGAAGCTAAGTAGCGTCACGTTTTACTTTTTCACTTGACTCAGTTGCAAAGGTAGGCTGCTAGGAGTCGAAAAGCCTTGGTGGAGATTGGACAAGCGTGTTTTTCCACCTCCTGTCGCTAGATGGCGGTTAGGCAACGTCTGTGCCTAGAAAGCCATCAATACAGTGGGGCCATCCGTGATTGTGCTTAAAAAAGGAGTCTTTAAACAATCGAGTACTGCATTGCTAGAAAGGATGGGAGGAGAGGAGAAGCGCAGAGGAACTTCCTTTTCCGGATGACTGATGGGAGAAACTTGGTGTGCAGAGCGGCTTTTCTGCTGTTTCCATGGTCCAAGCAGCAGCTGGCAGGTGAGTTGAGGGCTGCAGGTGGGAGGAGAGTCCGGGAGCAAGTCGGGCTGTTCGGTTCCCTCCACGGCCTGGAAGCGGAGAAGCAACTGGGCTGAAGCCTCTCAGCTGCTGCTGCTGCAGGTTCCTTCCCTCCCCAAATGGAAGCCCACTGGTGCTGCAGGCTGGGAAACTGGGGGCTGCAATTTCTGCTGGTGGGAAGCTTGAAAAAGCCTCTTTCAAGTGGAGGTTGGTTCTTTGGGAATGGCTTCCCTCCAGAGGTTGTGGCTACTCCGTCACTGGAGGGTTTTTAAGAGGAGATTGGGCAGCCATTTGTTCTGGATGGAATAGGGTCTCCTGCCTGAACAGGGGATGGACTAGAAGACCTCCAAGGTCCCCCCAACTCAATTCTTCTCTTATGGACCTGATGTTTTCTGGGCAACAAGATTCGAGTTATGTGTCACTAGTCGTTTCTGGGTTGTTTTGCTTCCATTTCTAGCTAATAAGCACCGTATTTTCCTTTTAGTGGCCCCATCCGTGTATTCACCAGGTTTAACTGTGCTTAACCCAGCACTTTTTAAAAACTAGCTGTTGAATGTTTTGACTGTTCAGTTGTATTTATTTCTTTATAAAATGTATTAGCCACAACCTTACCATGACATAACTGTCGGTGGTTTAGAGACAGAAAATAATGCGTACACATTAAAATCTAAATAAATTGTAGGAAGAAAAATCCAGTCCGGTTCCAAGCCAGGAGAAAGGAGCTGGAAATAAAATGCTTAGTGACACAGATGCCAGTCCCAATTGCAGTCGGTAAGTGAGGACTACTTCAATTGGGATGTCACCAAAGGGGTTGTGGAAAGTATTTTCTGCCTTTACTTGGAGTTCATGGCTTCCATGGGCATAACTGGTGCTTCAAATCTTGCAGAGGCTTTAGGCCTCATTTGGTCAGTTAAAGCCCCCACATCTGTCAAGTTAGTGTCATGCAGATTGTCAGGTGTGGCTCAATAAAATAAAAGAGAATTCAAGCGTGTTTGTTGATAAGCCAACACATTTCTTCAGCTGAATATAGATGGGTCCCTCCTAAGAAGGAAGGAACCCTGAGCATAGTGAAAGGCAGATATTTATACATTTCTTTGCTTTTGCTTCATTACATAAAACACAGCTGGCACACGACAGATAAAGTACAGAAATATAGAAATTATAAAAATAGTCAAGCATGCCTTCTGTGATTTTGGTCACGTGCCTAACAGACAGGCTAGTAGTTTCCTGTGAACGTTTCCATGGCCTCAGGAGACTGTTGAGGCCTGAACTTCAGCCTTATCATCTCAACGTATGAGCAAACATCAAATTGATCAGATTCCTCATTAACATTAGCGCAGAAGTATGATTGAGATATTTTTCAGGCTTGAAAGACATTGATTTTCTCCATATTTTAGGTGTGTGTATTATTTCTCTCTGAATGTGTATATCTCCAAATGCATAATCTCTCCCCAAGACTTCCAGATAAACAGTCATGTGAAAAAAAGTACACTCTCCTTGACTTCTATGATGTTATATATCGGGACGTAGTAAAAATTGGTCCTTAGAAGTTCTTAAAAGTAGATTAATACAATCACAAAGGAACAACAACACATGACATATTATATCAGGTCATCTTTTATTTTATAAAAAGAAAGCCAAAACAGAGAAGTCCTGCGTAAAAAATTGTATGATTCAATAATTTGTTGAACCACCTTTAGCAACAACAACTAGAAATAATTCTTTTCTGTATGACTTTATCAATCTCTTGCAGCGTTGTGGAGGAATTTTGGCCCATTCTTCTTTACAACATTGCTTCAATTCATTGAGGTTTGTGGGTGTTTTTTTATGCACAACTCTCTTTAAGTCCTGCCAATCGGGTTGAGGTCTGGACTTTGACTGCCATGGCAACACCTTGATTCTTTTCTTTTCCAGCCATTCTGTTGTAGATTTGCTGATGTGTTTTGTGTCCATTGTCCTGTTGCATAATCCTTTGTCAGCCAAACTTTAGCTATTGGACAGATGGCCTCACTTTTGACTCTAGAATACTTTGGTTTATAGATGAGTTCATGGTCAACTCAAAGAGTGCAAAGTGTCCAGGTCCTGTGACTGCAAAACGAGCCCAAATCATCACCCCTCCACCACCGTGCATGACGGTTTGTATGAGAAGCTTGTGCTGATGTGCTGTGTTTGGTTTTCGTCAAACGTGTCACTGCATTATGGCCAGCCACCTCTACTTTGGTCTGGTCTGTGCAAAGGACAGTATTTCAGAAGTCATGTGATTTGTTCAGATGCAACTTTGCAAACCTCAACTGTGCTGCTACGACCTTTTTAGAGAGAAGAGGGTTTCTCCTCACAACCCTTCCAAATAAACCATACTTGACCAGTCTTTTTCTAATTGCACTGTCATGAATATTAACATTTAACATGCTAACTGAAGCCTGTAGAGTCTGAGATATAACTCTTTGTTTTTTTGCAGTTTCTTTGGCCATTGCATGGTCTGGCCCTGGGGTGAATTTTCTTGGATGTCCAGTCCTGGGAAGATTGGCAACTAATGAATAATCTTTTTAACAGATTAACAGAGTTGGAAGGGACTTTATACATCATCTAATCCAACCCCCCCCCCCCCGCCACTCAAGCAGGAGACCCTACAACATTTCTGACAAATGGATGTCCAATCCTTTCTTGAAAATCTCAAGTGATGAAGCTGCCACAACTTCCGAAGGCAAAGCTGTTCCATTGGTTGATTGTTTTCACTGTTAGAAAGTAACTCCTTATTTCTAGTTTGAATCTCTCTTTGGTCAGATTCCATCCATTATTCCTTGTCTGGCCTTCAGGTGCTTTGGAAAATAGCTTGACCCCTCCTCTCTGTGGCAGCCCCTCAAATATTGGAAGACTGCTATCATGTCTCCCCTGGTCCTTCTCTTCACTACACTAGCCATGCCCAGTTCATGTAACCGTTCTTCATATGTTTTAGTCTACAGTCCCCTAAAATCCTGGTTACTCTCCTCTGTACTTTTTCTAGAGTCTCAACATCTTTTTTATAGTGTGGTGACCAAAACTGGATGCAATACTCTAGGTGCGGTTTTACTAAGGCTTTATAGAGTGGTATTAGTACCTCACTTGATCTTGATTGTATCCCTCTCTTAATGCAATTCATACGAGCAATTGATCAAGGGCAATGTCAGCCCTCCAGTCACCGGGGCTGCCAATCGCACAGAGACCTTGGCCGCACCCCATATCGAGAGCCGCCAGATGTGATGGACATTCATGGGGGCCTGGCTTACATGCCGCGCCGGGAGCTGCCAGCTGAGAGGCATGGCTATACCCACACGCCGCGCCGGGAGCTTCCAGCTCAGTGGCACAAGGCCTCCATGGCTTGAAAAGTACCTACCGGTGTTGAGGCATTGTCCTGCTTTATTCAGGGCCGCTCAAAGCCTGCCAGGGCTTGATGGGAGACGAGGCCTGCGTGTATTGCCAGAAGCGTGTGTGGCCTGCATGCTGGGCTGCGCCCTCACTCGATGCCACATAAGGGGTGGGGAGTTATAGGGGTGGGCCCTGGGGGGGTGGAGCTGTGGGAGTGGAGCTGACGCTATATAAATGGTGGAGGGATTAACCACGTTAGCACTGATTTTGCCTATTGCCTGTTTGTCGCTTCGTGCTGCTTGTTATAGCTTGTGGGATAAAGTTTGTCAGTTAACCATCTTTTGCTCTGTCTAAATTCCTTGCTGGCGGCTGGAATGTGACAAACACTTTATTAGCAGTATTTGGCTGCTACTTCACCTCTTTATACAATGGGAGCAGTGATAAATTTCCTAACGGTGAGAAGAGTTAACCAGCAGAACGGCTTGCCTTCAGACATTGTGGTGCTCCATCACCAGAAGCTTTTCAGAAGAGACGTAATAGCCACTTCTCCGAAATGATATAGGGTGTCCTGCTTGAGCAGGGCTTGCGTTAGAAGACCTCCAAGGTCCCTTCCAATTCTGTTATTATCTTCTGTTCTGTTGCGATGATACTTATGATACCCTGATAAGTAAAACCATAGAAATGAAAGAGGATGTACTTTCTTTTTCACTTGACTGTATGTGAAAACAACTGTTTCCACTGCTAAGAATTTGTGATTGACCCAGTCAACAAGGGAATTTCATCACTGAATGGATATTCGAACTTGGATCTGGGTAGTCTTCCATGTGTCATGATTAATGTAAGAGCTTCTTTGAGTATTGTGGCAGGTTTGCTTTTTCATTGTAATGTAACCCTTTTTCTTTTTTTCTCATCTTCTGCAGCCATTTCGTGCACAATTAAAGATACATTTTTATTTGAATCTTATAGACAAAGAAGATGGCAATGAGCACTCTGGACAACTGAGGATAACAAGCAACATTGAACACCAAAGCAAGTCAGTCCAAAAAACAATATATTTTCCATTTCCTTCAGAGAGTCACACAATTCTTAATCTTCCTCAGCAAGTGAGAGGAAAATGAGAGAAAATCAAGAAGAGATTTCTAGCTGAGAAAAGCAGAGTGTGAAATTCTAGCATACATTACATGAAAAGTCAAGGGAGATTGTTTTTCCATTGGGCAAAAGAGGGAAATATCTGGAAGTTACTGGGGAGGAAAAGATCAATTGGAAAGCCACGTAGAGCAGACAGAGTTGCAGGCCCACTCTGGGGGGAAGAAAACGGCTTGAATAAAAACATTGCTAAACAAGGAATCATCCATATTTTTTACGTCCAAAGGAATATGAGTTGTGGAAAAGCTCCATAGATGTGCCTGTTGTGGGAAAGATACAATTTGCAAATCACAGCTGATTATGCCTGAGAGGATCCCGACTGGAGAAAAGCCATACAATACTCTAAATGTGGCAAAACCTCTGATTAGAACACCTCCATTGTGGTTCTTGGAAGGACCCACACAGGAGAGAAGCCCTACAAGTGCTCCCAATGCAGTAAATGCTTTAGGAAGCATGTCAATGTGGACTCACACCAAGGAGAAACCGTTTGAATGTCCTGATTGTGGAAAATGTTTCAGTCAGAATTTCAGCCTAGTTCAACACCAGAGGATTCATACAGGAGAGAAACCGTATGAGTGTCCTGTTTGTGGGAAAAGTTTCCGTCAGAATTCCAGCCTTGTGACACACCAGAGGATTCATACAGGAGACAAACCCTTTGAGTGTCCTGATTGTGGGAAAAGTTTCAGTCAGAATTCCAGCCTGGTGACACACCAGAGGACTCACACAGGCGAGAAACCCTTTGAGTGTCCTGATTGCGGGAAGAGTTTCAGTAACAGTTCCACTCTGGTGAAACACCAGAGGACTCACACAGGAGAGAAACCCTTTGAATGTCCTGACTGTGGGAAAAGTTTCAGTCAGAATTTCAGCCTAGTTCAACACCAGAGGATTCACACAGGAGAGAAACCCTTTGAATGTCCCGATTGTGGTAAAAGTTTGAGTACCATTTTCAGCCTTGTGACACACCAGAGGATTCACACAGGAGAGAAACTTTTCAAATGTTCTGACTGTGGGAAAAGTTTCCGTCAGAATTCCAACCTGGTTCAACACCAGAGGACTCACACAGGAGAGAAACCCTTTAAATGTCCTGACTGTGGGAAAAGTTTCAGTCAGAATGCCACACTGGTTCAACACCAAAGGATTCACACAGGAGAGAAACCCTTTAAATGTCCTGACTGTGGGAAATGTTTCCGTCAGAATTCCAACCTCATCGGCCACCAGAGGATTCATGCAGCAGAGAAACCGTTTGAATGTCCTGATTGTGGAAAACGTTTCTGTCAGAATTCCTATCTCATCAGCCACCAGAGAATTCACACAGCAGAGAAACCGTTTGAATGTCCTGATTGTGGAAAATGTTTCGGTCACAATTCCAACCTGGTGAAACACCAGAGGACTCACACAGGAGAGAAACCCTTTGAATGTTCTGATTGTGGTAAAAGTTTCAGTACGAATTCCACCCTGTTGAAACACCAGAGGACTCACACAGGAGAGAAACCCTTTGAATGTCCTGATTGTGGAAAATGTTTCCGTCAGAATTCCTATCTCATCAGCCACCAAAGGATTCATGCAGGAGAGAAACCGTTTGAATGTCCTGATTGTGGAAAATGTTTTAGTCACAATTCCAATCTGGTGAAACACCAGAGAACTCACACAGGAGAGAAACCCTTTGAATGTTCTGATTGTGGTAAAAGTTTCAGTATGAATTCCACCCTGGTGAAACACCAGAGGACTCACACAGGAGAGAAACCTTTTGAATGTCTTGATTGTGGGAAAAGTTTCAGTAAGAATTCCAACCTGCTTCAACACCAAAGGACTCATACAGGAGAGAAACCGTTTGAATGTCCTGACTGTGGGAAAAGTTTCAGTCAGAATTCCAACCTGGTTCAACACCAGAGGATTCATACAGGAGAGAAACCGTTTGAATGTTCTGATTGTAGTAAACGTTTCAGTACGAATTCCACCCTGGTGAAACACCAGAGGATTCACACAGGAGAGAAACCCTTTGAATGTCTTCACTGTGGGAAAAGTTTCAGTCATAATTCCAGCCTGGTTCAACACCAGAGGACTCACACAGGAGAGAAACCATTTGAATGTCCTGACTGTGGGAAAAGTTTCAGTCAGAATTCCAACCTGGTTCAACACCAGAGGATTCATACAGGAGAGAAACCATTTGAATGTTCTGATTGTGGTAAAAGTTTCAGTACGAATTCCACCCTGGTGAAACACCAGAGGACTCACACAGGAGAGAAACCCTTTGAATGTCTTGACTGTGGGAAAAGTTTCAGTCATAATTCCTGCCTGGTTCAACACCAGAGGGTTCATACAGGAGAGAAACCGTTTGAATGTTCTGATTGTGGTAAATGTTTCAGTACGAATTCCACCCTGGTGAAACACCAGAGGACTCACACAGGAGAGAAACCCTTTGAATGTCTTGACTGTGGGAAAAGTTTCAGTCATAATTCCTGCCTGGTTCAACACCAGAGGGTTCATACAGGAGAGAAACCATTTGAATGTTCTGATTGTGGTAAAAGTTTCAGTACGAATTCCACCCTGGTGAAACACCAGAGGACTCACACAGGAGAGAAACCCATTGAATGTCCTGACTGTGGGAAAAGTTTCAGTCAGAATTTCAGCCTAGTTCAATACCAGAGGACTCACACAGGAGGGAAACTATATGAGTGTCCAGACTGTGGGAATGATCTCAGTACTAAGGTTAACCTTATAAATCATGTACTCATACACAAAGGGAAGAAATCATTTTAATGCCCCGAGTGTGGATGGTGCTTCAGGAAACTTTCCACCCTTATTGTACACAGAAAATCTCCTGAGGCCCCAGTTGATTAGTGTAGAGAAGGGTTGAATTTCATTTCTGGTGTCCCATTGTAAGTCCAGCTGAGAAATTGACTATTTAATTTGATTAAATTAAATAGAATTTGCCTGATTTTTGTAGGCAAATATGTAATGGTATTAGATGGGTCAGAGGAAAGAAAAAGTTGGAACATATTACTTTGATATTGGCTATCTTGCCTTCAGCATAAGAAGTTGCTGGATATTTATTTTTGTTGAAATTGGGCAATTATGTAAAAATCTTTTTGGGAGTGTTCTTTGCATTTTTGTGATAGTGGATAATAGAAATGCTATGTGCCAGGAATCCCAGCCTTTTTCTCCCTGGGTCCCCCCAATATTTTCAGCCTCAGAATTTTCCAACCAGCATCTCTTGGGGATTGGAGCACTGAGACTATAGTTGAGAGATTGTGGTTCTTCATATAAGGAAAAAACAAGCGGAGAAGAGACATGAGGGTTTTTTTTCAATGTTCTTATTTTTCTACCCTGTTTCCTCCAAAATAAGACATCGCCTGATAATAAGCCCAATCGTGCTTTTTTAAAAATTATTATTATTTTGTTTTTTTACATCAAACAAACATTAAATCTGAGGACCCAGTTGTGGGGGCAATAAGCTGACTTTGTATAAATATACAAAAGAATGAAGGCTATTGCTTAGCGCATTGTAAGCCACCCTGAGTCTCCGGAGAAGGGCGGCATATAAATCAAATTTTAAAAAAAACTATAGCGGTCTACATCACAGCGCGAGAAGGAAGTAAAATTGTCCCATTACATATATAGGATAGCCAAGAAAAGTCTATTACGTATACCAAGTGACATGTTTATCATATACATCAGTTTGCAGCTCGGTTTGACTTCCAATTGTACCATTGACTCCAAGATATATAATAGTCTGTGTCCCCTCGTCTTTTCAGTATCATAGTAAGCCGATCTGATTCCGCACAGTTCATTATTTTCTGAATTACTACTTGTTCGGGTGGGCTAACATCCATCTTCCAGTATTGGGCCCATGCCAATCTTGTAGCTGTTGTTATATGTAGCAACAGGTACCATGTCATTTTGTTTACATTTTCGGGTCTTATCCCTAATAAAAATACCTCAGGACGCAGTTGTATACGCTGCCCCAACATCTCATTAAGCCATTTCTGAATATTCTTCCAAAATTTCATTGCCTCTCGACAGGTCCACCATTGGTGGAAGTATGTGCCCTTTAACACCACATTTCCAACAGACTGAGGGTGTTCTAGGGAACATTTTGGCAAGTCTGGCCGGCGGTAAATGCCATTGATATGGCATTTTATATATGTTTTCTTTATATGCTATTGACCAGGTTAGTTCAATATTTTTAGTCCAGATTTCGTTCCACCTCTCAGGCTCTATTAAATGACCCAGATTTTTCTCCCAGGCATGAACCGAAGTCTTCGCACCTTCCTCAGCTACCTCCATAGCCATAAAGAATTTATAGCACTTAGTTAACACCTTTTCATCCACCCCTAGTAAAATCCTATCCAAAGTCTGCACCTCTCGGCTAATCCCGAGTCTCTGTCTATCTCTCATATACTTACTACTAATTTGCATGTATATCCACCAGTCTAAGTTCACTCCTTGTTCCTGAAGTGAGAATTTTGTTTTTAACTTCCCATTCGAATGTAATATTTCTTTATAAGTCAATTTTTTCTCTGGGTTGTACAAAATCGGATAGATCACAGCTTCCACAGGTGAGATCCAGAGTGGTACCTTATTATAATATGTTTTCCTAATTTCCATCCAACTCTCAATCAGAGCTCCTTACACGTGATGTTTAGTAAAGTATGCTGGGGGTTTACTTCTTTCCCACCATAGGTGGGCATGCCACCCCTGTTGGAGATCGTGGCCTTCAATTGCTAACAAACGTTTCCCTTGTAGTGTAATCCATTCATGAACCCAAACCAAAACCGCCAAATTGTAATAATACTTCCAATTTGGGACACCAAACCCGCCTTGTTCTTTCGGTTTCTGCATCATTTTCAACTTAATTCAAGGCTTCTTGCCCTGCCAAATGAATCTATTAGTAGCCCTGTCCAGATTCCTAAAAAAGGTTTTATCCAATCTAACTGGGGCCGTTTGAAAAAGAAATACCATTCTAGGCACTACCTGGGTCTTGATTAAGGCTATCCGTCCCATTAATTACAGTTGTAGCCTGCCCCATTTCTCCAAATCTTTGTCTAATTGCTCAATTAATTTTAAATAGTTATCCGCCTTTATTGAGGAGCATCTATCAGACAACCAAATCCCTAAATATTTGACTTTACGAACTACCTGGAGGCCCAAAGTGTTTTGTAGTTCTAAACTACAAAATACTAGTTTCTGTATTTCCATCATGTTTTTAACTATAATATTTGTTTTCTTTCTATTATTTGTAATCACCGAATTTCTGTATCTTGTCAATAAGCCGCAAACCGGAGGTTAGTGGCTCTTCCAGAACAAAGACCAGGTCATCCGCAAGCACCTGGACCTTGTATTCTTGTTCTCTGATCTTTAGCCTTCTTATGCCCACATCCTGTCTTATTGACCTAAGCAAAGGTTCTAAAGTAAATATAAACAGCAATGGAGAAAGTGGGCAACCTTGTCTCGTTCCCTTCGCTGTCGTCACCTCATCCGACTCTTCTCCATTGACCAGAATCTTGGCCTTCTGTTGACTATAAATTGCCTGGATTGCGTTCATGAAATAGTCGCCAGCCTCCATATATCTCAATTGTGCTATAAGATAATTCCAACTGACCCTGTCGAAGGCTTTCTGGGCGTCCAGAAAGAGGAATGCCACCTGCTTCTCAGGGTGGGCCTCGTAGTATTCCAGGGCATCCATTATGATTCGTACATTATCTTTCAACTGTCTGGTAGGTAGAAAACCATTTTGATCTATATCAGCGGTTCTCAACCTGGGGGTCGCGACCCCTTTGGGGGTCGAACGGTCATTTCACAGGGGTCGCCAAAGCCCTCTCTCACCCCCCCCCACGCCTTCACTCACCATCTGCCTCTGTTGGATCGCCGGTTGCCGTTCGCTTACCCCACCCACTCCCAATCTATTGCTGCCTCCGGAGTCCCAGTTGATGGCTAGAGGGGAAAAAAACTTTAAATTCTTGCCGCGGGGCTTCAAAGAGCCGCCCTACTCTCAGCTGTTTTGCGGAGAGTTGGTAGCTAGCTGCAAAGAGGTAAATTCCTGGAGCAGATTTTTTTTCCCCTAACTATGCTGAAAAAGCGAAATTGAAAGTAAGCAAGGTCTTTGGTGCAACGTGACAAAATGAGGCAGAGAGATTTCTTTTTCTTTTTCCTTACCAAAAAAGGTAGGTACAAAACTGCAAACAACGGGAAATTTAGGGCAAAAGAGGAGGTTCAAGATTTTAAAACACAAAAGAAAAAAAGCTCTATTTAACTAGGGAATTGTAATAATTGAGATACTATTAATTGTATACTGTGTTAAAAGCAGAAAAGGTTAAGTTGTGGTTTGGAGGAATATATGGGGGAAATTATTTGGTTTATTATTATTGGTAAATATAATTAATTGATTTGTAAGGAATTGGATTGCATGGAAATAATTGGAATATTCATGTTCATATTGATTAATATACAAAAAAGATAGTTATATAACTAATTGATTTATATTAAAATGTTGAATTTGTATTAAACAACTGTATTACATAATTAACCAATGTGAGGATGGATATAAAAATAGATGACAATGCGAAGGGGTATAATATAGAATAGAAAGGAAAAATTGAATTTGATTAAGATTAGAGATGAGGATGAAGGGTAATATTGGTTTTTTTAAAAAATAGATGAATAAATATGGTAAAAAGGAAATATAGAAATTGTAAATTTAATTGAAATGACTAAACCCTGTGTTGGAAGAAATATCCTTTTGGGTTCTGCTCCAAGTGGGGAAAAAGACACTGGAAACATGGAGACTGTTGTGTTAGTTTCTGATGCTATTGTGTTGCAAATGTCCTTTGACAAAGGATTGACTTTCTGCCTCTGGCCCATTAACAAAGGGTAGGGGCAGGAAGGTGGGAGCTGCTTTGTCTGTAAAATATGCTTCTCCATTTCTCATCCAGGGAAATATAATATTCTGCCTTTTTAATATTTCCCAAAATATTTCATTCTTCTAGGAAAGGGGTGGGTGCTAACCTCCTACAACTGTTTAAATTTGTGAACCGGCCAAATACTCTGTTCAAAGAAAATACGTTGTATGTTTGTATGTGTGTTTCTAATTATTGCTATTTATTCCTATTTGTTCTCTTTTATTCTTTAAAGTTTAACAATTCATTCTTTATCTTAATATCTTTATATTTGTTTGGGGTTGGCTTTCTTCCCTTTCATCTTTTTTATTGTACAGCAATCTTTCTCCTCAAACCTACCACCTCTGTCTTTTCTTTCCTTCTTACTTTCTCTTCCCCCCCTCTTCTTCTCCTCCCTACTTCCTCTTCCTTTCTCCTTCAACTCCTCTCTTCCTCCCTCTCTTACCCTCACTCCTACTCTAATTTCCCTTCCCTTCCTTCATCCCTCTCTATTGCTGTATCCTTTTATGCATATGGACTACTCAGAGGGCTGAAAAAGTTATTTTTGACTGGTCCTCGCACTTTTGACCAGTCCTCGAACTTACGACTGTCCTCACAATTTACATTTTTGCCCTATCTTGTCACCATGGTGAAGAGAAGCAGTTGTGAAATGAGTGACATGGTTGTTAAGAATGCTGCACGGGCATAAATGTGAGGATGGTGATAAGTGTGAGGACCAGTCAAAAGTGCAAGGACCTGTCAGAAATGACTTTTTTCAGCCCTCTGAGTAGTCCCTATACACATAGCCATGGCCACCCGGTCACATGACCAGCTAGCCACGCCCACCAAGTCACATGACCTCCAAGCCATGCCCACAAAATAAGCCACGCCCACAGAATTGGTAGTACAAAAATTTAGAACCGACCCCTGGTTGGGGGTCACCACAACATGAGGAACTGTATTAAAGGGTCACAGCATTAGGAAGGTTGAGAACCACTGATCTATATGAATGAATTCGCTAAGGTATCTCTTAAATCTAGCTGCCATTACAGTTGCAAAAATTTTATAGTTGGCGTTGAAAAGTGAGATGGGCCTATAGTTACGTATCAGAGTATGGTCCGCCCCTTCCTTCGGTATTAGAGAAATATAGGCTTCTAGCCATGACTTGGGAGCCTTAGACTCCATCAACACCATATTAAAAATTTCCTTCATATATTTTATAAGCAGATCTGTAAAGGTTTTATAAATCTCAGCAGGCAAGCCATCAGTACCAGGAGTTTTACCGGCCTTCTGCCTCTTGATTGCAATCGCTATCTCTCCTTCCATAATCTCCTTATTCAACAGGTCCTTGACTGAATCTGCGAATTTGGGAAGATCTGAATGTTTCCGTTCATTATCTACCCATATGACTCCTGTCTTATCCTGTAGTTGATCTATCTGCCTACTTTCCCTTTCCTTCTTTAGTTTATAAGTAAGCCACCGGACCGCCCTATTACCATGCTCAAAATGATGCTGTCTGACCATTCTAAGTTTATGTGCTATTTCCTCCTGGTCTAGTAGTATGAGTTGATGTTTACTTGCGTCAACTGCTTCCTTAGCTTTGACATCTAGTGGGTTAATCTGTAAATTCCTCTCTGCAGCCCACACCTTTGCTATCTACCTTTCCCTCTCCTTAAGTTTCTGTCTTTGCTTCCCTGCTATATACTTAATCGCTAGCCCTCTCATATAGGCTTTCGCCATATCCCACAAAATCTGTATCGAGGTTTCATTATCATTGACCCTAAAAAAGGCTTCCATTTCTCTCTTTACCATTTGTTGAAATTCTATCTCCGTTAAAATACTTGTTCTCAACATCCACCTCATATTTCTTTTAATTGTATCCCTTTTCCACCTAACCAATAGTGGACTATGGTCTGCCCAGGTATTAGGTTCTATCTTTGTCGCTATAGTTTGAGTTTTTAAATCTGTAGTTGCCCACATCATATCTAGCCTCGACCAAGATTTATGCCTGAGAAAAAAGAAGGTATATTGATTTGTCTGAGGATGGAACGCTCGCCATATATCCGTAAGACCCAACTCATCCTCATATCTGCACATACTTTTGGAAGTATTCTCCTATTTTCTCTCTTTTGACTGGTCCCCGGTATATAATCCAAATCCCTGTTAATTACTGCATTAAAATCGCCTAATATAGATATATGGTCATATTGCAGATCAACAAGTTTTTGATACACTTTTTGATAGAAATCACTGTCCGTTATTTGGAGCATATATTCCCACCAAGAGGACCTGTAGCCGGCCTATACGGATCTCCAACATTAGAATTGTTCCCTCATCATCCATATAAACTAATTTAGGCTCCAGGTAATTCCTAACATAGAAGACCACACCTCTTTGCTTCTCATCGGCTAACGTAGCATACAGTTACCAAATTCAGGACATTGCAAAACACATTCACATTGTTTTTTAATATGCACTTCCTGGAGACATATAACATCCATTTTCAATTTTAGTAAATTCTTGAAAACCTGCTTCCTCTTCACCTGTGCATTCAAACCATTTATATTTAACGAGAACAAACATATTTCTTCCCCCATCTTTACCTATCTGCATTCTTTGCCTTAGTGGTCTGTCTGGTTACCCGTTGGTTGCTCTCCCCTTCTCCTTCCCTTACTCCTACCGCTCCCTTTTCCTCCTGCCCTCCTTCCTGACCCTTACTATCTACCTCATATTCACTTTCCCTTCCTCCTTCCCTTTCCGAAGTTGTAAATTCACTCTCAAGAAATTCATCAGGGGTTTCAAGACATACTCTCTTCCCTTGCCACGACACCAAAAGCCCATCTGGAAGTAACCACTTATATCTCACATCATATTTTCATAATTGTGTTGTCAGAGCTTGGTAATTTCGTCTTCGGTCTCGCACTTTCTTTAATACCTGTCTCAAAACGGTGACCTGTTTACCAGTGTATTTTATCACCTGGTCCTTTGATCTCTGATATACTTCCTCTCGTAACAATCTCTTATTGAATTTTACATGAATTTCCCTCGGGAGGTTCTGTCTCCTTGTAAATGATGTAAAAACCTGGAAACACTCGTTAATACCACTGTGCACCACTTGCGGGTCTTTCTGCAGCATCCCTGCCACCATCTCAACCATCTTGTCTTCCAAATTTTCTTCTGACTCCTCCCTAACATTTTGAAATCTCAGGATGTGGGCAGACTTCTCCATCTCAAGCAGAACTATATCATCTTCAAGCTGCTTATTAACCAATAGCTGTCGCAACTCACCTCTCTATCACCGCCTCAACCTTCTCCACCTTTGTAGCTACCTCCTGAATCTGGTCCTCATGTTTTTCCATTGTCACACACACATCATTCAATCTCTCAGAGTTTTGTTTCATTTCCCCTCGCATGCCTCCCATCTCCTGTTTCAGTTCAGCCAGATCCTTCACTGTGGCCTCCTGGTTTTTTGTCATTGCTTCCTGTATAGAATGTAGTAAATTCTGAATTCCTTGGAGCCTTCTCGGCCACAGATTTATGCGGAGCAGTAGGGGTCATAATTGGAGCCGTAGATGCTGTTAATGTCGGGAGCTTCTTTCCGGTCTTAGTTGAGGAGCTAGACATTTCTGTTAAGCAGAGGAACCTCCTCCAGGGTAGCATATAACTAAGATGAGCCCAAAGGTACTAGTTATTGCTCTACACTATCCCTATAATTAATCAATATTTTAATCTATTAACGAGTTACTTTGCTATTTAATCAATTGTCTAATATTAAACAAGCAGTAGCATGAAGGAATGAACAGTATAAAGACCAAATGTCTGTCCAGGGAGAGTAATAAGAGGGAGCAAAGCTACTCGTAACAAGGGAATTTGAAAGAGAAAGTACTGTTTGGCTAAAATATTACAGTTCTCCTGTCTTGCAGACGCTCTTCCCCACTCTTCCTGTATTCAAGTACAACTCTCCATAACAATCTCGTTAAAATGCCTTGGTCACCACCAAATCCACCTCCAAGTCAGGGGAAGGTCGATAGGAGTAGCTCTTCCAGCACTTACCAGCTAATTAGGGGGTAGAGGTCTGAAAAAGTTCCAAATACACTCAAGATTAAAGGAAAGCAGCGCCCATCTGACCCGCCAGGCAACTCAGCACCCAGTCTCTGATTTTCCACTACCGCCTCCAAGTTACTCTTGAAAATCATTGTGCTGCTTCCAGCCAAAAAAAATAAGCCTTGCGCCCCCCAAATTCCTTCAGTGTCAATCCTGAGGGGAGAGTCTCTTCCTTTCTCGCAATCCAGTTTATTTATTTCACCGCCAATACCATTTCCACTCCATTCCCGCAAAAGCGCTTTGTCATGGTGATGGGGCTTCTGTCCTCTCTACAGGGCCCTCTTTCTCACCGGAGATCAGGATCATCCTTCACTTTGTCGGGGGTTCACACTACTCCCGGCTAACCCGGACTTTCATCCTTCTTTGCCGATTGCTCCACGATCGGCAACGACTCATTTAGCCGCTTGGCAAAGAGAAATAAAAGTTTCGCGGCTCAGGAGAACTTTCCCTACCACTCTACTTACCTATGACATCATGCCAGAAGTCCAAGCCCAATCGTGCTTTTGAGTGCATGGTAATAAGGCCAAGCACTTATTTCAGGATTCAAAAAAATATAAGGATCTTATTTTTGGGAAAACACTATAACAATTCCAGAAATTCAGTGCACCAAGCATGTCTGTTCAGATTGTGTCAAGAATGAGGCACGCAAGTGGAAGGAACCATATGAATAGCAAATATATTGGGGGAGTTTAGAGCAATGATAAAAGCAATGTAAAATTTCAGATGTACAGAAAAAAGTGACTGATGACTGTTTTTCCCATGACCATTGCAGCATCCCCATGGTCACATGATCAAAATTCAGATGCTTGGCAAAACACCCATAATTATGATGATTGCAGTGTCCCGGACTCATGTGATCCTCTTTTCTTACCTTCTGACCAACAAAGTCAACAGGGAAGCCAGATTCACTTAACAACCGTGTGACTAATTTAACAACTGCAGTGATTCACTTTTTTTTTTTTAATTTGATTTATATGCCGCCCTTCTCTGGAGAGTCAGGGTGGCTTACAATGTGCTCAGCAATAGCCTTCATCCTTTTGTATATTTATACAAAGTCAGCTTATTGCCCCCACAACTGGGTCCTCAATTTACCTACCTTAGAAAGGATGGAAGGCTGAGTCAACCTTGAGCCTTGGCGAGATTCGAACCTGCAGTAATTGCAGGCAGCTGGTCTTAATAACCAGCTTAATAACAGGGTGCCTTAGACCACTGTACTACCAAGGCACTTAACAACTGTGGCAAGAAAAGTTGTAAAATGGGGCAAAACTCACTTAACAAATGTCTCACTTAGCAACAGTGAAATTTTGTGCTGAATTGCGGTTGAGGACTACTTTTATTTACATAAAGTATCAGAGTTGGAAGCGACCTTAGAGGTCTTCTAGTCCAACCCACTGATCAAGACAGGAGACCCTATTCCATTTCAGACAAGAGACTGTCCAGTCTCTTAAAAGCCTCCAACCGAAACCCTGTCCTTTAATGCCGCTGAAGCTCTTGGGATCATTTCATCAATTAACACCCTCCCCTTGCTTTAAAGTTAGATCGAAAAGTGTGAGTGTATTGTATGGAGTAATCACGACAGACACACCCCTCCACCCAAAGAATGAAATATTTTGGAGAATATTAAAAAGAGGCAGAATATTATATTTCCCCAAAGGAGAAATTGAGAAAAAAAATACTAACAAAGGCAGGAAGCAGCCACAACAGTTTCCAGCAGATGCCTGAAGTTTTTAGAGATGGATATTTTGTGTCCATTAAGAAATCTAGGCCAGCCTATCCACAAACAAAACACCTAGAATGCCAATTGATGGGATTAATCACAAATTAAAATTTGCATTTCCCCATCCAAAACCTAAGGACAGGACATAACTTTTTACTACAGGGGTCTTCAAAGTACAGCCGGTGGGATGCATATGGCCTGCTGAAGCAATGTATTGGGCCCACGCAGTGGTGGGATTCAGCCCTGCCTCTCGCCCCACCCCTACCAGCTATTTCTTACGTGGCTGGCTGTGCCACCCGCATGGCCCCTCCTCTAGCCATCACCCTTATCTTCCAATGCACAGGTGTATGCTCACCACAAAGGTAAGGGGTTTTTTCACAATGGGGGAAACAGAGTCTCCTCCTCCTGAAGCCCATTATGACGTGGAGCCACAGTATGACCCTGCCCCACTCTCCCCTGACAACACTAGCATTGGCGTCAGCTTGTTTTCGCCTCCCAGATGTTAGTCACTTTTCTTGCAGATACTGCAGGCTGCCTGTCTTGTGATGCCCTGCCTCCCCGCCAGCCAGGTGGTCTTTGGGTCTCTGCCGACCAGTTGATCATTGTACGGCTCATCAGCCTCTGGATGTCAGATTCCCACCATCTAGCACCAGTTCAGGGGTTCCTTCCCTCCCCCCCCAGACAGACAGAGACAGACAGAGACTGAGGAAGGGAAGGAAGGATGATAGGAAGGAAGACAGATTCAGGGGTTGTGGTAAAAACTGTAGTTCAGTAATAAGGATGTGATGGCCCTCCAGTGGCTACTGCATTACACTCCCATCATTCCTGACTATTAGTTGTGCTGTTTAAAAAATCCAGTGCCACCAGGGAGAAGTCAAGTTGTGAGTGATTGAAATTCCTCACATTGAAACTAAGTGGTGATAGGTCATAACATAGGTATGTATTCTTCCTGACACATTTTCTTGTTATGTGCCCTATGATTTAAATTTCAGATGAATGTATTTCTCTGCTGTCGTCTTGTTAATTCAGCAAGCTATCCCAGGGCACTGCCAGGGTTGACGGGGATCCTGCAGAAGATGCCTCAGGAGCCAGCCTTATCTCTGTACCCATCAAGCATTCCATGTCCTGGTTTCTGTTCCCCACCCCCATTTGCTCTTGTAGCACACTTTCCTTCGATATAACAGGTAAAAGTCTCTAAACGTACCTGAGAGCTAAACTTTAGTTGTACTTGAAATCTTAATTTCTCCGGAGGGAATCAAATAGTGGAGGGAGAGAGAGACAGAGATAGACGGAGAGAGAGGGAAGAGGGAGGGAGAGACAGAGATAGACGGAGAGAGAGGGAAGAGGGAGGGAGAGAAAGAGAGAGACTGAGACTTGTTGATTGTAGGCTCCTTGGGGCTGAGAAGAATTGCTGCAAAACTGAGTTTCTTGAAGTGGACCACTAGACTCCTAAACAACTTAATAAAACAGAATAATAGAGTTGGAAGGGACCTTGGAGGTCTTCTACTCCAACTCCCTCCATAGGCAGGAAACCCTACACCACGTCAGACAAATGGTTATCCAACATTTTCTTAAAATCTTCCACTATTGGAGCATTCACAACTTCTGGAGGCAAGTTGTTCTACTGATTGTTCTTTCAGGAAATTTCTCCTTAGTTCTAAGTTGCTTCTCTCCTTGATTAGTTTCCACCCATTGCTTCTTGTTGTACCCTAAGGTGCTTTGGAGAATAGTTTGTCTCCTTCTTCTTTGTGGCAGCCCCTGAGATATTGGAACACTGCTATCATGTCTCCCCTAGTCCTTTTCATTAAACTAGACATACCCAATTCCTGCAACCGTTGTGCATTACATTGTGGCAACCAAAACTGAATGCAGTATTCCAAGTGTGGCCTTACCAAGACATTATAAACTGGTATTAACACTTCACATGATCTTGATTCTATCCCTGTGTTTATACAGCCTAGAACTGTGTTGGCTTTTTTGGCAGCTGATGCACACTGCTGGCTCATATTTAAATGGTTGTCCACTAGGACTCCAAAATCCCTCTCATAGTTACTACTGTTGAGCGAGGTACCACATATATTGTACCTGTGCATTTTGTTTTTCTTGCCTAAATGTAGACCCTTACTTTTTTCAGCATTGAATTTCATTTTGTTAGATAGCGCCCAATGTTCAAGTCTGTCAAGTCCTTCTGTATCTTAAGCCTATCTTCTGGAGTGTTGGCTATTCCTGCCAGCTTGGTGTCATCTGCAAATTTGATGAGTTCCCCATCTATCCCCTCGTCATTGATGAAGTTTTGAAGAGTACTGGGCCTAAAACAGAGCCTTGGGGTACTCCACTGCATACTTCCCTCCATGTAGATGCAGTTCCATTGAGGACTATACGTTGAATGCGGTTGGTCAGCCAGTTACGAATCCATCTGGTGCTGATGCTGTCTAACCCACATTTTTCTACTTTATCTAGGAGTAGGTTATGGTCTACTTTATCAAACGCCTTACTGAAGTCCAAGTAAATTATATCAACAGCATTCCTCTGGTCCACTAATTTTGTAACTTTGTCAAAGAATGCAATAAGATTAGTCGGGCATGATCTGTTTTTCACAAACCCATGTTGGCTTTTGGGTATTACTTTGTTTGCTTCTAGGTGTTCACTGATTCATTGCTTGATTATCTTTTCCAGAATCTTCCCTGGTATTGAGGTCAGGCTGATAGTTTTCTGGATCTATTTTTTTTCCTTTTTTGAAGATGGGAACTACATCATCTCTTTTCCAGTCCTCTAGCTGGAAAATCCTGTGCTCCAGGATCTTTGAAAGATATAGTTCAGTGGTTCTGAGATCTCATCTGCCAGTTCCTTCAGAACCTTGGGGTGTAATCCATCCGGTCCTGGTAATTTGAACTCGTTAAGGGTAGACAGGTGTTCACTTACCATTTTTTCCCCTATTTTAACTTGTGTTCCTAATCTGTTTTTTGTGGTGCTGTTTTTGATAGGTTGGACTGTTGTTTCCTTTTGTGTAAAGACAGATGCAAAAAACGAGTTAAGTACTACTGCTTTCTCCCTGTTGCTTGTCACCTTCTTGCCACTTTCTCCCAACAATGGACCAGTTGTTTCCTTGACATTTTTCTTTTCCATGTCCATCTAATTTGTATTTTATGTTTTGATTTTTTTTTTGCCAATGTGCAAGACAGAGCATTTATTGGTTGAGATTTGAAGTTGCCACTTCTTAGACATATAGTCAAGGTCTTTTTGAAAGGTAGTTGCATTGTCAGTGGTGTTGAATAGTTTAACATCATCAGCGAAGAGAACGCAGTTGCTTTTAATATGATCACAAAGGTCATTTATGTAAAGTATGAGGAATGTTGTACCTAAATTACTGCCTTGGGAAGCACCACTCTTAACAGGTACAGGATTTAATAGAATGCTTCCTATTTTGACCACTTGTCTGTTTGACAGGAAAGAAGCTATCCATTTATGTAAGAGTCCAGAAATGACATAAGATTTTAGTTTTAGAAGTAATTTGTCATGTACCACTGAATCAAAAGTTTTACGGAAGTCTATGTAAATTTTGTCTACACTTTGTGCAGCCATGCTAGTTTCTTTTGAGAGCTGTTATTTTTCTTCTTCATTGGTATTGGGCTAGACTGGGCTTGAGTTGTTTTCCCCTTGAGGATTGTCATCCGTGGAATCCTTCCCAGGCTCTAAGTGTATTGAAATTAACTCTCTTAAAGTCCAAGACTCTAGTTTGACTTTGTTCTACTACTTGTGCTTGCATAATGTTGAATTCCAATATTGCATGATCACTTACCCCCCAGGTTCCTGTAGCTTCAACAACTTCTATTATTTCATCTCTGTTCATGACAATTAAGTCCAATAAGGATGATCCCCTTGTTCCTTTCTCTACTTTTTGGGAAACAAAGTTGTCTGCTAGGTTTGTTAGGAACCTGTCGGATCTTCCACTTGGCGCAGACTTTGTCTCCCAGTCGATGTCAGGACAGTTAAACTCCCCCATTACTATTGGGATGTGCTTCCTACATACCTGAGTTAGCTGACTAGCAAAAAGTTCATCTATTTCCTCTGTTTGGTTGGCCTATAGTCTACGGCAATGCCATTTTTTCCCCTTTAATATTGACCCAAATGCATTCAAGGTAATTTTCATCATTGTTGTGCTCTATTTCTGTAGAAATGTAGTTATTTCTTATATATAGTGCAACTCCACTTCCTCTTTTATTTGGTCTATTTCTTTTAAATATCTAAATCCCTCTAGCTGTATATTCCATTTGTTGGTTTCATATCCACCACGCTTTCGTAATGGCAACAATATCATATCTGCCCTCATTTACTTGAATTTCCAATACACTCTGTGCTTTGATGTATAGACATTTGAGTATATTTTGATTGACCCTGTGTTTACTGTCTATGTAACCTGTGTTCTGCTTGACTGCACCTACTTTCTTGCCACCTGTTTGATTAGTGCACATGGTATGTCACTCACTATTAAGTTCTTGGTTTTGCTTGACAGCAAGGTTGGTAATCTTACTCGCACAAACATCTATGTTACATGCACTGATAACCCTATTAATTTTAGAATGCTGGGGATAGAAATGTTCTGTATCAATTAATTCTCTGTCCCCACTGTTCAGTTTAAATCTGTGAATTTAATGCCAAGTGATTCAGTCCCTTTCTCTGATGGATGCACCAAGGCAAAATCCTTTTGTGTCATTGGCCGATAAAGAATTCTATAATATTACATATCATAACAGCGGCGAGAATAGTTTATGCCCAACAGTGGAAGAGTGAAAACATACCTAAAGAAAGGGAAATAATAAAGAAAATACTTGACTCTGCAGAACATGATATACTGACGCTAGAACTGAAAAATAAAGGAGAGACAGAATACTATGAGATTTGGAATAGATTTTAGCAATGGTTAGACTTAAGGAATAGAAGTCAGTATTTTATAAATCTCTTTCCTAATTTTTAATCCTTTTATTTCATTATTGTTCCTAATTCTTCTTAACAAGCTTTCTAAAGCCATTATGAACAATAGCAGTGACAGCGGGCATCCTTGCCTCACCCCCTTCCTAATTTAAAAAGTTTCTGTCATATCTCCGTTTAATAGGATATTTGCTCTTTGTTTATCATAAATTGTGGGTATCATTTTCTCAAAGTTTTCTCCGAATTTCATCGTTTTAATTTGTTGGGTCATAAATTCCCAGTTCAAATTATTGAACGCTTTCTGAGCGTCCAAGAATATCAATGCCATCTGCTTCTCCGAATGTGTTTCATAGTATTCTAGGGCATCAGTCACTGTTCTTAAGTTGTTCCTTATATGTCTTCCGGGAAGGAATCCATTTTGCTGTGTGTATTAAATTGTTTAATTAAATTGTTTAATTTTTAAAAAAATCTTTCCGCTATTACACTCATAAAAATTTGTACAAAATTTGTAGAGATTTATAAAATACAGGCGTTCGCTGACATCGCTTTAATTGTGGAGGAACCCTTAGAGACGGGAATTTTTTTTTTTGAAACATTGGATAGCTATGGAGAGGTTTCTGAATTTAAATTGAACAAAACAAAAACTAAAATTTTAACCAAAAATTTGTCAGAGGACCAAAAGAAAACATTAGAAGAAACCCTGGGCTTGCAAATAGTAAAAAAAATAAAATACCTAGGCATTTGGATAACGGCAAGATACTCGGCCCTAAAAGAAGATAATTACAAGTCCTTAATTAATAAAGTTAAACAAGACTTGGAAAGGTGGGGGAAATCACAACTATCACTCTTAGGCAGGATAGCCTCAATAAAGATGAGCATCCTGCCTAAACTATTATATCTGTTCCAAACCATCCTAGTCTACCTAGATAAAAAATTCTTCTTAGAATTGAATAGCATCACCAGGAAATTCATCTGGGAAGGGAAAAACCCAAGGATTGCCTTACAAACATTACAGGATAAAAGGAATAGGGGCGGCTTTGGACTCCCAGCATGGGAAATGTATCACAAAGCAGCAAACTTGGTATGGTTAAGGGAATGGGCCACCTTAGATAATAAAAGAATCCTGACACTAGAAGGACATAATCTGCAGAGAGGCTGGCACACCCATCTCTGGGATAAAAGCCAAAGGACAAGGACATATTTCCACAGGTATAAAACAAGAGATGCACCAATGCAGACCTGGAAAGAAATTAGACAAGTGCATTACATGAAGGTCCCGAAATGGATATCCATAATGGAGGCTATAATATATCCCAATATGTTAGGTATGAAAAAATGTTCAGATATGAAGATATCCTTGATAGTGGCGGGAATCTTAAAACCAATGAAGGCTTGAAGGAGCAAGGTATTCATATTGATTGGTGGCCTTATTTACTAATTAAGTCGAGATACCAGAAAGATAAGAAGGAATTTGGCATAGAACTAGGAACTAATGGATTAGATAAGATTTGGATGGGTACAGAAAACTACTAGCCAAATTATACACGTATTTGCTCGAATACCAAAGGGAAGAGGAGGTAGTCAAAAAACAGATGATTGCATGGGAAAAAAAAACATTGGACGTAGTATAAATTTAGACGATTGGGAAACAATCTGGAATTGCAATCTTAAATTGACAATAGCGGTCGCATATAAAGAGAACCAGTATAAGATGATATATAGATGGCATTTAGGCCCCACTAGAATAGCGAAAATCTATCCAAACACGAATCCAAAGTGTTGGAAATTATCAAGGCTCCTTCTACCACATGTGGTGGTCGTGCCCCGAAGTGACAAAATACTGGAAAAAGATACGAAGATGGACCCAAGAAATAATAGAAGAAACAGTTGATTTGGAACCAGAAACTTTTCTCCTGGGAATACCAAATAGGACCTACTGGAAGGAAAAGAAATATCTAATCACACACATTATCACAGCTGCTAGAATAATGTATGCAAAGCACTGGAAAGAGAAAGGACAGCCACCGGAGGAGCATATAATTGGAAAAATATTAGAGTGCGCAGAGATGTGTAAATTAACTCATGAAATAAATGAGAAAGAGAACTCAGAATTTTACATGGTGTGGGAAATGTGGTATAAGTGATTGGAAGGTAAACACAAAAAGTAAAAGGAGAGTGTGAATATTAAATCAATTATGTAATCTAAGAGACACCATGTATATAAATTTGTGTAAATGTAAAAACCGCAGCCTGAACGAAAACTGTTGAATTGTATGTAACTTAATAAAAATTTTAAAAAGTCAGAACGAGTAAGAACAAGGAGGCATAGATTGAAACAAAAGGCAATATATGTAATATAGTATGTAAGTGTAAGCATCTATAAGAGGTTAAGTATGTATAATTAAGTAAGTAAATTAGTAAGTAGTAATGTATATTGAATACATAAGTGCCTTATGTTATACTTTATATGGCGGAGATATCACCAAGACGGTTCCACCATGTACAATTTTTTTAAAAAAAACATCTCTCAAGTAAGCAGCGTGTGGATCCTATGCAGAAGAGACTCAGACAGACATCGCCCTAATTCACAGGAGTATAAGAAGCAGGAAGAAGGTACAAAGAAGAAACTTGTATGTGTTTTTTTTCCAAAAAAGAAAACATGATTCAACTTACCAAAAACAGAACTGTAAATGACAGGTTGCGAATGCAAATTAAAATACAGGTAATCCCTGGGTTATGAGCATTCCCTTAGTCAACATTTGAAGTTACACAAATACTGCGAGATCATGTGAAATAAGTAGCATGAGATCTTGTGCTACTGATATCATGTGAACTCGCCCTTTAGGCCTCTATTCTCTGCAAATTGAGACATTTGCAAACGGATGGAAGGCTTAGGGCCTTCCCTCCATTTGCTGTTTCGTTGCCAAAGCCTGCAGGGAGATTGCCTTCATGAAGGCTTTGGCAGCAATATGCAAACCGCTTTTGTTGGCACCAGCGGAGCTTGGGAGGAGCGTGTCCCTATGAAGCCCTACTCTTACAGGCAAAGATTTTTTGAAAAGGGCTGCGGAAGCCTAAAGGGTTGCAATCCTCAAGCGCTTTGGCGACAAGAAAGAAGGCCCGAGAGGCCGCGTGCAGCCTCTCAGGGCTGCTTTCTTGGTGCCAGAGGCCTTATCAAGCCTTTAGGTGACAAGAAAGGATCTGTGGGTTGGGGGAGGCCTTGGGTGGTCTGAAGTGGGTATCCTGTTTCCTCCCTAGGTCTCCTTTGGCCTTCCCCACCGCAAGGTACATCATGTGCACTTAACAAGCCTTACATTCGATTAGCAAATGCTTGTACAAACGGAGGGAGAGATCACCTTCAAATGACGAGATTCACTTCCATGAATCCTCAAGTTACAAAGAATGGAATGGGCAGGCTCCATTACAGTTGTGGGGTGCCCCTGGTTCACACCGGTTCTATAGAACCGATAGTAAAACCGGCGGGAGGCTTCGCCCACTGACCCCATCATCAGAATGCTTCTGCACATGCGCACAAGAGTGTGCGTGGCCCCGTTGCGAACCAGTAGTAAAGGTACGTAGAACCCACCCCTACTCCATTACATTTGTAACTCGAGGTCTACCTGTATGCAAAAATAAGGTAAGAGAACACCTGTCAGCTCTAGATCAATTCAAATCACTGGATCTGGACGGATTACATTCCAGAGTTCTGAAGGAACTAGCAAATGTGATTTCAGAAGTATTGAAACATATTTTTCAAAATCCTTGGAGCATGGGGGAACTAGAGGTAGTCCTCAACTTTCAACAGTTCATTTTGTAACCAAATTTATAACAACACTGAAAAAAATAACTTATGGCCATTTATCACACTTATGACCATTGTACCGTGTTTCCCCGAAAATACGACATGTCCCAAAAATAAGACCAAGTGAAGGTTCGGGGTGGCCAGCAGAGGAGGCATCCCTTTCCTTCCCCGGTCACCTCATAGAGGTTCAGCCCCTTAATTGCTGCCCGCTGATCAGCCCAGTGACCAAGATCTCCAGACCACCTCCCCAGCTGCTGGCCTCCTCCCCCTTTTCCTGCCAATCGTTGTTTACTTGGCATCGCAGCACAGATACACATCTCCAAAATGCTCCATCCAGAGCCTTCAGCCTTGCAATCCTGGAAGGGGTGTCTGTGCTCTGTTCGCAAAGAAAGAATGGTGTGTGTGTGTGAGAGAGAGAGAGAGAGAGAAAGAGAGAGAGATCTACAATCCAAACTCGGAAAGTTATCCAGGGCTGGCAGCAATGTTCTCTCCACCCCACCCAACCCTCTCTCACACACACATACACACAGGTCTCTCACCCCCAACCCTCCCAAGACAGCCACATCCCTGTGAACTCCTGTGCCCCCCTGCCGCCTGGCACTGACCGTACACCAAGCGCCTGCCCTGGGCAGTACACCAAGCTGGGGGTGGATCTCTCAGCAGTGATGGCTGAGATGCTGTAGGTGCTGCTGCTGCTGCTACCGCTGCCTGTTGAGGCTCTGGCTGGCCCACTGAGGGCCAAGTTCAACCACGGGCAGGGAGTGCTGGCCATGGCCGGGCCAGCCAAGCTGCATTTGTTGGGGCTGTTCTCGGTGCAGCTGCCCGGCGTCTCGCTGCCAGGCACCAGAAAAGAGTAACCGGGGCCTGCAGGAAGAAGGGAGGGCGGGCAAGGGTCCCGTGAGACTCCCCTCCCCAGGAAGAGTCCGGCCAGGTTGACGTCCTGTCTGGTGACTCCCAAGGCGAAGGGGCTTCCTGGGCTTGCTGGCGGGCACTCCAATCAGTCAGCGCTTGGGTGGAGGGACCACAGGGTGATTGGAGCGGAGAAGAGCAGGGGGAAAGGGGTTGCCTCCAGTGACTATCACCATAGAGCGGAAAGCACACTCCCAGAGCAGCCACTACCCTGGCTGGGGTTTGGAAGCCACAGAAGCGGAGTTTGTGGGAGAGAAAAAAAGGCTTCTGTTGCTTCTGCTGCTGGCTGCATGCAAAGAAAGCAGCAGAAGTCTTTCTTTCTCCCATCCAAATTCCGCCTCTGCAGCTTCCAAACTCCGGCTGGAAAACCCTGTTTTGTGGGCAGCAGGGGCAGAGAGGCGATGATGGGCAAAGGGAGCCACAGCCCCGCATGGAGAGTCAGTCACATCGATGTGGTGAGGCCTGGGAGGTGAGCAAGCAAGGGGGGACAGGTGCTCGCGCGGCTTGGCGCCTTCAGGCCGCTCCAGTTTCACACACACCTGCAGGAGGGGAGGGGCTTGATGGCAGCACGCAGAAGGACCCCCTCTCTGCCAGATCCCTGGCTGTGAGTGCTCAGGCTGCCCAGGGCCTCCTGCACCCTGAAAATAATAAGACTCCCCCAAAAACTAGGCCAAGCCCTTATTTCGGGGTTTAAAAAAATATAAGACAGGGTCATGACATTTACATTCAGATGCTCAACAACTGATTCGCATTTATGATTGTTGCAGTGTTCCAGAGTCATGTGATCCTTTTTTGTGACCTACTGACAAGCAAAGTCAATTGGGAAATCAGATTCACTTAATGACTGTGCTATAACCCTATCACTAATTTAACAATAGTAAGGATTCACTTAACAAATGAGGGAAGAAAAGTAGGGAACCACTTCCAAAAACCTTTGCAAAGGAAACTGCAAGGCCAGGCATCAAGACTGACCAAAAGGCACCTAATACGAAGCTAAGTAGCGTTGGCTCAGTTGCAAAGGTCGGTTGCTAGGAATCGAAAACATCTTCCAAAAGCCTTGGAGGAGGCTGGACAGGCGTGTTTTTCCACTTTCTGTCGCTAGATGGCGGTCAGGCAACGTCTGTGCCTAGAAAGCCATCAATACAGTGGTGCCATCCGTGATTGTGCTTAAAAAAGGAGTTTTAAACCATTGAGTACTGCATTGCTAGAAAGGATGGGAGGAGAGGAGAAGCGCAGAGGAACTTCCTCTTCCGGATGACTGATGGGAGGAAGTTGGTGTGCAGAGCGGCTTTTGTGCTCTTCCCAGGGTCGAAGCAGCAGCTGGCAGGTGAGTTGAGGGCTGCAGGTGGGAGGAGAGTCCGGGAACAACTTGGGCTGGAAGCGGAGAAGCAACTGGGCTGAAGCCTCTCAGCTGCTGCTGATGCAGGTTCCTTCCCTCCCCAAATGGAGCCCACTGGTGCTGCAGGCTGGGAAACTGGGGGCTGCAATTTCTGCTGGTGGGAAGCTTGAAAAAGCCTCTTTCAAGTGGAGGTTGGTTCTTTGGAATGGCTTCCCTCCAGAGGTTGTGGCTGCTCCGTCACTGGAGGGTTTTGAGGGGCGATTGGGCAGCCATTTGTTCTGGATGGAATAGGGTCTCCTGCCTGAACAGGGGATGGACTAGAAGACCTCCAAGGTCCCCCCAACTCAATTATACTCTTCTGGACCTGATGTTTTCTGGGCAACAAGATTAGATTTATGTGTCTAGTCGTTTCTGGGTTGTTTTACTTCCATTTCTAGCTAACAAACACTGTGTTTTCCTATTAGTGCCCCCATCCGTGTATTCACCAGGTTCAACTGTGCTTATCCCAGCACTTTTTAAAAACTAGCTATTGAATGTTTTGACTGTTCAGTTTTATTTCTTTCTTTATAAAATGTATTGGCCACCAACCTTACCATGACATAACTGTGGGCAGCTTACAGACAGAAAATAATACATACACATTAAAATCTAAATAAATTGTAGGAAGAAAAATCCGGTCAGGTTCCAAGCCAGGAGAAAGGAGCTGGAAATAAAATGCTTAGTGACACAGATGCCAGTCCCAACTGCAGTCAGTAAATGAGGACTACTTCAATTGGGATGTCACCAAAGGGGTTGTGGAAAGTATTTTCTGCCTTTACTTGGAGTTCATGGCTTCCATGGGCATAACTGGTGCTTCAAATCTTGCAGAGGCTTTAGGCCTCATTTGGTCATTTAAAGCCCCCACATCTGTAAAGTTAGTGTCATGCAGATTGTCAGGTGTGGCTCAATAAAATAAAAGAGAGTTCAAGTGTGTTTGTTAATAAGCCAAAGCATTTCTTCAGCTGAATAAAGATGGGTCCCTCCTAAGAAGGAAGGAACCCTGAGCATAGTGAAAGGCAGATATTTATACATTTCTTTGCTTTCACTTCATTACATAAGAGGCAGCTGGGACCCCCTTGATTCTTTTCTGTTCCAGCCATTCTATTGTAGATTTGCTGATGTATTTTGCGTCCGTTGCATAATCCTATGTCAGCCAAGCTTTAGCTATTGAACAGATGGACTCACTTTTGACTCTAGAATACTTTGGTATATAGATGAGTTCATGGTCAACTCAAAGAGTGCAATGTGTCTAGGTTTTGTGGCTGAAAAACAAGCCTAGATCATCACCCCTCCACCACAGTGCATGATGGTTTGTATGAGCTACTTGTGCTGATATGCTGTGTTTGATTTTCGTCAAACGTGTCACTGCATTACGGCCAACCAACTCCACTTTGGTCTGGTCTGTGCAAAGGACAGTGTTCCAGAAATCATGTGATTTGTTCAGATACAACTTTGCAAAGCTCAGCTGTGCTGCTATAATTTTTTTAGAGAGAAGAGGGTTTCTCCTCACAACCTTTCCAAACGAACCAGACTTGTTCAGTCTTTTTCTAATTGCACTGTCGTGAATCTTAACATTTAACATGCTAACTGAAGCCTGTAGAGTCTGTGATTTAACTCTTTGTTTTTTTAGTAATTTCTCTGGCCATTGCATGGTCTGGCCTTGGGGTGAATTTTCTTGGATGTCCAGTCCTGGGAAGATTGGCAACTGTCTTGAATGTTTCCCATTTATGAATAATCTTTTTAACAGATTACGAGAGTTGGAAGGGACTTTATAGGTCATCTAATCCAAACCCCCCTACTCAAGCAGGAGACCCTACACCATTTCTGACAAATGGATGTCCAATCCTTTCTTGAAAATCTCAAGTGATGAGCTGCCACAATGTCCGAAGGCAAGCTGTTCCATTGGTTGATTGTTTCCACTGTTAGAAAGTTCCTTCTTATTTCTAGGTTGAATCTCTCCTTAGTACTTTGGAAAATAGCTTGACCCCCTCCTCTCTGTAGCAGCCCCTCAAATATTGGAAGACTGCTATCATATCTGTCCTGATCCTTCTCTTCACTAGACTAGCCATGCCCAGTTTCTGTAACCGTTCTTCATATGTTTTAGTCTACAGTCCTCTAAGCATCCTGGTTACTGTCCTCTGCACTTTTTCTAGAGTCTCAACATCCTTTTTATAGTGTGGTGACCAAAACTGGATGCAGTACTGTAGGTGCGGTTTTACTAAGGCTTTATAGAGTGATATTAGTACCTCACTTGATCTTGATTGTATCCCACTGTTAATGCAACTTAGGAGCCATTGATCAAGGGCAATGTCAGCCCTCCAGTCACCGGGGCTGCCAATCGCACAGAGACCTTGGCTGCACCCCATATCGAGAGCCGCCAGATGGGCCGGATGTTCATGGGGGCCTGGCTTACATGCCGCGCCGGGAGCTGCCAGCTGGGAGGCATGGCTATACCCACACGCTGCGCCGAGAGTTGCCAGCTCAGCGGCACAAGGCCTCCATGGCTTGAAAAGTACCTACCGTTGTTGAGTCGGTGCCCTGCTTTATCCTGGGCCACGCGAAACCTGCCAGGGCTGGATGGGAGGTGAGGCCTGCGTATGGTGCCCGCAGTATGTATGACCTGCGCGCTGGGCTGTGTCAACACTGGAGGCCACGTAAGGGGTGGGGAGTTATAGGGGTGGGCCCTGGGGGGGTGGAGCTGTGGGAGTGGAGCTGACGCTATATAAATGGTGGAGGGATTAACCACGTTAGCACTGATTTTGCCTATTGCCTGTTTGTCGCTTCGTGCTGCTTGTTATAGCTTGTGGGATAAAGTTTGTCAGTTAACCATCTTTTGCTCTGTCTAAATTCCTTGCTGGCGGCTGGAATGTGACAAACACTTTATTAGCAGTACTTGGCTGCTACTTCACCTCTTTATACAATGGAAGCAGTGATAAGTTTCCTAACGGTGAGAACAGTTAACCAGCAGAACGGCTTGCCTTCAGACATTGTGGTGCTCCATCACCAGAAGCTTTTCAGAAGAGAGTAATAGCCACTTCTTCGAAATGGTATAAGGCAGTGGTTCTCAACCTTCCTAATGCCGCGACCCTTTAATACAGTTCCTCATGGTGTGGTGACCCCCAACCAGGGGTGGGTTCTAATTTTTTTACTACCGGATCTGTGGGCGTGGCTTATTTTGTGGGCGTGGCTTGGAGGCCATGTGACTGGGTGGGCGTGGCTAGCTGGTCATATGACCGGGTGGCCATGGCTATGTGTATAGGGACTACTCAGAGGGCTAAAAAAGTCATTTCTGACATGTCCTCGCACTTTTGACTGGTCCTCACACTTATGACCATCCTCACATTTATGCCTGTGCAGCATTCTTAACAACCATGTCACTTATTTCACAACTGCTTCTCTTCAACATGGTATAAGATAGGGCAAAAAACGTAAAATGTGAGGATAGTCGTAAATTCAAGGACTGGTCAAAAGTGCGAGGACCAGTCAAAAATAACTTTTTCAGCCCTCTGAATAGTCCCTGTGCACAAAAGGACTACCCAGAGGGCTGAAAAATGTGATTTCTGACAGGTCCTCGCACTTATGACCAGTTTTCGCAGTTATGACTGGTCATCATTTATGCCCATTGTAGCATTCTTAACAACCGTGTCACTCATTTCACAACTGCTTCTCTTCACCATGGTGACAAGATAGCGCAAATACGTAAATTGTGAGGACAGTTGTAAGTTCGAGGACTGGTCAAAAATAACTTTTTCAGCCCTCTGAGTAGTCCATATGCATAAAAGGATACAGCAATAGAGAGTGATGAAGGAAGGAAAGGGAAATTAGAGTAGGAGTGAAGGTAAGAGAGGGAGGAAGAGAGGAGGAGAAAGAGAAAGAGGAAGTAGGGAGAAGAAGAAGGGGGGGAAGAGAAAGTAAGAAAGAAAGAAAAGACAGAGGTGATAGGTTTGAGGAGAAAGATTGCTGTACAATAAAAAAGATGAAAGGGAAGAAAGCCAAACAAATATTAAGATATTAAGATAAAGAATGCATTGTTAAACTTTAAAGAATAAAAGAGAACAAATAGCAATAAATAGCAATAATTAGAAACATGCATACAAACATACAACGTATTTTCTTTGAACAGAGTATTTGGCCGGTTCACAAATTTAAACAGTTGTAGGAGGTTAGCACCCACCCCTTTCCTAGAAGAATGAAATATTTTGGGAAATATTAAAAAGGCAGAATATTATATTTCCCTACCTGTATGAGAAATGGAGAAGCATATTTTACAGACAAAGCAGTTCCCACCTTCCTGCCCGCCACCCTTTGTTAATGGGCCAGAGGCAGAAACTCAATCCTTTGTCAAAGGACATTTGCAACACAATAGCAACAGAAACTAACACAATGGGCCCCATCAAGCCATGTGATCCTGTCCAACATTAAACCATCTTTCCAAGCAGTCTCCATGTTTCCAGTGTCTTTTTCCCCGCTTGGAGCAGAACCCAGAAGGATATTTCTTCCAACACAGTAGTTAGTCATTTCAATTAAATTTACAATTTCTATATTTCCTTTTTACCATATTTATTCCTCATCTATTTTTTTTAAAAAACAATATTACCCTTCATCCTTATCTCTAATCTTAATCAAATTCAATTTTTCCTTTCTATTCTATATTATACCCCTTCGCATTGTCATCTATTTTTATATCCATCCTCACATTGGTTAATTATGTAATACAGTTGTTTAATACAAATTCAACATTTTAATATAAATCAATTAGTTATATAACTATCTTTTTTGTATATTAATCAATATGATTAATAAACCAAATAATTTCCCCCATATATTCCTCCAAACCACAACTTAACCAATTAATAGTATCTCAATTATTACAATTCCCTAGTTAAATAGAGCTTTTTTTCTTTTGTGTTTTAAAATCTTGGAACTCTCCTCTTTTGCCCTAAATTTCCCATTGTTTGCAGTGTTGCACTTACCTTTTTTGGTGAGGAAAAAGAAAAAGAAATCTCTCTGCCTCATTTTGTCACGTTGCAGCCTGCTTACTTTCAATTTCGCTTTTTCAGCATAGATAGGGGGAAAAAAACTTGCTCCAGGAATTTACCTCTTTGCAGCTAGCTCTTTGAAGCCCCGCGGCAAGAATTTAAAGTTTTTTTCCCCTCTAGCCACCAGCTGGGACTCCGGAGGCAGCAATAGATTGGGAGTGGGCGGGGTAAGCGAACGGCGACCGGGCGATCTAACAGAGGCAGAGGGTGAGGGTGAGTGAAGGCGTGGGGGGGGGGGCGAGAGAGGGCTTTGGCGACCCCTGTGAAATGGCCGTTCGACCCCCAAAGGGGTCGCGACCCCCAGGTTGAGAACCGCTGGTATAAGGTCTCCTGCTTGAGCAGAGGTTGGATTAGAAGACCTCCAAGGTCCCTTCCAATTCTGTTATTCTCTTCTGTTCTGTTGCAATGATACTTAAGATACCCTGACAAGTAAAACCATAGAAATGAAAGAAGATGTACTTTCTTTTTCACTTGACTGTATGTGAAAACAACACTTTGCATTGCTAAGAATTTGTGATTGACCCAGTCAACAAGGGAATTTCATCACTGAATGGATATTCGAACTTGGATCTGGGTAGTCTTCCATGTGTCATGATTAATGTAAGAACTTCTTTGAGTATTGTGGCATGTTTGCTTTTTCATTGTAATGTAACCCTTTTTCTTTTTTTCTCATTTTCTGCAACCATTTCATGCACAATTAAAGGTACATTTTTATTTGAATCTTATAGACAAAGAAGATGGCAATGAGTACTCTGGACAACTGAGGATAACAAACAACTTTGAATAGCAAAACAAGTCAGTCCAGAAATCAAAATATTTTCCATTTCCTTCAAAGAGCCCCCCAGCAGATGAGAGAGAAATGAGAGAAAATCAAGAAGAGATTTCTAACTGGAGAGAAGCCCTACAAGTGTTCCATTTCCTTCAGAGAGCCACAGAATTCTTAATCTTCCTCAGCAAGTGAGAGGAAAACGAGAGAAAATCAAGAAAAGATTCCTAGCTGAGAAAAGCAGGGTGTGAAATTCAAGCATACATTACATGAAAAGTCAAGGCAGATTATTTTTCCATTGGGCAAAAGAGGGAAATATCTGGAAGTTACTGGGGAGGAAAAGGTCAATTGGAAAACCACATAGAGCAGACAGAGTTGCAGGCCTACTCTAGGGGGAAGAAAACGGCTTGAATAAAAGCACTGCTAAACAAGGAATCATCCATATTTTTGACCTCCAAAGGAATATGAGTTGTGGAAAAGCTCCATAGATGTGCCTGTTGTGGGAAAGATACAACTTGCAAATCACAGCTGATTATGCCAGAGGGGATCCCGACTGGAGAAGAGCCATACAATACTCTAAATGTGGCAAAACCTCTGATCAGAACACCTCCATTGTGGTTCTTGGAAGGACCACACAGGAGAGAAGCCCTACAAGTGCTCCCAATGCAGTAAATGCTTTAGGAAGCATGGCAACGTGGACTCACACCAAGGAGAAACTGTTTGAATGTCCTGATTGTGAGAAATGTTTCCGCGATAATTACAACCTGGTGATACACCAGAGGATTCACACAGAAGAGAAACCCTTTAAATGTCCTAACTCTGGGGATAGTTTAAGTCAAAAATTTTTCCTCGTTTCACACCAGAGCACTCATACAGGAGAGAAACCGTTGGAATTTCCTGCTTCTGATAAAAGTTTCAGTAAGAATTCCAGCCTGGTGTCACACAAGAGGACTCACACAGGAGAGAAACCCTTTGAGTGTCCTGATTGTGGTAAAAGTTTCAGTAACAATTCCACTCTAGTGAAACACCAAAGGATTCACACAAGAGAGAAACCCTTTGAGTGTCCCGAGTGTAGGAAAAGTTTCAGCAACAATTCCAGCCTGGTTCAACATCAGAGGATTCACACAGGAGAGAAACCCTTTGAATGTCCTGACTGTGGGAAAAGTTTCAGTCATAATTCCACCCTGATTCAACACCAGAGGATTCACACAGGAGAGAAACCCTTTGAATGTCCTGACTGTGGGAAAAGTTTCAGTCAGAATTCCAACCTGGTTCAACACCAGAGTATTCACACAGGAGAGAAACCCTTTGAATGTCCTGAGTGTGGAAAAAGTTTCAGTCAGAATTCCAATCTGGTGAAACACCAAAGGACTCACACAGGAGAAAAACACTTTGAATGTCCTGACTGTGGGAAAAGTTTCCGTCAGAATTCCAACCTGGTGAAACACCGGAGGACTCACACAGGAGAAAAACACTTTGAATGTCCCGACTGTGGGAAAAGTTTCCGTCAGAATTCCAACCTGGTTCAACACCAGAGGATTCACACAGGAGAAAAACCCTTTGAATGTCCCGATTGTGGTAAAAGTTTCAGTACCAATTTCAGCCTTGTGATACACCAGAGGATTCACACAGGAGAAAAACCCTTTAAATGTTCTGACTGTGGGAAAAGTTTCCGTCAGAATTCCAACCTCATCGGCCACCAGAGGATTCACACAGGAGAGAAACCCTTTGAATGTCCTGATTGTAGTAAAAGTTTCAGTAACAATTCCAGCCTGGTGAAACACCAGAGGACTCACACAGGAGAAAAACCCTTTGAATGTCCTGACTGTGGAAAACATTTCCGTCAGAATTCCAACCTGGTGAAACACAAGAGGACTCACACAGGAGAAAAACCCTTTGAATGTCCTGACTGTGGGAAAAGTTTCCGTCAGAATTCCAACCTGGTTCAACACCAGAGGATTCATACAGGAGAAAAACCCTTTGAATGTCCTGACTGTGGGAAAAGTTTCAGTCAGAATTTCAACCTGGTTCAGCACCAGAGGATTCACACAGGAGAAAAACCCTTTAAATGTCCCGATTGTGGTAAAAGTTTCAGTACCAATTTCAGCCTCGTGACCCACCAGAGGATTCACACTGGAGAAAAACCCTTTAAATGTCCTGACTGTGGGAAAAGTTTCAGTCAGAATTCCAGCCTGGTTCAACACCAGAAGACTCATACAGGAGAGAAACACTTTGTATGTCCTGACTGTGGGAAAAGTTTCAGTCATAATTCCAGCCTGGTTAAACACCAGAGGAGTCACACAGGAGGGAAACTTTCCAGACTGTGGGAAAGATCTCAGTACTAGGGTTAATATTATCAATGATGTCCTTATACACAAAGGGGAGAAACCATTTTAGTGTCCTGAGTGTGGATGGTGCTTCAGGAAATATTGCTTAACGCATTGTAAGCCGCCCTGAGTCTCCGGAGAAGGGCGGCATATAAAACAAATTAAAAAAAAAAATATTCCACCCTTATTGCACACAGAAAAATCCACATGACGGCCAAATGATAAGTGTAGAAAAGGCTTGAATTTCATTTCTAGTGTCCCATTGTAAGTCCAGCTGAGATATTGACTATTTAAATTGATTAAATTAACTAGAATTTGCCTGATTTTTTGTTGGCAAATATGTAATAGTATTAGATGCAGCAGAGGAAAGAAAAAGTTGGAACATATTACTTTGATAATGGCTACCTGGCCTTCAGCGTAAGAAGTTGCTGGATATTTATTTTTGTTGAAATTGGTCAATTATGTAAAAATCTTTTGGGGAGTGTTCTTTGCATTTTTATGATGATAGATGATAGAAATGCTATGTGCCAGGAGTCCCAGCCTTTTTCTCTCTGGGTTCCCCCAAGATTTTTAGCCTCAGAATTCTCCAGCCAGCATCTTTTGGGGATTGGAACACTGAGACTATAGTTAAGAGATTGTGGTCCTCATATAAGGAGAAAGCAAGAGACATGAGGGCTTTTTTTCAATATTCTTTTCCTACCCTGTTTCCCCCAAAATAAGACATCCCCTGATTATAAGCCCAATCGTGCTTTTGAGCTCATGGCAATAAGGCCAAGCACTTATTTCAGGATTCAAAAAAATATTAGACAGGGTCTTATTTTGGGGGAAACATGATAACAGTTCCAGAAATTCAGTGCACCAAGCATGTCTGTTCAGATTGTGTCAAGAATGAGGCACGCAAGTGGAAGAAACCATATGAATAGCAAATATATTGGGGGAGTTTAGGGCAGTGATAAAAGCAATGTAAAATTTCAGATGTAAAGGCTGTTCTGCCCTGCAGGTGACCTTCATGGTTCAAAAGCCAAAAGAAGCAATTCAATTGAAACATGTCAGTTGCTACATATTCCTTTTCTCCCCAGATTTTATTCCATTTGTGGTACATGCTTTAAAACTGGTTCTCCTTCATAGTAGGGGTGGCTTTTTGTGATTTTATGGACACCTTTTGTTGGAAACAATATGGAACTCTCATGCCATTGCTGCCTTCTGTGATTTTTTTTTTTAACCTAGCAAACAAACACAGGATTCCCTAGAGGTGCAACATCCATTTATTATCCTGGAAGAACTGGCCTTAAACTAGGATTTTTTTAAAATAATACCTATTGTGAACCCTGTGGGATGTTCAGTTTTATAGACAGTCCTTGCTTACCGCTTACTACTCGGCCTTCAAAATTACACTGGTGCTGAAAAAATAGTTCCTCAAAGTTGTGCTCATCACAGTTATTTGGGGGTGGGACTGGCTTGCAATTACGATAGTTGCAGTGTCCCACAGTCATGGAATTGCCATTTGGAACCTTCACAATTGGCTTCCAATAAACAAAATTGACCGCTGTCCGCTGTCTTGTGATGCCCTGCCTCCCTGCCAGCCAGGTGGTGTTTGGGTCTCTGCCGACCAGCTGATCATCAGCTTGTGGCTCATCAGCCTTTGGATGTCAGATTCCCACCATCTAGCACCAGTTCAGGGGTTCCTTCCCCCACCCCACCCCGCCGGACAGAGAGAGAGAGAGACAGAGAGGGAGGACGGGAAGGAAGGATGATAGGAAGGAAAACAGATTCAGGGGTTGTGGTAAAAACTGTAGTTCAGTAATAAGGATGTGATGGCCCTCCAGTGGCTACTGCACTACACTCCCATCATTCCTGACTATTAGTTGTGCTGTTTAAAAAATCCAGTGCCACCAGGGAGAAGTCAAGTTGTGAGTGATTGAAATTCCTCACATTGAAGCTAAGTGGTGATAGGTCATAACAGAGATATGTATTCTCCCTGACACATTATCTTGTTATGTGCCCTATGATTTAAATTTCAGATAAATGTATTTCTCTGCTGTTGTCTTGTTAATTCAGCGAGCTATCCCAGGGCACTGCCAGGGTTGACGGGGATCCTGCAGAAGATGCTTCAGGAGCCAGTCTTATCTCTGTACCCATCAAGCATTCCATGTCCTGGTTTCTCTTCCCCACCCCCATTTGCTCTTGTAGCACACTTTTCTTTCCTTGATAAAACAGGTAAAAGTCTCTGAACGTACCTGAGAGCTAAACTTTAGTTGTATTTGAAATCTTAATTTCTCCAGAGGGAATCAAATAGTGGAGGGAGGGAGAGACAGGGAGTGACGGAGAGAGAGGGAAGGAGGGAAAGAGAGAAAGAGAGAGACTGAGACTTGTTGATTGTAGACTCCTTGGGGCTGAGAAGAATTGCTGCAAAACTGAGTTTCTTGAAGTGGACCACTAGACTCCCAAACCACTTAATAAAATAGAATAACAGAGTTGGAAGGGACATTGGAGGTCTTCTAGTCCAACTCCCTGCATAGGCAGTAAACCCTACACCACTTCAGACAAATGGTCGCAACTTCTGGAGGCAAGTTGTTCCACTGATTGTTCTGTCAGGAAATTTCTCCTTAGTTCTGAGTTGCTTCTCTTCTTGATTAGTATCCACCCATTGCTTGTCCTACCCTAAGGTGCTTTGGAGAATAGTTTGACTCCCTCTTTTTTGTGGCAGCCCCTGAGATTTTGGAACACTGCTATCACGTCTCCCGTAGTTCTTCTTTTCATTAAACTAGACATACCCAGTTCCTGCAACTGTTCTTCATATGTTTTAGCCTCCAGTCCCCTCATCATCTTTGTTGCTCTTCTCTGCACTCTTTCTAGAGTCTCCACATCTTTTTTACATCATGACGACCAAAACTGAATGCAGTATTCCAAGTGTGGCCTTACCAAGGCATTATAAAGTGGTATTAACACTTCACGTGATCTTGATTCTATTCCAGCCTAGAACTATGTTGGCTTTTTTGGCAGCTGCTGCACATTGCTAGCTCATATTTAAATGGTTGTCCACTAGGACTCCAAAATCACTCTCACAGTTACTACTGTTGAGCGAGGTACCACATAGATTGTACCTGTGCCTTTTGTTTTTCTTGCCTAAATGTAGAACCTTACTTTTTTCAGCATTGAATTTCATTTTGTTAGATAGCGCCCAACATTCAAGTCTATCAAGATCCTTCTGTATCTTAAGCCTATCTTCTGGAGTGTTAGCTATTCCTGCCAGCTTGGTGTCATCTGCAAATTTGATGAGTTCCCCACCTATCCCCTCATCATTGATAAAGATATTGAAGAGTTCTGGGCCTAAAACAGAGCCTCGGGGTACTCCACTGCATACTTCCCTCCATGTAGATGCAGTTCCATTGAGGACTACATGATGAATGAGGTTGGTCAGCCAGTTACAAATCCATCTGGTGCTGATGCTTTCTAACCCACATTTTTCTACTTTATCTAGTAGTAGGTTATGGTCTACTTTATCAAATGCCTTACTGAAGTCGAAGTAAATTATATCAACAGTATTCCTCTGGTCCACTAATTTTGTCACTTTGTCAAAGAATGCAATAGGATTAGTCTGGCATGATCTGTTTTTCACAAACCCATGTTGGCTTTTGGGTATTACTTTGTTTGCTTCTAGGTGTTCACTGATTCATTGCTTGATTATCTTTTCCAGAATCTTCCCTGGTATTGAGGTCAGGCTGATAGTTTTCTGGATCTATTTTTTTTTCCTTTTTTGAAGATGGGAACTACATCATCTCTTTTCCAGTCCTCTAGCTGGAAAATCCTGTGCTCCAGGATCTTTGAAAGATATAGTTCAGTGGTTCTGAGATCTCGTCTGCCAGTTCCTTCAGAACCTTGGGGTGTAATCCATCCGGTCCTGGTATTTGAACTCCTTAAGGGTAGACAGGTGTTCACTTACCATTTCCCCCCCTATTTTAAATTGTGTTCCTAATCTGTTTTTGTGGTGCTGTTTTTGATAGGTTGGACTGTTGTTTCCTTTTGTGTAAAGACAGATGCAAAAAATGAATTAAGTAGTACTGCTTTCTCCCTGTTGCTTGTCACCTTCTTGCCACTTTCTCCCAACAATGGACCAATTGTTTCCTTGACATTTTTCTTTTCCATGTCCATCTAATTTGTATTTTATGTTTTGATTTTTTTTTGCCAATGTGTAAGACAGAGCATTTATTGGTTGAGATTTGAAGTTGCCACTTCTTAGACATATAGTCAAAGTCTTTTTGAAAGGTAGTTGCATTGTCAGTGGTGTTGAATAGTTTAACATCATCAGTGAAGAGAACGCAGTTGCTTTTAATAGGATCACAAAGGTCATTTATGTAAAGTATGAGGAATGTTGTACCTAAATTACTGCCTTGGGAAGCACCACTCTTAACAGGTACAGGATTTAATAGAATGCTTCCTATTTTGACCACTTGTCTGTTTGACAGGAAAGAAGCTATCCATTTATGTAAGAGTTCAGAAATGCCATAAGATATTAGTTTTAGAAGTAATTTGTCATGTACCACTGAATCAAAAGTTTTACAGAAGTCTATGTAAATTGTGTCTATGCTTTGTGCAGCCATGCTAGTTTCTTTTGAGAGCTGTTATTTTTCTTCTTTATTGGTATTGGGCTAGACTGGGCTTTTATAATCTCACTTTTGAAAATTTCCCAAGCTTCTTGAGTTGTTTTTCCCATTGAGAGTTCTCATCCATGGAATCCTTCCCAAGCTCTAAGTGTATTGAAATTAACTCTCTTAAAGTCCAAGACTCTAGTTTGACTTTGTTCTACTACTTGTGCTTGCATAATCTTGAACTCCAATATTGCATGATGACTTACCCCCAAGGTTCCTGTAGCTTCAACAACTTCTATTATTTCATCTCTGTTCATGAGAATTAAGTCCAATATGGCTGATCCCCTTGTTCCTTTCTCTACTTTTTGGGAAACAAAGTTGTCTGCTAGGTTTGTTAGGAACCTGTTGGATCTTCTACTTGGCACAGACTTTGTCTCCCAGTCGATGTCAGGGTAGTTAAACTCCCCCATTACTATTGGGATGTGCTTCCTACATACCTTAGTTAGCTGACTAGCAAAAAGTTCATCTATTTCCTCTGTTTGGTTGGGTGGCCTATAGTATAAATCTATGGCAATGCCATTTTTCCTCTTTAATATTGACCCAAATGCATTCAAGATAATTTTCATCATTGTTGTGCTCTATTTCTGTAGAAATGTAGTTATTTCTTATATATAGTGCAATTCCACTTCCTCTTTTATTTGGTCTATTTCTTTTAAATATTTAAATCCCTCTAGCTGTATATTCCATTTGTGAGTTTCATCCCACCACATTTTCATAATGGCAACAATATCATATCTGCCCTCATTTACTTGAATTTCCAATTCACTCTGTTTATTCATCATACTCTCTGCATTGATGTTTAGACATCTGAGTCCATTTTGATTGACCCTGTGTTTACTGTCTATGTAACCTGTGTTCTGCTTGACTGCACCTACTTTCTTGCCACCTGTTTGATTAGTGCACATGGTATGTCACTCACTATTAAATTCTTGGTTTTGCTTGACAGCAAGGTTGATAATCTTACTCGCACAAACATCTATGTTACATGCACTGATAATCCTATTAATTTTAGAGTGCTGGGGATAGAAATTTAATTAATTTAATTTAATTAGTCGCATTTCTATGCCGCCCAACTCCCAAGGGACTCTGGGTGGCTTACAGCAAAAATAATGCAAACAATAAACATTAAAAAAAATTATTTAAAAAAATTATAAAAACATTTTTAAAAACATTAAAGCCCATGCACACCATTCATGGCCAGATCTTGGAAAGTTGCAACAGCGAGATCAACGACCCCAGGCCTGCTGGAAAAGTCAGGTCTTCACAGCTTTCTGGAAGGCCAATAGGGTGGAGGTAGTCCTGACCTCAGGAGGTAACTGGAGAGCTGGGGCAGCCACAGAGAAGGCCCACCGTTGCGGGTCCGCCAACCGGCATTGTTTAGCTGACGGAACCGGAGGCGACCAACACTGTGGGATATTACCGATTGCTGGGAGCTATGCGGTAGAAGACGGTCTCGAAGATAGCCTGGCCCTGAGCCATGTAGGGCTTTAAAGGTAATAACCAACACCTTGAATTGTGCCCAGAAACCAATAGGGAGCCAGTGCAGCTCGCGGAGAATTGGTGTAATGTGGGTGTATCTAGGTGCACTCACGATAGCTCGCGCAGCTGCATTCTGGACCAACTGTAGTCTTCAAAGACTCTTCAAGGGTAGCCCCATGTAGAGTATGTTGCAATAATCTAACGGTGAGGTGACAAGGGCATGAGTGACTGTGAGGAGAGCCTCCTGATCCAAATTGGTGCACCAGATGAACCTGTGCAAAGGTCCCCCTAGTTACAGCTGCCAGATGTTGCTCTAATCTTAGCTGTGAGTCTAGGAGGACACCCAAATTGCGAGCCCGTTCTGAGGGGGACAATTTCTCGCCCCTCCCACCCAGAACCAAGGAAGGACAATCGACATAGTCTTTAGGAGGCAATACCCACAGCCACTCGGTCTTGTCTGGGTTAAGTCTGAGCCTGTTGACTCCCATCCAGACCCTCACAGCCTCCAGGCACCAGCACATCACATCCACCGCTTCACTGAACTGACACAGGGTTGAGATATACAGCTGGGTATCATCAGCATATTGCTGATACCCCGCCCCGTATCGTTGGATGATCTCGCCCAGCGGTTTCATGTCGATGTTAAATAGGAAGGGAGAGAGGACCGAGCCCTGAGGCACCCCGCAAACGAGGGGTCTAGGGGCCAACCTCTGTCCTGCCAACACTAACTGTGACCGACCAGAGAGATAGGAGGAGAACCACCGTAACACGGTGCCTCCCACTCCCAACTCCCTTAGTCGTCCTAGAAGGATACATGGTCAATGGTATCGAAAGCTGCTGAGAGATCAAGTAGCACCAAGATAGAGGAATGACCCCCATCTCGGGCTCACCAGAGATCATCCATCAGTGTGACCAAAGCAGTTTCCATGCTGTAGCCAAGTTTTAAGCCAGACTGAAAAGGGTCTAGATAATCCGTTTCATCCAATGACTGTAGGAGCTGAAGTGCCACCACTTTCTCTACAACCTTTCCCACAAAGGGTAGGTTGGAGACTGGACGAAAGTTCTTTAATTCTGCTGGATCCAGGAAAGGCTTCTTGAGGAGGGGCCTTACAACCACTTCCTTTAATGGTTGCGGGAAGGCCCCTTCCCTCAAGGACGTGTTAACTAAAGCCTGGAGCCAGCCTCGTGTCAGCTCCCTGCTGGCCGAAACCAGCCAGAAGGGGCACGGGTCCAACAAACAAGTGGAGGAACTCATCGCTCCTACAACCTTGTCCACTTCCTCAGGAGTCACAGGCTCAAATTCATCCCACACAATAGGACTAAGACCTGCCCCTGTCATCTCTGTCGGAATTGCCCAATCAGAGTCCAGGTCCATCTGAATCTGAGCGACTTTATCCGACAGAAACTGCACAAACTACTCAGTTCTACCTTACAAGGGCTCCCTCACTCCCCCCACATTAAGGAGAGAGTGAGTCACCCTAAATAGGGCAGCTGGGCGCGAATCAGCAGATGCAATAAGTGCGGAAAAATACAAACATTTTGCCACCCGTATCGCCACTAAATAAGTTCTAATAAAGGCTCTTAACAGTGTTCGGTCAGATTCAGAGTACTGGTCCTCCAGCGTCACTCTAGACATCTCTTCTGGCGCTTCATCTCCTGGAGTTCCTCGGTAAACCAGGGAGCTTTCCTGGATCCACCGCCATGGAGAAGTCACAAAGACGCAATCCGGTCCAGTGCCCCAGATGCCGCCCTATTCCAGGCAGCCACCAGGGACTCAACCGGACTGTGGACAAGGGAGTCAGGAATCTCCCCAAGCTCCTTCTGGAACCCTTCAGGGTCCATTAGGTGTCTGGGGTGGAACCACTTAATCGGCTCTGCCTCCCTGCGATGGAGGAGTAGCGCCCTGAAGTCTAACCTCAGCAGGAAATGATCTGACCACGACAAGGGAGAAGCAGCTATACCCCTTAATTCCAGATCATATCTCCACTGCTATGAGAGGAACACCAGGTCAAGTGTGTGTCCCCCCCGTGAGTTGGATCCTGAACTACTTGGGTTTGGTCCATGGTTGTCATGGAAGCCATGAACTCCTGAGCCGCATCTGAGGATTCGCCAAGTGACGGCAAGTTGAAGTCCCCCAGTACCATAAGCCTGGGGAACTCCACCACCAACCCGGCTACTGCCTCTAGCAGCACAGGCAGGGCTGTTATAATGCAGCTGGGAGGCAGGTACGCCAACAACAAGCCCAACTGAACCCCTGAGTCCAACCTCAAGAGGAGAGACTCACACCCAACAATCTCTGGGGCAGAGGACAAAGACTCTTATGAACAATAACTGCCACCCCTCCACCCCTTCCCTGGAGTTGTGGCTGATGCAATACTTGAAACCCATCTTGGCACATCTCTGAGAGGGGAACAACCCCCTCCTGGCCCAACCAGGTCTCAGTTATGCATGCCAGGTCAGCCCCCTCCTCCAGGATTAAGTCCCAAACAAGGGGGGCATTGTTAACAACAGACCTGGCATTAAACAGCAGCAGCCTGAGGCCAGGGCCCTGACATCCCAACTCACCAGGTAAATGAGGCAAGTCTGGTGAACCAGAACCAGAGGGGCTGGAACAAGTAATCGCTTTGAGACAATGAGTCCTAGTTCCCCGAGAGCGGCCTATCCCTCGGCTCCCGGTCATAACCACAATAGTCCGGCTCTCCAACACCCCAGAGATCCCCTCCCCCACCTCAACGCCCCCCCTCCTCCCCGGCAAGCAAGGCACCCCAGTCATACTGAGCTGGGGGTCATATCTGAGCCCTCATCTGCTTCTGTTTACACACTCAGCAGAGGAGGTTCCATTTCTTGCCCCCGGCTCCCTCATTCTCCCCAAATTCAGCCATTGCAAACTCACTCCTTCAATCCAATCCATCCCAACACCCTCACACATACACACACACACACCCTCCCTAAGATAAAGTTAATATATCGAGCAAAAAGATGTCAGGTAAGTTAAAACAAATTAAAAATGCTCTGGAGACTCCACTGATGGCTTGAGAGGAGCCACATATTGAGGTATCCCAGCAAACAGCGGGTGCCCTCCAGCCGTTGAACCTTGGCCCCGTCCAATCCTTTCCAAGAGCCGATGGCCACTCCACCATCTTGCCTTGGGGGCCCCGTGGATTTCACGGAAACCTGGTTTTTCCTTCAGATGTTCCTCCTGGTTAGAGTCCTGCTTTCCTCTCCACCAGTACAGTCTAGAGCAGCGGTTCTCAACCTGAGGGTCGCGACCCCTTTGGGAGTCGAACGGCCATTTCACAGGGGTTGCCAAAGCCCTCTCTCACCCTCCCCCCATGCCTTCACTCACCTTCACCCTCTGCCTCTGTTGGATTGCCGGTTGCCATTTGCTTACCCCGCCCACTCCCAATCTATTGCTGCCTCCTGAGTCCCAGCTGATGGCTAGAGGGAAAAAAACTTTAAATTCTTGCCGCGGGGCTTCAAAAAGCCGCCCTACTCTCAGCTGTTTTGCGGAGGGCTCTGTTGCTAGCTAGCTGCAAAGAGGTAAATTCCTGGAGCAGATTTTTTTTCCCCTAGCTATGCTGAAAAGGCGAAATTGAAAGTAAGCAGAGTCTTTGCTGCAACGTGACAAAATGAGGCAGAGAGATTTCTTTTTCTTTTTCCTCTCCAAAAAAGGTAGGTGCAAAACTGCAAACAACGGGAAATTTAGGGCAAAAGAGGAGGTTCAAGATTTTAAAACACAAAAGAAAAAAAGCTCTATTTAACTAGAGAATTGTAATAATTCTCTATTAATTGTATATTGTGTTGAAAGCAGAAATGGTTAAATTGTGGTTTGGAGGAATATATGGGGGAAATTATTTGGTTTATTATTATTGGTAAATATAATTAATTGATTTGTAAGAAATTGGATTGCATGGAAATAATTGGAATATTCATGTTCATATTGATTAATATACAAAAAGGTAGTTATATAACTAATTGATTTATATTAAAATGTTGAATTTGTATTAAACAACTGTATTACATAATTACATAATTAACCAATGTGAGGATGGATATAAAAATAAATGACAATGGGAAGGGGTATAATATAAAATAGAAGGGAAAAATAGAATTTGATTAAGATTAGAGATGAGGATGAAGGGTAATATTGGTTTTTTAAAAAAAATAGATGAGGAATAAATATGGTAAAAAGGAAATATAGAAATTGTAAATTTAATTGAAATGACTAAACCCTGTGTTGGAAGAAATATCCTTCTGGGTTCTGCTCCAAGTGGGGAAAAAGACACTGGAAACATGGAGACTGCTTGGAAAGATTGTTTAATGGTGGACAGGATCACATGGCTTGATGGGGCCCATTGTGTTAGTTTCTGTTGCTATTGTGTTGCAAATGTCCTTTGACAAAGGATTGACTTTCTGCTTCTGGCCCATTAACAAAGGGTGGGGGGCAGGAAGGTGCTGCTTTGTCTGTAAAATATGTTTCTCCATTTCTCATCCATGGAAAAATAATATTCCGCCTTTTTAATATTTCATTCTTTTAGGAAAGGGGTGGGTGCTAACCTCCTCCAACTTTGTTTGTGAACCGGCCAAATACTCTGTTCAAAGAAAATACGTTGTATGTTTGTATGTGTGTTTCTAATTATTGCTATTTATTCCTATTTGTTCTCTTTTATTCTTTAAAGTTTAACAATTCATTCTTTATCTTAATATCTTTATATTTGTTTGGGGTTGGTTTTCTTCCCTTTCATCTTTTTTATTGTACAGCAATCTTTCTCCTCAAACCTACCACCTCTGTCTTTTCTTTCCTTCTTACTTTCTCTTCCCCCCTCTTCTTCTTCTCCCTACTTCCTCTTCCTTTCTCCTTCTCCTCCTTTCTTCCTCCCTCTCTTACCCTCCCTCCTACTCTAATTTCCCTTCCCTTCCTTCATCCCTCTCTATTACTGTATCCTTTTATGCATATGGACTACTCAGAGGGCTGAAAAAGTTATTTTTGACTGGTCCTCGCACTTTTGACCAGTCCTCGAACTTACGACTGTCCTCACAATTTACGTTTTTGCCCTATCTTGTCACCATGGTGAAGAGAAGCAGTTGTGAAATGAGTGACACGGTTGTTAAGAATGCTACAATGGGCATATATGATGACCAGTCATAAGTGCGAAGACCGGTCAAAAGTGCGAGGACCTGTCAGAAATCACATTTTTCAGCCCTCTGGGTAGTTCTTTTGTGCACAGGGACTACTCAGAGGGCTGAAAAAGTTATTTTTGACTGGTCCTCGCACTTTTGACCAGTCCTCGAATTTATGACTGTCCTCACATTTTACGTTTTTTGCCCAATCTTATACCATGTTGAAGAGAAGCAGTTGTGAAATGAGTGACATGGTTGTTAAGAATGTTGCACAGGCATAAATGTGAGGATGGTCATAAGTGTGAGGACCAGTCAAAAGTCCAAGGACTTGTCAGAAATGACTTTTTTCAGCCCTCTGAGTAGTCCCTATACACATAGCCATGGCTACCCAATCACATGACCAGCTAGCCACGCCCACCCAGTCACATGACCTCCAAGCAACGCCCACAAAATAAGCCACGCCCACGGAACCTGTAGTAAAAAAATTTAGAACCCACCCCTGATTGGGGGTCACCACAACATGAGGAACTGTATTAAAGGGTTGCGGCATTAGGAAGGTTGAGAACCACTGGTCTAGGGAGCCACGACTTGGCTCTATTTAAGAACATTGCATATGGAATAAATCCTGGTTCTCTCCAAAGAAGGTCTCTAGCCCAGGATGTCTGTTTTACCAGCGACAGGGAAAGTGGAGATTAAAGTCAATTAAAGTCAATTTGGCTGAAAATTTTCCCAAAAAGGACTCACCACTGCAAGAATGCTAATTAACTTAGTGGGTTCCTCTGCATCTACTTTCAGCTTGCTTAGTGATATTTCAGATCCTGAAGTTGCTGACTCATTCTTCAAGTAAACCACAACTCAGCTTGTCCATAGATTAAGGGTCATCCAGGTTTACGGTTGTTCCGGACGTTAGCTTCTTTCCTCCCTAAGCTGACCCAGCCAGCCAGCCCACCCTGGTGGAGCCGAGCTGATGAACAACCTTGGGTGATAAGAAGGGCTCTAGGACCCAGGGGAATAAGGGCAGCCAAATTCTGGGAGCCAAACTGCAAATTCCTCTCCATAACTTAGTCCGCTCTGCCCAGTGCAGCCCAAGTTATTTCCTCTTGGTTGTTGTTGCTTCGATTGCTTCCTTCGTTTGCCTTCCCCTCCCTTCTCTCCAAACACTTAGTTGCCTTCCTTCGTTGGGGTAGAGATGTTAAGACTCCAAACGCTTCATTGCCACAAGTCTGCAGTCTGGTGGTGGGTGTCAGCAGCCTCTTGCCCAAGGTGAGGGTCTCAATGCTGACTTAGGACCGTTTTTCACACTTACGACCGTTGCAGCATTCCACCCACCCTCGCATGATAATGTGTTCTGTATCAATTAATTCTCTGTCCCCACTGTTCAGTTTAAATCTGTGAATTTAATGCCAAGTGATTCAATCCCTTTCTTTGATAGTTGCACCAAGACAAAATCCTTTTGTGTCATTGGCCAATAAAGAATTCTATAATATTACATATCAACAGTGGCGAGAATAGTTTATGCCCAACAGTGGAAAAGTGAAAACATACTTAAAGAAAGGGAAATAATAAAGAAAATACTTGACTGTGCAGAATGTGATATACTGATGGTAGAACTGAAAAATAAAGGAGAGACAGTACTATGGGATTTGGAATAGATTTTATCAATGGTTAGACTTAAGGAATAGAATTTGGAACGTGTAAGAACAAGGAGGCATAGATTGAAACAAAAGGCAATGTATGTAATATAGTATGTAAGTGTAAGCATGTATAAGAGGTTAAGTATGTGTATAAAATTAGTAAGTAGTAATGTATATTGAATACATAAGTGACTTATGTTATACTTTATATGGCGGAGATATCACTAAGACGGTTCAACAATATACAATTTTTTTAAAAAAAAATCTCTCAAGTAAGTAGCGTGTGGATTCTATGCATAAGAGACTCAGACAGACATCGCCCTAATTCACAGGAGTATAAGAAGTGGGAAGAAGGTACAAAGAAGAAACTTGTACGTGATTTTTCCGAAAAAGAAAACATGACTCAACTTACCAAAAACAGAACAGTAAATGACAGGTTAGGAATCAAATTAAAATACAGGTAATACCTGAGTTACGAGCGTTTCCTTAGCCAACATTTGAAGTTACACAAATACTGCGAGATCATGTGAGATAGTAGCATGAGATCTTGTGCTACTGATCTCATATGATCTCGCCCTTTAGGCCTCTATTCTCTACAAATTGAGACATTTGCAAATGGATTGAAGGCTTCGGTCCTTCAGGCCTTCCCTCCATTGGCTGTTTCCTTGCCAAAGCCTGCAGGGAGATTGCGTTCATGTAGGCTTTGGCAGCAATATGCAAATTGCTTTTGTTGGCACCAGCAGAGCTTGGGAGGAGCAGGTGTGTCCCTACAAAACCCTACTCCTACAGGCAAAGACTTTTTGAAAAGGGCTGCCGAAGCTTAAAGGGTTGCAATCCTCAAGTGCTTTGGCGACAAGAAAGAAGGCCCGAGAAGCCGTGCGCAGCCTCTCAGGGCTGCTTTCTTGGTGCCGGAGGCCTTATCAAGCCTTTAGGTGACAAAGTTGGATTGGGGGAGGCCTTGGGTGGTCTGAAGTGGGTATCCTGTTTCCCCCCTAGGTCTCCTTTGGCTTCTCCCACCGCAAGAAATATCATGTGTACTTAATGAGCCTCACATTCAATTAGCAAATGGTTGGGCAAACGGAGAGAGTGATCACCTTCAAATGGCGAGATTCATTCCCATGAATCCTTGAGTTACAAAGAATGGAATGGGCAGGCTCTATTACAGTTGTAGGGTGCCCCCGGTTCTCACCGGTTCTATAGAACCGGTAGTAAAACTGGTAGGAGGCTCCGCCCACTGACCCCATTATCAGAATACTTCTGCACAAGTGCAGAAGAGCATGCATGGCCCCGTTGCGAACCAGTAGTAAAGGTAGGTAGAACCCACCCCTGCTCCATTACATTCATAACTCGAGGACTACCTGTATGCAAAAATAAGGTACAAGAACACCTGTCAGCTCTAGATCAATTCAAATCACTGGATCTGGATGGACTACATTCCAGAGTTCTGAAGGAACTAGCAAATATGATTTCAGAAGTATTGAAACATATTTTTCAAAATCCTTGGAGCATGGGGGAACTAGAGGTAGTCCTCAACTTTCAACAGTTCATTTAGTAACCAAATTTATAACAACACTGAAAAAAATGACTTATGGCCATTTATCACACTTATGACCATTGTACCGTGTTTCCCCGAAAATACGACATGTCCTGAAAATAAGACCAAGCCTTTTTTTGGGGTGGACCTAAATATACGCCTTCTCCCCCCAAAAAAGCCCCAGTGAAGGTTTGGGGGTGGCCAGCAAAGGAGGCAGCCCTTTCCTTCCCCAGTCACCTCATGGAGGTTCAGCCCCTTAATTGCTGCCTGCTGATCAGCTGAGCGACCCAGATCTCCAGAACACCTCCCCAGCTGTCGGCCTCCTCTTCCTGCCAATTGTTCTTTACTTGGGATCGCAGCACAGACACACATCTCCAAAATGCTCCATCCAGAGCCTTCAGCCTTACAATCCTGGAAGGGGTGTCTGGCTGTGATCGCAAAGAAAGAACGGTGTGTGTGTGAGAGAGAGAGAGAAAGAGAGAGAGAGCCAATCCAACCTTGGAGAGTTATCCAGGGCTGGCAGCAGTGTTCTCTCCATCCCACCCACCCCCTCTCTTTCACACATAAACACAGGTCCCTCACCCCCCAACCCTCCCAAGGCCTCCACATCCCGGCAAACTCCTGTGCCCCCCTGCCGCCCCAGCACTGACGGACACCAAGTGCCTGCTCCTGCGTCATAGAGGCGGCCCGCCCACTTTAACCCAGGCGACGCATACACATAGCCCATGCTACTGAGCGCCCGTCACAGCAGCACCAGCACCAGCATCGCTGCCCCGGGGCTTTCTTGGCAGTGCGGGCGGTGGTAGCAGAGAAGTCTCCATGTGCGGCAGGCAGAAGTCAGCATGCTCACTTCTGGTGGGGGTGGGGCAGCAGCTGCACAGGGCCAGAAGTCGTAGAGAACTATAACACTCAGCAGGCCTGGGGCGTCCCATAGCTGGGCGCAGGTCTCTCAGCAGCGATGGCTGAGGCGCTGCAGGTGTTGCTGCTGCTGCTGCTACCATTTGTGAAGGCTCTGGCTGGCCTACTGAGGGCCAAGCTCAACCGTGGGCAGGGAGTGCTGGCCATGTCCGAGCCAGCCAAGCTGCATTTGTTGGGGCTGCCCTCGGCGCAGCTGCCCGGCATCTCACTGCCAGGCACCAGAGAAGAGTAACCGGGGCCTGCAGGAAGAAGGGAGGGTGGGCAAGGGTCCCATGAGGCTCCCCTCCCCAGGAAGAGTCCGGCCAGGTTGACGTCCTGTCTGGTGACTCCCAAGGCAGAGGGGCTTGCTGGCGGGCACTCCAATCAGTCAGCGCTTGGGTGGAGGGACCACAGGGCGATTGGAGCAGAGAAGAGCAGGGGGAAAGGGAAGGCCTCCAGTGACTATCACCATAGAGCAGGAAGCACACTCCCAGAGCAGCCGCTGCCCTGGCTGAGGTTTGGAAGCCGCAGTAGCGGAATTTGTGGGTGAGAAAGAAAGACTTCTGTTGTTTCTGCTGCTGGCTGCATGCAAAGAAAGCAGCAGAAGTTTTTCTCTCCTCCAAACTCCGTCTCTGCAGCTTCCAAACTCCAGCTGGAAACCCCTGCTTTGCAGGCAGCCAGGGCAGAGAGGCAATGATGGGCAAAGGGAGCTGCAGCCCCGCATGGAGAGTCAACCACATCGATGTGGTGAGGCCTGGGATTCGCGCGAGCAAGGCGGGACAGGTGCTCGCGCGGCTTGGCGCGCCAGCACACACCTGCAGAAGGGGAGGGGTTTGATGGCGGCACGCTAACCCTAACCCCCGGCTGTGAGTGCTCAGGCCGCCCAGGGCCTCCTGCACCCTGAAAATAATAAGACCCCCCCAAAAAACAAGGCCAAGCCCTTATTTTGTGATTCAAACAAATATAAATCAGGGTCTTATTTTCGGGAAAACACGGTAACATCCCCATGGTCATATCATTTATATTTGGATGCTCGGCAATTGATTCACATTTATGACTGTTGCAGTGTTCCAGAGTCATGTGATCCTCTTTTGTGACCTACTGATCAGCAAAGTCAATTGGGAAATCAGATTCACTTAACGACTGTGCTATAACCGTATTATTAATTTAACAATAGCAAGGATTCACTTAACAAATGAGGGAAGAAAAGTAGCACAATGGGGCAAAACTCACTTAACAAATTCCTCACTTTACAACATAAATTTTGGACTCAATTGTGGTGGTAAATTCAGGATTACCTGTAACTGAGGACTGGAAAAGAGTTGATGTGGTTCCCATCTTCAAGACAGGTAAAATAAATTCGTCCAGGAAATTACAGACAGATAAGCCTGACATTAATACCTGGTAACATCTTGGAAAACATATCCAGGCAACAAATCTGTGAACACCTAGAAGCAAACAAGTTATAACCAGTAGCCAACATGGGTTGATCAAAAACAGATCATGCCAAACAAACTTTATTTCATTCTTTGACAAAGTGACTAAATTAATGAACCAGAGAAATGCTATAGACATAATATATTTAGATTTCAGTAAAGCATTTGATAAAGTAGATCACAACCTACTTCTTGCCAAGCTAGAAGAACGTGGGATAGGCAGCACAACCACAAAGTGAGTTTCTAACTGCTTGACAAATCGTACTCAACCTGTAATCCTCAATGGAGCTATCCCCACATGGAGGGAAGTGGTTCCCCACATGGTTCTGGGTGGGGGGAGAAATTGTCCCCCTCAGAATGGCTTCACAATTTTGGTGTCCTCCTAGACTCACAGCTAAGATTAGAGCAACATCTGACAGCTGTGGCTAGGGGGACCTTTCCACAGGTTCGCCTGGTGCACCAATTGCGACCCTACTTGGATCAGGAGACTCTCCTCACGGTCACTCATGCCCTTGTCACCTCACGGTTAGATTATTGCAACACGCTCTACATGGGGCTACCCTTGAAAGGTGTTCGGAGACTACAGTTGGTCCAGAATGGAGCCATGTGAGCTGTCGTGGGTGCACCTAGGTACACCCACATTACACCAATTCTCCGCAAGCTGCACTGGCTTCCTATTGGTCTCCGGTCACAATTCAGGATGTTGGTTATTACCTTTAAAGCCCTACATGGCTCAGGGCCAGGTAATCTTCGAGACCGCCTTCTATTGCATAGCTCCCAACAACCGGTAAGATACCACAGAGTTGGTCTCCTCCGGGTCCCGTCTGCTAAACAATGCCGGCTGGTGGTCCTGCGGGGGAGGGCCTTCTCTGTGGCTGCCCCAGCTCTCTGGAACCAGTTACCTCTGAGGTCCAGACCATTCCCACCCTATTGGCCTTCCGAAAAGCGGTGAAGACCTGGCTTTTCCGGCAGCCCTGAGGCCGTTGATCTCCCTCTTATGATCCGGCGAGATCCGGCCATGAATGGTGTGAATGAGTTTTAATGTTTTTAATTTTAAAATGTTTTTTATAATAATTTTAAATGTATTGTGAGCCACCCTGAGTCTTCGGAGAGGGGCGACATATAAATTGAATTAATAAATAATGAATTAATAAATAAGTAAGGAGGCCTAGGAAGCAGGAAAAGGAGGGAGCCACTTCCAAAAACCTTTGCCAAGGAAACTGCAAGGCCAGGCATCAAGACTGACCCAGAGACACCAAATACTTGGCTCAGTTGCAAAGGTCGGTTGCTAGGAGTCGAAAACATCTTCCAAAAGCCTTGGAGGAGACTGGACAGGCGTGTTTTTCCACCTCCTGTCGCTAGATGGCGGTCAGGCAACGTCTGTGCTTAGAAAGCCATCAATACAGTGGTGCCATCCCTGATTGCGCTTAAAAAAGGAGTTTTAAACCATTGAGTACTGCATTGCTAGAAAGGATGGGAGGAGAGGAGAGGCGCAGAGGAACTTCCTCTTCCGGATGACTCATGGGAGGAAGTTGGTGTGCAGAGCGGCTTTTCTGCTCTTCCCAGGGTCGAAGCAGCAGCTGGCAGGTGAGTTGAGGGCTGCAGGTGGGAGGAGAGTCCGGGAGCAAGTCGGGCTGTTCGGTTCCCTCCACGGCCTGGAAGCGAAGAAGCAACTGGGCTGAAGCCTCTCAGCTGCTGCTGCTGCAGGTTCCTTCCCTCCCCAAATGGAAGCCCACTGGTGCTGCAGGCTGGGAAACTGGGGGCTGCAATTTCTGCTGGTGGGAAGCTTGAAAAAGCCTCTTTCAAGTGGAGGTTGGTTCTTTTGGAATGGCTTCCCTCCAGAGGTTGTGGCTGCTCCGTCACTGGAGGGTTTTGAGAGGCGATTGGGCAGCCATTTGTTCTGGATGGAATAGGGTCTCCTGGCTGAACAGGGGATGGACTGGAAGACCTCCAAGGTCCCCCCAACTCAATTCTTCTCTTATGGACCTGATGTTTTCTGGGCAACAAGATTAGATTTATGTGTCTCTAGTCGTTTCTGGGTTGTTTTGCTTCCATTTCTAGCTAACAAGTACCGTGTTTTCCTATTAGTGCCCCCATCCCTGTATTCACCAGGTTCAACTGTGCTTATCCCAGCACTTTTTTAAAACTAGCTGTTCAGTTGTATTTATTTCTTTATAAAATGTATTGGCCACAACCTTACCATGACATAACTGTGGGCAGTTTAGAGACAGAAAATAATGCATACACATTAAAATCTAAATAAAGTGTAGGAAGAAAAATCTGGTCCGGTTCCAAGCCAGGAGAAAGGAGCTGGAAATAAAATGCTTAGTGACACAGATGCCAGTCCCAATTGCAGTCAGTGAGGACTTTGGGATGTCACCAAAGGCGTTGTGGAAAGTATTTTCTGCCTTTACTCGGAGTTCATGGCTTCCATGGGCATAACTGGTGCTTCAAATCTTGCAGAGGCTTTAGGCATCATTTGGTCAGTTAAAGCCCCCAGATCTGTAAAGTTAGTGTCATGTAGATTGTCAGGTGTGGCTCAATAAAATAAAAGAGAGTTCAAGTGTGTTTGTTGATAAGCCAACACATTTCTTCAGCTGAATAAAGATAGGTCCCTCCTAAGAAGGAAGGAACCCTGAACATAGTGAAAGGCAGATATTTATACATTTCTTTGCTTTTGCTTCATTACAGAAGAGGCAACTGGGACACGGCACATAAGGTATAGAAATTATAGAAATTATAAAAATAGTCAGGCATGCCTTCTGTGATTTTAGTCACGTGCCTAACAGACAGGCTAGTGGTTTCCTGTGTACGTTTCCATGGCCTCAGAAGACTGTTGCGGACTGAACTTCATCCTTACCATCTCAACATATGAGCAAACATCAAATTGATCAGATTCCTGATTGACATTAGCGCAGAAGGTATGATTGAGATATTTTTCAGGCTTGAAAGACATTGATTTTCTCCATATTGTAGGTGTCTGTATTATTTCTCTCTGAATATGTATTTCTCCAAATGCATAATCTCTCCCCAGGACTTCCAGATAAACATATCGGGACGTAGTAAAAATCAATTGGTCCTTAGAAGTTCTTAAAAGTAGGTTAATAGAATCACAAAGGAACAACAACACATGACATATTACATCAGGTCATCTTTTATTTTATAAAAAGAAAGCCAAAACAGAGAGGTCATGTGTAAAAAAAGTATGATTTAATAATTTGGAGAACCACCTTTAGCAGCAACAACTAGAAGTAATTCTTTTCTGTATGACTATCAATCTCTTGCAGTGTTGTGGAAGAATTTTGACCCTCTCTTCTTTACAACATTGTTTCAGTTTATTGTGGTGTGTGGGTGTGTTTTATGCACAACTCTCTTGAAGTTCCATCAATCGGGTTGAGGTCTGGACTTTGACTGCCATTGCAACACCTTGATTCTTTTCTTTTCCGGCCATTCTGTTGTAGATTTGCTGATGTGTTTTGTGTCCATTGTCCTGTTGTTTAATCCTATGTCAGCCAAGATTTAGCTATTGGACAGATGACCTCACTTTTGACTCTAGAATACTTTGGTATATAGATGAGTTCATGGTCAACTCAAAGAGTGCAAAGTGTCCAGGTCCTGTGGCTGCAAAACAAGCCCAAATCATCACCCCTCCACCATCGTTCATGATGGTTTGTATGAGAAGCTTGTGCTGATGTGCTGTGTTTGGTTTTCGTCAAACATTTCACTGCATTACGGCCAACCAACTCCCCTTTGGTCTGGTCTGTGTAAAGGACAGTGTTCCAGAAGCCATGTGATTTGTTCAGATGCTACTTTGCAAACCTCAGCTGTGCTGCTATGACCTTTTTAGAGAGAAGAGGGTTTCTCCTCACAACCCTTCCAAATAAACCATACTTGTCCAGTCTTTTTCTAATTCTACTGTTATGAATCTTAACATTTAACATGCTAACTGAAGCCGGTAGAGTCTGAGATATAACTCTTTCTTTTTTTAGTAATTTTTCTGGCCATTGCATGGTCTGACCTTGGGGTGAATTTTCTTGGATGTCCAGTCCTGGGAAGATTGGCAACTGTCTTGAATGTTTCCCACTTATGAATAATCTTTTTAACAGATTAAGAGAGTTGGAAGGTACTTTATAGGTCATCTAATCCAACCCCTCCCCCCCACTCAAGCAGGAGACCCTACACCATTTCTGACAAATGGATGTCCAATCCTTTCTTGAAAGTCTCAAATGATGAAGCTGCCACAATTTATTTATTTTATTTATTTTATTTATTATTTTATTTATTTTATATATTTTATTGAATTTCTATACCGCCCTACTCCCGAAGGACTCAGGGCGGTGAACAGCCACAGAATAAAACACATAAATACAAAAATTTAAAATAGAATAAAAATGAATTAAATAATTTGGCTGAAACAAATTTAAAATACCCAATAATTTAAAAAGAAATTAAAATTTACATTTAAAAGGGGAGAAGATTTAGGCCAGGCCAGCTTGATGAAATAAAAGAGTCTTGAGTGCGCGATGGAAGGTGCACAGATCCGGGATCCTCCGTGGGGAGCTCGTTCCAGATCGTAGGTGCCCCCACAGAGAAGGCTCTCCCCCTAGGGGCCGCCATTCGACATTGTTTGGCTGACGGCACCCGGAGAAGCCCTCTCTATGGGAGCGTACTGGCCAGTGGGAGGCTATTGGTGGTAGCAGGCGGTCCCGTAGATAACCAGGTCCTAAGCCATGGAGCGCTTTAAAGGTCATAACCAAAACCTTGAAGTGCACCCAGAAGACCACCAGGAGCGAGTACAGCTCGCGCAGGAGAGGTGTTACATGGAAACTCCACGTCGCTCCCATAACCACTCTGCGCCAGTTGGAGCCTCGGAGTGCACCTCAAGGGGAGCCCCATGTAGAGAGCATTACAATAGCCCAGACGAGAGGTGACGAGGGCATGAGTGATTGTGCGTAGGGAGTCCCAATCTAGAAAGGGACGCAACTGGCGGATCAGGCAAACCTGGTGAAAAATCCTCCCGGTCACGGCCGTCAAGTGCTCTTCTAAAGACAGCCGTGAGTCCAGGAGCCTCTCCGTGGGGGCCAATGACTCGCCCCCAATAGTCAGCGATGGCACCAGCTGACTATATCGGGACGTCGGAAACCACAGCCACTCGGTCTTAGATGGGTTGAGCCTGAGCCTGTTTCTCCCCATCCAGATCCGTACGGCCTCCAGACACCGGAACATCACTTCAAGGGCATCGTTGGGGTGGTCCAGGGTGGAGATGTACAGCTGGGTGTCATCAGCATACTGATGGTACTTCACCCCGAAACCACGGATGATCTCGCCCAGCGGCTTTATATAAATGTTGAATAAAAGGGGCGAGAGGACTGATCCTTGTGGCACCCCACATAGGAGGGGCCTCGGGGTCGACCTCTGCCCCCCTGTCAACACAGACTGCGACCGGTTGGAGAGAAAGGAGGAGAACCACCGTAGTACGGTGCCTCCCACCCCCAACTCTTCCAACCGGTGCAGCATGATACCATGGCCGATGGTATCAAAAGCCGCTGAGAGATCTAACAGGACCAGGACAGAGGAGCAACCCCTGTCCCGAGCCCTCCAGAGATCATCAACCAACATGACCAGTGCCGTTTCCGTGCTGTACCCAGGCCTGAAGCCCGACTGGAACGGATCCAGATACGTCGTTTCATCCAGGTACTGGGGAAGCTGTCGCGCAACCAGACTCTCAACAACCTTCGCCACGAAACGAAGGTTGGAGACTGGACGATAATTAGCCAATACTGCCGGGTCCAGGGAAGGCTTCTTGAGGAGAGGCCTTACCACCGCCTCCTTCAGGGCGGCGGGGAAGAGACCCTCGCCCTATGAAGCATTTATAATCCCCTGGAGCCAGCCTCGCCTCACCTCCCGGGAAGCCAGCACTAACCAGGAGGGACATGGGTCCAACAAACATGTGGTTGCGTTCAGTCTACCCAGAATCCTGTCCACGTCATCTGGGGTCACAGGATCAAACTCATCCCAGATAACATTCTCAAGACCAGCCTCCGTCACCCTCGCTGGATCTACCCAGTCGGAGTCCAGACCTTCCCGAATTTGAGTGATTTTGTCATACAGATACTGAACAAAATCCTCAGCTCTTCCCTCCAAGGGGTCCTCCCGCGCTTCCTGGTGGAGCAGGGAGCGGGTCACCCTAAACAGGGTGGCCAGGCGATTATTTGATGATGCAATAAGAGCAGCAAAATGAGTACATTTTGCTGCTTTTATCGCCACTAGGTAATTCTTAATATGAAATCTTACCAGTGTCCGGTCCGATTCAGAAAGACTGGCCCTCCAACTATTCTCTAGGCGTCTTTTCCGGCGCTTCATCTCCCTCAGCTCCTTGGTGAACCAAGGAGCTAGGTGAGATCGGCGCCGGGTCAGAGGCCACAAAGGCATGACTCGATCCAGAGCTCCAGCGGCTGCCCTGTCCCAGGCGGCCACTAGGTCTCCAGTCGAGGCCCAGAACCTCGGGGATTGGCCCAAGCTCCATCTGGAACCTGACAGGTTTTCCATCAGGCGCCTGGGGCAGTACCATCTTATCGGTTCCGCCTCCCTGTGGCAGGGTGCCGCGGTTCGAAGGTTAAGGCGAAGGAGAGAGTGATCCGACCATGACAAGGGCTTGATGACTATATCCCCTATATCAAGATCACTCATCCACTGTCCAGAGACAAAAACCAAGTCCAGTGTGTTTCCCCCTGTATACGTAGGGCCATGAATTAGCTGGGTCAGGTCCATGGCCGCCATGAAATCCTGAGCCACCTCAGATGCCTCACCCACGGACGGCAGGTTAAAATCCCCCATGACCATAAGTCTGGGGGTATCAACCGCCACCGCGGCGATAACATTGAGTAGCTTGGGCAGGGCTGCTGCCACGTGGCAGGGAGCCAGGTACGTGATCAGCAAACCCATCTGAACCCCATGGCCCCACTTCACAAGGAGGGACTCACAGCCGGCCGTCTGAGGAACAGTGGTCTCCCTCGGCCTAAGGCCTTCTCTAATAATAACCGCTACTCCCCTGCCCCTCCCCTGTGACCTCGGCTGATGGAATGCATGGAAGCCTGGTGGGCACATTTCTACCAGAGGGACCCCTCCGGGCCCAACCAAGTCTCCGTAATACCCGCCAGGTCCGCTCCCCCCTCCTGAACAAGATTACAAATGAGGGGGGCTTTATTTACTACAGACCTGGTGTTGTATAACATCAGTCGAAGGCCCGGGCCCTGAGGGTCTGTGCAACCTGAAGAACGAGTGGAGCCTTGGGGGCCGGAGCGCCCTACCGCTCGAAGACAGCGGGTGTGTGCTCCCTTAACATGATATGGCCCCCTGCTCCCGCCATATCTACCCCTCCCACTCACAGTACCGATGGTGAAAACACAGTCTGGACAAGCTTGACTCCCCCATTACCCCCGGATCCCCCACCCCCCACTGTGCATCATGGTCAGGCCCGACCCCTTGGTGGGTTATCCCCCAAACCCACAACCCTAATTCCAGTCCAACCCCCTTCCCCCTCCCCTGACCCCTTAAAAGATTAAACAAAGATGATTTTAAAAAACCCCACAGCCCACTCTTTGCGGCATGCCACCTCTCGGGGTTCCAAAGCCCATCATTGAGGTAGGCCCTCGATAGAGTGGAGGGCCAAGCCTGTGAGAGGGGGAGTCTCGCAGACCAAGAAGCTCCGCTGCTGAGTACATCTTGACCATAACGGGTAAACACGACCATATCCTGAGGGTCCATAGAAAAGGACCAGGGGAGAAGACAAAGAAATGGCAGGTCTCGAAGACATGTTCACAGGACCAAGTGCACTGTCCCCTCACAACAGAGGACAAAGTCCAGATCCAAGATGACCACAATCCAAGGGGGGGGTTAGATCCAACCACCCTCTCATGGTGGTTAGGTCAGCTGGTCAGCCCCCTCTTGTGGTGAGGTGGCAGTGATGAAACCAATGCAGACAGACAGCGTCCGGGGATCAGGTCCCAAAAACCGCCCGCTCACGGCAGTTGGTCCGATGGTCAAGTCCCCTCCGCTGATAAAGTGCATATATATGAAATCATCCCGGTTCAGCCCCCAGAGGTCCCGACACCAGGCCACCCTCTCACGGTGGTTAAACTGATGACCAGCCCCCTCAGCTGATGGGATGCAGCCAGGTACCAACCTCCAATTCAGATGGAAATAGTCCTCTCCACAGTCAGGGGGGTTCAGATAACAATAAACATAGCGACACGTGAGTCCCACAGGCTAACAGCTGGTCCAGGTGGGCCCAGTCCTAAAAGGGGAACGTTGGAGGAGAGAGAAATGGGGAAGAAATGGGGCAGTTGTCTCAAGCCCCCAGCCCCCGCACAACCACAATTTGAGGCCTCCTAAGGCCTGGGAAAAGATATCCCACTAGGTCCTAGCTCCAACCGTGGTTGCAGATTTCCCGGTCTTGTTCCTTCGTTGCCCCCCCAACTCCAACTTCAAGGGGGGGATCACCAGCGCCCTCTGACCGCCAGACAGCTGCCACCGCCATCGCCGCCACGACCGCGCCATCGTTGCCAGCACTTCGAAGAGCCTGGCGTCATCCCAGAGGTCTCCGGGGGTGCCTGACACATTTTGCAACTCTTCGGGCAACCCCCCCGGGTTTGGAATATCGCCGCGCGGCAGGCGCCCCAGCGCAATGCTGCTCCGCCACTCAGATGGCCTCCGGCTGTGAAAAACGCTGCCGCTGCCCAGCTGAGCAGCCCGCCGTTCCCGACATCGCGCCTTCCTCTCTGCTCAGTCACGGAGGGAGAGAAAACCCTCTCCGTACTGGCAGGGAGCTCCCCTAACCGGTCCTGTGGTCATGGGTCTTCAAAACGACCCCCAAAAGACCCAAAAGGTCGGTTGGCGCCCCGTCATCAGATCACGATCCCAGCAGACGCCGCCATCTTGGACATGCGCAATTCAATGTCCAAAGGCAAGCTGTTCTATTGGTTGATTGTTTTCACTGTTAGAAAGTTCCTCCTTATTTCTAGGTTGAATCTCTCCTTAGTGCTTTGGAAAATAGCTTGACCCCCTCCTCTCTGTAGCAGCCCCTCAAATATTGGAAGACTGCTATTATATCTCTCCTGGTCCTTTTCTTCACTAGACTAGCCATGCCCAGTTCCTGTAACCGTTCTTCATATGTTTTAATCTCCAGTCCCCTAAGCATCCTGGTTGCTCTCCTCTGCACTTTTTCAACCTGCCACCGGTAGCCTTCCATCGCCCGGTCTGCTTCCACAGAGTTGGCCTCCTTAGGGTACATTCGGCTAGACCAGTGGGTCTCAACCTTCCTAATGCCGCGACCCTTTAATACAGTTCCTCATGTTGTGGTGACCCCCAACCATAAAATTATTCCATTGACCATTGAAACTATGTGTTTTCCGATGCTCTTAGGCGACCCCTGTGAAAGGGTTGTTCGACCCCCAAAGTGGTCCCGACCCACAGGTTGAGAACCACTGGGCTAGACAATGTCGGCTGGTGACCCCTAGAGGGAGAGCCTTCTCTGTGGGAGACCCTACCCTCTTGAATATGTTACCCCTGGAGTCCTTCGGGAGAAGGGAGGCATACAAGTCCAATACATAAATAAATAATGCATTTTTTTTAATCTCTTTCCACGTTCTAAACAAAGGTCCTCTAATAATGTGGCTTTGAAAATATCCATGATGTTTATCTCATCCCTCCCATAAGAATGCGTGCTAACCTCTTTGTAGGTCAAAATCCTCTAATGTTAATATCCTTTTGTTTTTAAATTCTATCCAATTTCTTATCCAAATTAGTGATGTCGCTTTATAGTATGTTTGCCAATCTGGTAGTCCTAATCTGCCTTTCTCTCGTATGTCCTGGAGATGTTTTAATTTGATTCTTGCCTTCTTCCCTTGCCAAATATAGTCTGCAATCATTTTATTGAAGTCTTTGAAAAAATCTTTTCCTGGGCTTATCAGAATTACTTGGAATAAATATAGTATTCTAGGTAATACATTCATTTTAATGGATGCAATCCTTCCTAGAAATGATAGCTGTAACTTACTCCATATTTCTAGATCTTTTTTTATCTGTTTTGCCAATTTATTATAATTATCCTCCCTAAGTGTTGACCCTTTGTTGGAAAGCCAAATTCCTAAATATTTTACTTTTTTTACTATTTGTATTCCTAATTTATCTTCCAATTCTTTTTCCTGTAGGTTTGTAAGGTTCTTCGTTTATGCCTTTGTTTTTTGTTTATTAATTTTTAGTCCCGCCACTTTTGCATACTCTTCTATTTTAGCCAACAATTTTGTTCCTGTTTGTGCTGGTTGTTCTAAGATGAATACCACGTCATCGGATAAGTAAATTCATAAAATTCAATGAAAGAGAATGTACTTTCTTTTTCACTTGACTGCATGTGAAAACAACCGTTTGCGCTGCTAAGAATTTGTGATTGGCCCAGTCAACAAGGGAATCATTGAATGGATATTCAAACTTGGATCTGGGTAGTCTTCCATGTGTCATGATTAATGTAAGAGCTTCTTTGAGTATTGTGGCATGTTTGTTTTTTCATTGTAATGTAACCCTTTTTCTTTTTTTCTCATCTTCTGCAATCATTTCGTGCACAATTAAAGATACATTTTTATTTGAATCTTATAGACAAAGAAGATGGCAATGAGCACTCTGGACAACTGAGGATAACAAGCAACATTGAACACCAAAGCAAGTCAGTCCAAAAATCAATATATCTTCCATTTCCTTCAGAGAGCCACACAATTCTTAATCTTCTTCAACAAGTGAGAGGGAAATGAGAGAAAATCAGGAAGAGATTTCTAGCTGGGAAAAGCAGAGTGTGAAATTTAAGCATACATTACATGAAAAGTCAAGGCAGATTATTTTTCCATTGGGCAAAAGAGGGAAATATCTGGAAGTTACTGGGGAGGAAAAGGTCAATTGGAAAGCCACGTAGAGCAGACAGAGTTGCAGGCCCACTCTGGGAGGAAGAAAACGGCTTAAATAAAAGCACTGCTAAACAAGGTATCATCCGTATTTTTGACCTCCAAAGGAATATGAGTTGTGGAAAAGCTCCATAGATGTGCCTGTTGTGGGAAAGATACCATTTGCAAATCACAGCTGATTATGCCTGAGAGGATCCCGACTGGAGAAACGCCATATAATACTCTAAATGTGGCAAAACCTCTGATCAGAACACCTCCATTGTGGTTCTTGGAAGGACCCACACAGGAGAGAAGCCCTACAAGTGCTCCCAACGCAGTAAATTCTTTAGGAAGCATGGCAATGTGGACTCACACAAAGGAGAAATTGTTTGAATGTCCTGATTGTGAGAAATGTTTCTGCGATAATTCCAACCTGGTGATACACCAGAGGATTCACACAGGCAAGAAGCCCTTTAAATGTACTAATTCTGAGGATATTTTAAGTCAAAATTCTTACCTCGTTTCACATCAGAGAACTCATACAGGAGAGAAACCGTTGGAATGTCCTGATTGTGGTAAAAGTTTCAGTAAGAATTCCAGCCTGGTGACACACCAAAGGATTCACACAGGAGAAAAACCCTTTGAATGCCCTGTTTGTGGGAAAAGTTTCAGGCAGAATTCTCACCTCGTGAAACACCAGAGGACTCACACAGGAGAGAAACCCTTTGAATGTCCTGACTGTGGGAAAAGTTTCAGTACCAATTTCAGCCTTGTAACACACCAGAGTATTCACACAGGAGAAAAACCCTTTGAATGTCCTGACTGTGGGAAAAGTTTCAGTCAGCATTTCAACCTGGTCCAACACCAGAGGATTCACACAGGAGAAAAACCCTTTGAATGTTCCGATTGTGGTAAAAGTTTCAGTACCAATTTCAGTCTTGTAGCACACCAGAGGATTCACACAGGAGAAAAACCCTTTAAATGTCCTGACTGTGGGAAAAGTTTCCATCGGCATTCCAACCTCATCGGCCACCAGAGGACTCACACAGGAGATAAACCCTTTGAGTGTCCTGATTGTGGTAAAAGTTTCAGTCAGAATTCCAGCCTGGTAAAACACCAGAGGACTCACACAGGAGAAAAACCCTTTGAATGTTCCGATTGTGGTAAAAGTTTCAGTACCAATTTCAGCCTTGTAGCACACCAGAGGATTCACACAGGAGAAAAGCCCTTTAAATGTCCTGACTGTGGGAAAAGTTTCCGTCGGCATTCCAACCTCATCAGCCACCAGAGGACTCACACAGGAGACAAACCCTTTGAGTGTCCTGATTGTGGTAAAAGTTTCAGTCAGAATTCCAGCCTGGTGAAACACCAGAGGACTCACACAGGAGAAAAACCCTTTGAATGTCCTGACTGTGAGAAAAGTTTCAGTCACAATTCCAGCCTGGTGAAACACCAGAGTATTCACACAGGAGAAAAACCGTTTGAATGTCCTGACTGTGGGAAAAGTTTTAGTCAGAATGTCAACCTGGTTCGACACCAGAGAATTCACACAGGAGAAAAACCCTTTAAATGTCCTGACTGTGGGAAAAATTTCCGTCAGCATTCCAACCTCATCGGCCACCAGAGGACTCACACAGGAGAGAAACCCTTTGGGTGTCCTGATTGTGGTAAAAGTTTCAGTCACAATTTCAACCTTGTAACACACCAGAGGATTCACGCAGGAGAAAAACCCTTTAAATGTCCTGACTGTGGGAAAAGTTTCAGTCACAATTCCAGCCTGGTGAAACACCAGAGGAGTCACACAGGAGAAAAACCCTTTGAATGTCCTGACTGCGGGAAAAGTTTCAGTACCAATTTCAGCCTTGTAACACATCAGAGTATTCACACAGGAGAAAAACCCTTTGAATGTCCTGACTGTGGGAAAAGTTTCAGTCACAATTCCAGCCTGGTGAAACACCAGAGGATTCACACAGGAGAAAAACCCTTTAAATGTTCCAATTGTGGTAAAAGTTTCAGTCACAATTCCAGCCTGGTGAAACACCAGAGGAGTCACACAGGAGAAAAACCCTTTGAATGTCCTGACTGTGGGAAAAGTTTCAGTACTAATTTCAGCCTTGTAACACATCAGAGTATTCACACAGGAGAAAAACCCTTTGAATGTCCTGACTGTGGGAAAAGTTTCAGTCACAATTCCAGCTTGGTGAAACACCAGAGGATTCACACAGGAGAAAAACTCTTTAAATGTTCCGATTGTGGTAAAAGTTTCAGTCACAATTCAAGCCTGGTGAAACACCAGAGGATTCACACAGGAGAAAAACCCTTTAAATGTCCTGACTGTGGGAAAAGTTTCTGTCAGCATTCCAACCTCATCAGCCACCAGAGGACTCACACAGGAGATAAACCCTTTGAGTGTCCTGATTGTGGTAAAAGTTTCAGTCACAATTCCAACCTGGTTCGACACCAGAGGATTCACACAGGAGAGAAACCGTTTGAATGTTCTGATTGTGGTAAAAGTTTCAGTAACAATTCCACCCTGCTGAAACACCAGAGGACTCACACAGGAGAAAAACCCTTTGAATGTCCTGACAATGGGAAAAGTTTCAGTAACAATTGCAACCTGGTGAAACACCGGAGTATTCACACAGGAGAAAAACCCTTTGAATGTCCTGACTGTGGGAAAAGTTTCAGTCAGAATTCCAACCTGGTTCAACACCAGAGGATTCACACAGGAGAAAAACCCTTTGAATGTCCTGACTGTGGGAAAAGTTTCAGTACCAATTCCAGCCTTGTAACACACCAGAGGATTCACACAGGAGAAAAACCCTTTAAATGTCCTGACTGTGGGAAAAGTTTCCGTCAACATTCTAACCTCATTGGCCACCAGAGGACTCACACAAGAGAGAAACCCTTTGAGTGTCCTGATTGTGGTAAAAGTTTCAGTCACAATTTCAACCTTATAACACACCAGAGGATTCACGCAGGAGAAAAACCCTTTAAATGTCCTGACTGTGGGAAAAGTTTCAGTCACAATTCCAGCCTGGTGAAACACCAGAGGAGTCACACAGGAGAAAAACCCTTTGAATGTCCTGACTGCGGGAAAAGTTTCAGTACCAATTTCAGCCTTGTAACACATCAGAGTATTCACACAGGAGAAAAACCCTTTGAATGTCCTGACTGTGGGAAAAGTTTCAGTCACAATTCCAGCTTGGTGAAACACCAGAGGATTCACACAGGAGAAAAACCCTTTAAATGTTCCGATTGTGGTAAAAGTTTCAGTCACAATTCCAGCCTGGTGAAACACCAGAGGATTCACACAGGAGAAAAACCCTTTAAATGTCCTGACTGTGGGAAAAGTTTCTGTCAGCATTCCAACCTCATTGGCCACCAGAGGACTCACACAGGAGATAAACCCTTTGAGTGTCCTGATTGTGGTAAAAGTTTCAGTCACAATTCCAACCTGGTTCGACACCAGAGGATTCACATAGGAGAGAAACCGTTTGAATGTCATTTCTAGTGTCCCATTATAAGTCCAGCTGATATATTGACTATTTAAATTGATTAAATTAAATAGAATTTGCCTGATTTTTTGTAGGCAAATATGCAGTGGTATTATATGCAGCAGAGGAAAGGAAAAGTTGGAAGATATTACTTTGATAATGGCTATCTTGCTATCCAGCCTTTTTCTCCCTGTGTGCCCCCCAAGATTTTCAGCCTTAGAATTCTCCAGCCAGCATCTTTTGGGGATTGGAGCACTGAGACTATAGTTAAAGAGATTGTGAAAGGCCAAGCACTTATTTCAGGATTCAAAAAAATATAAGACAGGGTCTTATTTTTGGGGAAACACAATAACAGTTCCAGAAATTCAGTGCACCAAGCATGTCTGTTCAGATTGTGTCAAGAATGAGGCACTCAAGTGGAAGAAACCATATGAATAGCAAATATACTGGGGGAGTTTAGGGCAGTGAGAAAAGCAATGTAAAATTTCATATGTAAAGGCTGTTCTGCCCTGCAGGTGACCTTCATGGTTCAAAAGCCAAAAGAAGCAATTCAATTGAAACATGTCAGTTGCTACATATTCCTTTTCTCCCCAGATTTTATTCCATTTGTGGTACATGCTTTAAAACTGGTTCTCCTTCATATGAGGGTGGCTTCACTGTGATTCGCTTGACTGTTTTTCACACAACCACTGCAGCAACCCCATGGTCACATGTTCAAAATCCAGATGCTTAGCAAAACACTCATAAGTATGATGGTTGCAGTGTCCCAGACTCATGTGATCCTCTTTTGTCACCTTCTGACCAACGAAGTCAACAGGGAAGCCAGATTCGCTTAACAATTGTGTGACTAATTTAACAACTTCAGTGATTCACTTAACAACTGTGGCAAGAAAAGTTGTAAAATGGGACAAAATTCACTTAACAGATGTCTCACTTAGCAACAGTGAAATTTTGGGCTGAATTGCGGTATCAGAATTGGAAGCGACCTTAGAGGTCTTCTAGTCCAACCCACTGATCAAGGCAGGAGACCCTATTCCATTTCAGACAAGAGACTGTCCAGTCTCTTCTTAAAAGCCTCCAACTGAAACCCTGTCCTTTAATGCCGCTGAAGCTCTTGGGATCATTTCATCAATTAACATCCTCCCCTTGCTTTAAAGTTAGATCAAAAAGTGTGAGTGTATTGTATGGAGTAATCATGACAGACACACCCCTCCACCTAAAGAATGAAATATTTGGGGGGATATTAAGAGGCAGAATATTATATTTCCCCAAAGGAGATATGGAGAAAAAAAATACTAGCAAAGGCAGAAAGCAGCCACAACAGTTTCCAGCAGATGCCTGAAGTTTTTAGAGATGGATATTTTGTGACCATTAAGAAATCTAGGCCAGCCTATTCACAAACAAAACGCCAATTAATGGGATTAAAATTTACATTTCCCCATCCAAAATCTAAGGACAGGACCTAACCTTTTAGTACACGGATCCTCAAAGTACAGCCTGTTGGATGGCTACGGTCTGCTGAAACAATGTATTGGGTCCACGCAGTTGTGGGATTCCGCCCTGCCCTTAGCCCCATCCCTATCAGCCATTCCTTGCGTGGCTGGCTGTGTCACCTGCATCGCCCGTCCTCTACCCATCGCCCTTATCTTTCAACCCGCAGGGGTATGCAAACCATAAAGGTAAGGGTGAAGGGGGAGGGTGGGCAGGGGAGGGCGTGTTTCACAATGGGGGAGACAGGGTCTCCTCCTCCTGGAGCCCATTATGACGTGGAGCCACAATGTGACCCTGCCCCACTCTCCCCTAACAACAGCAGCGTCAGCTCGTTTTCGCCTCCCAGATGTCAGTCATTTGTCCTGCAGATACTACAGGCTGCCTGTCTTGTGATGCCCTGCCTCCCCGCCAGCCAAGTGGTCTTTGGGTCTCTGCCGACCAGCTGATCATCAGTGTGCGGCTCATCAGCCTCTGGATGTCAGATGCTCATCATCTAGCACCAGTTCAGGGGTTCCTTCCCCCCCCCCCCCCCCGACAGACAGAGACAGACAGAGACTGAGGAAGGGAAGGAAGGATGATAGGAAGGAAGACAGACTTGGGGGTTGTGGTAAAAACTGTAGTTCAGTAATAAGGATGTGATGGCCGTCCAGTGGCTACTGCACTACACTCCCATCATTCCTGACTATTAGTTGTGCTGTTTACAAAATCCAGTGCCACCAGGGAGAAGTCAGGTTGTGAGTGATTGAAATTCCTCACATTGAAACTAAGTGTTGATAGGTCATAACATAGGTATGTATTCTTCCTGACACATTTTCTTGTTATGTGCCCTATGATTTAAATTTCAGATAAATGTATTTCTCTGCTGTTGTCGTGTTAATTCAGCGAACTATCCCAGGCACTGCCGGGGTTGACGGTGATTCTGCAGAAGATGCGTCAGGAGCCAGTCTTATCTCTGTACCCATCAAGCATTCCACGTCCTGGTTTCTCTTCCCCACCCCCATTTGCTCTTGTAGCACACTTTTCTTTCCTTCGATATAACAGATAAAAGTCTCTGAACGTACCTGAGAGCTAAAGTTTAGTTGTACTTGAAATCTTAATTTCTCTGGAGGGAATCAAATAGTGGAGAGAAGGAGAGACAGAGATAGACGGAGAGAGAGGGAAGAGGGAGAGAGAGAAAGAGAGACTGAGACTTGTGGATTATAGGCTCCTTGGGGCTGAGAAGAATTGCTGCAAAACTGAGTTTATTGAAGTGGACCACTAGACTCCTAAACAACAATAAAATAGAATAACAGAGTTGGAAGGGACCTTGGAGGTCTTCTATTCCAACTCCCTCCATAGGCAGGAAACCCTACACCATGTCAGACAAATGGTTATCCAACATTTTCTTAAAATCTTCCAATGTTGGAGCACTCGCAACTTCTGGAGGCAAGTTGTTTCACTGATTAATTGTTCTGTCAGGAAATTTCTCCTTAGTTCTAAGTTGCTTCTCTCCTTGATTAGTTTCCACCCATTGCTTCTTGTTGTACCCTAAGGTGCTTTGGAGAATAGTTTGACTCCCTCTTCTTTCTGGCAGCCCCTGAGATATTGGAACACTGCTATCACGTCTCCCGTAGTTCTTCTTTTCATTAAACTAGACATACCCAGTTCCTGCAACCGTTCTTCATATGTTTTAGCCTCCAGTCCCCTCATCATCTTTGTTGCTCTTCTCTGCACTCTTTCTAGAGTCTCCACATCTTTTTTACATCGTGCCAACCAAAACTGAATGCAGTATTCCAAGTGTGGCCTTACCAAGGCATTATAAAGTGGTATTAACACTTCATGTGATCTTGATTCTATCCCTCTGTTTATGCAGCCTAGAACTGTGTTGGCTTTTTCGGCATCTGATGCACACTGCTGGCTCATATTTAAATGGTTGTCCACTAGGAGTCCAAGATCCCTCTCACAGTTACTACTGTTGAGCAAGGTACCACATAGATTGTACCTGTGCATTTTGTTTTTCTTCCTAAATGTAGAACCTTACTTTTTTCACCATTGAATTTCATTTTGTTAGATAGTGCCCAATCTTCAAGTCTGTCAAGATCCTTCTGTATCTTAAGCCTATCTTCTGGAGTGTTGGCTATTCCTGCCAGCTTGGTGTCATCTACAAATTTGATGAGTTCCCCATCTATCCCCTCGTCATTGATGAAGTTTTGAAGAGTACTGGGCCTAAAACAGAGCCTTGGGGTACTCCACTGCATACTTCCCTCCATGTAGATGCAGTTCCATTGAGGACTACATGTTGAATGCGGTTGATCAGCCAGTTACAAATCCATCTGGTGCTGATGCTTTCTAACCCACATTTTTCTACTTTATCTAGTAGTAGGTTATGGTCTACTTTATCAAATGCCTTACTGAAATCCAAGTAAATTATATCGACACTATTCCTCTGGTCCACTAATTTTGTCACTTTGTCAAAGAATGCAATAAGATTAGTCTGGTATCTTTTTTTTTTAAGAATTTTTTTTTATTTTTAAAACAAAACAAAACATAAAACAACCATCATCCATTACAATTACAGAAAGTGTGTCGATCGGTTACAATTCTTTTGTGCTTAATCCCATCTCCAAAATTTACAAGTTATTTAATTTCTCTTTTGAGAGTTTTTTATATCTTTTTATATTGTTATTCTCATTTAACAATTATTTAACAATGGCATGTCTCCCATAAAAACCGCTTCATAAATTTTATTATTACTTTTGTTTCATATTCCATACTTCATTTCCATGTCCACCACATATGGTAATATGACCCCGGAGTCTGATGACATTTCCAACATTTCTCCGATTTTTTCTTGAACATTCTGGCTATTCTGGCCCGGGGTAGATGCCACCTGTAAAACATCTTATACAAATTCTCTTTATATGCTGTTGACATTGTCTTTTTATAATTTTGCAACCACAATTTTTGCCATTTCCCTAAATCAATTCCATGACCAAAATTTCCCCCCAATGCAATCATTGTTTCTTTAACTTGTTCTTCTTCCAATTTTACCTCTAATAAATAACCATACAGTTTTTTAATTGCATACTCATCAGAACCTGTTAAATTTTATCTAGATTAGTCAAATTACTGTAAAAACCCTCTGTCTTAGAATCTTTATCTTATCTAGATTGTATTTGCATATATGAAAACCAGTCCATCCTTATCTCCTGTTCTTCTAATTCTTGCTTCGATTTAAGTTCACCCTTTTCATTCAATAATTCACTATATCTAACAATTTGTTCCTTTCTAAATGTTATTGAGTGTGAGAATGCTTCAATAGTAGATAACCAGACTGGAATTTTTAAATAATGTTGCCTTTTAATCTTTTCCCAATTTAATAAAAAAGCCTCTCGTATAGCGTGTCTTCTAAAATACCCCTGTGTTTTTGTACTCTTGTACCATAAGAAAGCATGCCAGCCCAACAGCACGTCATGTCCTTCTAAAATCAACAATCTAGTATTTCTTAACATTATCCATTCCTTAATCCACATCAAACTAGTTGCTTCATAATATAATTCCCAATCCGGCAAGCCAAAACCTCCTCTTATTCTAGTATCTTGCAACAATTTTAATTTTATCCTCGTTTTTTTACCCTGCCAAATACATTTCCACACTATTTTATTCAAGTCTTCAAAATAATCTTTTCTCAACTTAATTGGAATTGTCTGAAACAAATACAAAATTCGAGGCAGTATATTCATCTTAATAGTTGATATCAATGATAATTGCAAATTCTCCCATTTAGCCAAGTCTGTCACTATCTGTTGTTTAAGTTTATTGTAGTTATTCTCTTTCAGTGTACTGCATCTTGCTGACAAATATATCCCCAAATATTGAACCTTGTTTGTGACCTGCATTTTTGATATTTCCACCAAATCTTTATTTATTTTCAAACCACCAACCTTTCCAAATTCTCCTATTTTATCTATTAATTTATTTATTGACTCAAATGGATCTTCCAAAATAAACATCAGGTCGTCAGCAAATGCTTGCAGTTTATATTCTTGATTTTGAATTTTCATTCCTTTTATTTCTTTTTCTCCTCCAATGTTCCTGTTTAATACTTCTAGTGTTAACACAAACAACAGTGGTGACAGTGGACAACCTTGTCTCGTTCCTTTATGTATTTCAACAGATTCAGTCAATTCTCCATTTATCATTACTTTTGCTGTTTGTTTATGATATATATCTTCTATGCCTTGAATGAATTTCCTCCCAAAACCCATCTGTTGGCATAAATCTGTAGTAGCATAAATCGCCAGTTCACATTGTCAAAAGCTTTCTGTGCATCTAGAAACATCAAAGCCATTTGCTTTTCAGGGTGTGCCTCGTAGTACTCCAAAGTGTCCAGGATTATCCTCAAATTATCTCTGATCTGCCTTTTTGGCAGAAATCCATTTTGATCCAAATGTATAAAATTACTTAAATATCTTTTAAGTCTTTCTGGTAATATTGTAGCAAAGATTTTGTAATCTGAGTTTAGCAAGGATATAGGCCTATAGTTCTTGACTTGTAGTGGGTCGACATCTTCCTTTGGAACAAGTGTAATATATGCTTCTAACCATGAATTGGGCATCTCCATCTTTAGCATTACTTCATTCATAACTTCTAACAGTGGGAGACTCAGTGAATCCTGTAAAGCAGTGATTCTCAATGTTCCTAATGCCGCGACCCTTTAATACAGTTCCTCATTTTGGGGTGACCCCCAACCAGGGGTGGGTTCTAAATTTTTTTACTACCAGTTCTGTGGGCGTGGCTTATTTTGTGGGCGTGGCTTGGAGGTCATGTGACTGGGTGGGCATGGCTATCTGCTTCTTTTCACCATGGTGATAAGATAGGGCAAAAAACATAAAATGTGAGGACAGTCGTAAATTCGAGAATTGGTCAAAAGTGCGAGGACCAGTCAAAAATAACTTTTTCAGCCCTCTGAATAGTCCATGTGCACAAAAGGACTACCCAGAAGGCTGAGAAAAGTGATTTTTAACAGGTCCTCGCAATTTTGACCAGTCTTCGCACTTATGACTGGTCATCATTTATGCCCATTGTAGCATTCTTAACAACCGTCTCACTCATTTCACAACTGATTCTCTTCACCATGGTGACAAGATAGGGCAAAAACGTAAAATGTGAGGACAGTCGTAAGTTTGAGGACTGGTCAAAAGTGCGAGGACCAGTAAAAAATAACTTTTTCAGCCCTCTGAGTAGTCCATATGCATAAAAGGATACAGCAATAGAGAGGGATGAAGGAAGGGAAGGGAAATTAGAGTAGGAGTGAGGGTAAGAGAGGGAGGAAGAGAGGAGGAGAAGGAGAAAGTAAGAGGAAGTAGGGAGGAGAAGTGGGGTGGGGAAGAGAAAGTAAGAAGGAAAGAAAAGAGAGAGGTGGTAGGTTTGAGGAAAAAGATTGCTGTACAATAAAAAAGATGAAAGGGAAGAAAACCAACTCCAAACAAATATGAAGATATTAAGATAAAGAATGAATTGTTTAAAGAATAAAAGAGAACAAATATGAATAAATAGCAATAATTAGAAACACACATACAAACATACAATGTATTTTCTTTGAACAGAGTATTTGGCCGGTTCACAAATTTAAACTGTGTTTAGTCATTTCAATTAAATTTACAATTTCTATATTTCCTTTTTGCCATATTTATTCCTCATCTATTTTTTTAAAAAAACCAATATTACTCTTCATCCTCATCTCTAATCTTAATCAAATTCAATTTTTTCCTTCTATTCGATATTATACCCCTTCGCATTTCTAATTTTTTGTGCTAGATCTTCTTTTTCCAATAGTTCCATTTTATGTTTAATTGTGTCCATTTTCAATTTAATATCCTTTTTTTGTGGGGACTTCTGTAATTCTTTTTCAAGTTACTTATAGTCATCCTCTAATGTTTTATAACCTTGTCTCTTCTTAATATTCCTTTTTCTTGTATAGTCAATTATCAAGCCTCTGGCATAAGCTTTCATAGTGCCCCACAAATTTAGCGTTGATGTATCCTCTTTTTTATTTTCTTTTTTTTAAAAAAATCTAGTTCCGTCTCCATTTTCTGTACAGTCCTTTTCTTTTAATATTGTGGTGTTTAAAGTTCATCTGGACCTTCTCCTTTGTCCTTTCCATTTCTCTAATTTATGAAATACCTTTCTTCTTTTAGTTGCTATATTAAGTCCATTTATGTTTATTGTTATCAATTTTTTCTCATCCATATTTATACTTTATATGAAGGATTTGTTGTTCTAGTGCAGTGGTTCTCACCCTGTGAGTCAGGACATCTTTGGGGGTCGAACAACCCTTTCACAGGGGTCGCCTAAGACCATCAGAAAACACATATTTTCTTTTTTTATTATTTATTTATTTTGTTTGTTTATTTATTTGATTTTTATGCCATCCGTCTCATTGATACAGTGATTCTGGGCACCTTACAATATAATATTTTTTTTAAAAAAAAGGTACTACAAGTCAATTAACATTAGGAAAATGAAATAAGAAAGTTCAAAAGTTAAAAGCAAAGATGATGGGTAGCTTGGGGTTGCGTACGTTCTCTACCCCATCTGCCAATCTCTTTTTTTTCCCAACAAAACTTTATTATTAAAAAGAAAACATTTAAAAACATACAAGTTTCTCTCAATCGAGAAACAAATTTACATATACAGTACATAAACTTCACCTGTTGACTAATTTCCATTATCCTATATACATGTCTTATATATATTATATGTACATATATACAAACATACAGTAAGATATTCCATATTCTATCCCTCTGACAGTGCTGTTTTTTATTATATTAATTTCTTCTAAATTTCATCTCTACCCATTTCCTTTCCTCTGGTTTATCCATTGGTACCATCTATTCCATGTTGCATAATATTTAGAGTCCTCCTTATCCTGTAACTCTAAAGTTAGTTTGTCCATTTCTGCGCATGTAAATATATTTTTTGTATTAATTCCTGGTCCGTCGGCAGTCGATCGCTTTTCCAATATTGTGCTAGCGCTATTCTTGCCGCCGTGACTATATGAAGCATTAGGTATTTTATGTCATTTCGGATGTTCTTTTTGATCATGCCTAATAGAAACATCTCAGGTTCTAATTCAATTTCACAATCTGTAATTTCTCTTATCCATATCCTTACCGTGTTCCAGTATTTCTTAATTACCGGGCAGAGCCACCAAGCATGGTAAAAGGTTCCCTGTGTTTTTCTACACTTCCAACAGGTCGGATCTACATTTGGATACATTTTCGATAATCTTGCGGGGGCCAGATGCCATCGATACCACATCTTATAATGATTTTCTTTGTAGGCTACCGATTTTGTCATGCTGTAGTTAGTTTCCCACACTCTTTCCCATTCTTCTAGCTGTATGCTGTGCCCAATGTTTCTCGCCCACGCTATCATCTGCCCTTTAACTAATTCTTCTGCCAAATCATATTCAAGTAAGTATTTGTAAATTTTCGAGATTAATTTCTCTTCTTTAGATTCTAATAACTTATCCAATCTATTTTGTTTCAAATCTATTCCCCCCTCCTCCTGATCTTTCCTGTATCTCATTCTTATTTGTGAGTAGGGCCACCAGTCTATTGCAATTCCTTGTTCTTTTAATTCTTCCCTAGTTTTTAGTTTACCCTGTGTATCTAATATTTCTCTGTATCGTAATAGTTTTTGTTTTAATAATATTTTGGGGTGGGTGATTGCTTCTATTGTCGACAACCAACCGGGGATTTTCATATAATGTTTGCGTTGAATTTGTTGCCATGTACTAATTAAAGATTTCCTAATGGTATGATTGTTAAAATGTTTATATGACTTATTTCCAGAGTTCCAAATAAAGGCATGCCATCCCTTCATTAGGTCATGTCCTTCCAGATTTAACAGTCTTTGATTATCCAGAGTTATCTATTCCTTAATCCATAGTAAACTGGCAGCCTTGTAATATTTTTGCCATGCCGGGAAACCGAATCCGCCTCTAATTTTATCATCTTGCAATATATTTAATTTTATTCTCGATTTTTTCCCCTCCCACACAAATTTTGTAGTTATTTTATCCAAATTGTCAAAAAATTTCTTATCCAATTTTATTGGAATCGTTTGGAATAAATAAAGGAGCCTTGGAAATATGTTTGATTTTACCAGTGCTTTCCTCCCCAGCAAGGACAACCTTAGTTTCCCCCATTTATCTAAATCTTCTTTGATTCTCTGGACCAAGGGTTCATAATTGTCCTGTTTTATTGTTGCCATTCTGGCCGTCAAATGGATCCCTAGATACTTCACTTTTTTAACTGCCTGTAGTTGTGAGTCATTTACTAATTGCTCTACTTGTTTTGTTGTCATATTTTTTGTTATCATATTTGTTTTTTCTTTGTTGATTTTTAGGCCTGCTACTTTTCCAAATTTTTCAATTTCTTTTATTAACTTGGGGGTTGTTTCTATTGGATCTTCTATAAAGAAGACAAGGTCGTCCGCGAAAGCTTGGACCTTGTACTCCTCTCTCTTGATCTTTAGTCCTTGTATCTCTTTGTTTGCCCTGATTCTAATTAGTAGATTTTCTAGGGTTAGAATGAAAAGCAAAGGGGACAGCGGACATCCCTGCCTTACTCCTTTATTTATTCCAAAAAATCCTGTTGGATCCCCATTTACCAATATACATGCTTTTTGGTCCTGGTATATTGATGATATCATTTTTGTAAATTTATCACCGAAATTCATACTTTTAATTTGTTCTTTCATAAATTGCCAGTTTACTTGGTCAAACGCTTTTTGTGCATCCAGAAACATCAGGGCCACCTGTCTTTCTGAATGCACTTCATAATACTCTAACACATCCATTACCATCCTTAAATTATTTTTTATTTGTCTTGTGGGTAAGAAACCGTTTTGATCCTGATGTATTTTATTATGTAATATTTTTTTTCATTCTATTAGCAATTATATTCATTAAAATCTTGTAATCTATATTCAACAAAGAAATCGGCCTATAATTTTTTATTAATGTAGCATCTGCCCCTTCTTTTGATATTAGGGAGATATACGCTTCCTTCCATGTGTTTGGTAATTTTGCCTCCGACAGGGCTTCATTATATACTTCTAATAATATTCCATTTAATAATTCTCCAAATGTTTTGTAAAACTCTATTGGTAAACCATCGGTCCCCGGAGTTTTATTATTTTTCTGTCTCTTCAGTGCTTCTTTTAATTCACCCATCGTAATCTCCCTATTTAATAATTCTTTTTCCTCCTCTGTTAATATTTGTACTCCCTCTCCTTTTAAGTACTGTTCAATTTCCTCTGTTGTTACTATGTCCTTCTCATAAAGCTTTTGATAATATTGAAGTATTATTTCCTTTTTCTTCTCTATACTTTGTTGGATCTTCCCCTCCTCATCTTGTAGTTTCTGAATTGTTCTTTTTTTCCTTTCCTTCCTTAACCTATACGCCAACCACCTCCCTGGTTTGTTTGTGTGCTCAAAATGGTTCTGCCTTATATATTTCAAATTCAGTGCGTATTTCCCTTGTTCTAATATAGTGAGCTTATGTTTTGCCGCTATCCACTTCACCCTTATTTCTTCATCCCCTGGTTTCCCTTGCAATTTATGTTCCCAATTCTGAATTTCATCTTTTTTTTTCACATATTTTCAATGGTTTTAGGAATAATTTTATGGTTGGGGATCACCACAACATGAAGAACTGTATTAAACGGTCACGGCATTAGGAAGTTTGAGACCCACTGCTCTAGTGGATCTCGGTTCATGTTGTTCTTTATAGTCTACTATGCCCCCTACTGCTCCTTCTGTTCCATCATTGCCAGATTTTCCTCTTGTAATTCAACCAATGGCTCTTCTGTTCTCACCTCTACTTCCTTCTCTCTAAGATATTCAGCATAAAATGCTTTGGCTTTATCCATTGAATCTATTTTGAATATTTGCAATTGCCATGTAAACACCAAGTCTTCTGGTATCAACCACCTGTAATTCACACCTTTCTGGAGCAATATTTTTGTCAAAAATTGATATTCACTTCTCATCTCTCTCACTCCTCTCGGTATTTGCTTCAAAACCATAATTTCCTTGCCCTTGTATTTCAACGTTTTCTCTTTTGTAATCTGCAATATTTACGTTTTAATTGATTTCTTGGTGAATTTTATATGAACTTCTCTTGGTAGTTTATTTCTCATTTGCACAGCTTGTATATACTCGATACATCTCGTCAATGCCATCAAACATTTTTTCTTTGGTAATTTCTAATGCTTTTGCCAAAATTTCTACCGTTTTTTCTGCCAAATTTTCTCCTTTTTCTTCTTCAAAATTTTGGAATCTTAAAAAAATTCTGACTTGTCCATCTCCCATCCTAATCCACTCTTATCACGTTCAACCTCTTCTAATCTACTATCCATATCTCTAATTTTTTTGTCTCTTCATTCTTCTTTTCCTTCACTTTTTTCAAGTCTGTCCTCGTATTTCCTCATCATCTGTTGTATGTTCTCCACTTTTCCATCTGTTTCCCCTGTTCTTTGTTCAATCTTTTCTATTTTCAATTTTATTTCTTGTATTCCTTGTAGAATCATCTGCATTGTCGCATCTTTCTCACGTTCCTTCTCTTTTTCCTGCTGCAACATCGCCTGTATTGACCATTTCCTCCCGATGGTGAAGAAGGTGTCGATCCAGAAGAACTAAAAACTGCTGCCTTTTTACTCATATCTATGAAATAGTTACAAACTGTTCAAATCAAAAAGAAAAAAAAATATCTTCAAGTTGTTCTCGACCCTAATCTGTTTTTATGGAGGACAAATAGTACCCCAGATAACCATAGGTAGAAAAGAAAACCAAAGAAAACAATTTTCAGGCTCTTGTCTGCCCTAATCCAATCGAGTGGAAAAGTAAAAACCTAATTCACAATCTCCAATCAATAGGGGAAAGAAAGAAAAAGAGAAAAAAGGAAAATTTAAAAAAAAAGGAAAAAAGCCAAAAAGTAATTTCTTCAGGCTCTTGTGTGCCTTAATCCAGTTAAACAATAAAGTATTATGATTGGGGGGGGGGGGGGAATTGAATAAAAAAAAGAAAGAGAAATTAAGAGAAAAAGAAAAAGAGAAAATATATTTCAAAAACTTAAAAATACTAAAGGTTTTCTCAAAGCAGACAAATCCTATTAAAAATAGTTAGAAAGGGGAGAAGTGGAATAATAAAAAGGAACACTCACGCAAAAGAATTTAAAAAAAGAGAAAACTTTCTATCTAATATAAAAGTCCACAACTGTGTAGTATTCAAAAGCTCTTTTATATATCTCACTCAATTTTACAGCTCTCTTTCCAGAGTTGCTGTTATCTTCTCCTTTCAAGTTTTAACTGTCTGTCAACAGTGGTTTCTCCAAAGAGCACCTGAATAAACAATCCTGTAGACACTCTTTGATGCTCTTCTACATTTTATCTATAAACTGGCTCAATGACCTTGAATTATAACACAGTTGCTACATTCATCAGTGAAAAAAAAAGGAAAAAAGAAAAGATATAATGTTTCAGTCCACTAGATGGCAGTATTTCTTGCTTCTTCCACTCTCCCTCTATCTCCAAAGAAGTGAGGGAAAAATAAAAGTTAAAGTTTAACCAAAGGGGAAAGTAACAAAACTATTCCAAAATCTTATAAACACAAAAGGGACCAGGAATTTAGTGGTTAAACAGGTAAAAAAGAAAATCTCCCTTCTGATCCAGTCCAGTCAAATTTAGAAAGTAAAACTCTCCACAAGCATGCAGAAATAGAAATAAATTATATTGCAGGAAAACTAACAAGTTCACGCTCAATTCCGCCGCTTAACTTCTATTTTCAATTTTAATTATCTTTTCACATCAGGATGTTCTTAAGTCTAATTAAAGAATCTCTCACCAAGTTGTCACACTTTCTCTTTCGTTCTCTTCCGTTCCGGAGCTCTCCCAACTTCAGCAGATTAATGGCTGCCTCTTCAGCACTGGAAAAAAGTGCTTCTCCTGGATCAACCAGGGACTTTGCGGTGTCCCTGGGATCGGCAGGATGTGCCCTCCTCTATCACTGTCTCTACGGGACAGTGGGGTCCGATTTGGACCATCCAGCGGTGAAGATATCGACGGTGGTCTCGGAGCTCCGAAACCTTCCGTCATCCCGTCGCGACGTCAGCTCCGCCCTCCTGGCATGATCTGTTTTTCACAAACCCATGTTGGCTTTTGATTATTACTTTGTTTGCTTCTAGGTATTCGCTGATTCATTGCTTGATTATCTTTTCCAGAATCTTCCCTTGTATTGAGGTCAGGCTGATAGTTTCCTGGATCTATTTTTTTTTCTCCTTTTTTGAAGATGGGAACTACATCAGGTCTTTTCCAGTCCTCTGGCTGGAAAATCCTGTGCTCCAGGATCTTGGAAAGATATAGTTCAGTGTTCTGAGATCTCGTCTGCCAGTTCATTCAGAACCTTGGGATGTAATCCATCCGATCCTGGTGATTTGAACTCATCTAGGGTAGACAGGTGTTCACTTATCATTTTTCCCCCTATTTTAACTTGTGTTCCTAATCTGTTTTTTGCGGTGCTGTTTTTGATAGGTTGGACTGTTTTTTCCTTTTGTGTAAAGACAGATGCAAAAAACGAGTTAAATAGTACTGCTTTCTCACCTTCTTGCCACTTTCTCCCAACAAAGGACCAATTGTTTTCTTTTTTTCTTTTCCATGTCCATCCAATTTCTATTTTATGTTTTGATTTTTTTTGCCAATGTGCAAGACAGAGCATTTATTGATTGAGATTTGAAGTTGCCACTTGTTAGACCAATCTGACACATAGTCAAGGTCTTTTTGAAGGGTAGTTGCATTGTCGGTGGTCTTGAATAGTTTAACATCAGCAGCGAAGAAAACACAGTTGCTTTTAATATGATCACAAAGGTCATTTATGTAAAGTATAAAGAGTGTTGTACCTAAATCACTGCATTGAGGAACACCGCTGTTAACAAGTACAGTGTTTAATAGAGTGCTTCCTATTTTGACCACTTGTTGTCTGTTTGACAGGAAGGAAGCTATCCATTTATGTAGGAGTCCAGAAATGACATAAGATTTTAGTTTTTTTTTTCTTTTTTAATTTGATTTATATGCCGCCCTTCTCCGGAGACTCAGGGCAGCTTACAGTGCGTTAAGCAATAGCCTTCATACTTTCTGTATATTTATACAAAGTCAGCTTATTGCCTCCACAAACTGGGTCCTCAATTTACCTACCTTAGAAAGGATGGCAGGCTGAGTCAACCTTGAGCCTGGCGAGATTCGATCTTACTTTAATTGCAGACAGCCGGTGTTAAATTAGAGAGCTCTGTCTGTTGAGCTATCCAGGCTCATTTTTAGAAGTAATTTGTCATGTACCACTGAATCAAAAGTTTTACGGAGGTCTGTGTAAATTGTGTCTACGCTTTGTGCAGCCATGCTAGTTTCGTTTGAGAGTTGTTATTTTTCTTCTTCATTGGTATTGGGCTAGACTGGGCTTTTATAATCTCACTTTTCAAAATTTCCCAAGCTTCTTGAGTTGTTTTCCCCTTGAGGATTCTCATCCGTGGAATCCTTCCCAAGCTCTAAGTTTATTGAAATTAACTCTCTTAAAGTCCAAGACTCTAGTTTGACTTTGTTCTACTACTTGTGCTTGCATAATCTTGAATTCCAATATTGCATGATCACTTACACCCAAGGTTCCTGTAGCTTCAACACCTTCTATTATTTCATCTCTGTTCATGACAATTAAGTCCAGTATGGATGATACCCTTGTTCCCTTCTCTACTTTTTGGGAAACAAAGTTGTCTGCTAGGTTTGTTAGGAACCTGTTGGATCTTCCACTTGGCGCAGACTTTGTCTCCCAGTCGATGTCAGGATAGTTAAACTCCCCCATTACTATTGTGATGTGCTTCCTACATACCTTAGTTAGCTGACTAGCAAAAAGTTCATCTATTTCCTCTGTTTGATTGGGTGGCCTATAGTCTACGGCAATGCCATTTTTCCCCTTTAATATTGACCCAAATGCATTCAAGATAATTTTCATCATTGTTGTGCTCTATTTCTGTAGAAACGTAGTTATTTCTTATATATAGTGCAACTCCACTTCCTCTTTTATTTGGTCTATTTCTTTTAAATATTTAAATACCTCTAGCTGTATATTCCATTTGTTGGTTTCATATCCACCATGCTTTCGTAATGGCAGTAATATCATATCTGCTTTTATTTACTTGAATTTCCAATTCACTCTGTTTATTCCTCATACTCTGTGCATTGATGTATAGACATTTGAGTCCATTTTGATTGACCCTGTGTTTACTATCTACGTAATTTGTGTTGTTCCTGACTGCCCCTACTTTCTTGCCACCTGTTTGATTAGTGCACATGGTATGTCACTCACTATTAAATTCTTGGTTTTGCTTGACAGCAAGGTTGGTAATCTTACTCGCACAAACATCTATGTTACATGCACTGATAACCCTATTAATTTTAGAATGCTGGGGATAGAAATGTACTGTATCAATTAATTCTCTGTCCCCACTGTTCAGTTTAAATCTGTGAATTTAATGCCAAGTGATTCAGTCCCTTTCTTTGATGGATGCACCAAGACAAAATCCTTTTGTGTCATTGGCCAATAAAGAATTTTATAATATTACATATCATAACAGCGGCGAGAATAGTTTATCCGCAACAGTGGAAGAGTGAAAACATACTTAAAGAAAAGGAAATAATAAAGAAAATACTTGACTGTGCAGAATGTGATATACTGAAGCTAGAACTGAAAAATAAAGGAGAGACAGAATACTATGAGATTTGGAATAGGTTTACCAATGGTTAGACTTAAGGAATAGAATTTGGAACGAGTAAGAACAAGGAGGCATAGATTGAAACAAAAGGCAATATACGTAATATAGTATGTAAGTGTAAGTGTGTATAAGAGGTTAAGTATGTGTATATAATTAGTAGTAATGTATATTGAATACATAAGTGACTTATGTTATACTTTATAAAGCGGAGATATCGTCAAGACGGTTCCACCATGTACAATTTTTTTAAAAAGACATCTCTCAAGTAAGCAGCGTGTGGATCCTATGCAGAAGAGACTCAGACAGACATCGCCCTAATTCACAGGAGTATAAGAAGTGGGAAGAAAGTAGAAAGAAGAAACTTGTATGTGTTTTTTCCGAAAAAGAAAACATGACTCAACTTACCAAAAACAGAACAGTAAATGACAGGCTATGAATGCAAATTAAAATACAGGTAATCCCTGGGTTACAAGTGTTCCCTTAGCCAACATTTGAAGTTACAAAAATACTGCGAGATCATGTGAGATAAGTAGCATGGGAGTTTGTGCTACTGATCTCATATGATCTCGCCCTTTAGGCCTCTATTCTCTGCAAATTGAGACATTCCTTCAGGCTTTCCCTCCATGTGCTGTTTCCTTGCCAAAGCCTGCAGGGAGATTGCCTTCATGTAGGCTTTGGCAGCAATATGCAAAACGCTTTTGTTGGCACAGCAGAGATTGGGAGGAGCAGGCGTGTCCCTACGAAACCCTATTCCTACAGGCAAAGAATTTTTGAAAAGGGGTGCCGAAGCCTAAAGGGACGCAATCCTCAAGCACTTTGGTGACAGGAAAGAAGGCCCGACAGGCCACATGCAGCCTCTCAGGGCTGCTTTCTTGGTGCCGGAAACCTTATCAAGCCTAAATATACACCCTCCCTCCAAAATAAGCCCCAGTGAAAGTTTGGGGGTGGCAAGCAGGAGGCAGCCCTTCCCTTCCCCAGTCACCTCATGGAGGTTCAGCCCCTTAATTGCTGCCTGCTGATCAGCTGAGCAACCCAGATCTCCAGAGCACCTCCCCAGCTGCCAGCCTCCTCCCCCTTTTCCTACCGATTGTTCTTTACTTGGGATCGCAGCACAGACACACATCTCCAAAATGCTCCATCCGGAGCCTTCAGCCTTGCAATCCTGGAGGGGTGTCTGTGCTGTGATCGCAAACAAAGAACGGTGTGTGTGTGTGTGTGTGTGAGAGAGAGAGAGAGAGAGAGAGAGAGAGAGGGATCTACAATCCAACCTCGGAGAGTTATCCAGGGCTGGCAGCAATGTTCTCTCCACCCCACCCAACCCTCTCTCTCACACACACATACACACAGGTCCCTCACCCCCAACCCTCCCAAGACAGCCACATCCCTGGGAACTCATGTGCCCCCCCGCCGCCCCAGCACTGACTGTACACCAAGCGCCTGCTCCTGTGCCATAGAGGCGGCCCGCCCACATTCACCGAGGCGCCGCGTCCAGGTAGCCCATGCTACTGAGCGCCTGCCACAGCATCACCAGCACCAGCAGCACCGCCCCAGGGCTTCCTTGGCAACGCGGGCGGTGGCAGCAGAGAATTCTCCATGTGCGGGGGGCAGAGGTCAGCATGCACACTTCTGTTGGGGGTGGGGCAGCGGCTAAATGGTGGGGTGCAGGGGCGGAAGTCACGGAGAACTACAACACCTAGAAGGCCTGGGGTGTCCTGTAGCTAGGTGCAGGTCTCTCACCAGCGGTGGCTGAGGCACTGCAGGTGTTGCTGCTGCTGATGCTGCCGCCTGTGAAGGCTCTGGCTGGCCCATTGAGGGTCAAGCTCAACCACGGGCACGGAGTGCTGCCCATGGCCAGGCCAGCCAAGCTGCATTTGTTGGGGCTGCTCTCGTAGCTGCCTGGCGTCTCACTGCCAGGCACCAGAGAAGAGTAACCAGGGCCTGCAGGAAGAAGGGAGGGCGGGCAAGGGTCCCGCAAAGCTCCCCTCCCAAGGAAGAGTCCAGCCTGGTTGCCGTCCTGTCGGGTGACTCCCAAGGCGAAGGGGCTTCCTGGGCTTGCGGCCACTCCAGTCACCGCTTGGGTGGAGGGACCACGGGGCGATTGGAGCGGAGAAGAGCAGGGGGAAAGGGGAGGCCTCCAGTGACTATCACCATAGAGCGGGAAGCACACTCCCAGAGCAGCCGCTGCCCTGGCTGGAGTTCGGAAGCCACAGAAGCAGAGTTTATGGGAGAGAAAGAAAGACTTCTGTTGTTTCTGCTGGCTGGTTGCACGCAAAGAAAGCAGCAGAAGTCTTTCTTTCTCTCCTCTAAACTCTGCCTCTGCAGCTTCAAAACCCCAGCTGGAAACCCCTGCTTTGTGGGCAGCCGGGGCAGAGAGGCGATGATGGGCAAAGTGAGCTGCAGCCCTGATGGATAGTCAGCCACATCGATGTGGTGAGGCCTGGGAGGCACGTGAGCAAAGGGACACAAGTGCTCCCACGGCTTGGCGCCTTCAGGCTGCTCATATTCCACACACACTTGCAGGAGGGGAGGGGCTTGATGGCAGCATGCAGAAGGACCCTCTCTCTGCCGGTCCCCCTGCTGTGAGTGCTCAGGCTGCCCAGGGCCTCCTGCACCCTGAAAATAATAAGACACCCCCCCCCCCGAAAACAAGGCCAAGCCCCTATTTCGGGCTTCAAAAAAATATAAGACGGTCTTATTTCAGGAAAACATGGTAGCATCCTCATGGTCATGTCATTTACATTCGGATGTTCGACAACTGATTCACATTTATGATTGTTGCAGTGTTCCAGAGTCATGTGATCTTCTTTTGTGACCTACTGACAAGCAAAGTCAATTGGGAAATCAGATTCACTTAACGACTGTGCTATAATCGTATTACTAATTTAACAATAGCAAGGATTCACTTAACAAATTCCTCACTTTACAACATAAATTTTGGACTCAATTGTGGTGGTAAATTCAGGATTACCTGTAACTGAGGACTGGAAAAGAGCTGATGTGGTTCCCATTTTCAAAACAGGTAAAATAAACTCGTCCAGGAAATTACAGACAGATCAGCCTGACATTAATACCTGGAAAACATATCCAGGCAACATATCTGTGAACACCCAGAAGCAAACAAGTTATAACCAGTAGCCAACATGGGTTGACCAAAAACAGATCATGCCAAACAAACTTTATTTCATTCTTTGACAAAGTGGCTAAATTAATGAACCAGAGAAATGCTATAGACATAGTATACTTAGATTTCAGTAAAGCATTTGATAAAGTAGATCACAACCTACTTCTTGCCAACCTAGAAAAATGTGGGATAGGCAGCACCACCACGAAGTGAGTTTCTAACTGCTTGACAAATCGTACTCAACGTGTAATCCTCAATGGAGCTATCCCCACATGCATCAAGACTGACCCAAAGGCAGCAAATACGAAGCTAAGTAGCGTTGGCTCAGTTGCAAAGGTCGGCTGCTAGGAGTCGAAAACCTCTCCCAAAAGCCTTGGTAGAGAATGGACAGGCGTGTTTTTCCATCTCCTGTCGCTAGATGGCGGTCAGGCAACGTCTGTGCCTAGAAAGCCATCAATTCAATGGTGCCATCCCTGATTGCGCTTAAAAAAGGAGTCTTTAAACCATTGAGTACTGCATTGCTAGAAAGGATGGGAGGACTGGAGAGGCGCAGAGGAACTTCCTCTTCCGGATGACTGATGGGAGGAAGTTGGTGTGCAGAGCGGCTTTTCTGCTCCTCCCAGGGTCGAAGCAGCAGCTGGCAGGTGAGTTGAGGGCTGCAGGTGGGAGGAGAGTCCGGGAGCAAGTCGGGCTGTTCGGTTCCCTCCACGGCCTGGAAGCGGAGAAGCAACTGGGCTGAAGCCTCTCAGCTGCTGCTGCTGCAGGTTCCTTCCCTCCCCAAATGGAAGCCCACTGGTGCTGCAGGCTGGGAAACTGGGGGCTGCAATTTCTGCTGGTGGGAAGCTTGAAAAAGCCTCTTTCAAGTGGAGGTTGGTTCTTTGGGAATGGCTTCCCTCCAGAGGTTGTGGCTGCTCCGTCACTGGAGGGTTTTGAGGGGCGATTGGGCAGCCATTTGTTCTGGATGGAACAAATATAAAATGTATTGGCCACCAACCTTACCATGACATAACTGTGGGCGGCTTACAGACAGCAAATAATACATACACGTTAAAATCTAAATAAATTGTAGGAAGAAAAATCCGGTCGGTTCCAAGCCAGGAGAAAGGAGCTGGAAATAAAATGCTTAGTGACACAATTGCAGTCAGTAAGTGAGGACTACTTCAATTGGGATGTCACCAAAGGGGTTGTGGAAAGCATTTTCTGCCTTTACTTGGAGTTCGTGGCTTCCATGGGCATAACTGGTGCTTCAAATCTTGCAGAGGCTTTAGGCCTCATTTGGTCAGCTAAAGCCACCACATCTGTCAAGTTAGTGTCATGCAGATTGTCAGGTGTGGCTCAATAAAATAAAAGAGAGTTCAAGTGTGTTTGTTGATAAGCCAACGCATTTCTTCAGCTGAATAAAGATGGGTCCCTCCTAAGGAGGAAGGAACCCTGAGCATAGTGAAAGGCAGATATTTATACATTTCTTTGCTTTCGCTTCATTACATAAGAGGCAGCTGGGACACGACAGATAAAGTATAGAAATATAGAAATTATAGAAATTATAAAAATAGTCAAGCATGCCTTGTGTGATTTTGGTCACGTGCCTAACAGACAGGCTAGTGGTTTCCTGTGAACCTTTCCATGGCCTCAGGAGACTGTTGAGGTCTGAACTTCGGCCTTAGAATCTCAACATATGAGCAAACATCAAATTGATCAGATTCCTGATTAATATTATTATTATTATTATTATTATTATTATTATTATTATTATTATTATTATTTAATTTATATACTGCCCATTCTCCCGAAGGACTCAGGGCAGTGTACAGCTAGAATTAAAATACAAATATACAACATCCTAATTAAAATTAATTAAAATCATTAAATAGTTTTGGCCGAATTTTAAAACCCAAAATAAAGACCCAATTTACAATCAATCAATTTGACAGCCCCGCTTTTCGGAACAGTAGGGTCTTGAGGGCACAGCGAAAAACCCAGAGGTCAGAGATGTTACGAATATCCGGGGGCAATTCATTCCAGAGGGCAGGAGCTCCCACAGAGATGGCTCTCCTCCTGAGTGTCGCCAGCCGACATAACTTAGCCGACGGCACCCTGAGGCATCCCTCTCTGGGAGCGAACTGGTCGGTGGGAGGCTGTTGGTGGCAGAAGGCGGTCCCGTAGATATCCTGGTCCTATGCCATGGAGTGCTTTAAAGGTGGTGACCAACACCTTGAATTGCACTCGGAAGACCACTGGGAGCCAGTGCAGATCGCACAGGAACGGTGTTACATGAGTGTAACGAGGTGCGTTCATAACCACCCACGCGGCTGCATTCTGGACCAGTTGGAGCCTCCGAGTGCTCTTCAAGGGGAGCCCCATGTAGAGAGCATTACAATAGTCCAGACGGGAGGTGACAAGGACGTGAGTGACCGTGCGCAAGGCGTCCCGGTCAGAATTGACATTAGCACAGAAGGTATGATTGAGATATTTTTCAGGCTTGACATTGATTTTCTCTATATTGTAGGTATCTGTATTATTTCTCTCTGAATATGTATAACTCCAAATGCATAATCTCTCCCCAGGACTTCCAGATAAACAGTCATGTGAAAAAAAGTACACTCTTCTTGACTTCTTTGATTATATATATTAGGACGTAGTAAAAATTGGTCCTTAGAAGTTCTTAAAAGTAGGTTAATACAACCACAAAGGAACAACAACACATGACATATTACATCAGGTCATCTTTTATTTTATAAAAAGAAAGCCAAAACAGAGAGGTCATGTGTAAAAAAAGTATGATTTAATAATTTGGAGAACCACCTTTAGCAGCAACAACTAGAAGTAATTCTTTTCTGTATGACTTTATCAGTCTCTTGCAGCGTTGTGGAGGAATTTTGGCCCATTCTCCTTTACAACATTGTTTCAGTTCATTGAGATTTGTGGGTGTTTTTTTATGCACAACTCTCTTGAAGTCCCGCCAATTGGGTTGAGGTCTGGACTTTGACTGCCATTGCAACACCTTGATTCTTTTCTTTTCCGGCCATTCTGTTGTAGATTTGCTGATGTGTTTTGTGTCCATTGACCTGTTGCATAATCCTATGTCAGCCAAGCTTTAGCTATTAGACAGATGGCCTCACTTTTGACTCTAGAATACTTTGGTACCACTTTGGTCTGGTCTGTGCAAAGGACAATCTTCCAGAAGTCATGTGATTTGTTCAGATGCAACTTTGCAAACCTCAGCTGTGCTGCTATGAGTTTTTTACAGAGAAGAGGGTTTCTCCTCACAACCCTTCCAAACAAACCATACTTGTCCAGTCTTTTTCCAATTGCACTGTTATGAATCTTAACATTTAACATGCTAACTGAAGCCTGTAGAGTCTGTGATATAACTCTTTTTTTTTTTTAGTAATTTCTGTGGCCATTGCATAGTCTGGCCTTGGGGTGAATTTTCTTGGATGTCCAGTCCTGGGAAGATTGGCAACTGTCTTGAATGTTTCCCACTTGTGAATAATCTTTTTAACAGATTAAGAGAGTTGGAAGGGACTTTATAGGTCATCTAATCCAAAACCCCCTACTCAAGCAGGAGACCCTACACCATTTCTGACAAATGGACGTCCAATCTTTTCTTGAAAGTCTCCAGTGATGAAGCTGCCACAATGTCCGAAGGCAAGCTGTTCCATTGGTTGATTGTTTTCACTGTTAGAAAGTTCCTCCTTATTTCTAGGTTGAATCTCTCTTTGGTCAGTTTCCACCCATTATTCCTTGTCTGGCTTTGGAAAGTAGCTTGACCCCCTCCTCTCTGTAGCAGCCCCTCAAATATTGGAAGACTGCTATCATATCTCTCCTGGTCCTTCTCTTCACTAGACTAGCCATGCCCAGTTCCTGTAACCGTTCTTCATATGTTTTAGTCTCCAGTCCCCTAAGCATCCTGGTTGCTCTCCTCTGCACTTTTTCTTCCTGCCACCGGTAGCCTTCCATCGCCCGGTCCGCTTCCACAAAGTTGGCCTCCTTAGGGTACATTCGGCTAGACAATGTCGACTGGTGAACCCTAGGGGGAGAGCCTTCTCTGTGGGAGCCCCTACCCTCTGGAATATGTTACCCCTGAAACTCCGGATAATCCCTGACCTCTGAACTTTCCGTCGGGCCTTGAAGACCTGGCTCTTCCAATGGGCAGGCCTGGGTTGACTCTAAACTGATTTTGTAGCTTTTTAAATTCCTAAATCTTACATTTGAATTTGTATTCCCACGTTTAACCTTATTTATTGGATATTCTGCTTGAATTTGTCTTTTAATTTTTGTATTTTCTGTTCTTAGTGTTGTGAGCTGCCCTGAGTCTTTTGGGAGAAGGGTGGCATACAAGTCCAATACATAAATAAATAATGCATTTTTTTGATCTCTTGCCACGTTTTAAGCAACGGTCCTCTAATAATGTGGCTTTGAAATATCCATGATGTTTATCTCTTCCCTCCCATAAGAATGCGTGCCAGTCTCTTTGTAGGTCAAAACCCTCTAATGCAGTGGTTCTCAACCTTCCTAATGCCGCAACCCTTTAATACAGTTCCTCATGTTGTGGTGACCCCCAACCAGGGGTGGGTTCTAAATTTTTTTACTACCGGTTCTGTGGGCGTGGCTTGGAGGTCATGTGACTGGGTAGGCGTGGCTAGCTGGTAATGTGACCGGATGGCCATGCCTATGTGTATAGGGACTACTCAGAGGGCTAAAAAAAGTCATTTCTGACAGGTCCTTGCACTTTTGACTGGTCCTCACACTTATGACCATCCTCACATTTATGCCTGTGCAGCATTCTTAACAACCATGTCACTCATTTCACAACTGCTTCTCTTCAACATGGTATAAGATAGGGCAAAAAGCGTAAAATGTGAGGACAGTTGTAAATTCGAGGACTGGTCAAAAGTGCGAGGACCAGTCAAAAATAACTTTTTCAGCCCTCTGAGTAGTCCCTGTGCACAAAAGGACTACCCAGAGGGCTGAAAAATGTGATTTCTGACAGGTCCTCGCACTTTTGACCAGTCTTCGCAGTTTTGAATGGTCATCATTTATGCCCATTGTACCATTCTTAACAACTGTGTCACTCATTTCACAACTGCTTCTCTTCACCATGGTGACAAGATAGGGCAAAACCATAAAGTGTGAGGACAGTCGTAAGTTCGAGGACTGGTCAAAAGTGCGAGGAGCAGTAAAAAATAACTTTTTCAGCCCTCTGAGTAGTCCATATGCATAAAAGGATACAGCAATAGAGAGGGACGAAGGAAGGGAAGGGAAATTAGAGGAGGAGTGAAGGTAAGAGAGGGAGGAAGAGAGGAGGAGAAGGAGGAAGTAGGGAGAAGAAGAAGAGGAGGGGAAGAGAAAGTAAGAAAGAAAAGAGAGAGGTGGTAGGTTTGAGGAGAAAGATTGCTGTACAATAAAAAAGATGGAAGGGAAGAAAGCCAACCCCAAACAAATATAAAGATATTAAGATAAAGAATGAATTGTTAAACTTTAAAGAATAAAAGAGAACAAATAGCAATAAATAGCAATAATTAGAAACACACATACAAACATACAATGTATTTTCTTTGAACAGAGTATTTGGCTGGTTCACAAATTTAAACAGTTATAGGAGGTTAGCACCCACCCCTTTCCTAGAAGAATGAAATATTTTGGGAAATATTAAAAAGGCAGAATATTATATTTCCCTGGATGAGAAATGGAGAAGCATATTTTACAGACAAAGCAGTTCCCACCTTCCTGCCCTCCACCCTTTGTTAATGGGCCAGAGGCAGAAAGTCAATCCTTTGTCAAAGGACATTTGCAACACAATAGCAACAGAAACTAACACAATGGGCCCCATCAAGCCATGTGATCCTGTCCACCATTAAACCATCTTTCCAAGCACTCTCCATGTTTCCAGTGTCTTTTTCCCCACTTGGAGCAGAACCCAGAAGGATATTTCTTCCAACACAGTATTTAGTCATTTCAATTAAATTTACAATTTCTAAATCAATTAGTTATATAACTATCTTTTTTGTATATTAATCAATATGAACATGAATATTCCAATTATTTCCATGCAATCCAATTTCTTACAAATCAATTAATTATATTTACCAATAATAATAAACCAAATAATTTCCCCCATATATTCCTCCAAACCACAACCATTTCTGCTTTCAACACAATTTACAATTAATAGTATCTCAATTATTACAATTCCCTAGTTAAATAGACCTTTTTTTCTTTTATTATTATTATTATTATTATTTATTAAATTTGTATACCGCCCTTCTCCCAAAGGACTCAGGGCGGTGCACAGCCAAATTAAAATACATACAATACAAAATTTAAAATAATTTAAAACAGAATTAAATCCAATTGGCTTCCCAAAGTATTAAAACCCATTACCCTTAAAAACCCTTTAAAAAATTTTAAGCCAGGCCAGCTTGCTGGAATAGGAAGGTCTTCAAAGCTCGACGGAAGGTACGGAGGTCTGGGATTAGTCGTATTCCTGGGGGGAGCTCGTTCCAGAGGGCGGGTGCCCCCACAGAGAAGGCCCTCCCCCTGGGGGCCGCCAGTCGGCATTGCATGACCGACGGCACCCTAAGGAGGCCCTCTCTGTGGGACCGAATTGGCCGGTGGGAGGTTATCGGTGGCAGAAGGTGGTCTTGCAGATAACCGGGCCCTAAACCATGGAGCGCTTTAAAGGTGAGAACCAATACCTTGAAGCGCACCTGGAAGACCACCGGGAGCCAGTGCAGCTCGCGCAGACAAGGTGTCACATGGGAGCGCCAAGTCGCTCCCATAATCACCCACGCGGCCGCATTCTGGATCAGCTGGAGCTTCCGAGTGCTCCTCAAGGGGAGCCCCATGTAGAGAGCATTGCAGTAGTCCAGGCGAGAGGTGACGAGGGCATGAGTGACCGTGCATAGGGAGTCCCGATCCAGAAAAATCTTGAACCTCCTCTTGCCTTCTTGCCCTAAATTTCCCATTGTTTGCAGTTTTGCACTTACCTTTTTTGGTGAGGAAAAAGAAAAAGAAATCTCTCCGCCTCATTTTGTCACGTTGCAACAAAGACCCTTCTTTAGTTTCAATTTCGCTTTTCAGCATAGATAGGGGGAAAAAAATTTGCTCCAGGAATTTACCTCTTTGCAGCTAGCTCTTTGAAGCCCCGCGGCAAGAATTTAAAGTTTTTTTCCCTCTAGCCATCAGCTGGGACTCCGGAGGCAGCAATAGATTGGGAGTGGGCGGGGTAAGTGAAGGGCGACCAGGCGATCCCACAGAGGCAGAGGGTGAGGGTGAGTGAAGGCATGTGGGGGGGGCGAGAGAGGGCTTTGGCGACCCCTGTGAAATGGCCGTTCGACCCCCAAAGGGGTTGCAACCCCCAGGTTGAGAACCGCTGCTCTAATGTTAATATCCTTTTGTTTTTAAATTCTATCCACTTTCTTATCCAAATTAGTGATGTCGCTTTATAGTATGTTTGCCAATCTGGTAGTCCTAATCCGCCTTTCTCTCGTATGTCCTGGAGATGTTTTAGTTTGATTGTTGCCTTCTTCCCTTATTATTTATTTATTTATTTATTTATTAAATTTATATCCCGCCCTTCTCCCCGAAGGGACTCAGGGCGGTGAACAGCCGAGAATTAAAATAACATACAATACAAAAGTTAAGATAATTAAAAATAAATTAAATTACACGGCCTCCACAATTTAAAACCCCTACCTATGCAATTAAAAAACTAACCCATAAAACCTATTCAGGCCAGTCCGGCTTGCTGAAATAAAAACGTTTTCAGGGCCTTACGGAAAGTGCGGAGATCCAGAATCAGCCGTATTCCAGGAGGTAGCTCGTTCCAGAGGGCGGGCACTCCCACAGAGAAGGCTCTCCCCCTGGGGGCCGCCAGCCGACATTGCATGACCGACGGCACCCTGAGGAGGCCCTCTCTGTGAGAGCGTATTGGCCAGTGGGAGGTTATCGGGAGCAGAAGGCGGTCTCGTAAATACCCTGGCCCTAAGCCATGGAGTGCTTTAAAGGTGAGAACCAACACCTTGAAGCGCACCTGGAAGACCGGGAGCCAGTGCAGCTTGTGCAGGAGAGGTGTTATATGGGTGCGCCATGTCGCTCCCGTAATCACCCGCGCGGCCGCATTCTGGACCAGTTGGAGCCTCTGGGTGCTCCTCAAGGGGAGTCCCATGTAGAGAGCGTTGGCGTAGTCCAGGGAAGAAGTGACGAGAGCATGAGTGACTGTGCATAAGGAATCCCGACTCAGAAAGGGGCACAACTGGCGTATCAGGCGAACCTGATAAAAAGCGCCCTTGGCCACGGCTGTCATGTGCTCTTCTAAAGACAGCCGTGTGTCCAGGAGGACACACAAGTTGCAAGCCCCCTCTGTGGGGGTCAATGACTTGCCCCCAATAGCCAGCGATGACACCAGCTGGCTATATCGGGATGCCGGCATCCACAGCCACTCGGTCTTGCAAGGGTTGAGTCGAAGCCTGTTCATGCCCATCCAGACCCGCACGGCCTCCAGACACTGGGACATCACTTCAAGGGCATCGTTGGGGTGGTTTGGGGTGGAGATGTACAGCTGAGTGTCATCAGCATACAGATGGCATCGCACCCCAAATCCACGGATGATCTCACCCAGCGGCTTCACATAAATGTTGAACAGGAGTGGCGGGAGGACCGACCATTGTGGCATCCCACAAACAAGGCGCCTCAAGGTCGACCTCTGCCTCCCTGCCAACACAGACTGCGACCGGTCGGAGAGATACGAGGAGAACCACCACAACATGGTGCCTCCCACCCGCAATCCAAATATAGCAATCCTTGCCAAATATTGTCTGCAATCATTTTAGTGAAGTCTTTGAAAAAATCTTTTCCTGGGCTTATCGGAATTACTTGGAATAAATATAGTATTCTAGGTAATACATTCATTTTAATTAATGCAATCCTTACTAGAAATGATAGCTGTAACTTACTCCATATTTCTAGGTCTTTTTTTTTATCTGTTTTGCCAATTTATTATAATTATCCTCCCTAAGTGTTGACCCTTTGTTGGAAAGCCAAATTCCTAAATATTTTACTTTTTTTACTATTTGTATTCCTAATTTATCTTCCAATTCTTTTTCCTCTAGGTTTTAAGGTTCTTCGTTAATGCCTTTGTTTTTCATTTATTAATTTTTAATCCGGCCACTCTTCTATACTCTTCTATTTTAGCCAACAATTTTGTTCCTGTTTGTGCTGGTTGTTCTAAGATGAATACCACGTCATCTGATAAGTAAATTCACAACATTCAATGAAAGAGAATGTACTTTCTTTTTCACTTGACTGTATGTGAAAACAACCATTTGCATTGCTAAGAATTTGTGATTGACCCAGTCAACAAGGGAATTTCATCATTGAATGGATATTCGAACTTGGATCTGGGTAGTCTTCCATGTGTCATGATTAATGTAAGAGCTTCTTTGAGTATTGTGGCATGTTTGCTTTTTCATTGTAATGTAACCCTTTTTCTTTTTTTCTCATCTTCTGCAGCCATTTCGTGCACAATTAAAGATACATTTTTATTTGAATCTTATAGACAAAGAAGATGGCAATGAGCACTCTGGACAACTGAGGATAACAAGCAACATTGAACACCAAAGCAAGTCAGTCCAGAAATCAAAATATTTTCCATTTCCTTCAGAGTCACACAATTCTTTTCTACCTAGGGAAACGAGAGAAGATCAGGAAGAGATTTCTAGCTGGGAAAAGCAGGGTGTGAAATTCAAGCATACATTACATGAAAAGTCAAGGCAGATTATTTTTCCATTGGGCAAAAGAGGGAAATATCTGGAAGTTACTGGGGAAGAAAAGGTCAATTGGAAAACCACGTAGAGCAGAGAGAGTTGCAGGCCTCTGGGAGGAAGAAAACGGCTTGAATAAAAGCACTGCTAAACAAGGCATCATCCATATTTTTTACCTCCAAAGGAATATGAGTTGTGGAAAAGCTACATAGACGTGCATGTTGTGGGAAAGATACAACTTGCAAATCACAGCTGATTATGCCTGAGAGGATCGCGACTGGAGAAGAGTCATACAATACTCTAAATGTGGCAAAACCTCTGATCAGAACACCTCCATTGTGGTTCTTGGAAGAACCCACACAGGAGAGAAGCCCTACAAGTGCTCCCAATGCAGTAAATTCTTTAGGAAGCATGGCAACATGGACTCACACCAAGGAGAAAATGTTTGAATGTCCTGATTGTGAGAAATGTTTCTGTGATAATTCCAACCTGGTGATACACCAGAGGATTCACACAGGCAAGAAGCCCTTTAAATGTCCTAATTCTGAGGATAGTTTAAGTCAAAATTCTTACCTCGTTTCACACCAGAGCATTCATACAGGAGAGAAACCATTGGAATTTCCCGGTTCTGAGAAAAGTTTCAGTCAGAATTCCAGCCTGGTGACATACGAGAGGATTCACACAGGAGAAAAACCCTTTCAATGTCCTGACTGTGGAAAAAGTTTCAGTACCAATTTCAGCCTTGTAACACACCAGAGGATTCACAAAGGAGAAAAACTCTTTAAATGTTCTGGGAAAAGTTTCCATCAGCATTCCAACCTCATTGGCCACCAGAGGACTCACACAGGAGATAAACCCTTTGAGTGTTCTGATTGTGGTAAAAGTTTCAGTCACAATTCCAGCCTTGTAACACACCAGAGGATTCACGCAGGACAAAAACCCTTTAAATGTCCTGACTGTGGGAAAAGTTTCAGTCAGAATTCCAGCCTGGTGAAACACCAGAGGATTCACACAGGAGAAAAACCTTTTGAATGTCCTGACTGTGGGAAAAGTTTCCGTCAGAATTTCAACCTGGTTCAACACCAGAGGATTCACACAGGAGAGAAACCCTTTGAATGTTCCGATTGTGGTAAAAGTTTCAGTACCAATTTCAACCTTGTAACACACCAGAGGATTCACACAGGAGAAAAACCCTTTAAATGTCCTGACTGTGGGAAAAGTTTCCGTCAGCATTCCAACCTCATCGGCCACCAGAGGACTCACACAGGAGATAAACCCTTTGAGTGTCCTGATTGTGGTAAAAGTTTCAGTCAGATTTCCAGTCTGGTTCGACACCAGAGGATTCACACAGGAGAGAAACCGTTTGAATGTTCTGATTGTGGTAAAAGTTTCAGTCACAATTCCAGCCTGGTGAAACACCAGAGGACTCACACAGGAGAAAAACTCTTTGAATGTCCTGACTGTGGGAAAAGTTTCAGTCACAATTCCAGCCTGGTGAAACACCAGAGTATTCACACAGGAGAAAAACCCTTTGAATGTCCTGATTGTGGGAAAAGTTTCCGTCAGAATTTCAACCTGATTCGACACCAGAGGATTCACACAGGAGAGAAACCGTTTGAATGTTCTGATTGTGGTAAAAGTTTTAGTACGAATTCCAGCCTGGTGATACACCAAAGTATTCACACAGGAGAAAAACCCTTTGAATGTCCTGACTGTGGGAAAAGTTTCAGTCAGAATTCCAGTCTGGTTCGACACCAGAGGATTCACACAGGAGAGAAACCGTTTGAATGTTCTGATTGTGGTAAAAGTTTCAGTCACAATTCCAGCCTGGTGATACACCAAAGTATTCACACAGGAGAAAAACCCTTTGAATGTCTTGACTGTGGGAAAAGTTTCAGTCAGAATTCCAACCTGGTTCGACACCAGAGGATTCACACAGGAGAGAAACCGTTTGAGTGTCCTGATTGTGGTAAAAGTTTCAGTACCAATTCCAACCTTTTAACACACCAGAGTATTCACACAGGAGAAAAACCCTTCGAATGTCCCGACTGTGGGAAAAGTTTCAGTCAGAATTCCAGCTTGGTGAAACACCAGAGGACTCACACAGGAGAAAAACCCTTTGAATGTCCTTACTGTGGGAAAAGTTTCAGTAACAATTCCAACCTGGTGAAACACCAGAGGATTCACACAGGAGAAAAACCCTTTGAATGTTCTGATTGTGGTAAAAGTTTCAGTACCAATTCCAGCCTTGTAACACACCAGAGGACTCACAGAGGAGATAAACCCTTTGAGTGTCCTGATTGTGGAAAAAGTTTCAGTCACAGTTCCAGCCTGGTGAAACACCAGAGTATTCACACAGGAGAAAAACCCTTTGAATGTCCTGACTGTGGGAAAAGTTTCAGTCATAATTTCAACCTGGTTCAACACCAGAGGATTCACACAGGAGAGAAACCCTTTGAATGTTCCGATTGTGGTAAAAGTTTCAGTACCAATTTCAGCCTTGTAACACACCAGAGGATTCACACAGGAGAAAAACCCTTTAAATGTCCTGACTGTGGGAAAAGTTTCCGTCAGCATTCCAACCTCATCGGCCACCAGAGGACTCACACAGGAGAGAAACCCTTTGAGTGTCCTGATTGTGGTAAAAGTTTCAGTCACAATTCCAGCCTGGTGAAACACCAGAGGATTCACACAGGAGAGAAACAGTTTGAATGTCATTTCTAGTGTCCCATTGTAAGTGCACCTGAGATATTGACTATTTAAATTGATTAAATTAAATAGAATTTGCCTGATTTTTTGTAGGCAAATATGCAATGGTATTAGATGCAGCAGAGGAAAGAAAATGTTGGAAGATATTACTTTGATAATGGCTATTTTTCTTTCAGCATAAGAAGTTGCTGGATATTTATTTTTGAAAAAATTTGGCTATTATGTAAAAAACTTTTTGGGGGTGTTCTTTGCATTTTTGTGATGGTGGATGATTGAAATGCTATGTGCCAGGAGTCCCAGCCTTTTTCTCCCTTGGTGCCCCCAAGATTTTCAGCCTTAGAATTCTCCAGCCAGCATCTCTTGGGGATTGGAGCACTGAGACTATAGTTAAAAAGATTGTGCTTCTTCATATAAGGAAAAAACAAGCGGAGAAGAGACATGAGCTCTTTTTTTCAATGTTCTTCTTTTTCTATCCTGTTTCCCCCAAAATTAGACATCCCCTGATAATAAGCCCAATCATGCTTTTGAGCGCATGGCAATAAGGCCAAGCACTTATTTCAGGATCCAAAAAAATATAAGACAGGGTCTTATTTTTGGGCAAACACGATAACAGTTCCAGAAATTCAGTGCACCAAGCATGTCTGTTCAGGTTGTGTCAAGAATGAGGCACTCAAGTGGAAGAAACCATATGAATAGCAAATATATTGGGGGAGTTTAGGGCAGTGAGAAAAGCAATGTAAAATTTCATATGTAAAGGCTGTTCTGCCCTGCAGGTGACCTTCATGGTTCAAAAGCCAAAAGAAGCAATTCAATTGAAACATGTCAGTTGCTACATATTCCTTTTCTCCCCAGATTTTATTCCATTTGTGGTACATGCTTTAAAACTGGTTCTCCTTCATATGAGGGTGGCTTCACTGTGATTCTCTTGACTGTTTTTCACACAACCACTGCAGCAATCCCATGGTCACATGTTCAAAATTCAGGTGCTTAGCAAAACACCCATAAGTATGATGGTTGCAGTGTCCCAGACTCATGTGATCCTCTTTTGTCACCTTCTCACCAACAAAGTCAACAGAGAAGCCAGATTCGCTTAACAACTTTGTGACTAATTTAACAACTTCAGTGATTCACTTAACAACTGTGGCAAGAAAAGTTGTAAAATGGGACAAAACTCACTTAAAAGATGTCTCACTTAGCAACAGTGAAATTATGGGCTGAATTGAGGTATCAGAGTTGGAAGCGACCTTAGAGGTGATCTAGTCCAACCCACCGGTCAAGACAGGAGACCCTATTCCATTTCAGACAAGAGACTGTCCAGACTCTTCTTAAAAGCCTCCAACCGAAACCTGTCCTTTAATGCCGCTGAAGCTCTTGGGATCATTTCATCTGTTAACATCCTCCCCTTGCTTTAAAGTTAGATCAAAAAGTGTGAGTGTATTGTATGGAGTCATCACGACAGATACACCCCTCCACCCAAAGAATGAAATATTTTGGGTAATATTAAAAAGAGGCAGAATATTATATTTCCCCAAAGGAGAAATGGAGGGAAAAAAAATACTAGCAAAGGCAGAAAGCAGCCACAACAGTTTCCAGCAGATGCCTAAAGTTTTTAGAGATGGATATTTTGTGACCATTAAGAAATCTAGGCCAGCCTATTCACAAACAAAACACCTAGAATGCCAATGATGGGATTAAAATTTACATTTCCCCACCCAAAATCTAAGGACAGGACCTGACCTTTTAGTACACGGATCCTCAAAGTACAGCCTGTGGGATGGCTACAGTCTGCTGAAGCAATGTATTGGGCCCACGCAATGGTGGGATTCCGCCCTGCCCTTAGCCCCATCCCTATCAGCCATTCCTTGCGTGGCTGGCTGTGTCACCTGCATCGCCCGTCCTCTAGCCATCGCCCTTATCTTTCAACCCGCGGGGGTATGTAAATCACAAAGGTAAGGGCGATGGGGGAGGGTGGGCAGGGGAGGGCATGTTTCACAATGGGGAGACAGGGTCTCCTCCTCCTGGAGCCACAATGTGACCCTGCCCCACTCTCCCCTGACAACAGCGGCGTCGGCTCGTTTTCGCCTCCCATATGTCAGTCACTTGTCCTGCAGATACTACAGGCTGCCTGTCTTGTGATGCCTTGCCTCCCCGCCAGCCAGGTGGTCTTTGGGTCTCTGCCGACCAGCTGACCATCAGTGTGCGGCTCATCAGCCTCTGGATGTCAGATTCTCATCATCTAGCACCAGTTCAGGGGTTCCTTCTCCCCCACTCCACCCCCGGACAGACAGAGACAGACAGAGACTGAGGAAGGGAAGGAAGGATGATAGGAAGGAAGACAGACTTGGGGGTTGTGGTAAAAACTGTAGTTCAGTAATAAGGATGTGATGGCCCTCCAGTGGCTACTGCACTACACTCCCATCATTCCTGACTATTAGTTGTGCTGTTTACAAAATCCAGTGCCACCAGGGAGAAGTCAGGTTGTGAGTGATTGAAATTCCTCACATTGAAGCTAAGTGGTGATAGGTCATAACATAGGTATGTATTCTTCCTGACACATTTTCTTGTTATGTGCCCTATGATTTAAATTTCAGATAAATGTATTTCTCTGCTGTCGTCTTGTTAATTTAGCGAGCTATCCCGGGCACTGCCGGGGTTGACGGTGATTCTGCAGAAGATGCCTCAGGAGCCAGTCTTATCTCTGTACCCATCAAGCATTCCATGTCCTGGTTTCTCTTCCCCACCCCCATTTGCTCTTGTAGCACACTTTTCTTTCCTTCGATATAACAGGTAAAAGTCTCTGAACGTACCTGAGAGCTAAACTTTAGTTGTACTTGAAATCTTAATTTCTCTGGAGGGAATCAAATAGTGGAGGGAAGGAGAGACAGAGATAGACGGAGAGAGAGGGAAGAGGGAGAGAGAGAAAGAGAGACTGAGACTTGTGGATTATAGGCTCCTTGGGGCTGAGAAGAATTGCTGCAAAACTGAGTTTATTGAAGTGGACCACTAGACTCCTAAACAACTTAATAAAATAGAATAACAGAGTTGGAAGGGACCTTGGAGGTCTTCTACTCCAACTCCCTCCATTGGCAGGAAACCCTACACCACGTCAGACAAATGGTTATCCAACATTTTCTTAAAATCTTCCAATGTTGGAGCATTCACAACTTCTGGAGGCAAGTTGTTTCACTGATTAATTGTTCTGTCAGGAAATTTCTCCTTAGTTCTAAATTGCTTCTCTCCTTGATTAGTTTCCACCCATTGCTTCTTGTTGTACCCTAAGGTGCTTTGGAGAATAGTTTGACTCCCTCTTCTTTGTGGCAGCCCCTGAGATATTGGAACACTGCTATCATGTCTCCCGTAGTCCTTCTTTTCATTAAACTAGACATACCCAGTTCCTGCAACTGTTCTTCATATGTTTTAGCCTCCAGTCCCCTCATCTTTGTTGCTCTTCTCTGCACTCTTTGTAGAGTCTCCACATCTTTTTTACATCGTGGAAACCAAAACTGAATGCAGTATTCCAAGTGTGGCCTTACCAAGACATTATAAACTGGTATTAACACTTCACGTGATCTTGATTCTATCCCTCTGTTTATGCAGCCTAGAACTGTGTTGGCTTTTTTGGCAGCTGATGACACTGCTGGCTCATATTTAAATGGTTGTCCACTAGGAGTCCAAGATCCCTCTCACAGTTACTACTGTTGAGCGAGGTACCACATAGATTGTACCTGTGCATTTTGTTTTTCTCCCTAAATGTAGAACCTTACTTTTTTCACCATTGAATTTCATTTTGTTAGATCGCACCCAATGTTCAAGTCTGTCAAGATCCTTCTGTATCTTAAGCCTATCTTCTGGAGTGTTGGCTATTCCTGCCAGCTAGGTGTCATCTACAAATTTGATGAGTTCCCCATCTATCCCCTCGTCACTGATGAAGTTTTGAAGAGTACTGGGCCTAAAACAGAGCCTTGGGGTACTCCACTGCATACTTCCCTCCATGTAGATGCAGTTCCATTGAGGACTACATGTTGAATGCGGTTGATCAGCCAGTTACAAATCCATCTGGTGCTGATGCTTTCTAACCCACATTTTTCTACTTTATCTAGTAGTAGGTTATGGTCTACTTTATCAAATGCCTTACTGAAATCCAAGTAAATTATATCGACACTATTCCTCTGGTCCACTAATTTTGTCACTTTGTCAAAGAATGCAATAAGATTAGTCTGGTATCTTTTTTTTTTAAGAATTTTTTTTTATTTTTAAAACAAAACAAAACATAAAACAACCATCATCCATTACAATTACAGAAAGTGTGTCGATCGGTTACAATTCTTTTGTGCTTAATCCCATCTCCAAAATTTACAAGTTATTTAATTTCTCTTTTGAGAGTTTTTTATATCTTTTTATATTGTTATTCTCATTTAACAATTATTTAACAATGGCATGTCTCCCATAAAAACCGCTTCATAAATTTTATTATTACTTTTGTTTCATATTCCATACTTCATTTCCATGTCCACCACATATGGTAATATGACCCCGGAGTCTGATGACATTTCCAACATTTCTCCGATTTTTTCTTGAACATTCTGGCTATTCTGGCCCGGGGTAGATGCCACCTGTAAAACATCTTATACAAATTCTCTTTATATGCTGTTGACATTGTCATTTTATAATTTTGCAACCACAATTTTTGCCATTTCTCTAAATCAATTCCATGACCAAAATTTTCCCCCCATGCAATCATTGTTTCTTTAACTTGTTCTTCTTCCAATTTTACCTCTAATAAATAACCATACAGTTTTTTAATTACAGTCATCAGAACCTGTTAAAATTTTATCTAGATTAGTCAAATTACTGTAAAAACCCTCTGTCTTAGAATCTTTATCTTATCTAGATTGTATTTGCATATATGAAAACCAGTCCATCCTTATCTCCTGTTCTTCTAATTCTTGCTTCGATTTAAGTTCACCCTTTTCATTCAATAATTCACTATATCTAACAATTTGTTCCTTTCTAAATGTTATTGAGTGTGAGAATGCTTCAATAGTAGATAACCAGACTGGAATTTTTAAACAATGTTGCCTTTTAATCTTTTCCCAATTTAATAGCAAAGACTCGTATAGCGTGCCTTCTAAAATACCCCTGTGTTTTTGTACTCTTGTACCATAAGAAAGCATGCCAGCCCAACAGCACGTCATGTCCTTCTAAAATCAACAATCTAGTATTTCTTAACATTATCCATTCCTTAATCCACATCAAACTAGTTGCTTGATAATATAATTCCCAATCCGGCAAGCCAAAACCTCCTCTTATTCTAGTATCTTGCAACAATTTTAATTTTATCCTCGTTTTTTTACCCTGCCAAATATATTTCCACACTATTTTATTCAAGTCTTCAAAATAATCTTTTCTCAACTTAATTGGAATTGTCTGAAACAAATACAAAATTCTAGGCAGTATATTCATCTTAATAGTTGATATCAATGATAATTGCAAATTCTCCCATTTAGCCAAGTCTGTCACTATCTGTTGTTTAAGTTTATTGTAGTTATTCTCCTTCAGTGTACTGCATCTTGCTGACAAATATATCCCCAAATATTGAACCTTGTTTGTGACCTGCATTTTTGATATTTCCACCAAATCATCTTTCTGTTTTTTAACATATTTTTGTCAAAATCTTCATTTTGTCTTTATTTTCAAACCAGCAACCTTTCCAAATTCTCCTATTTTATCTATTAATTTATTTATTGACTCAAATGGATCTTCCAAAATAAACATCAGGTCGTCAGCAAATGCTTGCAGTTTATATTCTTGATTTTGAATTTTCATTCCTTTTATTTCTTTTTCTTCTCTAATGTTCCTGTTTAATACTTCTAGTGTTAACACAAACAACAGTGGTGACAGTGGACAACCTTGTCTCGTTCCTTTATGTATTTCAATAGATTCAGTCAATTCTCCATTTATCATTACTTTTGCTGTTTATGATATATAGCTTCTATGGCTTGAATGAATTTCCTCCCAAAACCCATCTGTTGGCATAAATCTGTAGTAGCATAAATAACTTCATAACTTCTAACAGTGGGAGAATCAGTGAATCCTGTAAAGTCTTATAATATTCCGCCGGCAGACCATCTGGGCCTGGTGCCTTTCCAATCCTTTGTTTTTTAAGTGCTGTCAATTCCATCATCATTATGTTTCCATCTAACATCATCTCGGTATCTTTAGAAATCTGAGGTAAATTTGCCTCAAGTAGATATTGTTTAACACTTTCCTCCTCTATGTTTTCTTTTTCATATAATTTTTTATAGAAATCTTGTACAATATTTTTCTTCTCTTCATTCCCATATCTAATTTGTCCTTGATCATCCATTCATTGCGTTATTTTCCTTGATTCTCTCTCTTTTTTCAATTTATATGCTAACCATCTACCAGGTTTATTGGCATCCCCAAAATAGTTTTGTTTAGCATTTCTAATTTTTTGTGCTAGATCTTCTTTTTCCAATAGTCCCATTTTATGTTTAATTGTGTCCATTTTCAATTTAATATCCTTTTTTTGTGGGGACTTCTGTAATTCTTTTTCAAGTTACTTATAGTCATCCTCTAATGTTTTATAACCTTGGTCTTCTTAATATTCCTTTTTCTTGTATAGTCGATTATCAAGCCTCTGGCATAAGCTTTCATAGTGTCCCACAAATTTTGCGTTGATGTATCCTCTTTTTTATTTTCTTTTTTTAAAAAAAATCTAGTTCCTTCTCCATTTTCTGTACAAAGTCCTTTTCTTTTAATATTGTGGTGTTTTTTTTTTTTTAATTTTTTTATTCATTTTATATTTTAAATTACTAACATTACAAACAACATATACAATACTTCACCCTGTGCTATACATAAGAAAGGAAGATTTGGTTCTTCGGATATATCCTCATGATCGCCAAAATCCACGTTCTCGGGGTACAGGTACCGAAGCATCCAATTTTCCCAGCGCATAGTCCACAAATGGTTTCCAAATTTTCCAGAAAATATCTTCTTTGTAGTCACCATTTCTAATTTTAATATCACATGTCATTTTATCATTTAAAGCTAATTTCCACATTTCACAATACCATTCTTCTATTCTAAAATTCACATCTAATTTCCAATATCTGGCTATTATAATTCTACCCATTATAATCATAATTCTAATCAATTCTTTTTCATATTTTGTTGGTTCTATTTCCTTAATTATCAACAGTAATATAGTTTCTGGTCTCAATATTATTGCTTTCCCCATCATTTCAAATATCCTTTCCTCCAATTGTTGCCAAAACTTTTTAACTTTATCACATTTGTACCACATATGTTCATAAGTCCCTAATTCCATGTCACATCTCCAACATTGTTTACTAATTTTTTTATCCATCAATGACAATCTTAATGGAGTCAAATACCATTTCCAAACAACCTTATAATTGTGCTCTTTAATCCTTACAGATAAAGTCTTCATAATTCTACTCTTCCAATTCACGTTCCAATCTAAATCTGATATTTTAATATTAAGTTCTTTTTCCCAATTCATCTTCATCACCCTTTGTGGTTTTCCATCAAAATTTATAATCTTATATATCTTACTAACGAGTCCCTTTAGTCCAATTTCATCTTTCATAATTTGGAATACTAAGTATTCAAATTCAGTTTTACTTCTACTTATCGAACAATTGTCCCTTACCTTCTTAGTCCATTTTTCTATCTGTATTTTTTCAAACCAGCCCAAACCCAATTTTTCAATGATTTCTTTTTTCCTCCTTTCATTTTCTAAAGTTTTTAACCAATCTATTATAATTTGTATATTTTCATCTTCCATTACCCTATCACGACTTATATTAGTTTTAATCGGCCAATTTTCAATTGTCTTCCCTAAGAAAATTATATCTGGAATTAAAATTTTAACAAATTTGTTCCAAATTTTACTCAATCCCTTTAACCAATAGCTATTAATTACACATTTTGATTTTGCTTTATCTAAAAACCATGTTGAGCCAAATCTCTTAATGTCCTTTAATTCTAAATCTCTCCAATGACTATCTTCACCTTTAAATATTTTTACCACAGTCCGAATAGCATAAGCCCAATAATAATTGAGTAGTTTGGGGATTCCTAATCCACCTTCCTTTTGATTTTGAAACCACATTTTCTTCACTAATCTAGGTCTTTTCCCACCATTGCAAAATTTATCCAATTTCTTCTGATATCCTTCAATATCTTTCTCTGTCAAGTTTAACGGTAACATCTCAAATAAAAAATTAAACTTTGGCAACAACATCATCTTACACATTGCAATTCTACCAAACCAAAACAACTTTATCATTTTATATTTATCTATCTTTTTCTCAATTTCATTCATCGCCACATCATAATTTAATTTTTTCATTTCTTTAACTTTGAGTGAAAGTGTTATGCCCAAATATTTCAATGTTTTTTTAATCCTTATCCCAAGTTGTTCTTGCATATTCTCCCACTCCTTACCATTATTATTCATTAATAATTCAGATTTTGACCAATTTATTTTCAAACCTGTCATTTCCTCAAATTCTTCCAAATGCTTATGTATCTTTTTCAAATCTTTCTCTATATCTTTCAAAATAATCAAAGTATCATCCGCATACAGATTTATCTTATATCCCTTATAGCCTTCCAATTCTTCATCTTTTTCTATCATTTTAGTCAAAATTTCCATAACCAATAAAAATAATGTTGGAGACAGGGGACATCCTTGTCTTGTACCCGCTTCCAATCTTATCTCTTCTGTCAGCCTTCCATTCACCTTCACTCTTGCACTACTTTTTTGATACAGTTTTGAAATAACATGTATAAACTTATTACCAAAACCTAGTACCTCAACAATTATTTTAATAGTTTCCCATTGTACAGAGTCAAAAGCTTTAAAAATATCTAATGATATTATACCTATTTTATCAGCATTATATTCAGCAACATCTATAATATTTAATACTCTTCTGACAATATCACTCATATATCTACCCTTCGCAAAACCTACTTGGTTATAACTTATATATCTATCTATAAATCTACTTAATCTATTACTTATAATGGCAGTAAATATCTTTGCATCTTGATTAATTAAAGAGATGGGCCGATAGGACTCAATCCTTTCTAAGTCTTTATCTGGTTTAGGGATTATAGATATCACCGTTCTGTTCCATGACAACGGAACTTCTCCACCATGTAAAATTCCGTTAAATAGTTTTTGCAATTTTGGTATTATTATTTCCTTAAATTCTTTATAAAACTCAGCAGGTAATCCATCTTCACCTGGAGCTTTCCCTAATTTTATTTTTTGTATTACTCCATTAATCTCGTCTTGTGTTATATCTTCTTCCATTAAATCTTTATATGTTTGGTCAATTTTCACAACATGTTTTTCTAAATAGCTTCTCAGTTTTCCCCGATCAATTAATTTTTTCGAATATAAATTTTGAAAAAAGTTCCTGACCACTTCACATTTTTCTAATTTTTTATAGCGTCTTATGCCCTTATCATCTATCAAGGCTCCAATTTCTCTCTTCTCTCTTTTATTTTTCGCCATCCTTGCCAATAACTTAGAATTTTTATTGCTAAATTCAAAAAAATTCCTATTTAAATATCTCATATTCTTTTTTACCAATTCTATATCTTCTTCTATCAATTTATTTTTTAGCAGATTTAATTCCTCCAAAAAAAACTTTTCTTTAGTAAGCAAAAATTGATTTTCCAATTCCTTAATCTGGCTTTTATCTTTTTCAATTTTATTTTTATAATTTTTATATTTTCTGCTTGATAACTTGATACTTTCCCCTCTAAACACTGCTTTCATCGCATCCCAAACAATTTCAAATTTAACCTCTCCATTATCATTCAATCTCCAACATTCTTCCCATTTTTTAAATATCCATTTTTTATCCTCCTCATTTTTATACAGTTTTTCATCATATCTCCAACAACTTCCTTTTTTCTCAAAATTAAAATCTATTTCCATCGTAACTTCTGCATGATCAGAATCCTTAAAAATTCCCACATCTATCTTATCCACATTATTCAACAAATCTTTAGAAACTAAGATATAGTCAATTCTTGAATATGTATTATGTATCTTAGAGTAAAAAGTGTACACTCTTTCAGTTCCTTTCACTTCTCTCCAGGCATCCACCACACCGTTTTGAAACATCCATTTATTTAAGATCCCCATTTTATTTGCTTCTCCACAACGAGTGGGGTTAGTACTATCTATTTTATCTCTAATTAAATTAAAATCCCCAGCCACAATTACTTTCCCTACACTTTCGATTTCCAAAATTTTAGTTATTTTTTCAAGAAATTCTTTTTGCTTCTCATTTGGTAAATATAAATTAACCAGTGTCACTTTTTCCTCGTTAATATTTCCCACAATTATTACATACCTTCCTTCTTCATCCACAATTACTTGTTCTTTTTCAAAATATACCCTATCTGATATCAATGTAGCAACTCCTCTTGCTTTTGAAGTTCCAAAAGATTTTTCATAAATTTGCATACCCTTTATATACATTTTATTTGAGTCTTCAGATTTCTGATGGGTTTCTTGCAAAAATAATATATCTGGTAGATCTCTTTTAATTTTAAGTTCCAATCGTCTTCTCTTAATCTGATTCCCTGTACCCTTCACATTCCATGTCATTATTTTTATTAAACCCATTTAAACTGTAATTTTTTTAATCCTTTCCCCTCCTCTTCCTTTCTGTGCCCAGATCCCAACACCAATCTCCCACATTCCAAACAACATTCAACATAGAAGAAAAAAAACAATAAAAAAAAACAAAAAAGGACAAAAAACACATCAAACATTGAATAACAAACAATCTTCGTCCCCCACATCCTCAATTGGTTTCTGCCTCTATAAAGAGAGTGGGGGAGAGGGGACGTGCCAATGGTCGGGTCACTTCTTTCGGGTAGTCTACTTAAATTCATCTCTCAGAGAAAAGGGTGGTAACTTTTCCCCGCACTCAGCTTCCTGCAATTCTTTTTCAAGATCCTTCAATTTCTTATCCACTCCATCTCCCATTATATCATCACGACTTTTCTTTTGTTCAACCATCGCAGGTGAGATTTCCTTCCGCTTTAATCCTTTAGGGTCTTGTCCTCCAGCAGCCCCTTTTTCTTCTGGTGTTGATGTTTTTGCATATGTTCCACCCATCTTGAGCATTTGATCTTTTATCTCTGTTACATCCTCATACTTTACAATCAATCCAAGTTCATGTAAGTATAACACTGCATCTGTTTCCAAAGTAATTATTTGCATTCTTCCTTTATAAAAAAATTTTAGTTGCTGTGGTGGTCTCCAGTTATATTTAATTCCATTGTCTCTCAGAACCTTTGTGATTGGTTTCAAAAAAAATCTCCACGCCCTTTCTTCTCTTGATATATCTGGAAAGACTTGAATAATTTTCTCCTCAAATTTCAAAGCTTCACCCATCTCTCTCACTTTCACCATCACTTCCAATTTGTCACTAAGATTTGCAAATCTGACAAGTACATTTCTATTTAAACCGTTTTGTCTTTTAAACCCAATTCTAAAAACACTTGCCAGATTTGTTGCTGTAAATGTGATTTGTGTATCCAAGTCATTGAGCCATTTTAAAACTCGTTGTTTCAAATTGTCCACTTTTTCTTCTTGAATTCCACGAATAACCAGATTATATTTCCTCGCTTCTTCTTCCAAAAGACAAATTTTTTTATCTTGTTGTTCATTTTTAAAAAAGATTTCTCCAATTTGCCGATCTATCTTTGCATCATGTGTATGAATCTGCTCAATTTCATCTTTAATTATTTTCATTTCTACTGTTTGCTTTGCAAAATTTTCATTCATTTCTTGCTTCATTCTTTTAATTTCCAATGTCATATTATCCATACTATCTGACAGTCCTGATATCTTTTCACTAATTTTAGTTAAGGCCACAGCAACTTGTTGCATTTCTAAGGATTGTTGGGTCGCCATTTTTTAATAAGTTTTAATTATCCACTTTTGCCAAGAGGGTCTGTAATGAAGATTAAGGGACAACAATCCAATATTGAAGCTGAGACAGCTTATTATTGCACTCAAAAGGACCAGCAATAAAAGTTTATAGTTCTCAATTCAGCTTACGTAATTTCCCTAAAAGAAAAAAAGCTAACATCCGTTGGAAGGCACTGCCCAGAAATGCGTTTTGCTGCTTCAACTCAAGCACTTTCACAAACAAAAGATCAACTTAAAGTTTACATATTCTTCCAAGAGAACCCTTCCACCAGTCTTTTGATGTTCCGTGCTTTTATCCCACAGCAAAAACAAACACAGATCGCGGTAGTAATGAGAACAAAGGCAGCTATTTACTCCAAATATGCAATTGCGACTGCCTATCTGGTCACCCCTCACTCCTTCCACTTTCCCACGCTATAAAAAGCTTCAAAATTTGAGTCGTTCAGGGTGACCTACCGATTCCAAAGTCAATCTGCTGGGCCAGTAGCTCTTCCGATACAATTTATAAAATTTTGGTCCTTATCGGTGCATTTCAAACACTTTAATCCACATTTATCTTCCGTAAAATGCCCTGCGAAGTGGAGAAAACGTCCTCACACCACCACGGCCATAACCACACACCAATATTGTGGTGTTTAAAGTTCATCTGGACCTTCTCCTTTGTCCTTTCCATCTCAGTATCATTGAGTTATGGTCTGCCCAGGTATTGGCTTCTATGTCAATTTCTTCTATATTAGAAGTCAATTCCATTGTCATCCATATCATATCTATTCTGGAACATGATAAGTGTCTATTAGAATAAAAAGTGTATTGTCTCTTTTTTGCATTTCTTTCTCTCCATGCATCTTTTAAATTCATTTCCTCTATCATCTTAAAGAAGGATTTTGGCAGAGTTTTTCTACTTTGTTTTGTTGCTTTCTATGTGTTATAGTCCATTTTCCCATCTACTATGCCATTAAAGTCTCTCAAAATACAAATATCATAGTCCAATTCAATTATTTTGTAAGTAATTTTCTATAAAAATCTTCTTGATTATCATTTGGAGCATATATCTCTATTAAGAGTATTTTCTTATTATTGACTATCATTTCCACCATCAAAATTCTTCCCTCTTCATCTGCATAAATTTTTTCCGCCGGTATTGTATCTCTGATATATAAAAACACTCCTCTTTTCTTACATTACGGTAGTGAAGTAAATAATTTCCCTAATTTTGGCTATATCAACATTTGTTCACTTTGTTTTTTAATATGTACTTCTTGCAAACAAATTATATCCAATTTTAATTTCTCTAATTTATGAAATACCTTTCTTCTTTTAGTTGCTATATTAAGTCCATTTATGTTTATTGTTATCAATTTTTTTCTCATCCATATTTATACTTTATATGAAGGATTTGTTGCTCTAGTGCAGTGGTTCTCACCCTGTATCAACCACCTGTAATTCACACCTTTCTGGAGCAATATTTTCATCAAAAATTGGTATTCACTTCTCATCTCTCTCACTCTTCTCGGTATTTGCTTCAAAACCATAATTTCCTTGCCCTTGTATTTCAACGTTTTCTCTTTTGTAATCTGCAATATTTGCGTTTTAATTGATTTCTTGGTGAATCTTCTTTTCCTTCTATTTTTTCAAGTCTGTCCTCGTATTTCTTCATCATCTGTTGTATGTTCTCCACTGTTTCCCCTGTTCTTTGTTCAATCTTTTCTATTTTCTATTTTATATCTTGTATTCCTTGTAGAATCATCTGCATTGTCGCATATTTCTCTTTCTCACGTTCCTTCTCTTTTTACTGCTGCAACATCATTCTAACCATAGGTAGAAAAGAAAACCAAAGAAAACAATTCTCAGGCTCTTGTCTGCCCTAATCCAATTGAGTGGAAAAGTAAAAACGAAATTCATAATCTCCAATCAATAGGGGAAAGAAAGAAAAAGAAAAAAAAGGAAAATTTGAAAAAAAAGAAAAAAACCCCAAAAAGTAATTTCTTCAGGCTCTTGTGTGCCTTAATCCAGTTAAACAATAAAGTATTATTGGGGGGGGGGGGGGGGGGAGAGGGAATTGAATAAAAAAATGAAAGAAAAAATAAAAGAAAAAGAGAAAATATATTTCAAAAACTTAAAAATACTAAAGGTTTTCTCAAAGCAGACAAATCCTATTAAAAATAGTTAGAAAGGGGAGAAGTGGAATAATAAAAAGGAACACTCACACAAAAGAATTTTAAAAAAGAGAAAGCTTTCTATCTAATATAAAAGTCCACAACTGTGTAGTATTCTAAAGGTCTTTTATATATCTCACTCAATTTTACAGCTCTTTCCAGAGTTGCTGTTATCTTCTTCTTTCAAGTTTTAACCGTCTGTCAACAGTGGTTTCTCCAAAGAGCACCTGAATAAACAATCCTGTAGACACTCTTTGATGCTCTTCTAAGTTTTATCTATAAACAGGCTCAATGACCTTGAATTATAACACAGTTGCTACTTTCATCAGTGAAAAAAAAAAGGAAAAAAGAAAAGATATAATGTTTCAGTCCACTAGATGGCAATATTTCTGGCTTCTTCCACTCCCTCTATCTCCAAAGAAGGGGGGGGGGGGGGAATAAAAGTTAAAGTTTAACCAAAGGGGAAAGTAACAAAACTATTCCAACATCTTATAAACACAAAAGGGACCAGGAATTTAGTGGTTAACAGGTAAAAAAGAAAATCTCCCTTTTGATCCAGTCCAGTCAAATTTAAAAAGTAAAACTCTCCACAAACATCCAGAAATAGAAATAAATTATATTGCAGGAAAACTAACAAGTTCAGGCTCAATTCCGCTGCTTAACTTCTATTTTCAATTTTAATTATCTTTTCACATCAGGATGTTCTTAAGTCTAATTAAAGAATCTCTCACCAAGTTGTCACACTTTCTCTTTCGTTCTCTTCCATTCCAGAGCTCTCCCAACTTCAGCAGCTTAATGGCTGCCTCTTCAGCGCTGGAAAAAAGGGCTTCTCCTGGATCAACCAGGGACTTTGCGGTGTCCCTGGGATCGGCAGGATGTGCCCTCCTCTATGACTGTCTCTACGGACAGTGGGATCTGATTTGGACCATCCAGCGGTGAAGATATCGACGGCGGTCTCCGCCCTCCTGGCATGATCTGTTTTTCACAAACCCATGTTGGCCCTGTTTAGGGTGACCCGCTCCCTGCTCCACCAGGAAGCGCGGGAGGACCCCTTGGAGGGTAGAGCCGAGGATTTTGTACAGTATCTGTATGACAAAATCGCTCAGATTCGGGAACACCTGGACTCTTACTGGGTAGATTCAGGGGGGAGGACAGAGGCAGGTCTTGTGAGTATTACCTGGGAAGAGTTTGATTCTGTGACGCCCGAAGACGTGGACAGGATACTGGGCAGACTGAGCACAGCTACATGTTTACTGGACCCGTGTCCCTCCTGGTTGGTGCTGGCCTCTCAGGAGGTTACACGAGGCTGGCTCCAGGGGATTATAAATGCTTCTTTGAGTGAGGGTGTCGTTCCTGCCGTCTTGAAAGAGGCGGTGTTGAAGCCTCTCCTCAAGAAGCCTTCCCTGGACCCGGCAATGTTGGCAAATTATCGTCCAATCTCCAACCTTCGCTTCGTTGTGAAGGTTGTTGAGAATGTGGTAGCGCGACAGCTCCCCCAGTACCTGGATGAATCGTCGGATCTGGATCCGTTCCAGTCGGGCTTCAGGCCTGGGTACAGCACGGAAACGGCATTGGTCGCGTTGGTTGATGATCTCTGGAGGGCTCAGGACAGGGGTTGTTCCTCTGTCCTAGTCCTATTAGACCTCTCAGCGGCTTTTGATACCATCAACCATGGTATCATGCTGCACTGGCTAGAGGAGTTAGGGGTGGGCACCGTCCTACGGTGGTTCTCCTCCTTTCTCTCTGACCGGTCGCAGTCCGTGTTGATGGGGGCAGAGGTTGACCCCGAGGCCCCTTGTGTGGGGGGTGCCACAAGGGTCGGATCTCTCGCCCCTTCTGTTCAACATTTATGTGAAGCTGCTGGATGAGATCATCCGTGGTTTCGCGGTGAAGTACCATCAGTACGCTGACGATACTCAGCTGTACATCTCCATCCTGGACCATCCCAACGATGCCCTTGAAGTGATGTCCCGGTGCCTGGAGGCCGTGCGGATCTGGATGGGGAGAAACAGCCAAGACCGAGTGGCTGTGGTTTCCGACATCCCGATATAGTCAGTTGGTGCCATCACTGACTATTGGGGGCGAGTCATTGGCCCCCACGGAGAGGGTTCGCAACTTGGGTGTCCTCCTGGACTCACGGCTGTCTTTAAAGAGCACATGACGGCCGAGGCCAGGGGGACTTTTTATCAGGTCCGTCTGATTCGCCAGTTGGGTCCCTTTCTGGATCGGGACTCGTTAAATACGGTCACTCATGCTCTCGTTACTTCCCGCCTGGACTACTGCAATGCTGTTTACATGGGGCTCCCCTTGAGGAGCACCTGGAGGCTCCAACTGGTCCAGAATGCGGCTGCGCGGGTGGTTATGGGAGCGACGTGGCACTCCCTTGTGACCCCCCTCTTGCACGAGCTGCACTGGCTCCCGGTGGTCTTCCGGGTGCGCTTCAAGGTTTTGGTTACCACCTTTAGAGCGCTCCATGGCATCGGACTGAGGTATTTACGAGACCGCCTTCTACTACCAATAGCCTCTCACCGACCAGTACGCTCCCATAGAGAGGGGCTCCTCAGGGTGCCGTCAGCCAAACAGTGTCGACTGGCGGCCCCCAGGGGAGAGCCTTCTCTGTGGGGGCACCTACCATCTGGAACAAGCTCCCCCCAGAGATACGGAGGATCCCGGACCTGCGCACGTTTCATCGTGCTCTCAAAACTTTTTTATTTCAGCAGGCTGTCCTGGCCTAACTCTCCTCTTTTAAATTTTTAATTCGTGATTTTATAAATTGGGTGTTTTAATCTGTGTTTCAGCCAAAATATTTAATAATTTTAGGGGCCAAGCTCAACCCCGGGCAAGGAGTGCTGCCCATGGCCAGGCCAGCCAAGCTACATTTGTTGGGGCTGCTCTCAGCGTAGCTGCCTGGCGTCTCACTGCCAGGCACCAGAGAACAGTAACCGGGCCTGCAGGAAGAAGGGCGGGCGGGCAAAGGTCCCGTGAAGCTCCCCTCCCCAGGAAAAGTCCGGCCTGGTTGAAGTCCTGTCTGCTGACTCCCAATGTGAAGGGGCTTCCTGGGCTTGCTGGCAGGTGCTCCAGTCGAACAGCGCTTGGGTGGAGGGACCACAGGGTGATTGGAGCGGAGAAAAGCAGGGGGAAAGGGGAGGCCTCCAGTGACTATCACCATAGAGCGGGAAGCACACTCCCAGAGCAGCCGCTGCCCTGGCTGGAGTTCGGAAGCCACAGAAGCGGAGTTTATGTGAGAGAAAGAAAGACTTCTGTTGTTTCTGCTGGCTGGTTGCACGCAAAGAAAGCAGCAGAAGTCTTTCTTTCTCTCCTCTAAACTCTGCCTCTGCAGCTTCAAAACCCCAGCTGGAAACCCCTGCTTTGTGGGCAGCCGGGGCAGAGAGGCGATGATGGGCAAAGGGAGCCACAGCCCTGATGGATAGTCAGCCACATCGATGTGGTGAGGCCTGGGAGGCACGTGAGCAAAGGGACACAAGTGCTCCCGCGGCTTGGCGCCTTCAGGCTGCTCATATTCCACACACACTTGCAGGAGGGGAGGGGCTTGATGGCGGCATGCAGAAGGACCCTCTCTGCCGGTCCCCCTGCTGTGAGTGTTCAGGCCGCCCAGGGCCTCCTGCACCCTGAAAATAATAACCCCCCCCCCCCCGAAAACAAGGCCAAGCCCCTATTTCGGGCTTCAAAAAAATATAAAACAGGGTCTTATGTTCAGGAAAACATGGTAGCATCCCCATGGTCATGTCATTTACATTCGGATGTTCGACAACTGATTCACATTTATGACTGTTCCAGAGTCATGTGATCTTCTTTTGTGACCTACTGACAAGCAAAGTCAATTGGGAAATCAGATTCACTTAACGACTGTGCTATAATCATATTACTAATTTAACAATAGCAAGGATTCACTTAACAAATGAGGCAAGAAAGGTAGTACAATGGGGCAAAACTCACTTATCAAATTCGTCACTTAAGAACATAAATTTTGGACTCAATTGTGGTGGTAAATTCAGGATTACCTGTAACTGAGGACTGGAAAAGAGCTGATGTGGTTCCCATCTTCAAAACAGGAAACATAAACTCATTCAGGAAATTACAGACAGATCAGCCTGACATTAATACCTGGTAACATCTTGGAAAACATATCCAGGCAACAAATCTGTGAACACCCAGAAGCAAACAAGTTATAACCAGTAGCCAACATGGGTTGATCAAAAACAGATCATGCCAAACAAACTTTATTTCATTCTTTGACAAAGGGACTAAATTAGTGAATCAGAGAAATGCTATAGACATAGTATACTTAGATTTCAGTAAAGCATTTGATAAAGTAGATCACAACCTACTTCTTTTTTTTATTTATTTATTTTGTCTTATACATCCAACAAATGTTAACTCTATAGTGGTCTACATCACAACGCGAGAAGGAAATAAACTTGTCCCATTACATATATAGGGTAACCTGCAAAAGTCTATTACATATACCAAATAACATATTTATTTAATATCTCTATTTACAGCTATATTTGAAATCCATTTATACCATTGACTCCAGGATATATAATAGTCTGTGTCCCCTCGTCCTTTCAACATCATAGTAAGCCGATCCGATTCCACACAATTCATTATTTTCTGAATTATTACTTGTTCGGGTGGGCTAACATCCATCTTCCAGTATTGGGCCCATGCCAGTCTTGCAGCTATTGTTATGTGTAGCAACAGGTACCATGCCGTTCTATTAATGTTTACGGGTCTTATCCCTAATAAAAATACCTCAGGACCCAGTTGTATATGTTGCCCCAACATCTCATTAAGCCACTTCTGAATAATCTTCCAAAATTTCATTGCCTCTCGACAGGTCCACCATTGATGGAAATATGTACCTTCTTTAATGCCACATTTCCCAAGGGTTGAGGATGTTCCAGGGAACATTTGGGCAAGTCTGGCCGGCGGCAAATGCCATCGATATGCCTATTTCTTGCCAACCACCAAAAAGTGAGTTTCTAACTGCTTGACAAATCGTACTCAAGGTGTAATCCTCAATAGAGCTATCCCCACATGGAGGGAAGTAAGCAGGCCTAGGAAGCAGGAAAAGGAGGGAACACCTTCCCAAAACCTTTGCCAAGGAAACTGCAAGGCCAGGCATCAAGACTGACCCAAAGGCACCAAATACGAAGCTAAGTAGCGTCACGTTTCACTTTTTCACTTGGCTCAGTTGCAAAGATTGGCTGCTAGGAGTCGAAAACATCTTCCAAAAGCCTTGGTAGAGAATGGACAGGCGTGTTTTTCCATCTCCTGTCGCTAGATGGCGGTCAGGCAACGTCTGTGCCTAGAAAGCCATCAATTCAATGGTGCCATCCCTGATTGCGCTTAAAAAAGGAGTCTTTAAACCATTGAGTACTGCATTGCTAGAAAGGATGGGAGGACTGGAGAGGCGCAGAGGAACTTCCTCTTCCGGATGACTGATGGGAGGAAGTTGGTGTGCAGAGCGGCTTTTCTGCTGTTTCCATGGTCGAAGCAGCAGCTGGCAGGTGAGTTGAGGGCTGCAGGTGGGAGGAGAGTCCGGGAGCAAGTCGGGCTGTTCGGTTCCCTCCACGGCCTGGAAGCGGAGAAGCAACTGGGCTGAAGCCTCTCAGCTGCTGCTGCTGCAGGTTCCTTCCCTCCCCAAATGGAAGCCCACTGGTGCTGCAGGCTGGGAAACTGGGGGCTGCAATTTCTGCTGGTGGGAAGCTTGAAAAAGCCTCTTTCAAGTGGAGGTTGATTCTTTGGGAATGGCTTCCCTCCAGAGGTTGTGGCTGCTCCGTCACTGGAGGGTTTTGAGGGGCGATTGGGCAGCCATTTGTTCTGGATGGAACAAATATAAAATGTATTGGCCACCAACCTTACCATGACATAACTGTGGGCGGCTTACAGACAGCAAATAATACATAAACAAATTGTAGGAAGAAAAATCCGGTCGGTTCCAAGCCAGGAGAAAGGAGCTGGAAATAAAATGCTTAGTGACACAATTGCAGTCAGTAAGTGAGGACTACTTCAATTGGGATGTCACGAAAGGGGTTGTGGAAAGTATTTTCTGCCTTTACTTGGAGTTCATGGCTTCCATGGGCATAACTGGTGCTTCAAATCTTGCAGAGGCTTTAGGCCTCATTTGGTCAGTTAAAGATCCCACATCTGTCAAGTTAGTGTCATGCAGATTGTCAGGTGTGGCTCAATAAAATAAAAGAGAATTCAAGCGTGTTTGTTGATAAGCCAACACATTTCTTCAGCTGAATAAAGATGGGTCCCTCCTAAGAAGGAAGGAGCCCTGAGCATAGTGAAAGGCAGATATTTATACATTTCTTTGCTTTCACTTCATTACATAAGAGGCAGCTGGGACACGACAGATAAAGTATAGAAATATAGAAATTATAGAAATTATAAAAATAGTCAAGCATGCCTTTTGTGATTTTGGTCACGTGCCTAACAGGCCGGCTAGTGGTTTCCTGTGAACCTTTCCATGGCCTCAGGAGACTGTTGAGGCCTGAACTTCGGCCTTAGAATCTCAACATATGAGCAAACATCAAATTGATCAGATTCCTGATTAATAATAATAATCATAATAATAATAATCATAATAATTTAATTTATATACTGCCCATTCTCCCGAAGGACTCAGGGCAGTGTACAGCTAGAATTAAAATACAAATATACAAATATACAACATCCTAGTTAAAATTAATTAAAATCATTAAATAGTTTTTGCCGAATTTTAAAACCCAAAATAAAGACCCAATTTACAATCAATCAATTTGACAGCCCCGCTTTTCGGAACAGTAGGGTCTTGAGGGCACAGCGAAAAACCCAGAGGTCAGAGATGTTACGAATATCCGGGGGCAATTCATTCCAGAGGGCAGGAGCTCCCACAGAGATGGCTCTCCTCCTGAGTGTCGCCAGCCGACATAACTTAGCCGACGGCACCCTGAGGCATCCCTCTCTGGGAGCGAACTGGTCGGTGGAAGGCTGTTGGTGGCAGAAGCCGGTCCCGTAGATATCCTGGTCCTATGCCATGGAGTGCTTTAAAGGTGGTGACCAACACCTTGAATTGCACTCGGAAGGCCACTGGGAGCCAGTGCAGATCGCACAGGAGCGGCGTTACATGAGCGTAACGAGGTGCGCCCATAACCACCCACGCGGCTGCATTCTGGACCAGTTGGAGCCTCCGAGTGCTCTTCAAGGGGAGCCCCATGTAGAGAGCATTACAATAGTCCAGACGGGAGGTGACGAGGGCGTGAGTGACCGTGTGCAAGGCATCCCGGTCAGAATTGACATTAGCACAGAAGGTATGATTGAGATATTTTTCAGGCTTGACATTGATTTTCTCCATATTGTAGGTGTCTGTATTATTTCTCTCTGAATATGTATAACTCCAAATGCATAATCTCTCCCCAGGACTTCCAGATAAACAGTCATGTGAAAAAAAGTACACTCTTCTTGACTTCTATGATAATATATATTAGGACGTAGTAAAAATTGGTCCTTAGAAGTTCTTAAAAGTAGGTTAATACAACCACAAAGGAACAACAACACATGACATATTACATCAGGTCATCTTTTATTTTATAAAAAGAAAGCCAAAACAGAGAGGTCATGTGTAAAAAAAGTATGATTTAATAATTTGGAGAACCACCTTTAGCAGCAACAACTAGAAGTAATTCTTTTCTGTATGACTTTATCAGTCTCTTGCAGCGTTGTGGAGGAATTTTGGCCCATTCTTCTTTACAACATTGCTTCAGTTCATTGAGATTTGTGGGTGTTTTTTTATGCACAACTCTCTTGAAGTCCCGCCAATAGGGTTGAGGTCTGGACTTTGACTGCCATGGCAATACCTTGATTCTTTTCTTTTCCGGCCATTCTGTTGTAGATTTGCTGATGTGTTTTGTGTCCATTGTCCTGTTGCATAATCCTATGTCAGCCAAGCTTTAGCTATTGGACAGATGGCCTCACTTTTGACTCTAGAATACTTTGGTACCACTTTGGTCTGGTCTGTGCAAAGGACAGTGTTCCAGAAGTCATGTGATTTGTTCAGATGCAACTTTGCAAACCTCAGCCTTGCTGCTATGACCTTTTTAGAGAGAAGAGGGTTTCTCCTCACAACCCTTCCAAATAAACCATACTTGTCCAGTCTTTTTCTAATTGCACTGTTATGAATCTTAACATTTAACATGCTAACTGAAGCCTGTAGAGTCTGTGATATAACTCTTTGTTTTTTAGTAATTTCTCTGGCCATTGCATGGTCTGGCCTTGGGGTGAATTTTCTTGGATGTCCAGTCCTGGGAAGACTGGCAACTGTCTTGAATGTTTCCCATTTATGAATAATCTTTTTAACAGATTAAGAGAGTTGGAAGGGACTTTATAGGTCATCTACACTACAGACCCTACACCATTTCTGACAAATGAATGTCCAATCCTTTCTTGAAAGTCTCAAGTGATGAAGCTGCCACAATGTCCAAAGGCAAGCTGTTCCATTGGTTGATTGTTTTCACTGTTAGAAAGTTCCTCCTTATTTCTAGGTTGAATCTCTCCTTAGTGCTTTGGAAAATAGCTTGACCCCCTCCTCTCTGTAGCAGCCCCTCAAATATTGGAAGACTGCTATCATATCTCTCCTGGTCCTTCACTAGACTAGCCATGCCCAGTTCCTATAACCATTCTTCATATGTTTTAGTCTCCAGTCCCCTAAGCATCCTGGTTGCTCTCCTCTGCACTTTTTCAACCTGCCACCGGTAGCCTTCCATCGCCCGGTCCGCTTCCACAGAGTTGGCCTTCTTAGGGTACATTCGGCTAGACAATGTCGACTGGTGACCCCTAGGGGGAGAGCCTTCTCTGTGGGAGCCCCTACCCTCTGGAATATGTTACCCCTGGAGCTCCGGATAATCCCCGACCTCCGAACCTTCCGTCGGGCCTTGAAGACCTGGCTCTTCCAACGGGCGGGCCTGGGTTGACTCTAAACTGATTTTGTAGCTTTTTAAATTCCTAAATCTTACATTTGAATTTGTATTCCCACGTTTAACCTTATTTATTGGATATTCTGCTTGAATTTGTCTTTTAACTTTTGTATTTTCTGTTCTTAGTGTTGTGAGCCGCCCTGAGTCCTTCGGCATACAAGTCCAATACATAAATAAATAATGTATTTTTTTGATCTTTTGCCACGTTTTAAGCAAATAATAATGTGGCTTTGGAAATATCCATGATGTTTATCTCTTCCCTCCCATAAGAATGCGTGCCAGCCTCTTTGTAGGTCAAAACCCTCTAACGTTAATATACTTTTGTTTTTAAATTCTATCCAATTTCTTATCCAAATTGGTGATGTCGCTTTATAGTATGTTTGCCAATCTGGTAGTCCTAATCCGCCTTTCTCTCGTATGTCCTGGAGATGTTTTAGTTTGATTCTTGCCTTCTTCCCTTGCCAAATATAGTCTGCAATCATTTTATTGAAGTCTTTGAAAAAATCTTTTCCTGGGCTTATCGGAATTACTTGGAATAAATATAGTATTCTAGATAATACATTCATTTTAATGGATGCAATCCTTCCTAGAAATGATAGCTGTAACTGACTCCATATTTCTAGGTCTTTTTTTTATCTGTTTTGCTAATTTATTATAATTATCGTCCCTAAGTGTTGACCCTTTGTTGGAAAGCCAAATTCCTAAATATTTTACTTTTTTTACTATTTGTATTCCTAATTTATCTTCCAATTCTTTTTCCTCTAGGTTTGTAAGGTTCTTGGTTAATGCCTTTGTTTTTCGTTTATTAATATTTAGTCTGGCCACTCTTCCATACTCTTCTATTTTAGCCAACAATTTTGTTCCTCTTTGTGCTGGTTGTTCTAAGATGAATACCACGTCATCTGATAAGTAAATTCACAACATTCAATGAAAGAGAATGTACTTTCTTTTTCACTTGACTGCATGTGAAAACAACCGTTTGCATTGCTAAGAATTTGTGATTGACCCAGTCAACAAGGGAATTTCATCATTGAATGGATATTCGAACTTGGATCTGGGTAGTCTTCCATGTCTCATGATTAATGTAAGAGCTTCTTTGAGTATTGTGGCATGTTTGCTTTTTCATTGTAATGTAACCCTTTTTTCTTTTTTTCTCATCTTCTGCAGACATTTCGTGCACAATTAAAGATACATTTTTATTTGAATCTTATAGACAAAGAAGATGGCAATGAGCACTCTGGACAACTGAGGATAACAAGCAAATTGAACACCAAAGCAAGTCAGTCCAAAAATCAATATATCTTCCATTTCCTTCAGAGAGCCACACAATTCTTAATCTTCCTCAGCAAGTGAGAGGAAAACGAGAGAAAATCAGGAAGAGATTTCTAGCTGGGAAAAGCAGGGTGTGAAATTCAAGCATACATTACATGAAAAGTCAAGGCAGATTATTTTTCCATTGGGCAAAAGAGGGAAATATCTGGAAGTTACTGAGGAGGAAAAGGTCAATTGGAAAACCACGTAGAGCAGAGAGAGTTGCAGGCCCACTCTGGGAGGAATAAAATGGCTTGAATAAAAGCACTGCTAAAGAAGGAATCATCCATATTTTTTACCTCCAAAGGAATATGAGTTGTGGAAAAGCTACATAGACGTGCATGTTGTGGGAAAGATACAACTTGTAAATCACAGCTGATTATGCCTGAGAGGATCCCGACTGGAGAAGAGCCATACAATACTCTAAATGTGGCAAAACCTCTGATCAGAACACCTCCATTGTGGTTCTTGGAAGGACCCACACAGGAGAGAAGCCCTACAAGTGCTTCCAATGCAGTAAATTCTTTAGGAAGCATGGCAACGTGGACTCATACCAAGGAGAAACTGTTTGAATGTCCTGATTGTGAGAAATGTTTCTGCGATAATTCCAACCTGGTGATACACCAGAGGATTCACACAGGCAAGAAGCCCTTTAAATGTCCTAACTCTGGTGATAGTTTAAGTCAAAATTCTTACCTCGTTTCACATCAGAGCACTCTTACAGGAGAGAAACCGTTGGAATGTCCTGGTTCTGAGAAAAGTTTCAATAAGAATTCCAGCCTGGTGACACACGAGAGGACTCACACAGGAGAGAAACTCTTTAAAAGTCCTGATTGTGGTAAAAGTTTCAGTAACAATTCCACTCTAGTGAAACACCAAAGGATTCACACAGGAGAAAAACCCTTTGAATGTCCTGTTTGTGGGAAAAGTTTCAGTCAGAATTCTCACCTTGTGAAACACCAGAGGACTCACACAGGAGAAAAACCCTTTGAATGTCCTGACTGTGGGAAAAGTTTCAGTACCAATTTCAGCCTTGTAACACACCAGAGTATTCACACAGGAGAAAAACCCTTTGAATGTCCTGACTGTGGGAAAGGTTTCCGTCAGAATTTCAACCTGGTTCAACACCAGAGGATTCACACAGGAGAAAAACCCTTTGAATGTTCTGATTGTGGTAAAAGTTTCAGTACCAATTTCAGCCTTGTAACACACCAGAGGATTCACACAGGAGAAAAACCCTTTAAATGTTCTGATTGTGGGAAAACCTTCCGTCAGCATTCCAACCTCATCGGCCACCAGAGGACTCACACAGGAGAAAAACCCTTTGAGTGTCCTGATTGTGGTAAAAGTTTCAGTCACAATTTCAGCCTTGTAACACACCAGAGGATTCACGCAGGAGAAAAACCCTTTAAATGTCCTGACTGTGGCAAAAGTTTCAGTCAGAATTTCAACCTGGTTCAACACCAGAGGATTCACACAGGAGAAAAACCCTTTAAATGTCCTGACGGTGGGAAAAGTTTCCGTCAGCATTCCAACTTCATCGGCCACCAGAGGACTCACACAGGAGATAAACCCTTTGAATGTTCCGATTGTGGGAAAAGTTTCAGTACCAATTTCAGCCTTGTAATACACCAGAGGATTCACAGAGGACAAAAACTCTTTGAATGTCCTGACTGTGGGAAAAGTTTCCTTCAGCATTCCAACCTCATCGGCCACCAGAGGACTCACACAGGAGATAAACCCTTTGAGTGTCCTGATTGTGGTAAAAGTTTCAGTCACAATTCCAGCCTGGTGAAACACCAGAGGACTCACACAGGAGAAAAACCCTTTGAATGTCCTGACTGTGGGAAAAGTTTCAGTCAGAATTCCAGCCTGGTGAAACACCAGAGGACTCACACAGGAGAAAAACCCTTTGAATGTCCTGACTGTGGGAAAAGTTTCAGTCGCAATTCCAGCCTGGTGAAACACCAGAGTATTCACACAGGAGAAAAACCCTTTGAATGTCCTGACTGTGGGAAAAGTTTCAGTCAGAATTCCAGTCTGGTTCGACACCAGAGGATTCACACAGGAGAGAAACCGTTTGAATGTTCTGATTGTGGTAAAAGTTTCAGTCACAATTCCAGCCTGGTGAAACACCAGAGGAGTCCTACAGGAGAAAAACCCTTTGAATGTCCTGACTGTGGGAAAAGTTTTAGTCACAATTCCAGCCTGGTGAAACACCAGAGTATTCACACAGGAGAAAAACCCTTTGAATGTCCTGACTGTGGGAAAAGTTTCAGTCAGAATTCCAACCTGGTTCGACACCAGAGGATTCACACAGGAGAGAAACCGTTTGAATGTTCTGATTGTGGTAAAAGTTTCAGTACAAATTCTACCCTGGTGAACCACCAGAGGACTCACACAGGAGAAAAACCCTTTGAATGTCCTGACTGTGGGAAAAGTTTCAGTCAGAATTCCAGCCTGGTGAAACACCAGAGGACTCACACAGGAGAAAAACCCTTTGAATGTCCTGACTGTGGGAAAAGTTTCAGTAACAATTGCAACCTGGTGAAACACCAGAGTATTCACACAGGAGAAAAACCCTTTGAATGTCCTGACTGTGGGAAAAGTTTCAGTCAGAATTCCAACCTGGTTCAACACCAGAGGATTCACACAGGAGAAAAACCCTTTGAATGTTCCAATTGTGGTAAAAGTTTCAGTACCAATTCCAGCCTTGTAACACACCAGAGGATTCACACAGGAGAAAAACCCTTTAAATGTCCTAACTGTGGGAAAAGTTTCTGTCAGCATTCCAACCTCATTGGCCACCAGAGGACTCACACAGGAGATAAACCCTTTGAGTGTCCTGATTGTGGTAAAAGTTTCAGTCACAATTCCAGCCTGGTGAAACACCAGAGGACTCACACAGGAGAAAAACCCTTTGAATGTCCTGACTGTGGGAAAAGTTTCCGTCAGCATTCCAATCTCATCAGCCACCAGAGAACTCACACAGGAGAGAAACCCTTTGAGTGTCCTGATTGTGGTAAAAGTTTCAGTCACAATTCCAGCTTGGTGAAACACCAGAGGATTCACACAGGAGAGAAACTGTTTGAATGTCATTTCTAGTGTCCCATTGTAAGTCCAGCTGAGATATTGACTATTTAAATTGATTAAATTAAATAGAATTTGCCTGATTTTTGTAAGCAAATATGCAGTGGTATTAGATGCAGCAGAGGAAAGAAAAAGTTGGAAGATATTACTTTGATAATGGCTATCTTGCTTTCAGCATAAGAAGTTGCTGGATATTTATTTTTGAAAAAATTTGGCTATTATGTAAAAAACGTTTTGGGGGTGTTCTTTGCATTTTTGTGATGGTGGATGATAGAAATGCTATGTGCCAGGAGTCCCAGCCTTTTTCTCCCTTGGTGCCCCCAAGATTTTCAGCCTTAGAATTCTCCAGCCAGCATCTCTTGGGGATTGGAGCACTGAGACTATAGTTAAAAAGATTGTGCTTCTTCATATAAGGAAAAAACCAAGCAGAGAAGAGACAGAAGGGCTTTTTTTCAATGTTCTTCTTTTTCTACCCTGTTTCCCCCAAAATAAGACATCCCCTGATAATAAGCCCAATCGTGCTTTTGAGCGCATGGCAATAAGGCCAAGCACTTATTTCAGGATCCAAAAAAATATAAGACAGGGTCTCATTTTTGGGGAAACACGATAACAGTTCCAGAAATTCAGTGCACCAAGTATGTCTGTTCAGATTGTGTCAAGAATGAGGCAAGCAAGTGGAAGAAACCATATGAATAGCAAATATATTGAGGGAGTTTAGGGCAGTGAGAAAAGCAATGTAAAATTTCAGATGTAAAGGCTGTTCTGCCCTGCAGGTGACCTTCATGGTTCAAAAGCCAAAAGAAGCAATTTGATTAAAACATGTCAGTTGCTACATTTTCCTTTTCTCCCCAGATTTTATTCCATTTGTGGTACATGCTTTAAAACTGGTTCTCCTTCATATGAGGGTGGCTTCACTGTGATTCGCTTGACTGTTTTTCACACAACCACTGCAGCATCCCCATGGTCACATGTTCAAAATTCAGGTGCTTAGCAAAACACCCATAAGTATGATGGTTGCAGTGTCCCAGACTCATGTGATCCTCTTTTGTCACCTTCTGACCAATAAAGTCAACAGGGAAGCCAGATTCAATTAACAACTGTGTGACTAATTTAACAACTTCAGTGATTCACTTAACAACTGTGGCAAGAAAAGTTGCAAAATGGGACAAAACTCACTTAACAGATGTCTCACTTAGCAACAGTGAACTTTTGAGCTGAATTGCAGTATCAGAGTTGGAAGCGACCGTAGAGGTCTTCTAGTCCAACCCACCGATCAAGACAGGAGACCCTATTCCATTTCAGACAAGAGACTGTCCAGTCTCTTCTTAAAAGTCTCCAATCGAAACCCTGTCCTTTAATGCCGTTGAAGCTCTTGGGATCATTTCATCAATTAACATCCTCCCCCTGCTTTAAAGTTAGATCAAAAAGTGTGAGTGTATTGTATGGAGTAATCATGACAGACACACCCCTCCACCTAAAGAATGAAATATTTGGGGGGGATATTAAGAGGCAGAATATTATATTTCCCCAAAGAAGAAATGGAGGAAAAAATACTAACAAAGGCAGAAAGCAGCCACAACAGTTTCCAGCAGATGCCTGAAGTTTTTAGAGATGGATATTTTGTGACCATTAAGAAATCTAAGCCAGCCTATTCACAAACAAAACACCTAGAATGCCAATGATGGGATTAAAATTTACATTTCCCCACCCAAAATCTAAGGACAGGAGCTGACCTATTAGTACATGGGTCCTCAAAGTACAGCCTGTGGGATGGCTACGGTCTGCTGAAGCAATGTATTGGGCCCACGCAGTGGTGGGATTCCGCCCTGCCCTTAGCCCCATCCCTATCAGCCATTCCTTGCGTGGCTGGCTGTGTCACCTGCATCGCCCGTCCTCTAGCCATCGCCCGTATCTTCCAGCCCGCGGGGGTATGCAAACCGCAAAGGTAAGGGCGATGGGGGAGGGTGGGCAGGAGAGGGCGTGTTTCACAATGGGGGAGACACGGTCTCCTCCTCCTGGAGCCCATTATGGCGTGGAGCCACAATGTGACCCTGCCCCACTCTCCCCTGACAACAGCAGCGTCGGCTCGTTTTCGCCACCCAGATGTCAGTCACTTGTCCTGCAGATACTACAGGCTGCCTGTCTTGTGATGCCTTGCCTCCCCGCCAGCCAGGTGGTCTTTGGGTCTCTGCCGACCAGCTGATCATCAGTGTGCGGCTCATCAGCCTCTGGGTGTCAGATTCTCATCATCTAGCACCAGTTCAGGGTTTCCTTCTCCCCCACTCCCCCCCGGACAGACAGAGACAGACAGAGACTGAGGAAGGGAAGGAAGGATGATAGGAAGGAAGACAGTCTTGGGGGTTGTGGTAAAAACTGTAGTTCAGTAATAAGGATGTGATGGCCCTCCAGTGGCTACTGCACTACACTCCCATCATTCCTGACTATTAGTTGTGCTGTTTAAAAAATCCAGTGCCACCAGGGAGAAGTCACGTTGTGAGTGATTGAAATTCCTCACATTGAAGCTAAGTGGTGATAGGTCATAACATAGGTAAGTATTCTTCCTGACACATTTTCTTGTTATGTGCCCTATGATTTAAATTTCAGATAAATGTATTTCTCTGCTGTCATCTTGTTAATTCAGCGAGCTATCCCGGGCACTGCCGGGGTTGACGGTGATTCTGCAGAAGATACCTCAGGAGCCAGTCTTATCTCTGTACCTATCAAGCATTCCATGTCCTGGTTTCTCTTCTCCACCCCCATTTGCTCTTGTAGCACACTTTTCTTTCCTTCGATATAACAGGTAAAAGTCTCTGAACGTACCTGAGAGCTAAACTTTAGTTGTACTTGAAATCTTAATTTCTCTGGAGGGAATCAAATAGTGGAGGGAAGGAGAGACAGAGATAGACGGAGAGAGAGGGAAGAGGGAGAGAGAGAAAGAGAGACTGAGACTTGTGGATTATAGGCTCCTTGGGGCTGAAAAGAATTGCTGCAAAACTGAGTTTATTGAAGTGGACCACTAGACTCCTAAACAACTTAATAAAATAGAATAACAGAGTTGGAAGGGACCTTGGAGGTCTTCTACTCCAACTCCCTCCATAGGCAGGAAACCCTACACCACGTCAGACAAATGGTTATCCAAAATTTTCTTAAAATCTTCCAATGTTGGAGCATTCGCAACTTCTGGAGGCAAGTTGTTTCACTGATTAATTGTTCTGTCAGGAAATTTCTCCTTAGTTCTAAGTTGCTTCTCTCCTTGATTTGTTTCCACCCATTGCTTCTTGTTGTACCCTAAGGTGCTTTGGAGAATAGTTTGACTCCTTCTTTGTGGTAGCCCCTGAGATATTGGAACACTGCTATCATGTCTCCCGTAGTCCTTCTTTTCATTAAACTAGACATACCCAGTTCCTGCAACCGTTCTTCATATGTTTTAGCCTCCAGTCCCCTCATCATCTTTGTTGCTCTTCTCTGCACTCTTTCTAGAGTCTCCACATCTTTTTTACATTGTGGCAACCAAAACTGAATACTGAATGCAGTATTCCAATGTGGCCTTACCAAGGCATTATAAAGTGGTATTAACACTTCACGTGATCTTGATTCTATCCCTCTGTTTATGCAGCCTAGAACTGTGTTGCCCTTTTTGGCAGGTGATGCACACTGCTGGTTCATATTTAAATGGTTGTCCACTAGGAGTCCAAGATCCCTCTCACAGTTACTACTGTTGAGCGAGGTACCACTTAGATTGTACGTGTGCATTTTGTTTTTCTTCCTAAATGTAGAACCTTACTTTGTTCACCATTGAATTTCATTTTGTTAGATAGCACCCAATGTTCAAGTCAAGATCCTTCTGTATCTTAAGCCTATCTTCTGGAGTGTTGGCTATTCCTGCCAGCTAGGTGTCATCTACAAATTTGATGAGTTCCCCATCTATCCCCTCGTCATTGATGAAGTTTTGAAGAGTACTGGGCCTAAAACAGAGCCTTGGGGTACTCCACTGCATACTTCCCTCCATGTAGATGCAGTTCCATTGAGGACTACATGTTGAATGCGGTTGATCAGCCAGTTACAAATCCATCTGGTGCTGATGCTGTCTAACCCACATTTTTCTACTTTATCTAGTAGTAGGTTATGGTCTACTTTATCAAATGCCTTACTGAAATCCAAGTAAATTATATCGACACTATTCCTCTGGTCCACTAATTTTGTCACTTTGTCAAAAAATGCAATAAGTGTGGCATCTCTTTTTTTTAAGAATTTTTTTTTATTTTTAAAACAAAACAAAACATAAAACAACCATCATCCATTACAATTACAGAAAGTGTGTCGATCGGTTACAATTCTTTTGTGCTTAATCCCATCTCCAAAATTTACAAGTTATTTAATTTCTCTTTTGAGAGTTTTTTATATCTTTTTATATTGTTATTCTCATTTAACAATATTTTTATAATTTTACAACCACAATTTTTGCCATTTCTCTAAATCAATTCCATGACCAAAATTTTCCCCCCATGCGATCATTGTTTCTTTAATTTGTTCTTCTTCCAATTTTACCTCTAATAAACAACCATACAGTTTTTTAATTACATAGTCATCAGAACCTGTTAAAATTTTATCTAGATTAGCCAAATTACTGTAAAAACCCTCTGTTTTAGAATCTTTATCTTATCTAGATTGTATTTACATATATGAAAACCAGTCCATCCTTATCTCCTGTTCTTCTAATTCTTGCTTCGATTTAAGTTCACCCTTTTCATTCAGTAATTCACTATATCTAACAATTTGTTCCTTTCTAAATGTTATTGAATGTGAGAATGCTTCAATAGTAGATAACCAGACTGGAATTTTTAAACAATGTTGCCTTTTAATCTTTTCCCAATTTAATAGCAAAGACTCTCGTATAGCGTGCCTTCTAAAATACCCCTGTGTTTTTGTACTCTTGTACCATAAGAAAGCATGCCAGCCCAACAGCACGTCATGTCCTTCTAAAATCAACAATCTAGTATTTCTTAACATTATCCATTCCTTAATCCACATCAAACTAGTTGCTTGATAATATAATTCCCAATCCGGCAAGCCAAAACCTCCTCTTATTCTAGTATCTTGCAACAATTTTAATTTTATCCTCGTTTTTTTACCCTGCCAAATATATTTCCACACTATTTTATTCAAGTCTTCAAAATAATCTTTTCTCAACTTAATTGGAATTGTCTGAAACAAATACAAAATTCTAGGCAGTATATTCATCTTAATAGTTGATATCAATGATAATTGCAAATTCTCCCATTTAGTCAAGTCTGTCACTATCTGTTGTTTAAGTTTATTGTAGTTATTCTCTTTCAGTGTACTGCATCTTGCTGACAAATATATCCCCAAATATTGAACCTTGTTTGTGACCTGCATTTTTGATATTTCCACCAAATCTTTATTTATTTTCAAACCAGCAACCTTTCCAAATTCTCCTATTTTATCTATTAATTTATTTATTGACTCAAATGGATCTTCCAAAATAAACATCAGGTGGTCAGCAAATGCTTGCAGTTTATATTCTTGATTTTGAATTTTCATTCCTTTTATTTCTTTTTCTTCTCTAATGTTCCTGTTTAATACTTCTAGTGTTAACACAAACAACAGTGGTGACAGTGGACAACCTTGTCTCGTTCCTTTATGTATTTCAACAGATTCAGTCAATTCTCCATTTATCATTACTTTTGCTGTTTGTTTATGATATATAGCTTCTATGGCTTGAATGAATTTCCTCCCAAAACCCATCTGTTGGCATAAATCTGTAGTAGCATTAATCGCCAGTTCACATTGTCAAAAGCTTTCTGTGCATCTAGAAACATCAAAGCCATTTGCTTTTCAGGGTGTGCCTCGTAGTACTCCAAAGTGTCCAGGATTATCCTCAAATTATCTCTGATCTGCCTTTTTGGCAGAAATCCATTTTGATCCAAATGTATAAAATTACTTAAATATCTTTTAAGTCTTTCTGGTAATATTGTAGCAAAGATTTTGTAATCTGAGTTTAGCAAGGATATAGGCCTATAGTTCTTGACTTGTAGTGGGTCGACATCTTCCTTTGGAACAAGTGTAATTATATGCTTCTAACCATGAATTGGGCATCTCCATCTTTAGCATTACTTCATTCATAACTTCTAACAGTGGGAGACTCAGTGAATCCTGTAAAGTCTAATAATATTCCGCCGGCAGACCGTCTGGGCCTGGCGCCTTTCCAATCCTTTGTTTTTTAAGTGCTTCTGTCAATTCCATCATCATTATGTTTCCATCTAACATCATCTCAGTATCTTTAGGAATCTGAGGTAAATTTGCCTCAAGTAGATATTGTTTAACACTTTCCTCCTCTATGTTTTCTTTTTCATATAATTTTTTATAGAAATCTTGTACAATATTTTTCTTCTCTTCATTCCCATATCTAATTTGTCCTTGATCATCTGTTCATTGCGTTATTTTCCTTGATTCTGTCTCTTTTTTCAATTTATATGCTAACCATCTACCTGGTTTATTGGCATCCCCAAAATAGTTTTGTTTATCATTTCTAATTTTTTGTGCTAGATCTTCTTTTTCCAATAGTCCCATTTTATGTTTAATTGTGTCCATTTTCAATTTAATATCCTTTTTTAAATTTCCAATTTAATTTCCAATTTAATTTCCAATTTATATACCGCCCTTCTCCCTGAGGACTCAGGGCGGTGTACAGCCAAGATAAAAAACATAGAATACAAATATTAAAACATTTTAAAAATATATATAAATTTTGGCCCGAAAGTTAAGAATCACAGACTAATTAAAAGAATTTAAAAATTTCTTCTTAAGCCAACCCGGCTTGCTGAAAAAGATGGGTTTTCAGGGAACGACGGAAGGCATTGAGGTCATGGATTCTTCTTATCTCCGGGGGCAACTGATTCCAGAGGGTGGGAGCCCCCACAGAGAAGGCCCTCCCCCTGGGGGTCACCAGCCTACATTGATTGGCTGATGGCACCCTGAGGAGGCCCTCTCTGTGGGAGCGCACGGGTCGATGGGAGGTCGTTGGTAGCAGCAGGCGGTCTCGGAGATAGCTAGGCCCTATGCCATGGAGCGCTTTAAAGATGATAACCAACACCTTGAAGCGCACCCGGAAGACCACTGGGAGCCAGTGCAGCTCGCGCAGGAGCGGTGTTACATGGGAGCGCCATGTTGCTCCCATCACTACCCGTGCTGCTGCATTCTGGACCAGCTGGAGCCTCCGGGTGCTCTTCAAGGGGAGCCCCATGTAGAGAGCGTTGCAGTAGTCAAGGCGAGAGGTGACGAGGGCATGAGTGACTGTGCACAAGGAATCCCGATCAAGAAAGGGCCGCAACTGGTGAATCAGGTGAACCTGATAAAAGGTCCCCCTCGTAACAGCCGTCAGATGTGGGGACTTCTGTAATTCTTTTTCAAGTTCCTTATAGTCATCCTCTAATGTTTTATAACTTTGCTCTTCTTAATATTCCTTTTTCTTGTATAGTCGATTATCAAGCCTCTGACATAAGCTTTCATAGTGTCCCACAAATTTAGCGTTGATGTATCCTCTTTTTTATTTTCTTTTTTTAAAAAAAATCTAGTTCCTTCTCCATTTTCTGTACAAAGTCCTTTTCTTTTAATATTGTGGTGTTTAAAGTCCATCTGGACCTTCTCCTTTGTCCTTTCCATCTCAGTATCATTGGGTTATGGTCTGCCCAGGTATTGGCTTCTATGTCAATTTCTTCTAGATTAGAAGTCAATTCCATTGTCATCCATATCATATCTATTCTGGACCATGATAAGTGTCTTTCTAAGGTAGGCTAAATGAGGACCCAGTTTGTGGGGGCAATAAACTGACTTCGTATAAATATACAAAAGTATGAAGGCTGTTGCTTAACGCATTGTAAGCTGCCCTGAGTCTCCGGAGAAGGGCGGCATGTAAATCAAATTAAAAAAAAAAAAAACACATGGTGCCTCCCACCCCCAATCCAAATATAGCAATCCTTGCCAAATATTGTCTGCAATCATTTTATTGAAGTCTTTGAAAAAATCTTTTCCTGGGCTTATCGGAATTACTTGGAATAAATATAGTATTCTAGGTAATACATTCATTTTAATGGATGCAATCCTTTCTAAAAATGATAGCTGTAACTTACTCCATATTTCTAGGTCTTTTTTTATCTGTTTTGCCAATTTATTATAATTATCCTCCCTAAGTGTTGACCCTTTGTTGGAAAGCCAAATTCCTAAATATTTTACTTTTTTTACTATTTGTATTCCTAATTTATCTTCCAATTCTTTTTCCTCTAGGTTTTAAGGTTCTTCGTTAATGCCTTTGTTTTTCATTTATTAATTTTTAATCCGGCCACTCTTCCATACTCTTCTATTTTAGCCAACAATTTTGTTCCTGTTTGTGCTGGTTGTTCTAAGATGAATACCACGTCATCTGATAAGTAAATTCATAAAATTCAATGAAAGAGAATGTACTTTCTTTTTCACTTGACTGCATGTGAAAACAACCGTTTGCACTGCTAAGAATTTGTGATTGACCCAGTCAACAAGGGAATTTCATCATTGAATGGATATTCAAACTTGGATCTGGGTAGTCTTCCATGTGTCATGATTAATGTAAGAGCTTCTTTGAGTATTGTGGCATGTTTGCTTTTTCATTGTAATGTAACCCTTTTTCTTTTTTTCTCATCTTCTGCAGCCATTTCGTGCACAATTAAAGATACATTTTTATTTGAATCTTATAGACAAAGAAGATGGCAATGAGCACTCTGGACAACTGAGGATAACAAACAACTTTGAATAGCAAAACAAGTCAGTCCAGAAATCAAAATATTTTCCATTTCCTTCAGAGTCACACAATTCTTTTCTACCTAGGGAAACGAGAGAAGATCAGGAAGAGATTTCTAGCTGGGAAAAGCAGGGTGTGAAATTCAAGCATACATTACATGAAAAGTCAAGGGAGATTATTTTTCCATTGGGCAAAAGAGGGAAATATCTGGAAATTACTGGGGAGGAAAAGGTCAATTGGAAAGCCACATAGAACAGACAGACTTGCAGGCCCACTCTGGGAGGAAGAAAATGGCTTGAATAAAAACATTGCTAATCAAGAGATCATCTATATTTTTGATCTCCAAAGGAATATGAGTTGTGGAAAAGCTACATAGATGTGCCTGTTGTGGGAAAGATACAACTTGCAAATCACAGCTGATTATGCCTGAGAGGATCGCGACTGGAGAAGAGTCATACAATACTCTAAATGTGGCAAAACCTCTGATCAGAACACCTCCATTGTGGTTCTTGGAAGGACCCACACAGGAGAGAAGCCCTACAAGTGCTCCCAATGCAGTAAATTCTTTAGGAAGAATGGCAACATGGACTCACACCAAGGAGAAACTGTTTGAATGTCCTGATTGTGAGAAATGTTTCTGCGATAATTCCAACCTGGTGATACACCAGAGGATTCACACAGGCAAGAAGCCCTTTAAATGTCCTAATTCTGAGGATAGTTTAAGTCAAAATTCTTACCTCGTTTCACACCAGAGCACTCATACAGGAGAGAAAACGTTGGAATGTCCTGGTTCTGAGAAAAGTTTCAGTACGAATTCCAGCCTGGTCACACACGAGAGGATTCACGCAGGAGAAAAACCCTTTAAATGTCCTGACTGTGGGAAAAGTTTCACTCAGAATTCCAGCCTGGTGAAACACCAGAGGATTCACACAGGAGAAAAACCCTTTGAATGTCCTGACTGTGGGAAAAGTTTCCGTCAGCATTCCAACCTCATCGGCCACCAGAAGACTCACACAGGACAGAAACCCTTTCAGTGTCCTGATTGTGGTAAAAGTTTCAGTCACAATTCCGGCCTGGTGAAACACCAGAGGACTCACACAGGAGAAAAACCCTTTGAATGTCCTGACTGTGGGAAAAGTTTCAGTCAGAATTTCAACCTGGTTCAACACCAGAGGATTCACACAGGAGAGAAACCCTTTGAATGTTCTGATTGTGGTAAAGGTTTCAGTACGAATTCCACTCTGGTGAAACACCAGAGGAGTCACACAGGAGAAAAACCCTTTGAATGTCCTGACTGTGGTAAAAGTTTCAGTACCAATTTCAGCCTCATGACACACCAGAGGATTCACACAGGAGAAAACCCCTTTAAATGTCCTGACTGTGGGAAAAGTTTCAGTCACAATTCCACCCTGGTGAACCACCAGAGGATTCACACAGGAGAAAAACCCTTTGAATGTCCTCACTGTGGGAAAAGTTTCAGTACCAATTTCAGCCTTGTAACACACCAGAGTATTCACACAGGAGAAAAACCCTTTGAATGTCCTGACTGTGGGAAAAGTTTCAGTCAGAATTTCAACTTGGTTCGACACCAGAGGATTCACATGGGAGAGAAACCGTTTGAATGTTCTGATTGTGGTAAAAGTTTCAGTAACAATTCCAGCCTGGTGAAACACCAGAGGACTCACACAGGAGAAAAACCCTTTGAATGTCCTGACTGTGGGAAAAGTTTCAGTCAGAATTCCAACCTGGTTCAACACCAGAGGATTCACACAGGAGAAAAACACTTTAAATGTCCTGACTGTGGGAAAAGTTTTCGTCAGCATTCCAAACTCATCGGCCACCAGAGGACTCACACAGGAGAGAAACCCTTTGAGTGTGCTGATTGTGGTAAAAGTTTCAGTCACAATTCCAGCCTGGTGAAACACCAGATGATTCACACAGGAGAGAAACCATTTGAATGTCATTTCTAGTGTCCCATTTTAAGTCCAGCTGAGATATTGACTATTTAAATTGATTAAATTAAATAGAATTTGCCTGATTTTTTGTAGGCAAACATGCAGTGGTATTAGATGCAGGAGAGGAAAGAAAAAGTTGGAACATATTACTTTTGGCTATCTTGCTTTCAGCATAAGAAGTTGCTGGATATTTATTTTTGTAAAAATTTGGCTATTATGTAAAAAACATTTTGGGAGTGTTCTTTGAATTTTTGTGATGGTGGATGATAGGAATGCTATGTGCCAGGAGTCCCAGCCTTTTTCTCCCTATGTGCACCCAAGATTTTCAGCCTTAGAATTCTCCAGCCTTAGAATTCTCCAGCCAGCATCTCTTGGGGATTGGAGCACTGAGACTATAGTTAAGGAGATTCCCCCAAAATTAGACATCCCCTGATAATAAGCCCAATCGTGCTTTTGAGCGCATGGCAATAAGGCCAAGCACTTATTTCAGGATCCAAAAAAATATAAGACAGGGTCTTATTTTTGGGGAAACACGATAACAGTTCCAGAAATTCAGTGCACCAAGCATGTCTGTTCAGATTGTGTCAAGAAGGAGGCACGCAAGTGGAAGAAACCATATGAATAGCAAATATATTGGGGGAGTTTAGGACAGTGAGAAAAGCAATGTAAAATTTCAGATGTAAAGGCTGTTCTGCCCTGCAGGTGACCTTCATGGTTCAAAAGCCAAAAGAAGCAATTTGATTGAAACATGTCAGTTGCTACATATTCCTTTTCTCCCCAGATTTTATTCCATTTGTGGTACATGCTTTAAAACTGGTTCTCCTTCATATGAGGGTGGCTTCACTGTGATTCGCTTGACTGTTTTTCACACAACCACTGCAGCAACCCCATGGTCACATGTTCAAAATTCAGGTGCTTAGCAAAACACCCATAAGTATGATGGTTGCAGTGTCCCAGACTCATGTGATCCTCTTTTGTCACCTTCTCACCAACAAAGTCAACAAGGAAGCCAAATTCGCTTAACATCCCTTGCTTTAAAGTTAGATCAAAAAGTGTGAGTGTATTGTATGGAGTAATCACGACAGACACACCCCTCCACCCAAAGAATGAAATATTTGGAGGGATATTTGATCTCCATCCTGATTTCCTTTCTATGAGTTGTATATCAACTGTTCGGTTTTCGTTTTGATCTATAACTTGATCTTGTTCGTTTTGCTTTTGTAGTTTAGATCGCCATTCAGGTTTCTTTTCTATAAGTTGTGTATCAACTGATTCATTTCCATACTTGTCTGTGACTTGATGAGTCATCACATTAGAATCCAACGCCGCTTCTCTCGTATTTATAAATAGTCCAACTGAGACATCTAAAGGATCCAAAAGCGATTCATCTACAAAGACCTCTGTAGCTCGATGTTTTTCCATTATTTCCAACTCCTTCTGCTTATCCTGTGTTATGCATGAAGATGTTGAACTCATTTTCAGAATCTTATAAAATTCTTCCGCTTTTTCAACAGTATTTAATTGGTATCTTTCTCCTTGATATCTCAATATTATACCAACTGGAACATCCCACCTAAATAAATATTTTGTTTTTTAAGCTCAGTCACCAGGAATCCAAATTTCTTTCTATCTACTAACATCTTGGGCGATAGCTCTTTATATATCCAAATCTTTCTTTCATACAGTTGTAAAGTAGAATTAAAAGATTTTTGCACAATATTATTTCTTATTTCTTTGTCTGTAAAATAAATCACCACATCTCTAGGCAGTTACCTTTGTTTGCAATCCAAGAATTTACTCTATAGACTCTATCAATCCTGCAAAATACTTCCTCAGGATGAACCTTTAAAATCCCAGCCAGAATTTCAGCAGATATTTTCCTTAAATCATCTCTATTATTTTCCTGTAATCCTCTCATTCTGATCGCAAATTCTGAGTGTGGGCAGGGGAGGGCGTGTTTCACAATGGTGGAGACAGGGTCTCCTCCTCCTGGAGCCCATTATGATGTGGATCCACAATGTGACCCTGCCCCACTCTCCCCTGACAACAGCAGCGTCGGCTCGTTTTCGCCTCCCAGATGTCAGTCACTTGTCCTGCAGATACTACAGGCTGCCTGCCTTGTGATGCCCTGCCTCCCCACCAGCCAGGTGGTCTTTGGGTCTGATCATCAGTGTGCGGCTCATCAGCCTCTGGTAATAATAATAATAATAATAATAATAATAATAATAATAATAATAATAATAATAATAATAATTTATTTCTATACCGCCCTTCTCCTGAAGGACTCAGGGCGGTGTACAGCCTATTTAAAAACACAAGACAAAACAGCAATTAAAATTTAAAATGATTAAATAAATTTGGCTCAATTAAAACCCCAGAAATTTAAAATACCCCAATTTAAAACTATTATGTTGATAGCCCGGCTATCAGAATCTGGATGTCAGATTCTCATCATCTAGCACCAGTTCAGGGGTTCCTTCCTCCCTCCCCCCCCCCAGAGAGACAGAGACAGACAGAGACTGAGGAAGGGAAGGAAGGATGATAGGAAGGACGACAGATTCAGGGGTTGTGGTAAAAACTGTGGTTCAGTAATAAGGATGTGATGGCCCTCCAGTCGCTACTTCATTACACTCCCATCATTCCTGACTATTAGTTGTGCTGTTTAAAAAATCCAGTGCCACCAGGGAGAAGTCACATTGTGAGTGATTGAAATTCCTCACATTGAAACTAAGTGGTGATAGGTCATAACATAGGTATGTATTCTTCCTGACACATTTTCTTGTTATGTGCCCTATGATTTAAATTTCAGATAAATGTATTTCTCTGCTGTCGTCTTGTTAATTCAGCGAGCTATCCCGGGCACTGCCGGGGTTGACGGTGATTCTGCAGAAGATGCCTCAGGTGCCAGTCTTATCTCTGTACCCATCAAGCATTCCATGTCCTGGTTTCTCTTCCCCACCCCCATTTGCTCTTGTAGCACACTTTTCTTTCCTTCGATATAACAGGTAAAAGTCTCTGAACGTACCCGAAAGCTAAACTTTAGTTGTACTTGAAATCTTAATTTCTCTGGAGGGAATCAAATAGTGGAGGGAAGGAGAGACAGAGATAGACGGAGAGAGAGGGAAGAGGGAGAGAGAGAAAGAGAGACTGAGACTTGTGGATTATAGGCTCCTTGGGGCTGAGAAGAATTGCTGCAAAACTGAGTTTATTGAAGTGGACCACTAGACTCCTAAACAACTTAATAAAATAGAATAACAGAGTTGGAAGGGACCTTGGAGGTCTTCTACTCCAACTCCCTCCATAGGCAGGAAACCCTACACCACGTCAGACAAATGGTTATCCAACATTTTCTTAAAATCTTCCAATGTTGGAGCATTCACAACTTCTGGAGGCAAGTTGTTTCACTGGTTAATTGTTCTGTCAGGAAATTTCTCCTTAGTTCTAAGTTGCTTCTCTCCTTGATTAGTTTCCACCCATTACTTCTTGTTGTACCCTAAGGTGCTTTGGAGAATAGTTTGACTCCCTCTTCTTTGTGGCAGCCCCTGAGATATTGGAACACTACTATCACGTCTCCCCTAGTCCTTCGTTTCATTAAACTAGACATACCCAGTTCCTGCAACCGTTCTTCATATGTTTTAGCCTCCAGTCCCCTCATCATCTTTGTTGCTCTTCTCTGCACTCTTTCTAGAGTCTCCACATCTTTTTTACATCGTGGCAACCAAAACTGAATGCAGTATTCCAAGTGTGGCCTTACCAAAGCATTATAAAGTGGTATTAACACTTCACGTGATCTTGATTCTATCCCTCTGTTTATGCAGCCTAGAACTGTGTTGGCTTTTTTGGCAGCTGATGCACACTGCTGGCTCATATTTAAATGGTTGTCCACTAGGAGTCCAAGATCCCTCTCACAGTTACTACTGTTGAGTGAGGTACCACATAGATTGTACGTGTGCATTTTGTTTTTCTTCCTAAATGTAGAACCTTACTTTTTTCACCATTGAATTTCATTTTGTTAGATAGCACCCAATCTTCAAGTCTGTCAAGATCCTTCTGTATCTTAAGCCTATCTTCTGGAGTGTTGGCTATTCCTGCCAGCTAGGTGTCATCTACAAATTTGATGAGTTCCCCATCTATCCCCTCGTCATTGATGAACTTTTGAAGAGTACTGGGCCTAAAACAGCCTTGGGGTACTCCACTGCATACTTCCCTCCATGTAGATGCAGTTCCATTGAGGACTATACGTTGAATGCGGTTGATCAGCCAGTTACAAATCCATCTGGTGCTGATGCTGTCCAACCCACATTTTTCTACTTTATCTAGTAGTAGGTTATGGTCTACTTTATCAAATGCCTTACTGAAATTCAAGTAAATTATATCGACACTATTCCTCTGGTCCACTAATTTTGTCACTTTGTCAAAGAATGCAATAAGATTAGTCTGGTATCTTTTTTTTTTTTAAGAATTTTTTTTTATTTTTAAAACAAAACAAAACATAAAACAACCATCATCCATTACAATTACAGAAAGTGTGTCGATCGGTTACAATTCTTTTCTGCTTAATCCCATCTCCAAAATTCACATGTTATTTAATTTCTCTTATTTGAGAGTTTTTTATATCTTTTTATATTATTATTCTCATTTAACAATTATTTAACAATGGCATGTCTCCCATAAAAACTGCTTCATATATTATTACTTTTGTTTCATATTCCATACTTCATTTACATGTCTACCACATATGGTAATATGACCCCGGAGTCTGATGACATTTCCAACATTTCTCCGATTTTTTCTTGAACATTCTGGCTATTCTGGCCCGGGGTAGATGCCACCTGTAAAACATCTTATACAAATTCTCTTTATATGCTGTTGACATTGTCATTTTATAATTTTGCAACCACAATTTTTGCCATTTCTCTAAATCAATTCCATGACCAAAATTTTCCCCCCATGCAATCATTGTTTTTTAACTTGTTCTTCCAATTTTACCTCTAATAAATAACTATACAGTTTTTTAATTACATACTCATCAGAACCTATTAAAATTTTATCTAGATTAGTCAAATTACTGTAAAAACCCTCTATTTTAGAATCTTTATCTTATCTAGATTGTATTTACATATATGAAAACCAGTCCATCCTTATCTCCTGTTCTTCTAATTCTTGCTTCGATTTAAGTTCACCCTTTTCATTCAATAATTCACTATATCTAACAATTTGTTCCTTTCTAAATGTTATTGAGTGTGAGAATGCTTCAATAGTAGATAACCAGACTGGAATTTTTAAATAATGTTGCCTTTTAATCTTTTCCCAATTTAATAAAAAAGCCTCTCGTATAGCGTGTCTTCTAAAGTACCGCTGTGTTTTTGTACTCTTGTACCATAAGAAAGCATGCCAACCCAACAGCACGTCATGTCCTTCTAAAATCAACAATCTAGTATTTCTTAACATTATCCATTCCTTAATCCACATCAAACTAGTTGCTTGATAATATAATTCCCAATCCGGCAAGCCAAAACCTCCTCTTATTCTAGTATCTTGCAACAATTTTAATTTTATCCTCGTTTTTTTACCCTGCCAAATACATTTCCATACTATTTTATTCAAGTCTTCAAAATAATCTTTTCTCAACTTAATTGGAATTGTCTGAAACAAATACAAAATTCTAGGCAGTATATTCATCTTAATAGTTGATATCAATGATAATTGCAAATTCTCCCATTTAGCCAAGTCTGTCACTATCTGTTGTTTAAGTTTATTGTAGTTATTCTCTTTCAGTGTACTCCATCTTGCTGACAAATATATCCCCAAATATTGAACCTTGTTTGTGACCTGCATTTTTGATATTTCCACCAAATCTTTATTTATTTTCAAACCAGCAACCTTTCCAAATTCTCCTATTTTATCTATTAATTTATTTATTGACTCAAATGGATCTTCCAAAATAAACATCAGGTGGTCAGCAAATGCTTGCAGTTTATATTCTTGATTTTGAATTTTCATTCCTTTTATTTCTTTTTCTTCTCTAATGTTCCTGTTTAATACTTCTAGTGTTAACACAAACAACAGTGGTGACAGTGGACAACCTTGTCTCGTTCCTTTATGTATTTCAACAGATTCAGTCAATTCTCCATTTATCATTACTTTTGCTGTTTGTTTATGATATATAGCTTCTATGGCTTGAATGAATTTCCTCCCAAAACCCATCTGTTGGCATAAATCTGTAGTAGCATTAATCGCCAGTTCACATTGTCAAAAGCTTTCTGTGCATCTAGAAACATCAAAGCCATTTGCTTTTCAGGGTGTGCCTCGTAGTACTCCAAAGTGTCCAGGATTATCCTCAAATTATCTCTGATCTGCCTTTTTGGCAGAAATCCATTTTGATCCAAATGTATAAAATTACTTAAATATCTTTTAAGTCTTTCTGGTAATATTGTAGCAAAGATTTTGTAATCTATAGTTCTTGACTTGTAGTGGGTCGACATCTTCCTTTGGAACAAGTGTAATATATGCTTCTAACCATGAATTGGGCATCTCCATCTTTAGCATTACTTCATTCATAACTTCTAACAGTGGGAGACTCAGTGAATCCTGTAAAGCAGTGGTTCTCAACGTTCCTAATGCCGCGACCCTTTAATACAGTTCCTCATTTTGGGGTGACCCCCAACCAGGGGTGGGTTCTAAATTTTTTTACTACCAGTTCTGTGGGCGTGGCTTATTTTGTGGGCGTGGCTAGCTGGTCGTGTGAGCGGGTGGCCATGGCTATCTGCTTCTTTTCACCATGGTGATAAGATAGGACAAAAAACATAAAATGTGAGGACAGTCGTAAATTTGAGAATTGGTCAAAAGTGCGAGGACCAGTCAAAAATAACTTTTTCAGCCCTCTGAATAGTCCATGTGCACAAAAGGACTACCCAGAAGGCTGAGAAAAGTGATTTTTAACAGGTCCTCACAATTTTGACCAGTCTTCGCACTTATGACTGGTCATCATTTATGCCCATTGTAGCATTCTTAACAACCGTCTCACTCATTTCACAACTGATTCTCTTCACCATGGTGACAAGATAGGGCAAAAACGTAAAATGTGAGGACAGTCGTAAGTTTGAGGACTGGTCAAAAGTGCGAGGACCAGTAAAAAATAACTTTTTCAGCCCTCTGAATAGTCCATATGCATAAAAGGATACAGCAATAGAGAGGGATGAAGGAAGGGAAGGGAAATTGGAGTAGGAGTGAGGGTAAGAGAGGGAGGAAGAGAGGAGGAGAAGGAGAAAGGAAGAGGAAGTAGGGAGGAGAAGGGGGGGAAGAGAAAGTAAGAAGGAAAGAAAAGAGAGAGGTGATAGGTTTGAGGAGAAAGATTGCTGTACAATAAAAAAGATGAAAGGGAAGAAAACCAACCCCAAACAAATATGAAGATATTAAGATAAAGAATGAATTGTTAAACTTTAAAGAATAAAAGAGAACAAATATGAATAAATAGCAATAATTAGAAACACACATACAAACATACAATGTATTTTCTTTGAACAGAGTATTTGGCCGGTTCACAAATTTAAACTGTGTTTAGTCATTTCAATTAAATTTACAATTTCTATATTTCCTTTTTGCCATATTTATTCCTCATCTATTTTTTTAAAAAAACCAATATTACTCTTCATCCTCATCTCTAATCTTAATCAAATTCAATTTTTTCCTTCTATTCGATATTATACCCCTTCGCATTTCTAATTTTTTGTGCTAGATCTTCTTTTTCCAATAGTCCCATTTTATGTTTAATTGTGTCCATTTTCAATTTAATATCCTTTTTTTGTGGGGACTTCTGTAATTCTTTTTCAAGTTCCTTATAGTCATCCTCTAATGTTTTATAACCTTGTCTCTTCTTAATATTCCTTTTTCTTGTATAGTCAATTATCAAGCCTCTGGCATAAGATTTCATAGTGCCCCACAAATTTAGCGTTGATGTATCCTCTTTTTTATTTTCTTTTTTTAAAAAAAAAAATCTAGTTCCTTCTCCATTTTCTGTACAAAGTCCTTTTCTTTTAATATTGTGGTGTTTAAAGTTCATCTGGACCTTCTCCTTTGTCCTTTCCATCTCAGTATCATTGGGTTATGGTCTGCCCAGGTATTGGCTTCTATGTCAATTTCTTCTATATTAGAAGTCAATTCCATTGTCATCCATATCATATCTATTCTGGACCATGATAAGTGTCTATTAGAATAAAAAGTGCATTGTCTCTTTTTCGCATTTCTTTCTCACCATGCATCTTTTAAATTCATTTCCTCTATTATCTTAAAGAAGGATTTTGGCAGAGTTTTTCTACTTTGTTTTGTTGCTTACTGTGTGTTATAGTCCATTTTCCCATCTACTATGCCATTAAAGTCTCTCAAAATACAAATATCATAGTCCAATTTAATTATTTTGTAAGTAATTTTCTATAAAAATCTTCTTGATTATCATTTAGAGCATATATCTCTATTAAGAGTATTTTCTTATTATTGACTATCATTTCCACCATCAAAATTCTTCCCTCTTCATCTGCATAAATTTTTTCCGCCGGTATTGTATCTCTGATATATAAAAACACTCCTCTTTTCTTACATTACGGTAGTGAAGTAAATAATTTCCCTAATTTTGGCTGTATCAACATTTGGTCATGTTGTTTTTTAATATGTACTTCTTGCAAACAAGCTATATCCAATTTTAATTTCTCTAATTTATGAAATACCTTTCTTCTTTTAGTTGCTATATTAAGTCTATTTATGTTTATTGTTATCAATTTTTTCTCATCCATATTTATACTTTATATGAAGGATTTGTTGGTCTAGTGCAGTGGTTCTCACCCTGTGAGTCGGGACACCTTTGGGGGTCGAACAACCCTTTCACAGGGGTCGCCTAAGACCATCAGAAAACACATATTTTCTTTTTTTTAAATTTTTTTAATTTTGTTTGTTTAGTTATTTGATTTTTATGCCATCCGTCTCATTGATACAGGGATTCTGGGCACCTTACAATATAATATTTTTTTTTTTTAAAAAAAAGGTACTACAAGTCAATTAACATTAGGAAAATGAAATAAGAAAGTTCAAAAGTTAAAAGCCAAGATGATGGTTGGCTTGGGGTTGCGTATGTTCTCTACCCCATCTGCCAATCTCTCTTTTTTTTTCCCAACAAAACTTTATTATTAAAAAGAAAACATTTAAAAACATACAAGTTTCTCTGAATCGAGAAACAAATTTACATATACAGTACATAAACTTCACCTGTTGACTAATTTCCATTATCCTATATACATGTCTTATATATATTATATGTACATATATACAAACATACAGTAAGATATTCCATATTCTATCCCTCTGACAGTGCTGTTTTTTATTATATTAATTTCTTCTAAATTTCATCTCTACCCATTTCCTTTCCTCTGGTTTATCCATTGGTACCATCTATTCCATGTTGCATAATATTTAGAGTCCTTCTTATCCTGTAACTCTAAAGTTAGTTTGTCCATTTCTGCGCATGTATATATTTTTTGTATTAATTCCTGGTCCGTTGGCAGTCGATCGCTTTTCCAAAATTGTGCTAGCGCTATTCTTGCCGCCGTGATTATATGAAGCATTAGGTATTTTATGTCATTTCGGATGTTCTTTTTGATCATGCCTAATAGAAACATCTCAGGTTCTAATTCAATTTCACAATCTGTAATTTCTCTTATCCATATCCTTACCTTGTTCCAGTATTTCTTAATTACCGGGCAGAGCCACCAAGCATGGTAAAAGGTTCCCTGTGTTTTTCTACACTTCCAACCGGTCGGATCTACATTTGGATACATTTTCGATAATCTTGCGGGGGCCAGATGCCATCGATACCACATCTTATAATGATTTTCTTTGTAGGCTACCGATTTTGTCATGCTGTAGTTAGTTTCCCACACTCTTTCCCATTCTTCTAGCTGTATGCTGTGCCCAATGTTTCTCGCCCACGCTATCATCTGCCCTTTAACTAATTCTTCTGCCAAATCATATTGAAGTAAGTATTTGTAAATTTTTGAGATTAATTTCCCTTCTTTAGATTCTAATAACATATCCAATCTATTTTGTTTCAAATCTATTCCCCCCTCCTCCTGATCTTTCCTGTATCTCATTCTTATTTGTGAGTAGGGCCACCAGTCTATTGCAATTCCTTGTTCTTTTAATTCTTCCCTAGTTTTTAGTTAACCTGTGTATCTAATATTTCTCTGTACGTAATATTTTTTGTTTTAATAATATATTGGGGTGGGTGATTGCTTCTATTGTTGACAACCAACCGGGGATTTTCATATAATGTTTGCGTTGAATTTGTTGCCATGTACTAATTAAAGATTTCCTAATGGTATGATTGTTAAAATGTTTATATGACTTATTTCCAGAGTTCCAAATAAAGGCATGCCATCCCTTCATTAGGTCATGTCCTTCCAGATTTAACAGTCTTTGATTATCCAGAGTTATCCATTCCTTAATCCATAGTAAACTGGCAGCCTTGTAATATTTTTGCCACGCCGGGAAACCGAATCCGCCTCTAATTTTATCATCTTGCAATATATTTAATTTTATTCTCGATTTTTTCCCCTCCCACACAAATTTTGTAGTTATTTTATCCAAATTGTCAAAAAATTTCTTATCCAATTTTATTGGAATCGTTTGGAATAAATAAAGGAGCCTTGGAAGTATGTTTGATTTTACCACTGCTATCCTCCCCAGCAAGGACAACCTTAGTTTCCCCCATTTATCTAAATCTTCTTTGATTTTCTGGACCAAGGGTTCATAATTGTCCTGTTTTATTGTTGCCGTTCTGGCCGTCAAATGGATCCCTAGATACTTCACTTTTTTAACTGCCTGCAGTTGTGAGTCATTTACTAATTGCTCTACTTGTTTTGTTGTCATATTTTTTGTTATCATATTTGTTTTTTCTTTGTTGATTTTTAGGCCTCTACTTTTCCAAATTTTTTCAATTTCTTTTATTAACTTGGGGGTTGTTTCTATTGGATCTTCTATAAAGAAGACAAGGTCGTCTGTGAAAGCTTGGACCTTGTACTCCTCTCTCTTGATCTTTAGTCCTTGTATCTCTTTGTTTGCCCTGATTCTAATTAGTAGATTTTCTAGGGTTAGAATGAAAAGCAAAGGGGACAGCAGACATCCCTGCCTTACTCCTTTATTTATTCCAAAAAATCCTGTTGGATCCCCATTTACCAATATACATGCTTTTTGGTCCTGGTATATTGATGATATCATTTTTGTAAATTTATCACCGAAATTCATACTTTTAATTTGTTCTTTTATAAATTGCCAGTTTACTTGGTCAAACGCTTTTTGTGCATCCAGAAACATCAGGGCCACCTGTCTTTCTGAATGCACTTCATAATACTCTAACACATCCATTACCATCCTTAAATTATTTTTTATTTGTCTTGTGGGTAAGAAACCGTTTTGATCCTGATGTATTTTATTACGTAATATTTTTTTCATTCTATTAGCAATTATATTCATTAAAATCTTGTAATCGGTATTCAACAAAGAAATTGGCCTATAATTTTTTATTAATGTAGCATCTGCCCCTTCTTTTGGTATTAGGGAGATATACGCTTCTTTCCATGTGTTTGGTAATTTTGCCTCCGACAGGGCTCTCTAAGATATTCAGCATAAAATGCTTTGGCTTTATCCATTGAATCTATTTTGAATCTTTGCAATTGCCATGTAAACACCAAGTCTTCTGGTATCAACCACCTGTAATTCACACTTTTCTGGAGCAATATTTTCGTCAAAAAGTGATATTCACTTCTCATCTCTCTCACTCCTCTCGGTATTTGCTTCAAAACCATAATTTCCTTGCCCTTGTATTTCACCGTTTTCTCTTTTGTAATCTGCAGTATTTGTGTTTTAATTGATTTCTTGGTGAATCTTATATGAACTTCTCTTGGTAGTTTATTTCTCATTTGCACATCTTGTATATACTCGATACATCTCGTCAATGCCATCAAACATTTTTTCTTTGGTATTTTCTAATGCTTCTGCCAAAATTTCTATCATTTTTTTCTGCCAAATTTTCTCCTTTTTCTTCTTCAACATTTTGGAATCTTAAATAAAATTCTGACTTGTCCATCTCCCATCCTAATCCACTCTTATCACGTTCAACCTCTTCTAATCTACTATCCATATCTCTAATTTTTTGTCTCTTCATTCTTTTGCTTCACTTTTTTCAAGTCTGTCCTCGTATTTCTTCATCATCTGTTATATGTTCTCCACTTTTCCATCTGTTTCCCCTGTTCTTTGTTCAATCTTTTCTATTTTCAATTTTATTTCTTGTATTCCTTGTAGAATCATCTGCATTGTCGCATCTTTCTCTTTCTCACGTTCCTTCTCTTTTTCCTGCTGCAACATCGCCTGTATTGATCGTTTCCTCCCGATGGTGAAGAAGGTGTCGATCCAGAAGAACTAATAACTGCTGTCTTTTTACTCATATCTATGAAATAGTTACAAACTGTTCAAATCAAAAAGAAAAAAAAATATCTTCAAGTTGTTCTCGACCCTAATCTGTTTTTATGGAGGACAAATAGTATCCCAGATAATCATAGGTAAAAAAGAAAACCAAAGAAAATAATTTTCAAGCTCTTGTCTGCCCTAATCCAATCGAGTGGAAAAGTAAAAACCTAATTCACAATCTCCAATCAATAGGGGAAAGAAAGAAAAAGAAAAAAAAGGAAAACTTAAAAAAAAAAGAAAAGAAAAAAGCCAAAAAGTAATTTCTTCAGGCTCTTGTGTGCCTTAATCCAGTTAAAAAATAAAGTATTATGATTGAGGGGAGAGGAGGTATTGAATAAAAAAAAAGAAAGAAAAAAATAAGAGAAAAAGAAAAAGAGAAAATATATTTCAAAAACTTAAAAATACTAAAGGTTTTCTCAAAGCAGACAAATCCTATTAAAAATAGTTAGAAAGGGGAGAAGTGGAATAATAAAAAGGAACACTCACGCAAAAGAATTTAAAAAAAGAGAAAGCTTTCTATCTAATATAAAAGTCCACAACTGTGTAGTATTCAAAAGCTCTTTTATATATCTCACTCAATTTTACAGCTCTCTTTCCAGAGTCGCTGTTATCTTCTCCTTTCAAGTTTTAACCGTCTGTCAACAGTGGTTTCTCCAAAGAGCTCCTGAATAAACAATCCTGTAGACACTCTTTGATGCTCTTCTAAGTTTTATCTATAAACTGGCTCAATGACCTTGAATTATAACACAGTTGCTACATTCATCAGTGAAAAAAAAAGGAAAAAAGAAAAGATATAATGTTTCAGTCCACTAGATGGCAGTATTTTTGCTTCTTCCACTCTCCCTCTATCTCCAAAGAAGTGAGGGGAAAAATAAAAGTTAAAGTTTAACCAAAGGGGAAAGTAACAAAACTATTCCAAAATCTTATAAACACAAAAGGGACCAGGAATTTAGTGGTTAAACAGGTAAAAAAGAAAATCTCCCTTCTGATCCAGTCCAGTCAAATTTAAAAAGTAAAACTCTCCACAAGCATGCAGAAATAGAAATAAATTATATTGCAGGAAAACTAACTTAAGTTCAGACTCAATTCCGCCGCTTAACTTCTATTTTCAATTTTAATTATCTTTTCACATCAGGATGTTCTTAAAGTCTAATTAAAAAATCTCTCACCAAGTTGTCACACTTTCTCTTTCGTTCTCTTCCATTCTGGAGCTCTCCCAACTTCAGCAGGTTAATGACTGCCTCTTCAGCGCTGGAAAAAAGGGCTTCTCCTGGATCAACCAGGGACTTTGCGGTGACCCTGGGATTGGCAGGATGTGCCCTCCTCTATCACTGTCTCTACGGGACAGTGGGGTCCGATTTGGACCGTCCAGCGGTGAAGATATCGACGGTGGTCTCGGAGCTCCGAAACCTTCCATCATCCCGTCGCGACGTCAACTCCGCCCTCCTGGCATGATCTGTTTTTCACAAACCCATGTTGGCTTTTGATTATTACTTTGTTTGCTTCTAAGTGTTCGCTGATTCATTGCTTGATTATCTTTTCCAGAATCTTCCCTTGTATTGAGGTCAGGCTGATAGTTTCCTGGATCTATTTTTTTTTTTCCTTTTTTGAAGATGGGAACTACATCAGCTCTTTTCCAGTCCTCTGGCTGGAAAATCCTGTGCTCCAGGATCTTTGAAAGATATAGTTCAGTGTTCTGAGATCTCGTCTGCCAGTTCCTTCAGAACCTTGGGGTGTAATCCATCCGATCCTGGTGATTTGAACTCATCTAGGGTAGACAGGTGTTCACTTACCATTTTCCCCCCCTATTTTAACTTGTGTTCCTAATCTGTTTTTTGTGGTGCTGTTTTTGATAGGTTGGACTGTTTTTTCCTTTTGTGTAAAGACAGATGCAAAAAACGAGTTAAGTAGTACTGCTTTCTCACCTTGCCACTTTCTCCCAACAAAGGACCAATTGTTTTCTTTTTTTCTTTTCCATGTTCATCTAATTTCTATTTTTTGTTTTGATTTTTTTTTGCCAATGTGCAAGACAGAGCATTTATTGGTTGAGATTTGAAGTTGCCACTTGTTAGACCAATCTGACACATAGTCAAGGTCTTTTTGAAGGGTAGTTGCATTGTCGGTGGTGTTGAATAGTTTAACATCAGCAGCGAAGAAAACACAGTTGCTTTTAATATGATCAGAAAGGTCATTTATGTAAAGTATAGAGTGTTGTACCTAAATCACTGCATTGAGGAACACCACTGTTAACAAGTACAGGATTTAATAGAGTGCTTCCTATTTGGACCACTTGTTGTCTGTTTGACAGGAAGGAAGCTATCCATTTATGTAGGAGTCCAGAAATGACATAAGATTTTAGTTTTTTTTTCTTTTTTAATTTGATTTATATGCCGCCCTTCTCCGGAGACTCAGGGCGGCTTACAGTGCGTTAAGCAATAGCCTTCATACTTTTTGTATATTTATACAAAGTCAGCTTATTGCCTCCACAAACTGGGTCCTCAATTTACCTACCTTAGAAAGGATGGAAGGCTGAGTCAACCTTGAGCCTGGCGAGATTCGATCTTACTTTAATTGCAGACATCCGGTGTTAAATTAGAGAGCTCTGTCTGTTGAGCTATCCAGGCTCATTTTTAGAAGTAATTTGTCATGTACCACTGAATCAAAAGTTTTACAGAGGTCTATGTAAATTGTGTCTACGCTTTGTGCAGCCATGCTAGTTTCGTTTGAGAGCTGTTATTTTTCTTCTTCATTGGTATTGGGCTAGACTGGGCTTTTATAATCTCACTTTTCAAAATTTCCCAAGCTTCTTGAGTTGTTTTCCCCTTGAGGATTCTCATCCGTGGAATCCTTCCCAAGCTCTAAGTTTATTGAAATTAACTCTCTTAAAGTCCAAGACTCTAGTTTGACTTTGTTCTACTACTTGTGCTTGCATAATCTTGAATTCCAATATTGCATGATCACTTACACCCAAGGTTCCTGTAGCTTCAACACCTTCTATTATTTCATCTCTTAATTGTTCATGACAATTAAGTCCAATATGGATGATACCCTTGTTCCCTTCTCTACTTTTTGGGAAACAAAGTTGTCTGCTAGGTTTGTTAGGAACCTGTTGCATCTTCCACTTGGCGCAGACTTTGTCTCCCAGTCGATGTCAGGATAGTTAAACTCCCCCATTACTATTGTGATGTGCTTCCTACATACCTTAGTTAGCTGACTAGCAAAAAGTTCATCTATTTCCTCTGTTTGGTTGGGTGGCCTATAGTCTATGGCAATGCCATTTTTTCCCCTTTAATATTGACCCAAATGCATTCAAGATAATTTTCATCATTGTTGAGCTCTATTTCTGTAGAAACGTAGTTATTTCTTATATATAGTGCAACTCCACTTCCTCTTTTATTTGGTCTATTTCTTTTAAATATTTAAATACCTCTAGCTGTATATTCCATTTGTTGGTTTCATATCCACCACGCTTTCGTAATGGCAGTAATATCATATCTGCTTTCATTTACTTGAATTTCCAATTCACTCTGTTTATTCCTCATACTCTGTGCATTGATGTATAGACATTTGAGTCCACTTTGATTGACCCTGTGTTTACTATCTACGTAATCTGTGTTGTGCTTGACTGCACCTACTTTCTTGCCACCTGTTTGATTAGTGCACATGGTATGTCACTCACTATTAAATTCTTGGTTTTGCTTGACAGCAAGGTTGGTAATCTTACTCGCACAAACATCTATGTTACATGCATTGATAATCCTATTAATTTTAGAATGCTGGGGATAGAAATGTTCTGTATCAATTAATTCTCTGTCCCCACTGTTCAGTTTAAATCTGTGAATTTAATGCCAAGTGATTCAGTCCCTTTCTTTGATGGATGCACCAAGACAAAATCCTTTTGTGTCATTGGCCAATAAAGAATTTTATAATATTACATATCATAACAGCAGCGAGAATAGTTTATTCGCAACAGTGGAAGAGTGAAAACATACTTAAAGAAAAGGAAATAATAAAGAAAATACTTGACTATGCAGAATGTGATATACTGAAGCTAGAACTGAAAAATAAAGGAGAGACAGAATACTATGAGATTTGGAATAGGTTTACCAATGGTTAGACTTAAGGAATAGAATTTGGAACGAGTAAGAACAAGGAGGCATAGATTGAAACAAAAGGCAATATATGTAATATAGTATGTAAGTGTAAGTGTGTATAAGAGGTTAAGTATGTATATATAATTAGTAGTAATGTATATTGAATACATAAGTGACTTATGTTATACTTTATAAAGCGGAGATATCGTCAAGATGGTTCCACCATGTACAATTTTTTTAAAAAAACATCTCTCAAGTAAGCAGCGTGTGGATCCTATGCAGAAGAGACTCAGACAGACATCGCCCTAATTCACAGGAGTATAAGAAGCGGGAAGAAGGTACAAAGAAGAAACTTGTATGTGTTTTTTCCAAAAAAGAAAACATGACTCAACTTACCAGAAACAGAACAGTAAATGACAGGTTACGAATGCAAATTAAAATACAGGTAATCCCTGGGTTACAAGCGTTCCCTTAGCCAACATTTGAAGTTACACAAATACTGCGAGGTCATTTGAGATAAGTCGCATGGGAGTTTGTGCTACTGATCTCATATGATCTCGCCCTTTAGGCCTCTATTCTCTGCAAATTGAGACATTCCTTCAGGCTTTCCCTCCATTTGCTGTTTTGTTGCCAAAGCCTGCAGGGAGATTGCCTTCATGTAGGCTTTGGCAGCAATATGCAAAATGCTTTTGTTGGCAGCAGCAGAGCTTGGGAGGAACAGGCGTGTCCCTACGAAACCCTATTCCTACAGGCAAAGAATTTTTGAAAAGGGCTGCCGAAGCCTAAAGGGACGCAATCCTCAAGCACTTTGGTGACAGGAAAGAAGGCCCGACAGGCCACATGCAGCCTCTCAGGGCTGCTTTCTTGGTGCCGGAAACCTTATCAAGCCTAAATATACACCCTCCCTCCAAAATAAGCCCCAGTGAAAGTTTGGGGGTGGCAAGCAGGAGGCAGCCCTTCCCTTCCCCAGTCACCTCATGGAAGTTCAGCCCCTTAATTGCTGCCCGCTGATCAGCTGAGCGACCCAGATCTCCAGAGCACCTCCCCAGCTGCCAGCCTCCTCCCCCTTTTCCTGCCGATTGTTCTTTACTTGGGATCGCAGCACAGACACACATCTCCAAAATGCTCCATCCAGAGCCTTCAGCCTTGCAATCCTGGAGGGGTGTCTGTGCTGTGATCGCAAAGAAAGAACGGTGTGTGTGTGTGTGTGTGTGTGTGAGAGAGAGAGAGAGAGAGAGAGAGAGATCTACAATCTAAACTCGGAGAGTTATCCAGGGCTGGCAGCAATGTTCTCTCCACCCCACCCAACCCTCTCTCTCACACACACATACATACAGGTCCCTCACCTCCAACCCTCCCAAGACAGCCACATCCCTGTGAACTCACGTGCCCCCCACATTCACCCAGGCACCACGTCCAGATAGCCCATGCTACTGAGCGCCTGTCACAGCAGCACCAGCACCAGCAGCACCGCCCTGGGGGTTCCTTGGCAGTGCGGGCGCTGGCAGAAGAGAATTCTCCCTGTGCGGGGGGCAGAAGTCAGCATGCACACTTCTGTTGGGGGTGGGGCAGCGGCTACACGGTGGAGCGCAGGGGCGGAAGTCACGGAGAACTACAACACCTGGAAGGCCTGGGGCGTCCCGTAGCTGGGTGCAGGTCTCTCACCAGCGGTGGCTGAGGCACTGCAGGTATTGCTGCTGCTGCCGCCTGTGAAGGCTCTGGCCGGCCTACTGAGGGCCAAGCTCAAGCGCGGACAGGGAGTGCTGCCCATGGCCGGGCCAGCCAAGCTGCATTTGTTGGGGCTGCTCTTGCCGTAGCTGCCTGGCATCTCACTGCCAGGCACCAGAGAAGAGTAACCGGGGCCTGCAGGAAGAAGGGAGGGCGGGCAAGGGTCCCGTGAAGCTCCCCTCCCCAGGAAGAGTCCAGCCTGGTTGACGTCCTGTCCGGTGACTCCCAAGGCGAAGGGGCTTCCTGGGCTTGCTGGCGGCCACTCCAATCAGTCAGCGCTTGGGTGGGGGGACCACAGGGCAATTGGAGCAGAGAAGAGCAGGGGGAAAGGGGTTGCCTCCAGTGACTATCACCATAGAGCGGGAAGCACACTCCCAGAGCAGCCGCTGCCCTGGCTGGAGTTTGGAAGCCACAGAAGCGGAGTTTGTGTGAGAGAAAGAAAGACTTCTGTTGCTTCTGCTGGCTGGTTGCACGCAAAGAAAGCAGCAGAAGTCTTTCTTTCTCTCATCCAAACTCCACCTCTGCAGCTTCAAAACCCCAGCTGGAAACCCCTGCTTTGTGGGCAGCCGGGGCAGAGAGGCGATGATGGGCAAAGGGGGCCGCAGCCCTGATGGATAGTCAGCCACATCGATGTGGTGAGGCCTGGGAGGCACGTGAGCAAAGGGACACAAGTGCTCCCGCGGCTTGGCGCCTTCAGGCTGCTCATATTCCACACACACTTGCAGGAGGGGAGGGGCTTGATGGCGGCACGCAGAAGGACCCTCTCTCTGCCGGACCCCCTGCTGTGAATGCTCAGGCCGCCCAGGGCCTCCTGCACCCTGAAAATAATAAGACACCCCCCCCCCCGAAAACAAGGCCAAGCCCCTATTTCGGGGTTCAAAAAAATATAAGACAGGGTCTTATGTTCAGGAAAACATGGTAGCATCCCCATGGTCATGTCATTTACATTCGGATGCTCAACAACTAATTCACATTTATGACTATTCCAGAGTCATGTGATCCCCTTTTGTGACCTACTGAAAACCAAAGTCAATTGGGAAATCAGATTCACTTAACGACTGTGCTATAAGTGTATTACTAATTTAAGATTAGTAAGAATTCACTTAACAAATGAGTGAAGAAAGGTAGTACAATGGGGCAAAACTCACTTATCAAATTCCTCACTTAAGAACATAAATTTTGGACTCAATTGTGGTGGTAAATTCAGGATTACCTGTAACTGAGGACTGGAAAAGAGCTGATGTGGTTCCCATCTTCAAAACAGGTAAAATAAACTCGTCCAGGAAATTACAGACAGATAAGCCTGACATTAATACCTGGTAACATCTTGGAAAACATATCCAGGCAACAAATCTGTGAACACCCAGAAGCAAACAAGTAATAACCAGTAGCCAACATGGGTTGATCAAAAACAGATCATGCCAAAAAACTTTATTTCATTCTTTGACAAAGTGGCTAAATTAATGAACCAGAGAAATGCTATAGACATAGTATACTTAGATTTCAGTAAAGCATTTGATAAAGTAGATCACAACCTACTTCTTGCCAACCTAGAAAAATGTGGGATAGGCAGCACCACCACAAAGTGAGTTTCTAACTGCTTGACAAATCGTACTCAACCTGTAATCCTCAATGGAGCCACTTCCAAAAACCTTTGCCAAGGAAACTGCAAGGCCAGGCATCAAGACTGACCCAAAGGCACCAAATACGAAGCTAAGTAGCGTCACGTTTCACTTTTTCACTTGGCTCAGTTGCAAAGGTCGGCTGCTAGGAGTAGAAAACCTCTCCCAAAAGACTTGGTAGAGTATGGACAGGCGTGTTTTACCACCTCCTGTCACTAGATGGCGGTCAGGCAACGTCTGTGCCTAGAAAGCCATCAATTCAATGGTGCCATCCCTGATTGCGCTTAAAAAAGGAGTCTTTAAACCATTGAGTACTGCATTGCTAGAAAGGATGGAAGGAGAGGAGAGGCGCAGAGGAACTTCCTCTTCCGGATGACTGATGGGAGGAAGTTGGTGTGCAGAGCGGCTTTTGTGCTGTTTCCATGGTCGGAGCAGCAGCTGGCAGGTGAGTTGAGGGCTGCAGGTGGGAGGAGAGTCCGGGAGCAACTTGGGCTGGAAGCGGAGAAGCAACTGGGCTGAAGCCTCTCAGCTGCTGCTGCTGCAGGTTCCTTCCCTCCCCAAATGGAAGCCCACTGGTGCTGCAGGCTGGGAAACTGGGGACTGCAATTTCTGCTGGTGGGAAGCTTGAAAAAGCCTCTTTCAAGTGGAGGTTGATTCTTTGGGAATGGCTTCCCTCCAGAGGTTGTGGCTGCTCCGTCCCTGGAGGGTTTTGAGGGGAGATTGGGCAGCCATTTGTTCTGGATGGAACAAATATAAAATGTATTGGCCACCAACCTTACCATGACATAACTGTGGGCGGATTACAGACAGAAAATAATACATAAACAAATTGTAGGAAGAAAAATCCGGTCGGTTCCAAGCCAGGAGAAAGGAGCTGGAAATAAAATGCTTAGTGACACAATTGCAGTCAGTAAGTGAGGACTACTTCAATTGGGATGTCACGAAAGGGGTTGTGGAAAGTATTTTCTGCCTTTTCTTGGAGTTCGTGGCTTCCATGGGCATAACTGGTGCTTCAAATCTTGCAGAGGCTTTAGGCCTCATTTGGTCAGTTAAAGCTCCCACATCTGTCAAGTTAGTGTCATGCAGATTGTCAGGTGTGGCTCAATAAAATAAAAGAGAGTTCAAGTGTGTTTGTTAATAAGCCAACGCATTTCTTCAGCTGAATAAAGATGGGTCCCTCCTAAGAAGGAAGGAACCCTGAGCATAGTGAAAGGCAGATATTTATACATTTCTTTGCTTTCGCTTCATTACATAAGAGGCAGCTGGGACACGACAGATAAAGTATAGAAATATAGAAATTATAGAAATTATAAAAATAGTCAAGCATGCCTTGTGTGATTTTGGTCACGTGCCTAACAGACAGGCTAGTGGTTTCCTGTGAACCTTTCCATGGCCTCAGGAGACTGTTGAGGCCTGAACTTCGGCCTTAGAATCTCAACATATGAGCAAACATCAAATTGATCAGATTCCTGATTAATAATAATAATAATAATAATAATAATAATAATAATAATAATAATAATTTTATTTATATACCGCCCATTCTCCCGAAGGACTCAGGGCAGTGTACAGCCAGAATTAAAATACAAATATACAAATATACAATATCCTAGTTAAAATTAATTAAAACCATTAAATAGTTTTGGCCGAATTTTAAAACCCCAAATTAAGACCCAATTTAAAATCAATCACGTTGACAGCCCCGCTTGTCAGAACAGTAGGGTCTTGAGGGCACAGCGAAAAACCCAGAAGTCAGAGGTGTTACGAATGTCCGGGGGCAATTAATTCAAGAGGGCAGGAGCTCCCACAGAGAAGGCTCTCCTTCTGGGTGTCGCCAGCTGACATAACTTGGCCGACGGCACCCTGAGGAGTCCCTCTCTGGGAGCGAACTGGTCGGTGGGAGGCTGTTGGTGGCAGAAGGCGGTCCCGTAGATATCCTGGTCCTATGCCATGGAGCGCTTTAAAGGTAGTGACCAACACCTTGAATTTCACTCGGAAGACCATTGGGAGCCAGTGCAGCTCGCGCAGGACAGGTGTTACGAGGTACGCCCATAACCACCACGCGGCTGCATTCTGGACCAGTTGGAGCCTCCGAGTGCTCTTCAAGGGGAGCCTCATGTAGAGAGCATTACAATAGTCCAGACGAGAGGTGACGAGGGCGTGAGTGACCGTGCGCAAGGCATCCCGGTCAGAATTGACATTAGCACAGAAGGTATGATTGAGATATTTTTCAGGACTTCCAGTCACGTGAAGAAAAGTACACTCTTCTTGACTTCTATGATTATATATATTGGGACATAGTAAAAATCAATTGGTCCTTAGAAGTTCTTAAAAGTAGGTTAATACAACAAAGGAACAACATGACATATTACATCAGGTCATCTTTTATTTTATAAAAAGAAAGCCAAAACAGAGAAGTTATGTGTAAAAAAAGTATGATTTAATAATTTGGAGAACCACCTTTAGCAGCAACAACTAGAAGTAATTCTAGTCATGGTCAGATTCCAGCAATTCCTCCGAGGAAACGGCTATCAGAACCTCGATGATGAACGCAAGAGAGCCTTGTTCCTGGCCCACTGCGGCTCTGACATCCTAGAGATGGCCATCGACCTTGTGGCGCCCAGAGATATTGAGGAGATGTCCTGGACTGACCTTCAGGAAGTCCTGCAGGAACACTACGCACCCACAGGCACCCCAATTGCAAACAGATTCACCTTCCAGCAGAGGAATCAACAGGAAGGTGAATCCATTAAAGAGTTTGTGGCAGCACTTCGTCAAATCGCTGCCAATTGCGAGTTTGACAACGTTGATAATGCCATCCGAGACCGCATCGTCTTCGGGATGCAGGATGTGGGTCTCCAGAAGAAGTTCCTGAACAGCAAGAGGATTCCGCTCAAGGAAGTCCTTGAAGAAGCCACAGCCGCTGAGACTTCCGAGAAAGTGGCTGCCACAATGGTGAAGGCAAGAGGGATCCACAAGATCCACAAGTCGGGCCCAAATTCCTCAAATGACTCCGCCACGCCATCAGAATCCAATGAGGAAATGGCCGTACACAAGGTTTCCCACCCCACCAGGCGGGAAAATCCCCAACATGGCGGCCGGGGGGAACGCTGTGGCAGTTGCAAAGGTGACCACCCCAGAGCTAACTGCAGATGGAGGGACGCGACCTGCCGTCGTTGCCTGAAGAGGGGACACATAGCCGAAGCATGCAGAGCAGCAGATCCAGCCCCGGAACCACCCAGGCCAAGATTCCGTGAAAATCGCAAAGACACCCAGAGGACATACAAACGGTCCTCGAACCAGTCCAGGCGCGGACACAACGAATATCCTCACAACAGAGCAATGCACCAGACCATAATCGCCCACACAAGCGACGACGGTGCCACCAAATTCAACATGACACTGCTGGCAGAGGGGTCACCGTGCACAATGGAAGTAGATTCAGGCTCCATCTACTCCATTATGGACTGGCAACATCTGAAGCGCCTGAAGCCAGCCTGTGAAAAGAACCAGTTAAAGCCCCTGAGGTCGAGGCTCGTGGATTTCAGCGGAAACTCCATCGGTGTCCTGGACAGAACCACACTCCACATCGCCTTCAAGGAATTCCAAGGCAAACTTCCCATCACAGTCGTGGAACACAGCCGACCGAACCTGCTAGGAGTGGAGTGGCTCAAGCCGCTAGGGTTATCAATCGGAGGCATCCATCAGATCCAGAGGGACGAACTCGACAATCTCATTGAAGAGTTCAAGGAAGTCTTCGATGGTAAGCTTGGGAAATTTGTGGGAAAGCCAATCTCCTTTAATCTGGACAAGGGAATCACCCCAATTAGGCTGAAGCCCCGCCGGGTTCCGTTTGCCTTGCGGCCAAAAGTAGACGCTCAGCTAGATAAGCTGATCGCCCAAGGCGTTCTGGAACCTATCGATCATGCTTCATGGGAAACCCCCATTGTGACCCCAATGAAGCATGATGGATCTGTGCGCATCTGCGCTGACTATAAGTGTACCATCAATAAGGCGTTGCCGCAGAGCGCATACCCAGTCCCAGTGGTGCAACATCTGCTGCATTCCCTAGGGACTGGCTCAATTTTTGCCAAACTGGACCTGGCCCAGGCTTGCCAGCAGCTGCCAGTGGACGAAAAGACGGCGGAGGCCCAAACGATCGTTACTCACAGGGGAGCATTCAAATGCAACCGTCTCCAATTTGGAGTCACCGCTGCCCCAGGAATTTTTCAATCAATGATGGAACGCCTTCTCCAAGGCGTTCCAGGGGTGGTGCGGTACTTCAATGATGTACTAATCTCCAGAGATTCCAAAGCACAACTCCTTGAAAGACTCAGGCTTGTCCTGCAGCGCTTCAAGGCCAAGGGCTTGAGAGTCAGGAGAGATAAATGCATCCTAGGAGTCCAGGAGGTCGAGTTCCTGGGCTATCTCATAGATGGCACAGGCATCCACCCCACCAAATCAAAAGTTAAAGCTATCCATGAAGCTCCCAGCCCAAAAAACAAAACGGAGCTTCAGGCATTCCTTGGATTGCTTAACTTCTATGCCATGTTCCTCAAACAGAAAGCCACGATTGCTGAGCCACTCCACCGCCTGCTGGGGAAAGCGGCTTCCTGGAAGTGGGACCAAGAGGCGGTAGTAGCATTCCAGGCCATCGAAGGACTTTTAACATCCAAAAGTGTCCTCATACAATACAATGAAACGCTCCCAATCAAGCTCACCTGTGACGCATCACCATACAGGGTGGGAGCAGTCCTCAGCCATGAACTTCCGAATGGCTCAGAAGCCCCAATAGCATACTTTTCCAAGACAATGTCCAGCGTGGAATGCAATTACAGCCAGCTGGACAAAGAGGCTCTGGCCATCGTCGCAGGAGTCAGACGATTCCACAAGTACGTCTGTGGGAGGAGCTTCACCATAGTGACCGACCACAAGCCGCTTCTGGGGCTCCTCGCAGGCAACCAACCAATCCCGACCTTCATGTCCCCGCGGATGACAAGATGGGCCATCTTCCTAGCCGGCTATTCCTACAGGCTCATGCACCAGCCAGGCACGTCCATTGGGAACGCCGACGCGCTGAGCAGATGCCCATCAAAGGACCCAGTGGAAGACCCAGCCCCCATGCTCGACCTCTTCCACATCGTCAACGACAACAGCTGCCCAGTCACATCCGCAGATGTGGCCGTCCACACACAAAAGGACCCCACACTCCGCCAAGTTAAGTCCTGGATCCTCAGAGGGTGGCCGACGGAGGAGGCAGAGGAGAAATTCAGCCCCTTTGCTAGAAAGCAAAAGGAGCTGTCCACCATGAGAGGCTGTTTACTATGGGGAGACAGAGTGCTGATTCCCAGCACTCTGCAACGAAGAACGCTAGAAACCTTGCATAAAGGGCACCCCCGCATCGTCCGCATGAAAGCTCTGGCACGGAGTTACGTCTGGTGGCCATCACTGGACAGAGACATTGAGGAATGGGTCTCCATATATGACCCGTGCCAAGAAGTACGCTCAGCGCTACCCCAAGCCGAACCAATGAAGTGGGAGACCCCCAGCAGCCCCTGGTCAAGGATCCACATCGACTTCGTAGGTCAGATGCAGGGCGCCACCTACTCATCGTCGTTGATGCCTTCTCCAAGTGGCTCGAGGTGGTACCCATGGCATCTACCACAACGGAAGCGATGATCCGGGCTCTACGCCGTCTCTTCGCCACCCATGGACTGCCGGACGTGTTGGTTTCCGATAACGGGCCTCAACTCATGTCCTTGGCCATGGAGGCATTCCTGGCCGGACTGTGCATACGCCATGCCCTGTCAACACCTGTTGTGGCCCCGCCCTCTGAGCCTGTCCCATCGGAGGAAGAAAGCTCCGAGCATGAGGAAGAGGAGTCAGCCAGGCCTCCCTCTCCAGGCCCCTCCCCTCTGGCATTGTCTCAGGTGCCGGCCGAGGGAGAGGAGATCAGCAGGGAGACAGCTGGTTCGGATCAGAGTGACGAAGAAACATCATTCCTGGACGCACGCCTCCGAAAGCGTGATAAACGATTGCAGCAGCTTAGGAGGCGTGCTAGGGATTAGAACTGAGTCACTGGACCACACCCCAGAGACTATATAATAGAGGGTAGTGGTCAGGGATCCTTGTGACGAACAAAAGCAAACCTTGGATAGTCACTAAAGCCTCGTCCGGAACTGCTGAGAGAAAGATTTATAGTGTCGGACATTTGGACTCTTGAGTATTTATCTTTCTGTTTTACTGTGAAAATAAAGTCACTTGGCAGACGGTGTGTCTATCGCTGCCAAGTGGGAGATAAGACCTGGGTGCGTTCCAAAGTGTTTCCTTAACCCTCGGCTGGCTGTGTTTGTGTGTGTGTGTGGATGGGGACAGATCAACACCGTACAGGCCAGTGGGAAATTGGCAGGCGGAACGGATGGTGAGGCTCACCTCACCAGCTGCCAACTTCGCACCTTCGCCATAGGAGACCCGGTTTTCACTTTGAATTTTCACGGCTCTCCAAAATGGCTGAAGGGGAAGATTGAGAGCACAACTGGCCTGAAGTCCTATCGGGTAGAGCTGGAAGATGGACAGGTCTGTAGACGTCACATCGACCAGCTCGGGAAAAGGTGGAAGGGAGTGGAAGGAAACCAACCCAACGAGGTAGGCCTGCAACACCCCGACGAGGTAGGCCTGCAACATCCCGACGAGGTAGGCCTACAACACCCTGACGAGGCTGGACCGTCACCCAGAGTGAACACTGATCGAGATGCGGTGCAAGTAGACTGGGGACCATCCACGGGGGGCACCCCGCAACAACCCGGAGAGGGGGGGCGTCGACACCCCGGGCCCAGAAACCACCCGATCTGCAACCGGGGGACAGTAGACCGGAACCCTGAGGCCAGCCACATCCTACAATGCCCCGGGGAGGTCGGCCATCGACACCCCAAGAAGGGAGACCCCCACCGAAGGGAGCCAGTAGACCGGGACCCGACCACAGAGGGAGTCCCACATTGCCCCGGCAAGGTCGGCACCCAACACACTGGGAAGGGCGACCTACACCAGCCCTACCAAGCAGACCAACCACACCCCAGACAAGATACAAACCAACCCTGCGAGGAAGGCCTAAACCACCCCCGCGAGGGAGGCCTGCACCAACCCGACAGGGACGGCCAACTACAGCAGAATGACAGCAAACAGCATCGACCACCCGGGGAGTGCCGCCCCAGCGGAGAGGGCCTACACCACCCCTGCGGAGGAGGCCAGCTCCACCCCGGCAAGGTCGGACAAGAGCCACCACGTCCCGGCAGCCACCAAGGGAAGGCACTGATCTCAACTGAGGGACACCGGGATCGGAACCAGAGGGAGCCGCGAGACACGCACCCCCAACCAGAACCAGCCACCCCCGAACCGGTAAAAAACAAATGGGACATTAGAGACTTACCGGGGTTCAGCAGTTCCGTACTGGGCGGTGACGACAGCCAGCGACAAGTAATCCATAACCCAGGCGGAGAAGAAGACCACCATCGCCAGCGGGCGGAGGTCCGAGACCTGGCCGGAGGCGCGGGAACCCAGCCCACGCACTCGACGGCCGGATCCTGCCCGGATCCCGGGAGGGGACCGGGAGACGCAGGAGCTCCCTCCATCCACGAAGACGGCCAAACCAGAATGGAACTGCGCAGGTCATCTAGGGCTTCGCGACACCCCGCGTACATGCGCGATTACATGCTTAATGGACAGACTAAGAACTGGGGGGAGGAGTGTTATGTCCTTATAAGGACATCCGCCCGGATTGGCTGCCAGCCTCGGGCGGGAAGTTTGAATAGCTGTCTTTGGGGCGGTGCGTCTGCCGGAGTGAATATAAGGAGAGCTCCGGCAGCGCTGAGCCAGTCTTGTTACTGTTGCAATAAAGTTACTAAATGTATCGAGCTGGTCACGTCTTCCTTTCCTTGCGCCTGATCTAACAAGCTATTGGACAGATGACCTCAGTTTTGACTCTAGAATACTTTGGTACCACTTTGGTCTGGTCTATGCAAAGGACAGTGTTCCAGAAGTCATGTGATTTGTTCAAATGCAACTTTGCAAACCTCAGCCGTGCTGCTATGACTTTTTTTAGAGAGAAGAGGGTTTCCCCTCACAACCCTTCCAAACAAACCATACTTGTCCAGTCTTTTTCTAATTGCACTGTTATGAATCTTAACATTTAACATGCTAACTGAAGCCTGTAGAGTCTGTGATATAACTCTTTGTTTTTTTAGTAATTTCTCTGACCATTGCATGGTCTGGCCTTGGGGTGAATTTTCTTGGATGTCCAGTCCTGGGAAGATTGGCAACTGTCTTGAATGTTTCCCATTTATGAATAATCATTTTAACAGATTAAGAGAGTTGGAAGGGACTTTATAGGTCATCTAATCCAACCCCTCCACACTCAAGCAGGAAACCCTACACCATTTCTGACAAATGGACGTCCAATCTTTTCTTGAAAGTCTCAAGTGATGAAGCTGCCACAATGTCCGAAGGCAAGCTGTTCCATTGGTTGATTGTTTTCACTGTTAGAAAGTTCCTCCTTATTTCTAGGTTGAATCTCTCCTTAGTGCTTTGGAAAATAGCTTGACCCCCTCCTCTCTGTAGCAGCCCCTCAAATATTGGAAGACTGCTATCATATCTCTCCTGGTCCTTCTCTTCACTAGACTAGCCATGCCCAGTTCCTGTAACCGTTCTTCATATGTTTTAGTCTCCAGTCCCCTAAGCATCCTGGTTGCTCTCCTCTGCACTTTTTCTTCCTGCCACCGGTAGCCTTCCATCGCCCGGTCCGCTTCCACAGAGTTGGCCTTCTTAGGGTACATTCGGCTAGACAATGTCGACTGGTGACCCCTAGGGGGAGAGCCTTCTCTGTGGGAGCCCCTACACTCTGGAATATGTTACCCCTGGAGCTCCGGATAATCCCTGACCTCCGAACCTTCCGTCGGGCCTTGAAGACCTGGCTCTTCCAATGGGCGGGCCTGGGTTGACTCTAAACTGATTTTGTAGCTTTTTAAATTCCTAAATCTTACATTTGAATTTGTATTTCCACGTTTAACTTTATTTATTGGATATTCTGCTTGAATTTGTCTTTTAACTTTTGTATTTTCTGTTCTTAGTGTTGTGAGCCGCCCTGAGTTCTTCGGGAGAAGGGCGGCATACAAATCCAATACATAAATAAATAATGCATTTTTTTGATCTCTTGCCACGTTTTATTTTATTTATTTATTTATTTACTTCAAATTTATATCCCGCCCTTCTTCCTAGGGACTCAGGGCGGTGTACAGCCAAATAAAAACACATAATAAATGCATTAAGAACAGATTAAAAGAAAATATCTCAATTTGGCCCAAAATTTAAAAAGACAAACAAATTTAAAATCATTTAAAAGATTTGTTAGGCCAGCCTGGCTTGTTGGAAAAGGAAAGTTTTAAGGGCACGGCGGAAGGCACGGAAGTCTTGGATTCTCCTTATCTCTGGCGGCAGCTGATTCTAGAGGGTGGGAGCCCCCACAGAGAAGGCCCTCCCCCTGGGGGTCACCAGCCTGCATTGCTTGGCTGATGCCACCCCGAGGAGGCCCTCTCTGTGGGAGCGCACGGGTCGATGGGAGGTTGTCGGTGGCAGAAGGCAGTCTCGAAGATAACTAGGTCCTATGCCATGGAGCGCTTTAAAGGTGGTAACCAACACCTTGAAGCGCACCCGGAAGACCGCTGGGAGCCAGTGCAGCTCGCGCAGGAGCGGTGTTATACGGGAGCGCCATGCAGCTCCCATAATTGCCCACGCGGCCGCATTCTGGACCAGTTGGAGCTTCCGGGTGCTCCTCAAGGGGAGCCCCATATAGAGAGCATTGCAGTAGTCCAGGCGAGAGGTGACGAGGGCATAAGTGACTGTGCGTACGGAATCCCGATCAAGAAAGGGGCGAAACTGGCGAATCAGCCGAACCTGACAAAAGGTCCCCCTGGCAACAGCCTTCAGATGTTTCTCCAAGGACAGCTGCGTATCCAGGAGGACACCCAGATTGTGCGCCCTCTCCACGGGGGCCCAAGACTCGCCCCCGATAGTCAGCGATGGAGTCAGCTGACTATATCGGGATGCCAGGAACCACAGCCACTCAGTCTTGGAAGGGTTGAGCTTGAGCTTGTTCCTCCCCATCCAGATCTGTACAGCCTCCAGGCACTGGGCCATCACTTCAAGGGCATCGCTGGGGTGGCCTGGGGTGGAGATGTACAGCTGGGTGTCATCAGCGTACTGGTGGTATCTCACCCCAAAGCCACAGATGATCTCGCCCAGCGGCTTCACATAAATGTTGAACAGAAGGGGCGAGAGGACCGACCCTTGCGGCACTCCACAGATGAGAGGCCTCGAGGTTGACCTCTGCCCCCCTGTCAACACAAACTGCGACCGGTCGGAGACAAAGGAGGAGAACCACCGTAACATGGTGCCCCCCATCCCCAACTCTTCCAACTGGTGCAGCATGATACCATGGTCAATGGTATCAAAAGCCACTAAGAGATCTAACAGGACCAGAACAGAGGAGCAACCCCTGTCCCGAGCCCTCCAGAGATCATCAACCAATGTGACCAATGCCGTTTCCGTGCTGTGCCCAGGCCTGAAACCCGACTGGAACAGATCCAGATAGGACGTTTCCTCCAGGAATTGTGGGAACTGTCGTGCGACCACACTCTCAACAACCTTCGCCACGAAGTGAAGGTTGGAGACAGGACGGTAGTTAGCCAATACTGCCGGGTACAGGGAGGGCTTCTTGAGGAGAGGCCTCACCACCGCCTCTTTCAGGGTAGCGGGGAAGTGACCCTCACTCAACGAAGCATTGATAATTCCCTGGAGCCAGCCACGTGAGACCTCCCGGGAAGCCAGTACTAACCAGGAGGGACACGGGTCCAGTAAACATGTGGTTGCATTAAGTCTCCCCAAAATCCTGTCCATGTCATCCGGAGTCACAAAGTCAAACTCTTCCCAGATAACATTCTCAAGACTATTCCTCGTCATCCTGCCCGGATCTACCCAGTCAGAGTCCAATTCCCGCCGGATCTGAGGGATTTTGTCATACAGATATCATCCGAAATCCTCAGCCCTTCCCTCCAGAGGGTCCTCCCGCACTCCCGTTTGAAGCAGGGAGCGGGTCACTCTGAACAGAGCCGCCGGACGATTCTCTGATGACACAATAAGAGCGGAAAAGTAATTGGACTTCGCCGCTTTTATCGCCACTAGGTAGGTCTTAAAATACGACCTTACCAGTGTTCAATCAGATTCGGTGAGACTGGCCCTCCAACCACTCTCCAGGCGTCTTTTCCGGCGCTTCATCTCCCTAAGCTCCTCAGTGAACCAAGGAGCCACGAGGGATCAGCACCGGGTCAGAGGCCACAAAGGCACGACTCGATCTAAGGCTCCGCTAGCAGCCCGATCCCAGGCCGCTACCAGGTCCCCGACCGAGTCGTGCTAGAACCTCAGGAAATGGCCCAAGCTCCATCTGGAATCTATCAGAATCCATCAGGCGCCTGGGGCGGATCCATCTTGTAGGCTCCACCTCCCTGCGGCGGGGTGTAGCGGTTCAAAGATCTAGGCGAAGGAGCGAGTGGTCAGACCATGACAAGGGTTCCATGTCTATATCCCCTATAACAAAGCCACTCAACCACTGGCCAGAGACAAAAATCAGGTCCAGAGTATGACCCCCCCCCCATGTGGGTGGGGCCATGAACTAACTGGGTCAGGTCCATGGCCGTCATGGAAGCCATGAACTCCCGGGCCATCTCAGACGTCTCACCAACGGATGGCAGGTTGAAATCACCCATGACCATAAGCCTGGGTGTATCAACTGCCACCGTGGCTATCACGTCGAGTAGCTCGGGCAGGGCCGTTGCCACGCGGCAGGGAGCCAGGTACGTGAGCAACAGGCCCATCTGAGCCCCATGACTCCATCTCACAAAGAGGGTTTCACATCCGGCCGTCTGTGGCACAATGGTTTCCCTCGAACTAAGATCTTCTTTAATAATAACCGCCACCCCCCTGCCCCTCCGCTGGGTCTTCGGCTGATGGAACGCTCTGAAGCCCGGTGGGCACATCTCAACCAGGGGGACCCCTCCCTCCGGGCCCAACCAAGTCTCAGTAATAGCTGCCAGGTCCACTCCCCCCTCCTGTTTTAAGCAAAGTTCCTCTAATAATGTGGCTTTGAAAATAAGAATGCGTGACAGACTCTTTGTTAATATCCTTTTGTTTTTAAATTCTATCCAATTTCTTATCCAAATTAGTGATGTCGCTTTATAGTATGTTTGCCAATCTGGTAGTCCTAATCCGCCTTTCTCTTTTATGTCCTGGAGATGTTTTAGTTTGATTCTTGCCTTATTTATTTATTTATTTATTAAATTTATATCCTCCCCGAAGGGACTCAGGGCGGTGAACAGCCAAGAATTAAAATACATACAATATAAAAGTTAAGATAATTAAAAATAAATTAAATTAAACAGCCTCCCCAATTTAAAACCCCTAGCTATACAATTAAAAAACTAACCCATAAAACCTATTCAGGCCAGGCCAGCTTGCTGAAATAAAAACATCTTCAGGGCCTTATGGAAAGTGCGGAGATCCAGAATCAGCCATATTCCGGGAGGTAGCTCGTTCCAGAGGGCAGGTGCTCCCACAGAGAAGGCTCTCCCCCTGGGGGCCGCCAGCCGACATTGCTTCACCGACGGCACCCTGAGGAGGCCTTCTCTGTGAGAGCATATTGGCCGGTGGGAGGTTATCAGTAGCAGAAGGCGTTCTCGTAAATACCCTGGGCCTAAGGCATGGAGCGCTTTAAAGGTGAGAACCAACACCTTGAAGCGCACCCGGAAGACCACCGGGAGCCAGTGGAGCTCACGCAGGAGAGGTGTTACATGGGAGCGCCATGTCGCTCCCGTAATCACCCGCACGGCCGCATTCTGGACCAGTTGGAGTCTCCAGGTGCTCCTCAAGGAGACCCTCATGTAGAGAGCCTTGGCGTAGTCCAGGCGAGAAGTGACGAGAGCATGAGTGACTGTGCATAAGGAATCCCGACTCAGAAAGGGGCGCAACTGGCGTATCAGGCGAACCTGATAAAAAGCCCCCCTGGCCACGGCCGTCATGTGCTTTTCTAAAGACAGCCGTGTGTCCAGGAGGATGCCCAAGTTGCGAGCCCCCTCTGTGGGGGTCAATGACTCGCCCCCAATAGCCAGCGATGACACCAGCTGGCTATATCGGGATGCCGGCATCCACAGCCACTCGGTCTTGCAAGGGTTGAGTCGAAGCCTGTTCCTCCCCATCCAGACCCGCACGGCCTCCAGACACTGGAACATCACTTCAAGGGCATTGTTGGGGTGGTTTGGGGTGGAGATGTACAGCTGAGTGTCATCAGCGTACAGATGGCATCGCACCCCAAATCCACGGATGATGTCACCCAGCGGCTTCACATAAATGTTGAACAGGAGTGGCGAGGGACTGACCCTTGTGGCACCCCACAAACAAGGCGCCTCGAGGTCGACCTCTGCCCCCCTGCCAGCACAGACTGCGACCAGTCGGAGGGATAGGAGGAGAACCACCACAACATGGTGCCTCCCACCCCCAATCCAAATATAGCAATCCTTGCCAAATATTGTCTGCAATCATTTTATTGAAGTCTTTGAAAAAATATTTTCCTGGGCTTATCGGAATTACTTGGAATAAATATAGTATTCTAGGTAATACATTCATTTTAATGGATGCAATCCTTCCTAAAAATGATAGCTGTAACTTACTCCATATTTCTAGGTCTTTTTTTTATCTGTTTTGCCAATTTATTATAATTATCCTCCCTAAGTGTTGACCCTTTGTTAGAAAGCCAAATTCCTAAATATTTTACTTTTTTTACTATTTGTATTCCTAATTTATCTTCCAATTCTTTTTCCTCTAGGTTTTAAGGTTCTTCGTTAATGCCTTTGTTTTTCGTTTATTAATATTTAGTCTGGCCACTCTTCCATACTCTTCTATTTTAGCCAACAATTTTGTTCCTGTTTGTGCTGGTTGTTCTAAGATGAATACCACGTCATCTGATAAGTAAATTCACAAAATTCAATGAAAGAGAATGTACTTTCTTTTTCACTTGACTGTATGTGAAAACAACCGTTTGCACTGCTAAGAATTTGTGATTGGCCCAGTCAACAAGGGAATTTCATCATTGAATGGATATTCGAACCGGGATCTGGGTAGTCTTCCATGTGTCATGATTAATGTAAGAGCTTCTTTGAGTATTGTGGCATGCTTGCCTTTTCATTGTAATGTAACCCTTTTTTCTTTTTTTCTCATCTTCTGCAGCCATTTTGTGCACAATTAAAGATACATTTTTATTTGAATCTTATAGACAAAGAAGATGGCAATGAGCACTCTGGACAACTGAGGATAACAACCAACATTGAACACCAAAGCAAGTCAGTCCAGAAATCAAAATATTTTCCATTTCCTTCAGAGTCACACAATTCTTAATCTTCCTCAGCAAGTGAGAGGAAAACGAGAGAAGATCAGGAAGAAATTTCTAGCTGGGAAAAGCAGGGTGTGAAATTCAAGCATACATTACATGAAAAGTCAAGGGAGATTATTTTTCCATTGGGCAAAAGAGGGAAATATCTGGAAGTTACTGGGGAAGAAAAGGTCAATTGGAAAACCACATAGAGCAGACAGAGTTGCAGGCCCACTCCGGGAGGAATAAAACGGCTTGAATAAAATCACTGCTAAACAAGGAATCATCCATATTTTTGATCTCCAAAGGATTATGAGTTGTGGAAAAGCTCCATAGATGTGCCTGTTGTGGGAAAGATACAACTTGCAAATCACAGCTGATTATGCCTGAGAGGATCGCGACTGGAGAAGAGCCATACAATACTCTAAATGTGGCAAAACCTCTGATCAGAACACCTCCATTGTTGTTCTTGGAAGGACCCATACAGGAGAGAAGCCCTACAAGTGCTCCCAATGCAGTAAATTCTTTAGGAAGCATGGCAACATGGACTCACACCAAGGAGAAAATGTTTGAATGTCCTGATTGTGAGAAATGTTTCTGCGATAATTCCAACCTGGTGATACACCAGAGGATTCACACAGGCAAGAAGCCCTTTAAATGTCCTAATTCTGAGGATAGTTTAAGTCAAAATTCTTACCTCGTTTCACACCAGAGCACTCATACAGGAGAGAAAACGTTGGAATGTCCTGGTTCTGAAAAAAGTTTCAGTAAGAATTCCAGCCTGGTGACACACGAGAGGATTCACGCAGGAGAAAAACCCTTTAAATGTCCTGACTGTGGGAAAAGTTTCAGTCAGAATTCCAGCCTGGTGAAACACCAGAGGATTCACGCAGGAGAAAAACCCTTTAAATGTCCTGACTGTGGGAAAAGTTTCCGTCAGCATTCCAACCTCATCGGCCACCAGAGGACTCACACAGGAGAGAAACCCTTTAAATGTCCTGACTGTGGTAAAAGTTTCTGTCAGCATTCCAACCTCATCGGCCACCAGAGGACTCACACAGGAGAGAAACCCTTTGAGTGTCCAGATTGTGGTAAAAGTTTCAGTCACAATTCTGGCCTGGTGAAACACCAGAGGACTCACACAGGAGAAAAACCCTTTGAATGTCCTGACTGTGGGAAAAGTTTCAGTCAGAATTTCAACTTGGTGAAACACCAGAGTATTCACACAGGAGAAAAACCCTTTGAATGTCCTGACTGTGGTAAAAGTTTCAGTACCAATTTCAGCCTCATGACACACCAGAGGATTCACACAGGAGAAAAACCCTTTAAATGTCCTGACTGTGGGAAAAGTTTCAGTCACAATTCCACCCTGGTGAACCACCAGAGGATTCACACAGGAGAAAAACCCTTTGAATGTCCTGACTGTGGGAAAAGTTTCAGTACCAATTTCAGCCTTGTAACACACCAGAGTATTCACACAGGAGAAAAACCCTTTGAATGTCCTGACTGTGGTAAAAGTTTCAGTCAGAATTTCAACCTGGTTCAACACCAGAGGATTCACACAGGAGAAAAACACTTTGAATGTTCCGATTGTGGTAAAAGTTTCAGTCACAATTCCAGCCTGGTGAAACACCAGAGGATTCACACCGGAGAAAAACCCTTTGAATGTCCTGACTGTGGGAAAAGTTTCTGTCGGCATTCCAACCTGGTTCAACATCAGAGGATTCACACAGGAGAAAAACCCTTTGAATGTTCCGATTGTGGTAAAAGTTTCAGTCACAATTCCAACCTGGTGAAACACCAGAGGACTCACACAGGAGAAAAACCCTTTGAATGTCCTGACTGTGGGAAAAGTTTCAGTCACAATTCCAGCCTTGTAACACACCAGAGTATTCACACAGGAGAAAAACCCTTTGAATGTCCTGACTGTGGGAAAAGTTTCAGTCAGTATTCCAACTTGGTTCGACACCAGAGGATTCACACGGGAGAGAAACCGTTTGAATGTTCTGATTGTGGTAAAAGTTTCAGTAACAATTCCACCCTGGTGAAACACCAGAGGACTCACACAGGAGAAAAACCCTTTGAATGTCCTGACTGTGGGAAAAGTTTCAGTCAGAATTTCAACCTGGTGAAACACCAGAGTATTCACACAGGAGAAAAACCCTTTGAATGTCCTGACTGTGGGAAAAGTTTCAGTCAGAATTCGAACCTGGTTCAACACCAGAGGATTCACACAGGAGAAAAACCCTTTAAATGTCCTGACTGTAGGAAAAGTTTCCGTCAGCATTCCAAACTCATTGGCCACCAGAGGACTCACACAGGAGAGAAACCCTTTGAGTGTGCTGATTGTGGTAAAAGTTTCAGTCACAATTCCAGCCTGGTGAAACACCAGAGGATTCACACAGGAGAGAAACCATTTGAATGTCATTTCTAGTGTCCCATTGTAAGTCCAACTGAGATATTGACTATTTAAATTGATTAAATTAAATAGAATTTGTCTGATTTTTTGTAGGCAAATATGCAGTGGTATTAGATGCAGCAGAGGAAAGAAAAAGTTGAAATATATTACTTTTGGCTACCTTGCTTTCAGCATAAGAAGTTGCTGGATATTTATTTTTGTAAAAATTTGGCTATTATGTAAAAAACTTTTTGGGAGTGTTCTTTGCATTTTTGTGATGGTGGATGATAGAAATGCTATGTGCCAGGAGTCCCAGCCTTTTTCTCCCTTGGTGCCCCCAAGATTTTCAGCCTTAGAATTATCCAGCCAGCATCTCTTGGGGATTGGAGCACTGAGACTATAGTTAAAAAGATTGTGCTTCTTCATATAAGGAAAAAACCAAGCGGAGAAGAGACAGAAGGGCTTTTTTTCAATGTTCTTCTTTTTCTACCGTGTTTTCCCCAAAATAAGACATCCCCTGATAATAAGCCCAATCGTGCTTTTGAGCGCATGGCAATAAGGCCAAGCACTTATTTCAGGATTCAAAAAAAATATAAGACAGGGTCTCATTTTTGGGGAAACCCGATAACAGTTCCAGAAATTCAGTGCACCAAGCATGTCTGTTCAGATTGTGTCAAGAAGGAGGCATGCAAGTGGAAGAAACCATATGAATAGCAAATATATTGGGGGAGTTTAGGACAGTGAGAAAAGCAATGTAAAATTTCAGATGTAAAGGCTGTTCTGCCCTGCAGGTGGCCTTCATGGTTCAAAAGCCAAAAGAAGCAATTTGATTGAAACATGTCAGTTGCTACATATTCCTTTTCTCCCCAGATTTTATTCCATTTGTGGTACATGCTTTAAAACTGGTTCTCCTTCATATGAGGGTGGCTTCACTGTGATTCGCTTGACTGTTTTTCACACAACCACTGCAGCAACCCCATGGTCACATGTTCAAAATTCAGGTGCTTAGCAAAACACCCATAAGTATGATGGTTGCAGTGTCCCAGACTCATGTGATCCTCTTTTGTCACCTTCTGAACAACAAAGTCAACAGGGAAGCCAAATTCGCTTAACATCCCTTGCTTTAAAGTTAGATCAAAAAGTGTGAGTGTATTGTATGGAGTAATCACGACAGACACACCCCTCCACCCAAAGTATGAAATATTTGGGGGGATATTAAGAGGCAGAATATTATATTTCCCCAAAGGAGAAATGGAGAAAAAAAATACTAGCAAAGGCAGAAAGCAGCCACAACAGTTTCCAGCAGATGCCTGAAGTTTTTAGAGATGGATATTTTGTGTCCATTAAGAAATCTAGGACAGCCTATTCACAAACAAAACACCTAGAATGCCAATTAATGGGAATAAAATTTACATTTCCCCACCCAAAATCTAAGGACAGGACCTGACCTTTTAGTACACGGATCCTCAAAGTACAGCCTGTGGGATGGCTACAGTCTGCTGAAACAATGTATTGGGCCCACGCAGTGGTGGGATTCCACCCTGCCCTTAGCCCCATCCCTATCAGCCATTCCTTGCGTGGCTGGCTGTGTCACCTGCATCGCCCATCCTCTAGCCATCGCCCTTATCTTCCAGCCCGCAGGGGTATGCAAACCGCAAAGGTAAGGGAGAAGGGGGAGGGTGGGCAGGGGAGGGGGTGTTTCACAATGGGGGAGACAGGGTCTCCTCCTCCTGGAGCCCATTATGATGTGGATCCACAATGTGACCCTGCCCCACTCTCCCCTGACAACAGCAGCGTCGGCTCGTTTTCGCCTCCCAGATGTCAGTCACTTGTCCTGCAGATACTACAGGCTGCCTGCCTTGTGATGCCCTGCCTCCCCACCAGCCAGGTGGTCTTTGGGTCTCTGCCGACCAGCTGATCATCAGTGTGTGGCTCATCAGCCTCTGGATGTCAGATTCTCATCATCTAGCACCAGTTCAGGGGTTCCTTCCCTCCACCCCCCCCCCCCGGACAGACAGAGACTGAGGAAGGGAAGGAAGGATGATAGGAAGGAAGACAGATTCAGGGGTTGTGGTAAATACTGTAGTTCAGTAATAAGGATGTGATGGCCCTCCAGTCGCTACTTCATTACACTCCCATCATTCTTGACTATTAGTTGTGCTGTTTAAAAAATCCAGTGCCACCAGGGAGAAGTCACGTTGTGAGTGATTGAAATTCCTCACATTGAAACTAAGTGGTGATAGGTCATAACATAGGTATGTATTCTTCCTGACACATTTTCTTGTTATGTGCCCTACCATTTAAATTTCAGATAAATGTATTTTTCTGCTGTCGTCTTGTTAATTCAGCGAGCTATCCCAGGGCACTGCCGGGGTTGACGGTGATTCTGCAGAAGATGCCTCAGGAGCCAGTCTTATCTCTGTACCCATCAAGCATTCCACGTCCTGGTTTCTCTTCCCCACCCCCATTTGCTCTTATAGCACACTTTTCTTTCCTTCGATATAACAGGTAAAAGTCTCTGAACGTACCTGATAGCTAAAGTTTAGTTGTACTTGAAATCTTAATTTCTCCGGAGGAAATCAAATAATGGAGGGAGGGAGAGACAGAGATAGACGGAGAGAGAGGGAAGAGGGATAGAGAGAAAGAGAGAGACTGAGACTTGTTGATTGTAGGCTCCTTGGGGCTGAGAAGAATTGCTGCAAAACTGAGTTTATTGAAGTGGACCACTAGACTCCTAAACAACTTAATAAAATAGAATAACAGAGTTGGAAGGGACCTTGGAGGTCTTCTACTCCAACTCCCTCCATAGGCAGGAAACCCTACACCACGTCAGACAAATGGTTATCCAACATTTTCTTAAAATCTTCCAATGTTGGAGCATTCGCAACTTCTGGAGGCAAGTTGTTTCACTGATTAATTGTTCTGTCAGGAAATTTCTCCTTAGTTCTAAGTTGCTTCTCTCCTTGATTAGTTTCCACCCATTACTTCTTGTTGTACCCTAAGGTGCTTTGGAGAATAGTGTGACTCCCTCTTCTTTGTGGCAGCCCCTGGGATATTGGAACACTGCTATCACGTCTCCCGTAGTTCTTCTTTTCATTAAACTAGACATACCCAGTTCCTGCAACCGTTCTTCATATGTTTTAGCCTCCAGTCCCCTCATCATCTTTGTTGCTCTTCTCTGCACTCTTTCTAGAGTCTCCACATCTTTTTTACATCGTGGCAACCAAAACTGAATGCAGTATTCCAAGTGTGGCCTTACCAAAGCATTATAAAGTGGTATTAACACTTCACGTGATCTTGATTCTATCCCTCTGTTTATGCAGCCTAGAACTGTGTTGGCTTTTTTGGCAGCTGATGCACACTGCTGGCTCATATTTAAATGGTTGTCCACTAGGAGTCCAAGAACCCTCTCACAGTTACTACTGTTGAGCGAGATACCACATATATTGTACCTGTGCATTTTGTTTTTCTTCCTAAATGTAGAACCTTACTTTTTTCACCATTGAATTTCATTTTGTTAGATAGCACCCAATCTTCAAGTCTGTCAAGATCCTTCTGTATCTTAAGCCTATCTTCTGGAGTGTTGGCTATTCCTGCCAGCTTGGTGTCATCTACAAATTTGATGAGTTCCCCATCTATCCCCTCGTCATTGATGAAGTTTTGAAGAGTACTGGGCCTAAAACAGCCTTGGGGTACTCCACTGCATACTTCCCTCAATGTAGATGCAGTTCCATTGAGGACTACATGTTGAATGCGGTTGATCAGCCAGTTACAAATCCATCTGGTGCTGATGCTTTCTAACCCACATTTTTCTACTTTATCTAGTAGTGGGTTATGGTCTACTTTATCAAATGCCTTACTGAAATCCAAGTAAATTATATCAACACTATTCCTCTGGTCCACTAATTTTGTCACTTTGTCAAAGAATGCAATAAGATTAGTCTGGTATCTGATAGTTTGATGACATTTCCAACATTTCTCCGATTTTTTTCTTGAACATTCTTGCTATTCTGGCCCGGGGTAGATGCCACCTGTAAAGCATCTTATACAAATTCTCTTTATATGTTGTTGACATTGTCATTTTATAATTTTGCAACCACAATTTTTTCCATTTCTCTAAATCAATTCCATGACCAAAATTTCCCCCCCATGCAATCATTGTTTCTTTAACTTGTTCTTCCAATTTTACCTCTAATAAATAACTATACAGTTTTTTAATTACATACTCATCAGAACCTATTAAAATTTTATCTAGATTAGTCAAATTACTGTAAAAACCCTCTGTTTTAGAATCTTTATCTTATCTAGATTGTATTTACATATATGAAAACCAGTCTATCCTTATCTCCTGTTCTTCTAATTCTTGCTTCGATTTAAGTTCACCCTTTTCATTCAATAATTCACTATATCTAACAATTTGTTCCTTTCTAAATGTTATTGAGTGTGAGAATGCTTCAATAGTAGGTAACCAGACTGGAATTTTTAAATAATGTTGCCTTTTAATCTTTTCCCAATTTAATAAAAAAGCCTCTCGTATAGCGTGTCTTCTAAAGTAGCCCTGTGTTTTTGTACTCTTGTACCATAAGAAAGCATGCCAACCCAACAGCACGTCATGTCCTTCTAAAATCAACAATCTAGTATTTCTTAACATTATCCATTCCTTAATCCACATCAAACTAGTTGCTTGATAATATAATTCCCAATCCGGCAAGCTAAAACCTCCTCTTATTCTAGTATCTTGCAACAATTTTAATTTTATCCTCGTTTTTTTACCCTGCCAAATATATTTCCACACTATTTTATTCAAGTCTTCAAAATAATCTTTTCTCAACTTAATTGGAATTGTCTGAAACAAATACAAAATTTGAGGCAATATATTCATCTTAATAGTTGATATCAATGATAATTGCAAATTCTCCCATTTAGCCAAGTCTGTCACTATCTGTTGTTTAAGTTTATTGTAGTTATTCTCCTTCAGTGTACTGCATCTTGCTGACAAATATGTCCCCAAATATTGAACCTTGTTTGTGACCTGCATTTTTGATATTTCCACCAAATCATCTTTCTGTTTTTTAACATATTTTTGTCAAAATCTTCATTTTGTCTATTTATTTTCAAACCAGCAACCTTTCCAAATTCTCCTATTTTATCTATTAATTTATTTATTGACTCAAATGGATCTTCCAAAATAAACATCAGGTGGTCAGCAAATGCTTGCAGTTTATATTCTTGATTTTGAATTTTCATTCCTTTTATTTCTTTTTCTTCTCTAATGTTCCTGTTTAATACTTCTAGTGTTAACACAAACAACAGTGGTGACAGTGGACAACCTTGTCTCGTTCCTTTATATATTTCAATAGATTCAGTCAATTCTCCATTTATCATTACTTTTGCTGTTTATGATATATATCTTCTATGCCTTGAATGAATTTCCTCCCAAAACCCATCTGTTGGCATAAATCTGTAGTAGCATAAATCGCCAGTTCACATTGTCAAAAGCTTTCTGTGCATCTAGAAACATCAAAGCCATTTGCTTTTCAGGGTGTGCCTCGTAGTACTCCAAAGTGTCCAGGATTATCCTCAAATTATCTCTAATCTGCCTTTTTGGCAGAAATCCATTTTGATCCAAATGTATAAAATTAGTTAAATATCTTTTAAGTCTTTCTGGTAATATCGTAGCAAAGATTTTGTAATCTGAGTTTAGCAAGGATATAGGCCTATAGTTCTTGACTTGTAGTGGGTCGACATCTTCCTTTGGAACAAGTGTAATATATGCTTCTAACCATGAATTGGGCATCTCCATCTTTAGCATTACTTCATTCATAACTTCTAACATTGGGAGACTCAGTGAATCCTGTAAAGCAGTGGTTCTCAACGTTCCTAATGCCACGACCCTTTAATACAGTTCCTCATTTTGGGGTGACCCCCAACCAGGGGTGGGTTCTAAGTTTTTTTACTACCAGTTCTGTGGGCGTGGCTTATTTTGTGGGCATGGCTTGGAGGTCATGTGACTGGGTGGGCATGGCTAGCTGGTCGTGTGACTGGGTGGCCATGGCTATGTGTATAGGGACTACTCAGAGGGCTGAAAAAAGTCATTTCTGACAGGTCCTCGCACTTTTGACTGGTCCTCACACTTATGACCATCCTCACATTTATGCCCGTGCAGCATTCTTAACAACCATGTTACTCATTTCACAACTGCTTCTTTTCACCATGTTGATAAGATAGGGCAAAAAACGTAAAATGTGAGGACAGTCGTAAATTCGAGAACTGGTCAAAAGTGCGAGGACCAGTCAAAAATAACTTTTTCAGCCCTCTGAATAGTCCATGTGCACAAAAGGACTACCCAGAAGGCTGAGAAAAGTGATTTTTGATAGGTCCTCACACTTTTGACCGGTCTTCGCACTTATGACTGGTCATCATTTATGCCCATTGTAGCATTCTTAACAACCGTCTCACTCATTTCACAACTGCTTCTCTTTACCATGGTGACAAGATAGGGCAAAAACGTAAAATGTGAGGACAGTCGTAAATTTGAGGACTGGTCAAAAGTGCAAGGACCAGTAAAAAATAACTTTTTCAGCCCTCTGAGTAGTCCATATGCATAAAAGGATACAGCAATAGAGAGGGATGAAGGAAGGGAAGGGAAATTAGAGTAGGAGTGAGGGTAAGAGAGGGAGGAAGAGAGGAGGAGAAGGAGAAAGGAAGAGGAAGTAGGGAGGAGAAGGGGGGGAAGAGAAAGTAAGAAGGAAAGAAAAGAGAGAGGTGATAGGTTTGAGGAGAAAGATTGCTGTACAATAAAAAAGATGAAAGGGAAGAAAACCAGCCCCAAACAAATATGAAGATATTAAGATAAAGAATGAATTGTTAAACTTTAAAGAATAAAAGAGAACAAATATGAATAAATAGCAATAATTAGAAACACACATACAAACATACAATGTATTTTCTTTGAACAGAGTATTTGGCCGGTTCACAAATTTAAACTGTGTTTAGTCATTTCAATTAAATTTACAATTTCTATATTTCCTTTTTGCCATATTTATTCCTCATCTATTTTTTTAAAAAAACCAATATTACTCTTCATCCTCATCTCTAATCTTAATCAAATTCAATTTTTTCCTTTTATTCGATATTATACCCCTTCACATTTCTAATTTTTTGTGCTAGATCTTCTTTTTCCAATAGTTCCATTTTATGTTTAATTGTGTCCATTTTCAATTTAATATCCTTTTTTTGTGGGGACTTCTGTAATTCTTTTTCAAGTTCCTTATAGTCATCCTCTAATGTTTTATAACCTTGTCTCTTCTTAATATTCCTTTTTCTTGTATAGTCAATTATCAAGCCTCTGGCATAAGCTTTCATAGTGCCCCACAAATTCAGCGTTGATGTATCCTCTTTTTTATTTTCTTTTTTTAAAAAAAAAAAATCTAGTTCCTTCTCCATTTTCTGTATAAAGTCCTTTTCTTTTAATATTGTGGTGTTTAAAGTTCATCTGGACCTTCTCCTTTGTCCTTTCCATCTCAGTATCATTGGGTTATGGTCTGCCCAGGTATTGGCTTCTATGTCAATTTCTTCTATATTAGAAGTCAATTCCATTGTCATCCATATCATATCTATTCTGGACCATGATAAGTGTCTATTAGAATAAAAAGTGCATTGTCTCTTTTTTGCATTTCTTTCTCACCATGCATCTTTTAAATTCATTTCCTCTATTATCTTAAAGAAGGATTTTGGCAGAGTTTTTTTACTTTGTTTTGTTGCTTTCTGTGTGTTATAGTCCATTTTCCCATCTACTATGCCATTAAAGTCTCTCAAAATACAAATATCATAGTCCAATTTAATTATTTTGTAAGTAATTTTCTATAAAAATCTTCTTGATTATCATTTGGAGCATATATCTCTATTAAGAGTATTTTCTTATTATTGACTATCATTTCCACCATCAAAATTCTTCCCTCTTCATCTGCATAAATTTTTTCCGCCGGTATTGTATCTCTGATATATAAAAACACTCCTCTTTTCTTACATTACGGTAGTGAAGTAAATAATTTCCCTAATTTTGGCTGTATCAACATTTGTTCATGTTGTTTTTTAATATGTACTTCTTGCAAACAAGCTATATCCAATTTTAATTTCTCTAATTTATGAAATACCTTTCTTCTTTTAGTTGCTATATTAAGTCCATTTATGTTTATTGTTATCAATTTCTTCTCATCCATATTTATACTTTATATGAAGGATTTGTTGCTCTAGTGAAGTGGTTCTCACCCTGTGAGTCGGGACACCTTTGGGGGTCGAACAACCCTTTCACAGGGGTCGCCTAAGACCATCGGAAAACACATATTTTCTTTTTTTTTAATTTTTTTTATTTTATTTGTTTATTTATTTGATTTTTATGCCATCCGTCTCATTGATACAGTGATTCTGGGCACCTTACAATATAATATTTTTTTTTAAAAAAAAAGGTACTACAAGTCAATTAACATTAGGAAAATGAAATAAGAAAGTTCAAAAGTTAAAAGCCAAGATGATGGGTGGCTTGGGGTTGCGTATGTTCTCTACCCCATCTGCCAATCTCTTTTTTTTTTTCCAACAAAACTTTATTATTAAAAAGAAAACATTTAAAAACATACAAGTTCCTCTGAATCGAGAAACAAATTTCATATACAGTACATAAACTTCACCTGTTGACTAATTTCCATTATCCTATATACATGTCTTATATATATTATATGTACATATATACAAACATACAGTAAGATATTCCATATTCTATCCCTCTGACAGTGCTGTTTTTTATTATATTAATTTCTTCTAAATTTCATCTCTACCCATTTCCTTTCCTCTGGTTTATCCATTGGTACCATCTATTCCATGTTGCATAATATTTAGAGTCCTCCTTATCTTGTAACTCTAAAGTTAGTTTGTCCATTTCTGCGCATGTATATATTTTTTGTATTAATTCCTGGTCCGTTGGCAGTCGATCGCTTTTCCAAAATTGTGCTAGCGCTATTCTTGCCGCCGTGATTATATGAAGCATTAGGTATTTTATGTCATTTCGGATGTTCTTTTTGATCATGCCTAATAGAAAAATCTCAGGTTCTAATTCAATTTCACAATCTGTAATTTCTCTTATCCATATCCTTACCTTGTTCCAGTATTTCTTAATTACCGGGCAGAGCCACCAAGCATGGTAAAAGGTTCCCTGTGTTTTTCTACACTTCCAACCGGTCGGATCTACATTTGGATACATTTTCGATAATCTTGCGGGGGCCAGATGCCATCGATACCACATCTTATAATGATTTTCTTTGTAGGCTACCGATTTTGTCATGCTGTAGTTAGTTTCCCACACTCTTTCCCATTCTTCTAGCTGTATGCTGTGCCCAATGTTTCTCGCCCACGCTATCATCTGCCCTTTAACTAATTCTTCTGCCAAATCATATTCAAGTAAGTATTTGTAAATTTTTGAGATTAATTTCCCTTCTTTAGATTCTAATAACTTATCCAATCTATTTTGTTTCAATTCTATTCCCCCCTCCTCCTGATCTTTCCTGTATCTCATTCTTATTTGTGAGTAGGGCCACCAGTCTATTGCAATTCCTTGTTCTTTTAATTCTTCCCTAGTTTTTAGTTTACCCTGTGTATCTAATATTTCTCTGTACGTAATATTTTTTGTTTTAATAATATATTGGGGTGGGTGATTGCTTCTATTGTCGACAACCAACCGGGGATTTTCATATAATGTTTGCGTTGAATTTGTTGCCATGTACTAATTAAAGATTTCCTAATGGTATGATTGTTAAAATGTTTATATGACTTATTTCTAGAGTTCCAAATAAAGGCATGCCATCCCTTCATTAGGTCATGTCCTTCCAGATTTAACAGTCTTTGATTATCCAGAGTTATCCATTCCTTAATCCATAGTAAACTGGCAGCCTTGTAATATTTTTGCCACGCCGGGAAACCGAATCTGCCTCTAATTTTATCATCTTGCAATATATTTAATTTTATTCTCGATTTTTTCCCCTCCCACACAAATTTTGTAGTTATTTTATCCAAATTGTCAAAAAATTTCTTATCCAATTTTATTGGAATCATTTGGAATAAATAAAGGAGCCTTGGAAGTATGTTTGATTTTACCACTGCTATCCTCCCCAGCAAGGACAACCTTAGTTTCCCCCATTTATCTAAATCTTCTTTGATTTTCTGGACCAAGGGTTCATAATTGTCCTGTTTTATTGTTGCCGTTCTGGCCGTCAAATGGATCCCTAGATACTTCACTTTTTTAACTGCCTGTAGTTGTGAGTCATTTACTAATTGCTTTACTTGTTTTGTTGTCATATTTTTTGTTATCATATTTGTTTTTTCTTTGTTGATTTTTAGGCCTGCTACTTTTCCAAATTTTTCAATTTCTTTTATTAACTTGGGGGTTGTTTCTATTGGATCTTCTATAAAGAAGACAAGGTCGTCTGTGAAAGCTTGGACCTTGTACTCCTCTCTCTTGATCTTTAGTCCTTGTATCTCTTTGTTTGCCCTGATTCTAATTAGTAGATTTTCTAGGGTTAGAATGAAAAGCAAAGGGGACAGCAGACATCCCTGCCTTACTCCTTTATTTATTCCAAAAAATCCTGTTGGATCCCCATTTACCAATATACATGCTTTTTGGTCCTGGTATATTGATGATATCATTTTTGTAAATTTATCACCGAAATTCATACTTTTAATTTGTTCTTTTATAAATTGCCAGTTTACTTGGTCAAACGCTTTTTGTGCATCCAGAAACATCAGGGCCACCTGTCTTTCTGAATGCACTTCATAATACTCTAACACATCCATTACCATCCTTAAATTATTTTTTATTTGTCTTGTGGGTAAGAAACCGTTTTGATCCTGATGTATTTTATTACGTAATATTTTTTTCATTCTATTAGCAATTATATTCATTAAAATCTTGTAATCGGTATTCAACAAAGAAATTGGCCTATAATTTTTTATTAATGTAGCATCTGCCCCTTCTTTTGGTATTAGGGAGATATACGCTTCTTTCCATGTGTTTGGTAATTTTGCCTCCGACAGGGCTTCATTATATACTTCTAATAATATTCCATTTAATAATTCTCCAAATGTTTTGTAAAACTCTATTGGTAAACTATCGGTCCCCGGAGTTTTATTATTTTTCTGTCTCTTCAGTGCTTCTTTTAATTCACCCATCGTAATCTCCCTATTTAATAATTCTTTTTCCTCCTCTGTTAATATTTGTACTCCCTCTCCTTTTAAGTACTGTTCAATTTCCTCTGTTGTTACTATGTCCTTCTCATAAAGCTTTTGATAATATTGAAGTATTATTTCCTTTTTCTTCTCTATACTTTGTTGGATCTTCCCCTCATCATCTTGTAGTTTCTGAATTGTTCTTTTTTCCCTTTCCTTCCTTAACCTATACGCCAACCTCCTCCCTGGTTTGTTTGCGTGCTCAAAATGGTTCTGCCTTATATATTTCAAATTCAGTGCGTATTTCCCTTGTTCTAATATATTGAGCTTATGTTTTGCCGCTATCCACTTCACCCTTATTTCTTCATCTCCTGGTTTCCCTTGCAATTTATGTTCCCAATTCTGAATTTCATCTTTTTTTTTCACATATTTTCAATGGTTTTAGGAATAATTTTATGGTTAGGGGTCACCACAACATGAAGAACTGTATTAAACGGTCGCGGCATTAGGAAGGTTGAGACCCACTGCTCTAGTGGATCTCGGTTCATGTTGTTCTTTATAGTCTACTATGTCCCCTACTGCTCCTTTTGTTCCATCATTGCCAGATTTTCCTCTTGTAATTCAACCAATGGCTCTTCTTTTCTCACCTCTACTTCCTTCTCTCTAAGATATTCAGCATAAAATGCTTTGGCTTTATCCACTGAATCTATTTTGAATCTTTGCAATTGCCATGTAAACACCAAGTCTTCTGGTATCAACCACCTGTAATTCACACTTTTCTGGAGCAATATTTTCGTCAAAAATTGATATTCACTTCTCATCTCTCTCACTCCTCTCGGTATTTGCTTCAAAACCATAATTTCATTGCCCTCGTATTTCAACGTTTTCTCTTTTGTAATCTGCAGTATTTGTGTTTTAATTGATTTCTTGGTGAATCTTATATGAACTTCTCTTGGTAGTTTATTTCTCATTTGCGCATCTTGTATATACTCGATACATCTCGTCAATGCCATCAAACATTTTTTCTTTGGTAATTTCTAATGCTTCTGCCAAAATTTCTATCATTTTTTTCTGCCAAATTTTCTCCTTTTTCTTCTTCAACATTTTGGAATCTTAAATAAAATTCTGACTTGTCCATCTCCCATCCTAATCCACTCTTATCACATTCAACCTCTTCTAATCTACTATCCATATCTCTAATTTTTTTGTCTCTTCATTCTTCTTTTCCTTCACTTTTTTCAAGTCTGTCCTCATATTTCTTCATCATCTGTTGTATGTTCTCCACTTTTCCATCTGTTTCCCCTGTTCTTTGTTCAATCTTTTCTATTTTCAATTTTATATCTTGTATTCCTTGTAGAATGATCTGCATTGTCGCATCTTTCTCTTTCTCACGTTCCTTCTCTTTTTCCTGCTGCAACATCGCCTGTATTGATCGTTTCCTCCCGATGGTGAAGAAGGTGTCGATCCAGAAGAACTAATAACTGCTGCCTTTTTGCTCATATCTATGAAATAGTTACAAACTGTTCAAATCAAAAAGAAAAAAAAATATCTTCAAGTTGTTCTCGACCCTAATCTGTTTTTATGGAGGACAAATAGTATCCCAGATAACCAAAGAAAACCATTTTCAGGCTCTTGTCTGCCCTAATCCAATCGAGTGGAAAAGTAAAAACCTAATTCACAATCTCCAATCAGTAGGGGAAAGAAAGAAAAAGAGAAAAAAGGAAAATTTAAAAAAAAAGAAAAGAAAAAAGTCAAAAAGTAATTTCTTCAGGCTCTTGTGTGCCTTAATCCAGTTAAACAATAAAGTATTATGATTGGGGGGGGGAGGGGGAATTGAATAAAAAAAAAGAAAGAAAAAATAAGAGAAAAAGAAAAAGAGAACATATATTTCAAAAACTTAAAAATACTAAAGGTTTTCTCAAAGCAGACAAATCCTATTAAAAATAGTTAGAAAGGGGAGAAGTGGAATAATAAAAAGGAACACTCACGCAAAAGAATTTAAAAAAAGAGAAAGCTTTCTATCTAATATAAAAGTCCACAACTGTGTAGTATTCAAAAGCTCTTTTATATATCTCACTCAATTTTACAGCTCTTTCCAGAGTTGCTGTTATCTTCTCCTTTCAAGTTTTAACCGTCTGTCAACAGTGGTTTCTCCAAAGAGCACCTGAATAAACAATCCTGTAGACACTCTTTGATGCTCTTCTAAGTTTTATCTATAAACTGGCTCAATGACCTTGAATTATAACACAGTTGCTACATTCATCAGTGAAAAAAAAAGGGAAAAAGAAAAGATATAATGTTTCAGTCCACTAGATGGCAGAATTTCTGGCTTCTTCCACTCTCCCTCTATCTCCAAAGAAGTGAGAGGAAAAATAAAAGTTAAAGTTTAACCAAAGGGGAAAGTAACAAAACTATTCCAAAATCTTATAAACACAAAAGGGACCAGGAATTTAGTGGTTAAACAGGTAAAAAAGAAAATCTCCCTTCTGATCCAGTCCAGTCAAATTTAAAAAGTAAAACTCTCCACAAGCATGCAGAAATAGAAATAAATTATATTGCAGGAAAACTAACTTAAGTTCAGGCTCAATTCCGCCGCTTAACTTCTAGTTTCAATTTTAATTACCTTTTCACATCAGGATGTTCTTAAAGTCTAATTAAAAAATCTCTCACCAAGTTGTCACACTTTCTCTTTCGTTCTCTTCCGTTCCGGAGCTCTCCCAACTTCAGCAGCTTAATGGCTGCCTCTTCAGCGCTGGAAAAAAGGGCTTCTCCTGGATCAACCAGGGACTTTGCGGTGTCCCTGGGATCGGCAGGATGTGCCCTCCTCTATCACTGTCTCTATGGGACAGTGGGGTCCGATTTGAACCGTCCAGCGGTGAAGATATCGACGGTGGTCTCAGAGCTCCGAAACCTTCCGTCATCCCGTCGCGACGTCAACTCCGCCCTCCTGGCATGATCTGTTTTTCACAAACCCATGTTGGCTTTTGATTATTACTTTGTTTGCTTCTAGGTGTTCGCTGACTCATTGCTTGATTATCTTTTCCAGAATCTTCCCTTGTATTGAGGTCAGGCTGATAGTTTCCTGGATCTGCTTTCTCACCTTCTTGCCACTTTCTCCCAACAAAGGACCAATTGTTTTCTTTTTTCTTTTCCATGTCCATCTAATTTCTATTTTATGTTTTGATTTTTTTTGCCAATGTGCAAGACAGAGCATTTATTGGTTGAGATTTGAAGTTGCCACTTGTTAGACCAATCTGACACATAGTCAAGGTCTTTTTGAAGGGTAGTTGCATTGTCGGTGGTGTTGAATAGTTTAACATCAGCAGCGAAGAAAACACAGTTGCTTTTAATATGATCAGAAAGGTCATTTATGTAAAGTATAAAGAGTGTTGTACCTAAATCACTGCATTGAGGAACACCACTATTAACAGGTACAGGATTTAATAGAGTGCTTCCTATTTGGACCACTTGTTGTCTGTTTGACAGGAAGGAAGCTATCCATTTATGTAGGAGTCCAGAAATGACATAAGATTTTAGTTTTTTTTTTTCTTTTTTAATTTGATTTATATGCCGCCCTTCTCCGGAGACTCAGGGCAGCTTACAGTGCGTTAAGCAATAGCCTTCATACTTTTTGTATATGTATACAAAGTCAGCTTATTGCCTCCACAAACTGGGTCCTCAATTTACCTACCTTAGAAAGGATGGAAGGCTGAGTCAACCTTGAGCCTGGCGAGATTCGATCTTACTTTAATTGCAGACAGCCAGTGTTAAATTAGAGAGCTCTGTCTGTTGAGCTATCCAGGCTCATTTTTAGAAGTAATTTGTCATGTACCACTGAATCAAAAGTTTTACGGAGGTCTATGTAAATTGTGTCTACGCTTTGTGCAGCCATGCTAGTTTCGTTTGAGAGTTGTTATTTTTCTTCTTCATTGGTATTGGGCTAGACTGGGCTTTTATAATCTCACTTTTCAAAATTTCCCAAGCTTCTTGAGTTGTTTTCCCCTTGAGGATTCTCATCCGTGGAATCCTTCCCAAGCTCTAAGTTTATTGAAATTAACTCTCTTAAAGTCCAAGACTCTAGTTTGACTTTGTTCTACTACTTGTGCTTGCATAATCTTGAATTCCAATATTGCATGATCACTTACACCCAAGGTTCCTGTAGCTTCAACACCTTCTATTATTTCATCTCTGTTCATGTCAATTAAGTCCAATATGGATGATACCCTTGTTCCCTTCTCTACTTTTTGGGAAACAAAGTTGTCTGCTAGGTTTGTTAGGAACCTGTTGGATCTTCCACTTGGCGCAGACTTTGTCTCCCAGTCGATGTCAGGATAGTTAAACTCCCCCATTATTATTGTGATGTGCTTCCTACATACCTTAGTTAGCTGACTAGCAAAAAGTTCATCTATTTCCTCTGTTTGGTTGGGTGGCCTATAGTCTACGGCAATGCCATTTTTTCCCCTTTAATATTGACCCAAATGCATTCAAGATAATTTTCATCATTGTTGTGCCCTATTTCTGTAGAAATGTAGTTATTTCTTATATATAGTGCAACTCCACTTCCTCTTTTATTTGGTCTATTTCTTTTAAATATTTAAATACCTCTAGCTGTATATTCCATTTGTTGGTTTCATATCCACCACGCTTTCGTAATGGCAGCAATATCATATCTGCTTTCATTTACTTGAATTTCCAATTCACTCTGTTTATTCCTCATACTCTGTGCATTGATGTATAGACATTTGAGTCCATTTTGATTGACCCTGTGTTTACTATCTACGTAATCTGTGTTGTTCCTGACTGCAGGGATATTGCCTTCATGTAGGCTTTGGCAGCAATATGCAAAATGCTTTTGTTGGCACCAGCAGAGATTGGGAGGAGCAGGCGTGTCCCTACAAAACCCTATTCCTACAGGCAAAGAATTTTTGAAAAGTGCTGCCGAAGCCTAAAGTGGCGCAATCCTCAAGCACTTTGGTGACAGGAAAGAAGGCCCGACAGGCCACATGCAGCCTCTCAGGGCTGCTTTCTTGGTGCTGGAAATCTTATCAAGCCTAAATATACACCCTCCCCCCAAAATAAGCCCCAGTGAAGGTTTGGGGGTGGCAAGCAGGAGGCAGCCCTTCCCTTCCCCGGTCACCTCATGGAGGTTCAGCCCCTTAATTGCTGCCTGCTGATCAGCTGAGCAACCCAGATCTCCAGAGCACCTCCCCAGCTGCCAGCCTCCTCCCCCTTTTCCTGCCGATTGTTCTTTACTTGGGATCGCAGCACAGACACACATCTCCAAAATGCTCCATCCGGAGCCTTCAGCCTTGCAATCCTGGAGGGGTGTCTGTGCTGTGATCGCAAAGAAAGAACAGTGTGTGTGTGAGAGAGAGAGAGAAAGAGAGAGAGACAGAGAGAGAGACAGAGAGAGAGAGAGACAGAGATCTACAATCCAACCTCGGAGAGTTATCCAGGGCCGGCAGCAATGTTCTCTCCATCCCACCCAACCCTCTCTCTCACACACACATACACACAGGTCCCTCACCTCCAACCCTCCCAAGACAGCCACATCCCTGTGAACTCATGTGCCCCCCCTGCCGCCCCAGCACTGACCGTACACCAAGCGCCTGCTCCTGTGCCATAGAGGCGGCCCGCCCACATTCACCTAGGCGCCGCGTCCAGATAACCCATGCTACTGAGCGCCTGTCACAGCAGCACCAGCACCAGCATCACCGCCCTGGGGCTTCCTTGGCAATGCGGGCGGTGGCAGCAGAGAATTCTCCATGTGTGGGGGGCAGAAGTCAGCATGCACATTTCTGTTGGGGGTGGGCAGCGGCTACACGGTGGAGCGCAGGGGCGGAAGTCATGGAGAACTACAACACCTAGAAGGCCTGGGGCGTCCCATAGCTAGGTGCAGGTCTCTCACCAGCGGTGGCTGAGGCACTGCAGGTGTTGCTGCTGCTGCTGCTGCCGCCTGTGAAGGCTCTGGCCGGCCTACTGAGGGTCAAGCTCAACCACGGGCACGGAGTGCTGCCCATGGCCGGGCCAGCCAAGCTGCATTTGTTGGGGCTGCTCTCGACGTAGCTGCCTGACATCTCACTGCCAGGCACCAGAGAAGAGTAACCAGGGCCTGCAGGAAGAAGGGAGGGCGGGCAAGGGTCCCGTGAAGCTCCCCTCCCCAGGAAGAGACTGGCCTGGTTGATGTCCTGTCCTGTGACTCCCAATGTGAAGGGGATTCCTGGGCTTGCTGGCGGGTGCTCCAGTCGGACAGTGCTTGGGTGGAGGGACCACAGGGTGATTGGAGCGGAGAAAAGCAGGGGGGAAAGGGGAGGCCTCCAGTGACTATCACCATAGAGTGGGAAGCACACTCCCAGAGCAGCCGCTGCCCTGGCTGGAGTTTGGAAGCCACAGAAGCGGAGTTTGTGGGAGAGAAAGAAAGACTTCTGTTGCTTCTGCTGGCTGGTTGCACGCAAAGAAAGCAGCAGAAGTCTTTCTTTCTCTCCTCTAAACTCTGCCTCTGCAGCTTCAAAACCCCAGCTGGAAACTCCTGCTTTGTGGGCAGCCGGGGCAGAGAGGCGATGATGGGCAAAGGGGGCCGCAGCCCCGATGGGATAGTCAGCCACATCGATGTGGTGAGGCGTGGGAGGCATGTGAGCAAAGGGACACAAGTGTTCCCGCGGCTTGGTGCCTTCAGGCTGCTCATGTTCCACACACACTTGCAGGAGGGGAGGGGCTTGATGGCGGCACGCAGAAGGACCCTCTCTCTGCCAGACCCCCTGCTGTGAGTGCTCAGGCCGCCCAGGGCCTCCTGCACCCTGAAAATAATAAGACACCCCCCCAAAAAACAAGGCCAAGCCCCTATTTCGTGGTTCAAAAAAATATAAGACAGGGTCTTATGTTCAGGAAAACATGGTAGCATCCCCATGGTCATGTCATTTACATTAGGATGTTCGACAACTGATTCACATTTATGACTGTTGCAGTGTTCCAGAGTCATGTGATCTTCTTTTGTGACCTACTGACAAGCAAAGTCAATTGGGAAATCAGACTCACTTAACGACTGTGCTATAATCGTATTACTAATTTAACAATAGCAAGGATTCACTTAACAAATGAGGCAAGAAAAGTAGTACAATGGGGCAAAACTCATTAACAAATTCCTCACTTAAGAACATAAATTTTGGACTCAATTGTGGTGGTAAATTCAGGATTACCTGTAACTGAGGACTGGAAAAGAGCTGATGTGGTTCCCATCTTCAAAACAGGTAAAATAAATTCGTCCAGGAAATTACAGACAGATCAGCCTGACATTAATACCTGGTAACATCTTGGAAAACATATCCAGGCAACAAATCTGTGAACACCCAGAAGCAAACAAGTAATAACCAGTAGCCAACATGGGTTGATCAAAAACAGATCATGCCAAACAAACTTTATTTCATTCTTTGACAAAGTGGCTAAATTAGTGAACCAGAGAAATGCTATAGACATAGTATACTTAGATTTCAGTAAAGCATTTGATAAAGTAGATCACAACCTACTTCTTGCCAACCTAGAAAAATGTGGGATAGGCAGCACCACCACAAAGTGAGTTTCTAACTGCTTGACAAATCGTACTCAACGTGTAATCCTCAATGGAGCTATCCCCACATGCATCAAGACTGACCCAAAGGCACCAAATACGAAGCTAAGTAGCGTTGGCTCAGTTGCAAAGGTCGGCTGCTAGGAGTCGAAAACCTCTCCCAAAAGCCTTGGTAGAGAATGGACAGGCGTGTTTTACCACTTCCTGTCGCTAGATGGCGGTCAGGCAACGTCTGTGCCTAGAAAGCCATCAATTCAATGGTGCCATCCCTGATTGCGCTTAAAAAAGGAGTCTTTAAACCATTGAGTACTGCATTGCTAGAAAGGATGGGAGGACTGGAGAGGCGCAGAGGAACTTCCTCTTCCGGATGACTGATGGGAGGAAGTTGGTGTGCAGAGCGGCTTTTGTGCTGTTTCCATGGTGGAAGCAGCAGCTGGCAGGTGAGTTGAGGGCTGCAGGTGGGAGGAGAGTCCGGGAGCAACTTGGGCTGGAAGCGGAGAAGCAACTGGGCTGAAGCCTCTCAGCTGCTGCTGCTGCAGGTTCCTTCCCTCCCCAAATGGAAGCCCACTGGTGCTGCAGGCTGGGAAACTGGGGGCTGCAATTTCTGCTGGTGGGAAGCTTGAAAAAGCCTCTTTCAAGTGGAGGTTGATTCTTTGGGAATGGCTTCCCTCCAGAGGTTGTGGCTGCTCCGTCACTGGAGGGTTTTGAGGGGCGATTGGGCAGCCATTTGTTCTGGATGGAACAAATATAAAATGTATTGGCCACCAACCTTATCATGACATAACTGTGGGAGGCTTAGAGACAGAAAATAATACATACACGTTAAAATCTAAACAAATTGTAGGAAGAAAAATCCGGTCGGTTCCAAGCCAGGAGAAAGGAGCTGGAAATAAAATGCTTAGTGACACAATTGCAGTCAGTAAGTGAGGACTACTTCAATTGGGATGTCACCAAAGGGGTTGTGGAAAGTATTTTCTGCCTTTACTTGGAGTTCGTGGCTTCCATGGGCATAACTGGTGCTTCAAATCTTGCAGAGGCTTTAGGCCTCATTTGGTCAGTTAAAGCTCCCACATCTGTCAAGTTAGTGTCATGCAGATTGTCAGGTGTGGCTCAATAAAATAAAAGAGAGTTCAAGTGTGTTTGTTAATAAGCCAACGCATTTCTTCAGCTGAATAAAGATGGGTCCCTCCTAAGAAGGAAGGAACCCTGAGCATAGTGAAAGGCAGATATTTATACATTTCTTTGCTTTCACTTCATTACATAAGAGGCAGCTGGGACACGACAGATAAAGTATAGAAATATAGAAATTATAGAAATTATAAAAATAGTCAAGCATGCCTTGTGTGATTTTGGTCACGTGCCTAACAGACAGGCTAGTGGTTTCCTGTGAACCTTTCCATGGCCTCAGGAGACTGTTGAGGCCTGAACTTCGGCCTTAGAATCTCAACATATGAGCAAACATCAAATTGATCAGATTCCTGATTAATAATAATAATAATAATAATAATAATAATAATAATAATAATAATAATAATTTAATTTATATACCGCCCATTCTCCCATAGGACTCAGGGCAGTGTACAGCTAGAATTAAAATACAAATATACAAATATACAACATCCTAGTTAAAATTAATTAAAATCACTAAATAATTTTGGCCGAATTTTAAAACCCAAAATAAAGACCCAATTTACAATCAATCAATTTGACAGCCCCGCTTGTCGGAACAGTAGGGTCTTGAGGGCACAGCGAAAAACCCAGAGGTCAGAGATGTTACGAATATCCGGGGGCAATTCATTCCAGAGGGCAGGAGCTCCCACAGAGAAGGCTCTCCTCCTGGGTGTCGCCAGCCGACATAACTTGGCCGATGGCACCCTGACGCGTCCCTCTCTCTGGGAGTGAACTGGTCGGTGGGAGGCTGTTGGTGGCAGAAGGCGGTCCCGTAGATATCCTGGTCCTATGCCATGGAGCGCTTTAAAGGTGGTGACCAACACCTTGAATTGCACTCGGAAGACCACTGGGAGTCAGTGCAGCTCGCGCAGGAGCGGTGTTACATGGGCGTAACGAGGTGCGCCCATAACCACTTGCGCGGCTGCATTCTGGACCAGTTGGAGCCTCCGAGTGCTCTTCAAGGGGAGCCCCATGTAGAGAGCATTACAATAGTCCAGACGGGAGGTGACGAGGGCGTGAGTGACCGTGTGCAAGGCGTCCCGGTCAGAATTGACATTAGCACAGAAGGTATGATTGAGATATTTTTCAGGCTTGACATTGATTTTCTCCATATTGTAGGTGTCTGTATTATTTCTCTCTGAATATGTATAACTCCAAATGCATAATCTCTCCCCAGGACTTCCAGATAAACAGTCATGTGAAAAAAAGTACACTCTTCTTGACTTCTATGATTATATATATTAGGACGTAGTAAAAATTGGTCCTTAGAAGTTCTTAAAAGTAGGTTAATGGAACCACAACACATGACATATTATATCAGGTCATCTTTTATTTTATAAAAAGAAAGCCAAAACAGAGAAGTTATGTGTAAAAAAAGTATGATTTAATAATTTGGAGAACCACCTTTAGCAGCAACAACTAGAAGTAATTCTTTTCTGTATGACTTTATCAGTCTCTTGCAGCGTTGTGGAGGAATTTTGGCCCATTCTCCTTTACAACATTGCTTCAGTTCATTGAGATTTGTGAGTGTTTTTTTATGCACAACTCTCTTGAAGTCCCGCCAATTGGGTTGAGGTCTGGACTTTGACTGCCATTGCAACACCTTGTTTCTTTTCTTTTCCAGTCATTCTGTTGTAGATTTGCTGATGTGTTTTGTGTCCATTGTCCTGTTGCATAATCCTATGTCAGCCAAGCTTTAGCTATTGGACAGATGGCCTCACTTTTGACTCTAGAATACTTTGGTACCACTTTGGTCTGGTCTGTGCAAAGGACAGTGTTCCAGAAGTCATGTGATTTGTTCAGATGCAACTTTGCAAACCTCAGCCTTGCTGCTATGACCTTTTTAGAGAGAAGAGGGTTTCCCCTCACAACCCTTCCAAATAAACCATACTTGTCCAGTCTTTTTCTAATTGCACTGTTATGAATCTTAACATTTAACATGCTAACTGAAGCCGGTAGAGTCTGAGATATAACTCTTTGTTTTTTTAGTAATTTCTCTGGCCATTGCATGGTCTGGCCTTGGGGTGAATTTTCTTGGATGTCCAGTCCTGGGAAGATTGGCAACTGTCTTGAATGTTTCCCATTTATGAATAATCTTTTTAACAGATTAAGAGAGTTGGAAGGGACTTTATAGGTCATCTAATCCGAACCCCCCTACTCAAGCAGGAGACCCTACACCATTTCTGACAAATGGATGTCCAATCTTTTCTTGAAAGTCTCAAGTGATGAAGCTGCCACAATGTCCGAAGGCAAGCTGTTCCATTGGTTGATTGTTTTCACTGTTAGAAAGTTCCTCCTTATTTCTAGGTTGAATCTCTCCTTAGTGCTTTGGAAAATAGCTTGACCCCCTCCTCTCTGTAGCAGCCCCTCAAATATTGGAAGACTGCTATCATATCTCTCCTGGTCCTTCTCTTCACTAGACTAGCCATGCCCAGTTCCTGTAACCGTTCTTCATATGTTTTAGTCTCCAGTCCCCTAAGCATCCTGGTTGCTCTCCTCTGCACTTTTTCTTCCTGCCACCGGTAGCCTTCCATCGCCCGGTCCGCTTCCACAGAGTTGGCCTCCTTAGGGTACATTCGGCTAGACAATGTCGACTGGTGACCCCTAGGGGGAGAGCCTTCTCTGTGGGAGCCCCTACACTCTGGAATATGTTACCCCTGGAACTCCGGATAATCCCCGACCTCTGAACCTTCCGTCGGGCCTTGAAGACCTGGCTCTTCCAAAGGGGGGGCCTGGGTTGACTCTAAACTGATTTTGTAGCTTTTTAAATTCCTAAATCTTACATTTGAATTTCTATTCCCACGTTTAACCTTATTTATTGGATATTCTGCTTGAATTTGTCTTTTAACTTTTGTATTTTCTGTTCTTAGTGTTGTGAGCTGCCCTGAGTCCTTCAGGAGAAGGCAGCATACAACTCCAATACATAAATAAATAATGCATTTTTTTGATCTCTTGCCATGTTTTAAGCAAAGGTCCTCTAATAATGTGGCTTTGAAAATATCCATGATGTTACCTCTTCCCTCCCATAAGAATCCGTGCCAGCCTCTTTGTAGGTCAAAACCCTCTAAGGTTAATATCCTTTTGTTTTTAAATTCTATCCAATTTTTTATCCAAATTAGTGATGTCGCTTTATAGTATGTTTGCCAATCTGGTAGTCCTAATGCGCCTTTCTCTCGTATGTCCTGGAGATGTTTTAGTTTGATTCTTGCCTTCTTCCCTTGCCAAATATAGTCTGCAATCATTTTATTGAAGTCTTTGAAAAAATCTTTTCCTAGGTTTATCGGAATTACTTGGAATAAATATAGTATTCTAGGTAATACATTCATTTTAATGGATGCAATCCTTCCTAGAAATGATGGCTGTAACTTACTCTATATTTCTAGGTCTTTTTTTATCTGTTTTGCCAATTTATTATAATTATCCTCCCTAAGTGTTGACCCTTTGTTGGAAAGCCAAATTCCTAAATATTTTACTTTTTTTACTATTTGTATTCCTAATTTATCTTCCAATTCTTTTTCCTGTAGGTTTGTAAGGTTCTTCGTTAATGCCTTTGTTTTTTGTTTATTAATTTTTAGTCCGGCCACTCTTCCATACTCTTCTATTTTAGCCAACAATTTTGTTCCTATTTGTGCTGGTTGTTCTAAGATGAATACCACGTCATCTGATAAGTAAATTCATAAAATTCAATGAAAGAGAATGTACTTTCTTTTTCACTTCACTGTATCTGAAAACAACCGTTTGCACTGCTAAGAATTTGTGATTGACCCAGTCAACAAGGGAATTTCGTCATTGAATGGATATTCGAATTTGGATCTGGGTAGTCTTCCATGTCTCATGATTAATGTAAGAGCTTCTTTGAGTATTGTGGCATGTTTGCTTTTTCATTGTAATGTAACCCTTTTTTCTTTTTTTCTCATCTTCTACAGCCATTTCGTGCACAATTAAAGATACATTTTTATTTGAATCTTATAGACAAAGAAGATGGCAATGAGCACTCTGGAAAACTGAGGATAACAAGCAAATTGAACACCAAAGCAAGTCAGTCCAAAAATCAATATATCTTCCATTTCCTTCAGAGAGCCACACAATTCTTAATCTTCCTCAGCAAGTGAGAGGAAAACGAGAGAAAATCAGGAAGAGATTTCTAGCTGGGAAAAGCAGGGTGTGAAATTCAAGCATACATTACATGAAAAGTCAAGGGAGATTATTTTTCCATTGGGCAAAAGAGGGAAATATCTGGAAGTTACTGGGGAGGAAAAGGTCAATTGGAAAACCACATAGAGCAGACAGAGTTGCAGGCCCACTCCGGGAGGAATAAAACGGCTTGAATAAAATCACTGCTAAACAAGGAATCATCCATATTTTTGATCTCCAAAGGAATATGAGTTGTGGAAAAGCTACATAGATGTGCCTGTTGTGGGAAAGATACAACTTGCAAATCACAGCTGATTATGCCTGAGAGGATCCCGACTGGAGAAGAGCCATACAATACTCTAAATGTGGCAAAACCTCTGATCAGAACACCTCCATTGTTGTTCTTGGAAGGACCCATACAGGAGAGAAGCCCTACAAGTGCTCCCAATGCAGTAAATTCTTTAGGAAGCATGGCAACGTGGACTCACACCAAGGAGAAACTGTTTGAATGTCCTGATTGTGAGAAATGTTTCTGCGATAATTCCAACCTGGTGATACACCAGAGGATTCACACAGGCAAGAAGCCATTTAAATGTCCTAATTCTGAGGATAGTTTAAGTCAAAATTCTTATCTCGTTTCACACCAGAGCACGCATACAAGAGAGAAACCATTGGAATGTCCTGGTTCTGAGAAAAGTTTCAGTAAGAATTCCAGCCTGGTGACACACGAGAGGATTCACGCAGGAGAAAAACCCTTTAAATGTCCCGATTGTGGTAAAAGTTTCAGTAACAATTCCACTCTAGTGAAACACCAAAGGATTCACACAGGAGAAAAACCCTTTGAATGTCCTGACTGTGGGAAAAGTTTCCGTCAGCATTCCAACCTCATCGGCCACCAGAGAACTCACACAGGAGATAAACCCTTTGAGTGTCCTGATTGTGGGAAAAGTTTCAGTCACAATTCCACCCTGGTGAAACACCAGAGTACTCACACAGGAGAAAAACCCTTTGAATGTCCTGACTGTGGGAAAAGTTTCAGTCAGAATTTCAACCTGGTTCGACACCAGAGGATTCACAGACGAGAAAAATCCTTTGAATTTCCCGATTATGGTAAAAGTTTCAGTATCAATTTCAGCCTCATGACACACCAGAGGATTCACACAGGAAAAAAATTCTTTAAATGTCCTGACTGTGGGAAAAGTTTCTGTCAGCATTCCAAACTCATCGGCCACCAGAGGATTCACGCAGGAGAAAAACCCTTTAAATGTCCTGACTGTGGGAAAAGTTTCAGTCACAATTCCAGCCTGGTGAAACACCAGAGGATTCACACAGGAGAAAAACCCTTTGAATGTCCTGACTGTGGGAAAAGTTTCAGTACCAATTTCAGCCTTGTAACACACCAGAGGACTCACACAGGAGAGAAACCCTTTGAATGTCCTGACTGTGGGAAATGTTTCAGTCAGAATTCGAACCTGGTTCAACACCAGAGGATTCACACAAGAGAAAAACCCTTTGAATGTTCCGATTGTGGTAAAAGTTTCAGTACCAATTCTAGCCTTGTAACACACCAGAGGATTCACACCGGAGAAAAACCCTTTAAATGTCCGGACTGTGGGAAAAGTTTCCGTCAGCATTCCAACCTCATCGGCCACCAGAGGACTCACACAGGAGAGAAACCCTTTGAGTGTCCTGATTGTGGTAAAAGTTTCAGTCACAATTTCAGCCTTGTAACACACCAGAGGATTCACGCAGGAGAAAAACCCTTTAAATGTCCTGTCTGTGGGAAAAGTTTCAGTCACAATTCCAGCCTGGTGAATCACCAGAGGATTCACACAGGAGAAAAACCCTTTGAATGTCCTGACTGTGGGAAAAGTTTCAGTACCAATTTCAGCCTTGTAACACACCAGAGTATTCACACAGGAGAAAAACCCTTTGAATGTCCTGACTGTGGGAAAAGTTTCAGTCAATATTTCAACCTGGTTCAACACCAGAGGATTCACACAGGAGAAAAACCCTTTGAATGTTCCGATTGTGGTAAAAGTTTCCGTCAGCATTCCAACCTCACCGGCCACCAGCGGACACACACAGGAGATAAACCCTTTGAGTGTCCCGATTGTGGTAAAAGTTTCAGTCACAATTCCAACCTGGTGATACACCAGAGGACTCACACAGGAGAAAAACCCTTTGAATGTCCTGACTGTGGGAAAAGTTTCAGTAACAATTCCACCCTGGTTCAACACCAGAGGACTCACACAGGAGAAAAACCCTTTGAATGTCCTGACTGTGGGAAAAGTTTCAGTCAGAATTTCAACCTAGCGAAACACCAGAGTATTCACACAGGAGAAAAACCCTTTGAATGTCCTGACTGTGGGAAAAGTTTCAGTCAGAATTCCAACCTGGTTCGACACCAGAGGATTCACACAGGAGAGAAACCATTTGAATGTTCCGATTGTGGTAAAAGTTTCAGTAACAATTCCACCCTGATGAGACACCAGAGGACTCACACAGGAGAAAAACCCTTTGAATGTCCTGACTGTGGGAAAAGTTTCAGTCAGAATTCCAACCTGGTTCAACACCAGAGGATTCACACAGGAGAAAAACCCTTTAAATGTCCTGACTGTGGGAAAAGTTTCCGTCAGCATTCCAACCTCATCGGCCACCAGAGGACTCACACAGGAGAGAAACCCTTTGAGTGTCCCGATTGTGGTAAAAGTTTCAGTCACAATTCCAGCCTGGTGAAACATCAGAGGATTCACACAGGAGAGAAACTGTTTTAATGTCATTTCTAGTCTCCCATTGTAAGTTCAGCTGAAATATTGACTATTTAACTTGATTAAATTAAATAGAATTTGCCTGATTTTTTGTAGGCAAATATGCAGTGGTATTAGATGCAGCAGAGGAAAGAAAAAGTTGGAACATAATACTTTGAAAATGGCTATCTTGCTTTCAGCATAAGAAGTTGCTGGATATTTATTTTTGTAAAAATTTATTTTAAAAATTTTTCCAGCCAGCATCTCTTGGGGATTGGAGCACTGAGACTATAGTTAAAGAGATTGTGCTTCTTCATATAAGGAAAAAACAAGCGGAGAAGAGACAGGAGGGCTTTTTTTTAATGTTCTTCTTTTTTTACCCTGTTTCCCCCCAAATAAGACATCCCCTGATAATAAGCCCAATCGTCCTTTCGAGCGCATGGCAATAAGGCCAAGCACTTATTTCAGGATTCAAAAAAATATGACAGGGTCTTATTTTTGGGGAAACACGATAACAGTTCCAGAAATTCAGTGCACCAAGCATGTCTGTTCAGATTGTGTCAAGAAGGAGGCATGCAAGTGGAAGAAACCATATGAATAGCAAATATATTGGGGGAGTTTAGGGCAGTGAGAAAAGCAATGTAAAATTTCAGATTTAAAGGCTGTTCTGCCCTGCAGGTGACCTTCATGGTTCAAAAGCCAAAAGAAGCAATTCAATTGAAACATGTCAGTTGCTACATATTCCTTTTCTCCCCAGATTTTATTCCACTTGTGGTACATGCTTTAAAACTGGTTCTCCTTCATATGAGGGTGGCTTCACTGTGATTCGCTTGACTGTTTTTCACACAACCACTGCAGCAACCCCATGGTCACATGTTCAAAATTCAGGTGCTTAGCAAAACACCCATAAGTATGATGGTTGCAGTGTCCCAGACTCATGTGATCCTCTTTTGTCACCTTCTGACCAACAAAGTCAACAGGGAAGCCAAATTTGCTTAACAACCGTGTGACTAATTTTACAACTTCAGTGATTCACTTAACAACTGTGGCAAGAAAAGTTGTAAAATGGGACAAAACTCACTTAACAGATGTCTCACTTAGCAACAGTGAAATTTTGGGCTGAATTGCGGTATCAGAGTTGGAAGCGACCTTAGAGGTCTTCTAGTCCAACCCACCGGTCAAGACAGGAGACCCTATTCCATTTCAGACAAGAGACTGTCCAGTCTCTTCTTAAAAGTCTCCAATCGAAACCCTGTCCTTTTAATGCCGCTGAAGCTCTTGGGATCATTTCATCAATTAACATCCTCCCCCTGCTTTAAAGTTAGATCAAAAAGTGTGAGTGTATTGTATGGAGTAATCATGACAGACACACCCCTCCACCCAAAGAATGAAATATTTGGGGGGATATTAAGAGGCAGAATATTATATTTCCCCAAAGGAGAAATGGAGAAAAAAAATACTAGCAAACGCAGAAAGCAGCCACAACAGTTTCCAGCAGATGCCTGAATTTTTTAGAGATGGATATTTTGTGTCCATTAAGAAATCTAGGCCAGCCTATTCACAAACCAAACACCTAGAATGCCAATTGATGGGATTAATCACGAATTAAAATTTGCATTTCCCCATCCAAAATCTAAGGACAGGACCTGACCTTTTAGTACACGGGTCTTCAAAGTACAGCCTGTGGGATGGCTACGGTCTGCTGAAGCAATGTATTGGGCAGTGGTGGGTTTCCACCCTGCCCTTAGCCCCATCCCTATCAGCCATTCCTTGCATGGCTGGCTGTGTCACCTGCATCACCCGTCCTCTAGCCATCGCCCTTATCTTGCAACCCGCGGGGGTATGCAAACCACAAAGGTAAGTGCGAAGGGGGTTGGTGGGCAGGGGAGGGCATGTTTCACAATGGGGGAGAGAGGGTCTCCTCCTCCTGGAGCGCATTATGACGTGGAGCCACAATGTGACCCTGCCCCACTCTCCCCTGACAGCGTTGGCTCATTTTTGCCTCCCAGATGTCAGTCGCTTGTCCTGCAGATACTACAGGCTGCCTGTCTTGTGATGCCCTGCCTCCCCGCCAGCCAGGTGGTCTTTGGGTCTCTGCCGACCAGCTGATCACCAGTGTGCGGCTCATCAGCCTCTGGATGTCAGATTCTCATCATCTAGCACCAGTTCAGGGGTTCCTTCTCCCCCCCCCACCCCCCGGACAGACAGAGACTGAGGAAGGGAAGGAAGGATGATAGGAAGGAAGACAGACTTGGGGGTTGTGGTAAAAACTGTAGTTCAGTAATAAGGATGTGATGGCCCTCCAGTGGCTACTGCACTAGACTCCCATCATTCCTGACTATTAGTTGTGCTGTTTAAAAAATCCAGTGCCACCAGGGAGAAGTCAAGTTGTGAGTAATTGAAATTCCTCACATTGAAATTAAGTGGTGATAGGTCATAACAGAGGTATGTATTCTCCCTGAAACATTTTCTTGTTAGGTGCCCTATGATTTAAATTTCAGATAAATGTATTTTTCTGCTGTCTTGTTAATTCAGCGAGCTATCCCAGGGCACTGCCGGGGTTGACGGTGATTCTGCAGAAGATGCCTCAGGAGCCAGTCTTATCTCTGTATCCATCAAGCATTCCATATCCTGGTTTCTCTTCTCCACCCCCATTTGCTCCTTGGGACTGAGAAGAATTGCAAAACTGAGTTTATTGAAGTGGACCACTAGACTCCTAAACAACTTAATAAAATAGAATAACAGAGTTGGAAGGGACCTTGGAGGTCTTCTACTCCAACTCCCTCCATAGGCAGGAAACCCTACACCACGTCAGACAAATGGTTATCCAACATTTTCTTAAAATCTTCCAATGTTGGAGCATTCGCAACTTCTGGAGGCAAGTTGTTTCACTGATTAATTGTTCTGTCAGGAAATTTCTCCTTAGTTCTAAGTTGCTTCTCTCCTTGATTAGTTTCCACCCATCGCTTCTTGTACCCTAAGGTGCTTTGGAGAATAGTTTGACTCCCTCTTCTTTGTGGCAGCCCCTGAGATATTGGAACACTGCTATCACGTCTCCCGTAGTTCTTCTTTTCATTAAACTAGACATACCCTGTTCCTGCAACTGTTCTTCATATGTTTTAGCCTCCAGTCCCCTCATCATCTTTGTTGCTCTTCTCTGCACTCTTTCTAGAGTCTCCACATCTTTTTTACATCGTGGCAACCAAAACCGAATGCAGTATTCCAAATGTGGCCTTACCAAGACATTATAAACTGGTATTAACACTTCATGTGATCTTGATTCTATCCCTCTGTTTATGCAGCCTAGAACTGTGTTGGCTTTTTCGGCATCTGATGCACACTGCTGGCTCATATTTAAATGGTTGTCCACTAGGAGTCCAAGATCCTTCTCACAGTTACTACTGTTGAGCGAGGTACCGCATAGATTGTACCTGTGCCTTTTGTTTTTCTTCCTAAATGTAGAACCTTACTTTTTTCACCATTGAATTTCATTTTGTTAGATAGCGCCCAATGTTCAAGTCTGTCAAGGTCCTTCTGTATCTTAAGCCTATCTTCTGGAGTGTTGGCTATTCCTGCCAGCTTGGTGTCATCTACAAATTTGATGAGTTCCCCATCTATCCCCTCGTCATTGATGAAGTTTTGAAGAGTACTGGGCCTAAAACAGCCTTGGGGTACTCCACTGCATACTTCCCTCCATGTAGATGCAGTTCCATTGAGGACTACATGTTGAATGCGGTTGATCAGCCAGTTACAAATCCATCTGGTGCTGATGCTGTCTAACCCACATTTTTCTACTTTATCTAGTAGTAGGTTATGGTCTACTTTATCAAATGCCTTACTGAAATCCAAGTAAATTATATCGACACTATTCCTCTGGTCCACTAATTTTGTCACTTTGTCAAAGAATGCAATAAGATTAGTCTGGCATCTTTTTTTTTAAGAATTTTTTTTTATTTTTAAAACAAAACATAAAACAACCATCATCCATTACAATTACAGAAAGTGTGTCGATCGGTTACAATTCTTTTGTGCTTAATCCCATCTTCAAAATTTACAAGTTATTTAATTTCTCTTATTTGAGAGTTTTTTATATCTTTTTATATTATTATTCTCATTTAACAATTATTTAACAATGGCATGTCTCCCATAAAAACTGCTTCATATATTATTACTTTTGTTTCATATTCCATACTTCATTTACATGTCTACCACATATGGTAATATGATCCCAGAGTCTGATGACATTTCCAACATTTCTCCGATTTTTTCTTGAACATTCTGGCTATTCTGGTCCAGGGTAGATGCCACCTGTAAAACATCTTATACAAATTCTCTTTATATGCTGTTGACATTGTCATTTTATAATTTTGCAACCACAGTTTTTGCCATTTCTCTAAATCAATTCCATGACCAAAATTTTCCCGCCATGCAATCATTGTTTCTTTAACTTGTTCTTCTTCCAATTTTACCTCTAATAAATAACCATACAGTTTTTTAATTACATACTCATCAGAACCTGTTAAAATTTTATCTAGATTAGTCAATTTACTGTAAAAACCCTCTGTCTTAGAATCTTTATCTTATCTAGATTGTATTTGCATATATGAAAACCAATCCATCCTTATCTCCTGTTCTTCTAATTCTTGCTTCGATTTAAGTTCACCCTTTTCATTCAATAATTCACTGTATCTAACAATTTGTTCCTTTCTAAATGTTATTGAGTGTGAGAATGCTTCAATAGTAGATAACCAGACTGGAATTTTTAAACAATGTTGCCTTTTAATCTTTTCCCAATTTAATAGCAAAGACTCTCGTATAGCGTGTCTTCTAAAGTACCCCTGTGTTTTTGTACTCTTGTACCATAAGAAAGCATGCCAGCCCAACAGCACGTCATGTCCTTCTAAAATCAACAATCTAGTATTTCTTAACATTATCCATTCCTTAATCCACATCAAACTAGTTGCTTGATAATATAATTTCCAATCCGGCAAGCCAAAACCTCCTCTTATTCTAATATCTTGCAACAATTTTAATTTTATCCTCATTTTTTTACCCTGCCAAATATATTTCCACACTATTTTATTCAAGTCTTCAAAATAATCTTTTCTCAACTTAATTGGAATTGTCTGAAACAAATACAAAATTCCAGGCAGTATATTCATCTTAATAGTTGATATCAATGATAATTGCAAATTCTCCCATTTAGCCAAGTCTGTCACTGTTGTTTAAGTTTATTGTAGTTATTCTCCTTCAGTGTACTGCATCTTGCTGACAAATATATCCCCAAATATTGAACCTTGTTTGTGACCTGCATTTTTGATATTTCCACCAAATCATCTTTCTGTTTTTTAACATATTTTTGTCAAAATCTTCATTTTGTCTTTATTTATTTTCAAACCAGCAACCTTTCCAAATTCTCCTATTTTATCTATTAATTTATTTATTGACTCAAATGGATCTTCCAAAATAAACATCAGGTGGTCAGCAAATGCTTGCAGTTTATATTCTTGATTTTGAATTTTCATTCCTTTTATTTCTTTTTCTTCTCTAATGTTCCTGTTTAATACTTCTAGTGTTAACACAAACAACAGTGGTGACAGTGGACAACCTTGTCTCGTTCCTTTATGTATTTCAATAGATTCAGTCAATTCTCCATTTATCATTACTTTTGCTGTTTGTTTATGATATATAGCTTCTATGGCTTGAATGAATTTCCTCCCAAAACCCATCTGTTGGCATAAATCTGTAGTAGCATTAATCGCCAGTTCACATTGTCGAAAGCTTTCTGTGCATCTAGAAACATCAAAGCCATTTGCTTTTCAGGGTGTGCCTCGTAGTACTCCAAAGTGTCCAGGATTATCCTCAAATTATCTCTGATCTGCCTTTTTGGCAGAAATCCATTTTGATCCAAATGTATAAAATTACTTAAATATCTTTTAAGTCTTTCTAGTAATATTGTAGCAAAGATTTTGTAATCTGAGTTTAGCAAGGATATAGGCCTATAGTTCTTGACTTGTAGTGGGTCGACATCTTCCTTTGGAACAAGTGTAATATATGCTTCTAACCATGAATTGGGCATCTCCATCTTTAGCATTATTTAATTCATAGAAGTTATGAATGAACAGTGGGAGACTCAGGGAATCCTGTAAAGTCTTATAATATTCCGCCGGCAGACCGTCTGGGCCTGGCGCCTTTCCAATCCTATGTTTTTTAAGTGCTTCTGTCAATTCCATCATCATTATGTTTCCATCTAACATCATCTCGGTATCTTTAGGAATCTGAGGTAAATTTGCCTCAAGTAGATATTGTTTAACACTTTCCTCCTCTATGTTTTCTTTTTCATATAATTTTTTATAGAAATCTTGTACAATATTTTTCTTCTCTTCATTCCCATATCTAATTTGTCCTTGATCATCCATTCATTGCGTTATTTTCCTTGATTCTCTCTCTTTTTTCAATTTATATGCTAACCATCTACCTGGTTTATTGGCATCCCCAAAATAGTTTTGTTTAGCATTTCTATTTTTTTGTACTAGATCTTCTTTTTCCAATAGTCCCATTTTATGTTTAATTGTGTCCATTTTCAATTTAATATCCTTTTTTTGTGGGGACTTCTCTAATTCTTTTTCAAGTTCCTTATAGTCATCCTCTAATGTTTTATAACCTTATCTCTTCTTAATATTCCTTTTTCTTGTATAGTCAATTATCAAGCTTCTGGCATAAGCTTTCATAGTGTCCCACAAATTTTGCATTGATGTATTCTCTTTTTTATTTTCTTTTTTTTTTAAATCTAGTTCCTTTTCCATTTTCTGGACAAAGTCCTTTTCTTTTAATATTGTGGTTTTTAAAGTCCATCTAGACCTTCTCCTTTGTCCTTTCCATCTCAGTATCATTGGGTTATGGTCTGCCCAGGTATTGGCTTCTATGTCAATTTCTTCTATATTAGAAGTCAATTCCATTGTCATCCATATCATATCTATTCTGGACCATGATAAGTGTCTATTAGAATAAAAAGTGTATTGTCTCTTTTTAGCATTTCTTTCTCTCCATGCATCTTTTAAATTCATTTCCTCTATCATCTTAAAGAAGGATTTTGGCAGAGTTTTTCTACTTTGTTTTGTTGCTTTCTGTGTGTTATAGTCCATTTTCCCATCTACTATGCCATTAAAGTCTCTCAAAATACAAATATTATCATAGTTGTCAGGATGGGGTAGAGGGTTGTCCCTGAACCGTGAACCAGCTCATGAGCAAACACACTAGAACTGAAATAAAACTAGCAGAGGAGTCTTGTATAAAAATATACTTTACTTCAAAATGTTTTAAAAACACTATATCTTTAAAAAGGCACATTAATAACAAAGTCTTATCTTGGTTAAATGAAGCCAAGCCATCTCCCTAAATTCCTCTCCATAATACCGAAACAGTCCATAAGAAAAAACTAACATGACATTAAACAGCTTCGGTGTCGATACATCATCAAGGTGGTAGAAGGGCAGCAGCGTAGGCTTCACAGCTAAAAGTCACCTGTGAAAAACCATTCAATCAGCAAACGTGGCTTGAAGCTCCTGGGAGGGAAACTGTCCAGCAGCAACAGTTCAGATGTTGGCTTGCATGCTTCAACTCAGCGAAAGGCAAGCCGAAATTGGAGACTTCAAAAGGCTCCCAGCTATCTCGACTCACAGTTGCAGCTGGCTCCATGGGAGTATCTTTACACAGCTCTTCGGCTCCTCTTCTGCTGCTATCTCTGCTGCAGCCGTCAGGACTCCTTATCTGAGTTCTCCTCCCTTCTGCAACTCTGCTCTGGGCTCTGCGTCCAGGTACTTCAGCACTGGCTCTGCATCTAGGCCTAAACAGCGTCTAGGCCTGAGTAGCAAGGAGAAAGGTCCGTGCTTATATGGGGAGTTAACCTGCAATTAACAAGGGCGGGGAAGGCTTGCAGTTAATTGCAAACAGGAGATGGCTTGATTGGATCCATACTGTTTGTGACTGATCAGGTAGCCACAGCAATTCTGAAAACACTCGTGACAATCCCCTTCTCTGTGGCTATTTGATTTGATAACAAACATACATACATCATTGAATACATATACACATCAACGGTCAGTACATTTTACATAGCCATCGATATTTTACCCAGGAGATAATGATGTTGATCTCGAGGCAGCAGTTTAGTAAATACATCTGCCACCTGTTCCCTTGTTTCACAATAGATGGTTTTAATGAAACCTGTTCTCACCAATTGCCTTACATGTTTATTCTTAATATCAATATGACGCGATCTCGGGCCTACAGCATCGGCTTCCGATATGTTAACAGCAGCCATGTTGTCCTCATAGATATTTATAGGATACATGGGCTCCCTCCATAAGCTCACCAAAAGATCATCAAATCAAACTAGGTTATTGGAAGCTTTGGACAAACTCACATACTCAGCTTCCACTGTGGAAGTTGCAATTAGCTTCTGCTTTCCAGAGTAACGATACACAGGACTACCATTCAGATATACAATGTATCCTGAGGTACTTTTTCTAGATCTAACATCCCCTGCCCAATCGGCATCCGAATAGCAACTCAACCTTAGTTCTCCGATTATTTCTGGCTCCAACAACAATGAGTAATTCACAGTACCCTTTAAGTATCTTAAGACTCTTTTGATCCCATTCCAATGGTACTGTGTGGGATGTTCCAAATGTCTAGACAACACGTTTATGGTTAAACTGATATCTGGCCTTGTCCAATTCGTGATGTACAACAGTGACCCAATCACGGATTTGTAAAGGGTCTTATCCTCTAACTCCGTACTCTCAGTGTACATGTTTTTAAGGAAATCTGTTGCCATAGGGGTATCACATGTTTTTGCCTCTACCATGTTGCATTTCTTTTTTAATTTGATTTATATGCCGCCCTTCTCCGGAGACTCAGGGTGGCTTACAATGCGTTAAGCAGTAGCCTTCATTCTTTTGTATATTTTATACAAAGTCAGCTTATTGCCCCCACAAACTGGGTCCTCATTTCACCTATCTTAGAAAGGATGGAAGGCTGAGTCAACCTTGAGCCTTGGAGAGATTCGAACCAGCAGAAATTGCAGGCAGCTGTGTTAATAACAGGGTGCATTAAACCACTGTACTATCAAGGCTTAATTAATTCCAAGATCTTATCTTGGATAAGTGGCAAGCCATTTTTGTTGTTCATAATTAGGTAAGGCCAGCACATCCTCATATTTCTGAGGTGTGGCCGAAACCTGATTAACTGAGGTAATGAAATCATCATACCTCCTAGGTTTGTTGCCTCTGGTAGATCTAACTGGTCTGTCTCTAGGCGCATCATTCGCATCAGAATCATCTGATGGGTCATCTTCCTCGTGATCTTCACAGTGCATCTCTGAAGCTGGGTGCCTATCCTTCCCGGCCACCCCCATCTTACGCTTTAATATCCCTTTCAAGGGTACATGGGATGCACGCTTCCCAGAACTAGATGTATCGCTATCGTCAGATAGGTTCTCTGATACACCCTCCGTCTGTTTATCAAAACTACGGGAAGGGTTCTGAGTGAGAATCTCATTAGCATGGATCTTACTCCAATTAGTCCCTTCATGAAAGGTAGGAGACCTCGATATAACCAACTTCCCATTCGGGTACGCAAACCTAAATGCCTTGGAGCCCTGCTCATAACCGACGAATCTCAGCTTAACTGAGATTCGATCTCCTTTCCTCCTGAGCTCCTTTGGGACATGAACATTAGCCATCACCCCGAAAACGTGGAGTTGTGCCAAACTAGGCTTATGGCCGTATAGCACCTCGTATGGGGTCTTCTGCACCACGCTAGACCACACTCGATTTAAGGTGTAATTTGCGTATCTGACCGCCTCCACCCAGTACGCGAAGTTTAGTTTGGCATCCTCTAGGGCGCACCGCATCATCGTCTGCAATATGCCACTGCGTCGTTCTACGACGCCATTCTGAAACGCGGAGTAAGGCGCGGTGCGTAAATGGATTATGCCCTTACTCCTTAACCAGCTAGAAAACTGACTTGAATTAAATTCAGTCTCTCTGTCAGTTAAGATCTTCTTAACCCTGACTTTATGCTGGTTCTCAACTAAGCTACAGAACTCTTTGAACTTAGCCAATGTTTCCTTTTTAGACGTTAAGGGAAAGACGAACCCAAATCTACTGTGGTCGTCAACTACGATAAGGAAGTACCGTCTCTTGCCAATGGAAGGTGCGAATGGACCTACCAAATCCATACGGATAAGCTGGAATGCGTGTTCGGAGTACCGCTGAGACCTCTTGGGCACAGATTTCACTTTCAGTTTCGCACTCCTGCAAATTGAACAATCTAGAAACGTGTTACAATCATTGATTTTGGTTCCCCTTGACTGTTCAGTTACCTTTTTCACTATAGGAAAACTCACATGACCTAACCTGCGATGCATCAGACGAACACATTCATTGTGCAATGGTTCACCTATAGAAACTGTATTGGAATTCTCGAGTTCCTTATCATTTGACTTTAAATTAAAATTTACAAACCTTTTATTTTTAATACTAACTTTACAATCATTATTACAAGACTTCCTCTGTTGAAAGTCTTGATGCTCACTACCCAATTCTAGCTGGGATCCATTATTACTACCAGATGAGATAGTATAATTGCTAGCACTAAATGCCTCAGCATTCGCATTGGGGGAATAGTAAGGCAAACCACCTATCTTCAACACCTCCCCAATCACACATTTGTTATTTGTAATTATGGCTGTTCCTTCTGAAAACAGAATCTCTATTCTGGGATTCTCACATAGCCTCATTAAGCTTAGCAAATTATGATCTATCTCAGGTACATACAATGCTTCATTAATTTCTCCTAATCCAGGAATATAAACATCTCCAATGCCAACAACATTCACCTTTTAACAGTTTGCAACTTTGACCATGGATTTATGCCTTCTCATGTTAACAAACAACCTTCAGTCACTCACAACATGGTTACTAGCTCCACTATCCATTAACCATAGTTGCTCACGCTGTTCCCTCATAAGTTCCGACTCAGTGGTTTCTACTATGCCTACAGAACCATCATTAAACCTAAGATCATTCCTTTTGTTGCCTCTGTTTGGCCATTTACCCCTTCTCTGGTTAGGAACATCTCCACTTGATTTTCTGCCTGGAGGGAATGACCTCTCTATGCACTTATTACCAGAAGGTGTCCTTGGACATGCCCTAGCATTCACATTTTGTGGGCAATCCCTTCTGTAATGTTCTCTTGAACCACAGTTGAAGCATTCTCAGATAGTATATGCCCTATCTGAACTATCGGGCCTTCTTAAGGGTTTTTCTTTCTTGTGGAAAGATGCTCTGCATTTTCGCAAGTTATCTTCTGATATTAATTTACCAGATAGCACTTCTAGAGATAAATTATTGTAATTGACATTATCCAATTGTGATATAAAATTATCCCAGCTAGAATCAAGGGAATTGATTATAATGGTAATGAGGGTTTGTTCAGACACTATTTCCCCCCTCAACATCAACTCCTCCCTTAACCTGTTTAACTCACATAAGTGTTCATTAATATCTACTCCCGCCTTCAACCTTGCAGAATAAAACTCCCTGTAAATTCTGTTTGTGGCATGGGAGCTTTTAAAATAAAATAACTTATGCAGTTTTACCCAGACTTCCATTACAGTCAGGTTATAAGGTATACTGGGATATAAAGCCGGATCAATGGACATCAATAGGATACAAAAGGCCTTATGATGTAAAAGATCATAAGGTGGGGGTTTTAACAACAACGATAAAACATTCTCTTTCATTAAGATGACTTGAATACTCTTAACCCATTCCTTAAAATTTCCTCCACCCACACTTAAACTTTTAAAATTAGGAGGAAGAACCTGTACACTGTTAAACATAGAAACAGACATTCATTGATGTTCAGGGTGTGGTCCATCCTGGAACGGGCAATAAGGCATTGGAATGGAAGCACACAGCACAGTGTCTTCCATCTGGCATTCTGACAATTGTTTCTCCCCAATGGGAGGGATTAAAACCTCATGTTGTGTGGATGCAAAGCTTGTTCTGGTTTGATTACAAGAGTTCGAGGGTCCTCTCTGGTGCTCATCTCTAGGAAGTTTTGGACGCGCTCCTAGGTTCCTATCTCCAGTTGAGGCAGCCTCTGGAATTGCCCTGGATGTCAGTGTTGTCACGGATGGATATGTCCCCCTCGTGGCGTGCGCTGAATTGATCGCAGACATCAGGGGTGCGTTGGTACGTGCAGCTACTATTCGTTGAGCCAATGGCGCCTGCAAACCATCGCCTAGAATGGTTACTAGCGTTTCTATTGCATTTGCAACCCTACATTGGACATAAGAGTCTCTTGAGTTTTTAGCTGGAGTCATTGACGTCATCAAGGGAGCTAAAATTTTTATGGCCTGATCTATAATGGTTTCGAAAGCAGGTGGCGCTGTATCAACTTGGCCATGCTGGTCTAACGAAGAAGCAGGGACATTCAAATCACGCAGTCTGTTATCCCCCATTCTCCACTTATAGTCCGAAACAGGGGTTTTAGAAAAAGATTGAAAGTCTCTTACCGGTCCAGTGTTTTCTAGGACTTCGATCTTATTTCCTTTAGGTGTCATCACGGCTGGATTCTTCAATGATTCGCTAAAATCAGCAATCGGGTTCTCACTTGTTACTGGCAAACCTAAAGCTTAAAGGATTGCCTTCCTGAGTTCATCATCCACCTCTAAGTTTGTTTTCGAGGCCTGAAGTGGCATTCTTCGAGTCTCTACTTTTTTTATATTTTTTTTATTTGATTTATATGCCACCCTTCTCCGGAGACTCAGGGCGGCTTACAATGTGCTAAGCAATAGCCTTCATACTTTTGTATATTTATACAAAGTCAGCTTATTGCCCTCACAAACTGGGTCCTCATTTAACCTACCTTAGAAAGGATGGAAGGCTGAGTCAACCTTGAGCCTGGTAAGATTCGAACCTGCAGTAATTGCAGGCAGCTGTGTTAATAACAGGGTGCATTAAACTACTTCTTTAGGTGATGGTGGTTTACTCACTGCCTTAGGTATTTCAAAAAATAAGGCTTCTGCTCCAAAACCTGTAGCTCCACTACACTCTTGGTCAATTAGAGTTTGGGGTTTTTCAGCCAAAACAGTTTTGGCCTGAGGCCCAGACAGTCCACTTTGTGGCTCCATGCTTTTCACTGCAGCCCTAGTGAACATCTGTTTTTCCTGCATTAATTCAATTGCAGACATTTCAGTCTAGCGTATCGCCACATGAGTGTAGGTTCGCTAAACCATCCTCTGCTACCAACTGTTAGGATGGGGTAGAGGGTTGTCCCCGAACCGTGAACCAGCTCATGAGCAAACACACTAGAACTGAAATAAAACTAGCAGAGGAGTCTTGTATAAAAATATACTTTACTTCAAAATGTTTAAAAAATACTATATCTTTAAAAAGGCACATTAATAACAAAGTCTTATCTTGGTTAAATGAAGCCAAGCCATCTCCCTAAATTCCTCTCCACAATACCGAAACAGTCCATAAGAAAAAACTAACATGACATTAAACAGCTTCGGTGTCGATACATCATCAAGGTGGTAGAAGGGCAGCAGCATAGGCTTCACAGCTAAAAGTCACCTGTGAAAAACCATTCAATCAGCAAACGTGGCTTGAAGCTCCTGGGAGGGAAACTGTCCAGCAGCAACAGTTCAGATGTTGGCTTGCGTGCTTCAACTCAGCAAAAGGCAAGCCAAAATTGGAGACTTCAAAAGGCTCCCAGCTATCTTGACTCACAGTTGCAGCTGGCTCTGTGGGAGTATCTTTACACAGCTCTTCAGCTCCTCTTCTGCTGCTATCTCTGCTGCAGCCGTCAGGACTCCTTATCTGAGTTCTCCTCCCTTTTGCAGCTCTGCTCTGGGCTCTGCGTTCAGGTGCTTCAGCACTGGCTCTGCATCTAGGCCTAAACAGCGTCTAGGCCCGAGTAGCAAGGAGAAAGGTCCGTGCTTATATGGGGAGTTAACCTGCAATTAACAAGGGCAGGGAAGGCTTGCAGTTAATTGAAAACAGGAGATGGCTTGATTGGATCCATACTGTTTGTGACTGATCAAGTAGCCACAGCAATTCTGAAAACACTCATGACACTAGTCCAATTCAATTAATTTGTAAGTAATTTTCTATAAAAACCTTCTTCATTATCATTTGGAGCATATATCTCTATTAAGAGTATTTTCTTATTATTGACTATCATTTCCACCATCAAAATTCTTCCTTCTTCATCTGCATAAATTTTTTCCGCCGGTATTGTATCTCTGATATATAAAACCACTCCTCTTTTCTTACATTACAGTAGTGAAGTAAATAATTTCCCTAATTTTGGCTGTATCAACATTTGTTCATGTTGTTTTTTAAAATGTACTTCTTGCAAACAAATTATATCCAATTTTAATTTCTCTATTTTATGAAATACCTTTCTTCTTTTAGTTGCTATATTAATTCCATTTATGTTTATTGTTATCAATTTGTTGCTCTAGTGCAGTGGTTCTCACCCTGTGAGTCGGGACACCTTTGGGGGTCGAACAACCCTTTCACAGGGGTCGCCTAAGACCATCGGAAAACACATATTTTCAATGGTCTTAGGAACAATTTTATGGTTGGAGGTCACCACAACATGAAGAACTGTATTAAACGGTCGCGGCATTAGGAAGGTTGAGACCCACTGCTCTAGTGGATCTCGGTTCATGTTGTTCTTTATAGTCTACTATGCCCCCTACTGCTCCTTCTGTTCCATCATTGCCAGATTTTCCTCTTGTAATTCAACCAATGGCTCTTCTCTTCTCACCTCTACTTCCTTCTCTCTAAGATATTCAGCATAAAATGCTTTGGCTTTATCCATTGAATCTATTTTGAATCTTTGCAATTGCCATGTAAACACCAAGTCTTCTGGTATCAACCACCTGTTATTCACACCTTTCTGGAGCAATATTTTCGTCAAAAAGTGATATTCACTTCTCATCTCTCTCACACTTCTCGGAATTTGCTTCAAAACCATAATTTCCTTGCCCTTGTATTTCAACGTTTTCTCTTTTGTAATCTGCAATATTTGCGTTTTAATTGATTTCTTGGTGAATCTTATATGAACTTCTCTTGATAGTTTATTTCTCATTGCACATCTTGTATATACTCGATACATCTCGTCAATGCCATCAAACATTTTTTCTTTGGTAATTTCTAATGCTTCTGCCAAAATTTCTATCATTTTTTTCTGCCAAATTTTCTCCTTTTTCTTCTTCAACATTTTGGAATCTTAAATAAAATTCTGACTTGTCCATCTCCCATCCTAATCCACTCTTATCATGTTCAACTTCTTCTAATCTACTATCCCTATCTCTAATTTTTTTGTCTCTTCATTCTTCTTTTCCTTCAATTTTTTCAAGTCTGTCCTTGTATTTCTTCATCATCTGTTGTATGTTCTTCACTTTTCCATCTGTTTCCCCTGTTCTTTGTTCAATCTTTTCTATTTTCAATTTTATATCTTGTATTCCTTGTAGAATCATCTGCATTGTCGCATCTTTCTCTTTCTCACGTTCCTTCTCATTTTCCTGCTGCAACATCGCCTATATTGATCGTTTCCTCCCGATGGTGAAGAAGAAGATGTCGATCCAGAAGAACTAATAACTGCTGGCTTTTTACTCATATCTATGAAATAGTTACAAATTGTTCAAATCAAAAAGAAAAAAAAATATCTTCAAGTTGTTCTCGACCCTAATCTGTTTTTATGGAGGACAAATAGTTTCCCAGATAACCATAGGTAGAAAAGAAAACCAAAGAAAACAATTTTCAGGCTCTTGTCTGCCCTAATCCAATCGAGTAGAAAAGTAAAAACCAAATTCACAATCTCCAATCAATAGGGGAAAGAAAGAAAAAGAAAAAAAAGGAAAATTTAAAAAAAGAAAAGAAAAAAGCCAAAAAGTAATTTCTTCAGGCTCTTGTGTGCCTTAATCCAGTTAAACAATAAAGTATTATGATGGGGGGGAGGGAGAATTGAATAAAAAAAATAAAGAAAAAATATGAGAAAAAGAAAAAGAGAAAATATATTTCAAAAACTTAAAAATACTAAAGGTTTTCTCAAAGCAGACAAATCTTATTAAAAATAGTTAGAAAGGGGAGAAGTGGAATAATAAAAAGGAACACTCACGCAAAAGAATTTAAAAAAAGAGAAAGCTTTCTATCTAATATAAAAGTCCACAACTGTGTAGTATTCAAACACTCTTTTATATATCTCACTCAATTTTACAGCTCTCTTTCCAGAGTCGTTGTTATCTTCTTCTTTCAAGTTTTAACCCGTACCGGAGCTCTCCCAACTTCAGCAGCTTAATGGCTGCCTCTTCAGCGCTGGAAAAAAGGGCTTCTCCTGGATCAACCAGGGACTTTGCAGTGTCCCTGGGATCGGCAGGATGTGCCCTCCTCTATCACTGTCTCTACGGGACAGTGGGGTCCGATTTGGACCATCCAGCGGTGAAGATATCGATGGCGGTCTCGGAGTTCTGAAACCTTCCGTCGTCCCGTCGCGACGTCAGCTCCACCCTCCTGGCATGATCTGTTTTTCACAAACCCATGTTAGCTTTTGATTATTACTTTGTTTGCTTCTAGGTGTTCGCTGATTCATTGCTTGATTATCTTTTCCAGAATCTTCCCTTGTATTGAGGTCAGGCTGATAGTTTCCTGGATCTATTATTTTTCCTCCTTTTTTGAAGATGGGAACTACATCAGCCCTTTTCCAGTCCTCTGGATGTGCTCCAGGATCTTTGAAAGATATAGTTCAGTGGTTCTGAGATCTTGTCTGCCAGTGCCTTCAGAACCTTGGGTTGTAATCCATCCGGTCCTGGTGATTTGAACTCGTTTAGGATAGACAGGTGTTCACTTACCATTTCCCCCCCCCTCTCTAGGAGTCCCTAGGAGCCTCTCTAGGAGTCTCTGGAGGCTGGGGACAGGAAAAAACGTCATTTCCTGTCCCACCGGGAGTCGGGAAATGGGCCCTTTCAGCCTCCATAGGGCCTCCAAGGGAGTGGGAAAGGCTGTTTTCGCCCTTCCCAAATACACAAAGAGGATCTGGAGCCAGGTAAGAAAGAAAAAAGAGCCTTCCCCACCCCGCCCCCAGGCCCTCCAGAGGCAGGAAACAGCCTGTTTCCTTACTTCTGGTGGGGCCAGAAGGCCCGAAAATCAGCTGGTCGGTGCGCGCATGCGCCCCAGAGCTTTTTTTTTTCACTTGATCTTAGCCAAAAGGCCAAGAAGCCTTTTATTTTGAATTTGTATACCGCCCTTCTCCCTGAGGACTCAGGGCAGTAAACAGCCAAGTACAAACATCAAGTACAAATATTAAAATACAATTAGGACGTCCGGTTTGCTAGCTTTCGACGAAGACTTTCCCTTCTTAAGGACCACCAGCCCCGCCGCCTGTAGAGCCGCCTCGAGATCGAGAAGCAGCTCGAAAACTCCGAAATCCGAAGGATTGAAGGAGGAGAGATAGCAGGGTACAGGTTGAGCCCCTGTAAGCCCCCAGAGAATCGCTTCTGGGGAGGAAACAGGCGTGGCTCCCTCCCAACCTGCTGAGACTCCGGATGGCGTGGGACGATTCTGCTTTCTGCAGAACAAGCCGGCTGCAGCAAATGTTCAAATTGAATGAAACCAACCTTAACAAGCAGCGGAATTATTAACTTGAACCCTTAAACTTGGAAATCGCAAGTATTAATGCTTTGTTGACTTTTTAACTTAAGAGAAAGTACGAGCGAGTGAAAGTGATTTGAAAAAATATGGCGCCCAGCAGCAGAGTTAACGAGCTTGCGAGAGTGGATTTGTGAAGTTATTCTGCTTTGCTACAAAGTTGCTACAAAGTTGCTCTGCCTGAAATAAAGAGAAACAGGAGAAGAGGGGGAAAAATAACCTCTTTCTTTAAAATTTGAGTCTGCTTCAGTCCAGCTTCTATTTGATTAAACCTGGGGGACTTTTTCAGAAGTCTTTGTGGAGGTGGAAAAGGAAAAAGGATTTCCCTTTTCAGAAAATCTAACTTACGTGGCAGGATGGCTTCAAAGAAGCAGGAAGGAAAGGCAGCAGGGGGGAGATCCCCCACACACAAACATGAATTGCAGCTTCCTCCCGCCCAACAGACTCAGAAGAAAGATTTTGACTTTGAAAATTTAAAAGAATTTATTTCTCAGGCTTTGGATGATAAATTTCAAAAATCTCATCAAGAAATAGATGATAAACTTCAAAAATCTCAACAGGAAATTATGCAGGAAATTAATGAAATCAAAGATATGGTGAAACAGGATTATGGCAAGGTGACTAAAAAAATATCAGATGTGGCATCTGGCCTCGCAGAATTTATTATTAAAGTGGACTCCAAAGTGGAAGAATTCAAATCAGAAGTCAATATTAAGATTAAGGACAATGATTATAAAATTTTTGATGTTGATGAAAAAGTGCAGAGAGTTGAAAATGAAATTGTAATGATACAATTCAGGGCCATGGAATTTGCTATAAGGCTCAGAGGAATTAGAGAAGATGACAGGCAGGATTTGAGACAGATTTGTGCTGATGCCCTGGCTGTGTTATTAAAAATTAATCCTGAAGTGGTTTTTTTATAAAATAGACAAAATTTACAGAGTGAATTCCTGGGTGGCCAGACAAAGACAATTGCCTAGAGATGTGGTGATATATTTTACAGACAGAACAATAAGAAATGACATCCTGCAAAAATCTTTTCTCTCTTCTGTGCAAGTGGGGGGGGGGCTCAAATTGAAGTTTTTAAAGAATTGCCACCTAAAATGCTGAAAGCTAGAAAAGGTTTTGGTTTTCTAGTAAATGAATTGAAAAAACAAGACATACCATTTTGGTGGGACGCCCCAGCTGGTATAATTTTGAAATACAATGGAGAAAGACATCGGTTGAATACTGTTGAGAAGGCGGAGCATTTTTATTCTGCTAATTTTAAAGAAAGAACACCATCTCCACGTACATCCACAGTGCTGGAGATTAAGGAGAGTGATAAGAAGCAACCCCAGCAAGAGATGCAAGAACAATCTAAGCAGGTGGACCCAGAGGAAATGCAAGGTGCTGTAGGAGGTTTTCTGGATGAGCCCTTGCTAGAACCTTCTCCAATCCTGGACCCGGTTCGGATGGTTGAAGTCAAAGACCAGCGTATAACTCGTGCAAAATCTAAGCAATTTAAAGAAAAGCAACAACAGGAAAGACAATACAAAAAGGGAGCTAAGAGTACTGTACAAGAGACTGAAGCCATGGGGGGAGCAAAACCGAAGATTTTGGAAGATATTCGGTTATTCTGCTCGTTGCTTCAAAAAGATAAAGATGACAATTAAGTGCTTATCTTGGAACGTGAATGAGTTGAATTCATTACAGAAAAAGAAGAAGTTATTTGCATATTTGAGACAATTTAATAATGATATAATTTGTTTACAAGAAACTCATATTAGAACTCAAGATCAAAAATACTTGATAAATTCTAAATTAGGAACACATTTTGTAGCTTCAACTTTGCAAAAAAAGAATGGTGTGGTTATCTATGTAAATAAAAGACTGACAGCTAAAATTATAGAAGCTGATCAAGATGGCAGGTTTATAGCAATTGAATTGTTTACAGTAAACGGCCAAATTCTTTTGATTGGAATTTATGCTCCCAACCAACAACAGGATCATTTTTATAAAATGCTACACATTAAAATACTGCAATGGGACTATAGATCTATTTTAATTATGGGAGATTGGAATGGAGTAATTGATTCTAAATTAGATAAAAAGAGCTCGGCGAAATCCAGGATTAGATTACCACAGACTTTTTTCGATATGAAAGAGGACTTGGAATTAAAAGATATTTGGAGAATACATAATCCAAAAGAATTGGACTATACTTTTTTTTCCTGATAGACACAGATCCTTCTCTAGGATTGATTTTATTTTGTTGTCAGATGATCTACTTGTTAAGACAAAAAGAACAAAGATTTTTCCAAGAACTTTGACCAACCATAGCCCAGTATGGATAGAATTTGAGACGAGTAAAATTGAAAGACGATCATGGAGATTAAATGAAAACTTGTTCAGATATGAAAAAAATATAACAGAACTTATGAAGCACTTGAAAGAATTTTTTGAAATGAACTTGAATAAGGGTACCCTACTTGAAATTGTGTGGGATGCGAGCAAAGCTTATATGAGAGGGGTACTCATTTACATGAATTCTAAACATAGACTGAATCGACAAAAGAAGAGATCTGAATTGGAAGCAGAAATAAAGAATAAAGAACAGCTACTTATTAAAAATCCAACAGATGAAAAAATACGTGGTGCTATAAAACTTTTGAAAGATCAATTTCAAATGCTTATGGCGGAACAAGTTGCAACAAACTTACAATATGCGAGGCACAATACATTTTGTAATGCCAATAAACCGGGCAGATGGTTGGCTTATACATTAAGGAAGAAACAGAGTATACGGACTATTGATAGTATTGATATTGGAGGGAAAGAAATCTTTCAACAAAAATTAATTAAAGAAGCTTTTGTAGACTATTATACTAAACTATATGCTAAAGAGGATGTGCAGAATGGACTTATAGAAAAATACTTAGATAATAAAAGAGTCACTAAAATTACTAATCAACAAAAGGAAAGAATGAATTATCCTATAACAGAGGAGGAGATAATAGTAGCAATTAAACAATTAAAAACAGCTAAAGCTCCTGGAACGGATGGTTTGACAGCAGTATATTATAAAACTTTGCAAGCAGAAATGGTGGAACAACTTAGAGATTTATTTTGCAATATTCAACAAGGGGGTAAAATACCCCCATCATGGACTACATCTTATATTTCTTTGATACCAAAAGAGCAAGTAGGTCCTAAAAAACCGGAGAATTATCGACCAATATCTCTTCTGAATACTGATTATAAAATTTACGCAAAAGTATTAGCCAACAGGCTGATGCCAGTAATCCAAGAGGTGATTCATGATGATCAAGCAGGATTTATCGAGGGCAGATATATGAAGGACAATGTAAGGCAAGTAATAGATTTATTGGAATATCTTGAGACGAATAAACAGATACCTGCAGTGCTGGTCTTTTTGGATGCGGAAAAGGCCTTCGATAGAGTGGATTGGAATTTTCTATTAAAGACTTTAAAAAAGATGGACTTTGGGATGGACTTATTTATACAATAAGATACAATATCTCAGCAATCTACCAAGAGCAAAAGGCAGATTATTATTAATGGAAGTTTGACAACAGAGTTTAAAATTGAAAAAGGAACGAGACAGGGATGTCCGTTATCCCCATTGTTATTTATTTTAACACTAGAAGTCTTGTTAAATATAATTCGGGACTCTAATATTTTGAAAGGTATAACGATAAGGCAAGAGGACTACAGAATAAAGGCATTTGCAGATGATCTGGTTGTTACCCTAACACAGCCAATGGAATCAATAATCCAGATGAAAGACATTATACAAGACTATGGTAAAGTTTCAGGTTTTAGATTGAACCAGAAAAAAACAAAGATGATAGTTAAAAATATGACACAAGATCGTAAACATGAGCTTGAAAGGAGGGCAGGTTTTGAGATTGTACCAAAGGTAAAATATTTAGGAGTTCAGGTTGCAGAATCAAACATGAACCTGTTTCAAAATAATTATGAGGTGTTGTGGCGAGATGTGCAGAAAGATATGGAGACTTGGAAAAAACTGCAGCTGTCTTTACTTGGAAGAATAGCAGCAGTTAAGATGAACATTATGCCAAGATTTCTTTTCTTGTTTCAAATGATTCCGGTGCTCAAAAGTGATAAACAATTGAAAGAGTGGCAAAGTGGAGTGAATAAGTTTGTCTGGAACGAGAAAAAACCGAGAGTGAAATTGAAAATTATGCAAGATGTTCCAGAAAGGGGAAGTCTTAAACTTCCAAACCTACAATTATATTATGAAGCAGCAGCTTTGACTCAAGCAAGCGACTGGTTTGGAAGGAAAAAGACTGGAATATTGAATATAGAAAGTTTCGACCTCGAATTTGGATGGCATGCCTACTTATTTTATGAGAACAAAGTGGATAAAGTATTTAAAAGCCATATACTTAGAGATTCTTTGATCAGAGTTTGGAAGAAGCACCGATTCAAATGGGATTATAAAATACCGCTATGGTTGGATCTTGGTCATATCATGTGGAATACAAATATAATGTCACTCGGGGGGTTTTTATACAAAGAGGTTCTTTTTACAGATGCGGGCAGATGGCAGTTGAAGACATTCGAGACACTGTTGGACGAAGGGATTAACTTAACTTGGTTACAATACAATCAACTTCAACTTAGATGGAAAGAGGACCAAAAAACTGGTATTATGTTGCATGAGGAAGAATTGGTTAGACATATAAAAGAGAAAGGTCCAATGCATATTAAAAGGTTATACAATGTTTTGTTAGAAAGGGATTCAGAAACTGAATTGGTTAAAGATTGTATGATTAAATGGGCACAAAATTTTGCAGAACCAGTGATGTTGGAAACATGGGAAAAAATTTGGGTTCAGAATGTTAAATTCACACAGTCACAGAATTTGAGGGAAAATTTCTATAAAATGTTTTATAGATGGCATTTAGACCCCAAAAAATTGTCGTGTATGTACCCTAATGTTCAGCCAAAATGTTGGAGATGTGATAGTTTAGATGCTACATATTATCATGTTTGGTGGACTTGCAAGAAAGTTAAGGCTTTTTGGATAAAAATTTGGTGGGTTATGTAGAATGTTTTGAAGAAAAAAATTCAATTTTCTCCACAATTGTTTTTATTGGGTATAGTTAAGGGTTTTACATTGGGTGAAACAAAACTGATATTGTACATGATAACAGCAGCAAGATTATTGATAGGTAAATACTGGAAAAATGAAGCTTTGCCCACTATCGAGGATTGGACTTTGGAGATGGCCAGCTTTGCAGAGATGGCGAAGATTTCAGCATATTTAAAAGACTGTTCACAAGAGACTTATGAATGGGAATGGAAAAAGTGGATAGATTATGTGCAGAACAAATATCAAACCAGGAAGTATCAAATAGCCTTTATCTGAAAATGTTATATTAAGATAGAAATATTCTAATGTAATGAAGATGAAATTACAAGGGGGAGGGAGGGGTTCAAGTTTTATACAAAGGTTTTTTTTTTCCTGATCTGAGTATATTGTGTGGAAGTCCGGGGGGAGGGGAGGGTTAGGGAGGGTTAGGGAAGATGGGGTTGGGAGGTTTGGGGTGGGTTGAGGGGGGGGGAAAGGGGTGAAAATGTAATTGTAAAACTTTTGCAATAAAAAAAAATATTAAAATACAATTAAATATATATATATATATTATATATATATATATATATAATTTGGCCCCATTAATTAAAAACAATAAACAAAACACTTAAAAACACTTAAAAAATTAGGCCAACCCGGCTTGCTGGAAAAGGAAGGTTTTAAGGGCACGGCAGAAGGCACTGAGGTCTTGGATTCTCCTAGCTGAGCTGGCATGCCCACTAATATGGCTCCACGTGATAGGTTCACCATCACGGTAATATAGTATGTAAGTGTAAGTGTGTATAAGAGGTTAAGTATGTGTATATAATTAGTAGTAATGTATATTGAATACATAAGTGACTTATGTTATACTTTATAAAGCGGAGATATCATCAAGACGGTTCCACCATGTACAATTTTTTAAAAAAAAATCTCTCTTTTTTTAAAAAAATAATCTTTATTTACATTTTCCATTAAAAACAAACAAAAAATAACAACACACCATATAAATAACATACAACACAAAAAACATTACACATAACAAACAAGTGATAGGTGCAGGTAGCACCTTAGCAACTAAATATTCAATATTGTATTACACTCTAGGGGAGATAAAACAACTTATATCTCTTTCTATATCAATTAGGTCTAACCGACCTCACTTTCCTGTATAATATAGTTTTCTCCGTAATAACCTTTCTTCTTTTTGTTTGGGTTATGATTTTCTCTTCTCTAGCCAAGTATATAGTTTTTCCCAAGATAAACATGTTTGTGTTTGGTCTCTATCTTTTAATTTTTTAGTCAATTTATCTGCTTCCACACAGTCCAAAATCTTTTTTATAATTGCTTCCTCTGATGGGATATTTTGATTTTTCCAAAATTGAGCGTATATCAATCTCGCCGCTGTGATAATGTGAAGGGCTAAATACCATAAATCTTTCTTAATCTTATCCGGTTTGGAGCCAAGCAGGCATGTCTCTGGTGACCATTCAATTTTTTGATTTAAAATCTCATTCAGCCATTTTTTTATTTTTCCCCAAAATTTTTGTGCTTCCGGGCATGTCCACCATTGATGATAGTAAGTGCCTCTTTCCAGCCCACACTTCCAACAATCAGCCGATTGTCCAGTAAACATTTTAGCCAGTCTATCGGGGGAGAGGTGCCACCTATATATCATCTTGTAAATGTTTTCTTTGTATGCCGTAGAAACTACCAATTTCATATTCTCCCACCATATCTCTTGCCATTTGTCTAAGTGGATTGAGTACCCAAAATTTTTCCCCCAGGCGATCATTATGTCTTTAATTATCTCATCACCTATCTCTAATCTCATTAATAATTTATAGCTTTTGGAAATCATACCTTTTTCTTGGCCCATCAAGATTTTATCTAATCCTTGTAGATCCACATAAATGCCTTTCCCATCTCTTGTCTTTTTTAAATTTGGATTGGATCTGTAAATAAGTCCACCAATCTACTTGTATTCCTAATGAATTCAATTCCTGTTTAGTTTTTAATTTTCCCTGTACATTCAATAGGTCTTTGTATGTTAGTTTCTTTGTTGGGTTATAAAGTTTGGGATATGTCAATGCTTCCACAGGTGATATCCAACACGGTGTTTTAATGTAGTATTTTTTGCTGACCTTTTCCCAGTTTTGAATTAGGATGTTTCTTATGTAATGTCTAGTAAACCATTTACTTTGTGGGGTGCCATTTTGCCAGAGTGCCATATGCCAGCTCTGTTGTAGGTCGTAAACTTCTAATTTAAGAAGACGATTATTACCCAATGTAATCCATTCTTTTATCCACACTAACAGGGCTGCTGAATAATAATTCTCCCAGCATGGTAGTCCTAGGCCTCTTCTTCTTTTTATCTCCTGCATCATCATTTTCTTAATCCGTGGCTTTTTCCCCTGCCAAATAAATTTAGTTATTATTTGATTCAATTCCCTAAAAATTTTTTTGGATAAATTCGCTGGGGCAGTTTGAAATAGAAAATAAAGAAACATCTCTCAAGTAAGCAGTATGTGGATCCTATGCAGAAGAGACTCAGACAGACATCGCCCTAATTCACAGGAGTATAAGAAGTGGGAAGAAGGTACAAAGAAGAAACTTGTGTTTTTTTCCGAAAAAGAAAACATGACTCAACTTACCAAAAACAGAACAGTAAATGACAGGTTACGAATGCAAATTAAAATACAGGTAATCCCTGGGTTACAAGCGTTCCCTTAGCCAACATTTGAAGTTACACAAATACTGCGAGGTCATGTGAGATAAGTAGCATGGGAGTTTGTGCTACTGATCTCATATGATCTCGCCCTTTAGGCCTCTATTCTCTGCAAATTGAGACATTCCTTCAGGCTTTCCCTCCATTTGCTGTTTCGTTGCCAAAGCCTGCAGGGAGATTGCCTTCATGTAGGCTTTGGCAGCAATATGCAAAACACTTTTGTTGGCACCAGCAGAGCTTGGGAGGAGCAGGTGTGTCCGTACGAAACCCTATTCCTACAGGCAAAGAATTTTTGAAAAGGGTTGCCAAAGCCTAAAGGGGCGCAATCCTCAAGCACTTTGGTGACAGGAAAGAAGGCCCGACAGGCCACATGCAGCCTCTCAGGGCTGCTTTCTTGGTGTCAGAAACCTTATGAAGCCTAAATATACACCCTCCCCCGAAAATAAGCCCCAGTGAAGGTTTGGGGGTGGCAAGCAGGAGGCAGCCCTTCCCTTCCCCGGTCACCTCATGGAGGTTTAGCCCCTTAATTGCTGCCCGCTGATCACCTGAGCAACCCAGATCTCCAGAGCACCTCCCCAGCTGCCAGCCTCCTCCCTCTTTTCCTGCCGATTGTTCTTTACTTGGGATCGCAGCACAGACACACATCTCCAAAATGCTCCATCCGGAGTCTTCAGCCTTGCAATCCTGGAAGGGGTGTCTGTGCTCTGATTGCAAAGAAAGAACGGTGTGTGTGAGAGAGAAAGAGAGAGAGAGAGAGAGAGAGAGATCTACAATCCAACCTTGGAGAGTTATCCAGGGCTGGCAGCAATGTTCTCTCCACCCCATCCAACCCTCTCTCTCACACACACATACACATAGGTCTCTCACCCCCAACTCTCCCAAGACAGCCACATCCCTGTGAACTCATGTACCCCCCTGCCGCCCCGGCACTGGCCGTACACCAAGCGCCTGCACCATAGAGGCGGCCCGCCCACATTCACCCAGGCGCCGCGTCCAGATAGCCCATGCTACTGAGCACCTGCCACAGCAGCACCAGCACCAGCATCACCGCCCCGTGGCTTCCTTGGCAATGCGGGCGGTGGCAGCAGAGAATTCTCCATGTGAGGGGGGCAGAAGTCAGCATGCACATTTCTGTTGGGGGTGGGGCAGCGGCTACACAGTGGGGTGCAGGGCTGGAAGTCACGGAGAACTACAACACCTGGAAGGCCTGGGGCATCCCGTAGCTGGGCGCAGGTCTCTCACCAGCGGTGGCTGAGGCACTGCAGGTGTTGCTGCTGCTGCTGCTGCCGCCGCCTGTGAAGGATCTGGCCAGCCTACTGAAGGCCAAGCTCAACCGCGGGCAGGGAGTGCTGCCCATGGCCGGGCCAGCCAAGCTGCATTTGTTGGGGTTGCTCTCGGCGTAGCTCCTTGGCGTCTCACTGCCAGGCACCAGAGAAGAGTAACCAGGACCTGCAGGAAGAAGGGAGGGCGGGCAAGGGTCCCGTGAGATTCCCCTCCCCAGGAAGAGTCCGGCCTGGTTGACGTCCTGTCCGGTGACTCCCAAGGCGAAGGGGCTTCCTGGGCTTGCTGGCGGGCGCTCCAATTGGTCAGCGCTTGGGTGGAGGGACCACAGGGTGATTGGAGCGGAGAAAAGCAGGGGGAAAGGAATGGCCTCCAGTGACTATCACCATAGAGCGGGAAGCACACTCCCAGAGCAGCCGCTGCCCTGGCTGGAGTTTGGAAGCCACAGAAGCGGAGTTTTGTGTGAGAGAAAGAAAGACTTCTGTTGCTTCTGCTGGCTGGTTGCACGCAAAGAAAGCAGCAGAAGTCTTTCTTTCTCTCCTCTAAACTCTGCCTCTGCAGCTTCAAAACCCCAGCTGGAAACTCCTGCTTTGTGGGCAGCCGGGGCAGAGAGGCGATGATGGGCAAAGGGGGCCGCAGCCCCGATGGGATAGTCAGCCACATTGATGTGGTGAGGCCTGGGAGGCACGTGAGCAAAGGGACACAAGTCCTCCCGCGGCTTGGCGCCTTCAGGCTGCTCATGTTCCACACATACTTGCAGAAGGGGAGGGGCTTGATGGCGGCACGCAGAAGGACCCTCTCTCTGCCGGACCCCCTGCTGTGAATGCTCAGGCCGCCCAGGGCCTCCTGCACCCTGAAAATAATAAGACCCCCCCCGAAAACAAGCTCCTATTTCGGGGTTCAAAAAAATATAAGACAGGGTCTTATTTTCAGGAAAACACGGTAGCATCCCCATGGTCATGTCATTTACATTCGGAGGTTCGACAACTGATTCACATTTATGACTGTTGCAGTGTTCCAGAATCATGTGATCTTCTTTTGTGACCTACTGACAAGCAAAGTCAATTGGGAAATCAGATTCACTTAACAACTGTGCTATAATCGTATTACTAATTTAACAATAGCAAGGATTGACTTAACAAATGAGTGAAGAAAAGTAGTACAATGGGGCAAAACTCACTTAACAAATTCCTCACTTAACAACATAAATTTTGGACTCAATTGTGATAAATTCAGGATTACCTGTAACTGAGGACAGAAAAAGAGCTGATGTGGTTCCCATCTTCAAAACAGGTAAAATAAACTCATCCAGGAAATTACAGACAGATAAGCCTGACATTAATACCTGGTAACATCTTGGAAAACATATCCAGGCAACAAATCTGTGAATACCCAGAAGCAAACAAGTTATAACCAGTAGTCAACATGGGTTGATCAAAAACAGATCATGCCAAACAAACTTTATTTCATTCTTTGACAAAGTGGCTAAATTAGTGAACCAGAGAAATGCTATAGACATAGTATACTTAGATTTCAGTAAAGCATTTGATAAAGTAGATCACAACCTACTTCTTGCCAACCTAGAAAAATGTGGGATAGGCAGCACCACCACAAAGTGAGTTTCTAACTGCTTGACTGTGGTCGACAGGTAAATCCCATTATCGTTTTAAAGAGACAAAGACCAAAATAATCCTGGAACAGAGTTTATTCTTTGCAAAGGGCCTTTCTCTCTGAAGTAGAGAAAGACAGAAATAAAACGATTTACACGAGTTTTTATAGTCTTCAGGAACATCAGAATACACGTCAATAAAGTACCTTGGGAATCAGTTTCAGATCTTACATAACATCTTATATAACATATGTAGTACATAATTCCACCCTGGAAATTCCCCAAATTCCCAACAGAAATACCCCTCAAAAACATCAATTGCGTACTTCCTTTAATTAACAAGGGCAAGTTAACCCAGAGCATATTAAACACCTTCTCAAGAACACAACTTCCTCAAGAACACAGGAATTACAGGGACTTCCGGTTTCCTCGTCTTCGGCGGCGACGGTGCCTTTTTAAGCACCGCCAGCCCCGCCACTCGTAGAGCCGCTTCTCGATTGCGAAGCGGCTTGAAATCTTCAAAATCTTTAGGATTTAGGAAGAAGAGGCAGCAGGGTACAGGTTGAGCCCCTGCAACCTCCCCAGGGAATTGTTTCTGGGGAGGAAACAGGGCGGCTCCCTTACAACCTGCTGAGACTCCGGGCGGCGTGGGACGTCTCTGCTTCCGCAGAACAAGCCGGCGGCAGGAAACTTTTAAAGAGCGAGGAAATAACCCAAACAAACATTTGAAATCTACTTGAACCCTGAAATCTTGAACTGCAAGTATTAGTTCTGTGCTGAACTTTCTATTACTGAAGCGAAAGTTTCTGAATGAGTGAAAGTGATTGGAAAAAATATGGCGCCTAGCATTTGAGCAAATGTATCAGCGGGTGTGGATTGGTGAAGTCATCTTGCTTTGTTACAAAGTTAAAAAATTGCTATAAAGTTGCTCCGGCTGTAACAGAAACAAGAAGAAAATCTCTCCCTTTTACTTGACTTTGTTGTATTATAGTTTTGCCTTGAATAAATCTGGGGGACCTTTTTAGAAGGCTTTGTGGAGGTGGCAGAAGAAGCGGAACCTCCCTTTTTAGAAAAGCTAGCCTACGTGGCAGGATGGCTTCAAAGAAGCAGGAAGGCAAAACAGGGGGGGGATCCCCCACACGCAAACAGGACATGCAATTACAAGCCCAGAAAAAAGATTTTGATATGGGAGACTTAAAAGAATTTATTTCAAATATCCTGGATGACAAATTTCAAAAAGCTCAACAGGAAATAGATGATAAAATAAATAAAATAGATGATAAAATTCAAAAGTCTCAACAGGAAATTATGCAGGAAATGCAGCAGAACCAAAAGAAGGTGACCAAAAAAATAACAGATGTGGCGTCTAGCCTGGCAGGATTTATTATGAAAGTTGAGTCAAAAGTGGATGAATTTAAATTAGAAGTTAATGCTAAGATGAAAAATAATGATCATAAATTTTTTGATGTTGATGACAAGATGCAGAGAGTTGAGAACGAGATTGTTATGATGCAATTTCGGGCAATGGAATTTGCTATACGGCTTCGAGGAATTAGAGAAGAGGAGAGACAAGATTTGAGACAGATTTGTGCTGAAGCCCTAGCTGTGATTTTAAAAATTGATCCTGATATGGTCTTTTGTAAAATAGACAAAATTTACAGAGTCAACTCTTGGGTGGCTAGACAAAGACAATTGCCTAGAGATGTGGTCATATATTTTACAGACAGAGCAATAAGAAATGATATCCTGCAGAAATCTTTTCTTACTTCTGTACAAGTGAGTGGATCTAAGATTACAGTCTACAAGGAGCTTCCACCCAAGATGTTGAAATCCAGAAAAGATTTTGGTTTTCTTGTTAAAGAATTGCAGAATAATCAAATCCCATTTCGTTGGGACGCTCCAACTGGCATAATTTTGAGATATAAGGGAGAGAAACACCGTCTGAATACTGTGGAGAAGGCGGAGCAATTTTATATTCATATCTTTAAAGAAAGAACACCATCCCCATGTACATCTACAGTTTTGGAGATTAAAGAGAGTGATAAGAAGCAATTTCAAGAATTGCAACAACAATCCAAGCAGGAATCAGAGGAGTTGAAGGGCGCTGAAGGAGGTTTTCTGGATGAGCCTTTGCTGGAACCTTCTCCAATCTTGGAGCTGGCTTGGTCGGCTGAAGTCAAGGACCAGCGTATAACCCGAGCAAAAGCCAAGCAACTTAAAGAAAAGTTACAGCAGGAAAGACAAGATGAAAAGGCTGGAGCCGTGGGGAATGCAGGACAGAAGATTTCGGATGAAATCCGAATGTTCTGCTCTTTGCTCCAGAAGGAGAATAATGATGATTAAATGTTTATCTTGGAATGTGAATGGGTTGAATGTAGCACAAAAAAGGAAGAAAGTATTTGCATATTTAAAACAACATAATAATGATATAATTTGTCTACAAGAAACACATATTACAGCTCAAGATCAAAACTATTTGAAAAATCCCAAACTAGGAACACATTTTATATCTTCAACTAACCAAAAAAAGAATGGTGTGGTTATTTACGTAAATAAAAAATTAACAGCCAAACTCATAGAAGCTGATCAAGATGGCAGGTTTGTAGCAATTGAATTACTTTCTGCTAATAATCAAATTCTCTTGATAGGGATTTATGCTCCTAACCAACAACAGGACTATTTTTATAAAATGTTGCATACGAAAATACTTCAATGGGATTACAGATCTATCTTAATTATGGGAGATTGGAATGGTGTAATTGACTCTAAACTAGATAAAAAGACTTTGGCGAAGTCAAGGATTAGATTACCACAGACTTTTTTTGATATGAAAGAAGATTTGGAACTAAAAGATATTTGGAGAATACATAACCCAAAAGAATTGGATTATACTTTCTTCTCTGATAGACATAGATCTTTTTCCAGGATTGACTTTATCTTGTTGTCTGATGATTTACTTATCAGGACAAAAAGAACAAAGATTCTGCCAAGAACTTTGACTGATCATAGCCCAGTGTGGATAGAATTTGAGATACACAAGACTGAGAGACGCTCTTGGAGATTAAATGAAAATTTATTCAGATATGAAAAAAATATAATAGAACTTAAAAAGTATTTGAAAGAGTTTTTTGAAATGAATTTGAATAAAGGCACCCCAATGGAAATTGTGTGGGACGCAAGCAAAGCTTATATGAGAGGGGTGCTCATATATATGAACTCTAAACATAGGTTGATTCGACAAAAGAAAAGACTTGAATTGGAAGCAGAAATAAAGAACAAAGAACAGTTACTTATTAAAAATCCAACAGATGAAAGAATACTTGGTGTCATAAAACTTCTGAAAGACCAATTCCAAATGCTTATAGCGGAACAAGTTGCAACAAATTTACAATACGCAAAGCATAACACATTCTGCAACGCCAATAAACCGGGCAGGTGGTTGGCTTACACATTAAGGAAGAAACAGAGTGTACGGACTATTGATAGTATTGATATTGGAGGGAAAGAAGTTTTTCAACAGAAATTAATAAAAGAAGCTTTTCTTGAATATTACACTAAATTATATGCCAGAGAGGAGGTGCAGAATGGACTTATAGAAAAATATTTAGACAACAAAAGAGTTACAAAAATCACTGAGCAACAAAAGGAAAGAATGAATTATCCTATAACAGAGGACGAGATAATAGTAACAATAAAACAATTAAAAACAGCTAAAGCTCCCGGAACGGATGGTCTGACTGCAGTGTATTATAAAACTCTGCAGGCAGAAATGGTGGAACAACTTAGAGATTTATTTTGTAATATACAACAAGGGGGAAAAGTACCCCCATCATGGACTACAGCTTATATCTCTTTGATACCAAAAGAACAAGCAGGTCCCAAAAAACCAGAGAACTATAGACCAATATCTCTCTTGAATACGGATTATAAAATCTACGCAAAAGTATTAGCCAACAGATTGATGCCAGTAATTCAAAAGGTGATTCATGATGATCAAGCGGGATTTATTGAGGGTAGGCATATGAATGATAACGTAAGGCAAGTAATAGATTTATTGGAATATCTTGAGAAGAATAAACAGATCCCTGCAGTGCTGGTTTTTTTGGATGCAGAGAAGGCCTTTGATAAAGTGGACTGGAATTTTCTACTAAAGACTTTAAAAAGGATGGGCTTTGGGGACCAATTTATTCAGGCGGTTTCAGCAATTTATCAAGAACAAAAGGCACAGATTATTATTAATGGAAGTCTGACAACAGAGTTTAAAATCGAAAAAGGAACAAGGCAGGGATGTCCGTTGTCCCCACTGTTGTTTATTTTAACACTAGAAGTCTTGTTAAATACAATAAGGGACTCTAATACTTTGAAAGGTATAATGATAAGGCAAGAGGATTACAGAATAAAGGCATTTGCAGACGATCTGGTTGTTACCCTAACACAGCCAATGGAATCAATAATCCAGATGAAGGACATTATACAAGACTATGGTAAAGTTTCAGGTTTTAGATTGAACCAGAAAAAAACTAAGATGGTAGTTAAAAATATGACACAAGATCGTAAACTTAAGCTTGAAAGGAGGGCAGGTTTTGAGATTGTACCAAAGGTAAAATATCTAGGAGTTCAGGTTGCAGAATCAAATATGAAATTGTTTCAAAATAACTATGAGGTGTTGTGGCGAGAGGTGCAAAAAGATATGGAGACTTGGAAAAAACTGCAGCTGTCTCTACTTGGAAGAATAGCAGCAGTTAAGATGAACATTTTGCCAAGATTTCTTTTTTTGTTTCAAATGATCCCGGTGCTCAAAAATGATAAACAACTAAAAGTATGGCAAACTGGCGTGAATAAGTTTGTCTGGAACGAGAAAAAACCAAGAGTAAAAATGAAAATCATGCAAGACGTTCCAGAAAGGGGAGGTCTTAAACTCCCAAACCTACAGTTATATTATGATGCAGCAGCTTTGACTTTACTAAGTGACTGGTTTGGAGGAAAAAAGACTGGAATACTAAACGCAGAAAGTTTTGATTTGGAATTTGGATGGCACGCTTACTTATTTTATGACAGTAAAGTGGATAAAGTATTCAAAAGCCATATACTTAGAGATTCTTTGTTGAGAGTTTGGAAGAAGCACCGAAACAATTGGGATTACAAAATACCGCTATGGCTGGATCTTGGTCATACTTTGTGGAATACAAATATAATGTCACTCGGGGGGTTTTTATACAAAGAGGTTCTTTTTACAGATGCGGGCAGATGGCAGCTGAAGACATTACAGACATTGTTGGCTGAAGGGATTAATCTAACTTGGTTACAATATAATCAATTGCAATTGAGATGGAAAGAGGACCAAAAAACTGGTATTATGATGTATGAGGAAGAATTAGTTAGACACATAAAAGAGAAAGGCCCAATGCATATCAAAAGACTTTATAATGTTTTGTTAGAAAGGGATTCAGAAACTGAGCTAGTTAAAGACTGCATGATTAAGTGGGCACAAAATTTTGAGGAACCAGTGATATTGGAAACATGGGAAAAAATTTGGGTTCAGAATGTTAAATTTACACAGTCGCAGAATCTGAGGGAAAATTTTTATAAAATGTTTTACAGATGGCATCTAGACCCCAAAAAATTGTCGTGTATGTACCCTAATGTGCAGCCTAAATGTTGGAGATGTGATTGTTTAGACGCTACATATTATCATGTTTGGTGGACCTGTAAGAAAGTTAAGGCTTTTTGGATAAAAATTTGGTGGGTCATGCAGAATGTTTTGAAGAAAAAAATTCAATTTTCTCCACAACTGTTTTTACTGGGTATAGTTAAGGGTTTTACATCGGGTGAAACAAAATTGATATTGTACATGATAACAGCAGCAAGATTGTTGATAGGTAAATATTGGAAAAACGAAGCGCTGCCTACGATTGAGGAATGGACTTTGAAGATGGCCAGTTTTGCAGAGATGGCGAAGATTTCAGCATATTTAAAAGACTGTTCTCAAGAGACTTATGAATGGGAATGGAAGAAGTGGATAGATTATGTTCAGAACAAATATCAAACTAGGAAGTACCAAATAGCTTTTATTTGAAAATGTTATATTAAGATAGAAATATTTTAAGGTTGAGGATGAAAACTTATTTGAAAATGTTATATTAAGATAGAAATATTTTCAAGGTAATTAGGATGAAAATTTATTTGAAAATGCTATATTAAGATAGAAATAGGTTAATGTAATGAAGATGAAAATTTGTAAGGGGAGGGCGGGGTTCAAGTTTTATATACAAAGGAGGGTTTTTCCTTTTATTTGACATGAGTATATTGTGAGGAAGTCTGGGGGGAGGGGAGGGTTAGGGTGGGTTAGGGAGGTTGGGAAGTTTGGGGCGGGTTGGGGGGGGGGAAAAAGGGGTGAAAATGTAATTGTAAAACTTTTGCAATAAAAAAAAAAAGAACACAGGAATTACACACTTCCTTTCTCATGTTCTTAAATGTCAGCTAAATTATATAATCAGGTTATACAAGGTAAAACAAAGCCTTAACATGATTTTAAAATGGCGTAACTAAGGTTATGCTTTTACAGGAATAATTCTTATTTCTTTATTTCTCACATTGACAAATCGTACTCAACGTGTAATCCTCAATGGAGCTATCCCCACATGAATCAAGACTGACCCAAAGGCACCAAATATGAAGCTAAGTAGTGTTGGCTCAGTTGCAAAGGTCGGTTGCTAGGAGTCGAAAACCTCTCCCAAAAGCCTTGGTAGAGAATGGACAGGCGTGTTTTACCACTTCCTGTCGCTAGATGGCGGTCAGGCAACGTCTGTGCCTAGAAAGCCATCAATTCAATGGTGCCATCCCTGATTGCGCTTAAAAAAGGAGTCTTTAAACCATTGAGTACTGCATTGCTAGAAAGGATGGGAGGACTGGAGAGGCGCAGAGGAATTTCCTCTTCCGGATGGCTCATGGGAGAAAGTTGGTGTGCAGAGCGGCTTTTCTGCTCTTCCCAGGGTCGAAGCAGCAGCTGGCAGGTGAGTTGAGGGCTGCAGGTGGGAGGAGAGTCCGGGAGCAAGTCGGGCTGTTCGGTTCCCTCCACGGCCTGGAAGCGGAGAAGCAACTGGGCTGAAGCCTCTCAGCTGCTGCTGCTGCAGGTTCCTTCCCTCCCCAAATGGAAGCCCACTGGTGCTGCAGGCTGGGAAACTGGGGGCTGCAATTTCTGCTGGTGGGAAGCTTGAAAAAGCCTCTTTCAAGTGGAGGTTGATTCTTTGGGAATGGCTTCCCTCCAGAGGTTGTGGCTGCTCTGTCACTGGAGGGTTTTGAGGGGCGATTGGGCAGCCATTTGTTCTGGATGGAACAAATATAAAATGTATTGGCCACCAATCTTACCATGACATAACTGTGGGTGGCTTAGAGACAGAAAATAATACATACACGTTAAAATCTAAACAAATTGTAGGAAGAAAAATCCAGTCTGGTTCCACGCCAGGAGAAAGGAGCTGGAAATAAAATGCTTAGTGACACAATTGCAGTCAGTAAGTGAGGACTACTTCAATTGGGATGTCACCAAAGGGGTTGTGGAAAGTATTTTATGCCTTTTCTTGGAGTTCGTGGCTTCCATGGGCATAACTGGTGCTTCAAATCTTGCAGAGGCTTTAGGCCTCATTTGGTCAGTTAAAGCTCCCACATCTGTCAAGTTAGTGTCATGCAGATTGTCAGGTGTGGCTCAATAAAATAAAAGAGAGTTCAAGTGTGTTTGTTAATAAGCCAACGCATTTCTTCAGCTGAATAAAGATGGGTCCCTCCTAAGAAGGAAGGAACCCTGAGCATAGTGAAAGGCAGATATTTATACATTTCTTTGCTTTCGCTTCATTACATAAGAGGCAGCTGGGACACGACAGATAAAGTATAGAAATATAGAAATTATAGAAATTATAAAAATAGTCAAGCATGCCTTGTGTGATTTTGGTCACGTGCCTAACAGACAGGCTAGTGGTTTCCTGTGAACCTTTCCATGGCCTCAGGAGACTGTTGAGGCCTGAACTTCGGCCTTAGAATCTCAACATATGAGCAAACATCAAATTGATCAGATTCCTGATTAATAATAATAATAATAATAATAATAATAATAATAATAATAATAATAATAATAATTTAATTTATATACCGCCCATTCTCCCATAGGACTCAGGGCAGTGTACAGCTAGAATTAAAATACAAATATACAAATATACAACATCCTAGTTAAAATTAATTAAAATCATTAAATAATTTTGGCCGAATTTTAAAACCCAAAATAAAGACCCAATTTACAATCAATCAATTTGACAGCCCCGCTTGTCGGAACAGTAGGGTCTTGAGGGCACAGCGAAAAACCCAGAGGTCAGAGATGTTACGAATATCCGGGGGCAATTCATTCCAGAGGGCAGGAGCTCCCACAGAGAAGGCTCTCCTCCTGGGTGTCGCCAGCCGACATAACTTGGCCGATGGCACCCTGACGCGTCCCTCTCTCTGGGAGTGAACTGGTCGGTGGGAGGCTGTTGGTGGCAGAAGGCGGTCCCGTAGATATCCTGGTCCTATGCCATGGAGCGCTTTAAAGGTGGTGACCAACACCTTGAATTGCACTCGGAAGATCACTGGGAGCCAGTGCAGCTCGCGCAGGAGCGGTGTTACATGGGCGTAACGAGGTGCGCCCATAACCACTTGCGCGGCTGCATTCTGGACCAGTTGGAGCCTCCGAGTGCTCTTCAAGGGGAGCCCCATGTAGAGAGCATTACAATAGTCCAGACGGGAGGTGACGAGGGCGTGAGTGACCGTGTGCAAGGCGTCCCGGTCAGAATTGACATTAGCACAGAAGGTATGATTGAGATATTTTTCAGGCTTGAAAGACATTGATTTTCTCCATATTGTAGGTGTCTGTATTATTTCTCTCTGAATATGTATGCATAATCTCTCCCCAGGACTTCCAGATAAACAGTCATGTGAAAAAAAGTACACTCTTCTTGACTTCTATGATTATATATATTAGGACGTAGTAAAAATTGGTCCTTAGAAGTTCTTAAAAGTAGGTTAATGGAACCACAACACATGACATATTATATCAGGTCATCTTTTATTTTATAAAAAGAAAGCCAAAACAGAGAAGTTATGTGTAAAAAAAGTATGATTTAATAATTTGGAGAACCACCTTTAGCAGCAACAACTAGAAGTAATTCTTTTCTGTATGACTTTATCAGTCTCTTGCAGCGTTGTGGAGGAATTTTGGCCCATTCTCCTTTACAACATTGCTTCAGTTCATTGAAATTTGTGAGTGTTTTTTTATGCACAACTCTCTTGAAGTCCCGCCAATTGGGTTGAGGTCTGGACTTTGACTGCCATTGCAACACCTTGATTCTTTTCTTTTCCGGCCATTCTGTTGTAGATTTGCTGATGTGTTTTGTGTCCATTGTCCTGTTGTATAATCCTATGTCAGCCAAGCTTTAGCTATTGGACAGATGGCCTCACTTTTGACTCTAGAATACTTTGATATATAGATGAGTTCATGGTCAACTCAAAGAGTGCAAAGTGTCCAGGTCCTGTGGCTGCAAAACAAGCCCAGATCATCAGCCCTCTACGACCTTTTTAGAGAGAAGAGGGTTTCTCCTCACAACCCTTCCAAACAAACCATACTTGTCCAGTCTTTTTCTAATTGCACTGTCATGAATCTTAACATTTAACATGCTAACTGAGCAGTGGTTCTCAACCTTCCTAATGCCGCGACCCTTTAATACAGTTCCTCATGGTGTGGTGACCCCCAACCAGGGGTGGGTTCTAAATTTTTTTACTACTGGTTCTGTGGGCGTGGCTTATTTTGTGGGTGTGTCTTGGAGGTCATGTGACTGGGTGGGCGTGGCTAGCTGGTCATGTGACCGGGTGGCCATGGCTATGTGTATAGGGACTACTCAGAGGGCTGAAAAAAGTCATTTCTGACAGGTCCTCGCACTTTTGACTGGTCCTCACACTTATGACCATCCTCACATTTATGCCTGTGCACCATTCTTAACAACCATGTCACTCATTTCACAACTGCTTCTCTTCAACATGGTATAAGATAGGGCAAAAAACGTAAAATGTGAGGACAGTCGTAAATTCGAGGACTGGTCAAAAGCGTGAGGACCAGTCAAAAATAACTTTTTCAGCCCTCTGAGTAGTCCCTGTGCACAAAAGGACTACCCAGAGGGCTGAAAAATGTGATTTCTGACAGATCCTCGCACTTTTGACCGGTCTTCGCAGTTATGACTGGTCATCATTTATGCCCATTGTAGCATTCTTAACAACCGTGTCACTCATTTCACAACTGCTTCTCTTCACCATGGTGACAAGATAGCGCAAATACGTAAATTGTGAGGACAGTCGTAAGTTCAAGGACTGGTCAAAAGTGCGAGGACCAGCCAAAAATAACTTTTTCAGCCCTCTGAGTAGTCCATATGCATAAAAGGATACAGTAATAGAGAGGGATGAAGGAAGGGAAGAGAAATTAAAGTAGGAGTGAAGGTAAGAGACGGAGGAAGAGAGGAGGAGAAAGAGAAAGAAAGAGGAAGTAGGGAGAAGAAGAAGTGGGGGGGAGAGAAAGTAAGTAAGAAAGAAAAGACAGAGGTGGTAGGTTTGAGGAGAAAGATTGCTGTACAATAAAAAAGATGAAAGGGAAGAAAGTCAACCCCGAACAAATATTAAGATAAAGAATGAATTGTTAAACTTTAAAGAATAAAAGAGAACAAATAGGAATAAATAGCAATAATTAGAAACACACATACAAATATACAACGTATTTTCTTTGAACAGAGTATTTGGCCGGTTCACAAATTTAAACAGTTGTAGGAGGTTAGCACCCACCCCTTTCCTAGAAGAATGAAATATTTTGGGAAATATTAAAAAGGCAGAATATTATATTTCCCTACCTGGATGAGAAATGGAGAAGCATATTTTACAGACAAAGCAGCTCCCACCTTCCTGCCCCCCACCCTTTGTTAATGGGCCAGAGGCAGAAAGTCAATCCTTTGTCAAAGGACATTTGCAACATAATAGCAACAGAAACTAACACAATGGGCCCCATCAAGCCATGTGATCCTGTCCACCATTAAACCATCTTTCCAAGCAGTCTCCATGTTTCCAGTGTCTTTTTCCCCACTTGGAACAGAACCCAGAAGGATATTTCTTCCAACACAGTATTTAGTCATTTCAATTAAATTTACAATTTCTATATTTCCTTTTTACCATATTTATTCCTCATCTATTTTTTTTAAAAAACAATATTACCCTTCATCCTCATCTCTAATCTTAATCAAATTCAATTTTTCCCTTCTATTCTATATTATACCCCTTCGCATTGTCATCTATTTTTATATCCATCCTCACATTGGTTAATTATGTAATACAGTTATTTAATACAAATTCAACATTTTAATATAAATCAATTAGTTATATAACTATCTTTTTTGTATATTAATCAATATGAACATGAATATTCCAATTATTTCCATGCAATCCAATTTCTTACAAATCAATTAATTATATTTACCAATAATAATAAACCAAATAATTTCCCCCATATATTCCTCCAAACCACAACTTAACCAATTAATAGTATCTCAATTATTACAATTCCCTAGATAAATAGAGCTTTTTTGTGTGTGTTTTAAAATCTTGGAACTCTCCTCTTTTGCCCTAAATTTCCCATTGTTTGTAGTTTTGCACCTACCTTTTTTGGTGAGGAAAAAGAAAAAGAAATCTCTTTGCCTCATTTTGTCACGTTGCAGCCTGCTTACTTTCAATTTCCCTTTTTCAGCATAGCTAGAGGGAAAAAAATCTGCTCCAGGAATTTACCTCTTTGCAGCTAGCTCTTTGAAGCCCTGCGGCAAGAATTTAAAGTTTTTTTTCCCTCTAGCCACCAGCTGGGACTCCGGAGGCAGCAATAGATTGGGAGTGGGCGGGGTAACCAAACGGCGACCGGGCGATCCAACAGAGGCAGAGGGTGAGGGTGAGTGAAGGCGTGGGGGGGGGGCGAGAGAGGGCTTTGGCGACCCCTGTGAAATGGCCGTTCGACCCCCAAAGGGGTCACGACCCCCAGGTTGAGAACCGCTGGTATAAGGTCTCCTGCTTGAGCAGGGCTTGCATTAGAAGACCTCCAAGGTCCCTTCCAATTCTGTTATTCTCTTCTGTTCTGTTGCGATGATATTTATGATACCCTGATAAGTAAAACCATAGAAATGAAAGAGGATGTACCTTATTTTTTAGAGTATAAGACGCACCAGAGTATAAGACGCACCTACCATTTTTGGGTTTTTTTAAAAAAAAAAGTTTTTTTTTTTTTAGAGAAACACACATACAAACATACAATGTATTTTCTTTGAACAGAGTATTTGGCAGTGTTTAGTCATTTCAATTAAATTTACAATTTCTAAATTTCCTTTTTGCCATATTTATTCCACATCTATTTTTTTAAAAAAACAAATTATCCTTCATCCTCATCTCTAATCTTAATCAAATTCAATTTTTCCCTTCTATATTATACCCCTTCCCATTGTCATCTATTTTTATATCCATCCTCACATTGATTAATTATGTAATATTACAATTGTTTAATACAAATTCAACATTTTAATATAAATCAATTAGTTATATAACTAGCTTTTTTGTATATTAATCAATATGAACATGAATATTCCAATTATTTCCATGCAATCCAATTTCTTACAAATCAATTAATTATATTTACCAATAAACCAAATAATTTCCCCCTCTTATGTTACTCATTTCCACATCTTAAACTCTCCCAATAACCCACATAGTTTTGCCCATATAATCTTCCAAACCACAACTTAATCATTTCTACTTTCATCACAATATATAATTAAAAATATTTCAATCATTACAATTTCCCTAATTAAATTTAAAAATGTTCTAATAGTTATCCAAGCTATACTTTAATCCTTTTTACTTTCACCATGATATACCATTAAACGTATTTTAATTGTTACAGTTTATACTTAATCATATTTCTTAAAAAAATAAAAACTTGTCATTGTCTAGATTTAAATATACAAATATACAAATACAAATATTCCAATTATTATTCATTTCATTTTTACAATCATGATTTCCCATTTATTTCTTACTACTATTCATATTTCAATTCTAAATATGTATAACATTTTTCTCTTTCATTTCTTTTTCTTTTTCTCCCTTTCCCTTTTTCTTTTTGCTTTTTTCTTTCTCCTTTTTTTCTTTTGTGTTTAAAATCTTTTTTTATTGAAAAAGTTTTTCAAATACAAATTTTTCCCCCTTTCCCCCCCTCCACCCTAACCACCCTCCCCCTCCCCTCCCCCTGTCGCTTCTCCAAAATAAAACCCAAATTAATAACAGATTAAATAATACTTTACCATCCTTTTGTACCACCCCCATATACTAACCCTTTCTTTCTAACAATATTATTATATCCCCCTTATACTATACATTTCAAAAACAACATTCAACTGTAAAATTATATAATAAATTCTAATTTAGCAATTTCATCTATTCAACTCATAATCTATCCTTCTAACAATATCATTATATCCCCCTTATACTATACATTTCAAAGCAACATTCAAAGTAACTTTCAGCTGTAAAACTATATAATAAATCCTAATTTAGCAATTTCAACTCATAATCTATCCATTTCCTCCTCCCCCATACATATATCTCTTAATTCAAATCTTTTACGTATATTGATATAACATAACATCCCTTCTCCTAAACTAAACAATCAGTAAACTAACCTATCTCCACCCACTTTCCTACAGGTCTACATACATAATATTTTCAATATCTTTATTCTTCTGCCCATTCCACTAAAAAAAAAAATTATTTACATATATATATAAAATCCTCAATTGACTTTAAGTTTGTAATCCATATGATATCTTCTGTAATGTCTCACAGCTGGATTGTTAATTCCATTACCCATGTTAGGGTAACATCACATCCTAATTCCAACAGTATGTTCGGTATCTTCAATTACCATCTGCCCCCATCAATAGTAAATATTTTCATATATAAAAAAAACCACCCAAGTGACTTTATATAAAGTGTCGTTTATAATGTCTTCCATCTAGATTATTAATTCCAACCACCGTGTTGGGGTAACAGCCAGATCTTCTGCATGCCCCAATCCCATAGTTCTCTTGCCTTATAGCTCAGCATAAACGTAATCCATTTGTCAAAGAAAATTCCAATCCACTCAATTTATGGCCATCTTCACATCCCAAGAGAACAGCACTACAGAGATCTGTCACTCTCCTCAGGATAATATAAACCAATACTTTGCCTCAACTAAATTTCTAAATATTCAATCGTCTCTTGAGTAACTGGCATTACACTGTTGTTTGGTCTAAAAGTTTTTATTTTTGTAGGACCTGCTTCTTCTTTTCTTAACTTTTTGTGGCTTAGATCTCCATCCTGGTTTCCTTTCTATGAGTTGTATATCAACTGTTTGGTTTCCATGCTGGTCTGTAGCTTCATAAGTCATCACATTAGAATCCAAAGCCGCCTCTCTTGTATTTATAGGTAATCCAACTATAGCCTCCGAAGGAGAATCCAGAAGTGGCTCATCCACAAAAGCCTCTGTAACTTGTTGTTTTTCCGTTACCTCCATCTGCTTAGCCTGAATTTCAATCTCTTGTTGATTTTGCCTTTCTTTATTCCCCTCGTGTATTATACGTGGAGATGTTAAACCCATTTTAAAAACCTTATAGTAAAATTCTTCCGCTTTTTCAACAGTATTTAATTGATATCGTTCTCCTTGATATCTCAATATTATACCAACTGGGACATCCCACCTGAATGGGATGTTTTGTTTCTTTAGTTCAGTCACCAAAAATCCAAAATCCTTTCTACCTTTTAACATCTTAGGCGGTAGTTCTTTAAATATCCAGATCTTCCTTCCATGCATTTCAAGAGTGGAGTTGAAAGACTTTTGCACAATATCATTTCTTATTTCTTTATCAGTAAAGTAAATCACCACATCTCTAGGCAACTGCCTTTGCTTTGTCACCCAAGAATTAACTCTGTAGGCCTTATCAATCTTGCAGGATACATCTTCAGGGCTAACCTTTAAAATCCCAGCCAGAACTTCAGCAGACATCTTTCTCAAATCTTGTCTTTTATCTTCCTGTATTCCCCTAATTCTAACCGCAAATTCCATGAGTCTGAATTGCATTATTGTGGTTTCATTTTCAATCCTTTGTTTTATATTATCTACATTGTAAGTCTTATAGTCAGTTCCTTTATTTTTTTAAAATCTACTTCTAAGCTTTTTTCCTGAATCCTTATTAAATCATTTTCAATTCTTTGTATTTTATTATCCAAATTATAAATCTTATCATCAACTTCCTTAGTGTCTATTTTTGAATTTATAATTTCATCCATCTTCAGAATTATTTCTATAAAACGTTTCATATGTTGCTTCAGAATATCATACTTTTGTTGAATCAACTCTTTAATTTCCTGTCTAAAATTTTCAAGATTCAGATTCACAGTCTTATCATGTCTTGCCATCTCCTCCAATAAAAATTTCTTTAGGTCTATGAAGCCATTCTTCTGCATCTGCAAACTCTCAACTTGTTCATGCGATTTATAAATGGGAGAGCCTCTCCCCCCCCCCCCATGGCTTGTTTATCTGGCTTTGTCAGTTTTAGCGCCATCCTGCCACACAAAAGATTTTTTTTCCCTTTTTCCTTTTAAAGAAAAAGACTTCTCTCCAAACAATATCAATAACAAGTCTCTAAGAAGGAAGAAACATAAAATAAGAATTTTTTCCTCTCACTTCTAACCAGCACTTTTGCTAGATACTTTGTAACTTTGTAACGTTATAAGCTATTTTCCACTGTGCTGCTCCTCCAATCCATGGACGGGTAGCTTCTCATTAGTTGCTGGGCAGAACTGAGTGCTGATCTCCTTTCTGCAAACTGGCCACGCCCACGCTGTCCAATCAGCTCCAGTCTTTCTCACTCAGTTGCTGTGAGAACTAGCAATTCTGAGTGCTCTTAGTATAATTCTTATTTTTTTCCTTGTTTATTATTTTTGTCTCCTTTCCCCTTAATATTTCAATACTTGGTTCGTTAAAGTGAATTTGGAGCTGCTGAGACACACGCAAGCTTGGGGTTCCAAGCCGCAGTCTCTGCTGCCTGCATAGGCTAGCAGCCTTTCGGATCCGACCCGGCCGGGCGGATCCGTGTAGATTTGTTGATTGCCGTCGCTTGGAGAGTGATCGGACGGCCCGAGGCAGCGTGGGCGCGTGCGAGCTTGGGGATCCAAGCCGCAATCCCTGCCGGCTAGATTCAGCCCATATCCTTCCGGATCCGACCCGGCTGGGCGGATCCGTGTGGAGCTGTAGATCGCCTTCGCCGAGACCATCAGCATCGCCACAGCGTCAGGGACGTTAACGGCTCCGTTGCCTCAGCCGGCGAAAGTAAGAACAGCTGGGAAGCGCTAGGAGCGCCGTGGGCTTTATTAACCTCCCGCCAAAGCCACGTTTGAATTAAAGGCCGCCAATCTAGGGGGAGGAGGCTGTTAGGCGCTAGCAGTGCCGTGGCCCTTATTGACTTTCCCGCCAGAGCCGTGTTTGAAGTGACGGCCGCCATTTTAGGAGAAGGCGGCCATTTTGTGGCATCATTCAAAAAGCCCCAGGATTGTTTTGTTGGAGAGACTAATTTGAGGGCTTGAGCTCAGCGGTTTCTGAGCCTTTGACCCGCAGTCCAAGGGGGCAAAAATTTAAGGAGGAACGTGTAACACCTTGGCCAGCAATTGAGCTCAGCGTCTTCTGAGCCTGTTGAATTTCTAATAAAGGGCACATTCCCCATCCGAACGCGCGGAGCAATAAGGCACCTGTCATCGTGCACCTTTCGCTTTGCTGCTTCCAGTCAAAGATGGCGGATATCCCACTATCTTCGGACTCTGAACTGGACCATTCTCCCCCGCGCTCTCAACAACCGGCTCGGGAAAAAAAGACCAAGACCAAACAGAGGCATCATGCACAGCCAGGGTCTAATAAAGCAGAGCAACGTAGACACCAGGTTTTGGAAAAACAATTTGAGAGGGCCCGACAGCAGTCATCAGCTCATGGTCAACCCTCGGTGGCGAATGATGGGGCAGGCCCATCCAGAGCCTTCCATTTGGGGTCATCTTCGGGTGGACAGGAGTTGCACGCCTCTTCTAATCTTCGCCATTCCAGGGGCGTTTCTATGTCACTACCAGATGTGTCAGGCCAATCTGTTTCAGAAGGTTCTTCTCAGAGGCGTTTACCCGAAGCGACCTTTACACCAACAGCTGCTGGCCTTCGGCCGGATTTACCAGACACTTCTGTTAATTTTCAGGCAGCATTGTCAGATGCGCTTGCTAAGATCCTGGCGGCGGGGATTCAACAAGGTGCTGTGGGTTCCGCTCCTCCTTCCATCGATCCACCATTACCAGTTCGAGCTGAACCTAAACCACTGCAACCTGCCACTCGTCAGACTGAAGAAGTAGTATCTTCGGATGAATTTGAATCCGGCGAGATTTGCCCTGAAGATGTAGAATTTTCGGAAGACGAAGGCCTCCCACCAGACAGACCTGTATTCACTAGCCTCTTCCATCCGTCTGTGTTTAAATCGCTCCTACACAAAGCCAAGCTTACCACAAAGTTTGGCGTTTCGGACGTTCAATCGGACAGTAATGCTCAAGCACCCCACGATGCGCTTTTTCAGGTCTCGAAACCGGAGCAAGATGTCATCCCTTGTCCTCCGTTATTCTCAAACGTCATCAATTCGGCCTTTGGTCAGCCAGGCTCCTTGTCTTCACCGAGTGGCATAGATAAACAGCTCTACGCCTCAGCTAAAGAACTGGAAAATACACCCCTTATTCTCAGCGACCGCCCTTTCGGACCTACTCAGGGTCAGGCGGACCCTACTTTCCTCGTTCATATTCCCAGCCTTCGGACAGGAACATGGACAGGCAACCTTTCCGAGATCGCTCAAGGGGCCAGTCCCAGTCGAAACGCCCCTTTCGAGGCTCCAGTTATCATCCAGCTCGCAGGGGCAAGTGACGCCCCCGAGTCAGGTCCTATTGGGGGTCGACTCCAGCACTTCCGCCTCCAGTGGGACCTCTCAACAACAGACGCTTGGATCCGGCATACGATTCAGCAGGGCCTTCACATCGAATTCAACTCCACACCACCCAACAGATTCCGCAGCTGTCCTGTTCCTCTGTGCCCCCTGAAAAGACGGCTCATGGATGCAGAAATATCGCATCTTCTTTTGATCAAGGTGATAGAACCGGTGCCCCAGGGACAGGAATGCACCGGATTTTATGCTACCTTGTTTCTGGTGCCCAAGTCATCGGGCGGTCACAGGGCCATCTTGAATCTGAAAAGTCTCAACCGATACGTTCGGTATCGCAGGTTAAAGATGCACTCCCTTCGGTCGATTCTGGCGGCGGTCAGACCCAACGACCTTCTGCAATCTGTGGACCTGCGCGAAGCCTACTTACACGTCCCAGTACATCCTCTTCACCGTCGTTACCTGAGGTTCGCCTACGACAACAACCACTATCAATATTGTGCGATGCCCTTCGGGTTGTCATCGGCACCCAGAACATTCACCAAACTGGTGGAGGTAGTGGCAGCGACTATCAGGGAGCACACAATCCGATTAATGTGTTATCTGGACGATATTATCGTCATGTCAACGTCGCATGCTCAGGCTATGAGGGACATGGCGTTGGTTTTACAGATTTTCCAGGCCCACGGTTTTTCCATCAACCGTCAAAAGAGCCACTTCTGCCCAACAACCCGTTTACATCATCTGGGAGCGGTGATAGATTCGCAACTGGGCCAGGTATTTTTGTCCCCAGCTCGCATTCAGGACCTCAGGGCAATGGTGAGTCGAGTGCAAGATCAGAGGAAGGTGCCACTTCTACTATTATCTCAACTGTTAGGGAAGATGGTGTCCTGCATATCCATCGTGCCGTGGGCTCGCAGGCATGCCCGCCCCCTACAGTGGTTGCTGCTTCCCTTCCAGAAGCAGGGCCGCAGCACTTCCAGTCATCCAATTGCCTTGCCTCCTCAGGTTCGTCTAGCGCTTCGGTGGTGGAGGTCCTCCGCAGTCCAGAAGGGGTGTCTGTTTCTCGAACCCAGCCGACTGGTCCTGACATCCGACGCAAGTCTACATGGTTGGGGGGCTCACCTGCAGGATGCGGTGGTGCAAGGTCAGTGGTCTCAGGTGGAGCGGGCGAACAGCATCAATTGGCTGGAATTGAGAGCTGTTCATCTCGCGTTACGCCACTTCCATCACGCCCTCGAGGGACAACATGTGCTGGTCCGAACGGACAACATCACCACTAAGGCACACATAAATCGGGAGGGGGGCACACGCTCCAAGGCCTTGATGATGGAGTCCAACAAACTGTTAGCCTGGGCGGAACTCCACACGGCGTCTCTGGTAGCAGACCACATTTCGGGACAGTCCAATGTGATGGCAGACTGGCTCAGCAGAGAGCACATCGACCCTGCGGAGTGGAGCCTGAATCATGCCGTCTTCGAGCAGCTGACACACAGATTCGGCCAACCTCAGGTGGACATGTTTGCCACTGTTCAGAACGCCCAACTTCCCCGCTTCTACTCACGTTATCCCAGCGCAAGATCAGAGGGCACCGATGCGCTGCGCTGCCCGTGGCCCACCGGACTTCTTTATGCATTTCCCCCGATTCCCTTAATCCCTCGCTTACTGCGGAAACTGATCCGGGAAGGTGCAGAGCTGTTACTGATAGCCCCACTGTGGCCCCGGAGACCATGGTACGCGGATCTACTAGAACTCTCCGTCGCTCCACCCTGGTCGTTACCGGTCCGGGCAGACTTGCTAACCCAGGGGGTCGTCGTCCACCCAGACCCGCAGTGGCTCCGCTTAACCGCCTGGCGTTTGAGCGGCTCCAGTTACAGAAGGACAGACTGTCTGTTGGGGTCATCTCTGTGATTCAATCTGCCAGGCGCCCCTCCACGACTCGAATTTACGAGGCTTCGTGGCACGCCTTTTCATCTTGGTGCCTAACGCACCACGTGGACCCGACTTCTCCAGATATCCCTGATATTTTGGACTTTTTGCATGACGGCTTCTCCAAAGGCCTCTCCCTGGCAACATTGAGACGCCAGGTGGCAGCTCTGTCCACGGTTATCACCTGTGAGCGCCACCACACTCTCTCATCGAATCCCAGAATTCGGACGTTTTTGCACGGTGCCACCAACATCTCGCCACCAGTGGTACATAGGTTCCTGTCATGGGATCTCCCACTAGTGCTTAAAGCTCTAACTTCAACACCGTTTGAGCCCTTAGCATCTGCATCTCTAAAATTTCTTACCTTGAAAGTCGCCTTTCTTCTGGCGATTACATCCGCTAGGCGGGTGTCTGAACTCACCGCTCTATCCATACGCAAAGAGCTCTGTATTTTTCATAGTGACAGGGTCGTCCTGAGGTTAGACCCAACGTTTTTGCCGAAAATTAATTCACTGTTTCACAGGACCCTAGAGGTGATAATACCTGATTTTTGTCCGAACCCTCAGCATCCGTCAGAGACTTTATGGCACACCCTGGATGTGCATCGCGCCCTTCGTCACTATATCAGGCGTACAGAATCCTTCAGACAAACCAAGGCATTGTTCGTTTCCTTTCATCCGGCATCAATGGGGAAGAAGGTGTCGGCAGCTACAGTTGCTCGCTGGATCAAGTCCTGCATAGCGACAGCCTACGACATTCAAGGCCGGCCTCGGCCTTCGCATATTTCTGCTCATTCTACCAGGAGTGCAGCCGCCACGGCGGCTTGGACTACACAGGCTTCAGTTCTGGAGATTTGCCGTGCGGCTTCATGGTCCTCTGCCTCGTCGTTTATTCGACATTATAAAATTGATTCGTATGCTTCGGCTGAAGCTTCCTTTGGTCGCAGGGTTTTGCAACAGGTGGCCACAGCCCAGACTTCTGACGCAGACAGCCCCCTCCCTGAGTAGTGAACTTGGGTACATCCCGTCCATGGATTGGAGGAGCAGCACAGTGGAAAAAGGACGTTGTCTCACCTGAACGTCCATTTTCGATGTGCTGCGACTCCAATCCATACCCACCCTCGGGCTTTCTGCTTTAGTTGGCTTTGTTACAGTTGTGTTTGATATTCCAGTTGAGTTTTCCAGTTTGAGTTCTGGCGCCTTTGTGAGGAAAGACTGGAGCTGATTGGACAGCGTGGGCGTGGCCAATTTGCAGAAAGGAGATCAGCACTCAGTTCTGCCCAGCAACTAATGAGAAGCTACCCGTCCATGGATTGGAGTCGCAGCACATCGAAAATGGACGTTCAGGTGAGACAACGTCCTTTCAAACAGAAGGACTTTCACTTTCAGCTTTTCTCAAGCCGCAGCCAGTCGCCATTTTAAACTCTCCTTTTTCCTCCTTTCACTCTTCTTTAACTTTAAAATCAGTCTTGGGGTTAAAATACTTGCAGTTTAGGATCCCCGATCTGAATTTCATCCTGCTTATTCAGATAATCTATTACTTTCATTGATTGGTCCAGTCCCAGCGCCTGGCTCTGCAAAAAGGCAGAGTTCTCCCGAAGCCCGGAGCAGCGGCGAGCGGAAATAGGGAGCCACAACCTGCTCGTCCCCAAGAGTACAAAAAAAAAAACTCTGGGGACTTCGCAGAGGGCTCTACCTGCCCTCGCCTGCTCTGTCTCACATTTCCTTCAGCAAATGGAGTTTTTCGAGCCGCCTTTCAGATGTAAAGGTGGCTCTTTACAGGCAACGGGGCTGGCGGTCTCAGTGTTTAAAATCTTCAACTCTCCTCTTTTGCCCTAAATTTCCCATTGTTTGCACCTACCTTTCTTGGTGAGGAAAAAGAAGAAAAAGAAATCTGCCTCTGCCTAATTTTGCCTCCTTACAGCAAACAGCCTGCTTTACTTTCAGTTTCGTTTTCAGCATAGCTTGATTAGCACAAGGGAAAAAAAATCTGCAGCAATTTACCTCTTTGCAGCAAGTAGCAGAGCCCTGCACAAAACAGCTGAGAGCAAATCAGCTGAGAGTTGGGAGGCCGATCTAATCAACTTGTACTAATTAGTCTATGCTGAAGCTGAAAGGAGCTGTTTTTTCTTGCTGTTTGCTTGCAAGGAGGTAACTGCTGCGAAGCACAGGCCAAAGGGTGGGGGCCAGTGGGTGGGCAGGGCTGTATTCGGTGTATAAGATGCACCTGAATTTTCACCCCCTTTTAGGGGGGAAAAAGGTGCGTCTTATACTCTGAAAAATACGGTACTTCTTTTTCACTTGACTGTATGTGAAAACAACCATTTGCATTGCTAAGAATTTGTGATTGACCCAGTCAACAAGAGAATTTCATCATTGAATGGATATTCGAACTTGGATCTGGGTAGTCTTCCATGTGTCATGATTAATGTAAGAGCTTCTTTGAGTATTGTGGCATGTTTGCCTTTTCATTGTAATGTAACCCTTTTTTCTTTTTTTCTCATCTTCTGCAGCCATTTCGTGCACAATTAAAGATACATTTTTATTTGAATCTTATAGACAAAGAAGATGGCAATGAGCACTCTGGACAACTGAGGATAACAAGCAACATTGAACAACAAAGCAAGTCAGTCCAAAAATCAATATATCTTCCATTTCCTTCAGAGAGCCACACAATTCTTAATCTTCCTCAGCAAGTGAGAGGAAAACGAGAGAAAATCAAGAAGAGATTTCTAGCTGGGAAAAGCAGGGTGTGAAATTCAAGCATACATTACATGAAAAGTCAAGGCAGATTATTTTTCCATTGAGCAAAAGAGGGAAATATCTGGAAGTTACTGGGGAGGAAAAGGTCAATTGGAAAGCCACGTAGAGCAGACAGAGTTGCAGGCCCACTCTGGGAGGAAGAAAACGGCTTGAATAAAAACACTGCTAAAAAAGGAATCATCCATATTTTTCACCTCCAAAGGAATATGAGTTCTGGAAAAGCTCCATAGATGTGCCTGTTGTGGGAAAGATACAACTTGCAAATCACAGCTGATTATGCCTGAGAGGATCGCGACTGGAGAAGAGCCATACAATACTCTAAATGTGGCAAAACCTCTGATCAGAACACCTCTATTGTGGTTCTTGGAAGGACCCATACAGGAGAGAAGCCCTACAAGTGCTCTCAATACAGTAAATGCTTTAGGAAGCATGGCAACGTGGACTCACACCAAGGAAAAACCACTTGAATGTCCTGATTGTGAGAAATGTTTCTGTGATAATTCCAACCTGGTGACACACCAGAGGATTCACACAGGCAAGAAGCCCTTTAAATGTCCTGATTGTGGAAAAAGCTTCAGTCAGCATTCCAGGCTGGTGACACACCAGAGGACTCACACGGGCAAGAAACCCTTTGAGTGTCCTGATTGTGGGAAAAGCTTCAGTAACAATTCCACTCTGGTGAAACACCAGAGGACTCACACAGGAGAGAAACCCTTTGAATGTCCTGACTGTGGGAAAGGTTTCTATCAAAATTCCAGCCTGGTTCAACATCAGAGGATTCATACAGGAGAGAAACCATTTGAATGTCCTGTTTGTGGGAAAAGTTTCAGTCAGAATTCCAGCCTTGTGACACACCAGAGGATTCACACAGGAGAAAAACCCTTTGAATGTCCCGATTGTGGTAAAAGTTTGAGTACCAAATTCAGCCTTCTGTCACACCAGAGGATTCACACAGGAAAGAAACTCTTTGAATGTCCTGACTGTGAGAAAAGTTTCTATCAAAATTCCAGCCTGGTTCAACATAAGAGGATTCATACGGGAGAGAAACCGTTTGAATGTCCTGTTTGTGGGAAAAGTTTCAGTCAGAATTCCAGCCTTGTGACACACCAGAGGATTCACACAGGAGAAAAACCCTTTGATTGTCCCGATTGTGGTAAAGGTTTGAGTACCAAATTCAGCCTTCTGAAACACCAGAGGATTCACACAGGAGAGAAACCCTTTGAATGTTCTGACTGTGGGAAAAGTTTCCGTCAGAATTCCATCCTGGTTCAACACCAGAGGACTCACACAGGAGAGAAACCCTTTAAATGTCCTGACTGTGGGAAAAGTTTCAGTCAGAATTCCACACTGGTTCAACACCAAAGGATTCACACAGGAGAGAAACCCTTTAAATGTCGTGACTGTGGGAAATGTTTCCGTCAGAATTCCAACCCCATCGGCCACCAGAGGATTCACGCAGCAGAGAAACCGTTTGAATGTTCTGATTGTGGTAAATGTTTCAGTGCAAATAACACCCTGGTGAAACACCAGAGGACTCACACAGGAGAGAAACCGTTTGAATGTCTTTACTGTGGGAAAAGTTTCAATAAGAATTCCAACCTGGTTCAACACCAGAGGACTCATACAGGAGAGAAACCGTTTGAATGTTCTGATTGTGGTAAATGTTTCAGTGCGAATAACACCCTGGTGAAACACCAGAGGACTCATACAGGAGAGAAACCGTTTGAATGTCTTGACTGTGGGAAAAGTTTCAGTAAGAATTCCAACCTGGTTCAACACCAGAGGATTCATACAGGAGAGAAACCGTTTGAATGTTCTGATTGTGGTAAATGTTTCAGTCAAAATTCCAACCTGGTTCAACACCAGAGGACTCATACAAGAGAGAAATCATTTGAATGTTCTGATTGTGGTAAATGTTTCAGTGCGAATAACACCCTGGTGAAACACCAGAGGACTCATACAGGAGAGAAACCGTTTGAATGTCTTGACTGTGGGAAAACTTTCAGTAAGAATTCCAACCTGGTTCAGCACCAGAGGACTCATACAGGAGAGAAACCATTTGAATGTACTGACTGTGGGAAAAGTTTCAGTCAGAATTCCAACCTGGTTCAACACCAGAGGATTCATATAGGAGAGAAACCTTTTGAATGTTTTGATTGTGGTAAAAGTTTCAGTCATAATTTCAGCCTGGTTCAACACCAGAGGACTCACACAGGAGAGAAACCCTTTGAATGTCCTGACTGTGGGAAAAGTTTCAGTCAGAATTCCAACCTGGTTCAACACCAGAGGATTCATACAGGAGAGAAACCGTTTGAATGTTTTTATTGTGGTAAAAGTTTCAGTACAAATTCCACCCTGGTGAAACACCAGAGGACTCACACAGGAGAGAAACCCTTTGAATGTCTTGATTGTGGGAAAACTTTCAGTCATAATTCCTGCCTGGTTTAACACCAGAGGATTCATACAGGAGAGAAACCTTTTGAATGTTCTGATTGTGGTAAAAGTTTCAGTACAAATTCCACCCTGGTGAAACACCAGAGGACTCACACAGGAGGAAAACTATATGAATGTCCAGACTGTGGGAATGATCTCAGTACTCAGGTTAACCTTATAAATCATGTACTTATACACAAAGAGGAGAAATCATTTTAATGCCCTGAGTGTGGACGGTGCTTCAGGAAACTTTCCACCCTTATTGCACACAGAAAAATCTCCTAAGGCCCCAAGTGATTAGTGTCGAGAAGGGTTGAATTTCATTTCTAGTGTCCCATTGTAAGTCCAGCTGAGATATTGACTATTTAAATTGATTAAATTAAATAGAATTTGCCTGATTTTTTGTAGGCAAATATGTAATGTTATTAGATGGTGCAGAGGAAAGAAAAAGTTGGAACATATTACTTTGATAATGGCTATCTTGCTTTCAGCATAAGAAGTTGCTCGATATTTATTTTTGTAGAAATTTGGCAATTATGTAAAAATTCTTTTTGGGAATGTTCTTTGCATTTTTGTGATGGTGGATGATAGAAATGCTATGTGCCAGGAATCCCAGCCTTTTTCTCCCTGTGTGCCCCCAAGATTTTCAGCCTTAGAATTCTCCAGCCAGCATGTCTTGGGGATTGGAGCACTGAGACTATAGATTGTGGCTCCTCATATAAAGAGAAAGCAAGATGAGAAGAGACACAGAGGGGATTCAAAGTTTATTTTTTCCTAACAGTTCCAGGAATTCAGTGCACCAAGCATGTCTGTTCAGATTGTGTCAAGAATGAGGCACGCAAGTGGAAGAAACCATATGAATAGCAAATATATTGGGGGAGTTTAGGGCAGTGATAAAAGCAATGTAAAATTTCAGATTTAAAGGCTGTTCTGCCCTGCAGGTGACCTTCATGGTTCAAAAGCCAAAAGAAGCAATTTGATTGAAACATGTCAGTTGCTACATATTCCTTTTCTCCCCAGATTTTATTCCATTTGTGGTACATGCTTTAAAACTGGCTCTCCTTCATAGTAGGGGTGACTTCTTGTGATTTTATGGACACTTTTTGTTGGAAACAATATGGAACTCTTATGCCATTGCTGTCTTCTGTAATTTTTTTTTTTTTACCTAGCAAACACAGGGTTTCCTAGTGGTACACCATCCATTTATTATCCTGGAAGAACTGGGCTTAACCTAGGATTTTTTTAAATAATAGCTATTGTGCACCCTGTGGGATGTTCAGTTTTATAGACAGTCCTTGCTTACCACTTACTACTCGGCCTTCAAAATTACACTGGTGCTGAAAAAGTAGTTCCTCAAAGTTGTGCCCATCACAGTTATTTGGGGGTGGGACTGGCTTGCAATTACGATACTTGCTGTATCGTACAGGGTCCTCAAAGTACAGCCTGTGGGATGCATATGGCCTGCTGAAGCAATGTATTGGGCCTGCTCAGTGGTATGATTCAGCCCTGCCCCTCACCCCACCCCTACCAGCCATTTCTTCCATGGCTGGCTCTGCCACCCGCATTGCCCCTCCTCTAGTCGTTGCCCTTATCTTCCAATGCACGGGGGTATGCTCACTGCAAAGGTAAGGGTGAAGGGGGAGGGTAGGGGAGGCCGTGTTGCACAATGGGGGAGAAGGGGTCTCCTCCTCCTGGAGCCCATTATGACGTGAAGCCACAATGTGACTCTGCCCCACTCTCCCCTGACAACAGCAGCGTTGGTGTCAGCTTGTTTTCGTCTCCCAGATGTCAGTCACTTGTCCTGCAGATACTACAGGCCGTCTGTCTTGTGATGCCCTGCCTCCCCGCCAGCCAGGTGGTCTTTGGGTCTCTGCCGACCAACTGATCATCAGTGTGTGGCTCATCAGCCTCTGGATGTCAGATTCCTACCATCTAGCACCAGGTGTTCATTCCCCCTCCCTGCCCCCTCCCGGAAAGAAAGAGAGAGAGACAGAGAGGGAGGAAGGGAAGGAAGGATGATAGGAAGGAAGACAGATTCAGGGGTTGTGGTAAAAACTGTAGTTCAGTAATAAGGATGTGATGGCCCTCCAGTGGCTACTGCACTACACTCCCATCATTCCTGACTATTAGTTGTGCTGTTAAAAAAATATCCAGTGCCACCAGGGAGAAGTCAAGTTGTGAGTGATTGAAATTCCTCAGATTGAAACTAAGTGGTGATAGGTCATAACAGAGGTATGTTCTTGTTATGTGCCCTATGATTTAAATTTCAGATAAATGTATTTCTCTGCTGTCATGTTAATTCACGAGCTATCCCAGGGCACTGCCAGGGTTGACGGGGATCCTGCAGAAGATGTCTCAGGAGCCAGTCTCATCTCTGATCATTCCACGTCCTGGTTTCTCTTCCCCACCCCCATTTGCTCTTGTAGCACACTTTTCTTTCCTTTGATATAACAGGTAAAAGTCTCTGAACGTACCTGAGAGCTAAACTTTAGATGTACTTGAAATCTTAATTTCTCCAGAAATCTTAATTTCTCCCTTAATTTCTCCAGGGAGAGAGAGAGATAGATGGAGAGGGAGGGAAGGAAGGAGAGAGAGAAAGAGAGAGACTGAGACTTGTTGATTGTAGGCTCCTTGGGGCTGAGAAGAATTGCTGCAAAACTGAGTTTCTTGAAGTGGACCACTAGACTCCTAAACAACTTAATAAAATAGAATAACAGAGTTGGAAGGGACATTGGAGGTCTTCTAGTCCAACTCCCTGCATAGGCAGGAAACCCTATATCACTTCAGACAAATGGTTATCCAACATTTTGTTAAAATCTTCCAATGTTGGAGCATTCGCAACTTCTGGAGGCAAGTTGTTTCACTGATTAATTGTTCTGTCAGGAAATTTCTCCTTAGTTCTGAGTTGCTTCTCTCCTTGATTCGTTTCCACCCATTGCTTCTTGTCGTACCCTAAAGTGCTTTGGAGAATAGTTTGACTCCCTCTTCTTTGTGGCAGCCCCTGAGATATTGGAAGACTGTCTATCATGTCTCCCCTGTTCTTCTTTTCATTAAACTAGACATACCCAGTTCCTGCAACTGTTCTTAATATGTTTTAGCCTCCAGTCCCCTAATCATCTTTGTTGCTCTTCTCTGCACTCTTTCTAGAGTCTCCACATCTTTTTTACATCGTGGCAAACAAAACTGCAGTATTCCAAGTGTGGCCTTACCAAGGCATTATTAAGTGGTATTAACACTTTTTTTTTAAATTTGATTTATATGCCGCCCTTCTCCGGAGACTCAGGGCTAAGCAATACTTAGATCACTTCACGTGATCTTGATTCTATCCCTCTGTTTATGCAGCCTAGAACTGTGTTGGCTTTTTTGGCAGCTGATGCACACTGCTGGCTCATATTTAAATGGTTGTCCACTAGGAGTCCAAGATCCCTCTCACAGTTACTACTGTTGAGCGAGGTACCACATATATTGTACCTGTGCGTTTTGTTTTTCTTCCTAAATGTAGAACCTTACTTTTTTCACCATTGAATTTCATTTTGTTAGATAGCACCCAATGTTCAAGTCTGTCAAGATCCTTCTGTATCTTAAGCCTATCTTCTGGAGTGTTGGCTATTCCTGCCAGCTTGGTGTCATCTGCAAATTTGATGAGTTCTGTTAAGGATATAGTTGTGAAATAACCAGGAATGGTTATGAAGCAGAGCATAGAGTTTTGCACACAGAAACGATGCTGAGAGTAGTTGTGAATAAACTGCATACAAACTGGTTTTTAAAGTAGTTTACTTATAGAGCAAAGCAAATTTATAGTCTTTTATCAATCCAAGTCTTAGCCATGAATAATCAATCCAGAGATACAAAACTTCTTACCGGTTCGTAGAACAATACATGAATCATTCAGGAACAATATAAAAACAGTTCATAAAAGCAGTAATAAATAAACCATGATCAAATTGTCCATGTAAAGAGATCAAAGATATCTACAACATAGCAGCAGGTAACAATATGGTGTAATGTCCACTGACTACAATCAAGCTCTCCTTAAATACAGTTGCTACAGAGCTCATCCAATCAGGATGCAGAATGACTCAGCAATACTCTTAAAGCTATATTATACATATTCATACTATAAACATATAATGTTGGCTTATATATTACCTGGCCAACTAGTTAGGCAATGACCATTTCCTAACAAGTTCCCCATCTATCCCGTCGTCATTGATGAAGATGTTGAAGAGTACTGGGCCTAAAACAGAGCCTTGGGGTACTCCACTGCATACTTCTCTCCATGTAGATGCAGTTTCATTGAGGACTATACGTTGAATGCGGTTGGTCAGCCAGTTACGAATCCATCTAGTGCTGATGCTGTCTAACCCACATTTTTCTACTTTATCTAGTAGGTTATGGTCTACTTTATCAAATGCCTTACTGAAGTCCAAGTAAATTATATCAACAGTATTCCTCTGGTCCACTAATTTTGTCACTTTGTCAAAGAATGCAGTAAGATTAGTCTGGCATGATCTGTTTTTGACAAACCCATGTTGGCTTTTGGTTATTATTTTGCTTTTAGGTGTTCCCTGATTCATTGCTTATCTTTTCCAGAATCTTCCCTGGTATTGAGGTCAGGCTGATTATTTCCTGGATCTATTTTTTTCCCTTTTTTGAAGATGGGAACTACATCAGCTCTTTTTCCAGTCCTCTGGCTGGAAAATCCTGTGCTCCAGGATCTTTGAAAGATATAGTTCAGTCGTTCTGAGATCTTGTCTGCCAGTTCCTTCAGAACCTCGGGGTGTAATCCATCCAGTCCTGGTGATTTGAACTCGTCTAGGGTAGACAGGTGTTCACTTACCATTTCCCCCCCTATTTTAACTTGTGTTCCTAATCTGTTTTTTGTGGTGCTGTTTTTGATAGGTTGGACTGTTTTTTTCCTTTTGTGTAAAGAGAGATGCAAAAAATGAATTAAGTAGTTCTGCTTTCTCCCTGTTGCTTGTCACCTTCTTGCCACTTTCTCCCAACAATGGACCAATTGTTTCCTTGACATTTTTCTTTTCTTTTCTTTTTTTTTGTAAACAAGTTTTATTAAAATTTTACTTTTACATACATATTTTATGCACAGAGTATTGACCGGGTCACATCTTTTACAATTTATAACATAATTATATATATATATATATATATATATATATATATATATATATATATATATATATGTAGGTCTTTGGTTATTCGGGTCTTCTCCCACGTGAAATTCGAAGTGTCACCAAAGACCTACATACAAACACCCGCGAAAACCTGAGAAAACATATATATATATACATACATATATATATATATATATATATATATATATATATATATATATATATATATATTCTTTTAATATATATATATTATAATCTGTTCCAATCTACTTTTTTAGTTTCTCCAAATACAATCTGCATATTTCAATTTCTGCTATGATTTCATACCCACCAAGCTCCTTGGAGGAGAGTCAAAAGTCCACTTCCCCCTGCTGCGGTATGTTCCCTGGGGCAGGTCTGTGACTTCTCTGAGGAGACTCTATTGATGGTGGGAGCCTCCAGGAGAAAACCAAAATGATAGCTAAGAATATGACTAACAAAAAGAAAGATGATTTGACCAAAGGAATAATTATTCAATTAGGAAAAATGGTGATGTATTTAGGGATCTATTTGACGGCAAGATGCACATTGATCAAGGAGGACAATTATATTAAATTATTAAATCAGATAAAGGCAGACTTCGAAAGATGGAAAACCATTCAACTCTCCTTTATGGGTAGAATAGCAACAATTAAAATGAATACTCTGCCAAAATTACTTTTCCTAATACAAAATATACATATAAAATTAGAAAGTATTCTGATAATCTGAATAAAATTGTGTTGAAATTTATATGGCAGGGGAAAAATTAAATTGAAACTACTTCAAGAGGCCAAAGAAAGAGGTGGGTTTGGTTTGTCTGATTGAGAATTATATTACCAAGCAGCAGTGATCACCTGGGTCAAAGAATGGATAACCCTAAGAAACAAAAGATTATTAACACTAGAATGCTACGGTATTCAAGCAGGATGGCATGCATTCCTCTGGTATAGAATAGAATAGCAATAACAGAGTTGGAAGGGACCTTGGAGGTTTTCTAGTCCAACCCTCTGCCCAGGCAGGAAACCCTACACCACTTCAGACAAATGGTTATCCAACATCTTCTTAAAACTTTCTTTTTTTTTCCTATTCAAAAGCGTTTTTTTTATTTTATAAACAAACAAACAAACAAACAATACATAATCAGTCAATATATCTTCTAAATACATCTTTTGTCTTCTTTCTGCTCTTCCAATATTTATCATATCTTAATATTATCATTTCCTTTATTATAGCATTTCCCCCACTTTTCTTACTTCTCTATTAATACATTTATTAATAATACATTTATTTATTAAACTATCTTTTAATTTTATTAAGAATTAGACAACCATTTTATCCCCACACAACCTTCAACCCCCCCTTCCCCACCCCCACCCCCCACTTCCCAGAGCAAAAACAGGGTATAGAATTAAACAAATATAAGCTAAAATATGCTAATTTACTACAAGATTCAAAACCCCCTTACACTCTTTAACTCCTCTTTTAAAAATTGTTCATCAGCCTCCCTTTTTAGAATTCTAATTTAAACATTATAAAACTTTCTTTAAAGCATATCTTTTAAGAAGAAAAAAAATATTATTTTATATCCATTCAATTTTAAATTAACCATTTTAATACTTCAGTAAGTTTTTTAAAAAAAAACACTTCAATAGAATATTCTTCAAAATATAACCTTAAAAATACTATTAATCCATTGAGTTAAATTATTTCTAACTCTTGAGTTCATTGTTCAAAATATCTGTTTCAAAACATTCAGAAAGTTATCAATTAAGTTTAAAGTTAACCATTTTAATACCTTGATAATTTTTAAAAAAGCTATCCATTTTTAAACATTTTTAATTAAACTTAAAAAATACTAACTTCAGTAGACTTTTCAAATTTAGTATTAAAATCCTCCCCAAAAGAAACAAACTTCAATTCTTCCTTTCTTTCTATATTTTTTCCAGTCCTTCTTCTGCAATAGTACTTTCTTCAACATTGCTCCTCCCCCTGCTTTTATTTTTGAAAATTTTTGAATATAGATTTGAGGCTGATGCATCTTTGGAAATTGTTCTCTTTTAAAAGTTATCTCCTTCAATTCAAAACCTCCATTTCGACTCTTCCTGCTTATATAATCAGTCACTTCCTTCCTTGAAACAGTCTGCGGGAAAGAGTCTATTTGCTGCTTTTCAGTTAACTGCATAGAGGCTTTTTCACTGATTTTCGCTGTTCTAGTGGCAAACGGAATCACGGGGTTGGAGCTCCTGAAGGAGCATCTGTTCGGGGAACGCGGAGCCACCGGACTTTCCAGTGTTGGGGCATTCACAACTTCTGCAGGCAAGTTGTTTCACTTATTAATTGTTCTAACTGTCAGGAAATTTCTCCTTAGTTCTAAATTGCTTCTCTCCTTGATTAGTTTCCACCATTGCTTCTTGTTTTACCCTCAGGTGCTTTGAAGAATACTTTGACTCCCTCTTCTTTGTGACAACTCCTGAGATATTGGAACACTGCTATCATGTCTCCCCTAGTCCTTCTCTTCATTAAACTAGACATACCCAGTTCCTGCAACCGTTCTTCATTAATTAATTCTCTGTCCCCACTGTTCAGTTTAAATGTTTATCCAGAAAATCTGTAAATTTATTGCTAAATAACTCAGTCCCTTTCTTTAATGGAAGCAATCCATCTCTTTTGTACAGTTCTTCATTGGACCAGTTGCAGACATCATGACTAATAAAACCAAAGCCGCCTCTTCTACACCACTCCTTTAGCCACACATTAAACTCTGCTACATGCTGGCCTTTCCCTTTTGTTCCTTATATACTGGTAAAATCTCTGAAAAGATAAGCCTACAACCTATACTAAGTTCGTACCCCAAGCTCTGGAAATCATTCTGCACAGAAAGTACATCCTTTGGGACAGATCATTTGTGCCAAGATGTATAATAGCATCAACATCACAGTCCTTACTGGCATTCTTGACTATCTTAAGAATACGCCTCTGGTCTCTGCTGGCAGTAGCACCTGGCAGACACCTGACCTCTTTCATAACCTTTTCTAAATTTACATCCCTTACAATTAAATCACCAACCAGAAGGTGGCTTCTCTTTTTGGATACCGTGCTCTTCTTATGTGACCGATACCTGGTTCACACTTTCCCCTTTCCAAAGTATGAAAGACATAAGGCACACCAATACTTCAAAAGACATTATATACAACAGGCTTTATTGGGGATATGGAACAAAATAAAAAACCAGAACTATAGGGAAATTCAGATCTGGCTCTTCACCTAGAAGCGGTGGTATATCCAAATCTTATAAACTGGGGAAAAATTGTAACATATAAAGATATATTAGATGAACAGGGAGGATTAAAATTGAGACTGCAACTAAAAGAGCAAGGATTGGAATTAGAATGGTGGTCATACTTACAAATTCAGTCAACTTATATGAAAGATATGAAAATGTGGGGCATCAACAGAAATTTAACGACAGATAAACTTCTATTGGGGACAGGAGAAAATGATTAAAGCAATGTATAAATTTTTACTAGAATACAAAATGGAGGAAGAGTGTGTTAAAGAGATGATGGTGGTATGGGCAAAGAACTTTGGATACAATATCGAATTGGAATAGTGGGAAAATTGTGTGACAAAAACAGGAAATTTACTCTGGCCACATTGTACAAAGAGAACTTATATAAAATGCTTTATAGGTGGCACCTATCACCAGCTAGGCTAACCAAACTGTACAAAACTTTATCACCTAAATGCTGGAAATCTGACCAAATACCGGGCTCCTATTACCACATGTGGTGGATTTGTAGAAGAGCAAAAGAATACTGGCAAAAGATTCGAATGTTGCTGGAAGAAATGACTGGACAGAGATTAGAACTCAAACCAGAATTATTCCTATTAGGAATTTTACTTAGAAGAAGATCTAAGTAAAGAGTTAACATATTTATAAAGGGTTAACATATTGACAGTAACCTTGTTGCTTGTATTCTTACGATTTATATTGACTGTTTTCTAATATGAGTTGATTGCTTATTTGTACTCTATGATTATCATTAAGTGTTGTACCTTATGATTCTTGAAGAATGTATCTTTTCTTTTATGTACGCTGAGAGCATAGAAAGGAAAATAATAAAGAAAATACTTGACTGTGCAGAATGTGATATACTGATGCTAGAACTGAGAAATAAAGGAGAGACAGAATACTATGAGATTTGGAATAGATTTAAATATCAATGGTTAGACTTAAGGAATAGAAGTCGGAACGAGTAAGAACAAGGAGGCATAAATTGAAACAAAAGGCAATATATGTAATATAGTATGTAAGTGTAAGCGTCTATAAGAGGGTAAGTATGTGTATATAATTAGTAAGTAGTAATGTATATTGAATACATAAGTGACTTATGTTATACTTTATATGGCGGAGATATTGCCAAGACAGTTCCACCAAGTACAATTTGTTTTTTTAACAATAAAGGTTTTTAAAATTTAAAAAAAGAAGACTTTAGGCCGTCTATACAACTATTGGGGTGCAGGGGCATCTCAGGTTTACTAGTGAATGTAACTCTGTGGTCTGTATGGATAATCACTGGGAACTTTCCTTGACTGAGTGGAGCACATGAAGTGTATTTTCCCTGCTCCCAGTCCAGCACTATATCCACCTTATCCTATGCCCTCCCTATGCTCAGACTGAGGAAAATGGCCTTAGAAGATATGCAAACTCCATTACTAAACAGATGAGGGAAAAACATCTCTCAAGTAAGCAGCATGTGGATCCTATGCAGAAGGGACTCAAACAGACATTGCCCTAATTCACAGGAGTATAAGAAGCGGGAAGAAGGTACAAAGAAGAAACTTGTATGTGTTTTTTCTGAAAAAGAAAACATGACTCAATTTACCAAAAACAGAACAGTACATGACAGGTCACGAATGCAAATTAAAATACAGGTAATCCTTATAAAATGACAATGTTAACAGCATATAAGGAGAATTTGTATAAGATGTTTTACAGGTGGCGTTTATCCCCGGCGAGAATAGCCAGGATGTTCAAGAATAAATCGGAGAAGTGTTGGAAGTGTCATCAGATTCCGGGTTCATATTACCATACGTGGTGGATATGTGCAGAAGCTCAAAATATTGGAGTAAAATCCACACATGGTTGGAAAAAAATGACAAAGAAACACATTGATTTTAAACCAGAGATATTTTTATTAGGGATTTTACCAGAAATGTATAATAGAGAACTGAGATACTTAATTGTGAATGTCTTAACAGCGGCTAGAATTGTATTTGCTAAAAATTGGAAAGGAGAGAAGATACCTACTGATGATGAAATTATTAAGAAAATTTTGGAATGTGCTGAAATGAGTAAATTGACATTTGAAATCAAACAATATTACTTGGTATGGGATTTATTTTATCAATGGCTAGATAATAAAGCATGGAAATGAAATATGAAACATGAAATAAATGTAATAATAAAATATATGAAGCGGTTTTTTATGGGAGATAAGCTACTGTTAAATAATTGGTAAATGAGAATAATAATACAAAGGGATTTAATAAATTGTCAAATAAGAGAATTTTGGATATGGGATTAAGCACAAAAATTTGTAACTGATCGATACACTTTATTGAAGCACTACAGCAGTTGTTCACACTTACGAATGACAGCAGAGGCTCTGCAACATTTACCCTGCCTATCTCCCCCCCATCCGGGGCCAGGTCTTCACACGCACTTTGTCTCTGGAAAGTCACTTACCTTGTAAAGATCTCTCTGTTGTGCTTTCTTTGCCTGCTTTGTTGCTTCAGGCTTTTACTGCATTTACAGAGAAGAGAGGCCCTACATACGGCGAGATCATATGAGATAAGTAGCATGAGATCTTGTGCTACAGATCTCATGTTATCTCGCACTTTAGGCCTCTATTCTCTGTGAATTGAGACCTAGACATTTGCAAACGGATGGAAGGCTTCGGTCCTTCAGGCCTTCCCTCCGTTTGCTGTTTCCTTGCCGAAGCCTGCAGGGAGATTGCATTCCTGTAGGCTTTGGCAGCAGTATGCAAAAGGCTTTTGTTGGCACCAGCGGAGCTTGGGAGGAGCAGGCGCGTCCCTACGAAGCCCTATTCCTACAGGCAAAGACTTTTTGAAAAGGGCTGCCAAAGCCTAAAGAAATGCAATCCTTAAGCGCTTTGGCAACAAGAAAGAAGGCCCGAGAGGCCGCGTGAAGCCTCTCAGGGCTGCTTTCTCGGTGCCGGAGGCCTTGTCAAGCCCTTGGGTGACAAGAAAGGAGGAAGCAGTCAAAGAAATAGTCTGGAGAGGAGACAGATTTTCATAAGATAAATTACCTGATGTGGCAGGAGGGGGGGGAAGCAATTATGGGGACTCTGGGGGGGGGTGGAATGAGGTATCTGTGGGTTGGGGGAGGCCCTGGGTGGTCTGAAGTTGGTATCCTGTTTTCTTCCTAGGCCCCCTTTGGCCTTCCCCACCGCAAGATACAACATGTGCACTTAACGAGCCTCACATTCGATTAGCAAATGCGTGGGCAAAAGGAGGAAGTGATTACCTTCAAATGACGAGATTCACTCCCAGGAATCCTTGAGTTACAAAGAATGGAATGGGCAGGCTCCATTACAGTGGTGGGGTGCCTCCGGTTCACATCGGTTCTATAGAACCGGTAGTAAAACCAGCGGGAAGCTCCGCCCACCGACCCCATCATCAGAATGCTTCTGCGCATGCGCAGAAGAGCGCCTGTGGCCCATGCAAACCGGTAGTAAAGGTATGTAGAACCCACTCCTGCTCCATTACATTCGTAACTCGATGACTACTTGTATGCAAAAATAAGGTAAGAGAACACCTGTCAGCTCTAGATCAAATCACTGGATCTGGACGGATTACATTCCAGAGTTCTGAAGGAACTAGCAAATGTGATTTCAGAAGTATTGAAACATATTTTTCAAAGTCCTTGGAGCATGGGAGAACCAGAGGTAGTCCTCAACTTTCAAGAGTTCATTTAGTGACCAAATTTATAACAACACTGAAAAAAGTGACTTATGGCCATTTATCACATTTATGACCATTGTACCCTGTTTCCCCAAAAATATGACATGTCACGAAAATCAGGCCAAGCCTGATTTTTGGGGTGGGCCTGAATATACGCCCTCCTCCAAAAATAAGCCCCAGTGAAGGGTTGGGGGTGGCCAGCACAGGAGGCAGCCCTTCTCTTCCCTGGTCACCTCATGGAGGTTCAGCCCCTTAATTGTTACCCACTAATCAGCTGAGTGACCCAGATCTCCAGAGCACCTCCCCAGCTGCTGGCCTCCTCCCACTTTTCCTGCCTATCATTCTTTACTTGGGATCGCAGCACAGACACACATCTCCAAAATGCTCCATCCGTAGCCTTCACCCTTGCAATCCTGGAAGGGGTGTCTGGCTGTGATCGCAGAGAAAGAACAGTGAGAGAGAGAGAGAGAGAGAGAGAAAGAGAGAGAGAGAGATCCAATTCAACTTTGGAGAGTTATGCAGGGCTGGCAGCAATGTTCACTCCATCCCACCCACCCACCCACCCTCTCTCTCACACACACAGGTCTCTCACACCCAACCCTCCCAAGGAAACCACATCCCTGTGAAATCCTGTGCCCCCCATCGCCTCGGCACTGACCATACATCAAGTGCCTGCTCTCACCCAGGCGCCGCGTCCGCATAGCCCATGCTACTGAACGCCTGTCACAGCAGCCCCAGCGCCAGCATCGCCGCCCTGGGGCTTCCTTGGCAGCACAGGCGGCAGCGGCAGAGAAGCCTCCATGTGCGGTGGGCAGAAGTCAGCATGCACACTTCTGGTGGGGTCATGGCAGTGGCTGCACAGTGGGGCGCAGGGCCAGAAATAGTGGAGAACTAAAACATCCAGCAGGCCTGGGGCGTCCCGCAGCTGGGCATGGGTCTCTCAGCAGCGATGGCTGAGGCGCTGCGGGTGCTGCTGCTGCTGCTGCCTGTGGACGCTCTGGCCGGCCCACTGAGGGCCAAGTTCAACTGCGGGCAGGGAGTGATGGCCATGGCAGGACCAGCCAAGCTGCATTTGTTGGGGCAGCTCTCGGTGCAGCTGCCCGGCGTCTCGCTGCCAGGCACCAGAGAAGAGTAAGTGGGGCCTGCAGGAAGAAGGGAAGTAGGGCAAGGATCCTGCAAGGCTCTCCTCCCCAGGAAGAGTCCGTCCAGTGATTCCCAAGGCAGAGGGGCTTGCTGGGCTTGCTGGTGAGCGCTCCAATCGGTCAGACCCTGGGTGGAGAGACCACAGGGCAATTGGAGCAGAGAAGAGCAGAGGGAAAGGAGAGGCCTCCAGTGACTATCACCATAGAGCGGGAAGCACACTCCCAGAGCAGCTGCTGCCCTGGCTGGGGTTTGGAAGCCGCAGAAGCGGAGTTTCTGGGAGAGAAAGAAAGACTTCTGTTGCTTCTGCGGCTGGCTGCACGCAAAGAAAGCAGAAGTCTTTTTTTCTCTCCTCCAAACAGGAAACCCTTGCTTTTTGGGCAGCCGGAGCAGAGAGGCGATGGTGGGCAAAGGGAGCCGCAGCACCGCATGGAGAGTCAGCCACATCGATGTTGTGAGGCCTGGAAGGCGCGCGAGCAAGGGGGCACAAGTGCTCCGGCGGGTTGGCGCCTTCAGGCTGCTCGTGTTACACACTCACCTGCAGGAAAGGAGCGGCTTGATAGCAGCACCCTCTCTCTGCCGGACCCCCTGCTGTGAGTGCTCAGGCCGCCCAGGGCCTCCTGCACCCTGAAAATAATAAGACCTGTCCGAAAACAAGGCCAAGCCCTTATTTGGGGGTTCAAAAAAATATAAGACAGGGTCTTATTTTTGGGGAAACACTGTAGCATCCCCATGGTCATGTCATTTACATTTGGATACTCGACAACTGATTCACATTTATGACTGTTGCAGTGTTCCAGGGTCATGTGATCCTCTTTTGTGACCTACTGACAAGCAAAGTCAATTGGGAAATCAGATTCACTTAACCACTGTGCTATAACCGTATTACTAATTTTACAATAGCAAGGATTCACTTAACAAATGAGGGAAGAAAAATAGGGAACTACTTACAAAAACCTTTGCCAAGGAAACTGCAAGGCCAGGCATCAAGACTGACCCAAAGGCACCAAATACGAAGCTAAGTAGCATCCCCTTTCACTTTTTCACTTGGCTCAGTTGCAAAGGTCGGTTGCTAGGAATCGAAAACATCTACCAAAAACCTTGGTAGAGAATGGACAGGCGTGTTTTACCACCTCCTGTCGCTAGATGGCGGTCAGGCAACGTCTGTGCCAAGAAAGCCATCAATTCAATGGTGCCATCCCTGATTGCGCTTAAAAAAGGAGTCTTTAAACCATTGAGTACTGCATTGCTAGAAAGGATGGGAGGACTGGAGAGGCGCAGAGGAACTTCCTCTTCCGGATGACTGATGGGAGGAAGTTGGTGTGTAGAGCGGCTTTTGTGCTCTTCCCAGGGTCGAAGCAGCAGCTGGCAGGTGAGTTGAGGGCTGCAGGTGGGAGGAGAGTCCGGGAGCAACTTGGGCTGGAAGCGGAGAAGCAACTGGGCTGAAGCCTCTCAGCTGCTGCTGCTGCAGGTTCCTTCCCTCCCCAAATGGAAGCCCACTGGTGCTGCAGGCTGGGAAACTGGGGGCTGCAATTTCTGCTGGTGGGAAGCTTGAAAAAGCCTCTTTCAAGTGGAGGTTGGTTCTTTGGGAATGGCTTCCCTCCAGAGGTTGTGGCTGCTCCGTCCCTGGAGGGTTTTGAGGGGCGATTGGGCAGCCATTTGTTCTGGATGGAACAAATATAAAATGTATTGGCCACCAACCTTACCATGACATAACTGTGGGCGGTTTAGAGACAGAAAATAATACATACACATTAAAATCTAAATAAATTGTAGGAAGAAAAATCCGGTCAGGTTCCACGCCAGGAGAAAGGAGCTGAAAATAAAATGCTTAGTGACACAGATGCTAGTCCCAATTGCAGTCACTAAGTGAGGACTACTTCAATTGGGATGTCACCAAAGGGGTTATGGAAAGTATTTTCTGCCTTTACTTGGAGTTCATCGTTCCATGGGCATAAGTATAGAAATATAGAAATAATAAAAATTATAAAAATAGTCAAGCATGCCTTCTATGATTTTGGTCACATGCCTAACAGACAGGCTAGTGGTTTCCTGTGTATGTTTCCATGGCCTCAGAAGACTGTTGCGGACTGAACTTCAGCCTTACCATCTCAACATATGAGCAAACATCAAGTTGATCAGATTCCTGATTAACATTAGCGCAGAAGGTATGATTGAGATATTTTTCTGGCTTGAAAGACATTGATTTTCTCCATATTGTAGGTGTCTGTATTATTTCTCTCTGATTGTATATATTTCCAAATGCATAATCTCTCCCGAGGACTTCCACCTAAACAGTCATGTGAAAAAAAAGTACACTCTTCTTGACTTACATCAGGTCATCTTTTATTTTATAAAAAGAAAGCCAAAACAGAGAAATCATGTGTAAAAAAAAATATTATTTAATAATTTGTAGAACCAACTTTAGCAGCAACAACTAGAAGTAATTCTTTTCTGTATGACTTTATCAATCTCTTGCAGTGTTGTGGAGGAATTTTGGCCCATTCTCCTTTACAACATTGCTTCAATTCATTGAGATTTGTGGGTGTTTTTTTATGCACAACTCTCTTGAAGTCCCGCCAATCGGGTTGAGGTCTGGACTTTGACTGCCATTGCAACATCTTGATTCTTTTCTTTTCCAGCTATTCTGTTGTAGATTTGCTGATGTGTTTTGCATCCATTGTCCTGTTGCATAATCCTATGTCAGCCAAGCTTTAACTATTGGATAGATGGCCTCACTTTTGACTCTAGAATACTTTGGTATATAGATGAGTTCATGGTCAACTCAAAGAGTGCAAAGTGTCCAGGTCCTGTGGCTGCAAAACAAGCCCAAATCATCACGCCTCCACCACTGTACATGACAGTTTGTATGAGATACTTGTGCTGATATGCTGTGTATGGTTTTCATCAAACGTGTCACTGCATTACGGCCAACCAACTCCACTTTGGTCTGGTCTGTGCAAAGGACAGTGTTTCAGAAGTCATGTGATTTGTTTAGATGCAACTTTGCAAACCTGAGCCGTGCTGCTATGACCTTTTTAGAGAGAAGAGGGTTTCACCTCACAACCTTTCCAAACAAACCATACTTGTCCAGTCTTTTTCTAATTGCACTGTTATGAATCTTAACATTTAACATGCTAACTGAAGCCTGTAGAGTCTGTGATATAACTCTTTGTTTTTTTAGTAATTTCTCTGGCCATTGCATGGTCTGGCCTTGGGGTGAATTTTCTTGGATGTCCAGTCCTTGGAAGATTGGCAACTGTCTTGAATGTTTCCCATTTATGAAAAATCTTTTTAACAGATTAACAGAGTTCGAAGGGACTTTATAGGTCATCTAATCCAAACCCCCCTACTCAAGCAGGAGACCCCACACCATTTCTGACAAATGGATGTCCAATCTTTTCTTGAAAGTCTCAAGTCATGAAGCTGCCACAACGTGTGAAGGCAAGCTGTTCCATTGGTTGATTATTTTCACTGTTAGAAAGTAACTCCTTTATCACATTCTTTATCTTATTGAGGGTGGGTGTTTATTGATATTATTGTCTTTCAGAGTTTTACAAGTCATTTTCTACATTTCTTTTCTTTTCTTTTACTTATTTTGTTTCGTTTACTTTTTCATCTTTAGCTGTGAGTAAATAATGTTATGTGGATTAATATAAATGTATTTTATATGTACTCGATATGATATTTTGTCTTTTTTATGTTTAATAAAATTTGTTTAAAAAAAAGAAAGAAAGTAACTCCTTATTTCTAGGTTGAATCTCTCTTTGGTGCTTTGGAAAATAGCTTGACCCTCTCCTCTCTGTAGCAGCCCCTCAAATATTGGAAGACTGCTATCATATCTCTCCTGGTCCTTCTCTTCACTAGACTAGCCATGCCCAGTTCCTGTAACCATTCTTCATATGTTTTAGTCTCCAGTCCCCTAAGCATCCTGGTTGCTCTCCTCTGCACTTTTTCTAGAGTTTCAACATCTTTTTTATAGTGGTGACCAAAACAGGATGCAGTACTCTACCTGCGTTTTTACTAAGGCTTTACAGAGTGGTATTAGTACCTTATTTGATCTTGATTGTATCCCTCTGCAACATAGGAGCAATTGATCAAGGGCAATGTCAGCCCTCCGGTCACCGGGGCTGCCGGGAGCCGCCAACTCAGCAGCACAAGTTTTGTTTTGTTTTTGTTTTGTTCTTATTTAATTTATATACCGCCCTACTCCCGAAGGACTCAGGGCGGTGAACAGCCATAGAATAAAACATATAAATACAAAATTTAAAATAAGATAAAACGAATTAAATAATTTGGCTGAACAAATTTAAAACCCCAATAATTTAAAACCAAATTTAAAATTTCCATTTAAAAAGGGGAAAGACTTAGGTCAGGCCAGCTTGATGAAATAAGAAAGTCTTGAGCGTGCGACGGAAGGTACGCAGATCCAGGATCTTCCGTATCTCCGGGGGGAGCTCGTTCCAGATAGTAGGTGCCCCTACAGAGAAGGCTCTCCCCCTGGGGGCCGCCAGTCGACATTGTTTGGCCGACGGCACCCGGAGGAGCCCCTCTCTATGGGAGCGTACTGGTCGGTGGGAGGCTATTGGTGGTAGCAGGCGGTCCCATAAATAACCAGGTCCTAAGCCATGGAGCGCTCTAAAGGTGATAACCAAAACCTTGAAGCGCACTCGGAAGACCACCAGGAGCCAGTGCAGCTCGCGTAGGAGAGGTGTTACATGGGAGCGCCACGTCGCTCCCGTCACCACCGCGGCCGCACTCTGCGCCAGTTGGAGCCTCCGAGTGCTCCTCAAGGGGAGCCCCATGTAGAGAGCATTACAATAGTCCAGACGGGAGGTGACGAGGGCATGAGTGACCGTGCGTAGGGAGTCCCGATCTAGAAAAGGACACAACTGGTGGATCAGGTGAACCTGATGAAAAATCCTCCCGGTCACGGCCGTCAACTGCTCTTCTAAAGACAGCCGTGAATCCAGGAGGACACCCAAGTTGCGAGCCCTTTCCGTGGGGGCCAATGATTCGCCCCCAATAGTCAGTGATGGAACCAGCTGACTATATCGGGACGTTGGAAACCACAGCCACTTGGTCTTGGATGGGTTGAGCCTGAGCCTGTTTCTCCCCATCCAGATCCGTACTGCCTCCAGGCACCGGGACATCACTTTAAGGGCATTGTTAGGACAAGGCCTCCATGACTTGAAAAGTACCTACCGTTGTTGAGGCGGTGTCCTGCTTTATCCAGGGCCGCGCAAAACCTGCCAGGGCTGGATGGGAGACGAGGCTTGTGTGTGTTGTGCCCGCAGCATGTATGCCCTGTGCGTTGGGCTGTGTCATCACTGGACACCATGTAAGGGGTGGGGGGTTATAGGGGCGGGCAACCTATGTGACAGGCACTTTATTAGCAGTATTTGGCTGCTACTTCACCTCTTTATACAATGGAAGCAGTGATAAATTTCCTAATGGTGAGAATAATTCACCAGCAGAACGGCTTGCCTTCAGACATTGTGGTGCTCCATCACTGGAAGCTTTTCAGAAGAGACATAATAGCTACTTCTCAGAAATGCTATTGGATCTCCTGCTTGAGCAGGGCTTGCATTAGAAGACCTCCAAGGTCCCTTCCAATTCTGTTATTCTCTTCTGTTCTGTTGCGATGATACTTATGATATCCTGATAAGTAAAACCATAGAAATGAAAGAGGATGTACTTTCTTTTTCACTTGACTGTATGTGAAAACAACAGTTTGCACTGCTAAGAATTTGTGATTGGCCCAGTCAACAAGGGAATTTCATCACTGAATGGATATTCGAACTTGGATCTGGGTAGTCTTCCTTGTGTCATGATTAATGTAAGAGCTTCTTTGAGTATTGTGGCATGTTTGCTTTTTCATTGTAATGTAACCCTTTTTCTTTTTTTCTCATCTTCTGCAGCCATTTCGTGCACAATTAAAGATACATTTTTATTTGAATCTTATAGACAAAGAAGATGGCAATGAGCACTCTGGACAACTGAGGATAACAAGCAACATTGAACACCAAAGCAAGTCAGTCCAAAAATCAATATATCTTCCATTTCCTTCAGAGAGCCACACAATTCTTAATCTTCCGCAGCAAGTGAGAGGAAAACGAGAGAAAATCAAGAAGAGATTTCTAGCTGGGAAAAGCAGAGTGTGAAATTCAAGCATACATTACATGAAAAGTCAAGGGAGATTATTTTTCCATTGGGCAAAAGAGGGAAATATCTGGAAGTTGCTGGGGAGGAAAAGGTCAATTGGAAAACCACGTAGAGCAGACAGAGTTGCAGGCCCACTCTGGGAGGAAGGAAACGGCTTGAATAAAAGCACTGCTAAACAAGGGATCATCCATATTTTTGCCCTCCAAAGGAATATGAGTTGTGGAAAAGCTCCATAGATGTACATGTTGTAGGAAAGATACAACTTGCAAATCACAGCTGATTATGCCAGAGGGGATCCTGACTGGAGAAACACCATACAATACTCTAAATGTGGCAAAACCTCTGATCAGAACACCTCCATTGTGGTTCTTGGAAGGACCCACACAGGAGAGAAGCCCTACAACTGCTTTAGCAGTAAATGATTTAGCAAGTATGGCAACGTGGACTCACACCAAAGAGAAACTGTTTGAATGTCCTGATTGTGAGAAATGTTTCTGCGATAATTCCAACCTGGTGATACACCAGAGGATTCACACAGGCAAGAAGCCCTTTAAATGTCCTAATTCTGAGGATAGTTTAAGTCAGAATTCTTACCTCGTTTCACACCAGAGCACTCATACAGGAGAGAAACCATTGGAATGTCCTGATTCTGAGAAAAGTTTCAGTAAGAATTCCAGCGTGGTGACACACGAGAGGATTCACGCAGGAGAAAAACCCTTTAAATGTCCCGATTGTGGTAAAAGTTTCAGTAACAATTCCATTCTAGTCAAACACCAAAGGATTCACACAGGAGAGAAACCCTTTGAGTGTTCCGAGTGTAGGAAAAGTTTCAGTAACAATTCCAGCCTGATTCAACATCAGAGGATTCATACAGGAGAGAAACCCTTTGAATGTCCTGACTGTGGGAAAAGTTTCAGTCAGAATTCCAACCTGGTTCAACACCAGAGTATTCACACAGGAGAGAAACCCTTTGAATGTTCTTACTGTGGTAAAAGTTTCAGTCAGAATTCCAACCTGGTGAAACACCAAAGGATTCACACAGGAAAAAAACACTTTGAATGTCCTGACTGTGGGAAAAGTTTCCGTCAGAATTCCAACCTGGTTCAACACCGGAGGACTCACACAGGAGAAAAACACTTTGAATGTCCTGACTGTGGGAAACGGTTCCGTCAGAATTCCAACTTGGTTCAACACCAGAGGATTCACACAGGAGAAAAACCCTTTAAATGTCCTGACTGTGGGAAAAGTTTCCGTCATAATTCCAACCTCATTGGCCACCAGAGGATTCACACAGGAGAGAAACCATTTGAATGTCCTTATTGTGGTAAAAGTTTCAGTAACAATTCCATCCTGGTGAAACACCAGAGGACTCACACAGGAGAAAAACCCTTTGAATGTCTTGACTGTGGGAAAAGTTTCCGTCAGAATTCCAACTTGGTGACACATCAGAGGATTCACACAGGAGAAAAACCCTTTGAATGTCCTGACTGTGGGAAAAGTTTCCGTCAGAATTGCAACCTGGTTCAACATCAGAGGGTTCACACAGGAGAGAAACCCTTTAAATGTCCTGACTGTGGGAAAAGTTTCAGTCAGAATTCCAATCTGGTTCAACACCAGAGGACTCACACAGGAGGGAAATTGTACGAGTTTCGAGACTGTGGGAAAGATCTCAGTACTAGGGTTAATATTATGAATCATGTCCTTATACACAAAGGGGAGAAACCATTTTAGTGTCCTGAGTGTGGATGGTGCTTCAGGAAATATTCCACCCTTATTGCACACAGAAGAATCCACATGATGGCCAAATGATAAGTGTAGAGAAGGCTTGAATTTCATTTCTGATGTCCCGTTATAAGTCCAGCTGAGATATTGACTATTTAAATTGATTAAATTAATTAGAATTTGCCTGATTTTTTTGTAGGCAAATATGCAATGGTATTAGATGCAGCAGAGGAAAGAAAAAATGGAACATATTACTTTGATAATGGCTATCTTGCTTTCAGCATAAGAAGTTGCTGGATATTTATTTTTGTAGAAATTTGGCTATTATGTAAAAAACTTTTTTGGAGTGTTCTTTGCATTTTTGTGATAGTGGATAATAGAAATGCTATGTGCCAGGAATCCCAGCCTTTTTCTCCCTGGGTCCCCACAAGATCATCAGCCTCAGAATTCTTCAGCCAACATTTCTTGGCGATTGGAGCACTGAGACAATAGATTGTGGCTCCTCATATAAGGAGAAAGCAAAAAGAGAAGAGACATGAGGGCTTTTTTTCAATGTTCTTCTTTTCCCTGTTTCCCCAAAATAAGACATCCTCTGGTAATAAGTCCAATTGTGCTTTTGAGCTCATGGCAATAAGGCCAAGCACTTATTTCTTGCCTTTTTTCTTACAGGCAGTCCTCAGGTTAGAACAGTTCATTTAGTAACTCAGCAGCACCGAAAAAAGTGACTGAGAGTTGGAAGCGACCTTAGAGGTGGTCTAGTCCAATCCACCGATCAAGGCAGGAGACCCTATTCCATTTCAGACAAGAGACTGTCCAGTCTCTTCTTAAAAGCCTCCAACCGAAACACTGTCCTTTAATGCTGCTGAAGCTCTTGGGATCATTTCATCAATTAACATCCTCCCCTTGCTTTAAAGTTAGATCAAAAAGTGTGAGTGTATTGTATGGAGTAATCACGACAGACACCCCCCTCCACCCAAAGAATGAATTATTTTGGAGAATATTAAAAAGAGGCAGAATATTTTATTTTCCCAAAGGAGAAATGGAGAAAAAAAATACTAACAAAGGCAGAAAGCAGCCACAACAGTTTCCAGCAGATGCCTGAAGTTTTTAGAGATGGATATTTTGTGTCCATTAAAAAATCTAGGCCAGCCTATTCACAAACAAAACACCTAGAATGCCAATTGATGGGATTAATCACGAATTAAAATTTGCATTTCCCCATCCAAAACCTAAGGACAGGACATAACTTTTTACTACAGGGGTCTTCAAAGTACAGCCTGTGGGATGCATATGGCTTGCTGAAGCAATGTATTGGGCCTGCGCAGTGGTGGGATTCAGCCCTGCCTCTCGCCCCACCCCTACCAGCTATTTCTTACGTGGCTGGCTGTGCCACCCGCATTGCCCCTCCTCTAGCCATCGCCCTTATCTTCCAATGCATGGTATGCTCACCGCAAAGGTAAGGGGGAGAGTGGGCAGGGGAGGGCGTGTTTCAGCCAGGTGGTCTTTGGGTCTCTGCCGACCAGTTGATCATTGTACGGCTCATCAGCCTCTGGATGTCAGATTCCCACTATCTAGCACCAGTTCAGGGGATCCTTCCTCCCCCCACCCCACCCCGGACAGACAGAGACAGACAGAGACTGAGGAAGGGAAAGAAGGATGATAGGAAGGAAGACAGATTCAGGGGTTGTGGTAAAAACTGTAGTTCAGTAATAAGGATGTGATGGCCTTCCATTGGCTACTACACTACACTCCCATCATTCCTGACTATTAGTTGTGCTGTTTAAAAATCCAGTGCCACCAGGGAGAAGTCAAGTTGTGAGTGATTGAAATTCCTCACATTGAAACTATGGTGATAGGTCATAACAGAGGTATGTATTCTCCCTGACACATTTTCTTGTTATGTGCCCTATGATTTAAATTTCAGATAAATGTATTTCTCTGCTGTCGTCTTGTTAATTCAGCAAGCTATCTCAGGGCACTTCCAGGGTTATCGGGGATCCTGCAGAAATTGCCTCAGGAGCCAGTCTCATCTCTGTACCCATCAAGCATTCCATGTCCTGGTTTCTCTCCCCCACCCCCATTTGCTCTTGTAGCACACTTTTCTTTCCTTTGATATAACAGGTAAAAGTCTCTGAATGTACCTGAGAGCTAAACTTTTTTTTTGGCAAAAAGTTTTTTATTTTTTAAACAAAAACAACATAAAAACATCAACCTTCCAAACAGTTACAGACAGTATTTTGATCGGTGAAAATCATTTCGTGCTCTCAAAATTTTCTAACTCTCATTATATAACAGATATTCTTACCTCTAATAAAAAACAAGTGCTTAAACATTTTATCCAAATTTCATTTCATATATAATAGTTCATCTCCATGCTTTATTATCTACCCATTAATAAAATAGCTCCCATATCAAATAATATTGTTTATCTTCCTGTTCTCATATTTCAAATGTCAATCTACTCATTTCGGCACAGTCCAACATTTTCTTAATAATTCCTTCTTCAGTAATCATCTTCTCTCCTTTCCAGTTTTTTGCAAATACAATTCTAGCCGCTGTTAAAATATTCACAATTAAATATTATAATTCTTTGTTAAATGTCTCTGGTAAGATCCCTAATAAAAATATCTCTGGTTTAAGATCAATATGTCTCTTTGTCATTTTTTCCAACCACGTGTGTATCTTAGTCCAATATCTCCTTGCTTCTACGCATGTCCACCACATATGGTAATAAGATCCTGGGGTCTGATGGCACTTCCAGCACTTTTCCGATTTGTTCTTGAACATTCTGGCTATCCTTGTCGGGGGTAAATGTCAACTGTAAAACATCTTATACAAATTCTCCTTATATGCTGTAGACATTGCCATTTCTCTAAATTAATACCATAACCAAAATTTTGCCCAATGCTATCATTGATTCTTTAACTTGTTCTTCTTCCAGTTTTGCCTCTAGCAAGTGTCCATACAACTTTTTAATTACATAGTCATCAGAACCCATCAATATCTTATCTAAAGTAGTCAAAACATTATAAAAACCTTCTTGTTTGAGATCTTCTTGATATCTAGAAAATATTTGCATATATGAAAACCAATCCATCTTAAATCCCTGATCTTCTAAGTCTTGCTTTAATTTAAGTTCACCCTTTTCATCCAATAATTCACTATATCTAACAATTTGTTCCCTTTTAAATATCACTGGATATGAAAAAGCTTCAATTGTAGATACCCAGACTGGAATCTTCAAATAATGATATTTTTTAATCCTCTCCCAATTCAAAAGCAAAGCTTCAAGTATCTGATGACTTCTAAAATACCCCTGTTCCTTTGTACCATAAAAAGGCATGCCACCCCATCAACATATCATGTCCCTCCAAATTCAGTAATCTCATGTTTTTCAATGTTACCCATTCTTTAATCCACATTAAACTAGCTGCTTGGTAGTATAATTCAAAGTTAGGTAAACCAAAACCACCCCTCACTTTAGCATCTTGTAACAACTTAATTTTTATTCTTGCCCTTTTCCCTTGCCAAATATATTTCAATATCATTTTATTCAAATCTGTAAAAAAAATCCTTATCCAACTTTATCGGAATTGTCTGAAACAAATACAACATTCTAGGTAAAATATTCATCTTAATGGTTGCAATTCTCCCAATTAAAGATAGTTGCAAGTTTCCCCATTTTTCCAAATCTTGTCCTATCTGTCGTTTAACCTTGTTATAATTATTTTCTTTAAGAGAACTACACCTTGTTGTCAATTGTATCCCCAAATATTTTACCTTATTCATGACCTGCATATTTGAAATCTCCATCAATTCTTCTCTCTGCTTTTTCAACATATTTTTAGTCATTATCTTTGTCTTTTCTTTATTAGTTTTTAAACCAGCTACTTCACCAAACTCTTCAATGTTTTCTAACAATTTATTTATTGACATTAATGGTTCTTGAATAATAAAGACCAGGTCATCTGCAAAAGCTTGCAACTTATATTCTTCTTTCTGAATTTTCATACCTTTTATCTCTTTTTCTTCTCTAATATTTCTATTTAAAACTTCCAGTGTCAGTACAAACAATAGTGAGGACAGTGGACATCCTGATTAATTGTTCTAACTGTCAGGAAATTTTTCTTTGGTTCTAAATTGCTTCCTCCTTGATTAGTTTCCACCCATTGCTTCTTGTCGTACCCTTGTCACTTTGGAGAATAGTTTGACTCCTTTTCTTTGTGACAGCCCCTGAGATTTAATTTAATTTAATTTAATTAATTCAATTTATATGCCGCCCCTCTCCAAAGACTCAGGGCGATAAACAATACATTTAAAAAAATAATTATAAAGAACATTTAAAAATTAAAAACATTAAAAACTAATTCACGCCATTCATGGCCGGATCTCGCCAGATCACAAGAGCGAGATCCACGGCCACAGACCTGCCGGGAAAGCCAGGTCTTCACCGCTTTTCGGAAGGCCAATAGGGTGGGGATGGTCCGGACCTCAGGAGGTAACTGGTTCCAGAGAGTTGGGGCCACCACAGAGAAGGCCGTCCCCCGCACAGGCGCCAGCCAGCATTGTTTAGCTGACGGGACCCAGAGGAGACCAACTCTGTGGCAAGATATTGGAACACTGCTATCATGTCTCCCCTGTTCTTCTTTTCATTAAACTAGACATACCCAGTTCCTGCAACCATTCTTCGTATGTTTTAGCCTCCAGTCCCCTCATCATCTTTGTTGCTCTTCTCTGCACTCTAGTCTCCACATCTTTTTTACATCGTGGCAAACAAAACTGAATGCAGTATTCCAAGTGTGGCCTTACCAAAGCATTATAAAGTGGTATTAACACTTCACGTGAACTTGATTCTATCCCTCTGTTTATGCAGCCTAGAACTGGCTCATATTTAAATGGTTGTCCACTAGGAGTCCAAGATCCCTCTCACAGTTATTACCGTTGAGCGAGGTACCACATATATTGTAACTGTGCATTTTGTTTTTCTTGCCTAAATGTAGAACCTTATTTTTTCAGCATTGAATTTCATTTTGTTAGATAGCGCCCAATGTTCAAGTCTGTCAAGATCCTTCTGTATGTTAAGCCTATCTTCTGGAGTGTTGGCTATTCCTGCCAGCTTGGTGTTAGCTGCAAATTTGATGAGTTCCCCATCTATCCCCCCATCATTGATAAAGATATTGAAGAGGACTGGGCCTAAAACAGAGCCTTGGGGTACTCCACTGCATACTTCCCTCCATGTAGATGCAATTCCATTGAGGACTACATGATGAATGAGTTGGTCAGCCAGTTACAAATCCATCTGGTGCTGAAGCTGTCTAACCCACATTTTTCTACTTAGTAGTAGGTTATGGTCTACTTTATCAAATGCCTTACTGAAGTCCAAATAAATTATATCGACAGTATTCCTCTGGTCCACTAATTTTATCACTTTGTCGAAGAATGCAGTAAGATTAGTCTGGCATGATCTGTTTTTGACAAACCCATGTTGGCTTTTGGTTATTACTTTGCTTCTAGGTGTTCGCTGATTCATTGCTTGATTATCTTTTCCAGAATCTTCCCTGGTATTGAGGTCAGGCTGATAGTTTCCTGGATCTATTTTTTTTTTTTTTTCCTTTTTTGAAGATGGGAACTACATCAGCTCTTTTCCAGTCCTCTGGCTGGAAAATCCTGTGCTCCAGGATCTTTGAAAGATATACTTCAGTAGTTCTGAGATCTTGTCTGCCAGTTCCTTCAGAACCTCGGGGTGTAATCCATCCGGTCCTGGTGATTTGAACTCGTTTAGGGTAGACAGGTGTTCACTTACCATTTTCTCCCCTACTTTAACTTGTGTTCCTAATCTGTTTTTGATAGGTTGGACTGTTTTTTCCTTTTGTGTAAAGACAGATGCAAAAAACGAGTTAAGTAGTACTGCTTTCTCCCTGTTGCCTGTCACCTTCTTGCCACTTTCTCCCAACAATGGACCAATTGTTTCCTTTACATTTTTCTTTTCTTTTCTTTTTTCTTTTTTGTAAACACGTTTTATTAAAAATTTCCTTTTACATACATATTTTATGCACAGAGTATTGACCGGGTCACATCTTTTACAATTTATAACATAATTATATATATTTTATAATCTGTTCCAATCTACTTTTTTAATTTCTCCAAATACAATTTGCATATTTCAGTTTCTGCCATGATTTTCTTTTTCTCTACTTTTTTATTTTATCTTAATCTCTTCTTAATACATAGTATATAAACAATATTAATATCCAGCCTTCACATCCTAATTTCTTAACCTTATTTCTCCATTTATAAAATATAGTTCTCAAAATCCTCATCCCCTTTTTTTAGCTATAAACAATGTTTCATCTTATTTAATTTTTGTATTGAAACCCTTTAATATCACTTTCCATTCTTAATTCCTGATTTCTTATTATAGCATCAATTAATTGTCTTATTTCATTACTTACAACACATCATGTAAAATTCCCATCACACTTTTTTACATTTCAAGTTTATCTCTTAATTTCAATTATTTTCATAAGTGGACCAAATTATCACTTCATATTTCATCCACTGTTCATTTTACAATACACAATATATATCAACATCTTTGTTACCTTCACAATTACTAATATTAATACAGTTCCCTTAGCTCTATGATTATATACCTTATTTCCCTTCCTCCTTTCTGCTATTCTTCCCCTTTTAAACATTTTCTTTTGATCCCTCCAGTATTCCACTTCTTAACGTTTTTCTCCCTTTCTCCCATTCTCTTGTCTTCGTCTTCTTCTTTTCCTTCTTTTATAATTATTATATCTTTTCTTCTGAATCCTTTCTCTTACTTTTAGGTCTATTACTCACATAGTTTGCCCCACATTTTTGTCTAAATGTGTGTTGTCTGTTCCCATTTCCTTCTCTTCCCTTTGCTTGTTTCTTTTTTAGCAAATATTTTATCCTATCCCTTCCCTTTTTGCCACCGTTAATCCTAGTGTAACCATTTAGCTTTTTACTTCCAATTTCTTTGCCTTCAATATTATTTTCTTGCTTCTCATTTATGATCTCTGTCCTGTTGAGTATGTTCTAACAAAATTTCTGACTTTTTATTAACCTTTAATGATTCCCGCATATTTTTAACCATCTCAATTAATTCCTGACACATATTGATATTTTATCCTGTATTTAATTAAAATTTAAGTGCATATACTTATATCCAGCTGGTTTTTGTATTCCACCTCCTTTAGCAGTCGAGGCCAAGCAATTTGAGTAAAAACAAATACTCCTTAATTTTTCTCACAACTCTTGCAGTGCGCAAGGTCACTATAGTTATTTTTTCCAATTTTCAAGCTATTCGTTGTAGTGCTTTCTTTCCACCGGTAGATGTCTCTCTCCAATCCACAATTTTCAGAGTCATAAAGTATCCAATTTGCAAAAGTATTTTAAATCCACATATCAAATATTTTCTCTCAATTTTCTTCTTCTTTTCTTGCTTTTCCAAATTCAAATTTAAATCCAGTTGTAAATTTCTTGCTATTTTAACCTCCTCTTTGTTCTTCCTTCAGAATTCAAAACTCTCAAAACTATTTCAAATCCTCTTTAACAAGTATTTTCCCTTGGGTTTCTTTTTCTTATATCAATTTTAGTTTCTCCAAATCCAATTTCAAATCCAAATAAAAAGTTTTCAAATAAAAGTGTTTTAACTTGTTCTTCTCCCTCCATGAAAATTCTCAAGTGCCAAATAGCCGCTATTTCCTTGCCGGGACACTTTTTAAAGTGTTTTTTAAATTTCCTTTTTACCTGCGAATTGGCCAATAACTCACCCGGTACCAATACTCTATTCAAACACTGCTCCTGCACAATTCTTATTCCGGTTGCCCCAGCTTCAAAGCGGTCATAATGGCCACCAACCCTGCCGCCGGTTCGAAGAGCATCCTCCGACCTTTTGAGGAACTTGCCTGTTCCACTTGGTCATCTGAGGCCGCTCTCCTTCACTGCCCCTAAAAGACTGTTCCGGTCCAAAGACACCCCTCCCCCAACAGTGGTTTGTTTGGCTGGATTTTTGCGAGGCTCGTCAGAGCCCGCTATTTTCTTTTCTGTTTTTTTGGGAAAAAAATTATTTTAAACAAAACATAAAACAACCATCATCCATTACAATTGCAGAAAGTGTGTCGATCAGTTACAAATCTTTTGTGCTTAACCCCATATTCATAATTTACAAGTAATCTAGTTTCTCATATTAATCAATCTGTTATATCTCTTTATATTATTATTCTCATTTGTCATTGTTTATTTAACAATGGCATTTTCATCTCCTAATAAAATCCTTCTCATGTATTATATTATTACATTTATTTCACATTTCATATTTCATTTCCATGCTTTATTATCTAGCCATTGATAAAATAAATCCCATATCATATAATATTGTTTATCTTCCTGTTCTCTGATTTCAAATGTCAATTTACTCATTTCAGCATATTCCATAATTTTCTTAATAACTTCATTTTTCGTAGTTATTTCCTCCTTTTTCCAATTTTTAGCAAATACAATTCTAGCCGCTGTTAGTACATTCACAATCAAATATCTCAGTTTTCTATTGTACACTGCTCAAAAAAATAAAGGGAACACTTAAACAACACAATGTAACTCCAAGTCAATCACACTTCTGTGAAATCAAACTGTCCACTCAGGTAGCAACACTGATTGACAATCAATTTCACATGCTGCTGTGCAAATGGAATAGACAACAGGTGGAAAGCATAGGCAGTTAGCAAGACATCCCCAATAAAGGGGTGGTTCTGCAGGTGGGGACCACAGACCACTTCCCAGTTCCTATGCTTTCTGATTGATGGTTTGGTCACTTTTGAATGCTGGCGGTGCTGTCACACTAGTGGTAGCATGAGACGGAGTCTACAACCCACACAAGTGGCTCAGGTAGTGCAGCTCATCCAGGATGGCACATCAATACGAATTGTGGCAAGGTTTGCTGTGTCTGTCAGCATAGTGTCCAGAGCATGGAGGCGCTACCAGGAGACAGGCCAGTACATCAGGAGACGTGGAGGAGGCCGTAGGAGGGCAACAACCCAGCATCAGGACCGCTACCTCCGCCTTTGTGCAAGGAGGGACAGGAGGAGCACTGCCAGAGCCCTGCAAAATGACCTCCAGCGGGCCACAGATGTGCATGTGGCTGCTCAAATGGTCAGAAACAGATTCCATGAGGGTGGTATGAGGGCCCAGCGTCCACAGGTGGGGGTTGCTTACAGCCCAACACCGTGCAGGACGTTTGGCATTTGCGAGAGAACACCAAGATTGGCAACTTCACCACTGGCGCCCTGTGCTCTTCACAGATGAAAGCAGGTTCACACTGAGGACATGTGACATGCGTGATAGGATCTGGAGATGCCGTGGAGAACGTTCTGCTGCCTGCAACATCCTCCAGCATGACCGGTTTGGCAGTGGGTCAGTAATGGTGTGGGGTGGCATTTCTTTGGGGGGCCGAACAGCCCTCCATGTGCTTGCCAGAGGTAGCCTGACTGCCATTAGGTACCGAGATGAGATCCTCAGACCCCTTGTGAGACCATATGCTGATGCGGTTGGCCCTGGGTTCCTCCTAATGCACGCAAATGCTAGACCTCATGTGGCTGGAGTGTGTCAGCAGTTCCTGCAAGACGAAGTCCATGCTATGGACTGGCCCACCCGTTCCCCAGACCTGAATCCAATTGGGCACATCTGGGACATCATGTCTCGCTCCATCCACCAACGCCATGTTGCACCACAGACTGTCCAAGAGTTGGGGGATACTTTAGTCCAGGTGTGGGAGGAGATCCCTCAGGAGACCATTCGCCACCTCATCAGGAGCATGCCCAGGCATTGTAGGAAGGTCATACAGGCACGTGGAGGCCACACACACACTACTGAGCCTCATTTTGACTTGTTTTAAGGACATTACATCAAAGTTGGATCAGCCTGTAGTGTTTTTTTCGACTTTAATTTTGAGTGTAACTCCACATCCAGACCTCCATGGGTTGATAAATTTGATTTCCATTGATAATTTTTGTGTGATTTTGTTGTCAGCACATTCAACTATGTAATGAACAAAGTATTTACTAAGAATATTTCATTCATTCAGATCTAGGATATCTTATTTTTGTGTTCCCTTTATTTTTTTGAGCAGTGTATATTTCTGGCAAAATCCCTAATAAAAATATCTCTGATTTAAAGTCTATGTGTTTCCTTGTCATTTTTTCCAACCATGTGTGGGTTTTAGTCCAATATCTTTCTGCTTCTACGCATGTCCACCACATATGGTAATATGAGCCCAGTGTCTGATGACGTTTTCAGCACTTTTCAGATTTGTTCTTGAACATTCTGGCTATTCTCGTCGGGGATAGATGCCACCTATAAAACATCTTGTACAAATTTTCCTTATATACTGTTGACATTGTCATTTTATAATTTTGCAACCAGAGTTTTTGCCATTTCTCTAAATCAATCCCATGGCCAAAATTTTCCCCCCATGCAATACTTGTTTCTTTAACTTGTTCCTCTTCCAATTTTACCTCTAATAAATAACCATATAATTTTTTAATTACAAATTAAAATATAAATATTTTAAATATTAAATTAAATATTAAATATATGTCCTCCCCAAAAATAAGCTCCCCCAAAACAAGCCTCAGTGAAGGTTTGGGGGTGGCCAGCTGAGGAGGCAGCCCTTCCCTGCCCCGGTCACCTCATGGAGGTTCAGCCCCTTAATTGCTGCCTGCTGATCAGCTGAGCGACCCAGATATCCAGAGCACCTCCCCAGCTGCTGGCCTCCTCCCCCTTTTCTTGCCGATCGTTGTTTAGTTGGCATCGCAGCACAGACACACATCTCCAAAATGCTCCATCCGGAGCCTTCAGCCTTGCAATCCTGGAAGGGGTGTCTGTGCTGTGATCGCAAAGAAAGAACGGTGTGTGTGTGAGAGAGAGAGAGATAGAGATAGAGAGAAACAGAAAGAGAGAGAAAGTGAGAGAGATCCAATCCAACCTCAAAGAGTTATCCAGGGCTGCAGCAATGTTCTCTCCATCCCACACACCCTCCTTTCTCTCTCACACACACACACAGGTCCCTCACCCCCAATCCTCCCAAGGCAGCCACATCCCTGCAAACTCCTGTGCCCCCCTGCCGCCCCGACACTGACCGTACATTAACCGCCTGCTCCTGCTCCTGCCCCATAGAGGCAGCCCGCTCACTCTCACTCAGGTGCTGAATCTGTTATGTAAATAGGTTTGTTTGGCGGGAAGTTCAAATTAACTGACCCTCAGCTGATTGGCTGACCACCACAGCTGCAAGGTATATAAAGGGAGCTGGCTCCCCAGGTCAGTTGCTGGAGTCTCACCCTATAATAAAGAGCTGTTGTCACTTACTACTCTGGCTTGCTGCGTCCTCATTCACCCAACTTAACATTGGCGACGAGGATGGGATTTTGAGGCCAGAAGCAGAGGAGAGCTGAAGCCACACGCAAAAGAGCTGAAGCCACACTCAAGGGAGCTGAAGCCACGTTCAGAAAAGGGGACCCAAGACCGCATCTGAATCCAGCCAGGCGAGCGAGCGGAACACAGGAGAATCCCGAAACGATGTCTGCCTACACCCCGCCAGCGCCTTTCGACCCCAAGGAAGAGAAGTGGGGATCCTACATGTCCCGGTTCGAGTGTTTCATGGTGGCAAATGACATGCAAGGGCTACCGGACGTTCGGAAGAAAGCCCTGTTCCTGAGTCACTGCGGGCCAAGGGTCTTCGACACAGCCGAGGCATTGTCGGAGCCGAATTCGGTCCACAACATCTCCTGGTCAACGCTGCAGACCCTGCTGAAAGACCACTATGCGCCAACGCCATCGAAGTACGTCCAGCGCTACGACTTCAGGCAACGGCTACAGCAGGAGGGCGAATCGATCAGCGAGTACGTCGCCGCCCTGCGTAAGGCCGCAACCCAATGTGAGTACCGAGACCTGGATGAGATGCTCCTAGAGCAACTAATTTGCGGAGTTAGAGATAGCCGGCTCCAGAGAAGACTACTTGCGAGGTCAAACCTGACCCTACACATCGCGCTAGACGAGGCCAGGGCGCAAGAGTCGTCAGTAAAGGCCGCAGAGAAACTAAAGAGCTCCCGCCTCACCAGAACAACGCAGAAGACGGCGCCTGTGCACAGAGAGGCCGTAAGCACCGCCAGCGAGGGGGAGTCTGAAGAAGAGGTCTACCGCACCGAGCAGCCCCGCACAGCCCGCAGAGAGCCCAGAGACGGATGCGCCAGCTGCGGAGGGTCCCACTCACGACAAAACTGTAAGTTCAGGGACGCCGTTTGCCATTCCTGTGAGAAGAGGGGCCACATCGCTAGAGTCTGTAGGTCGAAAACACACCAGAGCTACAGACCACGTGGCCAAACAGCCCAATCCGAGACGGCGCTACACCGAAGGCCCAACAGGGATGGCGGAAACCGGAAGGGCGCGAAATTTGAAGACGCTGGGGCCTACACCATTCACATCGCGCGGACCTGCACCTCGCCCGGAGAAAAGACCTACACCACGGTCGAGATCGAGAGACGGGAGTGCCAGATGGAGATCGACACGGGATCGCCGATATCCATCATGTCTTGGGAAACCCTAAAGAGAGTCATCCCCAGCGCACACAAGCGACAGCTCCAGCCACAGCTTCGCAGACTGAAGGATTACCAAGGGAACCGCATACCCGTCGAAGGCAGAGGCGAGTTCCAAGTCCAGTACGGGGAGTTTACCGAGAAACTGCCCCTCACCATCGTCAGAGACAACCTTCCCAGCCTCCTGGGCATGGACTGGTTTAGAGCCCTAGGCATGGGATTCACCGGAGTAAGGAACGTTCGAAGCACCCTGAAGGAAGACCTGATGCAGGAGTTCCAGGACGTGTTCGACGAGAGGCTTGGCAAGTATGTGGGGACCCCGATTTCATTTAATCTAGACCCCAACATCGCACCCATCCGCTTAAAGCCCAGGCGTGTACCATTTGCCCTGAAGCCCAAAATAGACATTGAGCTGGATAAATTGATCAAACAAGGGGTGCTCGTCCCAGTCGACCACGCCAAATGGGAGACCCCAATTGTGACACCGGTCAAGCCGGATGGATCAGTGCGTATATGCGCTGATTATAAATGCACAATCAATAAGGCCCTGCAACAGAGCGCCTATCCAGTGCCAGTCGTTCACCACTTGTTGCATTCCCTGGGCCCCGGCAAGATATTCGCAAAACTCGATCTTGCGCAGGCGTACCAGCAGCTGCCAGTAGATGGCGCTACCGCAGAGGCACAGACTATCGTAACCCACAGAGGGGCCTTCAAGTGCACCCGTTTGCAATTCGGAGTAAGCGTGGCCCCCGGACTGTTCCAAAGTACCATGGAACGGCTTCTACAAGGGATCCCCGGGGTGGTGCCCTATTTTGATGACGTGCTCATCACCGCGGACAATGAGCAGCAGCTAAGAGAAAGGCTGAGGGAGGTCCTAAGGAAATTCAGGGACGCGGGACTCAGAGTAAAACGCAATAAATGCATGATCGCAGTCCCCTCAGTCGAATTCCTGGGATACAGAGTAGATGGCACCGGCATACACCCCACAGAGAGCAAGATCAGAGCAATCAGAGAAGCACCCACCTCCAAGGACAAGGCAGAGTTACAGGCCTTCCTGGGACTATTAAATTTTTACGCCATCTTCCTCAAAGACAAGGCAACAGTGGCAGAACCCCTACATAGACTGTTAACCAAGAAAGCCATTTGGAAATGGGGGAAGGCTGAAGACAGGGCATTTGCCGGCATTAAAAAACTACTATCAGCCGAAAGCTTCTTAATTCAATACAACGCAACGCTCCCCCTTGTCCTAGCATGTGACGCGTCCCCGTTCGGGGTGGGAGCCGTCCTGAGCCATAGACTCCCGAATGGCCTGGAAGCACCCATCGCATATTACTCCCGAACTCTATCAAGTGCCGAGCGAAATTACAGCCAGCTCGACAAGGAGGCCCTCGCCGCCGTTTCGGGAGTAAAGAAATTCCACGAGTACTTGTTCGGGAGGGATTTTGAGCTAATCACAGACCATCGACCACTCCTGGGTCTCCTCGCGGGAGATCGACCAACCCCGGCAGCACTGTTGCCCAGGATGACACGCTGGGCCATCTTCCTCGCAGCATACTCCTATCGCCTGGTACATCGACCAGGGGCGAACATGGGCAACGCAGACGCACTCAGCCGATGCCCACTACCCGACAGCCTAGAAGACCCCACACCCGGCATCCCCATCCTGCTGATAGACGTTTGGGACTCTGGGCCCATAACATCAGCCGAGGTTGCAAGAGCCTCAACCAAGGACCACGTGATCCGGACAGTCGCAAGTTGGGTCATGAGGGGGTGGCCGGAAAAGATTGGGAGCGGGGAATTTAAACCGTTCGCGGGAAAACGAGACGAATTGACAATGCAAGGGGGTTGCTTACTATGGGGCGATCGGGTTGTTATTCCCTCACGCTTAAGGGAAAAGGTCTTAACGTTGTTGCATGAGGGGCACCCTGGGATTGTGAGAATGAAGGGGCTAGCCAGGAGCTACGTCTGGTGGCCCAGCATGGATGCAGACATTACAGAGTGGGTGGGGAGATGTCAGCCCTGCCAAGAGTCCAGATCAGACTCGCCAACGGCACCCGTGAGGGAATGGGAAAGGCCCCAGGGACCCTGGTCCAGAATACATATTGACTTTGCAGGCCCATTCCATGGACAGACCTTCATGGTCGTCGTAGACGCATTCTCCAAATGGCTGGAGATCAAGCTAATGAAGGCCACTACCACCGACGCAACCATCAGAGAGCTAAGACAATTATTCGCCACACATGGGTTACCGGACATCCTAGTGTCAGATAACGGGCCACAGTTCACCGCAACACAGTTCGAGGGGTACTTAGCGGGACTGGGGATCAGACATGTCCTTTCTGCCCCATTTCACCCGGCTAGTAACGGACAGGCGGAGAGATTTGTGAGGTCAGCAAAGGAGGCCCTCTCACGCTTAAGCCCCGGAGACTGGCAGGAAAGGGTAGACAAATTCTTAATAGCCCAGCACTCCACACCCTGTACAGCCACAGGCCGAAGCCCGGCCGAACTACTAATGGGGCGGAAACTCCGGGGAGTTCTAGACAGACTAAACCCCAATTACTCCCCAGAGGTCTTCAAGGGGGGGGAAAGGAAACTTAGAGAGTTCACCATAGGAACACCGGTACACGCTAGAAACTATGGACAGGGCCCACTCTGGGAGGCCGGAACAATCACAGAAATCACAGGCCCCAAGTCATACAGGGTAGACATGGGGGACGGGAGAGTTTGGCGCAGGCACATTGATCAATTACAAAAAAGAGTAACCACAGACACCGAAGACACACCAGACAACCCCATCTCCGACCACGACTACCAACCAGAAGCACAAACCACTAGCCCGAGTAGAGCGGAGGACTTAGCTGAGGACTCTGGTATCCAGCGCCGCCCCGTCGAGGTAGTCCCAACAGCAGGAGAAGTCGCCGCCCACGAAGAGGTCCCGGAGGCCTCATCGGCGGAGCAGGGAGAAACAGAAAGTCCCTCCGACCTGCTCGACGCCGCCCCTCCGACTGAACTGCACAGGTCAGCTAGGACTCGCACACGCCCTAGTCACCTGAGAGACTTTGTATGCAAATAACACCCCAAGTGACTTCTGGGAGGGGAGGAGTGTTATGTAAATAGGTTTGTTTGGCGGGAAGTTCAAATTAACTGACCCTCAGCTGATTGGCTGACCACCACAGCTGCAAGGTATATAAAGGGAGCTGGCTCCCCAGGTCAGTTGCTGGAGTCTCACCCTATAATAAAGAGCTGTTGTCACTTACTACTCTGGCTTGCTGCGTCCTCATTCACCCAACTTAACAGAATCCACATAGCCCATGCTACTGAGCACCCATCACAGCAGCACCAGCACCAGCATCGCTGCCCTGGGGCTTCCTTAGCAGCGCAGGCGGCAGCACCAGAGAAGCCTCCATGTGCAGCGGAAAGAAGTTACCATACACGCTTTTGGTGGGGGCGGGGCAGCGGCTGCACAGTGGGGCGCAGGGCCAGACGTCATGGACAACTACAACACCCAGCAGACTTGGGGCGTCTCATAGCTGGGCGCAGGTCTCTCAGCAGTGATGGCTAAGGTGCTGCAGGTGTTGCTGCTACTGCTGCCGCTTGTGAAGGCTCTGACCAACCCACTGAGGGCCAAGCTCAACTGCCGGCAGGGATTGCTGGCCATGGCCGGGCCAGTCAAGCTGCATTTATTGGGGCTGCCCTCGGCGCAGCTGCCTGGTGTCTCGCTGCCAGGCACCAGAGAACAGTAACCGGGGCCTGCAGGAAGAAGGGAGGGAGGGCAAGGGTCCCGCGAGGCTCCCCTCCCCAGGAACAGTCCAGCCTGGCCACCGTCCTGTCCGGTGACTCCCAAAGCGGAGGGGCTTGTTGGGCTTATTGGCGGGCGCCCCAATCGGTGAGCGCTTGGGTGGAGGGCGATTGGAGCAGAGAAGAGCAGGGGGAAGGGGACGCCTCCAGTGACTATCACCATACAGCAGGAAGAACACTCCCAGAGCAGCCACTGCCCTGGCTGAGGTTTGGAAGCCGCAGAAGCAGAGTTTGTGGGAGAGAAAGAAAGACTTCTGTTGCTTCTGCTGCTGGTTGCACGCAAAGAAAGCAGCAGAAGTCTTTCTTTCTCTCATCCAAACTCCACCTCTGCAGGTTCTAAACCCCGGCTGGAAACTCCTGCTTTGTGGGCAGCCGGGGAAGAGAAGTGATGATGGGCAAAGTGAGCCGCAGCCCCGCATGGAGAGTCAGCCACATTGATGTGGTGAGGCCTGGCAGGCGCGCGAGCAAGAGGGGACGTGCTCGTGCCCCTTGCTGCCTTCAAACTGCTCATGTTCCGCACACACCTGCAGGAGGGGAGGGGCTTGATGGCGGCACGCAGAAGGACCCTCTCTCTGTCAGACCCCCGGCTGTGAGTGCTCAGGCCACCCAGGGCCTCCTGCACCCTGAAAATAATAAGACACCCCCCCAAAAACAAGGCCAAGCCCTTATTTTGGGGTTCAAAAAAAAATAAGACAGGGTCTTATTTTCAGGAAAACACGGTAGCATCCCCATGGTCATGTCATTTACATTCGGATGCTCAACAACTAATTCACATTTATGACTATTCCAGAGTCATGTGATCTTCTTTCGTGACCTACTGAAAACCAAAGTCAATTGGGAAATCAGATTAACTTAACGACTGTGCTATAACCGTATTATTAATTTAACAATAGCAAGGATTCACTTAACAAATGAGTGAAGAAAAGTAGTACAATGGGGCAAAACTGACTTAACAAATTCCTCACTTAACAACATAAATTTTGGACTCGATTGTGGTGATAAATTCAGGATTACCTGTAACTGAGGACTGGAAAAGAGCTGATGTGGTTCCCATCTTCAAAACAGGTAAAATAAATTCGTCCAGGAAATTACAGACAGATAAGCCTGACATTAATACCTGGTAACATCTTGGAAAACATATCCAGGCAACAAATCTGTGAACACCCAGAAGCAAACAAGTTATAATCAGTAGCCAACATGGGTTGATCAAAAACAGATCATGCCAAACAAAATTATTTCATTATTTGACAAAGCGGCTAAATTAGTGAACCAGAGAAATGCTATAGACATAGTATACTTAGATTTCAGTAAAGCATTTGATAAAGTAGATCACAACCTACTTCTTGCCAACCTAGAAAAATATGGGATAGGCAGCACCACCACAAAGTGAGTTTCTAACTGCTTGACAAATCGTACTCAACCTGTAATCCTCAATGGAGCTATCCCCACATGGAGGGAAGTAAACAGGCCTACGAAGCAGGAAAAGGAGGGAACCACTTCCAAAAACCTTTGCCAAGGAAACTGCAAGGCCAGGCATCAAGACTGACCCAAAGGCACCAAATACGAAGCTAAGTAGCGTCACGTTTCACTTTTTCACTTGGCTCAGTTGCAAAGCTCGGCTGCTAGGAGTCGAAAGCCTTGGTGGAAACTGGACAGGGGTGTTTTTCCACCTCCTGTCGCTAGATGGCGGTCAGGCAACATCTGTGCCTAGAAAGCCATCAACACTGCATTGCTAGAAAGGCTGGGAGGAGAGGAGAGGAGAGGCGCAGAGGAACTTCCTCTTCCGGATGACTGATGGGAGGAAGTTGGTGTGCAGAGCGGCTTTTCTGCTCTTCCCAGGGTCGGAGCAGCAGCTGGCAGGTGAGTTGAGGGCTGCAGGTGGGAGGAGAGTCCGGGAGCAAGTCGGGCTGTTCGGTTCCCTCCACGGCCTGGAAGCGGAGAAGCAACTGGGCTGAAGCCTCTCAGCTGCTGCTGCTGCAGGTTCCTTCCCTCCCCAAATGGAAGCCCACTGGTGCTGCAGGCTGGGAAACCGGTGGCTGCAATTTCTGCTGGTGGGAAGCTTGAAAAAGCCTCTTTCAAGTGGAGGTTGATTCTTTGGGAATGGCTTCCCTCCAGAGGTTGTGGCTGCTCCGTCACTGGAGGGTTTTGAGGGGCGATTGGGCAGCCATTTGTTCTGGATGGAATAGGGTCTCCTGCCTGAACAGGGGATGGACTGGAAGACCTCCAAGGTTCCCCCCAACTCAATTCTTCTCTTATGGACCTGATGTTTTCTGGGCAACAAGATTGGATTTATGTGTCTCTAGTCATTTCTGGGTTGTTTTGCTTCCATTTCTAGATACAAGCACCGTGTTTTCCTATTAGTGCCCCCATCCATGTATTCACCAGGTTCAACTGTGCTTATCCCAGCACTTTTTAAAAACTAGCTATTGAATGTTTTGACTGTTCAGTTTTATTTATTTCTTTATAAAATGTATTGGCCATCAACCTTACCATGACATAAATCTAAATAAATTGTAGGAAGAAAAATCCGGTCAGGTTCCAAGCCAGGAGAAAGGAGCTGGAAATAAAATGCTTAGTGACACAGATGCCAGTCCCAACTGCAGTCAGTAAGTGAGGACTACTTCAATTGGGATGTCACCAAAGGGGTTGTGGAAAGTATTTTCTGCCTTTACTTGGAGTTCGTGGCTTCCATGGGCATAACTGGTGCTTCAAATCTTGCAGAGGGTTTAGGCCTCATTTGGTCAGCTAAAGCCACCACATCTGTCAAGTTAGTGTCATGCAGATTGTCAGGTGTGGCTCAATAAAATAAAAGAGAGTTCAAGTGTGTTTGTTGATAAGCCAACGCATTTCTTCAGCTGAATAAAGATGGGTCCCTCCTAAGAAGGAAGGAACCCTGAGCATAGTGAAAGGCAGATATTTATACATTTCTTTGCTTTCGCTTCATTACATAAGAGGCAGCTGGGACACGACAGATAAAGTATAGAAATATAGAAATCATAAAAATCATAAAAATAGTCAAGCATGCCTTGTGTGATTTTGGTCACGTGCCTAACAGACAGGCTAGTGGTTTCCTGTGTACGTTTCCATGGCCTCTGAAGACTGTTGCGGCCTGAACTTCAGCCTTACCATCTGAACATATGAGCAAACATCAAATTCATCAGGTTCCTGATTAACATTAGCGCAGAAGGTATGATTGAGATATTTTTCAGGCTTGAAAGACATTGATTTTCTCCATATTGTAGGTGTGTGTATTATTTCTCTCTGAATGTGTATATCTCCAAATGCATAATCTCTCCCCAAGACTTCCACATAAACAGTCATGTGAAAAAATGTACACTCTTCTTGACTTCTATGATTTTATATATTGGGACCTAGTAAAAATCAATTGGTCCTTAGAAGTTCTTAAAAGTAGGTTAATACAACCACAAAGGAACAACAACACAGGACATATTACATTTATAAAAAGAAAGCCAAAACAGAGAAGTCATGTGTAAAAAAAGTAAGATTCAATAATTGTAGAACCACCTTTAGCAGCAACAACTAGAAGTAATTCTTTTCTGTATGACTTTATCAATCTCTTGCAGTGTTGTGGAGGAATTTTTGCCCATTCTTCTTTACAACATTGCTTCAGTTCATTGAGGTTTGTGGGTGTTTTTTTTGCACAACTCTCTTGAAGTCCCGCCAATCGGGTTGAGGTCTGGACTTTGACTGCCATTGCAACACCTTGTTTCTTTTCTTTTCCAGCCATTCTGTTGTAGATTTGCTGATGTGTTTTGTGTCCATTGTCCTGTTGCATAATCCTATGTCAGCCAAGCTTTAGCTATTGGACAGATGGCCTCACTTTTGACTCTAGAATACTGTGGTTTATAGATGAGTTCATGGTCAACTCAAAGAGTGCAAAGTGTCCAGGTCCTGTGGCTGCAAAACAAGCCCAAATCATCACCCCTCCACCATCGTTCATGTTGGTTTGTATGAGAAGCTTGTGCTGTGTTTGGTTTTCGTCAAACATTTCACTGCATTATGGCCAACCAACTCCCCTTTGGTCTGGTCTGTGCAAAGGACAGTGTTACAAAAGTCATGTGATTTGTTCAGATGCAACTTTGCAAACAGCTGTGCTGCTATGACTTTTTTAGAGAGAAGAGGGTTTCACCTCACAACCCTTCCAAAAAACCATACTTATTCAGTGTTTTTCTAATTGCACTGTCATGAATAGAGTCTGAGATATAGCTCTTTGTTTTTTAGTAATTTCTCTGGCCGTTGCATGGTCTGGCCTTGGGGTGAATTTTCTTGAATGTCCAGTCCTGGGAAGATTGGCAATGTTCTTGAATGTTTCCCACTTATTTATTTATTTATTTATTTATTTATTTATTTATTTTTAAAATTTTTATACCACCCTTCTCCCGAGGGACTCAGGGCGGTGCACAGCATAAAACACACATATACATAAAATTTAAAAACAATTTAAAATATATTAAATAATTTGGCCCCAATATTATTAAAAAAAACTAAGACAACCATTAAAATTATGTTTAGGCCAGCCCAGCTTATTGGAACAATAACGTCTTGAGGGCACTGCGAAAGGCGCGTAGGTCAGGGATCATCCGTATCTCCGAGGGCAATTCATTCCAGAGGGCAGGTGCCCCCACAGAGAAGGCTCTTCCCCTGGGGGTCGCCAGATGACATTGTTTGATCGACGGCACCCTGAGGAGTCCCTCTCTGTGGGAGCGTATTGTTCGGTGGAAGGCTATCGGTATCAGAAGGCGATCTCGTAAGTACCCAGGTCCTTATGAATAATCTTTTTAACAGATTAACAGAGTTGGAAGGGACCTTATAGGTCATCAAATCCAACCCCCACACTCAAGCAGGAGACCCTAGACCATTTCTGACAAATGGATGTCCAATCCTTTCTTGAAAGTCTCAAGTGATGAAGCTGCCACAATGTCCGAAGGCAAACTGTTTCATTAGTTGATTGTTTTCACTGTTAGAAAGTTCCTCCTTATTTCTAGGTTGAATCTCTCTTTGGTCAGTTTCCATCCATTATTCCTTGTCTGGCTTTGGAAAATAGCTTGACCCCCTCCTCTCTGTAGCAGCCCCTCAAATATTGGAAGACTGCTATCATATCTCTCCTGGTCCTTCTCTTCACTAGACTAGCCATGCCCAGTTCCTGTAACCGTTCTTCATATGTTTTAGTCTCCAGTCCCCTAAGCATCCTGGTTGCTCCCCACTGCACTTTTTCTAGAGTCTCAACATCTTTTTTATAGCGTGGTGACCAAAACTGGATGCAGTACTGTAGGTGCGGTTTTACTAAGGCTTTATAGAGTGATATTAGTACCTCACTTGATCTTGATTGTATCCCTCTGTTAATGCAATTTAGGAGCAATTGATCAAGGGCAATGTCAGCCTTCCGGTCACCGGGGCTGCCAATCGCACAGAGACCTTGGCCGCACCCCATATCGAGAGCCGCCAGATGTGATGGACATTCATGGGGGCCTGGCTTACATGTTGCGCTGGGAGCCGCCAGCTCGGAGGCATAGCTATACCCACACGCTGCGCTGGGAACCGCCATCTCAGCGGCACAAGGCCTCCATGGCTTGAAAAGTATCTGCTGGTGTTGAGGCGGTGCCCTGCTTTATCCTGGGCCGCGCAAAGCCTGCCAGGGCTTGATGGGAGGTGAGGCCTGCATGTGGTGCCCACAGCATGTATGCCCTGCGTGCTGGGCTGTGTCATCATTCAACGCCACGTAAGAGGTGGGGGGTTATAGAGGCGGGTCCCAGTGATAATGGAGCTGTGGGGGTGGAGCTGACGTATATAAACAGTGGAGGGATTAACCACGTTAGCACTGACTTTGCCTATTGCCTGTTTGTCACTTTGCGCTGCTTGTTATAGCCTAATGGTGAGAACAGTTAACCAGCAGAATGGCTTTCCTTCAGACATTGTGGTGCTCCATCACTGGAAACCTTTCAGAAGAGACGTAATAGCCACTTCTCCGAAATGGTATAAGGTCTCCTGCTTGAGCAGAGGCTGGATTAGAAGACCTCCAAGGTCCCTTCCAATTCTGTTATTCTCTTCGGTTCTGTTGCGATGATATATATGATACCCTGATAAGTAAAACCATAAAAATGAAAGAGGATGTACCGTATTTTTCGGAGTATAAGACGCACCAGAGTATAAGACGCACCTAACTTTTTGGGTTTTTTGGGTACAAAACATACAAACATACAATGTATTTTCTTTGAACAGAGTATTTGGCTGGTTCACAAATTTAAACAGTGTTTAGTCATTTCAATTAAATTTACAATTTCTATATTTCCTTTTTGCCATATTTATTCCACATTATTTTTTTAAAAAAAACAATTATTACCCTTCATCCTCATCTCTAAACTTAATCAAATTCAATTTTTCTCTTCTATATTATACCCCTTCCCATTGTCATCTATTTTTATATCCATCCTCACATTGGTTAATTATGTAATATTACAATTGTTTAATACAAATTCAACATTTTAATATAAATCAATTAGTTATATAACTCTCTTTTTTTGTATATTAATCAATATGAACATGAATATTCCAATTATTTCCATGCAATCCAATTTCTTACAAATCAATTAATTATATTTACCAATAAACCAAATATGTTACTCATTTTCACATCTTAAACTCTCCCAATAACCCTCATAGTTTTGCCCATATAATCCTCCAAACCGCAACTTAATCATTTCTACTTTCATCACAATATGTAATTAAAAATATTTCAATCATTACAATTTCTCTAATTAAATTTAAAAATGTTCTAGCTGTTATCTAAGCTATAATTTAATCCTTTTTACTTTCACCACCATATACCATTAAATGTATTTCAATTGTTACAGTTTATACTTAATCATATTTCTAAAAAAAATTAAAAAATAAAAATTTATCTGTCTAGATTTCAAAAATACAAAAACAAATATTTCAATTATTATTCATTTCATTTTTACAATCATGATTTCCCATTTATTTCTTACTACTATTCATATTTCAATTCTAAATATGTGTAACATTTTTCTCTTTCATTTCTTTTTCTCTCTTCCCATTTTTATTTTTCCCTTTTTCTTTCTCCTTTTTTTCTTTTGTGTTTAAAATCTTGAACTTTCCTCTTTTGCCCTAAATTTCCCATTGTTTGCACCTACCTTTTTTGGTGAGGAAAAAGAGGAAAAAGAAATCTCCCTCTGCCTCTGCCTAATTTTGCCTCCTTACAACAAACAGCCTGCTTTACTTTAAGTTTTGTTTTCAGCATAGCTTGATTAGCACAAGGAAAAAAAATCTGCTGCAGCAATTTACCTCTTTGCAGCAAGCAGCAGAGCCCTGTGCAAAACAGCTGAGAGCAAATTATCGGAGAGTCGGGAGGCCGATCTAATCAACTTGTGCTAATTAGTCTATGCTGAAGCTGAAAGGAGCTGTTTTTTCTTGCTGGTTGCTTGCAAGGAGGTAACTGCTGCGAGGCACAGGCCAAAGGGTGGGGGCCAGTGGGTGGGCAGGGCTACATTTGGTGTATAAGACGCACCTGAATTTTCACCCCCTTTTAGGGGGGAAAAAGGTGCGTTTTATACTCTGAAAAATACGGTACTTCTTTTTCACTTGACTGTATGTGAAAACAACCATTTGCATTGCTAAGAATTTGTGATTGACCCAGTCAACAAGTGAATTTCATCATTGAATGGATATTCGAACTTGGATCTGGGTAGTCTTCCATGTGTCATGATTAATGTAAGAGCTTCTTTGAGTATTGTGGTATGTTTGCTTTTTCATTGCAATGTAACCCTTTTTCTTTTTTTCTCATCTTCTGCAATCATTTCATGCACAATTAAAGATACATTTTTATTTGAATCTTATAGACAAAGAAGATGGCAATGAGCACTCTGGACAACTGAGGATAACAAGCAACATTGAACACCAAAGCAAGTCAGTCCAGAAATCAATATATCTTCCATTTCCTTCAGAGAGCCACACAATTCTTAATCTTCCTCAACAAGTGAGAGGGAAACGAGAGAAAATCAAGAAGAGATTTCTAGCTGGGAAAAGCAGGGTGTGAAATTCAAGCATACATTACATGAAAAGTCAAGGCAGATTATTTTTCCATTGGGCAAAAGAGGGAAATATCTGGAAGTTACTGGGGAGGAAAAGGTCAATTGGAAAACCACGTAGAGCAGACAGAGTTGCAGGCCCACTCTGGGAGGAAGGAAACGGCTTGAATAAAAGCACTGCTAAACAAGGAATCATCCATATTTTTGACTTCCAAAGGAATATGCGTTGTGGAAAAGCTCCATAGATGTGCCTGTTGTGGGAAAGATACAACATGGAAATAACAGCTGATTATGCCTGATTTTCTCCCGACTGGAGAAAAACCATACAATACTCTAAATGTGGCAAAACCTCTCATCAGAACACCTCCATTGCAGTTCTTGGAAGGACTCACACAGGAGAGAAGCCTCACAAGTGCTCTCAATGCAGTAAATGCTTTAGGAAGCATGGCAACATGGACTCATGCCAAGGAGAAACCGTTTGAATGTCCTGATTGTGAGAAATGTTTCTGTGATAATTCCAACCTGGTGGTACACCTGAGAATTCACACAGGAGATAAACCTTTTAAGTGTCCTGATTGTGGAAAAAGCTTTAGTCGGCATTCCAGCCTGGTGACACACCAAAGGACTCACACAGGAGAGAAACCCTTTGAGTGTCCTGATTGTGGGAAAAGTTTCAGTCAGAATTCCAACCTGGTGAGACACCAAAGGACTCACACAGGCGAAAAACTCTTTGAATGTCCTGACTGTGGGAAAAGTTTCAGTAACAATTCCACTCTGGTGAAACACCAGAGGACTCACACAGGAGAGAAACCCTTTGAATGTCCTGACTGTGGGAAAAGTTTCCGTCAGCATTCCAGACTGATTCAACATCAGAGGATTCATACAGGAGAGAAACCGTATGAGTGTCCTGTTTGTGGGAAAAGTTTCAGTCAGAATTCCAGCCTTGTGACACACCAGAGGATTCACACAGGAGAGAAACCCTTTGAATGTCCCGATTGTGGTAAAAGTTTGAGTTCCAAACTCAACCTTCTGACACACCAGAGGATTCACACAGGAGAGAAGCTCTTTGAATGTCCTGACTGTGGGAAAAGTTTCCGTCAGAATTCCACACTGGTTCAACACCAAAGGATTCACACAGGAGAGAAACCCTTTAAATGTCCTGATTGTGGGAAAAGTTTCAGTCAGAATTCCACACTGGTTCAACACCAAAGGATTCACACAGGAGAGAAGCTCTTTGAATGTCCTGACTGTGGGAAAAGTTTCCGTCAGAATTCCACACTGGTTCAACACCAGAGGATTCACACAGGAGAGAAGCTCTTTGAATGTCCTGACTGTGGGAAAAGTTTCCGTCAGAATTCCACACTGGTTCAACACCAAAGGATTCACACAGGAGAGAAACCCTTTAAATGTCCTGACTGTGGGAAATGTTTCCGTCGGAATTCCAATCTCATCGGCCATCAGAGGATTCACGTAGCAGATAAAATGTTTGAATGTCCTGATTGTGGAAAATGTTTCCGTCAGAATTCCTATCTCATCAGCCACCAGAGGATTCATACAGAAGAGAAACAGTTTGAGTGTTCTGATTGTGGTAAAAGTTTCAGTACGATTTCCACCCTGGTGAAACATCAGAGGATTCACACAGGAAAGAAACCCTTTGAATGTATTGACTGTGGGAAAAGTTTCAGTCATAATTCCAGCCTGGTTCAACACCAGAGGACTCACACAGGAGAGAAACCGTTTGAATGTCCTGACTGTGGGAAAAGTTTCAGTCATAATTCCAGCCTGGTTCAACACCAGAGGACTCACACAGGAGAGAAACCGTTTGAATGTCCTGACTGTGGGAAAAGTTTCAGTCATAATTCCAACCTGGTTCAACACCAGAGGATTCATACAGGAGAGAAACTGTTTGAATGTTTTTATTGTGGTAAAAGTTTCAGTACAAATTCCACCCTGGTGAAACACCAGATGACTCACACAGGAGAGAGACCCTTTGAATGTCTTGACTGTGGGAAAACTTTCAGTCATAATTCCTGCCTGGTTCAACACCAGAGGATTCATACAGGAGAGAAACCGTTTGAATGTTCTGATTGTGGTAAAAGTTTCAGTCAGAATTCCAACCTGGTTCAACACCAGAGGACTCACACAGGAGAGAAACCGTTTGAATGTCCTGACTGTGGGAAAAGTTTCCGTCAGAATTCCAACCTGGTTCAACACCAGAGGATTCATACAGGAGAGAAACCGTTTGAATGTTTTTATTGTGGTAAAAGTTTCAGTATGAATTCCACCCTGGTGAAACACCAGAGGACTCACACAAGAGAGAAACCCTTTGAATGTCCTGACTGTGAGAAAAGTTTCCGTCAGAATTTCAGCCTAGTTCAACACCAGAGGACTCACACAGGAGGAAAACTATATGAATTTCCAGACTGTGGGAATGATCCCAGTACTGAGGTTAACCTTATAAATCAAGTACTTATAAACAAAGGGAAGAAATCATTTTAATGCCCCGAGTGTGGACGATGCTTCAGGAAACTTTCCACCCTTATTGCACACAGAAAAATCTCCTAAGGCCCCAAGTGATTAGTGTAGAGAAGGGTTGAATTTCATTTCTAGTGTCCCATTGTAAGTCCAGCTGAGAAATTGACTATTTAATTTGATTAAATTAAATAGAATTTGCCTGATTTTTTGTAGCAAATATGTAATGATATTAGATGGTGCGGAGGAAAGAAAAAGTTGGAATACATTACTTTGATAATGGCTATTAGGGAGTGTTCTTTGCATTTTTGTGATGGTGGATGATAGAAATGCTATGTGCCAGGAATCCCAACCTTTTTCTCCCTTGGTGCCCCCAAGATTTTCAGCCTTAGAATTCTCTAGCCAGCATCTCTTGGGGATTGGAGCTCTGAGACAATAGATTGTGGCTCCTCATATAAGGAGAAAGCAAGATGAGAAGAGACACAGAGGGGGTTCAAAGTTTATCTTTTCCTAACAGTTCCAGGAATTCAGTGCACCAAGCATGTCTGTTCAGATTGTGTCAAGAATGAGGCACGCAAGTGGAAGAAACCATATGAATAGCAAATATATTGGGGGAGTTTAGGGCAGTGAGAAAAGCAATGTAAAATTTCAGATGTAAAGGCTATTCTGCCCTTCAGGTGACCTTCATGGTTCAAAAGCCAAAAGAAGCAATTCAATTGAAACATGTCAGTTGCTACATATTCCTTTTCTCCCCAGATTTTATTCCATTTGTGGTACATGCCTTAAAACTGGTTCTCCTTCATAGTAGGGGTGACTTGTTGTGATTTTATGGACACCTTTTGTTGGAAACAATATGGAACTCTCATGCCATTGCTGTCTTCTGTGATTTTATTTTAACCTAGCAAAGAAACACAGGATTTCCTAGTGGTGCACGATCCATTTATTACCCTGGAAGAACTGGGCTTAACCTAGGATTTTTTTTTAATAATACCTATTGTACACCCTTTGGGATGTTCAGTTTTATGGACAGTCCTCGCTTACCACTTACTACTCAGCCTTCAAAATTACACTGCTGCTGAAAAAGTAGTTCCTCAAAGTTGTGCCCATCACAGTTATTTGGGGGTGGGACTGGCTGGCAATTACGATACTTTCGGTGTCCCACAGTCATGGAATTGCCATTTGGAACCTTCACAATTGGCTTCCAATAAACAAAATTGACAGGAAGTTGCAAGTCCCACTCATGGTACATTGCACTGAACAGAACACGGTGATTCGCTTGACTGTTTTTCACACGACCATTGCAGCAACCCCATGGTCACATGTTCAAAATTCAGATGCTTGGCAAAACACCCATAATTATAATGGTTGCAGTGTCCCAGACTCTTTTTGCACCTTCTGACCAACAAAGTCAACAGGGAAGCCAGATTCGCTTAACAACTGTGTGACTAATTTAACAAGTGCAGTGATTCATTTAACAACTGTGGCAAGAAAAGTTGTAAGGGGAGAGCCTTCTCTGTGGGGGAACCTGCCCTCTGGAATGAACTGCCCCTGGAGATTCGCATGATCCCTGACCTACGTATCTTTCGCCGTGCCCTTAAAACTCTTTTGTTCCAACAGGCTGAGCTGGCTTAGAAAATGAATTTTAATTGGGTGTTTGTAGTTTTTAATATAAAGGCCAAATTTTTAATATATTTTAAATTGTTTTTAAATTTTTGTGGGTATATGTTGTTTTAATATGGCTGTAGTCATAATATGGCCCTGAGTCCTTCGGGAGAAGGGCATTATAAAAATGAAATGAAATGAAATTAAATAAATAAATAAATAAATAAATAAATAAATAAATAATAAAATGGGGCAAAACTCACTTAACAGATGTCTCCCTTAGCAACAGTGAAATTTTGGGCTCAATTGCAGTTGTAGGTCAAGGACTACCTGTATTTACATAAAGTATCAGAGTTGGAAGCGACCTTAGAGGTCTTCTAGTCCAACCCACTGATCAAGGCAGGAGACCCTATTCCATTTCAGACAAGAGACTGTCTAGTCTCTTCTTAAAAGCCTCCAACCGAAACCCTGTCCTTTAATGCCGCTGAAGCTCTTGGGATCATTTCATCAATTAACATCCTCCCCTTGCTTTAAAGTTAGATCAAAAAGTGTGAGTGTATTGTATGGAGTAATCACGACAGACACCCCCCTCCACCCAAAGAATGAATTATTTTGGAGAATATTAAAAAGAGGCAGAATATTTTATTTTCCCAAAGGAGAAATGGAGAAAAAAAATACTAACAAAGGTAGAAAGCAGCCACAACAGTTTCCAGCAGATGCCTGAAGTTTTTAGAGATGGATATTTTGTGTCCATTAAGAAATCTAGGCCAGCCTATTCACAAACCAAACACCTAGAATGCCAATTGATGGGATTAATCACGAATTAAAATTTGCATTTCCCCATCCAAAACCTAAGGATAGGACATAACTTTTTACTACAGGGGTCCTCAAAGTACAGCCTGTGGGATGCATATGGCCTGCTGAAGCAATGTATTGGGCCCGGGCAATGGTGGGATTCAGCCCTGCCTCTTGCCCCATCTCTACCAGCCATTTCTTGCATGGCTGGCTGTGCCACTCACATCGCCCCTCCTCTAGCCATCGCCCTTATCTTCCAATGCACGGGGGTATGCTCACCGCAAAGGTAAGGGTGAAGGGGGAGGGTGGGCAGGGGAGGGCGTGTTTCACAATGGGGGAGATAGGGTCTCCTCCTCCTGGAGCCCATTATGACGTGGAACCACAATGTGATCCTGTCCCACTCTCACCTGACAACAGCAGCGTTGGCTCGTTTTCGCCTCCCAGATGTCAGTCACTTGTCCTGCAGATACTACAGGCTGCCTGTCTTGTGATGCCCTGCCTTCCCACCAGCCAGGTGGTCTTTGGGTCTCTGCTGACCAGCTGATCATCAGTGTGCGGCTCATCAGCCTCTGGATGTCAGATTCCCACCATCTAGCACCAGGGATTCCTTCTCCGCCCCCCCTCCCCCCCCTCCGGACAGACAGAGACTGAGGAAGGGAAGGAAGGATGATAGGAAGGAAGACAGATTCAGGGGTTGTGGTAAAAACTGTGGTTCAGTAATAAGGATGTGATGGCCCTCCAGTGGCTACTGCATTACACTCCCATCATTCCTGACTATTAGTTGTGCTGTTAAAAAAATCCAGTGCCACCAGGGAGAAGTCAAGTTGTGAGTGATTGAAATTCCTCACATTGAAATTAAGTGGTGATAGGTCATAACAGAGGTATGTATTCTCCATGACACATTTTCTTGTTATGTGCCCTATGATTTAGATTTCAGATAAATGTATTTTTCTGCTGTCTTTTTATAAATATAATCACAGACAGTGTGTCAATCGGTTAAAATTCTTTTGTGCACAATCCCATATCCAAAATTACCAATTTAACTTCTCTTATGTAACAGTTTTATATATCCCTTTATATTATTACACTCTTTTAACCATTATTTAACATAAGAAAACATTTCATATATTTTATCATTACATTAATTTCATATTTCATCTCCATGCTTTATTATCTAGCTATTGGTAAAACAAATCCCAAATCAAATAATATTGTTTATCTTCCTGTTCTCTAATTTCAAATGTCAGTTTACTCATTTCAGCACAATCTATAATTTTCTTAATAACTTCATCATCAGTAGGTATCTTCTCGCCTTTCCAATTTTTAACAAAAATAATTCTAGCCGCTATTAAAACGTTCACAATTAAATATCTCAGTTCTTTGTTATACATTTCTGGTAGAATCCCTAATAAAAATATCTCTGGTTTAAAATCAATGTGTTTCTTTGTCATTTTTTCCAACCATGTGTGGATTTTAGTCCAATATCTTTTAGCTTCTGCACATGTCATCCACATATGGTAATATGATCCTGGAGTCGGATGGCATTTCCAACATTTCTCTGATTTGTTCTTGAACATTCTGGCTATTCTCGTCTGGGGTAAGTGCCACCTGTAAAACATCTTATACAAATTCTCCTTATATGCTGTAGACATTGTCGTTTTATAATTTTGCAACCACATTTTTTGCCATTTCTCTAGATCAATCCCATGACCAAAATTTTTCCCCCATGCTATCATTGTTTCTTTAACTTGTTCCTCTTCCAATTTTACCTCTAATAAATAACCATACAATTTTTTAATTTCATAATCATCAGACTCTATTAGAATCTTATCTAAATGAGTCAAGACATTATAAAAACCTTGTTTGGAATCTTCTTCCTATCTAGAATGTATTTGCAAATAAAAAAACTAATCCATCGTAAAACCTTCATCTTCCAATTCTTGCTTCAATTTAAGTTCACCCTTTTCATCCATTAATTCACTATATTTAACAGTTTGTTCTCTTCTAAATATTACTGAATAGGAAAAAGCTTCAATCATTGATACCCAGACTGGAATTTTCAAATAGTGTTGTTTTTTAATCTTCTCCCAATTTTATAACAAAGCCTCACGTATATGGTGTCTTCTAAAATACCCCTGTATTTTTGTTCCCTTATACTAAACTGACAGTGGACAACCTTGTCTAGTACCTTTTTTTATCTCAATAGAGTCTGTCAATTCTCCATTTATCATTACTTTTGCCATTTGTTTATAATATATAGCTTCTATTGATTGAATAAATTTTCTGCCAAAGCCCATCTGTTCCATTTGAAGCAACATAAAACGCCAGTTTACATTATCAAAAGCTTTCTGTGCATCTAAAAAATCAAAGCCATTTGTTTTTCCGGATGAGCTTCATAGTATTCCAAAGTGTCCAGAATTATTCTCATATTGTCTCTAATTTGTCTTTTTGGCAGAAACCCATTTTGATCTGAGTGTATAAAGTTATTGTCTTTCTGCCAATATTGAAGCAAAAAATTTATAATCTGAATTTAGCAGGGATATAGGTCTGTACTTTTTGATTTGTTGTGGGTCTGTATCCTCCTTCAGAATCAGTGTAATATATGCCTCAGACCATGACTTGGGTATTTCCTTCTTTGTCATCACTTCATAACTTCTAGTAATAGGATACTCAAAGATTCCTGCAATGTCCTATAATATTCCACTGGCAAACCATCTGGCCCTGGTGCCTTTCCATTCTTTTGTTTCTTAATTGCTTCAATTAATTCCATCATTGTTATATTTCCCTCTAGCATCTCCTCAATATCTTTAAGAATCCTGGGTAAATTTACATTTTGAAGATATCGTATCACATTTTCCTCCACTATCTTCTTTCTCATACAGTTGTCTATAGTAATCCTGTATAATTTTGTTCTTCTCTTTATTTCCAAATTTACTTTGTCCTTGGTCATCGATTAATTGTATTATTTTTCTTGATTCTCTCTCTCTTTTTTCAATTTATATGCTAACCATCTTCCTGGTTTATTAGCATTCTCAAAATAATTCTGTTTAGAGCTTCTAATTTTTTGAGCTAATTCTTCTTTCTCCAGTAAGTCCATTTTATGTTTTATTGTATCCATTTTCACTTTAACATCCTTTTTATATGGACATTTCTGAAGCTCTTTTTCAAATCTCTTATAATCCTCTTCCAATATTTTATATGTTTGTCTTTTCTTTGCATTTCTCTTCCTTGTATAATCCATTATCAAACCTCTAGCATAGGCCTTCATCATATCCCAAAGATTTTGTGTCAAAGTATCTTCTTTCCTATTCTCCTTGAAAAAGAAAGCCAATTCTCTCTCCATTTTCTGTACAAAATCCTTTTCTTTTAATATAGTATTATTTAAAGTCCATCTAAATCTTCTCCTTTGTCCTTTCCATTTCACTGTCACTGGATTATGATCTGCCCAGGTATTTGCTTCTATCTCAATTTGTTCTATGTTTCAAGTCAATTCCATTGTTGTCCATATCATATCTAATCTAGACCAAGATGAATGTCTGTCTGAATAAAAAATATATTGTCTATTTTTTCCATTTCTATCTCTCCATGCATCTTTTAAGTTTATTTCCTCAAATCATCTTGAAAAAGGAGTTTGGTAATAGCTTTCTACTATGTCTTATTGTTTTATGTGTTTTATAATCCAAATCTCCATCTACTATACCATTAAAATCTCCCATCATACAAATATTATTATATTCCAATTCTGTTATTTTCATGTACAATTCTCTATAAAAGTCACTTTTGATTATTATTTGGAGCATATATTGCTACTAAAAGAATTTTCATATTATTGTCCATTATCTCCACCATCAAGATTCTCCCTTCTTCATCTGCATATATTTGCTCAGCTGTTATTGCATTTCTAATGTATAAAACCATTCCTCTTTTTTTACATTGTGGCAATGATGTGAAGATTTTCCCTAATTTAGGATATACCAATATCCGTTTTTAATATGTACTTCTTGCAGGCAAATTATATCAAATTTTAATTTTTCTAATTTGTGAAATATCTTTCTTCTTATTATTATTATTAATTTAATTTGTATGCCGCCCCTCTCCGAAGACTCAGGGCAGTTCACAATGCATTTAAAATCATTATAAAAAACATTTAAGAATTAAAAACATTAAAACTCATTCACACCATTCATGGCCGGATCTCGCTGGATTGCAAGAGCGAGATCAACGGCCACAGGCTTGGCGGAAAAGCCAGGTCTTCACCGTTTTTCGGAAGGCCAATAGGGTGGGGATGGTCCGGACCTCAGGAGGTAACTGGTTCCAGAGAGTTGGGGCCGCCACAGAGAAGGCCCTCCCCAGCGGGCCCGCCAGCCGGCATTGTTTAGCTGACGGGACCCGGAGGAGACCAACTCTGTGGTGAGATATTGGAACACTGCTATCATGTCTCCCCTGTCCTTCTTTTCATTAAACTAGACATACCCAGTTCCTGCAACCATTCTTCATATGTTTTAGCCTCCAGTCCCCTAATCATCTTTTTTGCTCTTCTCTGCACTCTAGTCTCAACATTCTTTTTTACATCATGGCAAGCAAAACTAAATGCAGTATTCCAAGTGTGGCCTTACCAAGACATTATAAAGTGGTATTAACACTTCACGTGATCTTGATTCTATCTCTCTGTTTATGCAGCCTAGAACTGTGTTGGCTTTTTTGGCAGCTGATGCACGCTGCTGGCTCATATTTAAATGGTTGTCCACTAGGAGTCCAAGATCCCTCTCACAGTTACTACTGTTGAGCGAGGTACCACATATATTGTACCTGTGCGTTTTGTTTTTCTTGCCTAAATATAGAACCTTACTTTTTTCACCATTGAATTTCATTTTGTTAGATAGCACCCAATGTTCAAATCTGTCAAGATCCTTCTTTTCCTATCTTCCAACCAAGCGTACCACTTATCCCATACTAAATAGTAATCGTGTTCTTCCTTATCTTGAAGTTCCTTTGTGAGTCTGTCCATTTCTGCACATTCCATGATCTTATTAATTACTTTCTCCTTGCTTGGTATGTCATTACTCTTCCAATTTTGTGCAAAAGTTATGCATGCTGCCGTTGTTATGTGAATTATTAGGTATTTTATTTCCTTTTCATATTGTCCATATATAATGCCTAGTAGGAAGGTTTCTGTTTCTATTCTGTGTGATTTGTTCTATTTGTGTTTTGATCATTCGCCAGTATTGTTTTGCCTTTGGGCAAGTCCATCATGTATGATAGTAAGTTCCTTTGTTTAGCTTACATTTCCAGCATGTTGAAGATGTGTTAGGGAACATTCTTGCCAACCTGGGCGGAGGGAGATGCCATCTATAAAACATTTTAAGCAAGTTTTACAGACATTGTCAATTTGTAGTTTATTGTCCATAATTTTTCCCACTTATCTAATTCGATGTTATGTTCAAAATTCTTTGTCCAGTTTAACATGTTGTCCTTGACTACCTCCTCTTCTAATTTATATACTCGCAAATAATAGTAGACTTTTTTAATCAATTTATCCTGTGGTCCTTGTAAGATTTTGTCTAGTTCATTTTGGCCTTTTTGGAATTCAAATTGGGTCAAATCCTTCTGATATCTTGATTTTATTTGTAGGTAGGGCCACCAGTCAATGTCTGTACCCATCTCCTGCAGTTCTTGTCTTGTTCTTAGCTCTCCTCGGTTGTTTAGTAGGTCCTTGTAGGTTTTCATTTTGGTGCTGTCCATGGCATTTGGGTAAATCTGGGCCTCCATGGTCGATAACCATTCCAGAATTTTATAATAATGTGCTTTTTTAATACCCTGCCATGCGTGGTATAATGACTGCCTGACCATATGTCTCTGAAAGTATCTGTGTTGTTTATCAGTGCCCTCCCACAAGAATGCATGCCATCCTTGCTGTAAATCAAATCCTTCTAAGGTTAGCAATCTTTTGTTTTTTAGCTCCATCCATTCCTTGATCCAAATCAGTATAGATGCTTTATAATATGTTTCCAAGTCCAGTAGCGCAAGTCTTCCTCTTTCTTTTGACTCTTGTAAGTATTTGATTTTTATTCTTGATTTCTTGCCTTGCCAAATATAATCCGCTATTAATTTATTAAGATCTTTAAAGAAATTCTTTCCCGGTTTTATTAGGATCACTTGGAATAGGTATAACATTCTGGGAAGGACATTCATTTTAATTGAAGCAATTTTCCACAACAGAGATAATTCTAGTTTTTTCCAGGTTTCTAGGTCTTTTTTTATTTGTCCTATAAATTTATCATCATTATCTTCTCTAATTGATGTACTTTTATTAGTGAGCCATATTCCTAAGTATTTTATCTTCTTTGTAGTTAATATACCTAATTTGTCCTCTAATTCTTTTTCTTGCTGGTTGGTGAGGTTCTTCATTAATATCTTTGTCTTTTGTTTATTAATTTTAAGTCCCACTACTCTCCCATATTTCTCTATTTGGTCTAATATTTTGGTGCCCATTGTTATTGGTTGTTCTGCGATAAGTACGATGGCGTCTGCAAAGGCTTGAAGCTTGTATTCCTCCCTCTTAATCTTCAGACCTTGTATTTCCTTATCTCTTCGAATTTCCCTTAAGAGAATTTCCAGTGTTAATATGAATAGAAGGGGAGATAGGGGACACCCTTGTCTTACTCCTTTTGTTATTTGAAATTGCTCTGTTAGGTCACCGTTTATTGTTATTTTCGCTGTTTGAGCGGAATAGATTTTCTTTATCATATTGGTAAATTTGTCGCTGAATTTCATAGCTTCTAACTGTAATGTGAGGAATTTCCAATTTAGGTTATCGATGGCCTTCTGCGCATCTAAAAAAAATTAAGGCCATTTGTTTATCTGAATTTGTTTCATAATATTCTAATATGTCCATTATTTGTCTCAGGTTGTTCTTTATCTGTCTCTTTGGGATAAAACCATTCTGGTCCAGATGGTTTGTTGATTATTGATTATGAAAATAATTTGTTGATTATTTTCTTGATTCTGTAATTATTGATGTAAATAGTTTATAGTCCACATTTAAGAGCGATATCGGTCTATAGTTCTTGATATGGGTATGGTCTGTCTCTTCCTTCAGTATCAGTGTTATAAAAGCCTCTGTCCAAGAATCGGGGATCGTGGCTTCCAGAAGTGCGCTGTTGAATACTCCAAGTAAGATTTCATCTATTGGCTGCTGGCAAGATTTATAGAACTCTTCGTGTATGCCGTCTGGTCCTGGGGTTTTATTTACTTTCAATTTCTTCCTCGCCTTTATAAATTCTGCCATCGTAATTTGCCTGCCCAGAAGGTCCCTGTGTGATTCTTCTAGTTCTTGGATATTGACTTCATGAAGATATTGTTTGATATCTTCTTCTGGAGATTCTTCCTGTTTATATAGTTTCTGGAAAAAAGTTCTTGCTATTTCTTTTTTGTCTTTGTTCCTATAATGTATTTCTCCTGCCTCATACTGTAGTTCATGGATTGTTTTTCTCTCTTTTTCTTGCTTCAGTTTGTATGCCAGCCATTGCCCTGTCTTATTTGCGTATTCAAAACGGTTTTGCTTTACAGATTTGATTTTCCTCGCAATTTCTGTTTGTGTAATCAAATTTATTTTGTGTTTGGCCAAATTTATTTTTTCTTTAATCCTCTTATTTAGGGGTTCATTCTGTAGCTCGAATTCATACTTTTTGAGTTCCTTCAATAAATTGTCTTTTTCCTGTTGTTTTTCTTTGTTTGTTTTTTTTGCCAAATACGATATCGTTAGTCCTCTTATGTAGGCTTTTGCCGTGTCCCACAGATTTTGGAGGGAAGTTTGCTCTTTGGTGTTAATCTCAAAAAATATTCCCATTTCTTTTTCCATCATTTGTATATATTCTTTGCTTTTTAGAATTTCAGTATTCATCATCCATCTCTTTTTCTTTCGATATCCCTTCCAGATTACTTTTATCGGATTGTGGTCTGCCCATGTATTCGTCATTATTTCTATTTCTTCTAAGTCTTTCCTAAGATCTGTTGACATCCAGGCCATGTCTATCCTGGACCAAGATGAGTGTGGGTTGGAGTAGAAAGTGTACTGTTTTTTATCTTTATTTATTTCCCTCCACATATCTTGGAGGCAGAAATCCTGTGCCATGTCCTTAAAATTGTCCGGCAAGGTTTTTTGTTTGTTTGTTTTATTTTTCCTAGTACTACAGGAGTCTTTTTCTATATCTGAAATTGCATTGAAGTCACCTATAATGCAGATGTTCTCATATTCTAGATCTTTTACTCTGTCATATATATTTTGGAAGAAAGTACGTTGATTCTCATTTAGTGCGTAAATTGAGATTAACAGAATTGTCTTGGATTCCGTTTGTATCTCCACCATTAAAACTCTTCCCTCTCCGTCTGCGTATATCTGTTTTGTTTTTAGATGTTTCCTGATGTAGACTGCAATGCCTCTTTTTTTCTGGTCCGCTAGTGAGGTGTAAAGGTTCCCTAGTCTTCTGTTTTCTAGTATCTGTTGGTGTTGTTTTTTAATGTGAACCTCCTGTAAATTTATGATATCCATTCCTAATTTTTGTAGTTTGGTAAGTGTCCGAGTTCTTTTAGCCGGGGCGTTTAATCCATTAAACGAAATCATCGAAATCATCTTTATTTCCTGTTCCATTTTTCTTCCTATCTACTTGTTGTCTTTAGTTTCCTGGTGTTTCTTGTTATTCTTTGTGTTTTCTCTCTTGCTCCTTCCCTCTCTTCTCTTTCTCTTTCCAATCTTCTCTTTTCCTCCTGTTCATCTTTCACTTCCTCTATTGATTGCTCCTTTTGGCTCTTATTTTCCGCTTCTGTTCTGGATTCTTGCTCCTCTTCGGAGACAAAATGTTGATCGAAAAAATCTTGGGCTCCTCCCAGACTATCTATTTTAAGTTTCTTGTCCTGCCATGAGATTAGGATACCCTCTGGTAATAGCCAGTGGAACATCACCTTGTGTTTATTTAATTGTGTTGTGAAGAAATTATAATTTTTCCTCTGGTCTCTGACACGTCTTGGGATTTGTTTCAGTGTTATTATTTCTTTCCCTTTGTAGAAGATTGTGTCCTCTCTCATTTTCCTGTATATCTCTTCTTTTGTCGTTTTCTTCGTGAATCGAATATGGACTTCTTTTGGGAGTTTGTTCCTGCGTGCATAAGTGGTATGCCACTCTGTACACCTCGTCTATATCCCTTCGTATATCGTCCTTGTCTCTCTGTGTTGCTTCAGCGAGGATCTCTGTCATTGTCTCTCCCAGATCTTCTTCCTTGGTTTCTACTATATTCTGGAACCTTAAATAAAATGATACCTTTTCCATTTCCAGATATGTGAGCGAGTCTTCGAGTTCTCGATTAGTTGCCATCTGTTCTTGTTCCAGCATTTCTACTTTCTTAACCATCTGTTCCATCTTCATTTCTGTCTTTTCAATTCTTTGTTCATTTTTGGCGATGTTCTGTTGGATTTTTTCGATCTTGTCATCCATTTTCTTTATATTGTCATTTATCTCTCCCACATCAGCTTTCAGATCATCATGGTTTCTCTTGGTCTCCTCATGATTATTGGCAATCGTTTCTTGGGTCTTACTCATGGCTTCCTGTATCATTGCCAGTACTGACTGGATATTTTGCATACTGGAAATGGAGGCTGATTTTTCTTTTTCCGTTCCAAGCATGGTTTCTATGGTTCTTTGTTGTGCTGGGGATGCTGTTTGGGATGCCTGATTTGGAATTATTTTCTTGCTTGTTTTGCTTATGGTAGTTGTGCCAGTGCTTGTCATCTTGATTCTATTTGCAGAATCTCCCAAATTCTCATGCACTAAAATATTCTTATTTTGACTCAACCTTATTGTCTATAAAAATGTTAATCTCAGTAATAGTGTCTAGCTTCTATATTGTATAGGTATTTATGCACTGGTTGATCTTATCTAGTTGTAGGTTGTTTCTGTGTGTGTCTTTAAAACTCTGACAATCAATTCAATAATTAATTAGACTGTTAGATATATACTCAAAAAAAAGGGGGGCGAGAGAATATATGGGATGAAGGAGGTCGAGGGAAAACCTAGAATTCTAGCACTTCATTAAATGTTGCTATAACAATCAATTAATAATTAATTAGTAATTACTAGTTTAAGTATCAAAACAATGTAACAGTTAATAGTTTATGTATCAATACAATATAGTGATCCAACTATCAAATCTAAATCTATCAGGATCTATTCCCTAAATGTCACTAATATAAATATATGATTAAATATGTATTATTTTTCTGGATGATATTTACTTATAGTTATTTAATTAATCAGTTAAACAGTTAATCATTCAATTAATCATTCATATAAATAGTTAGTTGTCAATTTGTCAAGTATCTCACCAATAAAGAATGTTAATAAATAGTTATAGTTTAAACAAGTCTTAATCAGATATAAATATAAATTTAATTTGCTCTTAATATACTGTTCTCTTTCAGTCTTATGTGTAAGGGTTCTTGTACCTAAGGTTTCTTTTTTTCTTTTTTTTTCTTTTTTTGTTCAAAGTCTTAGTTTTGGTGTCTCTCTCTTCTCTCTCTTCCAAATGTCCAAATAGCCAAAAGGTCCAATTGTCCAGAATTCAAGATTTCAGTGTCCAGTATCCACCGTTATCAAACAAATAAATTCAGTTTGATATCTCCCTCTTTCAAATATCCAAATAGCCAAAAAGTCCAATTGTCCAAAATTCAAGGTTTCAATATCGACTATCCACAGCTATCAAACAATTTAGTCCAGTTTGGTAGTCTCTGATATTTAGTCCAGGCTCTGCTTCTTTGCTACCCGTCTGGCGTGCCGCTCTCGCTTGTTCGCATTTTCACTTTCAGCTGTTAATGGCTTCCGACTCTCTCAGCGATCCTTGCCCTTCGGTTAATTTGTCTCTGCTTCTGTTGCGTAGCCTGCTTTTCCAGCCTAAGAGAGAGAAAAAAGGTCCTTCTTCACAGTTAAGTCCAAATTTGGGGTCTGGTCCAAAATCGCCATTAAATCCTTGGGAATCTCTTGTTCCAAGCGGTCTCTCTTTTTTTTGGACAGTCACCGCCTGTCAGCTCTTTTCTGCCCTGTCTCCCAAATTATCATGTATGTACCCAAATTTGCAAGCTAAATGTTGGGGATGTTTAATTTAATTTAATTTAATTTCCAATTTATATACCGCCCTTCTCCCTGAGGACTCAGGGCGGTGTACAGCCAAGATAAAAAACATAGAATACAAATATTAAAACATTTAAAAATATATATAGATTTGGGCCAAAAGTTAAGAATAACAAACTAATTAAAAAATTTAAAATTTAAAAATTTCTTCTAAGCCAACCCGGCTTGCTGGAAAAGATGGGTTTTCAGGGAACGACGGAAGGCATTGAGGTCATGGATTCTCCTTATCTCCGGGGGCAACTGATTCCAGAGAGTAGGAGCCCCCACAGAGAAGGCCCTCCCCCTGGGGGCCACAAGCCTACATTGTTTGGCTGATGGCACCCTGAGGAGGCCCTCTCTGTGGGAGCGCACGGGTCGATGGGAGGTCGTTGGTAGCAGCAGGCGGTCTCGGAGATAGCTAGGCCCTATGCCATGGAGCGCTTTAAAGGTGATAACCAACACCTTGAAGCGCACCCGGAAGACCACCGGGAGCCAGTGCAGCTCGCGCAGGAGCGGTGTTACATGGGAGCGCCATGTTGCTCCCATCACTACCCGCGCTGCTGCATTCTGGACCAGCTGGAGCCTCCGGGTGCTCTTCAAGGGGAGCCCCATGTAGAGAGCATTGCAGTAGTCAAGGCGAGAGGTGACGAGGGCGTGAGTGACTGTGCACAAGGAATCCCGATCAAGAAAGGGCCACAACTGGCGAATCAGGCGAACCTGATAAAAGGTCCCCCTGGTAACAGCCGTCAGATGTTCCTCCAAGGACAGCTGCCTATCCAGGAGGACTCCCAGATTGCGCGCCCTCTCCGAGGGGGCCAGAGACTCGCCCCCAATAGTCAGCGATGGAGTCAACTGACTATATCGGGATGCCGGGAGCCACAGCCACTCAGTCTTGGAAGGGTTGAGCTTGAGCCTGTTCCTCCCCATCCAGATCCGCACAGCCTCCAGGCACTGGGACATCACTTCAAGGGCATCGTTGGGGTGGCCTGGGGTGGAGATGTACAGCTGGGTGTCATCAGCGTACTGGTGGTATCTCACCCCAAAGCCATGGATGATCTCGCCCAGCGGCTTCACATAAATGTTGAACAGAAGGGGCGAGAGGACCGATCCCTGCGGCACTCCACAGATGAGAGGCCTCGAGGTCGACCTCTGCCCCCCTGCCAACACAAACTGTGACCGGTCGGAGAGAAAGGAGGAGAACCACCGCAACACAGTGCCTCCCACCCCCAACTCTTCCAGCCGGTGCAGCATGATACCATGGTAGATGGTATCAAAAGCCGCTGAGAGATCTAATAGGACCAGAACAGAGGAATAACCCCTGTCCCGAGCCCTCCAGAGATCATCCACCAATGCGACCAATGCTGTTTCCGTGCTGTGCCCAGACCTGAAACCCGACTGGAACGGATCTAGATAGGATGTTTCCTCCAGGAATTGCGGAAACTGTTGCGCGACCACACTCTCAACAACCTTCGCAATGAAGCGAAGGTTGGAGACAGGACGATAGTTGGCCAATATTGCTGGATCCAGGGACGGCTTCTTGAGGAGAGGCCTCACCACCGCCTCTTTCAGGGCAGCGGGGAAGTGACCCTCACTCAAAGAAGCATTAATGACGCCCTGGAGCCAGCCTCGTGTAACCTCCCGGGAAGCCAGTACCAACCAGGAGGGACACGGGTCCAGTAAACATGTGGCCCCACTAAGTCTCCCCAAAATCCTGTCCACATCATCGGGAGTCACAGCATCAAACTCCTCCCAGATAACATTCTCAAGACTGTTCCTCGTCACCCTGCCCTGATCTACCCAGTCAGAGTCCAGATCCCCCCGGATCTGAGCGATTTTGTCATACAGGTATTGTCCGAAATCCTCCGCCCTGCCTTCTAAGGGATCCTCCCGCACTCCCAGATGGAGCAGGGCGTGGGTCACCCTAAACAGGGCGGCCGGACGATTCCCTGATGACGCAATAGAGGCGGAAAAGTAGTTAGACTTTGCCGTCTTTATCGCCACTAGGTAGGCCTTAATATGCGACCTTACCAGTGTTCGATCAGATTCAGCGAGACTGGCCCTCCAACCGCTCTCCAGGCGTCTTTTCCGGCGCTTCATTTCCCTCAGCTCCTCAGTAAACCAAGGAGCCGCACGGGATCGGCATCGGGTCAGAGGCCGCAAAGGCACAACTCGGTCCAAGGCCCCACCAGCCGCCCGATCCCAGGCGGCTACCAGGTCCTCGGCCGAGTCATGTGCTAGATCCTCAGGAAATGGCCCAAGCTCCGTCTGGAACCTATCAGGATCCATCAGGCGCCTGGGGCGGATCCATCTAATTGGGTCCGCCTCCCTGCGGCGAGGGGTCGTGGTTCGAAGATCTAGGCGAAGGAGTGAGTGGTCAGTCCATGACAAGGGTTCCACGTCTATATCCCCTATAACAAGACCACTCAACCACTGGCCAGAGACAAAAATCAAATCCAGAGTGTGACCTCCCCTGTGAGTAGGGCCATGAACTAACTGGGTCAGGTCCATGGCCGTCATGGAAGCCATGAACTCCTGAGCCACCTCAGACGTTTCACCGACGGATGGCAAGTTGAAATCACCCATGACTAAAAGCCTGGGTGTATCTACCGCCACCGTGGCTATCACGAGTAGCTCAGGTAGGGCTGTTGCCACGCGGCAGGGAGCCAGGTACGTAAGCAACAAGCCCATCTGAACCCCACGGCCCCACCTCACAAGGAGGGACTCACATCCGGCTATCTGAGGCACAGTGGTCTCCCTCGGACTCAGATCCTCGTTAATAATAACCGCCACCCCCCCCGCCCCTCCCCTGGGCCCTCGGCTGATGGAATGCTCTGAAGCCTGGTGGGCACATTTCCACCAGAGGGACGCCACCCTCCGGGCCCAACCAGGTCTCTGTAATACCCGCCAGGTCCGCTCCTCCCTCTTGTATAAGATCGTGAATGAGGGGGGCCTTATTGACCACGGACCTGGCATTGCACAGCATCAGCCGAAGGCCCAGCTCCTGAATATCTAAGCCACCTAGTATCCGAGCGGAGCCTTAGGGACCGGGGCAAGCAATTGCTCTCAAACAGCAAGTGCGAGCCCCCAACACCTGATGTGGTCCCCTGCTCCCGCCATATCTGCCCCTCCCATTCACTGTGCCGATGGTACAGCCCTCATAGATATCGCCCCCCATCCCTTTTCCAATCCCTCGTCCGGTGCCTCCCGGATCATTACCCTGTGCCGGGCACGGCTCTGACCCTGGTGGATTCCCCCCCCCCATCCGCCATAGTCGTCTTCCCGGTATCTTTAAAAGAATAATTACAACCCCCCCCCCCCCCAGAACCCCTTAAAATCTTTAAAAATTTCCCTAAAAAGCCCCATAAATTCTTCCTTGCTCCATGCCATCTCTCCGGACTCCAAAGTCCGTCATCGAGATAGGCCCTCGATAATGTGGGGGGCCAAACCTGCGAGAGGGGAGAGTCTCGCAGGGCGAGGAGTTCCGACACCGAATACATATAGCCATCAGGGGAGACAGTCCAAGGGTGGGGGACCGCTGATGTTACAAGCGTAGGGAAAATTCCAGTCCAAGGTCAGGCTGCCAAGCTCCACTGTCCTCTCACGACAGTGGCTAAGGAGGTGCATATCATTCGGCCCCGAAAGTTTCCAGGGCGGCCGTCTCTCACCAGGCCAATCCATGGAGACTTTGATAGAAAGCTCAGGGTGAGGATAGCAATATTCCGCCTCCTCAGGCCTCATGTCCATAGAACCAGAATCCCTCCTGGGATTAGCAGCATCAGGGAATCCAATATCCAGCTCAAGGGAGGTTTAAGTTCGTAAATGTTCGTCAGAGAAGTTCTACATGGTAGGGAATCCAGACAGGCCAGATGGAAGTGGGGAAAAAATTAGGAGTAGTTCAGCAGGCCAAGATGAGTGGGAAGCTATGGTCGTAATTCGCCAAAAGGCCAAACTCAGTCCGAAGGAAGGGGGGGGGAGATTCAAACCGCATAAGTTTGTAGTCATTTTCACATGTGAATGTGATGATGCAACCTATTATCATATATGGTGGACTTATAAGAAAATCAAGGCATTTTGGATAAAAATTTGGTGGGTGATGCAGAACATTCTGAAAAAAAGGTTGAAATTTACTCCTCAATTGTTTCTACTGGGTATTACGACGGATTGTACAGTATTAGAGACTAAATTGATTTTGAACTTAATATCAGCAGTTAGGCTGTTGGTAGCACAATACTGGAAGAAGGACTTTTTGCCTACTATTGAAGAGTGGATACTGAAAGTAACGAATTTAGCAGAAATGGCGAAAATCTCAGCGTATTTGAAGGACTATACACAAGAAAGATACGTATCGGAATGGAGAAGATGGATTGATTATATTCAAAATAAGTATCAGACAAGAAAATATCAAATAGCTTATGAATGAATGTTAAGTATTAGAAGTATTATGTTATCTATAGTGGAGTTAAGGTTTCAGGGGGGGATTTAGTAGTCTAAGGATAGATAAGTTAATTTAGCTTATGATTGTTAAAGGAAATACCTTGTATTTTGCTCTGGGAAGTCTGGGGTGGAGGGTAGGATGAGGGGAGGGAAAGGGTGGGGAGAATATTGTGGGGGGGGGGAAATCCTTTTTTTCCTGTAAAACAAAGTACTCCAACCAGTGGAGATTCAGCTAAGTTTGACAATGGAGAATCTCAGCTGGACATGAGCAGGAGCATCACCATTGCTCCTCGGTTCCATATGGACAACATATGCTTTGTTAACTTAAAAACGGTTTCATGGTTTTGTGATGTAATAAAATAAGATACCTGGAAAAATGCGAGGACCGGTCAAAAATAACTTTTTCAGCCTTCTGACTAGTCCATATGCACATAGGGACTATTCAGAGGGCTGAAAAAAGTCATTTCTGACTGGTCCTCACATTTTTGACCGGTCCTCACCCTTATGATTGGTCATCATTTATGCCCATTGTAGCATCCTTAACAACCTTGTCACTCATTTCACAACTGCTTCTCTTCACCATGGTGACAAGATAAGGCGAAAAACGTAAAATGTGAGGGCAGTCGTAAGTTCGAGGAGTGGTCAAAAGTGCGAGGACCAGTCAAAAATAACTTTTTCAGCCCTCTGAATAATCCATATGCACAAAAGGATACAGCAATACAGAGGGATGAAGGAAGGAGAAGAGAGATGGAAGAAAGAAGGAGAGAGAGGAAAGGAAGAGAAGGGAGGAAGGAAGGGAAGGGAAATTAGAGTAGGAGTGAGGTTAAGAAAGGGAGGAAGAGAGGAGGAGAAGGAGAAAGGAAGAGGAAGTAGGGAGGAGAAGAAGCGGGGGGGAAAGAAAGTAAGAAGGAAAGAAAAGAGAGAGGTGGTAGGTTTGAGGAGAAAGATTGCTGTACAGTAAAAAAGATGAAATGGAAGAAAGGCAACCCCAAACAAATATAAAGATATTAAGATAAAGAATGAATTGTTAAACTTTAAAGAATAAAAGAGAACAAATATGAATAAAAAGTAATTAGAAACACACATACAAACATACAATTTATTTTCTTTGAACAGAGTATTTGGCCAGTTCACAAATTTAAACAGTGTTTAGTCATTTCAATTAAATTTAAAATTTCTAAATTTCCTTTTTGCCATATTTATTCCTTATCTATTTTTTAAAAAAACCAATATTACTCTTCATCCTTATCTCTAATGTTAATCAAATTCAATTTTTCCCTTCTATATTATACCCCTTCCCATTGTCATCTATTTTTATATCCATCCTCACATTGGTTAATTATGTAATATTACAGTTGTTTAATATAAATTCAACATTTTAATATAAATCAATTAGTTATATAACTATCTTTTTTGTATATTAATCAATATGAACATGAATATTCCAATTATTTCCATGCAATCCAATTTCTTACAAATCAATTAATTATATTTACCAATAATAATAAACCAAATAATTTCCCCCATATATTCCTCCAAACCACAACTTAACCATTTCTGCTTTCAACACAATATACAATTAATAGTATCTCAATTATTACAATTCCCTAGTTAAATAGAGCTTTTTTTGTGTGTGTGTTTTAAAATCTTGAACTCTCCTCTTTTTCCCTAAAGAGGAACTACCTCTTTAGGGAAAACTACCTTTTCACTAAAGGTAGTTTGCACCTACCTTTTTTGGTGGGGAAAAAGAAAAGAAATCTGCCTGCCTAATTTTCCAACGTTGCAGCAACAGCAAAGGCAACAGCCTGCTTTACTTTCAGGTTCATTTTTCAGCATAGCTAGGGGAAAAAAAACTGCTCCAGCAAGCAAACAAGAAGCAGAGCCCTGAGCAAATCAGCTGAGAGTTGGGAGGCCGATCTAATCAACCGCCTAATTAGCCTATGCTGAAGCTCCACAGGCCAATAAAATTACAAAAAAACACCAAACCGTTTGTTAAATTGCTGGCTCGCCCGCCCCTTGCCCACCACTATTTATTGGCAATAAATAGTGGTGTGGAGGGGCGGGGCAAGGGGCAGGGCGAGCCAGCAATTTAACAAACGGTTCGGCCGAACCCACCTAGAACCGGCAGAATCCCACCACTGCTTGAGCCCCTCCGCTCTGTAGCAGCCCCCCAAATATTGGAAGACTGCTATCATATCTCTCCTGGTCCTTCTCTTCACTAGACTAGCCATGCCCAGTTCCTGTAACCATTCTTCATATATTTTAGTCTCCAGTCCCCTAAGCATCCTGGTTGCTCTCCTCTGCACTTTTTCTAGAGTCTCAACATCTTTTTTATAGTGTGGTGACCAAAACTGGTTGCAGTACTGTAGATGCGGTTTTACTAAGGCTTTATAGAGTGGTATTAGTACCTCACTTGATCTTGATTGTCTCCTCTGTTAATGCAATTTAGGAGCAATTGATCAAGGGCAATGTCAGCCCTCCGGTCACCGGGGCTGCCAATCGCACAGAGACCTTGGCTGCACCCCATATTGAGATCTGTCAGATGGGCCGGACGTTCATGGGGGCCTGGCTTACATGCTGCGCCAGGAGCTGCCAGCTGGGAGGCATGGCTATACCACACGCTGCGCCGGGAGCTGCCAGCTCAGCGGCACAAGGCCTCCTTGGCTTGAAAAGTACCTACCGGTGTTGAGGCGGTGCCCTGCTTTATCCAAGGCCACGCGAAGCCTGCCAGGGCTGGATGGGGGTGAGGCCTGCATGTGATGCCGCAGCATGTATGGCCTGCACGTTGGGCGGTGTCATCACTGGACGCCACATAAGGGGTGGGGAGTTATAGGGGTGGGCTCTGGGGAGGTGGAGCTGTGGGAGTGGAGCTGACGCTATATAAATGGTGGAGGGATTAACCACGTTAGCACTGACTTTGCCTATTGCCAGTTTGTCAGTTTGTGCTGCTTGTTATAGCTTGTGGGATAAAGTTTGTCAGTTAACCATCTTTGGCTCTGTCTAAATTCCTTGCTGACGGCCGGAATGTGACAGACACTTTATTAGCACTAGTTGGCTGCTACTTCACCTCTTTATACAATGGAAGCAGTGAGAAATTTCCTAATTGTGAGAACAATTAACCAATGAAGTAAAACCATAGAAATGAAAGCGAATGTACTTTCTTTTTCACTTGACTGTATGTGAAAACAACCGTTTGCACTGCTAAGAATTTGTGATTGGCCCAGTCAACAAGGGAATTTCATCATTGAATGGATATTCAAACTTGGATCTGGGTAGTCTTCCATGTGTCATGATTAATGTAAGAGCTTCTTTGAGTATTGTGGCATGTTTGCTTTTTCATTGTAATGTAACCCTTTTTCTTTTTTTCTCATTTTCTGCAACCATTTCATACACAATTAAAGATACATTTTTATTTGAATCTTATAGACAAAGAAGATGGCAATGAGCGCTCTGGACAACAGAGGATAACAAGCAACATTGAACACCAAAGCAAGTCAGTCCAGAAATCAAAATATTTTCCATTTCCTTCAGAGTCACACAATTCTTTTCTACCTAGGGAAACGAGAAAAGATCAGGAAGAGATTTCTAGCTGGGAAACGTAGAGTGTGAAATGCAAGCATACATTACACAAAAAGTCAAGGCAGATTATTTTTCCATTGGGCAAAAGAGGGAAATATCTGGAGAAGTCAATTAGAAAGCCACGTAGAGCAGACAGAGTTGCAGGCCCACTCTGGGAGGAAGAAAACGGCTTGAATAAAAGCACTGCTAAACAAGGAATCATCCATATTTTTGCCCTCCAAAGGAATATGAGTTGTGGAAAAGCTCCATAGATGTGCCTGTTGTGGGAAAGATCCAACTTGCAAATCATAGCTGATTACGCCAGAGAGGATCCTGACTGGAGAAACGCCATACAATACTCTAAATGTGGCAAAACCTCTGATCAGAACACCTCCATTGTGGTTCTTGGAAGGACCCACACAGGAGAGAAGCCCTATAAGTGCTCCCAATGCAGTAAATGCTTTAGCAAGCATGGCGACATGGACTCACACCAAGGAGAAACTGTTTGAATGTCCTGACTGTGGGAAAAGTTTCCGTCAAAATTCCCACCTCATCGGCCACCAGAGGACTCACACAGGAGATAAACCCTATGAGTGTCCTGATTGTGGTAAAAGTTTCAGTCACAATTCCAGCCTGGTTCAACACCAGAGGATTCACACAGGAGAAAAACCCTTTGAATGTCCTGTTTGTGGGAAAACTTTCAGTCAAAATTCCGACCTCGTGAAGCACCAGAGGATTCACACAGGAGAGAAACCCTTTGAATGTCCTGACTGTGGGAAAAGTTTCCGTCAGCATTCCAACCTCATTGGCCACCAGAGGATTCACATAGGAAAGAAACCATTTGAATGTCCTGACTGTGGGAAAAGTTTCCGTCAGAATTTCAGCCTAGTTCAACACCAGAGCACTCACACAGGAGGGAAACTATATGAGTGTCCAGACTGTGGGAATGATCCCAGTACTAACGTTAACCTTATAAATCATGTACTTATACACAAAGGGGAGAAATTATTTTAATGCCCCTTGTGTGGATGATGCTTCAGGAAACTTTCCACCCTTATTGCACACAGAAAAACTCCTGAGGCCCCAAGCGATTAATGTAGAGAAGGGTTGAATTTCATTTCTAGTGTCCCAGTGTAAGGCCAGCTGAGAAATTGACTATTTAAATTGATTAAATTAAATAGAATTTGCCTGATTTTTTGTAGCAAATATGTAATGGTATTAGATGGTGCAGAGGAAAGAAAAAGTTGGAATATATTACTTTGATAATGGCTATCTGGCCTTCAGCATAAGAAGTTGCTGGATATTTATTTTTGTAGAAATTTGGCAATTATGTAAAAATCTTTTTGAGAATGTTCTTTGCATTTTTGTGATAGTGGATGATAGAAATGCTATGTGCCAGGAATCCCAGCCTTTTTCTCCCTTGGTGCCCCCAAGATTTTCAGCCTTAGAATTCACCAGCCAGCATCTCTTGAGGATTGGAGCCCTGAGACTATAGATTGTGGCTCCTTATATAAGGAAAAAGCAAGATGAGAAGAGACACAGAGGGGATTCAAAGTTTATCTTTTCCTAACAGTTCCAGGAATTCAGTGCACCAAGCATGTCTGTTCAGATTGTGTCAAGAATGAGGCACGCAAGTGGAAGAAACCATATGAATAGCAAATATATTGGGGGAGTTTAGGGCAGTGAGAAAAGCAATGTAAAATTTCAAATTTAAAGGCTGTTCTGCCCTGCAGGTGACCTTCATGGTTCAAAAGCCAAAAGAAGCAATTTGATTGAAACATGTCAGTTGCTACATATTCCTTTTCTCCCCAGATTTTATTCCATTTGTGGTACATGCTTTAAAACTGGCTCTCCTTCATAGTAGGGGTGACTTGTTGTGATTTTATGGACACCTTTTGTTGGAAACAATATGGAACTCTCATGCCATTGCTGTCTTCTGTGATTTTTTTTTTTTTACCTAGCAAACAAACACAGGGTTTCCTAGTGGTGCACCATCCATATATTATCCTGGAAGAACTGGACTTAACCTAGGATTTTTTTAATAATAGCTATTTGCACCATTTGGGATGTTCAGTTTTGTAGACAGTCCTCGCTTACCGCTTACTACTCAGCCTTCAAAATTACACTGGTGCTTAAAAAGTCATGGAATTGCCATTTGGAACCTTCACAATTGGGTTCCCATAAACAAAATTGACAGGAAGTTGCAAGTCCCACTCATGGTACATTGCACTGAAGAGAACACGGTGATTCACTTGACTGTTTTTCACATGACCATTGCAGCAACCCCATGGTCACATGTTCAAAATTCAGATGCTTGGCAAAACACCCATAATTATGATGGTTGCAGTGTCCCAGACTCAAGTGATCCTCTTTTTGCACCTTCTGACCAACGAAGTCAACAGGGAAGCCCGATTCGCTTAACAACTGTGTGACCAATTTAACAACTGCAGTGATTCATTTAGGAACTGTGGCAAAAAAAGTTGTAAAATGGGGCAAAACTCACTTAACGGATGTCTCCTTTAGCAACAATGAAATTTTGGGCTCAATTGCAGTTGTAAGTCAAGGACTGCCTGTATTTACATAAAGTATCAGAGTTGGAAGCGACCTTAGAGGTCTTCTAGTCCAACCCACCAATCAAGACAGGAGACCCTATTCCATTTCAGACAAGAGACTGTCCAGTCTCTTCTTAAAAGCCTCTAACTGAAACCCTGTCCTTCAATGCTGTTGAAGCTCTTGGGATCATTTCATCAATTAACATCCTCCCCTTGCTTTAAAGTTAGATCAAAAAGTGTGAGTGTATTGTATGGAGTAATCATGACAGACACACCCCTCCACCTAAAGAATGAAATATTTGGGGGGATATTAAGAGGCAGAATATTATATTTCCCCAACGGAGATATGGAGGAAAAAAAATACTAGCAAAGGTAGAAAGCAGCCACAACACTTTCCAGCAGATGCCTGAAATTTTTAGAGATGGATATTTTGTGTCCATTAAGAAATCTAGGCCAGCCTATTCACAAACAAAACACCTAGAATGCCAATTGATGGGATTAATCACGAATTAAAATTTGCATTTCCCCATCCAAAATCTAAGGACAGGACCTGACCTTTTAGTACACAGGTCCTCAAGGTACGGCCCCTGGGATGGATATGGCCTGCAGAAGCAATGTATTGGGCCCGCACAGTAGAGGGATTCCGCCCTGCCCCTAGCCCCATCCCTATCAGCCATTCCTTGCGTGGCTGGCTGTGCCACCCGCATCGCCCCTTCTCTAGCAGTCGCCCTTATCTTCCAATGCACGGGGTATGCTCACCGCAAAGGTAAGGGGGAGGGTGGGCAGTGGAGGGCGTGTTTCACAATGGGGTCTCCTCCTCCTGGAGCCCATTATGACATGGAGCCACAATGTGACCCTGCCCCACTCTCCCCTGATAACAGCAGTGTCGGCTCATTTTCGCCTCCCAGATGTCAGTCTTCCTGCAGATACTGCAGGCTGCCTGTTTTGTGATGCCCTGCCTCCCCGCCAGCCAGGTGATCTTTGGATCTCTACCGACCAGTTGATCATCAGCATGCGGCTCATCAGCCTCTGGATGTGAGATTCCCACCATCTAGCACCAGTTCAGGGGTTCCTTCCCCCGCCCCCCGGACAGAGAGAGAGAGAGAGAGAGAAAGAGGGAGGAAGGGAAGGAAGGATGATAGGAAGAAAGACAGAATTGGGGGTTGTGGTAAAAACTGTAGTTCAGTAATAAGGATGTGATGGCCTTCCATTGGCTAGTACACTACACTCCCATCATTCCTGACTATTAGTTGTGCTTAGATGGCCAGGCCTCCCTCTCCAGGACCCTCCTCTTTGGCAATGCCTCAGGTGTCTCCCGAAGGAGAAGAGATTGGCCAGGAGCCAGGTGTTTCCGAGCCATCGGATAGTGATGAAGAAACATTGTGGTTGGACCCACGCCAGCGTCGGAGAGACAAGTGTGCGCAGCAGAAAAGGAGGCGTGCCAGAGATTAAGCTGAGTCACTGGACCACCCCCCACAGGCTATAAAAGGGAGTGTGGTGGCCATTTGGACTCTGTGATGGACAAAGCTAATCTCTGGCGAGTCACTTTGCACCTTTGGACACAACGCCTATTTGCTGTGGATTTAATTACAAACTGGACTATTCAAACTGTGTGTATTTTTGTCTGTGTTATCGGAGTAAAAGTTCTTGGCAGGAGTTGCTGCCAAGTTCCTTATCACTGACGTTGACTGTTTGAAGAAGTTTATTTAACCCTCGGCTGGCTGGTTGGGTGCGGGGACAGAACACTACTGTTGAGCGAGGTACCACATATATTGTACCTGTGCGTTTTGTTTTTCTTGCCTAAATGAAGAAGCTTACTTTTTTCACCATTGAATTTCATTTTGTTAGATAGCGCCCAATGTTCAAGTCTGTCAAGATCCTTCTGTATCTTAAGCCTATCTTCTGGAGTGTTGGCTATTCCTGCCAGCTTGGTGTCAGCTGCAAATTTGATGAGTTCCCCATCTATCCCCTCATCATTGATGAAGATATTGAAGAGTACTGGGCCTAAAACAGAGCCTTGGGGTACTCCACTGCATACTTCCCTCCATGTAGATGCAGTTCCATTGAGGACTACACGTTGAATGCGGTTGATCAGCCAGTTACAAATCCATCTGGTGCTGATGCTGTCTAACCCACATTTTTCTTACTTTATCTAGTAGTAGGTTATGGTCTACTTTATCAAATACCTTACTGAAGTCCAAGTAAATTATACCGACAGTATTCCTCTGGTCCACTAATTTTGTCACTTTGTCAAAGAATGGAATAAGATTAGTCTGGCATGATCTGTTTTTGACAAACCCTTTTGGTTATTACTTGGTTTGCTTCTAGGTGTTCACTGATTCATTGCTTGATCTTTTCCAGAATCTTCCCTGGTATTGAGGTCTGGCTGTAAAGACAGATGCAAAAAAGGAGTTAAGTAGTACTGCTTTGTCCCTGTTGCTTGTCACCTTCTTGCCACTTTCTCCCAACAATGGACCAATTGTTTCCTTGACATTTTTCTTTTCCATGTCCATCTAATTTGTATTTTATGTTTTGATTTTTTTTTGCCAATGTGCAAGACAGAGCATTTATTGGTTGAGCACAGACATCGCAGCACAGACACACATCTCCAAAATGCTCCGTCCGGAGCATTCAGCCTTACAATCCTGGACGGGGTGTCTGTGCTGTGAACGCAAAGAAAGAATGGTGTGTGTGTGTGCATGAGAGAGAGAGAGAGAGAGAGAAAGAGAGAGAGAGAGAGAGCGCTGGTGGTGACCCCCTGCCCGTTGTTCCTCTGTTCTGGTCCTATTAGACCTCTCAGCGGCTTTTGATACCATCGACCATGGTATCATGCTGCGCCGGCTGGAGGGACTGGGGGTGGGAGGCACCGTGCTGCGGTGGTTCTCCTCCTATCTCTCTGACCGGTCGCAGTCTGTGTTGGCAGGGGGGCAGAGGTCGACCTCGAGGCGCCTTGCTTGCGGGGTGCCGCAAGGGTCGGTCCTCTCGCCGCTCCTGTTCAACATTTATGTGAAGCCGCTGGGTGAGATCATCCGTGGTTTTGGGGTGCGATGCCATCTGTACGCTGATGACACTCAGCTGTACATTTCCACCCCAGACCACCCCAATGATGCCCTCGAAGTGATGTCCCAGTGTCTGGAAGCCGTGCGGGTCTGGATGGGGAGGAACAGGCTTCGGCTCAACCCTTCCAAGACCGAGTGGCTGTGGATGCCGGCGTCCCGGTATAGCCAGCTGGTGCCATCGCTGGCTATTGGGGGCGAGTCACTGACCCCCACAGAGGGGGCTCGCAACTTGGGCGTCCTCCTGGCCACACGGCTGTCTTTAGAAGAGCATATGACGGCCGTGGCCAGGGGGGCTTTTTATCAGGTTCGCCTGATACGCCAGTTGCGCCCCTTTCTGGATCGGGACTCCTTGTGCACAGTCACTCATGCCTTGGTTACGTCACGCCTGGACTACTGTAACGCTCTCTACATGGGGCTCCCCCTGAGGAGCACCCGGAGGCTCCAGCTGGTGCAGAATGCGGCCGCGCGGGTGATCATGGGAGCGACGTGGCGCTCCCACGTAACACCTCTCCTGCGCGAGCTGCATTGGCTCCCGGTAGTCTTCCGGGTGCGCTTTAAGGTGTTGGTTCTCATCTTTAATGCGCTCCATGGCTTAGGGCCAGGGTATTTGCGAGACCGCCTGCTGCTACCGATAACCTCCCACCGGCCAATACGCTCTCACAGAGAGGGCCTCCTCGGGGTGCCGTCGGTCAGGCAATGTCGGCTGGCGGCCCCCAGGGGGCGAGCCTTCTCTGTGGGGGCACCCGCCCTGTGGAATGAGCTGCCTCCTGGAATACGATTGATCCCGGACCTCCGGACCTTCCGTAAAGCCCTGAAGACGTTTTTATTTCATCAAGCCGGCCTAGCCTAAATGGTTTTTAATTGGGATTTTAAATTTAATGGATTTGGGGTTTTAAATTGGGTAGCCAATGATTTAATTCTTTTAATTATCTTAACTTTTGTATTTGTATGTTTTTTAATTTTGGCTGTTCACCGCCCTGAGTCCCTTCTGGGAGAAGGGCGGTATACAAATTAATTAAATAAATAAATAAATAAATAAACTAATTTAACAATAGCAAGGATTCACTTAACAAATGAGTGAAGAAAAGTAGTACAATGGGGCAAAACTGACTTAACAAATTCCTCACTTAACAACATAAATTTTGGACTCGATTGTGGTGGTAAATTCAGGATTACCTGTAACTGAGGACTGGAAAAGAGCTGATGTGGCTCCCATCTTCAAAACAGGTAAAATAAATTCGTCCAGGAAATTACAGACAGATCAGCCTGACATTAATACCTGGTAACATCTTGGAAAACATATCCAGGCAACAAATCTGTGAACACCTAGAAGCAAACAAGTTATAACCAGTAGCCAACATGGGTTGATCAAAAACAGATCATGCCAAACAAACTTTATTTCATTATTTGACAAAGTGGCTAAATTAGTGAACCAGAGAAATGCTATAGACATAGTATACTTAGATTTCAGTAAAGCATTTGATAAAGTAGATCACAACCTACCTACTTCTTGCCAACCTAGAAAAATGTGGGATAGGCAGCACCACCACAAAATGAGTTTCTAACTGTTTGACAAATCGTACTCAACGTGTAATCCTCAATAGAGCTATCCCCACATGGAGGGAAGTAAGCAGGCCTAGGAAGCAGGAAAAGGAGGGAACACCTTCCAAAAACCTTTGCCAAGGAAACTGAAAAGCCAGGCATGAAGACTGACCCAAAGGCACCAAATACGAAGCTAGTATCACGTTTCACTTTTTCACTTGGCTCAGTTGCAAAGATCAGCTGCTAGGAGTCGAAAACATCTTCCAAAAGCCTTGGTGGAGACTGGACAGGAGTGTTTCTCCACCTCCTGTCGCTAGATGGCGGTCAGGCAACGTCTGTGCCTAGAAAGCCATCAATACAGTGGTGCCATCCGCGATTGCGCTTAAAAAAGGAGTTTTTAAACCATTGAGTATGCATTGCTAGAAAGGATGGGAGGAGAGGAAAGCGCAGAGGAACTTCCTCTTCCGGATGACTGATGGGAGGAAAGTGGTGTGCAGAGCGGCTTTTCTGCTCTTCCCAGGGTCGGAGCAGCAGCTGGCAGGTGAGTTGAGGGCTGCAGGTGGGAGGAGAGTCCGGGAGCAACTTGGGCTGGAAGCGGAGAAGCAACTGGGCTGAAGCCTCTCAGCTGCTGCTGCTGCAGGTTCCTTCCCTCCCCAAATGGAAGCCCACTGGTGCTGCAGGCTGGGAAACCGGTGGCTGCAATTTCTGCTGGTGGGAAGCTTGAAAAAGCCTCTTTCAAGTGGAGGTTGAGTCTTTGGGAATGGCTTCCCTCCAGAGGTTGTGGCTGCTCCGTCACTGGAGGGTTTTGAGGGGCGATTGGGCAGCCATTTGTTCTGGATGGAACAAATATAAAATGTATTGGCCACCAACCTTATCATGACATAACTGTGGGAGGCTTAGAGACAGAAAATAATACATACACGTTAAAATCTAAACAAATTGTAGGAAGAAAAATCCGGTCAGGTTCCAAGCCAGGAGAAAGGAGCTGGAAATAAAATGCTTAGTGACACAGATGCCAGTCGCAACTGCAGTCAATAAGTGAGGACTACTTCAATTGGGATGTCACCAAAGGGGTTGTGGAAAGCATTTTATGCCTTTTCTTGGAGTTCGTGGCTTCCATGGGCATAACTGGTGCTTGAAATCTTGCAGAGGGTTTAGGCCTCATTTGGTCAGTTAAAGCTCCCACATCTGTCAAGTTAGTGTCATGCAGATTGTCAGGTGTGGCTCAATAAAATAAAAGAGAGTTCAAGTGTGTTTGTTGATAAGCCAAAGCATTTCTTCAGCTGAATAAAGATGGGTCCCTCCTAAGAAGGAAGGAACCCTGAGCATAGTGAAAGGCAGATATTTATACATTTCTTTGCTTTCGCTTCATTACATAAGAGGCAGCTGGGACACGACAGATAAAGTATAGAAATATAGAAATCATAAAAATCATAAAAATAGTTAAGCATGCCTTGTGTGATTTTGGTCACGTGCCTAACAGACAGGCTAGTGGTTTCCTGTGTACGTTTCCATGGCCTCTGAAGACTGTTGCGGCCTGAACTTCAGCCTTACCATCTCAACATATGAGCAAACATCAAATTCATCAGGTTCCTGATTAACATTAGCGCAGAAGGTATGATTGAGATATTTTTCAGGCTTGAAAGACATTGATTTTCTCCATATTGTAGGTGTGTGTATTATTTCTCTCTGAATGTGTATATCTCCAAATGCATAATCACTCCCCAGGAGTTCCGCATAAACAGTTATGTGAAAAAAAAGTACACTCTTCTTGACTTATATCAGGTCATCTTTTAATTTATAAAAAGAAAGCCAAAACGTCACTGCATTAACGGCCAACCAACTCCATTTTGGTCTGGTCTGTGCAAAGGACAGTGTTCCAGAAGTCATGTGATTTGTTCAGATGTAACTTTGCAAACCTCAGCCTTGCTGCTATGACCTTTTTAGAGAGAAGAGGGTTTCTCCTCACAACCCTTCCAAATAAACCATATTTATCCAGTCTTTTTCTAATTTCGCTGTCATGAATCTTAACATTTAAAATGCTAAATGAAGCCTGTAGAGTCTGAGATATAACTCTTTGTTTTTTTAGTAATTTCTCTGGCCATTGCATGGTCTGGCCTTGGGGTGAATTTTCTTGGATGTCCAGTTCTGGGAAGATTGGCAACTGTCTTGAATATTTCCCACTTGTGAATAATCTTTTTAACAGATTAACAGAGTTGTAAGGTTCTTTATAGGTCATCTAGTCCAATCCTGCCCCCCCACCCAACTCAAGCAGGGGACCATACACCATTTCTGATAAATGGCAGTCCAACCTTTTCTTGAAAGTCTCAAGTGATGAAGCTCCCACAACTTCCAAAGGCAAGCTGTTACATTGGTTGATTGTTCTCACTGTCAGAAAGTTCCTCCTCATTTCTAGGTTGAATCTCTCTTTGGTCAGTTTCCATCCATTATTCCTTGTCTGGCCTTCAGGTGCTTTGGAAAATAGCTTGACCCCCTCCTCTCCGTAGCAGCCCCTCAAATATTGGAAGACTGCTATCATGTCTCCCCTGGCCCTTCTCTTCACTACACTAGCCATGCCCAGTTTCCGTAATCGTTCTTCATCTGTTTTAGTCTCCAGTCCCCTAATCATCCTGGTTGCTCCCCTCTGCACCTTGAGTTTCAACATCTTTTATAGTGTGGTGACCAAAACTGGATGCAGTACTCTAGGTGTGGTCTTACTAGAGCTTTATAGAGTGGTATTAGTACCTCACTTGATCTTGATTGTATCCCTCTGTTAATGCAATTTAGGATTGCATTGGCTTTTTGCTGCTGCTGCACACTGCTGGCTCATATGTAGCTGGTTGTCCACTAAGACTCTCAAGATCCCTCTCACAGTCACTGCTATTAAAACTGGTTTCACCCAGTTTATATGTGTACTTTTGGTTTTTCTTACCTAAGTGTAAGACTTTACTTTTCTCTACATTGAATTTCATTTTGTTAGATAGGGCCCAGTGTTCAAGTCTGTCAAAATCCATCTAGATCTTGAGCCTATCTTCTAGGGCCATGATGGCGAAACTATGGCACGTGTGCCACCTGTGGCACGAGGAGCCATATCTGTGGGCACACGAGCATTGCCCTAGTTCAGCTCCAGCATGCATGTGTGCACTGGCCACCTGATTTTCGGGCCTTCTGAGCCCACTGGAAGTTGGGAAAAGGGCTGTTTTTGGCCTCCAGAGAGCCTCCAGGGAGGGGGGAGGCCATTTTCACCCTCCCCAGGCTCAAAAAAAGCCTCTGGAGCCTGGGGAGAGCGAAAAACAGGCCTACCGGGCCCACTGTGCCATCATGTGCCAAAAGTGGGGGGAGTGCGGGGTGGGGGTTGTGCGTGCATGTGCAGTGGGGATGAGGCACATTGAATTATGGGTGTGGGCACGCACATGCGTGACCCCCCCATGCGACCCCCGCCTTTGGCATGCGACGGCAAAAAGGTTAGCCATCGCTGTTCTAGGGTGTTAGCTATTCCTGCCAGCTTAGTATCATCTACAAATTTGGTAAATTCCCCTTCTATTCCCTCATCTAAGTCGTTTATGAAGATATTGAAGAGTACTGGGCCTAAGACATTACTTTTGGTCAAGGTGGATAAAAATCAATGATTTTTTTTAAAAAAAATCAAAAAAATCAGATTTTTTTATTTAAATCGGATTTTTTTGATTTTTATCGAATTTATTTTAATAAAAAACTTTTGGGGTAAAAATCTATCGTAAGATAGTTTTCTATTTAAGATACATAAATAATTTAGTTTATTCAGCATGAAATGGAGCTTAGTTATGTAGCATGAGGCTGTATATTCTGCAACACTGGGACTATCGGTGAGTCAACAGTGGATCAAAGGAGTAGCAGAGATGACAGTTGCTCTTTAAAAATTATGATTTAAATCGAGTTGATTTAAATCAAGCCTTTATACTAGTGATTTAAATCATGATTTAAATTGTGATTTAAATCTACTTGATTTAAATCAAATCCACCCTGCTTTTGGTACCCCACTGCTTACTTCTCTCCATGTAGACTTGGACCCATTAAGGGTCACTCGTTGAGTACGGTTTGTCAGCCAGTTGCGAATCCATCTGGTGGTGAAGCTATCCTACTTTTTTCTAGCTTACGAAGAAGTAGGTTGTGATCTACTTTGTCAAATGCCTTGCTGAAGTCTAAGTATATTATGTTCACAGTATTTCGTTGGTCATCTAATTTAGTCACCATGTTGAAGTATGAAATAAGATTGGTTGCTAATTATTACTTTACTCATTTCTAGGTGTTGGCAGATCTGGTTTTTTATTATCTTTTCCAGTATCTTCCCAGATATTGATGGCTGATTGGTTTTTAGTTTCCTGGGTCTGTTTTTTCCCCCTTTTTGAAGATGGGGACCACATCAACTCTTTTCCAGTCCTCTGGTAGTTCCCCGGTGTTTCAGGATTTTTAAAAGATGTGGTGCAGTGGTTCTGAGGTGACATCTGCCAGCTCCTTTAGAACTCTGGGATGTAACCCATCAGGTCCTGGTGGTTTGTATTCATCAAGATCAGACAGGGGTTTTCTTACTATTTTTTTGCCTATTTTAACTTTTATTTCCAGTCTGTTTTTTACAATTATGTTTCTGGTAGGTTGGGCTATAGTTTCTTTTTGCGTGAAGACCGATGCAAAGAATTTTCTGGTTTCTTCTTGGATTTCTTGTTTTTCTTTCTCAGCACTATTGTGCTGGTCTGGGCTTTTATGATCATATTTTTCAGAGTTTCCCAAGATTCTTGAGTTGTTTTCCACTTTAGGATTTTCATCCGATGAATCTTTTCCAAGAAAATTTGATTTGCATTGGCCAAGAATCTTCCTCACTTTAGAATGATGTATTTTTAATTGTTTGGAAATAGCCTTTTAAACCGTCCCAAATTGATGGGCAGCAACAATTGCTTCTCTAAGATAATTGCTGATATCATTACTCTTTGGCATAGTATTAACACACACCTCAATGCCAGAGACCAGGAAACTCCTACAACTTCGGCTTTTATAGATGTAGTCAGATTTGCTGACGATCAATTGATCAAGGGCACTTTATTAGGAGTATTTGGCTGCTACTTCACCTCTTTATACTATGGAAGCAGTGAGAAATTTCCTAATGGTGAGAACAATTAACCATCAGAACAGCTTGCCTTCAGACATTGTGGTGCTCCATCACTGGAAGCTTTTAAGAAGAGATGTAAAATCCACTTGTCTGTAATGGTATTGGGTGTCCTGCTGGAGCAGGGCTTGCGTTAGAAGACCTCCAAGGTCCCTTCCAATTCTGTTATTCTCTTCTGTTCTGTTGCGATGATATTTATGATATCCTGATAAGTAAAACCATAGAAATGAAAGAAAATGTACTTTCTTCTTCACTTGACTGTATGTGAAAACAACCCTTTGCATTGCTAAGAATTTGTGATTGACCCAGTCAACAAGTGAATTTCATCCTAATGGATATTCGAACTTGGATCTGGGTAGTCTTCCATGTGTCGTGATTAATGTAAGAGCTTCTTTGAGTATTATAGCATGTTTTCATTTTCATTGTAATGTAAAAGTTTTTCTTTTTTCCTCATCATCTGCAACAATTTCATGCACAATTAAAGATACATTTATATTTGAATCTTATAGACAAAGAAGATGGCAATGAGCACTCTGGACAACTGAGGATAACAAGCAACATTGAACACCAAAGCAAGTCAGTCCAGAAATCAAAATATTTTCCATTTCCTTCAGAGAGTCACACAATTATTCATCTTCCTCAGTGAGAGAGAAATAAAAAAAAATCAAGAAGAGATTTCTGTTTGTGGGAAAAGCTTCAGTAAGAATTCCAGCCTGGTGAAACACCAGAGGACTCACACAGGAGAGAAACTGTTTTAAATGTCTTGATTGTGGAAAAAGTTTCAGTCAGCATTCCAGCCTAATGACACACCAGAGGACTCACACAGGAGAGAAACCCTTTGAATGTCCTGATTGTGAGAAATGTTTCAGTGATAATTCCAGCCTGGTGAAACACCAGAGGATTCATACAGGAGAGAAACCCTTTAAATGTCCTGACTGCGGGAAAAGTTTCCATCATAATTCCAACCTCATCAGCCACCAAAGGGTTCATACAGGAGAGAAACCGTTTGAATGTCCTGATTGTGGTAAAAGTTTCAGCAAGAATTCCAACCTGGTTAAACATCAGAGGACTCACACAGGAGAGAAACCCTTTAAATGCCCTGACTGCGGGAAAAGTTTCTGTCATAATTCCAACCTCATCAGCCACCAGAGGGTTCACACAGGAGATAAACCATTTGAATGTCCTGATTGTGGGAAAAGTTTCAGCGAGAATTCCAACCTGGTTAAACACCAGCGGATTCACACAGGAGAGAAACCCTTTGAATGTCCTGACTGTGGGAAAAGTTTCAGTCAAAGTTCCTATCTCATTGTCCACCAGAGGATTCATGCAGGAGAGAAACCGTTTGAATGTCCTGTTTGTGGGAGAAGTTTTAATCAAAATTGCCACCTCGTGGAACACCAGAGGACTCACACAGGAGAGAAACCTTTTGAATGTCTTCAATGTGGGAAAAGTTTCAGTCAGAACTCCACCCTTGTTCAACACCAGAGGATTCACACAGGAGAAAAACCCTTTAAATGTCCTGACTGTGGGAAAAGTTTCCGTCATAATTCCAACCTCATCGGCCACCAGAGGATTCACACAGGAGAGAAACCGTTTGAATGTCCTGATTGTGGTAAAAGTTTCAGTCACAATTCCAGCCTGGTGAAACACGAGAGGATTCATACAGGAGAGAAACCCTTTAAATGTCCTGACTGCGGGAAAAGTTTCTGTCATAATTCCAACCTCATCAGCCACCAGAGGGTTCACATAGGAGATAAACCGTTTGAATGTCCTGATTGTGGGAAAAGTTTTAGTCACAATTCCAGCCTGGTGAAACACCAGAGGACTCATACAGAAGAGAAACCCTTTAAATGTCCTGACTGCGGGAAAAGTTTCTGTCATAATTCCAACCTCAGCAGCCACCAGAGGGTTCACACAGGAGATAAACCGTTTGAATGTCCTGATTGTGGGAAAAGTTTCAGCAAGAATTCCAACCTGGTTAAACATCAGAGGACTCACACAGGAGAGAAACCCTTTAAATGTCCTGACTGTGGGAAAAGTTTCAGTCAAAGTTCCTATCTCATTGTCCACCAGAGGATTCATGCAGGAGAGAAACCGTTTGAATGTCCTGTTTGTGGGAGAAGTTTTAATCAAAATTGCCACCTCGTGGAACACCAGAGGACTCACACAGGAGAGAAACCTTTTGAATGTCTTCAATGTGGGAAAAGTTTCAGTCAGAACTCCACCCTTGTTCAACACCAGAGGATTCACACAGGAGAAAAACCCTTTAAATGTCCTGACTGTGGGAAAAGTTTCCGTCATAATTCCAACCTCATCGGCCACCAGAGGATTCACACAGGAGAGAAACCGTTTGAATGTCCTGATTGTGGTAAAAGTTTCAGTCACAATTCCAGCCTGGTGAAACACGAGAGGATTCATACAGGAGAGAAACCCTTTAAATGTCCTGACTGCGGGAAAAGTTTCTGTCATAATTCCAACCTCATCAGCCACCAGAGGGTTCACATAGGAGATAAACCGTTTGAATGTCCTGATTGTGGGAAAAGTTTTAGTCACAATTCCAGCCTGGTGAAACACCAGAGGACTCATACAGAAGAGAAACCCTTTAAATGTCCTGACTGCGGGAAAAGTTTCTGTCATAATTCCAACCTCAGCAGCCACCAGAGGGTTCACACAGGAGATAAACCGTTTGAATGTCCTGATTGTGGGAAAAGTTTCAGCAAGAATTCCAACCTGGTTAAACATCAGAGGACTCACACAGGAGAGAAACCCTTTAAATGTCCTGACTGTGGGAAAAGTTTCAGTCAAAGTTCCTATCTCATTGTCCACCAGAGGATTCATGCTGGAGAGAAACCGTTTGAATGTCCTGTTTGTGGGAGAAGTTTTAATCAAAATTGCCACCTCGTGGAACACCAGAGGACTCATACAGGAGAGAAACCTTTTGAATGTCTTCACTGTGGGAAAAGTTTCAGTCAGAACTCCACCCTTGTTCAACACCAGAGGATTCACACAGGAGAAAAACCCTTTAAATGTCCTGACTGTGGGAAAAGTTTCCGTCATAATTCCAACCTCATCGGCCACCAGAGGATTCACACAGGAGAGAAACCGTTTGAATGTCCTGATTGTGGTAAAAGTTTCAGCAAGAATTCCAACCTGGTGAAACACCAGAGGACTCACACAGGAGAAAAACCCTTTGAATGTCCTGACTGTGGGAAAAGTTTCCGTCAGAATTCCAACCTCATTGGCCACCAGAGGATTCACATAGAAGAGAAACCCTTTGAATATCCTGATTGTGGAAAAGTTTCTCTCAGAAATCCCCGCTCGTGCACCGGAGGACTCCCACAGGGGAGAAACCTTACGGGTGTCCAGACTGTGGGATAGATTTTGGAATTAGGACTAATCTTCTTAATCATAAGCTTATACACACAGGGGAGAAACCATTTGAGTGCCCTGTGGATGGTGCTTCAGGAAACCTTCCACCCTTATTGCACACAAGAAAATCCTCATGAGGCCCTAAGTGATGAGTTTAGAGAAGGTTTGAATTTCATTTCTAATGTCCCATTGTAAGTCCAACTGAGAAATTGACAGTTAAATTTGACTATAAACAATTTGTCTAATTTTTTGTAGGCAAATATGTAATTGTATTAGACGGGAAAAAGGAAATAAAAAATTGCAACATATAAGTTTGATAAGAAGTTGCTGGAAGAAGTTGCTGGATAAGAAGTTGCTGGATACAGGTAGTCCTCGACTTACGAATGTAATGGAGCGTGCCCATTCCACCCATAACTCGAGAATTCGTGGGAGTGAATCTCTTACATTGAACAACATCACTCCCTGCTTTGGCCCTTGCATTTGCTGCTTTCTTGTCCCGCATCAGCCTGACGAGACCTCCGGCACCAAGAAAGCAGCATGCTGTTTCTCAGGACTGCTTTCTTGTCGGCAAAGCACTTGAGGATTGCGTTCCTTTATCCTTTGGCAGCCCTTTGCAAAAAGTTGCTGGATATAGGTAGTCCTCAAGTTTCAAATGGAGTGGATGGTGCCCATTCCATCTGTAACTCGAAAATTCATGAGAGTGAATCTCTTACATTGAATGACATCGCTCACTGCTATCGCCTATGTATTCAATTAGTGAATTTGAAGACATTTAACTCCTTGTCCAAGAAGCTTCTCCAGCTCTGAAGAAGAGCTGAAGAAGCTTATTGGATGACAAGCAAAATGTCTTCAAAGAAAAACCAGAAAGTCCAATTGCCTCTTTAAAAAGCACCTTTGGGTTCTGTTTTAGGCACAAAGCCATCTCAGAGACTTTGACCTATCCTGTCCTCTCAAGCCTTGGAAAGGGGAAATCGACTTTCAAAAAATCTTGCCAAGGAAATTGCAGGGAATACAGGATAACTTCCCAAAACCTATTTTTGTAACTAAGCGAACCTTGAAGAGGGAACCTTGACCTACTTAGCTTCTCAAGATTAGGGAGATGCTGTGACATAAATATTTATGAAGTTCTTCTTTGTATGCAAAGCCACTAAATGATTTCCAGCTTCATCCTATCAGTAGAATAATGAAACACTAAAGAATAACTGGGAACATCCACCTTCCAAACCATATCTAGATAGGAGAGATTTGTTCTATCTTCATCCTTGCAGAGCCTAAATCTCACTAGAGGGAAGACTTGCTCTGAGCAGCGTTCCCAATCTCCACAGGAGTTAGATTTATTATTCCCAAACAGTTTGGGCAAAAGACTTGGAGGGCACTACTTTGCAGAAAGCTGATGTATAGATTTCTGCACTTTCTTAGGGGTGACTCAGTGGAGATCAAAACCCCTCTACATCCCCAAACTTTATGACTGATTTCCCGTGTCTGCCAAGGATTTAAGACCGAAGAGAATCAGTGGGTCAGAGGCTCAAAGGGAGCCAGCTTCATTCGTGCTACCCAGAGATGGTTCCAAGCACACCCATGCTAAATGCCTTGTGCATCTGTAACTTTGCATACACAGAAGTCTCCATTAAGTCAAAGCGAGAAGGTCACATGCCCAGCAGGGCTAGAAAAGGGGGCTTAACAAGAGGAGATGACTGTCTGTATATGGTGAGAGAAATGTTTCCAGAAGGCATTTCAAAGGGCTGGTAGAAAAGATTGGTAACACAGATGTGCATGCAACAATGGACACCCCCCACCCCAAGCTTCTTGGAGGGGAGTCAAAAGTTACCTCCTTTTTCCTACTGCTGTACATTCCCTGGGACAGGTTTCTCTGAGGAAAAACTGTTGATGGTGGGAGACACACACACACACACACACACACACACCATCTCACTGAGAGCAACCTGACTACTTCCTGGCAGTCAATGGGGGAGAAGAGAGGTAAAAAAAAAAAGAGCATAAAGTAAGGGAATATTGTGGCCAAAACATGCCTCATCTAAAGCAACCAATCACTTTGAAGATTCAACATATAAAAGTTTTAGTTTCAGTTTCAGTTTTATTTGATTTGTATACCGCCCTACTCCCGAAGGACTCAGGGTGGTGAACAGCCAACAATAAAATACATAGATACACAAAATTTAAAAACCCAATAAAATCAAATTAAATTATTTGGCCCAGACAAATTAAAACACCCCGATAATTTAAAAACAGATTAAAATTTAAATATTTAAAAAGGGAAGAGATTAGGCCAAGCCCGCTTGATGGAATAAAAAGGTCTTCACAGCACGGCGGAAGGAGCGCAGATCCGGGATCCTCCGTATCTCCGGGGGGAGCTCATTCCAGATAGTAGGTGCCCCCACAGAGAAGGCTCTCCCCCTAGGGGCCGCCAGTCGACACTGTTTGGCTGACGGCACCCGGAGGAGTCCCTCTCTATGAGAGCGTACTGGCCGGTGGGAGGCTATTGGTGGTAGTAGGCGGTCCCGTAGATAACCAGGTCCTAAGCCATGGAGCGCTTTAAAGGTGGTAACCAAAACCTTGAAGCGCACCCGGAAGACCACCAGGAGCCAGTGCAGCTCGCGCAGGAGAGGTGTTACATGGGAGCGCCATGTGGCTCCCATTACCACCCGCGCGGCCGCACTCTGCGCCAGTTGGAGCCTCCGGGTGCTCCTCAAGGGGAGCCCCATGTAGGGAGCATTACAATAGTCCAGGCAGGAGGTGACGAGGGCATGAGTGACCATGCGTAACGAGTCCCGATCCAGAAAGGGATGCAACTGGCGAATCAGGCGAACCTGATAAAAAATCCTCCCGGTCATGGCCGTCAAATGCTCTTCTAAAGACAGCCGTGAGACCAGGAGGACGCCCAAGTTGCGAGCCCTCTCCGTGGGGGCCAATGATTCGCCCCCAATAGTCAGTGATGGCGTCAACTGACTATATCGAGATGTCGGAAATCACAGCCACTCGGTCTTGGATGGGTTGAGCCTGAGCCTGTTCCTCCCCATCCAGATCCGTACGGCCTCCAGGCACCGGGACATCACTTCAAGGGCATCGTTGGGGTGATCCGGGGTGGAGATGTACAGCTGAGTGTCATCAGCGTACTGATGGTACTCCACCCCGAAACCACGGATGATCTCGCCCAGCGGCTTCACATAAACGTTGAACAGGAGAGGCGAGAGGACCGACCCTTGCGGCATCCCACATATGAGGGGCCTCGGGATCGACCTCTGTCCCCCTGCCAACACAGACTGCAACCGGTCAGAGAGAAAGGAGGAGAACCACCGCAACACAGTGCCTCCCACCCCTAACTCTTCCAACCGGTGCAGCATGATACCATGGTCGATGGTATCAAAAGCCGCTGAGAGATCTAACAGGACCAGGACAGAGGAGCACCCTCTGTCCTGAGCCCTCCAGAGATCATCCACCAACGCGACCAATGCTGTTTCCGTGCTGTACCCGGGCCTGAAGCCCGACTCGAACGGATCCAGATACGTCGTTTCATCCAGGTGCTGGAGGAGCTGTTGCGCAACCACACTCTCAACAACCTTCGCCACAAAACGAAGGTTGGAGACCGGACGATAATTTACCAACATTGCCGGGTCCAGGGAAGGCTTCTTGAGGAGAGGCCTCACCACCGCCTCTTTCAAGGCGGCAGGAAAGACACCCTCACCCAGCGAAGCATTTATAATCCCCTGGAACCAGCCTCGTGTCACCTCCCGAGAAGCCAGCACTAACCAGGAGGGACACGGGTCCAATAAACAAGTGGTCGCGTTCAGTCTACCCAGAATCCTGTCCACGTCCTCAGGGGTCACAGGATCAAACTCATCCCAGATAACATTCTCAAGACCTGCCCCAATCCCTCCCCCTGAGAGTACCCAGTCGGAGTCCAGATCTTCCCGAATCTGAGCGATTTTGTCATACAGATATTGAACAAAATCCTCGGCTCTACCCTCCAAGGGGTCCTCCCGCGCTTCCTGGTGGAGCAGGGAGCGGGTCACCCTAAACAGGGCGGCCGGGCGATTATCTGATGACGCAATAAGAGCAGCAAAATAGCTACATTTCGCTGCTTTTATCGCCACTAAGTAATTCCTAATATGAGATCTTACCAGTGTCCGGTCAGATTCAGGAAGACTGGCCCTCCAACTACTCTCTAGGCGTCTTTTCCGGCGCTTCAACTCCCTCAGCTCCTCAGTGAACCAAGGAGCTAAATGAGATCGGCGCCGGGTCAGAGGCCGCAAAGGCACGACCCGATCCAGAGCTCCAGCGGCCGCCCTATCCCAGGCGGCCACTAGGTCTCCAGTCGAGGCGTGTGCCAGAGCCTCAGGGAATGGCCCAAGCTCCATCTGGAACCTATCAGGTTCCAACAGGCGCCTGGGGCGGAACCATCTTACCGGCTCCGCCTCCCTGCGGCGGGGTGTAGCGGTTCGAAGGTCGAGACGAAGGAGAGAGTGATCAGACCATGACAAGGGCTCGGTGACTATATCCCCTATCTCGAGATCACTCAACCACTGTCCAGAGACAAAAACCAGATCCAGCGGGTTTCCCCCCGTGTGGGTAGGGCCATGAATTAACTGGGTCAGGTCCATGGCTGTCATGGAAGCCATGAACTCCCGAGCCACCTCAGATGCCTCACCAACGGACGGCAAGTTGAAATCCCCCATGACCATAAGCCTAGGGGTCTCAACCGCCACCGTGGCGATGACGCTGAGTAGCTCGGGCAGGGCTGCTGCCACATGGCAGGGAGCCAGGTATGTGATCAACAAACCCTTCTGAACCCCGTGACCCCATTTCACAAGGAGGGATTCACAGCCGGCCGTCTGAGGAACAGTGGCCTCCCTCAGTCTCAGACCTTCGTTAATAATAACCGCGATCCCCCCACCCCTACCCTGCAACCTCGGCTGATGGAATGCGCGGAAACCTGGTGGGCACATTTCAACAAGAGGGACCCCCCCCTCTTGGCCCAACCAGGTTTCCGTAATACCTGCCAGGTCCGCTCCCCCCTCCTGAACAAGATCACAAATGAGGGGGGCTTTATTTACTACAGACCTGGCATTGCATAACATCAGACGGAGGCCAGGGCCCTGAGGATCTGCGCCACCTGGAGAACGAGTGGAGCTTTGGGGGCCGGAGCGCACCACCGCTCGAAGACAGCGGGCGCGGGCTCCCCTAACACGATATGGCCCCCTGCTTCCGCCATATCTACCCCTCCCAACCACAGTACTGATGGTACAAACCTTATCTGGATGAACTTTATCCCCCCTCTTGACCCCGGGCCCCCCACCCCCTGTGCCGTGCTCCTCAGCCATACCTGGCCCTCCCCTTAGTAGGTTATCCCCCATACCTACGGCCTTACTTCTGATCCAACCCTCCCCCCCCAGAACCCCTTAAGACATTCGTTAAAACTTTATATAAAAATCCCCTCAACCCCCTCTTCGCGACATACTATATTAAGCATTCAAACAATCACTGCACAATGGATTCCAGCAAAACATTGGCAGCTTTCTGAGCAGCCCTGACCTAAAGCAGAACCGCAGCTTATATACCGTTGGCCCACTACATTAGGAAGAGGCAAGCACCCTACAGAGTACAGCATGATGTTGGAATGGTTTTGATAATCTCATTTATCGCTGCCTATGGCTCAGTGGCTAAGACGCTAAGCTTATCAATCAGAAGGTCGGCAGTTCAGCAGTTCAAATCCCTAGCATTATGTAATGGGGTGAGCTCCCGTTACTTGTCCCAGCTTCTGCCAAACTAGCAATTCGAAAGCACATAAAAAATGCAAGTAAAAAAATAGGGACCACTTTGTGGGAAGGTAAAAGCGCTCCATGCTTAGTCATGCCAGCCACATGAACACGGAAAAAGTCTTCAGACAGTGCTGGCTCTTCGGCTTAGAAATGGAGATGAGCACCGCCCCTAGAGTCAGAAACGACTAGCACGCATGTGTGCGAGGAACCTTTACCTTTACAAGATCAGCAGGGCAACTATGCTCTCTGTGAGATATGGTCAGGGAATATTAAACATTTTGACCCACTGGTCCAAAAATTCCTGTCTGATTCTTCCCCCTGTGCCCACGCAGGCCCAATTCAGCTTCTGGTCAATGTTTACTTACAACAAGACTTTAAGAAATCTATACAACTTTTGGGTGCAGAAACCTCAGACATTTACTAGTGAATGTAACTCAATGGTCTGTGTGGATAATCACTGGGACTTTTCATGACTGAGTGGAGAACACAAACTGTACCTCCCTGCTCTTAACCCAGCACAATATCCACCCTATCCAATGCCCTCCCTACACTCAGACTGAAGAAAATGGCCTTAGGAGCAATGGTGGGTTGCTCCCGGTTTGGTCCCATTCTTGTGAACTGGTAGTAAAAGTGGCGGGAAGCTCCGCCCACCCATCCGGATGTCATGATGGACAATCTGCGTCTGCGCAGAAGCACATGCACGTTCCCATTGCAAACAGGTAGTAAAGGTAAATAGAACCCACCCCTGCTTGGGAGATATGCAAACTCCATTACTAAAGAGGTGAGGAGAAAACATCTCCCAAGTCCACAGCACATGGATCCTATTCCGAAGAGACTCAGACAGACTCCTCCCTAATTCACAGGAATATAAGGAGGGGGGAGAAGGTACAAAGAAGATACTTTACATGTGTTTTTATCCAAAAAGGAAACATGACACAATTTATCAAAAACAGAATCATAAGTGTCAGATTAGGAATGCAAATTAAAATATGGAAAAATAAAGTAAGAGAACACCTGTCAGCTCTAGACCCGTGATGGCGAACCTATGGCACGCGTGCCAGTAGCCATATCAGTGGACATGCCAGCTCAGCTCTGGCGTGCATGTGCGTGCCAGCCAGCTGATTTTTGGGCCTTCTGGGCCCACCAGAAGTAGGGAAGCGAGCTGTTTCCTGCCTCCGGAGGGCCTGGGTGGGGGTGTGGGGAAGGCCCATTTTTCTTTCTTACCTGGCTCCAGATCCTCTCTATGCATCTGCGGAGGGCGAAAACAGCCTTTCCCGCTCTCTCGGAGGCCCTCCAAAGGCCTGAAACGGCCCATTTCCCAGGTGACGTTTTTTGCTGTCCAAAGCCTCCAGAAACTCCTAGAGAGGCTCTGGAGGCCGAGGACAGCAAAAAAGTTACTTCCTGTCCCACCTGGAGTTGGGAAATGGGCTGTTTCAGGTCTTTGGAGGGCCTCCAAGGGAGTGAGAAAGGCTATTTTTGCCCTTCCCAAATAAATAGAGAGGACCTGGAACCAGGTAAGAAAGAAAAACGGGTCTACCAGGCCATCACGTGGCAAGAGCAGGGGGGGGGGTTCCCGTGCACATGCGCAGGGCACGGCGCATAGAATTATCAGTGTGGGCACACACGCGCACGACCCTCCACTGCTCCCCCCCTCTCCTGGCATGCGATGGCAAAAAGGTTAGCCATCGCTGCTCTAGACCAATTCAAATCATTGGGTCAGGACGGACTGCAGCCAGAGTTCTGAAGGAACTAGTAAATGTGATTTCAGAACCATTGTAACATATGTTTCAAAGTCCTTGGAGCACGGGGGAACTAGAGGTAGACCTCAATTTACAATAGTTAATTTTGTGACCGAAGTTACAATAACATTGAAAAAAGTGATTTATGTCCATTTATCATACTTATTACCATTGTAGCATCCCCCTGGTCATGTGATTTACATTCAGATGCTTGACATTTATGACGGTTGCAGTGTCCCGGAGTCATGTGATCCCCTTTTGTGACATGCTATCAACCAAACTCAATGGGGAAACCAGATTCACTTAACAACAGTGTTACTCATTTAACAATAGCAATGATTCATTAACAAATGTGGCAAGAAAAGTCATAAAATGGGGCAAAATTCACTTAACAAGTTTTTCGCTTAACAACATAAATTTTGGACTCAATTGTGGTTGTAAGTTCAGGACTACCTGTAACTGAGGACTGGGAAAGAGCTGATAGGGTTCCCATCTTTAAAGAGGTAAAAAACCTGCAGGAATTTACAGACAAAACAGCCTAACACCTGGTAATATCTTGGAAAACATATCCAAGCAATAAATCTAAAAATGGACTTGTCTGAAATGATATAGTCTCCTGCTTGAGCAGGGAATTGGAACAGAAGACCTCCATGGTCCCTTCCAACTCAATCCTGATTGATTGACTGATTAAACCATTGAGTACTGCATTGCTAGAAAGGATGGGAGGAGAGGAAAGCGCAGAGGAACTCCCTCTTCCGGATAGCTCATGGGAGGAAGTTGGTGTGCAGAGCTGCTTTTCTGCTCTTCCCAGGGTCGAAGCAGCAGCTGGCAGGTGAGTTGAGGGCAGGTGGGAAGAGAGTCCGGGAGCAACTCGGGCCGTTCGGTTCCCTCCACGGCCTGGAAGCGGAGAAGCAACTGGGCTGAAGCCTGTCAGCTGCTGCTGCTGCAGGTCCTCTGCCTCTGCAGGTTCTAAACCCCGGCTGGAAACCCCTGCTCTGCGGGCAGCCAGGGCAGAGAGGTGATGATGGGCAAAGGGAGCCGCAGCCCCACATGGAAAGTCAGCCACATTGATGTGGTGAGGCCTGGCAGGCGTGCGAGCAAGGGAGGAAAGGTGCTCGTGCCCCTTGCTGCCTTCAGACCACTCACATTCCACACACACCTGCAGAAGGGGAGGAGCTTGATGGTGGCACGCAGAAGGACCCTCTCTCTGCCGGACCCCTGGCTGTGAGTGCTCAGGCCGCCCAGGGCCTTCTGCACCGTGAAAATAATAAGATCCGAAGGGCCAAGCCCTTATTTTGAGGTTCAAAAAAATATAAGACAGGGTCTTATTTTCAGGAAAACACGGTAGCATCCCCATGGTCATGTCATTTACATTCGGATGCTCAACAACTAATTCACATTTATGACTATTCCAGAGTCATGTGATCCTCTTTTGTGACCTACTGAAAACCAAAGTCAATTGGGAAATCAGATTCACTTAACGACTGTGCTACAAGTGTATTACTAATTTAAGATTAGTAAGAATTCACTTAACAAATGAGTGAAGAAAAGTAGTACAATGGGGCAAAACTCACTTAACAAATTCCTCACTTAAGAACATAAATTTTGGACTCAATTGTGGTGATAAATTCAGGATTACCTATAACTGAGGACTGGAAAAGAGCTGATGTGGTTCCCATTTTCAAAACAGGTAAAATAAACTCGTCCAGGAAATTACAGACAGATAAGCCTGACATTAATACCTGGTAACATCTTGGAAAACATATCCAGGCAACAAATCTGTGAACACCCAGAAGCAAACAAGTTATAACCAGTAGCCAACATGGGTTGATCAAAAACAGATCATGCCAAACAAACTTTATTTCATTCTTTGACAAAGTGGCTAAATTAGTGAACCAGAGAAATGCTATAGACATAGTATACTTAGATTTCAGTAAAGCATTTGATAAAGTAGATCACAACCTACTTCTTGCCAACCTAGAAAAATGTGGGATAGGCAGCACCACCACAAAGTGAGTTTCTAACTGCTTGACAAATCGTACTCAACGTGTAATCCTCAATGGAGCTATCCCGACATGGAGGGAAGTAAGCAGGCCTACGAAGCAGGAAAAGGAGGGAACCACTTCCAAAAACCTTTGCCAAGGAAACTGCAAGGCCAGGCATCAAGACTGACCCAAAGGCACCAAATACGAAGCTAAGTAGCGTCACGTTTCACTTTTTCACTTGGCTCAGTTGCAAAGATCGGCTGCCAGGAGTCGAAAGCCTTGGTGGAAACTGGACAGGCGTGTTTTTCCACCTCCTGTCGCTAGATGGTGGGCAGGCAACGTCTGTGCCTAGAAAGCCATCAATACAGTGGTGCCATCCGTGATTGTGCTTAAAAAAGGAGTTTTAAACCATTGAGTACTGCATTGCTAGAAAGGAGGGGATGGGAGGAGAAGCGCAGAGGAACTTCCTCTTCCGGATGGCTGATGGGAGGAAGTTGGTGTGCAGAGCGGCTTTTCTGCTCCTCCCAGGGTCCAAGCAGCAGCTGGCAGGTGAGTTGAGGGCAGCAGGTGGGAGGAGAGTCCGGGAGCAAGTCGGGCTGTTCGGTTCCCTCCACGGCCTGGAAGCGGAGAAGCAACTGGGCTGAAGCCTCTCAGCTGCTGCTGCTGCAGGTTCCTTCCCTCCCCAAATGGAAGCCCACTGGTGCTGCAGGCTGGGAAACCGGTGGCTGCAATTTCTGCTGGTGGGAAGCTTGAAAAAGCCTCCTTCAAATGCAGGTTGGTTCTTTGGGAATGGCTTCCCTCCAGAGGTTGTGGCTGCTCCGTCACTGGAGGGTTTTGAGGGGCGATTGGGCAGCCATTTATTCTGGATGGAACAAATATAAAATGTATTGGCCACCAACCTTACCATGACATAACTGTGGGCGGCTTAGAGGCAGAAAATAATACATACACATTAAAATCTAAATAAATTGTAGGAAGAAAAATCTGGTCCGGTTCCAAGCCAGGAGAAAGGAGCTGGAAATAAAATGCTTAGTGACACAGATGCCAGTCCCAACTGCAGTCAGTAAGTGAGGACTACTTCAATTGGGATGTCACCAAAGGGGTTGTGGAAAGTATTTTCTGTCTTTACTTGGAATTCATGGCTTCCATGGGCATAACTGGTGCTTCAAATCTTGCAGAAGCTTTAGGCCTCATTTGGTCATTTAAAGCCCCCACATCTGTCAAGTTAGTGTCATGCAGATTGTCAGGTGTGGCTCAATAAAATAAAAGAGAGTTCAAGTGTGTTTGTTGATAAGACAACGCATTTCTTCAGCTGAATAAAGATGGGTCCCTCCTAAGAAGGTGATCTGTCCCCGTCCTCACACACACACACAAACACAGCCAGCCGAGGGTTAAGGAAACACTTTGGAACGCACCCAGGTCTTATCTCCCACTTGGCAGCGATAGACACACCATCTGCCAAATGCCTTTATTTTCACAAACAGAAAGATAAGATACTTAACGTACAAAAAGTCCAAGCAGAAATAATATTTCTCCCAGCAGTTCCGGACGAGGCTTTAGTGACTATCCAAGGTTTGCTTTTGTTCGTCACAAGGATCCCTGACCACTACCCTCTATTATATAGTCTCTGGGGTGTGGTCCAGTGACTCAGTTCTAATCCCTAGCACGCCTCCTAAGCTGCTGCAATCGTTTATCACGCCTTCGGAGGCGTGCGTCCAGGAATGATGTTTCTTCGTCACTCTGATCCAAACCAGCTGTTCCCTGCTAATCTCCTCTCCCTCGGCCGGCACCTGAGACAATGCCAGAGGGGAGGGGCCTGGAGAGGGAGGCCTGGCTGACTCCTCTTCCTCATGCTCGGAGCTTTCTTCCTCTGATGGGACAGGCTCAGAGGGCGGGGCCACAACAGAAGGAAGGAACCCTGAGCATAGTGAAAAGCAGATATTTATACATTTCTTTGCTTTCGCTTCATTACATAAGAGGCAGCTGGGACACGACACATAAGGCATAGAAATATAGAAATTATAAAAATTATAAAAATAGTCAAGCATGCCTTCTGTGATTTTGGTCACGTACCTGAACTTCAGCCTTAGAATCTCAACATATGAGCAAACATCAAATTGATCAGGTTCCTGATTAACATTAGCGCAGAAGGTTTAATTGAGATATTTTTCAGGCTTGAAAGACATTGATTTTCTCCATATTTTCTGTGGTGGTTCTCCTCCTTCCTCTCCGACCACTCACAGTTCGTGTTGACAGGGGGGCAGAGGTCGACTTCGAGGCGCCTTGCATGGGGAGTGCCGCAGGGGTCGGTCCTCTCGCCCCTTCTGTTCAACATTTATGTGAAGCCGCTGGGTGAGATCATCTGTGGTTTTGGGGTGAGAGTCCATCTGTACGCTGATGATACTCAGCTGTACATCTCCATCCCAGACCACCCCAACGATGCCCTTGATGTGATGTCTCGCTGCCTGGAGCCCGTGCAGGTCTGGATGGGGAGAAATAGGCTCAGAGTCAACCCCTCTGAGTGACTGTGGTTCCCGGCGTCGTGATATAGTCAGCTGGTGCCATCGCTGACTATTACCCCCCACAGAGAGGGCCCGCAATCTGGGCATCGTCCTGGACATACAGCTGTCTTTGGAAGAACATATGACGGCCGTGGCCAGGGGGGCTTTTAATCAGGTTCGCCTGATCCTCCAGTTGCGCCCCTTTCTGGACCGTGACGCCCTGCGCACAGTCACTCATGCCCTTCTCACCTCCCGACTGGACTACTGCAATGCTCTCTACATGGGGCTCCTCTTGAAGAGCACCCGGAGGCTCCAACTGGTCCACAATGCGGCCGCGCGGGTGGTTATGGGCGCAACTCGTTGTGCCCACGTGACACCCCTCCTGCGCGAGCTGCACTGGCTCCCAGTGGTCTTCCGGGTGCGATTCAAGGTGTTGGTTACCACCTTTAAAGCGCTCCATGGCATTGGACCTGGATACCTTCGAGACCGTCTTCTGCCACCAGTAGCCTCCCACCGGCCAGTTCGCTCCTACAGAGTGGGCCTCCTCAGGGTGCCATCGGCCAAATTATGTCGGCTGGCAACACCCAGGGGGAGGGCCTTCTCTGTGGGAGCCCCTGCGCTTTGGAATGATCTGCCCCCAGAAATTCGTAAAATCTCTGATCTCCGTGTGTTTCGCTGTGCCCTCAAAACCATGTTGTTCCGCCAGGCTGGGCTATCAATGTAAAGATTTTAATTGGTTTTAAATGGGATTTTAAATTTGGGGTTTTACAAATTGGGCCTATTATTTAATCATTTTAATTATTTTTAAATTTTGTCTGTCTTTGTGTTTTTAATTAGGCTGTACACGGCCCTGAGTCCTTCGGGAGAAGGGCGGTATAGAAATAAAATAAAATAAAATAAAATAAAATAAAATAAAATAAAATAAAATAAAATAAAATAAAATAAAATAATAAAATAAAATAAAATAAAATAAAATAAAATAAAATAAAATATAAAATAAAATAAAATAAAATAAAATAAAATAAAATAAAATAAAATAAAATAAAATAAAATAATAAAATAAAATAAAATAAAATAAAATAAAATAAATAAAATAAAATAAAATAAAATAAAATAAAATAATAAAATAATAAAATAATAAAATAAAATAAAATAAAATAAAATAAAATAAAATAATAATAAAATAAAATAAAATAATAAAATAATAAAATAAAATAAAATAAAATAAAATAAAATAAAATAAAATAATAAAATAAAATAAAATAAATAAAATAAAATAAAATAAAATAAAATAAAATAAAATAATAAAATAAAATAAAATAAAATAAAATAAAATAAATAAAAAATAAAATAAAATAAAATAAAATAAAATAAAATAATAAAATAATAAAATAAAATAAAATAAAATAAAATAAAATAATAAAATAAAATAATAAAATAAATAAAATAAATAAAATAAATAAAATAAAATAAAATAAAATAATAAAATAATAAAATAAAATAATAAAATAAAATAAAATAAAATAATAAAATAAAATAATAAAATAAAATAAAATAAAATAAAATAAAAAAATAAAATAAAATAAAATAAAATAAAATAAAATAAAATAAAATAAAATAAAATAAAATAAAATAAAATAAAATAAAATAAAATAAAATAAAATAAAATAAAATAATAAAATAAAATAAAAAATAAAATAAAATAATAAAATAATAAATAAATAAATATTGTTGATGTGTGTATTATTTCTCTCTGAATGTGTATCTCTTCAAATGCATAATCTCTCCCCAGGACTTCCAGATAAACAGTCATGTGAATATATATGTCATGATTTTATATATTGGGACCTAGTAAAAATCAATTGGTCCTTAGAACTTCTTAAAAGTAGGTTAATACAACCACAAAGGAACAACAACACAGGACATATTACATCAGGTCATCTTTTATTTTATAAAAAGAAAACCAAAACAGAGAAGTCATGTTTAAAAAAAGTCAGATTCAATAATTGTATAACCACCTTTAGCAGCAACAACTAGAAGTAATTCTTTTCTGTATGACTTTATCAATCTCTTGCAGCGTTGTGGAGGAATTTTGGCCCATTCTTCTTTACAACATTGCTTCAGTTCATTGAGGTTTGTGGGTGGTTTTTTTGCACAACTCTCTTGAAGTCCCGGCAATAGGGTTGAGGTCTGGATTTTGACTGCCATTGCAACACCTTGATTCTTTTCTTTTCCAGTCATTCTGTTGTAGATTTGCTGATGTGTTTTGTGTCCATTGTCCTGTTGCATAATCCTATGTCAGCCAAGCCTTAGCTATTGGACAGATGGCCTCACTTTTGACTCTAGAATACTTTGGTTTATAGATGAGTTCATGGTCAACTCAAAGAGTGCAAAGTGTCCAGGTCCTGTGGCTGCAAAACAAGCCCAAATCATCACCCCTCCACCATCGTTCATGTCGGTTTGTATGAGAAGCTTGTGCTGATGTGCTGTGTTTGGTTTTCGTCAAACATTTCACTGCATTACGGCCAACCAACTCCCCTTTGGTCTGGTCTGTGCAAAGGACAGTGTTCCAAAAATCATGTGATTTGTTCAGATGCAACTTTGCAAATAGCTGTGCTGCTATGACTGTTTTAGAGAGAAGAGGGTTTCACCTCACAACCCTTCCAAACAAACCATACTTATTCAGTGTTTTTCTAATTGCACTGTCATGAATAGAGTCTGAGATATAGCTCTTTGTTTTTTTAGTAATTTCTCTGGCCATTGCATGGTCTGGCCTTGGGGTGAATTTTCTTGAATGTCCAGTCCTCGGAAGATTGGCAATGTTCTTGAATGTTTCCCACTTATTTATTTATTTATTTATTTATTTACTTATTATTTATTTAAATTTTTATACCGCCCTTGTCCCAAGGGATTCAGGACAATGCACAGCCAGCAATAAAACACACATATACATAAAATTTAAAAACAATTTAAAATATATTAAATAATTTGGCTCCAATATTATTGAAAAAACTAAGACAACCATTAAAATTCATGTTTAGGCCAGCCCAGTTTATTGGAACAATAACGTCTTGAGGGCACGGCGAAAGGCGCGTAGATCAGGGATCATCCGTATCTCTGAGGGCAATTCATTACAGAGGGCAGGTGCCCCCACAGAGAAGGCTCTCCCCCTGGGGGTCGCCAGTTGACATTGTTGATCGCCAGCATCCTGAGGAATCCCTCTCTGTGGGAGCATATTGTTCGGTGGAAGGTTATCGGTAGCAGAAGGAGATCTCGTAAGTACCCAGGTCCTTATGAATAAACTTTTTAACAGATTAACAGAGTTGGAAGGGACCTTATAGGTCATCTAATCCAACCCCCCCACTCAAGCAGGAGACCCTAGACCATTTCTGACAAATGGATGTCCAATCCTTTCTTGAAAGTTTCAAGTGATGAAGCTGCCACAACTTCCGAAGGCAAGTTGTTCCATTGGTTGATTGTTTTCACTGTTAGAAAGTTCCTCCTTATTTCTAGGTTGAATCTCTCCTTGGAGCTTTGGAAAATAGCTTGACCCCGTCCGCTCTGTAGCAGCCCCTCAAATATTGGAAGACTGCTATCATATCTCTCCTGGTCCTTCTCTTCACTAGACTAGCCATGCCCAGTTCCTGTAACCGTTCTTCATATGTTTTAGTCTCCAATCCCCTAAGCATCCTGGTTGCTCCCCTCTGCACTTTTTCTAGAGTCTCAACATCTTTTTTATAGTGTGGTGACCAAAACTGGATGCAGTACTGTAGGTGCAGTTTTACTAAGGCTTTATAGAGTGGTATTAGTACCTCACTTGATCTTGATTGTCTCCTCTGTTAATGCAATTTAGGAGCAATTGATCAAGGGCAATGTCAGCCCTCCGGTCACCGGGGCTGCCAATCGCACAGAGACCTTGGCCGCACCCCATATCGAGAACCGCCAGATGTGATGGATATTCATGGGGGCCTGGCTTACATGTTACGCTGGGAGCCGCCAGCTCGGAGGCATGGCTATACCCACACGCTGCGCCGGGAGCCGCCAGCTCAGCGGCACAAGGCCTCCATGGCTTGAAAAGTATCTGCTGGTATTGAGGCGGTGCCCTGCTTTATCCTGGGCCGCGCAAAGCCTGCCAGGGCTTGATGGGAGGTGAGGCCTGCGTGTGGTGCCCACAGCATGTAGGCCCTGCGCGCTGGGCTGTGTCATCACTCGACGCCACGTAAGAGGTGGGGGGTTATAGAGGCGGGTCCCAGGGATAATGGAGCTGTGGGGGTGGAGCTGACGTATATAAACGGTGGAGGGATTAACCACGTTAGCACTGACTTTGCCTATTGCCTGTTTGTCACTTTGTGCTGCTTGTTATAGCCTAATGGTGAGAACAGTTAACCAGCAGAATGGCTTTCCTTCAGACATTGTGGTGCTCCATCACTGGAAACCTTTCAGAAGAGACGTAATAGCCACCTCTCCGAAATGGTATAAGGTCTCCTGCTTGAGCAGAGGCTGGATTAGAAGACCTCCAAGGTCCCTTCCAATTCTGTTATTCTCTTCGGTTCTGTTGCGATGATATTTATGATACCCTGAAATGAAAGAGGATGTACCGTATTTTTCGGAGTATAAGACGCACCAGAGTATAAGACGCACCTAATTTTTTGGTTTTTTTTTTAAAAAAGTTTTTATTTTTTAGACAAACACACATACAAACATACAATGTATTTTCTTTGAACAGAGTATTTGGCTGGTTCACAAATTTAAACAGTGTTTAGTCATTTCAATTAAATTTACAATTTGTATATTTCCTTTTTGCCATATTTATTCCATATCTATTTTTTTAAAAAAACCAATTATTACCCTTCATCCTCATCTCTAATCTTAATCAAATTCAATTTTTCCCTTCTATTCTATATTATACCCCTTTCCATTGTCATCTATTTTTATATCCATCCTCACATTGGTTAATTATGTAATATTACAATTGTTTAATACAAATTCAACATTTTAATATAAATCAATTAGTTATATAACTCTCTTTTTTTGTATATTAATCAATATGAACATGAATATTCCAATTATTTCCATGCAATCCAATTTCTTACAAATCAATTAATTATACTTACCAATAAACCAAATATGTTACTCATTTTCACATCTTAAACTCTCCCAATAACCCAAATAGTTTTGCCCATATAATCTTCCAAACCACAACTTAATCATTTCTACTTTCATCACAATATATAATTAAAAATATTTCAATCATTACAATTTCCCTAATTAAATTTAAAAATGTTCTAGCTGTTATCCAAGCTATAAATTAATCTCTTTTACTTTCATCACCATATACCGTTAAACATATTTCAATTGCTACAGTTTATACTTATTCATATTTCTAAAAAAGAAAAAAGAAAAACTTATTGTCTAGATTTCAAAAATACGAAGACAAATATTCCAATTATTATTCATTTCATTTTTACAATCATGCTCTCCCATTTATTTCTTACTACTATTCATATTTCAATTCTAAATATGTATAACATTTTTCTCTTTTATTTCTTTTTCTTTTTCTCCCTTCCCATTTTTATTTTTGCTTTTTGCTTTCTCCTTTTTTTCTTTTGTGTTTAAAATCTTGAACTCTACTCTTTTGCCCTAAATTTCCCATTGTTTGCACCTACCTTTTTTGGTGAGGAAAAAGAAGAAAAAGAAATCTGCCTCTGCCTCTGCCTAATTTTGCCTCATTACAGCAAACACCCTGCTTTACTTTCAGTTTTGTTTTCAGCATAGTTTGATTAGCACAAGGAAAAAAAATCTGCTGCAGCAATTTACCTCTTTGCAGCAAGCAGCAGACCCCTGCACAAAACAGCTGAGAGCAAATCAGCTGAGAGTCGGGGGGGCGATCTAATCAACTTGTGCTAATTAGTCTATGCTGAAGCTGAAAGGAGCTGTTTTTTCTTGCTGGTTGCTTGCAAGGAGGTAACTGCTGCGAAGCACAGGCCAAAGGGTGGGGGCCAGTGGGTGGGCAGGGCTACATTCGGTGTATAAGACGCACCTGAATTTTCACCCCCTTTTAGGGGGGGAAAAGGTGCGTCTTATACTCTGAAAAATACGGTACTTCTTTTTCACTTGACTGTATATAAAAACAACCATTTGCATTGCTAAGAATTTGTGATTGACCCAGTCAACAAGGGAATTTCATCATTGAATGGATATTCGAACATGGATCTGGGTAGTCTTCCATGTGTCATGATTAATGTAAGAGCTTCTTTGAGTATTGTGGTATGTTTGCTTTTTCATTGTAATGTAACCCTTTTTCTTTTTTTCTCATCTTCTGCAATCATTTCATGCACAATTAAAGATACATTTTTATTTGAATCTTATAGACAAAGAAGATGGCAATGAGCACTCTGGACAACTGAGGATAACAAGCAACATTGAACACCAAAGCAAGTCAGTCCAGAAATCAATATATCTTCCATTTCCTTCAGAGAGCCACACAATTCTTAATCTTCCTCAACAAGTGAGAGGTAAATGAGAGAAAATCAAGAAGAGATTTCTAGCTGGGAAAAGCAGGGTGTGAAATTCAAGCATACATTACATGAAAAGTCAAGGCAGATTATTTTTCCATTGGGCAAAAGAGGGAAATATCTGGATACTGGGGAGGAAAAAGTCAATTAGAAAGCCACGTAGAGCAGACAGAGTTGCAGGCCCACTCTGGGAGGAAGGAAACGGCTTGAATAAAAGCACTGCTAAACAAGGAATCATCCATATTTTTGACGTCCAAAGGAATATGCGTTGTGGAAAAGCTCCATAGATGTGCCTGTTGTGGGAAAGATACAACATGGAAATAACAGCTGATTATGCCTGATTTTCTCCCGACTGGAGAAAAACCATACAATACTCTAAATGTGGCAAAACCTCTGATCAGAACATCTCCATTGCGGTTCTTGGAAGGACTCACACAGGAGAGAAGCCCCACAAGTGCTCCCAATGCAGTAAATGCTTTAGGAAGCATGGCAACATGGACTCATGCCAAGGAGAAACCATTTGAATGTCCTGATTGTGAGAAATGTTTCTGTGATAAATCCAACCTGGTGATACACCAGAGGATTCACACAGGAGAGAAACACTTTAAGTGTCCTGATTGTGGAAAAAGCTTCACTCGGCATTTCAGCCTGGTGACACATCAAAGGACTCACACAGGCGAGAAACCCTTTGAGTGTCCTGATTGTGAGAAAAGTTTCAGTCAGAATTCCAATCTGGTGAGACACCAGAGGACTCACACAGGCGAGAAACCCTTTGAGTGTCCTGATTGTGGTAAAAGTTTCAGTCACAATTCCACCCTGGTTCAACACCAGAGGACTCACACAGGAGAAAAACCGTATGAGTGTCCTGTTTCTGGGGAAAGTTTCAGTCAGAATTCCAGCCTTGTGATACACCAGAGGATTCACATAGGAGACAAACACTTTAAATGTCTTAACTCTGGGGATAGTTTAAGTCAAAATTCTTACCTCGTTTCACACCAGAGCACTCATAAGGGAGAGAAACCGTTGGAATGTCCTGGTTCTGAGAAAAGTTTCAGTAAGAATTCCAGCCTGGTGACACACGAGAGGACTCACACAGGAGTGAAACCATTTGAATGTCCTGACTGTGGGAAAAGTTTCAGTAACAATTCCACTCTAGTGAAACACCAGAGGATTCACACAGGAGAGAAACCCTTTGAATGTCCTGATTGTGGTAAAAGTTTCAGTCACAATTCCACCCTGGTTCAACACCAGAGGATTCACACAAGAGAAAAACCCTTTGAATGTCCTGACTGTGGTAAAAGTTTCAGTCAGAATTCCAGCCTGGTGAAACACCAGAGGACTCACACAGGAGAAAAACCCTTTGAATGTCCTGACTGTGGGAAAAGTTTCCGTCAGAATTGCAACCTGGTTCAACACCAGAGAATTCACAGAGGCGAAAAACCCTTTGAATGTCCCGATTGTGGTAAAAATTTCAGTACCAATTTCAGCCTCATGACACACCAGAGAATTCACACAGGAGAAAAACCCTTTGAATGTCCTGACTGTGGGAAAAGTTTCCGTCAGCATTCCAACCTCATCAGCCACCAGAGGACTCACACAGGAGAGAAACTCTTTGAGTGTCCTGATTGTGGTAAAAGTTTCAGTCAGAATTCCAGCCTGGTGAAACACCAGAGTATTCACACAGGAGAAAAACCCTTTGAATGTCCTGACTGTGGGAAAAGTTTCAGTCATTATTCCAACCTCATCGACCACCAGAGGACTCACACAGGAGAAAAACCCTTTGAATGTCCTGACTGTGGGAAAAGTTTCAGTAAGAATTTCAACCTGGTTCAACACCAGAGGATTCACACAGGAGAGAAACCGTTTGAATGTTCTGATTGTGGTAAAGGTTTCAGTACGAATTCCACCCTGGTGAAACACCAGAGGACTCACACAGGAGAAAAACCCTTTGAATGTCCCGATTGTGGTAAAACTTTCAGTACCAATTTCAGCCTCGTGACACACCAGAGTATTCACACAGGAGAAAAACCCTTTAAATGTCCTGACTCTGGGAAAAGTTTCCGTCAGAATTCCAGCCTAGTTCAACACCAGAGCACTCACACAGGAGGAAACTATATGAGTGTCCAGACTGTGGGAATGATCCCAGTACTAACGTTAACCTTATAAATCATGTACTTATACACAAAGTGGAGAAATCATTTTAATGCCCCTTGTGTGGACGATGCTTCAGGAAACTTTCCACCCTTATTGCACACAGAAAAACTCCTGAGGCCCCAAGCGATTAATGTAGAGAAGGGTTGAATTTCATTTCTAGTGTCCCAGTGTAAGGCCAGCTGAGAAATTGACTATTTAAATTGATTAAATTAAATAGAATTTGCCTGATTTTTTTGTAGCAAATATGTAATGGTATTAGATGGTGCAGAGGAAAGAAAAAGTTGAAATATATTACTTTGATAATGGCTATCTGGCCTTCAGCATAAGAAGTTGCTGGATATTTATTTTTGTAGAAATTTGGCAATTATGTAAAAATCTTTTTGGGAATGTTCTTTGCATTTTTGTGATAGTGGATGATAGAAATGCTATGTGCCAGGAATCCCAGCCTTTTTCTCCCTTGGTGCCCCCAAGATTTTCAGCCTTAGGGGATTGGAGCCCTGAGACTATAGATTGTGGCTCCTTATATAAGGAAAAAGCAAGATGAGAAGAGACACAGAGGGGATTCAAAGTTTATCTTTTCCTAACAGTTCCAGGAATTCAGTGCACCAAGCATGTCTGTTCAGATTGTGTCAAGAATGAGGCACGCAAGTGGAAGAAACCATATGAATAGCAAATATATTGGGGGAGTTTAGGGCAGTGAGAAAAGCAATGTAAAATTTCAAATTTAAAGGCTGTTCTGCCCTGCAGGTGACCTTCATGGTTCAAAAGCCAAAAGAAGCAATTTGATTGAAACATGTCAGTTGCTACATATTCCTTTTCTCCCCAGATTTTATTCCATTTGTGGTACATGCTTTAAAACTGGCTCTCCTTCATAGTAGGGGTGACTTGTTGTGATTTTATGGACACCTTTTGTTGGAAACAATATGGAACTCTCATGCCATTGCTGTCTTCTGTAATTTTTTTTTTACATAGCAAACAAACACAGGATTTCCTAGTGGTACACCATCCATTTATTATCCTGGAAGAACTGGGCTTTACCTAGGATTTTTTTTTAATAATACCTATTGTACACCCTTTGGGATGTTCAGTTTTATGGACAGTCCTCGCTTACCGCTTACTACTCAGCCTTCAAAATTACACTGGTGCTTAAAAAGTAGTTCCTCAAAGTTGTGCCCATCACAGTTATTTGGGGGTGGGACTGGCTTGCAATTACGATACTTTCGGTGTCCCACAGTCATGGAATTGCCATTTGGAACCTTCACAATTGGGTTCCCATAAACAAAATTGACAGGAAGTTGCAAGTCCCACTCATGGTACATTGCACTGAAGAGAACACGGTGATTCGCTTGACTGTTTTTCACATGACCATTGCAGCAACCCCATGGTCACATGATCAAAATTCAGATGCTTAGCAAAACACCCATAATTATGATGGTTGCAGTGTCCCGGACTCAAGTGATCCTCTTTTTGCACCTTCTGACCAACGAAGTCAACAGGGAAGCCAGATTCGCTTAACAACCGTGTGACCAATTTAACAACTGCAGTGATTCATTTAGGAACTGTGGCAAAAAAAGTTGTAAAATGGGGCAAAACTCACTTAACAGATGTCTCCTTTAGCAACAATGAAATTTTGGGCTCAACTGCAGTTGTAAGTCAAGGACCACCTGTATTTACATAAAGTATCAGAGTTGGAAGTGACCTTAGAGGTCTTCTAGTCCAACCCACCAATCAAGACAGGAGACCCTATTCCATTTCAGACAAGAGACTGTCCAGTCTCTTCTTAAAAGCCTCCAACCGAAACCCTGTTCTTTAATGCCGCTGAAGCTCTTGGGATCATTTCATCAATTAACATCCTCCCCTTGCTTTAAAGTCAGATCAAAAAGTGTGAGTGTATTGTATGGAGTAATCACGACAGACACACCCCTCCACCCGAAGAATGAAATATTTGGGGGGATATTAAAAAGAGGCAGAATATTATATTTCCCCAATGGAGATATGGAGGAAAAAAAATACTAGCAAAGGTAGAAAGCAGCCACAACAGTTTCCAGCAGATGCCTGAAATTTTTAGAGATGGATATTTTGTGTCCATTAAGAAATCTAGGCCAGCCTATTCACAAACAAAACACCTAGAATGCCAATTAATGGGATTATAATTTACATTTCCCCACCCAAAATCCAAGGACAGGACCTGACCTTTTAGTACACAGGTCCTCAAAGTATGGCCCATGGGATGGATATGGCCTGCTGAAGTAATATATTGGGCCCGCGCAGTGGTGGGATTGCGCTGTGCCCTTAGCCCCATCCCTATCAGCCATTCTTTGCGTGGCTGGCTGTGCCACCCGCTTCGCCCCTTCTCTAGCAGTCGCCCTTATCTTCCAATGCACGGGTGTATGCTTAGCACAAAGGTAAGGGGGAGGGTGGGCAGTGGAGGGCGTGTTTCACAATGGGTTCTCCTCCTCCTGGAGCCCGTTATGACGTGGAGCCAAAATGTGACCCTGCCCCACTCTCCCCTGACAACAGCAGTGTCGGCTCATTTTTGGCTCCCAGACGTCAGTCTTCCTGCAGGCTGCCTGTTTTGTGATGCCCTGCCTCCCCGCCAGCCAGGTGATCTTTGGGTCTCTGCCGACCGGCTGATCATCAGCATGCGGCTCATCAGCCTCTGGATGTGAGATTCCCACCAGCTAGCACCAATTCAGGGGTTCCTTCCCCCGCCCCCGGACAGAGAGATAGAGAGAGAGAGAAAGAGGGAGGAAGGGAAGGAAGGATGATAGGAAGAAAGACAGATTCAGGGGTTGTGGTAAAAACTGTAGTTCATTAATAAGGATGTGATGGCCTTCCATTGGCTATTACACTACACTCCCATCATTCCTGACTATTAGTTGTGCTGTTTAAAAATCCAGTGCCACCAGGGAGAAGTCAAGTTGTGAGTGATTGAAATTCCTCACACTGAAGCTAAGTGGTGATAGGTCATAACAGAGGTATGTATTCTCCCTGACACATTTTATTGTTATGTGCCCTATGATTTAAATTTCAGATAAATGTATTTCTCTGCTGTCGTCTTGTTAATTCAGCGAGCTATCCCAGGGCACTGCCAGGGTTGACGGGGATCCTGCAGAAGATGTCTCAGGAGCCAGTCTCATCTCTGTACCCATGGTTATCAAACGCCTTCTTAAAACCTTCCAGTGTTGGAGCATTGGCAACTTCTGGAGGCAAGTTGTTCCACTGATTGTTCTAAATGTCAGAAAATTTCTTCTCTCCTTGATTAGTTGCTTCTCTCCTTGATTAGTTTCCACCTATTGCTTCTTGTCCTACCCTAAGGTGCTTTGGAGAATAGTTTGACTCCCTCTTCTTTGTGGCAGCCCCTGAGATATTGGAACACTGCTATCATGTCTCCCCTAGTCCTTCTTTTCATTAAACTAGACATACCCAATTCCTGCAACCGTTCTTCATATGTTTTAGCCTCCAATCCCCTAATTATCTTTGTTGCTCTTCTCTGCACTCTTTCTAGAGTCTCCACATCTTTTTTATATCGTGGCGACCAAAACTGAATGCAGTATTCCAAGTGTGGCCTTACCAAGGCATTATAAAGTGGTATTAACACTTCACGTGATCTTGATTCTGTTTATGCAGCTTAGAACTATGTTGGCTTTTTTGGCAGGTGCTGCACATTGCTAGCTCATATTTAAATGGTTGTCCACAAGGACTCCAAAATCCCTCTCACAGTTACTACTGTTGAGCGAGGTATCACATATATTGTACCTGTGCGTTTTATTTTTCTTGCCTAAATGAAGAACCTTACTTTTTTCACCATTAAATTTCATTTTGTTAGATAGCGCCCAATGTTCAAGTCTGTCAAGATCCTTCTGTATCTTAAGCCTATCTTCTGGAGTGTTGGCTATTCCTACCAGCTTGGTGTCAGCTGCAAATTTGATGAGTTCCCCATCTATCCCCTCGTCATTGATGAAGATATTGAAGAGTACTGGGCCTAAAACAGAGCCTTGGGTACTCCACTGCATACTTCCCTCCATGTAGATGCAGTTCCATTGAGGACTACACGTTGAATGCGGTTGATCAGCCAGTTACAAATCCATCTGGTGCTGATGCTGTCCAACCCACATTTTTCTACTTTATCTAGTAGTAGGTTATAGTCTACTTTATCAAATGCCTTACTGAAGTCCAAGTAAATTATACCGACAGTATTCCTCTGGTCCACTAATTTTGTCACTTTGTCAAAGAATGCAATAAGACTAGTCTGGCATGATCTGTTTTTGACAAACCCTTTTGGTTATTACTTTGTTTGCTTCTAGGTGTTCGCTGATTCATTGCTTGATCTTTTCCAGAATCTTCCCTGGTATTGAGGTCAGGCTGATAGTTTCCTGGATCTATTTTTTTTCCTTTTTTGAAGATGGGAACTACATCATCTCTTTTCCAGTCTTCTGGCTGGAAAATCCTGTGTTCCAGGATCTTTGAAAGATATCGTTCAGTGGTTCTGAGATCTCGTCTGCCAGTTCCTTCAGAACCTTGGGGTGTAATCCATCCAGTCCTGTATTTGAACTCATTTAGGGTAGGCAGGTGTTCACTTACCATTTTTTCCCCTACTTTAAGTTGTGTTCCTAATCTGTTTTTGATAGGTTGGACTGTTTTTTTCCTTTTGTGTAAAGACAGATGCAAAAAAGGAGTTAAGTAGTACTGCTTTCTCCCTGTTGCTTGTCACCTTCTTGCCACTTTCTCCCAACAATGGACCAATTGTTTCCTTGACATTTTTCTTTTCCATGTCCATCTAATTTGTATTTTATGTTTTGATTTTTTTTGCCAGTGTGCAAGACAGAGCATTTATTGGTTGAGCACAGACATCGCAGCACAGACACACATCTCCAAAATGCTCCGTCCGGAGCCTTCAGCCTTACAATCCTGGACGGGTTGTCTGTGCTGTGAACGCAAAGAAAGAATGGGGTGAGACAGAGAGAGAGAGCTGGTGGTGACCCCCTGCCACCCCGGTACTGACTGTACACCAAATGCCTGTGCCATAGGGGCAGCCCCCGCACTCTCAACCAGAGGCCACAACCACATAGCCCATGCTACTGAGCACCCATCACGGCAGCCCCAGCCCCAGCATCACTGCCCCCGGTCTTCTTTGGCAGTTCGGCCGGCGGCAGCAGAGAATCCTCCATGTGCGGTGGGAAGACGTCAGCATGGACACTTCTGGTGAGGGCGGGGCAGCGGCTACACGATGGGGCGCAGGGCCGGAAGTCGTGCAGACCTACAACACCCAGCAGGCCTGGGGCGTCCCACAGCTGGGCACGAGTCTCTCAGCAGCAATGGCTGAGGCGCTGTGGGTGTTGCTGCTGCCACTGCCTATGGAGGCTCTGGCCAGCCCACTGAGGGCCAAGTTCAACCGCGGGCAGGGAGTGATGGCCATGGCCAGGCCAGCCAAGTTGCACTTGTCCGGCTGCCAGGCGGATGCAGCTGCCCAGGGCGTCCTGCACCCTGAAAATAATAAGACACCCCCCCCCCCTGAAAACTAGGCCAAGCCCTTATTTCGGGGTTCAAAAAAAATACGACATGGTCACATTTTTGGGGAAACACGGTAGCATCCCCATGGTCATGTCATTACATTTGGATGCTCAACTGATTCACATTTATGACTGTTGCAGTGTTCCAGAGTCATGTAATCCTCTTTTGGGACCTACTGAGAAGCAAAGTCAATTGGGAAATCAGATTAATTTAACGACTGTGCTATAACTGTATTACTAATTTAACAATAGCAAGGATTCACTTAACAAATGAGTGAAGAAAAGTAGTACAATGGGGCAAAACTCACTTAACAAATTCCTCACTTAACAACATAAATTTTGGACTCAATTGTGGTTGTAAATTCAGGATTACCTGTAACTGAGGACTGGAAAAGAGCCGATGTGGTTCCCATCTTCAAAACAGGTAAAATAAACTCATTCAGGAAATTACAGACAGATCAGTCTGACATTAATACCTGGTAACATCTTGGAAAACATATCCAGGCAACATATCTGTGAACACCCAGAAGCAAACAAGTTATAACCAGTAGCCAACATGGGTTGATCAAAAACAGATCATGCCAAACAAACTTTATTTCATTCTTTGACAAAGGGACTAAATTAGTGAACCAGAGAAATGCTATAGACGTAGTATACTTAGATTTCAGTAAAGCATTTGATAAAGTAGATCACAACCTACTTCTTTTTTTATTTATTTATTTTGTCTTATACATCCAACAAATGTTAACTCTATAGTGGTCTACATCACAACGCGAGAAGGAAATAAACTTGTCCCATTACATATATAGGGTAACCTGCAAAAGTCTATTACATATACCAAATAACATATTTATCTAATATCTCTATTTACAGCTATATTTGAAATCCATTTATACCATTGACTCCAGGATATATAATAGTCTGTGTCCCCTCGTCCTTTCAACATCATAGTAAGCCGATCCGATTCCACACAATTCATTATTTTCTGAATTATTACTTGTTCGGGTGGGCTAACATCCATCTTCCAGTATTGGGCCCATGCCAGTCTTGCAGCTATTGTTATGTGTAGCAACAGGTACCATGCCGTTCTATTAATGAGGATGGTCCAGGGAACATTTTGGCAAGTCTGGCCGGCGGCAAATGCCATCGATATACCTATTTCTTGCCAACCACCAAAAAGTGAGTTTCTAACTGCTTGACAAATCGTACTCAACGTGTAATCCTCAATAGAGCTATCCCCACATGGAGGGAAGTAAGCAGGCCTAGGAAGCAGGAAAAGGAGGGAACACCTTCCAAAAACCTTTGCCAAGGAAACTGAAAAGCCAGGCATGAAGACTGACCCAAAGGCACCAAATACGAAGCTAAATAGTGTCACGTTTCGCTTTTTCACTTGGCTCAGTTGCAAAGATTGGCTGCTAGGAGTCGAAAACATCTTCCAAAAGCCTTGGTGGAGACTGGACAGGAGTGTTTCTCCACCTCCTGTCGCTAGATGGCGGTCAGGCAACGTCTGTGCCTAGAAAGCCATCAATACAGTGGTGCCATCCGCGATTGCGCTTAAAAAAGGAGTTTTAAACCATTGAGTATGAATTGCTAGAAAGGATGGGAGGAGAGGAAAGCGCAGAGGAACTTCCTCTTCCGGATGACTGATGGGAGGAAAGTGGTGTGCAGAGCGGCTTTTGTAGTCTTCCCAGGGTCGGAGCAGCAGCTGGCAGGTGAGTTGAGGGCAGCAGGTGGGAGGAGAGTCCGGGAGCAACTTGGGCTGGAAGCGGAGAAGCAACTGGGCTGAAGCCTCTCAGCTGCTGCTGCTGCAGGTTCCTTCCCTCCCCAAATGGAAGCCCACTGGTGCTGCAGGCTGGGAAACTGGGGGCTGCAATTTCTGCTGGTGGGAAGCTTGAAAAAGCCTCTTTCAAGTGGAGGTTGGTTCTTTGGGAATGGCTTCCCTCCAGAGGTTGTGGCTGCTCCGTCACTGGAGGGTTTTGAGGGGCGATTGGGCAGCCATTTGTTCTGGATGGAACAAATATAAAATGTATTGGCCACCAACCTTACCATGACATAACTGTGGGCGGTTTAGAGACAGAAAATAATACATACACGTTAAAATCTAAACAAATTGTAGGAAGAAAAATCCGGTCAGGTTCCAAGCCAGGAGAAAGGAGCTGGAAATAAAATGCTTAGTGACACAGATGCCAGTCCCAACTGCAGTCAGTAAGTGAGGACTACTTCAATTGGGATGTCACCAAAGGGGTTGTGGAAAGCATTTTCTGCCTTTACTTGGAGTTCGTGGCTTCCATGGGCATAACTGGTGCTTCAAATCTTGCAGAGGCTTTAGGCCTCATTTGGTCAGCTAAAGCCCTCACATCTGTCAAGTTAGTGTCATGCAGATTGTCAGGTGTGGCTCAATAAAATAAAAGAGAGTTTGTTGATAAGCCAAAGCATTTCTTCAGCTGAATAAAGATGGGTCCCTCCTAAGGAGGAAGGAACCCTGAGCATAGTGAAAGGCAGATATTTATACATTTCTTTGCTTTCGCTTCATTACATAAGAGGCAGCTGGGACACGACAGATAAAGTATAGAAATATAGAAATCATAAAAATCATAAAAATAGTCAAGCATGCCTTGTGTGATTTTGGTCATGTGCCTAACAGACAGGCTAGTGGTTTCCTGTGTACGTTTCCATGGCCTCTGAAGACTGTTGCGGCCTGAACTTCAGCCTTACCATCTCAACATATGAGCAAACATCAAATTCATCAGGTTCCTGATTAACATTAGTGCAGAAGGTATGATTGAGATATTTTTCAGGCTTGAAAGACATTGATTTTCTCCATATTGTAGGTGTGTGTATTATTTCTCTCTGATTGTATATATTTCCAAATGCATAATCTCTCCCCAGGACTTCCACATAAACAGTCATGTGAAAAAAAAGTACACTCTTCTTGACTTACATCAGGTCATCTTTTAATTTATAAAAAGAAAGCCAAAACGGAGAAGTCATATATAAAAAAAGTATGATTCAATAATTTGTAGAACCACCTTTAGCAGTAAGAACTCCACCACCGTGCATGACGGTTTGCATGAGATGCTTGTGCTGATATGCTGTGTTTTGTTTTCGTCAAACACGTCACTGTATTACGGCCAACCAACTCCATTTTGGTCTGGTCTGTGCAAAGGACAGTGTTCCAGAAGTCATGTGATTTGTTCAGATGCAACTTTGCAAACCTCAGTCTTGCTGCTATGACCTTTTTAGAGAGAAGAGGGTTTCTCCTCACAACCCTTCCAAATAAACCATATTTATCCAGTCTTTTTCTAATTTCGCTGTCATGAATCTTAACATTTAAAATGCTAACTGAAGCCTGTAGAGTCTGAGATATAACTCTTTGTTTTTTTAGTAATTTCTCTGGCCATTGCATGGTCTGGCCTTGGGGTGAATTTTCTTGGATGTCCAGTTCTGGGAAGATTGGCAACTGTCTTGAATATTTCCCACTTGTGAATAATCTTTTTAACAGATTAACAGAGTTGTAAGGGACCTTATAGGTCATCTAGTCCAACCCTGCCCCCCCCAACTCAAGCAGGGGACCATACACCATTTCTGACAAATGGCAGTCCAACGTTTTCTTGAAAGTCTCAAGTGATGAAGCTCCCACAACTTCCAAAGGCAAGCTGTTCCATTGGTTGATTGTTCTCACTCTTAGAAAGTTCCTCCTTATTTCTAGGTTGACTCTCTCTTTGGTCAGTTTCCATCCATTATTCCTTGTCTGGCCTTCAGGTTAGGGTTAGCTTGACCCCTTCCTCTCTGTAGCAGCCCCTCAAATATTGGAAGACTGCTATCATGTCTCCCCTGGTCTTTCTCTTCACTAGACTAGCCATGCCCAGTTCCTGTAACCATTCTTCATATGTTTTAGTCTCCAGTCCCCTAAGCATCCTAGTTGCTCTCCTCTGCACTTTTTCTAGAGTCTCAACATCTTTTTTATAGTGTGGCGAAAACTGGATGCAGTACTCTAGGTGTGGTCTTACTAAGGCTTTATAGAGTGGTATTAGTACCTCACTTAATCTTGATTGTATCCCTCTGTTAATGCAATTTAGGATTGCATTGGCTTTTTTAGCTGCCACTGCACACTACTGGCTCATATGTAGCTGGTTGTCCACTAAGACTCTCAAGATCTGTCTCACAGTCGCTGCTATTAAGCCTGGTTTCACCCAGTTTATATGTGTACTTTTGGTTTTTCTTACCTAAGTGTAAGACTTTACTTTTCTCTACATTGAATTTCATTTTGTTAGATAGGGCCCAGTGTTCAAGTCTGTCAAAATCCATCTAGATCTTGAGCCTATCTTCTAGGGCCATGATGGCGAAACTATGGCACGTGTGCCACCTGTGGCACGAGGAGCCATATCTGTGGGCACACGAGCATTGCCCTAGTTCAGCTCCAGCATGCATGTGTGCACTGGCCACCTGATTTTCGGGCCTTCTGAGCCCACTGGAAGTCCGGAAAAGGGCTGTTTTTGGCCTCCAGAGAGCCTCCAGGGAGGGGGGAGGCCATTTTCACCCTCCCCAGGCTCCAAGAAAGCCTCTGGAGCCTGGGGAGAGCGAAAAACAGGCCTACGGGGCCCACTGTGCTATCATGTGCCAAAAGTGGGGGGAGTGCGGGGTGGGGGTTGTGCGTGCATGTGCAGTGGGGATGAGGCACATTGAATTATGGGTGTGGGCACGCACATGCGTGACCCCCCCATGCGACCCCCGCCTTTGGCATGCGACGGCAAAATGGTTAGCCATCGCTGTTCTAGGGTGTTAGCTATTCCTGCCAGCTTAGTATCATCTACAAATTTGGTAAATTCCCCTTCTGTTCCCTCATCTAAGTCGTTTATGAAGATATTGAAGAGTACTGGGCCTAAGACATTACTTTTGGTCAAGGTGGATAAAAATCAATGATTTTTTTTAAAAAAAATCAAAAAAATCAGATTTTTTTATTTAAATCGGATTTTTTTGATTTTTATCGAATTTATTTTAATAAAAAACTTTTGGGGTAAAAATCTATCGTAAGATAGTTTTCTATTTAAGATACATAAATAATTTAGTTTATTCAGCATGAAATGGAGCTTAGTTATGTAGCATGAGGCTGTATATTCTGCAACACTGGGACTATCGGTGAGTCAACAGTGGGTCAAAGGAGTAGCAGAGATGACAGTTGCTCTTTAAAAATTATGATTTAAATCGAGTTGATTTAAATCAAGCCTTTTTACTAGTGATTTAAATCATGATTTAAATTGTGATTTAAATCAACTTGATTTAAATCAAATCCACCCTGCTTTTGGTACCCCACTGCTTACTTCTCTCCATGTAGACTTGGACCCATTAAGGGTTACTCGTTGAGTATGGTTTGTCAGCCAGTTGCGAATCCATCTGGTGGTGAAGCTATCCTACTTTTTTCTAGCTTACAAAGAAGTAGGTTGTGGTCTACTTTGTCAAATGCCTTGCTGAAGTCTAAGTATATTATGTTCACAGTATTTCGTTGGTCATCTAATTTAGTCACCATGTTGAAGTATGAAATAAGATTGGTTGCTAATTATTACTTTACTCATTTCTAGGTGTTGGCAGATCTGGTTTTTTATTATCTTTTCCAGTATCTTCCCAGATATTGATGGCTGATTGGTTTTTAGTTTCCTGGGTCTGTTTTTTCCCCCTTTTTGAAGATGGGGACCACATCAACTCTTTTCCAGTCCTCTGGTAGTTCCCCGGTGTTTCAGGATTTTTAAAAGATGTGGTGCAGTGGTTCTGAGGTGACATCTGCCAGCTCCTTTAGAACTCTGGGATGTAACCCATCAGGTCCTGGTGGTTTGTATTCATCAAGATCAGACAGGTTTTCTTACTATTTTTTTGCCTATTTTAACTTTTATTTCCAGTCTGTTTTTTACAATTATGTTTCTGGTAGGTTGGGCTATAGTTTCTTTTTGCGTGAAGACCGATGCAAAGAATTTTCTGGTTTCTTCTTGGATTTCTTGTTTTTCTTTCTCAGCACTATTGTGCTGGTCTGGGCTTTTATGATCATATTTTTCTTTTTTTAAAAAAATACTTTATTGACTTTTCCAAAATTAAAAAGGATAATATACAATCTCTATCTTGATCAAAGGTACAGTGTTTACACCATTGGTGACTCAAACGTTGGATGGATTCCATCCGTAGCTATACAATATACTATACAATATACTATACAATTCTATACAATTAAATCCAATTCTAATGCCTAATAAGTCATAACCTATTATCATACTTTTGTCTTGTTCTTCAACCAGTTATACCAATTTCCCCATACTTCATAATATTTAGAATTCTCCTCATTTTTTAACTCGCTCGTCAATTTTGCCATTTCTGCGCACTCTAGAATTTTATTTATTGTTTCTTCTGAAGGCGTGGATTTATTTTTCCAGAGTTTCGCAAAAGCTAGTCTAGCCGCGGTTGTGATTTGAATTACAAGTTGGGTTTTGTTATTGTTAAGACTATCTTCGGTCATACCTAAGAGAAAGGATTCCGGGGCCAGGGCTATCTCCTGTCCCGTTATTTCAGAGAGCCAGAGTCGAATCTTTAACCAGAACTTTTTAGTCTCGGGACAAGTCCACCAAAGATGATAGAAGGTGCCGACCGTTTTACCACATTTCCAACATGTAGCAGAGAGGTTTGGGAATATTTTCGCCAGCCTGTCCGGAGCTAGGTACCACCTATGTAACATTTTGTAATGATTTTCTCTGAATGTTGCCGATTTGGTTATTTTGTAATTCCTGTTCCAAGCTATCTCCCAATCATTGAAATTAATGCTGTATCCTAAATTTTTTTCCCAAATGCTTAACTGATTTTTTGCTATGGTCTCTGCTCTATCCTCATCTAGTAAAAAATTGTAGATTTTCGATAGCATTTTCTTATCTGTTCCCCAGATAATTTTGTCAAAATATCCATATTTCATTTCAATACCACATGTGTCTCTATCTTTTTGAAATCTAGAATTTATCTGGAGATAGTTCCACCAATCCAGGTTGAATCCCTGGTCCCTCAATACTTCCAGGGATTTGAGCTTCCCTTCTTGATCCAAAATGTCCTTATATGAGCCCAATTTATAGTTTCCTCTCCTATTTGGGGCCACTAAAGCTTCCATAATCGACAACCAGCTAGGAGCCTTGGTATAAATCCTCTGTCTGATTTCTACCCACGTACGAATCAGTGTCTCCCTAATTTTATGTTTATGGAAATAAGTTTTCCTCCTATCCTTTAAATCCCAGAGATAGGCATGCCATCCTTCAAGGAGATCATGTCCTTCTAGTGTCAGAATTCTCTCATCTTGTAGCTTGATCCACTCCTTTATCCAAATTATTTTTGCCGCCTTTTGGTATAATTCCCAATCAGGGAGCCCGAACCCTCCCAAACTCCTTTTCCCTTGAAGTGTCTTGAGAGAGATCCTCGATTTTTTGCCCTCCCACAGAAAGTTCCTTATATGTTTGTTCAAATCCAGGAAAAAATTTTTATCTAGTGATATCGGTATATTTTGGAATAAAAATAGAATTTTAGGTAAGATATTCATTTTGATTGCCGCAATTTTACCAATCAGGGACAATTTAAGCCTCTTCCACCTATCAAGACCTTGATAAATTTTCTGCAATAAGGGGATATAATTATCATCTTTTAATGAAGAGAGTCTCGCAGTGATCCATATTCCCAGATATTTTGTTTTCTTGACTGCTTGGAGGCCTAATCGATCTTCTAATTCTTTCATTTGTGGGTTTGTCATATTTTTCACAATTATTTTAGTTTTATTCTTATTAAGTTTAAGGCCCGCCACTTCTCCGTAATCCTGTACTTCCTGCATTAATTTTAAACCGGTTTCTAATGGATCTTCTATTATGAGGGCAACGTCATCCGCAAAAGCTTGGGTTTTAAATGTTTCCTTCCTGATCTTTAAGCCTTTAATATCTTTATTGGCTCTAATTTTTCTAAGTAGGACCTCTAGTGCCAAGATATAAAGTAAGGGAGATAGGGGACATCCCTGCCTGACTCCTCTTTGAATCTGAAATGCCTGAGTTCTGTCTCCATTCACTAATATATTAGCCCTCTGATTTTGGTAAATATTCTCTATCATCCTCCTAAAGTTGGTCCCGAATCCCATTAGGTCTATTTGGTTTACCAAGAAGGTCCAGTTTAAATTGTCGAATGCCTTTTGGGCATCGACAAACATTAAGGCCAGCTGTTTTTCAGGGTGTTGTTCATAGTACTCTATAGTATTTAGGACTGTTCTCAAATTATCTCTAATCTGTCTCCCTGGGAGGAAACCGTTTTGATCCTTATGTATCCATCGATTTAGAATTTTCTTGAGCCTCTCCGCCATTATATTCATAAATAATTTGTAATCTGCATTCAGCAATGAGATAGGTCTGTAATTGGAAATCTGCTTCGGGTCGGCACCTTCTTTCAGAATGAGGGTCAAGTACGCTTCCCTCCAAGAGTCTGGGATTGTTATGCCAGCAATAGCATCATTTAGAATTTCTAACAGTTCTAATTTCAAGACATCGTCAAACTTTTGATATAATTCCCCGGGGAGACCATCAGGGCCTGGGGTTTTGTTCTTCTTTATTTTGGATAGGGCCGTTCTTAGCTCCTCTATAGTGATCTTTTCGTTTAACATTTCCTTTTCCTCTTCGGAGATTTGAGGTAAATTGGCTTCCAACAAATACTGTTCTACCTTGTTTAACTCAATTCCTTCATTTTTATATAGAGATTCATAAAATTTTCTTATGCTTTCTAATTTGTCTTCTTCCTTCGTCAACAGGGTGCCCTGTGGGTCTTCTAAAACTAATATTTGGTTTTTTTCCTTCTCTTTTTTTAATTTATACGCCAACCATCTCCCGGACTTGTTAGCATTCTCGAAACAATAATGCTTAGATCTTTTTATTTTTTGAGCCATCTCCTCCTGGTCCAATAAATTCAGTCTATGTCTCATCATCAGCCATTGTTGTTTCGTCGCCTCGTCTCCGGGTCGTTGCTGGAGTTCATCTTCAATTTGTAATAGTTTTTGGGTGAGTTCTTCTCTAATCTTTCTTTTTTCCTTATTTTTAAAGGCAATATATGAGATGGCTACCCCTCTTACATAAGCCTTCATGGTGACCCAGACAATTTCTTTAGCTGTCTCTCGATTCCCGTTTTCTAGGAAGAAACGTTTGACTTCTTCATTCAATTTAAGTGTGAACTCTTTTTCATTTAAGAGATTGGTCCTTAAACTCCATCTCTGTTGTGTTTTCTTGATGTCATGGAGCCAACTAATTTCAAGGAGCTTATGATCTGCCCAAGTATTGGTGCTCATGTTAACCTTTTTAATTTCTATAGCCAATTTTCTGGTAACCCAAACCATATCAATTCTGGACCAGGAGTTCTGTGGAATAGAATAAAATGTAAATTGTCTATCCTGGGGATGTAAAATACGCCACATGTCAATTAAATTTATCTCATCCACCAGATCAAAAAAGGTCTTTGGTAAGGGAGATCTTTTGGTCTTTTTAGTTATATCACACTTATAATCATACTTTGGATCCACAATTCCATTAAAGTCCCCTAGCATACATATTTCAAGATGTGCCCAATTTGCTAGCTGTTCATGGAGTTTCCGGTAAAATTTCCCTTGTTTTTTGTTCGGGGCATAAATCCCTACTAATAGCACCTTAGAGTTACCTCTCATTATTTCAACTATAAGTATTCTCCCTTTTCCATCTTTATATTTACATTCTGCCTCTATTCCTTTCTTAACATAAATAGCAACCCCCCTTTTTCTTTTCTCGGCTAGTGAAGAGAATACTTTACCAAATTTACAATAATTTAAGTAGTCAGCTTCATCTTTTTTTATATGGACCTCTTGAATGCAGATAATATCGGGATTTTGCTTCACCAATTTCGACAATATTATCCTTCTTTTTTTATAATCATTTAATCCGTTCACATTCACCGATATGATCTTAGTATCATGCATTCCTGTGGTTGGTTTCTGGTCTCTTGTTCTTATTTACCTTTTAAAGTTACTGCTCTCACTGGTCTAGATTTTTTCCCTTTTTCCTCTGTGTCCTCCTTTTTCTTCTCCTCTTCTATATCTTCCCTAGTAATTTGTTCTTGGGATGTCTCTTCTTCCGTATTTGCTATCTCGTTTTCCTCCTTGCTAGTTTGTTCCTCTTCTCCTCCCCTTAGTTGATCTAGGAAGTCTTGAGCATCGCTTAAACAATCAATTCTTATTTTCCTCCCTTGCCAGGAAATTAGCATTCCTTCTGGCAGGAGCCACCTAAAGATTATATTTCTCCTGTTTAAATGATTCGTCAAGAATCTATAATTTTTTTCTCCTTTCCCTCACTCTTCTCGGGATTTGTTTCAAAATATTAATTTCTTTCCCCCCATAAGTGATTTTTTCCTCCCGGGCTATGTTGTACAAGATGTCCCTAACTTTTTTTCTAGCGAAGCGCACATGGACCTCTCTGGGGAGTCTGTTTCTTCTTACATAGTTTGTCTGAACTCTGTACACCTCGTCAATCTCACGGATTATTTCTTGTTTATCTTGCTGCAGAGTTTCTGCAATCAACTCAGCTATCTTATCTCCTAGGTCCTCATCCTTATCTTCCAAGATGTTCTGGAATCGCAGGTAAAACGAGGCTTTGTCCATCTCAAGTTGGATCAGGGCGTCTTCAGTTTCTTTGTTTTGTGCCGACAAAGTTTGGTCCACTGTATCCAGTTTTTTCTCGTTTTTTTCAATTCTTTGTTCTGCTTTTTGGATTCTATTTTCATTACTCGCAATAGCAGTCTGGATCTCATTCATTTTAAAATCAAGAGCGTGGATGTCTGATTTTAATTCAGAGTGACTGTTCAAGAGTTTTTCTTGCATCTCAAGCATTGTTTCTTGAATTGACTGAAGAGAGGCTTGTACCGTTTGCAATGTGGGTGTTGTAGGGGGTTTGTCTGCTTTCTGGAGGCCTTCCACTGACTTATGGGTGGTTGGAGAAGACATCGCTAAAATTGGTACAGATGGCGCTTTTTTACCAGTTTCTGCAATTGTTGAAGTCAAACTTGCCATTTCTTTCAGAACTGATTTTTGTTCTCTTATTATCTCCTCTATCTTTCTCCAAATTCTCATCCAGTGGCACTTGCCACGTTTTCTCTGAGGAGCTTTCTTAGGTCCTTATTTCGCTCCTTTATTGATCCTCTCTACACTCTCAAAAAATTCCAGTTAATGCTAAGTTTCTGAATTTCTAAGTTACAATAGCAGGATGACTTAATAATTCCAGCGATTAACATTCACTAATTGTATAATTATATAATTCTCCTCTAAATAAGTTAAGCAATAATATAAATACTATAAATACTAGTCAGTTAATCACTTAATAAAATCTAAGTTCAAATCTTAGTAATGAGTATTGGTATAAATAGATTATTAAAAGCTACCAGTACAAATAGTTGTTCTAAATTAATAAATTCTAAGATCAAATCTTAATAAAGAGTATTAATATATATAAGTTGCTAGATGCTACCAGTACAAATAATTATTCTAAATTAGATGAGTTAACAACGATAAATTCATGAGTTAATAAATTCTAAATTCGGATCTTAATAAAAATTAAATATATATAGATTACTATAAATATAAAATGCTATACAATAGATTAATTGGTGAAATAGAAATCCAAGTTCTTATATATAATCCAACCTATTTTTTTTTATAAATATATATCTGTAAGATATCTATGTTCTATATTCTTAACAATCAGCAAGTCTAATTAATGATAATTATAGAAAACTAAATAAGTTGCTAGATGCTACCAGTACAAATAATTATTCTAAATTAAATGAGTTAACAACGATAAATTCATGAGTTAATAAATTCTAAATTCGGATCTTAATAAAAATTAAATATATATAGATTACTATAAATATAAAATGCTATACAATAGATTAATTGGTGAAATAGAAAACTAAGTTCTTATATATAATCAAAGCTATTTTTTTAAATATATATCTATAAGATGTCTATGCTCTATATTCTTAAGAATCAACAATCCACAATCAAGAGGTCTAATTAATGATAATTATACAGTGAGAAAGAGAAACAGGGTTCAGTTATTAAGTTATTCAGTTATTAAGGTCACAGAAACTCAAAAGGAGTATAAAAGAGAATATGTATATAAATATATATGTGAGTATATTGTTATACAGTATTTACGGGGCTGTAGAGTATAAGTAAAAAGTCTTCAGATTTTCACTTTGCTGGGCTCCGACACAGCTCGATGGTAGAAGTCTCTGCTTGAGCGGCTTCTTGTTCGTCCTCTGCTGTTCCTCTCTTCCGGATCAATGGGCGCACTTCCTGTTTGCTGGAAGGCTCAAACAGCCAAACTCTATATTTCTCCCGTTTTCTTCCACTCAATCGCAAAACACGGAACCAGCCACGCCGATGATGTTTCCCCACTCCTTTTTACTCTCTCGTCACACCGCACTCGCCAGGGCTCCTTGCAGACGCAATCCACTCCTTCCGTTTTTCTCGTCCGCTCTTCAACTTGTCGGGTCGCCGGGAATGCAAACTGCTCTGTCGCTGCCTCCCGCCGCTCCGAGCACTCCTCCTCCCGACTCCACCGATCTCCTCTCTAGCGCACAATCACAGGTATAGGGAAAAAAGCTTTAAATCTGGCACAGCACCTCCGATCTTCTTCTTAGCTTCCCGTCTTTGTTGGCTATTGCTGCTTCGCGCCCGCCATCAATGGCCGGCTCACCGCGTTGGATAGACAGAGCCGCCTGGTCCAGCGAGAAGTGGTTGCACCCACTTCCCCACTCGCCTGGCTTCCTCTTTTGCCCGCAGGGCTCTCCGGGTCCCGCATCCCCCAAGGGGATCCCCAAAACGCGGTGTTAAAAGGTGTTGAGGAGCAGCGAGCACTCACTCAACACCCTGTCGCTGCAAATCACCAACCGGAAGTCTTATGATCATATTTTTCAGAGTTTCCCAAGATTCTTGAGTTGTTTTCCACTTTAGGATTTTCATCCAATGAATCTTTTCCAAGAAAATTTGATTTGCATTGGCCAAGAATCTTCCTCACTTTAGAATGATGTATTTTTAATTGTTTGGAAATGGCCTTTTAAACCTTCCCAAATTGATGGGCATGATACCCTGATAAGGAAAACCATAGAAATGAAAGAGAATGTACTTTCTTTTTCACTTGACTGTATGTGAAAACAACAAGAATCTGTGATTGACCCAGTCAACAAGAGAATTTCATCATTGAATGGATATTCGAACTTGGATCTGGGTAGTCTTCCATGTGTTGTGATTAATGTAAGAGCTTCTTTGAGTATTATAGCATGTTTTCATTTTCATTGTAATGTAAAAGTTTTTCTTTTTTCCTCATCATCTGCAACAATTTCATGCACAATTAAAGATACATTTATATTTGAATCTTATAGACAAAGAAGATGGCAATGAGCACTCTGGACAACTGAGGATAACAAGCAACATTGAACACCAAAGCAAGTCAGTCCAGAAATCAAAATATTTTCCATTTCCTTCAGAGAGTCACACAATTATTCATCTTCCTCAGTAAGTGAGAGAGAAATAAAAAAAAAATCAAGAAGAGATTTCTGTTTGTGGGAAAAGCTTCAGTAAGAATTCCAGCCTGGTGAAACACCAGAGGACTCACACAGGAGAGAAACTGTTTTAAATGTCTTGATTGTGGAAAAAGTTTCAGTCAGCATTCCAGCCTAATGACACACCAGAGGACTCACACAGGAGAGAAACCCTTTGAATGTCCTGATTGTGAGAAATGTTTCAATGATAATTCCAGCCTGGTTAGAAACCAGAGGATTCACACAGGAGAAAAACCCTTTGAATGTCCGGGTGTGGGAAAAGTTTCAGTACCAATTCCAACCTTGTGACACACCAGAGTTCTCACAAAGGAGAGAAACCTTTTGAATGTCTTCACTGTGGGAAAAGTTTTAGTCAGAACTCCACCCTTGTTCAACACCAGAGGACTCACACAGGAGAAAAACCCTTTAAATGTCCTGACTGCGGGAAAGGTTTCCGTCATAATTCCAACCTCATCAGCCACCAGAGGGTTCACACAGGAGATAAACCGTTTGAATGTCCTGACTGTGGGAAAAGTTTCAGTAACAATTCCAACCTGGTGAAACACCAGAGGACTCACACAGGAGAAAAACCCTTTGAATGTCCTGACTGTGGAAAAGTTTCTCTCAGAAATCCCCGCTCGTGCACCGGAGGACTCCCACAGGGGAGAAACGATACGGGTGTCCAAACTGTGGGATAGATTTTGGAATTAGGACTAATCTTCTTAATCATAAGCTTATACACACAGGGGAGAAACCATTTGAGTGCCCTATGGATGGTGCTTCAGGAAACCTTCCACCCTTATTGCACACAAGAAAATCCTCATGAGGCCCTAAGTGATGAGTGTAGAGAAGGTTTGAATTTCATTTCTAATGTCCCATTTTAAGTCCAACTGAGAAATTGACAGTTAAATTTGACTATAAACAATTTGTCTAATTTTTTGTAGGCAAATATGTAATTGTATTAGACGGGAAAAAGGAAATAAAAAATTGCAACATATAAGTTTGATAAGAAGTTGCTGGAAGAACTTGCTGGATAAGAAGTTGCTAGATACAGGTAGTCCTCGACTTATGAATGTAATGGAGCGTGCCCATTCCACCCATAACTCGAGAATTTGTGGGAGTGAATCTCTTACATTGAACAACATCACTCCCTGCTTTGGCCCTTGCATTTGCTGCTTTCTTGTCCCGCATCAGCCTGACGAGACCTCCGGCACCAAGAAAGCAGCATGCAGTTTCTCAGGACTGCTTTCTCGTCGGCAAAGCACTTGAGGATTGCTTTCCTTTATGCTTTGGCAGCCCTTTGCAAAAAGTTGCTGGATACAGGTAGTCCTCAAGTTTCAAATGGAGTGGATGCTGCCCATTCCATCTGTAACTCGAAAATTCATGAGAGTGAATCTCTTACATTGAATGACATCGCTCACTGCTATCGCCTATGTATTCAATTAGTGAATTTGAAGACATTTAACTCCTTGTCCAAGAAGCTTCTCCAGCTCTGAAGAAGAGCTGAAGAAGCTTATTGGATGACAAGCAAAATGTCTTCAAAGAAAAACCAGAAAGTCCAATTGCCTCTTTAAAAAGCACCTTTGGGTTCTGTTTTAGGCACAAAGCCATCTCAGAGACTTTGACCTATCCTGTCCTCTCAAGCCTTGGAAAGGGGGAATCGACTTTCAAAAAATCTTGCCAAGGAAATTGCAGGGAATACAGGATAACTTCCCAAAACCTATTTTTGCAACTAAGTGAACCTTGAAGAGGGAACCTTGACCTACTTAGCTTCTCAAGATTAGGGGGATGCTGTGACATAAATATTTATGAAGTTCTTTGTATGCAAAGCCACTAAATGATTTCCAGCTTCATCCTATCAGTAGAATAATGAAACACTAAAGAATAACTGGGAACATCCACCTTCCAAACCACATCTAGATAGGAGAGATTTGTTCTATCTTCATCCTTGCAGAGCCTAAATCTCACTAGAGGGAAGACTTGCTCTGAGCAGCGTTCCCAATCTCCACAGGAGTTAGATTTATTATTCCCAAACAGTTTGGGCAAAAGACTTGGAGGGCACTACTTTGCAGAAAGCTGATGTATAGATTTCTGCACTTTCTTAGGGGTGACTCAGTGGAGATCAAAACCTCTCTACATCCCCAAACTTTATGACTGATTTCCCGTGTCTGCCAAGGATTTAAGACCCAGGAGAATCAGTGGGTCAGAGGCTCAAAGGGAGCCAGCTTCATTCGTGCTACCCAGAGATGGTTCCAAGCACACCCATGCTAAATGCCTTGTGCATCTGTAACTTTGCATACACAGAAGTCTCCATTAAGTCAAAGCGAGAAGGTCACATGCCCAGCAGGGCTAGAAAAGGGGGCTTAACAAGAGGAGATGACTGTCTGTATATGGTGAGAGAAATGTTTCCAGAAGGCATTTCAAAGGGCTGGTAAAAAAGATTGGTAACACAGATGTGCATGCAACAATGGACACCCCCCACCCCAAGCTCCTTGGAGGGGAGTCAAAAGTTACCTCCTTTTTCTTACTGCTGTACATTCCCTGGGACAGGTTTCTCTGAGGAAAAACTGTTGATGGTGGGAGACACACACACACACACACACACACACACACACACAGACCCCATCTCACTGAGAGCAACCTGACTACTTCCTGGCAGTCAATGGGGGAGAAGAGAGGTAAAAAGAAAAGAGCATAAAGTAAGGGAATATTGTGGCCAAAACATGCCTCATCTAAAGCAACCAATCACTTTGAAGATTCAACATCTATTAAGCATTCAAACAATCACTGCACAATGGATTCCAGCAAAGCATTGGCAGCTTTCTGAGCAGCCCTGACCTAAAGCAGAACCGCAGCTTATATACCGTTGGCCCACTACATTAGGAAGAGGCAAGCACCCTATAGAGTACAGCATGATGTTGGAATGTTTTTGATAATCTCATTTATCCCTGCCTATGGCTCAGTGGCTAAGACGCTAAGATTATCAATCAGAAGGTCGGCAGTTCAGCAGTTCAAATCCCTAGCATTATGTAATGGGGTGAGCTCCCGTTACTTGTCCCAGCTTCTGCCAAACTAGCAGTTCGAAAGCACATAAAAAATGCAAGTAAAAAAATAGGGACCACTTTGTGGGAAGGTAAAAGCGCTCCATGCTTAGTCATGCCAGCCACATGACCACGGAAAAAGTCTTCAGACAGTGCTGGCTCTTCGGCTTAGAAATGGAGATGAGCACCGCCCCTAGAACCAGAAACGACTAGCACGCATGTGTGGGGGGAACCTTTACTTTTACAAGATCAGCAGGGCAACTATGCTCTCTGTGAGATATGGTCAGGGAATATTAAACATTTTGACCCACTGGTCCAAAAATTCCTGTCTGATTCTTCCCCCTGTGCCCACGCAGGCCCAATTCAGCTTCTGGTCAATGTTTACTTACAACAAGACTTTAAGAAGTCTATACAACTTTTGGGTGCAGGAACCTCAGACATTTACTAGTGAATGTAACTCAATGGTCTGTGTGGATAATCACTGGGGACTTTTCATGACTGAGTGGAGAACACAAACTGTACCTCCCTGCTCTTAACCCAGCACAATATCCACCCTATCCAGTGCCCTCCCTATGCTCAGACTGAAGAAAATGGCCTTAGGAGCAATGGTGGGTTGCTCCCGGTTCGGTCCCATTCTTGCGAACTGGTAGTAAAAGTGGTGGGAAGTTCCGCCCACCCATCCGGATGTCATGATGGACAATCTGCGTCTGCGCAGAAGCACATGCACGCTCTCATTGCAAACCGGTAGTAAAGGTAAATAGAACCCACCCCTGCTTGGGAGATATGCAAACTCCATTACTAAAGAGGTGAGGAGAAAACATCTCCCAAGTCCACAGCACATGGATCCTATTCTGAAGAGACTCAGACAGACTCCTCCCTAATTCACAGGAATATAAGGAGGGGGGAGAAGGTACACAGAAGATACTTTACATGTGTTTTCATCCAAAAAGGAAACATGACACAACTTATCAAAAACAGAATCATAAGTGTCAGATAAGGAATGCAAATTAAAATATGGAAAAATAAAGTAAGAGAACACTTGTCAGCTCTAGACCCGTGATGGTGAACCTATGGCACGCATGCCAGTAGCCATATCAGTGGACATGCCAGCTCAGCTCTGGCGTGCATGTGCGTGCCAGCCAGCTGATTTTTGGGCCTTCTGGGCCCACCAGAAGTAGGGAAGCGAGCTGTTTCCTGCCTCCGGAGGGCCTGGGTGGGGGTGTGGGGAAGGCCCATTTTTCTTTCTTACCTGGCTCCAGATCCTCTCTATGCATCTGCGGAGGGCGAAAACAGCCTTTCCCGCTCTCTCGGAGGCCCTCCAAAGGCCTGAAACGGCCCATTTCCCAGGTGACGTTTTTTGCTGTCCAAAGCCTCCAGAAACTCCTAGAGAGGCTCTGGAGGCCGAGGACAGCAAAAAAGTTACTTCCTGTCCCACCTGGAGTTGGGAAATGGGCTGTTTCAGGTCTTTGGAGGGCCTCCAAGGGAGTGAGAAAGGCTGTTTTTGCCCTTCCCAGATAAATAGAGAGGACCTGGAACCAGGTAAGAAAGAAAAACGGGCCTACCAGGCCATCACGTGGCAAGAGCGGGGGAGGGGGTTCCATGCGCATGCGCAGGGCACGGCGCATAGAATTATCAGTGTGGGCACACACGCGCACGACCCTCCCCTGCTCCCCCCCTCTCCTGGCATGCGATGGCAAAAAGGTTAGCCATCGCTGCTCTAGACCAATTCAAATCATTGGGTCAGGACGGACTGCAGCCAGAGTTCTGAAGGAACTAGTAAATGTGATTTCAGAACCATTGTAACATATGTTTCAAAGTCCTTGGAGCACGGGGGAACTAGAGGTAGACCTCAATTTACAATAGTTAATTTAGTGACCGAAGTTACGACAACATTGAAAAAAGTGATTTATGTCCATTTATCACACTTATTACCATTGTAGCATCCCCCTGGTCATGTGGTTTACATTCAGATGCTTGACATTTATGACGGTTGCAGTGTCCCGGAGTCATGTGATCCCCTTTTGTGACATGCTATCAACCAAACTCAATGGGGAAACCAGATTCACTTAACAACAGTGTTACTCATTTAACAATAGCAATGATTCATTAACAAATGTGGCAAGAAAAGTCATAAAATGGGGCAAAATTCACTTAACAAGTTTTTCGCTTAACAACATAAATTTTGGACTCAATTGTGGTTGTAAGTTCAGGACTACCTGTAACTGAGGACTGGAAAAGAGCTGATAGGGTTCCCATCTTTAAAGAGGTAAAAAACCTGCAGGAATTTACACACAAAACAGCCTAACACCTGGTAATATCTTGGAAAACAAATCCAAGCAATAAATCTAAAAATGGACTTGTCTGAAATGATATAGTCTTCTGCTTGAGCAGGGAGTTGGAACAGAAGACCTCCATGGTCCCTTCCAACTCAATCCTGATTGATTGATTGATTGATTAAACCATTGAGTACTGCATTGCTAGAAAGGATGGGAGGAGAGGAAAGCGCAGAGGAACTTCCTCTTCCGGATGGCTCATGGGAGGAAGTTGGTGTGCAGAGTGGCTTTCGTGCTCTTCCCAGGGTCGAAGCAGCAGCTGGCAGGTGAGTTGAGGGCAGTTGGGAAGAGAGTCCGGGAGCAACTCGGGCTGTTCGGTTCCCTCCACGGCCTAGAAGCAGAGAAGCAACTGGGCTGAAGCCTGTCAGCTGCTGCTGCTGCAGGTCCTCTGCCTCTGCAGCTTCAAACCCCAGCTGGAAACCCCTGCTTTGTGGGCAGCCAGGGCAGAGAGGCGATGATGGGCAAAGGGGGCCGCAGCCCCGATGGGATAGTCAGCCACATCGATGTGGTGAGGCCTGGGAGGTACGTGAGCAAAGGGACACAAGTGCTCCCATGGCTTGGCGCCTTCAGGCCACTCATGTTCCACACACATCTGCAGAAGGGGAGGAGCTTGATGGTGGCACGCAGAAGGACCCTCTCTTTGCCAGACCCCTGGCTGTGAGTGCTCAGGCCGCCCAGGGCCTCCTGCACCCTGAAAATAATAAGACCCGAAGGGCCAAACCCTTATTTTGAGGTTCAAAAAAATATAACTCCGATTGGATGAGTCCACGGGAGGACTCAAGAAGCCGTCCACGGGAGGACTCAAGAAGCTGTCCCTGGATCCGGCAATATTGGCCAACTATCGTCCTGTCTCCAACCTTCGCTTCCTGGCGAAGGTTGTTGAGAGTGTGGTCGTGCGTCAGTTTCTGCAATTCCTGGAGGAAACATCCTATCTAGATCCGTTCCAGTTGGGTTTTAGACCTGGGCACAGCACGGAAACGGCATTGGTCGCGTTGGTTGATGATCTCTGGAGGGCTCGGCACAGGGGTTGCTCCTCTGTTCTGGTCCTGTTAGACCTCTCAGTGGCTTTTGATACCATCGACCATGGTATCATGCTGCACCGGTTGGAAGAGTTACGGTGGTTCTCCTCCTTTCTCTCCGACCGGTCGCAGTTCGTGTTGGCAGGGGGGCAGAGGTCGACCTCAAGGCCTCTTATATGTGGAGTGCCTCAGGGGTCAGTCCTCTCACCCCTCCTGTTCAACATTTATGTGAAGCCGCTGGGCGAGATCATCCGTGGCTTTGGGGTGAGATACCACCAGTACGCTGATGACACCCAGCTGTACATCTCCACCCCAGGCCACCCCAACGATGCCCTTGAAGTGATGTCCCAGTGCCTGGAGGCTGTGCGGATCTGGATGGGGAAGAACAAGCTCAGGCTCAACCCTTCCAAGATTGAGTGGCTGTGGCTCCCGGCATCCCGATATAGTCAGTTGACTCCATCACTGACTATTAGGGGCAAGTCGTTGGCCCCCACTGAGAGGGTTCGCAATCTGGGAGTCCTCCTGGATACGCAGCTGTCCTTGGAGGAACATCTGACGGCTGTAACCAGGGGGACCTTTTGTCAGGTTCGCCTGATTCGCCACTTGCGGCCCTTTCTTGATCGGGATTCCCTGTGCACAGTCACTCACGCCCTCGTCACCTCTCGCCTTGACTACTGCAACGGTCTCTACATGGGGCTCCCCTTGAAGAGCACCCGGAGGCTCCAACTGGTCCAGAACGCAGCAGCACGGGTAGTGATGGGAGCAGCTTGGCGCTCCCATGTAACACCGCTCCTGCGCGAGCTGCACTGGCTCCCAGTGGTCTTCCGGGTGCGCTTCAAGGTGTTGGTTATCACCTTTAAAGCGCTCCATGGCATAGGGCTTAGCTATCTTCGAGACCGCCTGCTGCCACCGACGACCTCCCATCGACCCGTGCGCTCCCACAGAGAGGGCCTTCTCGGGGTGCCATCAGCCAAACAGTGTAGGCTGGTGACCCCCAGGGGGAGGGCCTTCTCTGTGGGGGCACCTACCCTCTGGAACCAACTGCCTCCAGAGATAAGGAGAATCCAAGACCTCAGTGCCTTCCGCCGTGCCCTTAAAACCTTCCTTTTCCAGCAAGCCGGGCTGGCCTAATTTTTTTAAAGTGTTTTTAAGTGTTTTGTTTATTGTTTTTAATTAACGGGGCCAAATTTATATATGTATATTTTTAACTGTATTTTAATATTTGTACTTGATGTTTTTACTTGGCTGTTCACCGCCCTGAGTCCTCAGGGAGAAGGGCGGTATACAAATTCAAAAAAAAAAAAAAAAAAGGTCTTGAGAATGTTATCTGGGAGGAGTTTGATCCTGTGGCTCCCAAGGATGTGGACAGGGTTCTGGGTAAGATTAGTGCCGCCACGTGTTTATTGGACCCGTATCCCTCCTGGTTGGTACTGGCCTCCCAGGAGGTTACACGAGGCTAGCTCCAGGGGATTATAACTGCTTCTTTGAGCGAGGGTGCCTTTCCTGCCACCTTGAAAGAGGCGGTAGTGAGGCCCCTCCTCAAGAAGCCTTCCCTGGATCCGGCTGAATTAGCCAACTATCGTCCGGTCTCCAACCTTCGTTTTGTGGCGAAGGTTGTTGAGAGCGTGGTGGCATGACAGCTTCCCCGACACCTGGATGAAGCTATCTATCTGGACCCGTGCCATTCGGGCTTCAGGCAGGGGCACAGCACAGAAACGGCATTGGTCGCGTTGGTGGATGATCTCTGGAGGGCTCGGGACAGGGGTTGTTCCTCTGTCCTAGTCCTATTAGATCTCTCAGCGGCTTTTGATACCATCGACCATGGTATCATGCTGCGGCAGTTGAGGGGGTTAGGAATAGGGGGCACCGTTCTGCGGTGGTTCTCCTCCTTCCTCTCCGACCGCTCGCAGTTTGTGTTGGCAGGGGGACAGAGGTCGACCTCGAGGCATCTCGCATGGGGAGTGCCGCAAGGGTCGGTCCTCCCGCCCCTCCTGTTCAACATTTATGTGAAGCCGCTGGGTGAGATCATCCGTGGTTTTGGGGTGAAGTGTCACCTGTACACTGACGACACTCAGCTGTACATCTCCACCCCAGACCACCCCAACGATGCCCTTGATGTGATGTCTCGCTGCCTGGAGGCCGTGCAGGTCTGGATGGGGAGGAACAGGCTCAGACTCAACCCTTCCAAGACCGAGTGGTTGTGGCTTCCGGCATCCCGATATAGTCAGCAGGTGCCATCACTGACTATTGGGGGTGAATCTTTGCCCCCCACAGAGAGGGCTCGCAATCTGGGTGTCCTCCTGGACGCACGGCTGTCTTTAGAAGAACATATGACAGCCGTGGCCAGGGGGGCCTTTTATCAGGTCCGCCTGATTCGCCAGTTGCAGCCCTTTCTGGATCGGGACACCCTGCGCACAGTCACTCACGCCCTTGTTACCTCCCGGTTGGACTATTGCAATGCTCTCTACATGGGGCTCCCCTTGAAGAGCACTCGGAGGCTCCAACTGGTCCAGAATGCAGCCACGCGGGTGGTTATGGGCGCAACCCGTTGCGCCCACGTGACACCCCTCCTGCGCGAGCTGCACTGGCTCCCAGTGGTCTTCCGGGTGCGATTCAAGGTGTTGGTCACCACCTTTAAAGCGCTCCATGGCATAGGACCCGGGTACCTTCGAGACCGTCTTCTGCCACCAATAGCCTCCCACAGGCCAGTTTGCTCCCACAGAGAGGGTCTCCTCAGGGTGCCATCGGCCAAGTCATGTCGGCTGGCGACACCCAGGGGGAGGGCCTTCTCTGTGGGAGCCCCAGCCCTTTGGAATGAACTGCCCCTGGAAATTCGTAAGATTTCTGACCTCCGGGTATTTTGCTGCGCACTCAAGACCCTATTGTTCCGCCAGGCTGGGTTAGCAACATAATTTTTTTTAAAAATAGTTTTTATTGAATATAAATATTAAAAAAGACATACATAACATATACACAACGAACATTTATACAACATATACACAAAAAGAATATAATTTCTTAAGCATTTTTTCAGAGTGACGTTCTACAATTCTACTTATAATAATTTTTAATTGGATGTTTTAAATTTTTGCGGTTTTAAATTAAGCCAAATTTATTTAATACTTTTAAATTATTTTAAATTGATGTTTATTCTGTTTTTAAATAGGCTGTACACAGCCCTGAGTCCTTCGGGAGAAGGGCGGTATAGAAATATTATTATTATTATTATTATTATTATTATTATTATTATTATTATTATTATTATTATTATTATTATTATTATTATTATTAGACAGGGTCTTATTTTCAGGAAAACACGGTAGCATCCCCATGGTCATGTCATTTACATTCGGATGCTCAACAACTAATTCACATTTATGACTATTCCAGAGTCATGTGATCCTCTTTTGTGACCTACTGAAAACCAAAGTCAATTGGGAAATCAGATTCACTTAACGACTGTGCTATAAGTGTATTACTAATTTAAGATTAGTAAGAATTCACTTAACAAATGAGTGAAGAAAAGTAGTACAATGGGGCAAAACTCACTTAACAAATTCCTCACTTAAGAACATAAATTTTGGACTCAATTGTGGTGGTAAATTCAGGATTACCTGTAACTGAGGACTGGAAAAGAGCTGATGTGGTTCCCATCTTCAAAACAGGTAAAATAAATTCGTCCAGGAAATTACAGACAGATCAGCCTGACATTAATACCTGGTAACATCTTGGAAAACATATCCAGGCAACAAATCTGTGAACACCCAGAAGCAAACAAGTAATAACCAGTAGCCAACATGGGTTGATCAAAAACAGATCATGCCAAACAAACTTTATTTCATTATTTGACAAAGTGGCTAAATTAGTGAACCAGAGAAATGCTATAGACATAGTATACTTAGATTTCAGTAAAGCATTTGATAAAGTAGATCACAACCTACCTACTTCTTGCCAACCTAGAAAAATGTGGGATAGGCAGCACCACCACAAAATGAGTTTCTAACTGCTTGACAAATCGTACTCAACGTGTAATCCTCAATAGAGCTATCCCCACATGGAGGGAAGTAAGCAGGCCTACGAAGCAGGAAAAGGAGGGAACACCTTCCAAAAACCTTTGCCAAGGAAACTGCAAAGCCAGGCATCAAGACTGACCCAAAGGCACTAAATACGAAGCTAAATAGCGTCATGTTTCACTTTTTCACTTGGCTCAGTTGCAAAGATTGGCTGCTAGGAGTCGAAAACATCTTCCAAAAGCCTTGGTGGAGACTGGACAGGGGTGTTTCTCCACCTCCTGTCGCTAGATGGCGGTCAGGCAACGTCTGTGCCTAGAAAGCCATCAATACAGTGGTGCCATCCGCGATTGCGCTTAAAAAAAGGAGTTTTAAACCATTGAGTATGAATTGCTAGAAAGGATGGGAGAGGAGAGGCGCAGAGGAACTTCCTCTTCCGGATGACTGATGGGAGGAAGGTGGTGTGCAGAGCGGCTTTTGTGCTCTTCCCAGGGTCGAAGCAGCAGCTGGCAGGTGAGTTGAGGGCTGCAGGTGGGAGGAGAGTCCGGGAGCAAGTCGGGCTGTTCGGTTCCCTCCACGGCCTGGAAGCGGAGAAGCAACTGGGCTGAAGCCTCTCAGCTGCGGCTGCTGCAGGTTCCTTCCCTCCCCAAATGGAAGCCCACTGGTGCTGCAGGCTGGGAAACTGGGGGCTGCAATTTCTGCTGGTGGGAAGCTTGAAAAAGCCTCTTTCAAGTGGAGGTTGGTTCTTTGGGAATGGCTTCCCTCCAGAGGTTGTGGCTGCTCCGTCACTGGAGGGTTTTGAGGGGCCATTGGGCAGCCATTTGTTCTGGATGGAACAAATATAAAATGTATTGGCCACCAACCTTACCATGACATAACTGTGGGTGGCTTAGAGACAGAAAATAATACATACACGTTAAAATCTAAATAAATTGTAGGAAGAAAAATCCGGTCAGGTTCCAAGCCAGGAGAAAGGAGCTGGAAATAAAATGCTTAGTGACACAGATGCCAGTCCCAACTGCAGTCAGTAAGTGAGGACTACTTCAATTGGGATATCACCAAAGGGGTTGTGGAAAGCATTTTCTGCCTTTTCTTGGAGTTCGTGGCTTCCATGGGCATAACTGGTGCTTCAAATCTTGCAGAGGCTTTAGGCCTCATTTGGTCAGCTAAAGCCCCCACATCTGTCAAGTTAGTGTCATGCAGATTGTCAGGTGTGGCTCAATAAAATAAAAGAGAGTTCAAGTGTGTTTGTTGATAAGCCAACGCATTTCTTCAGCTGAATAAAGATGGGTCCCTCCTAAGGAGGAAGGAACCCTGAGCATAGTGAAAGGCAGATATTTATACATTTCTTTGCTTTCGCTTCATTACATAAGAGGCAGCTGGGACACGACAGATAAAGTATAGAAATATAGAAATCATAAAAATCATAAAAATAGTCAAGCATGCCTTGTGTGATTTTGGTCACGTGTCTAACAGACAGGCTAGTGGTTTCCTGTGTACGTTTTCATGGCCTCTGAAGACTTTTGCGGCCTGAACTTCAGCCTTACCATCTCAACATATGAGCAAACATCAAATTCATCAGGTTCCTGATTAACATTAGCGCAGAAGGTATGATTGAGATATTTTTCAGGCTTGAAAGACATTGATTTTCTCCATATTGTAGGTGTGTGTATTATTTCTCTCTGAATGTGTATATCTCCAAATGCATAATCTCTCCCCAGGACTTCCACATAAACAGTCATGTGAAAAAAAAGTACACTCTTCTTGACTTACATCAGGTCATCTTTTAATTTATAAAAAGAAAGCCAAAACGGAGAAGTCATATATAAAAAAAGTATGATTCAATAATTTGTAGAACCACCTTTAGCAGTAAGAACTCCACCACCGTGCATGACGGTTTGCATGAGATGCTTGTGCTGATATGCTGTGTTTTGTTTTCGTCAAACACGTCACTGTATTACGGCCAACCAACTCCATTTTGGTCTGGTCTGTGCAAAGGACAGTGTTCCAGAAGTCATGTGATTTGTTCAGATGCAACTTTGCAAACCTCAGCCTTGCTGCTATGACCTTTTTAGAGAGAAGAGGGTTTATCCTCACAACCCTTCCAAATAAACCATATTTATCCAGTCTTTTTCTAATTTTGCTGTCATGAATCTTAACATTTAAAATGCTAACTGAAGCCTGTAGAGTCTGAGATATAACTCTTTGTTTTTTTAGTAATTTCTCTGGCCATTGCATGGTCTGGCCTTGGGGTGAATTTTCTTGGATGTCCAGTTCTGGGAAGATTGGCAACTGTCTTGAATATTTCCCACTTGTGAATAATCTTTTTAACAGATTAACAGAGTTGTAAGGTTCTTTATAGGTCATCTAGTCCAATCCTGCCCCCCGCCCCAACTCAAGCAGGGGACCATACACCATTTCTGATAAATGGCAGTCCAACCTTTTCTTGAAAGTCTCAAGTGATGAAGCTCCCACAACTTCCAAAGGCAAGCTGTTACATTGGTTGATTGTTCTCACTGTCAGAAAGTTCCTCCTCATTTCTAGGTTGAATCTCTCTTTGGTCAGTTTCCATCCATTATTCCTTGTCTGGCCTTCAGGTGCTTTGGAAAATAGCTTGACCCCCTCCTCTCCGTAGCAGCCCCTCAAATATTGGAAGACTGCTATCATGTCTCCCCTGGCCCTTCTCTTCACTACACTAGCCATGCCCAGTTTCCGTAATCGTTCTTCATCTGTTTTAGTCTCCAGTCCCCTAATCATCCTGGTTGCTCCCCTCTGCACCTTGAGTTTCAACATCTTTTATAGTGTGGTGACCAAAACTGGATGCAGTACTCTAGGTGTGATCTTACTAGAGCAGTGGTTCTCAACCTTCCTAATGCCGCGACTCTTTAATACAGTTCCTCATGTTGTGGTGACCCCCAACCAGAGGTGGGTTCTAATTTTTTTTACTACCGGTTCTGTGGGCGTGGCTTGGAGGTCATGTGACTGGGTGGGTGTGGCTAGCTGGTCATGTGACTGGGTGGCCATGGCTATGTGTATAGGGAGTACTCAGAGGGCTGAAAAAAGTCATTTCTGACAGGTCCTCGCACTTTTGACTGGTCCTCACACTTATGACCATCCTCACATTTATGCCCGTGCAGCATTCTTAACAACCATGTCACTCATTTCACAACTTCTTCTCTTCACCATGGTGACAAGATAGGGCAAAAACGTAAAATGTGAGGACAGTCGTAAGTTTGAGGACTGGTCAAAAGTGCGAGGACCAGTCAAAAATAACTTTTTCAGCCCTCTGAGTAGTCCATATGCACAAAAGGACTACCCAGAGGGCTGAAAAAAGTGATTTCTGACAAGTCCTTGCACTTTTGACCGGTCTTCGCACTTATGACTGATCATCATTTATGCCCATTGTAGCATTCTTAACAATGTGTCACTCATTTCACAACTGCTTCTCTTCACCATGGTGACAAGATAGGGCAAAAACGTAAAATGTGAGGACAGTCGTAAGTTTGAGGACTGGTCAAAAGTGCGAGGACTAGTCAGAAATAACTTTTTCAGCCCTCTGAGGAGTCCATATGCATAAAAGGATACAGCAATAGAGAGGGATGAGGAAGGGAAGGGAAATTAGAGTAGGAGTGAGGGTAAGAGAGGAAGGAAGAGGAAGTAGGGAGGAGAAGAAGAGGGTGAGGAAGAGAAAGTAAGAAGGAAAGAAAAGAGAGAGGTGGTAGGTTTGAGGAGAAAGATTGCTGTACAATAAAAAAGATGAAAGGGAAGAAAGCCAAACCCAAACAAATATAAAGATATTATGATAAAGAATGAATTGTTAAACTTTAAAGAATAAAAGAGAACAAATATGAATAAATAACAATAATTAGAAACACACATACAAACATACAATTTATTTTCTTTGAACAGAGTATTTGGCCGGTTCATAAATTTAACCAGTGTTTAGTCATTTCATTAAATTTATAATTTCTATATTTCCTTTTTGCCATATTTATTCCTTATCTATTTTTGTAAAAAACCAATATTACCCTTCATCCTCATCTCTAATCTTAATCAAATTCAATTTTTCCCTTCTATTCTATATTATACCCCTTCCTATTGTCATCTATTTTTATATCCATCCTCACATTGGTTAATTATGTAATATTACAGTTGTTTAATATGAATTCAACATTTTAATATAAATCAATTAGTTATATAACTACCTTTTTTATATTAATCAATATAAACATGAATATTCCAATTATTTCCATGCAATCCAATTTCTTACAAATCAATTAATTATATTTACCAATAATAATAAACCAAATAATTTCCCCCATATATTCCTCCAAACCACAACTTAACCATTTCTGCTTTCAACACAATATACAATTAATAGTATCTCAATTATTACAATTCCCTAGTTAAATAGAGCTTTTTTTCTTTTGTGTTTTAAAATCTCCTCTTTTTCCCTAAATTTCCCGTTGTTTGCACCTACCTTTTTTGGTGAGGAAAAAGAAATCTGTCTGCCTAATTTTCCAACCTGCAAAGCCAACAGCCTGCTTTACTTTCTCTTTCGTTTTTCAGTATAGCTAGAGGGGGAAAAATCTGCACTCTTTCCAAGCAAGCAAAAGAGCCCTGAGCAAAACAACTGAGAGCAAATCAGCTGGGGGTCGGGAGCCGATCTAAGCAAGGGCTAATTAGCCTCTGCTGAAGCTCTGCGGGCCAATAAAATTACAAAAAAAACACCGAACCCTTTGTTAAATTGCTGGCTCCCCCGCCCCTCGCCCACCACTATTTATTGGCAATAAATAGTGGTGTGGAGGGGTGGGACAAGCCAGCAATTTAACAAAGGGTTCGGCTGCACCACTGGCTCTAGGGCGGCCCTTTGAAGCACCGCGGCAAGAATTTAAACAGTTTTTTTTCCTCTAGCCATAGGAGGCAGCAGTAGATTGGGAGTGGGCGGGGTAAACAAACGGACGGCGATCCAACAGAGCAGAGAGTGAGGGTGAGTGAAGGTGGGGGGGCGAGAGAGGGCTTTGGCGACCCCTGTGAAATGGCCGTTTGACCCCCAGGTTGAGAACCGCTGTACTAGAGCTTTATAGAGTGGTATTAGTACCTCACTTGATCTTGATTGTATTCCTCTGTTAATGCAATTTAGGATTGCATTGGCTTTTTTGCTGCCGCTGCACACTGCTGGCTCATATGTAGCTGGTTGTCCACTAAGACTCTCAAGATCCCTCTCACAGTCACTGCTATTAAACCTGGTTTCACCCAGTTTATATGTGTACTTTTGGTTTTTCTTACCTAAGTGCAAGACTTTACTTTTCTCTACATTGAATTTCATTTTGTTAGATAGGGCCCAGTGTTCAAGTCTGTCGAAATCCATCTAGATCTTGAGCCTATCTTCTAGGGCCATGATGGCGAAACTATGGCACGTGTGCCACCTGTGGCACGAGGAGCCATATCTGTGGGCACACGAGCATTGCCCTAGTTCAGCTCCAGCATGCATGTGTGCACTAGCCACCTGATTTTCAGGCCTTCTGAGCCCACTGGAAGTCGGGAAAAGGGCTGTTTTTGGCCTCCAGAGAGCCTCCAGGGAGGGGGGAGGCCATTTTCACCCTCCCCAGGCTCCAAGAAAGCCTCTGGAGCCTGGGGAGAGCGAAAAACAGGCCTACCGGGCCCACTGTGCCATCATGTGCCAAAAGTGGGGGGAGTGCGGGGTGGGGGTTGTGCGTGCATGTGCAGTGGGGGTGAGTCACATTGAATTATGGGTGTGGGCACGCACATGCGTGACCCCCCATGCGACCCCCGCCTTTGGCATGCGACGGCACAAAGGTTAGCCATCACTGTTCTAGGGTGTTAGCTATTCCTGCCAGCTTAGTATCATCTACAAATTTGGTAAATTCCCCTTCTATTCCCTCATCTAAGTCGTTTATGAAGATATTGAAGAGTACTGGGCCTAAGACATTACTTTTGGTCAAGGTGGATAAAAATCAATGATTTTTTTTAAAAAAAATCAAAAAAATCAGATTTTTTTGATTTAAATCGGATTTTTTTGATTTTTATCGAATTTATTTTAATAAAAAACTTTTGGGGTAAAAATCTATTGTAAGATAGTTTTCTATTTAAGATACATAAATAATTTAGTTTATTCAGCATGAAATGGAGCTTAGTTATGTAGCATGAGGCTGTATATTCTGCAACACTGGGACTATCGGTGAGTCAACTGGGTCAAAGGAGTAGCAGAGATGACAGTTGCTCTTTAAAAATTATGATTTAAATCGAGTTGATTTAAATCAAGCCTTTTTACTAGTGATTTAAATCATGATTTAAATCATGATTTAAACCTACTTGATTTAAATCAAATCCACCCTGCTTTTGGTACCCCACTGCTTACTTCTCTCCATGTAGACTTGGACCCATTAAGGGTCACTCGTTGAGTACGGTTTGTCAGCCAGTTGCGAATCCATCTGGTGGTGAAGCTATCCTACTTTTTTCTAGCATACGAAGAAGTAGGTTGTGGTCTACTTTGTCAAATGCCTTGCTGAAGTCTAAGTATATTATGTTCACAGTATTTCGTTGGTCATCTAATTTAGTCACTATGTTGAAGTATGAAATAAGATTGGTTGCTAATTATTACTTTACTCATTTCTAGGTGTTGGCAGATCTGGTTTTTTATTATCTTTTCCAGTATCTTCCCAGATATTGATGGCTGATTGGTTTTTAGTTTCCTGGGTCTGTTCCCCCCCCCCTTTTTAAAGTCTTTTATTATATTTTTATTGTTAAGGAATAACAAAAAGGGGGAAAAAATCAATACAAAAAATCAATAGTAAGGAAAGAAAAAAAAAATTTTTTTCCCCCAACGTGCTATACAAACGGAAAGGAAGTTTTAGGAACTTGAAGTCTTCAATTCTTCCAGAAATCTCTTTGATAAGGTACTGGTGCCGATTCATCCAATCTCCCAAGTGCAAAGTCCACAAATGGTTGCCAAGTGTTCCAAAAAACATTTTCTTTATATATACCACTTCTAATTTTAATATCACAAGTCAATTTATCATTTAATGCAAATTTCCATGTTTCATTATACCATTCTTCTAATTTTAAGTCAACATTTAATTTCCAATATCTAGCAATTATAATTCTCCCCATTATAACCAAAATCCTCACCAATTCTCTTTCTCCAGTTGTTAATGTTGTTTCATTCAATATTAATAATAATATAATTTCCAATTTCAATTTGACCCTCTTCTTAATTATTTCAAATATTTCATTTTCTATCCTAAACCAAAAAAGTTCAACCCCATTTACACCACATATGAGCATATGTCCCGGGTTCCACTTTACATCTCCAACACATTTTATCCACTTTATTATCCATTTGAAAAAGTCTTATTGGGGTCAAATACCACTTCCAAATAACTTTATAATTATGTTCTTTAATCCTTATTGATAATGTCCTCATTATTCTGCTAACCCAATTCATATTCCAATTTTGATCAGAAATTTCAATACCCAGTTCTTTTACCCAATTCTCTTTCATTACCCTTTGTGAATTATTATCAGAGTTAATAATTTTATAAATTTTACTAACTAATCCCTTTGGCCCAATTTCATCTTTTATTGTTCGAGATGTCAAATTTTCAAATTCCGTTTCCTTTCTGCTCTCATCGTTCCTTTCTTTGCATTTCCTATTCCATTTATTCATTTGAATTCTTTCAAACCAATTAATGTTTAATTTTCCATAAATTTCCTCTTTCCTCATTTCATTTTCTATAAATTTCAACCATTCACTAATTGTTTCCACTTTCTCTTCTATTATAATTCTCTCTCTGTTACTATTTAATTTCATTGGGCAATTCTCTTTCAGTTTATCTAAATACAATGCGTCTGGTATTAATTTTTTTGCTACTCTGTCCCAACCTTTAAAATTTTCCAAAAACCATTTGTAACCAAACTTCTTTATTTCCTTCATTTCCAAATTACCCCAAAGTTTAACATCTCCTTTTAAAATTTTTACTACTGTTTTTATATTAAATGCTCTATAATAGTTTAATAATTTTGGAATTCCTAAACCACCTTGTTTTTGGTTCTGATACCACATTTTCTTAATCAGTCTTGGTTTTTTATCCCCATTACAAAATTTATCTAATTTTTTTTTATATACTTCAATGTCCTTCTCGGTTAAAAAGATTGGAAGCATCTCGAATAAAAAAGTTAAGTTTAGGAAGTAACATCATTTTACATAAAGCTACTCTACCAAACCAAGATAACTTGAGTTTTTTATATTTCCCAATTTTCTCTTCAATTTCTTTTGTTACTATGTCATAATTTAGTTTCTTTAAATTTTTAATTTTAAGTGAAAGTATAATACCTAAATATCTTAAATTATCCTTTATCCTAATTCCAAATTGATTTTGTAATTTTTCTAATTTATTTTCCCTATCAATTTCCATTAATAATTCTGATTTTGCCCAATTTACTTTCAAACCAGTCATATCTTCAAATTCTTCCAAATGTGTTTGAACTCTTTTTATATCACTTGTAATATTATTTAAAATGACAAGAGTGTCATCTGCATATAAATTAACTTTGACGCCTTTATAACCTATTAATTCTGAATCCTCTTCAATCAAAGTTGTTAAAATTTCTATTGCTAATAAAAATAGGGTCGGAGACAGAGGACAACCCTGTCTTGTCCCTGCTTCCAAATTTATATCTTGTGTAAATATACCATTTACCTTCACTCTTGCCGTACCCCTCTGGTACAATTTGGAAATAATATGAATAAATTTATTACCAAATCCTAATGCAGAAATCATTTCTTTTATAGTATCCCATTGTATAGAATCAAAAGCTTTAAAAATATCCAAGGCAAGAATACCTATCTTATCACCATTATTCTCAGCAATATCAATAACATTTAATACTCTTCTAACTAAATCACACATATAACGCCTTTTAACAAAACCTACTTGATTATGGTTTATATATTTATCTATAAAATTATTCAATCTATTTGCTACAATTGCAGTAAATATCTTAGCATCTTGGTTAATCAAGGAAATGGGCCGATAGGATTCAATTTTTTCTAGATCTTTACCTGGTTTCGGGATTAAGGATATAATTGTTCTATTCCAAGACATGGGAGTATCATCTCCATGTAATATCTTATTATACAATATCTGTAATTTTGGGATCAAAATTTCTTTAAACTCTTTATAAAATTCTGCTGGTAACCCATCCTCACCTGGAGATTTTCCAAGTTTTAGCTTCTGAATCACATCTTTAATTTCCTCAGAGGTAATATCCTTTTCCATTTTTTCTTTATATTTATTATCAATTTTCTTCTGACCATATTTTTCTAAGAAATTTTTTAATTTACAATTATCAATTTCTTTTTTAAGATATAATTCTTGAAAAAACTTTTTAACAATTTCACATTTCTCTAATTTTTTATAACATCTCTTACCTTTTTCATCTATTAGGACACCTATTTCTCTTTTTTCTTTTTTATCTTTCGCCATTCTTGCTAATAATTTTGAATTTTTATTACCATATTCAAAAAATTCTCTTTTTAAATAGCTTAAATTTTTTTTAACTATTTCTGTATCTTCCGCTATTTGTTTATTTTTCAATTTTTTAAATTCCTCCCATAATTTCCTATCCTTAGTCTCTAGAAATCTATTTTCCAGTTCTTTTATCAATTTCTTCTTTTCCTCTATTTTTACTTTATAATTCTTATACTTCCTACTTGATAATTTAATACTTTCTCCTCTAAAAATTGCTTTCATTGTGTCCCAAACTGTTCCATAATTAACTTCCCCATTATCATTCCAATCCCAATTTTCTTCCCATTTCCTAAGAATATGATCCGTATCTTCCTCGTTTTTATTTAAATTTTCATCATATCTCCAACAATTTTCTTTTTTCTCCAAAAACATATCTAATTCTAATAACAATTCTGCGTGGTCAGAGTCTTTAAATATTCCAACATCCATATTGTCCACGTTATCCATCAGATTCTTGGATATAAAAATATAGTCAATTCTTGAATATGAATTAAATACCTTTGAGTGAAAAGTATACATTCTTTCGTTACCTTTAATCTCCCTCCAAACATCTACTACACCATTTTGCAACATCCAATTATCAAGTATCCCCATTTTTCTTATTCCACCATATCGGGTAGGATTGGTACTATCTATCTGGTTTCTAATTAAATTAAAATCACCAGCAATAATTACTTTCCCTACCCTTTCAGTTTGCAACAAATTGGTAATCTTATTCAAAAAACCTTTTTGATTCACATTTGGTGCGTATAAATTAACTAATGTTATTTTTTCCTCGTTAATACATCCTGTTATTATCAAATATCGTCCATCAATATCTGCTATTACTTTGTTTTTTTCAAATTGGACTCTATTTGATATTAATGTTGCAACACCTCTAGATTTTGAGGACCCAAAAGCTTTTTCATAAACCTGTTTTTTCCCCCTTTTTGAAGATGGGAACCACATCAACTCTTTTCCAGTCCTCTGGTAGTTCCCCGGTGTTTCAGGATTTTTAAAAGATGTGGTGCAGTGGTTCTGAGGTGACATCTGCCAGCTCCTTTAGAACTCTGGGATGTAACCCATCAGGTCCTGGTGGTTTGTATTCATCAAGATCAGACAGGGTTTTTTTTACTATTTTTTTGCCTATTTTAACTTTTATTTCCAGTCTGTTTTTTACAATTATGTTTCTGGTAGGTTGGGCTATAGTTTCTTTTTGCGTGAAGACCGATGCAAAGAATTTTCTGGTTTCTTCTTGGATTTCTTGTTTTTCTTTCTCAGCACTATTGTGCTGGTCTGGGCTTTTATGATCATATTTTTCCGAGTTTCCCAAGATTCTTGAGTTGTTTTCCACTTTAGGATTTTCATCCGATGAATCTTTTCCAAGAAAATTCGATTTGCATTGGTCAAGAATCTTCCTCACTTTAGAATGATGTATTTTAAATAGTTTGGAAATGGCCTTTTAAACCTTCCCAAATTGATGGGCAGCAACAATTGCTTCTCTAAGATAACTGCTGATATCATTACTCTTTGGCATAGTATTAACACACACCTCAATGCCAGAGACCAGGAAACTCCTACAACTTCGGCTTTTATAGATGTAGTCACATTTGCTGACGATCAATTGATCAAGGGCACTTTATTAGGAGTATTTGGCTGCTACTTCACCTCTTTATACTATGGAAGCAGTGAGAAATTTCCTAATGGTGAGAACAATTAACCATCAGAACAGCTTGCCTTCAGACATTGTGGTGCTCCATCACTGGAAGCTTTTAAGAAGAGATGTAAAATCCACTTGTCTGTAATGGTATTGGGTGTCCTGCTTGAGCAGGGCTTGCGTTAGAAGACCTCCAAGGTCCCTTCCAATTCTGTTATTCTCTTCTGTTCTGTTGCGATGATATTTATGATATCCTGATAAGTAAAACCATAGAAATGAAAGAGAATGTACTTTCTTTTTCACTTGACTGTATGTGAAAACAACCCTTTGCATTGCTAAGAATTTGTGATTGATCCAGTCAACAAGTGAATTTCATCCTAATGGATATTCGAACTTGGATCTGGGTAGTCTTCCATGTGTCATGATTAATGTAAGAGCTTCTTTGAGTATTATAGCATGTTTTCATTTTCATTGTAATGCAAAAGTTTTTCTTTTTGCCTCATCTTCTGCAACAATTTCATGCACAATTAAAGATATATTTATATTTGAATCTTATAGACAAAGAAGATGGCAATGAGCACTCTGGACAACTGAGGATAACAAGCAACATTGAACACAAAAGCAAGTCATTCCAGAAATCAAAATATTTTCCATTTCCTTCAGAGAGTCACACAGTTATTCATCTTCCTCAGTAAGTGAGAGAGAAATTAAAAAAAATCAAGAAGAGATTTCTGTTTGTGGAAAAAGTTTCAGTCAGCATTCCAGCCTAATGACACACCAGAGGACTCATACAGGAGAGAAACCCTTTGAATGTCCTGATTGTGAGAAATGTTTCAATGATAATTCCAGCCTGGTTAGACATCAGAGGATTCACACAGGAGAAAAACCCTTTGAATGTCTTGTTTGTGGGAAAAGATTCAGTACCAATTCCAACCTTGTGACACACCAGAGGACTCACACAGGAGAGAAACCCTTTAAATGTCCTGATTGTGGGAAAAGTTTCAGTCAAAGTTCCTGTCTCATTGCCCACCAGAGGATTCATGCAGGAGAGAAACCGTTTGAATGTCCTGTTTGTGGGAAAAGTTTTAGTCAAAATTCCCACCTCGTGGAACACCAGAGGACTCACACAGGAGAGAAACCTTTTGAATGTCTTCAATGTGGGAAAAGTTTCAGTCAGAACTCCACCCTTGTTCAACACCAGAGGATTCACACAGGAGAAAAACCCTTTAAATGTCCTGACTGTGGGAAAAGTTTCCATCATAATTCCAACCTCATCGGCCACCAGAGGATTCACACAGGAGAGAAACCGTTTGAATGTCCTGATTGTGGTAAAAGTTTCAGTCACAATTCCAGCCTGGTGAAACACCAGAGGATTCATACAGGAGAGAAACCCTTTAAATGTCCTGACTGCGGGAAAAGTTTCCGTCATAATTCCAACCTCATCGGCCACCAGAGGGTTCATACAGGAGAGAAACCGTTTGAATGTCCTGATTGTGGTAAAAGTTTCAGCAAGAATTCCAACCTGGTTAAACATCAGAGGACTCACACAGGAGAGAAACCCTTTAAATGTCCTGACTGTGGGAAAAGTTTCAGTCAAAGTTCCTATCTCATTGTCCACCAGAGGATTCATGCAGGAGAGAAACTGTTTGAATGTCCTGTTTGTGGGAGAAGTTTTAATCAAAATTGCCACCTCGTGGAACACCAGAGGACTCACACAGGAGAGAAACCCTTTAAATGTCTTGCTTGTGGAAAAAGTTTCAGTGAGCATTCCAGCCTAATGACACACCAGAGGACTCACACAGGAGAGAAACCCTTTAAATGTCCTGATTGTGAGAAATGTTTCAATGATAATTCCAGCCTGGTTAGACACCAGAGGATTCACACAGGAGAAAAAATCTTTGAATGTCCTGTTTGTGGGAAAAGTTTTAGTACCAATTCCAACCTTGTGACACACCAGAGGACTCACACAAGAGAGAAACCCTTTAAATGTCATGCCAGACTAGTCTTATTGCATTCTTTGACAAAGTGACAAAATTAGTGGACCAGAGGAATACTGTCGGTATGATTTACTTGGACTTCAGTAAGGCATTTGATAAAGTAGACTATAACCTACTACTAGATAAAGTAGAAAAATGTGGGTTGGACAGCATCAGCACCAGATGGATTTGTAACTGGCTGATCAACCGCATTCAACATGTAGTCCTCAATGGAACTGCATCTACATGGAGGGAAGTATGCAGTGGAGTACCCCAAGGCTCTGTTTTAGGCCCAGTACTCTTCAAAACTTCATCAATGACGAGGGGATAGATGGGGAACTCATCAAATTTGCAGCTGACACCAAGCTGGTAGGAATAGCCAACACTCCAGAAGATAGGCTTAAGATACAGAAGGATCTTGACAGACTTGAACATTGGGTGCTATCTAACAAAATGAAATTCAATGGTGAAAAAAGTAAGGTTCTTCATTTAGGCAAGAAAAATAAAACGCACAGGTACAATATATGTGATACCTCGCTCAACAGTAGTAACTGTGAGAGGGATTTTGGAGTCCTTGTGGACAACCATTTAAATATGAGCCAGCAATGTGCAGCAGCTGCCAAAAAAGCCAACATAGTTCTAAGCTGCATAAACAGAATCAAGATCACGTGAAGTGTTAATACCACTTTATAATGCCTTGGTAAGGCCACACTTGGAATACTGCATTCAGTTTTGGTCGCCACGATATAAAAAAGATGTGGAGACTCTAGAAAGAGTACAGAGAAGAGCAATAAAGATGATTAGGGGACTGGAGGCTAAAACATATGAAGAACGGTTGCAGGAACTGGGTATGTCTAGTTTAATGAAAAGAAGGACTAGGGGAGACATGATAGCAGTGTTCCAATATCTCAGGGATCGCCACAAAGAAGAGGGAGTCAAGCTATTCTCCAAAGCACCTTAGGGTAGGACAAGAAGCAATAGGTGGAAACTAATCAAGAAGAGAAGCAACTAATCAAGGAGAGAAGAAATTTTCTGACATTTAGAACAATCAGTGGAACAACTTGCCTCCAGAAGTTGCCAATGCTCCAACACTGGAAGGTTTTAAGAAGGTGTTTGATAACCATGGGTACAGAGATGAGACTGGCTCCTGAGACATCTTCTGCAGGATCCCCGTCAACCCTGGCAGTGCCCTGGGATAGCTTGCTGAATTAACAAGACGACAGCAGAGAAATACATTTATCTGAAATTTAAATCATAGGGCACATAACAATAAAATGTGTCAGGGAGAATACATACCTCTGTTATGACCTATCACCACTTAGCTTCAGTGTGAGGAATTTCAATCACTCACAACTTGACTTCTCCCTGGTGGCACTGGATTTTTAAACAGCACAACTAATAGTCAGGAATGATGGGAGTGTAGTGTAGTAGCCAATGGAAGGCCATCACATCCTTATTAATGAACTACAGTTTTTACCACAACCCCTGAATCTGTCTTCCTTCCTATCATCCTTCCTTCCCTTCCTCCCTCTTTCTCTCTCTCTCTATCTCTCTGTCCGGGGGCGGGGGAAGGAACCCCTGAACTGGTGCTAGATGGTGGGAATCTCACATCCAGAGGCTGATGAGCTGCATGCTGATGATCAGCCGGTCGGTAGAGATCCAAAGATCACCTGGCTGGCGGGGAGGCAGGGCATCACAAAACAGGCAGCCTGCAGGAAGACTGACATCTGGGAGGCGAAAATGAGCCGACACTGCTGTTGTCAGGGGAGAGTGGGGCAGGGTCACATTTTGGCTCCACGTCATAATGGGCTCCAGGAGGAGGAGAACCCATTGTGAAACACGCCCTCCACTGCCCACCCTCCCCCTTACCTTTGTGCTAAGCATACACCCGTGCATTGGAAGATAAGGGCGACTGCTAGAGAAGGGGGAAGCGGGTGGCACAGCCAGCCACGCAAAGAATGGCTGATAGGGATGGGGCTAGGGGCACAGCGCAATCCAACTACTGCGCAGGCCATATCCATCCCAGGGGCCGTACTTTGAGGACCTGTGTACTAAAAGGTCAGGTCCTGTCCTTAGATTTTGGGTGGGGAAATGTAAACTTTAATCCAATTAATTGGCATTCTAGGTGTTTTGTTTGTGAATAGGCTGTCCTAGATTTCTTAATGGACACAAAATATCCATCTCTAAAAATTTCAGGTATCTGCTGGAAACTGTTGTGGCTGCTTTCTACCTTTGCTAGTATTTTTTCCCTCCATTTCTCCGTTGGGGAAATATAATATTCTGCCTCTTTTTAATATCCCCCCAAATATTTCATTCTTTCGGTGGAGGGGTGTGTCTGTCGTGATTTCTCCATACAATACACTCACACTTTTTGATCTAACTTTAAAGCAAGGGGAGGATGTTAATTGATGAAATGATCCCAAGAGCTTCAGCGGCATTAAAGGACAGGGTTTCAGTTAGAGGCTTTTAAGAAGAGACTGGACAGTCTCTTGTCTGAAATGGAATAGGGTCTCCTGTCTTGACCGGTGGGTTGGACTAGACCACCTCTAAGGTCGCTTCCAACTCTTGATATCGCAATTCAGCCCAAATTTTCACTGTTGCTAAGTGAGACATCTGTTAAGTGAGTTTTGCCCCATTTTACAACTTTTTTTTGCCACAGTTCCTAAATGAATCACTGCAGTTGTTAAATTGGTCACACAGTTGTTAAGCGAATCTGGCTTCCCTGTTGACTTCGTTGGTCAGAAGGTGCAAAAAGAGGATCACTTGAGTCTGGGACATTGCAACCATCATACTTATGGGTGTTTTGCCAAGCATCTGAATTTTGAACATGTGACCATGGGGTTGCCGCAATGGTCGTGTGAAAAACAGTCAATCGAATCACCGTGTTCTCTTCAGTTCAATGTACCATGAGTGGGACTTGCAACTTCCTGTCAATTTTGTTTATTGGAAGCCAATTGTGAAGGTTCCAAATGGCAATTTCATGACTTTTTAAGCACCAGTGTAATTTTGAAGGCTGAGTAGTAAGCGGTAAGCGAGGACTGTCTACAAAACTGAACATCCCAAATGGTGCAAATAGCTATTATTAAAAAAATCCTAGGTTAAGCCCAGTTCTTCCAGGATAATATATGGATGGTGCACCACTAGGAAACCCTGTGTTTGTTTGCTAGGTAAAAAAAAAAAAATTACAGAAGACAGCAATGGCATAAGAGTTCCATATTGTTTCCAACAAAAGGTGTCCATAAAATCACAACAAGTCACCCCTACTATGAAGGAGAACCAGTTTTAAAGCATGTACCACAAATGGAATAAAATCTTGGGAGAAAAGGAATATGTAGCAACTGACATCTTTCAATCAAATTGCTTCTTTTGGCTTTTGAACCATGAAGGTCACCTGCAGGGCAGAACAGCCTTTAAATCTGAAATTTTACATTGCTTTTCTCACTGCCCTAAACTCCCCCAATATATTTGCTATTCATATGGTTTCTTCCACTTGCGTGCCTCATTCTTGACACAATCTGAACAGACATGCTTGGTGCACTGAATTCCTGGAACTGTTAGGAAAAGATAAACTTTAAATCCCCTCTGTGTCTCTTCTCATCTTGCTTTCTCCTTATATAAGGAGCCACAATCTATAGTCTCAGGGCTCCAATCCTCAAGAGATGCTGGCTGGAGAATTCTAAGGCTGAAAATCTTGGGGGCACCAAGGAAGAAAAAGGCTGGGATTCCTGGCACATAGCATTTCTATCATCCACTATCACAAAAATGCAAAGAACATTCCCAAAAAGATTTTTACATAATTGCCAAATTTCTACAAAAATAAATATCCAGCAACTTCTTATGCTGAAGGCCAGATAGCCATTATCAAAGTAATATATTCCAATTTTTTTCTGTACCATCTAATACCATTACATATTTGCTACAAAAAATCAGGTAAATTCTATTTAATTTAATCAATTTAAATAGTCAATTTCTCAGCTGGACTTACACTGGGACACTAGAAATGAAATTCAACCCTTCTCTACATTAATCGCTTGGGGCCTCAGGAGATTTTCGGTGTGCAATAAGGGTGGAAAGTTTCCTGAAGCATCGTCCACACAAGGGGCATTAAAATGATTTCTCCTCTTTGTGTATAAGTAAATGATTTATAAGGTTAACCTTAGTACTGGGATCATTCCCACAGTCTGGACACTCATATAGTTTCCCTCCTGTGTGAGTGCTCTAGTGTTGAACTAGGCTGGAATTCTGACGGAAACTTTTCCCACAGTCAGGATATTCAAATCGTTTCTCGCCTATGTGAATCCTCTGATGGCCAATGAGGTTGGAATGCTGACGGAAACTTTTCCCACAGTCAGGACATTTAAAGGGTTTTTCTCCTGTGTGAATTCTCTGGTGCGTCACGAGGTTGAAATTCTTACTGAAACTTTTCCCACAGTCAGGACATTCAAAGGGTTTTTCCCCTGTGTGAGTCCTCTGGTGGTCGATGAGGTTGGAATAATGACGGAAACTTTTCCCACAGTCAGGACATTCAAAGGGTTTTTCTCCTGTGTGAATTCTCTGGTGTGTCATGAGGCTGAAATTGGTACTGAAATTTTTACCACAATCAGGACATTCAAAGGGTTTTTTGCCTCTGTGAATTCTCTGGTGTTGAACCAGGTTGCAATTCTGACGGAAACTTTTCCCACAGTCAGGACATTCAAAGGGTTTTTCTCCTGTGTGAGTCCTCTGGTGTTTCACCAGGCTGGAATTCTGACTGAAACTTTTACCACAGTCAGGACATTCAAAGGGTTTTTATCTTGTGTGAATCCTCTGGTGTTGAACCAGGGTGGAATTGTGACTGAAACTTTTACCACAATCAGGACATTCAAAGGGTTTCTCTCCTGTGTGAATCCTTTGGTGTTTCACTGGAGTGGAATTGTTACTGAAACTTTTCCCACAGTGAGGACATTCAAATGGTTTCACTCCTGTGTGAGTCCTCTCGTGTGTCACCAGGCTGGAATTCTGACTGAAACTTTTCTCAGAAACAGGACACTCATACGGTTTCTCTCCTGTATGAATCCTCTGATGTTGAATCAGGCTGGAATTCTGATAGAAACTTTTCCCACAGTCAGGACATTCAAAGGGTTTTTCTCCTGTGTGAGTCCTCTGGTGTTTCACCAGGCTGGAATTCTGACTGAAACTTTTACCACAGTCAGGACATTCAAAGGGTTTTTATCTTGTGTGAATCCTCTGGTGTTGAACCAGGGTGGAATTGTGACTGAAACTTTTACCACAATCAGGACATTCAAAGGGTTTCTCTCCTGTGTGAATCCTTTGGTGTTTCACTGGAGTGGAATTGTTACTGAAACTTTTCCCACAGTGAGGACATTCAAATGGTTTCACTCCTGTGTGAGTCCTCTCGTGTGTCACCAGGCTGGAATTCTGACTGAAACTTTTCTCAGAAACAGGACACTCATACGGTTTCTCTCCTGTATGAATCCTCTGATGTTGAATCAGGCTGGAATTCTGATAGAAACTTTTCCCACAGTCAGGACATTCAAAGGGTTTCTCTCCTGTGTGAGTCCTCTGGTGTTTCACCAGAGTGGAATTGTTACTGAAACTTTTCTCACAGTCAGGACACTCAAAGGGTTTTCCACCTGTGTGAGTCCTTTGGTGTGTCACCAGGCTGAAATGCCGACTGAAGCTTTTTCCACAATCAGGACATTCAAAGGGTTTCTCTCCTGTGTGAATTCTCTGGTGTGTCATGAGGCTGAAATTGGTACTGAAATTTTTACCACAATCGGGACATTCAAAGGGTTTTTCGCCTCTGTGAATCCTCTGGTGTTGAACCAGGTTGCAATTCTGATGGAAACTTTTCCCACAGTCAGGACATTCAAAGGGTTTCTCTCCTGTGTGTCCTCTGGTGTTTCACCAGAGTGGAATAGTTACTGAAACTTTTACCACAATCAGGACACTCAAAGGGTTTCTCGCCTGTGTGAGTCCTCTGGTGTCTCACCAGGTTGGAATTCTGACTGAAACTTTTCTCACAATCAGGACACTCAAAGGGTTTCTCGCCTGTGTGAGTCCTTTGATGTGTCACCAGGCTGAAATGCCGACTGAAGCTTTTTCCACAATCAGGACATTCAAAGGGTTTCTCTCCTGTGTGAATTCTCTGGTGTGTCATGAGGCTGAAATTGGTACTGAAATTTTTACCACAATCGGGACATTCAAAGGGTTTTTCGCCTCTGTGAATCCTCTGGTGTTGAACCAGGTTGCAATTCTGATGGAAACTTTTCCCACAGTCAGGACATTCAAAGGGTTTCTCTCCTGTGTGTCCTCTGGTGTTTCACCAGAGTGGAATAGTTACTGAAACTTTTACCACAATCAGGACACTCAAAGGGCTTCTTGCCTGTGTGAATCCTCAGGTGTATCACCAGGTTGGATTTATCACAGAAACATTTCTCACAATCAGGACATTCAAACGGTTTCTCCTTGGTGTGAGTCCATGTTGCCATGCTTCCTAAAGCATTTACTGCATTGGGAGCACTTGTAGGGCTTCTCTCCTGTGTGGGTCCTTCCAAGAACCACAATGGAGGTGTTCGGATCAGAGGTTTTGCCACATTTAGAGTATTGTATGGTTTTCCTCCAGTCGGGATCCTCTCAGGCATAATCAGCTGTTATTTCCAAGTTGTATCTTTCCCACAACAGGCACATCTATGGAGCTTTTCCACAACTCATATTCCTTTGGAAGTCAAAAATATGGATGATTCCTTGTTTAGCAGTGCTTTTATTCAAGCCGTTTTCTTCCTCCCAGAGTGGGCCTGCAACTCTGTCTGCTCTACGTGGCTTTCTAATTGACTTTTTCCTCCCCAATATCCAGATATTTCCCTCTTTTGCCCAATGGAAAAATAATCTGCCTTGACTTTTCATGTAATGTATGCTTGAATTTCACACCCTGCTTTTCCCAGCTAGAAATCTCTTCTTGATTTTCTCTCGTTTTCCTCTCACTTGCTGAGGAAGATTAAGAATTGTGTGACTCTCTGAAGGAAATGGAAGATATATTGATTTTTGGACTGACTTGCTTTGGTGTTCAATGTTGCTTGTTATCTTCAGTTGTCCAGAGTGCTCATTGCCATCTTCTCTGTCTATAAGATTCAAATAAAAATGTATCTTTAATTGTGCACAAAATGGCTGCAGAAGATGAGAAAAAAAGAAAAATGGTTACATTACAATGAAAAAGCAAACATGCCACAATACTCAAAGAAGCTCTTACATTAATCATGACACATGGAAGACTACCCAGATCCAAGTTCGAATATCCATTCAATGATGAAATTCCCTTGTTGACTGAGTCAATCACAAATTCTTAGCAATGCAAATGGTTGTTTTCACATACAGTCAAGTGAAAAAGAAGTACCGTATTTTTCAGAGTATAAGACGCACCTTTTTCCCCCCTAAAAGGGGGGGAAAATCCAGGTGCGTCTTATACACCGAATGTAGCCCTGCCCACCCACTGGCCCCCACCCTTTGGCCTGTGCCTCGCAGCAGTTACCTCCTTGCAAGCAAACAGCAAGAAAAAACAGCTCCTTTCAGCTTCAGCATAGACTAATTAGCACAAGTTGATTAGATCGGCCTCCCGACTCTCAGCTGATTTGTGCAGGGCTCTGCTGCTTGCTATAAAGAGGTAAATTGCTGCAGCAGATTTTTTTTCCTTGTGCTAATCAAGCTATGCTGAAAACGAAGCTGAAAGTAAAGCAGGGTGTTTGCTGTAATGAGGCAAAATTAGGCAGAGGCAGATTTCTTTTTCTTCTTTTTCCTCACCAAAAAAGGTAGGTGCAAACAATGGGAAATTTAGGGCTAAAGAGTAGAGTTCAAGATTTTAAACGCAAAAGAAAAAAAGGAGAAAGCAAAAAGCAAAAATAAAAATGGGAAGGGAGAAAAAGAAAAGAAAGAGAAAAATGTTATACATATTTAGAATTGAAATATGAATAGTAATAAGAAATAAATGGGAAAGCATGATTGTAAAAATGAAATGAATAATAATTGGAATATTTGTCTTTGTATTTTTGAAATCTAGACAATAAGCTTTCTTTTTTCTTTTTTAGAAATATGAATAAGTATAAACTGTAACAATTGAAATATGTTTAATGGTATATGGTGGTGAAAGTAAAAAAGATTAAATTATAGCTTGGATAACAGCTAGAACATTTTTAAATTTAATTAGGGAAATTGTAATGATTGAAATATTTTTAATTATATATTGTGATGAAAGTAGAAATGATTAAGTTGTGGTTTGGAAGATTATATGGGCAAAACTATTTGGGTTATTGGGAGAGTTTAAGATGTGAAAATGAGTAACATATTTGGTTTATTGGTAAATATAATTAATTGATTTGTAAGAAATTGGATTGCATGGAAATAATTGGAATATTCATGTTCATATTGATTAATATACAAAAAAAGAGAGTTATATAACTAATTGATTTATATTAAAATGTTGAATTTGTATTAAACAATTGTAATATTACATAATTAACCAATGTGAGGATGGATATAAAAATAGATGACAATGGAAAGGGGTATAATATAGAATAGAAGGGAAAAATTGAATTTGATTAAGATTAGAGATGAGGATGAAGGGTAATAATTGGTTTTTTAAAAAAAATAGATGTGGAATAAATATGGCAAAAAGGAAATATAGAAATTGTAAATTTAATTGAAATGACTAAACACTGTTTAAATTTGTGAACCAGCCAAATACTCTGTTCAAAGAAAATACATTGTATGTTTGTATGTGTGTTTGTCTAAAAAATAAAAACTTTTTTTAAAAAAAACCCAAAAAGTTAGGTGCGTCTTATACTCTGATGCGTCTTATACTCCGAAAAATACGGTACATCCTCTTTCATTTCAGGGTATCATAAATATCATCGCAACAGAACAGAAGAGAATAACAGAATTGGAAGGGACCCTGGAGGTCTTCTAATCCAGCCTCTGCTCAAGCAGGAGACCTTATACCATTTCGGAGAAGTGGCTATTACGTCTCTTCTGAAAGGTTTCCAGTGATGGAGCACCACAATGTCTGAAGGAAAGCCATTCTGCTGGTTAACTGTTCTCACCATTAGGCTATAACAAGCAGCACAAAGTGACAAACAGGCAATAGGCAAAGTCAGTGCTAACGTGGTTAATCCCTCCACCGTTTATATACGCCAGCTCCACCCCCACAGCTCCATTATCCCTGGGACCCGCCTCTATAACCCCCCACCTCTTACGTGGCGTTGAGTGATGACACAGCCCAGCACGCAGGGCATACATGCTGTGGGCACCACACGCAGGCCTCACCTCCCATCAAGCCCTGGCAGGCTTTGCGCAGCCCAGGATAAAGCAGGGCACCGCCTCAACACCAGCAGATACTTTTCAAGCCGTGGAGGCCTTGTGCCGCTGAGCTGGCGGCTCCCGGCAGCAGCGTGTGGGTATAGCCATGCCTCCGAGCTGGCGGCTCCCAGCGCAACATGTAAGCCAGGCCCCCATGAATGTCCATCACATCTGGCGGTTCTCGATATGGGGTGCGGCCAAGGTCTCTGTGCGATTGGCAGCCCCGGTGACCGGAGGGCTGACATTGCCCTTGATCAATTGCTCCTAAATTGCATTAACAGAGGAGACAATCAAGATCAAGTGAGGTACTAATACCACTCTATAAAGCCTTAGTAAAACCGCACCTACAGTACTGCAACCAGTTTTGGTCACCACACTATAAAAAAGATGTTGAGACTCTAGAAAAAGTGCAGAGGGGAGCAACCAGGATGCTTAGGGGATTGGAGACTAAAATATATGAAGAATGGTTACAGGAACCGGGCATGGCTAGTCTAGTGAAGAGAAGACCAGGAGAGATATGATAGCAGTCTTCCAATATTTGAGGGGCTGCTACAGAGCGGACGGGGTCAAGCTATTTTCCAAAGCTCCAAGGAGAGATTCAACCTAGAAATAAGGAGGAACTTTCTAACAGTGAAAACAATCAACCAATGGAACAACTTGCCTTCGGAAGTTGTGGCAGCTTCATCACTTGAGACTTTCAAGAAAGGATTGGACATCCATTTGTCAGAAATGGTCTAGGGTCTCCTGCTTGAGTGGGGGGGTTGGATTAGATGACCTATAAGGTCCCTTCCAACTCTGTTAATCTGTTAAAAAGATTATTCATAAGGACCTGGGTACTTACGAGATCGCCTTCTGCTACCGATAGCCTTCCACCGAACAATATGCTCCCACAGAGAGGGATTCCTCAGGATGCCGTCGATCAAACAATGTCAACTGGCGACCCCCAGGGGGAGAGCCTTCTCTGTGGGGGCACCTGCCCTCTGGAATGAATTGCCCTCAGAGATACGGATGATCCCTGATCTACGCGCCTTTCGCCGTGCCCTCAAGACATTATTGTTCCAATAAACTGGGCTGGCCTAAACATGAATTTTAATGGTTGTCTTAGTTTTTTTAATAATATTGGAGCCAAATTATTTAATATATTTTAAATTGTTTTTAAATTTTATGTATATGTGTGTTTTATTGCTGGCTGTGCACTGTCCTGAATCCCTCGGGACAAGGGCGGTATAAAAATTTAAATAAATAATAAATAAATAAATAAATAAATAAATAAATAAGTGGAAAACATTCAAGAACATTGCCAATCTTCCCAGGACTGGACATTCAAGAAAATTCACCCCAAGGCCAGACCATGCAATGGCCAGAGAAATTACTAAAAATCAAAGAGCTATATCTCAGACTCTATTCATGACAGTGCAATTAGAAAAACACTGAATAAGTATGGTTTGTTTGGAAGGGTTGTGAGGTGAAACCCTCTTCTCTCTAAAACAGTCATAGCAGCACAGCTATTTGCAAAGTTGCATCTGAACAAATCACATGATTTTTGGAACACTGTCCTTTGCACAGACCAGACCAAAGGGGAGTTGGTTGGCCGTAATGCAGTGAAATGTTTGACGAAAACCAAACACAGCACATCAGCACAAGCTTCTCATACAAACCGACATGAACGATGGTGGAGGGGTGATGATTTGGGCTTGTTTTGCAGCCACAGGACCTGGACACTTTGCACTCTTTGAGTTGACCATGAACTCATCTATAAACCAAAGTATTCTAGAGTCAAAAGTGAGGCCATCTGTCCAATAGCTAAAGCTTGGCTGACATAGGATTATGCAACAGGACAATGGACACAAAACACATCAGCAAATCTACAACAGAATGGCCGGAAAAGAAAAGAATCAAGGTGTTGCAATGGCAGTCAAAGTCCAGACCTCAACCCTATTGCCGGGACTTCAAGAGAGTTGTGCATAAAAAAACACCCACAAATCTCAATGAACTGAAGCAATGTTGTAAAGAAGAATGGGCCAAAATTCCTCCACAACGCTGCAAGAGATCGATAAAGTCATACAGAAAAGAATTACTTCTAGTTGTTGCTGCTAAAGGTGGTTCTCCAAATTATTAAATCATACTTTTTTTAAACATGACTTCTCTGTTTTGGCTTTCTTTTTATAAAATAAAAGATGACCTGATGTAATATGTCCTGTGTTGTTGTTCCTTTGTGGTTATATTAACCTACTTTTAAGAACTTCTAAGGATCAATTGATTTTTACTAGGTCCCAATATATAAAATCATGACATATATATTCACATGACTGTTTATCTGGAAGTCCTGGGGAGAGATTATGCATTTGAAGAGATACACATTCAGAGAGAAATAATGCACACATCTACAATATTTATTTATTTATTTACTTACTTACTTACTTACTTACTTAATTTCTATACCGCCCTTCTCCCGAAGGACTCAGGGCCGTGTACAGCCTAATTAAAAACACAAAGACAGACAAAATTTAAAAATAATTAAAATGATTAAATAATAGGCCCAATTTGTAAAACCCCAAATTTAAAATCCCATTTAAAACCAATTAAAATCTTTACATTGATAGCCCAGCCTGGCGGAACAACATGGTTTTGAGGGTACAGCGAAACACACGGAGATCAGAGATTTTACGAATTTCTGGTGGCAGAAGACGGTCTCGAATGCCATGGAGCGCTTTAAAGGTGGTAACCAACACCTTGAATCGCACCCGGAAGACCACTGGGAGCCGGTGCAGCTCGCGCAGGAGGGGTCACGTAGGCACAACAAGTTGCGCCCATAACCACCCGCGCGGCCGCATTCTGGACCAGTTGGAGCCTCTGGGTGCTCTTCAAGAGGAGCCCCATGTAGAGAGCATTGCAGTAGTCCAGTTGGGAGGTGACAAGGGCATGAGTGACTGTGCGCAGGGCGTCACGGTCCAGAAAGGGCCGCAACTGGAGGATCAGGCGAACCTGATTAAAAGCCCCCCTGGCCACGGCCGTCATATGTTCTTCTAAAGACAGCTGTGCGTCCAGGACGACGCCCAGATTGCAGGCCCTCTCTGTGGGGGGTAAGGACTCACCCCCAATAGTCAGCGATGGCACCAGCTGACTATATCGCGACACCGGGAACCACAGCCACTCGAAGGGGTTGAGTCTGAGCCTATTTCTCCCCATCCAGACCTGCATGGCCTCCAGGCAGCGAGACATCACATCAAGGGCATTGTTGGGGTGGTCTGGGGTGGAGATGTACAGCTGAGTATCATCAGCGTACAGATGGACTCTCACTCCAAAACCACGGATGATCTCACCCAGCGGCTTCACATAAATGTTGAACAGAAGGGGCGAGAGAACCGACCCCTGCGGCACTCCCCATGCAAGGCGCCTCGAAGTCGACCTCTGCCCCCCTGTCAACACGAACTGTGAGCGGTCGGAGAGGAAGGAGGAGAACCACCGCAGAAAATATGGAGAAAATCAATGTCTTTCAAGCTTGAAAAATATCTCAATTAAACCTTCTGCGCTAATGTTAATCAGGAACCTGATCAATTTGATGTTTGCTCATATGTTGAGATTCTAAGGCCGAAGTTCAGGTACGTGACCAAAATCACAGAAGGCATGCTTGACTATTTTTATAATTTTTCTAATTTCTATATTTCTGTCCTTTGCACAGACCAGACCAAAATGGAGTTGGTTGGCCGTAATGCAGTGACGTGTTTGATGAAAACAAAACACAGCATATCAGCACAAGCATCTCATACAAACCGTCATGCACGGTGGTGCTGTTCTTGCTGCTAAAGGTGGTTCTACAAATTATTGAATCATACTTTTTTTACATATGACTTCTCCGTTTTGGCTTTCTTTTTATAAATTAAAAGATGACCTGATGTAAGTCAAGAAGAGTGTACTTTTTTTTCACATGACTGTTTATGTGGAAGTCCTGGGGAGAGATTATGCATTTGGAGATATACACATTCAGAGAGAAATAGTACACACACCTACAATATGGAGAAAATCAATGTCTTTCAAGCCTGAAAAATATCTCAATCATACCTTCTGCGCTAATGTTAATCAGGAACCTGATCAATTTGATGTTTGCTCATATGTTGAGATGATAAGGCTGAAGTTCAGGCCGCAACAGTCTTCAGAGGCCATGGAAACGTACACAGGAAACCACTAGCCTGTCTGTTAGGCACGTGACCAAAATCACACAAGGCATGCTTGACTATTTTTATGATTTTTATGATTTCTATATTTCTATACTTTATCTGTCGTGTCCCAGCTGCCTCTTATGTAATGAAGTGAAAGCAAAGAAATGTATAAATATCTGCCTTTCACTATGCTCAGGGTTCCTTGCTCCTTAGGAGGGACCCATCTTTATTCAGCTGAAGAAATGCGTTGGCTTATCAACAAACACACTTGAACTCTCTTTTATTTTATTGAGCCACACCTGACAATCTGCATGACACTAACTTGACAGATGTGGGGGCTTTAAATGACCAAATGAGGCCTAAAGCCTCTGCAAGATTTCAAGCACCAGTTATGCCCATGGAAGCCATGAACTCCAAGTAAAGGCAGAAAATGCTTTCCACAACCCCTTTGGTGACATCCCAATTGAAGTAGTCCTCACTTATTGACTGCAGTTGGGACTGGCATCTGTGTCACTAAGCATTTTATTTCCAGCTCCTTTCTCCTGGCTTGGAACCTGACCGGATTTTTCTTCCTACAATTTATTTAGATTTTAACGTGTATGTATTATTTTCTGTCTCTAAGCCACCCACAGTTATGTCATGGTAAGGTTGGTGGCCAATACATTTTATGAAGAAATAAATAAACACAACTGAACAGTCAAAACATTCATTAGCTAGTTTTTAAAAAGTGCTGGGTTAAGCACAGTTGAACCTGGTGAATACATGGATGGGGGCACTAATAGGAAAACACGGTGCTTGTTAGCTAGAAATGGAAGCAAAACAACCCAGAAATGACTAGAGACACATAAATCCAATCTTGTTGCCCAGAAAACATCAGGTCCATAAGAGAAAAATTGAGTTGGGGGGACCTTGGAGGTCTTCTAGTCCATCCCCTGTTCAGGCAGGAGACCCTATTCCATCCAGAACAAATGGCTGCCCAATCGCCCCTCAAAACCCTCCAGGGACGGAGCAGCCACAACCTCTGGAGGGAAGCCATTCCCAAAGAACCAACCTCCACTTGAAAGAGGCTTTTTCAAGCTTCCCACCAGCAGAAATTGCAGCCCCCAGTTTCCCAGCCTGCAGCACCAGTGGGCTTCCATTTGGGGAGGGAAGGAACCTGCAGCAGCAGCAGCTGAGAGGCTTCAGCCCAGTTGCTTCTCCGCTTCCAGCCCGACTTGCTCCCGGACTCTCCTCCCACCTGCAGCCCTCAACTCACCTGCCAGCTGCTGCTCCGACCCTGGGAAGACTACAAAAGCCGCTCTGCACTCCAACTTCCTCCCGTAAGTCTTCCGGAAGAGGAAGTTCCTCTGCGCTTTCCTCTCCTCCCATCCTTTCTAGCAATGCATACTCAATGGTTTAAAAACTCCTTTTTTAAGCGCAATCGCGGATGGCACCACTGTATTGACGGCTTTCTAGGTACAGACGTTGCCTGACCGCCATCTAGCGACAGGAAGTGGAAAAACACGCCTGTCCAGTTTCCACCAAGGCTTTTGGAAGATGTTTTCGACTCCTAGCAGCCAATCTTTGCAACTGAGCCAAGTGAAAAAGTGAAACGTGACACTATTTAGCTTCGTATTTGGTGCCTTTGGGTCAGTCTTCATGCCTGGCTTTGCAGTTTCCTTGGCAAAGGTTTTTGGAAGGTGTTCCCTCCTTTTCCTGCTTCCTAGGCCTGCTTACTTCCCTCCATGTAGGGATAGCTCTATTGAGGATTACACGTTGAGTACGATTTGTCAAGCAGTTAGAAACTCACTTTGTGGTGGTGCTGCCTATCCCATATTTTTCTAGGTTGGCCCTTTGTCAAAGAATGAAAGTTTGTTTGGCATGATCTGTTTTTGATCAACCCATGTTGGCTACTGGTTATAACTTGTTTGCTTCTAGGTGTTCACAGATTTGTTTCCTGGATATGTTTTCCAAGATGTTACCAGGTATTAATGTCAGGCTGATCTGTCTGTAATTTCCTGGACGAATTTATTTTACCTGTTTTGAAGATGGGAACCACATCAGCTCTTTTCCAGTCCTCAGTTACAGGTAATCCTGAATTTACCACCACAATTGAGTCCAAAATTTATGTTCTTAAGTGAGGAATTTGTTAAGTGAGTTTTGCCCCATTGTACTACTTTTCTTCACTCATTTGTTAAGTGAATTCTTACTAATCTTAAATTAGTAATACATTTATAGCACAGTCGTTAAGTGAATCTGATTTCCCAATTGACTTTGGTTTTCAGTAGGTCACAAAAGGGGATCACATGACTCCGGGACACTGCAACCGTCATAAATGTCAAGCATCTGAATGTAAATCACATGACCAGGGGGATGCTACAATGGTAATAAGTGTGATAAATGAACATGAATCATTTTTTTCAATGTTATTGTAACTTCGGTCACAAAATTAACTATTGTAAATTGAGGTCTACCTCTAGTTCCCCCGTGCTCCAAGGACTTTGAAACATATGTTACAATGGTTCTGAAATCACATTTACTAGTTCCTTCAGAACTCTGGCTGCAGTCCGTCCTGACCCAATGATTTGAATTGGTCTAGAGCAGCGATGGCTAACCTTTTTGCCATCGCATGCCAGGAGAGGGGGGGAGCAGGGGAGGGTCGTGCGCGTGTGCCCACACTGATAATTCTATGTGCCGTGCCCTGCGCATGTGCACGGGAACCCCCCCCCTGCTCTTGCCACGTGATGGCCTGGTAGACCCGTTTTTCTTTCTTACCTGGTTCCAGGTCCTCTCTATTTATCTGGGAAGGGCAAAAACAGCCTTTCTCACTCCCTTGGAGGCCCTCCAAAGACCTGAAACAGCCCATTTCCCAACTCCAGGTGGGACAGGAAGTAACTTTTTTGCTGTCCTCGGCCTCCAGAGCCTCTCTAGGACTTTCTGGAGGCTTTGGACAGCAAAAAACGTCACCTGGGAAATGGGCTGTTTCAGGCCTTTGGAGGGCCTCCGAGGGAGCAGGAAAGGCTGTTTTCGCCCTCCGCAGATGCATACCTGGAGCCAGGTAAGAAAGAAAAATGGGCCTTCCCCACACCCCCACCCAGGCCCTCCGGAGGCAGGAAACACCTCGCTTCCCTACTTCTGGTGGGCCCAGAAGGCCCAAAAATCAGCTGGCTGGCACGCACATGCACACCAGAGCTGAGCTGGCATGTCCACTGATATGGCTACTGGCATGCGTGCCATAGGTTCGCCGTCACGGGTCTAGAGCTGACAGGTGTTCTCTTACCTTATTTTTCCATATTTTAATTTGCATTCCTTATCTGACACTTATGATTGTTTTTGATAAGTTGTGTCATGTTTCCTTTTTGGATGAAAACACATGTAAAGTATCTTCTTTGTACCTTCTCCCCCCTCCTTATACTCCTGTGAATTAGGGAGGAGTCTGTCTGAGTCTCTTCGGAATAGGATCCATGTGCTGTGGACTTGGGAGATGTTTTCTCCTCACCTCTTTAGAAACAGAGTTTGCATATCTCCCAAGCAGGGGTGGGTTCTATTTACCTTTACTACCGGTTTGCAATGGGAGCGTGCATGTGCTTCTGCGCAGACGCAGATTGTCCATCATGACATCCGGATGGGTGGGCGGAGCTTCCCGCCACTTTTACTACCAGTTCACAAGAATGGGACCGAACCGGGAGCAACCCACCATTGCTCCTAAGGCCATTTTCTTCAGTCTGAGCATAGGAAGGGCATTGGATAGGGTGGATATTGTGCTGGGTTAAGAGCAGGGAGGTACAGTTTATGTTCTCCACTCAGTCATGAAAAGTCCCCAGTGATTATCCACACAGACCATTGAGTTACATTCACTAGTAAATGTCTGAGGTTCCTGCACCCAAAAGTTGTATAGACTTCTTAAAGTCTTGTTGTAAGTAAATATTGACCAGAAGCTGAATTGGGCCTGCGTGGGCACAGGGGGAAGAATCAGACAGGAATTTTTGGACCAGTGGGTCAAAATGTTTAATATTCCCTGACAATATCTCACAGAGAGCATAGTTGTCCTGCTGATCTTGTAAAGGTAAAGGTTCCCCCCACACATGCGTGCTAGTCGTTTCTGGTTCTAGGGGCAGTGCTCATCTCCATTTCTAAGCCGAAGAGCCAGCACTGTCTGAAGACTTTTTCCGTGGTCATGTGGCTGGCATGACTAAGCATGGAGCGCTTTTACCTTCCCACAAAGTGGTCCCTATTTTTTTACTTGCATTTTTTATGTGCTTTCGAACTGCTAGTTTGGCAGAAGCTGGGACAAGTAACGGGAGCTCACCCCATTACATAATGCTAGGGATTTGAACTGCTGAACTGCCGACCTTCTGATTGATAAGCTTAGCGTCTTAGCCACTGAGCCATAGGCAGCGATAAATGAGATTATCAAAACCATTCCAACATCATGCTGTACTCTGTAGGGTGCTTGCCTCTTCCTAATGTAGTGGGCCAACGGTATATAAGCTGCGGTTCTGCTTTAGGTCAGGGCTGCTCAGAAAGCTGCCAATGCTTTGCTGGAATCCATTGTGCAGTGATTGTTTGAATGCTTAATATATGTTGAATCTTCAAAGTGATTGGTTGCTTTAGATGAGGCATGTTTTGGCCACAATATTCCCTTACTTTATGCTCTTTTTTTTACCTCTCTTCTCCCCCATTGACTGCCAGGAAGTAGTCAGGTTGCTCTCAGTGAGATGGTGTGTGTGTGTGTGTGTGTGTGTGTGTGTCTCCCACCATCAACAGTTTTTCCTCAGAGAAACCTGTCCCAGGGAATGTACAGCAGTAAGAAAAAGGAGGTAACTTTTGACTCCCCTCCAAGAAGCTTGGGGTGGGGGGTGTCCATTGTTGCATGCACATCTGTGTTACCAATCTTTTTTACCAGCCCTTTGAAATACCTTCTGGAAACATTTCTCTCACCATATACAGACAGTCATCTCCTCTTGTTAAGCCCCCTTTTCTAGCCCTGCTGGGCATGTGACCTTCTCGCTTTGACTTAATGGAGACTTCTGTGTATGCAAAGTTACAGATGCACAAGGCATTTAGCATGGGTGTGCTTGGAACCATCTCTGGGTAGCACGAATGAAGCTGGCTCCCTTTGAGCCTCTGACCCACTGATTCTCCTGGGTCTTAAATCCTTGGCAGACACGGGAAATCAGTCATAAAGTTTGGGGATGTAGAGAGGTTTTGATCTCCACTGAGTCACCCCTAAGAAAGTGCAGAAATCTATACATCAGCTTTCTGCAAAGTAGTGCCCTCCAAGTCTTTTGCCCAAACTGTTTGGGAATAATAAATCTAACTCCTGTGGAGATTGGGAACGCTGCTCAGAGCAAGTCTTCCCTCTAGTGAGATTTAGGCTCTGCAAGGATGAAGATAGAATGAATCTCTCCTATCTAGATGTGGTTTGGAAGGTGGATGTTCCCAGTTATTCTTTAGTGTTTCATTATTCTACTGATAGGATGAAGCTGGAAATCATTTAGTGGCTTTGCATACAAAGAAGAACTACATAAATATTTGTCACAGCATCTCCCTAACCTTGAGAAGCTAAGTAGGTCAAGGTTCCCTCTTCAAGGTTCGCTTAGTTGCAAAAATAGGTTTTGGGAAGTTATCCTGTATTCCCTGCAATTTCCTTGGCAAGATTTTCTGAAAGTCGATTTCCCCTTTCCAAGGCTTGAGAGGACAGGATAGGTCAAAGTCTCTGAGATGGCTTTGTGCCTAAAACAGAACCCAAAGGTGCTTTTTAAAGAGGCAATTGGACTTTCTGGTTTTTCTTTGAAGACATTTTGCTTGTCATCCAATAAGCTTCTTCAGCTCTTCTTCAGATCTGGAGAAGCTTCTTGGACAAGGAGTTAAATGTCTTCAAATTCACTAATTGAACACATGGGCGATAGCAGTGAGCGATGTCATTCAATGTAAGAAATTCACTCTCATGAATTTTCGAGTTACAGATGGAATGGGCAGCATCCACTCCATTTGAAACTTGAGGACTACCTATATCCAGCAACTTTTTGCAAAGGACTGCCAAAGCATAAAGGAACGCAATCCTCAAGTGCTTTGCCAACGAGAAAGCAGTCCTGAGAAACTGCATGCTGCTTTCTTGGTGCCGGAGGTCTCATCAGGCTGATGCGGGACAAGAAAGCAGCAAATGCAAGGGCCAAAGCAGGGAGTGATGTTGTTCAATGTAAGAGATTCACTCCCACGAATTCTCGAGTTATGGGTGGAATGGGCACGCTCCATTACATTCATAAGTCGAGGACTACCTGTATCCAGCAACTTCTTATCCAGCAACTTCTTCCAGCAACTTCTTATCAAACTTATATGTTGCAATTTTTTATTTCCTTTTTCCCGTCTAATACAATTACATATTTGCCTACAAAAAGTTAGACAAATTGTTTATAGTCAAATTTAACTGTCAATTTCTCAGTTGGACTTACAATGGGACATTAGAAATGAAATTCAAACCTTCTCTACACTCATCACTTAGGGCCTCATGAGGATTTTCTTGTGTGTAATAAGGGTGGAAGGTTTCCTGAAGCAACATCCACAGCGCACTCAAATGGTTTCTCCCCTGTGTGTATAAGCTTATGATTAAGAAGATTAGTCCTAATTCCAAAATCTATCCCACAGTCTGGACACCCGTAAGGTTTCTCCCCTGTGGGAGTCCTCCGGTGCACGAGCGGGGATTTCTGAGAGAAACTTTTCCACAATCAGGATATTCAAAGGGTTTCTCTTCTATGGGAATCCTCTGGTGGCCAATGAGGTTGGAATTCTGACGGAAACTGTTTCCACAGGCAGGACATTAAAAGGGTTTCTCTCCTGTGTGAATCCTCTGGTGTTGAACCAGGGTGGAATTCTGACTGAAACTTTTCCCACAGTCAGGACATTCAAAGGATTTTTCTCCTGTGTGAGTCCTCTGGTGTTTCACGAGTTTGGTATTGTTACTGAAACTTTTACCACAATCAGGACATTCAAACGGTTTCTCTCCTGTGTGAATCCTCTGGTGGCCGATGAGGTTGGAATTATGACGGAAACTTTTCCCACAGTCAGGACATTTAAAGGGTTTTTCTCCTGTGTGAATCCTCTGGTGTTGAACAAGGGTGGAGTTCTGACTGAAACTTTTCCCACAGTGAAGACATTCAAAAGGTTTCTCTCCTGTATGAGTCCTCTGGTGTTCCACGAGGTGGCAATTTTGATTAAAACTTCTCCCACAAACAGGACATTCAAACGGTTTCTCTCCTGCATGAATCCTCTGGTGGACAATGAGATAGGAACTTTGACTGAAACTTTTCCCACAGTCAGGACATTTAAAGGGTTTCTCTCCTGTGTGAGTCCTCTGATGTTTAACCAGGTTGGAATTCTTGCTGAAACTTTTCCCACAATCAGGACATTCAAACGGTTTATCTCCTGTGTGAACCCTCTGGTGGCTGATGAGGTTGGAATTATGACAGAAACTTTTCCCGCAGTCAGGACATTTAAAGGGTTTCTCTCCTGTATGAATCCTCTGGTGTTTCACCAGGCTGGAATTGTGACTGAAACTTTTACCACAATCAGGACATTCAAACGGTTTCTCTCCTGTGTGAATCCTCTGGTGGCTGATGAGGTTGGAATTATGACGGAAACTTTTCCCGCAGTCAGGACATTTAAAGGGTTTTTCTCCTGTGTGAATCCTCTGGTGTTGAACAAGGGTGGAGTTCTGACTAAAACTTTTCCCACAGTGAAGACATTCAAAAGGTTTCTCTCCTGCATGAATCCTCTGGTGGCCAATGAGATAGGAACTTTGACTGAAACTTTTCCCACAATCAGGACATTTAAAGGGTTTCTCTCCTGTGTGAGTCCTCTGGTGTGTCACAAGGTTGGAATTGGTACTGAAACTTTTCCCACAAACTGGACATTCAAAGGGTTTTTCTCCTGTGTGGATCCTCTGGTGTCTAACCAGGCTGGAATTATCATTGAAACATTTCTCACAATCAGGACATTTAAAGGGTTTCTCTCCTGTGTGAGTCCTCTGGTGTGTCATTAGGCTGGAATGCTCACTGAAACATTTTCCACAATCAAGACATTTAAAGGTTTTCTCTCCTGTGTGAGTCCTCTGGTGTGTCACCAGGCTGAAATTCTTACTAAAGCTTTTCCCACAGTCAGGACATTTAAATTGTTTCTCTCTTGTGTGAGTCCTCTGGTGTGTTACAAGGTTGGAATTGGTACTAAAACTTTTCCCACAAACAGGACATTCAAAGAGTTTTTCTCCTGTGTGAATCCTCTGGTGTCTAACCAGGCTGGAATTATCATTGAAACATTTCTCACAATCAGGACATTTAAAGGGTTTCTCTCCTGTGTGAGTCCTCTGGTGTGTCATTAGGCTGGAATGCTGACTGAAACGTTTTCCACAAGCAAGACATTTAAAGGGTTTCTCTCCTGTGTGAGTCCTCTGGTGTTCCACAAGGTGGGAATTTTGACTAAAACTTTTCCCACAAACAGGACATTCAAATGGTTTCTCTCCTGCATGAATCCTCTGGTGGACAATGAGATAGGAACTTTGACTGAAACTTTTCCCGCAGTCAGAACATTTAAAGGGTTTCTCTCCTGTGTGAGTCCTTTGATGTTTAACCAGGTTGGAATTCTTGCTGAAACTTTTACCACAATCAGGACATTCAAACGGTTTCTCTCCTGTATGAACCCTCTGGTGGCCGATGAGGTTGGAATTATGACAGAAACTTTTCCCGCAGTCAGGACATTTAAAGGGTTTCTCTCCTGTATGAATCCTCTGGTGTTTCACCAGGCTGGAATTGTGACTGAAACTTTTCCCACAATCAGGACATTCAAACGGTTTCTCTCCTGTGTGAATCCTCTGGTGGCCGATGAGGTTGGAATTATGACGGAAACTTTTCCCACAGTCAGGACATTTAAAGGGTTTTTCTCCTGTGTGAATCCTCTGGTGTTGAACAAGGGTGGAGTTCTGACTGAAACTTTTCCCACATTGAAGACATTCAAAAGGTTTCTCTCCTGTGTGAGTCCTCTGGTGTTCCACGAGGTGGGAATTTTGACTAAAACTTTTCCCACAAACAGGACATTCAAACGGTTTCTCTCCTGCATGAATCCTCTGGTGGGCAATGAGACAGGAACTTTGACTGAAACTTTTCCCACAATCAGGACATTTAAAGGGTTTCTCTCCTGTGTGAGTCCTCTGGTGTGTCACAAGGTTGGAATTGGTACTGAAACTTTTCCCACAAACAGGACATTCAAAGGGTTTCTCTCCTGTGTGAATCCTCTGATGTCTAACCAGGCTGGAATTATCACTGAAACATTTCTCACAATCAGGACATTCAAAGGGTTTCTCTCCTGTGTGAGTCCTCTGGTGTGTCATTAGGCTGGAATGCTGACTGAAACTTTTTCCACAATCAAGACATTTAAAACGGTTTCTCTCCTGTGTGAGTCCTCTGGTGTTTCACCAGGCTGGAATTCTTACTGAAGATTTTCCCACAAACAGAAATCTCTTCTTGATTTTTTTTTATTTCTCTCTCTCTTACTGAGGAAGATGAATAATTGTGTGACTCTCTGAAGGAAATGGAAAATATTTTGATTTCTGGAATGACTTGCTTTGGTGTTCAATGTTGCTTGTTATCCTCAGTTGTCCAGAGTGCTCATTGCCATCTTCTTTGTCTATAAGATTCAAATATAAATGTATCTTTAATTGTGCATGAAATTGTTGCAGAAGATGAGGCAAAAAGAAAAACTTTTGCATTACAATGAAAATGAAAACATGCCATAATACTCAAAGAAGCTCTTACATTAATCACGACACATGGAAGACTACCCAGATCCAAGTTCGAATATCCATTAGGATGAAATTCACTTGTTGACTGGGTCAATCACAAATTCTTAGCAATGCAAAGGGTTGTTTTCACATACAGTCAAGTGAAAAAGAAAGTACATTTTCTTTCATTTCTATGGTTTTACTTATCAGGATATCATAAATATCATCGCAACAGAACAGAAGAGAATAATAGAATTGGAAGGGACCTTGGAGGTCTTCTAACGCAAGCCCTGCTCAAGCAGGACACCCAATACCATTACAGACAAGTGGATTTTACATCTCTTCTTAAAAGCTTCCAGTGATGGAGCACCACAATGTCTGAAGGCAAGCTGTTCTGATGGTTAATTGTTCTCACCATTAGGAAATTTCTCACTGCTTCCATAGTATAAAGAGGTGAAGTAGCAGCCAAATACTCCTAATAAAGTGCCCTCGATCAATTGATCATCAGCGAATATGACTACATCTATAAAAGCCGAAGTTGTAGGAGTTTCCTGGTCTCTGGCATTGAGGTGTGTGTTAATACTATGCCAAAGAGTAATGATATCAGCAGTTATCTTAGAGAAGCAATTGTTGCTGCCCATCAATTTGGGAAGGTTTAAAAGACCATTTCCAAACAATTTAAAATACATCATTCTAAAGTGAGGAAGATTCTTGGCCAATGCAAATCAAATTTTCTTGGAAAAGATTCATCGGATGAAAATCCTAAAGTGGAAAACAACTCAAGAATCTTGGGAAACTCGGAAAAATATGATCATAAAAGCCCAGACCAGCACAATAGTGCTGAGAAAGAAAAACAAGAAATCCAAGAAGAAACCAGAAAATTCTTTGCATCGGTCTTCACGGAAAAAGAAACTATAGCCCAACTAGCCAGAAACATAATTGTAAAAAACAGACTGGAAATAAAAGTTAAAATAGGCAAAAAAATAGTAAGAAAACCCCTGTCTGATCTTGATGAATACAAACCACCAGGACCTGATGGGTTACATCCCAGAGTTCTAAAGGAGCTGGCAGATGTCACCTCAGAACCACTGCACCACATCTTTTAAAAATCCTGAAACACCGGGGAACTACCAGAGGACTGGAAAAGAGTTGATGTGGTTCCCATCTTCAAAAAGGGGAAAAAAACAGACGCAGGAAACTAAACACCAATCAGCCATCAATATCTGGGAAGATACTGGAAAAGATAATAAAAAACCAGATCTGCCAACACCTAGAAACGAGTAAAGTAATAATTAGCAGCCAGCACATGTTTGTTAAAAACAGATCATGCAAAACCAATCTTATTTCATACTTCAACATAGTGACTAAATTAGATGACCAACAAAATACTGTGAACATAATATACTTAAACTTCAGCAAGGCATTTGACAAAGTAGACCACAACCTACTTCTTCGTAAGCTAGAAAAAAGTAGGATAGCTTCACCACCAGATGGATTTGCAACTGGCTGACAAACCATACTCAACGAGTAGCCCTTAATGGGTCCAGGTCTACATGGAGAGAAGTAAGCAGTGGGGTACCAAAAGCAGGGTGGATTTGATTTAAATCAAGTAGATTTAAATCACAATTTAAATCATGATTTAAATCAGTAGTAAAGAGGCTTGATTTAAATCAACTCGATTTAAATCATAATTTTTAAAGAGCAACTGTCATCTCTGCTACTCCTTTGACCCACTGTTGACTCACCGATAGTCCCAGTGTTGCAGAATATACAGCCTCATGCTACATAACTAAGCTCCATTTCATGCTGAATAAACTAAATTATTTATGTATCTTAAATAGAAAACTATCTTACGATACATTTTTACCCCAAAAGTTTTTTATTAAAATAAATTCGATAAAAATCAAAAAAATCCGATTTAAATAAAAAAAATCTGATTTTTTATTTTTTTTAAAAAAATCATTGATTTTTATCCACCTTGACCAAAAGTAATGTCTTAGGCCCAGTACTCTTCAATATCTTCATAAACGACTTAGATGAGGGAACAGAAGGGGAATTTACCAAATTTGTAGATGATACTAAGCTGGCAGGAATAGCTAACACCCTAGAACAGCGATGGCTAACCATTTTGCCGTCGCATGCCAAAGGCGGGGGTCGCATGGGGGGGTCACGCATGTGCGTGCCCACACCCATAATTCAATGTGCCTCATCCCCACTGCACATGCACGCACAACCCCCACCCCGCACTCCCCCCACTTTTGGCACATGATAGCACAGTGGGCCCCGTAGGCCTGTTTTTCGCTCTCCCCAGGCTCCAGAGGCTTTCTTGGAGCCTGGGGAGGGTGAAAATGGCCTCCCCCCTCCCTGGAGGCTCTCTGGAGGCCAAAAACAGCCCTTTTCCAGACTTCCAGTGGGCTCAGAAGGCCCGAAAATCAGGTGGCCAGTGCACACATGCATGCTGGAGCTGAACTAGGGCAATGCTCGTGTGCCCACAGATATGGCTCCTCGTGCCACAGGTGGCACACGTGCCATAGTTTCGCCATCATGGCCCTAGAAGATAGGCTCTAGATGGATTTCGACAGACTTGAACACTGGGCCCTATCTAACAAAATGAAATTCAATGTAGAGAAAAGTAAAGTCTTACACTTAGGTAAGAAAAACCAAAAGTACACATATAAACTGGGGGAAACCAGGTTTAATAGCAGTGACTGTGAGACAGATCTTGAGAGTCTTAGTGGACAACCAGCTACATATGAGCCAGTAGTGTGCAGCGGCAGCTAAAAAAGCCAAAGCAATCCTAAACTGCATTAACAGAAGGATACAATCAAGATCAAGTGAGGTACTAATACCACTCTATAAAGCTCTAGTAAGACCACACCTAGAGTACTGCATCCAGTTTTGGTCACCACACTATAAAAGATGTTGAAACTCAAGGTGCAGAGGGGAGCAACCAGGATGATTAGGGGACTGGAGACTAAAACAGATGAAGAACGATTACGGAAACTGGGCATGGCTAGTGTAGTGAAGAGAAGGGCCAGGGGAGACATGATAGCAGTCTTCCAATATTTGAGGGGCTGCTACGGAGAGGAGGGGGTCAAGCTATTTTCCAAAGCACCTGAAGGCCAGACAAGGAATAATGGATGGAAACTGACCAAAGAGAGATTCAACCTAGAAATGAGGAGGAAATTTCTGACAGTGAGAACAATCAACCAATGCAAGAGCTTGCCTTTGGAAGTTGTGGGAGCTTCATCACTTGAGACTTTCAAGAAAAGGTTGGACTGCCAATTATCAGAAATGGTGTATGGTCCCCTGCTTGAGTTGGGGGGGGGGCAGGTTTGGACTAGATGACCTATAAAGTCCCTTACAACTCTGTTAATCTGTTAAAAAGATTATTCACAAGTGGGAAATATTCAAGACAGTTGCCAATCTTCCCAGAACTGGACATCCAAGAAAATTCACCCCAAGGCCAGACCATGCAATGGCCAGAGAAATTACTGAAAAAACAAAGAGTTATATCTCAGACTCTACAGGCTTCAGTTAGCATTTTAAATGTTAAGATTCATGACAGCGAAATTAGAAAAAGACTGGATAAATATGGTTTATTTGGAAGGGTTGTGAGGAGAAACCCTCTTCTCTCTAAAAAGGTCATAGCAGCAAGACTGAGGTTTGCAAAGTTGCATCTGAACAAATCACATGACTTCTGGAACACTGTCCTTTGCACAGACCAGACCAAAATGGAGTTGGTTGGCCGTAATGCAGTGACGTGTTTGATGAAAACAAAACACAGCATATCAGCACAAGCATCTCATACAAACCGTCATGCACGGTGGTGGAGTTCTTGCTGCTAAAGGTGGTTCTACAAATTATTGAATCATACTTTTTTTACATATGACTTCTCCGTTTTGGCTTTCTTTTTATAAATTAAAAGATGACCTGATGTAAGTCAAGAAGAGTGTACTTTTTTTTCACATGACTGTTTATGTGGAAGTCCTGGGGAGAGATTATGCATTTGGAGATATACACATTCAGAGAGAAATAATACACACACCTACAATATGGAGAAAATCAATGTCTTTCAAGCCTGAAAAATATCTCAATCATACCTTCTGCACTAATGTTAATCAGGAACCTGATGAATTTGATGTTTGCTCATATGTTGAGATGGTAAGGCTGAAGTTCAGGCCGCAACAGTCTTCAGAGGCCATGGAAACGTACACAGGAAACCACTAGCCTGTCTGTTAGGCACGTGACCAAAATCACACAAGGCATGCTTGACTATTTTTATGATTTTTATGATTTCTATATTTCTATACTTTATCTGTCGTGTCCCAGCTGCCTCTTATGTAATGAAGTGAAAGCAAAGAAATGTATAAATATCTGCCTTTCACTATGCTCAGGGTTCCTTCCTCCTTAGGAGGGACCCATCTTTATTCAGCTGAAGAAATGCTTTGGCTTATCATCACACACTTGAACTCTCTTTTATTTTATTGAGCCACACCTGACAATCTGCATGACACTAACTTGACAGATGTGGGGGCTTTAGCTGACCAAATGAGGCCTAAAGCCTCTGCAAGATTTGAAGCACCAGTTATGCCCATGGAAGCCATGAACTCCAAGTAAAGGCAGAAAATGCTTTCCACAACCCCTTTGGTGACATCCCAATTGAAGTAGTCCTCACTTACTGACTGCAGTTGGGACTGGCATCTGTGTCACTAAGCATTTTATTTCCAGCTCCTTTCTCCTGGCTTGGAACCTGACCGGATTTTTCTTCCTACAATTTATTTAGATTTTAACGTGTATGTATTATTTTCTGTCTCTAAGCCGCCCACAGTTATGTCATGGTAAGGTTGGTGGCCAATACATTTTATGAAGAAATAAATAAACACAACTGAACAGTCAAAACATTCAATAGCTAGTTTTTAAAAAGTGCTGGGTTAAGCACAGTTGAACCTGGTGAATACATGGATGGGGGCACTAATAGGAAAACACGGTGCTTGTTAGCTAGAAATGGAAGCAAAACAACCCAGAAACGACTAGAGACACATAAATCCGATCTTGTTGCCCAGAAAACATCAGTTCCATAAGAGAAGAATTGAGTTGGGGGGAACCTTGGAGGTCTTCTAGTCCATCCCGTTCAGGCAGGAGACCCTATTCCATCCAGAACAAATGGCTGCCCAATCGCCCCTCAAAACCCTCCAGTGACGGAGCAGCCACAACCTCTGGAGGGAAGCCATTCCCAAAGAATCAACCTCCACTTGAAAGAGGCTTTTTCAAGCTTCCCACCAGCAGAAATTGCAGCCCCCAGTTTCCCAGCCTGCAGCACCAGTGGGCTTCCATTTGGGGAGGGAAGGAACCTGCAGCAGCCGCAGCTGAGAGGCTTCAGCCCAGTTGCTTCTCCGCTTCCAGGCCATGGAGGGAACCGAACAGCCCGACTTGCTCCCGGACTCTCCTCCCACCTGCAGCCCTCAACTCACCTGCCAGCTGCTGCTTCGACCCTGGGAAGAGCAGAAAAGCCGCTCTGCACACCAACTTCCTCCCATGAGTCATCCGGAAGAGGAAGTTCCTCTGCGCTTCTCCTCTCCTCCCATCCTTTCTAGCAATGCAGTACTCGATGGTTTAAAACTTCTTTTTTAAGCGCAATCGCGGATGGCACCACTGTATTGATGGCTTTCTAGGCACAGACGTTGCCTGACCGCCATCTAGCGACAGGAGGTGGAGAAACACCCCTGTCCAGTCTCCACCAAGGCTTTTGGAAGATGTTTTCGACTCCTAGCAGCCAATCTTTGCAACTGAGCCAAGTGAAAAAGTGAAACATGACGCTATTTAGCTTCGTATTTGGTGCCTTTGGGTCAGTCTTGATGCCTGGCTTTTCAGTTTCCTTGGCAAAGGTTTTTGGAAGGTGTTCCCTCCTTTTCCTGCTTCCTAGGCCTGCTTACTTCCCTCCATGTGGGGATAGCTCTATTGAGGATTACACGTTGAGTACGATTTGTCAAACAGTTAGAAACTCACTTTTTGGTCGTTGGCAAGAAATAGGCATATCGATGGCATTTGCCGCCAGCCAGACTTGCCCAAATGTTCCCTGGAACATCCTCAACCTGTGGGAAATGTGGCATTAAAGAAGGTACATATTTCCACCAATGGTGGACCTGTCGAGAGGCAATGAAATTTTGGAAGATTATTCAGATGTGGCTTAATGAGATGTTGGGGCAACATATACAACTGGGTCCTGAGGTATTTTTATTAGGGATAAGACCCGTAAACATTAATAGAACGGCATGGTACCTGTTGCTATACATAACGATAGCTGCAAGACTGGCATGGGCCCAATACTGGAAGATGGATGTTAGCCCACCCGAACAAGTAATAATTCAGAAAATAATGAATTGTGTGGAATCGGATCGGCTTACTATGATGCTGAAAGGACGAGGGGACACAGACTATTATATATCCTGGAATCAATGGTATAATTGGATTTCAAATAGAGCTGTAAATAGAGATATTAGATAAATATGTTATTTGGTATATGTAATAGACTTTTGCAGGTTACCCTATATATGTAATGGGACAAGTTTATTTCCTTCTCGCGTTTTGATGTAGACCACTATAGAGTTAACATTTGTTGGATGTATAAGACAAAATAAATAAATAAATAAAAGAAGTAGGTTGTGATCTACTTTATCAAATGCTTTACTGAAATCTAAGTATACTATGTCTATAGCATTTCTCTGGTTCACTAATTTAGTCCCTTTGTCAAAGAATGAAATAAAGTTTGTTTGGCATGATCTGTTTTTGATCAACCCATGTTGGCTACTGGTTATAACTTGTTTGCTTCTAGGTGTTCACAGATTTGTTGCCTGGATATGTTTTCCAAGATGTTACCAGGTATTAATGTCAGGCTGATCTGTCTGTAATTTCCTGAATGAGTTTATTTTACCTGTTTTGAAGATGGGAACCACATCAGCTCTTTTCCAGTCCTCAGTTACAGGTAATCCTGAATTTACCACCACAATCGAGTCCAAAATTTATGTTGTTAAGTGAGGAATTTGTTAAGTCAGTTTTGCCCCATTGTACTACTTTTCTTCACTCATTTGTTAAGTGAATCCTTGCTATTGTTAAATTAGTAATACAGTTATAGCACAATCGTTAAGTTAATCTGATTTCCCAATTGACTTTGCTTCTCAGCAAAGAGGATCCTCAAAGAGGATTACATGACTCTGGAACACTGCAACATCATAAATGTGAATCAGTTGAGTATCCAAATGTAAATGACATGACCATGGGGATGCTACCGTGTTTCCCCAAAAATAAGACCCTGTCTTATTTATTTTTTTGAACCCCGAAATAAGGGCTTGGCCTAGTTTTCAGGGGGGGGTCTTATTATTTTCAGGGTGCAGGACGCCCTGGGCGGCCTGAGCACTCACAGCTGGGGTCCGGCAGAGAATGGGTCCTTTGCGTGCTGCCATCAAGCCCCTCCCCTCCTGCAGGTGTGTGTGGAACTTGAGTGGCCTGAAGGCGCCAAGCCGTGGGAGCACCTTTCCTCCCTTGCTCGTGCGCCTCCCAGGCCTCACATCATCAATGTGGCTGACTCTCCATGCGGGGCTGCGGCTCCCTTTATCCATCATCGCCTCTCTGCCCCGGCTGCCCAAAAAGCAGGGGTTTCCATCCAGGGTTTTGAAGCTGCAGTTTGGAGGAGAGAAAGAAAGACTTCTGCTGCTTTCTTTGTGTGCAGCCAGCAGCAGAAGCAATAGAAGTCTTTCTTTCTCTCCCACAAACTCCGCTTCTGCGGCTTCCAAACCCCAGCCAGGGCAGCAGCTGCTCTGGGAGGGTGCTTCCCATTCTATGGTGATAGTCACTGGAGCCACCCCTTTCCCCCCTGCTCTTCTCTGCTCCAATTGCCCTGTGGTCCCTCCACCCAGGCGCTGACCGATTGGAGCACCCGCCAGCAAACCCCTCTGCCTTGGGAGTCACCGGACAGGACGGCGACCAGGCTGGACTCTCCCTGGGGAGGGGAGCCTCGCGGGACCCTTGCCTGCCCTCCCTTCTTCCTGCAGACCCCGCTTACTCTATCCTGGTGCCTGGCAGCCAGACGCCGGGCAGCTGCGCCGAGGGCAGCCCCGACAAATGCAACTTGGCTGGCCCGGCCATGGCCATCACTCCCTGCCCGCGGTTGAACTTGGCCCTCAGTGGCCGGCCAGAGCCTCCACAGGCAGTGGCAGCAGCAACACCCACAGCGCCTCAGCCATCGCTGCTGAGAGACTCGTGCCCAGCTGCAGGACGCCCCAGGCCTGCTGGGTGTTGTAGGTCTGCACGACTTCTGGCCCTGCGCCCCATCATGTAGCCACTGCCCCGCCCTCACCAGAAGTGTCCATGCTGACTTCTGCCCGCCGCACATGGAGGATTCTCTGCTGCCGCCCCCCGAACTGCCAAGGAAGACCGGGGGAAGTGATGCTGGGGCTGGGGCTGCTGTGATGGGTGCTCAGTAGCATGGGCTATGTGGTTGTGGCGCCTGGGTGAGAGTGGGGGGCTGCCCCTATGGCACAGGCACTTGGTGTACAGTCAGTACCGGGGCGGCAGGGGTTCACCACCAGCTCTCGCTCTCGCTCTCTCTCTCTCTCTCTCTCTCTCTCACACACACACACACACACACACACACACACACCATTCTTTCTTTGCATTCACAGCACAGACACCCCGTCCAGGATTGTAAGGCTGAAGGCTCCGGACGGAGCATTTTGGAGATGTGTGTCTGTGCTGCGATGTCTGTGCTCAACCAATAAATGCTCTGTCTTGCACATTGGCAAAAAAAATCAAAACATAAAATACAAATTAGATGGACATGGAAAAGAAAAATGTCAAGGAAACAATTGGTCCATTGTTGGGAGAAAGTGGCAAGAAGGTGACAAGCAACAGGGACAAAGCAGTACTACTTAACTCCTTTTTTGCATCTGTCTTTACAGCCTGACCTCAATACCAGGGAAGATTCTGGAAAAGATCAAGCAATGAATCAGTGAACACCTAGAAGCAAACAAAGTAATAACCAAAAGGGTTTGTCAAAAACAGATCATGCCAGACTAATCTTATTCCATTCTTTGAGAAAGTGACAAAATTAGTGGACCAGAGGAATACTGTCGGTATAATTTACTTGGACTTCAGTAAGGTATTTGATAAAGTAGACTATAACCTACTACTAGATAAAGTAAGAAAAATGTGGGTTGGACAGCATCAGCACCAGATGGATTTGTAACTGGCTGATCAACCGCATTCAACATGTAGTCCTCAATGGAACTGCATCTACATGGAGGGAAGTATGCAGTGGAGTACCCAAGGCTCTGTTTTAGGCCCAGTACTCTTCAATATCTTCATCAATGACGAGGGGATAGATGGGGAACTCATCAAATTTGCAGCTGACACCAAGCTGACAGGAATAGCCAACACTCCAGAAGATAGGCTTAAGATACAGAAGGATCTTGACAGACTTGAACATTGGGCGCTATCTAACAAAATGAAATTCAATGGTGAAAAAAGTAAGCTTCTTCATTTAGGCAAGAAAAACAAAACGCACAGGTACAATATATGTGGTACCTCGCTCAACAGTAGTGTTCTGTCCCCGCACCCAACCAGCCAGCTGAGGGTTAAATAAACTTCTTCAAACACTCAACGTCAGTGATAAGGAACTTGGCAGCAACTCCGTGGCTGCCTGCCAAGAACTTTTACTCCGATAACACAGACAAAAATACACACAGTTTGAATAGTCCAGTTTGTAATTAAATCCACAGCAAATAGGCGTTGTGTCCAAAGGTGCAAAGTGACTCGGCAGAGATTAGCTTTGTCCGTCACAGAATCCAAATGGCCACCACACTTCCTTTTATAACCTGTGGGGTGTGGTCCAGTGACTCAGCTTAATCTCTGGCACGCCTCCTTTTCTGCTGTGCATGCTTGTCTCTCCGACGCTGGCGTGGGTCCAACCACAATGTTTCTTCATTACTATCCGATGGCTCGGAAACACCTGGCTCCTGGCCAATCTCTTCTCCTTCGGGAGACACCTGAGGCATTGCCAGAGAGGAGGGTCCTGGAGAGGGAGGCCTGGCCATCTAAGCACAACTAATAGTCAGGAATGATGGGAGTGTAATGCAGTAGCCACTGGAGGGCCATCACATCCTTATTACTGAACTACAGTTTTTACCACAACCGCCAATTCTCTCTTTCTTCCTATCATCCTTCCTTCCCTTCCTCCCTCTTTCTCTCTCTCTCTCTCTCTCTGTCCGGGGGCGGGGGAAGGAACCCGTGAACTGGTGCTAGATGGTGGGAATCTCACATCCAGAGGCTGATGAGCCGCATGCTGATGATCAGCCGGTTGGCAGAGACCCAAAGATCACCTGGCTGGCGGGGAGGCAGGGCATCACAAAACAGGCAGCCTGCAGTATCTGCAGGAAGACTGACATCTGGGAGGCGAAAATGAGCCGACACTGCTGTTGTCAGGGGAGAGTGGGGCAGGGTCACATTGTGGCTCCACGTCATAATGGGCTCCAGGAGGAGGAGACCCCATTGTGAAACACGCCCTCCACTGCCCACCCTCCCCATTACCTTTGTGCTAAGCATACACCCATGCATTGGAAGATAAGGGCGACTGCTAGAGAAGGGGCAATGCGGGTGGCACAGCCAGCCACGCAAAGAATGGCTGGTAGGGATGGGGCTAGGGGCACAGCGCAATCCCACTACTGCGCAGGCCATATCCATCCCAGGGGCCGTACTTTGAGGACCTGTGTACTAAAAGGTCAGGTCCTGTCCTTAGATTTTGGATGGGGAAATGCAAATTTTAATTCGTGATTAATCCCATCAATTGGCATTCTAGGTGTTTTGTTTGTGAATAGGCTGTCCTAGATTTCTTAATGGACACAAAATATCCATCTCTAAAAATTTCAGGCATCAGCTGGAAAGTGTTGTGGCTGCTTTCTACCTTTGCTAGTATTTTTTTTCCTCCATATCTCCTTGGGGAAATATAATATTCTGCCTCTTTTTAATATCCCCCCAAATATTTCATTCTTTGGGTGGAGGGGTGTGTCTGTCGTGATTACTCCATACAATATACTCACACTTTTTGATCTAACTTTAAAGCAAGGGGAGGATGTTAATTGATGAAATGATCCCAAGAGCTTCAGCGGCATTAAAGGACAGGGTTTCGGTTGGAGGCTTTTAAGAAGAGTCTGGACTGTTAGATCGGCGCAGGAATGGAAGACGTGACCAGCTCGTTACATAAGTAACTTTTATTAAGAACAGAAACAGTAGCAAGACCTCCCTGTGCGCTGCCTGAGCTCTCCTTATATTCGCTCTGGCAGTCGCACTGCCCCCTGCCTGGGATTCAAACTTTCCCGCCCGATGGCTGGCAGCCAATCCGGGCGGATGTCCTTATAAGGACATAACACTCCTCCCCTCTTAGTCTGCAAATAGTCAATGTTCATTTATGAAAGTCACGTAATCACGCAGGTACATAGGACGCCTCGGCGCCCTAGTTGACCTGCGCAGTCTCATTTCTTCTCCGTCTCCGGCCTGGATGGACGGGGCTCTTTCGTCTCCTGGTTCCCTCTCCGGAACCGGGCTCGGTTCGGCTGTCGAGTGAGCGGGGTCCCCCCCAGCGCCTCCGGCCGGACCGCAGACCTTGGATGGCTGGTTCTGGTGGTCTTCCTCCTGGCCTGTGGGTCTATCGCCTCGTCTCGGTTGCTCGGTTCCGACCCGGGAAGAGCGTCTGAGTCTCGGTAGGTCTGCCGCTTGCTCCTCCCTGGTCTCCCGGGCGCTGCGGTTCGGTTGCGGTCCGGCTTGCTGCTGGTTGGGTGGTGGTTCCGCTCGGTGCCCTCGGGTCCGGTCCGCCGGCTGCGGGTGGTGCTGGCTTGCGTTGTGCTGTCCGACCTCGCAGGGGTGGCGTTGGTCCCCTCGGTTGGGCTGGTGCTGGTCTACCCCGTCTGGTTGGTGGTGGTCGACCTGGTCAGGATGTTGTTGCGGGACTCCCTCTGCGGGGTGGCGGGGGTCTCCCCTGCCGGAGTGGTGTAGGTCTCCCCGGCCGGGTTGTTGTCGGCTTCCCCTTCCCCCTAGTCCCTGGTCTACCATCGGATGGTGCCTGGGGTCATCCGGGTCGGGTTGGTGGTTCTTGGCTGTCTTCTGAGATGGGCGGGGGTCCCTCTCGCCGGGGAGTCGTGTGCCACCCTCGCCCATGAGTGGTGGGGTGCCCGTCGTGGCTGGGTCCTGGTCTACTCGCCTGGCGCTGCGGTCTCCCTGGGTGGGCTGGCGTAGGCTGCCGCCACTGGTGGGGTGCGCTGATCCTCCCCTGGGCAGGTCCCGGTCTACTTGCGGGCTGGGTTGGTGGTCCCTGGCCCTGTTGTGCCGAGTGCCCACCTGGCTGGGTTGGTGCTGCCATCCGCCGTGCGGTTGGCCCCGGTCTACCTCGCTGGACTGCCGACGTGACAGTGCCTGGTAGTGTGCTGGGCCGACCTCGTCGGGATGGCGTTGCTCTGCCTTGCAGGGGTGTTGGAGGCCTACCTCGTCTGGGTGTTGTAGGCCTCCCTCATCAGGCTGGTTTTCGTGTGCTCCCCCCCACCTTTTCCGGAGTTGGTCGATGTGCCGTCTACAGACCTGTCCATCTTCCAACTCGACGGTGTAGGATTTGGGGCCGGTTGTGCTGGCAATCCTTCCCTTCAGCCACTTAGGAGGGCCGTTGAAATTCAGCGCGAAAACTGAATCTCCCTTGCTGAAGGCGCGGAGCGGGCGGCTGGCGGTTGCGGTCACTTCCGGGCTGTACTGGGGGTGCAGCCGGTCCAAGGGTGACCTCAACCTTCTGCCCATCAGCAGCTCGGCCGGGCTCTTGTGGGTGGTGGCATGCGGCGTGATGTGTTGGGTGAGGAGGAAGTTATCTATGCGTTCTTGCCAGTCTCCCAGGCCCATCTTGGTGAGGGCTTCTTTGGTGAGCCTGACCATGCGTTCAGCTTGACCGTTTCCGGCCAGCCTGTACGGGGCGGACAGGGCGTGGCGGATGCCCAGTCCTTCCAGGAAGGACTCCATTGCCAGGGATGTGAGCTGGGGGCCGTTGTCCGAGACTAGCACGTCCGGTAGTCCGTGTGTGGCGAACAGGCGGCGCAGGGCTCGGATCGTCGCTTCTGTTGTGGTAGATGCCATGGGTGTCACCTCGAGCCACTTGGAGAAGGCATCTACCACGATGAGGAGGTGTCGCCCTTGCATCGGACCCGCGAAGTCGATGTGGATCCTCGACCAGGGATTGCTGGGGGTCTCCCACTTCGCGACTTCGGATTGCGGCGGCGCTGGGCGAACTTCTTGGCACGGGTCACATCTGGAGACCCATTGCTCAATGTCTCTGTCCATAGAGGGCCACCAGACGTAACTCCGTGCCAGGGCCTTCATGCGGACGATGCCCGGATGCCCTTTGTGCAGTGTCTCTAACGTCCGCCGTTGTAGGGAGCTTGGGATCAGCACCCTGTCTCCCCATAGCAGACAGCCCTTTATGGTGGACAGCTCCTTCTGTTTCCTGGTGAACGGGCTGAACCTCTCCTCTGTTTTTTCCGATGGCCACCCTCTGAGGATCCAGGACTTCACTTGGCGGAGTGTGGGGTCCTTTTGGGTGTGAACGGCCACATCTGCGGATGACACTGGGCAGCTGGCGTCGTCATCTATATGGTGTAGGTGGAGCGTGGGGGCTGGGTCTTTGACCGGATTCTTCGACGGGCATCTACTGAGTGCGTCAGCGTTCCCTATGGCTGTGCCCGGCTGGTGCACGAGCCTATAGGAGTAGCCGGCTAGGAAGATGGCCCATCTCGTCATCCGTGGAGACATGAAGGTCGGGGTGGGTTGGTCACCTGCGAGGAGTCCCAGGAGTGGCTTGTGATTGGTGACTATGGTGAAGTGTCTTCCGTAGAGATATTCGTGGAAGCGCTTCACTCCTGCCACGATGGCCAGGGCTTCTTTGTCCAGCTGACTGTAGTTCCGTTCTGCGCCGGACATGGTTTTCGAGAAGTATGCGATTGGGGCTTCGGTGCCGTTGGGCAATTCGTGGCTGAGGACTGCCCCCACCCCGTAGGGTGACGCATCACAGGTCAGCTTGATGGGGAGCGTCTCGCTGTATTGGATGAGGACGCTTTTGGATGTCAATAGTCCTTTTATGGCTCGGAATGCTGCTTCCTCTTCCTGGCCCCACTTCCAGGGCGCCGATTTTCCCAGCAGGCGGTGAAGTGGCTCAGCAACTGTGGCTTTCTGTTTTAGAAAGATTGCATAGAAGTTGAGCAACCCAAGGAATGCCTGAAGCTCCATTTTGTTTTTTGGGCTTGGGGCTTCATGGATTGCTTCCACTTTTGATTTGGTGGGGTGGATGCCCGTGCTATCAATGAGATAGCCCAGGAACTCGACTTCCTGTACTCCTATGATGCACTTGTCCCGCCTGACCCTCAAGCCCTTGGCCTTGAACCGCTGCAGGACAAGCCTGAGCCTTTCAAGGAGTTGAGCTCGTGAGTCCCCGGAGATTAGCACATCGTCGAAGTAGGGCACCACCCCTGGAACGCCTTGGAGAAGGCGTTCCATCATAGATTGGAAAATGCCGGGGGCAGCGCTGACTCCAAATTGGAGGTGGTTACATTTGAATGCCCCCCTGTGCGTGACAATTGTTTGTGCCTCCGCCGTTTTTTCATCCACTGGCAATTGCTGGTAAGCCTGGGCCAGGTCCAGTTTGGCGAAAATTGAGCCGGATCCCAGAGAATGCAATAGGTGCTGCACCACTGGGACCGGGTATGCGCTCTGTGCCAACGCCTTGTTGATGGTACAACGGTAGTCGGCGCAGATGCGCACAGACCCATCATGCTTCAGTGGGGTCACAATGGGGGTCTCCCATGAGGCATGATCGATCGGTTCCAGGACGCCCTGGGCGATCAGCTTATCCAGCTGCTCATCTACTTTGGGCCGCAGGGCAAATGGAACCCGGCGGGGCTTCAGCCTAATTGGGGTGATTCCCTTGTCCAGATTGAAAGAGATTGGCCTCCCCACAAATGTCCCCAGTTTACCATCGAAGACTTCCTTGAACTCTTCGATGAGGTTGTCGAGTTCGTCCCTGCGAATTTGGTTGATGCCTTCAATTGAAAGCCCCAGCGGCTTGAACCACTCCACTCCTAACAGGTTCGGTCGGTTGTCCTTCACGACGGTGATGGGGAGCTCGCCTTCGAATTCTTTGTAGGCGACTCGGATGTTGGCTCTTCCTAACACTCCGATGGGGTTCCCCCCAAAGTCGACGAGCTTGGAGTGTAGTGGCTTCAGCTCTCGCTTGGTGATGCTGGGTTGCAGGCACTTCAGCTGCTGCCAATCCATGATGGAGTAGACTGAGCCAGAGTCTACCTCCATGTTGCAGGGTGCTCCTTCCACGTGGATGGTCACGTGGAACTTGGTGGCATTGTCTGAAGTCGTGTGTGCGATGGTCGTCTGGTGGACCGCTCCACTCCGGGGAAACTCGTCGTCTCTGCGTCTGGAAGGGCCAGAGGACCGTTTGGATGATCTCTGGTACTCCTTCCAATTCTCGCGGGGACGGTGGCTGGAGGGCTCTGGGGCTGGTTCCTCGGCTCTGCAAGCTTCGGCGATGTGACCCCTTCTGTTGCAGCGTCGGCAGGTCGCATCTCTCCACTTGCAGGTCGCCCTGGCATGGTCCCCTCTGCAGCTGGCGCAGCGCTCCCCCTTGTAGCTCCGTTGGGCGGTTTCCCACCTTGGGGGTCTGGATACTTTGTGTACGGTGGACTCCCCCTCCGACTCGGATCCAGCTGTGGAATCCTCTGTTGATGATTGCGCTGTGGAGCGAATCTTGTGGATTCTCTTTGCTCTGCTTACTGCGGCAGCTGCTTTCTCCGAGATTTCGGATGCGGTGGCTTCCTCCACCACATCCTTGAGCACGAGTTTCTTCCTGCTCAGGAATTTCTTCTGCAGGCCTCTGTCCCTCATGCCGAAAACCACGCGGTCAGCGATGGCATTGTCCACGTGGTCGAACTCGCAGCTGGCTGCGATCTGGCTGAGGGCGGCCACGAATTCCTTGATAGTCTCACCTTCCATCTGGTCCCTCTGATGGAAGGTGAAACGGTTCGCCACCGGTGTTCCTGTTGGGGCATAGTGGTCTTCCAGGATTTGCAGCAGGTCTGCCCATGGCACTTCTTCGATGTCTCGTGGTGCTACGAGATCGATTGCCATGTCGAGGACCTCGGAGCCACAGTTGGCCAGGAAAATGCCCTTTTTCCGGTCATCATCGGCATCCCTGATGTTGTTGCCTCTCAGGTATTGCCGGAATTTCACTACGTAGGATTTCCACTTGTCCTTCCCTGGGCGGAAAGGAGCAAGGGCTGGCAAAGTGACTTCAGCGGATGCCATGCCTTTGGAAATGCCTACTGTAGTTTCAGGTGCCGGAGTCTTGGTCTTGTTGGCTTGGTGCCGTGAGGTTCGTTTCTTCTCTCTAGTCCTTCGTCGCCAGTGTTAGATCGGCGCAGGAATGGAAGACGTGACCAGCTCGTTACATAAGTAACTTTTATTAAGAACAGAAACAGTAGCAAGACCTCCCTGTGCGCTGCCGGAGCTCTCCTTATATTCGCTCTGGCAGTCGCACCGCCCCCTGCCTGGGATTCAAACTTTCCCGCCCGATGGCTGGCAGCCAATCCGGGCGGATGTCCTTATAAGGACATAACATGGACAGTCTCTTGTCTGAAATGGAATAGGGTCTCCTGTCTTGATTGGTGGGTTGGACTAGAAACCTCTAAGGTCGCTTCCAACTCTGATACTTTATGTAACTACAGGTAGTCCTTGACTTACAACTGCAATTGAGCCCAAAATTTCATTGTTGCTAAAGGAGACATCTGTTAAGTGAGTTTTGCCCCATTTTACAACTTTTTTTGCCACAGTTGCTAAATGAATCACTGCAGTTGTTAAATTGGTCACACGGTTGTTAAGCGAATCTGGCTTCTCTGTTGACTTTGTTGGTCAGAAGGTGCAAAAAGAGTCTGGGACATTGCAACCATTATAATTAGGGGTGTTTTGCTAAGCATCTGAATTTTGAACATGTAACCATGGGGTTGCTGCAATGGTCGTGTGAAAAACAGTCAAGCGAATCACCGTGTTCTGTTCAGTGCAATGTACCATGAGTGGGACTTGCAACTTCCTGTCAATTTTGTTTATTGGAAGCCAATTGTGAAGGTTCCAAATGGCAATTCCATGACTGTGGGACACCGAAAGTATCGTAATTGCCAGCCAGTCCCACCCCCAAATAACTGTGATGGGCACAACTTTGAGGAACTACTTTTTAAGCACCAGTGTAATTTTGAAGGCTGAGTAGTAAGTGGTAAGCAAGGACTGTCTATAAAACTGAACATCCCAAAGGGTGTACAATAGGTATTATTAAAAAAATCCTAGGTTAAGCCCAGTTCTTCCAGGATAATAAATGGATGGTGCACCACTAGGAAACCCTGTGTTTGTTTGCTAGGTTAAAAAAAAAATCACAGAAGACAGCAATGGCATAAGATAAACTTTGAACCCCCTCTGTGTCTTTTCTCATCTTGCTTTCTCCTTATATGTGGAGCCACAATCTATAGTCTCACGGCTCCAATCCCCAAGAGATGCTGGCTGGAGAATTCTAAGGCTGAAAATCTTGGGGGCCCCCAGGGAGAAAAAGGCTGGGACTCCTGGCACATAGCATTTCTATCATCCACCATCACAAAATGCAAAGAACACTCCCAAAAAGATTTTTACATAATAGCCAAATTTCTACAAAAATAAATATCCAGCAACTTCTTAAGCTGAAAGCAAGATAGCCATTATCAAAGTAATATCTTCCAACTTTTTCTTTCCTCTGCCGCATCTAATACCATTACATATTTGCCTACAAAAAATCAGGCGAATTCTAGTTAATTTAATCAATTTAAATAGTCAATTTATCAGCTGGACTTATCAGCTGGACTTACAATGGGACACTAGAAATGAAATTCAACCCTTCTCTACATTAATCGCTTGGGGCCTCAGGAGATTTTTCTGTGTGCGATAAGGATGAAAAGTTTCCTAAAGCACCGTCCAAACAAGGGACATTAAAATGATTTCTCCCCTTTGTGTATAAGTACATGATTTATAAGGTTAACGTTAGTACTGGGATCATTCCCACAGTCTGGACACTCATATAGTTTCCCTCCTGTGTGAGTCCTGTGGTGTTGAACTAGGCTGGAATTCTGATGGAAACTTTTCCCACAGTCAGGACATTTAAAGGGTTTTTCTCCTGTGTGAATTCTCTGGTGTGTCACGAGGCTGAAATTGGTACTGAAACTTTTACCACAATCAGAACATTCAAACGGTTTCTCTCCTGTGTGAATCCTCTGGTGTTGAACCAGGGTGGAATTCTTACTGAAACTTTTCCCACAGTCAGGACATTCAAATGGTTTTTCTCCTATGTGAGTCCTCTGGTGGTCGATGAGGTTGGAATTCTGATGGAAACTTTTCCCACAGTCCAGACATTTAAAGGTTTTTCTCCTGTGTGAATCCTCTGGTGTGTCATGAGGCTGAAATTGGTACTGAAACTTTTATCACAATCGGAACATTCAAAGGGTTTTTCTCCTATGTGAATCCTCTGGTGTTTCACCAGGGTGGAATTTGTACTGAAACTTTTACCACAATCAGAACATTTAAAGGGTTTTTCTCCTGTGTGAATCCTCTGGTGTGTCAAGAGGCTGAAATTGGTACTGAAACTTTTATCACAATCGAAACATTCAAAGGGTTTTTCTCCTGTATGAATCCTCTGGTGTTTCACCAGGGTGGAATTTGTACTGAAACTTTTACCACAATCAGAACATTTAAAGGGTTTTTCTCCTGTGTGAATCTTCTGGTGTGTCATGAGGCTGAAATTGGTACTGAAACTTTTATGACAATCGGAATATTCAAAGGGTTTTTCTCCTGTGTGAATCCTCTGGTGTTTCACCAGGGTGGAATTCATACTGAAACTTTTACCACAATCGGAACATTCAAAGGATTTTTCTCCTGTGTGAATCCTCTGGTGTTTCACCAGGGTGGAATTCGTACTGAAACTTTTACCACAATCAGAACATTCAAATGGTTTCTCTCCTGTGTGAATCCTCTGGTGTTGAATCAGGTTGAAATTCTGACAGAAACTTTTCCCACAGACAGGACATTCAAAGGGTTTTTCTCCTGTGTGAATCCTTTGGTGTTTCACCAGGCTGGAATTCTGACTGAAACTTTTACCACAATCAGGACACTCAAAGAGTTTCTCTCCTGTGTGAGTCCTCTGGTGTCCCGATGAGGTTGGAATTCTGACTGAAACTTTTACCACAATCAGGACACTCAAAGAGTTTCTCTCCTGTGTGAGTCCTCTGGTGTCCCGATGAGGTTGGAATGCTGACGGAAACTTTTCCTACAATCAGGACATTTAAAGGGTTTTTCTCCTGTGTGAATTCTCTGGTGTGTCATGAGGCTGGAATTCGTACTGAAACTTTTACCACAATCAGAACATTTAAAGGGTTTTTCTCCTGTGTGAATCCTCTGGTGTGTCATGAGGCTGAAATTGGTACTGAAACTTTTATCACAATCGGAACATTCAAAGGGTTTTTCTCCTATGTGAATCCTCTGGTGTTTCACCAGGGTGGAATTTGTACTGAAACTTTTACCACAATCAGAACATTTAAAGGGTTTTTCTCCTGTGTGAATCCTCTGGTGTGTCAAGAGGCTGAAATTGGTACTGAAACTTTTATCACAATCGAAACATTCAAAGGGTTTTTCTCCTGTATGAATCCTCTGGTGTTTCACCAGGGTGGAATTTGTACTGAAACTTTTACCACAATCAGAACATTTAAAGGGTTTTTCTCCTGTGTGAATCCTCTGGTGTGTCATGAGGCTGAAATTGGTACTGAAACTTTTATGACAATCGGAATATTCAAAGGGTTTTTCTCCTGTGTGAATCCTCTGGTGTTTCACCAGGGTGGAATTCGTACTGAAACTTTTACCACAATCAGAACATTTAAAGGGTTTTTCTCCTGTGTGAATCCTCTGGTGTGTCATGAGGCTGAAATTGGTACTGAAACTTTTATCACAATCGGAACATTCAAAGGGTTTTTCTCCTATGTGAATCCTCTGGTGTTTCACCAGGGTGGAATTCGTACTGAAACTTTTACCACAATCAGAACATTCAAATGGTTTCTCTCCTGTGTGAATCCTCTGGTGTTGAATCAGGTTGAAATTCTGACAGAAACTTTTCCCACAGACAGGACATTCAAAGGGTTTTTCTCCTGTGTGAATCCTTTGGTGTTTCACCAGGCTGGAATTCTGACTGAAACTTTTCCCACAGTCAGGACATTCAAATGGTTTTTCTCCTATGTGAGTCCTCTGGTGGTCGATGAGGTTGGAATTCTGATGGAAACTTTTCCCACAGTCCAGACATTTAAAGGTTTTTCTCCTGTGTGAATCCTCTGGTGTGTCATGAGGCTGAAATTGGTACTGAAACTTTTATCACAATCGGAACATTCAAAGGGTTTTTCTCCTATGTGAATCCTCTGGTGTTTCACCAGGGTGGAATTTGTACTGAAACTTTTACCACAATCAGAACATTTAAAGGGTTTTTCTCCTGTGTGAATCCTCTGGTGTGTCAAGAGGCTGAAATTGGTACTGAAACTTTTATCACAATCGAAACATTCAAAGGGTTTTTCTCCTGTATGAATCCTCTGGTGTTTCACCAGGGTGGAATTTGTACTGAAACTTTTACCACAATCAGAACATTTAAAGGGTTTTTCTCCTGTGTGAATCTTCTGGTGTGTCATGAGGCTGAAATTGGTACTGAAACTTTTATGACAATCGGAATATTCAAAGGGTTTTTCTCCTGTGTGAATCCTCTGGTGTTTCACCAGGGTGGAATTCATACTGAAACTTTTACCACAATCGGAACATTCAAAGGATTTTTCTCCTGTGTGAATCCTCTGGTGTTTCACCAGGGTGGAATTCGTACTGAAACTTTTACCACAATCAGAACATTCAAATGGTTTCTCTCCTGTGTGAATCCTCTGGTGTTGAATCAGGTTGAAATTCTGACAGAAACTTTTCCCACAGACAGGACATTCAAAGGGTTTTTCTCCTGTGTGAATCCTTTGGTGTTTCACCAGGCTGGAATTCTGACTGAAACTTTTACCACAATCAGGACACTCAAAGAGTTTCTCTCCTGTGTGAGTCCTCTGGTGTCCCGATGAGGTTGGAATTCTGACTGAAACTTTTACCACAATCAGGACACTCAAAGAGTTTCTCTCCTGTGTGAGTCCTCTGGTGTCCCGATGAGGTTGGAATGCTGACGGAAACTTTTCCTACAATCAGGACATTTAAAGGGTTTTTCTCCTGTGTGAATTCTCTGGTGTGTCATGAGGCTGGAATTCGTACTGAAACTTTTACCACAATCAGAACATTTAAAGGGTTTTTCTCCTGTGTGAATCCTCTGGTGTGTCATGAGGCTGAAATTGGTACTGAAACTTTTATCACAATCGGAACATTCAAAGGGTTTTTCTCCTATGTGAATCCTCTGGTGTTTCACCAGGGTGGAATTTGTACTGAAACTTTTACCACAATCAGAACATTTAAAGGGTTTTTCTCCTGTGTGAATCCTCTGGTGTGTCAAGAGGCTGAAATTGGTACTGAAACTTTTATCACAATCGAAACATTCAAAGGGTTTTTCTCCTGTATGAATCCTCTGGTGTTTCACCAGGGTGGAATTTGTACTGAAACTTTTACCACAATCAGAACATTTAAAGGGTTTTTCTCCTGTGTGAATCCTCTGGTGTGTCATGAGGCTGAAATTGGTACTGAAACTTTTATGACAATCGGAATATTCAAAGGGTTTTTCTCCTGTGTGAATCCTCTGGTGTTTCACCAGGGTGGAATTCGTACTGAAACTTTTACCACAATCAGAACATTTAAAGGGTTTTTCTCCTGTGTGAATCCTCTGGTGTGTCATGAGGCTGAAATTGGTACTGAAACTTTTATCACAATCGGAACATTCAAAGGGTTTTTCTCCTATGTGAATCCTCTGGTGTTTCACCAGGGTGGAATTCGTACTGAAACTTTTACCACAATCAGAACATTCAAATGGTTTCTCTCCTGTGTGAATCCTCTGGTGTTGAATCAGGTTGAAATTCTGACAGAAACTTTTCCCACAGACAGGACATTCAAAGGGTTTTTCTCCTGTGTGAATCCTTTGGTGTTTCACCAGGCTGGAATTCTGACTGAAACTTTTACCACAATCAGGACACTCAAAGAGTTTCTCTCCTGTGTGAGTCCTCTGGTGGCCCGATGAGGTTGGAATGCTGACGGAAACTTTTCCTACAATCAGGACATTTAAAGGGTTTTTCTCCTGTGTGAATTCTCTGGTGTGTCATGAGGCTGAAATTAGTACTGAAACTTTTACCACAATCGGGACATTCAAAGGATTTTTCGCCTCTGTGAATCCTCTGGTGTTTCACGAGGTGAGAATTCTGACTGAAACTTTTCTCACAAACAAGACATTCAAATGGTTTCTCTCCCGTGTGAATCCTTGGTGTTTCACTAGAGTGGAATTGTTACTGAAACTTTTCCCACAGTCAGGACATTCAAATGGTTTCACTCCTGTGTGAATCCTCTGATGTTGAACCAGGCTGGAATTCTTACTGAAACTTTTCTCAGAACCAGGACATTCCAACGGTTTCTCTCCCTTATGAGTGCTCTGGTGTGAAACGAGGTAAGAATTTTGACATAAACTATCCCCAGAGTTAGGATATTTAAAGGGCTTCTTTAAATGGAATTTGGAATTATCGCAGAAACATATCTCACAATCAGGACATTCAAACAGTTTCTCCTTTGTGTGTGTCCACGTTGCCATGCTTCCTAAAGCATTTACTGCATTGGGAACACTTGTAGGGCTTCTCTTCTGTGTGGGTCCTTCCAAGAACCACAATGGAGGTGTTCTGATCAGAGGTTTTGCCACGTTTAGAGTATTGTATGGCTTTTCTCCAGTCGGGATCCTCTCTGGCATAATCAGCTGTGATTTGCAAGTTCTATCCTTCCCACAACAGGCACATCTATGGAGCTTTTCCAGAACTCATATTCCTTTGGAGGTCAAAAATATGGATGATTCCTTGTTTAGCAGTGCTTTTATTCAAGCTATTTTCTTCCTCCCAGAGTGGGCCTACAACTCTATCTGCTCTACGTGGCTTTCCAATTGACCTTTTCCTCCCCAGTAACTTCCAGATATTTCCCTCTTTTGCTCAATGGAAAAATAATCTGCCTTGACTTTTCATGTAATGTATGCTTGAATTTCACACCCTGCTTTTCCCAGCTAGAAATCTCTTCCTGATTTTCTCTCATTTTCCTCTCACTTGCTGAGGAAGATTAAGAATTGTGTGGCTCTCTGAAGGAAATGGAAGATATATTGATTTTTGGACTGACTTGCTTTGGTGTTCAATGTTGCTTGTTATCCTCAGTTGTCCAGAGTGCTCATTGCCATCTTCTTTGTCTATAAGATTCAAATAAAAATGTATCTTTAATTGTGTATGAAATGATTGCAGAAAATGAGAAAAAAAGAAAAAGGGTTACATTACAATGAAAAAGCAAACATGCCACAATACTCAAAGAAGCTCTTACATTAATCATGACACATGGAAGACTACCCAGATCCCGGTTCGAATATCCATTCAATGATGAAATTTTCTTGTTGACTGGGTCAATCACAAATTCTTAGCAATGCAAACAGTTGTTTTCACATACAGTCAAGTGAAAAAGAAAGTACATTCGCTTTCATTTCTATGATTTTACGTAATTGGTTAATTGTTCTCACCATTAGGAAATTTCTCACTGCTTCCATTGTATAAAGAGGTGAAGTAGCAGCAAACTAGTGCTAATAAAGTGCCTGTCACATGCCGGCCGTCAGCAAGGAATTTAGACAGAGCCAAAGATGGTTAACTGACAAACTTTATCCCACAAGCTATAACAAGCAGCACAAACTGACAAACTGGCAATAGGCAAAGTCAGTGCTAACGTGGTTAATCCCTCCACCATTTATATAGCGTCAGCTCTACTCCCACAGCTCCACCCCCCCAGGGCCCACCCCTATAACTCCTCACCCCTCATGTGGCGTCGCCGCCCAGCGTGCAGGCCATACATGCTGCGGCACCACACGCAGGCCTCACCTCCCATCCAGCCCTGGCAGGCTTCGCGTGGCCCTGAATAAAGCAGGGCACCGCCTCAACACCGGTAGGTACTTTTCAAGCCAAGGAGGCCTTGTGCCGCTGAGCTGGCAGCTCCCAGCGCAGCATGTGGTATAGCCATGCCTCCCAGCTGGCAGCTCCTGGTGCGGCATGTAAGCCAGGCCCCCATGAACGTCCGGCCCATCTGACAGATCTCAATATGGGGTGCAGCCAAGGTCTCTGTGCGATTGGCAGCCCCAGTGACCGGAGGGCTGACATTGCCCTTGATCAATTGCTCCTAAATTGCATTAACAGAGGAGACAATCAAGATCAAGTGAGGTGCTAATACCACTCTATAAAGCCTTAGTAAAACCGCATCTACAGTACTGCAACCAGTTTTGGTCACCACACTATAAAAAAGATGTTGAGACTCTAGAAAAAGTGCAGAGGAGAGCAACCAGGATGCTTAGGGGACTGGAGACTAAAATATATGAAGAATGGTTACAGGAACTGGGCATGGCTAGTCTAGTGAAGAGAAGGACCAGGAGAGATATGATAGCATATTTGAGGGGCTGCTACGGAGCGGAGGGGCTCAAGCAGTGGTGGGATTCTGCCGGTTCTAGGTGGTTCGGCCGAACCGTTTGTTAAATTGCTGGCTCGCCCTGCCCCTTGCCCCGCCCCTCCACACCACTATTTATTGCCAATAAATAATGGTGGGAGAGGGGCGGGCGAGCCAGCAATTTAACAAACGGTTCGGTGTTTTTTTGTAATTTTAATGGCCTGTGGAGCTTCAGCATAGGCTAATTAGGCGGTTGATTAGATCAGCCTCCCGACTCTCAGCTGATTTGCTCTCAGCTGTTTTGCTCAGGGCTCTGTTGCTTGTTTGCTTGCTGGAGCAGTTTTTTTTCCCCTAGCTATGCTGAAAAATGAAACTGAAAGTAAAGCAGGCTGTTGCCTTTGCTGTTGCTGCAATGTTGGAAAATTAGGCAGGCAGATTTCTTTTCTTTTTCCCCACCAAAAAAGGTAGGTGCAAACTACCTTTAGTGAAAAGGTAGTTTTCCCTAAAGAGGTAGTTCCTCTTTAGGGAAAAAGAGGAGAGTTCAAGATTTTAAAACACAAAAGAAAAAAAGCTCTATTTAACTAGGGAATTGTAATAATTGAGATACTATTAATTGTATATTGTGTTGAAAGCAGAAATGGTTAAGTTGTGGTTTGGAGGAATATATGGGGGAAATTATTTGGTTTATTATTATTGGTAAATATAATTAATTGATTTGTAAGAAATTGGATTGCATGGAAATAATTGGAATATTCATGTTCATATTGATTAATATACAAAAAAGATAGTTATATAACTAATTGATTTATATTAAAATGTTGAATTTATATTAAACAACTGTAATATTACATAATTAACCAATGTGAGGATGGATATAAAAATAGATGACAATGGGAAGGGGTATAATATAGAATAGAAGGGAAAATTGAATTTGATTAACATTAGAGATAAGGTTGAAGAGTAATATTGGTTTTTTTAAAAAATAGATAAGGAATAAATATGGCAAAAAGGAAATTTAGAAATTGTAAATTTAATTGAAATGACTAAACACTGTTTAAATTTGTGAACTGGCCAAATACTCAGTTCAAAGAAAATAAATTGTATGTTTGTATGTGTGTTTCTAATTACTGCTATTTATTCATATTTGTTCTCTTTTATTCTTTAAAGTTTAACAATTCATTCTTTATCTTAATCTTTATATTTGTTTGGGGTTGCCTTTCTTCCATTTCATCTTTTTTACTGTACAGCAATCTTTCTCCTCAAACCTACCACCTCTCTCTTTTCTTTCCTTCTTACTTTCTTTCCCCCCCGCTTCTCCTCCTCCCTACTTCCTCTTCCTTTCTCCTTCTCCTCCTCTCTTCCTCCCTTTCTTACCCTCACTCCTACTCTAATTTCCCTTCCCTTCCTTCCTCCCTTCTCTTCCTTTCCTCTCTCTCCTTCTTCCTTCCATCTCTCTTCTCCTTCCTTCATCCCTCTGTATTGCTGTATCCTTTTGTGCATATGGATTATTCAGAGGGCTGAAAAAGTTATTTTTGACTGGTCCTCGCACTTTTGACCACTCCTCGAACTTACGACTGCCCTCACATTTTACGTTTTTCGCCTTATCTTGTCACCATGGTGAAGAGAAGCAGTTGTGAAATGAGTGACAAGGTTGTTAAGGATGCTACAATGGGCATAAATGATGACCAATCATAAGGGTGAGGACCGGTCAAAAATGTGAGGACCAGTCAGAAATGACTTTTTTCAGCCCTCTGAATAGTCCCTATGTGCATATGGACTAGTCAGAAGGCTGAAAAAGTTATTTTTGCATGGTCCTCGCATTTTTCCAGGTATTACATCACAAAACCATGAAACCGTTTTTAAGTTAACAAAGCATATGTTGTCCATATGGAACCAAGGAGCAATGGTGATGCTCCTGCTCATGGCCAGCTGAGATTCTCCATTGTCAAACTTAGCTGAATCTCCACTGGTTGGAGTACTTTGTTTTACAGGAAAAAAAGGATCCCCCCCCCATATTCCCCCCACCCTTTCCCTCCCCTCATCCTACCCTCCACCCCAGACTTCCCAGAGCAAAATACAAGGTATTTCCTTTAACAATCATAAGCTAAATTAACTTATCTATCCTTAGACTACTAAATCCCCCCCTGAAACCTTAACTCCACTATAGATAACATAATACTTCTAACACTTAACATTCATTCATAAGCTATTTGATATGTTCTTGTCTGATACTTATTTTGAATATAATCAATCCATCTTCTCCATTCCGATACGTATCTTTCTTGTGTATAGTCCTTCAAATACGCTGAGATTTTCGCCATTTCTGCTAAATTCGTTACTTTCAGTATCCACTCTTCAATAGTAGGCAAAAAGTCCTTCTTCCAGTATTGTGCTACCAACAGCCTAGCTGCTGATATTAAGTTCAAAATCAATTTAGTCTCTAATACTGTACAATCCATCGTTATACCCAGTAGAAACAATTGAGGAGTAAATTTCAACCTTTTTTTCAGAATGTTCTGCATCACCCACCAAATTTTTATCCAAAATGCCTTGATTTTCTTATAGGTCCACCATATATGATAATAGGTTGCATCATCACATTCACATCTCCAACATTTAGCTTGCAAATTCGGGTACATACATGATAATTTGGGAGACAGGGCGGAAAAGAGCTGACAGGTGGTGACTGTCCAAAAAAAAGAGAGACCGCTTGGAACAAGAGATTCCCAAGGATTTAATGGCGATTTTGGACCAGACCCCAAATTTGGACTTAACTGTGAAGAAGGACCTTTTTTCTCTCTCTTAGGCTGGAAAAGCAGGCTACGCAACAGAAGCAGAGACGAATCAACCGAAGGGCAAGGATCGCTGAGAGAGTCGGAAGCCATTAACAGCTGAAAGTGAAAATGCGAACAAGCGAGAGCGGCACGCCAGACGGGTAGCAAAGAAGCAGAGCCTGGACTAAATATCAGAGACTACCAAACTGGACTAAATTGTTTGATAGCTGTGGATAGTCGATATTGAAACCTTGAATTTTGGACAATTGGACTTTTTGGCTATTTGGATATTTGAAAGAGGGAGATATCAAACTGAATTTATTTGTTTGATAACGGTGGATACTGGACACTGAAATCTTGAATTCTGGACAATTGGACCTTTTGGCTATTTGGACATTTGGAAGAGAGAGAAGAGAGAGACACCAAAACTAAGACTTTGAACAAAAAAAGAAAAAAAAAGAAAAAAAGAAACCTTAAGTACAAGAACCCTTACACATAAGACTGAAAGAGAACAGTATATTAAGAGCAAATTAAATTTATATTTATATCTGATTAAGACTTGTTTAAACTATAACTATTTATTAACATTCTTTATTGGTGAGATACTTGACAAATTGACAACTAACTATTTATATGAATGATTAATTGAATGATTAACTGTTTAACTGATTAATTAAATAACTATAAGTAAATATCATCCAGAAAAATAATACATATTTAATCATATATTTATATTAGTGACATTTAGGGAATAGATCCTGATAGATTTAGATTTGATAGATCACTATATCATATTAATACATAAACTATTAACTGTTACATTGTTTTGATACTTAAACTAGTAATTGCTAATTAATTATTAATTGATTGTTATAGCAACATTTAATGAAGTGCTAGAATTCTAAGTTTTCCCTCGACCTCCTTCATCCCATATATTCTCTCGCCCCCTTTTTTTTGAATATATATCTAACAGTCTAATTAATTATTGAATTGATTGTCAGAGTTTTAAAGACATGCACAGAAACAACCTACAACTAGATAAGATCAACCAGTGCATAAATACCTATACAATATAGAAGCTAGACACTATTACTGAGATTAACATTTTTATAGACCATAAGGTTGAGTCAAAATAAGAATATTTTAGTGCATGAGAATTTGGGAGATTCTGCAAAAAAGAATCAAGATGACAAGCACTGGCACAACTACCATAAGCAAAACAAGCAAGAAAATAATTCCAAATCAGGCATCCCAAACAGCATCCCCAGCACATCAAAGAACCATAGAAACCATGCTTGGAATGGAAAAAGAAAAATCAGCCTCCATTTCCAGTATGCAAAATATCCAGTCAGTACTGGCAATGATACAGGAAGCCATGAGTAAGACCCAAGAAACGATTGCCAATAATCATGAGGAGACCAAGAGAAATCATGATGATCTGAAAGCTGATGTGGGAGAGATAAATGACAATATAAAGAAAATGGATGACAAGAACGAAAAAATCCAACAGAACATCGCCAAAAATGAACAAAGAATTGAAAAGACAGAAATGAAGATGGAACAGATGGTTAAGAAAGTAGAAATGCTGGAACAACAACAGATGGCAACTAATCGAGAACTCGAAGACTCGCTCACATATCTGGAAATGGAAAAGGTATCATTTTATTTAAGGTTCCAGAATATAGTAGAAACCAAGGAGGAAGATCTGGGAGAGACAATGACAGAGATCCTCACTGAAGCAACACAGAGAGACAAGGACGATATACGAAGGGATATAGACGAAGTGTACAGAGTGGCATACCACTTATGCACGCAGGAACAAACTCCCAAAAGAAGTCCATATTCGATTCACAAAGAAAACGACAAAAGAAGAGATATACAGGAAAATGAGAGAGGACACAATCTTCTACAAAGGGAAAGAAATAATAACACTGAAACAAATCCCAAGACGTGTCAGAGACCAGAGGAAAAATTATAATTTCTTCACAACACAATTAAATAAACACAAGGTGATGTTCCGCTGGCTATTACCAGAGGGTATCCTAATCTCATGGCAGGACAAGAAACTTAAAATAGATAGTCTGGAAGGAGCCCAAGATTTTTTCGATCAACATTTTGTCTCCGAAGAGGAGCAAGAATCCAGAACAGAAGCGGAAAATAAGAGCCAAAAGGAGCAATCAATAGAGGAAGTGAAAGATGAACAGGACGAAAAGAGAAGATTGGAAAGAGAAAGAGAAGAGAGGGAAGGAGCAAGAGAGAAAACACAAAGAATAACAAGAAACACCAGGAAACTAAAGACAACAAGTAGATAGGAAGAAAAATGGAACAGGAAATAAAGATGATTTCGATGATTTCGTTTAATGGATTAAACGCCCCGGCTAAAAGAACTCGGACACTTACCAAACTACAAAAATTAGGAATGGATATCATAAATTTACAGGAGGTTCACATTAAAAAACAACACCAACAGATACTAGAAAACAGAAGACTAGGGAACCTTTACACCTCACTAGCGGACCAGAAAAAAAGAGGCATTGCAGTCTACATCAGGAAACATCTAAAAACAAAACAGATATACGCAGACGGAGAGGGAAGAGTTTTAATGGTGGAGATACAAACGGAATCCAAGACAATTCTGTTAATCTCAATTTACGCACCAAATGAGAATCAACGTACTTTCTTCCAAAATATACACGACAGAGTAAAAAATCTAGAATATGAGAACATCTGCATTATAGGTGACTTCAATGCAATTTCAGATATAGAAAAAGACTCCTGTAGTACTAGGAAAAATAAAAAAAAAAAAAAAAAAACATTGGCGGACACTTTTAAGGACATGGCACAGGAATTCTGCCTCCAAGATATGTGGAGGGAAATAAATAAAGATAAAAAACAGTACACTTTCTACTCCAACCCACACTCATCTTGGTCCAGGATAGACATGGCCTGGATGTCAACAGATCTTAGGAAAGACTTAGAAGAAATAGAAATAATGACGAATACATGGGCAGACCACAATCCGATAAAAGTAATCTGGAAGGGATATCGAAAGAAAAAGAGATGGATGATGAATACTGAAATTCTAAAAAACAAAGAATATATACAAATGATGGAAAAAGAAGTGGGAATATTTTTTGAGATTAACACCAAAGAGCAAACTTCCCTCCAAAATCTGTGGGACACGGCAAAAGCCTACATAAGAGGCCTAACGATATCGTATTTGGCAAAAAAAACAAACAAAGAAAAACAACAGGAAAAAGACAATTTATTGAAGGAACTCAAAAAGTATGAATTCGAGCTACAGAATGAACCCCTAAATAAGAGGATTAAAGAAAAAATAAATTTGGCCAAACACAAAATAAATTTGATTACACAAACAGAAATTGCGAGGAAAATCAAATCTGTAAAGCAAAACCATTTTGAATACGCAAATAAGACAGGGCAATGGCTGGCATACAAACTGAAGCAAGAAAAAGAGAGAAAAACAATCCATGAACTACAGTATGAGGCAGGAGAAATACATTATAGGAACAAAGTCAAAAAAGAAATAGCAAGAACTTTTTTCCAGAAACTATATAAACAGGAAGAATCTCCAGAAGAAGATATCAAACAATATCTTCATGAAGTCAATATCCAAGAACTAGAAGAATCACACAGGGACCTTCTGGGCAGGCAAATTACGATGGCAGAATTTATAGAGGCGAGGAAGAAATTGAAAGTAAACAAAACCCCAGGACCAGACGGCATACACGAAGAGTTCTATAAATCTTGCCAGCAGCCAATAGATGAAATCTTACTTGGAGTATTCAACAGCGCACTTCTGGAAGCCACGATCCCCGATTCTTGGACAGAGGCTTTTATAACACTGATACCGAAGGAAGAGACAGACCATACCCATATCAAGAACTATAGACTGATATCGCTCTTAAATGTGGACTATAAACTATTTACATCAATAATTACAGAATCAAGAAAATAATCAACAAATTATTTTCATAATCAATAATCAACAAACCATCTGGACCAGAATGGTTTTATCCCAAAGAGACAGATAAAGAACAACCTGAGACAAATAATGGACATATTAGAATATTATGAAACAAATTCAGATAAACAAATGGCCTTAACTTTTTTTAGATGCGCAGAAGGCCATCGATAACCTAAATTGGAAATTCCTCACATTACAGTTAGAAGCTATGAAATTCAGCGACAAATTTACCAATATGATAAAGAAAATCTATTCCGCTCAAACAGCGAAAATAACAATAAACGGTAACCTAATAGAGCAATTTCAAATAACAAAAGGAGTAAGACAAGGATGTCCCCTATCTCCCCTTCTATTCATATTAACACTGGAAATTCTCTTAAGGGAAATTCGAAGAGATAAGGAAATACAAGGTCTGAAGATTAAGAGGGAGGAATACAAGCTTCAAGCCTTTGCAGACGCCATTGTACTTATCGCAGAACAACCAATAACAATGGGCACCAAAATATTAGACCAAATAGAGAAATATGGGAGAGTAGTGGGACTTAAAATTAATAAACAAAAGACAAAGATATTAATGAAGAACCTCACCAACCAGCAAGAAAAAGAATTAGAGGACAAATTAGGTATATTAACTACAAAGAAGATAAAATATTTAGGAATATGGCTCACTAATAAAAGTACATCAATTAGAGAAGATAATGATGATAAACTTATAGGACAAATCAAAAAAGACCTAGAAACCTGGAAAAAACTACAATTATCTCTGTTGTGGAAAATTGCTTCAATTAAAATGAATGTCCTTCCCAGAATGTTATACCTATTCCAAGTGATCCCAATAAAACCGGGAAAGAATTTCTTTAAAGATCTTAATAAATTAATAGCGGATTATATTTGGCAAGGCAAGAAAGCAAGAATAAAAATCAAACACCAGGTCTGTGGCTAATAAAGCCCCCCTCATTTGTGAGCTGATTCAGGAGGGGGGAGCGGACCTGGCGGGTATTACTGAGACCTGGCTGGGCCCAGAGGGGGGGTCCCCGTCGTAGAAATGTGCCCACCGGGTTTCTGCGCATTTCATCAGCCGAGGGCCCAGGGTAGGGGTGGGGGGGGTGGCGGTTATTGTAAAGGAAGGTCTTGATCCTAGGGAGGCCACTGTACCTCAGATAGCCGGTTGTGAGTCTCTCCTTGTGAAGTGGGGCCATGGGAGGCAGATGGGCTTGCTGGTACCTTGCTCCTTGCTACGTGGCAGCGACCCTGCCCGAGCTCCTCAATGTTATAGCTGGGGTGGTGGTTGATACCCCCAGGCTTTTAGTCATGGGGGATTTCAATCTGCTGTCCATCGGTGAAGCATCTGAGATGGCTCGGGAGTTCATGGCTTCCATGACGGCCATGGACCTGACCCAGTTAATTCAGGGCCCCACTCACATAGGAGGAAACACGCTGGACTTGGTTTTCGTCTCTGGTCAGTGGTTGAATGGCTTAGATACAGGGTATGTAGTTATTGAACCCTTGTCATGGTCAGACCATTCTCTCCTCAGACTTGACTTCCTGACCGCTATGCCCCACCGCAGGGAGGCAGAACCGATCAGGTGGTTCCGCCCCAGGCGCCTGATGGATCCTGATAGGTTCCGAATGGAGCTTGGGCCATTTCCTGAGACTCTGGCACGCGACTCGATGGAAGACCTGGTGGCCGCCTGGGATAGGGCGGCCGCTGGTGCTTTAGATCGGGTCGTGCCTTTGCGGCCTCTGACCTGGCGCCGAATCTCCTTGGTTCTCCGAGGAGCTGAGGGGGATGAAACGCCAGAAAAGACGCCTAGAAAGTAGTTGGAGGGCCAGTCGCTCCGAATCTGACCGTACACTAGTGAGGTCTTATATCAAGACCTACTTAGTGGCGATAAAGGCGGCGAAGTGTAATTACTTTTCCGCTCTTATCGCATCAGCAGATAATCGCCCAGCTGCCTTGTTTAGGGTGACTCGCTCCCTTCTCCATCTGGGAGCACGGGAAGACCCCTTGCAAGGTCGTGCTGAGGATTTTGCGCATTATCTGCACGATAAAGTCGCTCAGATTCGGGAAGGCTTGGACTCTGACTGGGTAGGTACAGGCGGGTTGTCCGAGGTCTGTCTTGAGACGGTTATCTGGGATGAGTTCGACCCTGTGACTCCCGAGGACGTGGACAGGATGCTGGGGAGGTTGAACGCAACCACATGTTTATTGGACCCGTGTCCCTCCTGGTTGGTGCTGGCTACCCGGGAGGTCACACGAGGCTGGCTCCAGAGGATTATAAATGCTTCTTTGAGTGAGGGGTTCTTGCCTCCCGCCTTGAAAGAGGCGGTGGTGAGGCCCCTCCTCAAGAAGCCCTCTCTGGACCCAGCTGTTTTAGCAAACTATCGTCCAGTTTCCAACCTTCGCTTCTTGGCAAAGGTTGTTGAGAGTGTGGTTGCGCGACAGCTCCCGCAGTACCTGGATGAAACCGTCTATCTAGATCCATTCCAGTCCGGCTTCAGGCCCGGGTACAGCACGGAAACGGCATTGGTCGCGTTGGTTGATGATCTCTGGAGGGCTCAGGACAGAGGTTGCTCCTCTGTTCTGGTCCTATTAGACCTCTCAGTGGCTTTTGATACCATCGACCATGGTATCATGCTGCGCCGGTTGGAGGGGTTGGGAGTGGGAGGTACTGTCCTACAGTGGTTCTCCTCCTATCTCGCCGACCGGTCGCAGTCTGTGTTGGCTGGAGGGCAGAGGTCGACCTCAAGGCACTTGGTTTGTGGGGTGCCACAAGGGTCGGTCCTCTCGCCTCTCCTGTTCAACATTTATGTGAAGCCGCTGGGCGAGATCATCCGTGGTTTTGGGGTGCAGTGCCATCTGTACGCTGATGACACCCAGCTGTACATCTCCACCCCAGACCACCCCAACGATGCCCTTGAAGTGATGTCCCGGTGCCTGTAGGCCGTGCGGGTCTGGATGGGGAGGAACAGGCTTCGACTCAATCCCTCCAAGACTGAGTGGCTGTGGCTGCCGGCGTCCCGATATAGTCAGCTGGTGCCATCGCTGACTATTGGGGGCGAGACATTGGCCCCCACAGAGAGGGCGCGTAACTTGGGTGTCCTCCTGGATGCACGGCTGTCTTTAGAAGAGCATATGACAGCCGTGGCCAGGGGGGCTTTCTATCAGGTTCGCCTGATACGCCAGTTGCGCCCCTTTCTGGATCGGCACTCCCTATGCACGGTCACTTATGCCCTCGTCACTTCCCGCCTCGACTACTGCAACACTCTCTACATGGGGCTCCCCTTGAGGAGCACTCGGAGGCTCCAACTGGTGCAGAATGCAGCCGCGTGGGTACTTCAGCAAGCCAGGCTGGGTTAAAATTTTAATTGGATGAATTTTATGGGTAAGGGGTTTTAAAATTGGAGAAGCCAAAGATAATTTAATTTTGTTTTAATGTATTTTAATATTTGTATTGTGTGTTTTTAATTCTGGCTGTTCACCGCCTCGAGTCCTTCGGGAGAGGAGGCGATATAAAAATTTAATAAATAAATAAATAAATAAATAAATAAATAAATAAATAAATATTTACAAGAGTCAAAAGAAAGAGGAGGACTTGCGCTACCGGACTTGGAAACATATTATAAAGCATCTATACTGATTTGGATCAAGGAATGGATGGAGCTAAAAAACAAAAGATTGCTAACCTTAGAAGGATTTGATTTACAGCAAGGATGGCATGCATTCTTGTGGGAGGGCACTGATAAACAACACAGATACTTTCAGAGACATATGGTCAGGCAGTCATTATACCACGCATGGCAGGGTATTAAAAAAGCACATTATTATAAAATTCTGGAATGGTTATCGACCATGGAGGCCCAGATTTACCCAAATGCCATGGACAGCACCAAAATGAAAACCTACAAGGACCTACTAAACAACCAAGGAGAGCTAAGAACAAGACAAGAACTGCAGGAGATGGGTACAGACATTGACTGGTGGCCCTACCTACAAATAAAATCAAGATATCAGAAGGATTTGACCCAATTTGAATTCCAAAAAGGCCAAAACGAACTAGACAAAATCTTACAAGGACCACAGGATAAATTAATTAAAAAAGTCTACTATTATTTGCGAGTATATAAATTAGAAGAGGAGGTAGTCAAGGACAACATGTTAACCTGGACAAAGAATTTTGGCCATAACATCAAATTAGATAAGTGGGAAAAATTATGGAAAATAAACTACAAATTGACAATGTCTGTACCCTATAAGGAAAACTTGCTTAAAATGTTTTATAGATGGCATCTCCCTCCGGCCAGGTTGGCATGAATGTTCCCTAACACAACTTCAACATGCTGGAAATGTAAGCTAAACAAAGGAACTTACTATCATACATGGTGGACCTGCCCAAAGGCAAAACAATACTGGCGAATGATCAAAACACAAATAGAACAAATCACACAGAATAGAAACAGAAACCTTCCTACTAGGCATTATATCTGGACAATATGAAAAGGAAATAAAATACCTAATAATTCACATAACAACGGCAGCACACATAACTTTTGCACAAAATTGGAAGAGTAATGACATACCAAGCAAGGAGAAAGTAATTAATAAGATCATCGAATGTGCAGAAATGGACAGACTCACAAAGGAACTTCAAGATAAGGAAGAACACGATTACTATTTAGTATGGGATAAGTGGTACGCTTGGTTGGAAGATAGGAAAAGGAAAAAACAGGACTAGGAAGTGGCCAGTGGAACCCAAGATAGATATAGAAACACGAACTATTTACCATAGGCCAATAGGGACTTAAAAAAGTTTAAACACAACATAAAGGACCCAATGAGAGAGGAGTCAAACATACAAATGAGAATTACATAACAGACTACAGTTGCGATAACTTTGATAAGATTATACCTGATTTCTTTTTCTTTGTGTATATGTTTTGTATGTCTTTTTACTTGTTTTGTTTTGTTTGTATCTTTAAATAAACAAAATTTCAAAAGAAAAAAGAAAAAAAAAGAAATTAGGATGTGAAGGGCGGATGTTAATATTGTTTATATACTATGTATTAAGAAGAGATTAAGATAAAATAAAAAAGTAGAGAAAAAGAAAATCATGGCAGAAACTGAAATATGTAAATTGTATTTGGAGAAACTAAAAAAGTAGATTGGAACAGATTATAAAATATATATAATTACGTTATGAATTGTAAAAGATGTCACCTGGTCAATATTCTGTGCATAAAATATATATGTAAAAGGAAAATTTTAATAAAACTTGTTTACAAAAAAAAAGAAAAGAAAAGAAAAATGACAAGGAAACAATTGGTCCATTGTTGGGAGAAAGTGGTAAGAAGGTGACAGGCAACAGGGAGAAAGCAGTACTACTTAACTCGTTTTTTGCATCTGTCTTTACACAAAAGGAAAAAACAGTCCAATCTATCAAAAGCAGATTAGGAACACAAGTTAAAGTAGGGGAAAAAATGGTAAGTGAATACCTGCCTACCCTAAACGAGTTCAAATCACCAGGACTAGATGGATTACAACCCAAGGTTCTGAAGGAACTGGCAGACGAGATCTCAGAACCACTGAACTATATCTTTCAAAGATCCTGGAGCACAGGATTTTCCAGCCAGAGGACTGGAAAAGAGCTGATGTAGTTCCCATCTTCAAAAAAGGAAAAAAAAAATAGATCCAGGAAACTGTCAGCCTGACCTCAATACCAGGGAAGATTCTGGAAAAGATAATCAAGCAATGAATCAGTGAACATCTAGAAGCAAACAAAGTATTAACCAGGGCCGGATTTTCCTATAGGCTAACTAGGCTTCAGCCTAGGGCCTCAAGATCAAGAGGGGCCTACATTCAAATTGTTAGCAAAATTAAAATTATACTTTCACTATAGGTGAAAGGGCCTGACAAGTGGAATAGCCTAGGGCCTCTTTTCATCTAAATCCGGCCCTGGTATTAACCAAAATCCAACATGGGTTTGTCAAAAACAGATCATGCCAGACTAATCTTACTGCATTCTTTGACAAAGTGACAAAATTAGTGGACCAGAGGAATACTGTCGATATAATTTACTTGGATTTCAGTAAGGCATTTGATAAAGTAGACCATAACCTACTACTAGATAAAGTAGAAAAATGTGGGTTAGACAGCATCAGCACCAGATGGATTCATAACTGGCTGACCAACCACATTCAATGTGTAGTCCTCAATGGAACTGCATGTTGCGATAATTCGAGGATCGGACTCAATGAAGAATTCAGAAATAGTAGTATTCAAACAAAGTATTATTTATTTACAGTAGGCATTCTATATTCTCTGGATGATTGCAGATAGAAGCAAGAAGGAGGAGCATGTATGCTCTTTTATATCAATAAGGCGGAGTTAGGGGTAGGAGTGGTTACATATGAATACATTAAGGAAGAGAGAATAAATTAACCCTTGATGTGCTATATACATACATTTCCTATATTTGAGAATAAGGCATTTACCTGTGACAAATCCCCCTCTAAATGCCGATTCGACATACAGCAATAATTACATTCAGGTTCAGAACAATATAAAACTTGTAATTTTGAAGTTAGATATTTATGTTGTTTAGATTGCAAAGGTTTAGTCAATATATCAGCTATTTGTTCTGTGGTTTCACAATGAATAGCTTTAATGAATCCATCCTGAGATAATTGTCTTACATGTTTGAATTTGATATCTATATGTCTTGATCTTTGACCAATAGCATCTGATCTAGATATCTCTATCGCAGCTTTATTATCTTCATGTATAACAAATGGCAATGAAGGATTTTTCTAAAGGTCTGATAATAAATCATTGAACCATACAAGATTATTAGAGGCCTTTGACAAACAAACATATTCTGCCTTAGTTGTTGATGTAGCTACAAGATCCTGTTTTCCAGTATACCAGTAGACTGGGCAGTTGTTAAGAAAGAATACATAACCAGAAGTGCTTTTTCTGCACTTAGTGTCACCTGCCCAATCCGCATCAGCGTAACAAGTGAGAATAGGTTCTTTAACATCGTTGGGTTCTAATATTAGAGAGAAATCTATGCTGTATTTCAAATATCTTAGTACTCGTTTAATGGCTTCCCAATGATACATTAAAGGTTTACTGACATATCTGGATAATAAATTAAGGGGTAGAGCAATATCTGGTCTGGTCCAATTAGATATATACAAAAGGGAACCAATAACTGATCTATAAAGTGTATTATCAGTAAACTCAGGAGATGATTCACTCATGTTTCTTAAAAAATCAGTTTGCATTGGAGTATCACAAGGCTTTGCATCACTCATATTACATTTATTCAATAGTTCTATAATTTTATCTTTTTGAGATAATCTAAATCCTTTTTTAGTCTTACTGATTTGAACTCCAAGATATTTATTTACTTTCCCTAATGATTTTAAAGAAAAATGTTCATTTAATTTTGTTACAAATGTATCCCTTTTTTCTTTATGTTTGCCAATATACAAAATGTCATCTACATAAATCAACACAAATTCTATTGAATCACCATCCCTTCTAACAAAGAAACAATTATCTGCAGTTGTGGCATTGAAGTTCATAGATTTGAGAACGTTGACCAAGCATTCATACCAGCGTTTGTCAGATTGCTTTAATCCATACAAACTTTTGTTCAGTAACCAAGTTTCATTCCTATTTGTGTTTTGGCTATGAGGGGCTCTTACATATATTTCTTTATCTAGTTTTGCATATAGGTATGCAGTTTGTATGTCATATTGAAAGACTTCAAGATTAAGGGCTGATGCTATTACTAAAGCTGTCTTGACACTTTCAGTTCTTACAGTGGGGGAATATGTGTCGGTATAATCCTCAGGATATTTTTGAGCATAGCCCTGTGCAACTAGCCTTGCTTTATATAATGAATTGCCTTCTTCCAGATTTTTAATTTTAAATATCCACCTAGTACCAATAATTGTTTTGTCTTTTGGAGCTGGTGTTGGAGTGAATACATTTAATTCTCGCAGACTGTCCATTTCTTTGGCCATGGCTAATTCCCATTTTCTTCTTTCTTCTATGGGGAGTTTTAATACTTCCTCGTATGTATTGGGTGTTGATGTATTATCATTTATGTGCATTATATAATCCTTATATTTATTTGGTGTTTGATTCCTGTTACATCTAACTGTTCTCTCTGGTCTGCTATCGTTATCATGTAAATATCTTGCTTCTTTTTTTGTTAATGAATCTGTTTTGATTTTGGGACAATTTCCTATCCATGTTTTATTGTTGCTCTTTTGTGTATTGTGGTCGTGTTCTTCTCTTTCTGTCTTATCATGATTATCAGTGTTTGGTTTTGTACTTGGAAAGATCTCATTAAGATGTATCTTAGACCAATTGGCCTGTTCGTGAAATACAGCTGTTCTAGAAATTATGAATTTATTGTTATTGTCAATAAATCTGTATCCTTTTGTGCCAGTTTCATATCCCATGAATCTGAGCCTTCTGGATACATTATCCCCTTTACGTCTCAATTGTTTTGGTATATGTACGTCTGCTGTAAGGCCAAATACATGCATGTGGGCTATTTTTGGTTTTTTATTATATACTAATTCATATGGTGTTTTATTTATGACACTAGACCAAATTCTGTTTAGGGTATAATTAGAATATAATAGAGCTTCCAACCAAAATTGTTTGTCTAAACCAGCATCTTCCAATGTGCATCTAATCATGGTTTGTAATGTTGAGTTCTTTCGTTCTGCCACTCCATTTTGAAATGCAGAGAAAGGGCTAGAGGTGAAGTGTAACATTCCTTTGTCTTTTAGCCATTGGGAGAATTCTTTTGACATGAATTCAGATCCCCTGTCTGTCATGATTTGCTTTATTTTTACATTGTGTTGTGTTTCTACATATTTATAAAATTCTTTAAACTTTTGAAATGTTTCATCTTTGTGTTTCAAAGTATAGACAAATCCATAACGACTATAGTCGTCTACAATAGTAAGGAAATATCGTTTTTTATATGTAATTGATGGGGTCAATGGACCAACTAGGTCCATATGTACCAGGTTAAAGACATGATTTGATGATCTTGTTGCTTTTTTTGGTCTGGGTTTAGTTCTGAGTTTTGAGGACTTACATACTGAACATTCCAAATAATTTTTGCAATCTTTTATTTTAACACCTTCAGCATGTTCAACCATTTTTTGTATTACAGGAAAACTAGCATGTCCTAATTTTCTGTGTAATATATGTGCACATTCATCATGAATTGGTTTTCCAATTATTGGTCTTTTGTTAATATGTGTATCTTTAATTGATGTGTTTTCTTGGTTATGATTTGTTTCATGTTCCTCGTTGTTACTGTCACTGTCATTTTCATTTTCTATGCTATTGTCATCTTCCATGTTTGAATCAATGTTGTGTAGCCATCTTTCTTCAGTGACTAAGTATGGTAGATCTCCTTTGATAACTATATTGCCTAAGTTTGTTTTGTTTCTCTCTAGAGATGCTTTTCCTTTTGAGAACACTATATTTATGTCAGAGTCTCTGCTCAACTTTATTGTACTAAGAATGTTATGGGGTATTTCGGGTATTAATAAAACCCCCTCTATTTTCCCTAGACCGGGTAAATTTACATTTCCCCTTCCAATGACTTGAACTTCTTCTTGGTTGGCTACTTTAATTACAAATTTATCTTCTATGAAAGAAGATAATATTCTCTTATCGTGTGTTGTATGGTTTGTTGCCCCAGAATCAATGAGCCAGGCATTATCTTTTGGGTTTTGATTTTTGCTTATGTTATACTTATCTAATCCATTTAATGATCCAGACTTTCTCTCTCTTGAGTTATCTCTGCCCCCTCTACGTTCTCTGAAATTTGGTAAGTTTCTATATCTGTACCTGTCAATAGACGATTGTCTGTTATGGTATCTGTTTCTATTGTCATGATTTTGTCTTTTCTAAGGAATTTTGGACAATTTCTTCTATAGTGTTTTTTGGACCCACAATTATAACATTCAATTGGTTCTTGATGCCTGTCTTGAAATACTACCCTTTTGGTCTGTCTGTGTTCTTTGTGTGTGCTGTAGCGGCTTCTCCTTAAATTATCTTCAGCTATTAGTCTATTTGATAAACTCTCTATAGATAGATATCCTAGATTAATTGTGTCCAAATGTGATATGTAATTATCCCATGATGAGTCTAATGAATTAATGATAACGCTTTTCATTGTCTGATCAGATATTATTTCTCCCCTTAAATGAAGCTCTGCTCTAATTGTGTTTAGTGATAGTAAATGCTCACTTACAGTAGTCCCAGGTTTTATCCTGGCTGAGAAGAAATTTTTTAGACATTTTAGTTGTGGTTGCTACACTTTCACTATGAAACAATTTAAACATACAATGAATTATTTCTGAGACAGTTAGATTATGCTTAATACTATGATAGATAGCAGGAGATATGCTAGATATTAGTAAATAGAATGCTCTGTGATGCAGGCAGTCCAATTTTAGAGTCCATGGTCTTTTGGGAGGGTTAGTTATGAAAAATAATAAATTCTCTTTTAAGAAAACAACCTGGAGTTGTTGACTCCATTCCTGTAAATTAATACCGTCTATTCTCAATTTTGGGAAATCACTAGGCAAGTTTCCAATGTTATTTGTTGCATTACTTACAACTGGAGGCTGTCCATGATCTTGTAAGTGTTGATAATTGCAGAATGGTGTAGGTATGCTAGTGATCAGTCTGAATGGTTCTCTCTGTTCTTCACTGTCTCTATATTCGTCTGCGTGAGTTCGTGCATGCGCGTTGCTCATTTTGTTTCTGAAGCTGTCGGGAGAGGTTCTCGTCGCTGTAGCTCCCTCGTAGTACTCTTCTTCTGACGATTCGCTTTGTGGCTCGGCTTTTGGTGTCCAGGTGGGGATCGGAGCTTGCTTCGTTCTGTCGTAGTCGTCTCGGTTGAGGCCTCTGGCTCCCGGGATCGTTTGTGGTGTGGGTGAGTACTTGCAGGGTCCCCTGGGTTCGGGCGTCAGCGGTCTCGTCATTTGGGCTGGAGTGGATGGAAGTAAGGACGCTTGTTCGCTTGCTTCTGTGTCCTTGGATTGAGTATTTTGCTCTTTTTTCGTTATTTGATTTACAGTCTTTGGTATTTTCGCTGATTTTTTTTGTGATTTTCAGATTCGGGCCGAAGGCTGCGAAGAGTGCTCTCATAGCTGTTTCGATTTGTATTTCAGTTGGCGTTTCTTCGGTGTCTGTATCAGATTTTTCTGAAAAATAGGATTTCTCCCTTTTATTCTTTATGCTGGGTAAAGTCTTTCGCGCCAGCCATTTTGAATTCTGTCCTTTGATTGGTTCTGAGTTAGCCATTTTGGTGTGCTGGCTAATCCAAGATGGCTGCCATTCAAAATTTTGCGCGGGACCGTTAGTCTTCCTCTCGGTTATGTTTTCATCTGTAGGTGATTTGCTCACCATTTTGAGTTCTTTTGGCTCCGGTGTGTTGATGTGCTTTTCTCTCGCTGCTCCGTTGTCTTTTATAATGTCTTGGAGGTTCGCGATGAGATTTTTGTCATCTTTACGGTTCTTCAGCAGTCTTAATATTTCTGATCTGAGCGTATCGTTTTCTGTCTCGCTCTCTTCTTGATCATCGGATTCATCGATTACCTCTTCTTCGTCTGTGGTGTAGTTTTCAGATTCTCTTGTTGTTTCAGTCGTGGATTCATCGATCATTTCTTGATCTGTTTCTATCTCTTTATTGTGTGCCCTGGTGTTGGGTCTTTCTCTCTTTTCTTTGGAGTTTTCTTTCTTTGGCATGTTTGTTTCTTATTGAGTCAGCCAACCATCCTCTGCTACCAGATTGTTGTGATAATTCGAGGATCGGACTCAATGAAGAATTCAGAAATAGTAGTATTCAAACAAAGTATTATTTATTTACAGTAGGCATTCTATATTCTCTGGATGATTGCAGATAGAAGCAAGAAGGAGGAGCATGTATGCTCTTTTATATCAATAAGGCGGAGTTAGGGGTAGGAGTGGTTACATATGAATACATTAAGGAAGGGAGAATAAATTAACCCTTGATGTGCTATATACATACATTTCCTATATTTGAGAATAAGGCATTTATCTGTGACACTGCATCTACATGGAGGGAAGTATGCAGTGGAGTACCCCAAGGCTCTGTTTTAGGCCCAGTACTCTTCAACATCTTCAATGACGAGGGGATAGATGGGGAACTCATCAAATTTGCAGCTGACACCAAGCTGGCAGGAATAGCCAACACTCCAGAAGATAGGCTTAAGATACAGAAGGATCTTGACAGACTTGAACATTGGGTGCTATCTAACAAAATGAAATTCAATGGTGAAAAAAGTAAGGTTCTATATTTAGGCAAAAAACCCCCAAAATGCACAGGTACAATATATGTGGTACCTCGCTCAACAGTAGTAACTGTGAGAGGGATCTTGGACTCCTAGTGGACAACCATTTAAATATGAGCCAGCAGCGTGCATCAGCTGCCAAAAAAGCCAACACAGTTCTAGGCTGCATAAACAGAGGGATAGAATCAAGATCACGTGAAGTGCTAATACTACTTTATAATGCCTTGGTAAGGCCACACTTGGAATACTGCATTCAGTTTTGCTTGCCACAATGTAAAAAAGATGTTGAGACTAGAGTGCAGAGAAGAGCAAAAAAGATGATGAGGGGACTGGAGGCTAAAACATATGAAGAACGGTTGCAGGAACTGGGTATTTCTAGTTTAATGAAAAGAAGGACAGGGGAGACATGATAGCAGTTTCCAATATCTCACCACAGAGTTGGTCTCCTCCGGGTCCCGTCAGCTAAACAATGCCGGCTGGCGGGCCCGCTGGGGAGGGCCTTCTCTGTGGCGGCGCCAGCTCTCTGAAACCAGTTACCTCCTGAGGTCCGGACCATCCCCACCCTATTGGCCTTCCGAAAAGCGGTGAAGACCTGGCTTTCCCGGCAGGTCTGTGGCCGTGGATCTCGCTCTTGTGATCTGGTGAGATCCAGCTATGAATGGCGTGAATGAGTTTTTAATGTTTTTAATATTTAAATGTTCTCTATAATGATTTTTTAAAATGTATTGCTTGTCGCCCTGAGTCTTTGGAGAGGGGCGGCATATAAATTGAATTAATTAAATTAAATTAAATTAAATCTCAGGGGCTGTCACAAAGAAAAGGGAGTCAAACTATTCTCCAAAGTGACAAGGGTATGACAAGAAGCAATGGGTGGAAACTAATCAAGGAGAGAAGCAACTTAGAACCAAGGAAAAATTTCCTGACAGTTAGAACAATTAATCAGTGGAAGAACTTTCCAGAAGTTGCCAATGCTCCAACACTGTAAGTTTTTAAGATGTTGGATAACCATTTGTCTGAAGTGATTTAGGGTTTCCTGCCTATGCAGGGAGTTGGACTAGAAGACCTCCAAGGTCCCTTCCAACTCTGTTTTTAATGTTTTTAATTCTTAAATGTTTTTTATAATGATTTTAAATGCATTGTGAACTGCCCTGAGTCTTCAGAGAGGGGCGGCATACAAATTAAATTAATAATAATAATAAGAAGAAAGATATTTCACAAATTAGAAAAATTAAAATTTGATATAATTTGCCTGCAAGAAGTACATATTAAAAACGGTATATCCTAAATTAGGGAAAATCTTCACATCATTGCCACAATGTAAAAAAAGAGGAATGGTTTTATACATTAGAAATGCAATAACAGCTGAGCAAATATATGCAGATGAAGAAGGGAGAATCTTGATGGTGGAGATAATGGACAATAATATGAAAATTCTTTTAGTAGCAATATATGCTCCAAATAATAATCAAAAGTGACTTTTATAGAAAATTGTACATGAAAATAACAGAATTGGAATATAATAATATTTGTATGATGGGAGATTTTAATGCTATAGTAGATGGAGATTTGGATTATAACACATAAAACAATAAGACATAGTAGAAAGCTATTACCAAACTCCTTTTTCAAGATGATTTGAGGAAATAAACTTAAAAGATGCATGGAGAGATAGAAATGGAAAAAATAGATAATATATTTTTTATTCAGACAGACATTCATCTTGGTCTACATTAGATATGATATGGACAACAATGGAATTGACTTGAAACATAGAACAAATTGAGATAGAAGCAAATACCTGGGCAGATCATAATCCAGTGACAGTGAAATGGAAAGGACAAAGGAGAAGATTTAGATGGACTTTAAATAATACTATATTAAAAGAAAAGGATTTTGTACAGAAAATGGAGAGAGAATTGGCTTTCTTTTTCAAGGAGAATAGGAAAGAAGATACTCTGACGCAAAATCTTTGGGATACGATGAAGGCCTATGCTAGAGGTTTGATAATGGATTATACAAGGAAGAGAAATGCAAAGAAAAGACAAACATATAAAATATTGGAAGAGGATTATAAGAGATTTGAAAAAGAGCTTCAGAAATGTCCATATAAAAAGGATGTTAAAGTGAAAATGGATACAATAAAACATAAAATGGACTTACTGGAGAAAGAAGAATTAGCTCAAAAAATTAGAAGCTCTAAACAGAATTATTTTGAGAATGCTAATAAACCAGGAAGATGGTTAGCATATAAATTGAAAAAAGAGAGAGAGAATCAAGAAAAATAATACAATTAATCGATGACCAAGGACAAAGTAAATTTGGAAATAAAGAGAAGAACAAAATTATACAGGATTACTATAGACAACTGTATGAGAAAGAAGATAGTGGAGGAAAATGTGATACGATATCTTCAAAATGTAAATTTACCCAGGATTCTTAAAGATATTGAGGAGATGCTAGAGGGAAATATAACGATGATGGAATTAATTGAAGCAATTAAGAAACAAAAGAATGGAAAGGCACCAGGGCCAGATGGTTTGCCAGCGGAATATTATAGGACATTGCAGGAATCTTTGAGTCTCCTATTACTAGAAGTTATGAAGTGATGACAAAGAAGGAAATACCCAAGTCATGGTCTGAGGCATATATTACATTGATTCTGAAGGAGGATACAGACCCACAACAAATCAAAAAGTACAGACCTATATCCCTGCTAAATTCAGATTATAAATTTTTTGCTTCAATATTGGCAGAAAGACAATAACTTTATACACTCAGATCAAAATGGGTTTCTGCCAAAAAGACAAATTAGAGACAATATGAGAATAATTCTGGACACTTTGGAATACTATGAAGCTCATCCGGAAAAACAAATGGCTTTGATTTTTTAGATGCACAGAAAGCTTTTGATAATGTAAACTGGCGTTTTATGTTGCTTCAAATGGAACAGATGGGCTTTGGCAGAAAATTTATTCAATCAATAGAAGCTATATATTATAAACAAATGGCAAAAGTAATGATAAATGGAGAATTGACAGACTCTATTGAGATAAAAAAAGGTACTAGACAAGGTTGTCCACTGTCAGTTTAGTATAAGGGAACAAAAATACAGGGGTATTTTAGAAGACACCATATACGTGAGGCTTTGTTATTAAATTGGGAGAAGATTAAAAAACAACATTATTTGAAAATTCCAGTCTGGGTATCAATGATTGAAGCTTTTTCATATTCAGTAATATTTAGAAGAGAACAAACTGTTAAATATAGTGAATTAATGGATGAAAAGGGTGAACTTAAATTGAAGCAAGAATTGGAAGATGAAGGTTTTACGATGGATTAGTTTTTTTATTTGCAAATACGTTCTAGATAGGAAGAAGATTCCAAACAAGGTTTTTATAATGTCTTGACTCATTTAGATAAGATCCTAATAGAGTCTGATGATTATGAAATTAAAAAATTGTATGGTTATTTATTAGAGGTAAAATTGGAAGAGGAACAAGTTAAAGAAACAATGATAGCATGGGGGAAAAATTTTGGTCATGGGATTGATCTAGAGAAATGGCAAAAAATGTGGTTGCAAAATTATAAAACGACAATGTCTACAGCATATAAGGAGAATTTGTATAAGATGTTTTACAGGTGGCACTTACCCCAGACGAGAATAGCCAGAATGTTCAAGAACAAATCAGAGAAATGTTGGAAGTGCCATCCGACTCCAGGATCATATTACCATATGTGGATGACATGTGCAGAAGCTAAAAGATATTGGACTAAAATCCACACATGGTTGGAAAAAATGACAAAGAAACACATTGATTTTAAACCAGAGATATTTTTATTAGGGATTCTACCAGAAATGTATAACAAAGAACTGAGATATTTAATTGTGAACGTTTTAATAGCGGCTAGAATTATTTTTGCTAAAAATTGGAAAGGCGAGAAGATACCTACTGCTGATGAAGTTATTAAGAAAATTATAGATTGTGCTGAAATGAGTAAACTGACATTTGAAATTAGAGAACAGGAAGATAAACAATATTATTTGATTTGGGATTTGTTTTACCAATAGCTAGATAATAAAGCATGGAGATGAAATATGAAATTAATGTAATGATAAAATATATGAAATGTTTTCTTATGTTAAATAATGGTTAAAAGAGTGTAATAATATAAAGGGATATATAAAACTGTTACATAAGAGAAGTTAAATTGGTAATTTTGGATATGGGATTGTGCACAAAAGAATTTTAACCGATTGACACACTGTCTGTGATTGTATTTATAAAAACAAGACAGCAGAAAAATACATTTATCTGAAATCTAAATCATAGGGCACATAACAAGAAAATGTGTCATGGAGAATACATACCTCTGTTATGACCTATCACCACTTAATTTCAATGTGAGGAATTTCAATCACTCACAACTTGACTTCTCCCTGGTGGCACTGGATTTTTTTAACAGCACAACTAATAGTCAGGAATGATGGGAGTGTAATGCAGTAGCCACTGGTGGGCCATCACATCCTTATTACTGAACCACAGTTTTTACCACAACCCCTGAATCTGTCTTCCTTCCTATCATCCTTCCTTCCCTTCCTCAGTCTCTGTCTGTCTGTCTCTCTCTCTGTCCGGGGGAGAAGGAATCCCTGGTGCTAGATGGTGGGAATCTGACATCCAGAGGCTGATGAGCCGCACACTGATGATCAGCTGGTCAGCAGAGACCCAAAGACCACCTGGCTGGTGGGAAGGCAGGGCATCACAAGACAGGCAGCCTGTAGTATCTGCAGGACAAGTGACTGACATCTGGGAGACGAAAACGAGCCGACGCTGCTGTTGTCAGGTGAGAGTGGGACAGGATCACATTGTGGTTCCACGTCATAATGGGCTCCAGGAGGAGGAGACCCTTTCTCCCCCATTGTGAAACACGCCCTCCCCTGCCCACCCTCCCCCTTCACCCTTACCTTTGCGGTGAGCATACCCCCGTGCATTAGAAGATAAGGGCGATGGCTAGAGGAGGGGCGATGCGAGTGGCACAGCCAGCCATGCAAGAAATAGCTGGTAGGGGTGGGGCAAGAGGCAGGGCTGAATCCCACCATTGCGCGGGCCCAATACATTGCTTCAGCAAGCCATATGCATCCCACAGGCTGTACTTTGAGGACCCCTGTAGTAAAAAGTTATGTCCTGTCCTTAGGTTTTGGATGGGGAAATGCAAATTTTAATTCGTGATTAATCCCATCAATTGGCATTCTAGGTGTTTTGTTTGTGAATAGGCTGGCCTAGATTTCTTAATGGACACAAAATATCCATCTCTAAAAACTTCAGGCATCTGCTGGAAACTGTTGTGGCTGCTTTCTACCTTTGTTAGTATTTTTTTTCTCCATTTCTCCTTTGGGAAAATAAAATATTCTGCCTCTTTTTAATATTCTCCAAAATAATTCATTCTTTGGGTGGGTGGGGGGTGTCTGTCGTGATTACTCCATACAATACACTCACACTTTTTGATCTAACTTTAAAGTAAGGGGAGGATGTTAATTGATGAAATGATCCCAAGAGCTTCAGCGGCATTAAAGGACAGGGTTTCGGTTGGAGGCTTTTAAGAAGAGATTGGACAGTCTCTTGTCTGAAATGGAATAGGGTCTCCTGCCTTGATCAGTGGGTTGGACTAGAAGACCTCTAAGGTCGCTTCCAACTCTGATACTTTATGTAAATACAGGTAGTCCTTGATCTACAACTGCAATTGAGCCCAAAATTTCACTGTTGCTAAGGGAGACATCTGTTAAGTGAGTTTTGTCCCATTTTATTATTTATTTATTTATTTATTTATTTATTTAATTTCATTTCATTTCATTTTTATAATGCCCTTCTCCCGAAGGACTCAGGGCCATATTATGACTACAGCCATATTAAAACAACATATACCCACAAAAATTTAAAAACAATTTAAAATATATTAAAAATTTGGCCTTTATATTAAAAACTACAAACACCCAATTAAAATTCATTTTCTAAGCCAGCTCAGCCTGTTGGAACAAAAGAGTTTTAAGGGCACGGCGAAAGATACGTAGGTCGGGGATCATGCGAATCTCCAGGGGCAGTTCATTCCAGAGGGCAGGTTCCCCCACAGAGAAGGCTCTCCCCTTACAACTTTTCTTGCCACAGTTGTTAAGTGAATCACTGCACTTGTTAAATTAGTCACACAGTTGTTAAGCGAATCTGGCTTCCCTGTTGACTTTGTTGGTCAGAAGGTGCAAAAAGAGTCTGGGACACTGCAACCATTATAATTATGGGTGTTTTGCCAAGCATCTGAATTTTGAACATGTGACCATGGGGTTGCTGCAATGGTCATGTGAAAAACAGTCAAGCGAATCACCGTGTTCTCTTCAGTGCAATGTACCATGAGTGGGACTTGCAACTTCCTGTCAATTTTGTTTATGGGAACCCAATTGTGAAGGTTCCAAATGGCAATTCCATGACTGTGGGACACCGAAAGTATCGTAATTGCAAGCCAGTCCCACCCCCAAATAACTGTGATGGGCACAACTTTGAGGAACTACTTTTTAAGCACCAGTGTAATTTTGAAGGCCGAGTAGTAAGCGGTAAGCAAGGACTGTCTATAAAACTGAACATCCCAAAGGGTGTACAATAGGTATTATTAAAAAAATCCTAGGTTAAGCCCAGTTCTTCCAGGATAATAAATGGATGTTGCACCTCTAGGGAACCCTGTGTTTCTTTGCTAGGTTAAAATAAAATCACAGAAGACAGCAATGGCATGAGAGTTCCATATTGTTTCCAACAAAAGGTGTCCATAAAATCACAACAAGTCACCCCTACTATGAAGGAGAACCAGTTTTAAGGCATGTACCACAAATGGAATAAAATCTGGGGAGAAAAGGAATATGTAGCAACTGACATGTTTCAATTGAATTGCTTCTTTTGGCTTTTGAACCATGAAGGTCACCTGCAGGGCAGAACAGCCTTTACATCTGAAATTTTACATTGCTTTTCTCACTGCCCTAAACTCCCCCAATATATTTGCTATTCATATGGTTTCTTCCACTTGCGTGCCTCATTCTTGACACAATCTGAACAGACATGCTTGGTGCACTGAATTCCTGGAACTGTTAGGAAAAGATAAACTTTGAACCCCCTCTGTGTCTCTTCTCATCTTGCTTTCTCCTTATATGAGGAGCCACAATCTATTGTCTCAGAGCTCCAATCCCCAAGAGATGCTGGCTAGAGAATTCTAAGGCTGAAAATCTTGGGGGCACCAAGGGAGAAAAAGGCTGGGATTCCTGGCACATAGCATTTCTATCATCCACCATCACAAAAATGCAAAGAACACTCCCTAATAGCCTTTATCAAAGTAATATATTCCAACTTTTTCTTTCCTCCGCACCATCTAATATCATTACATATTTGCTACAAAAAATCAGGCAAATTCTATTTAATTTAATCAAATTAAATAGTCAATTTCTCAGCTGGACTTCCAATGGGACACTAGAAATGAAATTCAACCCTTCTCTACACTAATCACTTGGGGCCTTAGGAGATTTTTCTGTGTGCAATAAGGGTGGAAAGTTTCCTGAAGCATCGTCCACACTCGGGGCATTAAAATGATTTCTTCCCTTTGTTTATAAGTACTTGATTTATAAGGTTAACCTTAGTACTGAGATCATTCCCACAGTCTGGAAACTCATATAGTTTTCCTCCTGTGTGAGTCCTCTGGTGTTGAACTAGGCTGGAATTCTGACGGAAACTTTTCTCACAGTCAGGACATTCAAAGGGTTTCTCTCTTGTGTGAGTCCTCTGGTGTTTCACCAGGGTGGAATTCGTACTGAAACTTTTACCACAATAAAAACATTCAAACGGTTTCTCTCCTGTATGAATCCTCTGGTGTTGAACCAGGTTGGAATTCTGACGGAAACTTTTCCCACAGTCAGGACACTCAAACGGTTTCTCTCCTGTGTGAGTCCTCTGGTGTTGAACCAGGTTGGAATTCTGACTGAAACTTTTACCACAATCAGAACATTTAAATGGTTTCTCTCCTGTATGAATCCTCTGGTGTTGAACCAGGCAAGAATTATGACTGAAAGTTTTCCCACAGTCAAGACATTCAAAGGGTCTCTCTCCTGTGTGAGTCCTCTGGTGTTTCACCAGGATGGAATTTGTACTGAAACTTTTACCACAATAAAAACATTCAAACACTTTCTCTCCTGTATGAATCCTCTGGTGTTGAACCAGGTTGGAATTATGACTGAAACTTTTCCCACAGTCAGGACATTCAAACGGTTTCTCTCCTGTGTGAGTCCTCTGGTGTTGAACCAGGCTGGAATTATGACTGAAACTTTTCCCACAGTCAAGACATTCAAAGGGTTTCTCTCCTGTGTGAATCCTCTGGTGTTTCACCAGGGTGGAAATCGTACTGAAACTTTTACCACAATCAGAACATTCAAACTGTTTCTCTTCTGTATGAATCCTCTGGTGGCTGATGAGATAGGAATTCTGACGGAAGCATTTTCCACAATCAGGACATGCAAACGTTTTATCTGCTACGTGAATCCTCTGATGGCCGATGAGGTTGGAATTCCGACGGAAACATTTCCCACAGTCAGGACATTTAAAGGGTTTCTCTCCTGTGTGAATCCTTTGGTGTTGAACCAGTGTGGAATTCTGGCTGAAACTTTTCCCACAATCAGGACATTTAAAGGGTTTCTCTCCTGTGTGAGTCCTCTGGTGTTGAACCAGGTTGGAATTCTGACGGAAACTTTTCCCACAGTCAGGACATTCAAAGAGCTTCTCTCCTGTGTGAATCCTCTGGTGTGTCAGAAGGCTGAGTTTGGAACTCAAACTTTTACCACAATCGGGACATTCAAAGGGTTTCTCTCCTGTGTGAATCCTCTGGTGTGTCACAAGGCTGGAATTCTGACTGAAACTTTTCCCACAAACAGGACACTCATACGGTTTCTCTCCTGTATGAATCCTCTGATGTTGAATCAGGCTGGAATTCTGGTAGAAACTTTTCCCGCAGTCAGGACATTCAAAGGGTTTCTCTCCTGTGTGAGTCCTCTGGTGTTTCACCAGAGTGGAATTGTTACTGAAACTTTTCCCACAATCAGGACACTCAAAGGGTTTCTCGCCTGTGTGAGTCCTTTGGTGTCTCACCAGGTTGGAATTCTGACTGAAACTTTTCCCACAATCAGGACACTCAAAGGGTTTCTCTCCTGTGTGAGTCCTTTGGTGTGTCACCAGGCTGGAATGCCGACTGAAGCTTTTTCCACAATCAGAACACTTAAAAGGTTTATCTCCTGTGTGAATTCTCAGGTGTATCACCAGGTTGGAATTATCACAGAAACATTTCTCACAATCAGGACATTCAAATGGTTTCTCCTTGGTATGAGTCCATGTTGCCATGCTTCCTAAAGCATTTACTGCATTGGGAGCACTTGTGGGGCTTCTCTCCTGTGTGAGTCCTTCCAAGAACCACAATGGAGGTGTTCTGATCAGAGGTTTTGCCACATTTAGAGTATTGTATGGTTTTTCTCCAGTCGGGAGAAAATCAGGCATAATCAGCTGTTATTTCCAAGTTGTATCTTTCCCACAACAGGCACATCTATGGAGCTTTTCCACAACTCATATTCCTTTGGAAGTCAAAAATATGGATGATTCCTTGTTTAGCAGTGCATTTATTCAAGCCGTTTTCTTCCTCCCAGAGTGGGCCTGCAACTCTGTCTGCTCTACGTGGCTTTCTAATTGACTTTTTCCTCCCCAGTATCCAGATATTTCCCTCTTTTGCCCAATGGAAAAATAATCTGCCTTGACTTTTCATGTAATGTATGCTTGAATTTCACACCCTGCTTTTCCCAGCTAGAAATCTCTTCTTGATTTTGTCTCGTTTTCCTCTCACTTGCTGAGGAAGATTAAGAATTGTGTGGCTCTCTGAAGGAAATGGAAGATATATTGATTTTTGGACTGACTTGCTTTGGTGTTCAATGTTGCTTGTTATCCTCAGTTGTCCAAGTGCTCATTGCCATCTTCTCTGTCTATAAGATTCAAATAAAAATGTATCTTTAATTGTGTATGAAATGATTGCAGAAGATGAGAAAAAAAGAAAAAGGGTTACATTACAATGAAAAAGCAAACATACCACAATACTCAAAGAAGCTCTTACATTAATCATGACACATGGAAGACTACCCAGATCCAAATTCGAATATCCAGTCAATGATGAAATTCACTTGTTGACTGGGTCAATCACAAATTCTTAGCAATGCAAATGGTTGTTTTCACATACAGTCAAGAGAAAAAGAAGTACCGTATTTTTCAGATTATAAAATTCACCTTTTTCCCCCCTAAAAGGGGGTGAAAATTCAGGTGCGTCTTATACACCGAATGTAGCCCTGCCCACCCACTGGCCCCCACCCTTTGGCCTGTGCCTCGCAGCAGTTACCTCCTTGCAAGCAACCAGCAAGAAAAAACAGCTCCTTTCAGCTTCAGCATAGACTAATTAGCACAAGTTGATTAGATCGGCCTCCCGACTCTCCAATAATTTGCTCTCAGCTGTTTTGCACAGGGCTCTGCTGCTTGCTCCAAAGAGGTAAATTGCTGCAGCAGATTTTTTTTCCTTGTGCTAATCAAGCTATGCTGAAAACGAAACTGAAAGTAAAGCAGGCTGTTTGTTGTAAGGAGGCAAAATTAGGCAGAGGCAGAGGGAGATTTCTTTTTCCTCTTTTTCCTCACCAAAAAAGGTAGGTGCAAACAATGGGAAATTTAGGGCAAAAGAGGAAAGTTCAAGATTTTAAACACAAAAGAAAAAAAGGAGAAAGAAAAAGGCAAAAATAAAAATGGGAAGAGAGAAAAATAAATGAAAGAGAAAAATGTTACACATATTTAGAATTGAAATATGAATAGTAGTAAGAAATAAATGGGAAATCATGATTGTAAAAATGAAATGAATAATAATTGAAATATTTGTCTTTGTATTTTTGAAATCTAGACAGATAAATTTTTATTTTTTTAATTTTTTTTAGAAATATGATTAAGTATAAACTGTAACAATTGAAATACGTTTAATGGTATATGGTGGTGAAAGTAAAAAAGATTAAATTATAGCTTGGATAACAACTAGAACATTTTTAAATTTAATTAGGGAAATTGTAATGATTGAAATATTTTTAATTATATATTGTGATGAAAGTAGAAATGATTAAGTTGTGGTTTGGAAGATTATATGGGCAAAACTATTTGGGTTATTGGGAGAGTTTAAGATGTGAAAATGAGTAACATATTTGGTTTATTGGTAAATATAATTAATTGATTTGTAAGAAATTGGATTGCATGGAAATAATTGGAATATTCATGTTCATACTGATTAATATACAAAAAAAGATAGTTATATAACTAATTGATTTATATTAAAATGTTGAATTTGTATTAAACAATTGTAATATTACATAATTAACCGATGTGAGGATGGATATAAAAATAGATGATAATGGGAAGGGGTATAATATAGAATAGAAGAGAAAAATTGAATTTGATTAAGTTTAGAGATGAGGATGAAGGGTAATAATTGTTTTTTGTAAAAAAAATAATGTGGAATAAATATGGCAAAAAGGAAATATAGAAATTGTAAATTTAATTGAAATGACTAAACATGTTTAAATTTGTGAACCAGCCAAATACTCTGTTCAAAGAAAATACATTGTATGTTTGTATGTGTGTTTATCTAAAAAATAAAAACTGGAAAAAAAAAAACCCCAAAAGTTAGGTGCGTCTTATACTCTGGTGCGTCTTATACTCCGAAAAATACGGTACATCCTCTTTCATTTCAGGGTATCATAAATATCATCGCAACAGAACCGAAGAGAATAACAGAATTGGAAGGGACCTTGGAGGTCTTCTAATCCAGCCTCTGCTCAAGCAGGAGACCTTATACCATTTCGGAGAAGTGGCTATTACGTCTCTTCTGAAAGGTTTCCAGTGATGGAGCACCACAATGTCTGAAGGAAAGCCGTTCTGCTGGTTAACGCTTCTCACCATTAGGCTATAACAAGCAGCACAAAGTGACAAACAGGCAATAGGCAAAGTCAGTGCTAACGTGGTTAATCCCTCCACCGTTTATATACGTCAGCTCCACCCCCACAGCTCCATTATCCCTGGGACCCGCCTCTATAACCCCCCACCTCTTACGTGGCGTCGAGTGATGACACAGCCCAGCGCGCAGGGCATACATGCTGTGGGCACCACACGCAGGCCTCACCTCCCATCAAGCCCTGACAGGCTTTGCGCGGCCCAGGATAAAGCAGGGCACCGCCTCAACACCAGCAGATACTTTTCAAGCCATGGAGGCCTTGTGCCGCTGAGCTGGCGGCTCCCGGTGCAGCGTGTGGGTATAGCCATGCCTCCGAGCTGGCGGCTCCCAGCGCAACATGTAAGCCAGGCCCCCATGAATGTCCATCACATCTGGCGGCTCTCGATATGGGGTGCGGCCAAGGTCTCTGTGCGATTGGCAGCCTCTAGAAAAAGTGCAGAGGGGAGCAACCAGGATGCTTAGGGGACTGGAGACTAAAACATATGAAGAACGGTTACAGGAACTGGGCATGGCTAGTCTAGTGAAGAGAAGGACCAGGAGAGATATGATAGCAGTCTTCCAATATTTGAGGGGCTGCTACAGAGAGGAGGGGGTCAAGCTATTTTCCAAAGCTCCAAGGAGAGATTCAACTTAGAAATAAGGAGGAACTTTCTAACAGTGAAAACAATCAACCAATGGAACAACTTGCCTTCGGAAGTTGTGGCAGCTTCATCACTTGAGACTTTCAAGAAAGGATTGGACATCCATTTGTCAGAAATGATCTAGAGTCTCCTGCTTGAGTGGGGGGGTTGGATTAGATGACCTATAAGGTCCCTTCCAACTCTGTTAATCTGTTAAAAAGATTATTCATAAGGACTTGGGTACTTACGAGATCGCCTTCTGCTACCGATAGCCTTCCACCGAACAATACGCTCCCACAGAGAGGGACTCCTCAGGGTGCCGTCAATCAAACAATGTCATCTGGTGACCCCCAGGGGGAGAGCCTTCTCTGTGGGGGCACCTGCCCTCTGGAATGAATTGGCCTTGGAGATACGGATGATCCTTGACCTATGCGCCTTTCGCCGTGCCCTCAAGACGTTATTGTTCCAATAAGCTGGGCTGGCCTAAACATAATTTTAATGGTTGTCTTAGTTTTTTTAATAATATTGGGGCCAAATTATTTTATATATTTTAAATTGTTTTTAAATTTTATGTATATGTGTGTTTTATGCTGTGCACCGCCCTGAGTCCCTCGGGAGAAGTGTGGTATAAAATTTTTAAAAATAAATAAATAAATAAATAAATAAGTGGGAAACATTCAAGAACATTGCCAATCTTCCCAGGACTGGACATTCAAGAAAATTCACCCCAAGGCCAGACCATGCAACGGCCAGAGAAATTACTAAAAAACAAAGAGCTATATCTCAGACTCTATTCATGACAGTGCAATTAGAAAAACACTGAATAAGTATGGTTTGTTTGGAAGGGTTGTGAGGTGAAACCCTCTTCTCTCTAAAACAGTCACAGCAGCACAGCTGTTTGCAAAGTTGCATCTGAAAAATCACATGATTTTTGGAACACTGTCCTTTGCACAGACCAGACCAAAGAGGAGTTGGTTGGCCGTAATGCAGTGAAATGTTTGACGAAAACCAAACACAGCACATCAGCACAAGCTTCTCATACAAACCGACATGAATGATGGTGGAGGGGTGATGATTTGGGCTTGTTTTGCAGCCACAGGACCTGGACACTTTGCACTCTTTGAGTTGACCATGAACTCATCTATAAACCAAAGTATTCTAGAGTCAAAAGTGAGGCCATCTGTCCAATAGCTAAAGCTTGGCTGACATAGGATTATGCAACAGGACAATGGACACAAAACACATCAGCAAATCTACAACAGAATGACTGGAAAAGAAAAGAATCAAGGTGTTGCAATGGCAGTCAAAGTCCAGACCTCAACCCGATTGGCGGGACTTCAAGAGAGTTGTGCAAAAAAACCACCCACAAACCTCAATGAACTGAAGCAATGTTGTAAAGAAGAATGGGCAAAAATTCCTCCACAACACTGCAAGAGATTGATAAAATCATACAGAAAAGAATTACTTCTAGTTGTTGCTGCTAAAGGTGGTTCTACAATTATTGAATCTTACTTTTTTTACACATGACTTCTCTGTTTTGGCTTTCTTTTTATAAATGTAATATGTCCTGTGTTGTTGTTCCTTTGTGGTTGTATTAACCTACTTTTAAGAACTTCTAAGGACCAATTGATTTTTACTAGGTCCCAATATATAAAATCATAGAAGTCAAGAAGAGTGTACTTTTTTTCACATGACTGTTTATCTGGAAGGCTTGGGGAGAGATTATGCATTTGAAGAGATACACATTCAGAGAGAAATAATACACACATCTACAATTTGGAGAAAATCAATCTCTTTCAATTCTGAAAAATATCTGCGCTAATGTTAATCAGGAACCTGATCAATTTGATGTTTGCTCATATGTTGAGATTCTAAGGCTGATGTTCAGGCCTCAACAGTCTCCAGAGGCCATGGAAACGTTCACAGGAAACCACTAGCCTGTCTGTTAGGCATGTGACCAAAATCACACAAGGCATGCTTGACTATTTTTATAATTTTTATAATTTCTATATTTCTATACTTTATCTGTCGTGTCCCAGCTGCCTCTTATGTAATGAAGCGAAAGCAAAGAAATGTATAAATATCTGCCTTTCACTATGCTCAGGGTTCCTTCCTTCTTAGGAGGGACCCATCTTTATTCAGCTGAAGAAATGCGTTGGCTTATCAACAAACACACTTGAACTCTCTTTTATTTTATTGAGCCACACCTGACAATCTGCATGACACTAACTTGACAGATGTGGGGGCTTTAGCTGACCAAATGAGGCCTAAACCCTCTGCAAGATTTGAAGCACCAGTTATGCCCATGGAAGCCATGAACTCCAAGTAAAGGCAGAAAATGCTTTCCACAACCCCTGTGGTGACATCCCAATTGAAGTAGTCCTCACTTACTGACTGCAGTTGGGACTGGCATCTGTGTCACTAAGCATTTTATTTCCAGCTCCTTTCTCCTGGCTTGGAACCTGACCGGATTTTTCTTCCTACAATTTATTTAGATTTTAATGTGTATGTATTATTTTCTGCCTCTAAGCCGCCCACAGTTATGTCATGGTAAGGTTGGTGGCCAATACATTTTATATTTGTTCCATCCAGAACAAATGGCTGCCCAATCGCCCCTCAAAACCCTCCAGTGACGGAGCAGCCACAACCTCTGGAGGGAAGCCATTCCCAAAGAACCAACCTCCACTTGAAAGAGGCTTTTTCAAGCTTCCCACCAGCAGAAATTGCAGCCCCCAGTTTCCCAGCCTGCAGCACCAGTGGGCTTCCATTTGGGGAGGGAAGGAACCTGCAGCAGCCGCAGCTGAGAGGCTTCAGCCCAGTTGCTTCTCCGCTTCCAGGCCGTGGAGGGAACCGAACAGCCCGACTTGCTCCCGGACTCTCCTCCCACCTGCAGCCCTCAACTCACCTGCCAGCTGCTGCTCCGACCCTGGGAAGAGCAGAAAAGCCGCTCTGCACACCAACTTCCTCCCATCAGTCATCCGGAAGAGGAAGTTCCTCTGCGCCTCTCCTCCCATCCCCTCCTTTCTAGCAATGCAGTACTCAATGGTTTAAAACTCCTTTTTTAAGCACAATCACGGATGGCACCACTGTATTGATGGCTTTCTAGGCACAGACGTTGCCTGACCGCCATCTAGCGACAGGAGGTGGAAAAACACGCCTGTCCAGTTTCCACCAAGGCTTTCGACTCCTGGCAGCCGATCTTTGCAACTGAGCCAAGTGAAAAAGTGAAACGTGACGCTATTTAGCTTCGTATTTGGTGCCTTTGGGTCAGTCTTGATGCCTGGCCTTGCAGTTTCCTTGGCAAAGGTTTTTGGAAGTGGTTCCCTCCTTTTCCTGCTTCGTAGGCCTGCTTACTTCCCTCCATGTCGGGATAGCTCCATTGAGGATTACACCTTGAGTACGATTTGTCAAGCAGTTAGAAACTCAAAAAATAAAGTTTGTTTTGGCATGATCTGTTTTTGATCAACCCATGTTGGCTACTGGTTATAACTTGTTTGCTTCTAGGTGTTCACAGATTTGTTGCCTGGATATGTTTTCCAAGATGTTACCAGGTATTAATGTCAGGCTGATCTGTCTGTAATTTCCTGGACGAATTTATTTTACCTGTTTTGAAGATGGGAACCACATCAGCTCTTTTCCAATCCTCAGTTACAGGTAATCCTGAATTTACCACCACAATTGAGTCCAAAATGTATGTTCTTAAGTGAGGAATTTGTTAAGTGAGTTTTGCCCCATTGTACTACTTTTCTTCACTCATTTGTTAAGTGAATTCTTACTAATCTTAAATTAGTAATACACTTATAGCACAGTCGTTAAGTGAATCTGATTTCCCAATTGACTTTGGTTTTCAGTAGGTCACAAAAGAGGATCACATGACTCTGGAATAGTCATAAATGTGAATTAGTTGTTGAGCATCCGAATGTAAATGACATGACCATGGGGATGCTACCGTGTTTTCCTGAAAATAAGACCCTGTCTTATATTTTTTTGAACCTCAAAATAAGGGCTTGGCCCTTCGGATCTTATTATTTTCAGGGTGCAGGAGGCCCTGGGCGGCCTGAGCACTTACAGCCAGGGGTCTGGCAGAGAGAGGATCCTTCTGCGTGCCACCATCAAGGTCTTTCCTCCCTTGCTTGCGCGCCTCCCAGGCCTCACCACATCAATGTGGCTGACTTTCCATGTGGGGCTGCGGCTCCCTTTGCTAAGGTGACCAGATTTTAACATTGGTAAAGAGGGACATTGTGGGTGTGGCTTATTTTGTGGGCGTGGCTAGCTGGTCATGTGACTGGGTGGGCGTGGCTAGCTGGTCATGTGACCGGGTGGCCATGGCTATGTGTATAGGGTAAGGTGAACAGATTTTAACATTGGTAAGAGGGACACCATTGTGGGCGTGGCTTATTGTGTGGGCGTGGCTTGGAGGCCATGTGACTGGGTGGGCGTGGCTAGCTGGTCATGTGACCGGGTGGCCATGGCTGTGTGTATAGGGACTACTCAGAGGGCTGAAAAGTCATTTCTGACAGGTCCTCACACTTTTGACTGGTCCTCACACTTATGACCATCCTCACATTTATGCCCGTGCAGCATTCTCAACAACCATGTCACTCATTTCACAACTGCTTCTCTTCACCATGATGACAAGATAGGGCAAAAACGTAAAATGTGAGGACAGTCGTAAGTTCGAGGACTGGTCAAAAGTGCGAGGACCAGTCAAAAATAACTTTTTCAGCCCTCTGAGTAGTCCATATGCACAAAAAGACTAACCAGAGGGCTGAAAAAAGTCATTTCTGACAGGTCCTCGCACTTTTGACTGGTCCTCACACTTATGACCATCCTCACATTTATGCCCGTGCAGCATTCTTAACAACCATGTCACTCATTTCACAACTGCTTCTCTTCACCATGATGACAAGATAGGGCAAAAATGTAAAATGTGAGGACAGTCGTAAGTTCGAGGACTGGTCAAAAGTGTGAGGACCAGTCAAAAATAACTTTTTCAGCCCTCTGAGTAGTCCATATGCATAAAAGGATACAGTAATAGAGAGGGATGAAGGAAGGGAAGGGAAATTAGAGTAGGAGTGACGGTTAAGAGAGGGAGGAAGAGAGGAGGAGAAGGAGAAAGGAAGAGGAAGTAGGGAGGAGAAGAAGAGGGGGGGAAGAGAAAGTAAGAAGGAAAGAAAAGAGAGGTGGTAGGTTTGAGGAGAAAGATTGCTGTACAATAAAAAAGATGAAAGGGAAGAAAGCCAACCCCAAACAAATATAAGGATATTAAGATAAAGAATGAATTGTTAAACTTTAAAGAATAAAAGAGAACAAATATGAATAAATAGCAATAATTAGAAACACACATACATACAATGTATTTTCTTTGAACAGAATATTTGGCTGGTTCACAAATTTAAACAGTGTTTAGTCATTTCAATTAAATTTACAATTTCTATATTTCCTTTTTGCCATATTTATTCCTCATCTATTTTTTTAAAAAAACAATTTTACCCTTCATCCTCATCTCTAATCTTAATCAAATTCAATTTTTCCCTTCTATTCTATTTTATACCCCTTCCCATTGTCATCTATTTTTATATCCATCCTCACATTGGTTAATTATGAAATTATGTAATACAGTTGTTTAATACAAATTCAACATTTTAATATAAATCAATTAGTTATATAACTATCTTTTTTGTATATTAATCAATATGAACATGAATATTCCAATTATTTCCATGCAATCCAATTTCTTACAAATCAATTAATTATACTTACCAATAATAATAAACCAAATAATTTCCCCCATATATTCCTCCAAACCACAACTTAACCATTTCTGCTTTCAACACAGTATACAATTAATAATATCTCAATTATTACAATTCCCTAGTTAAAAAGAGCTTTTTTTTCTTTTGTGTTTTAAAATCTTGAACGCTCCTCTTTTGCCCTAAATAATTTTCCATTGTTTGCACTTACCTTTTTTGGTGAGGAAAAGGAAAATAAATCTGCTGCCTAATTTTCCAACCTTGCAAGCAAACCGCAAAGCCAACAGCCTGTTTTACTTTCAGTTTCGTTTTGAGCTTGGTTTGCACAAAGAGGAAAAAAAAACTGAGCAATTTAGCAAGAGCAGAGCCCTGTGCAAATCAGCTGAGAGGGGGAAGCCAAGCTAATTAACGTAGGGCGGCCCTTTGAAGCCCCGCGGCAAGAGTTTAAACAGGTTTTTTCCCTCTAGCCATCAGCGGGGATTCAGGAGGCAGCCGGGAACCAGGAGGCAGAATGAAAAATCGGGACTTTTTTAAAACGCTGCGGGACGCGGGACAAATTGCTCAAAAGCGGGACTGTCCCGCCAAAAGCGGGACGTCTGGTCACCTTACCCTTTGCCCATCATCGCCTCTCTGCCCTGGCTGCCCGCAGAGCAGGGGTTTCCAGCCGGGGTTTAGAACCTGCAGAGGCAGAGGACCTGCAGCAGCAGCAGCTGACAGGCTTCAGCCCAGTTGCTTCTCCGCTTCCAGGCCGTGGAGGGAACCGAACAGCCCGACTTGCTCCCGGACTCTCCTCCCACCTGCAGCCCTCAACTCACCTGCCAGCTGCTGCTTCGACCCTGGGAAGAGGACGAAAGCCACTCTGCACACCAACTTCCTCCCATGAGCCATCCGGAAGAGGAAGTTCCTCTGCGCTTTCCTCTCCTCCCATCCTTTCTAGCAATGCAGTACTCAATGGTTTAATCAATCAATCAATCAATCAGGATTGAGTTGGAAGGGACCATGGAGGTCTTCTGTTCCAACTCCCTGCTCAAGCAGGAGACTATATCATTTCAGACAAGTCCATTTTTAGATTTATTGCTTGGATATGTTTTCCAAGATATTACCAGGTGTTAGGCTGTTTTGTCTGTAAATTCCTGCAGGTTTTTTACCTCTTTAAAGATGGGAACCCTATCAGCTCTTTTCCAGTCCTCAGTTACAGGTAGTCCTGAACTTACAACCACAATTGAGTCCAAAATTTATGTTGTTAAGCGAAAAACTTGTTAAGTGAATTTTGCCCCATTTTATGACTTTTCTTGCCACATTTGTTAATGAATCATTGCTATTGTTAAATGAGTAACACTGTTGTTAAGTGAATCTGGTTTCCCCATTGAGTTTGGTTGATAGCATGTCACAAAAGGGGATCACATGACTCCGGGACACTGCAACCGTCATAAATGTCAAGCATCTGAATGTAAATCACATGACCATTGGTAATAAGTGTGATAAATGGACATAAATCACTTTTTTCAATGTTGTTGTAACTTCGGTCACTAAATTAACTATTATAAATTGAGGTCTACCTCTAGTTCCCCCGTGCTCCAAGGACTTTGAAACATATGTTACAATGGTTCTGAAATCACATTTACTAGTTCCTTCAGAACTCTGGCTGCAGTCCGTCCTGACCCAATGATTTGAATTGGTCTAGAGCAGCGATGGCTAACCTTTTTGCCATCGCATGCCAGGAGGGGGGGGGAGCAGGGGAGGGTCGTGCGCGTATGTGCCCACACTGATAATTCTATGCGCCGTGCCCTGCACATGTGCACGGGAACCCCCCCCCCGCTCTTGCCACGTGATGGCCTGGTAGACCCGTTTTTCTTTCTTACCTGGTTCTTACCAGATCCTCTCTATTTATCTGGGAAGGGCAAAAACAGCCTTTCTCACTCCCTTGGAGGCCCTCCAAAGACCTGAAACAGCCCATTTCCCAACTCCAGGTGGGACAGGAAGTAACTTTTTTGCTGTCCTCGGCCTCCAGAGCCTCTCTAGGAGTTTCTGAAGGCTTTGGACAGCAAAAAACGTCACTTGGGAAATGGGCCGTTTCAGGCCTTTGGAGGGCCTCCGAGGGAGCGGGAAAGGCTGTTTTCGCCCTCCGCAGATGCATAGAGAGGATCTGGAGCCAGGTAAAAAAGAAAAACGGGCCTTCCCCACACCCCCACCCAGGCCCTCCGGAGGCAGGCTTCCCTACTTCTGGTGGGCCCAGAAGGCCCAAAAATCAGCTGGCTGGCATGCACATGCACGCCAGAGCTGAGCTGGCATGTCCACTGATATGGCTACTGGCACGCGTGCCATAGGTTCGCCATCACGAGTCTAGAGCTGACAGGTGTTCTCTTACCTTATTTTTCCATATTTTAATTTGCATTCCTAATCTGACACTTATGATTCTGTTTTTGATAAGTTGTGTCATGTTTCCTTTTTGGATAAAAACACATGTAAAGTATCTTCTTTGTACCTTCTCCCCCCTCCTTATACTCCTGTGAATTAGGGAGGAGTCTGTCTGAGTCTCTTCGGAATAGGATCCATGTGTTGCGGACTTGGGAGATGTTTTCTCCTCACTTCTTTAGTAATGGAGTTTGCATATCTCCCAAGCAGGGGTGGGTTCTATTTACCTTTACTACCGGTTTGCAATGGGAGCGTGCATGTGCTTCTGCGCAGACGCAGATTGTCCATCATGACATCCGGATGGGTGGGCGGAACTTCCCGCCACTTTTACTACCAGTTCACAAGAATGGGACCAAACCGGGAGCAACCCACCATTGCTCCTAAGGCCATTTTCTTCAGTCTGAGCATAGGAAGGGCATTGGATAGGGTGGATATTGTGCTGGTTAAGAGCAGGGAGGTACAGTTTGTGTTCTCCACTCAGTCATGAAAAGTCCCAGTGATTATCCACACAGACCACTGAGTTACATTCACTAGTAAATGTCTGAGGTTCCTGCACCCAAAAGTTGTATAGACTTCTTAAAGTCTTGTTGTAAGTAAATATTGAGCAGAAGCTGAATTGGGCCTGCGTGGGCACAGGGGGAAGAATCAGACAGGAATGTTTGGACCAGTGGGTCAAAATGTTTAATATTCCCTGACCATATCTCACAGAGAGCATAGTTGCCCTGCTGATCTTGTAAAGGTAAAGGTTCCCCCCACACATGCGTGCTAGTCGTTTCTGGTTCTAGGGGCGGTGCTCATCTCCATTTCTAAGCCGAAGAGCCAGCACTGTCTGAAGACTTTTTCCGTGTTCATGTGGCTGGCATGACTAAGCATGGAGCGCTTTTACCTTCCCACAAAGTGGTCCCTATTTTTTTACTTGCATTTTTATGTGCTTTCGAACTGCTAGTTTGGCAGAAGCTGGGACAAGTAACGGGAGCTCACCCCATTACATAATGCTAGGGATTTGAACTGCTGAACTGCCGATCTTCTGATTGATAAACTTAGCGTCTTAGCCACTGAGCCATAGGCAGCGATAAATGAGATTATCAAAACCATTCCAACATCATGCTGTACTCTGTAGGGTGCTTGCCTCTTCCTAATGTAGTGGGCCAACGGTATATAAGCTGCGGTTCTGCTTTAGGTCAGGGCTGCTCAGAAAGCTGCCAATGCTTTGCTGGAATCCATTGTGCACAGTGATTGTTTGAATGCTTAATATATGTTGAATCTTCAAAGTGATTGGTTGCTTTAGATGAGGCATGTTTTGGCCACAATATTCCCTTACTTTATGTTTTTTTTTACCTCTCTTCTCCCCCATTGACTGCCAGGAAGTAGTCAGGTTGCTCTCAGTGAGATGGTGTGTGTGTGTGTGTCTCCCACCATCAACAGTTTTTCCTCAGAGAAACCTGTCCCAGGGAATGTACAGCAGTAAGAAAAAGGAGGTAACTTTTGACTCCCCTCCAAGGAGCTTGGGGGGGGGTGTCCATTGTTGCATGCACATCTGTGTTACCAATCTTTTTTACCAGCCCTTTGAAATGCCTTCTGGAAACATTTCTCTCACCATATACAGACAGTCATCTCCTCTTGTTAAGCCCCCTTTTCTAGCCCTGCTGGGCATGTGACCTTCTCGCTTTGACTTAATGGAGACTTCTGTGTATGCAAAGTTCCAGATGCACAAGGCATTTAGCATGGGTGTGCTTGGAACCATCTCTGGGTAGCACAAATGAAGCTGGCTCCCTTTGAGCCTCTGACCCACTGATTCTCCTGGGTCTTAAATCCTTGGCAGACACGGGAAATTAGTCATAAAGTTTGGGGATGCAGAGAGGTTTTGATCTCCACTGAGTCACCCCTAAGAAAGTGCAGAAATCTATACATCAGCTTTCTGCAAAGTAGTGCCCTCCAAGTCTTTTGCCCAAACTGTTTGGGAATAATAAATCTAATTCCTGTGGATATTGGGAACGCTGCTCAGAGCAAGTCTTCCCTCTAGTGAGATTTAGGCTCTGCAAGGATGAAGATAGAACGAATCTCTCCTATCTAGATGTGGTTTGGAAGGTGGATGTTCCCAGTTATTCTTTAGTGTTTCATTATTCTACTGATAGGATGAAGCTGGAAATCATTTAGTGGCTTTGCATACAAAGAAGAACTTCATAAATATTTATGTCACAGCATCTCCCTAATCTTGAGAAGCTAAGTAGGTTAAGGTTCCCTCTTCAAGGTTCGCTTAGTTACAAAAATAGGTTTTGGGAAGTTATCCTGTATTCCCTGCAATTTCCTTGGCAAGATTTTTTGAAAGTCGATTTCCCCTTTCCAAGGCTTGAGAGGACACATGGGCGATAGCAGTGAGCGATGTCATTCAATGTAAGAAATTCACTCTCATGAATTTTTGAGTTACAGATGGAATGGGCAGCATCCACTCCATTTGAAACTTGAGGACTACCTATATCCAGCAATTTTTTGCAAAGGGCTGCCAAAGGATAAAGGAACGCAATCCTCAAGTGCTTTGCCGACGAGAAAGCAGTCCTGAGAAACTGCATGCTGCTTTCTTGGTGCCGGAGGTCTCGTCAGGCTGATGCGGGACAAGCAGCAAATGCAAGGGCCAAAGCAGGGAGTGATGTTATTCAATGTAAGAGATTCACTCCCACGAATTCTCGAGTTATGGGTGGAATGGGCACGCTCCATTACATTCATAAGTCGAGGACTACCTGTATCCAGCAACTTCTTATCCAGCAAGTTCTTCCAGCAACTTCTTATCAAACTTATATGTTGCAATTTTTTATTTCCTTTTTCCTGTCTAATACAATTACATATTTGCCTACAAAAAATTAGACAAATTGTTTATAGTCAAATTTAACTGTCAATTTCTCAGTTGGACTTACAATGGGACATTAGAAATGAAATTCAAACTGTTATGTCCTTATAAGGACATCTGCCCAGATTGGCTGCCAGCCACCGGGCGGAAAGTTTGAATCCCTGTCAGGGGGCGGTGCGTCTGCCGGAGCGAATATAAGGAGAGCTCCGGCAGCACACGGCAGTCTTGCTACTGTTCTTGTACTCAATAAAGGTTACTAATGTAACGAGCTAGTTGCGTCTTCCATTTCCTGCGCCGATCTAACACTGGCGACGAAGGACTAGAGAGAAGAGACGAACCTCGTGGCACCAAGCCAACAAGACCAAGACTCCGGCACCTGGAACCACAGTAGGCATTTCCAAAGGCATGGCATCCGCTGAAGTCACTTTGCCAGCCCTTGCTCCTTTCCGCCCAGGGAAGGACAAGTGGAAATCCTACGTGGTCAAATTTCGGCAATACCTGAGAGGCAACAACATCAGGGACGCCGACGATGACCGAAAGAAGGGCATCTTCCTGGCCAACTGCGGTTCCGAAGTCCTTGACATGGCAATCGATCTCGTAGCACCACGAGACATCGAGGAAGTGCCATGGGCAGACCTGCTGCAGATCCTGGAAGACCACTATGCCCCAACGGGAACACCAGTGGCGAACCGTTTCACTTTCCATCAGAGGGATCAGAAGGAAGGTGAGACCATCAAAGAATTCGTGGCCGCCCTACGCCAGATCGCAGCCAGCTGTGAGTTTGACCACGTGGACAACGCCATCGCTGACCGCGTGGTTTTCGGCATGAGGGACAGGGGCCTCCAAAAGAAATTCCTGAGCAGAAAGAAACTCGTGCTCAAGGATGTGGTGGAGGAAGCCACCGCATCCGAAATCTCGGAGAAAGCAGCCGCCGCAGTAAGCAGAGCAAAGGGAATCCACAAGATTCGCTCCACAGCGCAATCGTCAACAGAGGATTCCACAGCTGGTTCCGAATCAGAGGGGGAATCCACCGTCCACAAGGTATCCAGACCCCCAAGGCGGGAAACCGCCCAACGGAACTACAAGGGGGAGCGCTGCGCCAGCTGCAGAGGGGACCATGCCAGAGCAACCTGCAAGTGGAGAGATGCGACCTGCCGACGCTGCAACAGAAGGGGTCACATCGCCGAAGCTTGCAGAGCTGAGGAACCAGCCCCAGAGCCCTCCAGCCACCATCCCCGCGAGAATCGGAAGGATTCCCAGAGATCATCCAAACGGTCCTCTGGCCCTTCCAGACGCAGAGACGATGAATTCCCCCGGAGCAGAGCGGTCCACCAGACGACCATCGCACACACGACCTCAGACAATGCCACCAAGTTCCACGTGACCATCCATGTGGAGGGAGCACCCTGCAAAATGGAGGTAGACTCGGGCTCGGTCTACTCCATCATGGACTGGCAGCAGTTGAAGCGCCTGCAACCCAGCATCACCAAGCGAGAGCTGAAGCCACTACACTCCAAGCTCGTCGACTTTGGGGGAAACCCCATCGGAGTGTTAGGAAGAGCCAACATCCGAGTCACCTACAAGCAGTTCGAAGGCAAGCTCCCCATCACCGTCATAAAGGACAGCCGACCGAACCTGCTAGGAGTGGAGTGGTTCAAGCCGCTGGGGCTTTCAATCGAAGGCATCAACCAAATTTGCAGGGACGAACTCGACAACCTCATCGAAGAGTTCAAGGAAGTCTTCGATGGTAAGCTGGGGAAATTTGTGGGGAGGCCAATCTCTTTCAATCTGGATAAGGGAGTCACCCCAATTAGGCTCAAGCCCCGCCGAGTCCCATTCGCCCTGCGGCCTAAAGTAGACGAACAGCTGGATAAGCTGATCGCCCAGGGCGTCCTGGAACCGATCGATCATGACTCATGGGAGACCCCCATTGTGACCCCACTGAAGCATGATGGGTCTGTGCGCATCTGCGCCGACTACCGTTGTACCATCAACAAGGCATTGGCACAGAGCGCATACCCAGTCCCAGTAGTGCAACACCTGCTGCATTCCCTGGGATCTGGCTCAATATTCGCTAAACTGGCCCTGGCCCAGGCTTACCAGCAATTGCCAGTGGATGAAAAAACGGCGGAGGCACAAACAATTGTCACGCACAGGGGGGCATTCAAATGCAACCGCCTCCAATTTGGAGTCAGCGCTGCCCCCGGCATCTTCCAATCCATGATGGAACGCCTGCTCCAAGGCGTTCCAGGGGTGGTGCCTTACTTCGACGATGTGCTCATCTCCGGGGACTCAAGAGCCCAACTCCTTGAAAGGCTCAGGCTCGTCCTGCAGCGGTTCAAGGCCAAGGGTTTGAGAGTCAGGCGGGACAAGTGCATCATAGGAGTACAGGAAGTCGAGTTCCTGGGCTACCTCATTGATAGCACGGGCATCCACCCCACCAAATCAAAAGTGGAAGCAATCCATGAAGCGCCGAGCCCAAAAAACAAAACGGAGCTTCAGGCTTTCCTTGGGTTGCTCAACTTTTACGCCATCTTCTTAAAACAGAAAGCCACAGTTGCTGAGCCACTCCACCGCCTGCTGGGGAAATCGGCATCCTGGAAGTGGGGCCAGGAAGAGGAAGCAGCGTTCCGGGCCATCAAAGGACTATTGACGTCCAAAAGCGTCCTCATCCAATACAGCGAGACGCTCCCCATCAAGCTGACCTGCGACGCGTCGCCATACGGGGTGGGGGCAGTTCTCAGCCACGAGCTGCCCAACGGCACGGAAGCCCCCATAGCCTACTTCTCGAAAACCATGTCCGGCGCAGAGCGGAATTACAGTCAGCTGGACAAAGAAGCCCTGGCAATCGTGGCAGGAGTGAAGCGCTTCCACGAATACCTGTACGGAAGACGTTTCACCATAGTCACCGACCACAAGCCACTCCTGGGACTACTCGCAGGCGACCAACCCACCCCAACCTTCATGTCCCCGCGGATGACGAGATGGGCCATCTTCCTGGCCGGCTACTCCTATAGGCTCGTGCACCAGCCAGGCACAGCCATAGGAAACGCCGACGCACTCAGTAGATGCCCATCGAAGAACCCGGTGGAAGACCCAGCCCCCACGCTCCATCTATTCCACATAGATGACGACGCCAGCTGTCCAGTCTCCTCCGCAGATGTGGCCGCACACACCCAGAGAGACCCCACCCTCCGCCAAGTAAGGTCCTGGATCCTCAGGGGGTGGCCATCGGAACAGACGGAAGAGAGGTTCAGCCCGTTCACCAGGAAACAGAAGGAGCTGTCCACCATAAAGGGCTGTCTGCTATGGGGAGACAGGGTGCTGATTCCAAGCACTCTGCAACGGCGGACGCTAGAGACACTGCACAACGGGCACCCGGGCATCGTACGCATGAAGGCCCTGGCACGGAGTTACGTCTGGTGGCCCTCACTGGACAGAGACATCGAACAATGGGTCTCCAGATGTGACCCGTGCCAAGAAGTCCGCCCCGCGCCACCGCAATCCGAAGTCATGAACTGGGAGACCCCCAGCAACCCGTGGTCGAGGGTCCACATCGACTTCGCGGGCCCGATGCAGGGGCGACACCTCCTCATCGTGGTAGATGCCTTCTCCAAGTGGCTCGAGGTGGTACCCATGGCATCTACCACAACAGAAGCGACGATCCAAGCCCTGCGCCGCCTGTTTGCCACACACGGACTACCGGACGTGCTGGTCTCGGACAACGGCCCCCAGCTCACATCCCTGGCCATGGAGTCCTTCCTGGCAGGACTGGGCATCCGCCATGCCCTCTCCGCTCCGTACAGGCCGGCCAGAAACGGACAAGCGGAACGGATGGTCCGGCTCACAAAAGAAGCCCTCACCAAGATGGGCCCGGGAGACTGGCAAGAACGCATCGACAACTTCCTCCTCACCCAGCACATCACGCCGCATGCCACCACCCACAAGAGCCCGGCCGAACTCCTCATGGGCAGAAGGTTGAGGTCACCCTTGGACCGGCTGCACCCCCAATACAGCCCGGAAGTGACCGCAACCGCCAGCCGGCCGCTTCGCGCCTTCAGCAAAGGAAATTCAGTTTTCGCACTGAATTTCAACGGCTCTCCTAAATGGCTGAAAGGGAAGATTGCCAGCACAACCGGCCCCAAATCCTACACCGTCGAGTTGGAAGATGGACAGGTCGTGAGACGTCACATCGACCAACTCCGGAAAAGGTGGGGGGGAGCACACGAAAACCAGCCTGACGAGGGAGGCCTACAACACCCAGACGGGGTAGGCCTACAACACCCCAGCGAGGTAGACCTACCATACCCAGATGAGGTAGGCCTACCACACCCCTACGAGGCAGAGCAACGCCATCCCGACGAGGTCGGCCCAGCACACTACCAGGCACTGTCACGGCGGCAGTGCAGCAAGGTAGACCGGGGCCAACCGCACGGGGGATGGCAACACCAACCCGGCCAGGTGGGCACCCGGCACAACAGGCCCAGGGACCCCCGACCCAGCCCGCAGGTAGACCGGGACCTGCCCAGAAGGGAAGCACCGCACCCCACCAGCGAAGGCAACCCACGGCAGCCCTACCAGGGAGACCTCAACGCAAGGCGAGTAGACCGGGGACCATCGCAGATGGGCACACCACAGCACATGGGCGAGGGTGGCACACGACTCCCCGACGAGAGGGACCCCCGCCCAATGCAAGAAAACCCGGCAACAACAACCCAACCCAGACGACCCCAACCACCAACTGGCGGTAGACCAGGGACTAGGGGGAAGGGAAAGCCGACAACAACCCGGCCAGGGAGGCCTGCGCCACCCCGGCAGGGGAGACCTCCACCGACCCAAGGAGGTATCCCCACAACGACACCCCGACCAGGTCGACCACCACCAACCCGACGGGGAAGGCCAACGCCTGCCCGGCCAAGGAGACCTGCGCCAACCCTGCAATGTCGGACACCGCTACCCGAGCCAACACCACCCACAGCGGGCAGACTGGACCCAAGGGCACCGGCCCGAACCACCCTCCAGACCACAGTGGGCCGGGCCGCAGCAGAACCGCAGCCACCGGGAGACCGAGGAAGAGCAAGTGACAGCCGGGGTCTTACCGAGACTCAGACGCTCTTCCCGGGTCGGAACCGAACAGCACCGCCGAGGCGAAAGATCCACAGGCCAGGAGGAAGACCACCAGAACCAGCCATCCAAGGTCTGCGGTCCGGCCGGAGGCGCTGAGGGTGACCCCGCACACTCGCCAGCTGAACCGAGCCCAGTTCCGGGGAAGGATCCAAGAGCCACAGGAACCCTGTCCGTCCAGGGCGGGGACATGGGAGAAATGAGACTGCGCAGGTCAAGTAGGGTGCCTAGGCGTCCTACGTACCTGCAGGACTACGTCACGTTTATTGACGAACACTGAACTTTTTTTCTTTGGACTAGGGGGGAGGAGTGTTATGTCCTTATAAGGACATCCGCCCGGATTGGCTGCCAGCCACCGGGCGGGAAAGTTTGAATCCCTGTCAGGGGGCGGTGCGTCTGCCGGAGCGAATATAAGGAGAGCTCCGGCAGCACACGGCAGTCTTGCTACTGTTCTTGTACTCAATAAAGGTTACTAATGTAACGAGCTGGTCGCGTCTTCCATTTCCTGCGCCGATCTAACACAAACCTTCTCTACACTCATCACTTAGGGCCTCATGAGGATTTTCTTGTGTGTAATAAGGGTGGAAGGTTTCCTGAAGCACCATCCACAGGGCACTCAAATGGTTTCTCCCCTGTGTGTATAAGCTTATGATTAAGAAGATTAGTCCTAATTCCAAAATCTATCCCACAGTCTGGACACCCGTAAGGTTTCTCCCCTGTGGGAGTCCTCCGGTGCACGAGCGGGGATTTCTGAGAGAAACTTTTCCACAATCAGGATATTCAAAGGGTTTCTCTTCTATGTGAATCCTCTGGTGGCCAATGAGGTTGGAATTCTGACGGAAACTGTTTCCACAGGCAGGACATTAAAAGGGTTTTTCTCCTGTGTGAGTCCTCTGGTGTGTCATTAGGCTGGAATGCTCACTGAAACATTTTCCACAATCAAGACATTTAAAGGTTTTCTCTCCTGTGTGAGTCCTCTGGTGTGTCACCAGGCTGAAATTCTTACTAAAGCTTTTCCCACAGTCAGGACATTTAAAGGGTTTCTCTCTTGTGTGAGTCCTCTGGTGTGTCACAAGGTTGGAATTGGTACTAAAACTTTTCCCACAAACAGGACATTCAAAGAGTTTTTCTCCTGTGTGAATCCTCTGGTGTCTAACCAGGCTGGAATTATCATTGAAACATTTCTCACAATCAGGACATTTAAAGGGTTTCTCTCCTGTGTGAGTCCTCTGGTGTTCCACAAGGTGGGAATTTTGACTAAAACTTTTCCCACAAACAGGACATGCAAACGGTTTCTCTCCTGCATGAATCCTCTAGTGGACAATGAGATAGGAACTTTGACTGAAACTTTTCCCACAGTCAGAACATTTAAAGGGTTTCTCTCCTGTGTGAGTCCTCTGATGTTTAACCAGGTTGGAATTCTTGCTGAAACTTTTACCACAATCAAGACATGCAAACGGTTGCTCTCCTGTATGAACCCTCTGGTGGCCGATGAGGTTGGAATTATGACGGAAACTTTTCCCGCAGTCAGGACATTTAAAGGGTTTCTCTCCTGTATGAATCCTCTGGTGTTTCACCAGGCTGGAATTGTGACTGAAACTTTTACCACAATCAGGACATTCAACCGGTTTCTCTCCTGTGTGAATCCTCTGGTGGCCGATGAGGTTGGAATTATGACGGAAACTTTTCCCGCAGTCAGGACATTTAAAGGGTTTTTCTCCAGTGTGAATCCTCTGGTGTTGAACAAGGGTGGAGTTCTGACTGAAACTTTTCCCACAGTGAAGACATTCAAAAGGTTTCTCCCCTGTGTGAGTCCTCTGGTGTTCCACGAGGTGGGAATTTTGACTAAAACTTTTCCCACAAACAGGACATTCAAACGGTTTCTCTCCTGCATGGATCCTCTGATGGGCAATGAGACAGGAACTTTGACTGAAACTTTTCCCACAATCAGGACATTTAAAGGATTCCTCTCCTGCGTGAGTCCTCTGGTGTGTCATTAGGCTGGAATGCTGACTGAAACTTTTTCCACAATCAAGACATTTAAAGGTTTTCTCTCCTGTGTGAGTCCTCTGGTGTGTCACCAGGCTGGAATTCTTACTAAAGCTTTTCCCACAGTCAGGACATTTAAAGGGTTTCTCTCCTGTGTGAGTCCTCTGGTGTGTCATGAGGCTGGAATGCTGACTGAAGCTTTTTCCACAATCAAGACATTTAAAGGGTTTCTCTCCTGTGTGAGTCCTCTGATGTGTCATTAGGCTGGAATGCTGACTGAAACTTTTCCCACAAACAAGACATTTAAAGGGTTTCTCTCCTGTGTGAGTCCTCTGGTGTGTCATTAGGCTGGAATTCTTGCTGAAACTTTTCCCACAATCAGGTCATTTAAAGGGTTTCTCTCAAGTGTGAGTCCTCTGGTGTGTCACAATGTTGGAATTGGTACTGAAACTTTTTCCACAAACAAGACATTTAAAGGGTTTTTCTCCTGTGTGTGTCCTCTGGTGTGTCACCAGGCTGGAATTGTTACTGAAACTTTTACCACAACTAGGACATTCAAACGGTTTCTCTCCTGTGTGAATCCTCTGGTGGCCGATGAGGCTGGAATTATGACGGAAACATTTCCCACAATCAGGACATTTAAAGGGTTTTTCTCCTGTGAAAATCCTCTGGTGGCCGATGAGGTTGGAATTATGATGGAAACTTTTCCCGCAGTCAGGACATTTAAAGGGTTTTTCTCCTGTGTGAATCCTCTGGTGGCCGATGAGGTTGGAATTATGACTGAAACTTTTCCCACAGTGAAGACATTCAAAAGGTTTCTCTCCTGTGTGAGTCCTCTGGTGTGTTACAAGGTTGGAATTGGTATTGAAACTTTTCCCACAAACAGGACATTCAAAGGGTTTTTCTCCTGTGTGAATCCTCTGGTGTCTAACCAGGCTGGAATTATAATAATAATAATAATAATAATAATTTTATTTCTATACCGCCCTTCTCCCGAAGGACTCAGGGCGGTGTACAGCCTATTTAAAAACACAGATAAAACAACAGTATAGAATTTAAAATAATTAAATAGGTGGCTCAAATTTAAAACCCCAATAAATTTAAATACCCAATTTAAAACTATTGTGTTGATAGTCCGGCTTGGCGGAACAACAGGGTCTTCAATGCGCAGCGAAACGCCCGGAGGTCGGAGATCTTACGAATTTCCAGGGGCAGTTCATTCCATAGGGCTGGGGCTCCCACAGAGAAGGCCCTCCCCCTGGGTGTCGACAGCCGACATAACTTGGCTGATGGCACCCTGAGGAGACCCTCTCTGTGGGAACGGACTGGTCGGTGGGAGGCTATTGGTGGCAGAAGACGGTCTCGGAGGTACCCGGGTCCTATGCCATGGAGCGCTTTAAAGGTGGTAACCAACACCTTGAATCGCACCCGGAAGACCACTGGGAGCCAGTGCAGCTCGCGCAGGAGGGGTGTCACATGGGCACAGCGGGACGCGCCCATAACCACCCGCGCGGCCGCATTCTGGACCAGTTGGAACCTCCGAGTGCTCTTCAAGGGGAGCCCCATGTAGAGAGCATTGCAATAGTCCAACCGGGAGGTGACAAGGGCGTGAGTGACCGTGCGCAAGGCGTCCCGATCCAGAAAGGGCTGCAACTGGCGAATCAGGCGAACCTGATAAAAGGCCCCCCTGGCTACGGCCGTCATGTGCTCTTCTAAAGACAGCCGTGTGTCCAGGAGGACACCCAGATTGCGAGCCCTCTCTGTGGGGGGCAAGGATTCACCCCCAATAGTCAGCGATGGCACCTGCTGACTATATCGGGGCGCCGGAAGCCACAGCCACTCGGTCTTGGAGGGGTTGAGTCTCAGCCTGTTCCTCCCCATCCAGGCCCACACGGCCTCCAGGCAGCGGGACATCACATCAAGGGCATCGTTGGGGTGGTCTGGGGTGGAGATGTACAGCTGAGTATCATCAGCGTACAGATGGCACTTCACCCCAAAACCACGGATGATCTCACCCAGCGGCTTCACATAAATGTTGAACAGGAGAGGCGAGAGGACCGACCCTTGCGGCACTCCCCATGCGAGATGCCTCAAGGTCGACCTCTGCCCCCCTGCCAACACGAACTGCGAGCGGTCGGAGAGGAAGGAAGAGAACCACCGCAGAACGGTGCCCCCTATTCCTAACCCCCTCAACCGCTGCAGCATGATACCATGGTCGATGGTATCAAAAGCCGCTGAGAGGTCTAATAGGACTAGGACAGAGGAACAACCCCTGTCCCGAGCCCTCCAGAGATCATCCACCAACACGACCAATGCCGTTTCTGTGCTGTACCCCTGCCTGAAGCCCGACTGGTACGGGTCTAGATAGATAGCTTCATCCAGGTGCCGGGGAAGTTGTCGTGCCACCACGCTCTCAACAACCTTCGCCACAAAACGAAGGTTGGAGACTGGACGATAGTTGGCTAATTCAGCCGGGTCCAGAGAAGGCTTCTTGAGGAGGGGCCTCACTACCGCCTCTTTCAAGGCGGCAGGAAAGGCACCCTCACTCAAAGAAGCACCTATAATTCCCTGGAGCCAGCCTCGTGTAACCTCCCGGGAGGCCAGTACCAACCAGGAGGGACACGGGTCCAATAAACACGTGGCGGCACTAATCTTACCCAGAACCCTGTCCACATCCTCGGGAGCCACAGGATCAAACTCCTCCCAAATAACATTCTCAAGACCTGCCCCGGTCTCCTCCCATGGACTCATCCAATCGGAGTCCAAGCCATCCCGAATCCGAGCGACTTTATCGTGCAGGAATTGCACAAAGTCCTCAGCACGACCCTGCAAGGGATCTTCCCGCACTCCCCCCCGAAGAAGGGAGTGGGTCACCCTAAACAGGGCGGCTGGGCGGTTCTCTGCAGATGCGATAAGAGCGGAGAAATGGTTAGATTTTGCCGCTTTTATCGCCACTAGGTAGGTCTTGATATAAGACCTCACCTGTGTCCGGTCGGAGTCGGATTGGCTAGTCCTCCAAATGCTCTCTAGGCGTCTTTTCCGACGTTTCATCTCTCTCAGCTCCTCAGAGAACCAAGGAGCTAATTGAGATCGGCATCGGGTCAGAGGCCGCAAAGGCACGACACGGTCCAAAGCTCCAGCGGCCGCCCTTTCCCAGGCGGCCACCAGCTCTTCAGTCGAGTCGTGTGTTAGAGTCTCAGGAAACGGCCCAAGCTCCATCAGGAACCTTTCAGGATCCATCAGGCGCCTGGGACGGAACCATCTAGTCGGTTCCGTCTCCCTGCGGTGGGGGCAGGCGGTAGGAAAGTCTAGTTGAAGGAGTGAATGATCTGTCCATGACAAGGGTTTAATATCTAGGTCCCCTCTACCAAGATCATTCAACCACTGACCAGAGATAAAAATCAGGTCTAGAGTGTGTCCCCCTATGTGAGTGGGGCCTTGAACTAACTGGGTCAGGTCCAAGGCCGTCATGGAAGCCATGAACTCCCGAGCCACCTCTGACGCCTCACCTGCAGATGGAAGGTTGAAATCCCCCATGACAATAAGTCTGGGGGTATCAACCGCCACCCCGGCAATGACGTCGAGTAGCTCGGGCAGGGTCGCTGCCACGTGGCAGGGAGCCAGGTACGTAGTCAGCAAACCCATCTGCACCCCACGGCCCCACTTCACACAAAGGGACTCACATCCGGCTATCTGAGGAACAGTGGTCTCCCTCGGACAAAGACTCTCCCTAATGATCACCGCCACTCCCCCACCCCTCCCCTGGGCCCTTGGCTGATGAAATGCACGGAAACCTGGCGGGCACATCTCTACGAGGGGGACCCCCCCCTCTTGGCCCAACCAGGTCTTGGTAATACATGCCAGGTCTGCACCCCCCTCCAAAATAAGATCACAGATGAGGGGGGCCTTGTTAACCACCGACCTGGCATTGCATAACATCAGCCGCGGACCCTGGGCCTGAGGCTCTACACAACCCAGGACACGAGTTACGCATTGGGGGCCGGAGTGCGCAATTGCTCGGAGACAGCGCGTGCGCACCCCCGACACTTGATATGACCCCCTGCACCCGTCATACCTGCCCCTCCCACTCAAGATTTCAATTACACAGCCCTTTCTATCGTCCCCCTGCCCCCCGGTTAAATTTCCTTTCGCGACCCCTCTGCTGCAGCTAATCAACCCATCATCCCGCACAGTCGCTATCTGGACCCCCCCAGGTCCACTTTTACAACCCCCACCCGTCCTCCCGGGTCCCTTTAAAATTTTCCTTAAAAGTTTTGCTAAAAAACCCCTCAGCCCCCTCTTTGCTGCATGCCATCTCTCGGGGTCCCAAAGCCCGTCATCAAGATTATCATTGAAACATTTCTCACAATCAGGACATTCAAAGGGTTTCTCTCCTGTGTGAGTCCTCTGGTGTGTCATGAGGCTGGAATGCTGACTGAAACTTTTTCCACAATCAAGACATTTAAACGGTTTTTCTCCTGTGTGAATCCTCTGGTGTCTAACCAGGCTGGAATTATCATTGAAACATTTCTCACAATCAGGACATTTAAAGGGTTTTTCTCCTGTGTGTGTCCTCTGGTGTGTCACCAGGCTGGAATTGTTACTGAAACTTTTACCACAAATAGGACATTCAAACGGTTTCTCTCCTGTGTGAATCCTCTGGTGGCCGATGAGGCTGGAATTATGACGGAAACATTTCCCACAATCAGGACATTTAAAGGGTTTTTCTCCTGTGTGAATCCTCTGGTGGCCGATGAGGTTGGAATTATGATGGAAACTTTTCCCGCAGTCAGGACATTTAAAGGGTTTTTCTCCTGTGTGAATCCTCTGGTGGCCGATGAGGTTGGAATTATGACGGAAACTTTTCCCGCAGTCAGGACATTTAAAGGGTTTTTCTCCTGTGTGAATCCTCTGGTGTTGAACAAGGGTGAAGTTCTGACTGAAACTTTTCCCACAGTGAAGACATTCAAAAGGTTTCTCTCCTGTGTGAGTCCTCTGGTGTGTTACAAGGTTGGAATTGGTACTGAAACTTTTCCCACAAACAGGACATTCAAAGGGTTTTTCTCCTGTGTGAATCCTCTGGTGTCTAACCAGGCTGGAATTATCATTGAAACATTTCTCACAATCAGGACATTCAAAGGGTTTCTCTCCTGTGTGAGTCCTCTGGTGTGTCACCAGGCTGGAATTCTTACTGAAGCTTTTCCCACAAACAGAAACCTCTTCTTGATTTTTTTTTCATTTCTCTCTCACTTACTGAGGAAGATGAATAACTGTGTGACTCTCTGAAGGAAATGGAAAATATTTTGATTTCTAGACTGACTTGCTTTGGTGTTCAATGTTGCTTGTTATCCTCAGTTGTCCAGAGTGCTCATTGCCATCTTCTTTGTCTATAAGATTCAAATATAAATGTATCTTTAATTGTGCATGAAATTGTTGCAGAAGATGAGGCAAAAAGAAAAACTTTTGCATTACAATGAAAATGAAAACATGCCATAATACTCAAAGAAGCTCTTACATTAATCACGACACATGGAAGACTACCCAGATCCAAGTTCGAATATCCATTAGGATGAAATTCACTTGTTGACTGGGTCAATCACAAATTCTTAGCAATGCAAAGGGTTGTTTTCACATACAGTCAAGTGAAAAAGAAAGTACATTCTCTTTCATTTCTATGGTTTTACTTATCAGGATATCATAAATATCATCGCAACAGAACAGAAGAGAATAACAGAATTGGAAGGGACCTTGGAGGTCTTCTAACGCAAGCCCTGCTCAAGCAGAACACCCAATACCATTACAGACAAGTGGATTTTACATCTCTTCTTAAAAGCTTCCAGTGATGGAGCACCACAATGTCTGAAGGCAAGCTGTTCTGATGGTTAATTGTTCTCACCATTAGGAAATTTCTCACTGCTTCCATAGTATAAAGAGGTGAAGTAGCAGCCAAATACTCCTAATAAAGTGCCCTCGATCAATTGATCGTCAGCGAATATGACTACATCTATAAAAGCCGAAGTTGTAGGAGTTTCCTGGTCTCTGGCATTGAGGTGTGTGTTAATACTATGCCAAAGAGTAATGATATCAGCAGTTATCTTAGAGAAGCAATTGTTGCTGCCCATCAATTTGGGAAGGTTTAAAAGGCCATTTCCAAACAATTTAAAATACATCATTCTAAAGTGAGGAAGATTCTTGGCCAATGCAAATCAAATTTTCTTGGAAAAGATTCATTGGATGAAAATCCTAAAGTGGAAAACAACTCAAGAATCTTGGGAAACTCTGAAAAATCTGATCATAAAAGCCCAGACCAGCACAATAGTGCTGAGAAAGAAAAACAAGAAATCCAAGAAGAAACCAGAAAATTCTTTGCATCGGTCTTCACGCAAAAAGAAACTATAGCCCAACCTACCAGAAACATAATTGTAAAAAACAGACTGGAAATAAAAGTTAAAATAGGCAAAAAAATAGTAAAAAAAACCCTGTCTGATCTTGATGAATACAAACCACCAGGACCTGATGGGTTACATCCCAGAGTTCTAAAGGAGCTGGCAGATGTCACCTCAGAACCACTGCACCACATCTTTTAAAAATCCTGAAATACCGGGGAACTACCAGAGGACTGGAAAAGAGTTGATGTGGTTCCCATCTTCAAAAAGGGGGAAAAAACAGGTTTATGAAAAAGCTTTTGGGTCCTCAAAATCTAGAGGTGTTGCAACATTAATATCAAATAGAGTCCAATTTGAAAAAAACAAAGTAATAGCAGATATTGATGGACGATATTTGATAATAACAGGATGTATTAACGAGGAAAAAATAACATTAGTTAATTTATACGCACCAAATGTGAATCAAAAAGATTTTTTGAATAAGATTACCGATTTGTTGCAAACTGAAAGGGTAGGGAAAGTAATTATTGCTGGTGATTTTAATTTAATTAGAAACCAGATAGATAGTACCAATCCTACCCGATATGGTGGAATAAGAAAAATGGGGATACTTGATAATTGGATGTTGCAAAATGGTGTAGTAGATGTTTGGAGGGAGATTAAAGGTAACGAAAGAATGTATACTTTTCACTCAAAGGTATTTAATTCATATTCAAGAATTGACTATATTTTTATATCCAAGAATCTGATGGATAACGTGGACAATATGGATGTTGGAATATTTAAAGACTCTGACCACGCAGAATTGTTATTAGAATTAGATATGTTTTTGGAGAAAAAAGAAAATTGTTGGAGATATGATGAAAATTTAAATAAAAACGAGGAAGATACGGATCATATTCTTAGGAAATGGGAAGAAAATTGGGATTGGAATGATAATGGGGAAGTTAATTATGGAACAGTTTGGGACACAATGAAAGCAATTTTTAGAGGAGAAAGTATTAAATTATCAAGTAGGAAGTATAAGAATTATAAAGTAAAAATAGAGGAAAAGAAGAAATTGATAAAAGAACTGGAAAATAGATTTCTAGAGACTAAGGATAGGAAATTATGGGAGGAATTTAAAAAATTGAAAAATAAACAAATAGCGGAAGATACAGAAATAGTTAAAAAAAATTTAAGCTATTTAAAAAGAGAATTTTTTGAATATGGTAATAAAAATTCAAAATTATTAGCAAGAATGGCGAAAGATAAAAAAGAAAAAAGAGAAATAGGTGTCCTAATAGATGAAAAAGGTAAGAGATGTTATAAAAAATTAGAGAAATGTGAAATTGTTAAAAAGTTTTTTCAAGAATTATATCTTAAAAAAGAAATTGATAATTGTAAATTAAAAAATTTCTTAGAAAAATATGGTCAGAAGAAAATTGATAATAAATATAAAGAAAAAATGGAAAAGGATATTACCTCTGAGGAAATTAAAGATGTGATTCAGAAGCTAAAACTTGGAAAATCTCCAGGTGAGGATGGGTTACCAGCAGAATTTTATAAAGAGTTTAAAGAAATTTTGATCCCAAAATTACAGATATTGTATAATAAGATATTACATGGAGATGATACTCCCATGTCTTGGAATAGAACAATTATATCCTTAATCCCGAAACCAGGTAAAGATCTAGAAAAAATTGAATCCTATCGGCCCATTTCCTTGATTAACCAAGATGCTAAGATATTTACTGCAATTGTAGCAAATAGATTGAATAATTTTATAGATAAATATATAAACCATAATCAAGTAGGTTTTGTTAAAGGGCGTTATATGTGTGATTTAGTTAGAAGAGTATTAAATGTTATTGATATTGCTGAGAATAATGGTGATAAGATAGGTATTCTTGCCTTGGATATTTTTAAAGCTTTTGATTCTATACAATGGGATACTATAAAAGAAATGATTTCTGCATTAGGATTTGGTAATAAATTTATTCATATTATTTCCAAATTGTACCAGAGGGGTACGGCAAGAGTGAAGGTAAATGGTATATTTACACAAGATATAAATTTGGAAGCAGGGACAAGACAGGGTTGTCCTCTGTCTCCGACCCTATTTTTATTAGCAATAGAAATTTTAACAACTTTGATTGAAGAGGATTCAGAATTAATAGGTTATAAAGGCGTCAAAGTTAATTTATATGCAGATGACACTCTTGTCATTTTAAATAATATTACAAGTGATATAAAAAGAGTTCAAACACATTTGGAAGAATTCGAAGATATGACTGGTTTGAAAGTAAATTGGGCAAAATCAGAATTATTAATGGAAATTGATAGGGAAAATAAATTAGAAAAATTACAAAATCAATTTGGAATTAGGATAAAGGATAATTTAAGATATTTATGTATTATACTTTCACTTAAAATTAAAAATTTAAAGAAACTAAATTATGACATAGTAACAAAAGAAATTGAAGAGAAAATTGGGAAATATAAAAAACTCAAGTTATCTTGGTTTGGTAGAGTAGCTTTATGTAAAATGATGTTACTTCCTAAACTTAACTTTTTTATTCGAGATGCTTCCAATCTTTTTAACCGAGAAGGACATTGAAGTATATAAAAAAAATTAGATAAATTTTGTAATGGGGATAAAAAACCAAGACTGATTAAGAAAATGTGGTATCAGAACCAAAAACAAGGTGGTTTAGGAATTCCAAAATTATTAAACTATTATAGAGCATTTAATATAAAAACAGTAGTAAAAATTTTAAAAGGAGATGTTAAACTTTGGGGTAATTTCGAAATGAAGGAAATAAAGAAGTTTGGTTACAAATGGTTTTTGGAAAATTTTAAAGGTTGGGACAGAGTAGCAAAAAAATTAATACCAGACGCATTGTATTTAGGTAAACTGAAAGAGAATTGCCCAATGAAATTAAATAGTAACAGAGAGAGGATTATAATAGAAGAGAAAGTGGAAACAATTAGTGAATGGTTGAAATGTATAGAAAATGAAATGAGGAAAGAGGAAATTTATGGAAAATTAAACATTAATTGGTTTGAAAGAATTCAAATGAATAAATGGAATAGGAAATGCAAAGAAAGGAACGATGAGAGCAGAAAGGAAACGGAATTTGAAAATTTGACATCTCGAACAATAAAGGATGAAATTGGGCCAAAGGGATTAGTTAGTAAAATTTATAAAATTATTAACTCTGATAATAATTCACAAAGGGTAATGAAAGAGAATTGGGTAAAAGAACTGGGTATTGAAATTTCTGATCAAAATTGGAACATGAATTGGGTTAGCAGAATAATGAGGACATTATCAATAAGGATTAAAGAACATAATTATAAAGTTATTTGGAAGTGGTATTTGACCCCAATAAGACTTTTTCAAATGGATAATAAAGTGGATAAAATGTGTTGGAGATGTAAAGTGGAACCCGGGACATATGCTCATATGTGGTGTAAATGTAATGGGGTTGAACTTTTTTGGTTTAGGATAGAAAATGAAATATTTGAAATAATTAAGAAGAGGGTCAAATTGAAATTGGAAATTATATTATTATTAATATTGAATGAAACAACATTAACAACTGGAGAAAGAGAATTGGTGAGGATTTTGGTTATAATGGGGAGAATTATAATTGCTAGATATTGGAAATTAAATGTTGACTTAAAATTAGAAGAATGGTATAATGAAACATGGAAATTTGCATTAAATGATAAATTGACTTGTGATATTAAAATTAGAAGTGGTATATATAAAGAAAATGTTTTTTGGAACACTTGGCAACCATTTGTGGACTTTGCACTTGGGAGATTGGATGAATCGGCACCAGTACCTTATCAAAGAGATTTCTGGAAGAATTGAAGACTTCAAGTTCCTAAAACTTCCTTTCCGTTTGTATAGCACGTTCGGGGAAAAAAATTTTTTTTTCTTTCCTTACTATTGATTTTTTGTATTGACTTTTTTTCCCCTTTTTGTTATTCCTTAACAATAAAAATATAATAAAAAACGTAAAAAAAAAAAAGGACTACACGTTGAATGCGGTTGATCAGCCAGTTACAAATCCATCTGGTGCTGATGCTGTCCAACCCACATTTTTCTACTTTATCTAGTAGTAGGTTATAGTCTACTTTATCAAATGCCTTACTGAAGTCCAAGTAAATTATACTGACAGTATTCCTCTGGTCCACTAATTTTGTCACTTTGTCAAAGAATGCAATAAGACTAGTCTGGCATGATCTGTTTTTGACAAACCCTTTTGGTTATTACTTTGTTTGCTTCTAGGTGTTCGCTGATTCATTGCTTGATCTTTTCCAGAATCTTCCCTGGTATTGAGGTCAGGCTGATAGTTTCCTGGATCTATTTTTTTTTTTTTTCCTTTTTTGAAGATGGGAACTACATCAGCTCTTTTCCAGTCCTCTGGCTGGAAAATCCTGTGTTCCAGGATCTTTGAAAGATATCGTTCAGTGGTTCTGAGATCTCGTCTGCCAGTTCCTTCAGAACCTTGGGGTGTAATCCATCCAGTCCTGGTATTTGAACTCATTTAGGGTAGGCAAGTGTTCACTTACCATTTTTTCTGTTAGATCGGCGCAGGAAAGGAAGACGTGACCAGCTCGTTACATTAGTAACCTTTATTGAGTACACGAAACAGTAGCAAGACTGGCTGTGCGCTGCCGGGGCTCTCCATATATTCGCTCCGGCAGACGCACCGCCCCCTGACAGGGATTCAAATCTTCCCGCCCGGTGGCTGGCAGCCAATCCGGGCGGATGTCCTTATAAGGACATAACACTCCTCCCCCCTAGTCCAAAGAAAAAAACAGTTCAGCGTTCGTCAATGAACGTGACGTAGTCCCGCAGGTACGTAGGACGCCTAGGCACCCTACTTGACCTGCGCAGTCTCATTTCTTCCGCGTCCCCGCCCTGGACGGACGGGGTTCCTGTGGCTCCTGGCTCCTTCCCCGGAACCGGGCTCGGTTCGGCTGGCGAGTGTGCGGGGTCACCCTCAGCGCCTCCGGCCGGACCGCAGACCTTGGATGGCTGGTTCTGGTGGTCTTCCTCCTGGCCTGTGGATCTTTCGCCTCGGCGGTGCTGTTCGGTCTCGACCCGGGAAGAGCGTCTGAGTCTCGGTAAGACCCCGGCTGTCACTTGCTCTTCCTGGGTCTCCCGGTGGCTGCGGTTCTGCTGCGGCCCGGTTCGTTGTGGTCCGGAGGGTGGTTCGGGCCGGTACCCTTGGGTCCGGTCTGCTCGCTGTGGGTGGTGTTGGTTCGGGTAGCGGTGTCCGACCTTGCAGGGGTGGCGCAGGTCTCCTTTGCCGGGCTGGCGCTGGCCTTCCCCGTCGGGTTGGTGGTGGTCGACCTGGTCGGGGTGTCGTTGGGGGGCTTCCTCCTCGGGCTGGTGGAGGTCTCCCCTGCCGGGGTGGCGCAGGCCTCCCTGGCCGGGTTGTTGTCGGCTTTCCCTTCCCCCTAGTCCCTGGTCTACCGCCAGTTGGTGGTTGGGGTCGTCTGGGTTGGGTTGTTGTTGCCGGGTTGTTTCTTGCGTTGGGCGGGGGTCCCCCTCGCCGGGGAGTCGTGTGCCACCCTCGCCCATGTGCTGTGGTGTGCCCATCTGCGACGGTCCCCGGTCTACTCGCCTTGCGTTGAGGTCTCCCTGGTAGGGCTGCCGTGGGTTGCCTTCACTGGTAGGGTGCGGTGCTCCCCTTCTGGGCAGGTCCCGGTCTACCTGCGGGCTGGGTCGGGGGTCCCTGGCCCTGCTGTGCCGGGTGTCCACCTGGTCGGGTTGGTGTTGCCATCCCCCGTGTGGTTGGCCCCGGTCTACCTCGCTGCACTGCCGACGTGACAGTGCCTGGTAGTGTGCTGGGCCGACCTCGTCGGGATGGCGTTGCTCTGCCTCGCAGGGGTGTGGTAGGCCTACCTCGTCTGGGTATTGTAGGCCTACCTCGCCGGGGTGTTGCAGGCCTACCTCGTCTGGGTGTTGTAGGCCTACCTCGTCAGGCTGGTTTTCGTGTGCTCCCCCCCACCTTTTCCGGAGTTGGTCGATGTGACGTCTCACGACCTGTCCATCTTCCAACTCGACGGTGTAGGATTTGGGGCCGGTTGTGCTGGCAATCTTCCCCTTCAGCCACTTAGGAGAGCTGTTGAAATTCAGCGCGAAAACTGAATTTCCTTTGCTGAAGGCGCGAAGCGGGCGGCTGGCGGTTGCGGTCACTTCCGGGCTGTATTGGGGGTGCAGCCGGTCCAAGGGTGACCTCAACCTTCTGCCCATCAGGAGTTCGGCCGGGCTCTTGTGGGTGGTGGCATGCGGCGTGATGTGCTGGGTGAGGAGGAAGTTGTCGATGCGTTCTTGCCAGTCTCCCGGGCCCATCTTGGTGAGGGCTTCTTTTGTGAGCCGGACCATCCGTTCCGCTTGTCCGTTTCCGGCCGGCCTGTACGGAGCGGAGAGGGCATGGCGGATGCCCAGTCCTGCCAGGAAGGACTCCATGGCCAGGGATGTGAGCTGGGGGCCGTTGTCCGAGACCAGCACGTCCGGTAGTCCGTGGGTGGCAAACAGGCGGCGCAGGGCTCGGATCATCGCTTCTGTTGTGGTAGATGCCATGGGTACCACCTCGAGCCACTTGGAGAACGCATCTACCACGATGAGGAGGTGCCGCCCTTGCATCGGGCCCGCGAAGTCGATGTGGACCCTCGACCATGGGTTGCTGGGGGTCTCCCAGTTCGTGACTTCGGATTGTGGCAGTGCTGGGCGGACTTCTTGGCATGGGTCACATCTGGAGACCCATTGTTCAATGTCTCTGTCCAGTGAGGGCCACCAGACGTAACTCCGTGCCAGGGCCTTCATGCGGACGATGCCTGGGTGCCCGTTGTGCAGTGTCTCTAGCGTCCGCCGTTGCAGAGTGCTTTGGGATCAGCACCCTGTCTCCCCATAGCAGACAGCCCTTTATGGTGGACAGCTCCGTCTGTTTCCTGGTGAACGGGCTGAACCTCTCTTCCGTCTGTTTCGCTGGCCACCCCCTGAGGATCCAGGACCTTACTTGGCGGAGGGTGGGGTCCCTCTGGGTGTGCGCGGCCACATCTGCGGAGGAGACTGGACAGCTGGCGTCGTCATCTATGTGGAATAGATGGAGCGTGGGGGCTGGGTCTTCCACCGGGTTCTTCGATGGGCATCTGCTGAGTGCGTCGGCGTTTCCTATGGCTGTGCCTGGCTGGTGCACGAGCCTATAGGAGTAGCCGGCCAGGAAGATGGCCCATCTCGTCATCCGCGGGGACATGAAGGTCGGGGTGGGTTGGTCGCCTGCGAGGAGTCCCAGGAGTGGCTTGTGATCGGTGACTATGGTGAAGCGCCTTCCATAGAGGTATTCGTGGAAGCGCTTCACTCCTGCCACGATGGCCAGGGCTTCTTTGTCCAGCTGACTGTAGTTCCGCTCTGCGCCGGACATGGTTTTCGAGAAGTAGGCGATGGGGGCCTCCGTGCCGTTGGGCAGCTCGTGGCTGAGGACTGCCCCCACCCCGTATGGCGACGCGTCGCAGGTCAGCTTGATGGGGAGCGTCTCGCTGTATTGGATGAGGACGCTTTTGGACGTCAGTAGTCCCTTGATGGCCCGGAACGCTGCTTCCTCTTCCTGGCCCCACTTCCAGGAAGCCGATTTCCCCAGCAGGCGGTGGAGTGGCTCAGCAACTGTGGCTTTCTGTTTTAAGAAAATGGCGTAGAAGTTGAGCAACCCAAGGAAAGCCTGAAGCTCCGTTTTGTTTTTTGGGTTGGAGCTTCATGGATTGCTTCCACTTTTGATTTGGTGGGGTGGATGCCTGTGCTATCAATGAGGTAGCCCAGGAACTCGACTTCCTGTACTCCTATGATGCACTTGTCCCGCCTGACCCTCAAGCCCTTGGCCTTGAATCGCTGCAGGACAAGCCTGAGCCTTTCAAGGAGTTGAGCTCTTGAGTCACCGGAGATGAGCACATCGTCGAAGTAAGGCACCACCCCTGGAACGCCTTGGAGGAGGCGTTCCATCATGGATTGGAAGATGCCGGGGGCAGCGCTGACTCCAAATTGGAGCCGGTTGCATTTGAATGCCCCCCTGTGCGTGACAATTGTTTGTGCCTCCGCCGTTTTTTCATCCACTGGCAGTTGCTGGTAAGCCTGGGCCAGGTCCAGTTTCGCAAAAATTGATCCAGATCCCAGGGAATGCAGCAGGTGTTGCACCACTGGGACTGGGTATGCGCTCTGTGCCAACGCCTTGTTGATGGTACAACGGTAGTCGGCGCAGATGCGCACAGACCCATCATGCTTCAGTGGGGTCACAATGGGGGTCTCCCATGAAGCATGATCGATCGGTTCCAGGACGCCCTGGGCGATCAGCTTATCCAGCTGCTCATCTACTTTGGGCCGCAGGGCAAACGGAACTCGGCGGGGCTTGAGCCTAATTGGGGTGATTCCCTTGTCCAGATTGAAGGAGATTGGCCTCCCCACAAATTTCCCCAGCTTACCATCGAAGACTTCCTTGAACTCTTCGATGAGGTAGTCGAGTTCGTCCCTGCCAATTTGGTTGATGCCCTCGATTGAGAGCCCCAGCGGCTTGAACCACTCCACTCCTAGCAGGTTCGGTCGGCTGTCCCTTACGACGGTGATGGGGAGCTTGCCTTCGAACTGCTTGTAGGTGACCCGGATGTTGGCTCTTCCTAGCACTCCGATGGGGTTTCCCCCGAAGTCGACGAGCTTGGAGTGTAGTGGCTTCAGCTCTCGCTTGGTGATACTGGGTTGCAGGCGCTTCAACTGCTGCCAGTCCATGATGGAGTAGACCGAGCCGGAGTCTACCTCCATTTTGCAGGGTGCTCCTTCCACGTGGATGGTCACATGGAACTTGGTGGCACTGTCTGACGTCGTGTGAGCGATGGTCGTCTGGTGGACCGCTCCGGGGAAATTCGTCGTCTCTGCGTCTGGAAGGACCAGAGGACCGTTTGGATGACCTCTGGTAATCCTTCCGATTCTCGCGGGGACGGTGGCTGGAGGGCTCTGGGGCTGGTTCCTCAGCTCTGCAAGCTTCGGCGATGTGACCCCTTCTGTTGCAGCGTCGGCAGGTCGCATCTCTCCACTTGCAGGTTGCTCTGGCATGGTCCCCTCTGCAGCTGGCGCAGCGCTCCCCTTTGTAGTTCCGTTGGGCGGTTTCCCGCCTTGGGGGTCTGGATACCTTGTGGACGGTGGACTCTCCCTCCGACTCGGATCCAGCCGTGGAATCCTCTGTTGAAGATTGCTCTGTGGAGCGAATCTTGTGGATTCCCTTGGCTCTGCTTACTGCGGCAGCTGCTTTCTCCGAGATTTTGGATGCGGTGGCTTCCTCCACCACATCCTTGAGCACGAGCTTCTTCCTGCTCAGGAATTTCTTTTGCAGGCCTCTATCCCTCATGCCGAAGACCACGCGGTCAGCGATGGCATTGTCCACGTGGTCGAACTCACAGCTGGCTGCGATCTGGCGTAGGGCGGCCACAAATTCCTTGATAGTCTCACCTTCCATCTGGTCCCTCTGATGGAAGGTGAAACGGTTCGCCACCGGTGTTCCTGTTGGGGCATAGTGGTCTTCCAGGATTTGCAGCAGGTCTGCCCATGGCACTTCTTCGATGTCTCGTGGTGCTACGAGATCGATTGCCATGTCGAGGACCTCGGAGCCGCAGTTGGCCAGGAAGATGCCCTTCTTCCGGTCATCATCGGCATCCCTGATGTTGTTGCCTCTCAGGTATTGCCGGAATTTCACTACGTAGGATTTCCACTTGTCCTTCCCTGGGCGGAAAGGAGCAAGGGCTGGCAAAGTGACTTCAGCGGATGCCATGCCTTTGGAAATGCCTACTGTAGTTCCCGGTGCCGGAGTCTTGTCTTGTTGGCTTGGTGCCGCGAGGTTCGTTCTTCTCTCAGTCCTTCGTCGCCAGTGTTAGATCGGCGCAGGAAAGGAAGACGTGACCAGCTCGTTACATTAGTAACCTTTATTGAGTACACGAAACAGTAGCAAGACTGGCTGTGCGCTGCCGGGGCTCTCCATATATTCGCTCCGGCAGACGCACCGCCCCCTGACAGGGATTCAAATCTTCCCGCCCGGTGGCTGGCAGCCAATCCGGGCGGATGTCCTTATAAGGACATAACACTTTCCCCTACTTTAAGTTGTGTTCCTAATCTGTTTTTGATAGGTTGGACTGTTTTTTCCTTTTGTGTAAAGACAGATGCAAAAAAGGATTTAAGTAGTACTGCTTTCTCCCTGTTGCTTGTCACCTTCTTGCCACTTTCTCCCAACAATGGACCAATTGTTTCCTTGACATTTTTCTTTTCCATGTCCATCTCATTTGTATTTTATGTTTTGATTTTTTTTGCCAATGTGCAAGACAGAGCATTTATTGGTTGAGCACAGACATCGCAGCACAGACACACATCTCCAAAATGCTCCGTCCGGAGACTTCAGCCTTACAATCCTGGATGGGTTGTCTGTGCTGTGAACGCAAAGAAAGAATGGGGTGAGACAGAGAGAGAGAGAGCTGGTGGTGACCCCCTGCCACCCCGGTACTGACTGTACACCAAGTGCCTGTGCCATAGGGGCAGCCCCCCCACTCTCACCCAGGCGCCACAACCACATAGCCCATGCTACTGAGCACCCATCACAGCAGCCCCAGCCCCAGCATCACCGCCCCCGGTCTTCCTTGGCAGTTCGGGCGGCGGCAGCATAGAATCCTCCATGTGCGGCAGGCAGAAGTCAGCATGGACACTTCTGGTGAGGGCGGGGCAGCGGCTACACGATGGAGCGCAGGGCTGGAAGTCGCGCAGACCTACAACACCCAGCAGGCCTGGGACGTCCCGCAGCTGGGCACGAGTCTCTCAGCAGCAATGGCTGAGGCGCTGTGGGTGTTGCTGCTGCCACTGCCTGTGGAGGCTCTGGCCAGCCCACTGAGGGCCAAGTTCAACCGCGGGCAGGGAGTGATGGCCGTGGCCGGGCCAGCCAAGTTGCACTTGTCCGGCTGCCAGGCGGATGCAGCTGCCCAGGGTGTCCTGCACCCTGAAAATAATAAGACCCCCCTGAAAACTAGGCCAAGCCCTTATTTCAGGGTTCAAAAAAAAAAAAGACAAGGTCTTATTTTTGGGGAAACACGGTAGCATCCCCATGGTCATGTCATTTACATTTGGATACTCAACTGATTCACATTTATGACTGTTGCAGTGTTCCAGAGTCATGTAATCCTCTTTTGTGACCTACTGAGAAGCAAAGTACCTCAGGACACAGTTGTATATGTTGCCCCAACATCTCATTAAGCCACTTCTGAATAATCTTCCAAAATTTCATTGCCTCTCGACAGGTCCACCATTGGTGGAAATATGTACCTTCTTTAATGCCACATTTCCCACAGGTTGAGGATGTTCCAGGGAACATTTGGGCAAGTCTGGCCAGCGGCAAATGCCATCGATATGCCTATTTCTTGCCAACCACCAAAAAGTGAGTTTCTAACTGTTTGACAAATCGTACTCAACGTGTAATCCTCAATAGAGCTATCCCCACATGGAGGGAAGTAAGCAGGCCTAGGAAGCAGGAAAAGGAGGGAACACCTTCCAAAAACCTTTGCCAAGGAAACTGCAAAGCCAGGCATCAAGACTGACCCAAAGGCACCAAATACGAAGCTAAATAGTGTCACGTTTCACTTTTTCACTTGGCTCAGTTGCAAAGATTGGCTGCTAGGAGTCGAAAACATCTTCCAAAAGCCTTGGTGGAGACTGGACAGGGGTGTTTCTCCACCTCCTGTCGCTAGATGGCGGTCAGGCAACGTCTGTGCCTAGAAAGCCTTCAATACAGTGGTGCCCTCCGCGATTGCGCTTAAAAAAGGACTTTTAAACCATCGAGTACTGCATTGCTAGAAAGGATGGGAGGAGAGGAGAAGCGCAGAGGAACTTCCTCTTCCGGATGACTCATGGGAGGAAGTTGGTGTGCAGAGCGGCTTTTCTGCTCTTCCCAGGGTCGAAGCAGCAGCTGGCAGGTGAGTTGAGGGCTGCAGGTGGGAGGAGAGTCCGGGAGCAAGTCGGGCTGTTCGGTTCCCTCCACGGCCTGGAAGCGGAGAAGCAACTGGGCTGAAGCCTCTCAGCTGCGGCTGCTGCAGGTTCCTTCCCTCCCCAAATGGAAGCCCACTGGTGCTGCAGGCTGGGAAACTGGGGGCTGCAATTTCTGCTGGTGGGAAGCTTGAAAAAGCCTCTTTCAAGTGGAGGTTGATTCTTTGGGAATGGCTTCCCTCCAGAGGTTGTGGCTGCTCCGTCACTGGAGGGTTTTGAGGGGCGATTGGGCAGCCATTTGTTCTGGATGGAACAAATATAAAATGTATTGGCCACCAACCTTACCATGACATAACTGTGGGCGGCTTAGAGGCAGAAAATAATACATACACATTAAAATCTAAACAAATTGTAGGAAGAAAAATCCAGTCGGGTTCCAAGCCAGGAGAAAGGAGCTGGAAATAAAATGCTTAGTGACACAATTGCAGTCAGTAAATGAGGACTACTTCAATTGGGATGTCAACAAAGGGGTTGTGGAAAGCATTTTCTGCCTTTACTTGGAGTTCATGGCTTCCATGGGCATAACTGGTGCTTCAAATCTTGCAGAGGGTTTAGGCCTCATTTGGTCAGCTAAAGCCCCCACATCTGTCAAGTTAGTGTCATGCAGATTGTCAGGTGTGGCTCAATAAAATAAAAGAGAGTTCAAGTGTGTTTGTTGATAAGCCAACGCATTTCTTCAGCTGAATAAAGATGGGTCCCTCCTAAGGAGGAAGGAACCCTGAGCATAGTGAAAGGCAGATATTTATACATTTCTTTGCTTTCGCTTCATTACATAAGAGGCAGCTGGGACATGACAGATAAAATATAGAAATATAGAAATAATAAAAATCATAAAAATAGTCAAGCATGCCTTGTGTGATTTTGGTCACGTGCCTAACAGACAGGCTAGTGGTTTCCTGTGTACGTTTCCATGGCCTCTGAAGACTGTTGCGACCTGAACTTCAGCCTTACCATCTCAACATATGAGCAAACATCAAATTCATCAGGTTCCTGATTAACATTAGCGCAGAAGGTATGATTGAGATATTTTTCAGGCTTGAAAGACATTGATTTTCTCCATATTGTAGGTGTGTGTATTATTTCTCTCTGAATGTGTATATCTCCAAATGCATAATCTCTCCCCAGGACTTCCACATAAACAGTCATGTGAAAAAAAAGTACACTCTTCTTGACTTACATCAGGTCATCTTTTAATTTATAAAAAGAAAGCCAAAATGGAGAAGTCATATGTAAAAAAAGTATGATTCAATAATTTGTAGAACCAACTTTAGCAGCAAGAACTCCACCACCGTGCATGACGGATTGCATGAGATGCTTGTGCTGATATGCTGTGTTTTGTTTTCGTCAAACACGTCACTGTATTACGGCCAACCAACTCCATTTTGGTCTGGTCTGTGCAAAGGACAGTGTTCCAGAAGTCATGTGATTTGTTCAGATGCAACTTTGCAAACCTCAGTCTTGCTGCTATGACCTTTTTAGAGAGAAGAGGGTTTCTCCTCACAACCCTTCCAAATAAACCATATTTATCCAGTCTTTTTCTAATTTCGCTGTCATGAATCATAACATTTAAAATGCTAACTGAAGCCTGTAGAGTCTGAGATATAACTCTTTGTTTTTTCAGTAATTTCTCTGGCCATTGCATGGTCTGGCCTTGGGGTGAATTTTCTTGGATGTCCAGTTCTGGGAAGATTGGCAACTGTCTTGAATATTTCCCACTTGTGAATAATCTTTTTAACAGATTAACAGAGTTGTAAGGGACTTTATAGGTCATCTAGTCCAACCCTGCCCCCCCCCCAACTCAAGCAGGGGACCATACACCATTTCTGATAAATGGCAGTCCAACCTTTTCTTGAAAGTCTCAAGTGATGAAGCTCCCACAACTTCCAAAGGCAAGCTGTTACATTGGTTGATTGTTCTCACTGTCAGAAAGTTCCTCCTCATTTCTAGGTTGAATCTCTCTTTGGTCAGTTTCCATCCATTATTCCTTGTCTGGCCTTCAGGTGCTTTGGAAAATAGCTTGACCCCCTCCTCTCCGTAGCAGCCCCTCAAATATTGGAAGACTGCTATCATGTCTCCCCTTGCCCTTCTCTTCACTACACTAGCCATGCCCAGTTTCCGTAATCGTTCTTCATCTGTTTTAGTCTCCAGGCCCCTAATCATCCTGGTTGCTCCCCTCTGCACCTTGAGTTTCAACATCTTTTATAGTGTGGTGACCAAAACTGGATGCAGTACTCTAGGTGTGGTCTTACTAGAGCTTTATAGAGTGGTATTAGTACCTCACTTGATCTTGATTGTATCCCTCTGTTAATGCAATTTAGGATTTTATTGGCTTTTTTAGCTGCCGCTGCACATTACTGGCTTATATTTAGCTGGTTGTCCACTAAGACTCTCAAGATCTGTCTCACAGTCACTGCTATTAAGCCTGGTTTCACCCAGTTTATATGTGTACTTTTGGTTTTTCTTACCTAAGTGTAAGACTTTACTTTTCTCTACATTGAATTTTATTTTGTTAGATAGGGCCCAGTGTTCAAGTCTGTCAAAATCCATCTAGATCTTAAGTCTATCTTCTAGGGCCATGATGGCGAAACTATGGCACGTGTGCCACCTGTGGCACGAGGAGCTATATCTGTGGGCACACGAGCATTGCCCTAGTTCAGCTCCAGCATGCATGTGTGCACTGGCCACCTGATTTTTGGGCCTTCTGAGCCCACTGGAAGTCGGGAAAAGGGCTGTTTTTGGCCTCCAGAGAGCCCCTCCAGGGAGGGGGGAGGCCATTTTCACCCTCCCCAGGCTCCAAGAAAGCCTCTGGAGCCTGGGGAGAGCGAAAAACAGGCCTACCGGGCCCACTGTGCCATCATGTGCCAAAAGTGGGGGGAGTGCGGGGTGGGGGTTGTGCGTGCATGTGCAATGGGGGTGAGGCACATTGAATTATGGGTGTGGGCACGCACATGCGTGACCCTCCCATGCGACCCCCGCCTTTGGCATGCGATGGCAAAAAGGTTAGCCATCGCTGTTCTAGGGTGTTAGCTATTCCTGCCAGCTTAGTATCATCTACAAATTTGGCAAATTCCCCTTCTATTCCCTCATCTAAGTCGTTTATGAAGATATTGAAGAGTACTGGGCCTAAGACATTACTTTTGGTCAAGGTGGATAAAAATCAATGATTTTTTTTAAAAAAAATCAAAAAAAATCAGATTTTTTTTATTTAAATCGGATTTTTTTTATTTTTATCGAATTTATTTTAATAAAAAACTTTTGGGGTAAAAATCTATCGTAAGATAGTTTTCTATTTAAGATACATAAATAATTTAGTTTATTCAGCATGAAATGGAGCTTAGTTATGTAGCATGAGGCTGTATATTCTGCAACACTGGGACTATCGGTGAGTCAACAGTGGGTCAAAGGAGTAGCAGAGATGACAGTTGCTCTTTAAAAATTATGATTTAAATCGAGTTGATTTAAATCAAGCCCCTTTACTACTGATTTAAATCATGATTTAAATTGTGATTTAAATCAACTTGATTTAAATAAAATCCACCCTGCTTTTGGTACACCACTGCTTACTTCTCTCCATGTAGACCTGGACCCATTAAGGGCTACTCGTTGAGTACGGTTTGTCAGCCAGTTGCGAATCCATCTGGTGGTGAAGCTATCCTACTTTTTTCTAGCTTACGAAGAAGTAGGTTGTGGTCTATTGTGTCGAATGCCTTGCTGAAGTCTAAGTATATTATGTTCACAGTATTTTGTTGGTCATCTAATTTAGTCACTATGTTGAAGTATGAAATAAGATTGGTTTTGCATGATCTGTTATTACTTTACTCGTTTCTAGGTGTTGGCAGATCTGGTTTTTTATTATCTTTTCCAGTATCTTCCCAGATATTGATGGCTGATTGGTGTTTAGTTTCCTGCGTCTGTTTTTTTCCCCTTTTTGAAGATGGGAACCACATCAACTCTTTTCCAGTCCTCTGGTAGTTCCCCGGTGTTTCAGGATTTTTAAAAGATGTGGTGCAGTGGTTCTGAGGTGACATCTGCCAGCTCCTTTAGAACTCTGGGATGTAACCCATCAGGTCCTGGTGGTTTGTATTCATCAAGATCAGACAGGGGTTTTTTTACTATTTTTTTGCCTATTTTAACTTTTATTTCCAGTCTGTTTTTTACAATTATGTTTCTGGTAGGTTGGGCTATAGTTTCTTTTTGCGTGAAGACCGATGCAAAGTATTTTCTGGTTTCTTCTTGGATTTCTTGTTTTTCTTTCTCAGCACTATTGTGCTGGTCTGGGCTTTTATGATCATATTTTTCAGAGTTTCCCAAGATTCTTGAGTTGTTTTCCACTTTAGGATTTTCATCCAATGAATCTTTTCCAAGAAAATTTGATTTGCATTGGCCAAGAATCTTCCTCACTTTAGAATGATGTATTTTAAATTGTTTGGAAATGGCCTTTTAAACCTTCCCAAATTGATGGGCAGCAACAATTGCTTCTCTAAGATAACTGCTGATATCATTACTCTTTGGCATAGTATTAACACACACTTTAATGCCAGAGACCAGGAAACTCCTACAACTTCGGCTTTTATAGATGTAGTCATATTCGCTGATGATCAATTGATCGAGGGCACTTTATTAGGAGTATTTGGCTGCTACTTCACCTCTTTATACTATGGAAGCAGTGAGAAATTTCCTAATGGTGAGAACAATTAACCATCAGAACAGCTTGCCTTCAGACATTGTGGTGCTCCATCACTGGAAGCTTTTAAGAAGAGATGTAAAATCCACTTGTCTGTAATGGTATTGGGTGTCCTGCTTGAGCAGGGCTTGCGTTAGAAGACCTCCAAGGTCCCTTCCAATTCTGTTATTCTCTTCTGTTCTGTTGCGATGATATTTATGATATCCTGATAAGTAAAACCATAGAAATGAAAGAGAATGTACTTTCTTTTTCACTTGACTGTATGTGAAAACAACCCTTTGCATTGCTAAGAATTTGTGATTGACCCAGTCAACAAGTGAATTTCATCCTAATGGATATTCGAACTTGGATCTGGGTAGTCTTCCATGTGTCGTGATTAATGTAAGAGCTTCTTTGAGTATTATGGCATGTTTTCATTTTCATTGTAATGTAAAAGTTTTTCTTTTTGCCTCATCTTCTGCAACAATTTCATGCACAATTAAATATACATTTATATTTGAACCTTATAGACAAAGAAGATGGCAATGAGCACTCTGGACAACTGAGGATAACAAGCAACATTGAACACCAAAGCAAGTCATTCCAGAAATCAAAATATTTTCCATTTCCTTCAGAGAGTCACACAGTTATTCATCTTCCTCAGTAAGTGAGAGAGAAATGAAAAAAAAATCAAGAAGAGGTTTCTGTTTGTGGGAAAAGCTTCAGTAAGAATTCCAGCCTGGTGACACACCAGAGGACTCACACAGGAGAGAAACCCTTTGAATGTCCTGATTGTGAGAAATGTTTCAATGATAATTCCAGCCTGGTTAGACACCAGAGGATTCACACAGGAGAAAAACCGTTTAAATGTCTTGATTGTGGAAAAAGTTTCAGTCAGCATTCCAGCCTAATGACACACCAGAGGACTCACACAGGAGAGAAACCCTTTGAATGTCCTGATTGTGAGAAATGTTTCAATGATAATTCCAGCCTGGTTAGACACCAGAGGATTCACACAGGAGAAAAACCCTTTGAATGTCCTGTTTGTGGGAAAAGTTTCAGTACCAATTCCAACCTTGTAACACACCAGAGGACTCACACAGGAGAGAAACCTTTTGAATGTCTTCACTGTGGGAAAAGTTTCAGTCAGAACTTCACCCTTGTTCAACACCAGAGGATTCACACAGGAGAAAAACCCTTTAAATGTCCTGACTGCGGGAAAAGTTTCCGTCATAATTCCAACCTCATCGGCCACCAGAGGATTCACACAGGAGAAAAACCCTTTAAATGTCCTGACTGCGGGAAAAGTTTCCATCATAATTCCAACCTCATCGGCCACCAGAGGATTCACACAGGAGAAAAACCCTTTAAATGTCCTGATTGTGGGAAATGTTTCCGTCATAATTCCAGCCTCATCGGCCACCAGAGGATTCACACAGGAGAGAAACCGTTTGAATGTCCTATTTGTGGTAAAAGTTTCAGTAACAATTCCAGCCTGGTGACACACCAGAGGACACACACAGGAGAAAAACCCTTTAAATGTCTTGTTTGTGGAAAAAGTTTCAGTACCAATTCCAACCTTGTGACACACCAGAGGACTCACACTGGAGAGAAACCCTTTAAATGTCCTGATTGTGGGAAAACTTTCAGCAAGAATTCCAGCCTAATGACACACCAGAGGACTCACACAGGAGAGAAACCCTTTAAATGTCTTGTTTGTGGGAAAAGTTTCAGTCAGCATTCCAGCCTAATGACACATCAGAGGACTCACACAGGAGAGAAACCCTTTAAATGTCTTGATTGTGGAAAAAGCTTCAGTCAGCATTCCAGCCTCATGACACACCAGAGGACTCACACAGGAGAGAAACCCTTTAAATGTCCTGACTGTGGGAAAAGCTTTAGTAAGAATTCCAGCCTGGTGACACACCAGAGGACTCACACAGGAGAGAAAACCTTTAAATGTCTTGATTGTGGAAAAAGTTTCAGTCAGCATTCCAGCCTAATGACACACCAGAGGACTCACGCAGGAGAGGAATCCTTTAAATGTCCTGATTGTGGGAAAAGTTTCAGTCAAAGTTCCTGTCTCATTGCCCATCAGAGGATTCATGCAGGAGAGAAACCGTTTGAATGTCCTGTTTGTGGGAAAAGTTTTAGTCAAAATTCCCACCTCGTGGAACACCAGAGGACTCACACAGGAGAGAAACCTTTTGAATGTCTTCACTGTGGGAAAAGTTTCAGTCAGAACTCCACCCTTGTTCAACACCAGAGGATTCACACTGGAGAAAAACCCTTTAAATGTCCTGACTGCGGGAAAAGTTTCCGTCATAATTCCAACCTCATCGGCCACCAGAGGATTCACACAGGAGAGAAACCGTTTGAATGTCATGATTGTGGGAAAAGTTTCAGTCAGAATTCCAGCCTAATGACACACCAGAGGACTCACACAGGAGAGAAACCCTTTAAATGTCTTGATTGTGGAAAAAGCTTCAGTCAGCATTCCAGCCTAATGACACACCAGAGGACTCACACAGGAGAGAAACCCTTTAAATGTCCTGATTGTGAGAAATGTTTCAATGATAATTCCAGCCTAATGACACACCAGAGGACTCACACAGGAGAAAAAACCTTTAAATGTCCTGACTGTGGGAAAAGCTTTAGTAAGAATTCCAGCCTGGTGACACACCAGAGGACTCACACAGGAGAGAAAACCTTTAAATGTCCTGATTGTGAGAAATGTTTCAGTGATAATTCCAGCCTGGTTAGACACCAGAGGATTCACACAGGAGAAAAACCCTTTGAATGTCCTGTTTGTGGAAAAAGTTTCAGTACCAGTTCCAACCTTGTGACACACCAGAGGACTCACACAGGAGAGAAACCCTTTAAATGTCCTGATTGCGGGAAAAGTTTCAGTCAATGTTCCTATCTCATTGGCCACCAGAGGATTCATGCAGGAGAGAAACCTTTTGAATGTCTTCATTGTGGGAAAAGTTTCATTACCAATTCCAACCTTGTGACACACCAGAGGATTCACACAGGAGAAAAACCCTTTAAATGTCCTGACTGCGGGAAAAGTTTCCGTCATATTTCCAACCTCATCAGCCACCAGAGGATTCACACAGGAGAGAAACCGTTTGAATGTCCTGATTGTGGTAAAAGTTTCAGTAACAATTCCAGCCTGGTGAAACACCAGAGGATTCATACAGGAGAGAAACCGTTTAAATGTCCTGAATGCGGGAAAAGTTTCCGTCATAATTCCAACCTCATCGGCCACCAGAGGATTCACACAGGAGAGAAACCGTTTGAATGTCCTGATTGTGGTAAAAGTTTCAGCAAGAATTCCAACCTGGTTAAACATCAGAGGACTCACACAGGAGAGAAACCCTTTAAATGTCCTGACTGTGGGAAAAGTTTCAGTCAAAGTTCCTATCTCATTGTCCACCAAAGGAGTCATGCAGGAGAGAAACCGTTTGAATGTCCTGTTTGTGGGAAAAGTTTTAATCAAAATTCCCACCTCGTGGAACACCAGAGGACTCACACAGGAGAGAAACCTTTTGAATGTCTTCACTGTGGGAAAAGTTTCAGTCAGAACTCCACCCTTGTTCAACACCAGAGGATTCACACAGGAGAAAAACCCTTTAAATGTCCTGACTGTGGAAAAAGTTTCCGTCATAATTCCAACCTCATCGGCCACCAGAGGATTCACACAGGAGAAAAACCCTTTAAATGTCCTGACTGTGGGAAAAGTTTCTGTCATAATTCCAACCTCATCGGCCACCAGAGGATTCACACAGGAGAGAAACCGTTTGAATGTCCTATTTGTGGTAAAAGTTTCAGTAACAATTCCAGCCTGGTGAAACACCAGAGGACTCACACAGGAGAAAAACCCTTTGAATGTCCTGACTGTGGGAAAAGTTTCAGTCAGAATTCCACCCTGGTTCAACACCAGAGGATTCACACAGGAGTGAAACCCTTTTAATGTCCTGCCTGTGGAAAAAGTTTCCGTCAGAATTCCAACCTCATTGGCCACCAGAGGATGGTGCTTCAGGAAACCTTCCACCCTTATTGCACACAAGAAAATCCACATGAGGCCCTAAGTGATGAGTGTAGAGAAGGTTTGAATTTCATTTCTAATGTCCCATTGTAAGTCCAGCTGAAAAATTGACAGTTAAATTTGACTATAAACAATTTGTCTAATTTTTTGTAGGCAAATATGTAATTGTATTAGATGGGAAAGAGGAAAATAAAAAATTGCAACATATAAGTTTGATAAGTTGCTGGAAGAACTTGCTGGATAAGAAGTTGCTGGATACAGGTAATCCTCGACTTACGAATGTAATGGAGCGTGCCCATTCCACCCGTCACTCGAGAATTCGTGGGAGTGAATCTCTTACATTGAACAACATCACTCCCTGCTTTGGCCCTTGCATTTGCTGCTTTCTTGTCCCACATCAGCCTGACGAGACCTCCGGCACCAAGATAGCAGCATGCAGTTTCTCAGGACTGCTTTCTCGTCGGCAAAGCACTTGAGGATTGCGTTCCTTTATCCTTTGGCAGCCGTTTGCAAAAAGTTGCTGGATATAGGTAGTCCTCAAGTTTCAAATGGAGTGGATGCTGCCCATTCCATCCGTAACTCGAAAATTCATGGGAGTGAATCTCCTACATTGAATGACATCGCTCACTGCTATCACTCATGTGTTCAATTAGTGAATTTGAAGACATTTAACTCCTTGTCCAAGAAGCTTCTCCAGCTCTGAAGAAGAGCTGAAGAAGCTTATTGGATGACAAGCAAAATGTCTTCAAAGAAAAACCAGAAAGTCCAATTGCCTCTTTAAAAAGCACCTTTGGGTTCTGTTTTAGGCACAAAGCCATCTCAGAGACTTTGATCTATCCTGTCCTCTCAAGCCTTGGAAAGGGGAAATCGACTTTCAAAAAATCTTGCGAAGGTAATTGCAGGGAATACAGGATAACTTCCCAAAACTATTTTTGCAACTAAGCAAACCTTGAAGAGGGAACCTTGACCTACTTAGCTTCTCAAGATTAGGGAGGTGCTGTGCCTTAAATATTTATGAAGTTCTTCTTTGTATGCAAAGCTGCTAAATGATTTCCAGCTTCATCCTATCGGTAGAATAATGAAACACTAAATAATAACGGAACATCCACCTTCCAAACCACATCTAGATAGGAGAGATTCGTTCTATCTGCATCCTTGCAGAGCCTAAATCTCACTTGAGGGAAGACTTGGTCTGAGCAGCGTTCCCAATCTCCACAGGAGTTAGATTTATTATTCCCAAACAGTTTGGGCAAAAGATTTGGAGGGCACTACTTTGCAGAAAGCTGATGTATAGATTTCTGCACTTTCTTAGGGGTGACTCAGCGGAGATCAAAACCTCTCTACATCCCCAAACTTTATGACTGATTTCCCGTGTCTGCCAAGGATTTAAGACCGAGGAGAATCAGTGGGTCAGAGGCTCAAAGGGAGTCAGCTTCATTCGTGGTACCCAGAGATGGTTCCAAGCACACCCATGCTAAATGCTTTGTGCATCTGTAACTTTGCATACACAGAAGTCTCCATTAAGTCAAAGCGAGAAGGTCACATGCCCAGCAGGGCTAGAAAAGGGGGCTTAACAAGAGGAGATGACTGTCTGTATATGGTGAGAGAAATGTTTCCAGAAGGCATTTCAAAGGGCTGGTAAAAAAGATTGGTAACACAGATGTGCATGCAACAATGGACACCCCCCACCCCAAGCTTCTTGGAGGGGAGTCAAAAGTTACCTCCTTTTTCCTACTGCTGTACATTCCCTGGGACAGGTTTCTCTGAGGAAAAACTGTTGATGGTGGGAGACACACACAGACACACCCCATCTCACTGAGAGCAACCTGACTACTTCCTGGCAGTCAATGGGGGAGAAGAGAGGTTAAAAAAAAAAGTGCATAAAGTAAGGGAATATTGTGGCCAAAACATGCCTTATCTAAAGCAACCAATCACTTTGAAGATTCAACATATATTAAGCATTCAAACAATCACTGTGCACAATGGATTCCAGCAAAGCATTGGTAGCTTTCTGAGCAGCCCTGACCTAAAGCAGAACCGCAGCTTATATACCGTTGGCCCACTACATTAGGAAGAGGCAAGCACCCTACAGAGTACAGCATGATGTTGGAATGTTTTTGATAATCTCATTTATCGCTGCCTATGGCTCAGTGGCTAAGACGCTAAGCTTAGGAGCAATGGTGGGTTGCTCCCGGTTTGGTCCCTTTCTTGTGAACTGGTAGTAAAAGTGGCGGGAAGCTCCGCCCACCCATCCGGATGTCATGATGGACAATCTGCGTCTGCGCAGAAGCACATGCACGCTCCCATTGCAAACCGGTAGTAAAGGTAAATAGAACCCACCCCTGCTTGGGAGATATGCAAACTCCATTACTAAAGAGGTGAGGAGAAAACATCTCCCAAGTCCACAGCACATGGATCCTATTCCGAAGAGACTCAGACAGACTCCTCTCCAATTCACAGGAGTATAAGGAGGGGGGGAGAAGGTACAAAGAAGATACTTTACATGTGTTTTTATCCAAAAAGGAAACATGACACCATTTATCAAAAACAGAATCATAAGTGTCAGATTAGGAATGCAAATTAAAATATGGAAAAATAAGGTAAGAGAACACCTGTCAGCTCTAGACCCGTGATGGCAAACCTATGGCACGTGTGCCCATAGCCATATCAGTGGACATGCCAGCTCAGCTCTGGCGTGCATGTGTGTGCCAGCCAGCTGATTTTTGGGCCTTCTGGGCCCACCAGAAGTAGAGAAATGGGCTGTTTCCTGCCTCCGGAGGGCCTGGGTGGGGGTGTGGGGAAGGCCCATTTTTCTTTCTTACCTGGCTCCAGATCCTCTCTATGCATCCGCGGAGGGCGAAAAGAGCCTTTCCCACTCCCTCGGAGGCCCTCCAAAGGCCTGAAACGGCCCATTTCCCAAGTGACGTTTTTTGCTGTCCAAAGCCTCCAGAAACTCCTAGAGAGGCTCTGGAGGCCGAGGACAGCAAAAAAGTTACTTCCTGCCCCACCTGGAGTTGGGAAATGGGCTGTTTCAGGCCTTTGGAGGGCCTCCAAGGGAGTGAGAAAGGCTGTTTTTGCCCTTCCCAGATAAATAGAGACGATCTGGAACCAGGTAAAAAAGGAAAACGGGCCTACCAGGCCATCATGTGCCAAGAGCGGTGGGGGGGTGGTTAGGTGAGCATGCGCAAGGCAGGGCGCATAGAATTATCAGTGTGGACACACATGTGCGCGACCCTCCCCTTGACTTGCAGGGTCGAGCTGAGGATTTTGTGCAATTCCTGCATGATAAAGTCGCTCGGATTTGGGAAGGCTTGGACTGGATGAGTCCAGGGGAGGAGATGAGGGTGGGTCTTGAGAATATTATCTGGGAGGAGTTTGATCCTGTGGCTCCCAAGGATTTGGACAGGGTTCTGGGTAAGATTAGTGCCGCCACATGTTTATTGGACCCGTGTCCCTCCTGGTTGGTACTGGCCTCCCGGGAGGTTACACGAGGCTGGCTCCAGGGGATTATAAGTGCTTCTCTGAGTGAGGGTGCCTTTCCTGCCGCCTTGAAAGAGGCGGTGGTGAGGCCCCTCCTCAAGAAGCCATCTCTGGACTTGACTGAATTAGCTAACTACCGTCCGGTCTCCAACCTTTGTTTTGTGGCGAAGGTTGTTGTGAGTGTGGTGGCACGACAACTTCCCCGGCACCTGGATGAAGCTATCTATCTGGACCCGTACCAGTCAGGCTTCAGGCAGGGGTACAGCAGAGAAACAGCATTGGTCGCGTTGGGGGATGATCTCTGGAGGGCTCGGGACAGGGGTTGCTCCTCTGTCCTGGTCCTATTAGATCTCTCAGTGGCTTTTGATACTATCGACCATGGTATCATGCTGCAGCGGTTGGAGGGGTTAGGAATAGGGGGCACCATTCTGCGGTGGTTCTCCTCCTTCCTCTCCAACCGTTCGCAGTTTGTGTTGGCAGGGGGGCAGAGGTTGACCTCGAGGCACCTCACATGGGGAGTGCCGCAAGGGTCGGTCCTCTCGCCCCTTCTGTTCAACATTTATGTGAAGCCGCTGAGTGAGATCATCCGTGGTTTTGGGGGTGAGAGTTCATCAGTACGCTGATGATACTCAGCTGTACATCTCCACCCCAGACCACCCCAACGATGCCCTTGATGTGATGTCTCGCTGCCTGGAGCCCGTGTGGGTCTGGATGGGGAGAAATAGGCTCAGACTCAACCCTTCCAAGACAGAATGGCTGTGGCTTCCGGCGTCCCGGTATAGTCAGCTGGTGCCATCGCTGACTATTGGGGGTGAATCTTTACCCCCCACAGAGAGGGCTCCCAACCTGGACTCACGGCTGTCTTTAGAAGAGCATATGACGGCTGTAGCCAGCGGGGCTTTTTATCAGGTTCGCCTGATCCGCCAGTTGCGTCCCTTTCTGGACCAGGACACCCTGCGCATGGTCACTCACACCCTTGTCACCTCCCGGCTGGACTACTGTAATGCTCTCTACATGGGGCTCCCCTTGAAGAGCACTCGGAGGCTCCAACTGGTCCAAAATGCGGCCACGCGGGTGGTTATGGGCGCACCCCGTTACGCCCACATAACACCTCTCCTGCGCGAGCTGCACTGGCTCCCAGTGGTTTTCCGGATGCAATTCAAGGTGTTGGTAACCACCTTTAAAGTGTTCCATAGCATAGGACCAGAGTATCTACGGGATCGCCTTCTACCACCGATAGCCTCCCACCGACCAGTACGCTCCCACAGAGAGGGACTCCTCAGGGTGCCGTCGGCCAAGTTATGTCAGCTGGCGACACCCAGGAGGAGAGCCTTCTCTGCCGGAGCTCCTGCCCTTTGGAACGAACTGCCCCTGAACATACGTACAATCTCTGACTTTCAGGTCTTCCGCTGTGCCCTTAAGAGCCTACTGTTCTGACAGGCGGGGCTGTCTAATTGAATGATTTTAAATTGGGGTTTTAAATTTTCGGGTTTTAAAATTGGGCCAAACTATTTAATGATTTTAATTAATTTTAATTATGATATTTGTATATTTATGTTTTTAAACCGGCTGTACACCTCCCCGAGTCCTTTGGGAGAAGGGCGGTATATAAATAAAATTATTCTAAGCTATTCTATTCTATTCCCCTGCCCACCCCCCTCTCCTGGCATGCGATGGCAAAAAGCTTCAGCTGTGAAGCTTTTTGTCAGCCCTAATGAACCAATCTCCATGGTTTGCCTGCTTTTCTCATTCCTTCTTTCTCCAAAGATCAGTTGTGATTTAGAAGCTGTTTTTTATCCCCAAGCAGGAGTTAAACCCAGCAAACTAATGTGCTGAAGCTGACCAGACTAAGGACGCTAGCTAGATGAATACCTGGTAGGCAGATTTTTTCCCCTATTTTCCTCCCCAAAAACTAAGCTTCATTTTATACCCCAGTGTGTCTTATACTCTGAAAAACATGGTAAGTCTCTGGCAGCGTTTCAAGGGAGATAAAGGTGGGTTCTTATTAACATTACCCTGAAAGACTGTGTTAACTTGAGCAGACATCTGTAAGGAATCTTCACAGACTGAATCATTATGGGCTGTGAATGACCATAATTCATAGCCATCTCAAAAGAGTTTTTTTGGGACTAAGATTGTGATTTATGCTTTCTCAGGAAGCTTAGGTCAGAACAGAGATGAGACCAACAGGCCATGGTTTTCATTGCTTGCTGCCCAGGGATCTCATACCCACAGTAGATGTACAACATGAACACACACATACACACTCACTATTGTTGTCAATGTTTACTTACAACAAGACTTTAAGAAGTCTATACAACTATTGGGGTGCAGGAGCATCTCAGACATTTGCCAGTGAATGTAACCCAATGGTTTGTGTGGATAATCACTGGGGACTTTTCATGACTGAGTGGAGAACACAAACTGTACCTCCCTGCTCTTAACCCAGCATAATATCCATCCTATCCAATGACTTCCCAGTGCTCAGACTGAAGAAAATGGCCTTAGGAGCAATGGTGGGTTGCTCCCGGTTCGGTCCGGTTCTTGTGAACTGGTAGTAAAAGTGGTGGGAAGCTCCGCCCACCCATCCGGATGTCATGATGGACAATCTGCGTCTGCGCAGAAGCACATGCACGCTCCCATTGCAAACCGGTAGTAAAGGTAAATACAGTAGAACCCACCCCTGCTTGGGAGATAAGCAAACTCCATTACTAAAGAGGTGAAGGGAAAACATCTCCCAAGTCCGCAGCACATGGATCCTATTCAGAAGAGACTCAGACAGACTCCTCTCCAATTCACAGGAGTATAAGGAGGGGGGAGAAGGTACAAAGAAGATACTTTACATGTGTTTTCACCCAAAAAGAAAACATGACACAACTTATCAAAAACAGAATCATAAGTGTCAGATTAGGAATGCAAATTAAAATATGGAAAAATAAGGTAAGAGAACACCTGTCAGCTCTAGACCCGTGATGGCGAACCTATGGCACGCGTGCCAGTAGCCATATCAGTGGACACGCCAGCTCAGCTCTAGCGTGCATGTGCGTGCCAGCCAGCTGATTTTTGGGCCTTCTGGGCCCACCAGAAGTAGGGAAGTGGGCTGTTTCCTGCCTCCGGAGGGCCTGGGTGGTGGCGTGGGGAAGGCTCCAGATCCTCTCTATGCATCTGCGGAGGGCGAAAACAGCCTTTCCCGCTCTCTCGGAGGCCCTCCAAAGGCCTGAAACGGCCCATTTCCCAAGTGACGTTTTTTGCTGTCCTCGGCCTCCTAGAGAGGCTCTGGAGGCCGAGGACAGCAAAAAAGTTACTTCCTGTCCCACCTGGAGTTGGGAAATGAGCTGTTTCAGGTCTTTGGAGGGCCTCCAAGGGAGTAAGAAAGGCTGTTTTCCCCTTTCCCAGATAAATAGAGAGGATCTGGAACCAGGTAAGAAAGAAAAATGGGCCTAACAGGCCATCACATGCCAGGAGTGGGGGCAGGGGGGTTGTGTGGGCATACACAGGGCAGGGCGCATAGAATTATCAGTGTGGGCACACATGCACGACTCCCCCCCCCCCTCTCCTGGCACGAAATGGCAAAAAGGTTAGCCATCACTGTTCTAGACCAATTCAAATCATTGGGTCAGGACGGACTGCAGCCAGAGTTCTGAAGGAACTAGTAAATGTGATTTCAGAACCATTGTGACATATGTTTCAAAGTCCTTGGAGCACGGGGGAACTAGAGGTAGACCTCAATTTACAATAGTTAATTTAGTGACCGAAGTTACAACAACATTGAAAAAAGTGATTTATGTCCATTTATCACACTTATTACCGTTGTAGCATCCCCCTGGTCATGTGATTTACATTCAGATGCTTGACATTTATGACGGTTGCAGTGTCCCGGAGTCATGTGATCCCCTTTTGTGACATGCTATCAACCAAACTCAATGGGGAAACCAGATTCACTTAACAACAGTGTTACTCATTTAACAATAGCAATGATTCATTAACAAATGTGGCAAGAAAAGTCATAAAATGGGGCAAAATTCACTTAACAAGTTTTTCGCTTAACAACATAAATTTTGGGCTCAATTGTGGTTGTAAGTTCAGGACTACCTGTAACTGAGGACTGGAAAAGAGCTGATAGGGTTTAAAAAGGTAAAAAACCTGCAGGAATTTACAGACAAAACAGCCTAACACCTGGTAATATCTTGGAAAACATATCCAAGCAATAAATCTAAAAATGGACTTGTCTGAAATGGTATAGTCTCCTGCTTGAGCAGGGGATTGGAACAGAAGATCTCCATGGTCCCTTCCAACTCTTTATCTATTCATTGATTCATTGATTTTGAAAGCTGCAGCCTTGAATTTGCTGTGGGAGCAGCAGGAACAGGTCAATGGGTGTTTTTTATGGGGAGGAAGAAAATCCAGTTTGGTGTAGTGGTGAAGGCACCAGGTTAGAGACAGAGAAACGCTCAGTTCCAGTCCCACCTGAAGGGCAAAACCATCTGCTCAACTTTGGGCAGTCCTCTCAAGTTTAGGAAGCAGGAAAGGAGGGGAACCCCCTCCCAAACACCCTTGCCAAGGAAACTGCAAGGCCAGGCATCAAGACGACCCATAGGTACCAAAAACGAAGGTAGGTAGCGTCACGTTTCACTATTTCACTTGGCTGAGTTGCAAAGGGCGATCGCTAGGAGTCAAAAAGGACCTGTTGCCATGTAATCAGTGGAAACATCTTCCAAACGCCTTGAAGGGACACACGTGTTTTTCCACCTCCTGTCGCTAGATGGCGGTCAGGCAACATCTGTGCCTAGAAAGGCATCAACACTGAATTTCTAGAAATGATGGGAGGAGAGGAGAAGCACAGAGTAACTTCCTCTTCCGGATCAGAGGAGGAAAGTGGAGTGCAGAGCGGCTTTTCTGCTCTTCCCATGGTCGAAGCAGCACCTGGAAGGTGAGTGGAGGGCAGCTGGCAGGAGAGTCCGGGAGCAAATCGTTACTTGCTTGGTCTGTTGTGTGGATGTTTGGGTGGTTTAGGGGCGGGGAATTTGTGGTGGGTTTGGGGATTGTTATGTGTGTTGGACCTGGTCTTTCGGTGTTAAGTGAATTATGTTGTATAGGTATACTATGTATATATGTACAATGACAATAAAGTTATTTTTAAAAACAACTTGGGCTGTTCGGTTCCCTCCACGGCCTGGAAGCGGAGAAGCAACTGGGCTGAAGCCTCTCAGCTGCTGCTGCTGCAGGTTCCTTCCCTCCCCAAATGGAAGCCCACTGGTGCTGCAGGCTGGGAAACTGGGGGCTGCAATTTCTGCTGGTGGGAAGCTTGAAAAAGCCTCTTTCAAGTGGAGGTTGGTTCTTTGGGAATGGCTTCCCTCCAGAGGTTGTGGCTGCTCCGTCACTGGAGGGTTTTGAGGGGAGATTGGACAGCCATTTGTTCTGGATGGAATAGGGTCTCCTGCCTGAACAGGGGATGGACTAGAAGACCTCCAAGGTTCCCCCAACTCAATTCTTCTCTTATGGACCTGATGTTTTCTGGGCAACAAGATCGGATTTATGTGTCTCTAGTCGTTTCTGGGTTGTTTTGCTTCCATTTCTAGCTAACAAGCACCGTGTTTTCCTATCAGTGCCCCCATCTGTGTATTCACCAGGTTCAACTGTTCTTAACCCAGCACTTTTTTAACATTAGCTATTGAATATTTTGACTGTTCAGTTGTATTTATTTATTTATAAAATGTATTGGCCACCAACCTTATCATGACATAACTGTGGGCGGCTTACAGACAGAAAATAATGCGTACACATTAAAATCTAAATAAATTGTAGGAAGAAAAATCTGGTCAGGTTCCAAGCCAGGAGAAAGGAGCTGGAAATAAAATGCTTAGTGACACAGATGCCAGTCCCAACTGCAGTCAGTAAGTGAGGACTACTTCAATTGGGATGTCACCAAAGGGGTTGTGGAAAGCATTTTCTGCCTTTACTTGGAGTTCGTGGCTTCCATGGGCATAACTGGTGCTTCAAATCTTGCAGAGGGTTTAGGCCTCATTTGGTCAGTTAAAGCTCCCACATCTGTCAAGTTAGTGTCATGCAGATTGTCAGGTGTGGCTCAATAAAATAAAAGAGAGTTCAAGTGTGTTTGTTGATAAGCCAACGCATTTCTTCAGCTGAATAAAGATGGGTCCCTCCTAAGAAGGAAGGAACCCTGAGCATAGTGAAAGGCAGATATTTATACATTTCTTTGCTTTCGCTTCATTACATAAGAGGCAGCTGAGACGCAACAGATAAAGTATAGAAATAGAGAAATAATAAAAATTATAAAATAGTCAAGCATGCCTTCTATGATTTTGGTCATGTGCCTAACAGACAGGCTAGTGGTTTCCTGTGAACGTTTCCATGGCCTCAGGAGACTGTTGAGGCCTGAACTTCAGCCTTACCATCTCAACATATGAGCAAACATCAAATTGATCAGATTCCTGATTAACATTAGCGCAGAAGGTATGATTGAGATATTTTTCAGGCTTGAAAGACATTAATTTTCTCCATATTGTAGATGTGTGTATTATTTCTCTCTGAATGTGTATATCTCCAAATGCATAATCTCTCCCCAGGACTTCCAGATAAACAGTCATGTGAAAAAAAGTACACTCTCCTTGACTTCTATGGTTTTATATATCAGGATGTAGTGAAAATCAATTGGTCCTTAGAAGTTCTTAAAAGTAGGTTAATGCAACCACAAAAGAACAACAACACATGACATATTACATCAGGTCATCTTTTATTTTATAAAAAGAAAGCCAAAACAGAGAAATCATGTGTAAAAAAGTATAATTCAATAATTTGTAGAACCACCTTTAGCAGCAACAACTAGTAGTAATTCTTTTCTGTATGACTTTATCAATCTCTTGCAGCGTTGTGGAGGAATTTTGGCCCTCTCTAAATGTACAACATTGCTTCAGTTCATTGAGGTTTGTGGGTGTTTTTTTATGCACAACTCTCTTGAAGTTCCATCAATCGGGTTGAGGTCTGGACTTTGACTGCCATTGCAACATCTTCATTCTTTTCTTTTGCAGCCATTCTGTTTATTTATTTATTCAATTTATATGCCGCCCTTCTCCGAAGACTCAGGGCGGTTTACAATACATTTAAAAAATCATTATAAAAACATTTAAAAATTAAAAACATTAAAACCCATTCACACCATGTCAGATAATAATCTAAAATAATGCCACTGAACTACACTGTCTATACTGGAAGGATGGTTTTGTGTTTATACTTTCCCTCCATTTTGTCTTAAGGGACTGAAGGGGGAGTGGCTTAGCCACTCTATAAATATGACCCCCTTTAGTCACACACTTGGGAGAAAAAAGAGGAGAGAGAGAAGAAGGGAATATGCTCTAGGCACATTTACCTAAGAAATAAAGACCAAGTGACAATGTTCTGTGATTTAAAATGTAAATAATGTATTGGTTTTAAATAAACAAAGTTTTTCTTGATAAAAGAAATCTGGCTTAATTGTAGCTGCTGAGATATTCCAAGATCTTATTGACCTCTACAACCTAAACTAAAACTTTTCTAATAAATTGGTAGCAAGAGGATGGTTGTGGTCTAATGATCTTTAGCAAGCTCACATATGTCATCTAAAATAAAAGGGGTCACTAAAAAGAAAATTACTTGGACCTAATGTAATAACTTTTACATTAGATAACATTATCTAATGTAAAAGTTGAATCCCCGGTATTAACCAGAGCCCAGAGGATTCAGATGGCTAGCCAGCATCAAGAAAACCAGGAAACAAACGCGACCAGCAGAACAGCTGATTTTGACAGCTCTGATGAAGACGCTAAAGAATATGCTGAAAGAGGAGCCAGTGGGTGAATTGCAGGATATAGGTCAGTAGCCACAAGTCCTGAAAGGCCCCTGATTGACTTTTCCTTTCAATATGAGGAAATATTGGCAAAGTAACAGCAGAAGAAGACCTTTATGATCTTCTGCTTGAAGCAACTCCTGACCCCAAAGAAGCAGCAAAGTCCAAATACAGTATCCTAAAGGCTTTAACTGAGGAAAATGACTTAAATGAATCCCTCACTAATCTCCTCATAACAATGAGGCTATCTGACCTCTGAAATTCAAGAGATATGTTTTTTTTATTTAAAAAGATTTTTTTATTTTATAAACAAACAAACAAACAATACATAATCATTTAGTGTATCTTCTGAATATATATTTTGTGTCTTCTTTTTACTCCTCCAGTATTTATCATATCTTAATATTATCATTTCCTTTATTATGACATTTCCCCACATTTCTTACTTCTCTATTAATACATTTATCTATCTTTTAATTTTATTAAAAATTAGACAACAATTTTATCCCCACACAACCTTCAACCCCACCCTCCCCACGCCCTCCCGACTTCCCAGAGCAAAAACAGGGTATAACATTAAACAAGCATAAGCTAAAATATGCTAACTTACTACAAGATTCAAAACTCCCTCACATATCTAATAACTTTTACATTAGATAACATTATCTAATGTAAAAGTTGCCACAGGTGCTAATGTACTTGTTGAAGGAGTGGGAACAGTTTATATTGAAGGGATTGGCGATATTGAGGGAGTACTGTTTGTACCAAAGATAACCAATAACTTGCTGAGTAGCACAAAGTTATGCAGGGAAAATGGTATTAATATTAAACTCAAGGAAACTGGTGGTTATGTGACAAAACAAAATGTTATTGTTGCTAGTTTAAAACTGTTTAATGATTTGCCATACCTAATCCCACTTGTTAAGCCCAAGGTTCTAGAGCAGTGGAGCAACAGGCAGAAGGAAGCCAGAGCGCAGATAGATGAAATGACTACCCAAAATGATATTGAATCTCAAACATCTCAAGGTAACAAAAAGGTCAGTGACAAAGTGCCCTCTAAGGGAAAATCACTTCATAGTAAGTGCGTTCATATCTTACACAGAAAGCTAGGGCACTTCAGTTTCCAGGTAATTGACAAGATGCCACTATTTACTGAGTGTTTAGACCTTAGAAAATGTAAAGCACACCTAGACTGTGCTATCTGCAAAGAAGCTAAAAGTAAGGAAGCAAATAGGCCCAAAATTGCGAAACGCCGTGCCAACAACATGTTTCAGCGGGTCTATGTGGACATAGTTGGCCCTTTTTCAGCCTCTTTAGGCAGAAAGCATTTCTTCCTAGATGATCATACTCGCTACGGCTACGTTTATACAATGAGAGACAAAGCTGAAGCCTTCGAGAAATTTAAAAGCTTCTATAATTTAGTCAAAACTCAACATAAAGTAAACATTGCTGAATTGCAGACCGACCGTGGTGCGGAATTCATGTCCACCAAGTTTCAAAATTGGATTGAAAGCAAGGGCATAAGACACCACAAAACGGCACCTTACTCCACCTTTCAAAATGTCATCATTGAATGAGGTAACAGTTTGTTGCAAACTATAATGAACTGTTTAATAGTGGACGCTAAATTAAGCAGAGACTTCTGGGGAGAAGCCGTCCTCTGCGCTAATTATATAATTAATAGAATATGGTCAAAAACTCTTGACCAAACCCCATATTACATGTATGGGCGAAAACCCAAATTATCCCATCTACGAATTTTCGGTACACATGCCTGGGTGAATATCCCTAAACAACTAAAAAGAAAAGGGGGACCAAACTCAAAGAAAATGATATGCCCCTGGCACAAAAGCATATAAGTTTTTAGATGAAGGAAATAAAGTTGTTATCTCCAGGTCAGCCAACTTTCAACAAGATGAAAGCTGGGGGAGAATTCATTGCAATGACACCAGTGTCTACTTCAAAGATGAAGAAAACATTCTGCCTATCACGCCTACAAACGATGATGGTGAACAGCAACAGCAACCATCACCATGAGTGCAACGCAATGAAAGAAACTCATCTGACACTTCACCTGAACCAGAAGCACTATCTGAAGAATCGCCTCCATCCAGTGTCCCATCTTCACCTCGACGTCACTACACAAAGAAAAGATCTTCAACTTCCCCAAGTGCCCGAGGCAAAAGATCTCTAAAATTCGAGAGGGTTTACAATGCTGACATGTCATCACAAGAAGAAGGTGAAAGGCACCAAGTAAGACGGTCCAAAAGAGTAAACAAGGGGATCCCTCCACAGAAGTATGAAGGGGTTATCGCTTCTATCAACTCTGTGACCACGGTGCCTAAGAACTACAAAGATGTTCTTCAACTCGAAGAAGAGCAAGCAAGATGGAAAGAAGCCATGCTTTGTGAAATGAATAGCCTTAAACAAATGCAAGTATATACACCTGCCAAGGTTCCCAAAGGCAAAAGGGCTATCGGGACAAGATGGGTTTTTAGAGCCAAACCCATGCCAGGTAACAAATTTGTTACGAAATGGGGTTGAGGGGTACCCCGGACCGTGAACCACCTCATGAATAAACACACTGAGACTGAAATAATTCTGACAGAGGCGTCTTGTGTAAAAATATAATTTACTTTAAAACATTTAAAAAGCACTATGTCTTTAAGAAAGCACATTAAAAACAAAGTCTTATCTGGGTATGTGAAGCAAGGCTATCTCCCTAGATCCCTCTCCACAATACCGAAACAGTTCACAAGTGGATAAAGCTAGCATGAAGGTAAGCAGCTTCGGCATCGATACATCATCAAGGCAATCAAAATGGGGGCAGCACAAGCTTCACAGCTAAAAGTCACCTGAAGTAAAAACAGTTCAAACAGCAAACATTGCTTGAAGCTTGTGGGAGGAAGAAGGTCCAGCAACAGCAGTCCCGATGATAGCTTGCGTGCTACAAAACAGCAAAAGGCAAGCATCCGTGGGAGTTTCTCTGCAACGGCGTCTGGGGTCCTTATCTGCATTCTTCTCCCATCTGCGGCGTTGCACTAAGCTTCTTGCAGGAGCTGTGCATTTAGGCCTAAACGAGGAGTCTAGGCCCGGGTAGCAAGCAAAAAGGTCCTTGCTTATATGGGGAGTTAACCTGCAATTAACTAGGGCAGGGAAGGCTTGCAGGTAATTGCCAACAGGAGATGGCTTGATTGAAACCATACTGTTTGTGAGTAGGCAGGTAGCCACAGCAATCCTGGAAACACTCGTGACAATCCCCTTCTCTGCGGCTATTTGACTGGTTAACAAACATACATTCTACATTGGGTACATATACAAATCAATGGTAAGTACATTCACATAGCCATCAACATTTTACCCAGAATATAGAGGTGTTGGTCACGGGGCAGCGGTTTGGTAAACACATCCGCTACCTGTTCCTTAGTTTCACAATGCACAGTCTTAATGAAACCTGTTTTCACCAATTGCCTCACATGTTTCTTTTGTATATCAATATGGCGCGATCTCTGGCCTACAGCATCGGCTTCCGATATGTTAATGGCAGCCATGTTATCCTCATAGACTTTTATAGGTTGCATGGGCTGCCTCCATAAGCTTACCAGAAGATCGTCAAACAAACTAGGTTATTGGAAGCTTTGGACAAACTCACATACTCAGCTTCCGCTGTGGAGGTTGCAATTAACTTCTGCTTCCCAGATTACCAATACACGGGGCTACTATTTAGGTATACAATGTACCCCGAGGTACTTTTTCTAGATCTAACATCCCCTGCCCAATCGGCATCCGAAAAACAACTCAATCTTAATTCTCTAGTTGCTTCTGGTTCCAATAACAATGAATAGTTCACAGTACCTTTTAAATATCTCAGGAGTCGTTTGATTCCGCTCCAGTGGTACTGTGTGGGATGTTCAGAATGTCTAGATAACACATTTACACTTAGACTGATGTCCGGTCTAGTCCAATGTACAACAACGACCCAATCACGGACTTGTAAAGGGACTTATCTTCAAACTCCGTGCTCTCAGTGTACATATTCTTTTTTTTTTTTAAATAGTTTTTATTGAATATAAATATTAAAAAAAGACATACATAACATATACACAACGAACATTTATACAACATATACACAAAAAGAGTATAATATCTTCTTAAGCATTTTTTCAGAGTGACGTTCTACAATTCTACTTATAATATATTCCTTCACCTTTCTTTAATAATATTTTTTATTACATATATATGTATCAATCGGTAATATATCCCCTATGTTTTTTGTATATTTCTAATTTTTAACCAATTATACCAATTATTCCATATTTTATAATAGTCTGATTCTTCTTTTTCTTGTAATTCTTTGGTTAACCTATCCATTTCAGCGCATTCTAAAATTTTCCCTATTACTTCTGTTTCACTTGGTATTTTTTCTTGTTTCCAATTTCTTGCGTAGGTTATTCTTGCAGCAGTTAATATGTGAATTGTAAGATATTTGATATCCTTAGGGTATGATTTGTTAAATATTCCTAATAAAAATGTTTCTGGTTCTTTTTCAATCTGTGTTTTTGTTATTTGTTCCAACCATTTTTTGATATTAGACCAAAATTTCTTTGCTGCCGGGCACGTCCACCATAAATGATAGAAAGTCCCTTGTGCCTTTTTGCACTTCCAACAAATTGGGCTATTTTTAGGTTGTATTTTTGCCAATCTGGTTGGAGGCATATGCCACCGATAGAACATTTTCAGTTAGTTTTCCTTGTATGCTGTTGCTTTCGTTAACTTTAGGTTTACCTGCCAGAACTTTTCCCATTTTTCCAAAGGTATTGTGTGTTTGATATTTTGAGCCCACTTGATCATCGTTTCTTTGACTGTCTCTTCTTCCAATTTATAGCGTAGGAGAAATTTATAAATTCTACTAATTAATTTATTTTCTGAGTCTAATATAATTTTATCTATTTCTTGTTTTTGATTATAAATTTCATATGTTTTTATATGCTCTCTATATTTGGATTGTATTTGAGTGTAAGTCCACCAGTCTATTCCTCTGTGTAAATCTGTCTCCAATTGTTGTTTTGTCTTTAGTTTGCCTTGATAGTCAATTATATCTTTATATCTAATTATTTTTGTCTTATCTGTTAAATTTGGGTGCCTAATTGATTCAGCCGGTGCTAGCCAATTTGGTATCTTCATATAATGTTGTTTTTTAATTTTAAGCCAAATTTGTAATAGTGAGTTCCTTATTGTATGTGTTTTAAAATATGAATGTGTTTTGTATTTCTCATCCCACATAAAGGAGTGCCAGCCAGTTTGAAGTTCGTGTCCCGCAATTGTTAAAATTCTAGAGTCCTTTAATTCTATCCAGTCTTTAACCCACGATAGTACTGCTGCTTGGTAGTATATCTCCCAGTCAGGGAGTGCAGCTCCTCCTCTATCTTTTGTATCCTGAAGCAGTTTAAATTTTATTCGTGGCCTTTTCCCTTGCCAGATAAATTTAGATATTATTTTATTCAGCTTTTCAAAAAATGGTTTATCTAATTTAATTGGGGTGACCTGAAACAAATATAAAAATTTAGGTAATATAATCATTTTGATGGCCGAAATTCTTCCTAGGAATGAAATATGTAAGTTTTCCCATTTTTCTAAGTCTTTCTTTGTTTGTTCTAGTAATTTATCATAATTGTTTTCTTTAATTGCTGATGTTCTTGTAGATAAGCAAATTCCTAGATATTTTATTTTTTTTGTTGTTTGAATTTGTATATTATCTATCAAATCTTTTGTTTGGATTTCCGTAAGATTTTTAACAATTAGCTTCGATTTACTTTTATTAATTTTTAGTCCAGCCACTTCTCCAAATTCTTCTATTTTTTGGAACAAATTAGGTATAGATTCCATAGGATTTTCTGTCAAAAATACTAAGTCATCAGCAAAGGCTTGAACTTTGTATTCTTCTCTATTAATCCTTAAACCTTCAATTCCTTGGTCTTCTCTAATTTTTTTCAACAGGATTTCCAATGATAGAATATATAGTAAGGGGGAAAGTGGACAGCCTTGTCTGACTCCTTTTGTTATATTAAATTTGTCTGTTATGTCATCATTCATAATTATCCTTGCTGATTGCTTGGTATAGATTTCTGCTATAATTTTCCCAAATTTTTCCCCAATTTGCATATTTTGTAGTTGTTCAATCATAAATTTCCAATTTTGGTTATCAAAGGCCTTTTGGGCGTCAAGAAAAACCAACACTGCCTGCTTCTCCGGGTGTGATTCATAGTATTCTAAAGCATTAAGTATTATTCTCATGTTGTTCTTTATTTGGCGTCCCGGCAGAAATCCATTTTGGTCTGGGTGTATATATGTATTTAATACTAATTTAATCCTTTCTGCCAAGATTGCTGCAAATATTTTGTAATCGGCATTCAATAATGAAATAGGTCTATAGTTTTGTATTAACTGGAGATCTGTGTCTTCTTTTGGAATGATTGTTATTATGGCTTCTGTCCATGAATTTGGTATTTTGGCTTTCTCCATAGCTTCATTATATAATCGCAACATATTCTCTCCCAATACTTCTTGCATTGTTTTATATTTCTACCGGTAGCCCGTCAGGACCCGGTGTTTTATTGTTTTTTTGCTTTTTCAGTACTTCATCTAGTTCTAATTTGGTTATTGGCCTATTGAGAGTAATTCTTTGTTCTTCTGTGATTTTTGGCATTCCTGATTTCCCTATGTACTGTTTTATTTTATCTTCCTCTATTTTCCCCTGATTATATAGAGCCGCATAAAATTTCTTAATAATATCTTTTTTGGCCTCTTTACTATGTTGAATTTCTCCTTTATCATCTTTCAATTGGTATATCATTCTTTTTTTTTGTTCTTTTTTCAGTTTATAGGCTAGCCATCTGCCCGTTTTATTTGCGTGCTCGAAATAGTTTTGTTTCGCCATTTTTATTTTTTGGGCCAGTTCTACTTGGTTTATCAAATTCAATTTATGCTTAATCATTTCCCATTCTTCTCTTATTATTTTGTTCTGGGGCTTTTCCTGGAGTTTTTGTTCTATTTGTTTTAGGTCTTTCTCTAATTTCTCTAATTGATTTTTCTTCTCTTTGTTCTTTTTCCTCGTATATGCTATTACTAGGCCTCTTATATATGCTTTTAAAGTATCCCATGTGTTTTGTAAAGAGGTTTCCTCTATTTTATTTATCTGAAAGAATATTTTTACTTCCTTTTCTAACATCAGATTAAATTCTTTTTCTTTACATAATCTTTGGTTCATTGTCCATCTCTTACGTCTTCTTTCCCCTTTCCAGTTTATGAATAATGGATTATGGTCTGCCCATTGGTTTGTGCCTATCTCAATTTTTTCTACTTCTATTTTGATACTTGGGGTCATCCATGCCATGTCCAGTCTTGACCATGAATTATGCGGATGGGAGTAAAAGGTGTATTGGGCCTCTTCTTCATGTGTTTCCCTCCATACGTCTGCCAAGTTTAGTTCTTCAGCCATGGTAAAGAATTCTTTTGGGAGTATTTCTTTTTTCTTTTGTTTTTTTTTCTCAGTTTTGTAGTCTTTCTTTGCATTTACTATTGCATTATAATCCCCTACTACACAAATATCATCATATTCTAATTCTGCTAATTTTATATGTAGGTCTTTAAAAAAAACCTGTAGTTTTTGGTTAGGTGCATAAATCCCTACAATTAACATTTTCCTCTTTCCTATTTCTAATTCAACCATCACCACTCTACCTTGCTCATCGGTATAAACTAGTTTAGATTGTATTTTTTCTTTTACGTAAATCACTACTCCTTTTTTCTTTTTTGGGGCCAGAGATAAATATAATTTTCCTAATTTGGGGTTTTCTAGGATTTTTTGATAATCTTTTTGAATGTGTACTTCTTGCAGACATATCACATCTGCTTCTAATTTTTGTAATTTTGTGAAAATTTGATTCCTTTTCTTTGGGGCATTTAAGCCATTAATGTTTACCGAAAAGAGTTTGATCTGTTCGTCCATTGCCTATTGTATCTGTTTTTTTGTGTTTCTTGTTTCCATCCGTTCCCTAGGTTTTGCACCTTCTCTCTGTTCTCTCTCTTTTTCTTGCCTCTGTCTTATTTCTTTTTCTTCATTTGTTTCTATTGGTTCTTCTTCTTGACTTTTACTATCTGTTTCCTCCTTGCTTTCCTGTTCTACTTCTAGTCTAAAATGTGTGTTATGAAATTCTCTTGCCTTTTCTAGAGTGTCTATTTTATATTTTTTGTCTTCCCACGTAATTAAGATCCCCTCTATTGGCAGCCATCTATACATTATCTTGTATTTGATCAATAGTTGTGTTAAAAACTGATATTGTTGTCGTAGATTTCTTACCCTTCGGGGTATCTGTTTTAAAATTATAATTTCTTTTCCATTATAGATCACCGTTTCTTCTCTAGATTTCTTATAGGCTTCATCTCGGATTGATTTTTAAAAAAATTTAACATGGACTTCTCTCGCCAATCTGTGTCTTCTTATATAATTTGTTTGTACACGATAAGTTTCTTCCAATTGTCCTTTTATTTCTTCTGGCTCTTTTTGTATCATTCCTGCAATAATCTCCACCATCTTTCCTTCTAAATCCTCATTTTTTTCTTCTGGAACATTTTGAAAACGCAAGAAGTATGAGGCCTTTTCCATTTCGAGCATGGCCAAGGAATCTGACATTTCTTTGTTTAGTTGTAGGGTTTTTTGTTCCATTGCTTCTACTTTTAATTCCACGTGATCTATTTTTGTTTCCGTTTTCCTAATTCTCTGTTCATTTTCTGCTATAGAATTTTGAATGCCCCAAATTTTATCCTTCATGGTCTTAATATCTTCCTTAACTTCTCCTAATTCATTTCTGATCTCTGCATGGAACGTTCTCATTTCTTCCTGATTTTCAGCTATTTTTTCTTGTGTTTGAAGCAGTGTTTCCTGGATCTTTTGAAACATATCTTGTATTACATTAGGTGCCATTTCCAGTTTTTCTTTTTCTTTTTCTTTCCCCATCATGCTATCTATTGTTTTTTGTTGTGAGGGGGAAGGAGTCATTACTAACGTACTCGTTGTAGGTTTTTTCCCTGTCTTTGTTATGGTGGATGTTGTAGACATTTTTAATATTCGTGTAAAGCTTTCCAATCTTAACATCAATTATTAAGTTATTCCTTAATATCTCTTTTCCCCCCCAAATACTACTTATACACCACACAACTTATATATAGTTATATTATATTATATTGCCAGTTATCCCAATTGAGCAATTAATTCTTATTCACAATATAAATCTATTTACTTATCAATCAAGATTTTAATTTGATTTTCTTAATTTTCTAATTAGCAATCTTTTCAATTACCCCCTTTTTCAATCAGTCTATCTCAGAGATACAGTCAACTCATCTGTTATTTTGTATAAAAATCAGTCTTTCACTTTAACAATAATTCCTTGTCTAACTAGAATTTCACAATACAATTTATAGCTATAAAAATATTGTCAACTTATATATTTCTTTCAAATATTAAACTTATTAACTAATTAAACAGTTCAAAATTAATAATTAACTTAATTTTTATTTTCTTTAGTCCTTATTGTCTTCTTGCTTTACCTCTCTCAGTCTGTTCTTTCACAATCATAAAAAACGCAATCTGTGTCGTCTCAGTCTTTTTTTTAATTTCTTCTCCCAGTAATCGGATCTCTGCATTCAATCTTCAAATCTTTTTTTTTTTAAACTTGAGTTCTTATTATCCAAAGTTATTTGTAAATCCAGAGTTCGAAATCCAGACAGGTCTTCTGTATCCGTGAAAATCACCACTTAGTCCAGTATTTCAGTCTCTGCACTTGGTTTCCGATGTTTGGGGTTTGAATCAGTTATAATTCCCAAGATCAAACGGCTTGTCTCTATATCCACAAAGTCCACAGGCTGCTCCCTTTGATCAACTGTAAAAGTCCGCAGTCAGACCACTTCGAGCGCTATTTCTCCTTTTCTTATATTTGCTTAGTCATTCTATGGGTTTCTCTTTTCCGCGCTGTAGTTATTCCCCCTTTTTCCTTCTCCTCTTGTATCGCCGCTGTTGTAACTCACTTGTCTTCCTCTGATTGGATCGCGCGTCCCGTTTGCCGTCTCTATTGTAGGTGATCTATCTGACAGTCACTCGGATTTGCTTCCACTTTTTGCTTCGATCTAGGCGGGCGCCATCGCTCCTGTCCGCCGATAAGGCCGACTTCTTCTCCACCAATTTAAGAGGTTGATCGCTCGACCTCCCTGATGACAGCGCAACACCAGGGGGCTTCGCGAATTCCTCTTTCGTTTCCCGATCCCTCCAAGTTCAGGAATGCCCCTAAAGAGCAATTAATGAGGAAATTTGGGTTTCAGAGACGGAGCCTCCGTTTCCTCACCCGTTCGTGATGACGTCACCGCCGGAAGTCTCCAGTGTACATATTCTTAAGGAAGTCTGTTGCCATAGGGGTATCGCATGGCTTCGCCTCTACCATGCTACACTTTTTAAGCAATTCCTGAAATTTATCTTCCTGAGAGAGCCGAAACCCCTTCTCGGTTTTTACGAATTGCACCCCTAAAAATTTGCTAATGTGACCTAATGGTTTTAAGGCGAAACTCTTACTTAGGTCCTCAGAGAACTTCTTATACCTGTTCTCTGATCTGCAAATATATAGGATATCATCAACATACAACAGTACCGTTTCCCTTGTTAGGTTCAGTTTGCAGCTTACTCCTAACTTGTTTGTCAGGCAATATATCTGTTTCTTTAAGAAACAACTGAGCCACGTAATCAGGGTTTGCTGAACCCTGTAATTAGGCTGCAGTGCATAAATAAGCAGCACAGAGAAGCGTTCGTTCTTCCTGGATCTTTCTGGATCTTCCTGGTTCTTCCTAGTTCTTCCTGAGTGATACCTGTTTGTATCCTGTTGCTTACTGAGTCTTTTATATGGTACTGTATACCAAGAGTTACTAAAGTCTGTTTGCTTTGGTAAGGGAAGATACTTACTGGACTGATATTACTGTTTATGACCTTGGACTGTTTTACTTACACCGAGACTGCTTGTTACTTGTAGATAAACTATTTTTTCTCACACGAGCCGCACGTTTATCTCCTTCCCTGTGTGTTTCTGCTCTGCTCGTTGCACAAGCAACAAATACTTTTTACACACACCCTAACATTGGTTATGGGCCCAGTACGTTCCAGGGCTCTTTAATTTGTTTTTGTGGAAGTGAGAAGTGCAGGCAGTGGGTGTAGTAGTCAAGATGATAGCTTTTGAGCAAGGTACAAGTTATGCTACTATAACCCGGTTGGATGGAACAAACTATGTTACCTGGTCCACAAAATGCTGTCTACTTGTGCGAAAAGAAGGACTGTGGGACATGGTTAATAATAATAATAATAATAATAATAATAATAATAATAATAATAATAATAATAATAATAATAATTTTATTTCTATACCGCCCATCTCCCGAAGGACTCAGGGCGGTGTACAGCCAGTTTAAAAATACAAGACACAACAATAATTAAAAATTAAAATAATTAAATAGAATTGGCTGATTTAAAACTCTAAAAATTAAAATACCCCAATTTAAAATGATTATATTGACAGCCCTGCCTGGCGGAACAACAAGGTCTTCAATGCACAGCGGAACACCCGGAGGTCGGAGATCGTGCGTATTTCCGGGGGCAGTTCATTCCACAGGGCTGGGGCTCCCACAGAGAAGGCCCTCCCCCTGGGTGTCACCAGCCGACATAACTTGGCTGATGGCACCCTGAGGAGACCCTCTCTGTGGGAACGGACTGGTCGGTGGGAGGCTATTGGTGGCAGGAGACGGTCTCGAAGGTACCCGGGTCCTATGCCATGGAGCACTTTAAAGGTGGTAACCAACACCTTGAATCGCACCCGGAAGACCACTGGGAGCCAGTGCAGCTTGCGCAGGAGGGGTGTCACGCGGGCACAACGGGTTGCGCCCATAACCACCCGCGCGGCCGCATTCTGGACCAGTTGGAGCCTCCGAGTGCTCTTCAAGGGGAGCCCCATGTAGAGAGCATTACAATAGTCCAGCCGGGAGGTGACAAGGGCATGAGTGACCGTGCGCAAGGCGTCCCGGTCCAGAAAGGGCTGCAACTGGCAGATCAGGGGAACCTGATAGAAGGCCCCCCTGGCCACGGCCGTCAAGTGCTCTTCTAAAGACAGCCGTGCGTCCAGGAGGACACCCAGATTGCGAGCCCTCTCTGTGGGGGGCAAGGATTCACCCCCAATAGTCAGCGATGACGTCTGCTGACTATATCGGGACGCCGGCATCCACAGCCACTCGGTCTTGGATGGGTTGAGTCTGAGCCTGTTCCTCCCCATCCAGGCCCGTACGGCCTCCAGGCAGCGAGACATCACATCAAGGGCATCGTTGGGGTGGTCTGGGGTGGAGATGTACAGCTGAGTATCATCAGCGTACAGGTGACACTTCACCCCAAAACCACGGATGATCTCACCCAGCGGCTTCACATAAATGTTGAACAGAAGAGGCGAGAGGACCGACCTTTGTGGCACTCCCCATGCGAGATGCCTCGAGGTCGACCTCTGCCCCCCTGCCAACACGAACTGCGAGCGGCCGGAGAGGAAGGAAGAGAACCACCGCAAAATGGTGCCCCCTACTCCTAACCCTCTCAACCGCTGCAGCATGATACCATGGTCGATGGTATCAAAAGCCGCTGAGAGATCTAATAGGACTAGGACAGAGGAGCAACCCCTGTCCCGGGCCCTCCAGAGATCATCCACCAACGCGACCAATGCCGTTTCTGTGCTGTGCCCCTGCCTGAAGCCCGACTGGTACGGGTCTAGATAGATGGCTTCATCCAGGTGCCTGGGCAGTTGTCGTGCCACCACGCTCTCAACAACCTTCGCCACAAAACGAAGGTTGGAGACTGGACGATAGTTGGCTAATTCAGCCGGGTCCAGAGAAGGCTTCTTGAGGAGGGGCCTCACTACCGCCTCTTTCAAGGCGGCAGGAAAGGCACCCTCACTCAAAGAAGCACCTATAATTCCCTGGAGCCAGCCTCGTGTAACCTCCCGGGAGGCCAGTACCAACCAGGAGGGACACGGGTCCAATAAACACGTGGCGGCACTAATCTTACCCAGAACCCTGTCCACATCCTCGGGAGCCACAGGATCAAACTCCTCCCAAATAACATTCTCAAGACCTGCCCCGGTCTCCTCCCATGGACTCATCCAATCGGAGTCCAAGCCATCCCGAATCCGAGCGACTTTATCGTGCAGGAATTGCACAAAGTCCTCAGCACGACCCTGCAAGGGATCTTCCCGCACTCCCCCCCGAAGAAGGGAGTGGGTCACCCTAAACAGGGCGGCTGGGCGGTTCTCTGCAGATGCGATAAGAGCGGAGAAATGGTTAGATTTTGCCGCTTTTATCGCCACTAGGTAGGTCTTGATATAAGACCTCACCTGTGTCCGGTCGGAATCAGAATGACTAGTCCTCCAAATGCTCTCTAGGCGTCTTTTCCGACGCTTCATCTCTCTCAGCTCCTCAGAGAACCAAGGAGCCAATTGAGATCGGCATCGGGTCAGAGGCCGCAAAGGCACGACACGATCCAAAGCTCCGGCGGCCGCACTCTCCCAGGCGGCTACCAGGACTTCAGTCGAGTCATGTGTCAGGGTCTCAGGAAATGGCCCAAGCTCCGTCAGGAATCTTTCAGGATCCATCAGGCGCCTGGGACGGAACCATTTAGTCGGTTCCGTCTCCCTGCGGCGGGGGGAAGCGGTAGGAAAGTCCAAGTGGAGGAGCGAATGATCTGTCCATGACAAGGGTTTAATGTCTAAGTCCCCTCTACCAAGATCATTCAACCACTGACCAGAGATGAAAATCAAGTCCAGAGTGTGTCCTCCTATGTGAGTTGGGCCTTGAACTAACTGGGTCAGGTCCATGGCCGTCATGGAAGCCATGAACTCCTGAGCCACCTCTGACGTCTCACCCGCGGATGGAAGGTTGAAATCCCCCATGACAATAAGTCTGGGGGTATCCACTGCCACACCGGCAATGACGTCGAGTAGCTCGGGCAGGGTCGCTGCCACATGGCAGGGAGCCAGGTACGCAGTCAGCAAACCCATCTGCACCCCACGGCCCCATTTCACAAACAGGGACTCACATCCGGCTATCTGAGGAACAGTGGTCTCCCTCGGACAAAGACTCTCCCTAATAATCACCGCCACTCCCCCACCCCTCCCCTGGGCCCTTGGCTGATGAAATGCACGAAAACCTGGTGGGCACATTTCAACGAGGGGGACTCCCCCTCTTGGCCCAACCAGGTCTCCGTAATACCTGCCAGGTCCGCACCCCCCTCTAAAATAAGATCACAAATGAGGGGGGCTTTATTGACGACCGACCTGGCATTACATAACATCAGCCGTGGACCCTGGGCTTGAGACTCTGCACAACCCAGGCCACGAGATGCGCATTGGGGACCGGAGTGCGCAATTGCTCGTAAACAGCGTATGCGCACCCCCAGCACATGATATGGCCCCCTGCGCCCGTCATACCTGCCCCTCCCACTCATTATTTCAATTGCATTGCCCTTCTTGTTATCCCCCTGCTCCCCGGATAAATTTTCTTTCCTGACCCCTCTGCTGCAGCCAATCAACCTGTCACCCCGCTCAGTAGCTATCTGGACCCCCCCAGGTCCACTTTCACAGCCCCCTCCCTTCCTCCCGGGTCCCCTTAAAATTTTCTTTAAAAATTTAAATAAAAAACCCCTCAACCCCCTCTTCGCTGCATGCCATCTCTCGGGATTCCAAAATCCGTCATCAAGATAGGCCCTCGATAGTGTGGAGGGCCAGGCCTGCGAGAGGGGGGAGTCTCGCAGTGCAAGGAGTTCGGCAGCCGAGTGCATCAAGAACCGGGAAGGGTGAAATATCCTCTGGCTGAGGTTCCATAGAATAGTCTAATCATCCTAGGGCATGGAGAGGCAGCAACTCAAGACATGGAAACTGGATTCCACTGTCCTCTCACGACAGTGGAAGAAGTCTCGTGCAATTTCGACAAAACTCAGAAGGTGATCTCTCCAGGCCATCCTCTCACGATGGCTAGCCAAGATGGAATTGGCTATGGAAAGATTCGATAGTCTATCCGCTCTGGTAGGGGAAACGGCAGTTGAACCGGACTCCCTCAGAATCCATATCAGAATTGTCCATTCTCCACACCTTCAAGGGCATAGATGGAATAGAGCCAGTCTAGAAGGCAGGATAGTAAACCCGGGGAACAGATGACATATGGAAAGCAATGAAGGGAGATGGCTTGCAAGGCAGAAAGTAGTTGGGGTGGTGACCATAATAAGGCCTATACAGGCCAACAAGAAAAGGGGGGAGGGGGGAATGGCCTGAGGCAGCCCAAGGCCAACCTTCAGCCGTCTTCCAACCTCTCCCACTCCCCAGGTCTTCCAGGTCTTCCAGCATTTTATACCCCCAGCCTACAGCCCCAGTCTCCAATGGGGCCTCCGGATTCCTGCAAACAAAGTGGGACAGCAAAATAGGCCGCCCCCTAGCAGGTCCGGGATTTCAGAATAGAAGCCAGCAGCCTCTCCCCATAGCGTCCTCTTCGGTAGCAGCCAGCCGCCGCCCCTCGCCTCCGCCATCGTCCAGCGGCCGCCGACCGCCCCGCGCCCACTGCCAGCGCCGGCGCCGCTTCCACCATGGCTCCACCATACTCCCGGGTCCCCAGGAGCCTCAGAAAGCCCCGGAGAGGCCAGGAATCCAGGGGAGCCACCGCATTGCCGCTGCCGCCGCTGCCACCACCGCAGAGCTGCCGCCGCCGTCGGTCCATGCCGGAGGCCGAGAAAAGCGCCGCCAGTCAATCGCCACCGATGTCACCCCGCGGAGCCTTCAGCAGCCGTTTTTTCCCTCGACCCGGTGTTCCGGAGGGCAGAAAACCCCTCAATGGGTCGGGGAAAGCTTCCTCTCTCAAGGACTGGGGGCCGTGGTGAACAATCGCCCCAGGAACCTCCCGAAAATGCCAGGAATCACCCCATCTGCCGGGAGCGTCTCAGGCTGAATCCTTCATCTTAGACATGCGCAGAGAGGAGTAATAATCCACCGGACATAACTGCATTGAATGCTGCTGACGAAGAAGATGCCAAAAAGATAGCGAAGTTTCACAGGGACAACGAGCGTGCTTTATGCATCATTGGCCTGACACTGGGAGACCAGCAACTTGTCCATTTCCGGAGCGAAGAGTCTGCTGCGAGGTGTTGGACAAAGCTAAAGAAGCTCTACGTTCGTGACTCTGTGGGTGTCCATATCTACCTGACACGGAAATTATTTCGCTTACATCTTCAGAAAGGAGGAGACATGATGACTCACCTGGACTCCATGACAGGGCTTTTCCAGGAGCTACAGGAGAAAGACCTTGTGTTTACTGAACTGCAGCAATATTATTCTTTCATCGTTGGATGACAGTTATGACTCTTTTGTTTCATCATTAGAAGTATTGTCTAGAGATGAACTAACATTGGCCAGTATGACTGGTAGGTTACTGGATGAGGCCAAACGTAGGCAAGAACGAGACCAGTTAAGGATGCAACAGCAACCAAAAATGGAAGCTGTATATGAGAATGTCAATATTGTTAAACGCTGTTATGCATGTGGGGCTAAGGGGCACATTGCAAAATATTGTAATAATAAGAAAGTGTCTGCTAGAAACTCTGCTAAACCCAGGAAAGGGTGTAATTTAGCAACCAGTTCATCTAATAATATAAAAGATGATTGGTGGGTGATTGATAGCGGTGCCTCTCAATCAATAACAAAAAACAGAAAACTGTTTCTAAATATGAAGAAAAGTACTAAAAAGGTCAAATTAGCTAATGGCTGGAATGTGACTGTAGCTGGGGAGGGACTTGTTAAATGTTCTATTAGTAAGCACCCTTTACCCATGCTTTATATCCCTAGTTTGAAATATAACCTTTTATCTGTAAAGTCATTACTACATTCTGGGTTTACAGTAACTTTTAAAAACAACAAATGTTTGCTGGAATGTGAAGGCACTGTAGTTACTGCAGAATTAGAAAACGATTTGTTTGTTATTAGGGATAAGTCATTACTGTTAGTTCAGTCAAAAGCTAAATTTGGAAATGTAAAGCCTCATGATGAATGCGTACATTTATTACATAGAAGGCTTGGTCATCTGAATTTCAGGTTGTTGCATTTGACTGTTAAGCAGTCTAAAGGCATTAATTTAAGGGCTTGCAGCAAATACCTAAACTGTAATACTTGTAACCAGCATAAAAGTAAAGTTACACCTGCAAACCGCTGCAATGGGTTTAAAACAACTAAACCTTTGGAGGTAGTCTTTTTAGACTTAATAGGGCCAAAGAAACCCAGTTTAGGGGGAGAATGCTATATTTTGAGTATAGTTGATCACTTTACCAGATATGGTTTTTGCTACCTTATGAAGTCCAAAAGTGATACGTTCCAATGTATCACAAATTGGCTTCGTTTTGTAGAATGGAAGCAGAAGTTTAAGGTGAAATGCATTGTTACTGACAATGGAACTGAGTTTACTAACCATCAGTTGGCTAAGTTATTAAAGGACGCTGGGATACAGCATAAACGTTCTGCCCCTTTTCGGCCGGAACATAATGCATATATTGAACGAAGAGGCCAGACCCTACAAGCTATGACTAGGACTATGCTGGCTGATGCTTGTTTACCTGATAAATTGTGGGGAGAAGCCATTGTCAGCGTTCCAAATTAGGCTCTCTTCCAGCGCTGACATAGAAAGAACAGTAGCTTGATTTATTGCTGAGATGAACTTTTACCTAGTCTTTGTATATTACAGATAGGGTTTCCTGGGAGACGAGGGGGGGGCACATTCCTGTGAAAAGAATGTACTGGGATGTAGAGATGGATTTGCATGATGGCCAATGAGACATTGGGGTTGGAGTGCGGAAGAGGAGGGGGTTGGAAGGAGGGGCCAGTTTGGCTGCAAAATGAATCAGAAATGTCGGACTTTGCTATTCTTAAAATAAAAGTGATTCATTAGAGAGCTTGCGCTTGAGAATGAAGTTTTTTCAAGATAGCACCGAAACCTGACAGCCATACTATGTGCCAATCATATTTTAAATAATGTGGTGCACTCCTCTACAGGTAAAATACCTTTTACTTTATGGCACGGCAGGAAGCCTGATTTAAGTTACATACATACTTTTGGTGCACCAGCCTGGGTGCATATACCGGTTAGTCAGAGAAGGAAGGACCAACAGAGAGCAAAGAAAATGATTTTTGTTGGTTATGAGGCTAACCATAGGTCCTATAGGTTCTGGGAAAAAGGAACAACAAAAGTTTTGTGTAGCGCTAGTGCTAAATTCCTAGAACACAAAGGCTGGGACAGGTTAGAAAAAGCCGACTATGGTTTTACAGATATCGATGTTAAGATGGACCATATTCCTGATGATAGTTCATCTGAGATGGATGATAAACCATCTATTAAGGTTGAAGAACAGGAACAGGAATTAGGGTTAGGGGAGGATGAACCCAATATACCTAATGTGAGTCCTGTTATGCCTAGACAATCTTCCAGAGACCGGCATCCACCAGATCGCTATAAAGCCACAGTGGTTTGCCAAGTAGATATCGAACCATCCAGTTATCAGGATATAATATTATATCCAGAAAAGGAGCAAAAAGCCTGGCAAGAGGCAATGGATAGAGAAATTGATTCATTGAAGAGGCTTGGTGTCTATGAAGTGGTAAGAATACCACCAAATGAGAAACTTATAGGCTGTAGGTGGGTCTACAAAGTAAAGAAAAGTGTAGATGGGGTAGTAACCCATAAAGCTCGGCTTGTTGCACAAGGGTTCTCACAGACAGATAGAGACTATGATGAGGTTTTTGCTCCAAGTTTACGAGCGAGCACTTTGAGAACGATGCTTGTTTGGGCAGCTAGAAATAAATGCTCTATTACTCATATAGATGTCGAGACAGCTTACTTGAACGCTCCGTTGAGGCATACAATATATATGAAGAAACCTCCTGGTTATGATACACAGGATAGAACTGAGTGTTGGAGGCTACAAAAAAGCTTATATGGTTTAAGGCAATCAGGTTACGAGTGGAACCAATGTATAGTGCAGGAATTATGTAACATTGGGTTCTATGAGGGCGTAGCAGATAAATGTCTGTTTAAAAAAGAACAGGATGGATGTGTTTCATTCTTGTTACTCTTTACAGACGACATTGCCATAATTACCAGAACTGACGCTGAGGCCAGAGAGATTATTGGTCAGTTGCAAACAAAATTTAAACTTAGAAATCTAGGGCATATACGGCATTATCTAGGGCTGGATATCCTGAAAACATCTAGAGGATTTAAAATATCACAAGCTAATAAGGTCTGCAAATTGTTAAAAAAATATGGGATGGAATTATGTAAACCTGCCAAGACTCCTATGGCACAGGAATTCCAACAGGATAGTTTGCAGAGTCCACAGTTCAGTAAAGAACTGTATCAATCATTAATAGGCAGTTTGTCGTATTTGAGCAACTGGACACGGCCTGATATAGCTTTTAGTGTTAATCAACTAGCACAATATAGTTCAGAGCCTACTGATAGGCATTGGCAGGCTGCAAAACGTGTTCTTAGGTATCTTAAAAGAACTCTGCATTTTGCTATGTATTTAGAACCAAATGCCAATATGATGTTAAAGGCATATGCTGATGCCAGTTTTGACAGAACTTCTACATCTGGAATTGCAATCATGTTGGATAACTGCCTGATTGGATGGAGATCAATTCGCCAGAAACACATCAGTTTGTCTACCATGGAAGCGGAGTTTTCTTGTCTATCACTTACATGTACTGAACTGATTTATTATAAACAGTTGATGGAAGATATTGGATTCAAAGTGGACTATCCTATTACGGTTTATGAAGATAACCAGGCAGCCATTAAAATGGCAATGAATCTTGCTGTAAAGACAAGGACTAAAAACACTGATATACGTTATCTGAATGTTTGGCAATGTGTTAAGGATAACATGATTACATTGGAATATTGCGCATCAGAGGACAATATTGCCGATAATTTTACTAAAGCGCAAGGTGCCATTAAACACACCAATTGTTGTGAAAGATTTGGATTAAGAATCTGAAATGTACCTGATACTACTGTACAATGTATGATTTGGATGTGTGTTTTTGTTTTTGTATCTATTGTGTATATTGTCCTGCCCAATGGGGAGAATGTTAGGTTCAGCTTGCAGCTTACTCCTAACTTGTTGGTCAGGCAATATATCTGTTTCTTTAAGAAACAACTGAGCCACGTAATCAGGGTTTGCTGAACCCTGTAATTAGGCTGCAGTGCATAAATAAGCAGCACAGAGAAGCGTTCGTTCTTCCTGGATCTTTCTGGATCTTCCTGGTTCTTCCTAGTTCTTCCTGAGTGATACCTGTTTATATCCTGTTGCTTACTGAGTCTATTATATGGTACTGTATACCAAGAGTTACTAAAGTCTGTTTGCTTTGGTAAGGGAAGATACTTACTGGACTGATATTACTGTTTATGACCTTGGACTGTTTTACTTACACCGAGACTGCTTGTTACTTGTAGATAAACTATTTTTTCTCACACGAGCCGCACGTTTATCTCCTTCCCTGTGTGTTTCTGCTCTGCTCGTTGCACAAGCAACAAATACTTTTTACACACACCCTAACATCCCTAATGCCCTGATCTTCCTTGACCAAATCACACTCGTCAGCCGACGATGGTAAAAAGCCCATCTCTCTCAGGCTTTTAGTGAGACACTCGTACCATCGCTTACCAGATTGTTTTAAGCCATATAGGCTCTTGTTCAACAACCACACATCGTCTTACCGATGGCTTACTCCCTGAGGAATCCTCACGTACAGCTCTTTGTCTAACTGGGCGTGCAGGTACGCGGTCTGAATATCGAACTGATATACATGTTCACCTCGCATAGTAGCGATAGTGAGAGCTGTTCTCATGCTCTCAGGGCGCACTGTGGGCGAGAAGGTGTCCTCATAATCGTCAGGGAATCTCTGCGAGAATCCCTGCGCTACCAGTCTCGCTTTATAGATAAAGCCCCCACCTTCAATGGGCTTTTGCTTGAAAATCTTGTTGACATGAATACATCGAGCCTTCTCAGGCTGTCTAGTTCTGTATCCATGGCGGCCAGCCACTTCTGTCGTTCATGGTCAGGTAAGGCCAGCACATCCTCATATCTCTGAGGGGTGGCCAAAACCTGGTCGACTGAGGTAACAAAGTCGTCGTACCTCTTAGGCCTATTGCCTCTAGTGGCCCTAACTGGTCTGCCTTTAGGAGTGTCACTCACATCAGAGTCGTCTGATGAGTCATCTACCTCGTGACTATCACTATGCGTCTCAGAAGCTGGGTGCCTATCCTTCCTGGCTACCCCCATCTTACGCTTCAATATCCCTTTCAAGGGTGCCTGGGATGCACGCTTCCCAGAACCAGATGTATCCCTATCATCGGATAGGTTCTCCGATACATCCTCCGATTGCCTACGACAACTACAGGAAGGGTTCTGAGTAAGAATCTCATTGGCATGGATCTTACTCCAGTTGGCCCCTTCGTGAAAGGTGGCAGACCTTGATATCATTAATTTCCCGTTAGGGTAGGCAAACCTAAATGCCTTGGAGCCCTGCTCGTAACCAACAAATCTCAGTTTAACAGAGATTGGGTCTCCCTTTCTCCTGAGCTCCTTCGGGACATGAACATCGGCCATCACTCCGAAAACATGGAGGTGTGCCAAGCTAGGCTTATGGCCGTATAGCACCTCGTATGGGGTCTTCTGCACCACGCTAGACCACACTCGGTTCAAGGTGTAATTCGCGTATCTAACTGCTTCTACCCAATACGCGAAGTTTAATCCGGAATCCTCTAGGGCGCACCGCATCATTGTTTGTAATACGTCGCTGCGCTGTTCTGCAACGCCATTTTGAAACTTAGAGTAAGGCGCGGTGCATAAATGGACTATGCCCTTACTCCTCAACCAGCTGGAGAACTGCCTGGAATTAAATTCAGTCCCCCTGTCAGTTAAGATCTTCTTAATTCTGACCTGGTGCTGGTTCTGGACTAAGTTACAAAATTCCTTAAACTTAGTCAACGTTTCACTCTTGGACATTAGGGGAAAAACGAATCCAAATCTGCTATGGTCGTCTACTATGGTAAGAAAGTACCGTCTCTTACCCACGGAAGGTGCGAATGGACCCACCAAATCCATGTGGACGAGCTGAAACGGGTGTTCAGAGTACCTCTGAGACCTCTTGGGCGCAGATTTCACCTTCAACTTTGCACTCCTACAAATTGAACAGTCTAGGAATGTGTTACAGTCATTGATCTTGGTTCCCCTTGAGTGTTCGGTTACCTTTTTCACTATAGGAAAACTCACATGACCTAATCTGCGATGCATCAAGTGAGCACATTCATTGTGCAACAGCTCACCTGTAGAAATTGCATTAGCATTTTCAGGTTCCCTACTATCTGACTCTAAATTAAAATTTAAAAACTTTTTATTAACTTTACATTTGTCTTTACAAGGCTTCCTCTGGTGAAAGTCTTGATCCTCATCACCTAGTTCTAACTGTGATTCATTGTTACTACCAAATGAGATAGTATAATTGCTATCACTGCAGTCACAGCATTCGTATTGGGGGAATAATAAGGCAAACCACCTATCTTCAAAACCTCCCCAATCACACATTTGTTGTTTTTGATCACAGCTGTTCCTCCTGAGAACAGAATCTCCATTCTAGAGTTCTCACATATCCTCATTAGGCTTAGCAAATTATGGTCTATCTCAGGTACATACAATGCTCCATGGATCTCTCCTATCCCAGGAATATAAACATCTCCAATGCCAACAACATTCACCTTTTTACCGTTTGCAACTTTGACCATGGATTGATGCCTTCTCATATTAACAAACAACCTTTGGTCACTGACAACATGGTTACTGGCTCCACTGTCCATTAACCATAGTTGCTCTCGCTGTTCCCTTGTAAGCTCTGACTTAGTAGTTTCCACTATACCTACAGAGCTATCATTAAACCTGGGATTGTTCCCTTTGTTGCCTCTATTTGGCTTTTTACCCCTTCTGTGGTTAGGAACATCTACACTTGGCTTTCTACCAGGAGGTAATGGCCTCCTTTTACATTTATTATCAGAAGGTACCTTTGAGCATGCCCTAGCATTCACATTATGTGGGCAATCCCTTCTATAATGTTCTCTTAAACCACAATTGAAGCATTCTCCGATAGTATATGCTCTATCTGAACTATCGGGCCTCCTTAAAGGTTTTTTCTTTTTGTGAAAAGCCGCCCTGCATTTTCGCAAGTTATCTTCAGCAATCAGTCTGCCAGATAACACTTCTAAAGATAAGTTATTACAACTAACATTATCCAGTTGCGATATAAAATTATCCCAGCTAGGATCAAGGGAATTGAGTATAACAGTAATGAGGGTTTGTTCAGACACTGTTTCCCCCCTCAACATCAATTCCTGCCTTAAACTGTTTAACTCACATAAGTGTTCATTAATATCTACTCCCGCCTTCAACCTTGCGGAATAGAACTCCCTATAAACTCTGTTTGTAACATGGGAGTTTTTTGAACAAAATAGCTTATGCAGTTTCAGCCAAACTTCTGTTACGGTCAGGTTACTAGGTATACTGGGATATAGTGCAGGGTCAATGGACATCAGTAAAATACAAAAGGCCTTATGATGTAAAAGATCAACTTCTAAGGACCATGGTCTAGGTGGGGGTTTTAGCAACAACGATAAAACATTCCCTTTCATTAAAATTACTTGGATACTCTTAACCCATTCCTTAAAATTTCCTCCACCCACACTTAAACTTTTAAAATTAGGAGGAAGGACCTGTACATTATTAAACATGGAAACAGACATTAATTGATGTTCAAAATGTGGTCCGTCCTGGAATGGGCAATAAGGCATTGGAATGGAAGCACACAGCACAGTGTCTTCCATCAGGCATTCTGACGATCGCTCCTCCCCAATGGGAGGGAATAAAACCTCACGTTGTGCGGATGCAAAGCTCATCCTGGATTGATCACAAAAACTCGAGGGTCCTCTCTGGTGCACATCTCTAGGAATTTTTGGACGCGCTCCCAAATTCCTTTCTTCAGTTGAGGCAGCCTCCGGAACTGTCCTGGATGTTGATGTTGTCACGGATGGATATATCCCACTCGTGGCGTGCGCTGAATTAGTCACAGACATCAGGGGTACTTTGGTATGTGCAGCTACTATTTGTTGAGCCGATGGCGCCTGCAAACCATCGCCTAAAATGGTTGCCAAAGTTTCTATCACACTTGCAACCTTACGCTCAACATGAGAGTCTCTTAAATTTTTAGCAGAAGTCATTGATGTCATCAATGGAGCTAAAGTCTTTATGGCCTGATCTATGATGGCTTCAACAGCAGGTGGCGCAATATCAACTTGGCCATGCTGGTTTAACAAAGAAGCAGGAACATTCGAATCAGGCAGTCTGTTATCCCCCATTCTCCACTTATGGTCTGAGGTAGGGGTTTTAGGAAAAGATTGAAAGTCTCTTACCGATCCGGTGTTTTCTAGGACTTCGATCTTCTTTCCTTTCATGGCTGGATTCTTTAATAATCTGCTAGAATCAGCAGTCGGGTTCTGACTTACTGTGGGCAAACCTAAAAACTGAAGGATTGCCTTCCTAAACTCATCATCCACCTCTGTATTTGTTTTCAAGACCTGAAGTGGCGTTCTTCCAGTCTCTACTTCTTTAGGTGATGATGGTTTATTCACTATCTTAGGCCCTTCAAAAGTTGAGGCCTCTGCTCCAAAACTTACAGCTCCACTATTCTCTAAATCAATTAGAGTTTGGGGGTTTTCAGCCAAAACATTTTTGGCCTGAGCCCCAGACAGTCCAGTTTGTGACTTCATACTTTTTGCTGCTGCTGCTGCCCCAGTCAACATCTGTTCAACTGCAGACATTCCAGTCTAGCGCATTACCACATGAGTGTAGGTTCGTTAAACCATCCTCTGCTACCAACTGTTACGAAATGGGGTTGAGGGGTACCCCAGACCGTGAACCAGCTCATGAGTAAACACACTGAGACTGAAATAATTCTGACAGAGGCATCTTGTGTAAAAATATAATTTACTTTAAAACATTTAAAAAGCACTATGTCTTTAAGAAAGCACATTAAAAACAAAGTCTTATCTGGGTATGTGAAGCAAGGCTATCTCCCTAGATCCCTCTCCACAATACCGAAACAGTTCACAAGAGGATAAAGCTAGCATGAAGGTAAGCAGCTTCGGCATCGATACATCATCAAGGCAATCAAAATGGGGGCAGCACAAGCTTCACAGCTAAAAGTCACCTGAAGTAAAAACAGTTCAAACAGCAAACATTGCTTGAAGCTTGTGGGAGGAAGAAGGTCCAGCAACAGCAGTCCCGATGATAGCTTGCGTGCTACAAAACAGCAAAAGGCAAGCATCCGTGGGAGTTTCTCTGCAACGGCGTCTGGGGTCCTTATCTGCATTCTTCTCCCATCTGCGGCGTTGCACTAAGCTTCTTGCAGGAGCTGTGCATTTAGGCCTAAACGAGGAGTCTAGGCCCGGGTAGCAAGCAAAAAGGTCCTTGCTTATATGGGGAGTTAACCTGCAATTAACTAGGGCAGGGAAGGCTTGCAGGTAATTGCCAACAGGAGATGGCTTGATTGAAACCATACTATTTGTGAGTAGGCAGGTAGCCACAGCAATCCTGGAAACACTCGTGACAAAATTGTTATACAAGGCCCGGTTAGTGGCCAAAGGGTATGCCCAAAGGTACCCAGATGATTACCTGGACACTTATTCACCGACCATCAGAGCCGAAACGGTAAAAGCTGCCTTAACAACCGCAGCGGCCTTAGGTGAAAAAGTTTTTAAATTCGACGTCCAAACAGCATATCTGCATGCTGATCTGAAAGAGGACATTTACCTCAAGGAGCCACCCGGTTTTGAAGGAAAAGAGGGCTCAACTTGGAAACTACAAAAGAGCGTATATGGTCTCCTACAATCAGGCCTTATGTGGTATGAACACTTCACCAAATTACTGAGGTCAATAGGTTTCACCACCTCGCCAGCTGACCAATGCCTGTTTACAAAAAGGGCACACAATATTTTGGAAAAAATATTAGTCTACGTGGATGACTTCCTTTACATAAGGCCAAACAAAGCCACATGCGATAAATTTGCAGAAATTATAGGGAGAAAATTTACTTTAAAATCCCTAGGTCAAGTAGATAGATACTTGGGCATCCAAATAACTCAAACTGAGAAGGGGTTTAGCCTTTCTCAAAAAGAAAAAATAATTGAATTAATTGAAAGGTGCCATATGGAAAACGCAAGTATAACAAGTACCCCTATGCAAACTAATTATCTCGCCCATGCACATGATGATAGTGAAATCTATGAAGATACAACCTTTTATAGATCCGTAATAGGATCACTCCTATTTATTAGCAAATGGAGCAGGCTGGATATCTCCTTAGCTATAAATCTTTTATCCAGGCATTCTCAAAAGCCAAAACAATATCACTGGAAAAGTGTAAAAAAGGTCTTAAGATATTTAAAGGGAACAGCTGATGCAGTTCTCCTTTTAGAACCTAGCAAAGGGAAATCAGCTCAACTGAAATGCTTTGCTGACTCAAACTGGGCAAGCAACCCTAAATCTAGAAAAAGTACATCTGGTTTTGCAATTTATTTTAATGACAGCCCAATTCATTGGCAAATTAGCAGACAGAAGTTCATATCTTGCTCGACTGCAGCCTCTGAGTATGCCTGCTTATCTACAGCCACAAATGAGTTAATATGGTTTGACTCACTCATCACTAGTTTATGGACACGCCCCTTGCAGCCAATAAATATTATGGAGGATAATGCTGCAATCCATATTTCAAAGTCTACAGCTGTTGGCTATAGATCGAGACACGTTGATATTAGATACCAAAACATACGCCAAATGGTCAAATAAATTTTGTATCTGTCATTTATATAAAAACAGAGGAACAAACTGCTGACATACTTACAAAGCCCTTGGCTAAGAATCAGCATCTAGATTTGTGTAAGAAGTTATGTTTGTCATTCTAATTGTATGCATATGTATTTTTGACTTTGGCTGACAGTATAGTTCACTTTCAGAAGGGGAATTGTCAGATAATAATCTAAAATAATGCCACTGAACTACACTGTCTATACTGGAAGGATGGTTTTGTGTTTATACTTTCCCTCCATTTTGTCTAAGGGACTGAAGGGGGAGTGGTTTAGCCACTCTATAAATATGACCCCATTTAGTCACACACTCGGGAGAAAAAAGAGGAGAGAGAGAAGAAGGGAATATGCTCTAGGCACATTTACCTAAGAAATAAATAAAGACCAAGAGACAATGTTCTGTGATTTAAAATGTAAATAGTTTATTGGTTTTAAATAAACAAACAAAGTTTTTCTTGATAAAAGAAATCTGGCTTAATTGTAGCTGTTGGGACATTCCAAGATCTTATTGACCTCTACAACCTAAACTAAAAATTTTTCTAACATACCATTCATGGCCGGATCTCGCCAGATCGCAACAGCGAGATCAATAGCCCCAGACCTGCCAGAAAAGCCAAGTCTTCACCGCTTTTCGGAAGGCCAATAGGGTGGGGATGGTCCAGACCTTAGGAGGTAACTGGTTCCAGAGAGCTGGGGCAGCCACAGAGAAGGCCCTCCCCCACAGGCCTGCCAGCCAGCATTGTTTAGCTGACGAGATCCAGAGGAGACCAATTCTGTGGGATCTTACCGGTCGCTGGGAGCTATGCGGTAGAAGGCTGTCTCGAAGATAGCCTGGCCCTCAGCCATGTAGGGCTTTAAAGGTAATAACCAACAGCTTGAATTGTGTTGTAGATTTGCTGATGTGTTTTGCGACCATTGTCCTATGTCAGCCAAGCTTTACCTATTGGACAGATGGCCTCACTTTTGACTCTAGAATACTTTGGTATATAGATGAGTTCATGGTCAACTCAAAGAGTATGAAGTGTCCAGGTCCTGTGGCTGCAAAACAAGCCCAAATCATCACACCTCCACCACCGTGCATGATAGTATAAGATACTTGTGCTGATATGATGTGTTTGATTTTCGTCAAACGTGTCATTATATTACAACCAACCAACTCCACTTTGGTCTGGTCTGTGCAAAGGACAGTGTTCCAGAAGTCATGTGATTTGTTCAGATGCAACTTTGCAAACCTCAGCCATGCTGCTATGACCTTTTTAGAGAGAAGAGGGTTTCTCCTCACAACCCATCCAAACAAACCATATTTATCCAGCCTTTTCCTAATTGCACTGTCATGAATCTTAACATTTAACATGCTAACTGAAGCCTGTAGAGTCTGAGATATAGTTCTTTGTTTTTTTAGTAATTTCTCTGGCCATTGCATGGTCTGGCCTTGGGGTGAATTTTCTTGGATGTCGAGTCCTGGGAAGATTGGCAACTGTCTTGAATGTTTCCCACTTATGAATAATCTTTTTAAAAGATTAAGAGAGTTGGAAGGGACTTTATAGGTCATCTAATCCAACCCCCCCCCACTCAAGCAGGAGACCCCACACCATTTCTGACAAATAGATGTCCAATCTTTTCTTGAAAGTCTCAAGTGATGAAGCTGCCACAATGTCCGAAGGCAAGCTGTTCCATTGGTTGATTGTTTTCACTGTTAGAAAGGTCCTCCTTATTTCTGGGTTGAATCTCTCCTTGGTGCTTTGGAAAATAGCTTGACCCCCTCCTCTCTGTAGCAGCCCCGCAAATATTGGAAGACTGCTATCATATCTCTCCTGGTCCTTCTCTTCACTAGACTAGCCATGCCCAGTTCCTGTAACCGTTCTTCATATGTTTTAGTCTCCAGTCCCCTAAGCATCCTGGTTGCTCTCCTCTGCACTTTTTCTAGAGTCTCAACATTTGTTTTATAGTGTGGTGACCAAAATTGGATGCAGTACTTCAGTTGCGGTTTTACTAAGGCTTTATAGAATGGTATTAGTACCTCACTTGATCTTGATTGTATCCTTCTGTTAATGCAACTTAGGAGCAATTGATCAATGTCAGCTCTCCGGTCACCGGGGCTGCCAGTCGCACAGAGACCTTGGCCACACCCCATATCGAGATCTGCCAGATTGGCCGGACGTTCATGGGGGCCTGGCTTACATAACCGTGCTGGGAGCTGCCAGCTGGGAGGCATGGCTATACCCACACGACGCGCCGGGAGCCACTAGCTCAGCGGCATAAGGCCTCCATTGCTTGAAAAGTACCTACTGGTGTTGATGCGCTGCCCTGCTTCATCCAGGGCCACGCGAAGCCTACCAAGGCTGGATGAGAGGCGAGGCCTGCGTGTGATGCCCGCAGCATGTATGGCCTTTATGCTGGGCTGTGTCATCACAGAACGCCACATAAGGGGTGCGGAGTTATAGGGGCAGGTCCTGGATGTAGCTGTGGGGGTGGAGCTGACGCTATATAAACGGTGCAGGGATTAACCACGTTAGCACTGACTTTGCCTATTCCCTTTTGTCACTTTGTGCTGCTTGTTGTAGCTTGTTGGATAAAGTTTGTCAGTTAATCATGTTTGGCTCTGTCTAAATTCCTTGCTGACGGCCGGAATGTGACAGGCACTTTATTAGCACTAGTTGGCTGCTACTTCACCTCTTTATACAATGGAAGCAGTGAGAAATTTCCTAATCGTGAGAACAATTAACCAATGAAGTAAAACCATAGAAATGAAAGCGAATGTACTTTCTTTTTCACTTGACTGTATGTGAAAACAACCGTTTGCACTGCTAAGAATTTGTGATTGGCCCAGTCAACAAGGGAATTTCATCATTGAATGGATATTCGAACTTGGATCTGGGTAGTCTTCCATGTGTCATGATTAATGTAAGAGCTTCTTTGAGTATTGTGGCAGGTTTGCTTTTTCATTGTAATGTAACCCTTTTTTCTTTTTTTCTCATCTTCTGCAGACATTTCGTGCACAATTAAAGATACATTTTTATTTGAATCTTATAGACAAAGAAGATGGCAATGAGCACTCTGGACAACAGAGGATAACAAGCAACATTGAACACCAAAGCAAGTCAGTCCAAAAAACAATATATTTTCCATTTCCTTCAGAGTCACACAATTCTTTTCTACCTAGGGAAACGAGAGAAGATCAGGAAGAGATTTCTAGCTGGGAAACGTAGAGTGTGAAATGCAAGCATACATTACACAAAAAGTCAAGGCAGATTATTTTTCCATTGGGCAAAAGAGGGAAATATCTGGAGAAGTCAATTAGAAAGCCACGTAGAGCAGACAGAGTTGCAGGCCCACTCTGGGAGGAAGAAAACGGCTTGAATAAAAGCACTGCTAAACAAGGAATCATCCATATTTTTGCCCTCCAAAGGAATATGAGTTGTGGAAAAGCTCCATAGATGTGCCTGTTGTGGGAAAGATCCAACTTGCAAATCATAGCTGATTACGCCAGAGAGGATCCTGACTGGAGAAACGCCATACAATACTCTAAATGTGGCAAAACCTCTGATCAGAACACCTCCATTGTGGTTCTTGGAAGGACCCACACAGGAGAGAAGCCCTATAAGTGCTCCCAATGCAGTAAATGCTTTAGCAAGCATGGCGACATGGACTCACACCAAGGAGAAACTGTTTGAATGTCCTGACTGTGGGAAAAGTTTCCGTCAAAATTCCCACCTCATCGGCCACCAGAGGACTCACACAGGAGATAAACCCTATGAGTGTCCTGTTTGTGGGAAAACTTTCAGTCAAAATTCCAGCCTGGTTCAACACCAGAGGATTCACACAGGAGAAAAACCCTTTGAATGTCCTGTTTGTGGGAAAACTTTCAGTCAAAATTCTGACCTCGTGAAGCACCAGAGGATTCACACAGGAGAGAAACCCTTTGAATGTCCTGACTGTGGGAAAAGTTTCAGACAGAATTCCAACCTGGTTCAGCACCAGAGGATTCACACAGGAGAAAAACCCTTTGAATGTCCTGTTTGTGGGAAAAGTTTCAGTCAGAATTCCGACCTCGTGAAGCATCAGAGGATTCACACAGGAGAGAAACCCTTTGAATGTCCTGACTGTGGGAAAAGTTTCAGACAGAATTCCAACCTGGTTCAGCACCAGAAGATTCACAGAGGAGAAAAACCCTTTGAATGTCCTGACTGTGGGAAAAGTTTCCGTCAGCATTCCAACCTCATCGGCCACCAGAGGACTCACACTGGAGAGAAACCCTTTAAGTGTCCTGATTGTGGTAAAAGTTTCAGTCACAATTCCAGCCTGGTGAAACACCAGAGTATTCACACAGGAGAAAAACCCTTTGAGTGTCTTGTTTGTGGCAAAACTTTCAGTCAGAATTCCGACCTCATGAAACATCAGAGGATTCACACAGGAGAAAAACCCTTTGAATGTTCTGATTGTGGGAAAAGTTTCAGTACGAATTCCACCCTGGTTCAACACCAGAGGACTCATACAGGAGATAAACCCTTTGAGTGTCCTGATTGTGGTAAAAGTTTCAGTCAGAATTCCAGCCTGGTGAAACACCAGAGTATTCACACAGGAGAAAAACCCTTTGAATGTCCTGACTGTGGGAAAAGTTTCCGTCAAAATTCCCACCTCATTGGCCACCAGAGGACTCACACAGGAGATAAACCCTATGAGTGTCCTGACTGTGGGAAAAGTTTCCGTCAGAATTCCCACCTCATTGGCCACCAGAGGACTCACACAGGAGATAAACCCTATGAGTGTCCTGATTGTGGTAAAAGTTTCAGTCACAATTCCAGACTGGTTCAACACCAGAGGATTCACACAGGAGAAAAACCCTTTGAATGTCCTGTTTGTGGGAAAACTTTCAGTCAGAATTCCGACCTTGTGAAACACCAGAGGATTCACAGAGGAGAAAAACCCTTTGAATGTCCTGCCTGTGGGAAAAGTTTCAGAGAAAATTCCAACCTGGTTCAGCACCAGAAGATTCACAGAGGAGAAAAACCCTTTAAATGTCCTGACTGTGGGAAAAGTTTCCATCACAATCGGCCACCAGAGGATTCACACAGGAGAGAAACCATTTGAATGTCATTTCTAGTGTCCCATTGTAAGTCCAGCTGAGATATTGACAATTATTTGCAATTAAATTGATTAAATTAAATAGAATTTGCCTGATTTTTTTGTAGGCAAATATGCAATGGTATTAGATGCAGCAGAGGAAAGAAAAAAATGGAACATATTACTTTGATAATGGCTATTTTGCTTTCAGCATAAGAAGTTGCTGGATATTTATTTTTGTAGAAATTTGGCTATTATGTAAAAAACTTTTTGGGAGTGTTCCTTGCATTTTTGTGATAGTGGATAATAGAAATGCTATGTGCCAGGAATCCCAGCCTTTTTCTCCCTTGGTGCCCCCAAGATTTTCAGCCTTAGAATTCTCCAGCCAGCATCTCTTGGGGATTGGAGCTCTGAGACAATAGATTGTGGCTCCTTATATAAGGAGAAAGCAAGATGAGAAGAGACACAGAGGGGGTTCAAAGTTTATCTTTTCCTAACAGTTCCAGGAATTCAGTGCACCAAGCATGTCTGTTCAGATTGTGTCAAGAATGAGGCACGCAAGTGGAAGAAACCATATGAATAGCAAATATATTGTGGGAGTTTAGGGCAGTGAGAAAAGCAATGTAAAATTTCAGATATAAAGGCTGTTCTGCCCTGCAGGTGACCTTCATGGTTCAAAAGCCAAAAGAAGCAATTCAATTGAAACATGTCAGTTGCTACATATTCCTTTTCTCCCCAGATTTTATTCCATTTGTGGTACATGCTTTAAAACTGGTTCTCCTTCATAGTAGGGGTGACTTCTTGTGATTTTATGGACACCTTTTGTTGGAAACAATATGGAACTCTTATGCCATTGCTGTCTTCTGTGATTTTTTTTTTACATAGCAAACAAACACAGGGTTTCCTAGTGGTGCACCATCCATTTATTATCCTGGAAGAACTGGGCTTAACCTAGGATTTTTTTAATAATAGCTATTGTGCACCCTTTGGGATGTTCAGTTTTATAGACAGTCCTTGCTTACCACTTACTACTCAGCCTTCAAAATTACACTGGTGCTGAAAAAGTAGTTCCTCAAAGTTGTGCCCATCACAGTTATTTGGGGGTGGGACTGGCTGGCAATTATGATACTTTCGGTGTCCCACAGTCATGGAATTGCCATTTGGAACCTTCACAATTGGCTTCCAATAAACAAAATTGACAGGAAGTTGCAAGTCCCACTCATGGTACATTGCACTGAACAGAACACGGTGATTCGCTTGACTGTTTTTCACACGACCATTGCAGCATCCCCATGGTCACATGTTCAAAATTCAGATGCTTGGCAAAACACCCATAATTATGATGGTTGCAGTGTCCCAGACTTTAGTTGTACTTGAAATCTTAATTTCTCCAGAGGGAATCAAATAGTGGAGGGAGGGAGAGACAGAGATAGACGGAGAGAGAGGGAAGAGGGAGGGAGAGACAGAGATAGACGGAGAGAGAGGGAAGAGGGAGGGAGAGAAAGAGAGAGACTGAGACTTGTTGATTGTAGGCTCCTTGGGGCTGAGAAGAATTGCTGCAAAACTGAATTTATTAAAGTGGACCACTAGACTCCTTCTGGAGTGTTGGCTATTCCTGCCAACTTGGTGTCATCTGCAAATTTGATGAGTTCCCCATCTATCCCCTCGTCACTGATGAAGATGTTGAAGAGTACTGGGCCTAAAACAGAGCCTTGGGGTACTCCACTGCATACTTCCCTCCATGTAAATGCAATTCCATTGAGGACTACACGTTGAATGCGGTTGGTCAGCCAGTTACGAATCCATGTGGTGCTGATGCTGTCCAACCCACATTTCTCTACTTTATCTAGTAGGTTATGGTCTACTTTATCAAATGCCTTACTGAAGTCCAAGTAAATTATATCGACAGTATTCCTCTGGTCCACTAATTTTGTCACTTTGTCAAAGAATGCAATAAGACTAGTCTGGCATGATCTGTTTTTCACAAACCCATGTTGCCTTTTGGTTATCACTTTGTTTGCTTCTAGGTGTTCGCTGATTCATTGCTTGATTATCTTTTCCAGAATCTTCCCTGGTATTGAGGTCAGGCTGATAGTTTTCTGGATCTATTTTTTTTCCTTTTTTGAAGATGGGAACTACATCATCTCTTTTCCAGTCCTCTGGCTGGAAAATCCTGTGTTCCAGGATCTTTGAAAGATATAGTTCAGTGGTTCTGCGATCTCGTCTGCCTGTTCCTTCAGAACCTTGGGGTGTAATCCATCCGGTCCTGGTATTTGAACTCGTTTAGGGTAGACAGGTGTTCACTTACCATTTTTTCCCCTACTTTAACTTGTGTTCCTAATCTGTTTTTGATAGGTAGGACTGTTTTTTCCTTTTGTGTAAAGACAGATGCAAAAAACGAGTTAAGTAGTACTGCTTTCTTCCTGTTGCTTGTCACTTTCTTGCCACTTTCTCCCAACAATGGACCAATTGTTTCCTTGACATTTTTCTTTTCCATGTCCATTTCATTTGTATTTTATGGTTTGTTTTTTGCCAATGTGCAAGGCAGAGCATTTATTGGTTGAGATTTGAAGTTGCCACTTGTTAGACCAATCTGACACATAGTCAAGTTTTTTTTGAAGGGTAGTTGCATTGTCGGTGGTGTTGAATAGTTTAACATCATCAGCGAAGATATGATCACAAATGTCATTTATGTAAGGTATGAAGACCGAAATCACTGCCTTGTTTCCTTGACATTTTTCTTTTCTTTTCTTTTTGTAAACAATTTTTATTAAAAATTTCCTGTTACATACATATTTTATGCACAGAGTATTGACCGGATCACATCTTTTACAACTTATAATTATATATATTTTATAATCTGTTCCAATCTACTTTTTTAGTTTCTCCAAATACAATTTGCATATTTCAATTTCTGCCATTATTTTATTTTTCTCTACTTTATTTTATCTTAATCTCTTCTTAATATATAATATATAAACAATATTACCATCTGCCCTTCACATCCTAATTTCTTAACCTTATTTCAATTAATTATCTTATTTCTCCATTTATAAAATATATTTCTCAAAATCCTCATCCCCTTTTGTTTAGCTATAAACAATGTGTTTCATCTTATTCAATTTTTGTATTGAAACCCTTTAACTTAAGCAATATCATATTCCATTCTTAATTCCTGATTTCTTATTATAGCATCAATTAATTGTCTCATTTCATTACTTACAACACATCATGTAAAATCCCCATCACACTTTTTTACATTTATTTATTTATTCATTTATTTATTTATTTATTTTATTTGTATACTGCCCTTCTACAACAGGACTCAGGGCGGTGAACAGCCATGGTAAAACACAACATATAAAATTTAAAAGCAGTTTAAAAGACATTAAATAATTTTGGCCATCAATTTAAAACAACCCAGTTAAAACCAATTACAAATTAGAACTGCAAGAATGGGATCAAGCCAGCCCGGCTAGATGAAATAGATATGTTTTTAGGGCCCGACGAAAAGTCTGGAGGTCTGGTATCGTGCGTATCTCTGGAGGTAGGTCGTTCCAGAGGGCAGGTGCCGCCACAGAGAAGGCTCTCCCCCTGGTGGTCACCAACTGACATTGTCTGGCCGACGGCACCCTGACAAGGCCCTCTCTGTGTGAGCGAACTGGCTGGTGGGAGGCTATTGGCGGCAGAAGGCGGTCTCGTAGATACCCTGGCCCTAAGCTATGGAGTGATTTAAAGGTGGTCACCAACACCTTGAAGCACACCCGGAAGACCACAGGAAGCCAGTGCAGCTTGCGCAGGAGAGGTGTCACATGGGAGCGTCCTGTCACTCCCATAATCCCATAATTTCAAGTTTATCTCTTAATTTCAATTATTTTCATAAGTGGACCAAATTATCACTTCATATTTCATCCACTGTTCATTTTACAATACACAATATATATCGTCATCTTTATTTGTTACCTTCACAATTACTAATATTAATACAGTCCCTTTAGCTCTATTATTATATACCTTATTTCCCTTCCTCCTTTCCGCTATTCTTCCCCTTTTAAACATTTTCTTTTGGTCCCTCCAGTATTCCACATCTTAATGTTTTTCTCCCTTTATCCCATTCTCTTGTCTTCTTCTTCTTCTTTTCATTATTTTTATAATTATTATATCTTTTCTTCTGAATCCTTTCTCTTACTTTTAGGTCTATTACTCGCATAGTTCACCCCACATTTTTGTCTAATCTGTTCCCATTTCCTCCTCTTCCCTTTGCTTGCTTCTTTTTTAGCAAATATTTCCTCCTATCTCTTCCTTTTTTGCCACCGTTAATCCCAGTATAATCATTTTACTTCCACTTTCTTTGCCTACAATATTATTTTCTTGCTTCTCATTTATGATCTCTGTCCTGTTGAGTATGTTCAAACAAAATTTCTGACTTTTTATTAACCTTTAATGATTCACACATATTTTTAACCATCTCAATTAATTCCTGACACATATTGATATTTTATCTTGTATTTAATTAAAATTTAAGTCCATATACTTATGTCCAGCTGGTTTTTGTATTCCACCTCCTTTAGCAGTCGAGGCCAAGCATTTGAGTAAAAACAAATACTCCTTAATTTTTCTCACAACTCTTGCAGTGCGCAAGATCACTATAGTTATTTTTTCCAATTTTCAAGCTATTCATTGTAGTGCTTTCTTTCCACTGGTAGATGGTCTCTCTCCAATCCACAATTTTCAGAGACACAAAGTATCCAATTTGCAAAAGTATTTTAAATCCACATATCAAATATTTTCTTTAAATTTTCTTCTTCTTTTCTTGCTTTCTCAAATTCAGATTTAAATCCAGTTGTAAATTTGTTGCTATTTTAACTTCCTCTTGTTCTTCCTTCAGAATTCAAAACTCTCAAAACTGTCAAAATTATTTCAAATCCTCTAACAGGTATTTTCCCTCGGGTTTCTTTTTCTTATATCAATTTCTGTTTCTCCAAATCCAATTTCAAATCCAAATAAAAAGTTTTCAAATAAAATTGTTTTAACTTGTTCTTCTCCCTCTATTAAAATTCACAAGTGCCAAATAGCCGCTATTTCCTCGCCGGGACACCTTTTAAACTTTTTTTTTTAATTTCCTTTTTACCTGCGAGTTGGCCAATCACTCACCCAGTACCAATACTCTATCCAAACACCGCTCCTGCACAATTGTTATTCCGGTTGCCCCCGCTTTAAAGCGGTCATAATGGCCGCCACCCCCACCGCTTGTTCGATGGGGGGTGACCCCATCCAACCTTTCGAGGAACTTACCTGTTCCTCTTGGTCATCTGAGGCCCCTCTCCTTCTTCACTGCCCTTACAAGACTGTTCCGGTCCAAAGAACCCCCCCTAATTCACAGGAGTATAAGAAGTATAAAGACCCCTAATTCACAGGAGTATAAGAAGCGGGAAGAAGGTCCAAAGAAGAAACTTGTACGTGTTTTTTCCGAAAAAGAAAACATGACTCAACTTACCAAAAACATAACAGTAAATGACAGGTTAGGAATGCAAATTAAAATACAGGTAATACCTGGGTTATGAGCGTTCCCTTAGCCAACATTTGAAGTTGCACAAATACTGCGAGACCATGTGAAATAAGTAGCATGAGATCTTGTGCTACTGATCTCATGTGATCTCGCCCTTTAGGCCTCTATTCTTTGCAAATTGAGACATTTGCAAATGGATGGAAGGCTTCAGGCCTTCCCTCCATTTGCTATTTCGTTGCCGAAGTCTGCAGGGAGATTGCGTTCATGTAGGCTTTGGCAGCAATATGCAAAACGTTTTCTTGGCACCAGCAGAGCTTGGGAGGAGTGGGCGTGTCCCTATGAAGCCCTACGCCTACAGGCAAAGACTTTTTGGAATGGGCTGCTGAAGCCTAAAGAGTCGCAATCCTCAAGCGCTTTGGCAACAAGAAAGAAGGCCTGAGAGGCCGCGCGCAGCCTCTCAGGGCTGCTTTCTTGGTGCCAGAGGCCTTATCAAGCCTTTAGGTGACAAGAAAGGATCTGTGTGTTGTGGGAGGCCTTGGGTGGTCTGAAGTGGGTATCCTGTTTCCTCCCTAGGTCCCCTTTGGCCTTCCCCACCACAAGATACATCATGTGCACTTAACAAGCCTTACATTCGATTAGCAAATGGTTGGGCAAACGGAGGGAGTGATCACCTTCAAATGACGAGATTCACTCCCACGAATCCTTGAGTTACAAAGAATGGAATGAGCAGGCTCCATTATAGTTGTGGGGTATCCCCAGTTCACACTGGTTCTATAGAACTGGTAGTAAAACTGGCGGGAGGGTTCGACCCCATCATCAGAATGCTTCTGCACATGCGCAGAAGAGTGTGCGTGGCCCCGTTGCAAACCAGTAGTAAAGATAGATAGAACCCACCCCTGCTCCATTACATTCATAACTCGAGGACTACCTGTATGCAAAAATAAGGTAAGAGAACACCTGTCAGCTCTAGATCAATTCAAATCATTGGACCTGGACGGACTACATTCCAGAGTTCTGACATTCTACACATGTGATTTCAGAAGTATTGAAACATATTTTTCAAAGTCCTTGGAGCATGGGGGGAACTAAAGGTAGTCCTCAACTTTCAACAGTTCATTTAGTGACCAAATTTATAACAACACTGAAAAAAGTGACTTACGGCCATTTATCACACTTATGACCATTGTACCGTGTTTCCCCGAAAATACATGTCCTGAAAATAAGACCAAGCCTGATTTTTGGGATGGGCCTAAATATACGCCCTCCCCCCCAAAATAAGCCCCAGTGAAGGTTTGCGGGTGGCCAGCACAGGAGGTAGCCCTTCCCTTCCCTGGTCACCTCATGGAGGTTCAGCCCCTTAATTGCTGCCCGCTGATCAGCTGAGTGACCCAGATCTCCAGAGCACCTCCCCAGCTGCCTGCCTCCTCCCCCTTTTCCTGCCAATCGTTCTTTACTTGGGGTCGCAGCACAGACACACATCTCCAAAATGCTCCATCCAGAGCCTTCAGCTTTGCAATCCTGGAAGGGGTGTCTGTGCTGTGATCGCAAAGAAAGAATGGTGTGAGTGTGTGTGTGTGTGTGTGTGAGAGAGAGAGAGAGAGAGAGAGAGATCTACAATCCAACCTCGGAGAGTTATCCAGGGCCGGCAGCAATGTTCACTCCACCCCTCCCAACCCTCTCTCCCACACACACAGGTCCCTCACCCTAACCCTCCCAAGGCAGCCACATCCCTGCGAACTCCTGTGCCCCACTGTCGCCCCGGAACTGACCATACACCAAGCGCCCGCCCCGGGGCTTCTTTGGTAGTGCGGGCGGCGGCAGCAGAGAATCCTCCATATGCGGCAGGCAGAAGTCAGCATGCACACTTCTGGTGGGACCGGGGCAGCGGCTGCACTACAGGGCACAGGGCCAGATGTCGCAGAGAACTACAACACCCAGCAGGCCTGGGGATTCCCATAGCTGGGTGCAGGTCTCTCAGCAGCGATGGCTGAGGCGCTGCAGGTGTTGCTGCTGCTGCTGCCTGTGAAGGCTCTGGCCGGCCCACTGAGGGCCAACCTCAACCGCGGGCAGGGAGTGCTGGCCATGGCTGGGCCAGCCAAGCTGCACTTGTTGGGGCTGCCCTTGGCGCAGCTGCCCAGCATCTCGCTACCAGGCACCAGAGAAGAGTAAGCAGGGCCTGCAGGAAGAAGGGAGGGCGGGCAAGGGTCCCGCGAGGCTCCCCTCCCCAGGAAGTGTCTGGCCTGGTCGCCTTCCTGTCCGGTGACTCCCAAGGCAGAGGGGCTTCCTGGGCTTGCTCGCGGCCACTCCAATCAGTCACCGCTTGGGTGGAGGGACCACAGGGCAATTGGAGCAGGGGGAAAGAGGAGGCCTCCAGTGACTATCACCATAGAGCGGGAAGCACACTCCCAGAGCAACCGCTGCCCTGGCTGGGGTTTGGAAGTTGCAGAAGCGGAATTTGTGGGAGAGAAAGACTTCTGCTGCTTTCTTTGTGTGCAGCCAGCAGCAGAAGCAACAGAAGTCTTTCTTTCTCTCCTCCAAACTCTGCCTCTGCAGCTTCCAAACTCTGGCTGGAAACCCCTGCTTTGCAGGCAGCCAGGGCAGAGAGGCGATAATGGGGAAAGGGAGCCGCAGCCCCGCATGGAGAGTCAACCACATTGATGTGGTGAGGCCTGGGATTCACGCGAGCAAGGTGGGACAGGTGCTTGCGCGGCTTGGCGCCTTCAGGCTGTTCATATTCCCCACACACCTGCAGAAGGGGAGGGGTTTGATGGCGGCACGCTAACCCTAACCCCCGTCTGTGAGTGCTCAGGCCGCCCAGGGCCTCCTGCACCCTGAAAATAATAAGACCCCCCCAAAAACAAGGCCAAGCCCTTATTTCGGGGTTCAAACAAATATAAGACAGGGTCTTATTTTCGGGAAAACACGGTAGCATCCCCATGGTCATGTCATTTACATTCAGATGCTCGGCAATTGATTCATATTTATGACTGTTGCAGTGTTCCAGAGTCATGTGATCCTCTTTTGTGACCTACTGATAAGCAAAATCAATTAGGAAATCAGATTCACTTAATGACTGTGCTATAACCGTATTACTAATTTAACAATAGGAAGGATTCACTTAACAAATGAGGGAAGAAAACTAGTACAATGGGGCAAAACTCACTTAACAAATTCCTCACTTTACAACATAAATTTTGGACTCAGTTGTGGTTGTAAATTCAGGATTACCTGTAACTGAGGACTGGAAAAGAGCTGATGTGGTTCCCATCTTCAAAACAGGTAAAATAAACACATCCAGGAAATTACAGACAGATCAATGTTATGTCCTTATAAGGACATCCGCCCGGATTGGCTGCCAGCCATCGGGCGGGAAAGTTTGAATAACTGTCAGGGGCGGTGCGACTGCCGGAGCGAATATAAGGAGAGCCCCGGCAGCGCGCAGCCAGTCTTGCTACTGTTCTTGTTCTAAATAAAGTTACAAATGTAACGAGCTGGTCGCGTCTTCCATTCCTGCGCCGATCTAACACTGGCGACGAAGGACTAGAGAAAGAGACGAACCTCGTGGCGCCAAGCCAACAAGACCAAGACTTCGGCACCTGAAACCACAGTAGGCATTTCTGAAGGCATGGCATCCGCTGAAGTCACGTTGCCAGCCCTTGTTCCATTCCGCCCAGGGAAGGACAAGTGGAAATCCTACGTGGTCAAATTTCAGCAATACCTGAGAGGCAACAACATCAGGGATGCCGATGATGACCGGAAAAAGGGCACCTTCTTGGCCAACTGCGGCTCCGAAGTCCTCGATATGACAATCAATCTCGTAGCACCACGAGACATCGAAGAAGTGCCATGGACGGACCTGCTGCAGATCCTGGAAGACTACTATGCCCCAACTGGAACACCAGTGGTGAACCGTTTCACCTTCCATCAGAGGGACCAGAAGGAAGTTGAGACCATCAAAGAATTCGTGGCTGCCCTGCGCCAAATCGCAGCCAGCTGTGAGTTCGACTACATGGACAATGCCATCGCTGACCGCGTGGTTTTCGGCATGAGGGACAGAGGCCTGCAAAAGAAATTCCTGAGCAGGAAGAAACTCGTGCTCAAGGATGTGGTGGAGGAAGCCACCGCATCCGAAATCTCGGAAAAAGCGGCTGCCGCAGTAAGCAGAGCTAAGAGAATCCACAAGATTCGCTCAACAGTGCAATCGTCAACTGAGGATTCCACAGCTGGATCAGAGTTGGAGGAGGAGTCCACCGTCCACAAGGTATCCAGACCCCCAAGGCGGGAAGCCGTCCAAAGAAGCTACAAGGGGGAGCGCTGTGCCAGCTGCAGAGGGGACCATGCCAGGGCAACCTGCAAGTGGAGAGGTGCGACTTGCAGACGCTGCAACAGAAGGGTCACATCGCCGAAGCTTGCAGAGCCGAGGAACCTGCCCCAGAGCCCTCCAGCCACCGTCCCCGCGAGAATCGGAAGGATTCCCAGAGATCATCCAAACGGTCCTCTGGCCCATCCAGACACAGATGATGAGTTTCCCCGGAGCGGAGTGGTCCACCAGACGACCATCGCCCACACGAACTCAGACAATGCCACCAAGTTCCACGTGACCATCCACGTGGAGGGTTCACCCTGCTCAATGGAGGTAGACTCGGGCTCGGTCTACTCCATTATGGATTGGCAACAATTGAAGCGCCTGCAACCCAGCATCACCAAGCGAGACCTGAAGCCTTTACACTCCAAGCTCGTCGATTTTGGGGGAAACCCCATCGGAGTCTTAGGAAGAGCCAACATCCGAGTCTCCTACAATGAGTTCAAAGGCAAGCTTCCCATCACAGTCGTGGAGAACAGCCGACCGAACCTGCTAGGAGTGGAGTGGTTTAAGCCGCTGGGGCTATCAATTGAAGGCATCAACCAAATCCGCAGGGACGAACTCGACAACCTCATCGAAGAGTTCAAGGAAGTCTTTGATGGTAAGGTAGGGAAATTTGTGGGGAGGCCAATCTCGTTTAATCTGGACAAGGGAATCACCCCAATTAGGCTGAAGCCCCGCCGGGTTCCATTTGCCCTGCGGCCTAAGGTAGACGAGCAGCTGGATAAGTTGATCGCCCAGAGCATCCTGGAACCGATCGATCATGCCTCATGGGAGACCCCCATTGTGACCCCACTGAAGCATGATGGATCTGTGCGCATCTGCACAGAGTGCATACCCAGTCCCAGTAGTGCAGCACCTGTTGCATTCCCTGGGAACTGGCACAATTTTTGCAAAACTGGACCTGGCCCAGGCTTACCAGCAACTGCCAGTGGACAAAAAAAACGGCGGAGGCCCAAACTATAGTCACACACAGTGGGGCATTCAAATGCAACCGTCTCCAGTTTGGAGTTAGCGCTGCCCCCGGCATCTTCCAATCAATGATGGAACGCCTTCTCCAAGGCGTTCCAGGGGTGCTGCCATACTTTGATGATGTACTAATCTCTGGAGATTCACAGGCACAACTCCTTGAAAGGCTCAGGCTTGTCCTGCAGCGCTTCAAGGCCAAGGGCTTGAGAGTCAGGAGAGATAAATGCATCCTAGGAGTACAGGAAGTCGAGTTCCTGGGCTATCTCATTGATAGCACTGGCATCCACCCCACCAAATCAAAAGTGAAAGCAATCCATGAAGCTCCGAGCCCCAAAAACAAAACGGAACTTCAGGCATTCCTTGGGTTGCTCAACTTTTATGCAATGTTTCTTAAACAGAAAGCCACAGTTGCTGAGCCACTCCACCGCCTGCTGGGGAAAGCGGTTTCCTGGAAGTGGGGCCAAGAAGAGGAAGCAGCATTCCGAGCCGTAAAAGCACTATTAACCTCAAACAGCGTCCTCATCCAGTACAATGAGACGCTCCCCATCAAGCTAACCTGCGATGCGTCGCCCTACGGGGTGGGGGCAGTACTCAGCCACGAACTGCCCAACGGCTCCGAAGCCCCAATAGCATATTTCTCAAAAACCATGTCTGGCGCGGAACGCAACTACAGCCAGCTGGACAAAGAAGCCCTGGCCATCGTTGCAGGAGTGAAACGATTCCACGAGTATCTCTACGGGAGGAGTTTCACCATAGTCACTGATCACAAGCCGCTCCTGGGGCTTGTCGCAGGCGACCAACCCACCCTGACCTTCATGTCCCCGCGGATGACGAGATGGGCCATCTTCCTAGCCGGCTACTCCTACAGGCTCATGCACCAGCCAGGCACAGCCATAGGAAACGCCGACGCACTGAGCAGATGCCCATTGAAAGATCCTGTAGAAGACCCAGCCCCCACGCTCCACCTTTTCCACATAGATGACGACGCCAGCTGTCCAGTCTCGTCCGCAGATGTGGCCGTCTACACCCAAAAGGACCCCACACTCCGCCAAGTGAAGTCCTGGATCCTCAGGGGGTGGCCATCGGAGAAGACGGAGGAGAAGTTCAGCTCATTCGCCAGAAAGCAGAAGGAGCTGTCCACCATGAAGGGCTGTTTGCTATGGGGAGACAGGGAGACAGTCCGCAATGGCAGACGCTAGAGACTTTATATAAAGGGCACCCAGGCATCGTCCGCATGAAGGCCCTGGCATGGAGTTACGTCTGGTGGCCCTCACTGGACAGAGACATCGAGGAATGGGTCTCCAGATGTGACCCGTGCCAAGAAGTACGGCCAGCGCCGCCACAAACCGAAACAGCGAAGTGGGAGACCCCCAGCAACCCCTGGTCGAGGATCCATATCGACTTCGCGGGTCCGATGCAAGGGCGCCACCTCCTCATCGTCGTAGATGCCTTCTCCAAGTGGCTCGAGGTGGTACCCATGGCATCTACCACAACGGAAGCAACGATCCGGGCCCTGCGCCACCTTTTCGCCACCCATGGCCTACCGGATGTGCTGGTCTCTGACAACGGCCCCCAACTCACATCCCTGGCCATGGAGGCATTCCTGGCAGGACTGGGCATCCGCCATGCCCTGTCCGCCCCGTACAGGCCGGCTGGAAACGGACAAGCGGAACGAATGGTGGGGCTCACCAAGGAGGCACTCACCAAGATGGGCATGGGCGACTGGCAGGAAAGAATAGACAACTTCCTCCTCACCCAGCACATCACGCTGCATGCCACCACCCACAAGAGCCCGGCCGAACTGTTGATGGGCAGAAGGTTGAGGTCACCATTGGACCGGCTGCACCCCCAATACAGCCCAGAAGTGTCTGCAACGGCCAGCCGCCCGCTTCGCGCCTTCAGCAAGGGAGATTCGGTTTTCACGCTGAATTTCAGCGGCTCTCCTAAGTGGCTGAAGGGGAAGATAGACAGCACAACCGGCCCGAAATCCTATACCGTGGAGCTGGAAGATGGACAGGTCTGTAGACGTCACATCGACCAGCTCCGGAAAAGGTGGGGGGGAGCGCAAGAAAACCAGCCTGACGAGGGAGGCCTACAATACCCCGAAGAGGTAGGCCTGCAACACCCCAACGAGGTGGGCCTGCAACACCCCAACGAGGTAGGCCTGCAACACCCCAACGAGGTAGGCCTACGACACCCCTGCAAGGTAGGCCTACGACACCCCTGCGAGGTAGGCCTACCACACCCCTGCGAGGCAGACCACCGCCACCCCGACGAGGCCGGCCAAGCCCACTACCAGGCACTGACACACCGACAGTCCAGAGCGGTAGATCAGGGCCAGCCGCATGGGGGATGGCAACACCAACCCAGCGAGGTGGGCACCCGACACGACAGGACGAGAGACTACCAAACCAGCCCACGAGTAGACCGGGACCTGCCCAGGGGGGAAGCATCACACCCCCCCAGCGAAGGCAACCCACGACAGCCCTGCCAAGGAGACCTCCACTCCAGGCGAGTAGACCGGGGACCATCCGAGATGGGCACACCGCAGCACGGGGGTGAGGGTGGCACACAACTCCCCAGTGAGGGGGACCCCCGCCCAGCACTGAAGGCAACCCGGCAACAACAACCCAGCCCAGATGACCCCAGCCACCAACCGACGGTAGACCAAGGACTAGGGCGAAGGGAAAGCCGACAACAACCCGGCCAGGGAGGCCTGCGACACCCCGGCACGGGAGACCTCCACCAACCCATGGAGGTAGCACCGCAACGCCAGCCCAACCAGGTCGACCACGCCGACCCGACGGGATAGGCCAACGCCTGCCCGGCCAAGGAGACCTGCGCCACCCCTGCAAGGTCGGACATCACAACCCAAGCCAATACCATCCACCGCTGGCAGACCGGAACCGAGGGCACCGATCCGAACCACCCACCAGACGACAACGAGCCGAACCGCAGCCGAACCGCAGCGCCCGGGAGACCGGGGAGGAGCAAGTGACAGCCTGGGACTTACCGAGACTCAGACGCTCTTCCCGGGTCGGAACCGAGCAGCCTCGACAAAACGATAGATCCACAGGCCAGGAGGAAGACCACCAGAACCAGTCGTCCACGGTCTGCGGTCCGGCCGGAGGCGCTGAGGGTGACCCAGCACACTCGCCAGCCGAACCGAGCCCGGTTCCGGGGAGGGAACCAGGAGACACAGGAGCCCCGTCCGTCCAGGTCGGGGACGAGGAAGAAGTGAGACTGCGCAGGTCAGCGAGAGTGCCGAGGCGTCCTACGTACCTGCATGACTACGTAACGTTTATAAATGAACTTTGAATTTTGTTTCCGGACTAAGGGAGGAGGAGTGTTATGTCCTTATAAGGACATCCGCCCGGATTGGCTGCCAGCCATTGGGCGGGAAAGTTTGAATAACTGTCAGGGGCGGTGCGACTGCCGGAGTGAATATAAGGAGAGCTCCGGCAGCGCGCAGCCAGTCCTGCTACTGTTCTTGTTCTAAATAAAGTTACAAATGTAATGAGCTGGTCGCGTCTTCCATTCCTGCGCCGATCTAACAATCAGCCTGACATTAATACCTGGTAACATCTCGGAAAACATCCAGGCAACAAATCTGTGAACACCTAGAAGCAAACAAGTTATAACCAGTAGCCAACATGAGTTGATCAAAAACAGATCATGCCAAACTTTATTTCATTTTTTGACAATGTGGCTAAATTAATGAACCAGAGAAATGCTATAGACATAGTATACTTAGATTTCAGTAAAGCATTTGATAAAGTAGATCACAACCTACTTCTTGCCAAGCTAGAACAATGTGGGATAGGCAGCACAACCACGAAGTGAGTTTCTAACTGCTTGACAAATCGTACTCAACGTGTAATCCTCAATGGAGCTATCCCCACATGGAGGGAAGTGGTTCCCCACATGGTTCTGGGTGGGGGGAGAAATTGTCCCCCTCAGAATGGGTTCACAATTTTGGTGTCCTCGTAGACTCACAGCTAATATTAGAGCAATATCTGACAGCTGTGGCTAGGGGGACCTTTCCACAGGTTCGCCTGGTGCACCAATTGCATCCCTACTTGGATCAGGAGGCTCTCCTCACGGTCACTCATGCCCTTGTCACCTCACGGTTAGATTATTGCAACACGCTCTACATGGGGCTACCCTTGAAAGGTGTTGGGAGACTGCAGTTGGTCCAGAACGCAGCCGTGCGAGCTGTCGTGTGTGGACCTACGTACACCCACATTACACCAATTCTCCTCAAGCTGCACTGGCTCCCTATTGGTCTCCGGTCACAATTCAAGATGTTGGTTATTACCTTTAAAGCCCTACATGGCTCAGGGCCAGGTTATCTTCGAGACCGCCTTCTATCGCATAGCTCCCAGCGACCGGTAAGATCCCACAGAGTTGGTCTCCTCCGGGTCCCATCAGCTAAACAATGCCGGCTGGTGGTTCCGCGTGGGAGGGCCTTCTCTGTGGCTGCCCCAGCTCTCTGGAACCAGTTACCTCTGAGGTCCGGACCATTCCCAGCCTATTGGCCTTCCGAAAAGCGGTGAAGACCTGGCTTTTCCGGCAGCCCTGAGGCCGTTGATCTCCCTCTTATGATCCGGCGAGATCCGGCCATGAATGGTGTGAATGAGTTTTAATGTTTTTAATTTTTAAATGTTTTTTATAATAATTTTAAGTGTATTGTGAGCCGCCCTGAGTCTTTGGAGAGGGGCGACATATAAATTGAATTAAAAAATAATGAATTAATAAATAAGTAAGGAGGCCTAGGAAGCAGGAAAAGGGAAAAGGAGGGAACCACTTCCAAAAACTTTGCCTAGGAAACTGCAAGGCCAGGCATCAAGATTGACCCAAAGGCACCAAATACGAAGCTAAGTAGCGTCACGTTTCACTTTTTCACTTGGCTCAGTTGCAAAGATCGGTTGCTAGGAATCGAAAACATATTCCAAAAGTCTTGGAGGAGACTGGACAGGAGTGTTTTTCCACCTCCTGTCGCTAGATGGCGGTCAGGGAACGTCTGTGCTTAGAAAGCCATCAATACAGTGGTGCCATCCGTGATTGCGCTTAAAAAAGGAGTTTTTAAACCATTGAGTACTGCATTGCTAGAAAGGATGGGAGGAGAGGAGAGGCGCAGAGGAACTTCCTCTTCCGGATGACTGATGGGAGGAAGTTGGTGTGCAGAGCGGCTTTTGTGCTGTTTCCATGGTGGAAGCAGCAGCTGGCAGGTGAGTTGAGGGCAGCAGGTGGGAGGAGAGTCCGGGAGCAACTTGGGCTGGAAGCGGAGAAGCAACTGGGCTGAAGCCTCTCAGCTGCGGCTGCTGCAGGTTCCTTCCCTCCCCAAATGGAAGCCCACTGGTGCTGCAGGCTGGGAAACTGGGGGCTGCAATTTCTGCTGGTGGGAAGCTTGAAAAAGCCTCTTTCAAGTGGAGGTTGGTTCTTTGGGAATGGCTTCCCTCCAGAGGTTGTGGCTGCTCCGTCACTGGAGGGTTTTGAGGGGAGATTGGACAGCCATTTGTTCTGGATGGAATAGGGTCTCCTGCCTGAACAGGGGATGGACTAGAAGACCTCCAAGGTCCCCCCAACTCAATTCTTCTCTTATGGACCTGATGTTTTCTGGGCAACAAGATCGGATTTATGTGTCTCTAGTCATTTCTGGGTTGTTTTGCTTCCATTTCTAGCTAACAAACACCGTGTTTTCCTATTAGTGCCCCCATCCATGTATTCACCAGGTTCAACTGTGCTTAACCCAGCACTTTTTAAAAACTAGCTGTTGAATACTGTTCAGTTGTATTTATTTCTTTATAAAATGTATTGGCCACCAACCTTACCATGACATAACTGTGGATGGTTTAGAGACAGAAACTAATGCGTACACATTAAAATCTAAATAGATTGTAGGAAGAAAAATCTGGTCCGGTTCCAAGCCAGGAGAAAGGAGCTGGAAATAAAATGCTTAGTGACACAATTGCAGTCAGTAAATGAGGACTACTTCAATTGGGATATCACCAAAGGGGTTGTGGAAAGTATTTTCTGCCTTTACTTGGAGTTCATGGCTTCCATGGGCATAACTGGTGCTTCAAATCTTGCAGAGGGTTTAGGCCTCATTTGGTCAGTTAAAGCTCCCACATCTGTCAAGTTAGTGTCATGCAGATTGTCAGGTGTGGCTCAATAAAATAAAAGAGAGTTCAAGTGTGTTTATTGATAAGCCAACACATTTCTTCAGCTGAATAAAGATGGGTCCCTCCTAAGAAGGAAGGAACCTTGAACATAGTGAAAGGCAGATATTTATACATTTCTTTGGTTTTGCTTCATTACAGAAGGGGCAGGTGAGACACGGCACATAAGGTATAGAAATTATAGAAATTATAAAAATAGTCAAGCATGCCTTCTGTGATTTTGGTCACGTGCCTAACAGACAGGCTAGTGGTTTCCTGTGTACGTTTCCATGGCCTCTGAAGACTGTTGCGGCCTAAACTTCGTCCTTACCATCTCAACATATGAGCAAACATCAAATTGATCAGGTTCCTGATTAACATTAGCGCAGAAGGTATGATTGAGATATTTTTCAGGCTTGAAAGACATTGATTTTCTCCATATTGTAGGTGTCTGTATTATTTCTCTCTGAATGTGTATATCTCCAAATGCATAATCTCTCCTCAAGACTTCCAGATAAACAGTCATGTGAAAAAAAATATACTTTCCTTGATTTCTATGGTTTTATATATCAGGATGTAGTGAAAATCAATTGGTCCTTAGAAGTTCTTAAAAGTAGGTTAATACAACCACAAAGGAACAACAACACATGACATATTACATCAGGTCATCTTTTATTTTATAAAAAGAAAGCCAAAACAGAGAAGTCATGTTTAAAAAAAGTAAGATTCAATAATTTGTAGAACCACCTTTAGCAGCAACAACTAGAAGTAATTCTTTTCTGTATGACTTTATCAATCTCTTGCAGCGTTGTGGAGGAATTTTGACCCTCTCTTCTTTACAACATTGCTTCAGTTTATTGTGGTTTGTGGGTGTTTTTTATGCACAACTCTCTTGAAATCCCGCCAATAGGGTTGAGGTCTGGACTTTGACTGCCATTGCAACACCTTGATTCTTTTCTTTTCCAGCCATTCTGTTGTAGATTTGCTGATGTGTTTTGTGTCCATTGTCCTGTTGCATAATCCTATGTCAGCCAAGCTTTAGCTATTGGACAGAGGGCCTCACTTTTGACTCTAGAATACTTAGGTATATAGATGAGTTCATGGTCAACTCAAAGAGTGCAAAGTGTCCAGGTCCTGTGGCTGCAAAACAAGCCCAAATCATCACACCTCCACCACCGTGCATGATGGTTTCTATGAGATACTTGTGCTGATATGCTGTGTTTGGTTTTCGTCAAATGTGTCACTGCATTATGGCCAACCAACTCCACTTTGGTCTGGACTGTGCAAAGGACAGTGTTCCAGAAGTCATGTGATTTGTTCAGATGCAACTTTGCAAACCTCAGCGGTGCTGGTATGACCTTTTTGGAGAGAAGAGGGTTTCTCCTCACAACCCCTTCCAAACAAACCATATTTGTCCAGTCTTTTTCTAATTCCACTGTTATGAATCTTAACATTTAACATGCTAACTGAAGCCGGTAGAGTCTGAGATATAACTCTTTGTTTTTTTAGTAATTTTTCTGGCCATTGCATGGTCTGACCTTGGGGTGAATTTTCTTGGATGTCGAGTCCTGGGAAGATTGGCAACTGTCTTGAATGTTTCCCACTTATGAATAACCTTTTTAACAGATTAAGAGAGTTGGAAGGTACTTTATAGGTCATCTAATCCAACCCCCCACCACTCAAGCAGGAGACCCTACACCATTTCTGACAAATGGATGTCCAATCTTTTCTTGAAAGTCTCAAGTGATGAAGCTGCCACAATGTCCGAAGGCAAGCTGTTCCATTGGTTGATTGTTTTCACTGTTAGAAAGTTCCTCCTTATTTCTAGGTTGAATCTCTCCTTAGTGCTTTGGAAAATAGCTTGGCCCCCTCCTCTCTGTAGCAGCCCCTCAAATATTGGAAGACTGCTATTATATCTCTCCTGGTCCTTTTCTTCACTAGACTAGCCATGCCCAGTTCCTGTAACCGTTCTTCATATGTTTTAGTCTCCAGTCCCCTAAGCATCCTGGTTGCTCTCCTCTGCACTTTTTCTTCCTGCCACCAGTAGCCTTCCATCGCCCGGTCCGCTTCCACAGAGTTGGCCTCCATAGGGTACATTCGGCTAGACAATGTCGACTGGTGACCCCTAGGGGGAGAGCCTTCTCTGTGGGAGCCCCTACCCTCTGGAATATGTTACCCCTGGAGCTCCGGATAATCCCCGACCTCCGAACCTTCCGTCGGGCCTTGAAGACCTGGCTCTTCCAACGGGCGGGCCTGGGTTGATTCTAAACTGATTTTGTAGCTTTTTAAATTCCTAAATCTTACATTTGAATTTGTATTCCCACGTTTAACCTTATTTATTGGATATTCTGCTTGAATTTGTCTTTTAACTTTTGTATTTTCTGTTCTTAGTGTTGTGAGCCACCCTGAGTCCTTCGGGAGAAGGGCGGCATACAAGTCCAATACATAAATAAATAATGCATTTTTTTGATCTCTTGCCACGTTTTAAGCAAAGGTCCTCTAATAATGTGGCTTTGAAAATATCCATGATGTTTACCTCTTCCCTCCCATAAGAATGCGTGCCAGCCTCTTTGTAGGTCAAAACCCTCTAATGTTAATATCCTTTTGTTTTTAAATTCTATCCAATTTCTTATCCAAATTAGTGATGTCACTTTATAGTATGTTTGCCAATCTGGTAGTCCTAATCCGCCTTTCCCTCGTATGTCCTGGAGATGTTTTATTTGATTCTTGCCTTCTTCCCTTGCCAAATATAGTCTGCAATCATTTTATTGAAGTCTTTGAAAAAATCTTTTCCTGGGTTTATCGGAATTACTTGGAATAAATATAGTATTCTAGGTAATACATTCATTTTAATGGATGCAATCCTTCCTAGAAATGATAGCTGTACCTTACTCCATATTTCTAGGTCTTTTTTTATCTGTTTTGCCAATTTATTATAATTATCCTCCCTAAGTGTTGACCCTTTGTTGGAAAGCCAAATTCCTAAATATTTTACTTTTTTTACTATTTGTATTCCTAATTTATCTTCCAATTCTTTTTCCTGTAGGTTTGTAAGGTTCTTTGTTAATGCCTTTGTTTTTTGTTTATTAATTTTTAATCCGGCCACTCTTCCATACTCTTCTATTTTAGCCAACAATTTTGTTCCTGTTTGTGCTGGTTGTTCTAAGATGAATACCACGTCATCTGATAAGTAAATTCACAAAATTCAATGAAAGAGAATGTACTTTCTTTTTCACTTGACTGCATGTGAAAACAACCGTTTGCACTGCTAAGAATTTGTGATTGACCCAGTCAACAAGGGAATTTCATCATTGAATGGATATTCGAACTTGGATCTGGGTAGTCTTCCATGTGTCATGATTAACGTAAGAGCTTCTTTGAGTATTGTGGCATGTTTGCTTTTTCATTGTAATGTAACCCTTTTTCTTTTTTTCTCATTTTCTGCAACCATTTCATACACAATTAAAGATACATTTTTATTTGAATCTTATAGACAAAGAAGATGGCAATGAGCGCTCTGGACAACTGAAGATAACAAGCAACATTGAACACCAAAGCAAGTCAGTCCAAAAATCAATATATCTTCCATTTCCTTCAGAGAGCCACACAATTCTTAATCTTCCTCAGCAAGTGAGAGGAAAACGAGAGAAAATCAGGAAGAGATTTCTAGCTGGGAAAAGCAGGGTGTGAAATTCAAGCATACATTACATGAAAAGTCAAGGCAGATTATTTTTCCATTGGGCAAAAGAGGGAAATATCTGGAAGTTACTGGGGAGGAAAAGGTCAATTGGAAAGCCACGTAGAGCAGACAGAGTTGCAGGCCCACTCTGGGAGGAAGAAAACGGCTTGAATAAAAACACTGCTAAACAAGGCATCATCCATATTTTTGACCTCCAAAGGAATATGAGTTGTGGAAAAGCTACATAGATGTGCCTGTTGTGGGAAAGTTACAACTTGCAAATCACAGCTGATTATGCCTGAGAGGATCCCGACTGGAGAAGAGCCATACAATACTCTAAATGTGGCAAAACCTCTGATCAGAACACCTCCATTGTGGTTCTTGGAAGGACCCACACAGGAGAGAAGCCCTACAAGTGCTCCCAATGCAGTAAATTCTTTAGGAAGCATGGCAACGTGGACACACACCAAGGAGAAACCGTTTGAATGTCCTGATTGTGAGAAATGTTTCTGTGATAATTCCAACCTGGTGATACACCAGAGGATTCACACAGGCAAGAAGCCATTTAAATGTCCTAATTCTGAGGATAGTTTAAGTCAAAATTCTTATCTCGTTTCACACCAGAGCACTCATACAAGAGAGAAACTGTTGGAATGTCCTGGTTATGAGAAAAGTTTCAGTAAGAATTCCACCCTGGTGACACACGAGAAGATTCACATGGGAGAAAAACCCTTTAAATGTCTCGATTGTGGTAAAAGTTTCAGTAACAATTCAACTCTGGTGAAACACCAGAGGACTCACACAGGAGAAAAACCCTTTAAATGTCCTGACTGTGGGAAAAGTTTCCATCAGCATTCCCACCTCATCGGCCACCAGAGGACTCACACAGAAGAGACACCCTTTGAGTGTCCTGACTGTGGGGAAAGTTTCCGTCAGAATTCCAACCTGGTGAAACACCAGAGGACTCACACAGGAGAAAAACCCTTTGAATGTCCTGAATGTGGGAAAAGTTTCCGTCAGCATTCCAGCCTCATCTGCCACCAGAGGACTCACACAGGAGATAAACCCTTTGAGTGTCCTGATTGTGGTAAAAGTTTCAGTCAGAATTCCAGCCTGGTGAAACACCAGAGTATTCACACAGGAGATAAACCCTTTAAGTGTCCTGATTGTGGTAAAAGTTTCAGTGAGAATTACAGCCTGTTGAAACACCAGAGGACTCACACAGGAGAAAAACCCTTTGAATGTTCTGACTGTGGGAAAAGTTTCAGTCACAATTCCAGCCTTGTGATACACCAGAGGATTCACACAGGAGAAAAACCCTTTGAATGTCCTGACTGTGGGAAAAGTTTCCGTCAGAATTCCAACCTGGTGAAACACCAGAGGACTCATACAGGAGAAAAACCCTTTGAATGTCCTGACTGTGGAAAAAGTTTCAGTCAGAATTGGAACCTGGTTCAACACCAGAGGATTCACACAGGAGAAAAAACGTTTGAATGTTCTGATTGTGGTAAAAGTTTCGGTACGAATTCCACCCTGGTTCAACACCAGAGGATTCACACAGGAGAAAAACCCTTTGAATGTCCTGACTGTGGGAAAAGTTTCCGTCAGAATTCCAGCCTGGTTCAACACCAGAGGATTCACACAGGAGAAAAACCCTTTGAATGTCCTGACTGTGGGAAAAGTTTCAGTACGAATTCTACTCTGGTTCAACACCAGAGGATTCACACAGGAGAAAAAACGTTTGAATGTTCTGATTGTGGTAAAAGTTTCAGTCAGAATTCCAGCCTGGTTCAACACCAGAGGATTCACACAGGAGAAAAACCCTTTGAATGTCCTGACTGTGGGAAAAGTTTCAGTACGATTTCCACCCTAGTGAAACACCAGAGTATTCACACAGGAGAAAAACCCTTTGAATGTCCTGACTGTGGGAAAAGTTTCAGTCAGAATTTCAACCTGGTGAAACACCAGAGTATTCACACAGGAGAAAAACCCTTTGAATGTCCTGACTGTGGGAAAAGTTTCAGTCAGAATTTCAACCTGGTTCGACACCAGAGGATTCACACAGGAGAGAAACCGTTTGAATGTTCCGATTGTGGTAAAAGTTTCAGTCACAATTTCAGCCTGGTTCAACACCAGAGGATTCACACAGGAGAAAAACCCTTTGAATGTCCTGACTGTGGGAAAAGTTTCAGTCAGAATTTCAACCTGGTTCGACACCAGAGGATTCACACAGGAGAGAAACCGTTTGAATGTTCTGATTGTGGTAAAAGTTTCAGTCAGAATTCCTGCCTGATTCAACACCAGAGGATTCACAGCAGAAAAACCCTTTGAATGTCCTGACTGTGGGAAAAGTTTCAGTACGATTTCCACCCTGGTGAAACACCAGAGGATTCACACAGGCGAAAAACTCTTTGAATGTCCTGACTGTGGGAAAAGTTTCCGTCAGCATTCCAATCTCATCGGCCACCAGAGGACTCACACAGGAGAGAAACCCTTTGAGTGTCCTGATTGTGGTAAATGTTTCAGTCACAATTCCAGCCTGGTGAAACACCAGAGGATTCACACAGGAAAGAAACCATTTGAATGTCATTTCTAGTGTCCCATTGTAAGTCCAGCTGAGATATTGACTATTTAAATTGATTAAATTAAATAGAATTTGCCTGATTTTTTGTAGGGAAATATGCAATGGTATTAGATGCAGCAGAGGAAAGAACAAGTTGGAACATATTACTTTGATAATGGCTATCTTGCTTTCAGCATAAGAAGTTGCTGGATATTTATTTTTGTAAAAATTTGGCTATTATGTAAAAAACTTTTTGGGAGTGTTCTTTGCATTTTTGTGATGGTGGATGATAGAAATGCTATGTGCCAGGAATCCCAGCTTTTTTCTCCCTTGGTGCCCCCAAGATTTTCAGCCTTAGAATTCTCCAGCCAGCATCTCTTGGGGATTGGAGCACTGAGACTATAGTTAAAAAGATTGTGCTTCTTCATATAAGGAAAAAACAAGCGGAGAAGAGACAGGAGGGCTTTTTTTCAATGTTCTTCTTTTTCTACCCTGTTTTCCCCAAAATAAGACATCCCCTGATAATAAGCCCAATTGTGTTTTTGAGCGCATGGCAATAAGGCCAAGCGCTTATTTCAGGATCCAAAAAAATATAAGACAGGGTCTTATTTTTGGGGAAACACAATAACAGTTCCAGAAATTCAGTGCACCAAGCATGTCTGTTCAGATTGTGTCAAGAATGAGGCACGCAAGTGGAAGAAACCATATGAATAGCAAATATATTGGGGGAATTTAGGGCAGTGAGAAAAGCAATGTAAAATTTCAGATGTAAAGGCTGTTCTGCCCTGCAGGTGGCCTTCATGGTTCAAAAGGCAAAAGAAGCAATTTGATTGAAACATGTCAGTTGCTACATATTCCTTTTCTCCCCAGATTTTATTCCATTTGTGGTACATGCTTTAAAACTGGTTCTCCTTCATATGAGGGTGGCTTCACTGTGATTCGCTTGACTGTTTTTCACACAACCACTGCAACAACCCCATGGTCACATGTTCAAAATTCAGGTGCTTAGCAAAACACCCATAAGTATGATGGTTGCAGTGTCCCAGACTCATGTGATCCTCTTTTGTCACCTTCTGACCAACAAAGTCAACAGGGAAGCCAGATTTACTTAACAACTGTGTGACTAATTTAACAACTTCAGTGATTCACTTAACTGTGGCAAGAAAAGTTGTAAAATGGGACAAAACTCACTTAACAGATTTCTCACTTAGCAACAGTGAAATTTTGGGCTGAATTGTGGTATCAGAGTTGGAAGCGACCTTAGAGGTGGTCTAGTCTAACCCACTGATCAAGACAGGAGACCCTATTCCATTTCAGACAAGAGACTGTCCAGTCTCTTCTTAAAAGCCTCCAACTGAAACCCTGTCCTTTAATGCCGCTGAAGCTCTTGGGATCATTTCATCAATTAACATCCTCCCCTTGCTTTAAAGTTAGATCAAAAAGTGTGAGTGTATTGTATGGAGTAATCACGACAGACACACCCCTCCACCCAAAGAATGAAATATTTGGGGGGATATTAAGAAACAGAATATTATATTTCCCCAAAGGAGAAATGGAGAAAAAAAAATACTAACAAAGGCAGAAAGCAGCCACAAGAGTTTCCAGCAGATGCCTGAAGTTTTTAGAGATGGATATTTTGTGATCATTAAGAAATCTAGGCCAGCCTATTCACAAACAAAACACCTAGAATGCCAATGATGGGATTAAAATTTACATTTCCCCACCCAAAATCTAAGGACAGGACCTGACCTTTTATTACACGGGTCCTCAAAGTACAGCCTGTGGGATGGCTACGGTCTGCTGAAGCAATGTATTGGGCCCACGCAGTGCTGGGATTCCGCCCTGCCCTTAGCCCCATCCCTATCAGCCATTCCTTGCGTGGCTGGCTGTGTCACCTGCATCGCCCGTCCTCTAGCCATCGCCCTTATCTTTCAACCCGTGGGGGTATGCAAACCGCAAAGGTAAGGGCGAAGGGGGAGGGTGGGCAGGGGAGGGCGTGTTTCACAATGGGGGAGACAGGGTCTCCACCTCCTGGAGCCCATTATGACGTGGAGCCACAATGTGACCCTGCCCCACTCTCCCCTGACAACAGCAGCATCGGCTCGTTTTCGCCTCCCAGATGTCAGTCATTTGTCCTGCAGATACTACAGGCTGCCTGTCTTGTGATGCCCTGCCTCCCCACCAGCCAGGTGGTCTTTGGGTCTCTGACGACCAGCTGATCATCAGTGTGCGGCTCATCAGCCTCTGGATGTCAGATTCTCATCATCTAGCACCAGTTCAGAGGTTCCTTCCCCCACCCCCCCCGCCCCCTGACAGAGAAGAGAGAGACAGAGCGGAGGAAGGGAAGGAAGGATGATAGGAAGGAAGACTCGGGGGTTGTGGTAAAAACTGTAGTTCAGTAATAAGGATGTGATGGCCCTCCAGTGGCTACTGCATTACACTCCCATCATTCCTATTAGTTGTGCTGTTAAAAAAATCCAGTGCCACCAGGGAGAAGTCAAGTTGTGAGTGATTGAAATTCCTCACATTGAAACTAAGTGGTGATAGGTCATAACAGAGGTATGTATTCTCCCTGACACATTTTCTTGTTATGTGCCCTATGATTTAAATTTCAGATAAACATATTTCTTTACTGTTGTCTTGTTAATTCAGCAAGCTATCCCAGGGCACTGCCAGGGTTGATGGGGATCCTGCAGAAGATGCCTCAGGAGCCAGCCTTATCTCTGTACCCATCAAGCATCTTCCCCACCCCCATTTGCTCTTGTAGCACACTTTTCTACTGCACCCTGAAAATAATAAAAGCCCCCAAAAAACTAGGCCAAGCCCTTGGTTGAACAAAATATAAGACAGGGTCTTATTTTGGGGGAAACATGGTAGCATCCCCATGGTCATGTCATTTACATTCGGATGCTCACAACTGATTCACAGTTATGACTGTTGCAGTGTTCCAGAGTCATGTGATCCTCTTTTGTGACCTACTGACAAGCAAAGTTAATTGGGAAATCAGATTTATTTATTTATTTTATTATTTATTTTATTTTTATATGCCGCCCTTCTCCGGAGACTCAGGGCGGTTTACAATGTGTTAAGCAATAGCCTTCATACTTTTGTATATTTTATACAAAGTCAGCTTATTGCTCCCACAAACCGGGTTCTCATTTTACCCACCTTAGAAAGCATGGAAGGCTGAGTCGACCTTGAGCCTGGTGAGAATTAAACTCGCAGTAATTGCAGGCAGCTGCATGTTAAATGCTGCCTTAATAGGAGGCATTAGCCTCCTACGCCACTCAGGCTCCTTAAGATTCCTTGAATCTTTGAAGATTCCAAGACTCCTTGAATCTTGTTAAGTTTTACTTAACGACTGTGCTATAACCATATTACTAATTTAACAATAGCAAGGATTCACTTAACAAATGAGGGAAGAAAAGTAGTACAATGGGGCAAAACTCACTTAACAAATTCCTGACTTAAGAACATACATTTTGGACTTAATTGTGGTTGTAAATTCAGGATTATCTGTAACTGAGGACAGAAAAAGAGCTGATGTGGTCCCATCTTCAAACTAGGTAAAATAAACTCATCCAGGAAATTACAGACAGATCAGCCTGACATTAATACCTGGTAACATCTTGGAAAACATATCCAGGCAACAAATCTGTGAACACCTAGAAGCAAACAAGTTATTATTATTATTATTATTATTATTATTATTATTATTATTTAAATTTTTATACCACCCTTCTCCCAAAGGACTCAGGGCGGTGAACAGCCAGGATTAAAATACATACAATATGAAAATTAAAATAATTTAAAAAATAATTAAATCAATTTGGCTTCCCCAATTTAAAACCTTACCCATAAAATTAACCGATTAAAAATTTTAAGCCAGCCCAGCTTGCTGAAATAAGAAAGTCTTCAGTGCCCAGCGGAAAGTACCGAGGTCTGGGATCAGTCGTATCTCTGGGGGTAGCTCGTTCCAGAGGGCAGGTGCCCCTACAGAGAAGGCTCTCCCCCTGGGGGTCACCAATCGACATTGCTTGACCGACGGCACCCTGAGGAGACCCTCTCTGTGGGAGCGTATTGGCCGGTGGGAGGTTATCGGTGGCAGAAAGTGGTCTTGTAGATACCCAGGCCCTAAGCCATGGAGCGCTTTAAAGATGAGAACCAATACCTTGAAGCGCACCCAGAAGACCACCTGAAGCCAGTGCAGCTCACGCAGGAGAGATGTTACATGGGGGCACCATGTCGCCCCCATAATCACCCGCATGGCTGCATTCTGGACCAGTTGGAGCCTCCAGGTGCTCCTCAACGGGAGCCCCATGTAGAGAGCATTACAGTAGTCCAGGCAGGAAGTAACGAGGGCATGAGTGAAGGTGCATAAGGAGTCCTGATCAAGAAAGGGACGCAACTGGCATATCAGGCGAACCTGATAAAAAGCCCCCCTGGCCACGGCCATCATATGCTCTTCTAAAGACAGCCGTGCATCCAGGAGGACGTCCAAGTTATTAGCCCTCTCCATCGGGGTCAATGACTTGCCCCCAATAGCCAGCGATGGCACCAGCTGGCTATATCGGGACACCGGCAGCCACAGCCACTCGGTCTTGGAGGGGTTGAGTCGGCGCCTGTTCCTCCCCATCCAGACCCGCACGGCCTCCAGGCACCGGGACATCACTTCAAGGGCATCATTGGGGTGGTATGGGGTGGAGATGTACAGCTGAGTGTCATCAGCATACAGATGGCACTGCACCCCAAAACCACGGATGATCTCACCCAGCGGCTTCACATAAATGTTGAACAGGAGAGGCGAGAGGACCAACCCTTGCAGCACCCCACAAACAAGGTGCCTTGAGGTCGACCTCTGCCTCCCTGTCAACACGGACTTCGACCGGTTGGAGAGATAGGAGGAGAACCACTGTAACACGATGCCTCTCACTTCCAACCCCTCCAGCCGGCGCAGCATGATACCATGGTCGATGGTATCAAAAGCCGCTGAGAAGTCTAATAGGACCAGAACAGAGGAGCAACCCATCCCGAGCCCTCCAGAGATCATCCACCAATGCGACCAATGCTGTTTCCGTGCTGTACCCAGGCCTGAAGCCAGACTGGAACGGATCTAGATAGACAGTTTCATCCAGGTACTGTGGGAGCTGTCGTGCAACCACACTCTCAACAATCTTCGCCACAAAGCGAAGGTTGGAGACTGGACGGTAGTTTGCCAAAACAGCCAGGTCCAGAGAAGGCTTTTTGAGGAGGGGCCTCACCACCGCCTCTTTCAAGGTGGGAGGCAGGAAACCCTCACTCAAAGAAGCGTTTATAATCCTCTGGAGCCAGCCTCGTGTAACCTCCCGGGTAGCCACCACCAGCCAGGAGGGACACGGGTCCAATAAACATGTGGTTGCGTTCAACCTCCCCAGCATCCTGTCCACGTCCTTGGGAGTCTCAGGGTCAAATTCATCCCAGATAACATTCTCAAGACCCACCTCGGACATCCTGCCTGAACCCACCCAGTCAGAGTAAAAGCCTTCCCGAATTTGAGCGATTTTATCATGCAGATAATGTGGAAAATCCTCAGCTCGCCTTGCAAGTGGTCTTCCCATGCTCCCAGGTGGAGAAGGGAGCGGGTCACCCTAAACAGGGCAGCTGGGCGGTTATCTGCCGACGCAATAAGAGTGGAAAAGTAGTTACACTTTGTCGCTTTTATCGCCACTAAGTAGGTCTTGATATAAGACCTCACTAGTTTCGGTCGGATTTGGAATGACTAGCCCTCCAACTACTCTCTAGGCGTCTTTTCCGGCGCTTCATCTCCCTCAGCGCCTCAGAGAACCAAGGAGCTAGGTGAATTCGATGCCAGGTCAGAGGCCGCAAAGTCACGACGTGGTCCAAAGCCCCGGCAGCCGCACTGTCCCAGGCGGCCACCAGGTCTTCAGCCGAGTCATGAGCCAGAGTCTCAGGAAATGGCCCAAGCTCCATCTGGAACCTATCAGGGTCCATCAGGCTCCTGGGGCGGAACCACCTAGTCGGTCCCGCCTCCCTGCGGCAGGGAGTAGCAGTTAGAAAGTCAAGTTGAAGGAGTGAGTGGTCAGACCATGACAAGGGTTCGATGACTATATCCCCTGTATCAAGGCCACTCAACCACTGACCAGAGATAAAAACTAGGTCCAGAGTGTGCCCGCCTGTGTGAGTAGGGCCATGAATTAACTGAGTCAGGTCCATGGCCGTCATGGAAGCCATGAACTCCTGAGCCACCTCAGACGTTTCACCAATGGACGGCAGGTTGAAATCCCCCCTGACCAAAAGCCTGGGAGTATCAACCGCCACCCTGGCTATAACGTTGAGGAGCTCGGGTAGGGCCGCTGCCACGCAGCAGGGAGCCAGGTATGCAATCAGCAGGCCCACCTGCATCCCATGGCCCCACTTCACAAGGAGAGACTCAAATCTGGCTATCTGAGGTACAGTGGCCTCCCTAGGATCAAGACCTTCCTTTACAATAAGTGCCACCCCCCCCACCTCTACCCTGGGCCCTCGGATGATGAAATGCACGGAAACCCGGTGGGCACATCTCTACGAGGGGGACCCCCCTCCTGGCCCAACCAGGTCTCTGTAATACCCGCCAGGTCTGCTCCCCCCTCCTGAATCAGCTCGCAGATGAGGGGGGCTTTGTTGACCATGGATCTGGCGTTGCACAACATCAGCCTAAAACCTGGGCTCTGAGGCTCTGGACAACCCAGGGAACAAGAAGAGCATTGGGGGCCGGAGCACGTCACTGCTTGGAGACAGCGGATGCGTGGCCCCACAACACGATATGGCCCCCTGCTCCCACCATATCTGCCCCTCCCACCCACAGTCCTGATGGAATCGCCCTCCTCCCTACCAACACTAACCCCCTCAACTCCCCGCTCCGCACCTTCCAAGATGCGACCCTGTGCCGGGCCTGGCCTTCCCCCTAACAAATCACCCTCCCTCTCCTTCGCCACACAACCCTCTCCCCCAAAAAAACCCTTAAAAGATTGGCTAACGACAATTTTAAAAAACCCCTCAACCCCCTCTTCGCCGCATGCCACCTCTCGGGGTTCCAAAACCCGTCATCAAGATAGGCCCTCGATAGAGTGGAGGGCCAATCCTGCGAGAGGGGGGAGTCTCGCAGAACAAGAAGCTCAGCTGCCGAATACATCTTGCCACAAAAGGATAAAGTGACCATGTCCCAAAAGGTCCAGATGGAGAATAAAAGGTCCAGGGGAGAGCAAATAAGATGGGAGCATCCAAAATCCAAGATCTACTGTCCCCTCACAACAGTGGGCAAAGTCTCTTGCCAAGTCGACACAGTTCAAGGGGGATACAATCCAACCACCCTTTCACAGTGATTGGTCTGATGGTCAGTCCCCTCTACTGGTGAGATGGAAGTAGTGAACCAATGCAAATATCAAACACAGCCCAAGGGGTTAAAGTCCAAAACCACCCTCTCATGGTGGTTGGTCTGATGGTCAGTCCCCTCTGCTGGTGAGATGGAAGAAATACACCGACTCCCATAGCATCCCAATGTATTTGACACTCCCCCAAACGGCTAGGGGGAAGGGCTCAGATGGAAATGAGTCAGATTTCGGTGTCAGTAAGTCAGTAAAGCAGCAGCCAGTCCGAGATAGACACAATACAAAAGGGGAAAAGGTGGAAAATAGGAGGGAGATAATCTCCAACCCCCAGCCCCCCAAATCCAAATGGAGGCCTCCCCAATGTCTGCGAGGAACTGACCCATCGACTGGGCAGCCCTCACGCAGGTCCTAGCCAATCCCGGACGGTAGATGTTTGTCTGCCACATTGACCCCGTTGACTACATCAGTCGACGCTCTCCTCCCCGCCATCGTCAGACGGACGCATTGCAGCCGCAGCCAAACCGCTGCTGCCGCTGCCACTACCAAAATTCTGGCAGCGTCCCAGAGCTCACCAGGGAGTCCGGCAGTCCCCAAGGCACCCAGAAAAAAACCCCAGGGCCTGGGCTATTGCCGTGCCGCAGACGACTCCAACAGACACGTCGCCACTGCTGCTCCAACCTCCGAACAGACTCCAGCTCAAGGAACACCGCCGCCATCCAGCTGATGTGATCCGACATACCAGACCTCGCCGACGCCGCTATCTTCACCCAGCCTTGATGTCCTAAGAGGGCAAAGCCCCCAACCGGCTGGTAGAGAACTCCCCTAGCCGGGCCAGCGGTCGCAGATCTTCAAATCGACCCCCAAAAGGACCTAAGAGGTAAATAGGCCAACATCCTCAAGCCGCGGTTCAGGCAGGCACCGCCATCTTGGACATGTTTATGTTTATGTTTTATTAAATTTATATACCGCCCTACTCCCGAAGGACTCAGGGCGGTGAACAGGAACAGAATAAAATACAAAAGTTAGAAACAATTTAAAACCAAATTAAATAATTTAGCCCAAGACAATTAAAATCCCAATAATTTAAAACAAATTAAAAATTTAAATTTAAAAAATTAAAAAGAAAGGGGAGAAAATTAGGCCAGGCCGGCTTGCTGGAATAGGAGGGTCTTAAGAACACAGCGGAAAGTGCGCAGATCCGGGATCCTCCGTATTTCCGGGGGAAGCTTGTTCCAGATAGTGACTGCCCCCACAGTGAAGGCCCTCTCCCTGGGGGCTGCCAGTTGACACTGCTTGGCTGAGGGCACCCGGAGGAGCCCCTCTCTGTGAGAGCGTACCGGCCGGTGGGATGCTCTTTGTGGTAGTAGGCGGTCCCATAAATAACCAGATCCTAAGCCATGGAGAGCTCTAAAGGTGGTAACCAAAACCTTGAAGTGCACCCAGAAGACCACCGGGAACCAGTGCAGCTCGCACAAGAGAGGTGTCACATGGGAGCGCCATGTTGCTCCCATAACCACCCGCGCGGAGCCCCATGTAGAGAGCATTACAATAGTCCAGGCGGGAGGTGACGAGGGCATGAGTGACTGTGTGTAGGGAGTCCCGATCCAGAAAGGAAACTGTCGAATCAGGCGAACCTGATGAACAATCCTCCCAGTCATGGCCGTCAAGTGCTCTTCTAAAGACAGCCGTGAATCCAGGAGGACTCCCAAGTTGCGAGCCCTCTCCGTGGGGGCCAGTGATTCGCCCCCAATAGTCAGCGATGGCGTCAACTGACTATATTGGGACGTCGGAAACCACAGCCACTCCGTCTTGGAAGGGTTGAGACTGAGCCTGTTCCTCCCCATCCAGATTCGCACGGCCTCCAGACACTGGGACATCAGTTCAAGGGCATCATTGGGGTGGTCCGGGGTGGAGATGTACAGCTGGGTGTCATCAGCGTACTGGTGATTCCTGCGTAACCAAGTTATAACCAGTAGCCAACATGGGTTGATCAAAAACAGATCATGCCAAACAAACTTTATTTCATTCTTTGACAAAGTGGCTAAATTAGTGAACCAGAGAAATGCTTTAGACATAGTATACTTAGATTTCAGTAAAGCATTTGATAAAGTAGATCACAACCTACTTCTTGCCAACCTAGAAAAATATGGGATAGGCAGCACCACCACAAAGTGAGTTTCTAACTGCTTGATAAATCGTACTCAACGTGTAATCCTCAATGGAGCTATCCCCACATGGAGGGAAGTAAGCAGGCCTACGAAGCAGGAAAAGGAGGGAACCACTTCCAAAAACCTTTGCCAAAGAAACTGAAAAGCCAGGCATGAAGACTGACCCAAAGGCACCAAATACGAAGCTAAATAGCGTCACGTTTCACTTTTTCACTTGGCTCAGTTGCAAAGATTGGCTGCTAGGAATTGAAAACATCTTCCAAAAGCCTTGGTGGAGATTGGTGGAGTTTTTCCACCTCCCGTCACTAGATGGCGGTCAGGCAACGTCTGTGCTTAGAAAGCCATCAATACAGTGGGGCCATCAGCAATTGCGCTTAAAAAAGGAGTTTTAAACCATCGAGTACTGCATTGGTAGAAAGGATGGGAGGAGAGGAGAAGCGCAGAGGAACTTCCTCTTCCGGATGGCTGATGGGAGAAAGTTGGTGTGCAGAGCGGCTTTTCTGCTCTTCCCAGGGTCGAAGCAGCAGCTGGCAGGTGAGTTGAGGGCTGCAGGTGGGAGGAGAGTCCGGGAGCAAGTCGGGCTGTTCGGTTCCCTCCACGGCCTGGAAGCGGAGAAGCAACTGGGCTGAAGCCTCTCAGCTGCTGCTGCTGCAGGTTCCTTCCCTCCCCAAATGGAAGCCCACTGGTGCTGCAGGCTGGGAAACTGGGGGCTGCAATTTCTGCTGGTGGGAAGCTTGAAAAAGCCTCTTTCAAGTGGAGGTTGGTTCTTTGGGAATGGCTTCCCTCCAGAGGTTGTGGCTGCTCCGTCACTGGAGGGTTTTGAGGGGCGATTGGGCAGCCATTTGTTCTGGATGGAACAAATATAAAATGTATTGGCCACCAACCTTACCATGACATAACTGTGGGCGGCTTAGAGACAGAAAATAATACATACACATTAAAATCTAATCAAATTTTAGGAAGAAAAATCCGGTCCGGTTCCAAGCCAGGAGAAAGGAGCTGGAAATAAAATGCTTAGTGACACAGATGCCAGCCCCAACTGCAGTCAGTAAGTGAGGACTACTTCAATTGGGATGTCACCAAAGGGGTTGTGGAAAGCATTTTCTGCCTTTACTTGGAGTTCATGGCTTCCATGGGCATAACTGGTGCTTCAAATCTTGCAGAGGCTTTAGGCCTCATTTGGTCAAGCCCCCACATCTGTAAAGTTAGTGTCATGCAGATTGTCAGGTGTGGCTCAATAAAATAAAAGAGAGTTCAAGTGTGTGATGATAAGCCAAAGCATTTCTTCAGCTGAATAAAGATGGGTCCCTCCTAAGAAGGAAGGAACCCTCAGCATAGTGAAAGGCAGATATTTATACATTTCTTTGCTTTCGCTTCATTACATAAGAGGCAGCTTGTTAAGGATATTGTTGTAGTTCTGAGAAAACAAGTTCCTTTTCATGCAGCTCCTGGAAAATTCTGGTCATGGATTCCAAATGAGCCATCATATCTCCACCTTTAAGAAGATGTTGTTTAAATAATCTCCGTGTGAGATAAATATGAGCACCCACAGAGTCATGAACATATAGTCTCTTCAACTTGGTCCAACACCTAGCAGCAGACTCTTCGCCACGAATATGGACAAGCTGCTGGTCACCCAGTGTTAGTCCAATAATGCAAAGAGCTTGTTCATTGTCTCTGTTAAACTTGGTTATTTTCTTCGCATCTTCCTCATCAGCAGGATTCCATGCTGTTACATCCAGTAGATTATTAACTATATCCCACAGTCTACGCAGAAGTAGAGTACATTGTGCAGACCAGGATACATAGTTTGTTCCACCCAGCCGGGTTATCATGGAAAAATCTGCTGCTTGTTCTAGTGCCATCTTCACTTGGATTGTTTATCACAAACACAGTTTGTTCTATTCGCATTAACTCTCAGTTTAGCCTTAATCCTAGTTAGTTATGGTTTGCTCTGGGCCCATAACCAATGTTAAGGATATTGGTGTTGTGTTACCAACCAGCAGAGTAAATGCACAAGGAAATGTTGCTGAGAGCAATGAATAAGAGTTATGCAAACTGGTTTATCAAAAGCTTAGTTTATAGTAGAAAAACAGTCTCATAGTCTTTAAACAAATTCCAAGTCTTTTCCAGTTAAATCAGTCCAGTAGTTACAGAATCTTCTTACCCAAAAAACAGTAGTTGGTTAGAATAACAAACTCACTCTGGTTCACAAACCACGATGGTTGCAGATCCATCAAATGATGATTAGCAGATAACTCCTCTCAATGGTAGCTTATCATAGCAGCTTCATCATCTCATCATCTTCATACACAATGGCAGCATAGCATAGCAGCAACTGAACACGTTACAATACCTTGCTTAAATACTCTCACAACCAGTCATTACCTAATTACAGCATGACTCAGCATTATAATGAAAACCTTTAAAGTAACATAATACATTTACAGATTAAAGTTACAGTACACATATATTGCCTGGACAACTCTTACGCTCAAACCATATCCTAACACAACTGGGACACGACAGATAAAGTATAGAAATAATAAAAATCATAAAAATAGTCAAGCATGGCTTCTGTGATTTTGGTCACGTGCCTAACAGACAGGCTAGTGGTTTCCTGTGAACCTTTCCATGGCCTCAGGAGACTGTTGAGGCCTGAACTTCGGCCTTAGAATCTCAACATATGAGCAAACATCAAATTGATCAGGTTCCTGATTAATATTAGCACAGATGGTGTGATTGAGATATTTTTCAGGCTTGAAAGACATTGATTTTCTCCATATTGTAGGTGTGTGTATTATTTCTCTCTGAATGTGTATATCTCCAAATGCATAATCTCTCCCCAGGACTTCCAAATAAACAGTCATCTGAAAAAAAAGTACACTCTTCTTGACTTACATCAGGTCATCTTTTATTTTATAAAAAGAAAGCCAAAACAGAGAAGTCATGTGTAAAAAAAGTAAGATTCAATAATTGTAGAACCACCTTTAGCAGCAGGAACTCCTCCACCACCGTGCATGATAGTATGAGATACTTGTGCTGATATGCTGTGTTTGATTTTCATCAAACGTGTTACTGCATTACGGCCAACCAACTCCACTTTGGTCTGGTCTGTGCAAAGGACAGTGTTCCAGAAGTCATGTGATTTGTTCAGATGCAACTTTGCAAACCTCAGCGGTGCTGCTATGACCTTTTTGGAGAGAAGAGGGTTTCTCCTCACAACCCCTTCCAAACAAACCATATTTGTCCAGTCTTTTTCTAATTGCACTGTCATGAATCTTAACATTTAAAATGCTAACTGAAGCCTGTAGAGTCTGAGATATAACTCTTTGTTTTTTTAGTAATTTCTCTGGCCATTGGATGGTCTGGTCTTGGGGTGAATTTTCTTGGATGTCCAGTCCTGGGAAGATTGGCAACTGTTTTGAATATTTCCCACTAGTGAATAATCTTTTTAACAGATTAACAGAGTTGTAAGGGATCTTATAGGTCATCTAGTCCAACCCCGCCCCCCCCCCCCCCCAAGCAGGAGACCCTACACTATTTCTGATAAATGGCAGTCCAAACTTTTCTTGAAAGTCTCAAGTGATGAAGCTGCCACAACTTCCAAAGGCAAGCTGTTCCATTGGTTGATTGTTTTCACTGTTAGAAAGTTCCTCCTTATTTCTAGGTTGAATCTCTCTTTGGTCAGTTTCCATCCATTATTCCTTGTCTGGCTTTGGAAAGTAGCTTGACACCCTCCTCTCTGTAGCAGCCCCTGAAATATTGGAAGACTGCTATCATGTCTCCCCTGGTCCTTCTCTTCACTAGACTAGCCATGCCCAGTTCCTGTAACCATTCTTCATATGTTTTAGTCTCCAGTCCCCTAATCATCCTGGTTGCTCTCCTCTGCACTTTTTCTAGAGTCTCAACATCTTTTTTATAGTATGGTGACGAAAACTGGATGCAGTACTCTAGGTGTGGTCTTACTAAGACTTTATAGACTGGTATTAGTACCTCACTTGATCTTGATTGTATTTCTCTGTTAATGCAATTTAGGATTGCATTGGCTTTTTTGGCTGCCGCTGCACACTACTGGCTCATATTCAGCTGATTGTGCACTAAGACTCCAAGATCCCTCTCACAGTCACTGCTATTAAGCCTGGTTTCACCCAGTTTATATGTGTATTTTTGGTTTTTTTACCTAAATGTAAGACTTTACTTTTCTCTACATTGAATTTCATTTTGTTAGATAGGGCCCAGTGTTCAAGTCTGTCAAGATCCATCTGGATCTTGAGGCTATCTTCTAGGGTGTTAGCTATTCCTGCCAGCTTAATATCATCTACAAATTTGGTAAGTCCCCCTTCTATTCCCTCATCTAAGTCGTTTATGAAGATATTGAAGAGTACTGGGCCTAAGACATTACCTCTGGTACTCCACTGCTTACTTCTCTCCATGTAGACTTGGACCCATTAAGGACTACTCGTTGAGTACGGTTTGCCAGCCAGTTGCAAATCCATCTGGTGGTGAAGCTATCCTACTTTTTTCTAGCTTATGAAAAAGTAGGTTGTGGTCTATTGTGTCGAATGCCTTGCTGAAGTCTAAGTATATTATGTCCACAGTATTTCACTGGTCATCTAATTTAGTCACTACGTTGAAGAATGAAATAAGATTGGTTTTGCATGATCTGTTTTTAACAAACATGTGCTGGCTGCTAATTATTATTTACTCGTTTCTAGGTGTTGGCAGATCTGGTTTTTTATTATCTTTTCCAGTATCTTCCCAGATATTGATGGCTGATTGGTCTTTCCTGGGTCTGTTTTTTTCCCCTTTTTGAAGATGGGAACCACATCGGCTCTTTTCCAGTCCTCTGGTAGTTCCCCGGTGTTCCAGGATTTTTAAAAGATGTGGTGCAGTGGTTCTGAGGTGACAGCTGCCAGCTCTTTTAGAACTCTGGGATGTAACCCATCAGATCCTGGTGGTTTGAATTGATCAAGATCAGACAGATGTTCTCTTACTATTTTTTTGCTTATTTTAACTTTTATTTCCAGTCTGTTTTTTACAATTATGTTTCTGGTAGGTTGGGCTATAGTTTCTTTTTGCGTGAAGACCGATGCAAAGAATTTTCTGGTTTCTTCTTGGATTTCTTGTTTTTCTTTCTCAGCACTATTGTGCTGGTCTGGGCTTTTATAATCATATTTTTCAGAGTTTCCCAAGATTCTTGAGTTGTTTTCCCCTTTAGGATTTTCATCCAATGAATCTTTTCCAAGAAAATTTGAGTTGCATTGGCCAGGAATCTTCCTCACTTTAGAATGATGTATTTTAAATTGTTTGGAAATGGCCTTTTAAACCTTTCCAAATTGATGGGCAGCAACAATTGCTTCTCTAAGATAACTGCTGATATCATTACTCTTTGGCATAGTATTAACACACACCTCAATGCCAGAGACCAGGAAACTCCTAGAACTTCAGCTTTTATAGATGTAGTCACACTCGCTGATGATCAATTGATCGAGGGCACCTTATTAGGAGTATTTGGCTGCTACTTCACCTCTTTATACTATGGAAGCAGTGAGAAATTTCCTAATAGTGAGAACAGTTAACCAGCAGAACGGCTTTCCTTCAGACATTGTGGTGCTCCATCACTGGAAGCTTTTAAGAAGAGATGTAAAATCCACTTCTCCGAAATTGTATAAGGCAGCGGTTCTCAACCTGGGGGTCGCGACCCCTTTGGTCGAACGGCCGTTTCACAGGGGTCGCCAAAGCACTCTCTCGCGCCCCCCCCCACGCCTTCACTCACCCTCACGCTCTGCCTCTGTTGGATCGCCTGGTCGCCGTTCACTTACCCCACCCACTCCCAATCTATTGCTGCCTCCGGAGTCCCAGCTGATGGCTAGAGGGAAAAAAAACTTTAAATTCTTGCCGCGGGGCTTCAAAGAGCTAGCTGCAAAGAGATAAATTCCTGGAGCAGATTTTTTTCCCTCTAGCTATGCTGAAAAAGCAAAATTGAAAGTAAGCAGGCTGCAACGTGACAAAATGAGGCAGAGAGATTTCTTTTTCTTTTTCCTCACCAAAAAAGGTAGGTACAAAACTGCAAACAATGGGAAATTTAGGACAAGAGGAGGTTCAAGATTTTAAAACACAAAAGAAAAAAAGCTCTATTTAACTAGGGAATTGTAATAATTGAGATACTATTAATTGTATATTGTGTTGAAAGCAGAAACGGTTAAGTTGTGGTTTGGAGGAATATATGGGGGAAATTATTTGGTTTATTATTATTGGTAAATATAATTAATTGATTTGTAAGAAATTGGATTGCATGGAAATAATTGGAATATTCATGTTCATATTGATTAATATACAAAAAAAGATAGTTATATAACTAATTGATTTATATTAATATGTTGAATTTGTATTAAACAATTGTAATATTACATAATTAACCAATGTGAGGATGGATATGAAAATAGATGACAATGCGAAGGGGTATAATATAGAATAGAAGGGAAAAATTGAATTTGATTAAGATTAGAGATGAGGATGAAGGGTAATATTGGTTTTTTAAAAAAATAGATGAGGAATAAATATGGTAAAAAGGAAATATAGAAATTGTAAATTTAATTGAAATGACTAAATACTGTGTTGGAAGAAATATCCTTCTGGGTTCTGCTCCAAGTGGGGAAAAAGACACTGGAAACATGGAGACTGTTTGGAAAGATGTTTTAATGGTGGACAGGATCACATGGCTTGATGGGGCCCATTGTGTTAGTTTCTGTTGCTATTGTGTTGCAAATGTCCTTTGACAAAGGATTGACTTTCTGCCTCTGGCCCATTAACAAAGGGTGGGGGGCAGGAAGGTGGGAGCTGCTTTGTCTGTAAAATATGCTTCTCCATTTCTCATCCAGGGAAATATAATATTCTGCCTTTTTAATATTTCACAAAATATTTCATTCTTCTAGGAAAGGGGTGGGTGCTAACCTCCTACAACTGTTTAAATTTGTGGACCGGCCAAATACTCTGTTCAAAGAAAATACGTTTGTATGTTTGTATGTGTGTTTCTAATTATTGCTATTTATTCCTATTTGTTCTCTTTTATTCTTTAAAGTTTAACAATTCATTCTTTATCTTAATATCTTTATATTTGTTTGGGGTTGGCTTTCTTCCCTTTCATCTTTTTTATTGTACAGCAATCTTTCTCCTCAAACCTACCACCTCTGTCTTTTCTTTCCTTCTTACTTTCTCTTCCCCACCCCTTCTTCTTCTCCCTACTTCCTCTTCCTTTCTCCTTCCCCTCCTCTCTTCCTCCCTCTCTTACCCTCCCTCCTACTCTAATTTCCCTTCCCTTCCTTCATCCCTCTCTATTGCTGTATCCTTTTATGCATATGGACTACTCAGAGGGCTGAAAAAGTTATTTTTGACTGGTTCTCGCACTTTTGACCAGTCCTCGAACTTACGACTGTCCTCACAATTTATGTTTTTGCCCTATCTTGTCACCATGGTGAAGAGAAGCAGTTGTGAAATGAGTGACACGGTTGTTAAGAATGGTACAATGGGCATAAATGATAACCAGTCATAACTGCGAAGACTGGTCAAAAGTGCGAGGACCTGTCAAAAATCACATTTTTCAGCCCTTTGGGTAGTCCTTTTGTGCACAGGGACTACTCAGAGGGCTGAAAAAGTTATTTTTGGCTGGTCCTCGCACTTTTGACCAGTCCTCGAATTTACGACTGTCCTTACATTTTACGTTTTTTGCCCTATCTTATATCATGTTGAAGAGAAGCAGTTGTGAAATGAGTGACATGGTTGTTAAGAACGGTGCACAGGCATAAATGTGAGGATGGTGATAAGTGTGAGGACCAGTCAAAAGTGCGAGGACCTGTCAGAAATGACTTTTTTTCAGCCCTCTGAGTAGTCCCTATACACCTAGCCATGGTCACCTGGTCAATGACCAGCTAGCCATGCCCACCCAGTCACATGACCTCCAAGCCACGCCCACAGAACCGGTAGTAAAAAAAATTTAGAACCCACCCCTGGTTGGGGGTCACCACAACATGAGAAACTGTATTAAAGGGTCGTGGCATTAGGAAGGTTGAGAACCACTGGTATAAGGTCTTCTGCTTGAGCAGGGCTTGTGTTAGAAGACCTCCAAGGTCCCTTCCAATTCTGTTATTATCTTCTGTTCTGTTGCGATGATACTTATGATACCTTGATAAGTAAAACCATAGAAATGAAAGAGGATGTACTTTCTTTTTCACTTGACTGTATGTGAAAACAACAGTTTGCACTACTAACAATTTGTGATTGGCCCAGTCAACAAGGGAATTTCATCACTGAATGGATATTCGAACTTGGATCTGGGTAGTCTTCCATGTGTCATGATTAATGTAAGAGCTTCTTTGAGTATTGTGGCATGTTTGCTTTTTCATTGTAATGTAACCCTTTTTCTTTTTTTCTCATCTTCTGCAATCATTTCATACACAATTAAAGATACATTTTTATTTGAATCTTATAGACAAAGAAGATGGCAATGAGCACTCTGGACAACTGAAGATAACAAGCAACATTGAACACCAAAGCAAGTCAGTCCAGAAATCAAAATATTTTCCATTTCTTTCACAAAGCCACACAGTTCTTCACCTTCCTCAGTAAGTGAGAGAAAAACAAGAAAAAATCAAGAAGACATTTCTACCTAGGAAAATTAGTGTGTGAAATTCAAGCACATATTACATGAAAAGTCAAGGGAGATTATTTTTCCATTGGGCAAAAGAGGGAAATATCTGGAAGTTACTGGGGAGGAAAAGGTCAATTGGAAAGCCACATAGAGCAGACAGAGTTGCAGGCCCACTCTGGGAGGAAGAAAATGATTGAATCAATGCACCGCTAAACAAGAAATCATCCATATTTTGGACCTCCTCAGGAATATTAGTTGTGGAAAAGCCCCATAAACGTACCTGTTGTGGGAAAGATAAGACTTGCAAATTACAGCTGATTATGCCAGAGAGGATCCTGACTGGAGAAAAGCTATACAATACTCTAAATGTGGCAAAACCTCTGATCAGAACACCTCCATTGTGGTTCTTGGAAGGACCCATACAGGAGAGAAGCCCTACAAGTGCTCCCAATGCAGTAAATGCTTTAGGAAGCATGGCAACATGGACTCACACCAAGGAGAAAATGTTTGAATGTCCTGATAGTGAGAAATGCTTCCGTGATGATTCCAACCTGGTGATACACCAGAGGATTCACACAAGCGAGGAACCCTTTAAATGTCCTGACTCTGGGGATAGTTTAAGTCAAAATTCTTATCTCATTTCACACAAGAGCACTCATACGGGAGAGAAACCGTTTGAATGTCCTGTTTGTGGGAAAAGCTTCAGTAAGAATTCCAGCCTGGTGACACACCAGAGAACTCACACAGGAGAGAAACCCTTTAAATGTCTTGATTGTGGTAAAAGTTTCAGTCAGCATTCCAGCTTAATGACACATCAGAGGACTCACACAGGGGAGAAACCCTTTGAGTGTCCTGATTGTGGTAAAAGTTTCAGTCACAATTCCAGCCTGGTGAAACACCAGCGGACTCACACAGGAGAGAAACCCTTTAAATGTCCTGACTGTGGGAAAAGTTTTAGTCAGAATTCCAGCCTTATTGGCCACCAGAGGATTCACACAGGAGAGAAACCCTTTAAATGTCCTGATTGTGGTAAAAGTTTCAGCAAGAATTCCAACCTGGTTCAACATCAGAGGACTCACACAGGAGAGAAACCTTTTAAATGTCCTGACTGTGGGAAAGGTTTCAGTCAGAATTCCAACCTTGTGACACACCAGAGGACTTACATCAGGAAGAAAATGTTTGAATGTCCTGAGTGTGGGAAAAGTTTCTGTGATAATTCCAACCTGGTGATACACCAAAGGACTCATACAGGAGAGAAACCTTTTGAATGTCCTGATTGTGGTAAACGTTTCAGTACCAATTCCAGCTTGGCTAGACACCAGAGGATTCACACAGGAGAGAGACCCTTTGAATGTCCTGATTGTGGTAAAAGTTTCAGTACCAATTCTAGCCTTGTGACACACCAGAGGACTCACACAGGAGAGAAACCCTTTGAATGTCCTGATTGTGAGAAATGTTTCAATGATAATTCCAGCCTGGTTAGACACCAGAGGATTCACACAGGAGAAAAACCCTTTGAATGTCCTGTTTGTGGGAAAAGTTTCAGTACCAATTCCACCCTTGTGACACACCAGAGGACTCACACAGGAGAGAAACCCTTTAAATGTTCTGACTGTGGGAAAAGTTTCAGTCACAGTTCCTATCTCATTGGCCACCACAGGATTCATGCAGGAGAGAAACCCTTTGAATGTCCTATTTGTGCGAAAAGTTTTAGTCAAAATTCCCACCTCGTGGAACACCAGAGGACTCACACAGGAGAGAAACCTTTTGAATGTCTTCACTGTGGGAAAAGTTTCAGTCAGAACTCCACCCTTGTTCAACACCAGAGGATCCACACAGGAGAGAAACCCTTTAAATGTCCTGAATGTGGGAAAAGTTTCAGTCAGAATTCCACCCTGGTTCAACACCAGAGGATTCACACAGGAGAGAAACCCTTTAAATGTCCTGCCTGTGGAAAAAGTTTCCGTCAGAATTCCAACCTCATCGGCCACCAGAGGATTCACACAGGAGAGAAACCCTTTGAATGTCGTGATCGTGGAAAAGTTTCTCTCAGAGATCCCCGCTCGTGCACCAGAGGACTCACACAGGAGAGAAACCGTATAAGTGTCCTGTTTGTTTAAAAAGTTTCAGTTGGAATTCCAACCTGGTGATACACCAGAGGACTCACATGGGAGAGAAACCATACGGGTGTCCAGACTGTGGGAAAGATTTTGGAATTAGGACTAATCTTCTTAATCATAAGCTTATACATACAGGGGAGAAACCATTTGAGTGCCCTGTGGATGGTGCTTCAGGAAACCTTCCACCCTTATTGCACACAAGAAAATCCACATGAGGCCCTAAGTGATGAGTGTAGAGAAGGTTTGAATTTCATTTCTAATGTCCCATTGTAAGTCCAGCTGAGAAATTGACAGTTAAATTTGACTATAACGAATTTGTATAATTTTTTGTAGGCAAATATGTAATTGTATTAGACGGGAAAGCGAAAGAAAAAAATTGCAACATATAAGTTTGATAATGACTAGCTGGCCATCAGCAGAAGAAGTTGATGGATACAGATAGTCCTCGATTTACAAATTTATTTGTTTATTTATTTATTTGTTCTTATTTCTATACCGCCCTTCTCCAAATAGGACTCAGGGCGGTGAACAGCCAAAGTAAAAAACAATACATACAAAATTTAAAAGCAGTTTAAAATAATTAAATATTTTGGCCGTAAATTAAAACAACCCAATTTAAAATCAATTTAAAATTTAACTCAAGCCAGCCCAGCTAGTTGAAATAAATGGGTTTTCAGGGCCCGACAAAAAATCCGGAGGTCTGTTATTGTATGTATCTCTGGGGGGAGGTTGTTCCAGAGGATGGGCGCCGCCACAGAGAAGGCTCTCCCCCTGGGAGTCGTCAGCCGACATTGTCTGGCAGACGGCACCCTGAGGAGGCCCACTCTGTGCAAGCGTACTGGCCGGTGGGAGGCTATTGGTGGCAGAAGGTGGTCTCCTAAGTACCCCGGCCCTAAGCCATGGAGCGCTTTAAAGGTGGTCACCAACACCTTGAAGCGCACCCGGAAGACCACCGGGAGCCAGTGCAGCTCGCGCAGGAAAGGTGTTACATGGGAGCGCCTCGTCGCCCCCATAATCCCCCGTGCGGCCGCGTTCTGGACCAGCTGGAGCCTCCGGGTGCACCCCAGGGGGAGCCCCATGTAGAGAGCGTTGCAGTAGTCCAGGCGGGAAGTGACGAGTGCCTGAGTGACTGTGCGTAGGGAGTCCCAATCTAGAAAGGGGCGCAACTGGCGTATCAGGCGGACCTGATAAAAAGCCCCCCTGGCCACGGCCGACAAATGATCTAAAGACAGCCGTGTGTCCAGGAGAACGCCCAAGTTGCCAGCCCTTTCCATGGGGGCCAATGATTGGCCCCCAATAGCCAGCGATGGCGTCAGCTGGCTATATCGGGACGCCGGAAGCCACAGCCACTCAGTCTTGGAGGGGTTGAGTCGGAGCCTGTTTCTCCCCATCCAGGCCCGCACGGCCTCCAGGCACTGGGACATCACTTCAAGGGCATTGTTGGAATGTAATGGAGTGTGCCCATTCCACCCATAACTCGAGAATTCGTGGGAGTGAATCTCTTACATTGAACAACATCACTCCCTGCTTCGGCCGTTGCATTTGCTGCTTTCTTGTCCCACATCAGCCTGACGAGACCTCCGGCACCAAAAAAGCAGCCCTGAGAAGCTGCATGCAGTTTCTTGGGATTGCTTTTTCATTGGCAAAGCACTTGAGGATTGCGTTCCTTTATGCTTTGGCAGCCCTTTGCAAAAAGTTGCTGGATATAGGTAGTCCTCAAGTTTCAAATGGAATCGATGCTGCCCATTCCATCTGTAACTTGAAAATTCATGGGAGTGAATCTCTTACATTGAATGACATCGCTCACTGCTATCGCCCATGTGTTCAATTAGTGAATTTGAAGACATTTAACTCCTTGTCCAAGAAGCTTCTCCAGATCTGAAGAAGAGCTGAAGAAGCTTATTGGATGACAAGCAAAATGTCTTCAAAGAAAAACCAGAAAGTCCAATTGCCTCTTTAAAAAGCACCTTTGGGTTCTGTTTTAGGCACAAAGCCATCTCAGAGACTTTGACCTATCCTGTCCTCTCAAGCCTTGGAAAGGGGAAATCGACTTTCAGAAAATCTTGCCAAGGAAATTGCAGGGAATACAGGATAACTTCCCAAAACCTATTTTTGCAACTAAGCGAACCTTGAAGAGGGAACCTTGACCTACTTAGCTTCTCAAGGTTAGGGAGATGCTGTGACAAATATTTATGTAGTTCTTCTTTGTATGCAAAGCCACTAAATGATTTCCAGCTTCATCCTATCAGTAGAATAATGAAACACTAAAGAATAACTGGGAACATCCACCTTCCAAACCACATCTAGATAGGAGAGATTCATTCTATCTTCATCCTTGCAGAGCCTAAATCTCACTAGAGGGAAGACTTGCTCTGAGCAGCGTTCCCAATCTCCACAGGAGTTAGATTTATTATTCCCAAACAGTTTGGGCAAATGACTTTGAGGGCACTACTTTGCAGAAAGCTGATGTATAGATTTCTGCACTTTCTTAGGGGTGACTCAGTGGAGATCAAAACCTCTCTACATCCCCAAACTTTATGACTGATTTCCCATGTCTGCCAAGGATTTAAGACCCAGGAGAATCAGTGGGTCAGAGGCTCAAAGGGAGCCAGCTTCATTCGTGCTGCCCAGAGATGGTTCCAAGCACACCCATGCTAAATGCCTTGTGCATCTGTAACTTTGCATACACAGAAGTCTCCATTAGGTCAAAGCGAGAAGGTCACATACCCAGCAGGGCTGGAAAAGGGGGCTTAACAAGAGGAGATGACTGTCTGTATATGGTGAGAGAAATGTTTCCAGAAGGCATTTCAAAGGGCTGGAAAAAAGATTGGTAATACAGATGTGCATGCAACAATGTACCACTCTTTGTTTGATACCCATTCCTTTTTTAAATTCAATATATTAATCTAATAAAATATACAAAATTCTTGCCAAGGAAACTGCAAGGCCTGGCATCAAGATTGACTCTTTGTTTGATACACATTCCTTTTTTTAATTAGAAATTTTTAATAAAACATATAAAACAAACAAAAACAAAGAATGGATACAGAAATGCAGGAAAGGAATCAAAAAAAGAAAAATATAATTGCACCTTCTGCCCTTTTCTCTGTTACAAAATTGTCATCACACATTCTTATATGGAAATTATCTCTGTTCAGTTGACCTGAATAAAAACTTCCTTGGAAACATCCTGGCCTGAAGTCCATTCCTCAGAGAAATCCAGTCCAACATTTCCTTTCCACGTTGCTCATATCTGCAGAGGAACAGGGAGATTTTCTCAATGCACAGGTAGCAAGCAGTAACCAGACCCTCATGGTAGAGTCCCACTTAAGGACACCTTGGCCCAGATGAGACTCCCAGGGAATGAGACTGTTGTGGCCCGCCAGCGGCCAGCAGAGCTGGCAGCAAATTCGGACAGTGAGGAGGTTGGGGAGGAATGTGGGCCAGTCCTGGGGTCTGGGAAAGGCTCGGATGAGGGCTCTGTGTCGAAGGCAGAGAGGGGGCCAGAGCCATCTGATAGTTATGTGCTGCCTTCGGAACCCCCTGAATCTGACATCAGTGAGGCTAAAGAACAGTGTGAGCCTGTTCCCAGTGTCTGCATGCGCAGAGCTGCCAGCAGGCAAGAACAATTTTTTTTTAAAGGGCAACTCGGGAGTAAGGCTTGGAGATGATAGGCCCCTCCCATAAGACATAAAAGGATCAAATGGAGGTGAGCCTTTGCAGGAAGCAATTTGTTCATATAGTCTCTTAGAAGTCAGTTTGTCTCTGCTCCATTTAGCCTTGCAAAACTAATTGACAATTTCCGCATTTTTCAGAATATAAGACACACTTTTCCCCCCTAAAATTCTGAAAATTTGGGTGCATCTTTTACTCTGAATGTAGCTTTCTTGAAGCTTTTTTTCAGCCCTAACGAGGTGATAGCGAGTAAAGCAATCTCCATGCTTTGCCTGCTCCCTCCAACTCTCAGCTGTGAAGCTTTTTGTCAGCCCTAATGAACCAATCTCCATGGTTTGCCTGCTTTTCTCATTCCTTCTTTCTCCAAAGATCAGTTGTGATTTAGAAGCTGTTTTTTATCCCCAAGCAGGAGTTAAACCCAGCAAACTAATGTGCTGAAGCTGACCAGACTAAGGACGCTAGCTAGATGAATACCTGGTAGGCAGATTTTTTCCCCTATTTTCCTCCCCAAAAACTAAGCTTCATTTTATACCCCAGTGTGTCTTATACTCTGAAAAACATGGTAAGTCTCTGGCAGCGTTTCAAGGGAGATAAAGGTGGGTGCTTATCAACATTACCCTGAAAGACTGTGTTAACTTGAGCAGACATATGTAAGGAATCTTCACAGACTGAATCATTATGGGCTGTGAATGACCATAATTCATAGCCATCTCAATAAAAGAGTTTTTTTGGGACTAAGATTGTGATTTATGCTTTCTCAGGAAGCTTAGGTCAGAACAGAGATGAGACCAACAGGCCATGGTTTTCATTGCTTGCTGCCCAGGGATCTCATACCCACAGTAGATGTACAACATGAACACACACATACACACTCACTATTGTTGTCAATGTTTACTTACAACAAGACTTTAAGAAGTCTATACAACTATTGGGGTGCAGGAGCATCTCAGACATTTGCCAGTGAATGTAACTCAATGGTTTGTGTGGATAATCACTGGGGACTTTTCATGACTGAGTGGAGAACACAAACTGTACCTCCCTGCTCTTAACCCAGCATAATATCCATCCTATCCAATGACTTCCCAGTGCTCAGACTGAAGAAAATGGCCTTAGGAGCAATGGTGGGTTGCTCCCGGTTCGGTCCGATTCTTGTGAACTGGTAGTAAAAGTGGTGGGAAGCTCCGCCCACCCATCCGGATGTCATGATGGACAATCTGCGTCTGTGCAGAAGCACATGCACGCTCCCATTGCAAACCGGTAGTAAAGGTAAATACAGTAGAACCCACCCCTGCTTGGGAGATAAGCAAACTCCATTACTAAAGAGGTGAAGGGAAAACATCTCCCAAGTCTGCAGCACATGGATCCTATTCCGAAGAGACTCAGACAGACTCCTCCCTAATTCACAGGAGTATAAGGAGGGGGGAGAAGGTACAAAGAAGATACTTTACATGTGTTTTCATCCAAAAAGGAAACATGACACAACTTATCAAAAACAGAATCATAAGTGTCAGATAAGGAATGCAAATTAAAATATGGAAAAATAAAGTAAGAGAACACCTGTCAGCTCTAGACCCGTGATGGCGAACCTATGGCACGCGTGCCAGTAGCCATATCAGTGGACACGCCAGCTCAGCTCTAGCGTGCATGTGCGTGCCAGCCAGCTGATTTTTGGGCCTTCTGGGCCCACCAGAAGTAGGGAAGTGGGCTGTTTCCTGCCTCCGGAGGGCCTGGGTGGTGGCGTGGGGAAGGCTCCAGATCCTCTCTATGCATCTGCGGAGGGCGAAAACAGCCTTTCCCGCTCTCTCGGAGGCCCTCCAAAGGCCTGAAACGGCCCATTTCCCAAGTGACGTTTTTTGCTGTCCTCGGCCTCCTAGAGAGGCTCTGGAGGCCGAGGACAGCAAAAAAGTTACTTCCTGTCCCACCTGGAGTTGGGAAATGGGCTGTTTCAGGTCTTTGGAGGGCCTCCAAGGGAGTAAGAAAGGCTGTTTTCCCCTTTCCCAGATAAATAGAGAGGATCTGGAACCAGGTAAGAAAGAAAAATGGGCCTAACAGGCCATCGCATGCCAGGAGTGGGGGCAGGGGGGTTGTGTGGGCATACACAGGGCAGGGCGCATAGAATTATCAGTGTGGGCACACATGCACGACTCCCCCCCCTCTCCTGGCACGAAATGGCAAAAAGGTTAGCCATCACTGTTCTAGACCAATTCAAATCATTGGGTCAGGACGGACTGCAGCCAGAGTTCTGAAGGAACTAGTAAATGTGATTTCAGAACCATTGTGACATATGTTTCAAAGTCCTTGGAGCACGGGGGAACTAGAGGTAGACCTCAATTTACAATAGTTAATTTAGTGACCGAAGTTACAACAACATTGAAAAAAGTGATTTATGTCCATTTATCATACTTATTACCGTTGTAGCATCCCCCTGGTCATGTGATTTACATTCAGATGCTTGACATTTATGACGGTTGCAGTGTCCCGGAGTCATGTGATCCCCTTTTGTGACATGCTATCAACCAAACTCAATGGGGAAACCAGATTCACTTAACAACAGTGTTACTCATTTAACAATAGCAATGATTCATTAACAAATGTGGCAAGAAAAGTCATAAAATGGGGCAAAATTCACTTAACAAGTTTTTCGCTTAACAACATAAATTTTGGGCTCAATTGTGGTTGTAAGTTCAGGACTACCTGTAACTGAGGACTGGAAAAGAGCTGATAGGGTTTAAAAAGGTAAAAAACCTGCAGGAATTTACAGACAAAACAGCCTAACACCTGGTAATATCTTGGAAAACATATCCAAGCAATAAATCTAAAAATGGACTTGTCTGAAATGGTATAGTCTCCTGCTTGAGCAGGGGATTGGAACAGAAGATTTCCATGGTCCCTTCCAACTCTTTATCTATTCATTGATTCATTGATTTTGAAAGCTGCAGCCTTGAATTTGCTGTGGGAGCAGCAGGAACAGGTCAATGGGTGTTTTTTATGGGGAGGAAGAAAATCCAGTTTGGTGTAGTGGTGAAGGCACCAGGTTAGAGACAGAGAAACGCTCAGTTCCAGTCCCACCTGAAGGGCAAAACCATCTGCTCAACTTTGGGCAGTCCTCTCAAGCTTAGGAAGCAGGAAAGGAGGGGAACCCCCTCCCAAACACCCTTGCCAAGGAAACTGCAAGGCCAGGCATCAAGACGACCCATAGGTACCAAAAACGAAGGTAGGTAGCGTCACGTTTCACTATTTCACTTGGCTGAGTTGCAAAGGGCGATCGCTAGGAGTCAAAAAGGACCTGTTGCCATGTAATCAGTGGAAACATCTTCCAAACGCCTTGAAGGGACACACGTGTTTTTCCACCTCCTGTCGCTAGATGGCGGTCAGGCAACATCTGTGCCTAGAAAGGCATCAACACTGAATTTCTAGAAATGATGGGAGGAGAGGAGAAGCACAGAGTAACTTCCTCTTCCGGATCAGAGGAGGAAAGTGGAGTGCAGAGCGGCTTTTCTGCTCTTCCCATGGTCGAAGCAGCAGCTGGAAGGTGAGTGGAGGGCAGCTGGCAGGAGAGTCCGGGAGCAAATCGTTACTTGCTTGGTCTGTTGTGTGGATGTTTGGGTGGTTTAGGGGCGGGGAATTTGTGGTGGGTTTGGGGATTGTTATGTGTGTTGGACCTGGTCTTTCGGTGTTAAGTGAATTATGTTGTATAGGTATACTATGTATATATGTACAATGACAATAAAGTTATTTTTTTCTTTTTTCTTTCTTTTTTTTTAAGACAAAAGTTTTTTATTTTTTATATTCAAACAATCAAACACTACACAATCAATTATCATACATTATTTTATCCCCACCCAATCCCCCCCACCCCCGACTTCCCAGAGCAAAAAGAGGATATAGCATTTAACAAACATAAGCTAAAATATGCTATTACAGAATTCAAAACTCTCTCACACTTGTTAACTCCCCTTTTAAAAATTACACTTCAACCTTCTTTTTATAAATTCTTTTATCACATTTCACATTTGTAAAAAAAAAAACAGCATAATTTATTTATTTTATTTTATTTTACTTCAAATTTATATACCGCCCTTCTCCCTAGGGACTCAGGGCGGTGTACAGCCAAGTAAAAACACATAAATACATAATACATAAATTAAGAACAGATTAAAAGGAAATATCTCAATTTGGCCCAAAATTTAAAAAGACAAACGAATTTAAAATCATTTAAAAGGATTTGTTAGGCCAGCCCGGCTTGTTGGAAAAGGAAAGTTTTAAGGGCACAGCGGAAGGCACGGAGGTCTTGGATTCTCCTTATCTCTGGGGGCATTTAATTCCAGAGGGTGGGAGCCCCCACAGAGAAGGCCCTTTTATTTTAAACATTTTAAAATCTCTCTCTTTTTTTTTGGAAAACTTTATTGGGTTTTAAAAAAAACCATAAATATATTAATATTTTCAATTAACATCAGATGTGCAGTGTTTTAACTATATACAAAAATAATATTCTGGTGATAATTTCGAATTACTTTTTACCATTATTTAACCATTTTAAAATCTCTAAGTACTTTATTGATTGATTGATTGATGATTGATTGATTGATTGATTGATTTATTAATTGATTGTTAAATTTGTATACCGCCCTTCATTACAAGAAAGGATGGGATGGGAGGAGAAGCGCAGAGGAACTTCCTCTTCTGGATGGCTGATGGGAGGAAGTTAGTGTGCAGAGCGGCTTTTCTGCTCTTCCCAGGATCGAAGCAGCAGCTGGCAGGTGAGTTGAGGGCTGCAGGTGGGAGGAGAGTCCGGGAGCAAGTCGGGCTGTTCGGTTCCCTCCACGGCCTGGAAGTGGAGAAGCAACTGGGCTGAAGCCTCTCAGCTGCTGCTGCTGCAGGTTCCTTCCCTCCCCAAATGGAAGCCCACTGGTGCTGCAGGCTGTGAAACTGGTGGCTGCAATTTCTGCTGGTAGGAAAATTGAAAAAGCCTCTTTCAAGTGGAGGTTGATTCTTTGGGAATGGCTTCCCTCCAGAGGTTGTAGCTGCTCCGTCACTGGAGGGTTTTGAGGGACGATTGGACAGCCATTTGTTCTGGATGGAATAGGGTCTCCTGGCTGAACAGGGGATGGACTAGAAGACCTCCAAGGTCCCCCCAACTCAATTATTCTCTTATGGACCTGATGTTTTCCAGGCAACATGGTCGGACTGATGTGCCTCTGGCCTTTTTTAGGTTGTTGACAAAATGGTGTTGGGATGGGTGGGCTTTTATACATTCGTTGGGGTTTTGTGTTTGAAATGCTCCAGTGGGTTGTGCAATGTAGCCTTTTGCTATTCTAATGGTCCTGGGTTAATCCTGTTATGTCCTAAAAGTCCTGTCCTGTCCTTCTTAATCCCATCAACTGGAGCTGAAGGTGTTTTGTTTGTGAATAGATAAACAGACAAATAAAGGAATAGTTTGTAAATAGATTGGCCCAGTCTAATGGACAAATTAACAAAAGAAATCAAGGAGAAAGAGGATACAGAATATTACAAAGTGTGATGTAGGTGGTATGAATGGTTGGAGAATAGGAAAAATGAGAAAGAGGAATAAAGGAGAGAGGGGAGAAAAAATGTTGAAGATCAAAGTACAATCTAGACGAAAGAATGATGGAAAATAAATTGTTGAATAAGATAAAGTTAAAATACATGTGAATAGATGTAAATAGTAAGAAAGGATCACTTCGAAGTAGCTGTAGGGAAAAGTGATATGTATATAAATGTTGTGTGTTTGTGTCTTGTTTTTAATGTTTTCAAAACAAACTTTTAAAAAAAAGATTAAAATCAAGGACATATGAGGAAGGAGGGGTGGAATGGGGGTGAGGGGGGATCTACTACTCGATCAAGGACAAGCATAGGTAGTCTTCACTTACCATTGATTCACTGAGCCTTTCAAGTTACAATGGCATTGTAGAAGCAGACGTAGTTATGAAGGTGCAGGAAAAGGAGTTGCACCAATTTGGATTCTGGCAACTGATGCACTTTTATATGATGGTTTCAGTATCCCACACTCAATCCCGATATGTGACCTTTGTGATTTGTTTAAGAACTGCATAGGAATAGATGTAAGTTGTCACTGTCATTTGAAATCATGCTTCATGATCGGGCTGCTTACTGACACAGATGCCAATCCCAATTGCAGTCAGTAAGTGAGAACTACTTCAGGATGTCACCAAAAGGGTTGTGGAAAGTATTTTCTGCCCTTACTGGAGCTCAGTGCTTCCATGGGCAAAACTGGTACTTCAAATCTTGCAGAGGCTCTAGGCATTATTTCATTAATTAAAACTCCCACATCTGTAAAGCTAGTTTTGTGCATATTGACAGGTGTGGCTTGATAAAATAAAAGACAGAGTCCAAGTGTGTGTGTTGATAGGTGTGTTCAGGCATTTATTTGTCTGAATAAAGATGGGTCCCTCTTAAGAAGGAAGGAACCCAGATATTTATAAATTTTTTGCTTTCACTTCATTACATACAGTAAGAAGCAACGGGCACATGACAGATAAGTTATAGACACATAGAAATTATAAAAATAGCCAAGCATGCCTTCTGTGGTTTTGGTCACATGCCTAATCCACAGGCTAGTGGTTTCCTGTGAAAGTTTCCATGGCCTCAGAAGCCTGTTGAAGCCGGAACTTCAGCTTTGCCATCTCAACATTTGAGCAATCATCTATGCTGATTAACATTAGCATAGAAAGTTTGACTGTAACCATTTTGAGATATTTTTCAGGCTTGAAAGACATGGATTTTCTCAATATTGTAGATGTGTGTATTTTTATTTCTCTCTGAATATATGTATCTCCAAATGTATAATATCTCCTCAAGATTTCCAGATAAACAGTCATGAGAAAAAGAAAGTACACTCTCCTTGACTTCTATGATTTTATATATCCGGACATAGTAAAAATCAATTGGTCCTTAGAAGTTCTTAAAATGGTGAGAACAATTAATCAGCAGAACGGTTTGCCTTCAGAAGTTGTGGTGCTTTTACTGGAGACTTTTCAGAAAAGTTGGTACAGCCATTTGTCTGAAATGGTGTAGGGTCTCCTTGAGCAGAGGCTGGATTAGAAGACCTCCAAGATCCTTTCAAATTCAATTATTCTTTTCTGTTGCGATTATATTTTTATGTACTTACTTACTTACTTACGGGTACTTACGAGATTGCCTTCTGCTACCGATAGCCTCCCACCGGCCAGTACGCTCCCACAGAGAGGGACTCCTCAGGATACCATCAGTCAAACAATGTCGACTGGCGACCCCCAGGGGGAGAGCCTTCTCTGTGGGGGCACCTGCCCTCTGGAATGAATTGCCTCCAGAGATATGGATGATCCCTGACCTACGCACCTTTCGTCGTGCCCTCAAGACGTTATTGTTCCAACAAGCTGGGCTGGCCTAAACATTAATTTTAATGGGTTGCTTTTCTTATTTAATGATGTCGGGGCCAAATTATTTAATATGTTTTTAAATTGCTTTTAAATTTTATATATGTGTTTTATTTTTGGCGTACACCGCCCTGTGTCCTTTGGGAGAAGGGCGGTATAAAAATTAGATTAAATAAAATAAATAAATGTCCTGATAAGTAAAACAAAAGATATCAAAGAGGGTGTAGTTCCTTTTTCACTTGCCTGTATTTGAAAACAACCCTTTGCACTGCTAAGAATTTGTGATTGACCTAGTCAACAAGCGAATGTCATCATTGAAAGGATATTCGAACTGGGATCTGGATGGTCTTCCATGTGTCAAATGAATCATGATTAATGTAAGAGCTTATTGGAGCATTTTGGTATGTTTGCTTTTTCATTGTAATGTAAATGTTATCCCCTCATCTTCTGCAACCATTTTATGCATAATTAAAGATACACTTTTATTTGAATCTTATAGACAAAGAGGATGGCAATAAGAACACTCCGGACAACTGAGGATAATAAGCAACATTGAATACCAAAGCAAGTCAGTCCAGAAAAATATTTTCCATTTTCTTCACAGAGCCACACAATTCTTCACCTTCCTCAGCAAGTGAGAAGGAAACTAGAGAAAATCAAGAAGAGATTTCTAGCTGGGAAAAGTAGTGTGTGAAATTCAAGCACATACAATATTACATGAAAAGTCAAGGGAGATTATTTTTCCATTGAGCAAAAGAGGGTAATAACTGGAAGTTAGTGGGGAGGAAAAGGTCAATTGAAAAGCCCCGTAGAGCAGACAGTGTTACAGCCTCACTCTGGGAGGAAGAAAATCACCACTAAATATAAAGCACCACTAAAGAAGGAATCATTCATATTTTTCACCTCCTCAAGAATATTAATTGTGGGAAAGATACAACTTGCAAATCACCACTGATTATGCCTGAGAGGATCAAGAGTGAAGAAAAACCTTACATATATTCTGCATGTGGCAAAACCATTGGTCAGAACAACAACATTGTGGATCATGGAAGGACCCACACAGGAGAGAAGCCCTACAAGTGCACCCAATGTAGTAAATGCTTTAATGAGCATGGCAACGTGGACTCACCAATTACACCAGAGAACTCACACCAGGGAGAAACCATTTGAATATCCTGATTATGAGAAATGTTTCAGTGATAATTCCAGCCTGGTTAGACACCAGAGGAATCACACAAGAGAGAAACAATTTGAATGTCCTGATTGTGAGAAAAGTTTCACTACCAATTCCAGCCTGGTGAAACACCAGAGGACTCACACAGGAGAGAAACCATTTGAATGTCCTGTTTGTGGGAAAAGTTTCAGTCAGAATTCCAGCCTGGTGATACACCAGAGAACTCACACAGGCGAGAAACCCTTTGAATGTCCTGATTGTGAGAAAAGTTTCAGTACCAATTCCAGCCTGGTGAAACACCAGAGGACTCACACAGGAGAGAAACCCTTTGAATGTCCCATTTGTGAGAAAACTTTCAGTCAGAATTCCAGCCTGGTGAAACACCAGAGGACTCACACAGGCGAGAAACCCTTTGAATGTCCTGATTGTGAGAAAAGTTTCACTACCAGGTCCAGCGTTGTGATACACCAGAGGACTCACACAGGAGAGAAACCATTTGAATGTCTTGTTTGTGGGAAAAGTTTCAGTAAGAATTCCAGCCTGGTGATACACCAGAGGACTCACACAGGAGAGAAACCCTTTGATTGTCCTGATTGTGAGAAACATTTCTGTACCAATTCCAGTCTGGTGATACACCAGAGGATTCACACAGGAGAGAAACCGTTTGAATGTCCTGATTGTGGGAAAGGTTTCAATACCAGGTCCAGCCTTGTGATACACCAGAGGACTCACACAGGAGAGAAACCGTTTGAATGTCCTGTTTGTGGGAAAAGTTTCAGTAACATTTCCAACCTGGTGATACACAAAAGGACTCACAGAGGAGAAAAGCCATTTGAATGTCCTGTTTGTGGGAAAAGTTTTAGTCAGAAAAACTACCTGGTAATACACCAGAGGATTCATACAGGAGAGAAACCTTTTCAATGTCCTGATTGTGGGAAAAGTTTCAGTAAGCGTTCCCACCTCGGTAGCCACCAGAGGATTCATACAGGAGAGAAACCCTTTGAATGTTCTGATTGTGGAAAAAGTTTCTCTCAGAATTCCCAGCTCGTGATACACCAGAGGACTCATACAGGAGAGAAACCCTTTGAATGTCCTGATTGTGGGAAACATTTCAGTCACAATTCCACCCTGGTAACACACCAGAGGACTCATACAGGAGAGAAACCATACGAGTGTCCCGACTGTGGGAAAGATCTCAGTACCAGGTGTAACCTTATAAATCATGTCCGTATACACACAGGGGAGAAACCATTTAAGTGCCCCAGGTGTGGACGGTCCTTCAGGCAACATTCCAGCCTTATTGCACACAAGAAAATCCACATGAGACCCAAAGTGATGAGTATAGAGAAGGCTTGAATTTCGTTAATAATGTCCCATTGTAAGTCCATCTGAGAAACTGACCTTAATTTGACTACAAAGAATTTGTAATGGTATTTGCCTGATTTTTTTGTAGGAAAATATGTAATGATATCAGGTGGGAAGGAGAAGAGAATAAATTGCAACATATTAGTTTGATAAAGGCTATCTGGCCATCAGCAGAAGAAGTTGCTGGATATTAATTTTGCAGAAATTGTGCAATTATGTAAAAATATTTTGGGAGTGTTCTTCGTATTTTTATCATGGTAGATGATAGAAATGCCACAGGCATAGTCCCAGCCTTTTTCTCCCTGGGTGCCCCCGAGATTTTCAGCCCCAGAATTCTCCAGTCAGCATCTCTTGGGGACTGGAGCACGCAGACTATAGTTAAGAGATTGTGGCTCCTCATATAAGGAGAAAGCGAGAGAAGAGAAGTAGAGGAATTTCAACGTTCATTTTTTCCTAACAGTTACAGAAATTCAGTACACCAAGCATGTCTGTTCAGGTTGTGTCAAGAATGGGGCACGCAAGTTGAAGATACCATATGAATAGCAAATACATTGGGGAGTTTGGGGCAGTGACAAAAGCAGTGTAAAATTTCAGATGTAAAGGCTGTTATGCCTTGCAAAAGTGATCTTCATGGAGAAGAGCTGTAGGAATGTTGAGTTGAAAAAAGGGACTGTGGTTTTGAGCACAGGATCTCAAGGTTTATTCACAACTCCTGCTGTCAACTCCTTCGCTTGCAGGTGCCACCTTTTTAGCCTTTGATGGCTGGGGGTTGAGAGCAGCACCAAGGGACTAATGCTTTTGTGCCTCCTGGGGAAAATTATATAGTAGATAATGTTTTCATTTCTAAAACAGCACTGCGCAAGAATGATGAATAGCTTTTGAGAAAGAAAAATAAAGGAAAGTGTCAGCATTTCTGTAAACATTGAGACAAGGTGATGCAAACTCTCTTCCCAGCATATGGGAGACATTTCCTGTTCTTTCACTTTTTTCCCAAGTGCTCCTTTATTTTTTTCAAAACTGCATCCTTCAAATATGCAGATGGATTATCCTGATTTTGCTGGGAGTAGAAAACTCCAAAGAATTCCGAGATCGTTTATTTCACCAACACCATTCAAAAAGACAGGTTACAATCTTTTTTTAGTATATCACTATTGTGATAATCAAGGACACCCAACAACCAGGGCCAGAGTAGGTGTGTGGAGAAACCAAGAGGCTCTTGGTTTCCAAGTGATTTAGAATTTAAATGTGTGCAAAATTTATAAAATTTAGAATAGTATGTGTGTGTATGTATGCCTTGAGGGGTGGTTTTGGGACAACTGAATGGAGCTGAGTGTTTACTGGCCAGATGCCCTTCCTGTCGCCAATGCGGAGTTCACAGCAGATATATTCTCATTGTGCCCAGAGAGAGAAATACCTGCCTCTACCTAGGATTGAACTCACAGCCTCCTGATAGTGAAGCGAGAGCTCTACTTCTAGTTCACCGCACCACACTAAAATAGTAAAAATATATTTAATCAATTTTCCTTGTTTTCTTTCCTTGGTGTCACATTTTAGTGCATTATCTTTATTATGTCTCATCTTATTATATTTAGGAGTTGGAAATGCTTGCAATGAACCTAAAGCCTCTGAATCTCTTACAGTATCAAGCAAAATTAAATAAAGCCAACCTAAGAGTCAGAGGGGATCGTCTACAGGGCGAAGTCAAAAGCCTCCACTCAGATGAACAGTCCATTTCCTCAGAATCAAAAGTTGAAGCTGATATTGAAAGGTGGAAAGGAGGTGTTTGGAGGATACTGGATCTTGAAAGCTGCAGCCTTGAATTTAGGGCTGGAGTAGCAGGAACAGCTGCATGGATAGATTTTGTGGGGAGGAAGAAAGCCCAGTTTGGTGATCACCAGGCTAGAGCCTGAGAGACGCTCATTTCTGGTCCTGCTTTAGGCACAAAGCCATCTCAGAGACCTTCGCCTGTCCAGTCCTCTCAGGTCTTTGAAAGGGGAAATCTGCTTACAAAAAACCTTGCCAAGGAAACCGCAGGTTAATGGGAGTGCAGGATAACTCCCCAAAACCTATTTTTGCAGTTGAGCAAATCTTGGGAGAGTGAAGCTTGACCTACTTAGGTTCTCAAGATTAGGAAGGTGGTGTACCATAAATGTTTATGAAGGTCTTGTTTGTGTGCAAAGCCACTAAATGATTTCCAGCTTCATCTTATTAATAGAATAATGAAACATGGAAGAATAACCGGAAACATCCACTCTCCTTGCTTCCAAGCCACATCTAGATAGGAGACATTCTTTCTATCTGCATCCTTACAGAGCCTAAATCTCACTAGAGGGAAGAATTGCTCTGAGCAGCCTTCCCAATCTCCACAGGAGTTAGATTTATTATTCCTAAACAGTTTGGGCAAAAGACTTGGAGGCAGGGATGAAATGCTCCCGGTTCGGACCGGGTCATCCGATCTAGTAGCGATGGAGGCAGGTGGTTCGGAGAACCGGTAGCAAAAATCCCCGGGCCCACCCCCCCATGCCCAGCTGAGCCGCACAATCATCAGAGGCTTTTTTTTTTTAACTTTTAAAAGCATTTTTTTCTACAACTTCGGCCGAAAAAATGCTTTTAAAAGTAAAAAAAAAAAGTCCCTGATGATTGCACGGCTCGTCAAAGGCATTTAAAAGAAAACAAGGTTTTTTTTTTCATTTTAAATGCTCTGACGATCCCAGCTGAGTTCCCTGATTGGCAGAGGCTTTTTAAAAAAGCCCCTGCTGATCAGGGAACTCAGCTTGGATCCTCAGAGCCTTTTGAAAACATTTTTTTACAACCTCTTAGTCAAGAGGCTGTAGAAAAAATGGTTTTAAAAGAAAAAAAAAATTGGCCACGCCCACCCAGTCACATTAACCCCCCCCCCACCAAGCCACGCCCACAGAACCCGTAGTAACAAATTTTAGATTTCACCCCTGCTTGGAGGGCACTCGTTTGCAGAAAGCTGATGTATACATTTCTTGTGGCTCTTCATGATTAATGGAATATTTTTGAAAATCCCATTTGGGAAACCTACAAGCAGTGGTGAAATCCTCTGTGGGTTGCTACCAGTTCACCAGTGTGCACACTGCACTCATGCGTGTACAACAAATGAACACGGCACACACATGCAGTCTGTGCCAAATGCACACCACGTGCATGCAGGCACAGTGTGCAACAAACGGGCGTTTCGTGTGGAAAAAGCCTTTTGAAGGTAAGTAGAATGGGGGAACAGCTGTGCCGCGCAAATTAGATTCACTAGAAAGCAGGATTTCCTGTTTTCTAGCAAATGTAAATTGTGTGGCACAACTGATCGTCGGAAATACCGGTTCAGACAAACTGGTAGCATTTTTTAATTACCGGTTCACCCAAACCTGTAGCTTTTATTGCTACCAGTTTGCCCAAACTGGTGCGAACCAGTAGCATTTCACCCCTGCCTACAAGATCAGCATGGCAACTATACTCTGTGAGATATGGTCAGGGAATGTAAACACTTTGACCCACTGGTCCAGAAGTTCCTCTCTGATTCTTCCTCCTGTGCCCACGCAGGTCCAGTTCAGCTTGTCAATGTTTACTTATAACAAGACTTTAACCAGTTTATACAACTATTGGGGTGCAGGGGCATCTCAGGTTTGCTAGTGAATGTATGTCAGAGTGTGCACAGGGTGACTGCAAGTTTGAGACCACCCAGGAGCAAAATACAGTACACAGATGTTTTGTCTTTCAAACAGTGGTTTATCTATAAATCTGGTTACACGTGCATATACATACACGTGCTAAGCAAAGCCAGTCAATCAATCAATCAATCTTCAACTATAACACGAAGCATACATGGAGAGATAATACTCAGAGTGTTGTAGAGATGTTTTGTGGAGATGAGGAATTAAGAAAACATCCCAATTAGGGCAGACAGAGTCAGCTTAATTATTTTATTGCAATAAAAGGATCAGATAGGTATTGATACCTCAAGATCTGAACAAAGTTATGGTCCTGAGATTCCAGTTTTATACAGTTTCAAACAAAGGACCCTTTGAAGTTAGCAGTTCATATGGTCCTATACATTTATCAATTTTAATTGACATTACAGAGTTTCTTTGCAAAACAGTCATAATTCTTTTTGTAGATTTATTGAAGCATATCTGTTATTCTTTGTTGAAATATCAAAGTGGACATCCCTGTCACTTTAACCTCAAGGTGTAAATCACGTAGACTGTTCTTATCTGTGACAACTGAGCGGCCTTGAAATAAGCATCCTTGCAAGGGGATGTCTTTTCCTGTGTTCTGAATATAATTACAAGCAATTTCTCTCTTACAATATTAAGAACAAAGAGGGCCCTTCAGTGACTATCTAACTGGACCCATGTTTTTATTTTATTTTATTTTATTTGTTACCTGTCCCAGCATACTCCCCCCTCTGAGAGTTTGTCTTAAGCATAAACTCTCACAACTTACTTATAAGTATAACTATTGAGTATAAAAAAGTTCCAATAAACAATTCTATGATATAAAAATGCTAACAAAATATAAGAATCAAAGGCATATAAAAGATTATATGTGATTGTTTCCAATCTTCTAAGTCTTAGGAAGATTCTCTCCATCTTTCCACTGGTCCCATTTCCACATATGGATCTACAGCAAGATCTGTAGGTCCTTCCATAGGGTAGGAACCAAGTTGATTAAGAAATTGCTCTGTCAGAGCTAGTTCCCTTTCAACTTTAAGTTCCTTTACTGCTTTTATGGACAATTGTCTGAGGAGTGGTATTACACATGGAATGAATGCTAAGCCAGCAATGGCACATATGAACAAAAATATCATTTGCTTAATCCAACCGGACCCAGGCACCCAAGAAAACCACATGTCAGAAGCTTGTAACCTCTGACTTATCTTGGAAGCCCTATCCTGTAATTCCCGAGCACCTTCTCTGACCACACCTGATTTGTTCATGTAGAAACAACAATCTTCACCTAAAAATATACATGTTCCTCCTTTTTCTGCTGTCAGGAGGTCTAAGGCACGTCGGTTTTGTAACACCACTGCTGCCAAGGAGTCTATTTGATTTTGGACTTCTATCAAAGTGCCAGCGATTCGATTTAAACTTCCTTGTAGCTCTTCTGAGATTTGTCTAAATTGAATTACTGAGTGTGTGATTCCGGCTATACCTGTTCCAACAGCTGTACCCATGCCTATAAGCACTAACAGTGGGATAAGTATAGGGACCCTCTTCTGGACATGTCCCAAAAGGGGAACAGGAATAGCATGATAAGATGTAGGGTCAGCAGATAGACATAACCAGCATTTCTGACCTAGGGTAGGGTTATATTGATTAACAAGATCTTGACTTAATTCCAGAATCCGTGATATATAATCTCCTCTATGTAATTGTTGCAAAGGCCCATTTTCCTTATCTACTCCCCCCTCAGCTGGGTATGTCAAGATAGGAACCTTAGGTGGTGGAGTTGTCTTAGGCCTAAAGTAACGACCTCGTGCATATACAATGCGTTTTTGGCGTGAGTGAACTTGACCTAAAGTGTAGTCTTTAAGGGAATCAATGTTCCCTACATGGTCACTTGAGAATGCAAGAGCAAATAATGTACAAAGCCATAAGCAAAACATAATCACTGTGGTGTGTAGCTCACAATGTCAGGGTCAGGGAGAGAGTTGATGGTGCGTGTGGTTTGGGATATAGCAGTAGCAAGAAAAATCCTAGGTCTACCACAAAAACGTTCCTTATATATGTAAAACAAAATTACTAGTAAGATTAGAAAAACAAATACCCACAAAACGTATTCCCAAACTTCTAATGACATTAGCACATGTATGAAAGAGTTATATGAAAGCTAAGAAAACGTATATGTGCACTGTGAAGGTCGTTGTCCTCCTGATGAATCTTCCGCCGTGCGTAGAGAATCAGCTTCCGGAGTGATTCAGCAGGGCTGGCGGTCACCACCGAGCGTAGAGAGCTTGTTGCCAGTAGGGTTCAGCAGGGCGTGTTCTTCTTCTTAAATCTCAGCACTAGGGGTTTTTCCGTCTGTATCACCTCGTACGTCACTGGATCAGCCTGGTTTGCCGGTTTCAGCCTCGTCCAATGGATCCAGGATTTGCCTTCTATCGTTTTAACTGCAAGAGGTGTACACATCACAACAGTATACGGTCCTTTCCATCTAGGCTTTAAAGGTTCATCTTTCCAATGTTTCACCCACACTCTATCACCTGGCTTGTAATTATGACCTGCTGTTGTAATAGGGGGTGGTCTGCACTCCTGCATATAATGCCTTAATTGATTAACATGATTGTTATGTTGTTGTAACTGCAAAAGTAATTTCTTGGCTTCCACTCCCCCTTTCTGAGCTAAGTCAGGCCAACCTTGAAAATGGTGTTTGAACAAAGCCGGTGGTCTTCCATATAAAAGTTCAAAAGGAGACAACTGGTATTTGGTTCGTGGGGTAGTTCTAAAAATGTATAAAGCCATAGGAAAGACTTGAAGCCATGGCAAATGTGTTTCTAGACACAACTTGGTAATGATTGCTTTCAATGAGCGATGAGCTCTCTCAATTTTCGCAGCTGATTGAGGACGAAAAGAACAATGATATCTCCACTTAACACCTGCTGCTTCAGCTAAGTGGCGATTTATACGTTGTACAAATTCAGGGCCATTATCAGAACTGATGTGGGATGGGCAGCCAAATCTTGGAATTATTTCCTTTAAAAGAAAGCGTGCAACTTGTATAGCTAGCTTGTTTCGAGTAGGGAAGACTTCCAGGCAACCAGAATACGTGTCAATAAAAGTGAGCAAAGCTTTATAACCATTGCATCTGGGCATATCAGTGAAATCCACTACTAAATAGTCCATTGGCAAGTAAGAGATGGGCTGTTGTCCTTCAGGTAAACGTGGTCCTTGCCTGGCATTTACTTGAGCACAAGTGGAACACTGAGAAGTGACCTTGGCCACCAGGCTCTGCAAATTAGGAATGTAAAAAGCAGCCTGTAATTGCTGGGCCAAAGCTGTTTTGCCGATGTGTGATATTTGATGTGCTTCCATTACTAGGGGCCACGCAAGGGAAACTGGTATCACTGGGCGATTGTCGGGAAGTGTGTACCATCCCCTCACAAGAGTGGCTTTGAGATCCCCAATAGCTTTTTCCCTTTCCACAGGTGTATAGGTTGGATGGGATTTCTCAATGTATGATTCAATTTCATGTGCCAAATAGAGATGAGAATTTGTTTTATCTATAGGCTGATGTGCTGCGAGTTTAGCTTCCTTATCAGCAAATCGATTGCCTTGGGCAATGAGGGTGTCTGTTTTCTGATGACCTGGGCAATGGATAACAGCTAAAGACTTGGGAAACTTTGCAGCTTTGATCAATCTTTCGATTAAAGAGGCATGTTGTATTAATTTGCCTGAAGAATCAGTGAAGCCCCTTTCTTTATAAATAGCAGCATGTGCTTGAATAGTCAAAAAGGCATATTTACTGTCAGTGTAGACGTTAAGAGTTTTGCCTGAGGCTAATTCCAATGCACGGATAAGAGCCCATAATTCTGCTGCTTGTGCACTGGTGCCCACAGGAAGGGACGAACTTTCAATGACCCCTTGTATACTAACAATTGCATAGCCCGCATATCTAGTCCCGTGTTCTACAAAACTGGATCCATCCGTAAACCAAGTGAGCTGAGCATGTAAAAGAGGGGTGTCAGTTAAATCTGGTCTGCAGGAATATTGATGATCCAAAACATATAAACAGTCATGCAGCAGGAGAGATGCATCTGGTATTGGCATGAGGGTAGCCGGGTTAATGGTCGCACATTGATGAAGAGTAATTTGAGGATTGTCTAGCAAGAGTGCTTGATATGTATGCAGCCGTTGGTTACTCAACCACAAATGTCCTTTATGTTCTAAAATAGTTTGCAGAGCATGTGATGTATAAACTGCTACGTCTGAAGTAAAAGTCAGTTTGTTTGTATCTTTCACAAGTTCTGAGACAGCAGCTAGCATTTTAAGATAGTGCGGCCATCCCTGGGCCGGGGCGTCAAGTTGTTTAGATAAGTAAGCTACAGGCCGTTGCCATGACCCGTGCTGTTGTGTCAACACCCCTAAAGCCACATTATGACGGACGTCTACATAGAGACAAAAGGGCTTAGTGAGATCTGGCAAGCCGAGAGCAGGGCAGGAGATGAGAAGTGTCTTTAATTGCTCAAAGGAATTTATTTGCTCTTTGCCCCATTCAAAAGGATCGTTTTCAGCGCCTCGAGTCGATGAATACAAAGGCTTGGCCAGGAGAGCAAAATTAGGGACCCATAAACGGCAAAAGCCCATGACTCCCAAAATGCCTCTCAATTCCTTTCGGTTTTTAGGTGGGGGCAGCTGTAAAATTGCCTGTTTTCTAGGTAAGCCCAAGTTTCTTTGGCCTTGAGACAAATTATATCCTAAATATGTAACTTCCTTTTTAACTAATTGTGCTTTCTTTCTGGACGCCCTGTAACCACAGTCTCTCAGTAATTCCAGAAGCATTTGGGTATTTTTGAAACAATTCTCCTGTGTGGTTCCTGTCACTAAGACATCATCTACATATTGAAGGAGACAATCACCTTCCTGAATTGGCTGAAAGTGTTGTAAGTCCAAAGCAAGGGCTTGACCAAAAAGAGTTGGAGAATTTTTAAAACCTTGAGGCAACCTAGTCCATGTATATTGAGAATGGCGACGTGAGTTAGGGTCTTTCCACTCAAAGGCAAATAAATCCTGGCTATCAGGATATAAGGGAATTGTGAAAAAAGCATCCTTCAAGTCTATGACTGAAAACCATGTTGCTGAAGGAGGGATAGTTCCAAGCAAAATATATGGATTAGACATAATTGTATGAAGCGTTACAGTCCGATTATTGATGGGTCTTAAATCTTGTGCAGGTCTAAACCCTCCATCTGGTTTTTTTATGGGTAATATTGCAGTGTTCCATGGGGATTTAGTTTCCCTTAATATGTCTGCAGCTAAGAATTTGTCAATTAAGACTTGGATGGCTGTAGCCGCATCCTGTGGAATGTAATACTGGGGTATTCTAATGGGCTGGCATCCTGGTTTCAGCTTGACTTCAACTGGAGATGCAAAAATAGCAAGCCCAGGGGGATTGTCTTCTGCCCATAAGGTAGGAACATTGAATTTTTCCCAGTTGCTTTCAATGAGTGTGTCTTGCATTAGCATTAATCGCCACGTTTCTTCCACTGGGTGTGTTACTGTTAAGTACTGTCCATTATCATTGAAAGAGATAGTGGCTTGTAGTTTAGAAAGCAAATCTCTGCCTATCAGTGGAACTGGGCAATTAGGCATGTACAAAAATTGATGCTCTACTAAGCCGTTTCCAACTTTGCATTTAACTGGTTTCAGGAGACTGTGTGTAACTGCATCGCCAGAAACGCCTTGGACTCTAATCTTCTTAGCTGACAAAGGAGCCACTTGTGTGTTAATTACTGATCGACTGGCTCCGGTATCAACCAGCATGCGTACGTGATGTTTTCCCACCCATAAATCCATCAAGGGCTCCGGGGGGTGGGGTGAAGCCACGGAGCAGAGGCAGCCTCAATCGTCCCAGTCCATATCAGCTAAGCCGATAACTTCTGGATTCTGGGTTGACTGGTTGGGTGAAATAAATTGCCTCTCATTTCCTCTTCTTCCTCTAAAAACTCCTCTCATATTCCCTCTCACAGACCTTCCGTTAAATCCTCCTCTATAACTTCCTCTCACCATCTGAAATCCACGCCCGTAGGATACTTCTCTGGGTTCCATTCTTCTACGGGGACATTCTTTCTTCCAATGACCATTTTCTCCACAAAATGCACACTGAGTTGGTCCTAAAACGACCCCACCCAGCGCCAAAGCTAACATCTCCGTCTGCTTTCTGTCCTTAGCAACTTGCCGTTTCTCTTCCTCTTTTTCTCTGTTCAAATACACCTTTTTAGCAACCTCTAGCAATTCAGAAGTATTCTTGCCAAGAGCGCCTTCTAGTTTCTGAAGTTTGCGTCTGATATCAGGAGCGCTCTGGCTGATGAACCTTTCATTTAACATAAATCTATTTGCAGGATCCTCAACATTTATGCCTGTATGAGTTTTATAAGATTCAGTCAAACGAGTTAAAAATGCTTCCGGGGATTCATCTCTTTCCTGCAAAACAGTGGCGGTCTTTGCATAATTAACAGGACCTTTTGCAGCCTCTCTCAAACTTTCTACACATAAGAGGCGGTAGTTATTTAGCAGCGTTTGATGTGGGGGATGGTTATTATCCCAGTTGGGGTCTATTTCTGCTGCAGCGGCTGTCCTCGCGGCCGCTTGATTTGCATCAGGAAACATGCGGTTTAATACTTTTCCTTTAGCAAGTTTGAATTTCTCTCTGTCTTCCATAGAAAGCAATGTATTTAACAGCAATTGGATATCTCCCCACGTGGGTCGGTGAGTTTGCATGGAGTTCCTCCGTAAGTTTCAGAAAAAAAGTTTCAAAGTGGGCTAGCATGCCTTGTAACGGTGTCCTTTGGACACTGTTTCCCACCCCCATCCTAATAAACACTTCCGATGACCTGAGGCCCTGGAATGTCACAGCCACCTGCAGGAAATGCACCGGATTAACCACCCACACAACTTAATCTAGAGGGTTGGAAAACACCGTATCCCCCTCTCAGGAGATTGATCAGATCCCCTTTTCTGTCTCAAAAATAGACAGACCTATCTTTCCCCTTTAAATGATTTACTTGCCTGGCAGATGCTGTCTTCTTTCGGCCGTCCGCGGAGTTACTGAGTCTTGTCTGCCCTCTTGTGGGTCCTTGGCTGAAGCTGCTTCGCCAGCGAGCATACGGCCGTCTCCCAACGAAGAATTCTAGAGACTTTCAAAGGAGTCTTGTGCCGGCTGTTGATTTCTTCGATGCGAAAAGGCCGGTCCCGCTGGGGCAGGTCGCCTAGGAAGGAAAAAATCTCTGCTTCTCAAAGTCCCATCTGGGGTGCCAATTTTGTTGTAGAGATGTTTTGTGGAGATGAGGAATTAAGAAAACATCCCAATTAGGGCAGACAGAGTCAGCTTAATTATTTTATTGCAATAAAAGGATCAGATAGGTATTGATACCTCAAGATCTGAACAAAGTTATGGTCCTGAGACTCCAGTTTTATACAGTTTCAAACAAAGGACCCTTTGAAGTTAGCAGTTCATATGGTCCTATACATTTATCAATTTTAATTGACATTACAGAGTTTCTTTGCAAAACAGTCATAATTCTTTTTGTAGATTTATTGAAGCATATCTGTTATTCTTTGTTGAAATATCAAAGTGGACATCCCTGTCGCTTTAACCTCAAGGTGTAAATCACGTAGACTGTTCTTATCTGTGACAACTGAGCGGCCTTGAAATAAGCATCCTTGCAAGGGGATGTCTTTTCCTGTGTTCTGAATATAATTACAAGCAATTTCTCTCTTACAATATTAAGAACAAAGAGGGCCCTTCAGTGACTATCTAACTGGACCCATGTTTTTATTTTATTTTATTTTATTTGTTACCTGTCCCAGCATAAGAGAACTACAATGGAGATAGAACATGAGGAGAGACGTCCTCACATGGCCACTCTTATATAGAAAGCCTCTTAAAGTGATAACCCTGCTGATTCATTCTCATTGCATCCTCTCGGTTTACAGCCTTATAGCAGCTGGTTAGCTATTAAATCATTACCTTAACACTCCTCCCATTTAAAGCTGAACAGCTGAATGCTTTAACATATTCATGATGCTCTCTTTTTCCATTATGTCCTTGCCTTCTGCTTTGGTTCCTACCCTCATCACTACACACGCTACTAGTACCATTAGTACTATAGTTGCTGGAACTACTACTACGGTCATTATTTACTGACTCTGTACACTCTG